>CM066728.1:113551172-116326172 GCA_033961575.1 Aselliscus stoliczkanus | reverse complement strand
GAAAGCGAGGAGGAGCGCGTTGTGGCCTGGGGCACTTCCTGGCCCTGCCCAGAGCTGAACCCCTGCTAGAGCATACACCTCTAGGACACCCTGGCGGGCCTGTCAGCAGAGGGTCAAGCTTCTATTGGGTTGTCGGAAACGTCATGACGTGTTTTTGCAACGAAAAACACAGAAAAAACACGTCATGACGTTTCCGACAACCCAGTAGTTACCAGAGAGCAGCTGCGTTCAACCAGCCCAAAAGGCTGCTTTCATTAACACTCCCTGGCGACAGGGACCACTAAGCTCCCTGGCTTTGGGGCAGGGGCAACTCGGGGGTGAGGTCACGTTTTCCCAACTGCAGAGGCAGGTGCAAGGCTGACCTCTCCCAGGCCACACAGAGGGTGGCACCAAGGCAGGGCCCCAGGCCCTAGTCTTTTTCTTCCACAGCTGTGGGGGTTCTTCCTGGTGGGGGGGTGTTAACCCCAGAGGGGCTCCCTGGGGACAGCCGGCTGGCATGGCCCCAGGACAGCAGGACCCCTCCTTTGAGGTGGGGGTGGGGAGGGGCCATCTGCCAGGTCCATTCTGCGGGAAGCGACCTCTTCGCCCCTACGGAGCCCTCAGGGACTCCCTACAGAAACTAATTGCCTGGAAGCATAACTAACGTGCCCCAGGGATGGGGTAAGGCAGGGACGGTGAGGTCCCCACAAGCCCCCCTGAATGGGGAACAGAGCAGACCTCAGCTGCTCGGAGCCCACCCACCTACCATTCCCAGGGAGGAGGGCCAGGGAGAAGCCAGGCTTTCAGAGAAGGACAGCTGGGCCCAGGGAACTCTGGGTCCTATGGGCCCACCTCCCGAGAATACGCAGCTATCATCCTGCAGCCTCCTGCCCCACCGGATACCCCCTGGCAGCCCCAAACACACATACATGCCCCGCACACATCCCCAAAGGGGCCATCAGGTCCACTCTCCCTCTGAAGATCACCATAGAGACCCGGACGCCTCAGCACCCACAGGCAGCAGCGGTGGAGTGATGGGACTCAGGACAGCCGGGCCACAGCAACTAGGGCAGCTGACACTGCTTATCACAGCCGGCCAGCCGACCTGCTGCTTTCGCGTTATGTCCCCACAGGTGGGGAAGGCGCGGTGGGCCGTGGCTGGAGGGGAGCAGGGCTACCCCGTATGTGGGGGTGACCCAGGGAACCCCAGGACAGGCACCAGGATGTGGGCCGGAGCGGCAGGCAGGGTGTCTGATCAGCCGCCCGCCACCGGCCCCTGAGGGAAAGGGTGCGAGTAGGCTGGAGACCCTGGAGACACAGCAATGACCCGGGAAGCAACGGAGCGCAGCTTCCCGAGGAAAACCCAGCCAAAGCGAGTGCCCGAGGTCTCTAACGAGGCTGCGCGGTCAGGCCCGGGCTCAGGTCCTGGCCGTGTCATCTGCAGACTGCTCACCCGCTCTGCGCGTCCGGCTCTCACCTGAAACAGGATGAGTGTGCCGTGGGGTCCCATTGTGGGGTCCCAGAGAGAAACGCTAGCCGTCTGACCAGGTCCCTCACCGCCCCCCAGTGATGCAGAAGCCAGGCGGAGGGGGTGGGGAAGGCGCCGGACATCACCCTGTTAGGTCAACTGAACCAGAAGCCCCCTCGCCCTGCCATCTCCTCCTGGTTCCTTTCCAGCACCCCACCCCGCCCTGCTGCTGGGCTATAATCCCCCCACTTGCTCACGCCAGCTGCGCTCTTCGCCCTATTTCAATCGTCCTGAGTAAAATCTGTTTTTCCCGCTGTAAATACCGCCCGCTCTGGTTTTCCCTTGACAGACAGACGGTGGCAGCGGCTGCACAACAACATGAATGCACTTAATGCCACAGAACTCGGAGCTTCAAATGGTGAGAAGGTAAGTTTTACGTTATGTATGTTTTACCACAATGAAAACAAACTGCTGTGAGTGAACACACAACTGCGCCTTCCGGCACAGCGGCTCTTTTGAACAAAGGCCAGGGACGCATTCTCCATCTTCCTAACAGGCTGGGTGGGCCCACAAACAACCGGCTTGGTCACCCAGAGTGGTTTCCATAGAAACCACTGCATCCGCCCATCCACCTGTCCGTCTGGGGAATCAGGGCAGGCTTGTCCGGGGTTCAATCTTGCGTTCCAGCCTCGATGACGCCGAGTCCACCAAGTGTCAGAGCTGACAAACCCGGGTTCCACCCCAATTAGGGGCATGAGCTGTGCTAACTGATTTGTTCCGAAGGGCATTGTTGTCCCATCAGCTGGCTTCAAGATACTTAACATCTAATTTCCGGACCCAGAAAGGCTGCTATTAGCAAGATTAATTGTACGCACACACAATTTAATTTTTCCCCCTCTGCACAAACAAAAGTAACACTTCTCCCCATTATAGGACGCTGGGCCCTAGTGAGACAGTTAGTCATTCAGGAAGGAGACACGCCAACAGCATTTAAATAGTGCCCATCAGGGCCGGCCGAGTGGCGCGGGGGGTAAGCGCTGGCTTGGGAAGCCAGCAGCCCCGGTTCGGGTCCCACATGTGAGGGCCAGTGACACTGCCCTCAAAAAAACAAACAAATAAATAGCGCCCATCAAAGTACCTCTCTGATGGCACCATGTAGGGGTCAGGCCTGAGAGCCCCTGGGGAGGGCGGTCATGCAGGAACGGGACCCCCAGAAGACATCTTCTCCCCTCCAACCTCTGTCACGAGATGGGGTGGCCTGAAGCCGGATGAGCAGAGAGAAGGGACCGGACTGTGAGTTGGACGGGGCCCCAGCCCTCGTGCATTCTGGAGCCTTCCATTTGGGAAGTCGAGACCCAGAAGGTCAAGGCCACAGACTAGGGGCCGGAACAACCGGAAGGAAAGCCCTGTGACCCATGACAAATTGCTACCCATCTCTCGGCTTCAGTTCCTCAGGCAGGAAATTAGAATAATTACAGCCCCTGCCCCACGCGGAGGACCCAGGGAGGGGCTCGGGATGGGCGCCCAGAACAGTCCCTGAGGCGTTAACACACCGACATGTTTATACGACATTCCATTTAGACAGGTGTTTCTTTCTTCTGTATCCCCGTTAAACCCAGTCAAGTGTTAATACTTTGAATGCTCACACTGGTACAAGGCTGGACTGGAATACTAGTGTTCCCCATGAATAATGCACAACCCGAGTGGCCACTCCTGGGGTGACCCCGCAAATTGTTTTCTCTGCGGTGGAAGGAACCTGCCACCCCGAGGCCAATGAGCTCTGGCTAATTAGCAGCATCCACGCGGAGGGTGACCTGCGAGGCTGCAGCAGGCGCCGGCACACAAATGAGGTGCCAGCGTGTCATGTTCCACGAGCTTGGAGCCCTGCGCACGCACTGAGATTCTAGGGGTGACACCAGGGTGTGAGCCAAGGCCAGGAGCCGGGGCGACGGCTCCTTCCATGGAGTCAGGCAGGCCTGCCTTGAACCCAGCTCCTTGAAACCGCATGGAGCGACTCTGCCTCAGGTTCCCCATCTGTAAAGAGCTGGCACCCACTGCACACTGACTCTTGGGACTCAAGGAGTAACACTTGTGACCAGCCCAGGGGTGTGAACACACCATGGCTTCCCAGCTCCTGGCCAGATTTCTTTCCTTCAAGCAAAGCAGAGAAAACACACATGAGAGCAGGGGGACCGACAGGCTAACTGTCCCCCTATGACCCTCAGATCCCTTCTCCCTCTCCCACGGGAGATGAGTGTTGGATGGGCACACGGCTGTCTGGCTAAAAACCCCACTTCCCATCCCCACTTGCAGCAAAATGCAGCCCCATAGCAGTGTTCTAGGCAGCGAGCAGGTCCGAATACAAGGGATGTGAGAAAGGTCCTTTCTCTTAAAAAAATAAAAGTGGGGGTCGCCTCCCCTTTCTTCCCTGATGCACGGAAAGTAGATGCCATGGCAGAGGCTGAGCAGCCCTCCTGCACCATGAGGGGGCCACATGCTGGGGACGGCAGAGCGAGGGGGCGTTTGGAGCCTGGCCTTGGGGACTCCTGCACGACAAGGACAGAGGCGTCAACTTGTGCAGCTTTCACGGGATCTGCTGCTTCAGCAGCCACGCCATCTCAGTACCCGCCATTCGTCTTCCAGGCCAGCAAAGACCAGACGTCTTTTAGAGCCAACGTACAAAAATATTCAGATCAATGGGGCATTTTCTGGTCTGAAGAGGGTAAGTTCAACAGACAGATAAAGGGAGCCTGGTAGGACTGGAGGCATTTCTTCCAAGGGGGCTCCCTAAGGCCGCCCGCTGCCCTCCTGGGGTCTAGAGTGGACACTTGCCTGACCAGCTCCCCCAGGCTTCCCCAGGGGTCAGTGTGCCCATGACCTCGGTCGAGGTAGTCCAGAGGCCAAAGGCTGCCTAGCCTCCTGTCAGTGGAGAACATTCTAGACACAGTGCAGACACCTCACTCCAGGACCGGTCCTCTTGGACCAGGAACCATAGTAGAAGCAAAAGAGAGACGGGAAGAGGCAGGTGAGGCCTTAAGAACCGGAGCTGTGGTGTGAGATGGCCCTACCCCCAACCCTCAGTGTCCTCACCCACGATGGGGACAGTACTGGGGTAACAGAGGACAGGTGAACACGGAGGCAGAACAGGGGAGCAAGGGGGGGTGTGAGGAGCAAGTGAGGGATGCAGGGGAGGGAGACCCTGAGACCCCACGTGAGGCCCCGCTAGGGGTCCCTGCTCAGGTAGCCACGGGAGAGGCCGTCTCGGGATGAGTCTATGGGACTAGCCTTGGACTCAAGGCCATCTAGGCTCACGAGCAGATGCGAGCGGTTTGTGACCTGGTGAGCGTCCTCTGAACACAAACAGGCCTCTGTTTATTTTGGAAACGTGGGCAGGAGGCCGAGGCGGGGAGGGAAAGCAGGCACCCTTTAGAGGAGGCTCACACCACAGTGTCTAAACACACACTCACGCAGGGATGGAATTAAGTCACTTGCCCAAGGTCACTCAACGAGTGGGCCCCAGGGTCACAAAAGCCAGCCTGGGAGGATTCCTGATGTCTGACGCTGGCCGGGCCACAGGGCAGCTGAGCGGTCCTCCTGAGTGGACACCAGTCCCGGGTCTCCGTGCCCAAATGAGACATCAGAACAGAATGGAGAAACACAGAGGCTGCCTCAGGGTCAGAGGAAGCCAGGAGCCCAGGACATGGCACAGGCTGGGCTGAGGGGAGGACGCAGGGGATGGGGCCACACAGGGATGGGGGTGAATGCCAGCTGAGCTGGGGGCTCAGAGGCCACCTAGATGTGAAACCCGGGGCCCGGCTCAGCTTAGCCACTGAAAACACTTCTCAGCTCCGTAAGGAGGAAGGCACAAACCATTTGTGCCACGTGGGACGTGTCCAGCCGGTTAACGGCCTCAGTTAGCGTAGCTGCGAGAGCTACCCCCGGATCATGGTCTGCACTGGGTCAGACAGAGACTGCAAAGTAACCCCAGGGACCCCGCACAGAGGGAAGATGGGGGGACACAGGGAGAAGGTGGCGTCCACAAACCAGGAGAGGGGCCTCGAAGGAACCCCGCGATCTCGGACTTCTGGCCCCAAGCCTGTGGGAGCACATTTCTGACGCTTCAGCCTCCATCTGGGGTGCTCTGTCACGGCCGCCCCAGGAAGCTTTCACAGGGAGAGCCGACGGCCATGCGGAAAGCCTGCAACAACGGGGGACCAGAATCTCTGCTTCAAGAGAACCGACTCGGCCCGTGCCTAACGGCCCTGGGGAGGGCAGCGAGGCGACACTATGCGGCGACCGCCTGGGGGACCGCCTCCCGGGTCTCCCTGCCCCCTCTGCCGCCCTTCCGGCTTCGCTGGCGCTGAGCCCCTCCCTCTCCCAGGCTGGCCGGTGACCCTGCTTGGGGTCCTGTGCCCACCCCATGCCAAGGTTCACTCCACTCCAGATTCTGTGGGCGCAGCCACATTTGCTTGTCCCCCAGAATCATGGTGCCCAGGCACCCGGCGGCCCTCAGGAAATGGATGCTGAGTGGACAATCCTGTGACATAAAACCAGCCCCAACGCCTGCACATCGGGGGATGTGTCCCACCAAAGCATCCCCCAGAAAATATGGGGGCCTCACATATGAGTCCTGGCCAAGGTTCTCGGGTCACCAAGTCCTCGCAAGCATTTTATTTCCAACAGCCAGGCACGGCTGGGGACGCCTGCTGGGCTAACCTGGCCTCAGCCCGTGCTGGGCCTGGTGGCTCATGGAGGTCACGCCATGAACTTCGTTTTGAAAAGAAAGGCAAAGAAGTTTGGCACGAGCCATTCAGCGTTCCTCGGGCCAACCTCACAAGTGTGGGCATCGCTGAAAAGCGGCCTTTGAAAGGGCTTTGGACAGAGGTGTCCTGGTGAGGGAAAGGGTGCTGGTGCATAGAGCAGTCCCGGGAACCGCCCACACGAAGCCAGCACGGAGAATCTATGTCCCAGCACATGTGAGGGGGTCACGGGGGGCTCGGGGACGCGAAGATCCTGACCATGATGATGACAGCTTGAAAGAAAGCATTTCAAGAATTATGAAAGGAAAACAACTTATGGTAACATGTTATTTTTATAATGTCCTTTTAAAGATGTAAATAAATTAACAAATTAAATATTTAAGTAAACATTTGACTCTTTCATCTACCCCTGAAAGCTTATAAAATCATGTTGACCAAGAGATATAAAATCCTCTCGCCGCAAAAGGGTGGGATCAGCTGGTACTTGGCGTTTCTTCCTATCAGTGCTGTACCCCAAATCACAGAGGCTCAAGCCCAGGCCTCCGGATCCTGTGTGGGGACAAGGAAGGGGGCTCCCTGCCATGCACAGCTTTGTCCTGCTCTGGGGGGTCCCTGCAGGGAACCGAACACCACATGCTGTCTCTAGTGGCTCTGTGAGCTTGCAGAAGCAGAGAGCCAGCCCACATCTTCCCTTTGAAACCTCAGCTCATCACATACACCAAGAAAAGCGACAACTGATGCTTCGTTTTCTGAGTTCCTGTCCTCCGGGGCCCCAGGGAGTTCAGACCAGGAGTGTCGGAGTCTCTCCTGACAACCAGCCCGTGGAAGTGGGCTCACGCCCTCCCTGGGGGCAGCAGGGGCGTTTGCAGACCTCGAGATGTGCCAGAGCACAACGCGGCACAGGGCCACGAACCAGGTTGCACACAGTGGGTCCTCGTTCCTAGGGGAGCCCACACACCTCTCCTGTCCATGGCCGCAAACCACCCGGGCTCTGACAGAGGCTGTGGCGTCTATGGGCACAGATTGCATGCCAGGCACGGGCTCAAATAAGTGCCAGCCTTGCCTCTCTCATCGACCTATCATGGTGCCCGGGAGGAAGACACAGGCATCGCCCTCCCAGGTGAGGGCCTGCCTCAGTCACACAGCTGCAGTTCAAGGCCAGATGGGCAGCTCCTCCCTTCGAGGCCCTACCTCCTCCCTGGGGCCATTGGGGGCGCAGTCTGCAGCCGGGACCTTTGGTCCGCGCCCGCACACCCCTTCAGTGTCCCTTACTGCCGCTGGGTCTCAGGACCACAGGTTTCAGCCAAGCTGCTGAGTCAGGCCTTTGGAAGGACCCACACCTCCCCAAGAAGCACGCCAAGCACTGAGGAGCGAAAGGCTCTCTCGAGGCCTTAGGGTTTTAAACATCAATACACCCAGGGACCCAAAACACTTCCTGCACTGAGAATAAAGGAAATCACTTGAGTAAACGATGGCTCTATTCCATACTCCTGGGACCTAGCTCAGGGCGGCTGACCAGTGAGGTCCAAGGGAGGAGCTTGGCCCTGGGGCGTCCACACCCTGACACCCATACCTCCCTCCTTCAACTGAGGCACAAAATGCAATTCCAAGAACATAGGACAGGAGCCGCCTGCCCAGCACCCAAGCCCAGAGGGCACCTCCCACAAACGGCACCTACAGCTTCATTCAGCTACAGAAAATCTAACCCCACAAGCCCACCCATCACCAGGGCCAGCCAACCTAACCAATCGACTTCCTAGTCCAGGGAGTCCCATCTTCCCCCGGGACAACTGAAGACCTACTGTGTGCCTTCCTGGAGGCTGGTTGCCCCATCTCCAAAGACTGCTCCAAATTCAGGCTGATTCTGTCCCCTCCTGCACAAAGGACTAAAGATGCCCCAGCCTTGCCAGGCTGGCCTTGGTGACCAGGAGGCGGAATCGGGAGACTGCTCGTGAACCCAGCAGGTGCAGCAAGGCCAAGAGACCAGCTAGGTCACCAGGTGACTAACTCCGAGCTCACCAAGTTACAGAACCCCCTGGAAGCAGGTTTACGGGGCAGGAGAAGGCCTCGGAGGACTCGAAGCTGATTTATAGACTCTGGGGAGGACTCTGACATTTCCTAGATCCCACCACCATCCTCGTAAATCAATTCTGCTCTCCACTCGGTGCAGCCGCGCCAGCCTTTGTAAATAAATGCCAAGCCTAATGAGTTTGGAAACAGCCAAGCTGAAAGTGACAAAGAGAATGACAGTCACTGGGCAGTCTCGAGCGCTTTGGATGATCACAGAAGCGCACGTGGTCGGGGTGGGGGAGTTCCACGCCTCTCTGCCAGCCCCCCTTCACTGCCCACCCAGAGAACAGAGTGGGTATAAGCCAAAGAGAGGGCCCATTGCCCCCTGGCTGCTGAGTACACTGACCCTCCCGGTCACTCAGGGCCAGAGCTCCAGGAGCCCAGGAAGTGGGGGGGGAGGGGAAGCCCGTACCCCACAGAGTGGAAAGCAGAAAAGAGCCACCCTAAAGCAGGGGTGCAGTTCCTCGGCACTGTCCCAGCCCCGGCTCCCCAGGTAAGGCTGCTGGACACTGCGTCCCCCCAAAGGCTCTGCCGATGTGTGCTGACCCTCACGTCCTCCTCACTGCCCCTCACCTGTCAGAGCCCCCCCGCCGATACCCCAGACCAGACGAGGACCCCCACAGGGCCCACCTAGCCAGTGCAGGTCCCGGTGTCCATGGACCACCAGCATCTCCCGCCTATTCTGAGCTCCCCACGAGCAGAGGGCAGGACACATGCGACAAACACAGGATTAGCCACACCCTGCAAACCAAACCAAGGCCCAGAGGGAAACAATGGAGGACCGGTCCCATGTCCCGTGCCCACCTCTGAAACCTGGTTGTCACGGGCGGACAAAGGTTTTGGAAATGGGGCCCGCTGTACAGGACCCACCTCGGGGAGGGGAAGGCAGGACTGAGCGTTCCGCTCCGAGAACACAGACCACACACGGAACAGGACCAGTGCCCCCAGGGCCGTGCAAGGCCAGGACGGGAGGCACCCGGGAGGACTCTCGGCAGAGTTCCGGGTGCGGCAAAGCTCTGCTCTCGATGCAGCAAGGCCATGTCGCCCCAGAAGGAACAACCAGGACCAATTACGTGGTCTTTCGCTTTGCACATCAGCCGTCTGGGAGCCCAGACGATTGGGGTACCCACGGAGGGCCTTTGGGCCATGTTCCTGTGGTATCTTCCTTGTCCCTCCCAATGCATCTCTGTCCTGGTCACAGGTTTTTTTCATTAACATGTAGCAGCCTCAAATCCTTTGTGCAGTGGGGAGGCGCTGCTGAGTACATTACTGAGCCCTTCCCTCCAGAAGCCACATCTGATCTGGCTCGTGGGCACCGTTTACTTGGTCTCACAAAGAGGCATTTGCTAGCACATCACCAAAGACAAAAGCCACAGTGGGTGGAGCAGGGGTTGTGGGCACAGAGCTCCCACCCCCAAGCACACTGCCAGGGATTATGGGGAACCTCAGCAGTTGTCACCTCCCCCAGAGGGAACTCGGGCTCCGGGCTTTGCCCCTCCCCATAGAAAACCACAGCAGAAATGACAGATCCCTGCAGACAGCAAAAGGTATGTGCCAGGACTAGCGCCTCCATGGACAAGTCTGGAACCTTTGACCCTAATAGCCCAGGAAGACTCAGGGATGGGTGGCAGCTTCAAGTCACTTCTGAAGCCCTGAGGGGCAAGGGAGGACCACGCGACGCCCTTTCCAGTCCTGCGTTCCTCTGAGGCAGACACATCCAGAAACCAAGTAGCGGGAGCCCACAGCCCATGGCAGGAGAACGTGCATCCCTGCGTTGGCTTTGCAGCCCCACGGCTGCCAGGACAAGTGCATGCGGGCCCAGTCACCAGTACGGTGACAGAGGCAAGGGCACGGTGGCCCAGCAGAGCTGGCCAAGGACTCCACTCCCAGGATCACAAGACCAGAGCTCACACCTTCCGCTGAGGGGAGGGGCACTAGGAATAAAGGACAATGCTGGGATCTGGTACAAACGTCGGCTCACAAAAGCGAACTCTGAGTTACAAAACTGCCACGTATGGCCCAAACCCAAGCGCCTACAGCAATCCGTGCAGGACGACAAATCTGCCCACTTCATCCTGGCACAGAAAGCGTTTTAGGAAAACGGTTATTGAATCATCCTGACAAACCGTGTCCCGGTGGAGACAAGTCGGCACTTGGAAGCCGGGCTGGGCTTGCTCTCCTGTCTGCCTTTCTGGGGAAGGGGTGGAGGTGTGGCCGCCTCTTCAAAGGCCCGGGGCCAAAAGTCACTTACAGGGCTGACTTTGAGCCCTGAAGCCCACCAGTGGGTTCAAAACCCAGTTCCTCCACTGCTGAGCTGTGTGACTGTGGGTACCGGACAACCTCTCTGAGCCTGTTTCCTCACTTGCAAAATGGGTCAGGGCAGACCACCTGCCGTGGTCACAATCCAGTTTATTTCTCTTCCTTGATGTGGGCAAGGGCAGTGGAGCCAAAGGTGCAGGAATGCTCCCCTGGCCATCTGTCAGATTAGCTCCCAGTCACAGCCGAAGGCAGAGTGTTAACCTGGGGAGGGGATGGGGCCAGGGAAAAGAACCCAGGCCTGACAAAGGCACACAGTAGATGCTGTCATAGGACTCGGTGGTTTTCTGAAGCTCCAGCAAGCAGAGACAGAGTCAGGACCCATAGTCTGTCCTCTCAGGTAGCAGGAGGCCCCAGGGAGGTCGGAGCCGCCACTGGGCGACTGGATCCAGGACCCCCCTCAGGGAGGAGAAGCCCCTCCAGGTTTCGGCCCCCATCAGCCAAGGGCTCAGGGAAGTGCGGTTTCTGGAGCCAGTGCAAGCACCTGGCTTGTGCTCCTGCCCCGGGGGCACTGAGGACTGGTCTCCGGGTACCTGAGCCCCTGCGGGCGCTGTGAGGGCTTCCCAAGGAGGGACTCTCAGGCCCCCCTGCAGCGTGTCCTGGGCACTGGTGAACAATTCTGAACCCTGGACCCCATTCCAGACCTGCTGAATCCCAGTCCCCTGTGGGCGGGACCCAGGACTCCGCATTTTTAAACACACTCCCCTGCTCCTTCTGATGCCCACTGAGGCTTGAGAGCCGTGGTTTGCATTGCTGCCCAGAGATGAGTTTGCAGGGACCCATCTCCTCCCAAAAGATACTGTGACTGATAGCTCTTTTCATTAGCATAACAACGGATACACCTGTGGGAACAATGGACACACCGGAGGGTGTGCTGCCTGCTGTGGGACCTTCCATCCCCTGCATACCACTCTGCTGAAAAATGCTGCCTGCGCTTGTAACTTCCACAAAATCTTGCCACATCCTTCATGTACTTCGGTCCCCACAACAAAGTCCCAAGATGCGACATCATGCTGACACTACAAGTGGCTCGGCTGGGTTGGGTCAACGTTCGGGACCCCGTGCAGACAGCCATGTCCCCCGGGAAGGCTGCTGCGATGTGCAGCCCCGCTAATGAGTGCCAACGGTCACTGCAGCTGGGTCACTGCAGCTGCCGTGGGGACACAGCCCTGGCAGGGGTCCTCTGAGAACCTCAGGCTCTGCACACTCTGCTCCCAGGGAAGCTCAGGCAACCCGACCGGGTCCTTCCCCACCAAGCAACTGGATGAGAGCTGCTGGATGATCGTTAGCAAATGGGGAGCAAGACCGGGGATTCTGGGAGGTCCCAGACGGCTCCCCAGTGGGGCATTCACACAACGTAGGCAGGCCGTAAGTGCTGCAGCTGGACGGCCCCCCAGACTCCAGCTCCAGGGTGAGAAACAAATGTCATTAAAAGGTCCTGCTTGCAAGTCCTACTTCCAGGGAGAGTGTGAGAGCCCCGGACCCAGCCCCACCTCCCCATTGTGCCAGGTGCGTTCAGTGAACCCAGGAACTTAACAGTTTTTACCGGCTGTGCTCCAGAAAGAAGCCAGCCCCCAGGAGGCTGCCTACGTGTGCTTGGAGAGGAAGA
This sequence comes from Aselliscus stoliczkanus, assembly GCA_033961575.1. Taxonomy (NCBI): domain Eukaryota; kingdom Metazoa; phylum Chordata; class Mammalia; order Chiroptera; family Hipposideridae; genus Aselliscus; species Aselliscus stoliczkanus. The sequence goes on along the minus strand of CM066728.1, from coordinate 116,313,970 downwards.
AAGGGTGCCTGCGGCAATCTCAGAAACTGCTTCCCCTCGCCCTGATTCATCCACTCATTCTACGAACATTTATGGGGCAGTGTGCCAGGCACTGCTGGCTCTTGGGGTGTGCACGAGAACAAGAGACAGGTCCCTGCTCTCCTGGGACCGGCGCTCTCCAGGGAGAGTGACACAGCAAACCAATAACATGGTTATCAGCATTGGGTAGGGTAATGGCAGGGGACCAGGGAGGAGTGATCAGAACAGGGTGAGCCTGAGAAGGTACGGGAGGGGCCGTGCAGCCTCTGGGGAAGGGCAGCCCAGGCAGAGGGACCAGCAAGTGCCAAGGTCCTGGGTGACACCAGCCCGGCTCGATGGCGGAGCCGCAAAGAGGCCGGCTGAGCTGGGCAGGGTGGGCCCTGGAACGGAGCGGACAGGCCCGAGTGCCTTTATGGTCATGGTGGGGACACTGGCTGTTCCTCTGAGGTGGCCCAGAAGAGAGTCGGAGCAGGAGGCAGTCAGGCTGCCGCTGGAGCGGAGACCTTGGCTGCTGTGCCGAGAACAGGCTGGAGGCAGGTGGGGCAGTCGGGGTACAGTGGAGAGGACAGACAGCAAAGTGGGGGGCATAACCCAAGTGGGCACTGTGGGCGCTGGACTCAGCCAGCAGCAGGGGAAGCGGCGAGCAGCGGTCGATTTAGGCAACTCAGGGCTCCTCAGCCTCTGCCCACAGGCCTTTTGGGCGGGGTGGTCTATGTTGAGGGGCCAATAGCATCCCCCGCCCCCACCCCCCGTGGTGAGCAGCATCAGCCCCACGCTTGCTGGGGCCGGACAGACATGGACTGTGTGGGCCTGTGAGAGGGACAACGAGGAACAGCGGAGCTCTGGGCTGGACAACGGGGGAAGAGCCGGGACACAAGGACCCTGCTCCAGCCTGCTAGGCTTCCGGGCAGAGGGGCCCGGAGGGGACCCCGGGAGGCGTGGGCTGTGCAGGGCTCGGAGCGTCGGAAGGACGCAGCAGAGAGCTGCCCAGCGCCGTGGCGGCCTCGGGTGGCCTTGGAAGGGGCCGCTCTGGTGGCACGCTGGGGACCAAGACCGACAGAGCAGCACACGCGAACAGAGGGACCAGGGCTGACAACCCACCGCGCTCGGGGCTGAGGTGCAGCGGCTCCTGGGCGCCTCGTTCACAGCGCGGACCCTCGGCCCACGTGACACACAGAGGCCACGACGCACCTCGGCTCCCTGCCGGGGCCTCCTCCGGCGCCTAAGCGAACCCAGGCTGGGTGCGCTTCCTGCCCCGCCCCACCCCCAGCTCCGGTGGGCGCAGCAGTGGCTCCCAGCTCGCCAGCTCCCCATCTCCAGCCTGCTCACTGGATGAACAAGAACAGAGTCCAGCGGAGGCCCCAGGTGCTAACTGGTTCCTTCCTCCCTCCCCGACCCGGACACGTCCCCCTCCCACGTCCCACCTGGCTCCAAACCCTCCAGCAGGGCGACACCTGACCCACCGACACAGAGACCACGTCAGCGAGCCACAGGAGGCCGGCTGGGCGGGCGGGGACGTGGCAGCGAGACTGCCATTTGGGGGTGGCATGGAGAGGTTCCGGGCGGGGGGGCAGAGAGAAGAAACACACAGCGACGGCGGCCAGGCCTCCAGTCGGCTCCCAGGGAGAACGCGGCCTCGCTCAGCCCGCGTACGGCCCCACGGCCTGCTCCGGGGCAGGGGCGGCCCCCACTGCTACGGCTTCACATTAACCCGAAGTACACACTGATGCCCCACCAAGCACCACAGCTCGGCCCCCACACCTCAGACCCTGAGCCCCAGGAGACGAGCTGGGCCGGCACAGCACGTCGGGAAGGCGGGGCCCCGCGGCGAGGCAGAATGACGGGGCGCCCAGCAAGGTCGCCGCCGGGCGCGGCCCAGAGCACCAGCGCAGGGGTTCAGACTCACACGTGTATGCCAATGTTCACAGCAGCAACGGTGCAAACAGCCATCAACAGGGGTGCCACGCAGGCCACGGGGACACAGCCCTGACACTCGCTCCAACCGTGGACGCCCAGAGCATGACGCTCCGTGCACGGGGCCAGACACAGAAGCCACACGCCGTGTGGGAAATGCCGGGAGGGGCAAACCCGAGACTGGGAGAAGATGGGGGTCGCCAGGGGCAGGGGAGGGAGGCCTGGGAGTGACTGCTAACGGGGACGGGGCTTCCCCTGGGGCTGACGGGAATGTCCTGGAGATGGTTGTACAACACTGTGAATTTTTTAATACCACAGAATTCACACTTTAACGTAATCAAAATGGTAAATTTTATGCCATGTGTATTCTACCGCCAAACAGAGAGATGGAGGGGATGCTCATTTGTTATCATAACCTCTGACGCCAGAGCCCTGTCCCCAACAACAAAACAAAGCAGAGAAATGGGTCCGGGCTTTGAAACAGTTGAACGCGACCCGGTCACGGGAGCCCCACTGCCACGTCTGCCCTCAACCAAGTGGCATCCGCATGCTTCCGGGTCGAGGGCAGCTCGCACGCGGGAAGGAGCCGAGAGCAGCACACAGCTGTCATGTCTGTGAATCCTAAAAACACCAGAGTGTTGTGTGAAGAGTGGCCCACCAGGGGAGCCCACGCCGTGTCTCCCTCGGCTCAGGGGGCTCACACGTCCCTACAGGCTCTCGTGCCATCAAGAGAGTCTCCATGGTGGGCACAGAGGAGTTCCTTGGCCGGAGCCACAGCCACGCAGCCACCGATCCTTGTGACGGGGGCTCGCTCCTAGGCTTCCTTTGTTCCCTGCAACCCTCCAGCTAATATTTTCAAGGGAATTCAACACATTCTAGGGACTCTGACTGCCCACATCCAACTGAATTTCTCCCAAGGAGCAGCGTTGCTGCAGTGAGGAACTTTGGAAGAGGATGCCAGACAAAGGGGGCCCTGCTGCTTTGCAAAGCACCCTGAGAACACTAGCCTGCAGTGAGCCGCCCGTCTCCGTGGAGACGCCCACTGGGAACACTGAGGACGCAAAATCCACGCACAGAAACCACACACTCACGCGATGGGCTCGCACACATGTGCACAGCACGTACAGGCATGCACGTGTACACTACAAACAACACGTGCACACATGTCTTCCTTTCCCAAAGCCTGGCAGGAGATGGGCACGGGCCACGCCCATGGGCAGCAGGGAGGGAGGGCGTGTTCCCAGACGCTCTCTCCGCTCCTAACTGGGCTGTCACCTGCTCCTTGGAGGAGGCTGAGGCATGTGGAACGGGGCTTGGGCTTGCTCAGATAAGGCAGGAGAGAGGAACAAGATGAACTGCCAGCCATCACTTGTGCTGAATGCTGACCGGGATTCATTTGGAAAGTTTCCTCCGGAGAAAAGCCTCTCAAGGAAGAAGGTGGTGGGCGCTGACAAAGACAGGGCGTGGCGTGGCGGGGTACAGCCAGAGGCAACCAGAACATATGACCCACACACACCCCCACAGCCGTTATCTGGGCCGACGGGCGGGCGAGGAGTCATTCTGGAAATGGGTGGACTTTCCGTGGGGAGTTTGGCACTTTGAGAGTGTGGGTGTGCGAGGGGGATCTGGCACAGTGGGGAGCAGAGGAAGGGAAAGGGTGGATTCCAGAGTCCGAACAGGAGGAAAGCCGACGACGGCCGTGGGGATCTGCCCCCACGCAGGCAGAGAGAGCCCCGTCTCTCAGCCACAGCTGGGCTTCCAGACCAGGGTGGGCTTTGTGCGTTCTCCCGCAGAGCACACCTTGGATGCCTCCAGTCACGCTGAAAGCATGAAGGGCCTCCTGTGAGCAGGCACTGGGCCAGGTCGGGTAATAGGGTGGAATGAAAGAGGCCTGGGCGCTGACAGCCTGACTCTCCAACACACTGGCTGTGCGACCTGGAGCCAGTCACCCCACCTCCCTGGTCACCACGTGTGAGCACTAACTGAGGCCCTCCCACAACGCAGCAGCGCTGTGCTTCAGGGCCGGCACACAGTAAATGCTGCGGGGAGAATGACTAACAAGGGCAACGCTGCTGCCTCCTAGGGCCTGTGCCCACAGCTCCCATCCTGGCTTCCCTCCTCACCGATGGCACAAGTCTATTCACCAAAGTCAAGCAGCGCCCAGACCACCCCTCCCGCCCAGGGGCCAGTGACGAGCCAGCCTGACAGCTCATCCAGTTATCTGGACTCTGCACCTCTCTTCCTGCAGGGAACCCTGATCCTGCCCTCCCCTTTGGGGGGGCCCAAGTTCCTTCTCCATTTCTAATCAGAGCCCATTTTCAAGACAGGATCAGACAAATCCCTCCGCACTGAGAAGTGAGTAACAAAGCCAAATGAGTCACCTACATCAATAGGAACTCTTAAGTCAAAGGAATGATTCTCTAATAGTGCAATGTCAAGTTGAATATTTTTTGTGACCTATATCTGAGACCAGGGGACCTACCACGAGAGTCATTTTTTTTTTTTTTGCTAGAAGGGCTTTTTTATACTCAAAAGATAGAGCCATCCTTTTCAATAAGTTGAAAAGACATATCATCTCCAAAGTGCCATTAGCAACTCAAAAACAAAATACTGGTCCCTCTGAAATTATAAACACCACACAGAGGGGACATGTCTATTCCAATTGAATCAGCTCAGACCTTGACTTGGTGCCCGGCCCCCGCGGGGTTCCACTTACTTCCTAAGTGCCGCTGAGGCAGGTGTCACTCTCCTTTTAATGGGTGAGGAAACAGAGGCTTAGGGAGGGGGCCACCAGGTCAGGCATCTGAAAAGGGCTGAGCTAGTTCTGCACCCCCTCCACCCAGAGCCCAAAAGACCCCAGAGAGAGAACCCTGGAGACAGGAAAGGCTGGATGGACCCTGCCTTAGTCCATTCGAGTCGCAGTAACAAAAATGCCGTAGACTGGGTGACGCTGACTTATCACATTCTGGGGGCTGGAAGCACAGGACCAAGGCGCCGGCAAATTCAGTGTCTGGTGAGAGCTTCCAGGCCCGTCTTCCCGCTGGGCCCTCACATGCGGCAAGGGCCGAGGGGACTCTCTGGGGTCTCTGGTAGAAGGGCACTGATCCCATTCCCAGGGCCCCACCCTCAGGACCTCACCACCTCCCAGAGGCCCCACCCCCTAACACCTCACACTGGGGGGTTAGGGCTTCAACATATGCATTTGAGGGACACAAACATTCAGTCCATAGCCTGCTGGCAGGCACTGGGACCGGGCGAGAATCCACAGCCCTGGGAGCAAGCCGGATCCCACCCAGCGGCCGGCCCACCCCACCCCACCCGCTAGGACCCCACCCCCAGCCCATCGCTGTGCCCACACGTGCCCCCAGGCTCTCCTTCCCTGACCTCCTTCCGAAGGACTTCAGCAATTTCTCATTTCCCTGCTTCACCGACTCCATCTTCCAAAGTGATTGAGATTCTAAGACCATTAAACATGATTTAATTTGCTTTTCCTAATGATATGCCCCCCGTATTAGGACATCTCTCCTTTTCCAGTTGAAAGACATTGCAGGGTGATTTTCTCCAGTTAGATTCATAGGGAAACCATCAGAAACGTTAGAAAGAAACTGTAGCCTCCAGCTCAGCCAGAGACTATTAAACATGGGGGAGCAGGGCCAGCCGAGTGGCTCAGTTGGTTAAGAGCTCACTCAAGAGTGCGATCTGAGCTCTGAGCAACAGCAGTTCGATGCCCAGCCCAATCTGAGCTGCTGCTGAGCTGCCAACAGGTGGCAGGAGGACTCAGCTAAAAAAAAAAAAAAAAAAAAAAGAAAAGGTCCTCCTAAACCAGGGAGCACGGTCTTAGCTATGGCAGAAAGCCTCTCGTTTAAGTGCCACTTCTGTTTTCAAGTGCTTCTCCGTGGTGATCTAACCCACGCCCAGCGGCCATTCCCGCTGTCAGCATCACTAGGAAACATCTAGGAATCTTCTAGAAGGCAGCCGCCTCCTCCAGCACCTGTGATCGGAGCTGGGACAATGCCAGGTCCTTCACGACCCCGCGAGGTGACACACTTTGATATAATTTTGATTCCCATTTTGTAGGTGAGATGATTCAGGTCAGCCAGGGTGTGTAGCTTCGCCAAGGTCACAGGGGCAGAGCCCAGGCCCAGGGCTGCCTGGTTCCTTCCACTGTCAGCCCCTGGGAGCCACGGTCGTACCTTCAAATCATTTCCATCCCCTCGTGTTCATATCTTTCGTCTTGTCCCAACCTGGCCATAGCCCTCGTGTTTCTGGCTGGACTGTGGGTCACCCCCTCAGGCCTCCCTTGACGCATGTCACAGCATTTCCAACCCAGGTCCCACTGCCATGCACACGGCCACCCTGCCCCTGGGTTCTCACAGCCGACCTTCGAAGCTGGGACTAACTGGAAACGGACTCCTGGCAGCTAAGCGACTCCCGGGGCTCATCCCCTGTGGAGGGCCCAGCAGGCTTTGAGATCAGAGCCTCAGGCTCCAGGCCGACACATCTGGGCTGCGATGTGGGGCTGCACCCTGGGGCCCAGCCTGAGGCCACACAGCCCCGCCTGGGGCTTCCTGAAACCCAGGCGCCTAGAGCCTCCCTGTCCCCCAAAGCCAGACAGCAGGCCGACTTCCCGGTCAAAGGCTGCCCGATAAGCAGGGCAGGCACCAGGACAACAGCTTCTTCTTGAACATTCTTCCCGTCTTAGGAGGGAGAAAGGGCACTTAGCCATTTTTGCCACCAGCTAAAATATTTCAGTCTCAGATCAAAAGGGAATGGAAGCCAGAAATGGTACAGAAGCAGGAGCCAGACGGATGTGGTCTGTCTCCGGGAAGCAAAGCCCACAGTCGGTTCTCGGCGTCCCTGGGCCGAGCGGAGAAAGGCCTGCCCGCCTTCCACCCTCCACACTTCAGTGCAGCTCAGAGATGCCTTTTTGGCTGGTTCCAGACCCAGGGGGCGGCATTCAGCTGTGCCCCATCCTGCCGGCCCCAGCCCTGCCGGCCCCAGCCAGGCACTGTGCCGGGTACCATGGGAGGCCAAAGGGTGCTAGGCAAAGGTGATACTATCCATCGACCCCACTACCTGCCAAGAGCCAGGCCTTGCTAACTCCACACTAGTGGCATCCCAGATGTGAAAGTGGCAGCTCGAACAGGTAAAGGTACCCACTGTCAGAGGCTGAGCCGAGAGCCTTGTCCTGGTCAGCCCTGAAAGGCTGTGCACGGTCCTCCCATCGTCTGGGGCCTGGGCTTAAGCCCTTAAGGAACCAGGAGAGAGAAGCCACAAAGCAGGCCAGTCCTCGCCAGGCCTCACTGACCATCCCCCGCCTTCTGGCTAGAACATTGCTAAGGCCAGCCATTCCAGAACCTGTGCTTCCCACCGCAGGCTAGAGCAACCCAGAGTGGCTTCACAGAGGAGACAGCACTGAGCTGGCTCAAACCATGCTGCTTGGTCAAGTCAGGGGAGAGCCAAGATGGCTGGGCAGAGACGTCCAGTGCCCTCTGCCTGCCCACCTGGCCTGGGAGGCCGGGGCACTGAGGTCCACAGCTTCATGGAGACCACGATGACACCAGCAGGTGGGGAAGGGGGGTCATTCCTCCCCAGATGGCCACACTGAGTACCTCGGCTGGCAGCCGACACTCTCAGGGCCCCACAGCACAGAAGAGCCTCGGGAGGGCTCAGGATTGGGGTGCTCCCTCTGCTGCCCCCCCAGCAGGCAGATGCCACCAGCCTGCCACACTACCCTCCATGATGAAAGGGACCCAAAAGATCATCGTCCCAGGGTGAAGGTCATCGTCCCAGAGGTCTCTAATTACCCTGAGCACACCCAAACAGAATCCGCCCAACTCCTAACTTCCTGCCCGCCCTTTTCTTGGTGGGTGCGCCCTCCGTGTGGGCACACGAATTATCAGGTGTGAATCAGAAACTCCTAATTGGAAATGTAACTTGTAATTAGTCTTTGATTAATTAAAAATGGGAAAACTAATTACTTAATGAATGTCATTGGTTTCATATGCATAATCTTTGAACACTCACGGGGGGGGGGCTATCAAAGACGGTCCGTGGAGGGCCAAAGCCGGGGTGCATATATGGCAGGATCCCCAAAGACCTCAGCACCGAGCCCTCAGGCTTAGGAACATGGGAAGTCACCTCCCCTCCCCTCACTCACTCCAGAGCAGAGGCTTCGGGTCTGTTACCACTCTGTCCCCGGGACCTGGCCCATGGCAGGCACTCCACAGCCTTTGTTGAATGAATGAATGAATGAATGAATGAATGGCTGCTTCTTCAGACCACTGATTGTCCAGAAGGAAAGCCGTGTTCGCTGTAAGGACCCAGCTGCCAGGACCCACAGCCCTGACCACTGCTCTCCACGGCGTTACAGACCACGGGCCACAGCCGGATGCCACTCGGAGTCCCTCTCTTCCTCCCATGTGACGCTGAGCCGGTATGAAAGTCACCCGAGCCCCTTCCCTCCTCCTGGCCTAAAGGGACCCAACAATGCTCACCTCCCCTGCACCCGCCTGCACTGCCCAGCCCCGAGCGGCATCTGGACCTGCACAGAGAAGGCCAGGATCAATGGCGTCAGCACCATCCATGCAACAGTCTGCACCGAGGGGCCATAATGGTGGTGTCACCAGGGCTGTGGTCACAGCCGTCTCATTCCCAGAAAGGCCTCTTGACAGGCACCATGGGTACAAAGCTGCGCGGAGACCAGTAAGGCTAGAGCCCAAGCCGGGCCTTCCCAGGACGGCTAGGAATGGCTCCAGCCCTCGCTGGACCCGAAAGCCTGGCCGTCTCCCACTAGGTTTCTCATCTGTGAAATCAGCCCCGGGGGCCACCCTCGGGAAGAACCGACTTAAAGCTGCCCAGCACCTTCCCAAGAGCTCCTCCCGGCCCCCTACTCCTTGTGAAGCCACCAGGAAGGCCGGGGCCTGAGCAAGTATGAGAACCAAGCGGACTAACGCCGACATGTGCAGAGCCCATCTGCCGAGATGTTCATTCTTCATGGAAATGAAGCCGCGGGGGCTGGACGTGAGGGTTGTTGTAATGACGTCTGCAGGTAGCAGTTAACCTGAGTGCGTCCCAGTGCTGGCAGGTTTAGCGGGCCAGGTATGGCATGCAGGTGTGCCTCACTGATAGGAGTGAGCCGGCAAATGCGACAGGATGCGCCTTGCAAGCCATGAGCCCCGGAGCCCTGGTGCTGCCGGCCTATACACAGCTGCTCCCACTGTGCTCTCCCTGGAAGCCCCTGGAAGCTTCTCCACCCGGTTCCAAGGAGACGGAGGGGGAACCCAACCTGCTCTGCCTGGCCAGGCTGCGGGGAAAGGAACACCCACCCTGCAGTCCTTTCTCTTTCCCTGGCTCCGTCACAACTGTGATCCCAGAAGTGGTTACCTGCCCGGGCTTCCCACATCTTGGGAAGGGGCCTGACATACCCACGGGGATGCAGAGTGCAGAGCTGGGGTGCGGGTTTTATATGGTGGGGAGCTGGGGGCGGGGAGGGTTGCACTTGACCGGGCAGACTCTTCCTCCGCACACCAGCAGACCTGGTCATTCTGTGAACATTCTCTTACTGCCTCTCCCCGGAGCCCTGTCTTAAAAAGCTGCACACCTGCCCTCCCTCAAATAAATGGTCCAATGAAAAGGGAAAGAAAACAATTAAAAGATGGGCAATGGACTCGACTATAATAAGCTCAGTGAAAAAGGCAAGACATTACTGATCATTAGGGAAATGCAAATCAGAACTGGATACCATTTCACACCCATTAGGGTGGCTATTAGCAAACACACACACACAGAGAAAATAACCAGTGTTGGTGAGAATGTGCAGAAATTGGAGCCGTGTGCACTGCTGGTGGGGATGGAAAACGGTGCCCCAGCCATGGAACATGCAGCGGTTCCTCGAAAAATTAAACACGGACTTACCGTGGGATCCAGCAAGCCCACGGCTAGGGACACACCCAGGAGAAATGAACGCGGGGACTCGGCCAGATATTCGCACACCCGTTCACAGCAACAGTATATCTGTTGTCCAATGGTCCCTACCCACAGATCTAATTTGTAACCCAATCCGGCCTGCCAGCAGGCTGCCCGGGACCCGGGACGGGGACAGCAGAGGCTGGTTCTCTCCTGCTTCTTTAGGAAGCGAGCGAGAGCCCTAGGCTTGGCAGGGGGCGGGGGGGCGGCGGGGGGAATCTCCTCTTTGGATCGACCATCAGCTTCAGGAGGGTCCATCGGGAGGGTTGTCGGCCTTTGGGGACTCAGGGTTGTGGGCTCAGGAGTCCAGGAATAAAAGTCCCCAAAGCCTTGCTCACACACACGCACAGCAGCACTGGTCATACCCGCCAAAGGGCAGAGCGGCCCAAATGTCCATCAACGGATGATGGACAAACAAAATGTGGTCCATCCCTACAACGGGGTATTATTCAGCCCTGAAAAAGAGTGCAATTTTGACACGCGCTCCATGGATGAACGGTGAACATGTCATGTTAAAGGAAAAAAGCCAAGTCACAGAAGGCCACCTGTTGTATGATCGCACTTAAACAAAATGTCCAAAACAAGCAAATGCATAGAGACAGAAGACAGACTGCTGGCTGCAGGGGCTGGAGAACACAGCATCCCCTTTGGGGTAATGAAAAGTTCTGGAACGAGAGAGACGACGGCTGCACGACTCTGAATACACTGAATGCCACTGAACTGAACACTTCAAATGGTTAAAATGGTAAATCTACTGTTATGTCCATTTTAGCATAATATTTTTTTTTTTTAAGATTTTATTGGGGAATTGGGGGAGGGGAACAGCGTTGGGGAATCGGGGAAGGGGAACAGACAAGTTGCTGTCTTTTTGTTCTTCAGTCTAGCTGCGGCGGACGTTGCCTCACTGGCCCATGTTGGTATCATCATTGCACTCTTCCCGGATGAGGCAGATCGGTCGCCGGCCTCTGGATGGTCGCTCATCGTGGCTATTGGCAGCTCACGCTGGTTGCCGGCCACTCACTGTAGCCTATGGCAGCCCACTGCAGCAGGGGCTGCAGCTATGCCATCCTGGGGACTCACAGCAGCCCAGCTCCAGGTGGAGCTGTTGTTAGCTGTAGAGGGCAGTGTCACTGGCCCTCATGTGGGATCCGAACCGGGGCCGCTGGCATCCCAAACCAGCTCTTAACCAATGCGCCACTCGGCCGGCCCACAATAATTTTTTTTTTAAGAATGAAAATCAGAACAGATCGCCCGAGATAAATATCCCAGGAGTCCAGCCCAAACTCCCTAATCCGAGTTTCAGACAGAGGGGCGGGGAGTCTGCGCTTGGGGACCTGGGAGCAGCTCTCCTGACAAAAGGTCACAGCCACAGCCCTTCTGATTCAGGGGGGCTGCCTCCTACCCTCGGGCCTGGCTGGCCGCAGACCCCCATGTGCCTCTAGAAGCACTAATACTCCTTCAGAAGGGCCACCCAGGCTGCCAAAAAGGACACTTTCTTACAATTAATTATTTACATTTTGATTTTCTTTTCTTCTCATCCTCCCAGTTTTTTTTTTTTCGCTTTTTTTGTTTTTTGCTGCAAACATCAAATTGTCAGCCTTCAATAGGAACAATGTCTTGGGGTGCTGGGGAGAAACAATTAGCCAATTAAAATTTAATTAACTGTGGACACAGGCCAAAAACAAACCAAACAAAAACAATGGATGCACGATTTGCACCAGGACTAGTTGGGAACATTCAAGCGCTCAGCCACCTGGGTGGGACCCACAGGGTAAAGGAGACATGGAAGAGAGATGACAGAGATGTGAGCCCATGAGGACAAAACGGGCACCCCTGACAGCCACCAAGAGGTCACCCAGCCTATCCAACCTTCCATTCACAGATGGGGAAACTGAGGCCCTGAGCAGCAACCTGCCCTGTGCAGTGAGGCTCAGTGTTCAAAGCCAGGCCTGGACATCGCCTCCAGCCCAGGCCTCTCCACCAGATGTGACTGTGCTGCCCCCACAGACACCCAGAGTTCCTTCGCCACATAAACGGATCGTAAGGGAGAAAGGGATCAAGAGGCACGCATCACTCACCAGGGGTCAAGAAATGACCTCCTCAGCCAGTGGCCCCTCTCAGAGACCTGACCCACATCTGGGAATCACTGCCTCCTTGCGGTCCCACTCAGGGCTGCTGAGGCACCAAAACAAAGGCCCAGAGGCTCCCTGGCCTCGCCCACAAGATATGAGCACCTTACACAAGAGGGAGACCCAGCTCTCCCCAAGCACAGCTCATCAGGCTCACAGGGACTCAGCTACTGAAACCCAAGCCCCCCACCCTCGTCCACTATGAAGACCACAACGGCCACGGCTCCCATCTGGAACGGAGCCAAGAGAAAACCACTTAAAAAAGCGGTGGGTCAGCTTTCAACGGGCTTATTTGACTCTGTGCACATGTGTGTGTGCGCACACACATGTGTGCATACAGAGGTGTATGAGTGTGCATATATGTATGCATGTGCCCAGTTGTGAAGTTCCTCTGAAAGCAGGTGGGCTAATGTGGTCCTAATAAAAGGAGGAAGCGCTTTAGAGCAGAAACTCAGAGGGCCTTACGTAGCCAGCCGCCCCGCATGGGCCCAGCCTGGAGCGGCTCCCACTGCATTTTAGGAAGTAATTAGCACAGAGTGGCTGCTGTGAGAAGAGCAGAGCCGAAAACATTAGGAAGGGAGAGCAAAGGAACTCAGGGCAGCAGCAGCATCTGAGCATCATTAAAGCGAGTGTAGAAAGGCCTCGAGTGAACACAGGCCGTCTGCACTCAGCAAAGCGATGAACGAATACTGAGGGGAGGAGCTAACACCCGGCAGCGGGGGCCTGGGGACAGAGGCGAGGAGGGTCAGGTGGGTACCTCAGGGCTGCCTGCACCCTTCCTTCCCTGACCAGACCAAGCCCGGAGGATGCGTCCATCAGCACAGATGCCCAGCAGGGAAATCAATGGCATGCCTGAGACGACAGGTCCACACGTGTCAGGTGGGACGAGGTGGCTGGGTTAGGCGGGCGCGCCAGGCAGCCGGAATGCCAGCGGCAGCACCCTGCCCACGGCCACGGCCCACTGCTCAGCTCAGTACAGGCTGGTGTACGGACGGGGCAGCACCCACAGCTACTCAGCCCATCATCTCAAGTCCTCCAGCAGTCCTCAGGGGGCCAGTCCTCAGAGGTGGGCCAGTCCGCAGACCCACTTTACAGACGGGAAACCGCAGCCCCAATGGGCAAGCAGGGGCAACCTATGGCCAAGCTCAGTGCTGCCTGGGTCCTAATTCTGGCCCTCTCCTCAGGACATTCTGCCCCGAGCCCCAAAGGCATATCAACTGGGCCCCTTTCACCCAGCTTCTAGAAGCAACAGCACTGTCGAGAAGTCGGGGGGCAGTGGTGGATGGGTGTTTGTGGAAGGGGCAGGGCCCACAGAATGAGTGACGCCGATAAGAGGAACCGATGGACCGTCAGGGAAATCAGACTGGTTCCTCTCCCTTGCTGTCTCCAGTAGGTGTGTGATCCAGTAGGGGCTGCGGCAGCAGATCAGACTCTGGACCCGGCCAGGCAGGTGGCTGCTGTGGGCAGACAGTGCCTCCCACGCCCAGAACAGACAAGCAGCCGAGGCCTCATCATCCCAGAGGCTGACCAGGCCTGCCCCACCCCCAGTGCCCCCCAGGCCGACTGTGAGGCCACATCCCGGCCACTGCCTCAAAGCCCGATCCCAGGAAGGTGGGTTTCCTTAACTGTTAAGACACTGGTAGTTTCAAACTACATTTTTAGCTTCTTTATCACTGTTTCTTTCACCAAAATGTCTGGCAAAATGCCACGAGAAAACAGATAAAAGTGGACTCACTCTGATTCCGCATGGCCTGCACCCCGGGCCTCCTCCTGGCCTCCCCGCACCGGTCTCCTCCCGCAGCCCCCCACCAGGGCCTCCCCAGAAGGTCCCCAGTGGTTTGAAATCCACCCCAGGAGAGAATTATCTGCACCTGTTCTGACCTTTGTCAGGAAAGACCCCCATTCACAGCCCGTGTCTTTTTTTTTTTTTTTAAGAAATTTTATTAGGGAACAGTGTGTTTTTCCAGGACCCATCAGCTCCAAGTCAAGTAGTTGTTTCAATCTAGTTGTTGGAGGGCACAGCTCCTTGGCCCATGTGGGAATCGAACCAGCAACCTTGGTGTTATGAGCACTGCACTCTAAGCAACTGAGCTAACTGGCCGTACCCACAGCCCATGACTTTTAACCGAGCTGACGGTCAGCTCTCCCCTCCTGGTTTAGGCCTCTCATGGCCTCGACCAGACGCCCACCCCCGTCTCCTCGCTGCCCCCCCACCTCCTCACTGACCCCCGTCTCCTCGCTCACCCCCGCCTCCTTGCTGCCCCCCCCGCCTCCTCGCTGCCCCCCATCTTCTCGCTGCCCCCTCCCTCCTCACTGCCCTCCCGACCTCCACACTGGCCTCTAGCCCCTGCAAATGGCAGAATTTCAGTCTACTGACAACACCCTGTCCCTGCCAACAGCTGCCCCACTGGGCAGAAGAAGGGCACACACCAGAACACATAAAAACTTGACCTCTGCCATCAGCAGGACCCACCAGACCCCAGTCCCACCGTCACCGTGGGACATGAGCAAATGCGCCCTCTCTCCAGGCTCGGTCTCTGTCCTTGCTTCCTCAGGTCCCTGAAGGATGGCACGAGCTTGTGGACGTACAGAGCCCAGCACGCGGCGCCTGGCGTCCACACAGTGAGCGGTTACTGCCGGTGGGAGGAGGGAAGGACAGAGGCGGGGGGACAGACAGAGCTCCCGGCACTTGGGGAACTGGCCGCTCAGCCCGCTACGCACTAAGCTACCAAGCGGCACGTCGGCCACCCCCAGCTTTGCTGGCGGCCAGGTTTAACCGCTTCAGAAGTTCTGAGCCCGGCAAAACGTTTTAATGAATAATAAATAGGGGAGTTAAACCGTTTATTAGGGGGTGTGCTCGCTCTTTAACTCAAACGACAGAGAGAGCTGCGCAGACCTTCCTCCCGGGTTGCTAATTCCACCCGAAATGGAAGCGAATGTGAGCCGAGCTGACCAGCCGGGTAGGTCCTGGGAGGCAGGGTAGCCTGGCTGGGGCCACGCAGGGGAACAGCATCCACTTCACTGGAAACAGGTCCCTGATACGGTGAGGGGGCACCTCCCAGGGAAGACCCCAGAATCCAGTCTCCCTGGGCTCCGGTGAGGCTGCTGACCCACCAAGGGCACTGGGGCTTGGTGCAGGGTGCCCACCTGTCCCCACCAAAGGCCTCCCAGCTCCTCCCAGGAGATCCAGGTATTGAGGCAGACAGACAGGTGCCGTCGCGTGCCACGTGCAACTCCAGACACCTGGGAGACATCAGTCAACAAATAGGAAAGGCCCAGCAGCCAGGGACTCAGAGTCAGGTCAAGGGAGACCGATGGGGCCACCAAACCCAGTAAGCAAGGACACTGCTTAGCCAGTGGGCAGCGCTGAGCAGAAAGGAGGTGGCGGCAAAGGGGATCATGACTGTTTCAATAGCGAGATTTGGACAAAGGCCGCCAGGAGGTGAAGATGGGGGGAACTGCAGCAATGGGGGAACCTTCCAGGCAGCCTACAGTCCACCCAGTGAAGGGCGTGAGTGGGGTGTGAGGTGGGGGCAGGTCCCAGGAAGGACAACCCAGAAGCACCCAGAGGTCATCTACAGCCTCCCGCAGGCTGGGGTTCCACCGCTCGGGGCTCCCGGAAGGCTTTCCCACTTCTACCCGTGACTTGATGGTGCAAGGAAACGGCTCCATGGCGACGGCGACAATGACAGAATCTCCATCCATACCCTGTGAGCCGGGTCCCAGCCTTCACGAAGGTCTTCCCATAACATGGAGCCTCGGGGGCTCCATCAACAGGGCATATTCGGTACAATTGTCCCCGTTTTCCAGATGAGGTCATTAAGGCTCAGGGAAAGTCACCTTCCTAGCATCGCTGGCTGTAGCTGGACTGACCCTGGCGGCAATGCCAGGATGGAGCAGTGTTGGCTAGGCCGGCCATGACTTCGCCACCCTCCTAAGGAGACTGCAAGGCCGGGGAGGGAGGGCAGAGAGGGTCTGGAGTCACCAAACTCCCAGACCCAAGAAACGAACAGCCGAGTGACCTTGAGCAAGTTGCTTGCCCTCTGAACCTCCGCCTCCTGTCCCGGAAAGTGGGGTAATGAGACCAACATCGGGGCACACTAAGAAGGTTAGTGAGCTGGCCTAGGAGGCCCAGCTACAGTGAGGGGGGCTGTCACTCCGTAATGATATTACCTGCAACCTCCAGAAACCAGATGCTACAAGAAAGCCACTGAAACCCTGCCACCCCACCAGGGTCCTCCCTCCAAACTTCCAACCAGACTCCACACTGGGACAATGGTGTTCCTGGAAGACCCAGTCGCTGCTGGCCACCCATTGGGCCTTCTCACACTCCTTCCATCGGGGGCCCACGGATGTGGAGGGGTTCCCGCACCAGCAGGGAGGGGCAGGGCCGGCGGGACCCCAGCAGCCAGCTCACGCTCTGCGCTCGCCCAGCACAGCCTTCAGCTCAGCCACCCTGGGCAGCAGGAAGCTTCTCAGACAAGATGGGTGTTGAGCCGAAACCTAACACCTTCAATGCGACCTGTGGGAAAATGCCAGCGGGGGCAGCCACAAAGGGAAAGCCTTCCAGAAGGAACTTCTCTGGATCCTTTAGCGCCTGCTGGAGCTCACTGGGTGCGGTCCCCTCCCTGCCAAGACTCTGTAACAATGCCACACGCCAGGTCCTTACTGTCTTCGTTTTACCCCCACAGAAACGGAGGCTCCGAGGACCTGCGTCCTCACAGAGCCTGGATTCACACCCAGCTCTAAGGGACAGGAAGCCCCTCTCCCTTGCCCGACTCCCAATAACAGAAGGCACCGGAAGGAAGCGGCAGTGGACAGGCCTGACAGCTTCCCTGGGGAGCGGGACCAGCTCCCTGGGGGGCTGGCTGCACCCAGGGCTCCCGCAGCTCTCGAGGATCTGCAGCGATCCACCTGCCTGCAGCCCTGGAGGCCTCTGCCAAGGGTCTCCCCAGGTACCCTGGGCCAAGGAGCAGAGAACTCAGCCAACGCGGTGCTGCCCCGCCCAGGGCCCCGCCTAGATAAGGAAACACTTTCCGGAACTTTGTGTACCCCAGCACATCAGCTCCCCTCTGCACCTGGCCCACTCAGCCCAAGGTACACTCTGCCCCTGGCGGAAGGGAGGCCAGAAAGGCCGGAAGGAGAAGCCCGAGGGCCTGGGGGCCGGGGCTGCACTGAAACCGGCCAGGGAGGCCTGCGGTCGGTAAACAGGAAGAGCTCGCTGTCCCTGGGGAGAGCGGCTGTGCGTCCCCCTCACAACAAGAGATCTCGTTGCAGTGGCACTCGCGGCGCCAGCGTCCCCCGCATCGCTGGGCCAGGGCCAGCCTCCGGGGGAACAGTTCTCAAGTTTTCACTTTCTCCCTCCTTTTTTTCTACCACTAATTGTCCAACAGCACATCTGGGGGTCCCCTTGGAAGGCAAAGGCCAGGGAACTATTTCTCTCCATTTTATCCCTACCACAGTAAATGCTGAATAAACCTTGGTAAATTAAATGCTTAATGAATGAATGATGGAAGGAGGGAGGGAGGGACATGAACACCACAAACCTTCTTAAATAACAGCAAAAAAAAAACAAAAAAAAATCTGGAAATTTCTAAACCAGCCTGAGATTAACTAACCAGATATTCCGTAAGGAGCCATTTCACTCCTGAATCCTATGAACGGTAAGCGAGGAAGAAACCTTGACTCCATACTTGGCAGACTGCTAGTCGACCCCAAACCCGTTCCTACTCGTCCTAGAATAAGCTTCAGTGCCTCTCTCAACACGGGCCCCAGGCCGGTTCTGGATGGCAGCAGCTGGAATTGGCCCGGAGATCAATCGTGCTGCTCCTCTGGCCTCACCCACCCAGGAGACGAACCTGTCAATTCTGATCCTACAGAGCTTTGTGTGTGAAAGAGGGACAGACGCTCCCTTCCTGCCGGCTGCAGCTCCTGTCACTCACTCAGGGCCAGCAGCGGGGGCCCGGGGAGGGCAGAGCAGGTGGCCCCGTGCTGATGGTCTAATGGTGTCCCTACTGGGCTGGGCTCCTAGAGAGCAAGATGAATCTGGGCCTGGAGGAAGCCCCAGTGAAGGTCCCTGAAGGGAAGGATGGAGGCCTCGGCTCCGTCTCTACGCCCAGAGGGGACTGTAACACCAGCCTCTCCGGACCTGCTCCTCATCCTCGCCCGGCTGGGAGGACGAGGAGGCCGGAGCCGGGCCCGAGAGCAGCTTGCATGGCCCTCCCCATCCACGGCAGCACACTGCCCCTCGCTGCACTCCAGGGGCAGGGTGTCCGCGGTGCATCTGCAGCGCCGAGCACAGCAGGCCGCAGTGCCAAAGAGGAGCCAGGACTTCGCTTGTGCCTTGTTTTTCCAGGGCCTCCCACCCCTGGACATCAGGAGGGACTGGCCAGAGAAGCAGGCTCCCCGGTGGGGAGAGCAAGTCCCAGGGTCCCAAGCTTCCGCCGGCCCCAGATCAAACTCAGCTGACACGTGCTCACCACAGGTAACAAGTCGGAAAACACACAGGGAAGGCAGAGATCAGGAGCATGGACGCGGTGCCAGATGGACGGACAGGGGCGGGCGGTAGGGACGGGCGGGTCTCTGGCCAGGGCCACACGGCGGGCAGTGCAGACTGCACTTCCACTGCCGCTGCGGGCACCAGCGCCCAGCGCCCAGCGAGGAGTCCTGCACACACACAGCCCACACACAGCCCACACAGGCTGCTCCGAGGCGGCCGAGAGGAGGCCAGAGGACCAAGGACAAGGCAGCTAAGGACACGAGTGCGCCTCCCGGGACACATACCAGGAGCTGAGAACTCCACAAACCGGGTCTTACTTTTTGCTCAAAAGACTTTGGAGGGTGGTATTCTTATCACCATTTTACAAGCAGGACTTGGAGACACTGAGTCACTTGGGCACTGGGATGGTAGGGCTGGGACTCAAATGCAGGCTGAGGGTGTGTGTGTGTGTGTGTGTGTGTGTGTGTGTGTGTGTGTGTGTGTGTGTGGGTGTGTGGGTGTGTATGGGTGTGTGTGTCCCCGAAGCCCTTCTCCAGAGCCCAGAGCCATCAGCTTCTCCCTGCCCAGGAAAAAGAACAGGAGAAAGGTTCCAATCCATTTGAAAGCACATCTGTGGGAACTGAGAAGCCACTTCTGGGAAAGGAAGCCACGTGGCTCCGTTCCAGCTTCAGCAGCATCGCCCAGCAGACGCGGCCCTGCGTAGCCGGCAGCATGGCGGCCTCCAGGCCTAGGCGGGTGCATCAAGCTGGCCGTGGCTGAGTCATTTAAGGGGGAACCTAGGAACCAGAGATTACACAAAGCGACGGACTCTTGAACACGTCCCTGAATCTCTTCTCAAGAGAAGTTCAGGATTAAAGAAGAGGACCGTCGGGCCCAGGTGGCTTACGGGAGAGTCCTGGCCACTGATGCTCATTTGACACCAAACAGCCCTTCACATATGGGGTCCTCGCGGAACTGAGTTCTGAGCAAGGACAACTGCAAATACAAAATCCCCTTTGCGCTTCATAAACCATTTATCCACGGAATGTTTCCTCAAACACCAAGTCCCTGATAATGGTCCTCAGATAAATGAGGCAATAAATACCTCCTAACAGTTCCCATCAGCAGGTGGAAATTCGCTCCTCGGGCCATCTGGCAAGTGGCCATGCCAGCCGCAGAGGGAAGGGCCCGGCCGCCCGGTCCTACGAGAGCTCACAGGACTGAGGACACCTGGACATCAGGCAGCACCAAGCCAGGTCTGCACTCAACCCCAGAGCCCCAGGTCCTCCAAGAAGTAAGTCAAGGTCCTGACCCCAGTGATTTACAAGGAGTGACCTGGGCTCCTTTGGCCATGTGAGGACACAGTGAGATGTCTGTGAACCAAATTTGCTGATGCCTTGATCTTGGACTTCCCCAAGAACAGTGGGAAAGAGTGAGAAATGTTTGTTGATTATAAGCCTATTATAAGTTGGTGGCATTTTTGTTATAGCAAACCGAATGGACTAAGACAAAAACTGCTAAAGTGGGATGCTGCTGTGACAAATAGGTAAAAATGTGGGACAGAATGATGGTAGAAATATGGTCCGTAAAAGCCAGTATGATGAGGCTCCAGGTAGAAATGAGGACAGGTTACTGGAAACTGGAGGAACAGCCATCTTTGTTGTGAATTGGCAGAGCGCTTGCTGACCTGCTGTGTGCCCTAGGGTTCTGGGGAAGGTAGTGCAAGTGTGTGATGAAATCACATATTTAGCGGAAGCCATTTCTAAGCCAAGGGTTGAGGGTGCAGCTCGGCTCTTCCTGACGGCTTATAGTAAAATTCAAGGAAAGAAGAAACTTAAAGATGCAAGTGCCAAGCAGAAAAGCAGCCCGGCTGCTCAGATGCACAACTGGGAAGGAAGTGGCCCCAGGCTGAATCACACCTCGGGTCTCACCCACATCTGGTTTAGATGATACTGAGAGGAGACTCTGGGCTTTACACTTTGGAATTGCTGCTGGAGTTAAGACTTTGGGGGCTATTGTGATTAAATTAAGGTATTTTGTATGTAAGACAAATGTCAGGGGGGCAGGGGCAGAATGCTATAGACTGACTGTTATGACCCCCAAAAGTTATATATCGAAACCTGATCCTAATGTCATGGTGCTGGGAAGTTGTTAGGTCATGAGGGTGGAGCCCTCCTGAATGGGATTGGTGTCCCTATAATATAGACCCCAGAGGGCTCTCTTGTCCCTTCCTCCATGTGAGGACACGGCGAGAAATCATCTCTGACCAGGGAGGGAGTGGGCCCGCATCGGACACTGAATCTGCTGGCACCTTGATCTTCTATTTTCCAACCTCCAGAACTGTGAGAATTACATTTCTGTTGTTTATAAGCAAAAAGATAATAATTATTATAAAAGTAAAAATAAATAAAAGGAGTGACCTTGGACCTGCTGTGCTTTCAGATGGCACATACCACTCGGAACCCAGGCTCACCAGGAAGCAGAAAATGAGCCACAGCGCTCCCTCACCCCTGGCCTTTGTACCTGCCCAGCCTCAGGACCCCTGTGGCTCACCGTGCCAGCAGGGCTTCTGCAAGACAGCTGCCAAGTGGCACCTTCTGAGAGCACGGGGAGACTTCCGGGTTGTTTGCCAAGGGCCTACGGGGTCGCCTCTGGGGACCCTGGGGCTCAGGTAATCGTCCTCTCCTTGCCCAACGCTTGTTAGAGCCAGAGACACCTCTGCTTGTTTCAAGTGTAACCACGATGGCCGCTTTCACGGAGACCACAATAGACCTGCACCATCTCAGCCAACCTCGGGGGCTGGTGCGAACCTCAACCCATTCTCCCATAAAGACCCGGAGACTCAGGGCGGGAGTAAAAACCACTCAGGGTCCCCCAGCTAGCGAAGGCAGGGCCAGGGCTCCACTCCTGGTTCCGTCCTCGTCCACGCCCTGCTTTCCCTACGCCCCCCTGGATTCACGACGCCTGGCCTCTCCCTGAATGGCTTGAGAGGACAGAGGGGCTTCCTGCTGCCCCCAGATCCCCCATGTGCCCCCTCCGGTCTGCGTAAGAGCCAGCCTGCACCTGCCAGACCCCAGGATGGAAAACCCCCCTCCGCTCGGTGTGGGAGGGGCCGGGGGCACCTCGCCTGATGGCCGGGTCACTCACCTTCCCAAAGTCTCGGACATCGAAGAGGTCGAAGGGGTCAAACAGCTCACTGTTTCTTAATCCAAATTTATCATGGCAGACTTTAAGGAAGGTGCGGATGTTCTTCAAACACAGGAACTAGAGGAGAGAAGGAAAAGGCGTTCAACCTGTGGGGTCTGAGAATCACAGCAGCAGCCGCAGCCATGTGCCTCCGTGTGCCCAATCGGACCAGCTCGTTCCTGCTCAGAGGCCACGCTGGCCTGGGTGTCACAGACGTCCCCCGGCTCACCTTGGCCGTTCATGCCCATTCCCCCAGCCCCAGCCGATCGGCACATTCAGTCTCGCTGATCTTGACTGGACCAAAATGTGCTGGCCTGGAGTGAGCCAGGACAGAGGGCGCGCCCCTCCTTCCCTGCACAGGCTGACCCCCTGACCCGTATTTTCTAACCCATGTCAAAGCCTACAGTCAGGAACCATCCATGAAAGCCCACCTGGGGAGCAGCACACGCTCACCACAGTGGGGGGCTGGCGCGAGCACAAAGACCGGAATGCCCAAATCCACCAGGAAACCCAACGCCTGGGCTCCTGGGCTCCCAGCTTGCACTGGGCTTGGCAACACTGCATGTGGGAGGTGGGGGAGGGGAACAGGACCGCTGGCTCCTAGCCTCCGTGCAGAAGGAGCTGGTAAAGAGCTTACAGGGGTGGCAGCCGCAGGGGCCTGGAACGCAGCCTTTGGAGTCACGCAGGCCTGGGTTCGAATCCTGTCTGCTGATGCTAACTTGCGGAAGTTAGAAGGCCGCGGCTGGGCTCCTGAGGGCTGCGTTCCTAACACAAAGTGCCTCACTCAGTTAGTTCCGTACCCTGAGGGCATGGGGTGGGCACTTCATATGTGGGAGCCATGAACCCACCTAGGCCAGCTCAGCATGGGTGTCCACGAGGCAAGGACTGAGGTACCCACTGAAAACTAACCTGGGTTTCCGTCATCCTCATCAATGACCATTCACCAAGCGCCTGACGGCTTGATTCTAGAGAGCCTGTGTCCACTCACTGGAAGTTTAGGCGAAGGGACTCAGGTGAAGGACTGGCCAGAATCAGAGGCCATGGCAGGCCCAGTGCTAACCAGCTGCACGGAGGAATAATGGTGGGATCGTCACAGAACACTGTGAAGGCACTTAATGCCACTTCAAATGGTTAAATGGTAAATGTTACATTCTGTGTATTTTACCATGATAAAATAATAATAATAATAATAATAATAATAATTTTAAAAAGAGAGACACAGAGAAACAGGCCCACAGGGAGGAGGCACTTTGCACATGGAGGCAGAGATTGGGGTGACGCTCCCACAAGCCTAGGAAGCAGAGAAGGCTAGGAAGCCACCAGAAGAAGGTGGGAGGGCCTGGGACACATTCTCCCTCAGAGCCCCCAACGAAGACCAGTCCAGCAGACAGCTTCATCTTGGACTTGTGGCCTCCAGACCATGAGAGAATACATTTCTGTTATCTGAAGCCCTGGGGTCTGTGGGACACAAGTGCACTCGCTGCCCAGGCCTGCAAACCAAGGAGGCGGGGTCTGAACCCAGCCAACGCCCTCATCCCTGCTTGCTTCAGACCTTCGCCCGCCTGCCCTGCAGCATCCAGCCTGGCTCCGCTATTTTTTGCACATCACTCATCTCTAATTTCCACTAAGCATTTATTTTAATTCCTCCTCAGAACTCCCATTTTTAGAGTTAATTACACAGCTCCTAACCATAATCGCAGCCGGCAAGACCAGGCTTCCCTTCAGGGCTCAGAAGGGGGCACAGCATCTGCCCGGCCCGGCCCCACCCCCACGGCAGCTGCTCAGAGCTGCACCCCGGCAGCCCCAGCCGCACCCCAAGCCGGCCTCTGGAACCCTGAGCCACACAGAGTCAGGCTTCAGGAAAAGGGACAGAACCTGGACGCCTGCGTCAGGCTCTGAGGCGAGAGGAGGCCGCAGCCGTGCCAGCATCCATTCACGGGGTTTCCTGGTGCCGCCCACACTGATGCATTCATACCCCGCCCCCAAGAATTCAACCCATTTTACACGTAAGGACTCTGAGGCCCAGAGAGTGTAGGACTTTGGCTCCCAACTAGAAGATGGCAGAGCTGAGATTTGAACTTGCGTCTGCTTCAGAGCAGCGAAGGCCCTCTGAGAGAGTGGGTCTGTCTCCAGGGTACCCACGGGCCCTGGGTCCTACTTGTCAACAGCATCCCTGTCACTCCCTTAAGGGCTGGTTTGCATGATAAGTGATATGGTCACTACCCATCTACCTGACTGTACATACAGTTAGGGAAACTGAGGCTCAAGAGGTAGCGAGGGGGCAGCGCAAGGAAGGGCCATGCCCCGTGTCCAAATTCCTGGGCTCCTTCTCTTTCCATTAAGTGGGGGCAGCGGGCAGCTGCTGTTTCTGCGGCTTGCGTCCACTCACATGTCTGCTGGTCCCCGCTGTCCTCACCACCCCTAGGCCCAGGAGGGCCTGTGGCCGGTGCCTGGCCAGTCAGACTCTCACGGTCCCTCGACCCCAGCAGGAACCGGCTCAGGATCTGGGAGAGGCTCCTGAAGGCGTGAGAGGACGCAGGCCCTAGGCCGCTGTGGGCGCGTCTCAGCCCCAGGCAGAGGCTGGCGGGCGAGGGGAGGCCGAGACAGCGGTCAGTGCGAGGCCAGAAGCTGCCCATTCTTATCCGGTGGCCAGAGACTGCCTGCCAGCCAGCCGTGTCCCTGTGGCTTCAGGGGCAAGTGGCATCCTCCTTCTCTTCTCCCGGCCTGTGGGGTCTCCACAATGGGCAGCCACTGCTTCACCAGCATCTTGAAGCGAACGCTCAGCCTCAGAAGCCCGGCTAAGTGGTTCAATAAGCCTCTGTCCCCAGAAAACTGGCCCTGTGACAAGAGGCCCAGAACTGGAGTCAGCCCCCGCTGTATTTGTTTAGTGCACTCGGTGGGGCGTGGGCACCCCACCCCAGCCTCAGCCCACAGGAAGGGTTCTTGCCTCCTGGCCCCAAACAATTCCTGCTTCAGGCCTGGCTGAGGCGGGGCAGCCTGCCCTGGACAAGCCAACCTCCTCTCAGAGCCATTCCTCGGCCTCCTCAGGCCTAATGGGGCTGCAGCCAGGTGAGCGTAAGCATAGGCTCTCTGCCCAGCCGCCCACCTCCCCAGATCTGCCGCTCACTGTCATCTGTCATTGAGCTCCCGTGAGGCCCCAGCTCAGGGATCCCGAACCTCAGAGGCACGGCAGGGTCCTGAGAACCAGGACCCCGAGTCTGAGCCACGAGGCCTGGATGCAGCCTCAGGGCTGAGGGCAGAGGGGGCTTTCTGGCTCAGCTGAAGGGACCCCTTGTGACCACTTAGTGGGCAACCTACTGATTGGGGAGACACTTTCAGAGACACCTCACCCTGCCGAGGAGACACAGAGGCCCTGCCCCACCAAGCAGGCAGCCTTCAGGCCTCATGGCCCCTCCGTTACCCCTCACTAGGCGCGCTCGCTCCCCAGGAGGTGCTGGGAGAGGGGGCAGCATGGCCACCCCGCCCACACAGCTCACATCCTCCGGCACCTAATACACATGGGAACCAAGGGCCGCGCCTCATGCCCACATTCCCTCGCGGGCTGTTCCTACCTCAGTACTGAGGGGCGGGTGCAAAGGGGAAACTGAGGCACGGAGCGGGAAAGCCACTTGCATAAGGTCACATGGGGCAGGGCAGGAAGGCACAGCTCCGCCCAGACCCCATGGAGAGCATGCCTGGTGGTGAGAGCCCTGGCCTGGCCACTGGCCTGTGCCGGCTCCAACCCAACAGCCACTGTCCTGCCCATGCCTCGTTTTTTTCACCTGTAAAATGGGGAAATAAAATCCTGGCCTCTAGGATGCTGGGAGATGACTGCTTTAAGGAGTGACAGTTGACACTGGGGCCATCTCCCTAGGGAGGTCCTCAAGTCCCTGTGCCCAGAGGCCAATCCCCCCCTCCCCATGCCATAGTCAGCTAGAAGAGTGGCCCCATCCTGGAGGGACCTGAGCACCCGTCCACACCCCCGCCAGCCTCTCATTACCAGCCTAACTTCCCCCCAGGGCTGCGGGGAGACTGCAGGCTGGCCAAACGCAGCCAGATGATCTGAGGCTCCCTGCTCTGGCCAAGCCAGCAAGACAACACGGCGGTGTCAAGCATCCTCTCCAACTCCCCCAGCTGCAGAAGACCCCTGGACCCCACAGCCCTGGAGACAGACTGGGCACAGTAGCTTCCCAGCCAGTGAGACAACAGGAATTCTCTTCTAAAACCTCTGCATCTTTCTGAGAGAAGTGGGGGTCTCCACAGCTGAAATTCACATCCTACAAGAGAGGCTGCAAAAAGTGCCCAAAGACACACTGAATTTTCTTGAAATGTTCCCACAAGTGGCACTAATACTGCTTCCCAGTGACAAATTGCATGCAGCCAGGGTGATACAGGTAAACCCCGGCAGCCAGGCTGCTGAGGCCCGTCTGTCTGAGGCTCGGACCGGCAGCTGAGGATGTCTTTGATCAACAAAAAATGGGGAAATGAATTAATTTCTTGTTTTATTTATGCCATGCTCATTAAAAAAAAATTAAAGCTGCTTCATAATTATTTAATAGATGAAGCTTGCGCTTGCTGGAATGGATTTTTCAAATCTGGGGTCCTGAAGGTAAATAAACAGGTGGCTGTGAGGTGAAAAGCTGGCCAGATGCTCCATGGAGACAGAAGCTGAGATCATCTTCTCCCTCTGGGTCCCAAATACCCTAGACAATGACCCACAGCAAGGGCTCAATGTGTAGTGAAGGAAGGAAGGAAGGAAGGAAGGAAGGAAGGAAGGAAGGAAGGAAGGAAGGAAGGAAGGAGAGGGGGAGAGGGGATGGGGAGACTGTCTCTGAAGCACCCTTAGCTGACATCTCTGAAGTGGCCCCCACCTTTCCCCCAGGCAGTGGTGATCCATGATGACTTTAGAGGTGTCAGGGCCCCCCCACCAACAGCTGCCGCGGCTTGAGTGGCAACCCTCACTTCCAGAAGCATCTTTTCCGCAAACAAGCAGGCAGGTGGAATTTGGGGTCTGGCCGTGACCACCACTCCTGCACAGGCCAGTCCGACCTTGGCCTCCATGCACCAGCAGGTGAGGGCCATCAGCTCACGGCAGGTCGGGTCATTTATCGTCCATTCTACAGATGAAGAAACCGAGGCTCGGGAAGCAGAGCTGGGATTGGAACTCTCCAGCACTGACAGGTTTCCCAGGCCAGCACCGGGACCACCAAAGCCGCTGTGACTGCCCCCAGCACCGAGCACTGGGAGGCCCCGGGGGACTGCTGACGACGCCAGCTCATCCCAGCCAGGGATTTATCTGGGGAGGGCCAGGGATTCGATTACGTCTGGACAATTGAACATGAACACTTCCTGCACAGGGGCCATTTCCCAGGCTGCCCAGGCTCCGCACCGGCAGACAGGCTCCGTCAGGCACCAGCAGGCAGACTGATGAACCAAACAGCCTTGTGCCGGCCCCCACCCGTCTGCCCGGCCGGCTGTAAGGAGGGGAGGGCAGGGTTTGCCTTCACAGCCAGGTCTTCCAGGGTCAGCGCGCCGCACACCAAGGGCAAGGCACGCTGGGCATGGGGTCCTGCTCACCGCCTAACAGCTTAACCCAAGGCCACTAGATTTTATCACTCGGAAGGGACCAAGTCAGCTGCATGTTTCGTTTCACCGTTTGGTGAAGTTCATAGCATTTTAGGTCTGCTAACTCTCAGATGTGCTGAAAATGAAGCTCCCTCCGATGGTGTTTTCACTTTCTCCAATAACAACAGTGCTGGGCTGGCGCCAGGCGCTGCCCCAAACCCTTATATTCATCATCTGGCTCTGATACGATCTGATACGATTCCTCTGATACGATCACATCCCTGTGTTACAGGCGGAGAAAGGGCTTGGTGGCCACCAAGTGGACAGGTAGTGAGGGGAGAGCCCAACTCTAACCCAGGTGGTCCGGTCCAGTCCTGCTGGCCTTGGCCACTGGGCCAGACACCTCCCATGAGAGACCCCCAAAGCCGTGGATGGGGAAAGCCTTCTCCAGGACCACATCGGGGAAGGCCAGCTGCACAGGGCCTCCTTGGGGCGGTGGCTCTCTCTGTCTCTCCGATCCCAGCTCCCCTGGATGCAAAGTCCTTCCCAGTGGCGCTGGTGCCCCCTCCGCACCTAGAGCTCCAGCCATGACGGCCAAAATGTGACTCAAGACAGGCCTCCTGGCTTCCTCTGTGCTCAAGAGGACGACAAGTCCCAGCCTCAGCAAACTTCCTGACCCCTAACCCATGACCCCTGACCCTTCCCCCACAGCGATGTCCTGACCCATTTCCGGTGCTCTGTGCTCTCTGGCCGCATCCGGAGGAGTCAGTATGAGTCTCCGCCTCCGCCTGCCCACTCCCCTCTCCCGCTTTGGTTCATGAGAAGGCTACCCAGGGCTCTCTGGATGCTGCAGACACAACACTGACACCTGGCACCCTCTGGCCCGGCCTCTTATCACGCTGTTTCTGTGGCCAGGGCCGCCGTGCTCCCCCAGCACGCCCCCTCCCTCCCTCACCACAGCCTTCCACAGCGGTCACAGCTGCGTGCGGCCACCTGCTCACACACTCCAGACAATTGGCCTCATGAAATGGGGCGGGGGCTTCCCAGTGACGAAGGGGAAGGGGCTCAGCCGAGTCATGGGAAGCAGGGTCTGAGAGGTGAGGCGGCGCCCTGCCCTCCGGCAGAAGGCAAGCATGCTGGTGGCCAAGCTGAGCCGGGCTGTGCCAAGCTGGTGACGGCGGCAGAATGATTACCCATGTCCTGATCTTACAGGACTTCCTTTCCTCATCAACGCCTGGGGGGAAACTCACCACGAGAAAACAATCCTGGAAAAGTACAATTTGGAGATCTGAGCTGGGGGTGGGGGGCCGCTGGGAGCTCCATTCTCACCTCTGCATTCCTGTTCAGTCCACTTAATAGACAATAGGCACCTACTGTGTGCCAGGCCCTGCTTCCTGGGCCCCAGTTCAGAGGACACAGACGAGGCACAGCAGGGACTCCTGAGCCCACAGCTGTCCAAGGAAAGAACCAGAACACCCTGGTGGGAAACTGTTCCCAGCAGTCCTCAAAAGATCTGAAGCTCCAGCTAATGGCGTGTCTGAGCCGAAAGGATAAAGAGTGGTCCGCATTACTGAGACTTCAAGGTCTGGGTCAAACCAAAGGTTTTCTACAAAGCCAGCAGGAAATTGCTTTTCTAGTGTTTCTCTGTGAGGCCACCTTCCTTCCCTGAGCTGGCCTCTGAAAGCCGCAGGGTTCAAATCCCCTCTCCTGCTGGCTGACTCCTCCAGGACGCATGGCTCAGAGAGATTAGCCCAGCTGCTGCCTGGCGCGCGCCCCCACTCCCTAGGGTCCGACGCCCCTTTCTCTCTTCTGTAGCCAAGCCAGCCCATCCACACGGGCCACAAACCCTCTATGACATCACCCCGGCCTCTGCCACTTCCCTTTCTCCATCTCTTCTTCCTTCCTCAAGGGCAGCACTGGAGCACCCCCATGCCCCTCCAAGCTCCTCCCCTCCAGGGCCATGTGGACAAGACACTTCCCTGCAGCCCGCTGATACCGCGGCCAAGGACACACCGGCCTGCCGCCTCCGGCCCTGGTCACAGAGAGCAGTGCTCCTTATTGCCCCTCCTGCTGGCTGAAAACGCAGGAGCTGGGGCAACAGGGGGCTTCCGAAGCAGGAGCGGCCAACCACAGCATTCTTCCGTGTTCAGAGCCAAAGGCGAGCCAGCCCTTCCCTGGGCTACGGCAGCCCAGGGTCGCCAGCTGCTCAGAGGCAGCCCTACACACACCCTGAACCCCTTGCTCCATGATCTCAACCCAACAGGCAATGCCAGCACCCACGGGCCCTTGGCAAGGGTCTGTGGGATGATGGGAGGGAAGGAGCGAGGGAGGTTTGGATAAGAACCTGAGGCAAGAATCCTAGTTTCTTCCATCTGCCATCCCAAATCCCCGTTCACACTGCTTGCAGGTTCCCCAACAGCCCCACTCAGCTGGGAGCCCCTGGACCCTGGACCTGGCACCCTGGGGCCCTCAGTAAATGTGGTTTTAACCCCCAGATCTGACCCAGGGCTCTTTGAGGGACAAGGGCCCCAAAGGGACTCCCAGCCTGTGAGGAAGTCAGGAACTGTCTGTGCTGGACCCCAGACCCACCTCCTTGCCTCCTCCCTCTGACAATCATGACACTTACCTCCACCTGCAGACACCCAGTCAGCTTTCAGGCAGAGAGATTTGGGTTCAAATCCTGGAGCTTCCCCCTGCCACACCTCCTGGGAGCCCTGGCTCTCATGGCTCCAGCTCCAGGCTGACCACACATCTCAGGCCCCCAGACCCGCCTGTCCAGCAACTGCCTCCAGGTCTCTATGGGAAGACATCCAGCTCAAGCACCCCAAAATCAGGGGACCAAAACACACCTGTGGTTCTCTACCCCCAGGTGTCCCTCCTCCATGAAAACCACCCCCAACTCACCTACAGGCTGGACCCAGCAGCTGCAAGCAGCTGTGACCCCCTCACACCCCTTACAGCCCGATCACACAGGTGACCTCCCACATGGGGCACCCCAATGCACTACATGTGGCATTTTTAAGGTCTCATCACTATGAACCCCAAGGGACATAAAACATCCTTCTCCAAAGAGCCGAAAATGCTGCAGAAACTCACGCAAAGCAGTGCGTGCGAGGCTCGTGGGGAATCCCTCCTCGGGTCAGCACACAGCATATCGAGAGGAAATGTAAAACATCACGTTCAGAGTTACCTCCCAGCTCTTGGTGGTAGAAGAGGGGGGGGGCCCCGGTGACTGCTGGCTCACCCCCAGAGACACCACAGCTAACATCTTTTTGCCAGTTAGTCCACCCTCGGCCCAGCTGCAGCGGGCCTGTCCCCACGCACGGGGCTGAGGCTGCTGCATCAGCTCTGTTACCCTGTGAGGACGGGAGGATGCTGCAGAGGCAGCAGGCAAGGCCCAGCGAGGAGCAACCCATGTACCGTCCCACGTGAGGGCAGCCCTCCCAGCTGCCTCGCTCTCTGCAGGCGCCACAAGGCGATTCAAAAAGCATCCTAAAAAAAAAAAAAAAAAAAAAGGCGCGTCTCGGGCCGGCCGAGTGGTGCATTGGTTAAGAGCTGGCTTGGGATGCCAGCGGCCCCGGTTCGGATCCCACATGAGGGCCAGTGACACTGCCCTCTACAGCTAGGATGGTGAACAACAGCTCCACCTGGAGCTGGGCTGCTGTGAATCCCCGGGACGGCATAGCTGCAGCAGGGGGCTGCCATGGGCTACAGTCAGTGGCCGGCAGCCAGCGTGAGCGGCTAGCAGCTGGTGTGAGCTGCCAAGAGCCGCCGTGAACGGCCATCCAGAGGCCGGCGACAGATCTGCCTCATCCGAGAAGAGCGCAATGATGATATCAACATGGGCCAGTGAAGCAATATCCTCCACAACTAGACTGAAGAACAAAAGGACGGCAATTTGTCTTTTCCCCTCCCCCAATTCCCCAATAAAATCTTTAAAAAAAAATAAGCGTCTCTCCCCACATGTCGGAAAGGACCCACAGTGCCCAGGGCACAGGCAGCACACAGTAGGTGCTCAGCGAAATCTGAGCGAGTAACATGTGAGTGTCCCACGAAGGTTTCGGGAGGGCAGGTTGCTGGTGGGTATGCAGATAGGTGTGGTGTGCCTGTGTTAGGGTGACCAAAACTCAAAAGCTAAGCACAAATGTGTCCGCAGGTAGACCCAGAGAGGCGTTCTGAAGCCCAGGCAGGTAGCGGTAAGACGTAAACACATTTTCCTGTTTTTAACTGCACTTCATTTCCATCACACTACGTTTGTGCATCACAAAAGCAAGTTTAGCTCCGTGAGGAAAGACGAAGGCACTCCCTCCTCCTGCTGCCCCAGGAGGCTCGCCAGGATCCTGCTTCTCTGACCGCCTGTCCAGGGGCCTTCAGCCCGTCAGGAGCCCCTGCTCCTTCAGGGTCACAATCCTCCCGTCAATCAACTATTCATTCATTCATGCCCCCAAAGAGTCATGCGTCATTTCTGGCCCAGGTTGTAGGGATCCCACGGGAGCACAACAGGAGATGCCCTTTAAACATTACATCTCAGGCTTGGCTTCTGAAGTCATTTCTCTCCCCACTGACATGGGGAGGGACCCTGTTCTGAAATCGATGCGATTGCTGCCACAGGCTCAGAGAGGCCACTGTGGCCGCCAGCAACAACAGCAGGCGCTGCTCTCTGTCTGGGTACAATGCACCATGGGAACTCTCCAGACCGGGGCCCTGTCTTATGCACCCGTCACCCCCTGAGGACAGAGGGACGCTGGAGATGCACCTGTCCCTGGAGCACAGCTCACTGGGTCACCCTGGACACGTCTCTGCGCCACTCACTGCCTCAGTTTCCCCAATTCAGTGAACCTGGATGCAGCCCCTGGAGTTCCGAGGAGGCTCCCCCCGACCCCAGTTTCTGCAGGAGGTGGGGCGTTCTGCAGCTTCAACGCGGGTTTCAATGAGAGGCCACCTCACACCCATTAGGACGGCTACTGTAGCAAAGGAACCGGTGCTGGTGCAGATGTGGAGACTGGAACCCTTGGGCACTGGGGGTGGGAATGGGAAACAGTGCCACCGCTGCGGAAAACTGCACGGAGGTTCCTCAAAAAATTAGAAACAGAACTACTTTGTGAACCAGCAATTCCTCTTCTGGGTGTTGTCAACACAAGTTCGCTGCCACTAATCCAATGGCAACAGGAGTCCCCACTCCGGGGTGCGGTAAAAGGAGAAAATTAATTCAGGTGACTAGTTTGCAAATCAGGGAAATGCAAGCCCGAGGAAACCAAAAGTGCAGTCCCTCAAGATGAAGGGGAAGTCCCCTTATGTAGAGCAAGTGCCCACCCTACTCCCTGACTGGCCCATTTTTATGCAAATGAGAGATTCAAATTTACACCGTTTGATTGGTCCAAATAGCACTGTCCTGATTGGTCAGAATCACACATTCTGATTGGTCAGTATGGAGCCACTCTGATTGGTCAGCAAAGATGCAAATGATGATGGCTGTGTGGCTCTGATTGGATAGGGCAGCTCTCGGCCCATTGGTCAAAATACAATACTAGGAATTCCTCTATAAGGATTTATTATAAGGAGCACACAGTCCAAAAGGCTGGAGGTTCAGTCTGTAGCTTTTCCCTGAAATGCATGGTGCATAAAAGAGGTCTCTATAAACAATGACTGCTAGACTCTGATTATGAATTCGGGCCCAGTTATGCACAGGGAGTCGTTTTTGGCAGGTATATTCCTTCTTGGGGTCAACAGTATATATCCAAAGAATTGAAGGCACAGTCTCAAAGAGATACCTGTACATCCATGTTCATGTCAGCACTAATCACAATAGCCAAAATGTAGAATCCAGCCATCCATGAATGATGAACAAACAAAATGTATCCACACACAATGGAATATTACTCAGCCCTCAAAAGGAAGGAAATTCTGACACCTGCTACAACATGGATGAACCTTGAGGATATGATGCAAAGTGAAATAAACTAGTTGCAAAAGGACAAATTATGTAGGATTCCACTCATATGAGGTATTTGGTCAAATTCATAGATGCAGGAAGTAGAATGGTAGGTGCCCGGGGGCTGCGGGAAGGGGATGGGAGTGTTTAATGGGTACAGAGTTTCATTTGGGGAAGATAAGAGTTCTGGAGATGGACAATGGGGATGGCTGCACAACAGTGTAAATGTATTTAATAACCACTGAACTGTATACTTAAAAATGGTAAAGACGATCAACTTTATGTGCATTTTACCATAACAAAAAAAAAAAACTAGTTTGAAAACCAGATGGCCTCCCAGGTACCCCAGCATGGGACCCACACAGGATTCATCTTGGGCCTCCCCTCCGTCCATCCACACCCCACCGCCAGCTCCTTCCCGCCCAGTGGCCCTCAGCAACCAGCCTCCTGGGGGGTCTCGGGCTCGCTCAGGAGCAAATATGGCCTCTGCCTCGGTGATGGACACAGTGGGTCGGGGGGGTCCCAAAACAGGGGCGTACATGCCGACTGGGGGCAGGGTCCAGGGAACTTTGCCTTTCTTTGTTTCCTATTTTTACTCTTCCAATCCCTAGGCATAACTTCTGGGATTTCTTAAAAAGGCATTTCCAATTTGGATTGGGTTAAGGGGAGTGGGTCCCATGAATGTGTTAAAAATACAGCCCAGCAGCCAGCACTGCAAGTGTCTGAGGAATTGTCAGAAAAGTGAAGACCAACTGGGGAAGCTGCACTTTCTGGAAATTCCAGCTGAACCAGCGCCAGCCCCCAAGGGCAGAATGTGGAGGGGCTCGCGGAGTGGGGGGCTGGGTCCCATTGTTTGCCCAGTGAGCAGCTGGGTTTTCTCCCCTGAACTGCAGGTCAGGAATGTTCACAGCTGCAGACTCACCCTCCGCCCCCACCCAGGAGTGGGAGGGAGGCTGGGCCCAGGCCTGGGGACACAGTCTGTCCCAGGGGAGGATGGGGGCAGGAAACGCCCCCGGTTGTTTTTGCACAGGAAAGCTGAGGCAGAGCTGGTACTCAGCCCAGGAGCCAAGCTCCAGCCGGGCCCCACCTGCTCAGAGAGAGGGGCAGGGCAGTCCTGGCGCTGGAGGGGGAACGCGGGGCTCACCTGCCCAGGGGCACCCAGGGGTCCCCGCTGCAGCAGTCTCTCTGGTCTTCCCCCTTCCGAAAGGCCTTGCCCCTTGGGTGCTCTCTGGGATGGGATAAGCATCCCCACTTTACCAGACGGGGAAACTGAGACCCAGACCGACACTGAGGGGCCCAGTACTAGTGGGTCCTGTGCGATTTGAACAGGAGACGGCCCAGGACGTCACTCCAGGGGATAAAACTTCTGTCTTTTCTCTCAATATAGAAACAACTTCTCTGAGATAAGAGGGAAAGTGAAATAAAATAAAAACCTACGTGATCTTATACCCTAAAGCACCACTTCTCAATTGAGGGCTTTTTCTATCCAGTTTCTTGATTCTGCTTTTTTTTTTTTTCCTTTGGTAATAAAAATGACTGCTGGGAATAATACCCAATTCGGAGTCCTAGAGGAAACTAATGCGCTTAACTTCCTCCCAGCTCGGAGTCCTCACTGCTCCGCTCGCAGGGCTGGGTGTCTGGGAATCTCCCCTGGCCGGGTCCCACTTTCCTCATCCAACCCCCGCCCAATGGGCATTCCGGTTGTTTCCACAGTTTCACTATTACATCTGCACCACAGTGAGTGCTCTGTTCTACTAAAGGGTGTGGGGTGGTGAGCCAACCAAACTGGACTGTCACAGTCCATGGGCCTTCAGCCCAGACAGGCTCCACCAAGTGGAAATGGTTGAACCAACAAGGATCTCGGAAAGCCCCGGGTACCCATCACCCACCTTCATTCATTCACTCATCCTCCATTCATTCATTCATTCATTCATCCCTTCTTCAAACTGCTGTCAGGCTAGTCTACTTTGTGCCAGGCCTGGGGGAACCAAGAAGGAAGGTGTATGCCCTTGCCTACACACCCCACCCCCGACACACACACACACACACACACACACACACGAAGAGGCCATTACACGGGGCTCCCAGGCTGGGCCTATGGGGTGCCTGCCCTGCCCCGGGCTATTTTCAGGAGGGGGAGCAGGGAAGTGAGAGGGCAGCAGAGCGGCTCAAAGGAGGTGAGAACCTGCAGCCCACCAGCTGCAGGCCAAGGGGCCGCCCAAGGCGGGCCCAGCAGGGACTGAAAGGAGCCCCAGAGGATGGAAACTCTGGGCGTAGCCTTCGCAGTGCACATGAGAGACCGAAATGGCACCAGGGAGACCCTGCTGCTGGCGGGGCCCCTCACAACCCAGGGTGGACCAGGGACACTCACGTCTCCCACAGTGACGGCCCAGGCCCCAAGGCCTGTCCTCCATGCAATGTGCAAAGTCCAGCCAGAGGCACAGCTGGAAGCCCCGGGTCTAGACCCCCAACAGCCTCACCAGACCCAGTCCTGGGCTTCTCTCCACACTTCCCCCACAGCCACCTTCTCCACCTCCTGCCCACCTTTCTCTGCCCAGATTTCAATGCCACCTACTCTTCAAGACCTCTCTACCCCTGGGGGCGCCTATACCTCAATGCCCACCTCTCCACACCCTGTTGCACTCCACCCACTACCAGGGCCTGAACCCCGCACGCCCTCCCGACCAGGAACCCAGGGCTGATAAGGCACCAAGTACCCAGAAAACGTCTGGGCAGAAGAAAGACGAAGTAGGGTACAGCGGGTTGAATTGTGTACCCCCCTCAAAAAAAAAAAAAAAAAAAAAGAAAACCACCAAAGATGTCCATACCATCACTCCTGGACTTCAGAATATGGCCTTATTTGAATAAGGGTCTTTGTGGATGTAATTGAAATAAAGATCTCACGATGCAGTCATCAGGGTTAGGGTGGGCTGTAAAACCAACAAGCTGTGTCTTTTTCTTTTTTTTTTTTTTTTGAGGGTAATGTCACTGGCCCTCACATGTGGCATCCAAACCGGGGCCGCTGGCATCCCAAGCCAGCTCTCAACCACTGCACCACTCGGCCGGCCCCAGCTGTCTTTTTAAGAGATAAAGGAGACAGACACACGGAAGAAGAGGCCCCGTGAAGGCAGAGCAGAGACTGGAGTGAGGCAGCCACAAGCTCAGGACCACCTGGGGCCCCCAGGAGCCGGGAGAGGAGGCAGGAAGGTCCCGCCTGGAGCCTCCGGAGGGAGCGCAGTCCTAGGACACGGCGATTTTGGATCTCTGCCCAGAACTGCAAGAGAATACACGTCTGCTAGGCCCTCAGTCAGAGCAGCCTCGGGGCGCAGGTGCAGAGGGCTTGGGGACCTGCCACCCCAGCCTCTGGGCCCTCACTTGCAGGCATCCCTCTGCCAGTTACTGCTCACTTCTCCACCGTCAGAGGGAAGAATCCTAGATGAACAGATAAACAGGGGTGGGCGCCCACGTGCGCTCTGAGGCCCGACATTCCAAGCCCTCCCGGGTAGATCTTGCAGGCTCAAAGCCATCGTCACTGGTGCATGGGGAGGTCAGAGATAGAATGTTGTGGGGAATTTCATCATCTCGCAGTGTAGATTCTAAATCACACGAGACTCAAGACTTCTTTCCCGGCCTCCCCCTGGTCCCTGAAGAGGCCTCCACCACTGAACAGAGGCCAAGGCAGGCGGGGGAGCCTCCCAATATGTGCAGGAGGGCCTCCCCAGAGACGCTCACCCAGAAGGCTCCCCCTAAGCACCGTCCAAAGGAACCCCTAACCTGGAGAATGGCTCCACGAAGTTCGCCCACATCCCACCTCCATTTCACAGCACTGCCAATTATTTCCTCAAGCCAGGAAATCAACCACCAATCTGACCGAGGAAAGAGGAAATTAAGTGTATTATTTGCCTCTTCACTAGGAGTCAGCAAATGCCAACAGGCACAGAGAAGGCGGTGCCCACATAGGGCGGGCTGCTTCCTCTGTTTACAGGACGTTCCACCAGCCTAGGCGCGCTGCACTCCGTCTACCTGACAGTACAACACCCTCTGTTCAGCAAAGGGGGCCCGGGCCCAGGGAGAGGGGGAGCCCGGACCCAGGGAGAAGGGGGCTCTGGACCCAAGAAGGGGAGCCTGGACCCACAGAGAGGGGGCCCCAGATCCAAGGAGGTTGTGGGGTAGCTGCTGCTCCCCAGGAAGACAGGCTCCTCACTGGTGGCGCTGAGTGGAGCCCCCACATTGCCAGGCCAGGGAACGAACCCCCACGGCCGGCACCAGCAGGGTGGGAGCAGAGCCGGCAGCACCATGCAGGGAGGCTGTCTGTGGGGACGCAGCTGGCCCTGGAGCAGCACGAGGAGCGGGGAACAGCGGGAGGCAGAAGTCCCACGGTGGGTACGCTGGGCGGGCTTCCGGGCCGACCCCAGACGCTGCCCCGAGGAGGGACGCAGACATGTCCCCTCCATCGCCCACGCCCGGCAGACATCACTGATCCACCCGGCAACCACAGCCACGTGCCCCTCCCCACCCCTCTCAGGGTGCTTTCCTGGCTGACTGGGCCCAGGACTCGAGTCTGAAACCGCCAGTGAGGGCTGAGGGTCGGCCGGGGCCGAGGAGCCCAGCCCAGCAAAGGGCAACGTGGTCCTTCAATGCAGAGGACGGCTCTCCACTAAATGGCTTTGCATCCAGAGGGGCCGGGGTTCCTCTGATGAGAACCAGGGTCCGGAACCCCGCTGTCTGGGGCTGCAGGCTCCACGAAAGGTGTGGAACCCTGTCTGCTCTGGCTGGGCCTTGGGAGGCCTGGGATGGGGACACCCAGGGGACACCTAGGATGTGGCAGCGTGTGTCCCAGCCCCTTCCCGTGGACGCACATGCAGGCGGGGGCCACAAGGCCACCTCCGCTCCAGGGTCTGCATCAGCCGCCCTCCCGCTTCCTGACACGGAGCGGAAGGGCAGGCTCGGGAGCGAGCTGGCCAGGGGGGCACGCAGCGCCTGGAGGCCGCCCGCTGGTTCCCACAGACGGCACGAGCGGCGGTGCGTTTCATTTCCTGTTTCCAAGTCCCACACCAGCGCGTTCGGAGAACTCAGGCAGCAGCACCTCACCCTTAAAAAACAAGGACAAACCACATCCGAGCTGCTGGGGGAAGAGGCCACAAGCAGCAATCCAGGAATTGACACGCCGCAAATCAATGAGTCTGAAGGAGCACGGAAGGGCAGCCCTGATGCTCGGAGGTCGCAGGGAGCTGAACACCCCTTACTCTACACCCACCCCCAGGCCTCGAGTAGGGAAGGGGCACCCCCCAAAAGACCCCCCACCGAGAGTTCTGGTCCACAGGGGTCCATGCAGAGCCCCAGCATCGGTTCTGGGCGGCCTCCTCCTGAATGGGCTCAGCCACTACCCTCAGGTCACCGTCATCCCCACCTGGGCGAGGAGGGGAGGCCTCAGAGAAGCAGCCAGGGGCTGGACAAGGCTGCAGCATGACAATCCAGCCCGCGCCAGGGGCGGGGCGAGCAGAACACAGGAGACCAATGGGAAGGCCCCACTGCGCCCACCAGCCCCCGACCCTCCTGAGCACAGGGGAGCAGAGGTTCCTGAACACACAGCGGGGCAGAGAGAGAGGGATAAAGAGAAAGGGGCACAGGGGCTGTGGTTCCTCTGCAGGGAGAGGCTGGGTGGGGAGCGGCTCCACCCCTACACTCCTGGTCCCCTGGGCACCGCAGGTCCCGGTGCCCTGGAGCACCCGCCAGGCCTCGCTCCCGAGCTGAGTGTGAGTCTCCGCGCACAGACAGGACAGCGGCACCCCCGCCCCAAGGCCTGCAAGGCTCCGGGGCCCTGGGCCTCTCTGCACTGGCAGCACCCATGGTTCAGTGCTGACCCTGCCGACAAGCAGGGCCCTGGAAACACGGTTTGGGGGAAGCTCTGCTAGGCTGGCTAGTGCCTCACAGTTTTCTAGAGATTGCTGTTGGGTGCTGGTTTTGTTCCAACGTCCAGCTTTCTTTTACCAAAGTTCTCTTCTCTGCTTCCGTATTTATTACACGGGGGAGGTTTGATTCCACACGTCTGGCGTTCCCTGCACTTCGGGCTACCTTCCTGCCCTCCTGAGGTCCTTTCATGGCCGTTCATTCTATCAGGCCTTTCTTCTCCAGAGCGAATTCTGCAGCTGTTTCATGAAGAGATTTGACGTCTCAGCCCTTTTAGTCAATAAGGAATGTTATCATTCACAGCTTTACTGGCGGTCACTTTTATTTTTGTATTGATCACTCCCACCGGTAAGAATTCTTTAAGGATGAGAGTATTTATTTCTTGGAGCAAAGGCCCTTCCACTGGTACAAAAAAGGTGATGGGAACAGCTCAGGCCTGGACTGGACACAGAGGGCTGGCCCTCTCCCTCGGTTCACAGCAGACCCACGCTGCGCAAATCCCAGGGGGACACAGGAAGGGGGTCCCTCCCTTGGCAAGCTTCATCAGGAGCCTGCACCAGGAGGCTGGGGAGAGGGCGCATTCCCTCACTGCACACTCATTAACAAGCCCTCAGCAGAGTCAGTAGGCAGGCCTAATCAGCATGCCCAGGACAGCCCAGATAGTACCACTGGTCGGAGCCAAGGGTCACAGCAAAGTCGCCAGGACCAGCGTGGAGGGAGGGTCAAAGGGCGCACTGGGCGGACGTGGACAGCACAGCCCAGGCTCACTAAGGGAAGGGCCCCTGCCTCAGAGTTGGCCTTGGAAATGCACCACATACACCCACCCCACCTCCCTACTCCCCACAACGCCCCCTTCCCCATCTCAAGCTGCGGGCCGGCCGAGTGGCGCGGTGGTTAAGCGCTGGCTTGGGAAGTCAGCGGCCGCGGTTCGGGTCCCACATATGAGGGCCAGTGACACTGCCCTCAAAAAAAAAAAAAAAAAAAAAAAGAGACGGCCAGCTGGGCCAGGCCTTTCCACAGGGAGCATTTATAGTGGCTGTCTCTGTGCTGTGGTAATCAGGCTCCATTAAAAGGGGAGCTGTGGGCACCCAATCACGGGGCGGGGGCAGAGGGGGAGTCACCTCTGGAGCTTCCAGACACCGCCTGATAAATCTTATGTGACACTAGTAAAAAAATGCCCAAGCAACTCCGACACACCTTTGATTACAAGGCTCCAAGAGCCACCTGATGTCAGAGATGTTAGAACATGAAAAAAAAGCCATCCCGGAACAGGTGGGACAAAGGGCAGAACCTGGCAACCCTCCAAAACGGAGGAAGGGGTGGCCGGGCGAGGCTTGTAAGCAATGCTCCTCGCTGAGAACTCCACAAGGTGGCCTGTTATTCGCCCCCCGGAGCCCATCGCACGGCTGTTTCTGATTCAAGTTTCAGCGGCTCAATAGCAACAACGCAGACCCAAACACATCAATCTAAGACAATGCCCCTTTTAAGAAAAAACACTCTTTCCCCAGGCAAGAACCACTTTAAAATAACACACACACTGTCTGGGTTTTTTTGGCAGTTTGCTAGGTCTCCTCAGAGGCTGTCGTGTCACCGAGAGGAGAATTGCACGCCCAGGGGTCCAACCTCCCCGGAGAGCTGGGTCCCCTCAGGCCATCCCAAGCTTCCGAGGGGTGCATGCTAGAACCCGTTTACCACCTTTCGGATAAAGTGCGCCGTCAGCACGGTAAAGAATTACCAAGGAAGGAGAAAAGGTTGGAATAGAGTCACAGGGGTTCCTCTCCGGGACCTGGGTCTGCAAGGGCCCCCAGGCCCATCCTGGACACACTGTGTTTCGCCACACAGACCGAGAAAGCAGCAGGAAGCTCAGCGCTAGACACAGCACAGCAGGGTGGGGCCAAACGTCCCCCAACTCCGGTCAGGGCAGATTCCGGACAGACGGCCGGGAGAGCCGGGCCTTCCTTGGGCCCTCAGCCAATGGTGGACTTTGCACCCCAAGGGCCAAATTGGGATGGGCCCCCCCACCTACGCCGCTGCCCTAGCTTGACCCTGGGGTACCCTCTTCATCACCCCACAACTGATGGAGGGTCAGCTCTGAGGCTCCCCTGCACGCCCCTGGAGCCCAGCCTTCCCGTCCCCCTCCCCCGCCCCCAGTGCCGGTCTGATCAGTTTTCCTGCTGGTGACCGCATCCTCCCAGACTCCCAGCCTCCAGGCCTGCCCTCCAATCCACCCCCAGCACTTTGGCCTCAGCAGAACTTCCTGAAGCTACATACAGGCACATCGTATTATCTCTGCCCCCTTGTCAGCTCCTTTGCACCCCAGGAAAAAACCACCCACCACCCTGCCTTCCTGCAATCTTGAAGGCCATGGTTCTGAGTTCCCATAATCTCCCCTAGAAGTGACAGCTGCTCCCCAGGTCCTGGGCACCCTCCATGCCTCTCCCTAGATTCTGAACCCCTCGCAGGAGTCGCCAGGCCTCACCTATCTTCCCCTCAGCCTGAGAGTCAATCACTGACAGGTAGCAGGTACTCAGCAAATATTCCCTGAGAGTTAGAAGGTCTACATGACCCGTCCGAGTTGCAGGAAGAGCTGGTGAAATCCAGGAAGACACACTGGGGGAGGTGAGAAGCCTGGCAGACTTTAAAGGAAGAGGGAGCTCAGATAGGCAGCACGCTCAAGAAAAGGGGCAGCTCCCCTACCAGAATCCAACGGGAAGCGCAATGACCACCATCCATTCATGGGCACAGAAAAGCTTGGGGCCAGCTGTCCTCCACCAGGAGCCCACCTGTGCACCGGCACGGTTCCATTTCACCATATAGTGACTCAGATAGAAACCAGTGCCTGCCAGCTCCTGAAAGTGCATGTCACCAAAAGTGGCAGCTTCCAGGAGGGGAAACGAGCCGCCCCGCTCCAGCGCCTACTGGAGCCAGGGACTGCGGCCCACACCTAACCCCACGGCAGCCCATGGTACAGAGGAGCCAACTGAGACCTGGGCAGTTTGGCGGGGAGTGGAGGCGTGATTATGAAGCTTGCCCAGAGGCACACACGGCCACATCAGCAGTGGCTCCTAACCACCGAGGCAGGGCACCTGCCCTTCTCCCCCGGGTGGAGGAGACACGCCAGGGCAGTCTGGGTTTCAGGGTCCCTTGGGCACGTGCAGGCTGCAGAGAGCACAGACAGGGGCCGCTTCTCCCCTGAGCCCTGGCCACAGTGAGCCTGAACGTCAGCAGTGAGAGGCCGGGTGCCTCCCACCCTTAGGGGCCCACAGCAGGCCCCTGGCCCAGACACGGCCAAGGAGGTTCTCGCTGTGCTGAGGGACCCGAGGGGACCAGGTACAAACGGTGCCCACGGCCTGCAGCGTGGCCTCTCAGTGCCAAGTGTCTCAGTGCGGGGGTGGGTCTGCCTGGCGAGTCTGTGCTCAAGCAATAAACACAAATTACTGCCGGGGCTCGGCTCTCCCTGAGCCTGACTGGCTAACAGATGTTTCGTTTAAGCAGCTAAATTACCACAAAATACACCCAAAGAGATGACAGGCCAATTTCTCCCAAGGTTTATTTGCATGAGAAGGGAGTGGTGTGTGAAAATTCTATCTTCCCTGTTCTAAGAGGGAAAAAAAAAACTTTTATTGCACACGAGTTTAAAAAAAAAGAGAGTGGCTGCCAGCTCATAGATCAAGGACAGGAATATTCCCATGGATGTAATCCCACCTCTCAGTAAGTAGTGTGCTGGCGCCCTCTGGGAGAGGACGCTGAGGCCACAGGTTCGAGTCCTGCCTCCATCTCCTACCAAGAACCCAGACAAGGCCCTGTGCTTCCTGAGCCTCAGCTTCCAAAACTGCTAGGCGGGTGACAACGACTCCCACCCTACGGCCAAGTGCCTCCCGTACTGTGACTGATTCTGACACCTCGGCATCACCAGTCGGCCGGGAGCACCCCAG
The DNA here is from genome assembly GCA_033961575.1 of Aselliscus stoliczkanus. Classification (NCBI taxonomy): domain Eukaryota; kingdom Metazoa; phylum Chordata; class Mammalia; order Chiroptera; family Hipposideridae; genus Aselliscus; species Aselliscus stoliczkanus. The sequence goes on along the minus strand of CM066728.1, from coordinate 116,270,935 downwards.
AGCAGGCACAGAGTGGCAGGTGAAGCCATCACGCCTGCGGGATGTCGGAGGGGGAGCAGGGCTACTCTTGCACAAGAAACTGTCCTGGCCGGGTCCATCGCCACTGACAAGCCGGACAAGTGCCAGCTTGCAGGCCCCTAGGCCACTAAAGGACAAAGCAGAAGAAAGGCTAGGGCCAGAGCCCCTCAGCTGGGCGGGGTGAGGTGAGACGTGGCCATGACACTGTGGCCACCTGCCCAGGCTCCTCATCTCCCACCTTGCAAGAGACAGCCACCACCAGCCAGAGGCCCAAGTGGGAGGCAGGGAACAGGACAGGGACCGTGGAGCTGGCCCGGGATGTGGCTGAGCCACAGCCACGGGTCCCCAGCACCAACAGACCTGCTCTTCAGTGGCCACCTGCGTCGCCTGTCCTGACTCATGGACCCAAGGTCTCGGTGGCGACAGAGCTCTGTAGGCAAAACCCCGGAGCCCGTGGCCGCTTCAGGGAGAGGGAGGTAAGCCCCAAAGCAACCCAGAGGAGGTGGATGGCATTACCTGGACTGACTGGGGATGCCGACCAGCACAGGGGGCAGCCTCCGGCTCGAGGGCACGGCACAGGCAGCAGGCCGAGTCTGGCCTCACTCAGCCGTGTTCACACACACGCCTCGTCGCAGAAACAAGACAACTTCCCGCTGGAGAAGCAGGCCATGCAGCCCACGGCAGAGATAAGCCAGAATGTGAACGTGAAAAAACACAGACAGACAGACACACACACACCACACACTCACTCACACACACACCCCACACACACTCACACACTCACACACATTCACACACACACCCCACACTCATACACACACATACCACACTCACACACACACCCCACACACACCCACTCATACACACACACCCCACAACTCACTCACACACACACCCCACACACCCTCACACACACACCACACTCTCACACACACCCCACACACTCACTCACGCCACACACACACACACACACACACACACACACACACCACCACCACCACCACCACCACCACCACCACCCCGTGCTGCAGAAGGTGAGGTCTCGGCCTGGATTTACTGACTCCCAGGCAAGGCGTCTGTCCTGAGCGGCCCAGCCCTCAGCTCCCACTAACGACACCATCAGGAAGAGCCCACTACACGTGGCCCTTCAATGGGGACATCTGCAGTGCTCCCACTCCAGCCTCTGGGCGATGCAGATGCTGCCTCCACATGCTGGTTCCTGGGGACAATCACAGCTCCCTGGGCGGCATGGGAAAATTCCCCTACTTACGAAGAGGGACTTGTCAACCAGAGTGCAGGGACTCCCCGAGTCAGAGGCAGAGCAGCTTCCCACACACTGATCCTGTGTGTCCCCCCGACTGACGCCCAGGCTGCAGGCAGCTTTGTCATTCACGGCTGCTGCGGAAGGGATCCGGACACACCAGGAGCCTTCCTCCCATCTCCGCCTACAGGCACCGAGGACAGAAATAACGGCCCCATTTTACAGGCGGGGCAAGTGAGATGCAGGCGTGAGGCAAGCAGCCTGAGATCTGACATGCTCCCTGGACCATGTCCCTCCATCGCGGGCTCCACATTGTGGGGGTTGCGGGGGCGCACATTCTCCTGACAACTCAGCTGAGAAGCACTCCTGGGCCCCCTGTTTAAGGCACTGAGTGGAAAGCCTGGAGCACAGGAAGCCATATCTGGGCTCGTCACCACTCTCCTGGAGAGAGAAGGAAGTTGTGAGGGATCCCCAGGAAGCCCAGCTACATGACTATGTGCGGACACCGGGAGAGATGGGGGCGTCTGGCCCCGTCTACAGCCAGGAGCAGAGGCCCAGGGAGCAGTGACGCGGTCACGCCCCGCCACCCTGCCTGGCGCTGCTGCTTCCTTTGGGCACTGGGTGAAAACAAACAAGACCAACAGACAGGCAGGGAGAGCGAGACAGGCAGCATCCAGATGGGTGCTTGGTGTCAGTCCTTGTGAATGAAAACAGATCAGACCTGGGAGGTGTCTTGTCTCTCACCAGAAAGCCTGTCGGAGGGTTTCTCCTCCTGTCGCAGCAGCAGATACGCTAGCTTTGGGGGTGGAGGGCACAGGTGCCCTAGTCTCTGGGGAAGAGGGGTCAGTCAACACTGGAGGAGCTTAGGGACAAGGGAGGAGGGTCTCAGGATGTGGCTGTCATGAGCATGACGGACCAGAACCTTCCACCAACCCCCCGAGGGGAGGACAGGACAGAAAAACTGAAACACGGGCCTCAGGACTCTGGCGCGAGGCACAGCCTCTCAGGAGCCGTGTGGTCCTGCATGTGGCCTGGCCAGGGCATTGGGATCCCCTCACCCGGGGGTTGTGGTGGCCTCCGCGCTCAGCACGGTGCCTGTACCACCTCCCAACGGCTCCCTCTGACTACGAGACAATACGATGATCAAGCAAATGTCAATGAAAACTGGAAATGTGTGGCAATGGGGCCATCGGGGGAGGCTAGGCAGAGGCAGGGCAGCACCGGGGGGCACACGGAACAGCGAAACATCTGGAACCCAAACCTACCCACTGCGATGACTCTGGTCCCAGTGCCATCCTCCACCCACCGTGCCACGCTCTCCCCAAGCAGAGCGACGAACGTGTCAGAGGTGAACCAGGAGGCAGTGACAGTGGCGTTTTACAAAGTCCTCTGATAGCAGAAGACAGAGAAGTGGCCCCTCTTCCTGCACAGATGACAACACGGGCTTCAGGGGGGCTTGGGGCTGGGCCCCACTCCTGGGAAGGAGCGAGCAGGTAATGGGAGGACAGGAGGCAACCGTGCCCCGTGCCTGCCTGGGCCACCCCACTGGACACCAGGTGTGCTAGCTGCCTTTGAAACCAAAAGCACAAAACAAACCAATAGACGCATTTGTGGCCTTAAGTTTACGTTGGCTTCGGAGGGACGAGGAGCAAGTGTGTTAAAAATAATTACCGTAATCCTTATATAAATTACAAAAACCGACAACAAACACCACAAAACAGGAATACTGTGCATGTCCAGCAGCACAGAGACTTCCAAAATTCGTGGCGGGCAGGTGGGGAGCCTCGCTCGGGGGCCGCCACCCGGGTCGCGGCTGGCTGTCCACGCAGCCCTGCACAGCCAGCCTCCCTCTGTGGCAGGCGGCGTGTTTGTTATTCTTTAGTTTTTGGATTCAGAAACCACAACAGTCATAGAAGCTCCAGGATGCTGACCGGACAGGCCCTGAGAGCACAGAGTCTGAGGACCCTGAGTGGGGGCCCGTCCTGGCTGGGCAGGAGGCTTCTATGGCCTGAGCAGGGCGTGCTCCTCCCACCCACGTGCAGTGTCAACGCAGGTGTGCAGGTCCCGGAGTGTCCACTCCTGTGCACCGGGCTTCCCTGCTGTCCTGTTTCAGGGCACGGGTTGGGGGTGGGGTGTTCACAAGGAGAAGCCAGAACCCCACCATCAGGGGTGGGGGTACCATCCACTGAGCACCTATCACATCCACACTCTGGGTGGGGGGTCCGTGGAAGACTGGACATGCAAACCCGGTCAGAAAGCACGACTGGCAGTGGGCCACTGTCACCGCCTCAGGAAGCTGGCCTGGGTGGCACCCCCAGCCTCCTGCCTGCTTTCTTTCCCTGCATCTGAAAGTGCATCTTTATATCTTTGTGAACCCCACGCCATCTCCCCTTCCGGATGATCAGGGGTCTTTCTGTTCTTCCCAAGGCCCACGAATGGATGCTCAGGAGTGGACCTGAGTAAATGACCAGTGAGACCCCGTCCAGCTGCCTGGGAGCCGGTGAGGGGACAGGGCCGGAAGCCACGTAGCGAGAAGGGCAGAGCCAGCCAACTGGGGGCGTCTCTGGATTGTGGTACTGTGCCATCCCCAACCTCCTCGCCAATTGAGGCCCGTGCCAAGGGCCTGTTTTGCTGGTAAAGGGAGGAGCGAACAGACCTCCAGGGGCAAAGAACCCTACACAGGTTGGTGAGAGACCTCAGCCCCCGACATAATATGACCTCAGGTGGCCCCATCACATCTCCGCTAACCAGGATACAGTCTGACGCGGTACCTCACAGTCTCCCAAGACCCAGGGGAGGTGCCAGTGCTGGGCAGTCAGGGAAAAACCCTCCCAGGACAGGGCGTGGCCAGGCAGCGGTGACCTGGGGGGCAGAGCAGGAGCACCCCCAGCCTTTGCCCCCACAGAGCACCATCCCTGCAGCAGCCACCCATCCCAATCTTAGTTAGTAAGGGGATCCAGTTTTCAAAGCCAGAATGAGTGCCACCTCCTCCATGAAGCCCTCTGCAGTCACCCTGCCCCCAGGGATCCAAACAACCACATCCGCTGTGGACTACCACAGCCCCAAACACGGCAGGGGCAGCAAATCCTATGTCTGCTGCTCTCTCCCGCCCGCTCCGTCCAGCCCAGGTGTTCCTGGGGAGAAAGAGGCAGAGAGGGTGTGAGGCCCCTTCCAGCCGCCATCCCATCACCCTCAGGAAGGGCCAACCCTGAGCCAAGGGTCCCCCAACCTTCTCCCTGGCAGGCCACCACACTGCCTCTGGGGCAAAGGGTAAATTCAGCGTGAGAGGGGCTCAGGGGCCAGGGAAGGGGGAGGGTCAGCTCTGGGGTGCCGGCAGCCCAGCCTCTTTACCGCCTCAAGGCCCTGCTGCAAATGGGCGGCCAGGTGGATGGAGAAGGCAGCTGCCCCAGGAGGCAGGTGGTAAGTGGGGGCCGGTGCCCAGCCAGCAGGGGCAAGCGACCATCCTGGGTGTGGACGGGACACAGGGTTAAGGGAGTTACGGGACCGGGTACAAGGCAGGGACAGCCAGGCCCACGTTTTCCCACCAAACCCTCCCAACAGCCTGCGAGGTGGCCACAGCCACCCCCATTTCAGACAGGCTCAGCCAGGCCCGGTACACAGGCGGCCGAGCACGGCCCCTTCCGCTGCCACCTCAGGCGGCACGCCTCACTCACTCCATGCTACGGCAGGTGCTGCTGGAGGCACGCGCGGGCGCAGCCTCTACAAGCCTCCCTTCCCCATCTACAAAGCGGGCTGAGAGCAGAACCCCAGCCATCGCTGCTCCAGGGCGAGACGAAATCATGGACACGGCACTCGGCCCAATTTGTGGCACCAGAGAAGCCGAGGAGGAAGCTTCGCTCTCGCTGCACTTCCTGCTTGAGGAGCCGAGTCAAGAGCATTGGACACAAACGGAGACGCGACTGCAGACTGGGATGGGAACCCGGAGGGGCCAGGGAGGCGGGCACCTCCAGGCCGACGCGCTGCCCGGCTTTGCTCAGCTTACAGGCTAAGAAGGGTTTTCACACTTTTCAACAATTGGGGGGCAAGGGGGATCAAAAGAATAATATTTCATGACACGTGAAAATAATATGAAGTTCAAGTCTCATTCTCCACAGATGAACTGGATTGCTGCACAGCCACGCTCACTCGCTTACAGGCCACCGACGGCTGCTTTCGCACTAAAAGGCCAGAGTTGAGTAGTTGCGACAGAGACCGTCCAGCCTACAAGACTTAAAATACTTACTGTCTGACCCTCTACAGAAAGTTTACTGGCCCTGGCCTGGGAGAGGGGTGGTGGTGGCCAGCGGGGGTGCAGGGGAGAGGGGGCTGCATTCAAGGGGCAGTCAGGAGGGAGGGCGGCCAGGCTCAAGCCTGGGCACCCGCCTACACCCGGGCCCCTGCACCGGCCCCACCAGCATGGGTGTCCCAGGCGTCCCACCCACACACTCAGAAAGGCACTGCAGCAGACATGGCCTGGACACAGGGGCCCTAGGAGGAAGGGGCCAGCACGGGACCTAGCACCCCTCTGGAAGGAAGGGGTCTCCTCCAGGGAGGAGACACCCTTGATCTCCTGGGCCCCATGTCAAGAGGCCCTGGGGTAGGGGCTCATGGTGGCAACTCATCCTTGTCAGGCCCCCAACAAAGCTCTGCCCCGACCCTGGGCCCCACACAGCTGAGCCCCCAGGCCCGGCACTGAGACGCCCCATTTCCAGGACCCAGACCACCACTGTCCCTCCTAATGGCCGCCCCGCCAAGTACACAGCATTCTTCTCAGTTTCATCTGGGCTGGCCCATGACAAAGCCAGATTTCCTAAGGCATTGCACACACACACCACACAAACAACTCACTCTACGCCAGTGGCAGGGGCTGCTCTCCCGTGCCCTGGACAGATGAGTCCAGACGCAAGCCTCGCTCGGGACCCTGCTCCCCACAGTCCTGCAAGCGCCCCTCCAGTCAGTCTGCTCAATGCTAAAGCCAAGACCCCTGGCCCATCGGCCTCTGCTCTCCCAGCCCCACCCCACCCAGCCCCGCTCCCCAGAATGGACAAGACTTACTGCTGCGCGCGTGCGCGGCCACGTGGAAATGCTAACGTTCGCAGACGTTCGGGAAATCAGTGTTTCTTTTCATTATCGCCCCCCTAAGGTGTTTTTTCAGGCAAATTTTCCTAAACGCCCTCCCCACATGAAATTTTAATGCCACAGATGTACTGTATGTCTGTTTTGCATTCTGTACATCTGTGCCTTATACCTAAAAAGAATAAATTTCTTTACTCCCAAAGATCTGACTTCCGCCCTCCTATTGAGAATGCATGGGTAAAATGAACTGTATTATTAAAATTAATGTTGTACATATCTTTTTATTTTTTTAATATGACCACCAGAAATTTTAAAATACACACGTGGCTCAAATATTCCTATTTGGCAGCGCGGATATAGACAGAAAACAAACGCAAATGTAACTGTGTGTAGACACACAGTGTCCATGAACACACCCCCGCCCCCCAGGTCTGGCCAATCACACCCGGCAGCAGGGTCGCCCCAGCAGCAGTGCACTGCACCCAGATCTTGGCTTCTAAATACCCCTCGCCACCATGTTACCAGAGCTCCTCAGAGAAACGGCTGACCCCTGAGCTGGGGCAAAGAGAAATAGAAGAGGGAGCCTGGAGCATTTTGTGCCAAAAGGCAGGCAATGCTCCAAAATGATGGGAACCGGTCAAAAAGGCGCACAGAAGCGGGCCTGAAGCAGCAGGCCTCCCCGCTCCCCGCCCAGTGCTCAGGTCAAACTGGAATCAACCTGAGCATCAGGATAAATAATGACAGTAACAGATGCTAATCCACGGAATAAAAATAGGGAAGTGTAATCTAAACTGGTGCAAAGAAAGGGGGCGGCGACTAGATATTTACATTGTTTCAAAGTATCTTCCGGAGAACATTTGTGAAGGGTACTTCCCAGTGGAGATGCCCAGCAAACATCGTCTTCATCGTGTGGATGAAGTTGACATCCCCAGCAATGGGGATGCCACCTGCCAGACAGGATACAAGGAGAACTAGCATCAAAGCTGCTCTAATGCCCCCAGGCACAAAACCCCAAAAGGAGGGCCATCCTGCAACAAAAGGAGTGTCAAAGTCATGAACATCCTCCTAGACAGAAAGGGGTGGAAGAGCACACACGGCCCTCAAACGCCTTCTGCTGCAAAGGACAGTATCGAGGCTGGAGTGGCTTACCAGCCGGGATGACCACTGCTGTATTTGGGGTTTGGGCAGCTACACCTTGGTTCCAGAAGAGAAAGCCCCAGTGGTAAGAAACACACGGGGTGGATAGAAGTCCCCAACTTACTCCCAAATGGATCAAGAAGAAGTTATGTGTACGCACTTACAGCTTGTCCCTAAGTCTGACATTTCAAAAAGAAATCTGCCTGAAAGAGAAGAAAAAAGGCTTCCCCATTTCCACTGGAATCAGCCTTCCTCTCTGCTCCTGGCCGCCGTGCTGTCACGTTCCTCAGCCTCGGGAAGCAAGCAGCCTCCTGCTTGCAATCGGGAACTCTCTGGACACCTGCTTTTTTAGTCAACAGGCATCTCATCAACACCCACTGTGGAGCCCTGCTCACCTGGAAGCCGCATGAGAGGAGGCACTGGGCCTGCCTGCCCCAGCCCCCCTCGCCAGGCACAGAACCAGCCGGCCTGGCAGCTCAAGGGCTCGGCAGCTATCCCTCAAGTGAAGGTACACAGCAATGAAGAAGCGAAGGGACCGAGGGATGCCAGGTTCTGTGGGGCCCAGGTAGGCTCATGCCCACCTGGAGGGGCCAGCCAGCCACACACGATGCTGGCATCCCTTACTCAAAATCTATCCAGTTCTTGAGTTAGAGAGTGAGCAGCAAGAGTCTGGCTCCCGGGCCGGCCGGGGGGCGCAGTGGTTAAGCGCTGGCTTGGGACGCCAGTGGCCCTGGTTCGGGTCCCACATATGAGGGCCAGTGACACTGCCCTCAAAAAATAAAAAAAATAATAAAGAACAAACATTTAAAAAAAAAAAATGTCTGGCTCCCAAGTGGTGGGTGTATTGACAGAAAGTGTGAAAGCATGGGCTTAGGGACACACACCAGGCACACCGGGGGCCACAGCCAGGCTCATCAGCCCGCGGGGTGGGAGAGTGAAATCAGAAGGCTTTCCAGAGGAGGGGGTGTCTAGGCTACCTCCTATAGGAAGAACAGGCCAAGAGGAGAGGAGGTCTTCTGGCAAAAGCACAGCACGTGATGCACACGGACAGAAGCATGCAGGGGGGAGGCGGGGAAGCACTGGCAAGAGGCAGGAACAAGAGGCAGGGGTGAGTTGAAATTGTGCGGGAGATGCAGGCAGGGAAAAACCCTGGTGGGCCCCAGGTCCCAAGCCGGCTCGTGCCATGTCCCTGCAGCCCAGCCATCCAGGGTGTTCTTGGGGAAGGCGGCCTGCCAGGGTGCTGGGGGCGAGCGGCTGGGTGGATGATGCCCTAAAGACTCAAACTGCAGACCAAGCGCGAGGGCTGCGTGCTGGCATCAGCAACCACAGGGCCGCACAAGCGAGGCTGCTCCAGACGCGCCTATCTGTTCCTCGGCTCAGCAGATTCTGGCCATACCTAATTAGTTTAATTAAACCCAAGGTGGCTTCCAGGCATTTTGAATAAAAAAATAAAGCACACCCTGTCAACTCCAGGAGGGTACAACAAAGGGCAACAGGGATCCTCGGTGAGTCTCTTCCCTAGGACTCGGCTCCGTACACAGCAGGTGCTCATCAGTGCATGTTGCTATGAAGCTCCTTTAGAGCCAATCACCAAGCTGAGATCAACCCAGGGAGGAGGGGACCCCCAAACGCTATCTTCTGAAAACAGTGTGGCATTCTGGAAAGAGGGGACATCATGGAGGCCTTTGAGCAAGACGCGTCCCAGGCACGCCGTGACAGTGGAGAGATGGAACGGCCCCACCACTGACTTGCCACACAGTATCCACATCCCACAGGAAACAGGCATGGTATCCCTACCCATCCATCCCACGGGAACAGACACACGCAGTGAACCACCCGCGGAGCAGGCTAGAAACATCCATCCGAAAGTCAGCAAGACAGCTGAGAGACATCTTTAGAAACCATCATTGGTTTAAACAGTCCGGGAAAGGAGACCTAAGTTCGTGTCTTAGTTTTGCCATTTACTATCAGGGTGGCCTGGGGCAAGTCACTTGACCTCTCTGAGCTTTAGTTGCCTCGTCTATGAAACAGAGGTGGCACAGCCTTCCAGGATCGTGCCTAGCCCAGGGCAGGACCAGTAAGAAAGAGCTGAGTTTCCCGGATAACAAAGAGCAGCCGCACAGAGGCCACCAAGTTCCTCTCCCAGGCCCTGCACAGCCTTCGTGGTAAACACAATTGTGACCATCCAGATGGAGCCATGCTGGCTGACCCCCAACCCAATGCAGGTTCACTGAGCACCTGCAGCCATCCGTGTGCCGAAACGGCCACACAAAGACTGGTGTGACCAGCCCCGCCCTCCATGAGATGACAGGTGAGCTCTGAGTTCCAGGAGACCAGCCCTCAGCTACAAGGACAATTCCTGCCAGTGTCCAGATGACCATCCTAAAATCGCTAACGTTTATTCAGCACTGCGCTGAGGACGTTCTCTGCCCTCCCTCGTCACCTCCTCACAACAAGGTAGGTTGCTGTTATTATTGCCCCATTACACTGGGAAACTGAGGCCCCAAAAGTGGTCACCTTCCTGGGAGGTGACAGTGACAAGTTTCAATGAGAGCATGTGGCCACAAAGACTCACAGACACTGCCTACCTGGTTCTCCTCCCACCCAGCCCTCTTAACACCCTTCATGCGGGGGCTTCAGGGGGCTGTGTTAGTGTTAGCACTGCTGCCCCACCAATGGCTCCAGAGACCCCAGGAAGCCTCTGAACTTCCAGCCCCAATCGCCTGCCACAGCCAGCAGCCCTCCTCTCCCATTCTGCTCAAATGGCAACTAGGGAGGAGCAGCCCCAGAACACAGTGGCCCCGCCAAGCCCAGGCTCTGCTATGCGGACCTACCCAGGCTCTGCCCTGTGCCCTGGCTACCCTGCCAATCAGGTGGAAACCCACCAGGAGCCAGCAAGCCTGGCCAACCTCTGCAGTTGGCAGCCGAAGGCATCCACTCCAACTCAAGGCCCGCTCTGCCCTCTGCAGCCCTTCTTCCCCCCAGTTTCTCCAGGGGGGGAGGGAGGTGAGGACAGGGGAGGAAACTGGATCTGGGAGAGCCCTCTGCAGCAGGTCCCTGGCCCCGGGGGACCTTGGGCTACTTAGCACTGGGAGTGCCTAAGGATGGCGCTGGTTTCTGGGGTGTCCTGAGGACCAGGCTACAGGCAGGGCACCACTAGGGCCCCCTCCCTGGGCTGCTCGCCTACAAGGTCCTGGGTTGTTATTGCCGAGTGGGAGGGCCGCCCCCTACCCCTTCAGGGCTCTTCTTTGTCAGCGGCCACCCCCCTCATCTTCCCTGGAGGGGGTCAAACCCCATCTTCTTGGAAACTCGGTCACAGCCAAAGGGCAGAGGCCATGCAGCCCAGCCTGGAAAAGCAGTGACTCACTCCAGCCCTGTTTTCCAGTGTCACACTTGTGAATGGTCCTTGTCCACGCGGATTTGCCCAGGGCGCTAGAGGAAGGGGTACAGGGCTAAGAGGCAGGTTGTTTCTAGGCAATGCTGGCCAGACGCTGGCTGGCCCCCTGGCCTCCTGGGGGCCCCTTCAAAGTGTGCTGGGGCGGGGATTCCACGACCCCGGGGTGGGGGGGGAGGCAGGACAAAAGCCTTGCTTCTCCTAAGTCTTAGCCAAGTTCCCTTCAAGGCCCAAGAAAGGCAGCTCCTGCTGAGGGAGCCGACATCTTCCCACCCGCCTATGGCCACACGCGCCTCCACCACGACAAAGACCACCCTCGAGGGTGCTGGGGAAGTGACGGGGGGCCCCCTCACACCAAGTTGCGTGGCCCTGGGGGCCGGATGGCGCTTGGGCCACCCCGGGCCGAGGAGCAGGAGGCCGGCAGGGGACGGGCTCCGGCCCCCCACCCCGCAGGGACCCTCCGGCCGCGCCCCGAGCGTCGGCGCGTCCTCCAGCGGCCAGGACCCGGCGTGACGCCGGACCACGCGGCGCTCCACGGGGCCTCCTCCCGGCGCGGCGGGCTCCCGCGGGGCCCCGGGGCCCACGCCCGAGGCAGGGGCAGCGGCGGCGGGCGCCCCGCGGGCTCGGGGCTCCCCGGAGGCGCGCCCCCGGCTTGAGGGACTTCGGCCAACTTGGCGCCCCCGAAGCCCAGGGCGCCCGGCTCCGCCCCAGCCCGGCCGCTCCTGCCACGGCCCGGGCCTCACCTGGGACATCTGCGGCCGGAAGTTGATGTCCCTGAGGTCCACGGAGCCGGGGGCGAGGTTGTGCAGCAGCTGGCACAGGAGGACGCCGTCGCGCAGCGCCTGCGCCAAGTCGAAGGCCACGGCCGAGGGCCACACGACGCGGTGGTTGGGCGGCAGGACCTTGCAGTCGATGAGCCAGCGGCCGCACTGCCGCCACTGCTCCATGGCGCCGGCCGGCCACCCGCTCAGCGCGGCGCGCGGGGCATCCCGCCCGGGGCTCGGCGGCTCGCGGCCGGGGCGGGGCCTCGCGCGGCACCCGGGTCCCTCCTCTTCCTCCTCCGGCGGCCCGCGGACCCCCGCTCCCGCCCACGTGCGGCCGAGGCTGGGCGCCGGCTGCCCTTCACGAGTCCCGCGGGGTCCCGCGCCGGGCTCCGCGCCGTCCCCCGCAGCAGCGCCCCGCGCTCGGCCCCGCCGGGCCCCGCATTCTGCGCTCGGGGCGCCCGCACGGCCGCCGCTGCTGCCCCGCCCAAGACAAAGGCCTGGCGGGTCGCTGGCTCTGCACGTCCCCGGCCCGGGCCGCCTTCGCTGCCGCCGCTTTGTTCGCCCCGCCTGCCTGCGGGCTCGGCTCCCGGCGACCGGACCGCGCTGCCACTCCTGCTCCGCCTGCGGGCGCGGGGGGCGCGGCCACGGGCCGGGCGGGGCCGAGCGGGGGCGGGTGCCGATGGGGCGGGGCCGGGGGCGGGGCCGAGCGGGGACGCAGCCAGTGGCCGGGCGGGACTGAGGGGGCGGGGCGGGGCGGAGGCGGGCCTGAGCGGGGGCGGGCCTGAGCGGGGGCGGGGCGCCTGCCTGGCTCCGCCCAGGGGCCCAAGCACCGCCCCCGCCCCCGCCGCCACCCCCACTTCCTGCCCCGCCGCCGCCCGCGAAAGTTGCGGAGGGCTCGGCCGCGCTCCCGCGGACACGCTCCAAGAGGCGCCGGGACTTTGGGGAGCTCTGCCCCCGAGGCAAGCGACCTCGCCTGTGCAGTGAGGGGTCGCTGTGCCCGCCTCCCTGCCGCGCGCGGCTCCTGAGCACCGGGAGGTGGGCAGCCCCAGTCGTGCTGGGCGCCTCCGCGCCGCCCTCGGGGAAGCGCAGACTCAGCAGGGGCCACAGCCCGGGCCTCGGCCTCCCACGCCCCGCGGCCCGTCAGACGGGGGCCCCTCGGGATGGCTGGAGGCCGAGGGCGCAGAGCCCCGTTCCGTGCCCCGCCCCGGTCTACCCCGGAATCTGCGGGGATCCCCCAACGCCCCGCACGAAGGGCGGGGTTCCCCAGTTTTATGGCCCAGAGGCCGCTCTGCACCGCTGTCCAGAGGGCAAATCCTGGCATCCACGAAGACATACGTGCGATAAGTAAGTGGGAGAGAGCGAAGGGGATGAGGCCAGACCAGGCCCCGGGGCGCACCAGCCCGACTCCGGCTGCTGGGTCCAGAGTCCTTGCCCTGAACTCCTTGCTGGACCAGCCCTGGAGGGTGGGCTGTGTTCCTGGGCAGCTGGTCCCCTGTGACAGTGGGAGGGACTCAAGGACAAAAGAGCCCATCTGGCAGTGAAATGACGTGGACCCTGGCTCAGTTGTCAGAAGCCCCTGCCTTCTCTCCACTGATACACTGGGCACGGCTGGGCCCCTCTCAGGCGGGCTTAGTCACGGGACCCATCTCAGAGGCGCCGCCCGCCCTGGACACTTGTGGTTGAACCCTGTACCTGTGTTAGCTGGGGCAGCACTGGCAGGTGCCTCCATGGCCCAGTCCCCCTCTTCCTGCGGCTTTTCTGGTACAAGGGCCAGAGCAGGGTGACACCCCCACCTCATTTCTAACCTAGAGAGGGTGTCCTGGGCCCTCTGTTCTGAGAATTGACCTCTGCAGAGTTGGACTTGCCCCTTCCCAAACTGAGGAGGAAGCACGGGCCCATGGAGAGACGTGGGGAAGGCGCTGGCCTCCCAGGGCTCACGCCAGGCCTCTGGAGGAGCGGCCCAGGCCGGAGTGGAATCCGCCCAAGTGACCAGTGAGCTCCATGCTGCTGTCCAGGGTCCTTGCACTGAGGAAGGTGGCACCTTGGTGAATGTGCTCAGGCGGGAACCTGGGGGGGAGGGGGAGGAGTCTGCCTGACTTGCCTGAGACAAAAGCACACAATCTTGCTGCAGCCCTGAGAAATCGCCAAGTGGGGGACAGAGGCTGCACCCCAGCACCTCCAGGTTCCGCTCCAAGAGCCCGAGCAGGCACTTTCCCATAGCAGCATCCCTTTCCTCCCCTGTAGAATGGGGAGCAACCCACCCCATCAGAATCGCTGGTGGAGAATGAACAGGATCCAATACCCAGAGGCTTTGCACACGCTTGGGGCTGAACGTGGCTCCCACAGCTCCTCGCTGGGGGTGCCCTACTCATGGTGCCTCATAAAGGCCAGTGTCTCTCTCCCACAGGTAGCTCCCTCGGCAGGAAAAGGGCCTCTGTCCTCACTGTCCTTGGCCTTCCTGCCTGGGCAGAGAACCAACCAAAATGATGAGCCCAGGCTGGGACACAGGCCGCCCCACGTTCCACCAGCCAACAATGCAAACTGTCGTCTGCTGCCCCCTGGTGGGTATGGAGGGCACTGTCGCCACCTGGCTGCCCAGCCAACCCCGGAATAGCCAAGTCAGGAGGCCCAGACCTCCCCACGGTGTGGTCCTGATCGGATCGCAACACTTCCCTCAGTCTCAGTTTCCTAATATGGACAATGGGGACAGTCACCACCCTGTGTCCCTCCCAGGGCCCTTGGGAGGCTCTGCAGGCAGGCTGGATAGGACTGAATGAATGAAAACCTGACAGAACCACTTCCTTCCAAACACTTGGTGTGGGTATGATGAGCAGATCCACGCTGTGCTAACTCAGGAAGTGGGGACACCATTCCAGAAAATCTTCCCGCTATACACATGCTCTCGGATTCAGAGCTGTTTGCTGGGACTGCCTGTGGCACAGCTCCAGGGGGCATCACATTCTATGTGCCATCACATTTTATGGAGGCGGCACCCCAGAGATGAGCTCACAGGCTACAAGTGACCGGTGCCCTTGAGGCCGACCTTCAGCACCATCGGTTTAGACAGCCGTTTTTTTTAGAGAGGGAGGCTCTGTGCTAAGTGCGAGGCAGGAAGCTGGGGCCACCCTGTCCAATGGAGCAAATGAGTCTCTGGGGCCAGGAAGTGCCAATAGCAGCCACACACCCCAAAGTATGGAAGGAGGGTCACAGGCCCCCCTCCGCCTGCACCACCCTTGCCCGGTCAGTCTGTCGTCAGCAGCCAGCCAGGACCCAGTCAAACCTTGGTGCAGCCGTCTCTCCTCACAGGGGAGCCCTCAACGGAAGTAAAATCTGTGTCCTGCCAGTGCAACTCCTCTCTGGATGACCTCATTTCCTGCAGCGCTCCAGCCACATCCAGCATGCCAGGGCCTTTGCACTTGCCATCCCAGCAGAGGGGACGCGACCCTCCCCCATACCCTCCTCACTTTCCTTCTCTGCGCTTCCCACCACCGTGCGTGTTGGCTGCTTTGTTCAGTCTTATCCCTCCACACTGTCAGCTCGGTGGTAGCAGGGATCATCTCTGTCCTGTCCCCAGTTCATACCCAGCCCTGCAAACGGCTCAGCCCCTGGTAAGTGGTCAAAACCCAGTTGAATGAAACACCAAATGAATGAACCAATGGAGAGACAAAGCACTACCACTATGACTTTAGAATCCAGGCTATCCTTTCACAGGAGCCACAAAAATGTGTAAACCTGACTCAAAGTTTTGAGGAATAGGCTAGATGGTCCAGTTATTGCTCTGCAGCATATTTTAGCCTCACTACGTGAGCATGGGACACCACACTCATAAGATGTGGTCTTCACGGAGCACATTGTCACGAACAGTTCATTTTGTTCTAACAGGAGTCTGCACGGTAAGGGCCACTCCTATTTCCCCAGTGAGGCTCCTGAAAGCCTCACGGTTAGAGCAGCTGTTATTGTCCTGAACACGTTGGTGAGTTGCCCAGCATCACCCAGCAGCAGTATGCGAAGGAGCCAGGTCCAAGTGCCAGGCCCCCTCTGCCCCGCACAAGCACTCAAACGCTGCTGATGCCATGCTGATTTGGGTGGGGAGGTGACCACCCAAAAAGGAAGAAGGAAAAATGCTGCAGGGAGTAGGTGTCTGAAACAGGTAGATCCTGAGTCAGCTGCAGGATGCAGTGCCATAAAAGGTACAGCCATGCACGCATGCACACGCCCTGCTGCACAAACGGGGCAGAAAGTGGCTGCTGGGGTGACAGCCCATATCTGAGCTGAAGGAGGGAAGGGTATGGAAGTACAGCCACGCAGCCGGCAGCGTGCTTCTGGAAGCCTGGTGGCTGTCAGGTCTGTGGGGCCTTTGGAGTGGGGTCAGGCCGAGAGGCTTCGTGGGAGGCATGCCTGGGTTTCCCACTCCGCTGCTCTCCCTGGACAGTAACTCATGTGCAAAGTGTGTCCGGCTCCCTCTTCTGAGCCCCGCCTGCGCTCCAGGCACAGCGCTAAGCACACGCCCTGAGAGACACTATTGTTACCTGTCTCACAGGTGAAGGTTCAGAGCTGGGGTGACTTGCCCCAGGTTAGGCATTCGGCACATACGGGGTGTGAGCCCAGGTCTGGATAGAGCCTATCGCCTGCAATGCCTCCAGCTGAGGACTTTGCTTTCGCTTCTGCTGATGATAATGAGGTTCAAGGGCAGCAGCACAGAGGTGTCTGAGCCCACTGGCCTCTTGGGTTCCCACGAGGTCACCCTCAGCGATTGGAGCCCAAATTCCCAGAGCCCTGGGAATTGGCTGTGAACAGAAAAGTGTGTGTCCTCGTGTGTTGCTGTGGTGCCCGTGCAAACATTAGGGAACGTTCCTTCCCACTCTGGCCTCCTCAGAGAGCCACACGCAGCCAGCCCAGGCTTCCCCAGCCAACAGCAGGGGCTGCCGCAAGGTCCCAGTGCTTCTCGTCAACAGGCCCAAGGCTGAAGGGGCCCTTATTCCACAGCCAGGGTCCCAGGGACATACTGAGAGCTCTGCCTGCAAAGGCCCTCCCCAGAAGGCAGAGTCCATGCACCCATCCCTCCCACATCCCTCCATCGGTCCCTCTGTCCATCCCTCCTCCATCCTTCCGTCCACTCCTCCCATCCCTCCATCCATCCATCAATCCCTCCATCCATCCCTTCCACATCCTCTATCCAGAAAGTATTGACAGCACTGGCTTTGTTCATGGGGAAAGAGAAAATGAGTGTTTTCACTCTTCTCAACATGATTGGGTAAAGAAATTAGTCTCAAGTCCAGACCCCGTGAACACACACAGTTTGCAAATTCCATCTGTAGCCACATCATGCAAACTCAGCTGTCACAATTTCCCAGGAAACTAGGAGGGGAGAAAGACCAGCTGGCCTCCGCGGAGTCAAGTTACGGCTCACTGGACTATTAGGGTGGGCTTTCACACTTTGTTTGAAAAGGCAGAATACAGACTTTTTCACTGATGTTGCTTCAACTTTCAAAATGAACTCTGCAGCGCTTGGTTTGCGCCTCACGCTGCGACCTCAACATCTGACGGTCTAGGCCCGTCCTAAGCGCGTTTCCTCTGAGGCCGGCCCGGCTCCTGAGGGATGCCTGCGAGCTCTGGGTGCAGGGCCACCTAAGCCAGGCTTTAAGGGAGAGAAGAAGGACCCAGGTCATTCGTGGGCGGGAGGCTGAGAAGTTGGGGTTTCGGGTTGATGCTGGGTTTCTGCAGGAGCCTTCTCATCGTGGCAACAACAGGCCACCTCAGTGAAGGACAGAGGTGGCCGCCCAGCCGGCTGAGGGACGAGCCAAGCCCCGCGCAGCTGGTGGTGAGTCATGGGATCTGAGGGGTGGCTGGGGCACCCACGGCCACTGACCTTGCTCCTCGGCGGGCTCAGCTGTGACACTGGCTGCCAGCTGTGTTGGCTCTTAACTGAAATGGAGGCGGCACACCATGCCAGTGAGAGCCAGGCCGCCCCGCACTTACTGCTGTGCAATGCTGCCCTGGGACCTGGGGCAACAGGTCGGCACAGCCAAGGGGAGGAGCCTGCTAGACCCTATTACTGTGTTTCCCCAAAAACAAAACCTAACCAGAAAATAAGCCCTGGCATGATTTTTTTAGGGTGCTCGTAACATAAGCCCCAGTTAATATCATCAGCCAGACATGACTGTTTGAATAAATGTAGATTTTTTGTACAGGAATAAATGAATAAATGTAGAATGTTGGAACAAAAATTAATATAAGACCTGGTCTTATTTTCGGGGCAACACAGTACTAAACCACAGCTCAAATGCTTTCAATCCTGGAACATTCCCATCACCCCCAAAACACACCTGTACCCGCTAGCTACCACTCCCAACACCCTGCCCCCCCGCCTTCTTTCTGTCTCCATGGATCTCCCTGTTCTGGACATCTCTATAAATGGAACATATAATATGTGGCCTTTGTGTCCAATTCTTTTCACTCAGCATAACATCAAGGTTCATTCGTGATCGAGTGTATCGGTAAGTGTATCAGGCTGTTGCCCAGCGGCCACTTTCCATTCTGTTTCTGCAGTGGGAGGTGTGCGTGCATGGGTGTGCATGGGCGTGCATGGGCGTGCCTTTTAAGGCACTTCATTCTGCAGCTGAGTCAGTATCTATGTTTTAGACACCTCCTCTCTTTATGGCTGAATAATAACCATTGTAAATGGAATCCATTCTAATAATACGTGTTACCTAACCCAATATATCTAAAATAGTATTCTTTCAACACGCAATCAAACTGAAAACTTATTGATGAGATAGTTTACATTCTACTTTTCATGTTAAAATCTCCACAATCCAATCCAGTGTGTATTTTACACGTACAGCACATTTCAACTTGAATGTTAAATTATCATCGGAGACATTTGATCTGTATTTAGGTGTCATAAAACTTATGGTTGAAAAAGTAGATTAGCATACCCACGTGGTTTCAAGTATACTTAAATTTTGCCAAACACTGAATTGAGTATCACATTTTAAGTTAATTAAAATTAAATACAACTAAAAATTCAGTTCCTCAGTCTGGTGAGCCACATTCAAGAGCACAGAAGCCACACGTGGCTCATGGCCATTGCCATAGTGAGCAGTGTGGGGTCTGTCCCCAGCGCTGTGACATTGCAGAAGACATGCGTCTTCTGTTTTCTCACCTGTGAAATGGGTTTTGTGAGAACTGTCCTCCCCCACCCAGGCGGCAGGGGTCCTATGGGATCCTGGATGTAAAGCATTTAGCACTGGGGCTGATGTCACTAACTCATGAAAGCAAGGACTGATGCAATTGAGATTTTCCTCTTCCATCATATCAAAATTGGGCAAGTTGGACCAGCCAAGTGGCTCAGTTGGTTAAGAGCACGAGCTCTGAGCAACAGGGTCGCCGGCTCAATTCCCACATGGGCCAGTGAGCTGCACCGGAACCGAGTGGCAGGATGGCTCAGCTGGTGAGAGCACATGCTTCTAACAAGGTTTCCAGTTTGACTCCTGCATGGGATGGTGGGCTATGCCCACCTGCAACTAAGATTGAACATGGCACCTTGAGCTGAGCGGCCACGAGCTGCTGGCGGGCAGCTGGATGGCGACTGGACTTGGAGCTGAGCTAGCTGCACCCCCCACAACTAAGATGAAAGGAAAACAACTTGGCTGTTCCCCTTCCCCAATTCCCCAGTAAAAATCTTTTTTAAAAAATGGGGAAGTTTTACCTATTCCTGGGAGACACGTAACAGAAACCAGCTCAGGTGTGTGTGCTGGGGGCTGAGGGGAGCTGTGCGTCACGCTTCCCCAGCGCTGCCCTGCGTGCCTGCTCTCTCTTCCCCACCTGAGCCCTGCAGACCCTTGCCCCCGCAGCAGTGACCTTTCTAACCTCAGAGCTAATCTTGCTCCCATGGCCCAAAGCCCACCCTGTGTCCTCACAGAATCTACATCCGTGTGCACAGCAGCACTCTTCACAAAGGCCAAAAGGTGGGCACAACCTAAGGGACCGTTAACGGATGATGGATAAACAAAACGTGGTCCATCCCTACGCAGCCATGAGAAGGAAGCAAGTTCTGACACGTGCGACAACATGAACTTCTAAAGCATTATGCTAAGTGAAGAAAACCAGGCACCAACGATTATATATTATACAACTCCATTATATGAAATGTCTAGAATCAGTGAATCTGCAGCGAATCTGCAGAGACAGAAAGTAGAGGAGTGGTTACTAGAGTCTGAGAGGAGCGGGCAGTGCGAGTGAGTGTTCAATGGGGACAGAGGGTCAGTTTGGGGAGACGAGAAAGTCCTGGAGATGATGGAGGTGGTGGCTGCACAGCAATGTGACTGCACCTAATGCCACTGAGCTGGCCCCCAAACGTGGCAAATTTGGTTATGTATATTTCACCACACATTCAAAAAAAGGAATGAAGTGCTGACACACACTACAACATGGATAAAGCTAGAAAACATGAAGCAAATGAAGCCAGGCACAAAAAGCCATATTATATGATTCCATGTATATGAAACGTCCAGAACAGACAAATCCGTAGAGACTGAACGTGGATTGACACTTGGCTAGGGTTGGGAGGGAAGGGGAAACGGGGAGTGACAGCTCATGGGTCCGAGTTTCTTTTGGGGGTGATGAAAATGTTCTAGAATTGACTGTGGTGATGGTTGCACAACTCTGTGAATACACTGAAAGTCATGAACTTGCACTTAATATGGATGGGCTGTACAGCATGCAAATATATCTCAATAAAGCTGTTACTTTAAAAACAAACAAGCAAAAACCACCCTTGGCTCTCACTGCACTCTGAGCACAGCCAGCCTCCTGGGCAGTTTTAAGGCCACCGCACCCCATCACGGTCAGTCTCATTCGCGCCACTGCCTGCGCCCAAACCCCAACTTCATACTTCAGGCCTCCACAGTTACGAACTGTCTGTTCCCCCCACGCCGAGCTGTCTCCAGCCTACAGGCCTGCTCCGCCCGGAAAGGTGTGTACTTCCTAAAACCCACCTCGGCCCTCTCTTCCCTCAGGGCCGCCTCCTGCCTCCTCAAGGTCCTCCCGGTGCCCGGCATGGAGACCACCTCCTGGGTGTGGGGTGGCTGTGGGCGTCTCTGGGCCCAGCCTGTGGACCCACCTCCATGTCCTCCCAGTACCTAGCACAGTGCCTGGCAGGAATTCATTCCTACATTCACCATCCATTCACCCATCCATCCATCGATCATTGATCCATCTATCCATCCATATATCCACACATCCAGCCAGCCAGCCACCCACCCACCCACCCATCCACACACCATCCATCCATCCATCCAACGCTTCCCAAACACCTGCCCTGCACGAACCCTGCCCGAGTGAGGAGACGGAGCTGGCCCAGGATTATCTGGCCCAGGAGGACTCAGAGAGGTGGGGGTCACAGAGGCTGCACCCAGGCCTCTTGTCTCCTGGGGAGGTCCCAGAGGTCCTAGAGGGGGCTCTGTTGTTTTGGGGCAGAGCTCAGGCCCTGCAGACTTCCTGAGCCCCCCACCCACACCAAATGCACTTTCACACTCATTCTGAGGCATGTGGTGACCGCCCCAACCCTAGCAGAGGCCCTGAGTCATCTCGAAGGCACTCAGGTCGGCTCAGTGGAGGGAGCTTCGCTGCCTTCCTATGTTTCCTGGCTCCATCTCATGGGAGAAGATAATGGTCCAGACCGCTGCTTCCACCAGGCCAGGGGGCTGGGCTCAGCCAGCAGACACCCCACCACAGACGCCTCTGTCGGGGCGTGGTGGAGCCAGGGTGGAAGAGGGCCCCAGGGGCGACCTCCAGAGGCTTAGAGCACGTAAGGAAGACCCTGCGATCTTGCTTCTGTACCGTTTCGCATGTGCTTGAACTGATGCCAGGAGAGCCCAGAGCTCCCTCAGAGAAAGAAGGGCCACGCGTAAGGCTCTAACGGTCCACTCAGCCCTTGGGCAAGCAAGCAATTTAAGTCCCTGAGACTCAGTGTCCTCATCTGTGAAATGGGCACGATGGCGTCCCCAGGGCAGAGCCTGCACAGCGAGGGTCAGTAAGATGGATGCATGGCGAGCACTCAGGACAGGCCTGACCGCACGCCCGTCCAGACGCAGATGCAGTCCTGGCTCGTGGGTCTTCCTGGCCTGGCTTTGATTCAGGAAGTCAGAGCTCCAGTGGTGAGTGTCCACTTCCCTGAATTGTCCAGAGGGCAGCCCACTTCAGGAGCCCAGTGTCTTTGCCACACGGGGGCGCTGCTGGGCACAGTCCGTCCCTGCCCTGGGGACAGTCAGAGGTGGGACGCCCAGCCCCTGCAGGTCACAGCCGTTTGTCACCTGAAACCTTGGCTCAGAGCCTGCCCCAGCTGCCTGGGTCCTCCCAGCCCCTCCACTGTCTCTGGTGTTGACTGGGAGGGACCACTCAGGGGTGCGTGCTCACACCCTGGACCACTGCCACCAGAACAAGGGGTCTGTCCTCGGTAATTGCACGTCCACCAAGGCAGAAAGTGCTAGCATCTCTTCCTCTGCACACTGTAACGTGGCCCTCACCGGACACCCGTTTTATTGAATTTCTGGGGACCACCTTCTCCGCTGCGTCTGGCCCTAGGCCTCCTCTCTCCCTTCCCTCCAGGGTGAAGACATAGGTCACCGTTCTCCTTTCCTCCTGCCCCAGCAGCCTGGGACTTCACAAACCCCGCTCATCTCGGCTTCCAGGGGTCAGACCCATGATTTTATTTGTTTTTCCCATCATGATAGGTCTTTACCAACAACCGCCAGCATTAGCCACACACAGCCCCTCTGGGCCCCACTCCTACTGCCCTGGCCAGAGAGGGGCAGTTAGCACCCCCACGCGGCGGTCCAGGAACAGCTTAACGGCCTCTTAGCCATCCCCACCAGCCTTTCCTTTCAGGCCAAACAGACCCACCGTCTGCTGTGTTTCATCAACACCCAGGGCTTTCCTGCTCCCCGCACCACTCAGTGTCTGGAGGGTCCTGAGAAGCTGACCCTGCCACGCCATCATGGACTAGCTGGCCCTGGCCAGCTTACAAGAACCCACCGCTGACAGTAAATGGAGTGCCGAGAGTCCCTGGCACGGGGCAGCAACTGTTAAAACTGTCCCCACTGGTACCAGGGATGGGACGCCTGTGGATGAGAATGGCTGGCACACCACTTCCTGAACATTTGAATAATGGGAAAAGAGTAATTATTAGGACCGTGGAAATGGATGACCGTGGCAGACAGCTAGGAGTGCCCTGGAGAAAGTCAGTGAATGTCTGAAGGTCATTAATCACCCACTTAAGGCAAGTTCCTGAAATCTGGAGCAGCGGGTAAAGCACACACAAGCAGACTTGTCCTGGGTGCCGCAGGCAGGAAAAGCAGCATGGCTCCAAGGAAGGCTGAGTTCCACAGCCAGCAAGGCTCCTAGGTCAAGGCCAGGAGAAGCCTAGCTCCACACACTGGAAATTCATCCCCTCACGCTCCCTCCAGAAACTCTGGGCCAGATGTGGCCATTTTTCCCCACCCCCATTAAAAGCTAGCCTTCCCCACTGCCTGGACACCACCCAGCGGCCTTTGCCTTCACAGATGGCACACTGCTGGCATCCATGGGTGTCAGCCTGCATCTTAGACTAAAATGTAGGAATCTTAGCTCTTTATTCTCTTTCTTGAAGAACCATTTTTAAAAGTATCCTGCACCAGTTCGGATCCCATATATGAGGGTCCAGTGACACTGCCCTCTAAAAAAAAAAGTATCCTGCACCAGTCCTTGGGCCTCCAGAGCTTTTCAATAGGCTTGTCACCCCAGGTGACCACAGGAGACATTTAGCTTTTTGTCCCATTACAATACGACAAATTGTACTTCCATCCATTTTAGCCACAGTCTGGCCGAATAACCAATCCTAGATTTCCTCCATGTTTCCTGCACCAATTTCTGTGTTAGGGTTTATAGCGGGTTGAACGGTGAACCCCCAAAAGATATGTCCACATGACAATGCTGAAACCTGTGAATGTGGCCTGATTAGAAAGGGGTCTTTGCAG
Organism: Aselliscus stoliczkanus; assembly: GCA_033961575.1. Classification (NCBI taxonomy): domain Eukaryota; kingdom Metazoa; phylum Chordata; class Mammalia; order Chiroptera; family Hipposideridae; genus Aselliscus; species Aselliscus stoliczkanus. The sequence continues at coordinate 116,247,268 of CM066728.1, read as the reverse complement.
ATGTAATTAACTGAGAATCTGGGGATGAGATGATCCGGGATTATCTGGGTCCCAAATCCAATGACAAGTGTCCTTACTAGAGATGAGAGGAGAGACACAGGAGACGGAGGAGAGGCCCCTGTGAGGACAGAGCAGAGACGGGGCCGCGCAGCCGCCAGCTGCGGCAGGGAAGCAGTTCTGTCGGCCACGGAAGGCAGGAGACAGGCCGGGGCCGGCCCCGCCCTCAGAGCTGCTAGGGCGCCTGCGGCCCTGTCAACCGCTTGATTTCCCACTGGCCATCAATGAATGCGATTGATTGAAAGATATCAAATACATTAAAATTCATGAGGTTGAATTGATAATTTTTTTAAAGCCCTGACTTTTAAAAACTCCCTTTGGAAGTTAATAGAGCACCAACTCATTATTCTGAAAATTAATGGGTTGGGGGGGGGAATGAAGCATTTATACTGCCTTTCCTGAATGAACTGTATGTGAGAGCAACCAAATAGTTGATGAAAAAAGCTCTCTCCTACAGAAGTCCAAACAAATAAAGCAGAAGTAAAGTTAGCATCAGAAAATCACCAATTTGCAATCCTTAATGAAACAATGGACCTAAGTTTTGATCATTAAAGGCAGTTAAAATGATCCTGTGAAAGATTCATGGGGAATTCTGTTATGAGGCTTCCAATACCCAAAGCCACTGGTCAATCTTACTAATGAAAGAGAAAGCCACAGAGCACATGCCTCCCCACCCATGTGAGTTGCTGGCAAGTTCCCTGTACCACCCAGAAAGGAATTTGGTCAACCACGGAACCTAAGTCTAATCAAGACTCTAGACTCGGGCTGGCTGAGTGGTTCAGTTGGTTAAGAGCGCCAGCTCTGAGCAACAGGGTCACTGGTTCGATTCCCACATGAGCCAGTGATACTGCATCCCAAGCTGAGGGGCCACTGAGCTGCCAACAGGTGGCAGGATGGCTCAGCTGGTGAGAGCACATGCTCCGAACAAGGTTGTTTGTTCGACTCCTGCATGGGATGGTGGGCTGCACCCCCGCCGCAGCTTCCTCTCCCCTCCCCCCGCACCCCCCACCCCCGGCAGCTAAGATTAAACACGGCAACCTGAGCTGAGGGACTGCGAGCTGCCGACAGGCGGCCGGATGGCGACTGGACTTGGAGCTGAGCTAGCTGCGTCTTCCACAACTAAGACTGAAGGACAACAACTTGGCTGTTCCCCTTCCCCAATTTCTCAACACCGTTCCAATTCCCCAATAAAATCTTCAAAAAAAAAAATAAAGACTCTAGACTAACCACCGGTGTTCAGAACACAAAGAGGAGAGAATATGTTGACGACGCCATAGGGACGCCATCAGTCAAATCCATGATGTGGCTACTTGTATAGAGCACATGATCTAGTTTCTTTAACAACTAAATGGCCAGGAGGAGAAAAAGCTATAGGATAAGCATCATGAAGGAAGAGAGACTTAAGAGCTCTTCACCCAAATGCAACCAAATATTTGGATCCTGTTTTCAACAAATTAAATATATAATGACATGTATCAGATAATCAGGAAAATATGGAACACTGACCAGATAGTAGATATTAATGAATAATTGTTACTTTAGCGATTGTGTTACCATGGTGATGTATGGAAACACCAGCGCATTTAGAGGTGAAATGATATGATGTTTAGCATTAGGTGGTATCTGTGTTCTCACAACCTATAATTTGCTTCCTTTTTAAAATCTTCTTTGTGAAGTATGACATACAGGAAGATGTACCAAGTACAAACGTCAACTTAATGCAATGTTACAGAGTGAGAAACTAGTAACCAACACCAGGTGAAGAATCAGGCTTTGAAAAGACCCCACAAGTTCTCAGGGAGTCTTTTCCCAGCCGTACCACCTCTCTTCCCCCCCACTACCTGACATCCATGGCCCGCACTGCCTTCCTTTCTCCTGTAGCTTTACCATTTGAGTATGCAGCCATAACACCATAATTCATGTTGCCTCTTTCTGAACTTCGTATAAGCAGGATCTCAGGGGAGTGTTTTAGTGGATGGGCTGGCTCTCTTTCCCTCGATACTCCGTGATTCATTCGTGTGTTTGTATGTACTATAGATCACTCGTTTTCATTGCTATAGGGACAGTTTTCCTTCCTGTGAAGACGCCGTGTTTATTTCCCCATTGCAGTGATGGCGGACACGGGGTCATTTCCAGTTTAAGCTGTTATACCTAAAGGCTGCCACGCACACTCCCCCACGTGTGTAAGTGCACACAGCTATCCTGGATGGACCCCTGGGAGTGGACTTGGCTGGATTCAGGCTACGGGAGCCCTGGGATTTCCTGGAAAATGACACATTGTATTCCAAAGAAGTTACATCAATGGCATTCCCGTTGGCAGGTGAGATGGTGACCACCGCTGCCCACTCTTGTCATCATTGGCACTTGGTCCAGGCAACCTTTTTGCTTTGAGACTTCCTTGTGGTAGCGGGTGGTTTTCATTTAGATTTTCCTGATTACCTTTTTTTGTTAAACTATGGGTTTGTCTTTTTGTCTTATTAAATTCTTTTTCTATGCTGCGTGGGGGACAGACACCAGTGTGCAAGTTCGTGTCTGTCGGCCCCAAACCCACACTTGGCCATCTGGCAGCAGTGCTAGCTGTAGGTTCAGGGGTGTGGGCAGATTTTCTGAGCACCCTGGGAGAGCTTCACAAGAAAGAAACCCTCAGGGCTTTAAACTCTCCACTCAAGCTATGGCCAAGGAGACCATGGACTCCCATGACAATCCTAAAGGAATGTCTTACCAGGCCAATATAGCTGAAAATCAAACATCACATTATATTTGGCAGGTTGCAGAATGACAATGGTGGAATCCCCAGCCTTGCCCAGACTGTTTCATGAGTGTGTGGCACACATTGGAAAGGAGTGGGACCCTGAAACTCGGAAAGGGACATCTGGTTAGACTCAGATGAAGCTGAGAACCTCCCATCCCCCAGCCCTCTGGGCCTCTCTTGCCAGGGGAAGTAACTCGAAAACGCCCTAACAACCTCACCTGGGGAAATCGTCTTGGAAGGAACTGCTTATTCCCCTCAAAACCCAACCCCCACCCAGCCCTTGTTGCTGCCAGATGCACCTGTGGGTTCTGATCTCAGCCTGCTCCCGGGGAAAGGGCAGAGGTTGCTCCAGGAGGAGACAGTGTGTACACTAAATGGGTGGAAAGATTTTGCGCATACAGATGGCACAAACCAGGGCAGTGTGTGTGGGAATGGATTCTCAGTGTCAGGCCAAGGAGGCCAGAACGGAACGCTGGGTCAGGCCAAATGGACTGACGAAGCGCCCCACCAGAGGTTCTGGATTTAATGTGCAGCTCGTGCAGCTGGAAGTGGTTAGAGTACTTGGCTGATTGACCAAAGTTGGACTCCAAGGTGGTCTGTGTTTAATGAGACCAAAGTTCCAGCCCTCCACTGGCATGACACAGCAGGAATACAAAGGTTTGGGGAGGTCCATTTATCGTGGGCCTCCCCCCACACACACCAGCTACATCTCCTGGGGAACACTCCCTCCTCTAGGGACTGGGAACCACATTAGTGAGGGGCTCCTGAATCCCCGAGAAGCTCTCTGGGGCCACCTCCTACAGACCACGTGTGATGGTGGGACACTCTGGGCTCCCTGATTTCAGAGATCAGAGGGTCTCAGAGTAGCAGAGACCAAGTGGCAGCCTTAATTGCCAAAGCCAAGGTGGGCCCAATTTCTGAAAAGGGCGACAGGGTTTGGTCACAGAAAGCTTTGCCATGTAATTGATGGCCAAGCCCCACTAAATGAAGTCACCCACTAAAATGTCACTTGATGAGGAAAAAAAAACTCCAGGTCTGGTGACCAAACAGCTGACAGCTCCCTGCAGTCGCTACTTCTGAGCTTCTTTTTTTTTTCTTTTTTTGAGGGCAGGGTCACTGGCCATCACTTGTGGGACCCGAACTGGGGCCGCTGGCTTCCCAAGCCAGTGCTTAACCACCGTGCCACTCGGCTGGCCCACTTCTGAGCTTCTTTAGAGTCTTTTTAAAAATATTTTTATTTTTTCTATTTTTTTAGAGGGCAGTGTCACTGGCCCTCATATGTGGGATCCAAACCGGGGCCACTGGCGTTCCAAGCCACAGCTCCCAACCACCGTGCCACTCGGCCAGCCCTTTAGAGCCTTTTTTTAATCCTGAAAGTTATCTAGTGAAAACATTGTATGTAGTGAACCATTCTTCCTGTTAAATTTTTTCTCTCTAGTTAAATCATTGGTGTGATTTTTGTCTTCCAACTGAATCTTATCAATTATAGGTACTGCAGATTTCTTCTGACACCTGACTTCCATTGTCACTTATTTTTAAAATAAGTTTTTAAATTTTAATGTAGGATAATTTTAGAGTTACAGAATAATTGCAAAGATGGTACAGAGTTTCCATATACTCCACACCCAATCTTTTCTGTGTTGCTATCCGACATCAGTGAGGTCCATTTGCTATCATGAGAACCAGTACTAATGCACTGGTATTAACTGAGGTCCATACTTTACTCAGATTTCTTTAGTGTTTATCTAACGTCATTCTTCTGTTCCAGGATGCCATCCAGGACCCCACATGACTAAGTCGTCAGGTCTCCTCGGGACTCTGGCAGTTTCTGGCTTCCTTTGTTTTTGATGACCTTGGCAGCTTTGAAGACTGGTCAGGTGTGTTGTAGAATGTCCTTCAATTGGGATTTGTCTGATGCGTTTCTCGTGGTTAGACTGGGGTGATGGGCTTTTAGGAGGAAGACAGCAGAGGTGACGTGCCCTTCTCATCACGTCCTGTCAAGGGTCCATGCTGTCACCACGACTTATCACTGTTGATGTTGACCTTGATCAAATGGTTGCTAGCTTTCTCCACTGTAAAGGTACTTCTCACCCCCTTTTCCACACTGTCCTGTTTGGGAGGAGGTCAGTTAAATGAGGGGGGGGGGGTAGGGGAGGGGGTTTAGCCCACTCCTTGACGACAGACTATCTATCTACATAAATTATTTGGACTCTTCTACATCGGAGACATAGTTCTTTTCCCTCATTTATTTATTAAATTATGCATTTACATCAATATGGAATCACGGATATTTATTTCATACTTTGAGTTACATACACCAATACTTTATTTTTTTCAAATTGTTCCAGCTTTGGCCACTGGGGGCTTTTTCAGGTTGGAGCCTGTGTCCCTCTGACATGCCCCTCAACAGACCTTTCTGGTTTTGTTTTAGGAGTGTGTCCTTACTTCCTAGAACTACGAGATGCTCCAGGCTCATCTTGTATATTCCTTGCCCAATCCTAGCATCAGCCACTTCTCCAAAGAGCCCTTCTTCCTTTTATTGGACGATCCTGAAACCAAGATTTGAGCAGTAAGTCGCTCATTGCTCTTGAGCTGTCATTGCTCCCAGGTCCTCTCAGTTGACAGATCAAGGAAATACAGGTGTATACCAACCCGTGAGTATACATATATCCGGAAACATTTCTATATGTAACTACCATCTCTATCTATGTGAAGCTAAATGTGGGCTTTTCCACTCTCTCCAGCTCTAATCCGTCGCCACACGGATCATTCTAGCACCTCCTCTGTTATCTGTCATTCTCACCCCAACAGTGAGAAACCTTGTTCCCACCATCCACCACCCATTTACTGAACCATTTGATTCCAGTGTACACGTGCGGCAGTATCGGAATTGGGAACACGAACCCCTGCGGGAACTGATGTGTATTTTGATGAGCACATTAATGCTGAGGTTGGGGCTGTTCATTTGTGACCTGTGTTAGGAAACCGTTTTCACCGCAGGGTCATGAAGCTATTTTCTTTTCTCCTGTAAAATCTCTATTGTTTCTCTATTCACATTTAGATCTACAATCCCCCTGGACTTTATCTTTGTGTCGAGTGCAAGATAGGACTCAGGTTTAAGTGTTTTCTCTATGCATATCCAGTTGCCCCAGAACCATTTAGTGAAAAGAGTCCACCCTTTCCCCCACTACTTTGCAATGTCAACTCTGTCATCAATCCAGTGTGCACATGTGTGTGGAGCTCCTTGTGAGCTTTCTATTTTATGATTCTACCTGTTGTATTGGCATTATACCACATGCCTCCATTACTGCACCTTTGTAGTAAGTCTGAAACTTCAGAGAAGCCTATCCCCACACTGATTTTCTTCAAAAAGATCTTGGCCACTTCTGACCCTTCACTTTTCCCCCTTGATTTTAGAGTTGGCTTTTCAAGTTGTATACAAACTGTGATAGTTTCTGGGGTTATGCTGAACCCCTAAACCAGATTGGTTGGGAAGAACTTACATCTCTAAATGCTGAGTTTTCCAATCCATGACATTTCTGTTCAAAGTTTGTTTTTTGTTTTTTTTGCATAGAAGTCTTGAACATTTTTTGTTAGATTATTCCTAGGTGTTTGGTATATTTTGATATTATTATAAAAGGTATCTTTAAATTTTTTGCTGGCATACAGAACTGCAGTTGATTTTGTATATTCATTTTCCATCCAGTAACTTTACAAATCTCTTGTTCGTTTTTAATAATTTATCTCAGATTCTCCTGGGTTTGTACACAACCATAACATCTACCAGTTTACTGGTCAGAACTTTCAGTTCAGTGCTGAATAGAAACAGTGATGGTGGGCAGCCCTGTCCTTTGCCTAATCTTGAAGCAAAGGCTCTCAGAGCCTCACTATTGATATGATTTTGCTGTATGCTTTTTTCTAGATACTGTCTATCAGATTAAACAAATTCAATTCTTATTCCTAGTTTGCCAAGCACTCTTTAACCATGAAAGTTAAATTGAATCAAATACAGATATTGAAATGGTAGTATGTTTTTTTCCCTTAATATGTTAGTATTTTAAAAATTCAATAAATGTAATCCACCACACTAAGTCAGCCTTGTACTTCTGGAATAATAGCAATTTGGTCATGATGTATTGTGCATGTATGTCTTTATATATTTATATATAAATCCATTATTTTGCTTAGGCTTTTCACATATATGTGTGTATGAATGAAATTCACCAGCAATGGCCCTTTCTTGTAATGTCCTTGGGAGTTTTGGTAACAAGATCAAGCTAGTTCACAAAACAAGCTGGAAACTTTTCCCTCATTTACTATTTCCAGAAATCTTTGTGTAAGGGTGGTTACACTACTTTCTTAAATGTTTGGTGGGTTTCTCCAATGTCGCCCTCAGGGCCCAGTGTTGCCTTGGGGGAAGGTTTTAAATGAAGGACTCAATCTCTTTAATAGGACTGTCCATGCTTTCCGTTTCTTCTTGTGTCCATATTGATAAACTATTTTTCTAGGGATTTGTCCACTTAGTAAAATTTACAAATTTATTGACATGAAAGCGTTCACAGTGTTATTTTATCTGTTCAATACAGCTTCTGTAATGATCTTCTTTTGAATTCTAAATATTAGTTTTGTACTTTTTTTTTTTTTCTTAAACAGAGGCTTGGCTTACCACTTTCATTAGTCTCTTTAACGAACCAGCTGTTGGCTTTGTTTATCTTTTTTGGTATGTTTTCTACTTAATTTCTTCTTTTGTTATTATTCCATTTACTTTATTTGGGTAATTTTTGCTGTTTTATTTCCCTTGATGTCTTGAGATGGATGCTTAGCTCTTTAATTCTTAACTTTCCTACTTTTCTAATAATTTAAGGCTACAAATTCCCCCCCAGACATGATTTTAACTGCATCGCACAATTGTGTTATGTTGTATTTTTAACATCATTCATTTAAAATATTTTAAAATTTGTATTGTGAGTTCTTCTTTGGCCCATGAGAAACTTAAAAATATATTTCTTTATCAAATAGATGGGTTTTCTTCTAGTTATCTTTTTATTGTTGTTTTGCAGGCTATTTTTCCTATGCACTATACGATTTACATCGCTTTGAAATGGGTTGAAACTGATGTATAATCTGGCATATGGTCAATTTTGTTGTAAATGTCCTGTGTCCTTGTAAAAAAATGAACTCGAGAGTTGTGGGTTCCGTGTTCTACGGATGTCCATTACATCATTTCCTTCATTAGCATTGGGGGAGGCCATAGAAATGAAGCTCGGCAAGGAAAAGGGCAGGACGAAGTGAGGGTCTTCCCGGGGCCCGGCTGGTGACAGAAGTGAACTGCAGACCGATTTTTGAGCGCAGGCCCGGGACATCACATTATTAAAGAACAATTGTACCGGGCCGGCCGAGGGGCGCGGTGGTTGGGCGCCGGCCTGGGACGCCAGCGGCCCCGGTTCGGGTCCCGCATGGGAGGGCCAGTGACACTGCCCTCAAAAACAAAAACAAAAAACCCACAATTGTATCACAGGAGTAAGAATGCTACTAGCAACAGCAGCGGCGAAAGCGCACACACAGCAGCACAAAAGTTCTATCAATAGAAGACTGGGACCCACAGGACCGGGGAAGACGAAGACTCCGTTGCACCGCTCCGCAGCCGCGCCCCCAGCGGGAGGCCCCGCCCCCAGCGGGAGGCCCCGCCCACCGGCGCTGCGCGCCCCCGCCCGGCTCCGCGGGGCGATCGATGGCTCCGGCTCGGCTCGGCATGCCTGCGGCGCTGCCATGGAGACGCGGCCCTGCGGCCAGCGGGCGCCGCCTGGGTCCGAGGCGCCCCGCGCGGGTGAGCGGGGCGTGGGCGGCGACCGGGGCGGGGGGGGGGTCCGGGGCGCGCAGCCGGGAAAGGAGCCGGCGGGCGGGGCGCGGGCCTGGCTGAGCCGGGGCCCCCGGGGGCCGCGGGGCGCGGGGCGGGGGCGCGGGCCCGGCTCGGCCTGGGGCCCCGTGACCCGGGCGGCCGCTAAGGCTTCGGCGCACGGCCTGGGGGCCGGAGCCCGCGAGACGCGTCGGCCGCCGGGGTCACGCGGGGCGAGAGGTGGGCCGCCCCCCACCTGACAGCCGCGCTTCTCTGCAGCGCCGCCGGGAGCGGAGCCCCCGCGCCCCCGCCCGCCCGCCGCGCCCGCCGGGGCCAGCTTCCGCCAGCCAGGAGGTGGATGTGTCTCTTCACGTTAAGCGGCCCAAGCCGTGGTGGTAGAGTCGCAGGACACACCGGACAAGTCCCCCCGGAGGTGGGTGCCTCGCCCGTCGCCTCCGCACCTAGGAAAGCGCGCACATCTGTCACCAGCAAAGGCTGTGGCCAGGGCGCCACACTTACCTGCGAGCCGCCTCACGGGTGCTTCTCAGGTGTCTTCAGAATGCTGAGACTCAGGTTTCCTTCCAACACCACCTACAAGGCTGCCGCCTACCGATGGCCTGAATCCTCGTTTGTAGCCTTAAGTTAAATAAGGAACCCTCAGACCCACCAGCTGAAAAGCGTGTTCATCAGAGCCTTTGGTGCAACGCAGCTGGCAGCTGTCTGTGCGGGAGCATCGGCTCTGAGAGGCCTCAGGTGTGGGAGCCCAGGAGACGGGGTGGCTCTGTCCAGTGATGAGCGGCCGAGTCCCGCTGGCAGAGAAAGCGCTGTCTGAAGGCCATGCCCGGCTGCGGTACAGGGACACCTCCCTGCTCATCTGGCAACAGCAGCAGCGAAAACTAGAATCTGTGCCGCCCGGAACATACCTCAGCAGGAGCCGAAGCATGTGGTACACACAGTATGGGAACGACGCCATCTTGGTCCGCGACAGAAATAAGCTGGGGGTCTCCCGGGACACGGGCCAGTCCAAGTTTTGCACCATCATGTGATTCCAGGGTGAAAACCGGGGCCAGGCGCCCGGATGAGCACAGGCCCCGTTTCTTCCAGCTGTCCCGTGGACTCCTAGGCCTCGCCGGGAGACTGAACAGTGAAGGTGACGACCAAGCTGTGGGGTAAGAACCCACGAACGGCAGAAATGCCTCCGTCACTGTCGGCGCAACCGGTAGGCCCGGCCTCTGGCCTCCGTTCTAACTGTCCAGGTCAGGGCACCGCTCCATCTGCTTGGCACGCTTCCAATACGTCAGCCAAGAGGGACACACTCTGGTTACCACCTTTTCAAGGGTTGCGGGTGGGTTTTTTTCACTACTGCCTGATGAAGAATGAGTCAGACCTAGAAACGGTGTCAATGGTGGAAAATCCATTTACAGAACCAGGATGGATGTAACTTAAATGGTCATCAACGGCATGTTAACGGGACTTGGAGGCACCTGCGTTTGGAGTCTAGTTACCAAAATGACTGCCGTGTGTGCACTGTGGTAGCGCCCACACTGTCTTCCAAATAGTGGAGGACTGCGGGCAAAGTGCATCCAAACATCGTTAAGGAAAACAAAAATTACTTTTAAGTTCCACATCAGTTGCTTACAGGGATTTGATCACGGGGCTGGAAAAGGCAGGTTCTCGACTGACAGAGCTTTCCAGCCCGTCCGCTCGGAGGTTGCTGCTCTGCTCCCCACCATTACCAGCTGTCTGATGCTTGTCAGTCATTACTGCACAGGCTGGGCCCAACGTGTGGGCAGTTCTTAAGTCATTTTCAAAGGATTTGCCATGGGCTATAATTAGTCTGCATGGCTATGCAAATGTGGGAGTATCATTGTCACGGCTGATTTTCTAAATAAATAATAAATATCCTTTAGGATTCTCCTTCCTTCCTCTTATTATGTTTGTTCATAATATCTTAACTCAGCTTTCAGTTTTTAGGGTATCTAATGATTGCTAAAAACCCCAACACAGAAATGCACAAGGCAAATCAAGGTGCCCTCCCGAGGGCCGCACTGCACACCTTGTTCCAGATGTTTCTCTGGCTCAGCTGTCAAGACTGGGCATTTCCATCATGCTCCAACTGACTGGGAGAGCCCCTGGGCACCCACAGGCGGGCAGAGTCCTTACTGTCACCATGTACACGGCACGTTCTGTGCTTTTGTAGCTGTGCAAGTCAGCAAACAGCATCCTCGAAGTGGCACTGTGGGGTCAGACTGCATCCCCCACGCTTTCACTGCCCACCGGAGGCCTGTCCTCCCTGAGGGCTCCTCAGCTGGCGTGCTGCCTCAGGTTGGGAGGCTTGAAGTGGGATTGCCTCCATCACCTCCCGGAGATGAGGACGGAAGCCCATCCCATCGGCAGGTGAGACCTGTGGGGTTAGGGCTTCCTGCCTGGGGGCCCTGACGCTGGCGTTACCCCGCAGGTAGGTTCGTCAGCATCTGTGCGGTGCGTCCTGCTTGGGAAGAAACAAGCTTCAGAGACATATCGAGAAAGCCTGTGCTGCATGCTCCACCGTACCTCAGACAAACCTGAGAACGGCTCGTGGTCGGGTCAACCCTGGAGGCAGCGTCTAGGACAGGCCCTGGGCCACTTGGAGGACAGCTGGCACTAAGCTGCTTCGAGTCCAGGGAGCCACCATCTGCCGGAGGGAAGCCTGGGACACAGCCCAGTCCCCATCCTTGGGGAGGTGGGTCTGGATGAGTGGGGCTAAGTCTCGACAAAGGTGACACGTGCTGAGGGAGAACATAGGGAGGGTGCCCACTGGCAGCTGGGGTGGGGTGTCATCGGGCCTGGACTGGGGCCCACGAGAATCTTCCCGCGATAAGGCCTGGCTCCAGCAGCCGTGACTGTTTTGAAGTGTCAGAACCTTTGTTTTTGTGATGTCTCATTCATTCGCTGAAACCTCTGTGCCGGGTTCTGCACTGAGCGGCAGAAACGTCAGCGGGTAAGCTCGTTGGACGTGCTTTCAGGGAAATGTCTGATGGGCGAGCTGGCCAAGTGGCTGATGCCTGGTCTCGGAAAGCACCGGAGCGCAGACGGGCACCAGAGGGGTTTGCCCAGATAGGAGGAACAACAGTGCGGACTGGCAGATGGCAGGGCCTGCACTCGTATGACAAGGGCGGGCGTTCCGGGGAACCAATAAAATGGGAAGGGAGATTTTAACTCCTGGACAAAAAAGGACGCTCCCTAAATCCCGGTGTCTCTCTGCCCAGGCTGAGGACTGGAGCTCCTGGGGCAGCTTTTAAACTCTTCTTTCGGATGCTTTCGGTTTTCTTCCAAGAGCTACAGGACATCAAGAGCGAGGGGACAGCGGGGACCCCGCGGGAACCAGTGGCTCCTGAGTATCTCCACGCAGGAGATGAGGAGGGACGCACCCCAAAAGCAGAGGAAAAGGCACACACAGGCACCTCTTGTTTTTTGTTTGGTTTTTTTTTTTTTTTGGCTTTTATTATGAAAACAAAACAAACGCCCCAGGAGAAGGGTCCGTGATTGCCAGCAACATCAAAGTACTTTCTACCATTTTTATTCTGTTGTGTTGAGGCCAGCATTGCAATAAACAAGCTAAAACTACTTACATTGGACTCATTTTCAGTAACTGACATTTACAGGAATATACTAGAAACGGCACTAAAAAGTTTAAGAAAAGTTACGGTAAACTTGCATGCACATCATACAGAAAAGTAACATTTTAAATATAAAACAGAAAGACTTCCTGGAAGTGTTACGCCAGTATCAAGGAGCAGCACTACGCCGATGTAACAAATCCTTTCTTGTGGGTGCTGTTTTCCCCTAACGACTATAAAAGATGTGAATGTTGCAAAAGAACAAAAACAAAACAAAAAGCAAATGTATCTCACAGTTTGTAAGCAAGACGATGCTGCCCAGCACGAGCACGGCTCTCTGGAATCGACTCACACCCACCGCCTGCCCCCGGCCTACATGGTCACGGTCACGCAGGGTTTGCAAAGGCGTTTCCTACGAGTGTGGCCAACCCATTACACGCCACTCCTTTCCTCTCGAAACAAGCGTGTGAAAAGCTACCCTCCAGTTCTTGGCACTGGAGCCCCTCTGCTTGTCCGACTGTAGTCTTCCCAATACAGAGAAATGGGAATGACAAACACCCACAGGTGAGCTGAGAGGTGGAGGAGATGCCCCCCAAACTGCAGGGAAATCAGTTTGGAAGTGTGGACAGAAAGCCTTAGAAGCTGCAGCACCAGTTAACCACACTGCTCAGAATGACGACAGCCCTCGGTGAGCCCCCGAGGCCAGCGGCTCCAGCGACAGGAGCAGAGGTGGTTCAAGAAGCCACCATCCCGCACAGATCCAGTGGACCACGAAATGCTCTGAAATGCTCCCACTGAACGCTACTAGGGCCAGAGGTCTGCCCCGCTGCTCAGCTCATGGGACGCTCTGCGGGAGCCGCTCCGCGGGAGCCCGCACCTCCAGGCACCCCCGACCGCGCTGCCCATTACCCAGGTGCGCACCTGCTGCTTTCAGACCTGTCCACTGTACTGATTCCTTAAAGTCATAGTTTAAATATTCCATTAAAGACCTAGTTAAAAACACCTTTGAAAAACAAGGGGAACTTTAAAAAATGGCAAGTTTAAAATCCATTTAGATTTTTATTATAAACAAAACTTAAAGTTTAACAAACTGGCTCAAAACTCAGCAAGTGTCAGAATCACCAGCAGTAAGAAAAATGGTACTCCACCTTCCCCTCCCTCCTCCGAGTTCTATATCCATCAAGGGCATCATCCACAGCCATAAGGGTTGGTGGACTCTGAATGCATTTTCCGATTCTTGAAACTCGCCACCTCTGAGGATATTGCCGACTAGCCCCCCTCTCCATCCTGGAGTGTGTGGCAGAGACAACTCCCCATCAGACAAAGGCAGGTCCCTCACGGCTGAGCCTCCAGCCCCCTGCTCGATGATGCACAGGGCTGTCTGGGGCAACGTTTCAGTCATTTCGGTGCCACATGGAAACTGCAGGGAGCCCTGTGTAGTCTTCAGGGAGGGGACCCTCCTGGGTCCAGAGACGCTTCCACCCCTAGAGAGAGGACACAGCCGGGAAGGGCCCAGCCAGGCAGGCCACTGCTGCCGGCTGGAAGGCCGCAGAGGGCAGCAGGCCCACAGCCCATCCCCTGGGGCCAGCAAGTGAGGGGGCGCCCCATTGGGGGCCTGGGGGGACCAACCCTTGCATTCTTGGCCAAGGCCACAATGCTCAGAACCTAGGCAGGCAGTGTGGGGACATCCCTGCACTCAAAGGCCATATGGCAGCCTCTGGAAAAAACAAAACCAAAACATAACTTTCTGTTAAATTCTGTATATTATTATTATTTTTTTTACAATAGAAAGTTAAAAATCAAGACTTATTTACTATACATTTTTTCCTCTCAGATTACAAAGCTTATATTATATAACTGGGATTCCCTAAATTGATTTCTTTTAAAACAGTCCTAAAGAGACCAGAAGAGAATACAAAAGAACTAAACAAAATAAAAAATTAGGATGTGCTGCAGCTGGAAGTTGACTATACCTGTAAGTCTCCAAACTTCATACACACACACACAAAACAACAAAAACAAAAACCCCAAGAAACCCAGGAAAAGGGCAGGCGCACAGACAGGACGGAGCGCCGGGGACGGGAGCTAGCACCTGGGGCAGGCCCGCCCTCCCCGCGGGGCCCGGACTCGCCTCCAAACCAGTGAAAAGGCCTGCATCTCTCTTTTTTTTTATGCATGTCTTTTGCAGTTTTGTTTTTTTCTTTTTTTAAAAAAAAAACGACCAATGATGTTAATAAATAAAGTATTCATATATACATGAACTTGGGAAAATGGTTCTGGAACGTGTGGCTGCGCTAACGAGTTGGGGACACACATTGGGCTGGACTTTCGTAGAAAATTGCTGAACCTTACAAAAAAGTCTCCTTTTGTTTTTTTTAATCTTTTTTTTTTTTTTTTTTTTTTTTTTAACTTGAGGTAAAAGTTTCAGTGTACGGAAACCTGCACGCGGCACACGCCGTCACTGCGTTCCCTCCCGGGGCTCCTAACTCACAAAGACCAGAAAAACTCAACTTCCCCCTTCCACGCACGCCCACCCTCGCCTGCCCCCCACCCGCGAAAGCTCTCGCTCTGCCTGGGACTCCGATGGCCCCACTCGCTCCGTCCAGCGCTGGTTCTCACAGCAAGCGCATCTGTCCTCAGCCCCTGCAGAGACAGGCTGGCCCTCAGACACGACAGTCAGAACTCAGGGCCCAAAGTGACAAAGACGACACCTGTTTGCAAAGCCGACAGCTTCCAAATACAGTACCATCTTAAGAGACATTTCCTTTGAAAACATTCCTTTGGAGCCACAGACCAGGTCGGGCACACGCAAGGGGTTTTGCAGGTCCCTTCGGACCACGTCTTACGTGTTTTTCTACGGTTACCAGGTTAGCATCTGAAGTTGTCCTCTCCAAGCGGCTGAATTCGGTTATGAAGAAAAGACTTTATGCGAACTCACACCTCCCCATAAAGTCTAGTGTACACACAAAAAAGGCCTGTGACCTAGTAAAGCAAAAACGGGAAGACACCGTAACACTGGATGGAAGAGAAGCCTGCACATTGTGGAACAGAAGTCGTATATTAACCATAGAAGGGACACTGCAGAGGTCGGCGTGTGCAACAGCCACCGGAGGGCTTCCGATCGGGCAAGTGCGAGGCTATTCCGAATCGCTGCTGTCGGAGCTGGATCCGCTGGAGCTGGTGCTCCCGGACTCGGACGAGCTGCTGCTGCTGAGCCGGGAGGGCCCTCCCGAGGGCGCCGAGCCCGCTTTGTCTGAGGGAGACGGGCAGGTGAGAGGCGCTCGGGCCCCCTGCACTCCCCCCACCCCCCCATGCGCGCTCAGCGACACCTGCACCCACTCAGCTTTCCCAGCACACACTGGCTTCATGCCACTTCACTACGTGCCATGACCCACCACCCACTTAGTAAGTACTGAAATCAACGCGCTCGTGCGTGGGGCTTTGGTGTTGTATGAGGCGCTATCTGGTCTCCTGGCTCCTGGCACAGAGCTTCTAAACCCTCTGGGATTTGCTGAGTGGTGAGAACACTGTTTGTGATTTATAAGGAGCCCGCCTGGCTCACACCTGTGTTTAAACTGATAAGTGACTTGGGCTGGGGCTGGTCACCAGGACAGCATAGCGATTAGGAGGTGGGAACTCCGAACTCTCAGCCCCCGCCCCATGTCCGAGGAGGGGAGGGCACTGGACATGGAGCTCTAGAATACTCTGCGTGGGCAAACTTCTGGGTTGGGGAACACATGGAGGTGCTGGGACGGTGGCTGCCGGAGAGGGTGGGACACGCCACACCCCACACCTGGCCTGTGCACCTCCCCTTCGGGCTGCTCCTGAGTTGTATCCTTTATAACTAACCTTAAAGGTGATACCACGCTTTCCTGAGTTCTGTGAGGCATTGTAGCAGACTACTGAACCTGAGGAGGGGGTCGCAGGGACCCCCGATGTATGGCTGATTGATCAGGGGTGCGGGAAGCCCAGGACTTGCACGTGGAGTCAGGCGGGGGCAGTCTGGTGGGGCTGAGCCCTTAACCTCTGGGGCCAGCAGTGAACCAAACTGCTGGACACCCAGCTGGGGTCGCAGATCGGAGAACTGGTATGACACCCACACGTTTGGTGTCAGACGCACTGAACACCTCACAGGTCCACAAAACCATCTAAATATGATGGAGACGGGGTAAAAATCAAGGCCATCCACTAAGAGGAACGGATGGGAAGTGGGTGGGGGCTGACCGTATGGACGGGGTAAAAATCAAGGCCATCCACTAAGAGGAACAGATGGAAAGTGGGTGGGGGCCGACCGTATGAAGGTACCAAGGAGTCACGTGGCGCCAGGCGATAACCAAGAGCCACCTACCCTGCCCTTCCCAGGGGACCCTCCCAACCTTCGGTGGCAATGGGCAGGGCTCCAAGCCCCGTCTCAGCAGTGGGCAAGCAGGGTCTGGCAGGCCTACAGCACCAGCTGCGACACGGCCGTCCAGATGGGACCCCAGCTCTGGCCGCCATTGCCTGGGCCCCACTGTCCCTGGGTCTGGAAAAAGGTATTTACCCTTTTGTGCAGGCTCCCGAGGAAAGAGGCAAAGAACCAAACACCTGCTCGGCTAAAGTAAGACCCTGGCGTGCACAGAGCAGAGGGCCTGGAGGCTGGAAGCCAGAGCCTGCCTTGCCCACGATATCGTTACCGTGCTGGGAACGCTGACTGCCCGGGCACGGCCGAGAGCTGGCTCGGGGGCTGCAGGCCAGACTGGCGTCCCCCAAGCCCTGGGGTCCAGCCCCCAAACACCACGGCTGGGCCCTTCCAAAGACCCCTCCCCCCAGGGGTTCTGGAAAGGGGCACCTTTCACACGCCTCCCTGCTGTATCCCCAGTTTACAGATAAGCAAACGGGGGTCTTAGGAGCTCAGGAGCCTCATCTAAGGAAACGTGGCCCACGGAGTGGCGGAGCCACGCGCCCCAGCCTGGGCCTGCCGCCCACTCCTCGCCTCGGCCCTCCCTGCGGCCCAGCGAGCTGCAGTGCGGGCGGCGGGGCCCAGACACGCACCTTTCTTGGCGGGCTTCTTGTTGTTGCTGAGCTGCCCGCTGACGTCCTGCAGCCGCTTCTCCAGCTCTTTCTTCTTCTCCTGAGCTAACTCCTCCTTCGACTTGGCCGCCTGCTTCTTCCCGCTTGTCGCTGCGGAAGAACCGGGAGCTGAGACCGGGTGGGGCGGGGGCGGGCAGCACAGGCGGGGCAGGCAGCCACCCCCGTGCCTCGCGCCCCTTGGCCACCTGCCTCCTGGGTGTTCACAGCCCCCACCTGGCCCTCCAGGGCTGACACCGAGCTCGCGGAGGGGGAAAAGGCCCCACTGCATGTCCTGAGCCCTCGTCCTGTGCAGACTTTTCTTTAACTCACAAACTCCCTGAGGTGGGACAGACCACTCCCACTCCAGACAGGATGCATGTGGCTTGGCGATTCCCCCTTGTGAAGGGCAGAGAGGCGACTTGAAGACCTGACTCTTGACTCATGGTTCTCCTTCACCATGGCCTGGCAATTGCTAGGCCAGCAGCAGACCTGGTCTACTGCCTGGGATGCCTGCGTCACTCCTGAGGCCAAGGTGACTTACCGAGGGTCAGATGTGCTGTGACCACAGGGGGTCACAAGACACTCCATCCAGGAGAAGGTGGCTGCCCCCCTCAGAGCAAGTGAGGACCAAGTGCCCCACGGGGCCACACGCAGGCTCAGGCACTCTGGGTGGTCCGTGGCACCTGTCCTGTTCTGCCACCATGGGGCTGCCTAAGACCTGCCCTTCCTCTCACTTCCCCGGACCTTGGTTCCCGTTCGGTGACATCATCGCCTCCCAGGGTAAGCCTGGGCCAGTGCCAGCGTCCGTCCTTGGAGGCCTCTGGACCCTCAACCCCAGTCCACAGGGAACCGGTGCACCCTGGGAGGGGACCCTGAGAAGTCACCTGCAGCCCAGGCCGCTTGTGGCGAGGACCTGAACTGGCACTTGGGCGAGCGGGGCTCCGGGGGGAGGCCCAGCGTCCTGCCTGCTCACTTGGCTGTTCTCAGCCGAGCCCTCTGCCGCCCGCCAAGCAGATGGGCCGAAGAGGGGCAAGGGCTGCCCGGCTCTGTGCCCTGGGACTGAAGGGGATGAGGAGGGGGCGGCAGAGAGCAGGGGGGCTGCGAGGGCTGTGCTCCACCCCCAACTTACAGAACGGCTTCCTCTGCTTTTTCTGTAAACAAGACTTGACGTATCTCTCTAGTTCCCGCAACGTGGTGGGTTTCAGAGTCTCAAAGTCAATTTCGATCTCGTCGGGGTTGGAGTCCCTGAGCGAGGGCTCACGGGACTGGATGATGTGCACCACGCGGCCCAGCTTCTCCCCCGGCAGCCGGTTGATGTCCAGGCTCAGCTGGCGCTTCTCGTCGTAGCTCATGGGCAGCCCTTCCTCCTCCTCCTCCGAGTCGTAGGAGGCCGACGCCTGCTTGCCACCCTTCTTCGGCTGTCTGCGGCACAAGGCAACAAGCGTCATGGCAAGGAGCCCCTGACGTCGGCCCAGGGAATCCCTGTCTCCTTGCCCCGCCACCCATTGTGGAACCCCTATTCCCATGTCCCCATGGAGCCCCTGTCCTCTGGTACCTCCCGCCCCAAGGAGCTCCTGTCCCCTTGTCCCCAGCACCTCCCCACTCCTGTCTGGTCCCCTTCCTCTCCAGGACCAGGCTCTCTTACCAAAGGGCATGCCCAAAGTGGTGCCCCTGGCAGAGAAGCCAGGCCATCTGCCTGTGTGTCTCCAGGGATGTGGAAGACCTCACGTGAGGTCGGAGCAGGGGCTGCTCCAGTGGGGGGCTTCCGGGCCTTAGCCAGGAAGCAGTGTGGCAGTCGGCTCCCCTCAGTGCCCCACAGGCACCTCAAAGTCAACAGGTCAAAAACTGATCTCCGTTTCAAATAATCCAAAAGAAGGCAGGCGAGTGGACAGAGGAATAAGAAACAGAGGGAGGGGGCCGGCCGAGGGGCGCGGTGGTTAAGCACTGCCTTGGGAAGCCAGCGGCCCCGGTTCGGGTCCCACATGAGGGCCACTGACACTGCCCTCAAGAAAAAAAAAAAAAAGAAAGAAAAGAAACGGGACAGACAGAACAGAACGAACTGGTGAACCAAAACCCAGCTCTGTCAATTACATTAACTATAAAAAGGCCCAAACACATTAATTAAAAGAAAGAGATGGCTGGGTTGAGTAAAGGACAAGAACCAACTTATAGGCTGTCTACCCAAATCCCACTCTAAATATAATGAGAGGTAGGTTAAAAGTAAAAAGATGGAGGAAAAATCTACTGTGCAAACACTGATCAAAGGAAAGCCGCAGTAGCTACACTAATTTCAGACAAAGCAGACTTCAGAAAAAGGAATATTACCAGGAAAAAGAGGGACACTGCATAATGATAATAGGACCAACTGAGTGAGACATGGCAGTCCTAAATGTATGTATCTAAAAACCAAGCTTCAAGCTGTATTAAGCAAACACCAATAGAACTAAAGGGAAACAGGAAAATCCACACTTACAGTTGGAGAATTCAATAATTTTCTCTTGGTAATTAATAAATAAATCAGCAAGAATAGGGAAGACTCCAACATTATCAACCAAATCAACCTAACTGACATGTTTTTATCTGTCTGAGGTTAACTTTTGTGTGTGTGTGGTGGTTGTTTTTTTTTTTCCAAACTGACATTTATACTACGCCCCCCGCAACAGCAGGGGAATATACTTTCTAAGCACAATGGAACACTCACCAAGACAGACCATATTCTGGGCCCTAAAACACACCTTAACAAATTTAAGTGTTCATCTCTGACCTTAATGGAATTAAAGTAGAAATCAATAACTGAAAATACCTAGAAAATCCCCAAATATCTGTATATTAGACAACACCCTTTTAAGAACCCATGGCCAAAGAGAAAGCCTGAAAGGAAATTAAAAGACATATTTTGAACTAAATGAAATCAAAACATATCAAATTTGTGGGGTACGGTTAAGGCAGCGTTTGGACAGAAATGTAGATCATCAAATACCTGTATTAGAAAAGGTCTCGATTCAACCCTTTAAGCTTCTACTTTAAGCAGCTAGAAAAAGGAGAGGAAATTTAGTCCAGAGCAAGCCAAAGGCAATAGTAAAAACAAGGACAAAAGGGAAAAAGGTGGAAACAGAGGAAAACACTGAAATCAAATGCTGGATCTTAGAGTGGCCAATAAAACTATCAATCTCTCTGCAGATTCACCAAGAAAAAGACATAAATTACCAATATCAGGAATGAATTAAAGGACACCTCACTACAGGCCCTACAGACGTTAGAGGATAAGGGGACACTACAAACATACTTCTGTCAACTCCACAACTTAGGAGCAACGTCTTGAAAGGCACAAACCCCCAAAACTCACTCAAACAGAAACTGATCACCTGACTGGTTCTACAGCTATTAAAAGAATTGAATGCATGATTTAAAACTTTCCAGCAATGAAAACTCTAGGCCCAGATAATTTCGGTGGTGAATTCTACCAAACGTTTAATAATTAATACCAATCATACAGACATACCTAGAAAACGGACCAGAAGGGACATGTCCCAACTCATTTTTTGAGGTCAGCATTATGATACTGAAACCAGACAGAGACAGTACAGCGAAACCAGGCTCTGCCCCGGTCCGAACGGAAGAGCCGGAGGGAGGAGGAAGCCCTGGCCCTGCCTATAGCCCCGCCACACGGCACCGCTGACCACCCAGCCGCTCAAGCCCAAACCCTGGGAACACGTCCAGGCACCAAGGCCCGGCCCCCCTTGTGCCTCCCAAACAAACCTCAAAGCAACTCCACGGCCACCCTGACCCTGCCAGCCTACAGAACCATGGTCACGGCCAAGGGGCAGCAGCTCCTCCATGCTTGCTCTCACTAAGAGGCTGGGACTTGACCACTTTTAAACGCTTCATGGTTCCCCTTCATTTGCTCAGAGAATAAAATGCAAACAGCCCCACCAACCCAGCCAGCCTCGGCCACCTCAACCCACTTCTCAACCTGGCCTTTGTTCCTTAGCGGTGCCAGCTTGTCCTGATAACCCAGCACCCACCTCTGCTGCTATGGCTTCAGGAAACCTTCCCTCGACCCAGCCTGCCAGGAGAGGCTCCCTGCCCCGAGCGCCCTCCCCACCATCCTCGCGTCCCACTGTCATCCCTGCTTGTCTGTGGCCGGCATTCCCCAGGGCAGCCTGGCCACAGTGGATGGACCATGGAGCTGAATCTGTGCCACGGCGACCCTGTGCCTACCAGGCGAGCCAGGAGTGGAATGCCAAGAGCCCAGGTCATCAAACCCAATGTCCCCAAATTAAACTCTTGGGCCCCGATCAGGAAAAGGTCCCCAAAGCGTCCAGATGCTGGGATCTCAGCCAGGCAGCGTGACCATTCCAAAGCCTTGATGGAGCCCAGCCCAACGGACAGCTGAGCAGCACCTTCCAGAGCCCGTCGTCTCCCCGGTCTCCCCACGAGGGGAACAGGAAAGGACCCCCGAACCCCCAGGCTGTTTTCCATGTCACGGCCCCGTCTCTGAGTCGCCAGGACTTGCAGCCAAGGCGCCAGCCCCACACCCAGCACCCCTCCCGCCACACGAGCATCCATGGTGCGGGGGGGCCAGGCCCACCTGCTGGTCACGGTCGTGCTGTTGGCCTTCTTGGTGGGGGCCTTCTTCTGCTGGGCCTGCTTGGCGGGCGGGGCCCCCTTGGCCTTCTTCTCCTCCTCGGCCTTGGCCTTGTGCCTCTCCTTGTCCTTGTCCTTCTTCTTCTTCTCCTTCTCCTTCTTCTCTTTCTTCCTCTTTGGCTTATTCACTGGGGCCTGAGACAGGGCGGCCAGCTGCTCGTGCACGGCCTTCAGCTGGAAGAGAGCAGGCAGCTGAGCGGGACCTCCAGGGCTGGGCCAAGGGAGCCAAAGGCAGGGTGGGGGGTTGGGGTGCCCCTGGAGCTGCCTCAACTGTGCAGGGACGTGAGGCAGGAGCACCTGGGCCACACCCCGCCTCGGGGGCCAGGCAGAGACAGGTCCAGGAGCCGCGCTCTGCCTCCATTAGCCCTGTGGCCGCTGGCCAGTCGCTGGGCCTTCTGGGCCTCGGTTTCCTCAGGTAAATTGTGGGTAAGGCTCACAGGTGGCTCGGAGGGCAACAAGGTCAGCCTGGTGGAATGCTTAGCCCAGGACAGGCGCCACAATAAAGGCGTGATAAATGGTAGCTAACATCTTTCTTATTCATTTTTACTTTCAGATGAGTAAGACTCTGGAGAGAGCCTTAAATGCCTGCACACAGGAGACGTTCAGACAGCTGTTTGGACAGGACGCAGCCAGTCCACGGGATTAAAATGACCAGTGTCAGCAGCTGCCGGCTGCCCAGTGCTGACAAGTGCCTGGCAGTGTGCTAAGCACCCCACATACTTCTGGTTTCAGCAACCCCCGCCCCCCACAGGGCACGAGGGGCGGCCATGAGCTGCACCAGCAGGTGAGGAAAGCACATCTCCAGCCTCTAGCAGGAGGAGGGGCTGAGACCGGCCCCGCCCACCCATGTACTGGGCCCCAGTGAGGCTGTGGGAGGACTGGCTGCAGTGGCACCTCGGGGCCATCTTCCCGGCAGTATCGTCTCTAAGTCCAAGTCAAACACCCGCCCCACTCTGGTGACCACACGGCCATTTCTGCTCCCTCTCCTCCCTGCGGCTGCCAGACACTCGGGAAAAAAATGTACATTTTTCAATTCACTGTCAAAACAACTCAAAGAGGAGGGAACATTAGTCCCACCTTACAAACAAGGAGAGCAAAGCAGAGTGGGGCTGAGGGGTGGTCACAGGCCAGGGCAAGACAGCCTCGTTCCCGCAGGAGCCTGCCGCAGGCAGCTGGGGCCACGCCGCGTGGCTTCTGCCACCGCCGCCCTCCCAGAGCTTTCTGGGGCAGCAGAGGCACCCAGGGCCCCGTGGGGCTCTGGCAACATCACGTGGCCCAGGCCTGCAGGCTCGGTCAAGGCGGCCCTCAGGGCCGACAGCTTCCCTGGGCTGCTGCCAGCGAGTCTGCAGGGCAGGGCTGCCGCTGCCGGGGGAGGGGCGTGGGCGCAGCTCACCTGCTCCTGCAGCTCCGCCAGCCGGGTGGCCCGCTCCTCCTCCGAGTCCGAGCTGCCTGACTCCGAGGAGCTCTCCTGGCTGCTGCGGCTGCTCTCGGCGCCCTTGCTCACCACCGGGGCCGCAGGGGCGGGCAGGGCGGGTGCCTCGGCCGGCTCATCCGGCATCTTGGCGAACCGCATCTCAAACACGTCCTGTGGGAGAGCAGGGGCAGCCTGAGGTCCCGGACACCACCAGGGCAGCCACTGGGAGTGGGCCCCCGGCGTCCCTGAGATGTCCTCGCAGCTACAGCCGAGGCCACGTGGAAGGGCAGGCCCTGCGGGGACACTGGGGCCAGCCTGCTCCCCCTCCCTCTCTAGGTACTGAGTGCAGGTCCAGGGACAGAGGATGCGGGGCCAACAGCCACCGAGACAGCGACCTGGCAAGTGGCCCGCAAGCCCCCCTTGTAACCACAAGCCTTGTGCAGGTCTGCGTATCCTTCCCGTCTGCCGGTGCCAGGCCACCACCTACTGACTAACAGCTGCAGTGCCTTCGAGTGCTGACCCTTTACAGGGTCCCCCAGCCATGGGATCTGGGAGCCAGTTTGCATTTCCCCATTTCTTTACCCTGTGACAGCACCGCAGTACCACGTCTCACTCCGATCTGGGTTCAAAAGTTGGCTCAGAAGGGACAAAAATCTGGTGCTATCAAAACTGGCTTTGGAAAGCCCTTTGCAGCTGCTACACAGCAGGACCTGTGCCCTCGGGGTCACTGTCAGCGACGGTTCCTCTCCCTGGTAGCCGGGATGAGAGGCCGAGAGGCCGAGGGGGGTGACTTCACTCTGCCAAGTCCTCACGCCGGAATCCACCCCGGTTTGCACGCCTAAACTGCGACCCCACTGACGAGCCCACTCGGGGTTGTGGTCCTCATGCTCTCCCCCCGGGGACACCAGAGCCATTGTCTGGCCGGCCCT
The DNA here is from genome assembly GCA_033961575.1 of Aselliscus stoliczkanus. Taxonomy (NCBI): domain Eukaryota; kingdom Metazoa; phylum Chordata; class Mammalia; order Chiroptera; family Hipposideridae; genus Aselliscus; species Aselliscus stoliczkanus. Next base: position 116,222,985 of record CM066728.1, on the reverse strand, counting down.
CGGCAAATGGCCACGAGGGGCATGTACAGCGGCTGCTTCCATGCTGGGCTCTAACCCCCGAGCTGGGCTTATACACAAATTGTGTGATTACTAAAACAGTCATGGTGGTTAACATTCTCAGCATCTGAGGCCGTCCAGCTCTGGGGAGGAACCGAACCAGAGCCGCTGGCCTGGGCTCTGCTCACACTCGGGGGGCTGCCGCGCCGTGTAACCGAGCCATGATAGCGTGGGGTTCCGCAAAGCCTTTTGGCTTCGACACAGTGGCCTGGTCCGGTATAAAACCGTGAGTCCTGGCGGCTTCCTCTGGGCATGATGGGACCTCCAGGACCGCTGTGCCACGTCCCTCAGGGGAGCCAGTATGCAGAGGGGGCGGCAGGCAGCGCCAGCCGGGGAAAGGTGAGGAGGAAGGAAGCAGCAGCAGGGCCCGGCAGCCTGAAAGCGGGCTCCTCCCTGGTCTGCAGCCTGGTGATTGTGGGTGACACCATGAACCCCTCACAGGATTTTCAAAGGGGTTCTAAGCCAGGAGCTAGGAGCCTCTCACAGAACTCATGTCCTGTAAAAAGAACTACTAGAAGAGGGAGATCGCTACAATTCTTATTCTTTTCTCCAAAAAGAAGATCTTCTGATTACATAGCATTTAAAATATTGGTGCCATTACCTACACAAAGAGCAGCCAGCCCCCAGGATCCATGTAAAGGGAAATGGACCCAGACCCTGTGTACTCAGCTGCACAGAAGCCCGTGGGCAGTGGCCAGACTGGCAGGAAATCACACACACGGAACACCCGTGGGAGAGGCTGGTGTGCGTGAGCGCCAAGTCCCGCACGGACAGCCAGATGGAACTTCTGATAGCTCCCGTGTCCGCCCACATGCCAGAGGCCTGCTCCCGTTGTCAGGAGTGCACAGGCCGCCGTCAGCTGATACAGTGTCCACCGGCCTCACTGATGGGCCTAGGACGCAGCCCCCGAGCCCCACGCCCGGCAGGGACTCCCCGGAATCTTTGGTTAGTAAGGCTGCGTCGGCTAGAACGTGCGCCAGCCCTGGGGTCAGGCTCCCTGCGCCCAGCCTGCTTGCTGCCCACCCACCTGAGCCTGCATCTCCTGGGAAGCAGAGGCCTGTTCGCCACCACGTCCCCCTGAAGCACTGGGCCACCATCAGAAGCAACAGGCTGTGGGTGAGGCTCCTGGGTGGGCACCCCCTGAGACGCCCATATCTTTCCTAGGAGCCGGCCCTGAGCTGCTGACCCCCCACCCCTGCCCCTGACGGCGCCTTGGGTTACCTGCAGCTTCCTGGCCATGGCCACCACCTCATGGTCCGGCGGGTTGTACTTGTAACAGTTGGAGAACATTAACCGGATGTCAGCGGCGAAGCCCTGTGCGTCTGGATACTCGCGGCTGTCCATCTTCTTCTGTAACACAAAGGTGACAGGGCGTGAGGTGCGCTGCCCAGCATCCCCGTCTGTCAGGACATGGGACCCTCCGCGTCCACCTCCAGCCCCCAACCCGAGACCTTGGACACGGGAGGCCAGAGAGAGAGGGAGGGAGGGGAACTCGAGGGCCGGGAGGGGAGGGCCTGAGACGCCCTGGGAGGAGGGAAAGGTGCTAGACAAGACGCCCGGGCTCCTGCGGCCACCACCTAGCCCCTCCACTCCCAAGGCTTCCAGCTGTACGCACAGGGCAGTTTCTCACAGGTCCGAGTGCCTGACAGCAGGAGTTCCGGGGGGACGCAGGGAAGGGCCTCCACTAACTCGGGGGGCCTACTTGGCTCAGGGAATGAGCCATTGAACTTTCCATGACAGCCCAGGTGCTGTCAGTCAGCCAGCCCGCCCCTCACAGAAGCAGCAGGCTGTCCCAGCCACCCCAGTGTGAAAGTGGGCGCACTGCACACGGAGGACAGAAGCGTGACCAGAGAGGGACACTGCAAGGTGCAGTAAGAATGATCTGGGGCTACATAGGGCACAGGGGGCACCACTGCTGTGAGCAACGCCCCTTTCCTGGAGACATTGGCTCTGGGGCTCAGCTCAAGGATTCCAGCACTGGCTCTGGGTGGGGCCGCAGGGTCCCCTGGAAACAGCAGGGGTGTGAGAACGCTCCCCTTTCTGAAAGAGTGAGTCCCTGCATGCCCCGCACTCCCCAGGTCCAGGCCAGGCCTTCTCTCAGGGGACAATGAGATGGGAGCACAGCCCTGCCTGGGGCTGAGGCTGTCAGCCCAGAGCGATGACCCCACACCCCACCAGGGAGAAAGCCCCCCATAGACAGTGCGCCTGGGAGCCCATGCTGCTCCCCCTCAGGCAACGCCTGCCTAGAAAGAGCTAGCCGGAGCTGGGGGCAACCCAGGAAGATGGAACCAAACCATTCCCAGAAGCGTCACTGGAAAGAGGGGCAACGGCAAAGGGTGTGAGGTCCACCTGCCTCCGCTTTGTCTGAACTTTCTACGCATACTTTTCTCACATGCGTAAAACAGCGTCAGAACAAGCGTCGCCGACGTCACTGGGCTCTCATGAGGGGCAGGGCCGCTGTAGCACTGACCCTGACCATGTCCAAGGAAGCAGGCGCCCTGCCCTCGCGGGCAAGGAAGAGGCTCAGAGAGGGTGAGGAGGCTGCTCGGTCACCCAGCGGGCTGTGGTGGAGCTAAGGCCCACCCAGGCCTGCCCGACTGGAGCCAGCCCACTGAGCACCCAGCACCATTGTCCTGGACAGCCACCACCGCCGGGGCAAGGCTGCAATGAGGAGATTCTGCCCCAGGTCGGCGTCACGGGGAAACGAGGCCGAATGGCTGAGACCGGCCATGCGAGGCCCAGGCCGGCCCCATGGACGGAAAGAAACAGTTGCCTCTTTTTGGGGCGGGGCTTCCCAGGGCCACCAGGGCAGCTCACAGAGGAGGTGGGTGACATACGGCCACCTGCCAGGGGCATTCCTTAGGACATCAGAGACCAAGGCCAGGGTGGCTCGGAGCGCTCCGAGGGAGGGCAGGTGTGCTGCGGCCCAAGCCAGACAGGGACTCAGAAACTCCTCCTAGGTGCGCTCAGGGAAGGCCCCTGTGAGGTCACTCCAGCCCGGTCTGCACCCCACACTTCCTCCGTCACATCCGGTGCAAGCCTTGCTCTGACCTGGAGCAAAACCTATGCATAAGCCCGGGGCAGAACCCCCAGCTCAGGAAGACCCCCGCACGCGAAGTGGGAGGCGGACCCTCTCTGTCTGGTTAGGCAAAGGCCCTGCCTCACGTCACAGAAACCAACAAAGGCTCCAGGGCGAGAGACGAGAAAGAGATGAAACTGGGTTCAAGAGACGAGGTGCCAGTGAAACTGCAGGTTCAGAACCAATGAGCAGAACACACCTTCTTCCCTGCTCGGGCTTGGCAGGAAGGCCAAGGGAGCCGGGCAATGCCCCGCAGCCAGCAGGCCTCAGGCCACGACTGAGCCTCAGGGCGGTGGCCGAGCGGGGGCCGAGCCGGGGGGTACCTTGACGGTGCTGAGGTCCATCGGGTGCTTGATGATGTCGTGGTAGTCGTGCAGCTCCAGGGCCTCGGCGTCCACGGGCTTGTAGAAGGGCCAGGCGTAGGCCGCGTGCTTCTTGGACAGCATCTCCTTCAGGATGCTCTCGCAGTGCCGCAGGTGCTCCGACAGCTTGCCCTTCTTGCCCGCGTGCTGGGGCACCTCGCCGTCCTCCAGGTCCTTCTTAGGCGGCTTGATGGGGCGGCCGCCGCTCTCCCGCCGCGCCACCACCTTGGCCTGCTTGGGCTCCGACAGGGGCGGGGGCGACTCGCTGCGGCTCGCGGTGATGGCGGACGTCGTGGGCGTGGTTGTGTCTGCTTTCCGCTTCACGCCCTTTTTCTGTGACAGCGAAACCACCCGTGAGCGCCAGGAACAAAGCCCGGGCCGCGAGAAAGGGACTGGTCACCGCTGCGCCTCTGGAGCGCTGACTCCCGCCAGGCACCGAGCGAAGCGACGTCATGCACGGCCGCGTCAGCGCCCAGCTGCCCCCGCGGTACGGAGGACACCGAGGCTCAGAGGGGCCACGTCCCGGCCGCAGGTCACACAGCTGGTGGTGGTGAGGCTGGACTTGGAACCTACAGCGAGCCACCCTCTGGGGGCTGTCTCCCTCTGCCCCCAGGGCTCTGTGGGCCCGGCGGGCTGGCTCGTGACGCCCCTGAGCAGTGTGAGGCGCAGCATGCAATTCACCTGCACCTAACTAGCACCCCAGGCCGGGCGCAGGGGGCTCGAGACAAGCACAACGGAGCCGGCACCGTGGCCAAGCGGGCTCTGGGCTCAGGAACAGCAGAGGCAGGAATCCCCTGCTTGTCAAGACCAGCGGGCAAGTCCCAAAGGCCTCGAAGCTGGTGCTGGAGGACCATCACAGTGGAGCAGGACGAGGGGAGAGGCAGGACGAGCATGCGGTGGGGACGCAGGCAGCAGCAGCAGGTTTGGGACCACGGACTCCAGGGGGCTGAATGGGCGGGTCTGGATTTTACCCAGAAGGCAGTGGGAGCCAGCTAGAGCTCTCCTTAAAGGGAGGCAATGTCAAAATGATCAATGGGTGAGTCCAGGGCAGACACTCACACGGGATGTGTCCAGTGAGAGCACGTTTAATGCCTGGGCATCCCAGCCGGGCCTGCGGGCCCTTCCAGGCACGATGCCTGGCCCTGGGGCCCATGCCATGTCGGCCCTGTCCCGCAGCCAGCGCTCAGTGTGTCCCCGAGACAAGCTCAGCCGGCTCCCTGCATCTCAGCTCAGGCAGGCAGAGAAGCCCCTCGGAGCCCAAGCATCTGGGCTGACGGCCTCCTAGGGTTCTGTTGTCTATACAGTGCCACCACGGTCACTGCCCCAGCCAAGCTGCCACCCCCAGGCTGGCAGGGGCATGAGCTGGCTATCCACAAACACTTAATGGGCACCAATGAGATGCCAAGCGCGTGCCACAGAGGCCTGGCGGGGGGGCTCATCTGGCCATAGTAAACAGGACATGCTCCAAAAACGGCTGGGCGCTGTGTGGGGCAGTGAAGGCCATGGGAGAGGGGCAAGCAACAGAGGTGGCGTTTTACCTTCGGGGAGCCATTTAACCCCTCTGAGCGCCTGCTTCCTCATCTGTAAGATGGGGGAACACTGCCTGCCCCAGAGGGTTGCTGTGAGGGTCAAATCGGAGAAGATGGTACACATCAGTGCCCGCACGGGGCCCGCTCAGAGCAGAGCGGGAGACTCGGCAGTCCTCGCCAGCCCCAGATCTGGCAGGGAGCACCCGCTCCGAGTCTGGACCGGCCAGGACAGTCCCTGCCATGAAAAGCTCCCAGGCAAGCGGGGAGATGAATGCGCCGGGGCTCACGCTAACAGGGATGCGAGGTGCAGGTGGAGGTGACCAACAGGGCCTCAGGACGCAGCCAGGCCACCGCCCTCCCATGCCACCCTCCGGTAGCCGGGTGTGGGCAGGGTGGGCCGGAGCCCCCCCAACCTTCCCCACCTGGACCCACGCATTACAAAGGCTGGGGCAGCTGGGCCAGAGAAGATGGGGTTCCAGTGCAGCCTGCCCTCACCAGCTGTGTGACCTGCAGCTGCCGAAGCCTCGGCCTCCTCGTCTGCCTCACTCAGGACAGGGGCCAGACCTCACCGGCATGGTGGGGACCACTCCAGTCACATGCACCAAACGCCCGCTTGGTCGGTGCCCGGGGCAAGGCGGCAGAGCTCCCTCCACCCCGCCCCATGCCTGCCTGCATCCAGGATCCCTGACCCGTGCTCAGACCGCAGGCCGACTTGCGCCCCAGGGAGGCTCACCTTGACGACAGGCGGCGTGGGAGGGACCACGGGGATGATGGGTGTGGCAGGAGGAGGCGGGGCGGCAGCCGGGGGCACAGGGACTGATGTGACGTTTGCAGTGATAGTTGGCACAGGGGTGGCAGCAATGACGGGCGTCTGGGAGACAGTGGGTGGGACGTTCTGAAAGGGGGTCGCTGGGGAGACAGAGGACACAGCCGCCACTTGCTGCGTACCTTCAAAACAAGGAAAGGAGGTTGAACATACCAGGCTCTATCGGCCAGGCAGGACCACAGCAACCTTCCGGAAGCTTCCTAGACCATCCCCTCCAGCCAAAGCACACCAGAGGGGTCTCTTCCTGAGACCCCTGGCTCTGCACCCTGGCTGCCTCCACAGAGCCTGCCTCCAGGGGCGCTCACCAAACAGACAAAAGGCCTCTCCCCTTTGGCCAGGACCCAAGTCTAAAGGAAGGAGGCAGGACAGGCCACAGGGCCTCGTAGGTGAGAGCCAGGCCCGCGCCCGAGAAACCGCGGGTGAACTCAGACCCCATCAGTACCCAGCTCGAGTGACCCTACTTAGCCACCCACAGAGCCCATCTGCAAGGCGGGAAGGCCAGGCCACCGGGTCAGCCTCTCTGCCAGGTTCCGGGACCAGCTAAGGCCCCAGGGCCCTCCCTGACAGGTGACACAGCTCCTCTCCTGTCACAGACTACAACACATGCTAAAGAAGCCCAGTCCTAGGAGGGGACAAAAGGAGAGCTGTGACTGCTGTCCAGGCTTCCGGAAGAGGTGGCCTCAGAGCCCGGGCCAGGAGGATGGGCAGCACAGGGCACCACAATACCACAGTCTCCTCCCCAGGGCGGCCCAAAGGCCACCGAGGGCCACCATTGTCTCAGAGGGCACACAGGCTACACGGCTGAGCCCTGGCTCCTGGCATTCATCTCCACTGCCCCAACTTCACCGACGGGGACTGAGCTCAGAGGGGTCGTGGGACCCACAGAAGAGACCTCTGCCCGGGCCTCAGGACAGTGACCACGCCCATACCCCCCGCCCACCCCTTTACCTGCACTCTGGGCTCCCGTAGCCGGTTTCCGGCCTTTGCCCTTCGGAGCAGGGGGTAATAATTCAACTTCCTCCTGGGGCATCTGGGCCACTTTCTGCAGAAAAATTTTCTCTAAGGCTTGGGCCATTAGCACTATGTCATCTGTGGGCTGAAGACATGAAGACACGGGGAGAGCTGAGGTTACACGCTGGGGAAGGAGCCATGTGCTTGCAACAGACACCGCTGGTTGTAGTTCAAGAAAACATCTATTTAAAAATTTGTTAAAAAGATTTAATGGGGCAGGAGGGAGGCAAAAGGAATCCATTTTAACATGAAAACTCTTGGAAGAATTCAGAAAATCACAAAGACTAAAAATCACCCTCCACCCATCATCACATGGAGATAAACAGCCTTCAGCTCAAGATTCCGTTATATCACTATTAATGCCCCACAGCTGGGACCACAGGGAACTCCCTGAACCTGCTCTCCTGCAGACCTCTCCCCTTGTCATGAAGTCTCCTGCATCACTCAGGACGGCTGGGTGTGGATGCCACAATGAGTTCAGCCAATCTCCGACAGCCGCACGTGCGGGTGAGTCATTTCCCCGCATACCTGAGCCTGCACTGACCCCATCAGTATTTCTAGAGGGAGAATTTCTAGGTCCAAGAGTACGGGCGTTGTACAGTGTTTGGTGTGTGTCACCTACCCTAAGCTATCATGCCACTGAGTGGGGATGTAGCCCGTGCAAGCCAATGGCTCTGAGACGGCCAGTGCGTGGAGACTGCACGAGGCATCAGGACCAGAGAGGTGCAGGAGTCACAGCGTGACACGCTGAGTCCGTCCGAGAGCTGCCACAAAGTGCCCCGCCAACCCCAGGGTATCATGTCACCCCGGGTCTCCCCTGGGCTGGAGGGCAGCTCACAGCGGCGTTTTGGGCCCAGGCCCCATGCGTCTTCTTACCTTGTTATAAATATAACAATTTGTAAACATGGTGTTGAAGTCCTGCATACATTCACTTGCACTCCAATAATAATTATTTTCTAGTCTCTTCTTAATCGTCCCCATATCCATAGGGTTTTTTATAATTTTATGATAATCCTAGGAAAGAGATTTTCACAGGCATTACGGACGATTCAACGTTAATTACTTGGTACTTCCCAAGCGTAGCAACTGCACAGAGGGAGTGGTCTTCTCAACTGAGCTGCGTGCATGGCAGTTTCTGGTCACCTGAGGGCAGGCGGGCGAGCAGAGCAATCGGGGGCCAGCGCCCGGCCAGTTCTGAGCCCCTGCCAAACCTCTCGCCTGCCAAGGGCTCTGCGCCTGGAGGAGGTTTTGAGACACACAGAGCTGAGGCACCGCGGCTGGTCTACACTCCGGAAATGGGTGGGGCCTCGCTCACGGCCAGGTTCCGAACCTCACTCAAGGCCCCTGTGGCTGAGCTGGGCCCCGGACCCAAGCTACCAGGTGCCAGCCCAGGGCGTCGCCTCGCTACACTCAGGGTTCTCTATTTGGGTCCAAAGAAAAAAGCCATGGGACATCAGGCCAGCACTGAGTCTCAGCTGGGGTGGCATCCCCAGGAAAGTGGGCCTGGCCCACTCTGAGCACCTGACCTCCAGCAGAGAATGCAGGAGACAGAATGCAGACACGGGCGAGCCTTTGCTCCCGGGCCCCATCACTACCAGCCTGACCCCTCTTTTTCCATCGTGAGGCATGGGTTCTCTCCCACTCGGGGCACCTAGACGCTGTCACCCTCCATTCTCCAACATTCCTAAGTAGCCCCTCTTGCTCCTTGGTCACCGTGGGCCCTGGGCTGCCCCCTACCCCCTGCCAAATCCGGGCTGTGCCTGGTTTACCAGCACCAGCCACATCTCAGGTGCCACCTCCACCAAGGCCACAGGGGCAGCCCTTCCACGAGTCAGAGCAACAGAGGGGCGGGGGGAGGCGACTCACGGGCAGGTTCAGCTTGATGGCGTCCACGGGCTGGTAGAAGGGCCAGGCGAACTGGTGTTTCCAGAGCGTCTTCACCACCACATTCTGCATGTATTGCAGCTGGTTGGTCTTGCGGCCGGGCTTGGAGGGGTTAGAGACCTCCGGTGGGGGCGGGTTCACGGGGCCTGGGGCCACCGGGATCCCCGTGGGGGTGGCCGTCGTCGTGGTGGACATCCTCCGGTGACTCGCTCACTGGCCGTCACAGCAGCGGCTCGGGGAGGCCCTCGCTTCCTCTGTGCTCCCCGCGGAGGCGCGGCATCCCATTTCCAGGCCCGACCCGGCAGCACCTACAGGGAAGGAGAGACAGGCCAGTCACCCAGGCCCCGACGCCTTGCCCAACCTGGGCAGGCTTCCCCGGCACACCCGTGCCATCATGGTGAAGCCACTCGCCTTGGTCAAGCCACCCCCCAACCAGCCACAGAATCACTCTCAAGCTGGGGGACAAAGAGACACAGGTGATGGGAGATCACATGAGCACATGCCACCTGGGCAGGTGGGGAAACGCAAGGATGGGAAGGTGGCTGCAGTCTAGGGGCGGGGGGGGGGGAACGACACGACGACAAGGAACTCGCCTCAGCTCGCTGCCCACCAACCGCGTGCCTGCTGGGGCTGAGTCCCCACTGCTCTTGGCGGTGGCAACTTTTTAAAGAATAAGTCACACGCTGAGAGCTACAACATGGACCCCACAGGGCCCAGCCAGACAGGCAGGACATTCGCAGAACCACAGGAGCGCGAGCAAGGTTCCACCGTAGCCACGAGAACCAGCTCTGGGTTTGTGATGGCAGCCAGGCTGTGACACAGCCAGCCCTCAGCCAATCAGAAGGGTGGGACAGGGCGGACCTGACGCTGCAAGCTCGTAAATGGGTGTGGGGCTGCGGCAGACCTCACCCCGGTCCCAGGAATGCTCTCCAAGGGACACTGCGCTGAGCAAGAATGCACAGGCTAAGGCTACCCCAACATCTCTTAGGAGCAAGCCAGCCGCCCACTTTCACCTATGGGACACAGGCTGGGGCTGCACATGGAACCTGACGCCCAGCAGCAGCTGTGTACCCCGCTATGCTTTATTTTCGTTTGTACTTGTTACAATATTCATATGGGTCGGGGCTGGCAGCAGCACCCATCCCGTGAGGGACCAGGTGGCCTTGGGGAGGACAGAGCAGTGTGACTACAGGCCATTGAACCAGCCACTCTGTGACTCACAAAGGAAGCCAGTAAAACTTGGAGAATTTCTCGAGCTGGTTAACATCCCGTTGGCGACCAGGACTCTGCTGCAGTGACATGTTTTCACCATGGTCACTGGCCCACGCTGCAGGCATGGCTCCCCCCAAGAGAGCTGGTCCTGAAACCCTGACCAGCACCCTGCTCTCTCCGCACTGCGAGTGCAAAGGGCTCTGAAAGAGCCATCAGGCCATCTCGCCCACCAAGCACAGCTGCCCTGCTGCCCACTCGCTGGAGGAGGAACCCTGGAACACGTACTGGGCTCCCCGCCCTCCCAGGGTGAGCTGGTGTCTCACTCTCCTCAATCTTGCCAACCGGGGGCAGTGACCCAGTCAATCCCATGGCCACGGCCCCAGGCCAGTGGCTCGGTAGGGCGAGCGGCCGGTAATGGAGAGCAGGCTGCGTCTTCAGACAAAGCCACGGAGCCCAGCACAAACCTGGCGCACCCTCAGCGCCTCACAGCCCCACGCCCCGCCCCGGCAGTCAGCAAATCCAAGCTCGGCCAGAGACTGGCGGCTTCCCACCCAGCACCACAGCCTCCCCCGACTCTCTGTGAAGCCCCCAGGGTCTGCCCGCCCTCCAAGGCTGAGACCTTCCACAGCAGCATGACCTGCTCAAACCAACACAGGCTGAGGTGGGTCACTCACCCACTCAGGACCCTCCAGCGGCAACATCGTTCAGCACAAAAGCGCCGTCCCCACGCTGGCCTGCAGGCCCCACATGACGAGTAACCCGTGTCCCTGCCCTGACTGCTGCAGTCATACTGGCCCACGCCCTCCCTCGTTGGAAGGACAAGCTCCTCGTACCCTTGCCACCCCCAGGCCTTTCTGCTCCAACACCACCACTTCCAGGGCCTTCTGGAACCGCATGGAAAACCCCTGGATCCCTCCTCCTGGAGCCCAGGTAACTCAGGGCTACAGGGCGGGTGCTGGGGCCTATCCCAGCTCTGGTCCCCAGGATTCCCAGGTCCCTATCCCAGCTCTGGTCCCCAGGATTCCCAGGGGGCCTTTGAGAGCACAGAGCACGCTGGGGCAGGCGCCGGACAAGCACTAAGCACCGCGCAGCCCTGCTGTGACCGCAGGGGCGGCGCCAGGCGCCGGGGCACCAGCAAAGGGATGTGCTGTGTTCCTGCCACCTCCCAGGGCACTGTCAGCCCCCAGGGGTCAGGGGGGTGGGTGCCCAGCTGGGTGACCCATGGAGCCAGCATACAGCCAGGGGCTGAAAATGACCTGGAGGAACAGAAGGCCCACAGGAGGGCCCAAGGCTACTGGCCAAAGTGAAGGCTCCTCCAGGCACGAGGACTGACGGGCACAGCTCACTGCAGGGACATGCTTGGCCTGGGCCTCCCTCCCTCTTCCTACCACTGCTTCACACCTGCACTGAGCAGGGAATCCAGCTGCAGCCTCAAACACAGCAAGTGTCCCCACTGCGTGGTAAGAGCCCCGGCACAGGGCTGCAGCCCCGGCCCCGCAGGAGCTCCGAGCGCGAACCGACCGATGGGCCTCCTGGGTTTTGCCGCACACCAGCCCAGGAGCCTGCTCGGCACTGCCGGGGCGTCCAACAGACATCCTCAGAGCTCGGAGCTTGGAGGTGGGCCCCAGCATATGCTCACTGAATGCCAGTGGTCACTACAGGCCACCGGGAGTCCTTCCACCACAGCCAGAAAAGCAACCTGCCTCCAGCCCTACTTTGAGGGGTGGAAACACCACCGACCCGGGCAGGGTCTGTGAGGCTTACAGGGAATATGTGCAAAAGTGCTCAGTACCCCACAGTCCACGGGAACTGCACATGGCGATGGGAGCTCTACCGAAACGTGTGGGGGCAACCCCCACACTCAGACCCCTGCAAATACGTGTTCCCATCGGGCGGCGGCACACAACCCTCCGCCAGGTAAGGCAGGCAGGGTGGCTCTCCCGCCTCTGACCCTTTCCTCCCAGCTTGTCCTTTGTCCCCAACATCAGCTCAACGGGGAGGAAGGGCAGCCAAAGCATAAGTGTTTGGGGCCCCCCACAAACCCCTTCCATTCCAAGTACCAGGACCTACCTCCCTGGGATGGCCATGCTGGCTGGGGAGACAAGCAAGGCGACAACCAGGGAGATCAGAATGGGCCCCCCTCACAGTGGGAAAACATCCCCGTGAGCCACCCCAGGGAGGAAGGACAAACAGAAGGTTCCCTGGCCGTAAACTGCACAGGCCACCCCAGGCTGTCCCCTCCAGGGCGGTGGGCAGAGCAGAGATCGCATCACTCCCTGCTGACGCACACACCGCATCACCCCTCCTGAAGGGGTCCGGACCTGAGGGCTGGTCACCTCCACTGTTACCTCTCCCCACAGCAAAAGTAGACACAAGTCCAGTGAACAGCAGAGCTCGGTGACAGCCTGGCCTTGCTTCCCCTGGGTGCCTGTCCATACCCGACAGCAGGTGTGGACAGGAGTAAGGAGAGCCGGGCTGGCTGGGGAAGTCCCCGGGGGCAGGAGCACACTGGGCCTGCAGCCCCACCCCGAGTCCTGGCCTCAGTGCACACCGGTCCCCGGGGGGCTGCCTTCTCTCTTTCTGCTTCGGTTTTGAATGGGTGATTTGTTTTTTCCTTTAGGACATGTTACTTTTGCAAAAAGTAAAAAAAGAGTGGTGCGCTGGTGAAGAGCTGGCTTTGGACACCAGCGGCCCCGGTTCGGATCCCACATGTGAGGGCCAGTGACACTGCCCTCTACAGCTAAGATGGTGAACAACAGCTCCACCTGGAGCTGGGCTGTGCGACCCCGGTGATGGTATAGGCTGCAGCCCCTGCTACGGTGGGCTGCCATAGGCTACAGTGAGTGGCCGGCAGCCAGCGTGAGCTGCCAAGAGCAGCTGTGAACGGCCGTCTAGAAGCCGGCGACCGATCTGCCTCACCCGGGAAGAGCGCAATGACGATACCAACATGGGCCAGTGAAGCAACGTCCTCCACAACTAGACTGAAGAACAAAAGGAAAGCAACTTGTCTGTTCCCCTTCCCGATTCCCCAACGCTGTTCCCTCCCCCAATTGCCCAATGAAATTTTTTTTTTTTTAAAAAGTGTAAAGGAGGGCCGGCCGAATGGCTCAGTTGGTTAAGAGCTTGCTCAAGAGTGTAAGCTGAGCTCTGAACAACAGCGGTTCGAGGCCAGCCCGAGCTGAGTTGCCGTTGAGCTGCCAACAGGTGGCAGGATGGCTCAGCAAAAAAAAAAAAAAAAAAAAAAAAGTGTAAAGGAATTTCTATTTTGAAAAAATGCTCAAACACCAACCAACCAACCACAGTCGACAGAGTCAAGGGCTCCCAACAGGTATGTGTCTCAGAGCTTATGTGTCTGGGGACGCTGCCCTGCTGCCTGAGGACAGGCCCAGCAGCCCAGCGAGTTCTCTAAAGGGGAAATCTCAGGGCCTCAACGCCCCAAGCCTGGGCGCAGCCTCAGCAGAGCTGCCAGCCCGTGGGGCCAGCTGGCCACACCCGCATCACCCAGGCTGCCCGAGACATCCCAGCAGAGCCCACGTGTCAGGGCTCAGCACACAGATGAGCGACAGAAAGCAAGGGTGGGCCGCCCACAGGCCCCTGCAGCCAGTGGCAACACCCAGAGCAGCATGTCCCCTGGTCTGAGCAGGGGTCATGGCCACATTCCGAGACCAGTACTGCTTCCAGAAGGAAACAGAGCTTAGACCACTAGCTGACCCTCCTACGGGTTCAACCCTGAACTGAAAATCACTAATGGGCGAGAATGCATGGAGCTATGGAGGTTTCACACACAAAGGTGATCCCACTGGGGACCCGCCACACCGCCGGCCAGGGGTGTCCGCCCGTCCTCTGGAATGCCCCTGGACTTGTGAAAGGAGCCTGGCCGCCCACCAGAGTGGCCGTGGCCTCCCGGGTGGCCAGGGCGCCCGCCAGCACCCCAGAACCCTCACGAACAGCTTCCCCCGTGACACCGCCAGCCAGGCCCCCCCTGCATGCCTTGCCCCACGTGACCCATGCCATAGCGCACTCTGGCCAGGCCTCAGTGGCTGCCCTTCTGGGTGAGGCCTGGCCGGGCGGACAGTGGAAAAGACACCAAGAACTACGTGAGCGGCCGGCCATGAGCGCTTCACCTCTGCTGAGGGTGAGACACCACGTGACCCCATGAGCTCAGAATGACCACGCCCACTGCACAGACCACAGAGCTGAGGGTCCCCCATTCCGGAGGTACTTCCGTCTGGGCCTACTCACATGGGGATTCAGGCACTTAAGCCCAGGACCCTGTGCCTCCCCAACCTGTTTCCTGGCACCACAGGTCACCACAGGGGAAAGGGGACACAGGCAGCTACAGAACAAGATGGCCCAGTTGCCACGCACCAGCAAGGCAGTGAGTGCCCTGGGGGCAGGCCTGGGACGGCAGCGGCCCCCCCAGAGCCCCAGGTCTGAGTATAGCCCCCGGCGAGAGGGCCACAAAGGACAGCAAGGAGCACCCCAGACCCAGCTCCCTCACTGCTGACCGCCTTGAGCCCAGGTCTCAGCCGTCAAGTTCAGAGCACCCAGCTCGGTCGTCACCCTTCGGGGGCTCCCAACGCCTCCCCCCACCCCCCGGGGGACAGACACGGTGCCGTGGCTCCCCGCCCACAGGTTCAGGGCCGGCACAGGGGATGCATCCGTGCCCCGAGCTGGTTTGCTAGAACTCAGGCCTCGCGGATCGCGAATCAAGGGGCATGTCCTTCAACTTCGACTGTCTGACAACCTCTGCACTCAATGTGAACACCTTGGGGGTGACAGCAGGACTGCGAACCAATTTTCACAAGTCCCGACCCGTTAGAGATACTGCAAGTCAAGAATGAAACCAGCCCGAATTTGCTTCTTGATAATGGGGGTGAGGGCTGAAAATGAGTGGGGGTGTGGAGGAAGCAATGCACGGAGGCCCCTCTACCTCCACCTACAGCTGCATTTGAGAGCTCCTACCCACCAAAGGGAAGAGGGTGAATGCGTTTTCCCGGCTGCTGAGGACCCTGCAACCACACCCCCACGACCCTGTTCCCCGCTCCCCCTTCGCCTAGCAGGGAAGAGGACCCCAGGGAGTGCAGAGGGCTCCGGTAGGGTAACCCAGGCCTGGTGGGAACTTTGGGTCCAGAGAGACCCCAGCACCTTCAGAAGAGACACCAGGCATGTAAGGCCTGCATGCCGCAAATCCGCCTTCACCCCTACCTGCCCCCAAGGGAATAGGGGGCTGTTTTCTGGGGGGTAAACATGCAGCTTGGACGCCCTGGCATCAGAGCCCCCGGCACACTTAACGCCAGGCAGGCTGAAAACCCTTCTTCTACAACGTGGGCCTGGAGGTGTTAAGCACTCATAACTTAGGAGCAATTCACATCAGGACTTGAGCCTCCCCAAGGTACAGCAGTTTCAGAACCTGCGCCCCACTGTCCTGTCGGGCGCTCACCACTGGCCCGCCAACAGCCACCTCACTCCAGAAAGCTACTTACTGCACAGACAACCCTCCCCTTACGCGGCCAACCCCCCGCCCCCTTCACGGTCTCGGCCAGCGGTCTCTGGCCATGCTGCAGCCCTGCTGCCTCGGGGGGCAAGTGGCACCCCTGGAGGATAGCCAGGTAACCACTCTGCACTGGGCACAGCAGGGAAGGGATGGAGGCCGGTGTCTCAGAGGGGTAAACAGAGGCCAGACAACCGCCCCCACTCCGCGGGGCCCCCGCCAAAGGCAGGGAGGCAGCACATGCAAATCTGGGTGAAAGTCAAAGACAATCTGCCTTTGACACAAGAGGATCCGAAACCATCCAGGGCGGAAACTCAGACAAACCACAAAGCCCTCAAACGCCAAGCAAAACCCCAGATCTGGGGTTCTGGTGAGATCCTGAGGGACCAGAGCATCAAACGAAGGTTCCCAAAGTGGGCAGCTGACGAGAGAGGCAGGGTGCACGGACCGGCCACCCCATGCTCCAGGTCACACACGCTGCACTACATGAGGGGCGGGAACAGCCAGCCTGCAGGGAGGAGCCCCAAAACATCTGACACATCCCCCGCAGGCAAATGGACAGGTCAAGTGGCGAAGTGGGGCTGGCCCAATGACCATCTCCCCTTCCCCCTGCCATGCTTGCTCCCTCCAGGGGAACTGGAATCCTGATGACAGCACAGAAATCCTGCCCCCTGTAGGCTCACTCAACCCAGAGGGATGCATCCAGGTCCTGGACAAACAGGTATGGGGTGGAGGGGGGCGGCAGGCAGGGTCCTCTGTCCAGTTACCAGTATAAAAACACCCAGAAAATTTGGCAGCAGCTGCACCAGCCCTCCTGCCACGATGTCAAGCATTGGGCACAACTGCAGGGAGAGCTGGGTGTTCCCGGGCAGCCGGACCCCAAGGGGTGGCAGGGGTATGCTGGCCTTGCGGCGTTAGATGGAGGGACAGACAGAGGCTCGGTCACCGGCGCTTCCAGCCACGGGGCGGAGGATGGAGCCGGGAAGGTGGGCAAGGGCCAGACTAAGGGGGCACTTCCAGGCTGGCCCAGCCCAAAGCGGGGGGGGGGGGGACAGGAAGGGGCAAGGCTGTCCCGTAGCAGGGGCCTGGGCCACTGGATGGGGGGGTCCTCAGTAAGCTCCTGGCTTGGGGCTCTGAGGGGAGGGAACCCTATGGCATGGCCAGGGTGGAGAGGAGGCAGATGGGGGGCAGTGCCAATGAGGGGGGCTGGGCACAGGTAGGAAGGGACCCAGGGAGTGAGGCCCCCAACTCAGGAGGAGGGTCCGGGGCAAGAGGCAGGCCTTGGCAGCCTCCCCTCCTGCCCTGCTCAGATGCGCCGTACCCGCAGGAAGGCCTTCAAAAATGGCTTCAGCCCCAGGGCCTCTCTGACAACCAAGGGGAGGCTCCAAGCCCGAGGGCTGCCCACTGCTTTATTCCAACCCCATCCCTTTGTGCTCCGTCCTGGCATCGCGTGGCGAGGGTCCCGTGAGCTCCGTTTCCCAAATGGAGGCTCCTGAACGGGCCCACCTACCCCACGCCAGACTAGCGCCGCGGCCTCTCTGAAGCCTCCAGGCGCTCCTGCGGACAGGCAGCTGAGGGCGGCAGGAGGGGGGCAGTGTAAGGTGGCTCCTGGGCTCCCAGACCCCAGCCGGCCAGGCCAGCGTCCACAGGCATGCTGACCAGCAGGTGCCCGGGGGCCTGGGGAAACAGGATCCGTGAGGGCCAGCGGCTTCAGTGACGGACGGAGCCAACTGCCTCCTTCTGTGGGGCCAGGAGAGGGGCCCCCAGGACAGCCTTACAAGAGGCCCCAGGGGCGGGCAGACAGGCAGGCGGGGGCCCACCTCCCGCCCATGGAGCGCACGCTGCCCGGGCAGGAAGCTGGGCCACCACGGCTGCCATCCAAGGCGCCGCTGCCCACAGTGAGGCAGCCCCGACCGGAGCCCCAGAGCTCGCCTGGGGTCTAGATGGCACCTGCTCTCCAACAGCAAGGGACCTGACCCCAGCAAGCTCAGTCCAATCCAGGTGTGGGTGCCCACAGGCCCGCAGGCAGACCCGCAGCAGTGGTCCCCTTCCTGACACCCCCCGAGTCCCCTTGGATCTGCACCCACATGACCTGGCCACCTAGTACGCCCGCCTCGGAAGGCTTTCGGTCCTGCCAGGATGTCAGCCTCACAAGAACCCAAGACTCCAGCTACAGGGGTGCCTCCAGCCCTGCTAAGCAGGGCTCACTGCTCACCCATGAGGGGACAGGCCAGCTGTACCCCTCCCCTCTGCGAGGCTCTGCTCCCCTCCACCTGCTTTGCGTCCCCCCATCCCAGGAAAAACCAAACACACAGACATATTACACCAGCAGTGCCTCTTGTGGGGTATGAAGCCCCCAGAGAGTTTTGGGGGGAGCCTCCCTCACCCCCATTTCTTGGGAAAGCTGAGCTCTGGCCCTGACACCTGTCATTCTTCTCGGAAGCCCCAGCAGCCCGACATGCACCCCCCCAAGGCACCTCCCTGAAGCCAGGCCCCCCCCAAGGCACTGAAGGACCCCCTCCACAGGGCTGGACAGGGGCAAGGGGCCCACGGCTCAAGGGGAACAGCCTCTCGTGAGTGAGAGGGGCGGTGTGCCCAGTGCCCAATCCTTGTCCTGCAAAGGGGAGAGGACAACCATCTCCTCCGGGTCAGGCGGCCCTGCTGCCGGGGGCCCAGCCCTGTGGGCTCAGCATGCCGGAGGCCCCACCAACACCGGCGCTTTCTAGAACAAAGCTGTGGCAGGGCCACCTCGTGCGGGGGGCTGCCCCCAGGTGCTGACCTGCTCAGGAAGGGAGCTGGACACACTCCAGGGCCCCTCTCCTCCTGGACGGCCTGACAAGAAACAAACCTGTCTCCAATGTGTGCCACCTTCCAAACCACCACCACCCTGGGCTGCCAGGGGCCGACTCGCCAGGTGCAGAAACGGGAGCCCAGAGAGGCCACCGCCGCTGGCCACCGGGCCCTGAGCCCCTCACCCCACACCATGCCAAGATGTCCCCCAGCACAGGCCTGCCTCTCCTCTCTAAACCCGTCTCCCCAGGATGGCAGGGGCGGGGACCTCCTGAGCGGCTGGCCACCCCTCATGGTGAAGGCCAGGCACCCGAGGGACCCGCCCACCCTCCGCCTCCGCAGGGGTGGGGTGCAGGCTCGCACCCAGGCCCAGCCCTCGCCCCTGTACCTGCCCTTCCAGCCAGAACACCTTCCCATTCACACCCCGAGCAGGACCAAACAACATGCTCCACGCCAGCCAAGGCAATGGCTGTCCCCACCAGCTCTGTCCTCCCACCGGGCCATCATCCTCAGACCCCAGGCAGCGGCCCTCAGAAGGAAGCTTCTTACCCTATCATCCCACTTAAGAGACGGGAAATGAGGCCCAGAGAGCTGGGTCCCGGGGCTGGGAGGCCTCGGAGCTGAGATGCAGGGCTGCGGGGACGAGAGCCAGGAGCCCAGGGCCACTGCCCTGTCATGAGGTCAAGGGCGGAGGCCCTGCCCCCACTCCTCATCCAGGGTCCTCTGAGGGTCAACAGCACCATGGGCAGCCAGGTGGCGAGCCCAGGTAGGGACCTACGGTGGCCCAGCCCTTGGTCAATTCAGGTCTTTGTTAGCTCTCATGGCCTCCCCAACCAACACACACATACAAACAGGCCCCCAAGGTGTCCACACCTTTCCAGAACAGGCACACGTTCACTTCTGCCCACAGGGAAGGCTGCCTGGAGCCCTGGACAGGGAACGGCACAAGCCCCTGCACAGGAAGAGGCATCAGGCAGCGCCGCCCTATAGCCCACCCGACAACGCCCACCCACAGGCTCCCAGAGGCCGGGCACCCACCTGCCTACCCATCAGTGTGGGATGTTTCCTACAGCCCAAGGTGCAGGTATATTTATTACCAAGCAGTTCCTGCTGGCTTCATTCACTGTCACCCTTTCTGCCTCTCGACCAGCCTGCGTGGGGGCTTCCAGCATCCCAGGTGACTGTCACACAACCATCTGGCTCCCCCCACCCCAGATCCACAACTGGCCTGGCCATGGCAGCCTGGAGGCAGCTAAGACAACAGCCCAGAGGGGGTGCAGGCCTTATCTTGAGTCCACAGCCAGCACAGCCCCCGCTCTTGACAGCTGGCTCCTGGCACTGGGCTGGCACCACGAGTGCCCAGTCAACGTTCTCAGGACAGGCACTCCCGGGCCCTGGCTCTTTGCAACACTTTAGTGCCTGTGACACGCGGGCCCCTACTGCTGCCCTGCCAGCACCCTCCCAAACATCACTTCTGGAAATGCTGCCACACCAGTTACCAAGCCCAGCTTCCCATCACATGCGAAAAACCTGCACCCGGGTAATGTGCCCCAAAGAGCTGGAGAAGTGCTTTCCCGAACCCCTCACTGACTCTGGACAACTTTCCCAATACTTTCAGGGCCTGCTGCAAAGAAGAGGGGGGTTGGGCCGGCCGAGTGGTGCGGTGGTTGAGTGCTGGCTGGCTTAGGAAGCCGGCGGCCCTGGTTTGGGTCCCAGATATGAGGACCAGTGACACTGCCCTCAAAAATAAATAAATAAATAAGAGGGGGTGGTTTCCTCCCAAAACGCACCTTTCGGCCTAACTCTAACCCAGTTATAAAAGCACTAAGAAGGGGGGGGAGGGGGAACTGACTCCCTCATAGAACAGTTAAATGCTGGCAAAAGAAATGAACAGCCCACGGCATTGAAACAGCAGAGCCGAAAGCCTCTGGCAACACAGAAGCTCCCGTTACCTCCGTCTAAACACGCGTGGAGAGGAGCCAGACTTCAAATGCAAACCACCAACTTGTGAATGATCCTGAAACGTGACTCTCTGCCTTTAAGAGCCCCAGGCTGCTCCGATGGCAGGAGTGCAGGCGCCCCAGGGCCTCGTGCCCGTGGGGATGCTGAGAAGGTTCGAGTCCCCACCTGACCATACCCTGCCCCAAACACCTGTTGATCTCTTTTTTTGAAATAAGGGGGCAGAGCTTTGGGTGGGTGGGACGGAGGGCACTCTAGCAGACCTGAGTCACAGGAGTCTCCCCCCGCCCAGCCACCCCCAAGTTCCCAGAAGGGCACTGCTTTCTGCCTCAACTCACTAAGGTTTCTTTTTGAAACGAGGAAGCGTCAGCTCCACACCTGCCTCCTGACACGAGATACAAGGGCAGGCCTGCCTGGACGTGTGGCGTGCAGTCCTGTCAGTTTCAGCTTGACCATCGGGCCGTGCACCGACCCATACTACTGAGCTGATGGCTTGAACTGCCCCCCAAAACCAAGACACCTGAGCCAGTGGCCTTAGGCAAGTTCCCAGCTGCAGCGGTGCTTAAGCGGGGATGTGCTTTGAGTCTGGGGGGCCCCACTCCTCACCTGACCTCAGCTCCCCCATGGACCCAGAGGAATGCTGGTCTCCCAAGAACAGGGCCCACCAGCGGTGGACAGAAAGCCAGGCAGACAGGGAGGCTAGGCACCCAGGTGATGTCCTGTTAGTCTTGTGCCAACTACTGCACTCTGGGGGGCTGCGGGCCAGTTCTCCCCAGGGAACGCTCTGCCACCGTGAACCAGGAAGTGGCCGTGCACCGCACCACTTGCCCGCCATCGGGCTCCAGCACCTGGCAACTCGCCAACCTGGAGGAAGAGGGCGCAGGAAGGAGGCAAGCTGGGCGGTTCACTTTTTCACACCCCCCACTTTCACTTTCTGCCCGTGGCCTTTCCGTGAGTCAAAGGCGGGACACAGCTCACTTCCGAAGCACGGGCGAGCTCTTGTTGACGAAAGGCAATTACTCTGCTTTCTAAACACAAAACAAACATGACAGCGCTGACTGTCCACCCCTCTAAAGTGTTTAAATCCCTCATCCCTGGACACCCTGTGGCAGGGCTGGGACTGGATCTAAGCGGCCGAGGAGCTGCTCAGAGGTGGGTTTCCAGTCACCCAGGCTGAGGCATTGCCCCCCCCCCATTACCAGAAAGATCAGAGACACACACCCCCCATCTGTGGCGTGGCCTCCTGTCCAGTCTCACCCTGTACCTCATCTGTAACCACTAGCACACACCAAGGCCTCAAGACAGAAAAGGGCAAACACAGACTTTTATTTGCAAATGAGAGGCCCACATTCTGGGCTGCCTGGAAGCAGCGGGGAAGTCACTCTCTCCGGAGAGCTGGCCCTTGCAGGGGTTCAGACCTCTTCTTGAGACACCCCCCCACCCTCAACAGCCAAAAAGTACTCCCCTCAGAAGAATGCCACACCAGGAAAGTTTGCGTAGGTTTCAGGCTCTCCCCAGGCCACTCTCTGGGCCCAGGAACAGAAGCCCCGTTTTAAAGGAAAGCGCCTACAAGACAGCAGGGTAAAAGGAGCTTCCCTCCCGGTCCTCGCTGGGGGGCAGCGGCCTGAAGGAGGCCTCCAGCCAGGTAGCCTGCCCACTGATACACACCTCCCTGAATTCTTGAGTCAATAACCCAGTTAACAAGGGAAAGGGGGGGGGGGTGCACCAGTTATGCACTTCTGGAAAGAAGCTTTCAGCCAAAAAGAAAGGTCGCAGACACTCAGGGACCGGGCCTAAGGGTGGGAACTCACAAGATAAGCCACGGGGCACGCCCAGGTGGGTCTCCCAGCGGACCCCTCTATCTTCCCAAAACTACCCCTAGCCCTGAGGTTTCGAAAGGCCTCCACCCGCCTCCCCTGAGACCCCAGCTTTATTCACGGGGAGCCCACTAGGAACACGTGGACACTCGAGGCTCGGGGTGCGCCCTTCTCCCCGACGGGCTTGTAACACACTGTCACGCCGGCGCCCACCCTGAGCGGGAACGGGAGGAAGCGCCCTCGCCCGGATCGAGCGCTTCTCGGGACGGTTTCAGGACGGGAGCCGCGTCTCCTCCAGGCCTGGCGGCAGCGGCCCCGCCACGGGGCTCCGGGGCAGCGCCGGGCGCCACACCGCCGACTCCGGGGCCCGCGCCCGGCCTCGCCCCCGCCCCGGCCGCGCGGAGCGCACGGCGAGGCCCGGGACAGGCCGCGAACCCCGGCCTCCGGCTCCGGAAGATGGCGGGCGGAGCAGAGGGGGGACCGGGCCCGCGGGGGGCGGGCGCGGGGCTCGGGGGCCGCGCCAGCTCCGGGCGGCGCCGCCCGCACGCCCGGGACGCGGGCGGCCGGAGGGAGCGGGCGGAGGGGGGCCGGGGGCCGCCGCGCTTTGTTGCATCGTGGCCGCGCACAAAGGCGGCGGCGGCCCCCGGCCCCCCGGACGCGGACGGGCCCGCGCCTCCCGGCCCGCCCGCTCCGCCCGCCCCGCCCGGCCCGCCCGGCCCGCAGCCCCGCGCGCGCAAAGAAGCAAGAGAAAGGCGTACTTGGCCTCGCGGCTCCGGCGGCCGTCCCCTCCCGGCCCGCGCGGCCGGCTCCTCTTTGGCTCGCCGGCCCCGGCAGCATAATAGACGCGCCGGAGCCGAGCAGGGCTCATGCGCGGCGCCGCGGCGCCTGCCGGGAGTCGTAGTCCGGGGCGGGGGCCGCCCGGGGGGAGGCCGCGGCGCGCGAACTACATGTCCCGGCCGCGCCCGCGCCGCGCCCCGCCCCGCGCGCCCCCGCCCGCCGCCCGCCCCGCCGCCCCGGCCGCGCGCGGGCCCGGCCCGGGGGGCGCGCGGGGGCGGAGCGCCGGCGGCCCGGCGGGGGGGGGCGCGCCTCGGGCGAATCCCCTGGCGCCCCGGGAGGCGTGGAAAAGGCGAGAGCGCGGCCAGCGTCCGCCCGCCCCCGTGGGTCCCGGAGCCAGAAGTGGGGGGCCGCCCTGGAACCCCGGCGGCGGCACACCGTCGGGGCGGCGCACACCTGCGGGTGCCCGTGTTTGTAAACAAACCACGAGCTTAATGAGCCTTTCGGGGGCGCGCGCGGGCGGGCAGGGGCGGGGCGTCGGGCGCGCGCGTGGTGGGGGCGGGGCGTCGGGGCGCGCGCGGGCGGGGCAGGGGCGGGGCGCTCCGCCCGGGGAGGAGCCGCGCTCCGCCGCCCCCTGCATGCCCGCCTCCCGCTACCCCTGACCCTCAACGGCCTTCGGTACCCACCCCGCTCTGAGGCCGGGGTGCGCGAGTCCCCGAGCTGGCCCGGAGCGGGGGGTGTTCCCGCCTTTGCCCGCAGATCTCGCCCCCAGTGTCCCTCTCTGCCCGGTGAGGGGCAGGAAGGAGATCAGAGGTCCCCGGCCTGAGGTTCCAGTACTGGGCCACAAAGGTGAAAACAAGAGCTCTGGGCCTTTTTCTATCATTCGAAAGGCTTAGTTCGTGGACACGTTTAGGATCTCGTGGCAGTTCTTCAGGTGTATGCATAGTACTTTCGAATTAAGGTGGCTGTACGTTGTGTATATTAGACCCTCATAAAAACGTCAGAAACAAAACAAACAAGTTTCCCTCTTTGTGCATGCTGAGCCTGCCAATTAATTGCAAGGTGGAGTTTCCTCGTGTGGGCTGGACCCATCCCAAGCCCCTGGGGTCACTGGGTTTATTTGAGTTGAGCAACAGCTCCATTGCCAGAAATGCACACGTCTTTTTGATGGGCACTAAAAAAATGAGTGCTGGTTCCACCCAGCTGGGTCAGCCACGCACCCTTCCAGGACAGGTGAGGAAACTACAGCTCTGGGGAGATGAAGTGACTTGCTCTGGGTCACAAAACCAATATGTAGGAGAAGAGACACCAAAGCCCAGCGTCCTGGGAACCAGTTTGCAGGAGCCCCAAACCTATCCCAGCCTCCCCACTGTCCCCTGCTGGGAGTCTCAGGTAGCCTTATGGCCCCTGGCAAGGCTCCAGAGCAGGGCTCTGGCCTCTTTGCCTTTTAAGGGGAGAAGGTCAGGGAAGGTGATGGTCTACAGACTGACTCCTTAGAATGATCGTCTTCGTTGCATCCCTCTCCAAGCCCAGGGTTGGTAACCCTGCTTATGGACTTCTGCTTCGCCTCCAAGACTGCACCCCCATCCTGCCATCTGGGTCTCATCCTCTTGGACATCCTGGGTACTCTGTCCACCAGGATGGTCCACCTCCTTACTTAAAATGACCCCCTCTCACTCCCCCCAAGGCCACAACAAAGAGCCTCTCCACTTAGTCTTGACCTTGCAGAGGCCTCTCCTGACCAGCTAGGCTGTCAAGGCTGCCGAACGAATGCAGGATCCTGATGACCCTCTCCCTGGGCCTCCCACTGACCGGAGGAGTCCCCCATGGGAGCATCCTTGGGGACCTGGCTCTGAAGGAGGAACCCAGGTCCTGCCTCTCCCCTCCCCCATTCCCACCTGTCCTGCTTGCCCACTCATGTGTAGCCCAGGTGGCTGAGTGGGGTGCAGCTGGAGAAGTCTGGGGAGCAGAGTCCATAATGAGCAATATGACAGACACTTGCACTTGGGCATCTTGGCCGCTGGGATCCCCTCAGGCCCAGTGCAGGGGTCCCTCCCTGAGACCTCTTAGGAAGCAGAGGTACTTTAAAGGGACTCAGATGACGCTGACTGTCCCCACCACCACCAGCCACCATTCATTCTCTCCTTTTCCAGGCTCTTGGAGTTTCAACATCACTGAGGTTGGGCCCCCGGCAATTGCTGAGTGCCAGGAATGGAGCCACTTAATCTCCCCAACCAGGGTTTCCTCATCTGTCAAGGGGGACAAAAATAGGACCTATCCTCAGGCTGTGGGAGAGAAAGGGGTGTGTGCAGAAGGCCAAGCTTGTGGCCCGCCTTGGTCATGGCACACTGCCTTGATCACTTACTAGGCTTGTTTACTGCTTCTCCCTTCCAGAGTGGCAGCTCCATGAGAGCTAGGCTCCATACCCCTAGGCCTATGATGGATTTGGTACCTCATAGGTGCTCAAGAAATATTTACTGAATTAATTTTCTCTTCTGTACACCTGCCCCACCCTCCGGCCTCCATCTGCAAACATCAGTGCAGCTAGACCTCCACCATCTGAGGCAGCTAACCTGCTCACCCCCTCCCCGCACAAGACACTGCAGGAGGCCTTAAAGCCATGGCCTTAACGCTTACACTTGGCCTTAAACCCATGCTGGGCCAGGACAGGTCCTGGGACCTCAGCTGCCTCCTCCTCTACCCTGCAGTCCTCATCCATCATGCCCCTGAAGGCACTGAGCAGTTATGTTATTGCATAACAGTTTATACATCAGTCTCTTAAAAGTTTAGTTATTGTGAGTCCTTCCCCCAGGAGACTGGTCAGCAATCAGCACAACTAAGGGGAAAAAAGAAGTTTCTGTCTTCACCAAGCAAAGACTGGGCTACAGAGAGCTTTGGAGAGTAGGGAGCAGAGGTTTCTAATTATACAATCATTTATTGACCACTTACTGTGTGCCAGGCACTGTTTCGAGAGCTTTACATACAGAATTTCACTGACTCTATAAACAATTCTATGAGGTAGGGATTATCATGCCTGCTTTACAGATGAAAATGGAGGCACAGTGAGGTTAAATTATTAGCCGGAACCATGGTTTGGACCCAGATGGGGGTTCACATTTCACCTGCAAAATACTTTCCAGGAGTCTGCATTTTGTTAGAGGAGATTCGGGGCTTTTTTTTTTTTTTTTTGAGGGCAGTGTCACTGGCCCTCATATGTGGGACCAAACCAGGTCCTCTGGCTTCCCAAGCCAGCGCTTAACCACCACGCCATTCGGCCGGCCCAATTCGGGGCATATTTGAGGAAACAACCACTCATGTCCGAGTTCATTAACTGATTTGCTTAGAAAGGTGTGGGGAGATCGGGAGGGGATGGAATTTAGAGATGAACCTTCTCACATCCCTGTTTTCCTGCCCCCAAAGTAGATCTTTCACACGAAAGGAAGAGTAAAAGTCCTTAAAATCACAGAGCAGGAAGGTCTTGGATGTGAACAGAGAGAGTGGGCTATGCTGCAGCTGCAGTAATGTAGTCGCGGAGGCAAGAAGACAGGTGGTGGCCTGCCGGAGTCTCAGTCTACTCATCTGTAAAAGGAGGGTAATAAATATCTGCTTCATAGGACTGTTGTAAGGATAAATGAGGTGGAAGTTCTCATTTATTAGGCTGTGCATGCATTCGTTCTTTCGTTCAGTCCAGAAGAACTGATGAAGGCTGTGGTGTCCTATACTCCCAATTCCTGGCACAGCAGATATGACAGGGAGCACACAAAGGCCAGCTGTCAAGGAGCTGACATGCTAGTGGGGACACATAGACTCTCATAAATGAAATATGCAGCATGCCTGACAGTGCTCAGTGCGATGGAGAAAAATCAACCCAGGGAGGGAGCTGGGAGCCGGGTCTTGTGCTCATGCCAGCTAAATATAGGAACTAGAAATTGTAGGTGATTTTAGCCTCTTTTTCTTCTTAATCATTTGTTTCTTTCCATGCTAAACAGGTATTATTATGTAATGAAACTTGAGTTTTGTTGGAAGAAACAATCACTGGGATATAGTGGAGACTGGCCTGGGAAGTGCCCCAGTCTGGGCTTCCAGGATCTCTGCTCAAACTTCAGGTGCTTCTGGCATTCCTGGGCTCTGATGGTTTAAAAGATGATGATGCCAGCCCCTCTTGGCTTTGCCACTTCCAGGAAAGCTTTCTGCATTGATAGCCTGTAACAACATGGCCCTGTCTGTATCCCCTCTCCATATTCCCTGCCTCTGGGATGGAACCCCAAGATTATAAAATAAATGTATTTACAATGATTGAAGACATAAAATAAATATTTTTTTTAAAAAAGAGACTAACAAAAAACCTGGGAAATTTGGGAAAAAAATCCTAGAACTTCTAGGCTAAATGGAAATTTAAAATTTAGAGGAAGTGATAAATAGCAGCTTAGACAAAGCTGAAGAGAGAATTAGTTCTCCAAAAGATAGCTCTGAGGAAATCAACCAGAATGGAGCTTAGAGAAACAGAGACGGGAATACATAAATTGGAAAATTCAGTTAAGAAACAGGGAAGAGGTGTCACATCATCCTTCTAATAGGAATTTCAGACAGAGAGAATTAAGTCAAGGGGGAGAAGAAACATTTGAATAGGTAATAGGTAAAACTTTAACAAAATAGATGGAAGAAATGAATCCTTAGACTCAGGAAGCACAAGTCACAAGTGTAAACAGAAGTCAATCCACACCTAAATGTATCGGAGAAACTGGAAAAAACAACAACACACAAAAAAAGACAAATCTGCAAAGCAATTGGATGAGGCGACATCAGCAAAAATAGCCGAGTACAGAACTCCAAAGACCTGTAACTACACAGAAACAGCAAATAAACTGGCAAAAACTGTCAGAATAAATTTTACCTGAACTCTGGAAACTAGTCAAAAGTTTACAGAAACCAGGAAAACACTAGATCAGGAAGGTGACTTAATCTCAGCTTATCATTAAGCTAATCAAACAAATACATCAGTGGCCATACAACAGAGAATACAGGCTTTATAAAATTAATTCAGAAAAATCATCAAACACAGAAGAGCAACCACACATCAACAAACCCTGGGGAGAGTGGGGAATCTGATTTCCAGAGTTGCTACATTATAATATTCAAAATGTCCAGTTTTCATCAAAAAGTTAAGATGTTTGCAAAGAAATAAGAAAGTGTGGCCCATACACAGGAAAAAAAAAAGAAATTAATAGAAACTATCTCTTAGGAACCTAAACATTGGACTTACTAGACAAAACTTTAAGTTACCTAGGGCCGGCCAAGTGGCGTGGTGGTGAAGCACTGGCTTGGGAAGCCAGTGGCCCCGGTTCGGTCCCACATATGAGGGCCAGTGACACTGCCCTAAAAAAAAAACAAAAAACAAAACAAAAAAAACACAAAAACTTTAAGTTACCTCTTTTAAATATGTTCTCAAGAGCTAAAGGAAACCCAGTACAAGAACCAAAGTAACTATAAGCATGATATCTCACTAAATAGAGAACAGCAATAAAGAGACAGAAATTATAAAAAGGAACCAAATAGAAATTCTGGAGTCAAAAAGAACATGAACTGAAATAAAAAATTCACTAGGGGGCGTTCCACAGCACATTTGAGAAAGCCAAAGAAACAATCAGAGAATTTAAAGATATGTTGATTGAGATTGTCCAATCTGAGGAACAGTAAGAAAAAAGAATGAAGAAAATTGAGCAGAGCATAAGAGACCTGTCAAGCATACTAACATATGTCCAATGAAAGTCACAAAAGAAGAAGAGAGAGAGAATGGGGAAGAAAGAATATTTTCAGAAATAGCAGCCCAAAACTTTCCAGATTTGATTAAGGACATGCTTCTGCATGTCCAAGAAGCCCAAAAAGTTTCTCCAAGTTTGGATAAACTCAAAGAGATCTCCACATTATAATCAAAATGTTGAAAGACAAAGACAAGAGAAGACCCTGAAAGCAGAGAGAAGTAACTTCATGTACAGGGCTCCTCAATAAGATTGACAGCTTATTCGTCATCAGAAACCATGGAGGCCAGAGAGCAGCATTATGACATAGTCAAAGTACTAAAAGGGAAAAAAAATCCTGTCAACCAAGAATTCTATATCCAGCTAAATTATCCCTTAGTAAAAAAGGAGAAATTAAGACACCCCCAGAGAAACAAAAACTGAATTTGTTGCTAGTAGACCTGCCCTTTAAGAAATGCTAAACAGAGTCCTCCAGGCTGATGTACATGATTAGACACCAGACAGTAACTTGAATTCACATGAAGAAATCACAATAGTTAAAGTAACTACATAGGTAAATACAAATTCAGCATTAATATGTTTTTGGTTGCCAACACTTCTTTTTCCCCTATATGATTTAAAAGAAAATTACAGAAAACAATAATTCTAAATCTATATCAACAGGTACATGATATATAAAGATGTAATTCATAACAATAACAACAAGAGGAAGAGGTGGCTCCATATAGGAGCAAAAGTTTTGCATACTATTAAAACAAATCTAAAGTAATTTATTATAAATTAAGATGTGGGTAGGGCCGGTCGAGTGGCATGGTGGTTAAGCACTGGCTTGGGAAGCCAGCAGCCCCGGTTCGGTCCCACATATGAGGGCCAGAGACACTGCCCTCAAAGAAAAAAAAAAAAAAGATATGGGCAGCTGGTTAGCTCAGGTGGTTAGAGTGCAGCCTTATAACACCAAGGTTGTAGGTTCGATTCCCACATGGGCCAAGGAGCTAGATTGAGGGACAACTACTTCACTTGGAGCTGATAGGTCCTGGAAAAATGCACTGTTTCCCAATAAATTTATTAAAAAAAAAAAAGATGTGATGTTAATTGTAATCCCTAGGGCAATCAATAAGAAAGTTAAATATATATAGTAAAAGAGAAGAAATGGTACAGTAGCATATATCTAATACAAAAGAAGACAGTAGTAGAAGAAATGAGGCACAGGAAAATCATGACATATAGAAAACAAATAGCAAAATGGTATAAGTGCTTCTGTATAAGTAACTACATTAAATGTAAAATGGATTACATTATCCAATTAAAAGGTGATTGACAGAATGCAGAATCATATAACTTAAAAAACAATCCAACTATATGCTGTCTACCTGATACTCACGTTAGAATCAAAGTAACAAAAAGTAGGGGAACAGAAAAAGATATTTTAAAACAGTAACCAAAAGAAAGCTGATGTGTTTCTACTAATATCAGATAAAATAGACTTTAAGATAAAAATTGTTATGAGACAAACACATTATATAATGATAAAGGGCTCAAGGCATCAAGAGCATATAATAATAATAATAATAATAAACATGCATGCACATAACAACAGAGCCACAAAAGATATGAAGCAAAAACTACCAGAATTGATGGGAGAAATAACAGTTCAACAATAATAGTTGGAGACTTCAACACTTCACTTTTAATAACTAGACAGAAGATCAGCAAGGCAATAGATGACTTCAATAACACAATAAAGCAACTAGACCTAACAGACATGTGTGATCACTCTGCTCAACAACGGCAGAACTCATATTCTTATCAAGGGCATATGGAACATTCTAGAGGACAGACTATATGTTAGGCCACAAAACAAGTCTCAATAACTTTAAAAGATTAAAATCATACAAAGTATCTCCTCTGACCACAATAGGATGAAGCGAGAAATCAATAACAGAGAATTTGAAAATTCACAAACGTGGAAATTAGGCGAAAAACTCTCAAAATCAAGGGCTCAAGGAAGTCATCATAAGGGGAATTAGAAAGTGCTGGGCCGGCTGAGTGGCGCATTGGTTAAGAGCTGGTTTTGGGATGCCAGCGGCCCCTGTTCGGATCCCACATATGAGGGCCAGTGACACTGCCCTCTACAGCTAAGATGGTGAACAACAGCTCCACCTGGAGCTGGGCTGCTGTGAGTCCCCAGGACGGCATAGCTGCAGCCCCTGCTGCAGTGGGCTGCCATAGGCTACAGTGAGTGGCCAGCAGCCAGCGTGAGCGGCTGGCAGCCAGCATGAGCTGCCAATAGCCACGGTGAGCGACCATCCAGAGGCCGGCGACTGATCTGCCTCATCCGGGAAAAGCGCAATGACGATACCAACATGGGCCAGTGAAGCAACGTCCTCCACAACTAGACTGAAGAATAAAAAAAGGACAGCAACTTGTCTGTTCCCCTCCCCCAATTCCCCAATTAAAAAAATCTTTAAAAAACAAAAGTGCTAAAAGTTCTAATGCTCTCCTCGAAAGAGCCGTAACATGAAATTAGAAGATGAAGTGGTTTTTTTAATTATTATTATTATTTTTTTTTTTGAGGGCAGTGTCACTGGTCCTCATATGTGGGACCCAAACCGGGGCTGCTGGCTTCCAAAGCCAGTGCTTAACCACCGCACCACTTGGCTGGCCCTAGAAGATGAAGTTTTTAAAAATATCCCAAACTTACGGGGTGTAGTGAAGGCAGTGCTCAGAGAGAAATGTATAATTATAAATGAGTATTAAAAAAGAGGAAGGGCCGGCCGAGTGATGCGGTGGTTAAGAGCTGGCTTGGGATGCCAGCGGCCCCTGTTCGGATCCCACATATGAGGGCCAGTGGCACTGCCCTCAAAAAAAAAAAAGAGGAAATACCTCAAATCAACAGCATAAACTTCCACCTAAAGGCACTAAAAAAGGAATAAATTAAACTCAAAGTTAAGTAAAGGGAGGGAAATAATAAAAACTAGAATGGAGATAAATGAAATAAAAAATACAAAAATAATAGACTCAACTAAACTAAAAGTTGATTTTGGAGGGGAAAATCAACAAAACTGACAAGACTTAAGCTAGATTGAACAACAGAGAGAAGACTCATATTACTAGAATCAGGAATGAACATGAGGTGTTACTATTGACCTGAGAGAAATAAAAGGCTTATAAAAGAACACTATGAACCATTGTATGCCAACAAACAACATAACCTAGACAAAATGGACAAATTCCCAGGAACACACAAACCACCAAAACTTGACTTGGGAAGAAACATAAAAGCTGAATAAACCTATAACAAGCAAAGAGATTGAATCAATAATCAAAAACTTCCAACAAAGTAAAGCCCAGTACAAATGTCTTTGCTGGTGAATTCTATCAAATGTTTAAAGAAGAATTAACAGCAGTCCTTCTCAATCTCTCCCAAAAATGGAGAAGGGGGAACGTTTCCTTATCATTTATGAGGCCATCATTACCCTCGCACCAAAGCCAGACAAAGGGATCACACAAAAGACACCCCTCTGAGCCTCCTATTTCCCTGTCCCCGGGGTGCCTTGTGACAGCTGTGTCCCCTCTGGAGCCTTTGCTGCTGCAGTCTCACTTCCTTCCTTCCCACAGAGAGCTCTGCTTTACAGAAATTGCATCTTCCTGGGCTTGTCCTTCCATCACTTGCTTTTTCTCTCTTAATATGCCCTGAACAACCCCCCACGGCGGCACCACGTGCCCTGCTGCCTCATTCATTTGGTGGCTGCAGATGTTCCAGTGTCTGATGTGTGATTCCCCTCTTCCCCTAGGGTGGGCTTTTCAGCTGTCTCCAAGGATTTCACCATCTTACACAACGCTGCCGTGAACATCCTCGGGCAGCTTCCGGTGCCTGCAGCTGTTTCTGAGGGAAAGACTCCCTCCGGGGGGAAAAGTGCTGCAGGGTCTGTGTTCTAAATGGGCACCATGGTCAGTCTTTCATTCGGTTCCAGGCACCGCTGATTCTGTTATTTACATGACCTTCCCGCCTTTGTGGTCCCTGAGAGAGCTTTAACATGAGACTCTGAGATTCATGGGGAATCCGTGTCTGGGAATTAGAACAATCCAGAACCACCCACATTCCACCTCTTCTGCCCCAGACACAACCAAACAGGCCTGCTTTCCAGCCTGCCCCCACTGCCCCAAGCAGGCCTGCAGTGGGGAGCACCTGCCCCCTCTGATGGTGGGCTCCAGGCTCTGCAGAGGGGCTGGGTGTCGGGTGCCAGTCCTCCCAGCCTCCCATTCTGTCCCCCGAGGTCGCGCTCCCACAGAAAGACAGCTGCCAGCAAGCCCAGGCTGCTGGCCAGTCTCCAAGAAGCCTCGTTCACTTTCTCTGCAAATGCTAGGCCCTGAGCTACTTTGCTAGAGGCTGTGGGGAATTAAAGGACCCCAGAAGATGGAGGGGGGGGAAAGGTAGGTGGAGGGGAGCCAGGGATGGAGGGAGCGCCCCAGCAGCTGGCGGAGACAGCTCCTGAGCAAAGGCCTTGGACTTCGGCCCCTGGTTTCCCTGTGTCAGCTTTTCTATTTTAGGCCGGTTGCTCCTCCTCCATTAGGGAATTCTCAGCAAGCCGTGGGAACCCAGAAAGGCGAGGGCTGGTCTGCTGGCTTGCCTCCTTGGCCATTTCTCAGGCCTGTGTGCTCCCCTCCGGTGCCAGGGGAGGATGCTCCCCAGGCTGGCACCCTCACCTGTGTCCCGTCTCCTCAGCCAGTCAGGGAGCTCCTGGATCGTATCCCATAGAAACAATGAAGTCGTGAAACCCTAGAAAGGACCCCAGGGTGCAGCCTAGGGCCCCCAGGCCAGCGTGGGAGGGAGCTAGAGCATGCTGCGGGGGTGGGGGGTGGGGGCGCCTCCTGGAGAAGCTGTGAGCGGGAAGGCAGGCTGCAGAGCTGCCCTGATCAGTTACTGCAGGTGGAGGTGGTGTCTGCCGACAGACAAGGACGGTGTGGTTCAGGGGGTATGCAGGGAGACAGGTGCCAGGTCTGTCTTAAGTGCCGTGGCCTTGGCAAGTCATTGAGGCTGTGTGAGCCTCATTGTCCTCATCTGTAAAATCAGAATAGCTTACCACCCAGTTGGGGATTTAAGGAGACTGTATTTAAAGCCCTTTGGCAAGTGAAAGGCACACAGTAGGCGCTCAGGAAGAACAGCTGCAGTGGTTTTTAATAACAAGGACAAATGGAAATAGTTTGATGTGACACAGGAACACAGGTGGAATACTAGCAGCCAAATTTATATTCCTTTAGAACGCCCCCTGAACCACTGTTGCTCAGCCCCCCTATCCTCACACCCGCAAAAATCTAAAGCCTTTGAAAAACACCCCTTGGCTTTTCAGGCCTCTGATTTCCACCTGCGAGTCATAGGAGCTGCCTCTTTCTCACTTGTGGGGAACCCTCTCTAACCAAAGGGATAAGCCCAGGCCGGCTGGGGAAGGGATTTACAGACCAGACCGGAACAGGTGGGGCCTGGCTTGGGAGGTGGGAGCTGCATTCCAGGGATTCCTGCTAGAGGAGACCAGCCTCCCCTGGCCCCTGGCTTGACTGGAGTGCCAAATACCCAGCGCTGCCTGGAAGGGCCGTCCCCAAAGCTCCCAGGCCTGCAGTCTGGTGGAGGATGAGGGGCAAACAGATTTAGTTGTGGGGACTTTGAAGCAAGTTAGGATATGCTTAAATCCAACAGGAAGTGAAAGCGAACATTCCAGGATTCATTCATTGGGAGGGTCTTTATTAAGCACCTACTGTGTGCCCCTCCGAGCAGGCACTGTGGCGTGGACAGGCTAACCCTGCTCCCATGAGCCCACAGTAGTGAGGGAGGTGGACAAGTGAATGGACCCTGGTGAGGGCCAGGGTGCCGGCAGGGACAGGAAGGGAAGGGGCAGAAACATGGGGGTGGCCTAGGGCTGAGCGTGGGGACCTTGAGGAAGGGACAGTTCAGGTGCAGGCTTCCCTGGGGCTGAGGGACTGCAAGGGACGGGGCTTTCAGATCTAAAGTGGAATCGTGTCAGGTAAACTGGACCATTGGTCAAGCTGGGGTAGGGCAATTTAGAGGGGTCACCTTAGGGTGGTACGAGGAGGGAGCTGATGCAGGGGAAATGAGGCTGGGGGTGCTTCCTGGAGGGTGGGAGGGAGCATGGAGCACAGGGGCTGGTCCAAGGGGGAGGGGTACACACTGGGTAAAGGCTGTGGGAGGAGAAAATTCGAATTAGGAGAAGCCCTGCAGTTGGTGTCAAGAGCTGATGCATTGTTCCTGTCTAAACTGTTCTTTCTGCACCTGGGAAACTGAGGCCGGGGAAGACAGAAGGGTGGCGGCAAAGTTAGGTCTAGAAATGGCTTTCTGGATACCAGGTTGAGAGTGGCTGACTCAGCTATCTGAAGGCCCCCTGGGACCCAGGGATGGTGGGCAAAGCAGCTATCCTCAGGGACCACGAGGGGGTGTGAAGGAAGGGGAAGCACAGCCTAAGGAGCGAACCAGGGACAGAAATCTCCCAAACCGGCCGCCCTGGCATAGTTACAGGGGAAAAGGGACTTAACACAAAGCCCCACTGACCTGGGCTGGCGGAAACCTCTGGCGTCAGCAGCAACCTGGAATGGTGGCTCAGTGTGTGTGGACTGTCCAGTGTAGAAATCTGGTGAGCACCTCATGGAAGCACTGGAACCTGGGCATCCCATGTCCCTCGTTTTCCAAGACCCTCCCTCATCAACTGCCATTGGAATCCAAAGCTGTGGGCTTGGCAATTAAAGGGCCAGTGCTCCCTACCCAGCCTGCTGCCTGCTGTGGGGACACCACAGCATTTCTGACTGTGGTCGGTTCTTCTGCCACCTCCTGGCAAATGCTCTTGAATTTAGCTGTCCACTTTCCCTGATGAAATATTTATCACTAGATAACTAAACATGGCTTTTCAAATGCTTCAAGTGCTGTATGAAGGTGATGTACTTAATGTAAGCTCTGCCATTGCCATAGACCCTCCCTGGCTGTTCCTATTGACACAGGTTGCTCTCTTCTTTCAATACTCTCATCACTTGCTTTTCATTTATTCATTCGTCCATCATTCATCCATGCATCCATCCATCCTTCCATCCACCCATGCATCCAGTCATCATCCATCCATCCATCCATCCATCCATCCATCCATTACCCATCCATGCATCCATTCATCCCCCATCCACCCATGCATCCAATCATCATCCATCCATCCATCCATCCATCCATCCATCCATCCATTACCCATCCATGCATCCATCTACCTACCATCCACTCGTGTATATATGCATGCATCCATCCAGGCATTCATCATCCATCCATCCATCTATCCATCGATAAGCACCACTCTGTATTGGGTAGTCTGGTGGTTGGGAGTGCAGGCTCTGCCTTGACTTCTATGGTTGTGCCTGCTGCCTGTGGGTCCTTGGGAAGCTTCTTGGGCCGGCCGAGTGGTGCGGTGGTTAAGCGCTGGCTTGGGAAGATTCTTAACTTCTCAGAGCCTGCATTCTTCATTATCAAAAGGAATAAGGGCACCCACTTCCCAGGCTTGTTGTGAAGGTACAAGGAGATAACACATAACAAACTTGCTGGAGAACTGAGCGCTCCTCCTCATTCTCTTCCTCCTCTCATCCCATGGCACCTGCCAAGAGTCCTGTGAGGAAGATCCCAACTCAGCTCAACCAGGAGACACTGAACCAGGAATCACAAAGATGAGTGTTTCCACTGGAAGGAGATGGAGGCGGGGAAAATGCAGCCAGGAAGACTCACTAGTTTTGGGGATCAGAGAAAGAAGCCCAAGTGGAGGTTGGTTGGGGTGAGGAGGGGTACCCTGAGGAGAGCCTGAAGGAGGGACCTGTGTGAGTGTGGGGGGGTGCCCAGAGAAGGCCATATTGTCTGGTTGATCGGAAAGCCTTGAGAAATACTGTATGTACAAAAATTGTTCATGGAAACATGTTCATTTTCCAATTCACTCCCACTGGCCAAAGCACAGTTAATGTTCTGAAAAAACAAGTCTCCAAAATGTTTTTCCCTTCTCTGTAGTTTTTATTCTCTGTTCGATTTCCACCTGTGATTTTTCTGATTCTGATAGCATTTGGAGAGGGATAGAAAAGGATTGAAAACTTAGACAAGATTTTTTTTTGTTTTTTTGAGGGCAATGTCACCAGCCCTCATATGTGGGACCTGAACCCGGGGCTGCTGGCTTCCCAAGCCAGCGCTTAACCACCATGCCACTCGGCCAGCCCCGAAGTTTTTTTTTTTTTTTTTTTAAAAGATTTTATTGGGGATTTGGTGGAGGGGAACATCGTTGGGGAATCGGGGAAGGGGAACAGACAAGTTGCTGTCTTCTTGTTCTTCAGTTTAGTTGCGGAGAATGTTGCTTCACTGTTGGTATCGTCATTGCGCTCTTCCTGGATGAGGCAGATCGGTCGCTGGCCTCTGGATGTCGCTCATCGCGGCTATTGGCAGCTCACACTTGGCTGCCAGCCGCTCACGCTGGCTGCGGGCCACTCACTGTAGCCTATGGCAGCCCACTGCAGCAGGAGCTGCAGCCCACACCATCACCGGGGCTCGCACAGCCCAGCTCCAGGTGGAGCTGTTGTTAGCTGTAGAGGGCAGTGTCACTGGCCCTCATGCGGGATCCGAACCG
This sequence comes from Aselliscus stoliczkanus, assembly GCA_033961575.1. NCBI lineage: Eukaryota > Metazoa > Chordata > Mammalia > Chiroptera > Hipposideridae > Aselliscus > Aselliscus stoliczkanus. The sequence continues at coordinate 116,185,787 of CM066728.1, read as the reverse complement.
GGGCCGCTGGCATCCCAAAACCAGCGCTTAACCAATGCGCCACTCGGCCGGCCCAGCCCCGAAGTTTTTAAAATTTTTGTTGAATTGCTTTACCTGCTGGGTTGTTTTCAGGGTTTTCAATATGACTGCAAGGTTGGATTGAGAAAATACTCAACAAAGTTAGAAGATTTTCTCATTTTTTAAAAAAAACATTTTATTGGGGAATTGGGGAAGGGGAACAGTGTTGGGGAATTGGAACAGCCAAGTTATCCTTTAGTCTTAGTTGTGGAGGACGCAGCTAGCTCAGCTCCAAGCCAGTCGCCACCCGGGCGCCCGTCAGCAGCTTGCCACTGCTCAGCTCAAGGTACTGTGTTCAATCTTAGTTGCGGGTGGGCACAGCCCATCATCCCATGCAGGAGTTGAACCGGAAACCTTGTTGTTATGTTGTTAGGAGCATGTGCTTTTGCCAGCTGAGCCATCCTGCCACCTGTTGGCAGCTCACTGGACAATGTGGGAATCCAACCAGCGACCCTGTTGCTCAGAGCTCACGCTCTTAACCAACTGAGCCATTCGGCTGGCCTGAGAATTTTCTCATTTTTACTGGAAGTTTCTATCTGTTGGGGAGGGAGATGAGACCAATTTACCTGGGAATCTGGTTTGAGCTCTGAGTTTTGGGGTCAGGACCCATATCTTGCTCCACCTGGAGGATTGGAGGACTGGGAAGTACTTTGGATTTGGGGTGGGGTCTGGGGTACACAGTTTGGGGGTGGCACAAGGCTAAAAGGGGAGGCCAGTCTGGTAAACTCCGTTGGCAGAGCTTGGATTTGGACCTGAAGGCAATGGGAAGCCAGCTCTGAATCTTAAAATCCAAGATCAGAGTTTGGATTTTAAAAGTCCTGACTGTGCTTCAGAGAGGTTTGAAAAAGGCCAGTTGGGAGGTGGAACCAAGGCAGGCAGGTGGATGAAGGTGTCCCCTCTTTGTCCTCAACTGGTTTGGTTACTACCTTCAATAGTCACTGCCTCACGCTCCAGGGTACCTGGCACAGGTGAGTAGGCCTCCTGGGCACAGAGATCCACACAGAGCCATGATGGGGCCAGCCAGGGACCTTGCTGCCCCCACATCCTCCTTAAAGGGGGGCCTTCAGACCAGCTCCCAGTCTCTGGCGCCCGTGTCTGTGACAACCACCGACCTGGACATTTCCATTTCCAATGCTCTGTCCTGTTGTTTGCACACTTTCCTGTGTCATATTCGGTGTCCCCATTTTTAATTGGGGAAATAAGAGACTGCATGTTATTCTACCCAGGGCCTGGGTCGACGCGGTGGAGGTCAGAGACCATGACCACCTCCAAGACTCTAATACCCACGTGGGTAGCAGAAGCGGGGAGGCCGGTGACAATGCACAGGGTTTACGGCCAAAACAGGTTCTCCTTATGCCCCCAGCCTTCCTGTCTGGGCCTCTCCTTCCCACATTTGTAACGAGGTGATGATACCTGTCTATGACATCACCTTGCAACAGCAGAGCAGCCTGCATGCGATGACTGCTCGTATTGGCTTTCCTCGCTGGGGCCTCAGGAGAGAAGCAGGTGCGCCGGGCGGGCTCTCTGCTGGAGAGGCAGGAGGACCACCAGCCAGGCATCCTGCTCTCGGGGAAGCTGGTGGGCCGAGTACCGGCATTCGGGACATTTGGGAGCTCAGACTCCTCACATCAACGCGGGAAGGTAAGGGTTCCTGGCTACCGAGGTGTCCCGAGCATTGATGGAGACGCTCCGCGGGGAGCAGGGCCAGGGCTGGGCCGCAAGCCCTAGAACGCTGGCGCCCCCATCAACAGGGGAGACTCGATCCCGGAAGAAACGGTGGGGCCCTCGCTGGCCCTCGATTCCCGGCGGGGAGCTCTGCTCCTTGGGGGCGTCGTGACAGGGCGAGCTCAGGATGTGAGCATTCGAGGGGCACACGAGCCCTTGCCTGTCGCGTCCTTATACTTCGGTGCTTAGAAAGTGCAGGAGAAGCACGGCCTGCACCGGCCGCTTTTTAAGCAGGACGTGCGCGCGTCACGCGGCCCCTTTAAGGCGAGGGCGCTGCCCGAGGCACGGTGGCCCTCGCCGCTCCCCGTAGCGCCCTTCCGCACGGCCGGCTTTGTGCCCTCGCCCCGCCCCGACGCCGCCGGGGCCCCTCGCGCACGCGCACGCGCACTGCCGGCCCGGCGCCGCCTCGCGAGCTCGGCCTGGCTCCCGCCCGGGCGGCGGCCGACGCGACTCCGGGGCTCCCGCTCTCGCCCGCCGCGGCCCGGCAGGTAAGGGGCCCGCCGCCGCTCCCCGCTCCCCGCACCCCGCCGCCGCCGCCGCCGCCGCACGTGCTCCGGGCGCCGCCCGCCGGGCCGCTCGGTGCCGCGCCCCGCGCCCCGCGCGCCGCCCGCGGAGGCCCCGGCTCCTCCTCCGGGCGGCTCCCGGGACCCCGGCGCCCGCCCCGCGGCCCCTCCGGAGAAAGACCCGCCCCGCCGCCGGGGTCCCGCGCTGCGGTCCGGAGGCCGCCTCCCTGCCAGGCCGCCCCGCACCCGAGGGCCCAGGCCTGCGGCGGGCTTCGTGCGAGCGGGCGGCCGGGGGACGGGGGGCGGGGAGCCCTGCACCTCGGGCCCTGCCCGTGAGGAGCGGGCCCCGCCAGCTTCCCGGCCGCCCCAGCAGGACCGCGGGGCCGAATGTCCGTGGAAGGCGCCGGGCTCCGTACCCCGCGCTGCCCGGGCCGAGACTCGGGGCGCTGAGCCCGGCCGCTGGCTGCTGGTCGCGCTTTGCCAGCCCGAGGGCGGGGTGGGCTGCGCAGCTTCGGAGGCCGCCTGTTCGTGTCCCTGGTCCTCGCCTGAGGGCGGCCAGTTTGCGGGGGTCAGGCCTCAGTTTTTCTACTAAAAGGAGCTGCTCCGGGCCTCCTGAACTGCCCTTTCACCGAAAGGAAGCCTCTTCTGTTCCCACTGGTGTTTCCCTGGGCGCCCCACGGGCCACGCTCCTCTCTGCCCGCGCCTGGCCTGGCGCCCTCAGTCGCTACGTCCTGTGAGACAGACGTCCAGCCCTTGTCCCTCCGCTGCCGGCGTGTCCAGCTAACTTAGGAAGGCTGCACTGGGGCCAAGGATAACTACCCACCACGCAGCTCGCGTGTACTGAGCATCGGCCGTGCGCCTGCACTTTGTCCCCCTCCACACACTCAAGTACCGGGGCGCACGGGACCCGTCTTGCTGCGGGTAAACAGCCCTGCAACACCTAGGCTTTGCACAGCTGGGTTACGTTGTTATTCCTCTCCGCTCTTGGTTGAAGACTTCAGACATGCTCTTTTTTGTATGGCTTGCATTTCCTCTTGGTGTGACAAGAGGCTTGGGCAAGCTTTCAGTGTGAAGCCCCAAGTGAGAATTTATAATGTATAAACTCATTAATGGTGGTGCCAGCTCCTGGAGTTGGATGGCCAGTGATATTTACAAGAACATCTTGGTGGCTCCCCTTTCAAATAACGCTTTCCTGTTTGCAGAATCACCTGGAGGTATACCCAGGTGATGGAACCTGTGGAGGAAAGTCGCTTATGGACAGCTGTTGCGTAGTTGCCGCTCTCAGTGGTGAACCCTAATTGAGCTGCAGCCTTTTCCCTCTGCAGCAGGAGTCTTGCTTGCACAGTACCTGTGCAGACATCAGGCCTCTCCAGCAGGCACACCTGGCTCTGGCTTGGGCTCTCCGGCTGAGTCTTGTGGTTCTCTCACCAGGACAGAGAGCCTTTCAAGCTGCGAGTGTGCTGGAAGCAGCCTGTACCTGCAGCCTGCACATGGCAACAGTGGAGCCCCCCGGCCGTGTGGACTGCTGGGGGAGCTCGTGTTTGGACACGGTTATGAGCTCTGTTGCATCACTTGAGATGCATTTGAGGATTTGGATAAGTTCCCAAACTCATTCTTCTGTAATTTGGCAAGTTAGTTACCTGACAAGAAGCCTCTGGTTGATGTTTTTAATGGATAAGGGCTCTTTGAAGAAAATTGCTTTTTGTTTGCTTGAACGGTCCTCATTCCTACAGACCTGGGGGTAGCAGAAAAGGAAGCATCCTTGAAGGTCTGGCCTGTGAAAGGGGCCGGGGGGCGGGTGTCTTAGCACAGCATGTGAAAAGCATTCACACGGAGCTGGGCTAATAGCTGGTTCTTCAGGTTGGAGCAGTGTGCCTGCTATATGGCTCAGTAAAGTGGTCCAGTGTTTTATCCTTTTTCCTGGAAATTAATTTTCCAAATTTGGTTTGCTTATTGGCCTATGTTCCCACTGTAGATTTCGATTAGCAGACAGCTCTTCCTACTGAGTCTTCCGTTTGGAGCAGTGAACCTCTCTGTCCGCATCTCCCTGCCCGGTGGGCCTGAGAGCCATGGCAACGGAGGAGAAGAAGCCAGAGACGGAGGCTGCCAGAGCGCAGCCCACCCCCTCATCATCGGCCACGCAGAGCAAGGCACGTCCCTCAGGGCTTCTGGGGAACTGCAGAAGGCACATAGGCTGGAAGGTTCTTGGAAGTATCGTTTCAAGCCCCTAAGTCTCTTCTCCCCGCTTCAGTTAAACAGCTCCAGTTTTCATTGACCACGTGCCAAACCAGTGTTTATTGTGTGCTGTGTCGGGGGTTCCCGGACCTGTCCGCTGGGGAGGGCCTTTAGCAACCACACGGCTCCTTAGTCCTGGTTGTAAGAGTCACTGTAGGACCCAGACAACGGGTTACGAAGCACCCCCACCCTGTCCCATAGTTCTGATGCCCAGGCAGGTTTGCAGACCCTTCTGTAGACAGTGGGCATCAAACAAGACCTTTCACCACGGGACAAGCCTTCAGATTTGCGGGGGCTGCCCAGGGCTATCACAGGTGGGACATCGGTGTCATACTTCCCACTGCAGTGGGGTGGGGATTAGGATGGTGGAACCCAGCCACTGAGGTGGGTGAGGGCTGCAGGACCAGCAGGGTTGAGGGTGAATAATGAGCTCAGATTTAGACATGTTAAATTTGAAAGGTGGCATCCAGTCAGAGAGTTCTAGTCGGTGGGTGGAGTACTGATTTGGAGTTCCAGGGTAGGTCTGAGCTTGAGGTTAAGCTTTGGGAACCAAAGTCGGCCTGGTAGTCAGTTGAATTGGACTGGGGTGGTTACCTTTTGCTGACTAGTACCGTCTCTCCAACAGCCTACACCTGTCAAGCCAAACTATGCTCTAAAATTCACCCTGGCCGGCCACACGAAAGCTGTGTCTTCCGTGAAATTCAGCCCAAATGGGGAGTGGCTGGCAAGTTCGTGTAGGTATCAGTGGGCCTCAGCTGCGGGAGAGGCTGGCTGAGCTGCACGTGTGACGCCCAGGGCTTCGGGGGGAGTGCTTTCTACACCTGGCTGGGTTGGTGTGGCAAGCGTGTGTCTGGCAGCTTATGTGTCGGACTATAAAATTGTGCCCATTGCGGCTCTGGAGGGGCAGGGGTCAGAAGGTGGGGGGAGCGATGCCCGAGGGCAGGCCGGTCCCTGTGGGTGGCATGTGCAATTCACTATTCCCAGGGGCTTATGTGGGAAAGCCCAGATTTTGGACTCCGGATGACTGGACAGCCTCAGTTCTTTTTTACTTCTTTCTTTCAGCTGCAGATAAACTCATTAAAATTTGGGGCGCCTATGATGGAAAATTTGAGAAAACCATATCTGGTCACAAGCTGGTAGGTATGGGTGCTGCACGCTGCTGACTGCTGGGCAGTATAGCTCCACGAGCAAGCGGTTGGCCCCTCTTTAGGGCTTGTCAGGATAGGATGTTACCTTCCCCCCCCCCCCGAATTATTTTTAGTCGTTTTTTTGCCTGTGTTTTAAGCAGACGTCTTTGAGGTCCCCAGACGAGCATCTGCCCCTTGCAAGGCTTGGCAGAGCCACAGAGGACATGCTTTTCCTGGGGGCCCCCATGGCCTCTCCCCCGGAGCCCGTGGGGTCTCTCCCTCGGGACCCATGTTAGCTAGAGGCTTCAAGAGTTGGATGACCCTGCTTATTTGTCTTTAGTTGGATGTTGGGGGTTTGACCTTTTGGTTATTGGTATTTCGTCCCATCAAGACTGTGACCCTGAGTTTTTCTCTCCAGGGAATATCAGATGTGGCCTGGTCGTCGGATTCCAACCTCCTTGTTTCTGCTTCAGATGATAAAACCCTAAAGATATGGGATGTGAGCTCGGTAAGCCGAACTCGCACTCTCCCTCTGCGTGAGGGGTGTGTGGTGGGGAAGGGGCACCGTGGGAGAGGCTGGGTTGGGTTTGGGGAGCAGCCGGGCCCTGGACGGCCTTGCTGTCGGCAGGTGCTTTGCAGCGGTTGTAGGTTAGGTGTGGATGGCTGGGCCTGACACCGACATTAGTTACTGGGAATAACAGCTGGACAATATTTCATTTTAGGGAAAGTGTCTGAAAACCCTGAAGGGACATAGTAATTATGTCTTTTGCTGTAACTTCAACCCCCAGTCCAACCTCATCGTCTCAGGCTCCGTAAGTGCGCTGGCCTCCTGGTGGGAGGGGAGTGAGTGGCCGTTGCGTCTCACTTTGTGGCACCCGGGGCATGTAGGTGAACTTCGGGTCATCCTCTGCTGCTCATGGGGATGATGGGGCGGGGGTGGCTGGCCCTGGGCTCCAGAGGGCCTGTCAGCGCCTCCGCTCCCTGTGGCATCACGTTAATCTCTCCCTTTGTCTTCAGTTTGATGAAAGCGTGAGGATATGGGACGTGAAGACGGGGAAGTGCCTCAAGACTTTGCCCGCGCACTCCGATCCAGTCTCAGCCGTAAGTCCCTCTGGCCTGTAAACGTCCAGTTCTTGATATTCGCCCAGCAATACGGAGTGATGGTCAGAGATGGGGCCCCAGACAGATCCCACAGTCCTGTGCCCCGTGGAAGGACAGGCGGCTGTGGCAGGGGCGTCCCGAACCACACTTTACAGGCTAGGGGGCGGGAAGAAGGGCCACGCATTGGGAAGCGTAGCCGGGAGTGAAGTGTGAGTTTAGAGTGGCGTTAACTTGGATTGCTGGGCGGTGGGTGGAGGCTAGCGGGGTGACCCCGTCGTGGCTGAGGGTGCTCGGCAGGCGGGGCTCCTTGAGCGCACTGCATGTGCTCTGTGTGTGTCGAGTTGTAGAGGCCACCAGTGTGCAAAATGAATGCAGGGCTGGCCGAGTGGTGCGGTGGTTAAGCGCTGGCTTCGGAAGCCAGCGGCCCCGGTTCGGGTCCCACATTTGAGGGCCAGTGACACTGCCCTCAAGAAAAATAAATATAAAAAAAATAAAAACTGACCAAAGTATTCCTCTGTTAGCAAAGAGCCTGAGGTGGTTTCATAGCCAGTCTGCTCATGAGAAGTAGGAGGACTCTGTGTAAACAGTGCCCACTGCCGCCGAGCGGGTGGCTGCTCTCACTTCCTGAAATTGCGTGGTTGAGCGCTTTTTGGCCGTCTCAGCCTTGAAAGGCCTTTTGGCCCCTCTGAGGCCAGAGCGGAGCCATGATCCGTACAGGACGCGTGGCGTGTGCTTGTAGCCGGCGCGGAGGCCAGGCCACGGCCAGTGCCTGGGTGTGGAGAGGGTGCCCGGCCTGACCCCAGGCCTGCGCCCTCTGCCCTCCAGTGTGGGCACAGTCCCGAGTAGAGCTGCCTTTCACACAGGCCACAAGTGAACGAGCCAGGGGACCAGGAAATGCATTGAGAGCGCCCTGTCTGTGTCACAGTGGTCGGGGACGGTGATGTGGAGTCTGATCTAAAACAGTGGAAGGGTTTTGAGTCTCCGTTTCTTACAGAAGTAACAAGCTCATTAGAAATGCAGAGCAGCGAGCGGGAGATGGGTTGGTCGCCCACAGCTGGAGACTGCCCCCGGGTGCTTTGGCTTTTCAGTGCTTCCCAGTGTGCCTGCTGTGTGTAAAGAGCAGTGGCTCTGCACCACAGCTGCTGCTCTGCGATGAAGGTGCCTCGGGTCTCCCCTTGTCCCGCATGTCCTGCGGCCCCTGGCCCTGCGTGCCCTGTGGGTAGTTGACACTGTGCCAGTCACCCCAGGGGTGCTTGTTTGTAACTCACTTTTACCAGAGGGCGTGCTGCTGTGCACACCGGCCTTTGAAGCTTTGTGTGCATGTGTGACGGTCTCTGCAGGACGGACTTCAAAAGGGAACGCAGTGTCCGAGCTCACACGTGGAGCTCTTTAGTAGACACATGTTGGAGCTAGCAGCCTCAAGATGCTGGTATTCTGCTGGCTCCCTCCCCATCCCTGTCCCTGTCCGCACTGTATCGGGCCACTGTCCTGTCCTGCCTGGACCCCTATATCAGCCTCTCCCCTGAAAGCCCCCTCCTGTGCATCTTGCCCTGCACCCCTCACCCCCTTGCCAGCTGGGTGGCCTGTTTTCTCGTTTGCTTCGCCCACTGTTTCCTGCCTTGTTGGTTTTGCACGAGCTTATTGTCTCCAGGTGTCCCCTCCGTAGGGAGCTCCAAGTGTGTTATCTGAGTTGAGACTTGGTGTCCCCATTAGGTTCTGTCTCATTGCTTCTTATTTCTTCGTAGCATTTACATTTTTTGACTATCTTCTGGAAGGTACCATGTGGGCTGAATTGCCTCTGACACCTGTGTTTGCCACCAGTGATACTTGGATGTGGTTGGGCACATTTATTCCTACTAAGATTCATTTGGAAAAAAGAAGGAACGAAAAACCGAAAGATAAATCAGTTAGAAGAAAGGGACTTCTCAGGTTGGAATGCCTGTATCAGAAGATGTGTCCCACCTTCCCCTGTCGTGGGCAGAGTTAGGCTTTCAGATCACCTAAATGGTGTGGAGATACCGTAGTCAGCCTCTGGGACCAGCAGCAGATTGGGGTCATACGGCGCCTGGGGACAAGGTCTGGAGCAGCCTGGATCTCGTTTCTGTCCCTTGTGCACATCTGGGAAGGCTGAGCTGCTGGGGCATCCCCAGCACTAGGTGTCTGGGACTCCTGGTTCTTGGCACTATCTGGGAAGGACCCCTGAGTGAGAAGGCACCAGTTCCTGAGTAAGTAGGTTTTCCTCTCCTGAGTTTTGTTACTTGTTTAAAGTGAGGTCAGGTGAAGTAATTTTTAGCCAGTTTGGGGTCAGGCTGCCTTCACTGCAGTGGCAGGTCCACAGACAAGCTCTCAGGCTTGGCCTCTATCTGGGAGGTGAGTGGGTCTTGGGATGGTTGGTTGTGTGTGTTTGTTTCCAGCAGTACATTTCATAGTAAGTGATTTACCTACTCAAGACATGTGTCAGGGTTGATTTTCTTTGTTGTTGTTTTTTAAAGACTTTATTGGGGAATTGGGGGTGGGAACAGACAAGTTGCTGTCCTTTTGTTCTTCAGTCTAGTTGTGGAGGACGTTGCTTCGCTGGCCCATGTTAGTATTGTGATCATTGCACCCTTCCGGGGTGAGGCAGTCATTCTCTGGCTATTGAACGGCCTCTCATGGCGCCTCTCAGCAGCTCACGCTGGCTGACAGCCACTCACAGCAGCCCACCGCAGCCCACCGCAGCCCACACCATCCCACACCGTCGCCTCACCGCAGCCCAGCTCCAGGTGGAGCTGTTGTTCACCATCTTAGCTGTAGAGGGCGCAGCATCACTGGCTCTCATGTCATGTGGGATCCGAACCGGGGTCCTGCTGCTCAGAGCTCACATCCCAAGCCAACTCCTAATCAACATACCACTTGGCCAGACCTGGTTTTCTTTTTATGGTTCAGTCATCCTTTGTAAAACAAACTTGCATGAGACACTGGGTAAAAATGATCATTTTATCCTTGCTGCTCGCATGTCTCTGTGTCTTCAGGAAATCAGTAGAGTTGAAAGCAAATGGTGGTGCATCAGTGAGTAGCAGGTAGCAGGTGCACTGTTTATTGTGAGCGTTGATGAGTGGGAGGGCCACTTGGGTAAGAAGCAGTGAGTCGATGGACTAAAAGTTTCTCTTCCCCCCTCCCCCCCATCAGGTGCATTTTAACCGGGATGGATCCCTTATAGTGTCGAGCAGCTACGATGGGCTGTGGTAAGTGGAGAAACTTCCTTCATCAGCCAGTTTTTGGTAAAGGCGGGCCTCGGGGCGTACGGCAGCGGGAAACAGGTCTCTACCCTCAAGCTGTGGCAGGGGCTGCGGACAGAGGGACACACAGCACAGCCTTGGAGGGTGAAAGTGCTGCAGAGGCAGAGAGTGGGGTGGGGGGCTCCCCCGCAGAGGCCAGGCAAGGCGCTCTGGGCTGGACTGGGCTCTCTGTACACACAGCCAGGTGTGCGCTTCACAGGCTCCCGGCCTTGGGGTGCGGAAGTGAATGTGCTGACAGCTGAGCAGTCAGTGGACCAGCCTGCGTCCCACTGAGGAAGTGTCAGGTTCGGGAGAGTGGCGACAAGCACAGCACCGAGCTTAGTCTCAGTGGGTCATGCTCATAGGGTGTCCTCATGCAAGGTGTTCACGTTTAAGAGACCTGAGGGTAGATGGCAGAACTACATGTTTTAGATTAAACTCGGCAAAGTCCGTGATGGGGGCACACGTACAGGTGACGTGTTCACTGTATTGGGTTCGGAGGGACGGCATTGTCACTCACTAAGTGGGGCCAGCATGGCGGCAGCCGCTGGCAGAACTGATGACCCTAGTGGAACTTCCCAGTTACAGGGGAGAAAGACAGCATGACTAGAAATTTATCCACATTTAGCAAAAGTAACATAAGAAGAAAACAGAGTCACATGAATAATACACGTGACAATCCATGGGAGGAAAGGAGATGAGATGGATCAGGTGTTCCAGGAGTAGTGGAGTCGGCTGAAGCCCCTCGTGGAGACTGTCAGGTGTGGGCTATTCGGCCTCTGACTCTGGGGCTGTCGCCGAAAAACACACCTGAAACCAAATGGGCACTGCGGCTTTGACGCAGGATGGACAGATGATGTCGGGCAGATCGAAAGCAAAGAGCAATATTATTGAACGTGAGTGGGATTTAAAGATGGAGCCTCAAGCAGGGAGAGAGGGACACATCACGAACCAGGCTGACTTGATGAAAAAGACTGAGAATTCAGTCTTCGAAACCTTTGCACCGAGCAACGCAACAGCCCAACGCGAAAACTGGAAACATCAGAACAAAAGCCTAACGCGACCTTCAGACGGTGACGGAAGGGGACCCAGCGCTGAGCAGGCCTGGGCGCTGGCTCAGGCTGTGTGTGCTCACGGGGGAGAAGAAGAGCACTGCGCACGGCAGAGGGGCATTTGCTCAGGGCAGGGACCAGTCAGAACGACTTACGGACTCGCTCTGAAAACTTCCTAAAGAAATCAGAAAAATGAAAAGCATACCCAGAAAGTGGAGGAGGAAATTGATGAAGTTAGAAGATGGAGAAAGGAGACAAATAATAGACAATTTTGAAAAACCCTGTTCTTTAATGAGGCCAGTAAATATTAATAGTTAGCCTTTATAAGCCCAAAGAAAAAGCAGCCATAAGCAGGATGAAAATAGGGCGTGGGTGGCTCACCCACGGGGAGGGGGCGCCATGTCTCGGCAGCAGGTGCGACTGGAGCAGAGCAGTTTCTGTTTCTTGAGTTGACCGAGGAAAGGGAACAGGGACCCGCCCCCAGCGAAGGGGCTGGAAAAGGTGGTTGAAGGGCTAAGAGTGCCGGCAGGGCCCGTGCTTGCATACTGAAACCCACTTACACTACAGCGACTGCCTCCCTGGGAGACTTCTGACCCCAGAAGAAGCTAGAGCACCCCTACTCGGTTACAGGCCCCGCCCGCTCCCGCCCCACGCTTAATTGCTGGTCCAAAAGGAAGCCACCGCAGACAGGTCGCTTGTGTAGAATATCAACGTCATGTTCCAGAGATACCGTTAGCAAAGTGGGCCCAGCAGTGCAGTCAAAATAGTATTCTATGACCAGGCGAGTTTGTGGGGTAATGCCAGGATTGTGAAAATGTAATAAATATCACAAAACCCATAATCTAATTAATCTTGCCAATAAAGCAAGGCAGACGGCCATATAATTTATTACCAGTAGAAGTCAGGTAGGCAGCTGATAAGAGCCAGCAGCCCATCCTAATAAAAACTCCAGCAACAGAGGCCAATATTGTCCATTTACCAGAAACTTGAATATCTTTTCTAGTAAGTGATGACACGCTAAATCCGTTTCTACTAATGTCAGGAGCAAAACAGCCGTGCCATTCCCCATCATTCAGTGTTACTTGAGTTTCTAGTTAATGTGATAAGAAAATAAAAGTAATTGTTTGAACAGTGGGTAGAGATTGAACTCTCAGCAGCAGATGATGTGTTTGTATGTTTCTTATTTAAAAACCACTGATACGGCCCTTGACAAACACCAGCTCGTTTCGTCCCCATACCAGTGCTGTGATGGGGCCACTTGGTTTTCGCCATCAGTACTTGCCTGGTTCCCCTCAGCAGGTAAGTGACAGCCAGGGTCTAGCACACACGTCTGGCCCCAGGGTCCTGCCGGCTACAAAGCGCAACCCAGCCTTTGATCAGGTAAATGCTTGGAAACCGACGGTTTGTCTCTCTGCCTGGAGTTAGCAGTAAGTGGGTGAGAAAACAGCTCCATGTGTGATAGTGACAGAAACGTTAGGTTGCTTGCGAATATGTCTCAACAAGAAAAAGCAGGACCCAGGTGGAGAAGAGGGGGACGTGGCACTAAAGGGACACAGCGAAGAGCAGGAGGACAAACGAGGCAGAGTACTTGAGAGTACAGTGGTGCATAATAAGGGGCCTCCATCCTGGGAGGGGCGCCCTTCACCCCCGCGCCCAGGCCCCCACCTGGGGACTCATGCCCCTGCAAGTGCGGATGCTGACACATGGTGGCGTGTGCTTCCAATTATCTTGTCTCTGCACCAGAATCCCAGAAGCCCTGAAACAACTGATGTGACGTCCATACTGGGAACAGCGGCTCTTAGAATTAAGTTCGCTTTTGAACTTAGGGCTGTCCAACAAATTGCATGTGATGATCTATTTTTATATAAAACAAACTCCCCTGAGTGGCTCCGTGCTCGGAGTGTGTGTGCGTGTCTGGGAGACCAGCAAGGAACCTGGCAGGGCTGCCAGCGCCTGCCCCAGGGCCGAGGAGGGTGGAGGGGCCGGTCATTCTCCGTGGTGCCTTCCCGTGTTGTGGACGTGCGCCTTGTGTAAGAGAAACCCACGTGGAGACCGAGGGTGCAGTGCCACCTCGGTCCCTAGAATGGAAGAGATGAGTAAGGCATACCTGAGAAACTCAAAGGCGGGAAAGTATGTTGGTTGTAGAGCTTGGACCTAATTAGGAACTGGGAAGGCGTACGCTGTGTGTAGGAACGCGCTTGTTAAGGTTTTCATCTTGGTTTTGCAGCCGGATCTGGGACACCGCCTCGGGCCAGTGCTTGAAGACGCTGATCGGTGAGTGCTGGGCTTCGCGCCTGGTCCACGTCCCTGTCCTCCTGCCCGAGCTGCACTGCCACACCCCGCGCTCTGCCGCGGCTTTCTGGGAGGCTCCCGCCTCCTGACCGTTCCGTCTCCCACCAGCTCCTCCCTGGCGAACTGGGGTAGCGGCCGCTCCGTGTCCTTGCAAGGACCCCTGAGCCCCACCGACTCTGCCTGTGCCTGGCCGACCGTGGGTCTCCCCCTGGCCTGGGCCTCGGGGGCTGTCCCCTCAGATCATGTCTTGAGCAGATGCAGTTGGCCCCACCTGCCAGGGCTGCACAGGGGTGGGCAGGAAGCCATGGTGGTCTCTGCAAATGGCGCTGGAGTGGCGCCTTGGGGACGAGGGGAGGGTGGTTCTGGGCAGGGGCGTCATGTGGTGGAGTGGGAAGCCTAGCCTGGCCTGGGCAGGGGTGTGCTGCCCGGGCAGGTGTGCGTGTGGACAGGCACGATGGGGAGGGGAGGGGAAGGGGTCCTGGGAAGCTTTTGACCAGGGGAGTGTCGCTGTTGGAGGGCCCATCGCCTGAGTCAGCCTGGAGGCCTTCGCACTTATTTCTAGGTTTACGGCAGAGCCAGGCAGGTGTAGCTTTCCGGGCCGTGGTCAGTCCCACGTGTGGGGAGGCACATGGCCCACCCGAGGAGGCACTGCCCCTGTGCGTTCTTTCCATGGCTGTCAGAGCACGCGTGGCCATGAGCCCGCTGGGGCCACCATGACAACACGCCACAGGCTGGGGGCCTCAGCGACAGAAACTGCCCTCCCACAGCTGTGGTGTCGGCAGGCCTGTCTTCGGCCTTCTCGGTGTGTCCTCGCACAGCGGCTCCTCTGTGAGTGTGCCCTGGTGTCCCAATCTCCTTGTCTTACAGACACCGGTCAGCTTGGACCAGGGCCGCCCGGAAGGGCCTCACTTGGGCCGAATCAGCCCGTTAGAGGCTGTCTCCAGGGAGAACCACGTTGGAGGTGCTGGGTTAGGGCTTCAGGAGGAGGGCTTTGAGAGGACACAGGGCGGCGCGGCCCTAACAGCGGCCTTTGTGGTTTTGCTTTACGGGCCACGCTTGTGACGTGCATCCTTACTTCCCTCTGCGACGTCACACTGTGTCACAGTGCCTCCCCCAGAGGCTGGGGCCGCCACCTCTGCCAGGTGAAGCGCCTGCTCTGTGTTTAGCGCTGTTTTGACATATTGAACCCTCGCGGCCATCCCGCAGGTGGGTGGGAAACGGAGGCTCAGGGAGCCTAATGACGCAGCCGTAGGCCAGCAGCAGGGGCCTCGGGAAGGCAGGGGCTTGGGCCACCATTTCCTGCCCGTTTCTGACTTCAGGTCTAGGGAGTTAGAACTTTCTGGACTTGAGCTGGCAGGTCCCATGACGCTTTGCTAAACACAGAGCTGGGGTCAGGACTGTCAGCACCCGTCACCTCGTCTGTTACGTGCCACCTTCCTGTGTGGTCCTGGGATCCGAGGCGGCTGAGTGGCCTCACACCTTCACATGTCCTGCGCAGTGTCTGGGACTGGTTGGCAGCATAGGTGCCGTGGCCAGGCCCCGGTCTTCCTAGGCGGTAATGCCGCTCTCCCCCAGGGCCCGGGACACCAGCCGCCCCTGCTCCCACTCCAGGGTGCATGTCCCCACCATCTCCTTCTCGCTCGGGCCAGGGAAACGCGCTCCTCCAAACGTGAGGCTTGTAGGACCCTCACGGAGCTGGGGCTGCCCGAGTGCCGACCCCTTGTCAGCTGTGCGAGGGGCGCCTGCTGAGCCCCACGGTGGGGTCAGAAGCAAGGATGTGGGTACGCTGTCAAGGTGGTTTCTGGAGGGAACTTACAAATCTTGCTGTAACCGAGGAGCAGGAAGACGTGAGCTTACCCCCATTGTTTCCGCCGTGCTCATAGCCTCAGCCCGGCTGCACACTGGCGCCGGCTCTCGTGAGGAAGTCGATCCTGAGCCCTCGTGCTGGCCGAGAGCCTGGCAGCCGGCCCGAGGCGCTGCTGGCCTGGTGCTCCTCAGGCCCCGTGGCACGGGTCCCTGGGTGGAGGCGCATCGACAACTCTCACGACTGGTGAAGGGAGGTGCCGCCGACTCCTCGGGTCCTCTGACAGGGTGGTGGCGGCGGCGCCGGCGGCCTCACTGGGACTGTCCTGTGCGGTGATGGGGCGTTCTCCTCCCCGGCCCCAGCGCCCCTGCCTCAGCCCGCGTGTTTCCCTGCAGATGATGACAACCCTCCCGTGTCTTTTGTGAAGTTCTCTCCGAACGGCAAGTACATCCTGGCTGCGACCTTGGACAAGTAAGCGCTCCTGCCTCCCAGCTCCCAGGGAGTGTGCTTCCTCCCGAATTAAACCTCCTGAGGCAGTTCGGACCCAGATACTCCTGTTGGGCGCCGGCTTCCGGGATGCTGGCAGGGGCCTGTCTGCCAGGGGCAAATCTCTGTGGTGACGCGGTGGCCAGGGCGGCCCCTCCCCTGGCCCCTCTCTGGACGGGGCTTGCCTCCTGGTTCTGCCACAGCACCTTGGCCTTCCCTGTGGTCCAACTTGCCCTCCTGCCTGCGGGAGGTCTGTTAGGCTCCGCCTCCCTGTGCACATCGGGGCTGCACCTGGGTCTCAAGCTCTCTCCAGGCTCTGCGTCCCCCCATGTGGGAGGGCTGGGTTCCTGCCCAGGGAGGAGGGAGGGAGTGCTGCCGCTGACCTCTGTTCTGGGGGTTTTGGAACCAGCACCCCCACATCCCTTCGTGTGGGAATGCGATGACCACATAAAGATTTAGGGAGCTCCCAGCAGCTTCCTTTAAAAACGTCTATTTTTGAACCACAAGTATTTGGGGTTCTTGCACTGTGCGCCGGGATGTCCTTAGAACACTGGATGCCGTGCTCTGCCTGCTGGCCCCCGCATTTGGACAGGGGAGGGGCTGCCACCGCTGGCTTTGCTGCAGATATGCGAGCAGCAGAGGGGCACAGTGACAGCTGACAGGCCTCCTTGGAAATGCTTGGTGGACTCACCCCCTTTCTCTGCCTTCCAGCACTCTGAAACTCTGGGACTACAGCAAGGGGAAGGTGAGCAGCTGGGCGATGGCCCGCTCGATTCTGGGTTGTGCAGTGTCCCGGGCTGTGGCTTTGGTTGGTGGCAGGGCTGAGCGTGGAGCTGAGGCAGCGGGGACTCAGAGAGCGGGCTCCATTGCACTGGTTTCGTGCACATTTCTGAAAGATGGGGGGTGTGCAGCCTGCCAGCCTGCAAGGCAAAGCCCGAGCACTTTGGTTTTGTGCTGGAGGGGTTTAGAGTGCTTTTCCGAACAAGGTGTAGTCAGCTGTAAAGTGCCCACCCTCAGACTCGGGGAGGTGTCTGGAACGTGGGGAAACGGTGACTCTGAACAGAGCTGTTACCCTTCCTTTTCAGTGCCTGAAGACATACACCGGCCACAAGAATGAGAAATACTGCATATTTGCAAATTTCTCAGTCACTGGTGGGAAGGTACGTTTTCTCCAGCCTCCTTCCCAGATTGCCTCGCGGAGAGGTGACCTCGCTACAGGGTGGAATTCTTAGACACACTTTCTGTGCCCACAAAACAAGTAGGATTTGTTTTTTTAACCCAAATGGAGTCACATGACTCGCACTGAGATAGGGGATGTCTTTACACGCCTGTTCCTGGACCCCCCCTCCCCAATTCTGTTAACAGGCGGTGGTGAGGCGGGGTGATAACTGATCAGCTGGCATGTCCTTGAAGTCAGGGCGTGTGGCCACAGCCTTCTCCCTGGGGGATGGCTAGCTCAGGCGCACGTCCTGAGGGGTCCTAACAGGCCTTCCTGCCCTGAGCGGGTCTTCACTGGAGTGGCTTAGTCCCTCGGTCCAGGTGGCATGTGACTAAAGAGTAGATGTGACATTCAGCTGAGATGTAAGCGACATAAACACTTGGAATGTGCTAATTTAAGAAAGCACCTTATTCCCCAGAAGCCTAGCGTGTGGCACGGTTCTAAGTGGTGGGCGGGAGAGGGCAGGGCTGGCGGACTCGGGGAGGGTGACACTGGCTGTCCTGGACAGGGACGGAAGCTCAGTGTTTCTATTCCAGCACAGCAGCCCCCGGAAGGGCGGGTGTGAGTTTTGGGCTGTAAAATCATCCCGTCCGGTCCACACAAGCAGACGCGGACCTGGGTTTCTCACATTCCCTCCCTTTTCGTTGCTGCCCTGTCCAGTGGATCGTGTCTGGTTCAGAAGATAACCTGGTGTACATCTGGAACCTACAGACAAAGGAGATTGTACAGAAATTACAGGGTCACACAGGTGAGCTGGAGTCGTAGCCGCACGCCCCTTTGCCCAGTGGCGGTTGCTGGACAAGCACCAGGGAGACGGCATCTCGCTGTGTGGCGTGTGAGTCCACCTGTTGCTCCTTGGCCCTCTGGTGGCCTGGAGGACGCTGCTGACGAGTGGCTGTGCCCAAGCTCCCAGCCGGCCGGGCCAGTCTCGGCTCTCGCTTCCTCTTCCCATTCGTCTGCCAGGCTGCTCAGCCTGATGTCCAGCCGGATTCTGTGGCCACTTAGGTCCAGACTGGTGCAAGGAGTGGGGACGTCCGCTGGTCATTGTAGGGGCTCTGACCGTCTCCCAGGCAGCTGAGGGGCTGCCCCCCTCCCCCGTTCTTCAGCATCCGGGGTGTCTTCCTTCCCCTCACCAGCTCTTCAGTACTGAGTGCCCCCCACCTGCACCTGCTGGTCTTCCCTCCGGCACCTCTCTACTGTAGTTAGTAGAGGGGTGAGTCAAACAGTCTCCCCTAAAAGAGCAGCTTCCCCATGACAGGTCACCCCAGGGGGGCATCGATGCTCTGTCTGCGCAGTTGGCGTGCTCCCCCCCACCCTCCTTGCAGGGATCATTGCAGGCAGCCTGGGCGACACTCAGTGCTTGTGGAAGCCATGTGGGGAACAGGTCAAATTCAGAGGTTCTGTTTATGTGAAAGCTGTAAACACCTTAGGGTGGCCGACCCGAGGTGCCAGCTCGTGAGAGGCGACGTCCCCGCCTGGTGGATGGACTTGCCTCGTGGAGCTAGCAGCCCTCGTGGGCTCACCTGCGGGGGGCGCTGGGAGCGCCGGCTCTGAGTCCAGGTGAACGGGCATGGTGTCCATCTAGCGAGGCCGCCTGTGGCAGCCCCCTGGTGTGTGTGCACGGCACAGTGCCGGGGCTGTTCTGGGGCCTGGTTCGAGGGCATGCTGCTGCTGTCCCCTTGCAGAGGGCCTGGCGCTCAGAGGCCACTGCCTCACGCAGCTTCCCAGGCCAGGGCTCACCATCCTGCAGGCCGGCTGTCCTGGGTGGCCCCCGGCTCCGTGGGCTGGCATCTCAGTGCTGGTCGCTGTTGGTAGCGCCCTGAAGGCTTGTTGCAGGGAACAGCTGCGCGAGGTGGCGGTCAGCGGCTGGGTGGGCAAGGCTGGGTGCGGGAGCAGGTCCCCGCATCAAGGGGGCACTGCTCTTGACTCTGTTTGCAGATGTTGTGATCTCAACGGCCTGCCACCCAACAGAGAACATCATCGCCTCAGCCGCGCTGGAAAACGACAAAACGATTAAGCTCTGGAAGAGTGACTGCTAGGCCCTTCGGGTGCCATGGGAGGAGCTGGCAGGAGGCGACCCGGTTGGCAAGGAGCGAGGTGTCTCAGGGGTTTCCCTTGGTCTGGGCCTGGGGGCCGGGGAGCCGCCTCTGAAGGGGAAGTGTTACCGCCAGAAAGTTGTAGAAGGTGACATTTCTCGCCAATTCCTCTCACACTGTCTGGGGAAGAGTTCTTAGTCTGTATTATGTTCAGTCAATAAGAATTTAATTTTTTATTACAAAAGGGTGAAGCTCAAATTACATGAGTTGTGTTTTTTTCCAGTAAGTGTTCTGTACCGTTCTTGATGTTTTATTACCAGTGCAAGCGCTGTGACCAGTCGCCACCGCGGCCTCACCCAGCCTGGCCTCTGCAGGGCGGGTCCCCTCGTGTCTGTCCAGTAGATGCTCTAGCGACACGGTTGTCAGTCATCGATTCCTGCCTGTAGTAGTTCCCAGTGTATTTTGAAGTCTTTCTGGAAAACACAGACCACTGTGAGGTTATTCTGTGTACAAAACCTTTTGTATTTCGGGAATTTGCAGTCCCTGTGCTGATGGCATGGTGGTGGCACTCACTAGTCTCCGCTTTTGTGTCCCTGGTGTTCACACAACAAGCAGCACCATAGGTTGTAATAAAGGTAGGATTTGTGCACGGTTGCAGCAGCTGCGATCTCACGCGAAGCTTGTCTCCGCTGGCTTTTGTATGAAAAGCCTCAGCTGGCAGGGGGTTGAGAGGACTTTTCTTGAGGCCAGATACCTCCAATGACGCTTGCATTCTTTCCTTGTCCCCCAGAAGCCTGGGGCCGCAGAGGACTAGACTCCCCGCAGCCTAACCCAGTGAACGTGGGGCCCGGGGACCCTGAGACGCCCTGTTGGCCGGCAGACGGCTGTCTCGGGGAAGGCTGGGCCGGATGAGGTGCCTCAGTTCCAGGATGAGACTGTGGTCTGAGGGTTCAGGCTGGTGCCCGCCCCTGTTGGCGGCCTGAGGACCGCAGGCTCCGTGGTGTCCTCGGTGGGCCTGGGGGCTGGCTTCTTGAGGTGCAGTGGGTGTCATCCAGCCGCCTGGCCTCCCCAGTAGGCGGGCCTTGGTGGGGGTGGTAGGACTGCAGAGTGGTTTGTAGCTGCTGTCAGTCCACGGGGACCCTTGGGGACCCCTGTGTGCAGTGCAGCAAGGTGCACCGAGGGCTTCGGCCCCCTCCTGCCAATGCCCGGACCTTTGCGGTGGAGGCTGCCTGCCGCACTGAGGAGAGGCCCGGGCGGCGTGTTCGCGCCTGGGGCTGGGGAGCAGCCGGCCGATGTCGCCAGCCTGCCTGCCAGCCTGCTCTGCCTCCCTAAGGTCTAGCGTCCCCGAGGCCGGGGTTCTGGGCCGAGCCAAGTGACAGGTGAAGCCTGCAGGGCCTTCAGTAGGCTGGGCGGCGGAGCCTGCAGGGCCTTTAGTAGGCTGGGCGGCGGAGCCTGCAGGGCCTTTAGTAGGCTGGGTGGCGGAGCCTGCAGGGCCTTTAGTAGGCTGGGCGGTGGAGGAAGTTGGGGCTGCCCTCAGGTTTCCTGGGAGCCCTCTGGTGGCTGCTGTCACATGAGCAGCATGACAATTAATTCTAAAAGCATCCGGAAATAAGCTTCCTGCAGTTTCCCGTCCTCCTTGGAAGCCGCTGTACCAACAGGTTATCTGTTCTAGGAATGAGCTGCTGCAGTAAAATGGGTTAAACGCTTGGGCTGGGACCCGCGTTTGCAGCATGTTTTGATAGAAAATGCTACGGTTCTGTGTGTCGGCGTTCCAGTGACTCTGTTTTGGGGTTCACTAAGAGACGTCGAGGTCCCTTCTGCTTTGTTGGTCCAGGTGTCCGTTTGCCCCTGGAAGAGGGGTGCGTTTGGACACCGTGTCCTTGAATATATTGTATTTTTTCTACATTGGAATTCTCTGTTGTAGATTTATGTAAAAATACTTCCTCTTTTGGAAATAAAGATTTTCATGTCTTGTAATTTGGTCCCGTAAGAAATTTTTACCTTATTGTGTAGCTGTTATCTGAGGGAGCCGAGGTGGGGAGGTGGTGCAGCTGACATGGCCCTTTCCTGCTCTAGGCCAGTGCACTCTGGTGGCAAGTTCGTGGGTTTTTAAAAAAATAGCCATTCTCACTATGAAAGTTACGTATTTGTGCTAATTATTGACAAAAATTTTTTAAAAAAGGCCAAGAATAACTCACCCAGGGCCGGCCGAGTGGCACATTGGTTAAGCGCTGGTTTTGGGATGCCAGCGGCCCCAGTTCAGATCCCACATGAGGGCCAGTGACACTGCCCTCTACAGCTAACAATAGCTCCACCTGGAGCTGGGCTGTGCGAGCCCCGGCGATGGTGTGGGCTGCAGCCCCTGCTGCAGTGGGCTGCCATAGGCTACAGTGAGTGGCCCGCAGCCAGCGTGAGCGGCTGGCAGCCAAGCATGAGCTGCCAATAGCCGCGGTGAGCGACCATCCAGAGGCCAGCGACCGATCTGCTTCATCCGGGAAGAGCGCAATGACGATACCAACATGGGCCAGTGAAGCAACATCCTCCGCAACTAGACTGAAGAACAAAAGGACAGCAACTTGTCTGTTCCCCTTCCCCGATTTCCCAACGCTGTTCCCCTCCGCCAATTCCCCAATAAAATCTTTAAAAAAAAAAAAAGAATAATTCACCCAGATTCCCATGACCATTAACATCTTGGGTAATATCTCATAGTATATTCATTAAAAACAAAACTTTATTATGGATAATTGCAAACAAAAGTGGAGAAAATCCTTATGTCATTCCACTTCAAAAACAACCACATCTCAGTTCTTGTGCGTCTCCCGTTATTTGTGTATAAATCCCAGACATTTTATTATTTTAGCAGTGAATACATAGTAACTGAAAGAAAAGTCTCCAAAAGCATAGTCACAACAATACCACATTCACACCTAACATATTCTTTTTTTTTTTTTTTTGAGGGCAGTGTCACTGCCCCTCACATGTGGGACCAAAACAGGGCCGCTGGCTTCCCAAGCCAGCGCTTAACCACCGTGCCACTCGGCCAGTCCCTAAATATTCTTTTTATTTATTTTTAATTAGTTTCAGGTGTACAACACAGTGCAATAGTTATACATTTTACCCCTCAAAGTGACAACCCCCCACCCCCCCTTAAATATTCTTTAATCAAATATTCGGTGTCCAGATTTCCCCAGTTGTCTTA
Source organism: Aselliscus stoliczkanus (assembly GCA_033961575.1). Taxonomy (NCBI): domain Eukaryota; kingdom Metazoa; phylum Chordata; class Mammalia; order Chiroptera; family Hipposideridae; genus Aselliscus; species Aselliscus stoliczkanus. The sequence goes on along the minus strand of CM066728.1, from coordinate 116,163,694 downwards.
ACATCTTTAAAAAAGGGCCATGTCTGGGGCCGGCCGAGTGGCGCTGTGGTTAAGCGCTGGTCTGGGAAGCCAGTGGCCCTGTTTTGGTCCCACATGTGAGGGGCAGTGACACTGCCCTCAAAAAAAAAGAAAAAGGGGGGGCATGTCTACACACAGGCACACATACACACACGTGGTTTGGGCTGGTGCCGGCGAGGCCCACCTCCATGTGAGTGGCCACCTCCAGCTCACTGCCAGTTCCCTCCCCACGCTTCTGGGACTGCTGTTCTGCCCGGCTCTAAACTGGTTCTGAGCTGGAGGCTGAGCTGAAACTGGATGATGCTGGATTTTTAAACAATCGAGTCAATTCAGGTTTACCTAATTTGGTAAGCATTTTTCTGGGTCCCAAATGAGCCCTCCATTTAAGCCTCACAGCAGTTTGTATGGGGACAAAAGGGGAAATGCCCTCAACCCTTCGGGTTGCTTTTCTGGAGATTTCCATTTGTCTTTCTCTGCTTGCTAACCTGTGAGGCAAGTGCTGGAAGCAGGCAGTTGTGCTGGCGGCGGGTGCGATGCACTCCCGCAGGCCTGGCTGCCCTCAGCGGAACGGCCGCCTGGTGGGCTGGAGAGGCAGCGACGGGGGCTGAAGGCCCGAGTGACCCAGGTCCTGCGCCATGGCCAGGGGCTGGAAAAGAGCCGCACCGGCCGCGCGCCCCCGTGGAGACCCTGAGCCCCTTGGGGGGGCGGCCGGAGTGGAGCAAGGGAGGCAGACGCGAGTGGCGGTAAGATCCCGACTTTTGTCGGTGTCACCAGCACAGCAAAGGAGGACTCACATGCCGCCCTTACCCAGAAGACGAGAAGCGCCAAGAGACTTCGCTGATGGACGCGAAGCTGGCAAAGCCGCCAGGACCCCGCAGGGCACCAGCCACACTCTCTGGGCCGGTTTGGCGTTTCTGGCCTGGCCGCGGGGGGCGCAGTGGCCGAGGGGCTGGCTGCACGGACAGCGGGCGACCAGCCCTCCGAATCTGGGCCTCTTTCAAGGCCGTACGGTTTTTCCTGACGGTGACCTGCTCCGTGGAAGGGAGGCTGCAGAAGGCCTCTGCGGCGGGGAACTCGACCCGACCAGAGGAGGTCACGGCGCCGCGGCTCTGACGTCCACCCAGGAGAAAGGCTTCAGTGTGACACACGCGGAGCGGAGCAAGTCGCCTCCGTGCATCACCCAGTTCCCCTGCACAGGGCTAACCCAGAAAAACAGTGGTTAGATGCCACGAAGTAGGTGGCAATGCCTTAACCGTATGCGTGTTGTTAGGCCCGAGGGCCTCTTCCATCCTTGTCAAGGGGAGTGCTAACCTTCTCTCCTTTCATACAACACGGCTTTCACTGCGCGCGTGCGGTATTTAAGGCGCTGCATACCTGGCACTTTACACTTATGGTGATGTTAGATGTAGGCCTGAGCTGTATGAATGAATGAATGTGCCCACATCCGACGGGGAATCTCACTATTCACACGAAATAGTCTACATTCATTTTAGCGTGTGAGAAAAAGAAAACAACCTATGTTTTTTGTGCTATAATATATTCATAAAACCAGCCAATCAAGGGCTGGGAGAAATACCCGGAAGTCCTTAGCGTCCTTCAGCCAAGTAGATTCCCCCGGAAACAAAACAGCAACACGCCTCGCGGACGTTTGGGAAATGACTCGCAACTGTCTGCGGAAATGGAGGCGGTTTGTAGCCAATCAGAGGACGAGGAAGGAAAATATGCTCCAAAGACTTCCGGACGCGGCCCTGCGCTTGGAACTGTGGGTGCCCGGGGGGGCGTGGGGGCGTGGCCGCGTGTTGCGCGCCGTCCCTGCGACCCGGGTTCAAGCCCCGACGCGGGCCCAGTCGGCTCCTCCACGTCTCCCCTCCGCCTCCGCTCAGAGTTTTAAGGTTTAAATCTTGATGCTTGTGGTGCCGCAGTGTAGACGGTGGGCCGCTGCGGCTCCGGCCGGCCTTTCCCGCACGCGCCGCGCGCTCCTGTCCCGGGCGGTGGCGCGGGGCCTTCCGAAGGCCGTGGGCGCGTGTCCCGGTTCCGGACTCGCGTGTACGCGGGTGCGTGCGCAGTGCGTGTGTGTGTGCATGCGGGTATACGTGCGCGCGCAGTGCATGTGTGCGTGCGTGCGTGTATGTGCGTGCGCAGTGCGTGTGTGTGTGCATGTGGGTATATGTGCGCGCGCAGTGCGTGTGTGTGTGCATGTGGGTATATGTGCGCGCGCAGTGCGTGTGTGTGTGCGTGCGTGTATATGTGCGCGCGCAGTGCGTGTGTGTGCATGCAGTTATATGTGCGTGCGCAGTGCCTGTTTGTGTGCATGCGTGTATGTGCGTGCGCATTGCGTGTGTGTGTGTATGCGGGTATATGTGCGCGCGCAATGCGTGTGTGTGCATGCAGGTATATGTGCGCGCGCGTGTGTGCGCGTGCAGAGCCCCTCGTGTGCAGAGTCCACAGGCACAGGTCCACGCACACGCATGTGCTCACATGTTCATGGCCATGCGCGTACAGCCAAGGGCAGGGGCAGAAGGGGTGGCGGGTGGCGGGTGGCGGGCGGGCCCAGCCCGGGGAGGCGGAGCCGGCGGGGATGGACGCTGCCCGCAGGCGCAGGCGGCCGGCTCTACCTCCATCCCTCCGTCCGCTGGGAAGTTCCAGGTAAGCCCTTTAGTTACCGGTTGAGAGCCAGCCAGGAGTGGACGGAAGAATTCTGCCCATCTTTGCGAAGCGCAGAGCCCTGGGTGTGGCCAGGGGACAGGCAGGCAGCGCGGGGGGTCCCTGGGTGCCCGGGCGGAGGCAGCCCCAGCTGGGAGTGGGTGCAGTGTGGCTGGGCAAGTCCTTTCCGTCCCGTGGCCACACTCCTTTGTGTGGCCGGAGGCTGGGGTCATCCTGGGCCCGGACAGTGAATGCTCAGTGTTGCGGCTCTGTTGCTGCGAGAGGTCCAAGGGGCATGGGTGGTGTTGGCAGTCCCTGCGCTGTGCAGCAGCCTGCCTGGCCTCGGACAGCCGGGGCCTCCTGGGTCCCCAGCATTCAGGAGCTGTGATTCCTCGCTAAGGACTGGCTGTTTCCAGAGCTGTGCGCAGTGACTTTGCACAGTTCTCGTCTGTGAACTCCCGTGGCAGAGCTCTGCCATCTTTTTACCTGGCAGCGCCTCTGACAGATCTCCAGAACTTGCCTCATTTTCAGGGTCACTGTGTCCCTTCATTCCTCAGCACTCTGGGCTCCTCTGGTTCCTGCCCTTGCCTCCTGCCTGGCCTTGGTGCCGAGCAGTGGTGAGGCTGTGACACAAACTAGTGCCCCTGGTCTAACAAGTTGCACCACGCACGGCAAGCGCCTACTGGGTGGGAGTCTTTACTGAGCACCTACTGCGTGCCAAGGCCTGCACAGGTGTTCCTGACTTCACTCCCCAGCTCCCACCAGGAAGGTGCCATCAGCACCCCCATTTTATAGCAGAAGACACAGGCCAAAGAGGTGGGGCACCTTGTGTGAGATTGCATCTCTGATGGTGCAACAGGGGGGTTTGAGCCAGGCTGTGGGGTAAGGGTTGGGGGGGGGGGTCTGTGCTGTCTTGTCCACTTGTTCCCAACTTTTGTTCCACAGCCATGGCCCCTGTGTCCATGAGCCTCCTGCTTTGGACCTATTGGGCCCCTTGTGTCTGGTCACATGGGAGGCTCCATCTGAGGTAGCCTGGTCCCAGTGATGTTCTCTCCTGCCCATTGCCAGGCCGTGTGCGGCCTCACTCTTCCCTTGGATCTTTAAGCTCCTGGTCCCCAAGGGCTTGGAAAGAAGGCACAGCTAGCTCCTCTGGAACCCCAGACCAGGTCCATCAAGCTTTAGGCTGAAAATGAATCACCAGGGGTTAAAATACAGATATCTGGGCCATCCCCAGTCTGAATATGGGGTCTGTATCAGGCCTAGGAATCGGCATTCACAAAGCCTTTTTGTACCCCATCTTGGCAGCCTGTCTTTGCTCTGGATGCAGAGTAGGTGACTCCATCTCTTCTTCCAGGAGACTTAGCAATGCCACACGATGTGGGAAGACTTCAGGGAAGGCAGCTCGAGGGTTTGCACAGCGTCAGGAGGACCAGGCGGGAAGAACTCACAGGCAGCAGCTCCCTCTTGGGGTTGGCACTGACCTGGGTTCATATGCTGTATTTAGTGAGGCTCCCTCCACCCCCCACTGTGTCTGCTGTAGCCTCCAGAACTTGAGTGCCAGTGGACGCCTTCTGCCCTGTTCACTGTGGCCCCCCAGGGCCGAGCCTGGTGCCTGCACACCGGCCTCCCAAAGTGTCTGTTGAAATAAGTGCATGGTCAGTATCTCTGTTATTGCTGCAAGATCCATGCCTTCAGCCTGGTTCTGGCATGTTCTCCCCTCCATCCCAGGCATCAAGACACTGGCCAGGACCCTGGGCTTGCAAGTTGCTCTGGGCCAGGGAAAGTGCCTGCCATGTGCCTCCTATCCTGTGCAGAGCAATCACCTACAGGGAAGTTCACAGGGATGGAACTCACCAGACCCGAAGTCTCATTCCCCTTGAGGCCCTCGAGGCCCAGGCATGCATCAGGGCCTACAGCCAGAGAAAGTTCCAGAAGGAAGAGAAGGTGAGTCATTTTGCATAGGCAGAAATGTAGGAGAAGAGGACTTGCCTGAGGGCACCCAGCAAGTTATTGCCCGAGTGGGGTGAGGATTCAGGCCCCCAACTCCCAGATGGTGGAAATGGTGGGGTGGGGTGGGGGGGTCCCCACCAGCCCCGGGGAAGCCTCAGGTCTGTGTAAGCCTTTCCCCCTGGAGCGCCATAGTGGAGCTGGTAGGTGAAAAACGGGACTTCCCATTAAACTGGAATCTCAGGTACGCAACAAATAGTTTTTTATTTATTTAATTTTTTTTTAAAGAATTTATTCGGGAACCGGGGAAGGGGAACAGACAAGTTGCTGTCTTTTTGTTCTTCAGTCTAGTTGCGAAGGACGTTGCTTCACTGGCCCATGTTGGTATCATCATTGCGCTCTTCCCGGATGAGGCAGATCAGTGGCCGGCCTCTAGACGGCCGCTCACAGCGGCTATTGGCTGCTCACGTTGGCTGCCGGCCACTCACTGTAGCCTGTGGCAGCCCACTGCAGCAGGGGCTGCAGCTATGCTGTCCCGGGACTCACAGCAGCCCAGCTCCAGGTGGAGCTGTTGTTCACCATCTTAGCTGTAGAGGGCAGTGTCACTGGCCCTCATATGTGGGATCCGAACTGGAGCTACTGGCATCCCCAAACCAGCTCTTAACCAATGCACCACTCGGCCGGCCCCAACAAATAGTTTTTTTAATGTAAGTGTGTACTCAATATTTTATGGGATTACTTATACAAAAACTTATTTATTGTTTATCTGACATTTAAATTTAATGGCGTGTCCTGAATTTTTACTTGCTAAATTTGGCAACGCTGATAATGGGAGGGGGGACTTGTCAGTTGTCCACGAGGCAGCATTTCCTAATGTGTGTTCCACTTGACGACTCCATTCGTCCCTTGAGATGCCCTATGGAAAAACCGGAAGACACTTGTTTGGGACATTCTGTGTTGAAATTGCAGAGCCGATGGGCAGGCCATGGAGCTTGTGAAAATGAGGCCTTGGAGGGGGGAATGTCGTTTAAGTCATCCGTCTTGATTTGGGGAACTTCTGGAGACACACATCTTGCTGGCACTGTCCGTGGCTGTGTGGGGTGGGGGTGTGGTGGCAGTTGGGGAACCTAGCCGCCACCCTGTTTACCTTCAGTCCACAGACCTCTGCCTGCTGGCCAGCCAGCCCCAAGGGCCTTTCCAGGTTCCTGGGAGGCTCTCAGCTGGGAGGGGGAAGGAAGTGACATTCCCAGGGACAGCAACAGGCCCCGAGGACTCATTGCCTTTTGGAACGGAAGGCCTCCGTGACCCAGGACCCTCCTGGGGCCGTCATGAGCCTTTCAGAGTGACTGCTGGGGCCCAGAGGGTCAGCTTGAAGGCCGCTGCTGAAAGCCACCATGCAGACCAAGCCCCTGGAATCAGGCAGCCTTGGCCCGTGGATGCCTCTGTCCCCCAGCCCCTGTCCTGCTGGCCTTGGAGTGACGCAGGGTTCCTGCTCCTGGCCTGTGCTTCTCTCTCTCTGTGGGAAGGGGTGTCCTAAGGCTTGGGCATCTATCTACCCCAGCCAGTGTCTCCTCTCGGGATGCAGTGCTGGATAGGTGGGGAACACAGGCCCTCTCCTGGAGCTCCACGCTGGGCAATTCCAAGAGTGTCCACCAGGGGGCGGGGCCGCACCTCTCAGCGTCCGCTCTGCCCGGGAGGAACTAGCCTGGCAGCCAGGCCCTGGGCCAAGGGCGCCATGCGTCTCACCTCCAAGCCTCAGCCCCTGGAGCAAAGCCAACTTTCTTAGCTCCCAGTGTGGCTTCGCTATGACCTTAGCCAAGTCGCCAAACCGCCCTATGCCTCAGTTTCCTCCCCTGATGACACAGCTCAGAATGCTGTAGAGGTTGGCTGTTACTGCCCCATTTTTAAAAATTTTATTTTTATTTTTAAATTTTTTAATTTTTATTGGGGAATTGGGGGAGGGGAACAGCGCTGGGGAATCGGGGAAGGGGAACAGACAAGTTGCTGTCCTTTTGTTCTTCAGTCTAGTTGCGGAGGACGTTGCTTCACTGGCCCATGTTGGTATCATCATTGTGCTCTTCCCGGGTGAGGCAGATCGGTCGCCGGCCTCTGGTCGGCTGCTCACAGTGGCTCTTGGCAGCTCACGCTGGCTGCCGGCCACTCACTGTAGCCTATGGCAGCCCACTGCAGCAGGGGCTACAGCTGTGCCTTCCCTGGGGACTCACGGCAGCCCAGCTCCAGGTGGAGCTGTTGTTCACCATCTTAGCTGTAGAGGGCAGTGTCACTGGCCCTCATATGTGGGATCCGAACCGGGGCCGCTGGCATCTGAAGCCAGCTCTTAACCAACGTGCCACTCAGCCGGCCATGTCCCATTTGCTAGATAGAGAACTGGCGGCTCAGCACTGATGGGATGCCTGTGAAGGTGCCACCTCCGATGCGGCGGGCAGTGGGGCCTGAAGCCCAGGCTAGGGCCATCAGAGGCCACAGGAGACGGTGGGAGGTGCCGGGTCTGGTGGCCATGCAGGGGCGGGTGTGGGGGTTCCTGACAGGTGCACAACATGCAAAACCTCCAGGTGTAACCTGGATACTTTTCCTGGCATCAGGTCTTTCAAAAGCCAGTTTTTTCTCTTATTGCTGTATACGGAATGCCTGCTCATTGAGTATACATCTCAGACCACCCAGGAGTAAAACAGCCCTCATCTTACCAACCGCCCCTTTGGGTGGGCACAGGTTCTACCGACAGGAACCATTCGTGTTATTATCAGTTTCCTGTTTCCTGTGACTTGCAGAGCTGTCAGCCGGCTGCAAGGTAACCCAGAGGGTGCTCAGGCAGGGCGACCAGTAAGCTCTGTGGCCTGTTTCACAGCCTCGCAGTTCTTCCTGGCAGCTGACGGCTCCGCCAGGAGATCTGGTGTAGGGGCCGAGGGAAGGTCCAGATAAGGCCTTCTTGGTGAATAACTTTCCAGGCTTCGCCCTGTTGTAATGGGCCCAGATGGTCTAAAACAGGACACTCTTTGTGATGCGGACACTCCCCCTTCTTGTCCCAGCCTTTCTGAGGGTGGGCACACCACTCATAGAACTCAGCGCGGGTTCTTCTGCCCCACGAGCTGGTGTGAAGTGAGGGCTGCCTTGTGGTTGATGGTGGGAGGGAGAAAATGGAATGTTTGAGACCTTTTTTCCCTCTGCGAGTCTGAGGGTCAGGATGGTGATGTCCCCCAGCCGTCACCCCAGGGGCTCCGTGGGTCCCTCCGAGGGATGTCCCCAGGTCGCTTGGCCAAGCCAGCAGGGAGGACGGTGGCCATCCAGGGGGAGAGGCTTCTCTTCAGGGACTGCTATTAATAAAGTGACCGCTGACCCCCGGACGTGCGGAGGGAGGAGGGGACGGAGCGTTCCCAGGGTTGGCTTCTGGCCCTAGGCCTCTCTTGCGTGACCAGGCGGCCTCCACAGCTCTGGGTCTGCATTGGCCCCATGGCCTGGATGGGCCGGAAGCTCTGATGGGCCAAGCAGGGCTGCCCTTCCCCCAGGATATAAATACCCAGGCCCAGGCCTCCGGAGGGCCTGAGGGAGGGAGGGAGGGAGGGACTCAGACCCAGGTTACCCACCGCCCTCCAGAACTTTCTCTGGCTGCGGCTGCCCCTCGGTGTATTGGCCCCTGAAGCAGCCTGGCAGAGCGCCCTGCTTTATTTCTCTGCTCATTCAATTTATGGCTGAGTGACAGGAGGGGACGGCCTGTGTGCACCTTCTGGGAGCCCTGCCCATGGCTGCAGGAACAGGGAGGATGTGACCAGGGCGACAGACAGCGTTCATGTGCCTGGTGTTTCCTACCTCTGTGCAGCCATCTGGCCTCGGGCCTCGCCTTCCAGGAGGGGGAGACAAATGATTAAATAAGTCATCGCGGGGAGACCTTGGCCAACAGGACACCCGGCACCTCGTTTGTCCACACGCAGCCCTGCCGCCCGTGTCCCACGGGGAGACACAGGCACAGATCGTGCCCTGTGGGCAACACGGCAGTGAGGAGCGGCAGCTGGGCCCCCAGGCTGGCATCCGGGCTGCTCCCACAAGGCTGCAGGGGGGTGACGCAGGGGCGGTCTCTCTGGTCCCCCAGTTGGAGAACCTCCCGCCAGAGGGAGGTCCAAGGTCCCCAGCTCCATTGAAAGGACCCAGAGAGCCTGCTCTGAATAGTCTCCACACCTGTAATTGTCCCGGTTGTCCCTGCCATGCCCCACTCAGCCCCCATAGGTGGGGCTTGTGGGGAGGGGAGCACAGTCCCTCAGGGTCTGGCCGGTGGGGCGGGGGGTGGAATTCAGAATGCTGAAGCATTTACATGTCCCTTGTGTGAGGCACCAGAACTCACCCTTAAAAATGAGACTGGCAAGAATTTAGTTTAGAAAGTGCTGCCAGGGCCTGGCTAACCCAGGAGAGAGGTGGTGCTGGCCCTCGCCCTGTCAGACCAGCCGAAGCGACCCTACCCTCTGAGGGCCTACTGTGCACAGGCTGGAACCAGGGGCTCGCACTTCTGCTCCTGGGACCTGGGCACTGCTTTCTCCACGTGACAGGAGAAAGCTGGGGTTCAGAGAGGATTTGAGGCAGCTCAGGGGCTGCGAAGCCCAGGCTAGCTCCCGGTCAGTAAGGGGAACCGAGGCTCCGTCCAGAGCCACCCCTCCCACCATGGGATCTGGTGCCACCTGGAGCCAAATACTTCGGGGAAATGCTGCTCACAGTCCTCCCAGAGGGCCAGCTTGCCGAGCTCTGAAGGCTCTGAGAAGTCCCGCGTGGGAGTTGTCTCCCCGTGCTCACCCCACACTTCCCAGTCTTTCATCACCAGCAACACCCTGTGGAACCAGGACTCCTTGGACACACGCGAAGCGCTGCCCTGCTAGGGGACCGGGAGGAGGCTGCACACGCGCCCCGGAAGTGTGAGCGTGGACTCGCTCCTGCCTGCGTGGCCCATCCACGCAGGGCTGTGCTGGCCAGACCAGGTGCCCTGGGAAGCCCTGTCCCCACTCCATAGGAGCCTCACGGCCCTCCCCTCTCTGCACCCCTCTTCCCAACTGTGGAAAGAGGATAGAAATGGGCAGTTGGGGGCACACAGAGGAAGACCTCACCCAGTGGTAGTGGTAAACATCATTCAGGGGACCTGTAGTGGTTGAAGCCCTGCTGTGTGTTTTGCCCTATGCCGCCGCAGCAAGAAGACTGTCCCCAGAAGACACGGCCCTGGACGTGGGGAGCTCCTGGCTGGGGAGAGCCATCAGTGAGCCGTGGGTCCCTGGATTGGATTTCTGAGATCCTGCCTGAAGGGGTTGCCGTGGGCCCCTCCGCGCTCTCGGCCCCGGCTGCTGCCCCAGGCTCCCTGCAGGGCCGGCTCCTGGGCGGCCTCACCAGCAGAGGTCTCCCTGCTCAGTTCGCTTATTTATTCGGCCAGGAATAACCCCTGATGTAGCCTCCACTCAGCTGGGAGCCAGCATCCTCCACACTTGGCCCCTTGACCTTGGATTCTGGTCCTCGAGCTCCTCTTCCCTTCCAGGCCAGTGTCCAGGCTGGGCCCGAGGGGACCCGTCCGAGTGGCTTTGCAATGACCGAAGCAGGCTCCAAGTCTGGACTGAGCTCCGCAGGCACTGTGGGTCCCACTCCCAGCTTGCCCAGGAACCCCTCCGCTCCAGCTGGGCTCCCCGCCCCCGCCACACACACACACACACACACACACACACACACACACACACACACGCGGCGGGGGTGCAGGCCCACCTCCTCCGACTGGAGCCTTGGGTTGCCCTTCCTCCAGGGGGCCTCAGACCCCTGCCCTTCGCCCCCTGGGCTGCCATTCTTCCCTGGCCTCAGTGCTGGCAGCTCCCCGTCTCCGTCCAGCTGTCCTCACTCCTTAGAGGCCTCTTCCAGGCCAGGCTTCTAGTTCCTTCTGTGGGCTGGCAACTCCGTGCCTCTCTCCAGCACCTGCACCTGGGTGTCTGCAGGCACTTCCAGCTCAGCGTGTCTGACATTGAAGGCTTTATTTATTTTTTGAGGGCAGTGTCACTGGCCCTCACATGTGGGACTCGAACTGGGGCTACTGGCATCCCAAGCCAGCGCTTAACCACCGCGCCACTCGGCCGGCCCCTAACACTGAAGTCTTGACTGCCCCTTGCCTGCCACCCCTAAACCAGTTCCCCCCACTTCCCTGTCTGAGATGGAGAAGACAAGGATGGGGAGAGGGCCGGTCTCCACGCCCGCCCACTGTGGATCAGGTCCCGGATGGGGAGCGGGCTTCCTTGCCGATGGTCCGAGGGGCACCTGGTGGTCAGCAAGCACCCCTGTGTAGTGATGTCTCTCTAGGACGCATCACTGCGGGGTCCCTGGACAGTGCTGCCATCCGGTATTCAGGTGTGTCCCTGTAGGACGGGCGTGCTGAGCCCGCTCTCCCTTCCTTCCCAGCTGTGACATGGGAGCAGGATGGGGCCATGTGCCCACGGGGTGCAATTCGCATGCTGGGGTGGTGGGCAACATCCTACCACGAGGTCCTGGAAGCTGAGCATTAGTTCATCCGGTGAGAAGGTGGCGACCGCGCAGTGTTGAAGGCTGCTGCCTGTAATTGAGCTGGGGACACGCACTGACCACCAGAGGAGGGCCAGGTTGCAACTCTGCTCCAGTTTCCCTCTCAGAGACCAGGAGGTGGGGGTGAGTCAGGTGTCAGCACTCCCTTCACAGGTGAGACGCCTTCACAGGTAAGGGCCCCAAGGTGGAGTGACCTGCAGGAGATCATGCTGCCGGTTACACGCACCTGGTGACTTTGGGAGCCTCATTCTGCCCCCCCGGAGAGGTTTGGGAAAGCCGTGAGTTTTAGTGTGTGGTTTTCATGAGAAAAAATCAAGCAGGTTCATTATACAGAAAAATAGCATAGAAAAGTGAAAAAGAGATCAATTCTACCGCCCAGAGACCACCCGTGTCAACCTTTTGGTGTTTATCTTTGTTCCATTTTCACTCTGTGTGTGTGTGTGTGTGTTGTGTACAAAAATACCATTATTTATTCCTTCCCGCCATGAACTGTTTTCCCATAACAAACACCAACATTCAGACAAATATCTGCCCACTTCTGTGACGGAGAAAGCAAGAGGTGAAGCCTCGATGTCAGAGGGAAGGCCCCTCTGTGTGTGTGACGATCTCCGCGTTTCCTTCCAGAACAATAGAGTGCGGAGCGGAGTGCCTTTTCCCTCCATCTCGTTACTTCCAGGTGCTAACAAAAAGTCACTGCCAATTCTGTAGGAGTAAAGACACGACTGTGTTCTTTGGAGTCCTAATTCCGAATTTTGTCAAGTTGAAAGTGTGAATTATGTCATGTACTTTGCCCATTTTCCCTCTAATGGGGTAGCCATCTTTTTTATGCATTGGTAGGAACCCTTTATATATTAATAATATAAAATCTTTTTTCAGCCATATGGCAAATATTTTCCCAAGCTTGTCTTTTATCCTTTAGCTCTGTCTATAATTTTTGTATTTGAACATTACTTTTTTTCTATATACAATTACTCTTTCCGTGGTGGAGGTGGCCTGGGCTTGTGTTGGGCAGAGGGCGTCAGGAGGGCAGCCCTTGGCTGGGTGGGGGTGCTGCTGGCTGGGGGTGCGGCCACTGTGCAGCTGGGGGCTCGGGCCCAGGCTCCTCGCCCGTGCCATTGAACTCTTCCTGGAAATGCGTTTCGTGGTGGGACAGTTTGGGGTCATCCCCTTGGCTCTTGTCAACCTAAACAGGACATTCTGTGCAGCAACAGAGATTACGCTTTGTTTGTTTGTTGGAAAATAGAAGATATGTGAGCATGAGTGTGTGCGTGCGAGTGAGTGTAGGGAAATGGGACAAGACTCACCCAATTAGCGATTTTAAAAAGGCCTTTTGACTTAAAAATCCACTTCCTGTTCAGTCCAGAGCAGCGCCAGGACCTGGCCCCCTCCCCGCGCTCTCGGGTGTCATCTGGGGGACCCCCTGCAGGCGGCACGATAAGCAGGAGAAGGGCGGCACGTGGGTGCCCAGGGTGGACGGGACCCTAGGGCCGGAGCTCCCCCACCCGACCCAGAGGGCTCCCCAGGCAGGCAAGGGTGGGGGTCCTTGAGCCGTGTCCAGTGCATTCCATCAAGTTGGATAGAGGTCATGTTTGCTCCCGACAAGGTTTGCTTGGCCCCCTGCGTGGTGGCCACTGATGGTGGCTTTCTTCAGACCCATTTTACAGATGAGGAAGCTGAGGCCTGGCAATAGGGCCCAGGAGCCCAAGCCACAGAGTGAATGAGAGGCCAAGGCAGGACTGGAGTCCTCCTGCTGCCTGGGTGGTCTCTGTGCCCCGCCTTCCCATCTCCCCCTCCCCCATCCTCTCAGCCCTGTCCCCAGACTGCCTGTCACTGCTCAGGGGTGGCCCAGTTCTTGCCTCTGTGGGTTGGGGAGGATGCCTGCAGGATGGGCCCCGATTGCAAGGATCGCATTAGATAACCAGACAGCACGCAGTCCGTGCTCAGTCGGCGATGATGATAGACTAGAAAAGGGTTGAATTCGCAGGCTATTGTGATTTTCCCTCAACACAGAGCACGGCTCTGGGTCCAACGTTTCAAGTCCCGCCGCTGCCTTGCTCCAGCTGGAGCCTCAGTGTTCTGTCTGTAAAGTGGGTCTGCCCGTCCCGTGCCCCCAGCCCCCGCATTAGGGAGCACGGGGGGGGGGCGGCGGGGTCCCTGTCTGTGTTCACCCTGTATGCATTCCATGAACCAGGAACGCGGAGTGCCTTTGCCGGACTTCTCGCCCATCACTTTCGGTTGTCCCAGGCCCTGGGAGCTCCCCACACCTCTGCAGAGTTTGGGCCGCAGAGCTGCACCCTCTGGACCTGCCGCCAGCCTGTGTGGGGTGGGCGGGGGCTAGGGGGACAGAACCCTGGCCCATCTCCAAAGCTTTCAGGCACTTAAGAGTGTTTGATTTTCTCCCCCTCCCTCCCTGCCCGGAATCCAATTAATCAATGGGAGAAACCTCCCGCGTGGCACCTCTCCAGCCCCGCAGGCTCCTACAAGATTGATTAACACAAACATCAATTTCTCGGGCTGCACGCCTCCGAAAACACGGCACTTTTTCAGATTGAATTGCTACTGTGCGCCCGGTGTAAATAAAGGAGAGGGCATAACGTGGAAGATTTGTTACTGTGTCTTCCCCCAGCACCAGTGCTACTGGGGGCAGGGGGAGGGGAGGGAGAGGGAGGAAGAAGGAGAGGGAGGGAAGGAGAGAGAGAGGCAGAAGGGGACCAGGGGAGAGGGGAAAGCCCAGATGGGGGTGGGTGGCAGGCCTCAGGATTGTGGGGAGAGAAGTACTAATTGGTTATTTATTTTCTGGCAGCCTGGGGGTGGCAGCTGAGGGCGGGTGCTGCTGGTCTGTAGCAGCAGCTGGCGGGGTGACCTGGACCCTGGGGCCAGGCTCCCTCGGCTCTCTCCCCTTCCATCTGCTGCAAAGAGAGCTCTGAGGGATCCGCTCAGGCTGGGCCCCAGTGAACCAAGGCCCCGGAGGCCTTGCCAGGCTGGCCTGGCAGTCAGCAGCCGCGAGCGCCAGGATGCACAGCAGAGAGGCTAGAAGCTGGGGGGCAGGCCCAGGGCCGCAGCCCCTGTGGGCAGCTGTTTCAGGGCTCCGAGTTCAGGAAGCCGCTTCACACAGTCCCACCCCGTTGCTGTCAGCATGCCCCTGGTTTGGTGCCCTCCCAGGCGTGTCCCCATGCTCTGCTGCTCTCCCTTGCCAACCTGGGCCCTTGGCGGGCACCTCTGCAGCAGAGGTGCTATGAGGCCCAGGATATGGGAGAGCCACAAATGCAATTTTAAATTTCCTAGTAGCCACATTTAAAAAAGGTAAAAAGAAACCAGTGAAATAAGTTTCAATAATATGCTTTACGTAACCTAACATTCAGTGAATAGAAAACAGTGACTCATGCATTCATCTCCCTCTCCTGCCCCCGGAGTGTGGTTCTCACTCGCAGGGTCGCAGTTTGGACAGTGGTCAGTGGCCCTGTGGCTGGCCAGTGGGGCGCGGTGGGCGGTGTGGCTCTGAACCCACCTGGGCCTCGACCTTCTGGGTGCCGGCGCCCCATTCAGTCCTGGTGATAGCCCCACTGGGGCAGTAATGGCATCGTCCCTTTACAGATGGGGCCAGCTGGAGGGCAGGGTCCATGGTTCGGGGTAGGAGCGGGGAGAGAGGCCCACATGGTCCAGGCCAGGAGTCCAGCTCTGGCCCCTCCAGGCCGCCCTCCTCTGCCTGCCCCCACCCTGGGGGCCCTGGGGCCTCTGAACTGAGGGACTGAGGGGGAGGGGCGCAGCCAGGCACTGGGGGTTATTACTTATCTTGGTCGTTCTTATGATGCCTCCTCCCTGTGGGAACCTGGCAGCCGCGCTCCGTTCAGGCAGAGCCAGTGCTCCCTTCACCAGCTCACGGCGGGCGGCCTCCGGGCTCATGAAAGCAGGGGGATGTGAGTGTGGCCTCGTGTTGCCCAGTCCGTGGAGTGGGTGGGAGTGGGAGCCCCCACTGGCCCTGAAGTCCACAAGTGTATCAGTCCAACTGGACGTTGGCTGTGTACATAGCAAGAGCCTCGCACCCCAAGGCAAAGCTGGGATTCCCTCCTGCCCTCTGAACTGGGGGGTGGGGACGATGGGGACATGGGTTTGCAGGGACAGCAGCTGCCTGGGCCATTGGCCTGACTGGCCTGACCATGGCCCTTTGCTTCCAGCCCTCCATGGCCGCCCGGTGCTCTCAGAGCGAAGCTCAAGCCCTGCTCCACCACCACCTCACCCCAAAAGATGGTACCCGGCTCCATCTCACCGCTGGGCCTCGGTGGAGGCTGCTCTTACCCCTTCACAAGTCTGACTGCTGCTGCCCCCAGACCTGGTGCCTAGCTGTGTGGCAGACATTTGCTGAGGGCTCACTGTGCATTGGATGCTGGATGCCTAGGTGGGGCCATGACCCCAGAGCTCGTGGTTGTTGGGGAATGTCCTGCCTTCTTCCTGTGGGCCCTTTTCTATTCCCATTGGAGAGGTGGGGCTCCCCCAGGCCCTGCGCATGTTGGGTACGGCGGGGCCCTGGGGTGGGGCGGTGGTTCTGGCGCACAGTAGGAGCGCAGAGGGTTTGGAAGCCCTTCCAAAACTCCAGGACTCTCAGGCTCCGAGTAAAGAAGTGTGAGAGGGAGTGTGGGGCGCTTGCCAGTGCGGGATCCATCGCTCCAGATGCCATTCCTGTCATTGGCTGGCAATTTCCCGGCACAGACTGGAGCCGCCCTGACCTATGTCAAAGGGACATGTGTGTCCGCCATGCCCAAGTCAGATGTTGGGAGAGACAGCACACACCAGCAGGACTGAGCGAGAGGGCTGAACAGGTGCAGGCACAGCATCTGCGGGCGCAGGAGCACGGGCTTCCCGGAGGAGGTGGCGCGTGAAGTTGAGTGTGCGTTACCTGGGGGAAGGCACCAGGCACAGAAACGCACAGTTGAACAGCAAGGGGGCTGGAGGCTGAGGGGCTGGTCACCAAGAGTGACGTGGCCTGGACCAGGTGGGCCGTGGAAACAGGAGAAGGACAGGTTGAAGGGCTGCTCGGAGGCAAAGGGAGGGGTCCGTGGTGGGCAGAGTCAGGAACGAGGCCAATGCCTCCTCCACTCTTCGGAGGGCCCCCCTTGTCCTTCGCTATGAAATGGCACCAGAAGTTTCCGGGGAGGCAAGCCAGCGGAGGCCAGGCGACCCAGCCATCTCCCTGGTGGCTGTACTTCCACCCGCGGCACCTTGAAATGATGGAAAAGAAGAGCCAGGGATCAAGAGGATTTGGCCACCCCTCCCTTGGGGCCCAGAGTGACCTCCGCTGTCCTGTTTCCATTTCAGCTTAAGGTCAATTGCTTCTTGAGGGTCCCTTGGAGAGCCCGTGGCTGACGCGCTTCTGCTCTCGGCAGTGAGGCTTCCGGGGGCTCCCGGGAATCAGGGGCCGCGGGCCCGAGGGCCACTCTGTCTGAGGGTCCTGGGCGTCCTCGGCCCGGGGCTGCCTGTGACGGGAGGAAGCCCCGCAGTGCTGCTGTGTGGGCTTTGGCGCTGGGTCTCGTTTCCAAGCCCCCTGTGCCCGTCGCGGGGGCTTTCTGTGTCCTGCGGGCCCCTGAGCTTTCTGCCCAAGCAGCGCTTGAACATCCCTAATGTCCCAACAGGAAAAGGTGTCCAGTGGGAAAAACGCCAGGCGACGAGCATGTCTGCCGCCACCAGCCCCCAAGCACCCCCCAGGTCTAGGCTGCCTTCTCCCTCTAATGCTGGTTACCAGGGGAGTGGGAATTAGATGGGGAGGAACATTTATCTATTTCTGTGCTGATGGCTTGTTGTCCAGTGAGCTGAGCTGTAGTAGTGTGTTTATTTGACAATGATTTTTTTTTTAATAATTGAGGTTTAACTTACAGTCAAGTAAACAGCTCCATGACATTTTACATACTTTTCGTGTATAACATCTAAAATGCAACAAAATGCAGATTTTAGACGAGTTTATCTGAATCATCCCCGCTGTGCTGGGTGGACAGGAGACAAAGCTGCCGCCCAGCCTCCGCTGGCTGAGAGCTTGGCTTTTTACCCCCAGCTGTTCTTGCCAGGAGTTATTATCTGAGGTCAAGGGTGAGGGAACAGGCTGGAGAAGGCGGGAGTCGCCGGCGGGCGGGAGGAGACTCGGGCCTCTGGACCCTGAACCCAGGGCTCGTTGCAGCCACGCACTGCACTGCATCTCGGCTCCCTGCCCCAAATTGCGCCCTAAGAACCAAGGCGTCGGCCCTGCTTCATGGAGCACGCAGAGTGCTGTCAGCCGGCACTCACACATGCATTCATTCTTTTCGCTCAGTCGTTCACTGAATGCCCAAAGCCTGTGATGTGTATCAGGCACTGTGCCTCATCCTTTCCATGAATAGCTCTTTCAATACCCACTGGTGTGCTCAGGGAGGGTGAGAGATTTGCTCAAGGTCACACAGCCAGAGAGTGGCGGAATGGGGACCTGAACTTGGGCAAGTCTCATGCAAAAGCCCCCAAACCCATTTTATTAAAATTCTACTCCCCTCGGTGGCTTGGTCCCCACCAGTAAGCCTTCTGCCACTCCCTCAGTGACATCGGGGGTTCTCTGGGGTAGGGACAGTCCCTCTGCAGTATGGCCCTCGGCAGGAGCTCCAGGAGATGGAGCTGTGGGCTGGGCTGCCGGGGGTCTTGCAAGGTGGGCTGGGTGGGCGAGAGGCCCAGGGCTCCAGGCTGCTGCATCTCTGCTGTTGGGTCAGGTCTGCGTACTGTGTCCTTTTTGGCAAGTGGGCGCAAGGGAAGCACAGAGGTCTGGCTTATCCCGTCTCAGGGAGGGGGAAACAAGGCCCAGAGAGGGAAGGCACGCTGCATGAGTCACACAGCCTCTGAGCCAAGCTGGCCTGGTGCCCAGTCATCATGGCCTGTCATGCTGGGTGGGTAAGGGCCGAGGGCTGCCCCTGCTTGTGAACTTCCAGTGACATCAAATGAGCGAGTCAGGCCCACTGTGGGCTCGGGCACACAGGCAGGTGGGTCGGCAGTAGGCACTTGAGTGAAGTGTGGCTAATTTGGTACAAGAACATCAATGCCACTGGCAGTTTCTGCATCTTGGAGAAAACAGGGAACAGTACGAGGCTTGTTCCAGACGCAGCAAGAGGGGGGGCCGGGCAGGATGCTTTAGAGGGAGGACAGAGGCACCCAGGCACCAGCTCCTCTGCTAGAGCGCTGGGTGGGGCCCCTGCAGCCCATGGGAAAGGCAAACCGGGCTCCAGCATGGTGACAGGCCAGGGTGAAGGCGGAATGCAAGGACTGTGTCTGTGGTGGCCCCGCTGAGCTGTCCACTGGGCCACCTAGGCACCCTGAGATAGGTCCCCGCCTCCTGCTTGCTCCACCTCACTCTTTGTCTCCCTCACCTCCTTTCCTGAATGGGGGGGTGTCAGGAGCGTCCTGGGGGTCAGCTTGGTGTGAGAGGCCTGGCAGGGACACCATGGAACAGGGATCACCCCCTTACCCTGCCTGGCATGGGCTTGGCTGCTGGGACAGAACTGACCCCCTGGTTGGGTGTCCGTGCTCATGCCCAGGTCACAGCCAGCTGCAGGGTGAAGCTGTCGATTCAGGGGTTGGCATTTGTTTTTTGAAAACTTCCTCGTACTTGGTTTAGAAACACAGACCCTTCCTAGGTTCTAGACTGGAAGGAGAGAACTAGGAGCCCATGGGAAGGGTGATTCTGAGCTCTCCCCAGAGCCGGAGGGCTGGGCCCGATGTGGCTCCCCGATCCCTGCTCCCCACGCCATTGCTTCCCACACCAGCACTCCCGGAGCTCTTGGGAGACGTCCTTGCCCAAATAGACTTGAGCCCTGCCCTGTGGCTTCTGCCCTGACACAGGACCCTGCCGGCCCGATGCCTGTAGGGGGTACAGATACGGAAAAGCAATCATCATACTCTCTACTTTGAAAGGAATATTGTGCACTTAGGAGATACTGAGCAGGATACGCTGGCCCACGATCCCTGGGGAGAGTGAGGGCTTCCGGAGTGCCATCACCACATTTGCTCGGGCAGTGGACACAGAGCTGCAGAGGTGAGAAGTCCCTCATCACGGAGCATGGGTTTGGTGGCCCTTGGGTGCCAACTGCTGCCAGAGCATCAGAAAGACCGAGGCCCTGATGGTGAGATGGCCTGAGAAAAGCTAAGCCGGACAGGACATCTGGGATGCTCTGATGAATCCTGATTCATTTTCTCTCCTTTGAACCGCTCTTTTGGGACTGGTGTTTCAGCCAGGAAACTGGACATGGTGCCCTCACTCCCATCGTGCTCCCCAATCCCTGATTATCCCATTTGCCCAGGGCCGCAGCTAATACGGGGCAGTGCTTAAGAGCAGGGGAAATGACAAAATATTGTGAAATGAATGAAAATTAAAACACAACGTAACAACTTTGTGTGATGCAGCTAAAACAAAATTTATAGCTTAAATTTATTTAAGGAAAATTTATATGAAGGAGAACTTATAGTTAAACACTTCTTTTAAAAAAGAATACCAGGCCGGCCAAGTGGCTCATTGGCTAAGCGCTGGCTTGGGACACCAGCGGCCCCAGTTCAGGTCCCACATATAAGAGCCAGTGACACTGCCCTCAAAAAAAAAAAAAAAAAAAAAAAAGAGTACCAGTGGGCTGGCCAAGTGGCTCAATTGGTTAAGAGCTCGCTCAAAAGTGCGATCTAAGCTCTGAGCAACAGCAGTTCGACACCCAGTCCAAGCTGAGCTGCCACTGAGCTGCCAACAGGTGGCAGGATGGCTCAGCTAAAAAAAATCAAAATGGGCCGGCCGAGTGGCGCATTGGTTAAGAGCTGGTTTTGGGATGCCAGCGGCCCCGGTTCGGATCCCACATATGAGGGCCAGTGACACTGCCCTCTACAGCTAACAACAGCTCCGCCTGGAGCTGGGCTGTGAACCCCCGTGATGGTGTGGGCTGCAGCTTCTGCTGCAGTGGGCTCCATAGGCTACAGTGAGTGGCCGGCGGCCAGTGTGAGTGGCCGGCAGCCAGTGAGAACTGCCAATAGCCGCGGTGAGTGACCATCCAGAGGCTGGCGACCATCTGCCTCATCCGGGAAGAGCGCAATTATAATACCAACATGGGCCAGTGAAGCAACGTCCTCCACAACTAGACTGAAGAACAAAGGACAGCAATTTGTCTGTTCCCCTTCCCCGATTCCCCAACGCTGTTCCCCTCCCCCAATTCCCCAATAAAATCTTAAAAAAAAAAAAAAACAACCAAAAAAACCAAAACCAGTACCAGTGATCTAAGCTTCCAACTTGAGAAACTATTGGGTTGTCGGAGAAGTCATGACGCATTTTTGCAATGAAAAACATAGCAAAAATATGTCATGGCTTTTCCAACAACCCAATAGAAACAGAAGCAAATTAAATTCAAAGCAACAAAGGAAGGAAAGGGTAACAAGCAGAAATCAATGAAACAGACAAAAGAAAGATGATAGGAGAAAATAATCAATGAAACCGAAGTTACCTCTATGAAAAGATTGTATGTAATGACAAATCTCTAGTCAGACTAACCAAGGAAAAAAAGAAGACACAAATTACTAATATCAGAATGAGAAAGGAGACAGCACTACAGATCCTATAGCTATTGGAAGGACAATAAATAACATTACAAACAATTTATCCTCATAAATTCTACAGTATAGGTGAAATAGACAAATTCTCTGAGTGACATAAGCTACCAAAGCTCACTCAAGAAAACCATAGATAGTCCCATATGTATTAAATTCCTATATATATTAAGAATTTGTTGTTAAAAACCTTCCAACAATAACAACAAATTCCAGACCTAGATGACTTTCCTGGTAAATTCTACCAAACGCTTAGGAAAGAAATAGTACCAATCACACAAATCTCTACCAGTAAACAGAAGAGGAGGGAACAACCGTCGACTGTTTTTCTGAGGCTGGCATTACCCTCAATACCAAAACCCAACTAAGACATTACAAATTAAAAAAACTAGGGCAGGCCGAGTGGCGCGGTGGTTAAGCTCTGGCTTGGGAAGCCAGTGGCCCCGGTTCGGATCCCACATATGAGGGACAGTGACACTGCCCTCTACAGCTAACAACAGCTCCACGTGGAGCTGGGCTGTGCGAGCCCCGGTGACGATGTAGGCTGCAGCCCCTGCTGCAGTGGGCTGCCATAGGCTACAGTGAGTGGCTGGCAGCCAGCGTGAGCTGCCAATAGCCACGGTGAGCAATCATCCAGAGGCCGGCGACCTATCTGCCTCATCCGGGAAGAACGCAATGATGGTACCAACATGGGCCAGTGAAGCAATGTCCTCCACAACTAGACTGAAGAACAAAAAGACAGCATGTAGACAAAATCTGTATGCTGAGAGTACAAAACACTGTGAAAGAAATCAAAGAACACCTACATAAATGGGGAGCTATACCATGTTCATGGACTGGAGGACTCAATATGGTTCAAATGTTATTTCTCCCCAAATTTGTGATTTAATACCAATCAAAATCTCAGCAGGAGTGTTTGTAGAAATCAACATGCTGATTCTAAAGTTCATGTGGAAGGACCTAAGAGAGCCAAAATAGGTTTGAAAAAAAGAACAAACTTGGAAGATTCACACGATCTGCTGTTAAGACTTATTTTAAAGCTACAATCATAAAAATATAGCTAACATGCAATATTATATTAGTTTCGGGTGTACACCATAGTTACTCAACATGTATATACCTAAAGAAGTGATCACCATGGTAAGTCCAGCAACCGCCTGACACCGTACCACGCTATCACAATATTATTGACTATGTTCCCTATGCTGTGTGTTATATTCCCATGACTTATTTATTTTATACTGGGAAATTTGAACCTCTTATTCCCCTTCCAGGCCTCCCCCTTTAAATATCAATTACAGTTGACATTCAACATTGTTTTATATTAATTTCAGGTGTACAGCATAGTGGTTGGACATTTATATAATTTAAGAAGTGACCCCCTGACCAGTCTAGTCCGCACCTGGCACCATACATAGTTATTACCACATTATTGATTATACTCCCTAATGCTTCGGTTTACATCCCCCTGACTATTTTGTCACTATCAATTTGTACTTCTTAATCCCTTCACCTTTTCCACCGTGCCCCCCACCTTCCTCTTATCTATCACCCCAACAAATCTAGTACCCATCTGGCACCATTCATAGTTATTACAATATTATTGACTATATTTCTTATGCTATACCCTGCATCCCCATCACTGCTGTGTAACAACCAATTTGTATTTCTTAATCTCTTCCCTTTTTTCACTCACCCCCAAATCCCCTCCCAACTGGCGACCATCAAATGTTCTCTGTATCTATGAGTTTGTTTCTGTTTTGTTTGTTTATTTTGTTCTTAGATTCCACATATAAATTAAACCACATTGCATCTGTCTTTCTCTGTCTGACACTCCACTCAGCACAGTGCCCTCCAGGTCCATCCATGCTGCGCAGATGGCAAGAGCCCATTCCCTTCCCTGGCCGAGCAATATCCCATTGTATATATGCACCACCTCCTCTTTCCATTGACAGACACCCAGGCTGCCTCCACATCTTGGCCATTGTAAATAATGCTGCAATGAACATATGGATGCACATGTCCCCTTGAAGTAGTGTTTTGGGTTTCTTCAGATAAATACCAGGAAGTGGGATTACTGGGTCCTTCATTTTCTCTTCTTATAGCCTTTGTTTTAAAATCTGTTTTGTCTGGTATAAGTATTGTTACCCCAGTTTTTTCTCATTTCCATTTTCTGTGACTGACTGGGAGATACCTGATAGGAGCTACAAAAGAATCCACAGTTATTCACTGTCTGTGCTAACCCTGGAGGCGTGTGGGAGAGGCAACCCTGTAAACCAAGGACAATGGCCACCAGTACCAGACCTGGGGTAACTCTGCAAAAAGCCTGAGACCTGCTGCCACCTGCCAGCTCCTTTAAGGTTCAGCCCCTGATAAAGCCTTATGTGGTATGCGAGTTGGGTGAGGCAGGGTCTCAGGGAGTCACTAGAATGGGAAGAGTTGTGGTCACCAGGTTAATGTAGACTCTGGTTTGGGGCCAGTGCTGAGCCTGGAGCTACTCAGCAAAATTCTCAGAGGACACGGAAGCCAATTGCCGCCCACCTGGGGCCTCTGATAGTTTTCCTAGAAAGAGAGCAGTGTGGAAGGGGCTGGCTGCTCAAGGAGAAAGTGCCTCCAGCTGTGCGTATGTTGGGTGGGGTGGGATCCCAGCTGAGTCAGCAGGTGGAGCTGGGAGCTCACAGGCCAATCAGGTTCAGATTTAGCCGTAAGTGTAGGGGGCGGGCTCAACACAGGAAAGATGGCGCCTGCCTGCCGTCTGCACAGGGGCAGAACCCCTCACTGGGAAAATGCTGACCGTTCTCCAGTCCTCTTCCTAGAGCCACACACCTCAGTCTGCCCCCCCATATGTCTCCAAGGTCCCCTGAGCACCAGCCCTTCACTGGAGCTCAAGGTGAGTGCCTGCGAGCCAGTGAAGCTGTGTGTGGGCCGTTTAAGAGGACACCTGTGTTTGCTGCCGCTTTCCATCCCACCCAGAGGTCGGAATCCCCACTGTTCTTCACAGACAGATGTTGTGGGGGCTCCTTTTCCCGGCACCAGTACTCCAGTCTGGGAAGCCTTGTGGAGGGCTGGGTCCCTTGTCTCTCCAGGGGGAACCTCTGTGGCCAAGGTATCCCTCCTGTTTCTCAGCCGCCACAGGGAGGTTTGGGGCCCGTTAAGCATCTCCGCGCCTCCTCCCAGTCTCCACGTGGCTTCTTTATATTTTTATAGGACTTCTGTTTGGCGAGGCTTCAGATGGTTCTCCAGGTTGATTGTTCTATAATTTAGTTATAATTTTAACATGTTCATGGAAGGAAGTAGGCACAGTGTTTATTTACTCCCCATTTTGGATGTCTCCCAATAAACCTGACTTTAAAATAATCAATTTGGGAAAATTAACATCTTTATAATGTTGAGTTTTCTAAACCACAAACACAATATGTGTCCTCCATTTATTTAGGCCTTTATTAATGTCTATTGATAACGTTACATTATTTTTTCTCTAGAGGTCATGTACCTATTTATTTCTAGGCACCTGATATCTTTTGATGTTGTTGTAAGTGGTATCATTTATTTTGAGGGCAGTGTCACTGACCCTCATATGTGGGACCGAACTGGGGCCGCTGGCTTCCCAAGCCAGCGCTTAACCACCGTGCCACTCGGCCGGCCCCATTGGTATCATTTAGAAAGCTCTCACTTTCTAACAATTTACTCCCATTATAGAGAAGTAAATATGATTTCATATGTTGATTTTATATCCAGCAATCTTGTTAAACTCTTAGTAGTTCTAATTATTGATCTATAAGTTATTTTGGATTTTTTAAAAAGATTTTTATTGGGGAATTGGGGGAGGGGAACACCATTGGGGAATCAGGGAAGGGAACAGACAAGTTGCTGTCTATTTGTTCTTGAGTCTAGTTGTAGAGGATGTTGCTTCACTGGCCCATGTTGGTATTATAATTGTGCTCTTCCCAGGTGAGGCAGTCTCTCGCGCAGGCCATTGGACGGCCGCTCATGGTGGCTCATGGCAGCTCACGCCGGCTGCTGGCCGCTTATGCTGGTATTTTGGATCTTCTATACACAAAATCTTGTTATCTGTGAAAAAGGACAATTTTGTTTCTTCCTGTCTGGCCTTTTTATCTTCTTCTTATGTTATTGCATTGGTGAGGGCTTCTAATAAAACGTTGAACAGAAGTGGTGAGAGAAGAAATCCTTGCCTTGTTTCTAATTTCCTAAGGGAAAGCTTATAATCTTTTACCGTTAAGTATAATGATTTCTACAGATCTACAGATACTCTTTCACAAATGAAGGAAGTTCCCTTTTATTCTTGGTTTGCTAAGAATTGTTTTAGTTCTAATCATGAATGGATGTTGAATTCTTTCTAATGTCTTTATTACATGTCGTAAGAGTCTCACCTGACTTTTCTCTTTAATGTATCAATGCAGTAGATTATATTGATTGCTTTCCTAATGATAGCCAAATCTGCATTTCCTATATAAATACAATTCTTTAGTTATGCACTATCTTTTTTATTGTTGAATTGAATTTGCTAATATTTTGCTTTATACTTCTGCATCTATATACATGAGTGATAGCCTCTTTTCTGCAATGCTGGGACTAGGGTGAGACCAGGGAGGCAGCTATGCTGCCACATGTAAGGAGGCACCCACTCTCCCTGAACCCTCATCCTTAAATTTAGTGTCCTTGGCACCTCACTCAGCTCACCCTCGTCCTGACCTTACCTTTCTCATACATGTTTGTTGGGGTTTGATTTTAAATGTATGCCCTCCTTACCAAATGAATTGAGGAGTGTACCCTTATTTTCTGGGCAAGTTTATGCAAGGTCGGAATTACGGTATTTCTTAGTTAAGCATTTGGTAAACATTGTATGTCAGCTACAATTGAAAAAAATTATTTAAAAGAAATAAAAATTAAAAAAACAAAATAAAATTATTGATAGACTAAAAAAACATTTGCTAGAACTTACTGGTAAAGTCATGTAGTGCTGAAGTTCTCTAGGAAGTTTTATGTTTTATTTTTTGCTGATGTAACGATTAAACCCATGTAATGGTTATAGGACTACTCGGTTTTTCTATTTCTACTAGTTTTCTATTTCTTCTTGAGTTTGTTATGATGAATTATTTTATTTCTTTATTCTTTAAAATTTGCCCATCTCATCTAATTTTATACGTTTTTCAAATGTGTTAGCATCTTGTTCATTTTTAATGGATGTTAGGCTTTCGTTCGTACCTTTGTAAAACCTAGAGGTTATTTTATAATTCCTAAGTTTTTTTATTTTTTCTTGAGGGCAGTGTCACTGGCCCTTATATGTGGGATTTGAACCAGGGCCGCTGGCATCCCGAGCCAGTGCTTAACCACCATGCCACTTGGCTGGTCCTAATTCAAATGTTTTTTTTTTTTTTTTTTTTTTAGCTGAGCCATTCTGCCACCTGTTGGCAGCTCAACGGCAACTCAGCTCGGGCTGGCCTCGAACAGCTGTTGCTCAGAGCTCAGCTCGCACTCTTGAGCGAGCTCTTAACCAACTGAGCCACTCGGCCGGCCCTAGAGGTTATTTTAGACTCTTTGTCAGACTGCTATACAAACTTAGCTTCTTCTTTCTACCGTTTCTTCTTGTGTTTGTAAGTAGGAGTTTGCAGGCTCATTGTGAGTGGGAGCACTGTCCTGTTTTTTTTTAAGATTTTATTGGGGATTGGGGAAGGGGAACAGCCAGGTTGTTGTCCTTCAGTCTTAGTTGTGGAGGGTTCAGCTAGCTCAGCTCCAAGTCCAGTCACTGTCTGGCCACCCTTCGGCAGCTTGTGGCCGCTCAGCTCAAGGTGCTGTGTTCAATTTTAGTTGCGGGTGGGTGTAGCCCACCATCCCATGCGAGAGTCAAACCAACAACCTTGTTGTTCAGAGCATGTGCTTGCACCAGCTGAGCCATCCTGCCACCTGTTGGCAGCTCAGTGGCAGCTCAGCTTACGTGAAGCTCACTGGCCCATGTGAGAATTGAACCGGCAATGCTGTTGCTCAGAGCTTGTGCTCTTAACCAACTGTGAGCCACTCGGCCGACCCTTGCATCCTCTCGTTTAAATACCTTTCACACTCCCTTCTCCCTGACTAGTTTTGTGTTTGTCTACTCAGCCTCTGAGCCCCTAGTCCAGAATTAGGTCCTGAGGGGTGTTTTTGCAGAGTTGTGACACAGGGGATGAAGCATTCAGTCCTGGGGCAGAAGGCAGCTTGGCTGGGTTTCTCACTTCGAGCTGTGGCATCAGCTCTCCTCTGCCCTCACCCCCCATATACAGGCTGCAGCCCCTTTAAGGACAACCTTGGTGCCAGGCTGCCCTGCCCTTTTCTTGTTTCCTTTTACCGGCCTGTGCTCTGGCCCCACCTGGACTCAGGTACTCGTTCCCGTAGGGAGTGTCAAGAGTTCAGAGCCCCACTGCTCCTGGACCTGGGCAGCTGGGCCCTCCACCCTCCACCCTGTATTTCTCATCTCCGGAGACATTGATCGTGTTTTTCGCCCCCGCTATATGCTACGTTTATCACTGCCTTGCACTGGAGCAGTGGGGAGTGAGAAAGTGTGTACCCACCAACTATATTGGCTGGAAATCCCCCTTATTTCGGAGTGTGATTTGCTCCTTTTGCCTGTCTGGGCCTCTCTTATCCAGAGCAGACACGGTGGCCTCACTCAAAACCAATGCTGTTGAGGATCGTTTTCTGTAAAACTGCAGCTTTCTCGGGATGAATGCAGACATGGCGGTGTCACGTTTTCTTCCCTCTGAGTATCTATCGGCCTGTATGTATTTCTGCGCGTGGGGCATGTCAAGACAGTGCTGTGATCAGGTGGCCTCTGACTTCGAGCTTTCTTGCTCAAGCTCCTGCCCTCTTCGTCCGGGGCTCCGTCACTCTCCAGTGTCAGCTTAGACATCACTCCTGAGAGAAGCCCCCAGGCCAGGCCGGCTCCCCTTTATGTGCCTCCGGCACCTGTCCTCTGCCTGGGTGGCTTTAGTGTCCTCATGAGCTCCATGTTAGCCGTGGACGGTCAGCCTGCGAGGCGGTGGCCATTCCCTGAAGGCTAGTCCTGGATGCCAGGCCTGCTGCAGGATCCACTCTGCATCCATGAAAAGGACTGTATGTTTCGTGCCCAAACTCCCCAAGTCCCCTCCGCATTACCCAATGGGTGGCGTGGCGGCAGGGGTGGGGGTGGGGAAGGACTGGAGTAAGACCCACTCTGTCCCGTTTCATCCACCGCTGGGCCTCTGGCTGCACAAGCCTCATTCCCTCTCCGCCTCTCTCTGAAGGGAAGCGAAGGAACGCGCATGTCACCGAGGTTTCTTTGAGAGGTCCAGTGTGACTTCCTGTTTGAAGGTCTTCTAAGTTTATGGAACTTGAGAAATGCTCTGTTAATAAAGGCAGAAGTAACCTTTGACCTCCCCTCCCCCCTTTACATCCTGTAACAGGAAGCCAGCAATTCTGCCCCACCTACCAGAGGGGGCAAGACAACATCCCTAGGAGGAAGGCTGTTGCCTTTTCACCCCATCCTCTGTCTGGAAAGTTCTGTGCCCTCTTCCCTGGGGGGATGAGTAAGACAGCTGTGCAAGGCCTCAGCTATTTTATGGGGGGCCAGAGCTCTGCAGAGGCACATGGAACGGATCCCCCTCTCACAGGGTGCCCGTTACAGATGTGGGGAGGCTGGTGGGCTGGCAGATGGCACCCCAAAATACTTGTCTGGACCAGAGCCCGGGGCGGGGTGGTGGGAGAGGCCATCCATCTGAGAGTTTTATTTACCTTGAACTAGTCAGCCAAGCAGACACATTATTTAGGAACTAGAATAAAAAGCCATTCACTTTACTTCAATTGACCATTTAGTTCAATTTGTGTGTTACTGCAGGTAATTACTCCGGTAGTAACGTGCGGTAATCTGCACTGATGGGGAGCCGGCCTGGTGCGGTATTAATACCGCGTGCTGTCTACACTAATTACCCGTGTGTTACCATGGTTACTTGCATGGACGCTGTGTTAACGACACCCTGGAAACATAAAGCAATAGCGGGCTTTGAATTAAATCTTTGTGTTCTCTTAGAGCTAAAAGTGCATTTCACATAAAATAATCATGAATAAAATGAGATCATCTTGGCGGAGTTGCCAGGAAGCTGATTAACTGAACTGCAGAAATGTGACTTTCCCCTACTCAAGAATTAGAGCCTCCCAAACGTTGTCGGGGTTGCTAGGCAACCCCTCAAGATGACATCACTCACACAACTGCGCTGCTGGCGATGTCATCGCTACATATTTATAGCGCCTCCATGGAGCGGGTGTGCCTTATAGAAATGACATTATTTTTCTCCCCGATGATGGGTCTGAATGACGGGCGGGCCTCCAAGGGCTACGGAGAGGGAGAATTTGGGAACACCTGTGTGACTCTTTCTCGGGGTGACAGATGTTTTATTTCCACCAGGTTATGATAATGGGTCCCAATGAAAAGATATGAGTCCCCGCACATGTCTGAGATCTTGGTCAGCAGAGGCGGCCTTCTTCT
Organism: Aselliscus stoliczkanus; assembly: GCA_033961575.1. Taxonomy (NCBI): domain Eukaryota; kingdom Metazoa; phylum Chordata; class Mammalia; order Chiroptera; family Hipposideridae; genus Aselliscus; species Aselliscus stoliczkanus. The sequence goes on along the minus strand of CM066728.1, from coordinate 116,134,443 downwards.
GCCTGTGAGCGGGCAGCTGGACATGTGCCCAGGCCGAACTCAGGGAGGCGATGAAGTTGTCCTGGCCATGAGAGGCCCCCACTCCCTGCTCTAGCCTAAAACCTGCACCAGGAGGAACTAACCAGAGCAGGAACATGGCTGCCTTGAGTGGTGCTAAGCACCCCGTCATGGGAGGCATCCAAGGGGAAGCTGGACTAGAGCAGAGAGGAAGGGAGAGGCAGGAGGTCGAAGGGTGTGCGGCTGGCCTGGCTGACCACTGTAGTCTCTCTGAGTTGTAACATTCCATGTTTCTGTGGCCGTCTCCATGCCCACTCCGAGTCAGGCTGGTCACACAGTCAAGGCCCGTGGGGGGCAGAGGCAAGGGGACCCCAGTGAGGTATGAGCCTTGCCCTGGAGTGCACAGAAGAGATCTACCCCGGCCCAGAGGAGTGAGGGGCTACCTGGAGGGGACTTCCTGGAGGGGCAAGGCCAGAGCTTGGGCCTCCTGGGCCGTGAGGAGGTCTGGACTTGGCCCTGGGGTCTTCCTGGAAGTCGGGTTTCTTTGGCTTTGGCAGGAAGAGTGACGGGGGTGGGGATAGGAGTCAAAATGCACCTGGCCTCTAGATGGAGGAGCCAGGGCACCTGTGCAGTCCCTTTCGCCGGCGCTTTGGCTGCTTTGCCAGCTGGAGGGCCGCGGCTCAGCTGTGCCCCTCCCCCGACTCCCCGGGCCCGTCCATTTCAGGGCTGTGATGCCCTGCGTGTATTTCTCCAGCTCCAGCCTCTGCCCTGAGATCCAAACTTTGTACATTCAACCACCCACTCAGCACTCGATGTGTCAACATCTTCCATCCTCGCTGTAAGATTGCCTAACAGCTTAAAACGTGCATGTCCAAACCTGAGACCTGCTCTTCCCCCTGTCTGCCCTGCCTTACATGGTGCCTTCATTCTCCATCTGGCCCGGGTGGCGCCGAGACACCCTCAGATGCCCTAAGACACTCTCCCCTGCGTCCCCTCCGTCCAGCCATGCCTCTCATTACCGCCTCAGGGCCTTGCTCCTGCTGTTCCCTGCCTGGGGGGCCTCCTTCGATGTTCTCGAGGGCCCCTTCCTCACTTTGTGAGCTCTCAGCTCCGGGGCCCAGCTTAGGGGTCCTGCCCTGACCCCCCACCCTGCTGTCAGGCCCTGGCCCTGACCATGTGCTGTGGAACCTCTACCACCCTCCCTGGAACCTGTATTCTTTACTTGTGAGCTCTCTATCTCCCTCCCTAGAATGGAAAGTCCACTAGAGCCGTGGATTTTTCTGCCTTGTTCACGTCTAGGTTCCACATGGAGTTATTGAGTTAATAACCAACATAGGAGCTGGTGTTGTGACAGGTGAGACATCCAGAATGGCTTCGGGCAGCATGGGACACGGAGGTAATAGGCCCCAGTGCTTCTCATCTGGGCAGGCAGGACAAGGGTCTCATCCCACCCCGCCTTGGGGAGGTGGTCCGAGTTCTCGGGTGACTTAGTGACACACCTCAAAGTTGCTCGCTCAGTGAGGGTGCATCTGTGGGCTCTCTTCCATTAGCATGGCAGTGACCACCCGGCACAGGGTCCACCGTGCCCAGAGCCAGGGGACGCCTCTGCCTCCGAGGGGCGGATGTGTGGGAAGGCCACGCAGCAGGGGGCTGGCATTGGTTTGGGAGGGAACTTTCTGAGCATGGAAGGGGCTGCCTGTGAGCCTTAGGACCCGGGGGGCTCAGGCTGGGCAGTCCTCCAGGGAGACCAATATTGTCCACCCCCTTGACGACTGAGAGGCCAGTGGTCAGAGAGCTCCAGGTGACCGACCTGACTGGGCCACAGGCTTCTGGTAGGAGGCGCTGCCTGGGCTCATTGATGGGGTCGGGGCTCGGCCCAGGGCTGAGTGGTTGGGACTGTCTCTTGTGTCCTGTGGGCAGCAGAGAACAAGCACATTTCAGAAGGACACTCTGGCTGTGCTGCTGAGGATGACTGAGGGCATGACGGTAGGGGACAGCTTAGTCTGTGCTGTCCCTGTGATTCAGGCCCAAGGCTCAGGGCTCCCGGAGCCCCATAATGCAGGGCTGAGAGGTGTGAGATGTGAGGGTCACACTGACCCACCCCAGTCTCACGCTGACTGTGCCCTGGGCAGGTGGCCGGGCCTGTCCAAGCCCAGCAGCCTCATCTGTGAAAGGCAGATCGCAGTGAGCTTGTAGGCCCCTCCTGCACACCGGCCGAGAGCCTGCTGGGACCACGAGCCTTGACTAGTAAGGAAGAGTGGGGGTGGGGCCCAAGGGTTGGGGAAGCCCCCAGACATGCTGCCGGGGAGCCAGCCTCATTGACAGGGATGATGGCGTTCTGAGGACACAGTGATGGCTGTCTCATGAGCACCCCTGAGCCATCAGCGGAGGGGAAAGCCCTGCCGCTTTATGACTTTTTCCTTGAGATATTTTCCAACTCTATCTTTTCCTCAAGCAAGTTCAAGTTTACTTATGAGCTGTCCATCTTCCTCCCTAGAATGGAAATTCCATGAAAACAGTGGATTTTCCTGTCTTATTCACATCTAGGTTCCACATGGAGTTGTTGAGTTAATAACAAACATAGGAGCTGGTGTCATGGTGACAGGTGAGACACCAGGACGGCCCAGAAAGGACTGCTGGCTGAGGCTCGAATCCCACCCATCCCCAACACCAGACAAAGTCCAGAGAGCCACTTGGGGTCTAGCGTAGAGTTAGTTGCTAACTTCTTACTTTACTGAGTGAAGACACTCGAACAAAACAAAATCTTCTACCACCTGCTGTGGCTGTGATTTCATAAAACCAGGGATTCCCAAGCACCCTGAGTGGAAGCAACAGGAACTCAGAACAGATAACAGGCCATCACACTTCCTGTTCTTGTTTGTCCTGGATGGCAGGAGACGGTGTCACCGCCGGAGCGCAGTCTGGGGACCGGAGCCGGCGAGGCCCTGGTCCTAAGTCAGCCTCCAGGGGTCCTGGCCTCGGGGCTGAAGGCCAGGGTCCCTGCTGTTGTGACAGTGGCTGTGCGTGCCCACGTTGCCGTGGCTTCCCACAGCCGTGTGCCACAGTTGTGAGGCCTTTGGCAACTAGAACTAGAAGGAGTGTCCCGATGGGTTTGGAACCCGAGCCGCGACGCCCGGCCCAGTTTCATCATCACGGCGCCCAGGAGCACATTGCAATGGACACTCATGGGCCCGAAATGCTCTCCAGGGGCGAAAGTGAACCCTGCAAATGCTGACTCTCCACTTTCCTTTGTCTTCTCTAGACGCGGCTTGAACAGTCTGGGCCAACTCTCTCCTAAAACCCGTTTGGGCAATTATTTAGCAAGGACAAACTTGGCACCGTTGGTTTATAAGCAGGGCAGAGGTTCTTGGAAGCCCTGCTCTGAGGCCCACAGGCTGGGTGTTCCTCGGGCCCTGGGCCTCTGACACACGCGTGGCCTCTGGTGTGGCAGGGCCCCGTCCTCCGGGCCCCCTGGGGTCTGTCTTCGCCCGTCTGAGCCAAGCTGTCCTACTCACGGGAGACGTCTGGTCCCACCCTGGGCTCTGGCCCGTCGTCTTTTCCACCACAAACCGATCCAGCCACGTGGGCAAACATGTGGCCAACTAGGCCACAGCTCCATGGGGACCTCTGATGGGGGAGCTGCCTGGGCTGGACAGAGCAAGGGACACTGGCTCCCTGCGGAGCAGCGGCCACCAGCGAGAGCCAGTTATTAGTGGGCCCCGGGGGCGGGACAGGGACTGGTTTGGCGGGCCAGCGGTCTTGGCAGTTCGGGCGTGGAGCAGTGAGGTGAGCTGCCTCAGGAAGGGGACTCACATGGCTGGTCTGGGAAGGTGGGGGTGCCCGGACCCTCCGGGGCTGGAGGAGGGCTGGGTGAGGGACGAGGCCTCGGTGACAACATTGAGGATCACAGCTCTGCCGTGGAGCTTTTCCAGGGCCAGGCTCTAGTTTAGCTCTCTTGCCTCACAGAAACATACCACAAACTTGTGGCAGAGACACCCATTTTACAGGTGATGAAACTGAGGCTCAGAGAGGTGAGGCCACTCAGGAGCTGGCCATTAGCAGAGTCGGCTCCGGGGTCTGACTGAGCAGGTGGACTGCAGGACAGAGGCCCCTAGAGAGGGGACATCAGAGGCGACCACGGAGGTGTCCAGGGAGACGAGAGGGCCTTGAAGGGGTCCAGGTGACTCTGGGCTGGGGGATGGGCCACCATTCGCAGTGCCTGGAGGGAGGAGAAGGCGCTGGTGAGAGCGTCCCTGCACCACTGGAGGCTCAGTCCTTCTCCAAGAAGCTTGGCCCCAGCCCAGCCCTCCTGCCCTCACTGGCTTGACCCGCAGTCCACCTGGCCAGGTGGTGGAGAAGGGCAGGCTGGCCAGGGCTGAGGAAAATCCATACACTGCCACTCTAAGCAGCAGCAGTGTCCCCCTGACTCCCCTGCCCCCAATCCTGAGATGGCCAATGTGTCCCCTGGCAAAGGCAACGACATGACTCAGTTACTGTGGCACGTGACAGGAATTGTCAAAGGTGATTCACTCTGGACCAAACATGTAGCCTGGTGGTCACTGCAGGGCCCTGTCTTAATCTTCTGAGTGGGAGCAGCGGTGTCCAAGGCCCACTTTATAAATCACATCTGTGCTCCGTGTGGGGGACGATTAAAAGCCCCACAGGGCAGGGGCCAGGGTGGCTGGTGGCCTTGCAGGCTGGCCTTGGACTTGCCCTCGGGGGGTGGGCACGGGCCGCATTTGCAGCAGGAGCGTTTGCAGGGGAGGCAGGAGAGGGAGATGGTATTGACACCTACGCCATGTCAGGGATCACGCAGCAAGTGCACAGTGGCTTCGGGAGCCATGTTCCACTCCAGACCTGCTCCTTGCAGACTGTTGACCTTGCCCAGTCGTGTCACCTAGTGGAGTCTCGTTGTCCTAATCTGTAACCGGGAGACCATCTGACTCAGAGGTGCCAGGAGGCTCCACATGGATGGAGGGGCCGGCTCCCCCAGTCCCTGGGAGCGCTCGCTCAGTGAAGGAGGGTGCTCGTATTAGCTCCGCTCCCATCCCTGCCTTCTCTCCCTCCTTGGGCCCCGTGGATCGTGAGGGTACCTGGGCACTGACTCTACTGGAGGTACAATCTTTCTGTGATTCCAGAAGTTATCCAGTAGGTCAGTAGTTTTGAGTACCCACTGCATGCAGTTTGCTGTACAATGTGCCTAACGCAAGGAAAAAGAGACTGCAAGGCCATGGTACCAGGAGTGTGCCATTTTGGGGTGGGGTTGCACCATCTACGCCTTCCTGTAGAAGAGAGAGCAATGCTGTGTTGGGCAAGGGACCCTGAAGGGGTAGGAGGGATGTGGGACATGAGTAGTGGTAAACCAGAGAGGTTCCCTGGAGCTGGCGGGGTGTCAATTGAATCCTCCCTGCCTCAGCATTCCCATCAGGAAAATGGGACGAGCATTCCGTGACTTTCTAAGGAAGAATGGAAAGTAATAGAAAAACAAGGGAGTGGAAGGTGGGAAGCGTTGAGCCTCACGGTCAGTGTGATGACTGAGGTTGTGGGTTCTGGGACTCATCATCAGGGTTTGCACCCTGCCCCCGCCCCGCCACTTGGGAGCTGTGTGACCTTCCCAAGCTCTCTCTGTGCCCCTGCTCTGGTATGAAAGATGGGGGTGATGCTAGCCCTGCCTGCTGGGGTGGCTGCGAGGATTAGGCTTGGCCCTTGGCCAGCCCCTGGGCAGGCCCCCATGCCTGGTGGCCGTCACCACTGGGTGTTTGCTTTTCTCCCTCTCTGCCCTCAGAGTGGGGCTGACCGTCCCTGAGGAAGCACTCAGGCTTAGCCCAGCTCAGAGTGGGGGGTCGACCTGGCATTACAAGGGGGTCGTGAGCCACAGGAGAGGGGGCCCGTCTGAACGGTGCTTGGAGCAGGTAAAACTGATATGCACCCTCCTTCCTGATCCCAGGAGAGGCCAAGGAGGAGAGAGTAGTGAATAAAGAGGCAACACGAGAGGGCCAAGGTCAGCGTTTCCAGTAACTTTCCTGCCTGTAGTTGGCCTGGTTGTCAGCCGGGGCCCCATGTGTCAGCGCTGGACTCAGTGGGAAGGAGGAGCCCCAGCCCAGGGCAGCCAGAATCCTGGGTTTGGTAGGGCTATCCAGCCTAAATACCCCTCCCCCATTGGCCTCATTTCCCTCCTGCCTGAACCTCTGGGGAGGGGCGAGGAGGTGAAGGAAGGCCCCCCCACCACGCCCAGCCAGAGAGAGTGGTGGGGGCCCTCTTATAGCAGACCTCTCTTGGGGGAGAGCTGGCCAGTGGTGGTGATGGTGGGCACTCTGCCTGGTTCAGGGCTGGGCTGCGCTCCCCCATTCACCAAGTCAGGGCCAGCCTGGGGTTGCGGAGCCTTTGTGTGTGTGTGTGTAAGGGGGTGGCTGCCTGGTGGGCCTTTCGCGAGGCAGACCCCAGCCTCAGGCCACCAGGAGGACAAGAAGAGGAGCCAGGAGCCTCCCCAGCAGAGACACAATGGCCCTGTCCTTGATTTTGGCATTTGAATTCTAGGTGGCCCCGCGGAAGTGGCTGCAAATAGCCAAGGGGTTGGGGGCTTTGCTGGCCGAGGTGGCCCCCTGCCGGGGAAAGTGGCAGCCCAGAGGAGCAGCCCAGAGGGTTGGGGGTGGGGGGTCAGGGCCCAGCGCCCTGGCTATGTGTCTGGCCCTCCAGGAAAGGGCTGGGGAGACAGTCCAGGGTGTGGATAGGGCTCCAGCCTGGCCCAGGCAGCGGGGTCTGCCTCCTTAGCTTGCCCTCCCTTTGCTGTGTGACCTTGAGAGCTCACTTCAGCTTCCTCATCTGAAAATGAGGTGAATGATGACAGTTCAGGGTGTTAGGGTGCTGTGCGGACAGTGGGGACACACAGTAGGTGCTCCATCAAAGCCATCGGTTCTTATGGGGGAGTTGGAGGGGGGCCTGAGCGATTCGAGATGGGGAAACTGAGGCCAATGAGTAGGTGGCAAAGCAGGAATTTTGGCCTGGCTTGGACGAGTGTCCTTTTGTCCTGGCGTGGTGATGACAAACCCATGAGGGCTCTCCCCTCCCCCTAACAGTTGTTCATTGTGTCCCTCCCTGTCCCTCATCCCACTAAGGCCCCCAGTCCCCTAGCTCCTCATCATGGGTTGAACCCAAGGTCCCCTGGGAGTGGGAATCTCTTTGTCACTGCCTGGGTCCCCAGGCTGCACCATGAGGGTGCCGGCATTGGGGTGGCCTGCAGCCAGCGTGGACAGACCGACGCGGGCAGCTCACAGAGCCCACCCCCACCCGGCCCCCTCTGAGCCATAGCTATCCCCTAACTCCTGATTTTTCATTAAAACAGCAATGGGCTCCGAGCTGCCCAAGGTCACGGTGGGGCTGTGAGGGGAGCCGAATGCGGGCCATTACGCTGGCCTCTAATGTCCCTGCGGCTGCGGCTGGCGCTGGCACAATCAAGCACTGGGGACACTCCAATTTCCGCCTGTCCCGCGGCGATCGTATCAGGGCCTGAGTGATCTCCTCATTGGCGGGCAGCGGAGAGGCAAGGGGGCAGCGAGCCCAGCCACCCAGCGGCCCTCCGCCCTGCTGCCCCTCCCCCAGGAACAAAGGAAGGCACAGCCGCATGGCTGGCGGGGCTGGGAAACAGTTTCCCCCGAGTGCCTCCCTTGTCCATGCTGAGTTCGAGCTCAGTTCATCCCTGTGGGGAACTGTTCATGTCTTCTAGCGGGAAGGGCTGGGTGAGGGTGGGCGTAGCCCCTGTGTGCGGGGAGTGGGGGGCCGGGGCGGCGTGGGTATGAGGAGGCACAGAGTGGGGAGCAGCCCGCCCTCAGCTACCTTCAGGAACCCAGGTCCTGTCACCCTATTTATAAAAGGCTCCTCATGCCAGGTAGTCGGACGCCGCCTGTAGTAACCCCGACCTGCCAAGTGCAGGGACGTTTGGGTGTGTGAGAGGTGTGCAAGATGTTGGTGTGGGGGCATGCAGGGCTGTTGGGGGGCTACGCAGTGGCCTCTCAGCGACTCTCACGATTGCCTAGATGTCCTCACACAGCGGCCCATTTGGATGGAGCTCGGTTCTGGAGCTAGACGCTGTGAAGCCTGTTCTGGGCTGAGAAGCCATGTTTTAGAACTCAGCTAAGCAAACACTGGAACGGGCCCCATGGTCTCCGGCTGGGGAACAGCTAAACAGCCAGGCCTGTGCCTGGCGGAGCACCTCCCGGCGATAAGAAGGCTCCCGGTGAGCCTCAGATGTGCCGTGCTGTCCGGCCCGCTCCTGTGGCCTCAGGCCCAGGAAGCCCACTGCTGGGCTGGGCTGGGGGCGGGGGGCCGGCCGCAAAGCGGCGCAGGGGGTGGGGGAGGGGATGGGCTGCGCCCTGTCTCGCTTATGGAATGGGTACATGACTGCATGCATTTGTCAAGATTCTCAGAACTGTACACAAAAAACAGCACGTTTTCCTGTATATAAATGTTACCATAATAAAAAGCTGAAAAGGATTCTTCTCCCTTTACCAGAGAGTTGGCAGCCTAGGGTGAGCTGAGGCTGATGCGCTGCTCAGCCCGTGTGACAACCAGAAAAGGACCTTGTACGTCCGGTCCCTTTGCCCCTCTCAGGCCCTGGAGCGCTGCTCATTAGGATACGAGGAAGGGCTCTTAGGGGCGGGGGCGGTGTCCTCTCACAGCCCTGGCTGCCCCGGGGCAGGAGTGGCCCTCAGAGACCCTGTCCTGGCCTAGCTTCTGGTCCTCCCTGGTTTGGGAGAGAGGCCCGCTGGGGGACACAAGTCAGGGCTGTGCTGGGGACGTGCCTTCGTCCTGCACGAACAGCAACCTGGGGAGTCCCACCAAACACGCTGCGCACCAACCCGGAAAGATTCCACGGCGCGGGGCAGATGGACGGAGGTCGAGCTGCCCTGGGCCCTCGGCTCTCTCTCCCTTCCAGTCACTGCTGGCTGGACAGTGAGCTGATTAGCACGAGGAGGCTCTCCCCAGCTCCCGTTTGCCCCTCCAAGCAGTAAGTGAGATGCGGGGAGGCTCCCGGGAGGGGTCTGTCCCTTATTCCTGCTGCGGCTCCCTGCCTCCCTGGTATGGGGCCTGGGCGGCCCCTCCACCTCTCCTCCTCGCCTCTGATAGCCCCTGCGGGAATTAGGGAATTACATGCCGGTGGAAATAGCTACTGTGAATGGGCCTCCCTCCCTCCCTCCCTCCCTCCCCAGAATCATGGATCTTACTGTGACCCTCACAACACACAGCTACTTACCCCAGGGTCCTGTGCCTTCGATGCTGGATTATCCTATTGGCCACCTTAGACTGGCTGCCTGGAACTGTGTTACCAGCCCAGCCCAGCCCCAGAGGGAGAGGGAGAGGGGAACCCCCACCAGCCCCTCTTGAGGAATGCGAATCTCACCTCCTTATTTAATAATAAGGCCCCCAGGACTTATTTCCTGGCGACACACATTTGAGCACCTACTGTGTGCTGGCTCCGTGCAGAGGGCTCAGGCTATAGCAGCGGTGAGGCCACCAGCCAGATACACTCTGGTGCTGTCAGGGGAATGAGGTAGAATGAAAGTCACTGCCCATGGGCGTGTGCCCGGCTGTGGGTGCTCCTGGGGTGTTCTCACTTCACAGACGAGAAAACTGAGACCCTCCCCCCTGCCCAGGCCCCGCCCCAGGCCAGGTGCGTCAGCGTCCAGGCCCGGACCTGGGCACCAGCATTTTGTAACATGCCAGGCGGTTTGGCCGGCCATGGGCTGCGGGCTGGCCCGGGCTGCACTGGGGCCTTGGAGCTCCCTTAGCTGTCCGAAATGGAAGTCACAGGGGCTGTAACTCATCCCACACGTAACTTCGAAACAAACATCGATATGATGTCCTGGCTGTAATACGAAGCAGGAATGAGAAGGAAATCACTGATAATAAAATCGAGTGTGTTTCGGTGTGTAAATGCCAGGCCCTTCTCTACCGGGCGCTGCAGGAAGTCTCGCCCTGGTTCACAGCATCACTGCCGGTGAGGTATGGGCCTCTGGCACCTGCGATGTGACTTTTCCAGAAAGTTCCAAGCAGAGTGCCTTCCGCTGACAGGAAGATGCTTTCCTGGAAAACCCTGTGATTCTTAAACATGCACAAAGGATGCTTGGGTCTGTAAGCTTCTAGCTCAGGTAATGCTCACCAGACGTCCCCCACCTGAACGCCTGGTGGGACGTGTAGAAATTGGGTGAGACTGGGGCAGTGTTGCCGATGGGGCTGGTCTTCTCGATGGAGGGGCCCTGCTTATTGATTGTTAAGGGTGCCATGCTGCCACTGTCATTGTGACAACCCCAAACAGTCCTTCCTGAATTTCCCAAATGCCCCTTGGAGGCAGAGCCACCTGACTTTAAACCATCATGAGGTAACCCTGGTGACAAAAGGTGCTCTGGGGAACATAAGGAGGATGCCTTCACCTGCTGGGAGACGTGGCAGGTCACCAGAGTGACCAGCAGAGTGTGTCCAGAGAGTGGGCAGGGTGGCCCACTCTAGAGTACGAACAGAGAGGCCAGGGCTGGGACCAGGGGGAGGAGAGTGAGACACCCACCCCAGGCTCCAGGAAGCTCTGTAATCGAGAGAAATAATGTGTTAATGCAATAGTCTTAAAGATCAAAGTAATGCAAAAAGTCCATGATGACCGAAACCCCCGTCCTTGAATACAGAGGATCAGTATCACTGCCTTTTCCTTTTGTCCCAGGCTCCCACGCGCCTGGGCAAGTGGCTGTCAGGGCGCTTAGCTCGAAAAGGCTGTCTTGGGCAGGGGGATGCATTCGCTTGGGTGGCCCTACGGAGCATTCACGCCCACTCTGCCAAAGACCGGACAAGGCAAGGGCCTCGCCTTGCTACACTGTGGGGTCCATGTCTGACAGACCCAGGGCCCAGTGGCCTTGAGTGGGAGGTGGGAGGTTCAGGGTGGCGGCTCGCTGGGTCCCACAATCGACAGACCGGCTGGAGCGTGTGGGATCTCGGCCTTGTGAGCATGAAGGTGGGTCCGGGGGCTCGATAACTCCACCCCCACGGCTGCCTGGCTCTGGCGCTGTAACAGAACCGGCTGGGCTGGGCTGTGCCGGGGACACAGAGGCGGGAGTCCCACTGGATGGGTGCCCCGTGGGGCATCGTTGCCGGGGGCCCTGGGCTGGCTCGGCGGGCCGCTCCCAGGCCAGTAAGATCCACTCTGTGGGGGTGGGCCTGGGCAAGCATGTTTTCAAACCTCCCCAGTGACTAAGGCTCAGCCAGCATTGAGTGCCAGTCAGGACCTCAACTGAGCAGCAGACCTCTGCCCTTGTGGTGGTAAATGTCACCACCGCTGTCTGTTCCTTTCCTGGGAGGGGGCAAACTGTGTGGTAAGGCAGGGTGACTTGTCCTATTTTATATATATTCCTTTCAAAACGCCTTCTCTCTCTCTTTCGGCAAGTTCTCTCTCTCAGAGAGTTGTCATTCAAGACAAGCAGGTGGGCACTAATATCCTTGGAGCCCTCGCCTTGTGCCAGAACTCCCCAGGTATGTGTGCTCTCAGTGTCCCAGGGCAGCCCCGGGAGCCCGGTCTTACAGGCCAGGAAGCTGAGGGCAGAGGAGCAAAGCCACCTGCCCGGGCCCCCGCAGGGACTCGGGTCAGAGCTGGAACCTGGGTGCTCGGGCGCTCCAGTCCGCCTGCCCCCCTGGGCTCTGGCCCTCTCTAGTCTCAGGGTGAGACCTGCTGTGCCCTTTGGACATTACTGAGAGCTGGAGAGGCCATGCCTGTTTAGTCTGCCCGGCGGACCCGCGGCCCCAGTCCTCTCTGGGGTGACTGCTTTTCCTGCCGAGTTGCTTGGTTTGCTGGGTCTGTGGTTCATTTTTCATTTTGTATCTGTGGTAACAGACTTGGAAATGAAAGTAGTATGATGTCTAACCATGATGAAAGAGGGCGAGTGTGCCTGCCTGGAAATCTGAAAAGGGCTTTTAACAGGCAGGGGAGCAGGGGAGGGAGGGCGGCGTCAGACCTGGCCGATGGGCTGAGACCCGGTGTCGCCCTGTGGCCGGGTGGCGTGGCCACGAGCCACGGTCTTCCCCGTTGCGAAGTGGGAGCATGAGATTCACTTTGAGAGTTCTACAGTACGTAGTAGGTATTCAATAAGTAGAACTAGGATTATAGCTATGGTATGTTATAACTATAACGTATGTATTATGAGACATAAAATAATAGAACTGCTTTATGTTGGGGATCTCATAGAAAACATAAATACAGAAAAAGAACCACGAAATGGCTGGCTTGAGAATAGCTTTCTCTCTGATATTCAATTATCTTCCCCTTCCTCCCACCCTCCCTGCTTCCATCTGCAATTGGATTATTTCAGGCCCACAATGCACTTGTGTTAACACGTCGGGCCTCTCCTGAGAGCCCGGGAACCAAATAAGCAGAGTAAACTGCAGCCTCTCTCCTTGGGGGTAGGGTGGTGTCAAGACCCCCTAAGGAATCCTTTCGTTCTTAAGATTCGTGGGTGGATGGAGTGATGGGGAAACTGGCCTGCGGATCCCCGTGCTGTGCTGTCCGTTTATGGACCAGAAAGTAATCAGTCTCAGGTCACCACACAGCCCAGCAGCACTGCTTGGGCTCAGATTCGGGTGTCTTGATCACACAGTGTTTTCTGTTTCAAAATTTGGTAGTCGTTCGATCTCCCTCCGGGCTCTCTGCTCGGGGGATCCAGTGGGAAACGTGTCAGGCCCTAGAAAAGCCGAGGCAGAAAAGAAACACGGATCAAATCGCAGAGCAGATGGACTTAAATGCTGCTAAGGGCTTTGAGACACGAGGGCTTCGGTGCGTGGCTGGTCAGGTGGTCTCACAGAGGTGACCTGGAGATGGGATGGAGCCTGCTCTGGACAGATCAGCCAGAAAGCCAGGCGTGAGGTTGGACCTCGCGGGGCAGACCCAGGCTCCGGAGGTGGCTTTCACCTTCAGATGGGAACTGGGTGCTGGGGCCCATGTGTTGTCCCCTCTGATCCTGGGGCTTGGGAGCTGATGACACCTGCTCCTTGGAGAAGATGGCAGGCCCAGCCCCAGAAACGCCAGGGGCTCTGACAACTACTCTCCTCTTCACATGGGATTCCCGTGGGTAGGAAGGGGTTGCACGCACGTTTCCGTAACACCTGCCTGCATTCAGTGGGCCTCTACACCCGGAGTGCAGGGCATGTGTGAGTGAGAAGGTTCGCAGCTCCCTCCACAGGCATGCTTCTTGTGGGCGGAGTGAGGTTTCAGATCCTGGGCGGCTTCCCCGGGCTGGTGGGAAGCAGGCCTGGAGCCCTCATGGCAACACAGCCTCCCCGAGCCTGGGAACCCCCCAGCAGTGAGTGTCCATCCCACCGAGCCTAACCCGCTGAGAGCTCGCTTGGCCTCTGGCCCTGAGGGTTGGGTGATAGTGCTGCCTTACCAGGTATGGGAGCTTGCCCATGGCAGGGGTCCCGTGGTCTCCTACGCGTTATCCTCTTCCCTGGTGTGCAGGAGCCCAGGAGGCTGGCCAGAGGGGTCGGGTCAGTGGGAGAGCCTGGGATCCACCTCACTGGTGGCCACGTGTGGCTGGGGGCATCCCCCATGGCTGCTGGGTGGGGCAGACCTTGCCTCTGGGCAGGTAGCCTGACAGGTGGGACCGGCTGCCTTTGAGGAGAGAGCACAGCGCACAGACCCACTGCCTGGTCCCCTTTCCCAGTGGGAACTAGGAATGCTAAGTCTGGGAGGGATCCGGGGCGGGGGTGGCTGGGGAGGCCCTGCGAAGAGCAGGCCACCCGGAAGCCCAGTCCGGGCAGGTGGGGCTCTGCCCTGACCCCAGTGTTTCCCAGCGGGCACTCCCTCTGGTCCCTTGGAGCAGGAGCCCCCCGGCAGGTGCAGCCAGCGTGCCTGAGAGCTGGTCCTTCACACCTTATAACGCACCTCCGACTTAGTGTATAATCATCGCTGACTTACTGCGGCCCGTCCAGTAGCCCCGGATGTGGGGCGCGTCATTGCAGTTCATGGAGCAGCCAACCTGGACCCTGCCTGCTGTGTCTGGGCTCCGAGCTTCCAGGGTCAGATGAGGGACACCTGGCCACTCACCCTTTACAGGCCGGGCAGCTAAAGGAGGCAGGGTGTCTGGGGTCCAGCCCTGGTGGGCGCCCCATGCATCATGTTTGTCAATATGAACTTCCTTCTTTTCAAACAAAGGTTTTCATGGAGGTGAAATTCATGTGCCATGAAGGGAACCGTTCTGAGGGGTGTGACTCCATGGCATTTAGCACAGTCACACTGTGGTGCAGCCACCACCTCTGTCTAGTTCCAGGGCACTGTCATCCCCCAGAAGGAAACCCTATTCCTGCTTCCTCCCAGGCCCTGGCACCCACCAATCCATGTTCTGTCTGAGGATGTATTTACTCTGCTCACTTCACATGAATGGGACCCTATAGGATGGGACCTTTCGTGAGTGCCTTCTTTCACTCAGTATGTTTCTGAGTTTCATCCGGCTGTGGTGGGTGTCAGTGCTGCACCCCTTTCTATGGCTAAGTGACGTTCCCTTGTGGGGGCGGACCACACTGAGCTCATCCGCCGTCAGCCGGTGGGCACTAGGGCTGGTCCCACCTCCTGGCCGTGGTGGACGGTGCTGCTGTGAACACGGGAGTGCGTGGACTTGTTGGAGCCCCAGCTGTAATTCTTTTGAGTATGTACGGAGGAGTGGGGTTGCTGGGTCATGGGGTGGGCCTACGTTTAACATTTTTTGAGGAACCTTCAAACTGTTTTCCTGAATTTCCCTCCTTTTGATAACCTGGGTCAAGCACCTGCTACCAGCCGGCATGCCACAGACTTTATTTTCTTTGATCCTCACACTGCCCCTAAGATGGAGGGACTAGTGTGATTCCCATTGGAAAGATAAGGAAGCTGCGGCCCGCAGAAGGCAGTTGGCATTCTACAGGGTGTGGCCAGGATTCTGCCACTTGGCCCCAGCGTCCGAGTCTGCCCGTCCCTGGAGCCCCAGCCGGTCTCTGCCTTCCCCCGGAAGCCCTCGGAGCGGCTGCCCCGGCCTGGAGCCTTCCGGCCCGTGTGCCTGGGTGCAGAGCTCCGTCACTGTTCTCGGTTCTGCCTGTTCCTCTCAGGCAGTGACCTCGTGTCCTCATTCTTTGTGGGCCCCCCTGGACCATGCACACAGTGGGTGCTTTGTAAATCACCAGGTTGTGACTTTTAATGGGCTCCAGCAGTTTCAGGCTGATCCCAGGACGTGGCCATGGCCTGGATAGACTCAGCTCTCTCAGCGGTTGCCAGAGGGACCCCGATGCCTGCTGGGTGCACAGCACGGGCTGTGGGTCAGCTGGTTTATTGAACCTCCTTCTGACTTAAAGGAAAATCGTGTGTTTGAAAAAGAGGATGCCTCCAGGGGAGCCCAAGTCTCTCACCTCTCTCCTGGAAAAATAGACCCTTGTTTCCTTTCATTTTCTCGCCCCCCCCCATCCCATAGCAGAGCAGATGGTAACTTTCGTGGGGGGCAGGGGATAGACAAGCGATATTTAGCGAACTGTAGCTGTGCAGGCCAGAGTTATCACTCTGATTTCCACTGGGACTATAAAATTTTATGAGCTATTAAATTGTCCTAAAGCTCCTTTACCATACAAACTCCAGTGTCTGCGATTACCCATTAAGAAAAAGTGGGTTGCATCAGGAGGACTTTTACTACTTACACTCAATTGTGTTCAATCAATAAAACTTTTAACTAGCTGTGCTGCTTTGGGCAGATTCCACGGGTCCTGCTGTGGACCAACCAGTCCGCGGTCCTGGACACGCATGGCCACAGCTGGGCGGCAGGCTCTCACCCGGGCAGCAGGTCGCCCCGGAGCCCTCCGGAAGGGTCTGCTTCCTGCTGAAGGTTCCGTGAACATGAGCTGGGAGGTGGACGTCACAGGGGTGCCCACCAAGGACGCGGTTGGGTGCCCAATGACAGTGCCTCAGCCTGAGCACGGGGCTCTGAAATGCCCTGAGGGGGGTGTGGGCTGTAGGCCAGGGAGCCCTGCAGGGGTGAGTGTGAGAGAGGCAGGGTTGGTTGTCCCCAGAAGCAGGGGAGAGGGAGCCCCTTTATAAGGAGGATGGTGCTGAGTGTGTATCAGACACATGGCCTCCTAGCTAGCTCTCAGAGTGGTGAAATCACGCCAGCCGGGTGTCTGTGCCCCGCTGTGGGGTGGCAGGCTAAGCCCCTGGATGGCGGGGGGTCTCAGCAGGTGGAGTGAATGCAGAATGGGGCACCCTGAGGAGTGGGGTCAACCCCCATCCACAGGACTCTGGGAAAGGAGCCATCGCTGTACAGGCAGCTTCCCTGAACCCTCACAAGACAAATAGGGGACACAAGGCTGGGGGTGCAGGCCACAGGGGGTCCATGTGACCCACAGTCCGCCCCAGGGGGGTGCTCGCTGTGCCTGGCCTGCTGCCCATCGGGCTGAGCGCGCTGGACTGGACTGGTCAGAGGAGGCCCAAGGCCAGGGTGCCTTGCTGCTGCACGGAGCAGACACGGTCTGGCGAAGCTGGGCTCGGGAGGGCGGATGCTCAGAGGAGTCAAAGTTGGGGCTTTGGGCTGTGGTCCTGGCTGAGCGCCTTCAGCTCCTTGGGCCGGGCCTTACTTTTCTCGCCTGTGGAATGGGGTGACACCATCTGCTTCACAGTCGGCTCCAGGGGATAAGTGGGTCCCAGCCTCGTTCCTACCTGGCGCTTTAAAGTACTCAGTAAAAGATGGTTTTTCTGGAGAAAAAAGGAGAGATTTTGGAAATGATGGTGAAAAGAAACGATGGTTGCCTCTTGCCTGGGGAGGAGATGAGGAGGGCTGCTGGATGGTGGCCGGACAGCCCCTCTGCCTGAGTGACGTGCAGGGCGAGGCCAGCGTACCTGGGCCAGACCAGGAGCACGGCCGTCGGGAGTCCTGCTGAGCTTAGGGGGCTTCCAGTGGCCAGGGCCGCATTCCCTGGGGGCACGTTTAGCAGCCATTCTGGTGGTAGCTTGTCTGCTTCCCCAGGGCTGGCGGGGGTGTGAAAAGGTGGGGAGCCCCACTGGGGACTCGGGCCGTGGGAGGTGCTGCCAGGCCCTGAGTCTTTCCTGTGTCCTGCGGTCAAGGCAGTGACACCCCCAGGTCCCTTAGCCGCTGCTACACCCTCCTGTCCGCCGAGGAGGGGGCGTGGGGGCCCAGAGGCGCCTGGCCTTTCCACCTTGCTCTGCAGCCGCTGTCCTCTAGCCTTAGGCACTCAGGGCGCTGGGAGGCAGGGAGGCCTGGCCCCTGGCAGCCATCTGGAGGGCCAGCGCCGGAATCTAAAACCCTTGCAGTAGGGCCGGCTGAGTGGCGCGGTCGTTGGGCACTGGCTTGGTTCGGGTCCCACATAGGAGGGCCAGTGACACTACCCTCAAAAAAAATAAAAAAATAAAACCCTTGCAGCAGACCACTTGGGCAATTCCTGGGGGCTGGGCCACGCCGTGCTCTGCCGGGGTCTCGGTTTCCCCGTCCCAGGGCATCAGAGCAGCTGGTTTCCTGTCACTGTTTATGTGCCGTCTCTAATCTCGGCAGCCTCTGGAGCCTGTGTCTGTCTCCTGCAGGGTTCCCTGCGATGCTCAGGCTCCGAGGTCAGAGAGACGGTCTTCCCAGGCCTGCAGCCCCAGCCGCAGTGGTGCCTCCGGACTGGGAGAGGCCCTGCCTGGGTCAGAGGCTTTCAGGGTGGCCCAGACAGGAAGGGGCTGCATCAGCTTGGATTTGGGGGCGATGTCACGCACAGAGCAGGGCAGGAAAGCCAGGCCTGCTGTTTGGGAGTGTGCCTGCCAGACGCCAATTAGCCTGGTATTTGGAGGTCTGTGGCCTTCCTGCCTGCCTGGTGATAGCGCTGCGGGCCCACTCCCCACTAGACTCCTCCCGTGGGGCCCCTCTCTGATTCCTGGAGTCCCATGACCCAGGGATGCTTCGGGGGTCAGAGGGCTTTCAGCCTCCCTCTCCCGTCTGGGTCTGGGGAGAGA
Organism: Aselliscus stoliczkanus; assembly: GCA_033961575.1. Taxonomy (NCBI): domain Eukaryota; kingdom Metazoa; phylum Chordata; class Mammalia; order Chiroptera; family Hipposideridae; genus Aselliscus; species Aselliscus stoliczkanus. Next base: position 116,116,460 of record CM066728.1, on the reverse strand, counting down.
GGGGTCTGGCCCCGGCCTGCCACCAGTTTGCTAAGGGGCTGGTCAAGTCATGTCCTGCTGTGGGTCCTGGGAAGGGAGGGGGGAGGGTATGGCATCAAGGTCACACAATGAGTTGGGCAGCAGTTCCTTCTCTGTTTTAAAACTCCATCCTTTGGCTAAACAGTGACTTCTAGGAGCCCCATGTAAACAGCGATGTTTCCAGGGAAAATTCACCCAGCAACCTACTTTTCAGCCATGTCCACCCTACTAAGAATCCACTCTTCAGGCCAGCTTGGACACAGAGCTGGGAGGAGACAGGACTAGGGGCGGGCCATTTTGACGAGGGAAGTGGGGCAGACTGGGAGTGCGTTGTGGTGAAGCTAGACATCAGAGGGTCCCTGGGAAGAGGGCCCAGGAGGAGGAGGTGTGAGCTCAGTTTTGGGAGTTGAGTTGGAAAAGGAAGAAAGTGCTGCAAGGAAGTCTGTGGATGATGCAAACTTTCGTTCTGGGGTAATGGAGAGCCAAGGAGGGTTGTTTAGCAAGAGACCGATGGGCTAGCACCCGTGTTTTGGGAATTGATATTGGCAGGGAATGTGTGAGGTACTGGAGGGCGAGAGATGGAGGCGGGGGCCCTGAGCTCTTACATGTCCACCGAACCTGGTGAGAAATGCCCACAGTGGAGAGCGGGGTGGGGACTTGGACTCTCTCTGCCCGCTGATGAGCTCTCTGCCCTTTAGCTCACTTGGTGGCTCTGCCCTGTGGAGCCACACCAAGCCTCAGACACTGAAGCTCTGTGCTCCATGGGGGTGGCAGGGGGGACGTTTGGCTGGCCCAGGGCTTCTGGAAGCTGCTCCACCACTCTCTGGGGTCTTAATGGAGTCCCTGAAAAAAGGGTTCTGGGGTAAAGAGGTGTGAGAGCCCAGGTTCCAGTCAAACCGTGTCTTTCCTGCAAGACTAGGGAACCTTCACCAGCGTGGCCTGGCCACCCACCAGCCCCTGCTGAGCGTGCCTGTTCCTGAAACTCACACTGTCCTGGGACCCCAATTTGGCAGAGCCCTGGGACACCCCTTGTACAGCATTGACGATGCCTGCTTAGACTCGTGGGGGTAGAGCAGGAAGGGAAGGCCCCGGAGCTGCAGGGGTGGGGCAGTCACGTCACCTCCCAGGCCCTGGAGGGGACGCCAGCGGTTGGAGGGCACCAAGGCCCACCTTGGTTACGGGGCATGCTGGCACCCTGCACTCACATGCCTTTTCTAGCCCTCCCAGCCCAGCAGTCAGGGCTGCAAGCTTACTGAGCAGGACACTGAGCGGCAGAGAAGCATGGGCACTTGCCCAAGGCATCCAGCCCCCCGACCCTCCTCCTTTGTCCCCCACTCCTCCTCCAGAAGACACAGTACCCCACCTCCCATGTCCCCTGGTGGCGGGGAGGTGGGCGGGAAGCATGTTTCTGCCTCTGTCACCTGAGCTGCACCCTGTCCCACAGGCCCAGCCCCACACCAGCTCCGAACCCCATAAGGCAAGGGCTTCGCTGGGCCTTTCAAGGTGGGCAGGCGTGCAGGAGCCCTGCGTTGTGGGCACGGTCCTGGTGCTAAGGGCACCTCAGCATGAAGGCCCCACCTGCGGGGTTTCCTTTCCCGTGTCCAGTGTGGCTACTGCGGTCTCACCCAGAGGGGCTTTGGAGGCAGGAGTGGGGTTTGCTGGGTTCACCCTGGTGCCTGAGTCTGGCACAGGCCTGGGACTTCTTCCTCGGGTCACCGAGTGGCTGACCCGGCCGGTCAGCCCTGGGAGCAGGAGCGGACACTGGGTTCAAAGCCTGTCCCTCCACTGGACACGTTAGGTGACCTTTGGCAGCCTCGCCTGACATGGTCAAGGGCCCAGCTCCAGGGTGACGAGCAATTAGGGCCGGGCATAGAGGGCGCCCCCCACTCCATCCCCTGCCTGGGGTCTGTGGCCTTGAGGACAGGGACAGTAAGTGCTGTGGGGACACTGGGGCTCAGAGAGGGGAAGCCCAGCCTGGCCCCTGGGAGGGAGCCCCCAGGCTGTGGCGAGAAAGCTGCTGTGACCCTTTGATTGGTCCTCTGTGGGGCTGTCTTGGTGGCATGGTCATATCACCCCCCCTCCCCTTGTGCCTTACCCCTTCCCTTCCCTGGCTGGGACTATGCTTGGTGCCTTCGTCACTTTCCTGGGAAGGAGAGCGCGCCAGGCATTAGCAGACGTCTTAGGGCCACGGCTACACTGGGCACACAACAGGGTGTCCTGAACGCTGTCTGCTGTCCGGTCAGCCTGGGGCTGAGGACCTGGCACAGCTCAGGGCATGCTATCCACTGTCCCCCACCCCCATGCCTTTTGCCGCCTTACGCTCTGCTGGGCAGGGCTGCTGGCACAGAATCTGCGGTGTCTCCCCCGCTCCCTGGGCACTTCAGAAAGTGGATTCATTTGGCCTGCGGTTTCTGAGTGGTTTTGGCTCACAGGTAGCCAGGGAGGCCCCTCCGGCTGTCGGGAGCCTGAGGGGTGGATGGCTTGGCAGCCCTGGCATTGGCTGCTGACAGCTGCCCCTCCCGCCCTCGAGGCTCCTCCTTGCCACCCATTTCCCACATGAGCCTCCTGGCTGGGACATGTCCTGCTGCAGCCAAGCGAGGAGGACGCGCCTCTGCCTCCCGGGGGGGCCCCCTGCGGGATTGGGCAGGGATTCGGGGCATCAGCCCTCCCCATGCTGCCTGACTCCCAGCAGCACCGAGGCCGGCTCTGGGTATGAGCCCTGGGCCTTAGGCCCAGGTGGGACACCTGAAGGGGGGCAGGCTGTGGGGGATACTCCCCTCACTGGGCAGGCAGGCCAGGGACAGCAGCCCAACCTCTCTGGCCAAAAGGGGTGTCCCTGAGGGGCCAGGCAAACAGGGGACATCCCATGACCCTGGAGGGACATCCCCTCCCTGGGTTTCGGTTTCCTCCTGCCACACAGGTTCATTCATTCACTTAACAGACATTAATTGAGCACCTACTGTGTGCCCCGTGCTGTTCTAACCAGTTGTTCTGGTCTGTCCTGCCTTTACCCTGGCTTCCCCACCCCACTTCTTTCAGGCTCATGCATTATCTCCTCCAGGGAGTGTTCCCTGCCCTCCCCACTCCCCAGGCCAGGCCCAATGCCCCGTCGTGGTCCCTTGGTACCTCCCAACTGCCTTGGCCCTGGTGCGCGCCTGTCCCAGGGCGAGCTGGCCTGAGCACTTTGCTGTCCCTCCAGAGCCGTCCTGATTCGGACAGATTGAGTGTTGGAGAGTGGTGGTGGGCTGGCGGGGGGTGGGGAGAGGACTGTGATTCCAGGAGGAGGTGACACGGCTCCTGGCAGCGAGGCTGACAACCCCACTGCAGTCAGAGGACAGGGCCCAGGCCTGGCCGCGTTCCTCCGGCAGGCGACGCAGTGGTGGGCGGGGGTGGGGGTGGCACCTGTCTTCTGCAGTCATCTTGCCCAGCGCACAGGCTCTGCTCTAACCTTCACAACCGGCCTGAGAGGGAGATAGCGTCTGCCCATTTTACAGATGAGCAACTGAGCCCTAGAGGCTCTAACCGGAGGCCCCAGGGCAGCAGAGCCGGGAGTGGCCGAGCTGGCATTGGGACCTGGTGTTTATCGTGAAGGCCTGGCCTTGACATCTGTACCATGTGGAGACCATGTGTCCCCAGCACCTGTGCCCTAGGTGCCATCATTACTGTGTAAAGACTCTGGGTGAGCTAAGAGACAGGCCGGCCGTGTGACAAGGCCCCAAAGCATGGCTCCTCAGCAGACGATTGCCTGCAGAGGCCAGGTCTCCACGCGCCATTGCCCTTAATTAGCTCACTGGGGAGCCAGCTTTCCTCCCTCCCAGGGGGTGAGCGCCTGGGTCTCCTCCACTTCCCTGCGTTCCGAGGGGAGAGCTGGGGAGCTGCTGAGCCCCCACATGCGTGTGGCCCGTGTGCGTGTGCAGACCAACCCAGTCAGACGCACAGGGGCGCTCCCTCCGGCACAAAAACAGCCACAGGTATTTGCACGTGCCCGTGTGCATAGCAGAGGCGTGTGTGCACACCCACCCTGGAGGTTCCGTGTGCACACACACAGAGCCCACATCTGTCCACGCAGCCATGTGCAGCCCAGAGCACAGGCACACACACAAGGCGACCCATCGCCACACAGACATGCCCGGAGCCCAGGGGAGGGGCAGCCGGGGGCATCCCCTCCCGCCCACGCGCCCCCTCCAGCAGCTGGGCCCTTCTTTTGCAATTCTTGCACTTATTTTACAGTCCTTTCTATCGGCAGAGGCTTTCAAAACACTTTGGGCTTGTTTACTGAGCTGTGCAAGAACATTTTGTCTCCTGTCCAGCTCAGCCTTCCAGAAGGCCCAGGAACGTGCCCATCTCTGTGCGGGGCCAACTGCGTGCTGTGCCAGCAGCAGTCCCGGCTTCTTAAAGGGCCAGCTGGGCTCCCCCTTAGAGTGGGATGGCAGGGGCTTGGACAGAGGCCAGCTGGCCAGCCTCTTGTCGCCTCCCCACCACGGCTGCAGGCCCCCAACACGGGGCCCCTGGTGACATGAAGCGCTAAAAGGTTGGAGTCGGGGAAGCAGCACAGGGGTGGCCTGAAGGAGCCTCTTCCTTTCGGCAGACCAGTGAGCACCTTGCTGATAGAGTGGGCCCCAACTTATTACTATTACTTGTAACCCAAACTGGGGAGAGACCCACTGTCCTGGCACCCCTCCCCCACAACTCAGCTGCTCCCGGAAACAAGGTTGGAGCAACATGGACAGTGAGGCTTTCTTTGGCTGCTCCCATCTTTCTAAGGCCCGGGCCTCTGATCAGGTCCCCATGAGGCCACTACTGGCTGCCTCCCCCTTATGTGAGCCCCCACTGTCCCCAGGGTCAGCACAGGGCCCACCCCACAGAGGGCTGCAGAGAAGGTGGTGGAGCCCAAAGGGGCAGCTGCTTACACTTGGGTGCTGGGAGGCCTGATGTGAGAGAGAGGCAGAGCCTCTGTGGGGCGAGGCCCCTCTCCATCGCCCGGGCTGGTGGTGATTTGCAGAATGACCTTTGTCTGGAGTGTCTCACATGGCCTCTTCTTAGAGCCTCCTCTCCTGCCCAGCGCCGCCCCTCCCTTCAGCCCTTTACAGCGACCACCCTTTGACATTCAGCACCCGTAAACAGCAAGCCATTGAGAGACCCCCAGACCTTTCCCCGTCACCCCTCTTCTCTCTCGGACCTGCTCCCCCAGGCCCGCTGCCTCCTGAGCTCGAGGCCCATTGGGACATCAGCCTTGTTGGTGGATGCAGCTCCTCAGCACGAGACTTTCAGCAAAGGAAGGTTGAGTCCACCTCACTCCTCCCAGGTGTCGGGAGGTTTGCAGGGGACATATCCAAGAAAGATAGACAGGAGATGCAAAAGCAAAGCCAACCGCAGACGGCAGGGTCAGGTAGGGAAAGCAAGCAGAGTGACCATGGGGTTGGTCCCGAGTGCAGGACCGAGCTTCCTGGCAGCCAGGACAAAAGGGGAAATAAGACCGGACAGAGGCTCTCCCTGTTCAGGAGAGAAGCCTTTTGTGACATTATTTACTGGAAGGTCCTTAAATCCAGGCCTGAGGAACATGCTACAGACATTCCTTCTGGGGATCCTGCTTAAAACAGCTGTGGGGGGGCCGGCCGAGTGGCGCGGTGGTTAAGCGCTGGCTTGGGAAGGCTGTGGGGGAACCTGGGGGTCAAGCCTTGGCACAAGGAGTGAGGGCAGTGGTGGAGGATGGGGACGGACACAGGTGTGAGGCAGGTGGTACCTGGGCCCCTGAGTCCTCAGAGCCTCTGTGTGCCCAGGCCCTGCACGGGGGCACGGGGCCCTGGGTCACTGTGGTTCTGGCCCACCTGGGAGCTCCCGCAGAGATGTCCACTCTCTGAGGCAGTGGGTGGGCAGGCTGGCTTCTGGCTGCAGCCTGGACACTGGTTCACTGTGAGGCCTCAGACACCTCCCGCCCCTTCTGGGCCTCTGGGTCCCTGACCCCTGGCCCACTCTATAAATCGTGCCTGGGGAAACGGGTCGCCCCCACCCAGCTTGCCTCCTTCTTCCCACGGGCCTGCCGCCCCACTAAGGGCTGGAGGGGAATTGACTCTGATTCAAAGTGAGAACCAGTCCCTGTGTGGCCTGTCCTTAGCCCCCTTCAGCCCACACTGTGACACTGGGGACGAAAGGCCCAGCATGAGACGGGGCCGGAACCAGTTCCTGGGAGCAGGGAATGCCCGAAGCCCCGCACCCTTCACCCTACGGGGCGCCCCCAGAAGCCCCCTGGCAGCTGTAAGGGACTCTGCTCACGCTTCCTGCCTGCCTCTGAGGCCTCTCCCCCAAGCACCCTAGTCCTGGCAGGATGGGCTCACAGACGCCATCCTTGCTGGGACGAAAGGCTGCACTTGGTCTCCTTGCAGGCCCTTGTCCCGGCCGCCAGATGCCACCTCCTCCTCCTGGGCCTGCCGGGGCAGTGCCCCCACCCTTCCAGGCTTACTGGTGCAAAATATTCCATTCTGCCTCCACCTATTACAGTGTCTTTCCTTTTGCTACCGTGAGCACATTTTCTCTTAAAAATCACCCTGTGGCTTCACATTTGGAAAGGAAATGGCTATGCCATGTGCCAGGCAGCTGTGGGATGGTACAGGACTCTCCCAACCCCTCCCTCTGCCGCCAGGTCCGGTGCAGGATCTAGACTGGGCCAAGGCCCCTGGGCCCCCAGCTGCACCCAGACCTGATGCATGGGCCCGGAACACCATGGGACAGAGGCCAGGGTCTGGTTGCTCCTGGGAGCCAGCCCACGTCTGAAACACAGTGTGGAGGCAGCCTCGCCCATGTTGGTGCCCCCTCCTGAGGACGTGCCCTGGGAGCAGGGGGCTGTCTTACCCAGCTCTAAGGCCAGCTGCTCCATGGGGCTGGCCCCAGGGCAGAGGGTGAGCAGCCGTGGGAGGCAGCACAGCCGGCCGGCAAAGCCCAGGGCCTGAGTCAGATGAGCCCGTGCAGGCTGGGGCAAGTGGCTGCCTCTCTGAGCCTCGGTTTCCTCACTGGAGGTGGGAACAGTGGTGTCAGACACGTAGAGAAGGGCGCACTTGACAACCACCGCCAGCGTTCTTGTTGGCAAGGCTGGGGGCTCCCTCCTGGGTGGTGCAGGAGACGAAGAACAAAACCAGTTGCAAGGGACAAACCTGCCGGGTGCCGTGCTCTGGCTGGGCTCCAGGCCTGGCCTGGGAGGAGCCGAGGCTGCCGCAGCAGGCCCCGCCCCTGCCCAGCAGGACAGTGCTGTGTCCGGTCCACGCCACCCCGCACACGGGGCTCCCTCCGGATGCTGCTCAGCGTCCCCGCTCACAGCCGGGTGGCACAGGGCGCTGGCAGAGACCGGGCTCCAGATGGGGCCAATGGGTTCCTTTGGGGCCTGAAGAAAATGGGATAACAGGACCCCTTGTGCCCCTCCCCACCCACATGCTTCTCAAAGAGAGGACAGTTTCCAGGCCAGGGCCCCCTGCCAGAGCAGGGCTGCCCCCAGTTCTGGGACATGGGCTCCGGTCCCCAGGCCTGAAGAGGCTCAGCTGGTACACGGTTGAGGGTCACCCGAGGGCCTGTCAGGGAGGAGGGATCCTGCTTTCAGTCTGAAATACCCTTCGTCCTTGTCATCTCTGCCTGGTGACACCTCAGCTCCTATGGGTCACTTGCCTCTGGCTTCCCTGCACACCATCGAGAGGGATCTTTCTAGAACACAAATCTGGTTGAGTCATTCACGAGCTGCCTACACTTTGGCACCTTGCTGTAATCCTCCCCTCCCCCACATCGGCTGGTGTCCCATCTGCCCAGCGCACTGCTCAGATGTCACCTCCCCAGGGCTCCGGTCCCTGACAGAGAGGCCTGCCCCCTGCCCCCTGTGCCCGTGGCCACTTCTCGCCCTCAGAGGTGCCACAGGGTCATGTTTTCACTTGTCTCTTCCCGCTTTGCTCCACCTGCTGTGGGTGCCCGGGAGCCTAGACCTTTGCCCAGAGTGTCCAGGTGCCACGCTTGGCGGGGCACGTACGTTCAGATGTTTCCACACGGACTCGCTCACTGCAGCCTCTGTGTGTGGCCAGGGGCCTCAGGCTGGAGGTCAGCGGGCACTCTGGGCTCCACACCCCCCAGGACCCCTGCGGTGTGGGCACATCTGGGCCTCAGTTTCCCGGGGTACAGAGTGGAGAGGGGACCTCGGGCTGAGGGAGTTAAGTGACCTGAATGACGGCGTCCGGGTGTCGACACACACGAGTGAGTGCAGCCAGTGTCACTCTGGTCCCGTCTCCAGCAGCCCTGGGACCTTGGAGGTTTGCGGGGCCCTCGATGATATCACTCTCACGCCAGGGTGGGCACCCATCTCCCCAGTGTCTGGGGATTCCTCATTGCTCATCTCAATGGCCTTCTCACAGCCCCCGTCATAAATGTCTGTTTATTCCGTTCCTATGGCAGTGTCCTGGCGGGATGTTCCAGGGGAGCCTGGGTGCCCCGTTCCAGGGCTGTAATTTTCCTCTCAGAGGCCTCTCCTCCCACTGCCCCACAGCCCTCGCTAGGAACGGGGAGCCTGGGGCCTGGGCGGAGGGGCCAGGGCGTGCCCAGCGCCTGGGGGGATGGAGGCTGTGGCCTGGGTCTGACCCAGCCCTACTGGGGCTTTCCTGCCTCCGTTTCTTAGCTGCGCAACACCCAGGAACCGCCACCTGCCGCTTCCTCCAGTTCTCCTCCACCCGGTCTGTGCCGCCCACTTGCCTGCTCTGGGAGCCCCCTGCTCCCTCATGGAGCCTGCACACGGACGCTGGACCAGTGGCTGCAGCCCGAAACAGGGCCAGCTCTGGGGGACGATGTGCTTCCCAGCTGGCCTGGAGCTCAACTTTCCCATTGGTGCTGGCGGAGGTGTGAGGGTGGGGCACCCAGCAGGCTGAGAGTGTCCACTCGGCGATGCCAGCAGAGGCAGCAGTAGGTTGCTTGGTTTCCAAGTCACCAAGTCACTGTGGTGGAGGAAAAACGGGTTTGTGGCGAGTCGATGGGCGTCGGAGACTATTAGTAACAACCTGCTGGGAAGGACCGGTGACCCTGACCTCCCCGCAGGGCACACGCCCGTGCCTCTGAGGCTGGCCTCCTGTGTGGCCACTGGCGCTGTTCCAGCACGAATGGGGGTGCCTGTTTGATAGGCAGGTAAACCAAGGCCCCCGGCAGAGTCACAGGGAGCAGGCCTGGGGTGGCCTGGAAGGGCGGTTCGTGGGACGGTGCTGTGGGCCACTGGCTGCACACCTTCCCGCCTGGGCTCCCGCCCGCAAGCTGCCGAGTCCCCAACCTGTGTGAGGCCTGTTCTGTCCCCAGGGAGACCTGGTGCATCTGTCCTTAGCACGTTTCCCCTGAGTGTTCGTGCCGGGTGTCAGGACTGCAGGGTATTTCCTCAGCCTGTTTCTGATTTATCCGCACAGCTCATCAGAAGAGCCGCCCAGCTCCGATGGGCTCCCTAAGCCTTTTATCTGAGAAACAGGAAGCTGTGAATTTTGCTAGAAGAAAACCAAGGGATCAGCCCTTGAAGCCAAGGGTTTAAATGGCCTCAGATTAGATTTGGGACCTCTCCCCCGCCACCCCACTAACAGGGCTGTTCTGATCCCACAGGTGGAACCCTGGGCGCTGGATTTCCAGTCCTGGGGGTTGGCTGGCTGCAGCCAGCCTTCTGGGGGGCGGGGGACACAGGCTCAGGGAGGTTAGGGCCCCCTGGGGCCCCCAGCTGCCAGTGGTGGGGTGGGTCTGCCCTCCATGGGGCGGCTGCGGCCCTTCCTGGCCCTGCTCCCACCCAGGCTCCCTGACAGGCCTTGGCCAGGGAGCCACTCCCTGGATTGTAGGGCCCGGGAGGGAGCCAGCTGGAGTGAGGGTTTCAGGCCCAGAGCAGCTATCTCCATGGGGAGGGGGGCAGCGAGGGCTCCTGGGGACCCCGGGCCAGCCTGGGCCACCTGATGGGGCAGCAGCCTGCTTTCTCCCTAACGTCTGCCCCTCTCTCCAGCCTCAAGCAGCCCTGCTCCTCCCAAACGAGCACAGCGGCCCGGGCCGGGCCACAGGAGGTGCTGGCCCCCGCCCTCCTGCATTCTGGGAGGACGGAGACAGAGTCCTCACTACGACCTGGCTCTGGGTTGGACAAATGTGGACAACTTACGAGCAGGGTTCTGTCTCTGCGCTGCACCCCAGGGCTGAGGGGCGGACTAGACGCCATGGGGTTACACTCTCAGGTGGGATATCCTGATGGCTGAGCTCTCAGATTGGGGAACAAAGGCCCCGGAGGAGAATCCCCCTTTGCTCTGACCCTCGTCCTTCAGCTCAGTGCTGGGTGCAGCCAGATCATCATCCAGTAAGTGGGGCTCTAGCCAGCCGACATGTCAGACGGCACTCAGGCAGGCCGTTCGGAGGAACTTCTGTAAAGAATCACAGTGACCATCAGCATCAGAGCAAGGCAGGGTTTGGGGGCGTGAGCAGCCACCTAGGGAAGGGGAGTTGGTGGCAGCCACCCTGGCCCCCTGCACCTGTCTCTGTACTAGCCAGCTTGGCAGGGAGGGGCTGGTGGCAAGAGCAAGGGTTTGGAAGCAGACCGGCTTGAACTGGAATCTCTGGAGACCTTGGTAGATGCCGGACTCACTGTTTGGCACTTGCCCTGCATCCTCGAGACGAATTTTCACTCCCTAGCGAGGAGAGCGTTACCGTCCCCATCGAACAAGTGTGCAAAACGCGGGGCTGGTGGCAGGTCTGGGCGTTTGATTTCCCTGCTCCGTTCCATTCAGAGGTGCTTAATTAGGCACCGACTCGACGGTGTGCCTGGCTGGAAACAGCCCCACCCAACAGAAGTGCGTGGGGAACCCCACCGGAGGAGAGATGTGGGAATAATCCATCCGCACTATTTGGACTAGTCACAAAACTAGGAGCTGCCCAAATGTCCACGGTCAGCGGAATGGACAAAGAAATGGTGTGTTCAGCACCACACACCTAAACCGTGAGCTGTGAGCAACCACACGGGTGCATCGCAGATGGCTGGCACCTTGAACTGGGGAAGAAGCCAGACAGCAGGGTGCACATTCCTTCTGCCTCCGTTTACAGCTGGTCCCTGGTTGATGAGGGTTTGACTTTCCGATGGTGTAAAAGTGACGCGTCTTTCGTAGAAGCCGTACTTTGAATTTTGCTCTCTTCTTGGGCTCGTGATATGCTCCACGGAGACGCTCGTGAAGGTGGGCAGGGCACCGAGCCTCCTCTCCCCGTCACACAGGGTCACCAGGGTCAACAAGCGACGCTCTACAGTGTACGTGCTGCCAGGGTGTTTTTGGATATTGTGTTCTGAGCACCTTTAAGGTCTGCTGGGCTAAGCTCCGATGTTTGGTAGGTTAGGTGTATTCAATGCATTTTCAACTTAATGATATTCTCAATTTGTGATGGGTTCATTGGGATGAAACCCCACCATTAGTCAAGGGGCACCTGTATATGGATTTCAAAACAAGCCAACATAAGCTGTGGCTTTTATAAGTCAGTACAGTGGTTACCTGCGAGGGATGGTGTGTGGGGGGGTGCAGCTTGCAACTGGGCGGGGCCTGAGGGGGATTCTGGGACCCCGTGTGGTCCTGACCTGGGTTTGTGAGAATCCACGAGGCTGTGTACGCTCTGCACGGTAAGTGGTGGTGAGGGTGACCTGGTTAGTGGTTAGTGATGTGGGCACTTGTGCACCCTGCCACTGGCCCGCTGGGTCCCTGGGTCACCTGCCCGTCTGTAATCGGCCTGCTTCCTTGTCCCGAAGCAGGGACCCGTCTGGGCCTAATGTGTGTGTTCTGGCTTCTGGCCGAGGGTTTCCTGGCCTCAGAGTCTCGTGATGAGTGATGCTGGTGGTCACGGCTCCTCACTTCCTGTTCTGGTTTGAATTATGTCCCCCTAAATTCATGAACTGAAGCCCTGCCTGAACCTCAGAGTGACTGTGTTTGGAGAGAGGGCCTTTAGGGAGGCAATTAAGGTTCAATGAGGTCATAAGGGTGGGGTCCTGATCTGATAGGACTGGTGTCCCTGCAAAACAAGGAAGGGCCACCCAGCCCTCTTTCTGCACCCATAGAGAGAGGCCATGTGAGGGCACAGAGAGAGGGCCACCTGCCAGCCAGGAAGACCGCTCTCGCAAGGACCCATTCCTGAGGACACCTTCATCTTGGACCTCTAGCCCCCCAAACAGAAAAATCTGTATTTGTTGGTTAAGCTGCTCCATCTACAGTAGCCTGTCATGGCTGCCTGAGCAGACTAAGACACCGCCACAAAGGGGCAGCATTCGGGGAGCTGTTTCCCTGCCCCGGGGTGCGGTGGGGTCAGTGCTGACCTGCTCTGCTCCCACTTGGCCTGGTGTGAGCACCCCTCCTCTGTGTGGACAGAGGGCAGCGGCTGTAACTTGGACCTTGGAGACCAATGGTGCTGGGTTTGCTTGCCTTGCTGCTCAGCTTCCCTAAGCCTCAGTGTTCCCTGCTGTCAAATGGGTCGATGGCACCTTCAGCACCTCCTGCCGAGGGACCAAGGAGAGGATTGGACCCCAGCAGCACTGAGCATGGGGGGGCACTCAGTGGGGGCAGCAGGCAGTTTCCTCCCTGACGGCTCCGCAGTCCATGCCCCAGGCCAGGCTCTCCCAGAGGCCAGCAGTGGGGTCTGGGAGATGGTCCCTTATCACATGGTCTAGGCTATTATCAACTTCCACACCAGATGGGGGTTGGGCAGTCGTGGAATTGGCCCATTGGACAGAGCAAAAATTGTCCTGAGGAGAGCTTTGGGGCTCAGGGCAGCCCCGTTCCTGCTTCTGTGTTTCTGAAAGAGGGTATTTATGGCACGGCTGCTTTTTACTATAATTAGGCTAAGCAGTTGAAGCAAAGGGGCAAGAGCGCTGGTCCCTGTCCTGGTAGGATGTTGGGGCTCCAGCTTAGGGGGGCACCGTCTGCAGACCTTCCCGGGCTGGGGTCCTGCCTGCCCCCCGAGCCCCTATTGGCACTGCCTCGCTGACTCCCAGCCCCCTGGGGTCCTCACCTCTCCCGATCCCAGACCCTGGGCTGGTCCGGACCACAGGAGGGCCTCTTTGCTCCCTGACCGGGGCTTCTCGTCCTGTGGGTCGCTGGGCAGGTTCTGGATTTTAGGTTCAAAAGCCACAAACCCGGGCAGGAGGGAGGCGCTGCTGAGGCCACATCTCGGCTCTTTTCCGCGTCTGCCCTTGAAGCACAGACGGCAATGGGCTGCCTGCCCCGCTATCTCCCAGCAGCAAATAAATACATTGATTAGAGTCACAGCTCTCGGGGAGGTTGACACAGATTGTGTTTGTGCACTGGGTGGAAGAGATTTCTCTAAATTTAATTATAATTTAAGTGTAAAATATGCCTCTTCGGCAGGAGTTTCATGCCTCGTGCATAATTACTTTGCCGCTGTCTCCCGATCACCCCCCTTACGATGCCTCTGTGTGCTGTGAGCGATTAATTTATAGGCTGGTAATAGGCTAAAACAATATTTAAAGTCATTTTGCCCAATGTAGCTTTTAAGGAGGGATTGAGATAATAATTACTTAAAGACCCATTTTATCACTGTGGAGCATTACCCAGTTGCTCCTCCTGCTCTCCCGAGCTGGCAGCCGGGCCCCTCACACCCCCTGACCCCCTGCATTCATTATCGGATGCACCAGGCTCCGAGCAGCCCTAATTTGGCAGTGATGACACCAGATAACGCACGGGTCCCCGGCCAGCCGGGCGTGGGGTGCCTGAGGAAGGTGGAAGCTGGCCCCTGGCTCCTCATTACCTAAGTCAGGGCAGAATTTATCGGCCACTCAGGAGGCGTGGGTTCTGAGGCCTGGTTGCTGGAGGCATTTCGCTGCCAGCCCTCGGTCTGGGGGGAGGGATGGTCCCCCCCACGGATTACAGAGGGGTGGGCATGGAGGGTGAGTCCAGCGCCCTCGCAGGTGACTCTATTTTTATGGCTCAGCCGTGGCGGGAAGAGAATGGTCACCATCATCTCAAGAAATCCACTCACAATTACATAAAACCATCCTGCCACGGGTACGCTGGCAATGGCTGCTGGGCTCGTTTCCTTCCCAGGGCCCGATTCTGAGGTAGAGACGGTTTGGGGCCTGGAAACTAGGATAAAGGGGCAGGGGTGGGGGAGGGTGGCTCTGACGGAGGAGGTGTCGTGGGGACATCGCCGGGACAAAGGGGAGCTGCTTGCTTCGTGTCTTGCGAGCACCTGCACTGCATCATGGGGGAACCCCTAAATGTCCAGGCCCCCAGGCCTAGGGCTGTCTTCGCCGGCCTGGTGAGGGGGACGTGGTCAGCCTCCCCGGGGAAAGCCCAGGGCTTTGGGAACACATGGAGCTGAGGCTGGATTCCAGACTTTGGGAATCTCAGGACACCCCTGTGTCCAGGGTGGCATAAACAGGGCTCTGACCTGCCCCCCGGGGAATCCTGGAGGGTGTAGGGTGGGCTGCAGGGCCTGCAGCCCCCAACATCGCTCACACAGCTGGGAGGGACTAAGGTCTGCAGATTCTCCATGAGCCCCACGATCGAAGAAACAGGGGCATCGCCCCTGTGCAGAGGGGTGGGTTGGGGTGGCCAGGGAGTTAAGTGAGGGACCTCGACCCTTAGGGTGGTTCCTGGAAGCTGCCTGGCCAGGTGGACGAGCACACAGTGGGGCAGCAAATACGTGCGCGCATCTCAGGATTAACAGCTACCCACGCCCTGCTCTGTACTTCCGAGGGCTGCGGTTCTTACACCTTCAACATCTCCTTAAAATGCCTGGTATTGTCGCGGTTAACGTACCAGTCCTCGTTTGGTATTCCCGATGCCAGTGCTTGGGAAATGTAACGAGGAAATGAATGGTTAAAGGAAGGGATGAATGGATCCTGGCGTCATTTGCAAGAAATAGCCCTTTGGAGACGTCCAGGAATCTCGAGTTCTTGGCTCTACTTGAATCTGAAGCAGTGGATGCTGGAGAGGAGGGAGGTGACAGGAAGAGGACAGAGAGAGGGAGAGGGTTCCTCCAACCCCAGGGAGAGCTGGCGCGGTGGCTTGGGGCGTGCTTTTGCCAGGAGGTGTGACGATCTCGCGTGATGACCTTGCTCAGCCGGCCTCTGCCCCGCCCCTGGCATGACAGTGTGGTCTGCCCAGAGAGCCCCACAGGGGGACAGGTGACTTTGGGAAAGTCACTTCTCTTTCTGGGCCTCAGTTTCCCTATCTGTCCAAGAAGGTGGATGAGATCGTCTCTAAATTGTCAGATTGTCCTCTAACTCTGACATCCTAGGATCCTCTGACCAGGAACGTAGCAGGTGCTCAAAAATGCTGTGGTTGTTCATTTAACAAGCCTGTTAGTGCGTGGCCCAGGCTGGGACGCGTCCCTACAGGTGACATGGAGTAAGACCCAGGCTTCTGCCCCTGTCACATCAGTGGGCACAAGGCAGGGCTGGGGTGGGTGGGAACCCAGAGCAGGGCCTCAACTGACCCTGGGGACTCAGAAGAAGTGGGGGTGGGGGAGCAGGGGGTCTGGGTGGGTAGGGGAGGGCCTCCAGTGGGGGAGGGCTCAGAGGAGGGCCCCGGAGGCGAGGCTCATCTGTGTAGGGCCCTGTCGGTCTCGGGCTGTCCTGAGGTGGGAGGTGGAGTGGGCAGGGGGATGAGTCAGGGCCACAGATAAAGAGCAGGCCAGTGACATGGCCTCTTAGGACCTGCCTCCCCTGGATGGGGGTCCATCCAGCCCCTGATGTTAGCTCCTTGTGACGGACAGAGCAGGGGGAGTGTTCCTGTCACAGGGTCCTGCCCAGGTTGCCACCGTCGCTCGTCCCCCACTCCTCACTTCCCCTTGGGGTGATTTTGCAGCCCAGACCGGGTGAGGGGCCAGCTGCCACAAACAGCGGTGGGCCACATCCATGCGTCTTCTGCAAAGAGCCTCATAAAAGGGGCCCCCCGACTGAAAATCAATTCTTTAAAGCTGAAATCAATAACAATAACTAATATTAATACTGATTATCCTTTCTTTATTGCACTTTGCAGCTGGGGATGAATTGTTTCTAAGGATTAGCAGAGGTGGCTCCACAATGCGGCAAGGGGGTGGCGTGGGGGGCTTCCCCCAGAACATGGGGCCCCTGCAGCCTCCTGCCTCTTTGGTTGAGCTTATTCAAGGTCTGGTTTCCCCACGTGACTGGGCTCACCCACCATACACGTTTGGGTCGGGAGCCGGTGACCTCAGCAGCTTAAGATGGGTGCTGCGAAAGGGAGGCAGGCTGGGGCGTTCCCATCAGGCCTGGTGCTCCCGGTGCTGGACCCGCCCTGCGGTGAAGGGCGGCCCCAGGGCGGGCGTCATACATGGAAAGGCCAGCACGGCCCCACACAGCACCCAAATGGGGTGGCCCCTGCTTGGGCCTGCTCTTTGTGGGGTTCTCTCTGGGGGACGTGTCCTCAGACTGCTGTCGGGGGGCAGGGTGTGTGTGGCTGTTGTCCTTGTTGCTGTTATAACAGAGGGCTGCAGGGTCTGTCTGTCCCTCTTTTGATCTGGACTAGAATTCGAGGACACCCTGACCCTTCTTTCCCTCTGACCTTTACCTTCCCCCGAGCTTTGTCCAGCCCGGGAGAAGCCGCTGACCAGGGCCTTTTGTGTGAGACGGCTTTGTCCTCCCCTCCCCTTATGAGATGTCTGCTGGCATGTGCTTTGGTTGTTCCCTGTACACACACACCTCGGGTGCTCCCATACAAGCGTGCATACACACTCATGCCTTCAGAGGTACAATGTGTCCATGAACGGGGGCTAAGGGGGGAAGACTCTGTGTGTGTGTGTGTGTGTGTGTGTGTGTGTGTATGCATGTGAGCGCATATCAGTATTTTGAGGACGTAATTGGAAATATTTTATTACACAATGTTAGGTGGCTGTGTATATACACGATTAGACATTTTCTGTGTCTGAAGTTGGGAATCTTCTGAAAAAAATTCATACTGAAACATAGAAATAGAAGATAAAGCTCAGGAATAATCTGGAGAGAAGGGGAAAGAGAATCACCTCAGGAGCTAGAGAGAGCTTCCCAGCAGCCACAGCAAGGAAAGGAAGCTGGCAGAACGATGGGCTTGCAGGTCTGGCCGCGGGAGGAGGCATCCGCCGGAGCACTAGCTTTCCTGGGCTTGCGTCCAGCCCCGTCAGATGTTTCCTCGTGAAGGAGGAAGAGAGGAAGAGGGTGGGCCGGGCCTTCGAGGGGCCTTTCCTCCTGCTGGCCCTCAGCAGGCGCGGAGGCGTTTCCGGGGGGGCAGTTACTGAGCAGACACCTGACTCTCTGGCTGTGGAACCCCATGTGGACTCGGGCCAGAGAGACAGGACCCAGGCCTGCCTTTCCCGCCCTACACTCTGGGGCCGAGCTCAGTGAGCACGTCTGTCAGGGGCGGGGTTAACAATTGTGGGGCAAAGGAGTGGGCGTTTTCTTAAGTCTCTCGGAAGGAGGAGGGACCCTGGGGGTGAGCCCAGAGCTGGGCCTGGGTCTCTGGGCAAGCCTGGGACTGGCTGGGCTGGCCAAGGCGAGAAGACGGGGTTCCTGTTGGTCTGTGACCCCGCTTCGTCCAGCCCTCGGAGTGGGCCAGGCATACTCGGGGGCCGAGCTACACTGAGCTAACACTCGGGCCGCAGATGTCAGGCTGTCGGCTCTCATCTCTCTTGCGGCCCAGGCAGCAGTGGGGGGACTCGGGCCATCTTGTGAGCCAGGCATTAGCCTCCCCTGCTGCACCTACACATGGGCCACACTCGCCCTGGTCCCACGGCCACCTCGAGTGAGCGGGACGGCAGTGGGGGAGGATAGGCCACCTCTCCTGGCTTGGCCGGGCGGGAGGCAGTCTTGCCCTCGGGGACACGGGTTGTCCCTCTGCCACAAACCACATCACTTTCTCTTGAGTGAGGGCCGTTGTGAGCCCATGGACCTTGCCCCCGCATCGTCCCCGCCACGGTTGCCGGGGGACTGGCCTGGGTCTGGCTGTCCTCTGAAGTTTCTGGAAGGCGTAGCACAGTGCCCGGCAGAGAGGAGACTCAAAGCAAGAGCACTGCGGTGCGGGACCAAGTGTCCTCCGGAGTTGTCTGCACCACAGCCCGGGCCCTGAGCTGTGGGTGAGGCAGGGCCAGGCCAGGGTGCACAGAGAGCCGGCCCCCCACTTCTCCAGGCCCCCAGCCTTGGGGCTCCCTGTCTACTGAGCAGGCAGGAGGCCTGGGTTCTGGGGCTGGGCCTGCTTCCGACTGAGGCAGTGTGGTCCCGGGGCTCCAGTGTTCCCATGGGGGGCTGGAGGCACGGCCCCAAGGGGACAGCCTGGGAGGCCTTCGAGGGTGGGCTCTTCCCTGTGCTTCCTGGGCCCCGACTGCAGCCGGCTCAGGCTCCCCTGCCCGACCCCGGCTTCTGCTTGGGCCTTTGCCCCTCTGGGGACCAGCCTGTGGGGCTGTGTTTACCCGCTGTCTGTCTTCCTTGATGTGGACAAACAGACTGAGGACAAGCTGGAGGCAGCGGGGAGAAGGCCGGCCGAGGGGGCAAAGGTGCCGGAGCTCACCTCACTTCCCTCCCCTTCGTTTATTTACTCTTCCTGAACTCTTGTCTGCCCTCCCCCTGGGACAAGGACGCTAACCCACGTGGCATTTCGGAAGGCCCCAGTCTTGGCTCTGGGAGCCTCATGGGCTGGGGAGACGCACAATGAAAAGTGTAAAAATTAAAACGGTCCCACCAACAGCAAAAGCGTGTGTTTGTGTGCTGACTGTGTGCCCAGCCGGGGCTTGCTTTCCCTCGGGGGCCCTCTCCACTTTACAGACGAGAAAACCGAGGCTTGGCGGGGCTGGGTGTCCTGGGCAAGGTCAGGAAAATACTCGGATCAGGGTTTCCATTCACGTTGTTCTGATCCCGGAATCCAGTTTCCTTAGGGAGCACGGTGTTGTCTCTAAGTCTAGAAGGATCAAGGACAGCAGTGCCCTGCCAGGTAAGGGTGACAGCCCTTGGGCCCATCCCATGCTGGCAGGCCGCGGGCAAGCGGGCAGGGCTTGTTCGTGCCCTCAGCAAAGCACCCACTGTGTGCTGTGCCCATCAAGGGCACAGACCAGGAGAGCTGCCAGTCCCATGAGCTTCTGTCCGGTGCAGGAATAGAAGTGAAAGACCCCGGGGGTCGAGGCCTGCCCTCCTGACGCCTCTGGCTCTGGGACTGGCCCGCCATCTGACTTCTTCCTGGCACGCCACACGCGTTCTGCTTCATCCCACCGATGAGGCCGAAACGGTGCTGTGGGAAGGACTGGATCCTACCCAAGGGCGGGAGGATGCAGAGGCCGTGGTCCGGGCTGACTTTTCCCGGAGCCAGGAAATGGCAGGGCTGTGGACAGGAAGGTGGAAGGCCCAGGCCAAGGACCCCTTTGCCTGGCATCGTCCTGTCTCCCAGACTCATCTCCTGACACCACATGCTTCACGCCAGCTGCTTCTGTCATTTCCACAGGCCCCTCGGGTCTCATCTTCCTTAGGCCTTGCACAAGCTTTGTTCTCTGCCTGAAAGGTGTCTCCTCTGGATGAATTTGGTCCCGGTTTAGGTGCTGCCATCTCCAGGCAGTCCTCCCTGATTTCTCAGTCCATTTAGGTGTCTTCTGTGTATGTCCGCAACACCTGCATGACACCCTCCAACACACACACACGCACACACACCCCTCTTGATGGGGGAAATCTTACCTTGGTATTCCCAGTGCCAGGCACCGTGTTGGCCCAGATGTAGGTCCAAAATGCTCTTCTGTGACTGAAGATAGAATGGTGGAGTTGCAGGCTGGGAACACATCTTGGGGCCTCAGCTGGTGCTGGGTTGATGACGGCTCTCCTCTGTCCCTCTGCCAGGACTGCCCCTGTGTGTCCCCCAGCCTGGCCCCACTGGTATCCAGAGTATGCTTCCTGCACGAGGTCTGGGCCTGTGCTGCCCCCTCTCCTGGACCACGATTGCGAGTAGCACAGCAAAGGGGCAAAACCGGGAGTGGCCTTGGGGCACTTCCTTTCCAGGGCTCCACGGGCTGAGCCCCGGCCTGTGGGGAGGGCTGGTTGGGGGTGGGGAGAGGGGCGAGAGAATGGGGCTGCTCCGCAGGCAAGTTCTGGGCTCCCAGTTTCAGTGTCAGTAATTTTGAGTCAGTCTTCCGTCTGATGACCGGTGGAGTTTTCCATGAGGAAAAGGACGGAACTTTCTATCTAATTAAGACTCCCGAGAACCCGGTCTGCCTGGCTGTCCTCAGGAATGTTCTCAGAATTTCCACGTAGGCCTGTGATTGCCTTTGTCAGCCCCCAGTCCTCTCCCCCCATTTACGGATGGAAAGAGGGAGGTTTCCTTGCTGGCTGAGGTCCCACTGCCCAGGGAACCGAGTGGCTGCACCAAGTCTCCCAACTCTCGTCCTGCACTCCTGTCCCCGCAGTGGCCTCTCTGGGCACAGCCGGATAGAGGGTGGCCTCCTCGGGCATCTTCCTGACGTGGAGCCCTGAGGCCTGCACAGAGCTGAGCTTGTGCGGCTGGAGATTCGGGGAGTGTGGCCCACAGGTTCAAAGCACATTGTGGGGACTGTGGTCAGAGCAAAGCCAGCACCCCACCCACCGGCTGTGCCACCTGAAAAGGCCACACGGCTGTCTGGGCCTCCTTTCCCGAGCAGAGCTCTCTAGGGTTGGCCGAGGGCCGCCTGGCCTGCTGGGGATCCTGGGTGGTTGGGGCTGTCCCGTGCCCCTTGTGAGGCCTGCTGGAGGTGCTGGGTTGTGAGTACCCCACAAACCACCCTCAGTCAGGGTGTTGGGGGGAGGTGCCCTCCCCGGGGGGGGTGATAGTTCTGGGTGAGCTCCACAGTCTTGTAAAGGGTCCTGGGTGACAGAGCCCTCGGTGCCTGTGGCAGAAGCCCACTGAGGAAGGCAGCGTTTCTGCCGCCTGCCTTTCCCAGGCTGTCTTCCCCATTCCCGCTGTGCTGCCACCTCGTCCTTGTCTCCAGGCCTGCTTTAAAGGGGACCTGGCTAAGCAAGAGATTGCTGGTCTATCACCCAGACCCACGCGAGAGTGAAGGGGACAGGTAAATACCCAGAGACCAACTCAGTAAGTGCGATTCTGGTGGGGGCAGGGAGAGTGGGGGGCTTCCTGGTGGAGGCACCCTTTGAGCAGAGTCGAGAACCAACTGAGGTGGGTGGTCAGAGCTCGGCTCTGAGCTCCTGAGACCCGCCCCCCACAACCCTCCCCATAAGAGCTGATGCACCAGCACGGCCCTTCACCACCAGCCCCGGGACTGCCACGCTGAGACCCTGGTGGCCAGAGGGCAGGTGACGCTGGGCTAATGCTCAATGGATTCCAGGTTGGCTCCTCGGGACTTTCTTGTGCAAAATTAATGTTGTGTCATTACCAGTTGGAACGGCTCTCAGGAAGTTAAACATTAAGTGGTGTTATACTGGGAAACGTGGTCCCTTGTGCCCAGGGCTGACAGTCAAGGCCATGGCCCTTCTTCTCGGCTTTAGAGTTCTCCGCCGGGCAGGCTTTCTAAGTCCAGAGCTCCATCCCCCAGGGTCTCCAATGCACTCCAGAAATTGGCCAGTTCCTCAAAGACGCTCCCACATGCCCCCGGAGGGCTGGGAACCTCTGGGGAGGGGAGCTGGTTGGGCAAACCCCTACCCCAGGAAGGCAAAGCTCAGTCCCACCCCCCCAGGGACCAGCAGGGGCGGGGTGAACAGGAGACCATGGGGCTCTGCTGGGCCTGCGGCTGGGGCAGCATGGCACCTTTCCCAAGGCCTAGGGGAGTGGTGATCCTCTAGGCAGGCACCAGGTCTCACGCTTAGAGGGGAGGCCTGGATGGACAAGCAGCCTGAAGACTGGTGGGTGGGTCACAAAAGGGGACCCTGGTGCCTGCCTCTTCAGGGAGCCCCCACTCTAGAGGAGCACAGACTTGCATGCAGTGTTATTAGTGCTTGGGCAGGGACACGTGGGGGGCATCATCTTTGCGCCATGCCTTGAGGACAGGTAGGGTTTGGCTATCCAGACACGGGGAATGGTGTTACCTCTAGAACATGCAAAAGCAAGAGGAGGGTAGGAAGTGCCAGCACAGGCTGGGAGGGAGCTCAGCAGGAAGCCCCTCATGAGACATGCACAGCCTCCGCATGGTCCTCTTGGTTGGCTTCCATTCATGAGGAGCGCCTGTACCTGATGTGTTTTATAAGCGTCAGCTCTGGTCTCAGTGTCTGTCCTCAAGGGCACAGACCAGGCTGGTCCATCTGTACCTCTGGGACTAGTGAACAGTAAGACACGTGGCGGGTGCTGAATGAATTCTGGATGGATGGAGGATGGATGGATGGATGGGTGGATTGATGGATTGGTGGATGAATTGGTGGATGGATGGATGGATGGATGGATGGATGGATGGATGGATGGATCGATGGATGGATAGATGGATGGATGGGTGGATGGATGGAGGATGGATGGATCGATGGATGGATAGATGGATGGATGGGTGGATGGATGGGTAGATGGATGGATGGAGGATGGATGGGTGGATGGATGGGTGGATGGATGGGTAGATGGATGGATGGAGGATGGATGGGTGGATGGATGGGTGGATGGATGGAGGATGGATGGATAGGTGGATGGAGGATGGATGGATAGGTGGATGGATGGAGGATGGATGAATGGATGGATAGGTGGATGGATGGGTGGATGGATGGGTGGATGGATGGAGGATGGATGGATGGATGATGGATAAATGATAGGCAATAGGGTGGAAAGGTGGGTGGGTGGATAGATGAATTGGCAGCAGGCTGGTAGGTGGTAAGATGGATGGATAGATTCTTTTCATCCACCACTTCAATTCATATCAGAAATTGCCGACTTTCACAGGGTGTCCTGAAAACCTACCCCTTGAGCCTCCTCTGTGGGGTGGAGTGGACAAACGCCCTCTTGCCTTAACTGAAACTCCTTGGGGGTTGAGTCTCTCCAGCTACTGTTGATAGTGGTGCTTGCTGGACCACAGGGTCCTCTTCACTATGGAAGGGGGAGGCCTTTTCTTGGGGTGCAATTTCTGAGATCAGGAGAGGAGGGGGTAGGTACCTGGGCTGGGAGTTCTCCTTCCCTGAGAGTTTCAGTGGAAGAGAGCTCCCGGACCCCGTAGTCTGACCTGAAGCTTGGGGAAAGGGTGTGTAACCCCTCAGGCTTTGGGACCCGGAGGCTAAGGGTTTCCCTGGGGTATCTGCCCATTAGCAGTTAGAGAAGCATCCATGCTCTTTTCAGTGGAACCTTCTGGAATGTCAGAAGAGGGGCAGCCTTTAGGAAGTGGAGAACCAGAGCTGACACCAGGGTGGGGGAGCCTGCAGGAAGTCAGCAGGTGTGTGAGTCAGCCTGGGGCCGTTTGGTGCCTCTTTCCAGGTATGAACTGTCATGCTCCGTCTTCCTGAAGACTGAAGAAGGCCACCGCCCCGGGGTCATTCCTTCTAGGCTGGCTGTCTGTCTTTCAGGCTCCTCCGGTCCTGTTCTCTCTCACACATGTGTCAGGGCCCCTGGACAAATGCTGCCTGATGTCCACATCAGTTGGCTCAACTTGGCATCGACATGTGAGGCCTCGGGTCTCTGGGAAAACTGCGGAGTGGACGGAAGGTGAGACTTTGCATCTTTTTGGAAGAACAAGTGAGTTTTCTTATTAGCTGGGCCCCACAGCCATCCTCCTAGGTGACACAGAGGTGACCACAACCTGAAACGCGAGCAGTTTCTGAGTTCCATTGGGAGGGGGTGCAAAGCAGGGTTGAAAACAAAGCCTTTGGCATCAGACCTGCGTCTAAATCCTGGCTGTGCCGCTGACCGCTGACCAGCAGCGTATGAGCTGGTGTCAACTTCCCGACTGGGATGGAGGAGCCCCGCCTTCCAGGACGGGTCAGGATGGAGAGCTCAGGGCCTGCTGTGGCCTGGAGAGGGGTGCCGGAGCTGCTATCAGCACCTCATTTTTTTAAAAATTTATTTTTCAATTAGAGTTGACATACAATATTGTATTAGTTTCAGGTGTAGAGCCATTAGACATTTACATGCCTTACGAAATGATCACTCTGATGAGTCGAGCATAATCATGGGCAGCAGGACCGCCAGCTGAGGGCCAAGGTCAGCCCGCTTCTCATGACCTCAGTACCAGCTCCTCATGCATATCTGAGTAATGCGACCGATACTTTCCGCCTGACATTGAACTAAAGAAGGAGGTGTGCGCTTGCAGACAGCCCCAGCCCGCCGTCGGCCTCCCTGCCCCTTGCCTTGTGCTACAGCGTGACCCTCCAGCCTCCATGTCCCCGTCTGGGTGTCAGGACATGGTGCCTCCTTCAGCAGCCTGTGGGAGGGCCGAGGGTGACAAAGCTTGTGGGGTATACATGCAATGAGAGGGGCCAAGGACGTGATGTCAGGACTGTCAGTAAGCGTGTGGAAACGTTGCTTCTTGCGATGTTTAAACATCCCGAATTTCAACTTTGTGCAACCTTGTCAACACCAACCTCCCTCCTGTTTCTTGTTGTAAGTGCATCGTTGTCGCACCCCCCCAGGAAGTTTGGGGTGTCTTGGTCCTGGGGTATGGCCATGGGCATGGAGACCAGGGACCTCAGCTGGCCTCTTCCTTACCTCTCCACTCACCAGACAGCCACAGGATAAAGCTACTCATATCAACAGGCCAAGTTTGGGAACAGGGACGCTAAGGAAGGTGGCCCTGCTGCTGGCAGAAAGCTCGGCTCAAAAACGCACCTGGGCCTGGTGGCTGCTTCTGGTTTTGGAATGCACAGGTCCCTAAGGCCTGCGCGGCCTGTCCCCTCCACAGCTGTCCCCTTCAGAGCCGGGGGCTCAGGGACCCCATGTAACATCAGGACCCAGCCCGGTTTGCATGGGCTGAGCATTGGAGGGGCGGAGCAGAAAGCCCACAGGAAGCAGCCTCTGAATGACATCTTAACTCAGTTCCCAGACAGATTTACAATTCAATTGAGAAATGGAGTAAAAATTGGACACCCCCCTTTGGGCATCTCAACTTTCTTTTTTCAAGATTCTGTTTGTCTTAGTGAGTTTATTTACTTCTCGTTGAGCTTTTATGTCATGTTGACAGGGCCAGGGGGTGGGTGGGTGGGGCTCCACTCCAGGAGAAGCCCCACTGAGGACCTGTGACCAAGGCGCCGCGCTGGCTTGTGACATGGGCTAGCGGTGGAGGAGCAGTGCTGCTTTGAACCCCAGCTGGTGACATGGGCTAACAGTGGAGGAGCAGTGCTGCTTTGAACCCCAGCTGGGCCGTTTCCTAGCTGTGTGGCCCTGGGCAGGTTACCAACACCTCTGAGCCTGTCTCCTTCTAAGTGAAATGAGAAATCATAACGCAAGTGCCAGGCTGAGGGAGGAACAGGGCCCAGAAGACCCCGAGGCCAGGTTCAGGGTGTGTCCGTGTGTGTGCACAAGCATGCTTGAACATGTGTGCTGTGAGCACGTGTGTGCATGTGTGTGCGTGTGTGTGGAATATGGAAGTGGGACAAGGGGGAGAAAGAAGCAGGTAGTTCCGTGGGGTGTCCGCGCTGTGGGGGAGCCGGCTAGAAAGCAAGGATGGGGGAGGGGTGGATGGGGCAGTGGTGGAGAGGGCAGGCTGGCGGCGGAGTCCCCCGGAGCCAGGGCTGGAGACGCAAGCGGGCGGTGGCCATGCTGAGGGCGGAGGGGGCAGCGGCTGCTCAGGCTCAGTGCATTTGAGGGGGAAATGGCAGGCTGCTGTGACCAGAGCAAAGGGGAGGGGTGGAGGGACACACCACAGAGTCAGGCAGCTTGCTGAACAGACAGCTGCACTGTGCTGGGCACCCCCAGGGAACCCAGGAAGGCTTCCTGGAGGAGGGTGGTGCTTTGGGTGGTTCTGGACTGGTCAGCAGGTGATCTCCATGCACCTCATAGGCCATTCCAGGTGCTATAGGACTGGGAAGATGGTGGATGACCAAGGAAGCTGCTCTGGTCGAGAACACTCTCATGGGGCAGGAGGAGCCCCCCTGACCCTTGGAACGGCCATGGCTGCTCCCTGCTTCCCAGGTCTTGGGGTGGATGTGGGCTCCAAGGCAGTGTTGCACTTGCCCGTGAGTGAACACCCCTATTTCCTTCCAACAAATTTCCTACCCGAGGGACGTTCTATAAGCCTCGTCCCACCGCTGCAGGCCCATGTCTCTCCACCTGGACGAGGGCCTGGGAAATGCTTTCCACTGTTGGTTCTGAGTTAGGTGGAAGGGAGGGCGTGGTGGGAGGAGATCGCCCGTGGCACCAGTACCCCGCCTACAGGCTGCAGACCTCTAGGACGCCTTGGTTTGGTGGGGTTCAGCCTTGTCTCCGGCCAGGAGTGCCTGGGCCCCACCTCACCAGGAATCACCATGGCCCCACTGGCCATGCCTGCCGGGGCCTGAAAGTCTCAGCGCCCACGGCTGCAGACAAGGCGGCATGGTCTCCAGACACCTGGCATCTCTGCCAGTGCTTGCTGGCGCCCTGCTCTCCTGGGGGTCTGGAACGAGTCCTGCCTGCGACGCTGGATTACATTTCACTCCCTCATTTGCTCCCCCTGCCCCTTCATTTGCTCTGTCCCTCTCTTTGGGCCAAGCAGCAGCATAGGACTCAAACCCCTGCTCACCACTGGCTATGGGGGCAGCATGACACCTCCTAGGCCTGGCCGGAGGGGCTGGCCTTGCTGGCTGCCCTCGTCCTAGGACGGGCCCCGCTCTCTCCTGCCTCCTGTGCCAGCGTTCCCTCGCCTCCTCCCCCTCTGCACCTGGACAGCTCCCCCTGTCCTGCTGTCTCAGTGTGGATGTGACTTTTTCCGGCAGTCACATGTGCCTGATCCCTCCCGTCTGGATTGGGGCCTCCAACATGTGCACTCTGAGCGTGGCCTGTCAAAGCTACCCGTTGAACGCCAGACTCCTCAGGGTCCAGGACCCACTCACGCTCACCACGGCCTTCTCGTGCCTGGCACAGGTGTGTGTCAAATAGTCAAGGAATAAATACAGAACTGAGGAAATGAACAAAGGGCCCCCATGGGCATTATGGAGGCTTCGGGATGCCCAGGAGTTTTCTGGGCCCATGAGGAGGGCCAGCCAGCAGCCACAGGGCTTCCTTCAGGATGCTGCCGATGTCTCCCGGCTTGAGGGGCTGCCTCCAACGCCCATGAGGCCCTTGAGCTAAGGAGGAAGTGAGAACTTGGAGCAGGCCCTGGCCGACCGGGGGAGGGAGCTCCCAGGCCCACCAAGGACGGAAAAGGGGGCTCGCGCTTGACCAAGGGGAGGGTGGGACCTCCCACTTGCCTCCAGAGGCCTGGGCTCTCACTGCAGTTGGGCAGGGTGCCCTGATGAGGACCAGACCCCCACTGGTGTCCTGATGGGCACTTGTAGGGCAGGGTCGGGGGTTACTGAGACCAGCGCCACTCAGCAGTCCTTACCAGGGACCTTCTGACATGTGTCCCAGGGACGCTTGTAGATTTGGCCCACAGGCTGGGCCTAGCTCTGGACTGGAGTCCGGAAACCCAGGTGCTAGGCCCAGCCTGCCCTGGCTCACTGTGTGGCCTTGGACGAGTCCTCTCTCGGGCCTTGGTCTCCCCATCTGCAAAGGGAGGGCACCAAGGTCCGGAGTGGAACCATGAATCCAGGTGGACCTGGGTTCAAGTCCTGCCTTGGCTACCTACTTGCTGTGTAACCCTGGGCAACTGGCTGAGCCTGAGGCGAGGGTTGTCGGGTGGGGAGGGATAATAGGCTGAGGCTTCCAGTCCAGAGAGCAGCTGGGCTTGCTCCAGGTCCTTTGCAGGCCTTTTATGCCCACATGGGAGCAGGAGGGACCCGGAATGGAATGCCGGGAAGACGGGGCCCTCCTCAGAGGAGGACGCTTCAGCCACAAGGGTCACCTTTGACCCTGACTTCTTCTCTGCAGAGCCCGAGTGCTGGGGTAGCCGCCCACCAGCGACCCAGCCCCGGCTCACCGGGAACAAACTTGTGCCTTTGAAGACAAGACAAACCCCCGCGAGCTCAGGGCAGAGACTTGGGCAGACACGTGGTGGAGAGGCACCCTGTCTGCTTGCTAGGAGCTGACTGTGGTTGCGGCCAGGGATGCAGAGAGAACTGGGACAGGCGCTGGGCCCCAGGAGATTGGGATGGTCCCGTGTCCTCGCTGGATCGTCACAGTGAGCCCTGTTTCATGGAGGGGTCTTCTGAGGTGGAAAAAGGGCACCCGAGGGTTTGAGGGGAGACAAGAACCCTCATCCCGCTCAGTGTCTGCCCTTCAGGAGCTGCCCGTCTGGCAGAGGAAAAAGGGCAAGACCACCAGGCTTTTGAGATTTGTTGAATCCTGAGCAGGGCCCCTCCCCCCACACACACCCGGGAGGGGAGCCCAGAGTTCTGAGAAGTAGCCCCACCTTCAGTTGGGGGGATGGTCTCCTAGGAGGGGGCTGTTCAGTGCCTCTGGTAGCCTCAGTCTCCCCCTGTATAGAATGGGGACAGCATAGAGTGCCCTCCCCCAGGATCATCGTGAAGGGTCAGTGAGGTCACGCCTGGAGGGAGGGACCCAGGGCCAGGCACCCAGGAGGCGCTTAATTATTGCTCAACAACAAGCAAGGACTTCCGTTCCACAGCCCAGTGTGGTTGCCAAGGGCTCAGGCCAGGGAGCCTGATGGCTGGGGTTCAAATCCGGATTCCGCCCCTGCCTGGGGGATCCCCAGAGTCCCAGTCTCCTCCAGGGGTGATGGGGGGATGGGAGGTGGGGCTACAAAAGAATTGGGGCTCTTTTTGCCAGTGTGCTGGCCCCGCAGACAGGGCTGAGAGAGGATGGGGGGTCCCCAGCTAAAGAGAGCACCCCGCCATGAATGGGCCAGGCCGACAGGATAGGGCTGTCCAGGCTTCTCTGCTCCTCCCTCCTCCTGCAGCGGGACGCCCTCCTCCAGGACTGTCTTCAAACCCTTTCCCCTGTCTGAGGAAAATGCTGCTCCGAATAAAACCACATTGGCACAATGAGAGTGTGCCCCCTCCCCTGCCCTGCCTCCATCTCTTAGTGGGTCCTAGCTTCCAGGGGTCACAATACAGGCTCCTGGACTCCCTGAAACAATCAGGAGCAGACATCTGGCTGTGTATATCCCCGGACAGATTCAGAAGCCGTGGAGAACTGCAGGAGGCAGGGCCCTCCCAATGTGGGCCAGCTGGCTTTGATAGGTAGTGAGCACCCTGGCACTAATGGTAATCAAGCACAGATTAGATGGCCGTCTCTCAGAGGTGTCGTGTCAAATTCAAGGGGGCCACAGAATGATCTCTGACCCCATAACCTGGGCATTGACCTCTTGGCCTGAACACCACACTGCCTCGGGCCCTGGTCACGCAGCCGGCTCCCTGCCTCCCGCCTCATGCCTCTGTCCCCTCTAGGGAAACCTGACCCTTCAGTTGCTTGAAAGATGAGAGGAACTTTGGTTTGATGTTTTGAAGAAGTGGCTTTTTATCAGAAAGCCCTCTGGGAGCCTGGGCCGCCACCAGTGAAATTATATCTGTTGTTTCAAGAAGAGGAGAAAACTTGGGCTGATGGTTATTGAGATTTATGGCTTCCCCTGAGCCTAATTGCCTCGAATCTTTTTAACAGTTGGGCTAAGTGGTGCTAAGACGGACAACAAAGCCGAGGTGGCAGCTCCCTCTCCCTCCCCCAGCCCTCCTTCTCCCCCTCCCCCCTGCATCACATCCCTCCTTTGGGAACATCCTGGATGCACCACCAGGCCGGGAGGACAGGAGGTGTGAAAAGCTGTCTGAGTTCAGGCTCTGGATGGTTTTTGCTCCGACTGCTGTTGGGTGGGGCCCCCAGAGGGGCAGGGAGCAGAGGGAAGGTGGCAGTCCTGGCAGACAGCAGGGCAGGGCTGCAGTGTCTGAACTCCTTGGACCCTCCCGAGGCTGGGCTGTGGCATCAGTGTTGTGGGACATGCCATCCAGCACAGCACTATATTCTGCCCTGTGGGACAGCAGTGGGGCCCCAGGCACGGCCCAGGTCAAATAAGGAAGAGCTTTCTAACAGGCTGCCTCTGCAGGAGTGAGGTGCCCATCTCCAGAAGTGTGTAAGGGAAGCTGCATAATCTCTGGCAGGGAGGCAGGAGGGGGAATTTTTGCATCAAGGGGAGCCCATCCAGAGCCTGCGAGTGGGGTCCGCTGTGGTTGCTTCCTCCCTGTTCACTGGGCAGACAGGTTGAAGGGTCAGCCCAGCATTTCACAGCTCTCTGTCCGTAGTGGTTCCTGGGCTGTGGAGGTACCCAGGCCCCCAGGTGGGCAAGGCTTCAGGGCAGCTCTAGAGCATTTGGGGGTGGGGCTGGTGTCTGAGGTGGTTGGGCAGCCCCCGGGGTGCTGAGGCAGGCGCACCTTCCTCCCTGGGGTTGCCTTCTGTTCAAGGCCAGGCTCCTGGAGGTGAAGGTGGGTGGGGCTGGGGGCCAGACAGACCCCCAGATGGCAGAGTCACCATGGTGCTGCCGGGCTCTAGTGGGATGGTGGGGTCTCAGAGGACCCCTGCACAAGGGGCTGGGGTGTCCTCACAGGGCACCCGACCCCCTCCCAGCCTCCACACGCAGCTACGAGAGCCGGCCAAGTCCGTGCGGCAGGGTGCGGCAGCCTGCTTTCCTGCCAAGTGGCGGGAATCCTGTGTCCTGAACACAGTGCTGGGCACTGCATGTCCCAACGCTATCCCTCCCAACACCCCGTGGCAAAGGCGGGGCCTTGGATGGGGTGCCCGTTCCTCAACCCCCTTGGGATTAGGGCCCCACCCTGGCCTCCTGCTGGAGCTGGTGGAGGTGAGTGAGGGCAGGTCTTCCTTATGCCTCTGTTGCCAGCTGGCGCTCTTCTGCTGGGGTGGCCTGCCCATGGGAGCCACTGGCTCAGGGAGCGTGAGGACATGTGGGTGCAGACCCGAACCCAGCCTGCAGCCCGTGCTGATCCAGCCGAGCCCAGCCCACCAGAGCCCCCCTCCACCCTCAGACCCACGGGCAAGAAATCCACTGCTGGGTGTTGTAACCAACTGAGTTTTGAGGTGGTTTGTCATGCAGCAAAAGTTGACTAATACATGTCAGTGTTATTATACGGATTATTACTATCATCCAGTGCTACCGATGAAGAAGCTGAGGATCAGAGAGGTCAGGTCACAGGCATGAGGCCACCCAGCTTGCAAGTGGCTGCCTGCGAGTCAAGCCCAGCAGCCTGGCCTCAAAGCTGTACTCTTGATCACAGCACCCAGGGCCGCTGGCCTTTCCGCCCCACACCTGGGGCCCTTAGGGCAGGGTGGGCAGGCCTGTAGGTAATCAGCCCAGGACGAATGATGGAGCTTTGCAGTTCATAGGACCCTGGGCTTGGATCTGAGGGGACACTTGGACTGGGTCCGGGGGGATGCGGGGACCTGCAGCTACCCCTCTCCTGGCTCTGGACCTGCCTGCAGTTTTATGACCAGACACCCAGACCCAACACCTCTCAGATTGGCCCGCAGCCTCGGCCTGGCCGGGACCACCCCTCCTTGTCCCACAATGCTGTGCTGGCCTCCAGCTGGTGGTACCTTGGCCACTTCCCACCTCCAGCCCGGCCTCCACCAAGCAGCTGGAGGGACCAGCCTAAATCATCAACCAGACCCTACCGCATTCTGTGGTTCCCCAGTGCCCTCAGGAAAGAGTCCTGGCTTCTTATCACTTATCGTGGCCCACAGGCCCTGCTTACCTGCCATGTGCACACCAGACCTCTCACACACTCACACACATTCACACACATCATTCACAACAACCTTATATACTCACACTCTCACAACACTCATTCACACACTCACACTCCCATCCACACACACTCTCGCATACTCACATCCACACACTGGTGTTTACATGCACACTCATACTCACATAAACTCACAGTCATGCATACTTGTACACATTCTTACTCCTAGTCCCACCCACACAGTCATATCCACACACATGCACATACACTCACACTCACACGCTCATCTCAGACATTCTCACACACACAATCACTCACACACACTCACATCCACACTCACACATGCTCACAAGTCTCACACTCATACCCACACACACTGTCTCCAGCCTCCTGGCCCTGTACTCCCTCATGGTCCCGTCCTACACCTCAGTGTGGCTCTGTCACCTCCTCCAGGGAGCCTTCCCTCCCGTGCTCACCCAGCCCCACGGGTTTCCCGTGTCTCAGCAGATGTCCCATGCATTTCCGTGGTTGGTGCCAGGTCCCATGCGCAGTCCACAGCAGGCGCTCGCGCTGCGTTGCCTGGATCACTGTCATCACAGAGGGTTGCTGGGAGGGTGGCTGAGCCCTGACCCCCAGGAGCGAGGCATGGTCTCCTTGGAGGGGTCTCCCAAGCCTGGCCTCCCCTAAGGAGCCGGCTGCAGCCAGGACAGGGTGCTGTGACTGTGTGGGCTTTGTCCTTGGGGTCACTGGTCCCCATCAGCATCGTGTGGCCCCCACCACAGTGTACCATCTCCTCTCTCCTTGGGAGTGTACATAATCTAGAAAGTTCCTTTCTCCTCAAGATCTAGAAACAGGTGAGTGGACACAGCTGGAGCCCCAAGACCAGGCTGCACTGTGCCCATTGTTATCCCAGTAACCCGAGGGCGCCGGCTTGGCCACCCAGTCCTC
This sequence comes from Aselliscus stoliczkanus, assembly GCA_033961575.1. Classification (NCBI taxonomy): domain Eukaryota; kingdom Metazoa; phylum Chordata; class Mammalia; order Chiroptera; family Hipposideridae; genus Aselliscus; species Aselliscus stoliczkanus. The sequence goes on along the minus strand of CM066728.1, from coordinate 116,083,840 downwards.
GCGTCCCGTGTCTGGGCTGAGGTTGCCAGAGGTGAGGTGCTGAATTAGAAGCGTTGCCCCTCCCAGGGGTCGAGGCTGCACCCGTGGCCTCGTGGAGGCGCATGGATCTGAGCCCCTTCTTCTCAGGGACACTGTGTTGGCGGAGGGGCCCAGGGAGGGAGGGGTGAGGCTCTCAGGAGCCCCCGCAGAACGCCTCCCCTCCCCATGGAGGCGGCCTTGTCCGTGTGCCCCAGCATACCACCTGCATCAAGGCGCCATGGCCCTCGGGGAGAGGCTGGGAGGAGGAGGGCTCGTCCTCAAGGAGGGTGCAGGGGAGGGACCAGAAGAGCCCGAGGGGTGGGCTGTCTGACTTTCCTCGAAGCCTGAGTCACCAGTCTCGGAATCTTGGCCTGACCCTGGACTCCCGGGTCAAGGCTGCCTCTTCAGGGCCGCCCCCTTCCCAGGTGGAGAATCTGCAGGCGCTCCAGAAGCAGTCTCAGCCCGAGGAGGCCGGCGGGAGGGCCGGTGGAGCAGCTCTGGGCAGGACGGCGGCCAGGCCCCGTGGGGACTTGGGGACAGTGCAGGTTGTGTGGGCCCTGCAAACCCAAGCCTTCCCCAAATGCTTGCTGAGCACAACTTTGTCACCCCCTGCCCACCTCAGCCCCAGAGTTCGTAGCCTAGTGGGAGGCGGGACCCATAGCTTGCACCACACATGCTCTGGGGCGTTAGGGCATGGCTCCCGGGTGAGACACGGTGTCAGGGCCAGCTTTGTCACCCAAAGCACAGCTCGATGCTGGCCTGGAGAACAGAGTGCAGGGGCAAACCCAGCCCAGGAGGCACAGAACGTCCAGGACAGAGGGGACAGGGCTCGCGGCCAGGGCTGACGGGCTGCAGAGAAGCCAACACCAGAAGCATGCTCCTGTCATGGAGGAGGCTTGGGGTGAGGTGTCTGTCCATGGCGGTGTGGGGCTCCCATACCCAGTAACCCAGCAACTCCACTTGAAGGCACGTCCCCAGTGGAGACGGGTGTCCAGGTACTGGGGGGGCCACTGTAGCTTGCCCGGACGGCCTTCAGCTGGAGAGGGCTCAGGTATCCTTGTGCGGTGGCACGGAGACAGAAACCCACGTGTGGCCCCAGGATGGGCTAGCCACACTGTGTGCGGCAAGGTGGTCTCACGAGGGGGCTACGGCAGCGGCCGGCCACACACTAACCACCCAGCCCACTGTCTGAAGTTAAAACGGCATGAGGGACTCATGGTGTTCGGAGTAAGGATGGCGGCTCCCTTTGACAAGTCACTCATTTTGTGTGTACTTTCCTGTATGTTTGTTACACTTTGGTCACATCCCTAGGTTTTGGAAGGCTGAGATTTCTCTGTGAGTCGTGGAGCCATTGGCTCGTTGCCCTGGAGACTGGGGTCTTGCCAGGCTGGTCAAGTCCTCTCCCATCCCCAGGCTTGGTCCAGGGCCTCTCTGGGCTCAGGTGAAGGGGACAAAGGGGGCAAGGCAGGGACAATGCCCTCTATGGGAGTGGCCAGCCAGGGAAGAGCCCCAGGAACGGCAGGGTGACACATCTCGCGAGGATCGCTGCTCAGCCTCCATCCAGACCCCTCAGCACGGGTGCCAGGCAACTGCTGAAGAAAAGAACATTCCAAGGTTATCTGTGTCCTGGTGACCACTGCAAGCACCGGGAAAGAGAAAAAGGTCAGCACAACAGTCCCTGCCACGAAAGCCTGCCACTGGGGTGAGGCTGATGTCTGCAGCCGGCACGAGCACGTGTGTGCGCACGTGTGTGGGTCCGTCCGCATTTACACAATGGACACAATTGCCTCTAAAGAAATGGGCATGTTCTTTAGGAAGAGGACGCATTTTTGAATGTCAATTGGCTGTCCCAACAATGTTGGTTTAATTAGTGTGTTTTGCAGGGGAAATGAGGGAAAATTATCACTCATCCGAGAAAACGCTTCTATGTGCTCAGCTCTTCGCGAGGGTTCCGGAGGAGCCGCCCAGGCCCGGCAAAGCCTGGGCCCAGAGCCGTGCAGGCCAGAGGAGGAGGGAAGAGCCCGCATGGACCCGGGGTGTGGGCACGCCTGTCCTGGGTGCCGGGCACAGCGCTGGGCGAGGGGCTCGGCAGGGCACAGGCCGAGGGTCCCTTTCCTCCGGACTTCATCATGCAGGAGCCATGGGCTGTGGCAACATGATTAGTAGAGAAAAAATCAGGACCTGCCGGAGACCTGGGTTCCAATCCGGGCCCTGCTACTGCTCTCTCCCAGAGCCAGCGCAGACCCGGCTTCCTTACTGTAACATTTGTGAAAAGGTGGTGATGTCTCTGAACCCAATAAAAGGATGACCAAGAAAGGATTTTATAAAGTGTCAGGTCCTGGAGGAATGTGGTTGCGATACACCTCGAAAGGTCCTGGGGCCTCTGTCATGTGTAAATATCCTATCACTTCCTTCCAGCCGCCTGGGCTCCCTGGTGCAGGGGTGAGGCCTGGCACTCGCGAGGTGCTCCCGAGTGCCTCCTGACTCCTCAGGGCTGCCTTGGGCAGAGGCTGGCTCCCTGTAGGATTCCCGCACCCCACCCAGGGCTCCTGCTGCCTGGGCACAGCCCCGAGTGTGCGAGGGAGGCATGGGTGGAGAGCGCCACCGCCCCCTGCCCTGGCCTGCAGGGTGACATCCACGCAGTTGCAGTAGGCGTCCTCTCCCTGTGACAGACAGGCTGCTGAGTCTCCCCTGTGGCCCATGCCCCTCCCAGAGCACCCCCAGGTGGCTCCGGTCTGGATGGGGGTGGGGAGCCTGGGGTTCCTCACACCCTCCTTTCCTCAGGAACCAGCCTACACAAGTTTGCCAGAGGTCTGCGGGCGACGGTTGCCCAACCCATGCAGGAAGCCAGCTCTGTTGGAGGGGGTGTCTTGGAGTGGGGGAAGGAATGGGGCCCTGATTACTGGAAGAGCAGGGTGCCTTGCCTGGGACAGCGCCAGGCAGGCTACGTCTCCGGGGTCCACTGACAACCTCACTGTCCAAGGAAGTAGCAGTGGCCCCTTCCTTGACGTCCAGCAGGCGGGCCAGGGCCAGACCCCCAGCCTTGTCTAACAGAGCCGTCATCACCCCCCTGGGAGGCGGACATGCCGGCCTGTGCTGGCGCCACTGCCTACGATGGGCTGGCTTCAGTCCTCAGCTGTGACTCAAAGCCCTCCCCTTTCCGAGCGGGGCTTCCTGCAGAGCCGGGCACCTGGTCCTGGAACCCCAAGCCCCTGTCCCCGCCATGGCTGCCTTTGTCTGTGCCCTTGGCCTCGCCTGGCCTCGCGCAGCTGTAACGTGGGGGCCGGCACGCCCTCCACCCGGTCTTGCCCAGTCCCTGCCTCCACAGCCGGCTCTGCCCAGCGCTGTGTGCCGCCGGCAGGGTCCGGGCAGCTGCCTTCCTGGGCGCTGGCTTCCCCGCCCCCCGTTGTTGTGCACCTGGGAGGCTGCAGCACTGTGTGGTGTGAATAGCGCTGCTATAACCATCTTGGCACAAGCCGCTGCTTTCCCTCCTGATCACGTTATTTCCCTCTCGCAAGGGTCTGGGCGCCTTCCCTAACACGTTGTCTTACGCACCAGGAGCTGGCAGGACGCCTTTGGGAGGAGTTGGCGGCCACCCAGGCTGCCGAGCCTCGGCCTCTTGCTGCGGATGAGCCCGTCCTAGGAGCGAGGGCCTTCCACCTTCACGTCAGCTCTGTGCCCTGGGCCCATGAACATGGCCTCAGTGAGGGGAGGGCCAGGGTCCCCATTTCATAGATGCAGACGCTGAGGCTGGGAGGGTCAACAACCACAGAGGTGGGAGGAGGGGGCTGAATCTGACTCAGGTCAGTCTGGACAGAGGCCAGAGCTCATTACCAAGGCCCGTCCTTTGGCCCCGTTCCCTACACGGTGTCCTGTGTCCACCTCCAGCTGTCCACTCCTGTCCCCTGTTTTCTCGTCCTGGGAGGTGTGTCTGCACCTCTGTGTTCCCACCTGCTATCCTGTGTTTCTCAGGAAGTCAGGCCGCCGCCCCAGCCCGTGCCCCCTGCAGCCCCATCTCGCAGACTCCTCACGGGCCCACAGGCCCTCATACAGCCACGCTGACCTCCACGGGGTCATGTTGCGCATCCAGCCAGCTCCAGAGTGGTCCGTGCGGGCAGGGACCTGGCTCCCTGGTGCGCGTGTGCTGCCTGGGAGCATGTCTGGAAGGCCACGGCTCTCCCTGCAGCCCTTGCCCCCACGGGCCTCGGCTCGAGCTGGATGGACAGGTGGACAGATGGGTGGGCAGCGGGTGGACGTGCAGTAGGACTTGTCACAGAAGTCTCAGAAAGAAAGACGTGTGAGGCAGCCTCCAATGGAGGGGATAGCCCGCCTGAGCCTGCCACCCTGGCAGAGCATCAGCGGTGCGGGGGACGGCTGCGCTAGCATGGGCTCTCAGCCCTGGGAGGACATGGCCAAGCGGGGCTTCTTTCCTGCACCCGAGGCAGACATGACTAATCAGGCAGGGACCCTCCTTCCCCTGGGCCTGGCTCTGGCCCTGGCCCCCGTGCAGCTGAGACCAGCTGATTGCGGCTGGCCATCCCAGCTGTAAGTTATTGAAAACCCAGTAACTGAAATGCAAACTTGCCACCCTGTCAGCCTCTGGGCACCAACTGAGCAGCTGGAGGCAGGAAGCTCGATCTCATTCTGTGCTTGTCCCTCCCCCCATGAGGCCAGCTTCACTCACAGGACACTCTGAGCCGTGGGGCCCCAGGAGTGTGGGCCTTCACCCCAAAGGCTCCAGGCTGCCGAGTGGAGACCCAGCCCCATGCAGGCATCCTCCTGGGGGTGGCGCATTCGCGGTCCCCGGGCATTAGGCAGAGGTGCTCACTCCTGTGTCCCTATCTCCAGTGGGTGTGGAGGCCTGGAAACCTGCATTTTCCACAAGTAGGTACAGGGCTTGGGGGCTGGCTGGGCACCGCTCCTCCAGGGGACAGGTGTCCCCTAAAAGGAGGCCCAGCCTGCCCGCAGGCCCCCAGGCCCTGCAGCCTGGGTGAAGCGTCCCACCGTGTGGTCACAGCTCTAGGGCTCTGCCCCCGGGTTTCCCGAGGCTGCCCCGGGGAGGGGTCTCACCTGCTGCTTGCTAGGGGCCTGGCTGCTCCTCGCCTGTGCCTCTGGGTAGGCCCTCCCTCCTGCAGCCCGGCCCCAGTCCCACCTACTTCAGTCCCTGCTCCGTCTGGTGGTCTCCCTGCTCCCTTGGTCACCAGGCCTCATCAGTTCCACTTGGGCCCTGGGGTCTGTCACCTGTCCCCAGATAGCTCTGGCATCGGAGGACCTGCTGGGTGCTCGTCCAGGGTCCAGACAGACTCCTTGCTGGGTCTCCCTGTGACCGGCTTTCACCAAGCCCTTGGCACCCCCAGGAGGTTGGGTGACTGGCTCTAAGCTGTCCCCCGGGGTCTGAACCCCGGCTCTGCCCCTGGGAGCTCTGTGTCTCGGCAGAAACTCGGCCTCTGGGCCTTGTTTCCTTTCCCTGTAGAACGCACAGGCACGCACCTGTTGGCAGAATCACCTGGGAGGAACGAAAGCTCGAGGCGCAGAACAGGCCCTTCACGATGGCCGTTTGCCCCGTGACGCCCCGGGGACAGCGCCCTCCGAGGAGCGTGGGTGTGAGATGTGACGAGGCGGTGTGTGCGGCGTGGGGCCCTGAGCCTGACATGGGCTTGTTCCTAGTAACGGTAGTGCCATCGCCCCAACAGCTCCTGCTCTCCGTGGCCGGAGGATGGCGGCCACAGCTCTGGGGCCGGGGCGCACACCGACCCACAGACACTCTCTGTGCTCAGAGCCGTCGCCCTGGCTGCCTCCCAGGCCGGGCCCACCCACCAGTCCTTGCGGCTGCCCGAACGCCGCCTCCGCCCGCCAGGCTCCCGGCCACACACAGCCCGTGCTTCCCCACTGAACGTCAACAGACCCGTTTTAGCAAATGTGGAAGCCACAGAAAAGCAGGAAGGTGTAAACAAAGTGCCCCGGGCCCCTCCCACTCGCCTCGGGAGCCTATGACCTTCTGGGTTATTCCTTCCTAGTTCCTCTTCCACTCAAGACCATAATAAAAACCCTGAGCCCTTCCTCTGTCCCCTCGGCCAGGCCCGGGGCCCTATCCTTATGACAACCCGTGGCCCAGGGCCTGTTAGGATGCTCATTTCTCGGGTGGGGAAACCAAGGCGCCAAGAGGCACAATGGCCCAAGGGAGCGCTTGGTGGCCCCCAGGCGTGGGCCTGGGTCTGCCTGACCCCTGTAGGCCTCTTAGCCACAATGGGGTCAAACAGATGCGTGTGGACCAGTGAGTGTAAAGGAGGAGCGTGGGGGAAATGCCACATCTTGGTGCCAAGGGTGAGTGGGAGGCAGAGCCCCTCGGGGTCAGTGGCGCTGGGACCCCAGGGTGCTTTCTGGGCTGTGCGGGGGCTGCAGCTGGAGCTCTGAACCGGCTGTGCTTGGGCCTCCCAGCAGAGGCCAGGTGTGCCGTGCTGCCAGCTCCCACTTCTGTCCCCACCGGCTGCCTCTGGCCCAGGCAGAAGCAGTGGCTGGGCTCCTGGGTGCTCCCACACAGATCCCCGCATGCCCAGCAGGCCCATCCTCACTGTCCACCTGATCCCCACCTTTCCTGCCTCTCCCCTGGGCTTGCCTTCCCAGCACCAGTAGCCGAGCTGCTGGCCTGGCCTGCACACAGGGCTGTTCTCCAGGTGAACATTCCTTAGAAAAATGACTTCATTATCATCATTGAAAGCCTGGAGTTGGGGGAGGGACGTGTGCGGCCAAGAGGGGGCTGGTGGGGTGGACTCTACCTCCTGTCACTCCCCCAGCAGCTGAGCCCCCAGGTGGCAGGAAGGCCTGGAGCCCAGGCACGCAGGGACCCCCACCCGGAGGAGTCCTGACGGAGACAGATCTGCGGGCCCAGGGGCTGCAGGGGAATATTACATTATGAAAACAAATCACTCTGCTGATTGGAACTTAATTACGTCTCTTTTATCTTGGTGACAGTCACGCACCTGGGCTCACGCAGGCTGAGGGGGGCTGAGCCCCTGGGGATTAATGAAGCCAAGCCCTCCCCTGCCCAGAGGAAGCCAACCACCCCTCCCCCTCTTCGCGGCAGGGGAGACAAAGGGGCTTCTCCTGCTGGAGACTCGCCAGCCAGGGCCTGGGCAGGGCGGGGTGCTCAGGGGGTCTGTCTAGGCAAACCCAGGAGGGCACTCTGGCCTCGGCCAGACTCCAGAGCCCGGAGGCCATCCTGGAGCCTGACCCCTGAAATGAGCAGGCCTCACTGTTCGCTCTGGGCGGCCCCTGGGACGGAGGCTGTCATATTCCAGAGAACACAGGCAGACTCTGGCGTTGGCCTTGGAGTGGAGGTGGGCTCAGGTGGCTTCTCTCCCCCAGGAGGAGACAGCTGGGTGCGCCAACTCTGCTGGGGTGGGGCAGGCAGCTGGGCCTCCTGGGAGCAAAGCTGACAACACGGCCCAGTCCTGGTCTGAGAGCAAAATCCTGTTAATAATCACCTTTTGAGGGCAAATCTATCCTGTAGATTTCTCTGGAATGGCTTTGATTATGAAATGCTGGCCCAGGAACCAGTGAAACCCAATACTCTGGAGTTCTCATTGTGGCCTGGGGTGACTTCAGATCCTGGAATGGGAGTGTCGATCACAGGCGTGTTGGCCACGCCTGGCCTGGGTCCTTGGGGAGCGGCAGGACCCTGGGCAAGTCTCGGCCTCCTCATCTAGAGATGGGGTGAAGATCGGGAGCGCCCAGGGCTGGCAAATGGTTACGGCGACGTTAGAGTGTGTTCAGTTATGTGACGTGCGTGTGGAGTCCTTGCGTGTGGGTCGCGGTGCTTTGTAGTGTTGGCTCCCTAAGTCCTCTGGCCGACCCTCTGAGGGTCCAGTTATCAGCCCCACTGTACACACGTGGACACAGAGGCACAGAGAGGTGACATCACCTACCCAGCGCCACACAGCTGCCAAGTGTCAGAGGCAGAGTCCGAGCCAGGGAGTCAGGCCCGGTGTGCTCTCGAGGGTAGCTGGCCTGTCCGAGGTGTCTGACATAGGCAGACGCTGTTAGTATCGCTTTCTTTTTTTCTCTTTTTTTTTTTTTTTAAAGATTTTTATTGGGGGAGGGGAACAACGTTGGGGAATCGGGGAAGGGGAACAGACAAGTTGCTGTCTTTTTGTTCTTCAGTCTAGTTGCGGAGGATGTTGCTTCACTGGCCCATGTTGGTATCGTCATTGCTCTCCTCCCGGATGAGGCAGATCAGTCGCCGGCCTCAGAACGGCCGCTCACGGCAGCTCACACTGGCTGCCGGCCACTCCCTGTAGCCTATGGCAGCTCACTGCAGCAGGGGCTGCAGCCTACACTGTTGCCGGGGCTCGTGCAGCCCAGCTCCAGGTGGAGCTGTTGTTAGCTGTAGAGGGCAGTGTCACTGGCCCTCATATGTGGGATCCGAACCGGGGCCGCTGGCATCCCAAAACCAGCACTTAACCAATGCGCCACTTGGCCGGCCCAGTATCGCTATCTTTTATATCACGATGGTTCATGCATCAAACAACAGTCATTTCTATGCCTGGCATAGATGTGGTCAGATAAACATTGAAGGGGGCACATATTTGGGCTGGAGAACATAGTCCCCGTGTCAGGCCCAGGGCGTGGGCTGATGGGTCCAGCACCATTTGGGCCTCTCCTAATCCTCTCAGGGGACCCCTTTGGGGTAGGGCTGCTCTTCCCAGAGGAGTTCCTTTGCCCCCCATGAGAGAATCTGGGGCTGGGGGGCTGCCTAGGGTCCTGGGCTGGATGCCCGATGGCTGTCCTGTCACTGTCCTCTCTGTTCCCATGCTGGCGTCTGGCATGGACACCCCCTTCGCTCTCAGCCAAAGGCTGCCGAGGGGGCCTCATGCGTTTGCCTTCTGATGGAAATGCCAGGGCGACCCCGGCAGAATTAATGCCTTTTCATAGACTGGCTGATGGCAGCTGAGTCACCACACAGGGTGATTCATCAGCTGGGCCGCTGATGGCAGGAGGCAAGAACGATGTCATTGCTTTGGGGACAGGGAGGGAGTGGGGTGGGTCTCCGTCTTCTACCCGGTTCCCGGCAGAGGTTGGCCATCGCTGTGTGGACAAGAAGCGGGTGGGAATGCGATTCTGCTGCTGTGTGAGTGTGGGGGGGGTGCATGTGTGAGACTGTGGGTGCCCCTGCAGGTGTGAGTGTGTGGAGTATGCACAGGCCTGTGGGATGTGCGTGCTCGTGTACCCCGAGTGTGTCTGGACAGCCAGCATTCATGGGCCTGGTCTACATGCGCGGCTGAGTACTTGCATGTTACCCACAGGCTCACGGGGGCTGAGACAAGACCCTGAGCTGGACAGGGATCCCCAGGTTTGTCACTGGGCACCAGCCAGGTCCGAGCCTCCTTGTCTCATGTGCAGATGGTGAGGATGGCAGAGCTGATGCGACCCGCTTGCTGCGAGGATTGATGGAGATGGAGTCCTCCACACATGGAACCCCTGTCATCCTTCATGGCCGTGTGCACGGAGAGTGTGTTGGGAGGGGCGCGTGAGTGTTTTCCAGAGCCACAGGGACAGTCCTGTATGAGTGTGTGTGTGAGTCTGTGAGTGTATGAGTGTGTGTGCGTGAGTGTGAGTGCATGCGTGTGAGCGCGCGTGAGTGTGTGTGAATGTGTGTGCATGTGTGTGCATGTGAGTGTGCGCATATGAATTGCGTGTGTGTGAGTGTGTGTGTTATGAGGAATTGGCTCACGGGACTACGGAGGCTGAGAAGTTCCATGACCCTCCATGTTTAATGGGAGAACAGGAAAGCTAATGGCATAAACTCCATTCTGGTCTGAAGGCCCTGAGAACCAGGTGGTGTGGCCTCAGTCGGAGGGCAGGAGAACACGGATGTCCCAGCTCAAGCTCCCAGGTGGAGATAGTGAATCCCAGGTCCCACCTCCTGGCCACTGTTTCTGGGGCCATGGATGTGCCACTTCACCCACCAGGCCCGGGGGGCATTTTCAAGAACAGGCCGGAGGGCTGGGGTTTGCATCCCTGCACAGACCCCCTGGCTGCCTGCAGCCTCAGCTCTCTCGCAGCCCTGCTCACAGCTGTGGTGGGATCGTTCCGGCTGAAGGGTAGGTACGGCCGACTCTCCTCTCCGATGGTAACCTCGCTGAAGACCGGGCTGCGGCTGTCTCATCACCTTTGTGTCCCAGCCCCAAGTGAGTTGGGCCACAGTGGCGGTGAGGCCTGACAACGCCCCCGGTCCTCCCAGGGGCGACGAAGGGGAAGGAGTTTATCTGATACATCGTGTTCATAACGCGCTCGGGGCAGCCTCGGGAACCCTAGCCCTGGCTGGAAATGGAGCTTCCGGATGAGTCTCTGGAGATAGTTTTCAGACACCTGATCCCTGCTGACCTGACGTGAGAGGTGGAGGCGGGTGCCCTGGGTGGGAACCTGACCTCCGTCCCTCACCTGATGGCCACTACCAGGAGGGGACACACCTGAGTCGGTGGTTTCGGCTGTAGGCGTAGGTCTTCGGACGAGTCTTGCTCAGATGCTCAATTTATAAGAGACAGAGTGGCTGCCCTGCGGGGCCGGGTCGGGAGGCGGGACCTGCCCGTTGCCCAGCCCCAGTGTCCCAGGGGCATCTCCATGGAACTCCAGGCCACCGTGGACCGGCTGGTTGGACCTGGGTAGGGTCACCGAGCCCTGCTTCTCACACGCTGGCTGCCAAGCCTACTGCGTGCCAGGCACGTGGCTGTCTGCGCCAATCAACCTTGGAGATGGCTCTTCTCAGGAAAGGGATTTATGCTGTAAATCAGTGTAGGCAGGAGGGAAAGCGGCTCGAGGGGCGCCCGTCTCCGGGGCCCCCTCTGCCTCCTTGTGGGGCTCCCTGCCTGCACGCTGCCCCCTGGGCAGGAGGGCTGGGCACAGCTAGCTGACAGGGCTGGATTATGGCTAACTCCTTAGAGCTTCCGCAGAGGATGAACTACGCTCAGCTTCGGCCCTTGCCTCTGGCTAGCTGGGCTTCTCCCAGTGTGTGGCCTGGGAGGTCAGTACGTGGATACAACACATTCCAGGCTCTGGCCTCGGACCTGGAGAAGGCGCCTCTCTGATGCGCTGGGAAGGGGCGGAGGCATCTCTGATGCGCTGGGAAGGGGCGGAGGCAAGGACCCCGGGGCCTGCTCACCCCCAGCCTCAGTCCGGGCTTTCTGACTGCGATGCAGATGTGCCAGCCAGGTTCATGGCCCGGCAAAGCCCCTTTGGTGCACATTCTGTACGGCGCACAGCTGGATCCGGGGTCATTTTCCGTCCTTAGGGCGCAGCGACGAGAAGGGGCCCTGTGTCCTCCTCCAGAAGTGGCTGTGCCACTGCCCGAGCCTCGGCGTGGCTCCCTTCCACGGGCGCGGCCTGGGGCCCTCTGGACTCTGTGCTGAGTGGCTCTGGGTGGCACAGGCCTGCGTGCACGCCCGGGCCCTGGCAGCGCCAGCCACGGGGCACAGGCACCCGCCTGCTGTGGGAGTGTCCTCAGGCTGCAGCAACAGAGTCCACAACTGGGCGGCTTAAAACAACAGAAATGCCGTGCTCCCCAGCTCTGGAGGCTGGAAGTCTGGGATCGGGGGCTGCAGGGCCGAGCGCTCGGGAGCCCTGTCGGCTAGCTCTCCCGGCTTCTGGCAGCGGCCGGCATGCCTGGTGCTCCTTGGCTCACGGAGCCGCTCCCATCTCGGCCCCTGCCTTCACAGGCCCCTCTTCTCAGGACACCAGTCATATCCAACTGGGCCCGCTCCTCCGGTATGACCCCATCTTAACCAATTACATCTGCACAGACTCTGTGTCCTCATCAATCCACGTTTGAAGGTCCTGGGGTTAGGGCTGCAACATAGTTTTCTTGGGGAGGGATAGACTTCAACCTATAAGGAGTGATTTAGAGGGCCAAAGCAATCACGTTCATACAAGGCCTTGCCCCCACCCCCCGGCTCACAGGAGGTGGCCCCGAGGGGCTGGAATTGGAACTGTGGGGTCTGGCTTCCCAGTAGGCTGTGCGGCTTTATCTCCTGGCGGAGGGGGTGCTCGGCCCCAGGTGAATGAGGCAGGAGAGTACCTGCTTCTGGGTGCCCTTTTCCGCAGCCCCAGGATGATGGCCTCCGCTGCCACACAGCCCTCACTCCCTGGTCAGCTGACCAGGGTCCCATCTCAGGAGCAGGACCTGCCCATAGGTGGCTGTCACCCATGGGCTCGTCAGGGCCCCCGGTAGGAGCTGGGAACCAGCTTCAGGGTCAGGAAAGTTGTGAAAGCCCCATCTCTGCAGGACCAACAGGATAGCTCTCCCGCTCCTGATGCCGCTGGAGGCCATGTCTCTGCCCCCTCGGCAGGCCGCTGGCCTGACCAGGGCTAGACGGTGTGCATCTGTGGGCAGCTGAGTGGCATTTGGGTGCCCAAGCAGTTGTGTTTGAGGGTGCAAAAGCCAGCAGAGGAGGGGCAGGGCCCCAGACAGATGCGGTGTGTCCCATCGGTGTCTCTTCTTCCCACAGAGTCACCCCATTGAGCTGGGCCTCCCCCAGCCCCTGAGAACAAAGCCTCAGGCCCCCTTTTATCTTCCCTGCGTGAGGTCCTGGAGGGAGGAACAAACAAAGGCCTGTCGAAGCCTCATTTTTCTCCCCCCTCACCCTCTGGCCCACCCTTTTCTTCTCTTTATAATGTATTTTAATAGGGTCACAGCAAGATGGATGGTCCCTAGCCCTGGGAGAGGGGCAGCGCCTGGCCTCCCGCCCACCTGCCAGCCCTCAGACCCAGGACTGAAGGGGCTTCCAGGAGGAGGTGTCACACCCCAGGCTGATGGCAGCTACTCTGCTCTGCCTCATGGGGCCTTCTGGGGGACCCAGCCTGGGCTTCGTGGGGCGCTGGGCCCTCAGCTTCAACCATAATTCTAAACTGCTTCACTTCCCGTGCCCTCTTCTCCCCTAGGGGTTTGGCTCTGGGCCCAGGCCTGTTGGAGGGGTGCAGAGGGGACCCCCCCAACCCAACTCCCACTCTGGCTGGAAGGACAAGAGACGACTGACATATAGCACCCCTCAATGAGCCTTTATTCTTCTTTTGTTATTGGGTCACTTATTTTTATTTTTATTTTTATTTTTTTTGAGGGCAGTGTCACTGGCCCTCATATGTGGGACCCAAACCGGGGCCGCTGGCTTCCCAAGCCAGCGCTTAACCACCGCGCCACTCGGCCGGCCCGGGGTCACGTATTTACACTGTAACTGAGTCACATTCCCTCTTTTTCCTTGTTGGCCTGACCCTTCCCTTTCTCTATGTAAAAAACACCAGTTGGACTGGGCATCCTCACCCCGTTTTACAGATGAGGAGACAGGGTCTCTGGGGGCACAGTGGTTGGGGTTGAGGTCAGCAGTAGCCTTTTCCTGGCAAGGGGTCTTTCCTGACCCCAACCCTCATGGGGAGACTGAGGCCCGGGCCACCTGAGGACCTGCTCATCCCTTTGAGAATCAGGGAAATGGGGCGTGGAGCTGGGGGCTCAGGTCTCCAGACCGGCCCCACCTTTGCTCAGGTACGGAAAGTGGTTACAGGTACAGATTAGTGGCTGCCAGGGGCTGGGGGAGGGGAGAAAGGGGTGACTACTCAGTGCTATGGGGGGTTCTTTTTAGAGGGGTGAAGATATTATGGAATTAGATAGTGGTGATGGTTGCACGGCTCAGCGAATATACTAAAAACCACTGAATCGTACACTTTAAAATGGTGAATTTTATGGTTTGTGAGTTAGATCCCAATTTTAAAAATTAAAAGTCATACCGGGAGCTGTGGTCGGCCAGGGGCCACACCACCCTCTCTGGCGCCCCTAAGAGCCAGGTTCCTGGTGCCTCTGCAGTCGAGGGGCACGCGGGGCTGTGGCTTAGCTCCTGGAAGAGAAACAGGTGTCGGGAGTGGGACCAGAGCTGTCCACACGGATCTCAGAAGGTCAGGGCTGGACTAGCCCTTCTTAGCCCAGCTCCTTCATTCTACAGATTGGGAGACCGAGGCGCAGAGGGGACAGGGACGCTGTGGAGAGCTCTAAACCCCCAGCCTCTGGCCTTCAGCTCTTTTCCCAAAGACTGAGGCACAAAAGCTGCCCAAACAACCCGTGTTGATGGGTGCTTCTAATGGGTTCACCTGGAGACCCCGGATTTGGACTCCAACTCTTGATTTCACACTGTTCCAGGAGTCCGCAGCAAGTGTCGTCCTAGCTATCTATCGCTGTATAAGAAATTACCCTCCAACACAGCAGTGTAAAACAGCGATGACCATTTATGACCCCCCCACGGCGCCTGTCGGCCAGGGAATCGGGAGAGCTTAGTGAGGCGGGTCTGGCTTGGCGTCTCTCAAGAGGCTGCACTTAAGATGTCGGTTGGCAGAAAAAAGAAAAAAATAAGGAGAAAAAAAGATGTTGTTTTACATGGGCTGACATGTTTTACATGGGCTGCCAGGACTTATCTGGGACTGGAAGACCCGCTTTGAAGGGCCTCACACACTCGCTGGCAGGTTGGTGCTGGTGGTCAGGCGGAGGCCTCAGGTCTCCCCCGGTGGACCCCTCCAGGGGCTGTTGGATGTCCTCACCACATGGTGGCCAGCTCCACCAGGGCTCTCATGCCAAGAGCGCGAGGCAGAAGCCGATGTCTCAGGACACCATCATTTCCACGACGTTCTATCTCTTACGGTCAGCTCTACTCAGCTTGAAGAGGACCACACAGGGCACGGAGCCCCGGAGGTGGGATCACTGGGGCCATCTTAGAGGCTGCCCACCACAGGCGCCAACTCCTGAAGCTTACATTTAAAAGCAGCCTGTCCGCAGTTGGTGAGTGCGGCCTCTTCAGTCCTTCGGTTTTGCTGTTTTTAGTCCTTCCACAGAAGTTGCCAACAATTTCCCATGATTACTCACGCGGCAGAGCTGTGGGAGCCTCTCTTGGCCCGATGCTGCCTGGCACTCTCTTTACCAGGCAGAAGAATGGGCAAACCTGAGTACCGATGGCAGAAGCACCCCACACATCCCGTCCCATGGGTGATGAAGACCAAAGCAGGTTGTACCACGGAGGCTCGGGGCTCAAGGAGAGGACAGTGCCATGTAACGAAGACTGTTCACAAGCCAGTAAGGAGACATGGTGGCTGCTGGGTCGCTGCTTGCCCCTGGGGACTTCTCTCCTTGTCTCCATGTGGCCCCCTGTCCGCGGGGGGAATCAAGAGCTCCCTGCCCGCCAGCCTCAAAGGAGATCGCTGAGTTGGGGAGTTGATTTCTTCCTGGGAGGCAGCACCTGCCAGGTGCCCCAGGTCCCCGTCCTCCCTTCTTCTGGCTTCAGGTCAGCACACCTGGCCCTTGCACCTTTGAGCCTTGAGTGGTGACAGTCTTTGCTTCCAGCCTGGGCAGGGCACTGCCCCTCTCAGCCTCCCACCTGTTTGCAAATACCCCCTTTTATCAGCACTTTCAGACAGATTGACCCAGATGTTCTAGTAAATTCTGTCTCTCTTCCAGGGGTGGCCGAGTTCTGCTCAGTACTGTGCTCAATAAGAGCACACACCCTGGTCACAAAAGAAGTGGAAATTAAAACCCCAAGAAGATGCCAAAAAAAAAGTTGTCAAGAATACAGTAAAAGTGGGTGGCTGGTCCCTTTGTGGGCCACTTCCAGGCTGGACCCATGGCCATCTGGCAGCAGGTGTCAAGCCTGGCAGGGAGCTACCTCTGACCCATTGTTCCATGGCCTGGGATGGGGGTGGTGTCGGGGTAACCCCGACAGGCACAAGGACGCATGAGAAAGGACTCACCAGGCACCTTAGCTGTACACCTTAGCTGAACAGGTGAGTCAATTACTCTGAATCTGCCTGCAGGTTCCCCAGTATAACCATCACAAGGGATTATCTGATGAGACAGGAAACTGTGCATGATATAATTTTGATAGAAAACATAGGGTTCAAAATGGTAAATATAGTATGATCTCTAGGTTCAGAAATACAGGAAAAAAGGGTAGAGGAAAAAACCAAAGTATTAATAATGGTTATTTCTTCTTACTATTTTTTTGGAGGGCAGTGTCACTGGCCCTCATCTGTGGGATCCGAACCCAGGCCGCTGGCGTCCCAAGCCAGCTCTCAACCACCGTGCCACTCGGCCGGCCCAAATGGTTATTTCTTTATGCAGGGTTATTGCTATTTTTATTTTGTCTTTTACCCTTTATCTTTGTACATTTGTTGAGTCTTTCTCAAATGAATTACTTTTAAAAAATGTTTGTTTAGTAAGAAAACAACTTAAAAACCCATGCCACTCAGGACCGATACAGATAGGAGTCACATCTTCTGCAGACTGCGTAATGTTGTGAGGATGTCTTAGACACGGGTGCACCACACTTGAGGTTTCCACACGGCTTTCCCCGGTGTCATCAGCAGGGAAAGACCCCAGCAGAGGCACCAGGGACCCTGGTCGTAGCTGGGTCAGGCCTGTCTCACTGCGTGAACCTGGGAGAACTCTCCAGGCTGAGCTTTCGGTCCCATTAGATGCAGTCAGAACTGCCTCCGGCCTCACACCCTCCATGCGTTCTTCTTGTCACTCTGCGAGGAGAAGCCAGCGCCTGGCCGAGGGAAGGACGTCACCTCACAGGGCCCTGAATCCTCGGGGGAGACGGTGGGGACACTGGTAGAGCTGCAAGTCCCCAGGAAATGTACACTTATCCAGCGCCCAATGTCATGGAAGGAAAGAGAATGACAGGTGAGCAAGGGCCAGATCAAAATGGAAAACGGCGACCAGGGCAGCAAGGGCTGGGAGGGACGTCCCGAGGCGGGTGAGGGCCCGATACGGCCCTGTGGGGATGCTCAAGAGGGTCACAGAGTGCCGTGTCAAAGAGTGTGGGGGAAATGAAGACACATCGATGGAAAGGGGAATGCCAGGAGGCAAATGGAGCTTGAACGACCGACATACCCCTCACCGGCAGGCTCCGGACCTAATTTTGTATTTGCGATTTTGAATTCGTTTTCTTAAAGAGGGCTGTAAATTGTGGATGCTTCCTGCCCCCCAAAGCCCGGTCTACCCTGACGTGGACATGTCTGTCCTGAGCCCCTGTGGGAGGTTCCACGGCCCCTCCTGCCCGCAGCTCCTCTCCCTGGCGTGGCCCCGAGGGCCCTGGTCCATTCGGGTCCATTCCTTGGCACCACTAGCCCTTCTCCTGGCTTTGCACCTTCATTCATGTGGCTCCTTCAGCCGGAAACATGCTTTCTCACACTGCGCCGTCCTTTCCTCGGGGGCCTCCTCTGACCCCCCGGAGGGACTCGGTCTGCAGCCCTGGAGCCTCCAGCCTTCACCCCAACTCCCCTACCCCAGCCTAACGCCCATCATCTACCATTGTAATTACCAAACCAGAAAGCTCGCTGACAGGGCCATTCTCCACCCTGGTCTCTACCATGTCCCAAGCACTGGGCACTGTGCCCGCCACTTAGGAGACGCTCAACACTTTTCCTGGACATCAGAGTCAAGGAATGAATAAAACCAGACCCTTGCTGATCCATGTCTTCCAAAAAGATCCCTCATGAAGGTCTCCGAAGCCTGTGGGAGACCTGAGCGGGCGGCGCGCCTGCTGCTGGAGGACGCTCGCCACCTGTCCTTGTCCTCGTGCTTTGCAGCCTGCACAGGGCGTGGGCTCTGTGTTCTGATTCCCTTCCCACTTACAGAGGAGCCCTTGCCCTGCTCTCCCAGCTGGCCCCCCTCTCTGCCCATTTGGGGGTGTCCAGCTGGAGCTCATGTAGAGGCTGCCAGCCACCCCCAGCTAGGCAGAAAGGGGGAGCTGTTGGCCCCATCTGTGCCCCTTCTTACTGTCCCCGACTGTGCCCAGCACTTGGTCTTGGAGGTCACCTCTCCCTGTCGCAGCCAAGCCCCATGGCCAGATGGGCCCTGCTGTTTTTACTTTTGACTTGTCATTGTCGATAATATCCTATTAAAAGTTGAAAATACATTTTCCTCCTGCCGATCTTTTTCCTTTTCATTTAGCAAACATTGATTTCCGCCCCCTCCTCCCACAGATGGGATAGAAATGAAATCACACACGTCTCTTTGGGGTGATTTAGTTGTTAGAGCCGGAGGCAGTGGGCAGACTCAGGACTTCTCTTGTCACCTCCTCCACGGGTCACTTCGTGACCTCAGACAGTCATTTAGCCTTTCTCCTCCACCTCATTCCCCCCTGACTAGAGCAGGAGACCCCGTGCCCCTGGCCCGAGAGAGCGGGAGGCTCTAGTCACCAGCTGCAGCAGGTGCAGAAGGAAGATTCTGTAAAAAGCCAAGTTCAAGGTTGTGTCAACACCAAACACCGTGAAGTGGCAATTATCCAATTAACTTGATTAGTATAGACAGAACCACCACCGTCTGCTCTGCACACTCCCTTCCGCTGGTTGAGCTCAGACAGCTGTGGCAGAGCAGAGAGAACGTTGGAAACAAGGGACTGGTCTCCAGCCACACCCCGACCATCCTTCTCCGTGCCCCAATCTCCCTGACTCTAATCTGGGAACGATAAAACCTCCCTTACAACTTTGTGGTGAGGATTCGTGGGTTGGCTTCCAGAAGAGCTCTGGGAAGACTAGGGGAGTGGGCATTTAAAGGGAGGGCATTTAAAGGGAGGGCATGTGGGGAAGGGTGATGCGGACTCACTTGCATCCAGGGCCTGATGCTTCTATCAGGGTCAGCATAGGCAAGTTACTCTGTGCCTCGGCCTTCTCATCTGTTCCACAGGGATTTGGACAGCCTCGGCCTCAGAGAGGCACAAGCACAGGCTGATGGTGACAATAATGGTGGTGGTGGGGTGATGGGCGTAAAAGGGGAGGGAGGTAACGATGGTGGTACTGATGGTAATGATGATGATGGTAGTGATGGTGATGGTGATGGTGGTGATGATGTGATGATGATGGTGATGGTGACGATGGTGACGATGGTGACAATGGTGGTGGTGGTGGTTATGATGGTGATGGTGGTGATGGTGGTGGTGGTGGTGATGGTGATGGTGGTGATGGTGGTGATGATGGTGATGGTGGTGATGATGGTGATGGTGGTGATGTTGGTGATGGTGGTGATGGTGATGGTGGTGACGGTGGTGATGATGGTGGTGGTGGTGATGGTGGTGGTAGAAAAGATGATAATGATGTTGATGGAGGTGATAAAAAAGGTGGTGGAAGTGAGGAAGTGTGTCCTTTCTCATGGACTCACTGTACAGCCAAACAAGGAAAGAGCCTTGCCAAAGAGCCTTCCAAAGCGATCCCTCCCACACTGAGAGGTGTGGTCTAACACCTCTCACCTTACACCTGGGCTGCCTCTACAGCTTGCTTGACCAATACAGCACAGTGGAAATGATGCTACATGACTTCCAAATCTAGTTCAGACGGAGTCTTGCAGCATCGCCAACCCCCAGGCCTCTTAGGACAGTCTGGGAGCCCTAAGCCATAACATAAGATGTACAAACATCTGGAAGCATCATGCTGGAGAGGCCATGTGTAGGCAATCTGGGTGATAGTCCTCGCTGAGCCCCGCCTCTAGTCACGCTGCTGAGAGACCAGACTTGTGAGTAAAACCATCCTAGACTCCCCAAACCGTCCTTGCTGCTCACTGAAGACCACCCAGTGAGCCCTGCAAGCCACGTGGAGCAGAAGGGTCACCCAGTGGGGCCCCCGATTCCTGACCACACAATTGTGAATATACTAAAGTGGCTGCCATGAGCAATGAAATGTGGGGCAGTGTGTAACACAGCCAGCTGGAACAACAGGTCTGGGTGCTTCTGCTTCTCAGCCACGTCCCAGGTGACCGTGTGTCTACAGGTGGCTGCTTGGTTTGGCATCACAGACCGAAGCCCCCTGCCTGGGCCTTGCCCTGTGATGGGGTCCTCTTTAGACAAAGAGCAATTCAGTCCTCTGACTTCTCAGCATGGGGAAGGCAGGTGTGTTTTGAAGCGGGTGCTCACAGAGCCGTAAAAAGCCACAGAAGGAGTCTGTGTAGGAATCTGGAAATGGCCCAGCACACTGTGCGTCAAGGGCTACCCTGAGCCCTGCTTGGGACCACCGCTGGTCCTGAGCATGCCCACTCAATGGTCGGGCAGTCTGGAGGACAGGACGTGCTGGAGGGCCTGCCTAGGCAGCCTCCAGGGTTTGCCATGCTGACCACAGCCTGGCACTTTCTCCTGCCAGGCCCTGTTAATGGAGGGGGTCCGGTATTGGGTTTTCTTGTTCTCGCCAGAAGCACTGGTTGGACCCTCACCCCAGGGGGAGTACCTCCTCCTGAATAGACAAAGGTGGCTGGCCAGCCAGTGGGGTGGGCTCAGATGCATGGCTGGCACACTGCTCATGGGAGAGGAGTCGGCCCTCTCCTCAGCCATGCCGACATTTTGGGGTGTCTCCTGGAGTTTTCTGCTTCCCACAGTCAAGTTTTACTTTTTGTGAAGCAAATGTATTGAGTGTTTGCTCTGAGTGTCCACTGTGTCACTGCACCCACCCTGGGGGACTGGGTTGTGACTACTGATGCCCACTTCACAGGTGAGAAAACTGAGGCTCTGAGCAGTGATGTGCCCCAGGACCATAGCCAGAAGGTGGTGGAGCGAGGCTGAGCCCAGGCCTGCCAGGCCCCGCAGCCAAGCCACAGACCCCCCCGGCCTGGCCTGGAGTGCCCTGGAGGAGGCGGGTACGTCAGGCACAGAGGCCTCGCCCTTTGGGTTCCGTGTTGGAGAGAGAAGCTGAAATGGCCCAGCATATGTCACGCTGGCCAGTCGAGGCTGGGCGCGGCCTTGTTAGAGATACTGACAGTGTCCATTAGAGGGTCCACTGTAATGAGACATGAGGCTGTTAGAGTTAGCATCCTTTGTAGGCATTGCTGGGCCAATCATAGTGACGACACTTAGTAGGTGTTATGCACCTACTGTGTACCTCACACTCTACACACTGCATTCTGACTCTTACAACGGCCTGGGACGGTGCTGGGGCCCTCACTTCAGGTGGGGACGAAACAGAGTTGGGGAACCAAGGTGCTCCCCTGGGCCCCACAGATATGTGAGCTGGCAGGGTGGGGACCATATGCAACAGGTTCAGTCTCTGCACTCCCATGCCTGAGCCCCCCAGCACTGGGGCAGAGGGCCGCCTGGCTGTGTGTCCTACTGGTCCCTGTCAAAGGTGCCTGACATCCCGCTTAGCTATGAGCTTGACTGTGAAATGCAGCGGGGAGGGCGGCGGCTCAGGCTGGTAGTCTGGGCGGAAGGAGGGGGGCGGGGGCGGAGGGCCAGCGGCCAGCACTAGGTCCTCTTCAGACACCAGACGGGGTGATGGGGAGTGACAGGGCCAAGCCATCCCGTTAGTACTTTGCTCAGCTCTCTGTGTCATGGCTCCTGGGCGAAGCAGCTGCTGGAGCAGCGGCCTGATGAGGTGCTTAGCCCTTCGGAAGCACAGGGCCCAGGGGCACTGACCCCATTCAGCTCCCTGGACCCACAGGGAGTCCAAGGGAGGGCCCGTGTCTGCTGGAAGCTTCTGAGGGTTGGAAGGCCTGGGAGGCCCTGCAGATGGGGTGACCTGGGGGTCAGAGGTGGAGAAACCGTCTAGGATCAGGGTGGTCTAGGGGGCGCACCTTGAGCCTTGCCTGGGAGAGCTTTCTCACTAGTTTTGGGAAAGTCATCTGGGCAGGGTGAGGCCACAGGCTCTTCTTGGGTACAGGGCAACGTGGCCGGGGGAGCTGGGGGTGGGTGCACACAGCCAGGTTGGACCAGCTTTGCACTCTTGGAACCGGGCTTCTGGCTATGCCCCAGCAGAGCTACAATGTGAAGTCACCTGGCATCCTGGAGCCAGCTTCCCGCTGCGAAATGGAGCTGATGGCGGCATTTATCTCTGCGTGACAGTGGCAGTGGGGGGTGGGGGGGGCAAGTGCTCGGTGAACGGCAGCACCCCAGCTACTGTCCTTCTGGGCTCAGACCCTCCCAGGGGCTCCTGCTCCCCTTTCAACAACACTTTAGCCGGGTGACCAGGGTCCTTCCAAACCTGGGCCACTGTGGCCTTCGGGGTAAGGACCACTGTCCCCACTGAGCACCCTGAGTGCCTGGCCCCCTCACTCCCTGCAGGTGCCCCCCCACCTGAGGTCCGTCATCCCCATCTTTGCCCTCCCATGTCCTGCCGCCTGACCCGGCCCCACCACCTCCAGGCCCCTCCTGAGCGCTGTGCCCCAACACCTGGTCAGAGGGCCCCAGAGCCCCTTGAGTGTCCCAGGTCCCTCATCTCCTTTTTCTCGGTGGCCTTGAGACCTGTTCCCCCCTCTGCTCTGTGAATGTCGTTCGCCTTGGTCGCCTGGAGATGGAGGAAAGGGTGAGGCCTGGACCACGCTGTGTTCCCCGTTTTGCATCACCCTCCCCCGGACCCTCCACTGATTGCTCACAGGAGGCCCTGCTGAGGGAGGGGGCGTTTACCTATGGATGCTAGGGTCCAGGGCACCAGCCAGCAGCTCACAGCCTTGTGGATGAGCCCAACCATTGAGCTGTGTTGGCAAGAGACGGCCGGGAACAAAAGCCAAGTGGCTTCTGCGTCAGCCTTTAAAACCACTAAAATGAGCTCACTTGTCGTGCTGCGGTCCAAATATTTTGGCCATTTAGACACAACCTTCTGTGCTTGTGAAATTAAGTGTATTATTAATCTCTCCTGGCTCAGTGACAGGGTGGGCAGATCAGATGAATATCCTGGTGACAGATCGAGGGAGGGCGAGCATATTCTTGTGGGTACAAAGTAGACACGGGGTGTTTCCTGAATGACACTGGTGGGACAGAGCCCGCCCAGGCCAGGGTGGCTGGGTGGTGGTGGCTGGGAGCCCCCCATGACCAGGATGATGGTGGGGGCAGGGCAGAGGGTGCTTAGAGAGGAGAGGAGACGGTTCCAGAGACGCGACCACTGGCTTCCAGGACCCATGACGCTGTCACATGGGGGCTGTGGGGTGGGGCAGGCTGGGGGCTTCTGAGCCTGGGAGACAGGGCCGAGCTGGGCTTGGCTACAGGCACTAGGAGTCAGGTTTCAGATGCATTTCAGACAGGCCTTTGTGAACCCTACTTCTTTCTGATTATAAAAGTAACACAGTCTCATTATAGAAAGCAAAAAAAGTTACTAAGTAGAGTGTGGAATGCATTCCCGGCTCAGTCACCAGAACTCACCACTGTTAACACTGGGGGGTTTGGGGGGGGGGTTCTCTCCAGATTTTTGTGTGTGCATGTGTAATTGGACTCCTTCTGTATATAATTTGAACTGCTTTTTTTTCTCACTTGTCAGTATATTACTTTTAGCATACGCATGTAATTTTTTGGAGACTGATCCATCAATGGCCACTGAGGCCGTTCCTCACATTTCCAGCTGTCGGCTGGGCCTCATCAAACCCCTTTGTCACTGACTCTTCACCTGTCTCCTCAGGAACCAGCACTGATAGGGCAGCTGCTGGCTCAGAGTCAGGCACTGCAGGGCCGCTGGGGACCAGGCACCCCCCCACAAGACAGTTCTGGATTACACACCAGTGGGGGTGGAGGGCAGGCTTATTTTGCAGAGGAAGCAACTGAGGTTGGTAGAGAGGACAGGCCTTCTCCACGGCCAGCCAGGGGACAGGCTGAGCGACAGGGGAACCTCCCTGAGTCTGCACCCCGGGAAGCAACACCAGCCCGGCTGTCAGTGTGATGGTGTTCCCACGGGCTGATGTTCCTCTGAACCGGTGAGCCGAGAGGAGTAGCAGCTGGGGATCGTGTGCTCGGAGCTCCTGGGGCCAGCCCAGCCAGCCGGCTTCTCGGGACTGCCCACTCAAGGACAGGGGCCATCTTGGTGGGGACAGCCAGGTCCCCTAGGTGCTTTTGGCTCATCTCCTCTGTCCAGTGGTGATTTGGTGTGCAGTGGCGAGACAAGAGCTCACCTCTCTGCTGGTATCCCTGTGGCCACCCCGAGACAGCAGGACCCTCTGCCCTCCCCAATGGACGTCGCTAAAACGGACCTGTTTTCCACAAGAGGTCACCGTGCCTGGAAGATCAGGGACCAGCGTACAAACCCCAGGACCAGTGGGAAATTTCTGCCATGTGTCTTCAGCTGGGCAATGCTGGGGCCTGACCTGGGCAAGTTTGCCTGTCACAAAACTCCGGACTCTCTCGGCTGAGCGCCTTGGTGGGCGACGGGCCTGAGATGTGCCCCGACCAAATGCACCGCAGCCGGGACTGGCAATCCCATTAACTGTGCCATTATTTGTGCTGCTCGGGGCAGGCCTGGGCTGGCTGTTTGCAGACATCGTCTCACTTTCCCCACACATGAGCCCCACAGGGCCAATCCTGTCCCTCGCCCAATTCCCCGGCTGCAGAGACCTCCTCCCCTGTGGGAGAAGGGGCTCACACCAGGGCCACCTGACCCCCAAAGCCCAGGACCCCCACTCCTGCTGCCTGGCCTGGATTTATCACGGATACTTCGGTATGATTAGCCTGGAAAACATCAAGCAAGACAAATGCACTTTTTCTCAGCAATTAGACATCCCCTGACAACCACACTTCAAATAGCAGCCACACTGAAAAAAGTGAAGACAGTCACCCCTGGGGGACAGTGCAGATATGTCCCCCATCACTGCTGGCACCTCTGAGGTGAGGCGGGGGGAGGGGGCTGACTTCCTGTCCCAACATGCACAGCCCCCAGTGGTTCTAAGGCCCTGTGGCTTCACTGCCAGGGGGAGGGGACATGGGCCTGACACCTGCAGTCCTTCCTGATTCACAATTTGTGTCTCTGCAGGGTCCGGCCAGCCCCTCGGAGGCTGGGGTAGCGGGCAGGCTCCGGGGCCCCCAGGGGCCTTGAACACGGCCTCCTAGGTCTTACACCTGCCCTTCCACTCCAGGGGCATCTGAGAAAAGGGCCTTGTTGCTAAGCCCACGTGAAGCCCACTGGCCTCCGGCAGCTGTCCCGGCGTGGGTGGCCCCCTGTGGCCTCCTGGGTTTCCATCCCCCTGGGCAGGTGGGGACCCTGATGCTCACATCCTGGGGAGGAGCTGAGGGCTGAGGGGCCGGAGCGGGGCCAGGTGAGGGCAGCCAGCCCACGCCGCGCAGGGCTGCGCTGGGCTCTGCGGGTGAGGCCGGGGGAGCCTGAAACGCAGGGGCCGCTGCCCAAGGAAGGCTCTGGTGGATAGCCCTGTCCACAGTGGGTAGCTATTGGTGGAGGTGCCCGGTGGGACCCACACACATGACCAGCACGGCTACAAGGGAGGAGGCTGGCAAGACTGGTGGCAGGGGCCCCAGGAGGCATAGGGCCTCCCCCATAGCGGGAGGTGCAAGCCCACGCCTATGGCTTAGGAGACACGCTGGTCCCCTCTGGTTCCCCAGTGAAGCGCTGACCTGGCTCCGCTGTCCCGCCTGTCTGCTGCCTGTGAGTGTAATGTCCCCCCTTGGAGAGGAGGGCGGGGGGCTGTCGGCAGGTGGCCCTGGGATCTCCTCCTGGGTGACCCAATTTCCAGGACAGCCCTTCCCTCCAGGCAGTGCCTTAGCTCAGAAGCCTTCTTTTGGGACCCTCGTTAGTGGGAGAAACAAAGGCCAATTGTCACCCTGAGCCATAATTCATCAGCCCGGGGACAGGTTCCACTGAACAGAGCTCTGGGACTGGGGGCCGGAGGCTCTCGGGGTGGGACCCGGAGAGGGGGTGGGTGGGGTGAGGTGGGGTTATGGCGGAAGGGGGTTAACCCCTCTACTGGACATTTTCTCAGTTAGAAGACTCTGGGCCCTTCCCAAAGCAAACCCTAAAAGGCTTCCTCATGAGTGAATGCCGGAGGTCTGCAAGGGGTGTTGACCCCTGCAGCCAGGCTCACTGTACTGATAGCAAACGGAGGCCTGGGGGGAGAAGGATGTTTTTCTAAGTACAGAATAACTGAGACTTAACTAGGGGCCCTGAGAGTCATCCCAGGGCTTGGCAGGGAGACACTGCGGTGGAGGCAGGAACCAGGCCCTTGAAGGCACCGTCCCCCCTGCCCCGCCCCTGCAGTGAACACTTTGAGCTCTCATCATGTGCCCGGTGGGGAAATGGAACGCCGGGGACCCCTGGTCCCTGGCCTTGGGGAGCTTGCAGGCCAGTGGGAACGTCAAGGAAACAGAGGGACAGACGCCCCAGCCAGGTTTGGGCGGGCGGGGGGAGGGTGCAACGGAGAGGGGCCGGGTTGGAGCTGGGCCTTCAAGTAGCCTGTGGAGCGGACAGGTGTGCTGGCCTGGGAGGGGCTTGTGGGAAGGGCTGGGTGCCCACGGGAGGGAGGTGACTCAGGGAGGGAGCGAGGGAGGTCCTGGTGGGTTTTCTTCAGAGTTTGGACTTGATCCCAAGGGCAGTGGGGAGCATGAAAGGGTTTTTAAGCTGGGAGTGACAGTTCTGCTCTTTGCTGGGTGGAGAGAGGCTGGGGACCGGCTGATGATCAGGGGTCTCCAGTCACACGGGGTTGGACCTGGGCCTTCCAGGACCTCCCCTGTGGGGCTGGCAGCCTGCGGGGCCCTGAGCTGCAGCCCACAGCCAGGCCCAGACGCGAGGGCTGCAGAATAGTGTGTTCTGAGCAGTCTGTGGCCCGCTTGCTGGCAGTCTGCGGGTAGGGAAGCCACAGTTTTAAGTACTGTTTCTTTTGATGCAAGCACCAAGGAGCATTAGGCAAAGGCCCCGGCTACTTCTCCCATTCTTCAGTGCAAACGACTCGCTTTATGGCCACTATCAATACCCGCTCCCATCTCCCCTTCGCCGCAGTGGCCACATATATAATATTTAAACCACATTGGTAGATGACAGAGACGTATGGATATTTTTAATCCCAACAGGCTATTACAGTTCATATCATGTCTGTCAAATAAATATTATGAATCATTTCCCGTTATCTTTATGGGGGCAAGTGACTCCATCAGTGAGACTGGGCACGGTGGCTGTCCCTGCATATTTATCCCCTCTTACGTATATGTGTGTGTATAGAGGGAGACAGATGGAGCAATTGTCGATAATAAATGCCCCCTGATAAAACACATTCTCTTCTTGCTTGATGGGTGGTGTCTGGAGAGACCTGGTGGAGAGGGGCCAGGGAGGGGCGTGCCATCTTCAGAGCCAGGCCCAGGC
This sequence comes from Aselliscus stoliczkanus, assembly GCA_033961575.1. NCBI lineage: Eukaryota > Metazoa > Chordata > Mammalia > Chiroptera > Hipposideridae > Aselliscus > Aselliscus stoliczkanus. The sequence goes on along the minus strand of CM066728.1, from coordinate 116,056,756 downwards.
TGGGAGCCGCACACCAGGCTAGCATTCTCGGCCGTAGCCCTTCCCCTCAGCTGCAGTGAGGCAAAAATAGCATCGATTTCCCTGTCGATGTCTTCTTACTTTGTGCCAAAATGGCTCCACGATTAGCTGGCTCTCTTCTCCCACCTTCTAGAGGAAGAGACTGAGGTTCAGAGAGGGCCACGTGAGAGTTAGTGGCCAGGCTATGGCATACCCCTCCTGGTACCCAGTTTTCCAAGTCTGCTGCCTGGCCCTTTTCTCCAGACTCTGGTCTTACCTGGTGCCTCCTGCCCAGCTGACTCCCCACATCCTGAGAAGCAGGGAGGTGGAGCAGTTCGCTGAAGGCGGGGGTCCAAGGCCGGTGGCTGTCCCAAGCTTCCCTGGGGGTCCTGACTGTGGCCCTCTGCTGTGGTGATCTCAGGTGCTGGAGCCAGTCACTGCTCCTCTCAGCCTTCGTGTCTCCATCTGTGAAATGGGGAAACAGGAGTCTGCAAGGCTGGGGTGGCGTTAGAGGACACGGTCCCTGGGGAACACCATGCCTGACTCGGAACTGCCTGGACTACCCCCAGCACTTTCCAGCCTTGCAGGCTGTCCCCCCAACCCCAGACATCTGTGACTTTTTCCAGGTGGCCTTGGGGTTTGGCAGAAGCATCTCTTTGGAGGTCCCTGGAGAGAACCCACTGGCTTTTGCCTGGAGCTGTCCCTGTCCTTCTCCACAAACCAGCCCCATCCCCTTGGGCCTGGCTCACCTGCACGTTGGCCCAGACCGCCATGCAGCTCCCCGGAGTTTGGGAGGTAGGCTGGGTACCTGGCCTTTCTCTTGCTTCCCTTTTCCCCTCCCCCTTCCCTCCCCCCTCCCCCTCTCTCTACTAAGCAGAGCGTCTGGCGGCCAAGTGTGGACGAGCACTGTTCCGTGTTCCTCAGACCCATGGAGGACAGGGCATGACTCGGGGGCACTCCATCCAGCCTTGTGTGATCTCAGGTGAGTCCTTACCTCTTTGGGCTTCATCCCCACCTCCCAGCTTGAGTCATCTGTCATCAGAAAGTGTCACCCCCCCAAAGGAGCCACAGTGGTGGTAAGAAAGTGACCTCTGAGCCAGGGTGCTTAGGGACAGAGACAGGCTACCTGGCCATGAAGTCAGGCTGAGAGTGCCTAAGCCCCTGCCACATTGGTTGCTGTGAGGTCCCGGTGGTCACCAGCTCAGGATCACATGGACCCTCTTTCGGGGGAAGGAGCCAGTAGCAGCCGAGGCGCCCTTGGTGTGGCAGGAGTCGTTGGGAGCCATCTGCCCAGACGCCAGCCTCAGGAGCCCCAGCCCGGCAGACACCAGCCTTTAAAAATATTATTCACCAGCGATTCCAGGGACTGTTTACAAGACTGAGTGGAGACAGGCACACGGAATGGGCCCAAGTACCTTAAAAAGCATCCTTCAGGGAAAAAAAAAAAAAAGCTCCAAACAAAAAACAAAACTCTCTCAGATCCCAGGTCGTAAATAGATGGATATTACTATAAAAATATTTTTGGCTGCAGAAGTGCATGGCAGGAAGGCTGGAGGCGTGTTTTTCCATGGGTAGCTTGGACCTGGCCACTCCAAGCCAGCAGCCACTGTCCTGGGCGGTGTCGTGTGGGCTCATTTGCACCAAAGAGTCCCAGCTTGAGGAGGGAGTGAAAAACAGCAGTAACAAGCAGTCTGCACATTTTCCATCCAGGAGCCTGTGTGTGTGTGTGTGTCTCCCGTGTAGTCAGCTCGCCTTCTGACTCCGTAGGCCTGCTCCTGCTCCCCAAGCACCCCGGTACCCTGCCATCCCTGCCGGTGAAAGGCCAGGCTGAGAGCAGTTCCGCATCTGCAGGCACTGAGGCTGGATTTCAGCCACGTCTCTATGGCTCTGGGCCCCTGCTCCTTCTACTGTCCATGTGGTCTCCAGGGGACAGGTAGGGGCTGGGTGACGTCTCCCCAGATCTTAGGAACAGAGGGTCCCTCTGCCACCCTTGGCACCCCTGAGCCCTTGTGCTTTCCCCGGGGTGGGGAGCCGAAGTGGAAATTTGTCTGTGTGGGGCTCCCTGTCTCCAGACGCCAACAGTTCCAAAAGGTCTTGAGTTTTCCAACAGTTCCAAAAGGTCTCGAGTTTTCCACGGCAAGGGAGTGGTGCGGGAGGGGCTAGGAGCCCAGGTGCCAGGCTGCCCCACTGTCAGAGGTGGCTTCAGAGGCTCCAGCCCAGCCTTGGAGGCCTCCAGGACCAGCTTTCCCACAAGCGCCTGGCGTGTCCCGACATGCTTGCCAAGCGGGCCTCCTGCTGCGCCCTCGCCGTGTTGGGTGCCTCCCACCTCCAGGCCACTGCTCATGCCTGTCTTTCTGCCTGGAGTGCCCTCTCCCCTGCCTCTAGCTGACAGAAACTTCCTGCCTCCAAAATCCAACTCCAGAAGCAGCCATGCCCAGAAGCTACCCAGATCCCGTGGCCGGAGGTGGTCTTGCCCTCGTCTCACTGTGCATAACACTTCCTGTCTGCCCAGCACTCTCTGCTTCAATGATCGTTCCTCATGGGCTTGTCTTAGCTACCCCCTGGGCAGAGCGGGGGGCGGGGTATTCCCAGAAAGCCAAATCCACCATCTCATAATAATAGTAATAATAGTAGTAACTAACATTTCCTGAACTCCTCCTACTCAGTTCCAGACTCTCTCTGTTATCTCTTTTAGTCATCTCAGTGACTCAGTGAGGAAGGTATGGCTCTCCCCACTTTACAGATGAGGAAACTGAGGCACAGGGAGGCAAGTGACCCGCTGGGCCACTTGGCTGGTGAGAGGCAGAGCTGGGATCCGGCCCATACCTGTCTATCTGGGACCACACTTCCACCTGAGTACCCAGTCTGAGCACTGGGTCTGGCCCTTGGGAAGGACTCAGCAGTTGTTTGTTGAATGAATGAATGATGCATGGCTTTGGAAAACCGGGATCACTCATGTTTTCCTCCCCCACACCTGTCTGTCCTGAGACCCAGTGCTGCGGAACGTGAGTGAGCTGGCAAAGGAGGTGGCAGAAAAGCAACCCTGCACTGCGGGTCACCGGCTCACACCATTCGTGGCTCAGACATTCCAAGGATGGACTCTGGGTTCAAATGCTAGCTTCACCCTCACTGCTGTGTGAACCGCCATCATGACGTCTCTTCCAGCCTCACCGTCTTCCCAGTTAGGTGGGTTAGTAGTGTCCCCTGCCCGGTGGTGGGGTGACAAGCAAAGCACAGGGAGCCATGGTCCTGGAGCGGCTTTCCTCCTGGTGATTTGTGCCCAGTGGGACCCCCACATGGAGAGGGCACATGGCCTCTTCTCTAGCCAGTGGAGCAGTCATGGTGCAGGCTGGGAGGGGCCACTGCCTGTTCCATGGCCAAGGGCATGGCAGGAGCGATGGACACAGGACTGAGAACTGGGGCTGGTACATGGCACACGCCCCAAATGTGCCGGCGCCTGGTTCTGCTCCTTCTCAGCCCTTTCTGGGGATGCTTGCCGGCCCCCAGCCCTGGCAGGAAGAAGTCAGTTTTAGTTTTTTGTTTTTTTTAAAAATTTTTTTCCTTTTTTTTTTAGGGCAGTGTCACTGGCCCTCATATGTGGGACCTGAACCGGGGCCACTGGCTTCCCAAGCCAGCGCTTAACCACCGTGCCCTTCGGCTGGCCCATAGGAAGTCAGTTTTAGAAGTGGGTGACAGTGCCGCAGGGAGTGGGGGAGTGGGTTTGTTGAGATGACAGTGGACGAGGGCAGAAGGGGGAGGGGTGGGGACAAGACAAGGTTTGTGTGTGTGGGGACAGGTGGGCAGGGGGCCCAGGAACCAGCCTGCAGGAGGCTTTAGAGCAGGGGAAGGGGGCATGGATCAAGCAGAAACGGGGAGCACAGGACAAGCCCGGGCCATGGGCTGTGGTTGTGCTGGGGGAAGGCTCCCCAAACAGTGCTTCCTCCCACAGCACCCCCAGGGCTCCTACCCCAAGTGGAATGAGTACCTCCCCGGGGACAGGTCGGTGGCTCTTGTGGGATCCAGCTCCTGACTGTCCAGTGGGAGGCGGGAAGTAAGTCCTGTTACCCCATTTCACGGAGCGGAAAGCAAAGCAGAGGATGGCAAGCCTTACTCATGGCTACACAGGGGGCAGTGGTGCACCCGGCAAGCCTCCCTCTCTCCCCAAGGGCGGTGGCTGTCTCTGGGCAGCGTGATGGCCACTCTCCCTCCTTCATCAACTCCCTTTCCATCCGCTGTGCTTGCGGCCCCAGGACCACCGCGTGTACTAAGTGCCTTGGGTGCGGCTCTCTGCCCCCGCGCCTGCTGAGCAGCGGCCTGCACGGGGGAGGCGCGGGGAGCACGGCGGTGCCTGGCGCTCGGCCCCACGCAGGGGACCCACCCCCGCCCCAACCCCCGGGGCAGGCGGCTTCCTTTCGTTTCTATACAGACAGAGCCCGAATGTGAAAGGGCAGAGAACTACCCAAAGCATCAAAATAGCCACTGGCCACAAAGCCAGTGCCCAACTTTCAGCGGGTCCTCCGCAGCCCGGTGCCTTTAAAGAGGGGTCACCGCGCAGCCCCCCGGTCCCCGCGGGCCCGCCAGTGGGGGAGGGGCTAGGGCGCCCTCGGCCTCCGCCTCCCCGGGCGCGAAGCGGGGGGCCGGCTGGGGGGGCCCGGAGCGCAGCCCCCCAGCGAGACGCGCCGCGCGTGCTGCCGAGTCGGGCCCCCCGGGCTCGGCGCCCCCCGTCGGCCGCGGGGCCGGAGTCGGCGCGGCCGGCGCTTTGTGTGGCCGCGAGACAATGCCCGGCCGCCTGCCTCCGCCGGGTGGCTTTTCCTTTTTTTTTGGCCGGCCGGGGAGGGAATGCTGCGCCCGCCCGCGGCCCGGCCCGCCCCGCCCCGCCGCCCCCGCACGGCTCCCGGGAACCCCTGGCGGAGGGAAACTTGCAAGTTTGCACGGCGCTGGCTCGCTCGCAACTCGGAGGGCGGGCGCGCGCGGGGGCGGGGCCGGGGCGCCGGGCGGGGCGGGGCCAGCCGCGGGCGCGCGCGGGGCGGGGCGGGGGCCGCGGGGGGGGGGGGGGCCCGCCGCGGGCGCGCGCGGGGGCGGGGCCGGGGTGCCGGGCGGGGGCGGGGCCGGAGCGCCGGGCGGGGCGGCGGCGCTGCGCCGAGTCCGCGCCCGTCGCGGGCCCCGCCGCCCCCGCCCCTCCGCCGGCGCCGCCGCGGTCGGAGCGGGCGCGGGCGCGCGCGGCGGGGCGCGGGCGCGGGCGCGCGGCGGCGGCGGCGCGCAGCCCAAGTAGTTTACATTGTTGGGCGACTTTTGCAACAACTCGCCGCGCCGCGGCCTCCGCGCGCCGCCGCCGCCCCGCCGCCGCCGGCTCCCGCCGCCCGGGCTCGGCCGGCCGCGCCGGGGGCCGCCGCGCTCGCCGGGCCGCCGCCGACCTGGACACCAAACATTTCCTGCCGCTCGGTGAGCGCTCGCGGGCCGGCGGGGCGGCGGGCGGGGGCGCGATCCGGGGCGCGGGGCGGGGGCCGCGAACTTTTCCCCGCGCGCCGGGCGGGGGGCGGGGGCGGGGGGTCTCCGCGCTAATGCCCGCGGCCCCGGCTCCGGGACCTGGCCGGCCGGGCGGGCGACTGGTGCGCTCGCAGCCCCCGGCCGCCGCCCGGGCGCCGCGTCCAGCCGCCCCTCCTCCCGCCGCGCGGCCCGCGCCCCCGGGGCCACACGCCCGGGACCGGGGAGGCCGCCCTCCGGGCCGCTCCGCGGCGCCGGCCCTCCCCTTGGGGGGCGCTGCCCCGCCGTCCGCCCCGGGGCGTCCTCGCCCTGCGCCGCACCCCCCTCCAGGCCGGCGCCGAGCTGCGAGGAGGAGGGTGCACGGCCAGGCGCCCCCCGCCCGGGCCCTCCGCTGGGTGCGGGAGCCGGGGAGAGGCGGGCAAGGGGCCGGCGTGGGGAGACTTTACAAATGAGCGCCGGCAAGGATATTAATGTGGCGGTGGGGACGGCGAGCCAGGCTGTCAGGCGGGGTGAAGGATTTGTCCTGAATGGAAATTAAAACAGCTGATTCTGAATGAAACCCCAACGGCCCGTCCCCCCGCGCCCTGCGCCCACCCCTCTGCAGCCCGGAGTGCCGCTTGGCCACCCGCTCGGTGGTCAGAACCCAGCAGGGCTGCGGGGCCCGTGCTGCGATTGGGAGCTGTGCCCCCAGCCCCCACCCGGGATGTCGGGGCCAGCGTCTGAGTACCGGCCACGCACAGCGGTGTGCTGCAGGGTGCATGGGGTCGGGTTCCAAGTTTGTCAAATGTCGGATTCCCTCCCTGACTCTGTATGATGAAGACCTTGGCGGGCGCGTGGTCCTCCCAGAGTCCCAGGGGTGGGCACTCGTGTCCGTGTTGCAGATAAGAAAACTGACTAGGAGAGGCTGAGGCCCCAGGCCGCAAAGTGGTGGATTTGGGAATCAGCCCAGCAGCCCGCCGCGCCGGAGTGTGGAGCAGCGAGGAGACCCGAGTTGTTTGCGGCTCGCTGCTGCCTGGCCTCGTCCGGGGCTGGCAGGCTCCCGTGTGGGCCGACAGCTCCCCTCCCCGCGAAAGCTTTGCACACTTGTGCGCACGTGTGTACACACACACACACGCACGCACAAAGCTGGGCTCTCCCGTAGGGTCTCTTCAGGAACAAGAATGCTTAGCTCCGCCATGTCCACCTTCCTACCTCTCCTTGCTGGGGACTGGGAGCAGGACAGGTCCCTGTCGCTGATGTCCTGGGAGTTGGCACATGTGGGGCAGGACGCAGGGTGGCTGTGCCCGAGTCGCTATGAAGAGGAGAGGCCGCGCCTCCCAGCCACTGCCCCAGGTGCCTGGGTGGGTGCCCCCTCCACCGCAAGGAGGCTGAAGGCCCCTCGACATGGCTAGTGCCTCCCAGGCAGCCCGCACGTCCCAGGCCTGAGCGGAGAGGCCTGGGCTCTGATTACATTTTATTTTTTTCTAAGCTTGTGACCAGCTCTGAAGTCCAGTGGAGTTGAAGGTCCATTTAAGCGGCTACTTGCCTAAGCCCTTTTGTCAACACAGCCTAATCCCCCGTGGGGGGTGAGTGTCAGAAGGCCCTGCTTGTCCAGGCCAGAGCTGGAGCTGCTGAGAAGGCTCTCCTGCCCCTTTTAGCTGTCTGGTCCCTTTTGGGCCTCGGGCAGAGAGGGCTTCTTCTTTCCAGAGCCACGGGGCTTGGTGGGCCTGGGACCTTGCCCTCACCCGCCCAGAGCCTCCAGCTGCTGCCTTATGGGCTGCCCAGTGAGGGCAGGGATGAACTTCAGGTACAGATCTGAAGGCTGAGCGACTCGCCCACGGCAGCCCCTGTTTCCTGCCCCTGCCACCCAAGGCTTACCAGTGCCCGCGCACCCTTTAAGGGGGCAAGGCTTGTGCTACTATCAGCCTGGACAGTGGGACTGCGCAGCTGAGGCTGCAGAGGGAGTCCAGAGGTGTCAGACCATACCAGACCCCCTCCCCTTGGCAGCTAGTGGCCCGTTTGCCCGGGGAGGGGTGGGTGGCCAGTAACAAGAGTGATAGGCCCACTGGCCACCTTCTGGGGGGCTCTTTGGGACCTGGGTGAGCTTGGAACCCTGGTGAGGGGCTTCTGGTAACATCAGAGCCTTGGAGACCCAAAATAGAGCATGTTTCAGGGCCTCTTGAAATAACAGGGTCACATGACCGGGGAGGCTGGGCTGGAGTCTGGGCTGGGAGGCCGGGCTGGGAGGCCGGGCTGGAGTCTGCCTGCCCAGGCAGCTCTGTCTCCTGGGCACTGCCCACTGTTGGGGCGTTTGTTTTGGTAAACTCCGGAGGGGGCTCTGTTTGTTGACGGGGAAGTGTCAGGCTGAGAAAAACAGCCCTCAGATGTGGCCTGACCGTGGCTGTGGCCTCGCCAGCCTGCATCTTTGCCTGGGGCTGGCTGTCGTGCCTGGGCCCAGCGTGCAGCCCTGATCCCCTCTGCCCAGACATGGGTGGGACGAGCTGGGGGCCCCCAGGACAGGCTGAGGAGGGCGGGCTGGGCGGCTCTGAGCCAGGGTTAGGCATAGTTGAGCGAGCAGCCCTGCTCCCAGCTCCACCAGCTCGTCCAGCTGTGCCTGTCCTTCAGGACCTTAGGGGAGCTGCACCTCCTCCAGGAGGCCCTCTGCCTCTCTCCCTGGGCGCCCACCCCGCCCCCTCCTCCAGGAGGCCCTCTGCCCCCCTCCCTGGGCGCCCACCCCGCCCCCTTGGTAGCTCTGGGGCTCTTTCTGTTGGTGGTCTTTGTTTTTTCTCCTGGGAAAGGATGGGGGGGGCGTTGTGGGATTACTGCGCGGGCATAGAATGGGTGCTCGGGGTGGGCGCCCTGTCTGGCGGGGGCTGAGTGTGCTCACCTGGGGCTCTAGCACCAGGAGAGGGGCCCTGAGGTGAGTGAGATGGGACAAACTTTAGCTATACGGAAGGTGGCATGTGTGAGTGTGAGAGTGTGTGTGTGTGTGTGTGAGAGAGAGAGAGAGAGAGAGAGAGAGAGAGAAGCAGCAAGCCTTAAAAGCCTGCCCAGAGCCCGTGGAAGCTGCCTGTGGAGTTTCGTGTTCTCGGGTTATGTCGGCTTTTTCCACAGTTGGCATGCCCCAGGGCCTGGCCTCCAGAGGGACGAGCAAGGCCCGTCCTTTAGGCGACGAGGGCTGCTTTCAAGCTGCTGGCCCAGCTCCGCTGCTCTCTGTGGGACACAGAGCAGAGGCCACTGAGCAGGCTCAGGCTGGGACGCCATCACGGTGTGGAGGCTTCGCAAGCCGAGACCTGCCCTCCTTCCCTCCTCTGCCGACTCCAAGTTTGTCGTTTGTAGCTGCCTTTTGTGGCCATGGCCTTGAGGTGGCCCGTTAATTGACCTATTTCTATGGGAATTGGCCATTGGCGGGGCCAGGGATGGGGCCGGGGTTTGGGTCCTCAAGAGCCTGGCTGTCTGGACTGCGGCTGGTGGGGCTGGTGTCCATCCGGGAGTCACCTTCCAGGTCTTCCTGAGGCCAAGCAGGTCAATTTCAGGGATGCCAGGAAGGCCCGGAGAGGGCTAGCCCCTTCCTTCCCCTCCCCTGCCCTGCCTGCAACATTTACATTTTAAAAGCTGCACTCTCTCCCTCTCCCTTCTATTCAGGCCCCTTTATCACTTGCTCCCCTCACCCACTTTCTCCAGAATGACATAGCCACCCCTAGGCGGACCCCAGGAGCTGCACCTTCCTGCAAGGCTGTGTCCTGTTGCTGGGCTGGTGGTCTGGTCCTCTGTCCATGCTGCCCGTGTGTGTGGCCTGCCCCCTCCGCCTCTCAGCCTCAGCTCTCCGTCTGTACCGTGGACTCGCGTGTTGGGCAGTGGGTTTGTTGTAAAGGCGTGTCTACCTCTGCCTCTTCCCTGGGTCAGGGTTCAGCTCAGGTCTGAGTGTTGGGCCAACCCAGGACTCCAAAGCAGAGCCGATGGCTGGTGCCATCAAGTGCTCGGAGCAGATTTGGGAAAAGAGGGCCACCCAGGACCTCCCCTGGTCTGGGCGCCCTCGCCCTGCTGGGACCCCGCTGCAGGGACCCTCCTCGAGGCCTGCAGGAGGCGGATGGGGCCGGGGACTCGCCTGCACACCCACTGAGCCTGTGCGAGCTGTTCTGAGATGTGCCCCGGCGCCTCCCAGACAGGGAAATTGCACCCTAGAGTTACAAAGCGATTGTCTAGCTCAGCAGCTGAACGCGCGTGAAATGGAGCAGAAAGCAGCCACATAACATTGGCCCAGGCCGTGCAGGGGAGAGTGGGATGCACACACACGTGCTCACACCGTCTCCCTCTCGGCCGTCTCTGGCTGTACAGTGCTTGCCCTGCAGCCAGGCCCTGCCTGCAGCTCCGCCCGGTGCTGGTTTTGGTGTGTCCCTGTGACCCTGTGCCTCAGTGTCCCTGTGAAGCTGTCTCTGTGTCCCCGTATCCCTATGACTCCATGCCCTTGTGATTCTGTCTCCATGTTTCTGTGTCCCTGTGTCCTTGCTGCTGGTTTGAGTGGAGTGGATGAGCAAGGTGGCCACTCAGGCCCTGATTTCCTTGTCACCGCCCCATTTCTCCAAGTGTCTCCCAGGGCCCTGCACTGCCCCTTCGAGGATGCCGTTGGTTCCATCAGTGGGGCACCTGCTATATGCCTGGGACTCGCGGAGGCTTCGCGGAGATGGCCCCTGTGAGCAGATGGGGAAACGCAGCCCTGGGCGAGACCTGTCACAGCCTGGGAGCTGGTGCAGCGTCTTTGCGTGGCCCTGCCTGCTTTTTCTCAGCAAATTGATTTCCCGTCTGCGGGTCCTGAGCACCAGCTGAGTGGAACCCATCCCCGGGGTGGGGGCACTGCTCCCCCAGACCTCCTGATCCCCAGGTGGCATCTTCTGAAGCTGCTCACCTGCTTGGGCCTGGGTTTGCGCCTGGCCTGGCTCCCTGGGGGCCCCGTTGTGGGTCTCAGGCCATTGGGTGAGTGAGTGTTTTGTTCTGTGGGGCTTGGTGGACGGATGAAGCTTCACTCTGTTCTCTCCCCTTCACCCGTTGAAAGTCTTCTGGGGACTAGAGACCCTTGATCCTTACCCAGGGTTGTCCTGGGCTGAGGGTGGGGCAGGGTTGGTGTTGTTAATGGGCTGGAAAGCCATGGTTGGGCCGGCAGCCAGAGGCACAGCCTGAGGATCCCCGTGGCCTGGCGCTCACCTGCTCTCCCTGTTAGGGCGGAGCTGTCTGGTAGCACATTCCTGAGGGACCTGGCGGGGGTGGAGACTGGGCAAGGATGGCCACACGCGGTTCTCAGGGCAGGGTGGGGCGTCTCCACCCGCAACACAGGCACACACATGCACTCATGTGTACACGCACATACGAACACATACATGTACACAAGGCACACAAACATGCATGCACAAACACATGTGAACACAGAGGCATGCATGCACACATGAACATACATGTACACAGCCAGCCTTCCCAGCTGATCCTAACAGTGGCGACAGCTTCTTCCTTAGAAGGACCCAGGTCTGCTGGCTGGATTCATCCCACAGGTGCCTAGGGCACACCTTCCGGGTACCCGCCTGGTCCTACTGTCCCACGGAGATGGGCATGAGGAGTGGAGGGGTGCGGAAGGCTTCCTGCTGGAGCTGCTTCTGCTCTGGGCTCCGACGAAGGGGCGGGGTTGCAACAGGTGCGGGGAGGGTCACTCCGGGTGGCCAGAGGCCCGTGTGGCAGGAGCTGGGAGAGGTGGCACTGTGCGGAGAGGCCCAGGGTCTAGGCAGGGCCCAGTGTCAGGTCCGGTGTGTGGGGGTCCAGGGTCCGGGGCGGCTGTGGGCATGGTGGTATAGATGGTGGGGATTAGGCTTCCAGCTTTGTGCAGAAGGTGGGCTGGAAGCAGGCAGGTCCTAGGTGGGCTTGGAACCTGACATGGCAGGTGCCCCTGTGAGTGGCCTGTTTCCCCTTGCCCTCAGCACAGCAGCCAGAGCTGGGGCAGGGGACTCCGAGTGGCTTCCATGGGGGTCAGACTGGGCCCCTTGGTCGGGCTGGGGATGTCCACCTCCCTGAGCCCAGGGCTGGGACAGGATCCCGCCACCCCTGGGCCCTAGCTCTCCTCCTGTCCCCTTTCCCCTCCTGGCTCTTGGGCCCTTGACCTGTCCTTGGGGAGATGCTCTCCACCCCATGTGTTCTCCCCGCCCACATGTTGATGGAGACATCCCATGGCCTGTGTGCTAGGGGCACCAGTGAGGGGCCTGAGGTCTCTGAAAGTGTTGGAATGATCTGGCGGCCAAGAGAGTGCAGCCCCAGGCCTGGGAAGGACATGCCAGGCCCAGAGCATGGGATGAACTTGGGGGCACAAGCTCTCCATGGGGGCAGGGCAGGGGCCCGGGGGCTGTGGTGGGAACTGGCCTTGGGGCTGGGGAACCGGACGTTGGTGGACCTTTGGTGGGCAGAACCATTGGGGTCCTCAGCTGGCCCCTGGCTCCGAGCTGCTGAGGCAGGTAGCCTCGAGCTGTCACCTGGGGCTAGGCGCGCAAAGGGGAACCCTTGCTCGCCTTTTGGGCTGACCTGAGCCTCGCCCTGGCCTGCCTGCACCTCTGTGGGCTCCTTGGAGGGACAGTGGTTTCCAGTTGTGCCTCAGTTCCCCTGACTGTGCCCTGGGCATCGGGCTGGTGGTGACAGGTCTCTTCAGAGTGCAGCCGCGTCCTGAGCCTGGAGCCTCCAGTGCTGAGGGGAGGGAGGGGAAAGTGAATTGGGCTGGGGCCAGGCCGTGTGTAAATCCGCCAGTGCGCCCTGGATAAGCCCCGCGGAGTTCAGAGCTGGGCTGTGATGAAGTTACTGATTCCACAGGCTTCCTGGTGCTGCCGCCTAGAACCAGGGAGGCTGGGAAGCCCCGGGGAGGGCTCTAAGTATCCCATAATTGACCAATTTAGCTTAAGTGTCTGCGCTGGCCCCGGGCAGAGGTCAGGCGGTGACAGCCCAGGTGGCTGCGATGGCTGGCCCGCCAGCCGCCTTGTCCAAAGCCTCCTGGCACCCGTGGGCCTGGCTGGCCCTGTGCCTCCGCCTGGGGCGCCCGCTCCCCTTACCCTCGCTGTCTGTGGGATCAGCTGTAAAGCCATGTCCTTCCGGAAACCTATGGCTGTTGTTCCCACACGGTGCAGAGTGCAGGGCTGTGGGCACCGTTTTGTGCTCGGCGCCTGGGTTCAGCCCTGCAGTCAGGCCAGCGGGCCCTGCCTTCCTCGCCTCGCCGCTTCCTGGTGGGACACGTGAGGTTGAGCTGACTCAGTGCACAGAGAGCCGGTGCTTGGCCAGCAGCGTGGGCTCGGGAGGTGCTGGCCGCCCACCTCACCTTTTCTTTTTTCTGAGGCTTCCAGGGAGCAGGGCCCGGCCGGGGCGAGTGCCGGCCTGCAGCCCCAGCACGTGTGTCCAGGAAATGCTCATTTGATTAGGGCGAGGGATGGGGAAGACCCCACACTGATTGCCCGCCGGCAGCAGCTCCGTACCCGCGCTCCGTGCCCTGCCCCTGCTGACCACGAACTCAGGCCTCGTGTCCAGAGCACCAGGGTTGGGCGTTAGGCAGCACTGGTCAGTGGTGGTGGCGGTGGTGGCCCTGGCTTTTTCGTGTTTAAAACTTGATGTGAAAGAGGCTGTGTACCCTGTGTGATGGTGAGTGCCATCTCTGAGTGTGTGGACCTGTCTGGGCCTCGTTTGCCTCACCAGTAAACTGCCTGGAAAGTCAGGGAGGCTTCAAATAGGAGGTGATGATGTGCGTGGGTTTTAAGGTACGAATAGGAGTTTGTTGGGTGGCCTGTGGAGATCTGGCTCCCTGCGCCAAGGGTGCGGAGAGGGGCTGTCCATGGGGCCATGGGTAGGGGTCCTCCCTGGAGGATTTCGGAAGTACCCAACTGCGTGGCCAGGCTCCAGCCTGCCCCTTGCTGGCTGGGTTTCTGGTCTGTGCTGGTGAGGGACCATTTGAACATGGGGTGGGGGGTGTGGTCAGCTGGTCTGGGAATGATTAACCCTGGGAGGAGGTGGGGCTGTGAGTGGGCCTGGCTGCCACCCAGTGCCCCCTCCGAGCTGGTCCCTTGCTGGCCTGATGTCCCCTCTACCTCCCAGGCCCTGGACTGTCCTGGTCTGTAGCATGACCCACCCTGGCCCACCACGAGGTGTCATGCCAGCTTGGATCTCAGGCCCCTTCCCCACCTCGTCTGTCTCCACATCCCTTGGTCCATCCCCAGCCACGGCCACTGCCCCTCTCCCGTGGGCAGCTCTAGGCATCATCTGCCCAGGAATCTCCTGTGTGCGCTGGGCTGTCGGATGGCCCTTCACCCTCTCCTCACCGGCACTGAGGAAAACAGCTCTGATTGGGGCCAGAGTCCAGGGGAGGTGGTGGAGCTGCCCCCGCCGCACCCCTGCTCCTGGACTCTCTGCCTAGGATCAAGGTCGGGAGGAGGCCTGGAAGGTGGGGCCTTAGGCATTGGCTGCCAGGCCACTGTGGGCTCCGACGTGCTGAGGTGGGCCATGCCCAGGGGTTGGGCTGTGCTGGCGGGGGCCTTCCTGGGCCCAGGGGACAGGGACAGCAGGGCGGGGAGCAGGGCCTTCCCTCTCTCCTCTCCTATCTCCCTAGGCACAGGTCAGGCATCAGCCTGTAGGGCCTGCCTCCCCCGGAGACTGGGACCCCAGGGGCCTCCCCCACAGGAGGCCGACCCCTCCAGCTGATGGACCAAGGGGGCGGCATGCTCAGGGTTCCTCGTCTGTTCCCGCTCTGCCACATGAACTTTGTGACTTCCTCCCTCTTTATCTCGGTTTCCTCATTCGTAAAATAGAAGGAAGGGTGTTGGAGGTGGGGGTTGGGCACTGCTGTGTGCTGCCCTCCCGCCCAGGACCCCCGGCGGCTGCCACCACGCGTCGGCCTTGGGGCCCTGGGACCTCGGCCCCTGCTCGGCGGTGGGGTTGGCTGGCAGGTCTTGTTTGCTGAGCCCGCAGTGCCAGGCGCTGTGCCAGCCCCACGTCTGTTGGATGGATTCGATTCGTGCTCTCTACAGACCATCCCCCATACCCTCCACTTCAGAAATGTCATAGGGCAGAGCCCACCTCTTGTGGAGTTGATTTTTTTAAATATCATCATGATTGGAATCCCCCTTGTACATTGAAGGGAGGGACGTCCTGCTGCGTGTCTGGCCGGGTGCTGATTCCTGGGATGATGGGTGGGATGCTGCCCACGGGGTACCCTGGACCAGAGCTCGATGCTGGGAGCCCTCAGGGAGTGGGCGGCCGAGGCCGGGACCCTGTGTGTTTCTGCCCTGGGGTGAGTCCTCACCCTCCGCTCTGCTTGCTTTAGCCACACCTGCCGCCTGCTCCTGGACAGAGCCTGGTTTCCTCGGACTCGGTGCCCAGGTGTGGAGCGGGCACCCTCAGCCCCACATGACTGCCCGTAGCGGACCCGGCTCCTTCCTCTGCTGCTAAGCAGATTCCTCTGCTGCTAAGTGTTGGAACTTGGATGTTGGGTGGCTGGGGGGTCAAGGCCTGGCTGAGATTTCAGAGCAAACTTTCTGCCTGCCAGCTGTCCGTCCATCCATCTGTCCACCTGACCAGCTGTCTGTCGACAGATGTCTGGCTCCTGCGGGCCACTGGGAGGCAGAGTTGAGTGAGGCCCAGCCCCCAAGGGGTGAGTGGTGCTTGGGGGTCAGACAGACTGGGATGGACCCCAGCACTGCCACTTGACAGAGAGTCACCCGAGACTGGAGTTCTTACGGGCAGGTCGCCACGGTGCATGTGGAGCTGATGCTGATTGGTGCGATGTTATCCCTGCGCCCAGCCGGGGGGAGGAGGTGGCATGAGGGTGGTGGTGGAAGGCTGCTCTGGAAGCAGAGGGGCACGGAAGGAGTGATACCATCTTGCCCTGGTGTTCAGTGGGTTGGGCCCTCTGATTTGGGTCGTGAAGGATGCATAGGAGCTCTCCTGGAGGTCCGTTTCTGCGTCCTGACTTGTGTGTTAGCTTCTTGTCGTCAGAGGCCTTCTGGGCAGAGCTTGAATCTGCCTGTGTGGCTGGAGCCCAGCCAGGGAGGGGGAGGTAGAGATGGAATCAGAGAGTAAGAAGGTTCTGGATTTTTTGGCCCCATGGCAGTGGAGCCATTGGAGGGTCCTGGGCCTGGGAGGGAGGTACCTGGCCTGTCTTGGAAGGAGGCTGTGAGAAGTGGGGGCTGCAGGGCGGGGGGGGGGGTAACCAGGTGAAGTGGTCCCTCGCTTTTGGCATGAGCCCCTGGGAGGACAATGTACCTTTTGCCGAAGGAGGCAAGCCGTAGGGCAGGCAGGACTTGGTGAGGGACGTGCTGTGACACCCACGGGGAGAGGTCAGGTGGGCAGGGTGTGCGGAGAGGCCTGGGCTGTGGTGTGACGTCCTGCAGGTGGCAGGAAAGGCTGGCAGTGGGACAAGGGCGCCGGAGGGGGTGCCGGAGGCAGCCGAGGAGGAGGCTGGCCGGTGCAGGACCCCAGGGGAGGCACCCTTCCAGGCTGCCTGGGTGAGGAGGTGTTTGAGCCAGGTTCCGAGGCAGGACCCCCACCCCAGGTTCCACTTTCAATTCTCAGGGCGCTTTTTGTGGTGGGGCCAGCCTGCCTTGCTCTCACTGCTGGGGAGAACCGTGCCGGCCGTGCTGGGGGTCTGTGGCCGCAGAGCAGCAGCCAGAAGCAGCCCTAAGGACCAGGAAGGAGGCAGCAGCCCCAGTCTCGCCCTGAGCAGGAGGGGTGGTCCTCATCTCCCCCCGGAGGTGTGGATGGGTGCCGGGCTTAGTCCCACCCTGCGCCCTGCCCTCTGCCCCCAGCCTGGGGTCTCTACCCTTTGATGCTCTGTTGAAAGAATGCATTTGGCACCTGTTTTGAGAGAGGGGATTCTCCCTGCTGTGGCCGAGGACATAGCCGCGTGGCGTGTCTGAGATCACGGGACTGCCCCTCGCCTGGCGCTGGTGTGGCCGTGCCAGAAGGGCTGGGCCAGGCACTCAGGAGGCGGGAGGCCGTCCTGGGCCAGGGCTGCCTAGACCTGGGCAGCTGGGCCGCCCTGAGCATGTGCCGTGGCTGACACGGCCTTGTCTGGATACCAGCTCAGGTTCCACATCTGTGAATGGGGCTCACGACAGTCCCAGTGTCCTAGGGCGCCTGAGGGTTCCAGGAGCCACTGCAGCCAAGTGTGGGCGGGGCCTGGGTGCAGGCGGCCTGTGTGCAGCTCAGGCCCCGGCGCCACGTGTCTCTGCAGCTCAGCTTCCCTGGCCAGGCCCCAGGCCAGTCGGCCTGTGATGCCCACGGACCTCTGGCCTCCCTCCTCCGCCTGGAAGGGTGGGCAGCTGTGTGGGCCTGGCCCGGCCTGGTTCCCCACGGCTAGCGTAGGCCGGGGTTTTTGAAAAGACAAGCGGGCCTCCCCATGTCAGGGTGTGAGCGGGTCCTGTTGGCTGCTGACCTAAGGCAGCTCTGGTTCCACGGAGCCCAGCCCTCGGCCTGGGTGGCGTCCCCGGTCCCTCTGAATGAGCTAGTGCTGGTCCTCCCAGTCCAGGGTCACAAGGTGGGTCACAACTCCGGGTGCCGCCGCTGGCTGCAGTTCGTGGGAGAGGCGTGTTCCCCGCGGTGTCTGCCTAGCCGCAGCGGGCAGTCTGGGTGTGGGCGCCTCCCTGCCCGCAGCCCAGGGCTGAAACTTATCTGTTTGTGGACATTACTGTGTCTCCCGCGTGGGGCATCGGGGCCGCGCTCATGGCCGCCTGATGGCGTGGGGGAGGGGACGACGACTGAAGCCACGCTGGCCCTGGATGTGGCTGATAAGCTGTGGAGCTTGTTATCTGAGGGGCAGCCAGTGTCCCCCCTTGGCCACCACTCCGGCTGTGTACTGAGGCCAGGCCCGTGCTCTGCCCAGCCCCGTGGGTGAGGGCCAGGGCCAGGCAGGTCACGGCTTCGGGGGGCAAGCAGACCTTGTGTGGACCGGGGGGCCTTGGGGGCCCAGAATGAGGAGATCCCTCCAGGGCTCTGGAGGTGCCCCCCTCCGGCCTCGCTCCCCTGTTGACTCTGCGTCCTTCTTGGCTTCTGAGAACAAGGAGGTGACTGTCATCGCGGCCTGGCTGTCTGGACTGTGAGCCCGGTGCTTGGCGGCCCACGCCGGCCAGGACCTGGGACTCTGAGGCGGGATCTGGGCCACGAGCCCACGTGCTTGTCTCGGGTGGGCTGCTGGAGCTCCTGACGTCGGCTTGGCGCCTGGGACCTGGAGGCTGAGGCGCCCAGGGTCTGCCCTCTTGTCCTGTGTTCCCACTCACGGGGACCACCACCTCGTACCCTGGCCGCTCAGCGGGTCTGCGGACTGGGGGGGCGCTGAGTAGGAAGGCGGGACCCCGTGGTGGGCCTGCCCCCTTCTTTCCGGCCTCAGGTCCCTCTCCAGACCCTCCTCAGGAACTTGGAGCCGGACCACGTGGAGTAAAGGGACCCGGTAGGGTCCAGACTCAGAGTACGTGTGTGTGTGAGCCGGTGCGTGTGAATGTGTCTGAGTGTGAGCGTGTGTGTGTGAGCCGGTGCGCGTGAATGTGTCTGAGTGTGAGCGTGTGTGTGTGAGCCGGTGCGTGTGAATGTGTCTGAGTGTGAGCGTGTGTGTGTGAGCCGGTGCGTGTGAATGTGTCTGAGTGTGAGCGTGTGTGTGTGAGCTGGTGCACGTGAATGTGTCTGAGTGTGAGCGTGTGTGTGTGTGTGAGCCGGTGCTCGTGAATGTGTCTGAGTGTGAGCGTGTGTGTGTGAGCCTGTGAGCGTGAATGTGTCTGAGTGTGAGCGTGTGTGTGAGCCATGTGTGTGGCGTGTGTGCCCTGTGCCCCTTACCTGTTGGCCTGCACAGGCACGTCCAGGGGGCAGACGGGCTAGCGCCCTGAGGGCCGGGGCCCTGGCCCGGGGACAGCATGGTGAGTGAATGGCTCAGGCCGGTCTGTGTGCGGGGAGGTAGAGGCAGGTCCGCCAGGCGGTGCTAGGAGAGCGTGGGCGGGGGCGCGGGGGTCCGTATGAGGGACTGGGGGTTCTCTCCTGAGGGCCGGAGAATGGAGAGGGCTGAGTGTGGAGGTGTGTTCCAGGAAGAACTCCGGCTTTTGTGGGGAGGGTGGCTTGGGGCTCACGGCGGCGGGTCAGACGAGGGACATCACCCCCAGACCTGGCCCAGTCACCCAGAGCCCACCTAGTTCCTAGGGAGTGAACATCAGACCCAGCGGTGGGACTGCAGGGCCTCTGGGAGTGACGAGGGACACTCTTAAGTAGTACACGGAGGGCCAGTGGGGCCCGTCCTTGGCACGCTTCCCATGGCTGCAGGCCTGGCCTGGGTGGCGGCGCTCACACCTGCAGCACCCAGAGCTCCGTTCAGCGGGGGCTCTAGGAGACTCAAGCTGGGTGAGTGTTGGCCCAGGGGCACCTCACCGAATGCAGCCAGTAGTGGGGGCCCCGCACAGCCCCACGATGGAGCACGGGCGGCTGGCTGCTGAGCTGCGCCGCCCCCCGTGCCCTGGCTGGGGTGTCCCAGCCCAGGATCAGGCCGCTCTCCTCTGTGGAGTTCTGTGCCCAGCCATGCACACTTTAGTGAGAATGAGCCTAGTGCCAGGCCTGGGAAGGCCCGACAGGAAAGATAGGAAGGAAGGCTTCCTCTAATTGTGTAGTTGAGGAAATTGAGGTCCGAGCTGAGAGCCAGGCTGGCTTTCTCACTCCCGTGTGGCTTGTCCTCTCCTGACTGCCCGCCTTGGGGCAGAGTGAGCCGCACTGGGGAGGCCCTGGCCGTGAACCTGGCAGAGAGGTGTGTGGCAGGCCCCGTGGGGCCCGGCTGTTGTGGTGGGGGGCCTGTGGTGCTGCACCGCACCCCGCCATACCAGGTGGGCCTGCACCAGTCGCAGATGGGCTCCCTGTCCGAGGCCACACGGCTGGTGGGTGGCAGCGTTGGGGTGCGAACCCTGCTCTCTGATTCCTCTTGGAGGCGGGTCCTGCCCTGGGTCCTGGGTGTGAGGCTGGGTGGCAGCTGGACTTGGGGGTGTGTGGGGGGGACATTCCTCATCTGGGAGGGGCTGAGCTGAGCCTGCCCTGCGGGGCGGAGAGATGCCTTGTTTCCTACACAAACAACCAGGGCGGCTGGAGCAATTTTATTTTTATTTCCTATTTTTACTTCCCCGTTGGCTCTTTTTAGCAACGCTGGTTAGATAGGCCCCCGCCTTGCAGTCTCCACCCGGCTTCCTGGCTCAGGCCAGAGCCCTCCAAGAAGGCGAGTGTGTGTGTGAACCCGGTGGGGGGGAACCTGGCAGCCTGGCTTGCATACATCTGGTGATGGGGAGCTCATTCCCTGGCTGGGTAGTTCTGTGAGGTGGCCCTTTCTAATCCCCTGGGATCAGCCCCAGGAAGCTTGTGGTGGCAGTGGGTGTGCCTTGGTGTGTGACTGTTTCCTCACACCCTCCCCTGGTTCTCTGCTGCAGGTTGAGGTTTGGGGTGGTCATGACAGAGGAGAAAGGGTGACCGGTGTGGGCGTATGAAGTGGGGGTGGTCCACAGACATGCAGGTAAATAATACGAGTACCTGGTGTTCCTGCCTCAACCTGGCTGGGCAGGGTGAGCTGCAGGCAGCGTAGGGCCTGACCTTGTTCAGACCATGAACTGAAGGACTGGCCGTGCTGTGGGGTCAGTGGTGGTTGGTGCATCTGGCCAGTGGGTGCTGCTGGAGCCCAGGTTGGACGGGAATCTCCCCGAACCTCCTCTAATCGAGGGGTTACCGACAGTCCTGGCACCACACGTGCAGGCACCACCGGGCACCTCCTGACCTCACCCCCCCCGCTGGGGTGAGGTGCCTGCGTGAGCCACCCGTGGGCCTCATGCCAGCGTTTGATGGATGGGGGTCCTGAGCTGTAAGATCACACTGGGTAAAGTGCCAGGCCCACCAAGACGCCCAAACTTGAGTGGGGTTAGGGCTTCAGGTGGAGGGCTGGCGAGCTGTGGTCCACCAAGTGCCCACCAGCCTGTGCCAACCCTGCTGCACTCCCTTTACAGGTGAGGACCAGGCTCAGAGAGGCCAAGCAGACTCCCAGGACCACACAGCGTGTGGGTGTGGGGCAGCGAGTGCCACACCCTTTCCCTGTATTCCACAGACAAGGAAACTGAGGTGCAGAGGGCTGGGGCACGCTGCCACTGTCCCATAAGTGGCTGGGCCCGAGATCCCGAGCTTGGGACACTGCATCGAGCTGCCTGTTCCAGGCCTTCAGTGGGGAGAGGCCGGGCAGGCCGGGCAGAGCCAGTGCAGCAAAGGGACAGGGTTCATCCAGGCCCCGCTGTGGGGTCAGAAGAGAAGGCCACGTGGCCCTGATATTGGGGAGCTGCTCACCTGGATGGGGACGCCGGACACAGACCCTTTCCACCTGGAGAGGTCCATGCACCAGCGTGGTGCCTGCTACGTGCCAGGGGCCGGGCTTTCAGAGCTGAGTCTGGACGGGACCCAGGTGTGCCGCTGGCACCTGAGGGCTGTGCGGGTCAGGAAGGGTTGCCCAGGTGCTCGAGGAAGAAAGGAGGGCGCAAAGTCAGAGAGGTCGCCTGGGCCCAGCCCCACCCTGCTGCTGCCCCGGGAGGTGCCCGCTCTGTGCCTGTCTCTCCGTCTATGGCAGTAACGGCAGACGCCAGCCAGCCAGCTG
Source organism: Aselliscus stoliczkanus (assembly GCA_033961575.1). Classification (NCBI taxonomy): domain Eukaryota; kingdom Metazoa; phylum Chordata; class Mammalia; order Chiroptera; family Hipposideridae; genus Aselliscus; species Aselliscus stoliczkanus. The sequence continues at coordinate 116,035,644 of CM066728.1, read as the reverse complement.
ATCTGGCCTCCGTCCTGCTGAGCCCCCCCCCCCCCGGCCCCCTCTGTCGCCCTGGAGGTGCTCGGTGGGCTTCCCAGGCACAGCCCATGGCCCCTGCTTCCTGCAGGGTGCCGGATGTGGCCTCCAGGCCCACCTGCTGGGCTTGTGGGATGTGGCACATGGAGGGGGGCGTGCTGAGGGGAACCTGCCCGGCCTCCTGCCCGGCCCTCCCGTGCCCGCCGGCCCTGCCCCGCAGCCAGGAGCCCTTGCCCTTCCACGATGGCCTTTCCTCCGCTATGAATGATGTGGGTGGTGAGGTCAGGAGGTGCCCGGTGGTGCCTGCACGTGTGGTGCCAGGACTGGCGGTAACCCCTTGATTAGAGGCCAGGAAACCAAATCCTGTGGCCGGGGCGGGTGGGGGGCACCTCCTTGGAGAAGCCCCAGAGATTATGGGATTTCCACCCGCCCCGCCTGCCCCTGGGAGGTGGCAGAGGCAGAGGCACCTGGCTGCTGGCGGAGGGAGGGCTCCTCGGAGCCTGGGAAGCTGCGGGGCCGAGGTGGCAGGACTCACACGCAGCTCAGGCCACACTCAGCCCTTTCCAGTTGGTGACTTGGGGCAGTGTGTCTCCCTTTCCCAGCCTGGACTTCGTCACCTGTGAAGGGGGCCTCCAGGGTGGCCATGAGGGTGAACTTACTAGGGCCAAACCTTCCGTTCTTCCCCAGGAGCAGGGAAGAGCCGTCACGGGCCCCCTGAGCCTCCGTGTCCCTATCTGAGGAGCGGGACAGGCGTTCCTGCTGTGGTGCGCTCCGCCCGCCCTCCGCCGTGTGCTGGACACCGGTGGTGAGAGGGCCCTGGCCCAGCCTGCCCCCGGGAGGGAGTGTTTCCCTGGGGGGTGGTCCGGGCAGCTAGTTCCAGAACCATCCGGGGCACAGGGATTTCCCAGGCCAGGAAGTGGCACCCACCACCAGGTGCGGCCTTGACACCGACTTGGAGGATTAGGTCCCAGTGCCCTTTCCCTGCCTGGCGTCCCAGGGAGGGGTGTGTGTCCAGGTGCTGGCTCCTGGTAGGTGGGGCCTGTTGTGGACCCTGGGCCTCAGGGACCCGCCTCCCGACCCCAGCGCGTGGCGCCAAGCCGTGGAATGGTGTGACTCTGGCGTCACCTTCTTCCTTCAAGCAAAGAGGATGTTTCGTAACTGTGGGAGAGAGCATTTCCTCCCCGGAGTTGGGCGGGGGTGGCAGCTGGTCAGCACATGTGATGTCCTGGCGCCCTCCTGCCCTCCTGCCCGTGATGCTCACGGGCCCGAGGTGGGGCGGGCATGCCAGGCCCTCCGCCCCCCTAGACTTGGCAATCTCCTGTGTGGAGCCTCCCCCCCAGAGGTCCCTGGGGGGCCATGCCATGTGGCCCCACCCTGAGCTTTGGCTCCCTCTGCCCTGTGTGCTCGCCTCGTCCCTGCTTTTCTCGGTCCCTTCAGCCTGATCCAGGGCTGTCTCCCCCTTGAAGCAAGAACCTGTGTCCCGGGCCTCTGTGGTCCCTGCTGGCCCACCCCCGCTCCACGGGCTAGGCGGGGGTCCGGTCAGACATGGACAAGTCCACCCGGCCCTGCCTCGGGCCTCAGTTTCCTCAGCCCCAGGGGGGTCCTTCCAGTGCTGAAGAGTGAGGGTACTGTGGCTTATGGTCCTGGGGAGGGTGCAGGAGCTCAGGCCTGGCCCGGCACGCAGTGGGTGTTCAGCGGGGACCCGGGAGCAGCGCGCCTGGTCTTGCGCCTGTGCTGTAGGAAGGGCTGTGATTTGGGCTCGCCCCCTGTGTTCCTGACTCAGCAGCCGCACGCTGGGGAGACCGGACGTTTCTCGGCAGAAACCCCAACCGGGGGTGCCTGCCGCGTGGCCCTGAGTTTTCTTGTGAAGAAGGTGGGAAGTAGGGCCTCGGTTCCTGCTCTGGGCTCCCGGGCACCCTGCTCGCTCTTCCTGGGGCCCCGCTGTTGGACTGCTCTGTCTCCCCTGTGCACCGCCCCCTGTGCCCCCAGTACCCGCAGGACGAAGTTCTTACTGCCACCCCGGCCCTCGCCCCTCCTGCTGCCGCCCCAGATGCCCCTTAGTCCTCAGGAGCCAGGTTGCTCCTGTCTCTGGGTCCTGCTTATGCTGCCCCTTCAGCTGCCAGCCTCCTGCTCTGCCAGGTGTCCATGTATAAGCAGCCTCCTCCAGGAAGCCCCCCTGGGTTAGGTCCCTTCTGCCCCATGTACCTTCTGTCCCATTACCTGGTGGTAGTGACAGGACAGAGGCCTCAGCAGCATCAGTCAGACAGTGGATGTGGAGTTGGGGGGCGGTGACCCCTGCCCCGCTGGGCGCGCCGCCTGGGCCTGCTGTGTGGCCCGCTGGCCGGGGCAGAGGGGCCTGGCAGAGTTGGGGTTGGCGTTCACGGGCCCGTTGCTGGAATCGCTTGAACGCGTGGGCCCTCCAGCTTCCCAGGCTCCAGCTGCCCAACCAGCCCGCAGTGGCCCCTTGCCGCCTGGATCATGGCCAGCGGAGGAAATGGAAGTGGACGTGCCTTAGAGGCCGTGAGCGCCTGGTCATAGCAGGCCCTGGGCAAGGGCCTCGGTCTTTTCACCTGTCAAATGGGAATGAGGGCGCTGGGGTCCCCACAGTTGGAGGCCGTGCCTGGCTCCTTGAAATGGAGTTTCCGGGGGGGAGGGCACAGTTTGGGCTGAATCTGGTGGTGGGCTTTTGCGTCCTCCTGGCAATCAGCAGTGGGGGCCGTGGGCGCCCTTCCAGCCAGTCCTGGGGCCAGCATGGAGGCGGCGACTGGCCCGGGGTTTGAAGTCGGGGAGCCTCGGTCCCGTTTCGGTGGCCTCCGGCAAGCAGGGGGCACAGCCATGGGCTCGGGTCTGGCGGCACATGTTCCCATCCCTCTGACTGTGTTCCTGGTCTGGCCCTTCCCACCAGGTCTTAATTCAGGGTCTGATAACAGCTGAGCGCCCCCCCCCCCAGTGCCACCACTGTCGTCTGCCACCCTCAGCTGCCTGCTTGATCCTTAAGGTATTTGTGAAACACGGAGCTAGAAAGGCTCTTCCCCAGTGGGGAGGGCAAGGCGGGAGCGCACAGTTGAAGCTGAAATTAATTGTGCTGGGTGCCCCCCCACACACTGGCAGCGCATAATGCATGACGAGGGAAAGTGAAAAGTAATTAGTCTCGACTCTCCGCCTGGTTCATTCATGACTAAATCTGGGTCAACAGATAAGCAGGGGCGGGCGCTGCGAGGTGGGACAGCGGCAAGGCTGCTGCTGCCGCCCGCCCGGTGTGCTGTGCCCAGACGCCCCCTCCTGCGGGAAGCCCTCCTTGGCTCCCTCTTGGGAAAGCCTCTGCCACACCATCGGCCGTGCCTGTGTGTCTGATGATGCTTCTCCCCACCTTCCCTGTAGGGGCGGTGTTGGGGGGGTGGCCGCTCGTCGGGTTGGGGCGCGAGGGGGTGTGGACGCCAGCCTGGGGCCACGTGCCGTCAGGAGCCAGAGGGCCTCCTTGCAGCGCGGCCCCATCACGCCGCCCTCCTCTAGATCCCTCCCGACCCCTGGACCTGGCGGTCCTCCCTGCTCCTGGGGGACCAGCTGGACTGGTCAGCTTCCCATTGCTAGAATGTTCCCAGCCCTTCCCCCGCTCATGGCCTTTGCATGTGCTGTTCCCTTCCCTGCCTGCCTTTCCCGTGTCACCCCCTGGCTGCTGTGGCCTCGCCCCCGCTGTCACCCTCGGCCACCTCAGCCGCCCTGCGAGTGCGCGTTGGCTCTCCGGTCTGTCCCCTGCTGGGCATGCACTGTGGGACTGCCGGTACCCAAGGGGCCGCAGGGCCTGCCCCGTACCCTGGCAGTCCACAGGTCATCGGCACAGCCGGTAAAAGAAGATCATGGCTGGGTGCTGGGGGTCTCCCCTAGGGGCCGAGCCCCCATTTTGGAGTCTGCCGCCGCCCCACCCTGCAGGATGCGTGAGGGCAAGGCGTCACCCTTAGGAGACAGTCCCGTTGCGGCTGGCTGGGCGCTGGGTAGCGAGCGCTCTCGGCGGGCTTCAGCTGCTTGGGAGGCTGAGTCGGGACAGTGGTGGGTGGAGGAGTGACAGCTGGGGCCTGGCTCAGATCCCATCAGCTCCCGGTTGTTCCCGTTTTATAGAAGGGGAAACTGAGGCCTGAGGGGGAGGAGCTTTCCGTGACTCAAGGCCACTGGGGAAGGGCTTGGGGAGGCGCTGCCTCCTGGCTGCACATTCTGGGCATTGGGGCGGGGCCTGGGCTGTGGGGAGGGCCCCAGACGCTCACTGTGGAGGTGACAGGCAGGTGGGAGTCTGGACATCATCCCCAGATGGACAGCATGGGGTAGCTGCGTGCTTTGCAGGGCAGAGAAAGGGTTAAAGATGGAGGGAAGTAATAATGCTTCTAATTTTCCTGAGTGATTTAATAAAAATGTAAATCGCAGGGTGCAGGGCGACCCACCCTGCCATGGTGTTGACCGAGATTAATTGTGGGCTCCCGATGGTCAGCCTGCCTTTGTCTCCACACCCCCAAGAGGAGGCTGGTGTGCCCTTCGGCCCAGGGCACCAGGCAGCCAGGGGCCTAGTGGGTGGGGAGCTGCAGTCCTGGGGTGTCTGCCTAGGAGAGGGGCCCTGGACGAGCCTTCTGTGTCCTGGCCTGTCAGAGCCATTGCCCCTCTGACCCCCGCAACCCAGCTCCGGAGGATCACGGTGGCCTGGGGCCTGTGGTGACAATGGTTTCATCCCAGGTATTGAAGGGGTGACGTTTGAGGTCGGGTTACAGGACCAGGGGCGGCCAGGCGGAGAAGGTTCGGGCTGAGAGAGCAGTGTGAGCTCGGCCCTGAGGGTCTGCACGGACGTGGGTACTAGACCCGGCAGCCAGGTGGGGTGCAGCGGGGGTGGGGGGTGCGGGCTTGTCCTGACAGCCGAGTGAAGCTAGCGCTCCGGCTGTGGAGTTGGGGATCCCTGGGCAGCTAGTGAGAGTGGGCCCAGGGGTGGGGGTGGGGTCTTGAGGCCGGAGGAGGGCGCCACAGCTGGGATGGGAGGAGCAGGTGGGGCTTGGGCCGCAGTAAGAGCCACATCTGACAGGCCAGGTGTGGGCGCTCTGGGTGACTGTGAGGCCTGGGCCTGGGGGGATGTGTTTGGGGGGGCGGTGTTGGGGCAGATGTGCAGAGCCTGGTGGGCAGTTAGGAGGCAAGGCTTTGCAGGGCCACGCGGAGCCTGGAAAAGCAGGGGACGCTGACACCTGGTCTTGGAGGGAGGCTTGAGACTCGGGGTCTGTGGTCGGGGCGGAACGTTCAGGGTGCGGCGTTTTGTCAGCATGGCTGGGGCGTGAGGGCGAGGACAAAGGAGCGGGTGTCACAGTGGCCTTTGCCAGTGTGCTGAGCATGTGTCAGTGGCGGGGTGGGCACATGGCAGCGAGCTCCCAGGGAGCCTCTAAGAGTTTGGGACTGTCATGGGAAGGTCCTCACAGGTCAGGGTTGGTTATGGCTGGGGAGCCACGCACTGCTGAGCTGATCTTGCGGACGGTTTATCCCACCTTGGCCAAGCTCGGGGGCTGTGGGACCCCGCCCGGGCTTATCGCCGTCCTTCCTGAGAGGGGCTGCTCTAGGGCCCTGTCCTGGCTGGGGTCCTGGGGCTCTCATGCCAGTACATCTACCTGGTGTCAGGCCTGGGATGCCCACCAGGACGCCTCCTGGGGATGTTGGACACAGTGGTGGGGGCAGCGGGCCCTGGGGGGGGGTCACAGTCCCCAGGTGAGAGAGGAATTCAGGGTGTGGTGCTGAAACAGGCCTCGAGTCTTGGGAACGGCAGATGGACCCTGCACGGGCCCCCAGACTTGGAAGGGCCTGTCCCCAACACCAGCTCTGCCTGGCCTGAGTGGGACTGCGGAGTCATGCCAGCGGCAGAGGCACCAGGGAGACCAAGTTCTGTCATAAGCAGTGAAGGGAAGGTCCGTGCCAAGGAGGTGGGTGAAGCCGGGCCTCTTCCCGCCCCCCGGGCAGGGACGTGTGCTGCCTCTGGGCTCGGGGGTGGGGACTCCTGGGCTCTGCCCTGCCTCACGGGGCCGGGGGAGGCTCCCCCAGGAGAGGGGTCTGGTGGGCCTGCAGACCCCAGCTCCCTGCCCCAGCTGGGCCCGGAGCCGCCGCCTCCCCACATCAGGGGCATGGGAACCCTCCTCCCCTAGCCCCCCGGGCTTTGTCCCTGGACCACTTAGGGCAGCACTGAGCAGGGGGCCACTTGGCCTGGGTGGAGGGCTTGGCTGGGTTTGGTGGGGGGGGCACCTCTAGACTGAGCGGGAACGAGTGGGCAGGGGCACGCCTTTGGGGGCTCTGGATGAGGGGTTGGCGTCTGAGAGTGGGGGAAGCAGGCCTCTGCGTGGGTGGACCTGCCCGTGGCTGCAAGTGGCGCCGGTGTGCGTGAGAGGTTTGGAGCCCCAGAGGTCCTCTGGGGCAAAGCTGCCCACTGGGCGTGGTGACCAGCGGTGTCTGGGGGGGCCAGTGGTCTCACTGTCCCTAAAACGCCTTCTGCGCAGGGAGCGTTCGTGGATGCGGCCAGTGTCCCGATGAGCCTGGGTGGGGCGGGGCCAGTGACGACACGAGACCCCATGCTGGGCCGCGCCCCAGTGGGCCCGCTGTCTTGTCCCACAAGGAGTGGGGTCTTCAATCCCCTGGGGCTGCCCTGAGTGTGTGTGGTCACGCTCACTTTGAGTGTGTATCTGGGGTGTGAGCCCTGGATAGGCAGCTGTGTCCTCGGTCCCCCTGGGCTGAGGCTCAGGAAGGCTGCTCCGAGCAGGGTGTGCAGGGCTGGCTCGGAGGGCGGGCAGGGGCCAGGTAGGCCGCTGTGATGGGAGTGGCACCCAGCACACACCGTCCTTGCGCCTTTAATCCTGTCCTCCCCTTCCAACCAGGTCAGCTCCTGCTGCCTGGAGGTCCCTGGCACCACTGGGCCCCCCTCCCCATGGCCTGGGCCCTGCCTCCTGCCTCTGTCCAGAGCGACACAGGCCCAGGTCAGGAAGAGTGGGCCCGCCAGATGGCCAGGCGGGCACATCTGCCCAGCGGTATCAGGGGATGCTGTGCCGACCGCGTGCTTTGATTAAATGACCTGTCCAGGCCGCCTGGGCAGCTGGTCAGTGTCTGGCTCACACGGCAGGACGCATGGACGCTGTCCAGTGCCGCAGCTTGGTGGGGGGAGGGGCTGGGCCCCAGCAAGCCCGGAGCGGGGGTGCATTGGCGTTAGAGACATTGGGCTGTGCCCTGGCCTCCCTGTCAGCTGGTGACCTCTCAGCCTCAGTTTCCCCATCCGGGGGACGGCTGTCCTGTCTCATGGCTGGTGGAGAACGTCCTTGGCGGCGTGTTGTGTGGCTGCAGGTCCCCTCATAACTGTGCTCGTGAGCGTGAGTGTGTGTGTGTTGGGACGAATCCCACAGTTTCCGTCCAGTGTCTTCCTCCTCGGTGGGCACAGCAGGCACCCGGCCGAAGCCACAGGAAGAACTGTGCCGGAGCTGCAGCTGTCACCCCTGGCCCCCGCTCACCATGTGTATTTCCACCGGAAATCCAGGGAGCCTGCCAAGGGGGGGGTCCTGCTGTCTGCAGCGGTGGCCTCGCTCCACCCTACTCCTGCTCCGCGGCGGGAGTCCTGCCTGCACCAGGGCTGCCCGCGGGGGACAGTTTTAACCTCTGTTCAGAGGAGGCCGTGGGAGGGAGGTGGGCCAGGGGCAGGTGGGCGCTTTCCTCCCCCAGGTGCGTGCGTTCCAGGGAGCTGAGGATCCTGGCCTCCCACTGCCATTTAAGCGCCTCCCTCGTCGTCTCCATGTCCTCTCCTGACATCAGCACCTCATGGCTCTGTGAGGAGTCGAGGGGCTGTGCTGTCACTGTCAGAGGCCAAGTGTCACCGCCTTTCTCCCCAGCCATGCCCCTGCACTGTGGCTGGGCAGGCACCCAGGGAGGAAGGGACCCCGTGGGAGGGCTCCCCCTCTCTTGCCTCGGTGTCCCCCCCTGTAAAGTGGGGGCAGCTGACTCAGCCTTCACCAGAGCGGTTGTGGCCTCAAGGCAAACGTGCCTGACTGGAGAGAATGTTGGTATTAAGGGCTGGGCCCTCGTATTTGTGTAGGGACTGCAGTACCGGGGATGGGCCTGGTTCCCCTGGAGGGGGTCAGACACGGCAGGCCTGGGCCCAGGAGGCCCGAGGGGACGCCACTCGTGACCTTGGGCCACAGCGCCCCCTCCATGGAATCACCCACTGGAGGCCCCCCCCAACAGCGGGGTTTGTGATGTGTCCACAGCAGGGGTTCTGGGAGGGAAGAGCCATGCGTGGTCCAGGGGACAAGCAGGGCACAGGCTGCGGGGTGTGTTTGGGGGTCTGTCCCTGATTTCGTCACCCCAAGCGGTGTCTTCCGGCTCGGGGAGCCCCGGAGAGGTGGGGCCTACACCTCGGTAACGCGATCCCCTCCATGGCCCGTGAATATTTCATCAGCAGATTAAAAATTGAAGCTGAGCTCTGGGAGGGTGGCGGAGGTAACCCGCTCCCTTCTGGCCCTTCTGAGTATTTTTCTTGATAAGGGAGCTGTGTCAATTAGAAAAAGACGATGCTGTTTAAGATGTTGTCCTGAGGCCCCTCTAGTTAAGGCCGAGATGTAACAAGCAGTCTGTTGCCTCGAGTGAATTTCTAATCATCAAAAATGAGAGGTGGATGGCGCACAGCAGGGTTTGTCAGATGGGTGTGCGGGGGCCATGGAGAGATGTGAGGAGGCCACACAGAGGTGGTGGCTGCGGCCAGGCATGGGATGTGTGTGGCCGGCGTGTGTTGGGGGGTCATTCTGGTTTGTGTGTACGTGTAGTCTGTGTGTATGTGTAGTTGGGGGGAGTCTGGTCTGTGTGTGTGTGTGTGTCGGGACGGGAGAGCCTGGGTGGCTGAGGCTGGCGTCCTGTTGGTCAGGAGAGCTGCCACGTTTGCACAGCCTGATGCGTGGGGCGTCAGGAGCCCTGATGGCCCCTCGGGAGGCAGTGAGGGCCCAGGAGTGATGTGGGAAAGGCCAGCAGGGCTTGGCTGCAGCCAGGGGAGGACGTTCTGGGCTCCAGGGGTGAGGGACGGGGTCCTGGCCCAAGAGCCAGAGGGAGCTTTGGGGCTGCGCAGGTGTGCGCCGGAGGCCGGGAGACACAAGAGGGGCAGGTGAGCAGAAACCCGGTCTCCCGGCCCTGGCGGAGCCTGGACCTGGATGGACAGTGTCACTCCAGGGTGAGTGTGCTGGGCTGGGGGAGATGGGGACAGGGAGGTGGTGGTATCCAGCCAGGCCTGGTGGCTGCTCGCTGGGGCCCCTCAGGGATCTGAAACGCTGCATCGGGACCTCTGGGTGTGTCTTGGGCGCTGGGGAGGGTGCAGCATCCCCACTCCAGGCCCCAGACGGGCGGCACAGGGCTTGGCAGCACTGCCCAGCTCCGCCCCACCGCGCCTCTGCCCAGCAGTGGGCAGAAATGGCCGCTCGCCAAGCAGCAGACCGTGCGACGCTAAGTGTCTGGACCACCCAGCCTCCAGCCACTCTCCTGCTGGGCCTCTCTTGTTTTCCTTTGGCGGGGCCAGAGCTGATCCCCGGCTGCAGTCGGGCCGGACGCTGTGGCCGTGTGTCCGGGCCACGTCCTGCAGCTCCCTGGCACACCGGCTTGATTTGGGGCATCAGGCCCCCCAGGGAAACAAAGCCATGGCCTGTGGGTGCCATGGGATTGACGAGGGGCCGCGTGCCATGCCAGCTGTAGGGGGGCGGGGGGCATCTGCATGTCAGCTCGAAGGCCCAGGTGCGCGTCCTGCCTGAGTGTGAGAGGGTCCTGCCTGCCCGCTGCGGTCATCTGGGAGAGCGGGGGCAGGGCTTGCTTTGGGGGCGTCGATGGCTAGCTGGCCTCTCCTGGGGGGCATGGGAGCCGAGTCGCCTGAAGCATTTTGGGGCAGTTGGCTCCTTATCGTCCCTTGGCATGAGGCGGCGAGTTCTTGGTCTGGCTCGTCTCCCTGTGGGGACTCGCCTGCACTTCCCGAGTGGGCACGGGGGCCGGGGCGGAAAGGCAGGAGGACACTTCCAGCCTCGTCGGCCTCCTCAGCTCTGCTTGTTCAGCACAGCGGTTCCAGCCACGTTGTCAGGCTGGGCACCTGGGCGTGTGGGCTGGGAAGGCGAGCCACCCAGGCCCTCGCAGTGTCTGTCGAGTTGGGGTTCAGGGACCCTGCTGGCATTGGAAGGAGGGGGCTGGGCTACCAGGCTGGCTTGGAGGGGCAGCTCTGGGGCCTGAGGAAACAGCCAACACTGGGCTGAACGGGCCCCGCTGGGGAGGAGGCGTGTTTATTTTCTTAAATGGATTTAAAGGGCTGCTGGAGTCGTGCTCATAAACATCCCAGAAGGTGGAATTTCTGACGGCTTTGAGTTGTGAGAGGCCTGGGGCCAGTGTGGAGGCGGAGAGGGGATCGCAGGTGGCCTGGGCTGTACGTGTGCGTGTGTGTGTGTGTGTGTGTGTGTGCACGCCCCATGTCCGTGTGCGTTTGGCTGGGCTCTCGTCACGTGGCCTTGAGACAGGCCCTCCTTGCTTGAAGCAAACCTTGACTCACTTTCAGAAGAGTTTTGACTTGACAAGCTGATTCTCTGCGCTTCTCAGAGCCTGTGTGTCCCCAGTGCGGCTGGCTGGCCCCTCCCACCCTGAAGGTGGCGGCCTAGACACACCCTTCTTCTCTGGGTCAGCAGGTAGCTTGCTCCTCCCAGCCCCTCCCCGGGCAGGAGGGCCGAGGTGCCCAGTGCGTGGTGATGTCAGGCCTTGGCAAGGAGGGGTCCTTCTCTCCGAAGCCTCCTGGTCCCTGTGGAGCGTGATTCATTTACAGGGCTGGGTACACCTGTTTGGTGAGCAAGCCACCTGTGACCTGAGCTTCCTGACCTTTTGCTGATGATGTTGGCAAGACTCCAGGACAGCTCCAAACATGTCCGCCGCCATGATGGGGGAGGTGGCCCGAGCTGCTGGTGGGAATGGGGTTGGGGTGACCCAGCTGTGCTGCTTCAGAGAGCAGAGTCCAGCGGCCCCTGGAGAGAGGGGGCAGGACTCAGACCGTAGCCGCTCCTGCCTCCGTAAAATGCCCACTTGGTCCATGCCTGCGCCCGCCCGTGGCCTGTTCTGACCTACTGACTGGCCGCCTGAGGCTCAGCAGTGGGTTCTGAGCCTCGGTGGGAAAGGGCGTTGTGATGGATTGGTGATGTCTGCCAGGAAGAGCATGGGGCGCCTCGGTGGGAAAGGGCGCTGTGATGGATTGGTGATGTCTGCCAGGAAGAGCACGGGGCAGGAGGAGGTGTGTGCCCTGCCATCCCGGGTCTGCAGTCATCCTTAGCTGATCGAAGCGAGCTCTTCCACCAAGAGCTGAATAACGAGGCTGTGTCCATTCTCATCACAGCTCCTGCAGAGCCTCCAGCCAAGTGCTGCTGCCACTGGTTCTTCTGCCCCTTCCTTCCTTGAGCAGCCTGGTGTGAGAAGGCCGCAGGGTCTGATAAATGCCGGGCTGAGTGAATCCACCCGAGTTAGCTGTAGCTTTGCACTGACCTGGTCAGTGGTTCTCGCCCTGGCCCCCATCAGGATCATCAGGGTGCTTTCAGAACCCCTGGTGCTGGGCCACACCCCAGGCCAGTTAGACCAGCAGCCTTGGGGCCAGTGCCTGGCTACTGGGCCTTTTCACAGCTCCCTGGGCGATTCTAACATGCAGTCAGGCTGAGACCCATGGGCTCAGATCATGTGGGCCTGGCATTCGGGGTGGGGAGGGGGTCCCCAGGCTCTACTTCCGTGTGTGTGTGTGTGTGTGTGTGTGTGTGTCTGTATCTTCCTGTGAGACTTTAATCTTTGGGAGCTCTGTTGTTGCCGAAGGTCTCAGACCTGGGAAGACCTCCCTCCCGTGTCCCAGGCCCTCCATACCACTCAGGCCACGACCGCCTGAGTCCCCGATCTCTGGCTCCCATCCCACACACCTGTCTGTGCACTCTGGCTTCCCCTGATGGCCTGATGGGTCCCAGGGCTGGTGACAGGGGCTGAGGGGCCACTAGGAAGTCTCAGCTGGGAGTTGGGGAGCCTGCCCCAGAGCTCTGGGGTGTTTGGACCAGAATGACCCCCAGAGACTGGCTCCCCTGTTTTCAGGAGGCTGTGTGACTGGGCTCTCTGTTCTAGAAGTGCCCGGGACTGAGATTCCAGGTCCTCTGTGCCCGGCTCCCCTCTGCACCCCCGTTCGGCATGAGGGGCAGGAGGCTTGCTGGGGGACCTCTGCTGTTGAGCTTGTGTCTCTCTCTGCCTCTTTCTCCCCCAGGGTCCATCCTCACCTGGGGGGATGCAGGCCCAGGTCCTGGGATCTGCGCTGTGGGTCCCGGGGTCAGTGGGAGCTGTGCCCGGGGGCCAGGGCGTCCGACCTGGAGGTACAGGGAGCCCTGTTAACTGAGAGGCAGTCAGCGGAAGCCAGACCAGCGTCATGTGGGTCGGGAGGCCTTGGGCGGCACCCCCCCACCCCGGCCTCAGTTTCTTGGTCTGCCCTTGAGAGAGCTGGGACGGTGAGTAGCCAGCCCTGGGAGTCGTATTTGTCAGTGCTGGTTAATGTTCACCTGCTGGGAGGGAACTAGGGGGGCAGTGGACCCCAAGAGGAGGGCTGGGATAGCGGCTGTCCGCAGAGAGGTACCCAGAGGCTGCGGAGCCCCGGACCTCAGCCCCCTCCTCCCCCCAGTGTTCTGCCTGGAAGGTCGGCGGGTCCTTGCAACACTGCTGAGGCAGGTAGGGACCTGGCCTGTTGTGCAACCGGCAGCTGTGCAGGGGAATTCCTCCCAGGGCTCCGGGCTCTGCCCTGCCCTGCCCTGGAGTCTGCATTTTTTGGAAAGCTTTGTGGCACCCTGGTCCCAGGGGAGCAAAGGCTTTGAGGAGGCTGGCCTGCTTCCAGGTGTCACACAGCTCTGGGACGGGGGAGATTTGAATACGGCCAGGTTTGGGGGGCAGCCCCCTGCCCCCTGGGATGGCTGCCAGCCCTTGACACCCCCACACAGAGAGGCGGGGCTGTGCTCCCACAAGGGAGCCAGAGAGGCCCATCCAGACTGGGGGAGCCTGGCTCAGGCCTCGTTCCCCCTGACCCCTGCTGGCCTTTGTCCCTTCGCCTGCCACCCCTGGCCGGCTGGAGCAAGCAGGGCGAGGCCACCCTGCCTTCGCCCGACTTCCCAACTCCCAGTCTTGTGGGGCTGGGCAAGCTGTCCCAAGGAGAAGGGGGAGTGCCTCAGGCTTCTGTGGGTGACCCCTGCTGGGGAGCCCGGAGCGATGGGCAAGCTACTTAACTCCTCTGGGCCTCCATTTCCTCATCTGTGAAATGGAGAGAGGAGAGGCCTGCCTTGTTAGGTTTTTGTAAGGTGAAGAGCGTTGTCTAGCTCACATCAGTCGCACATGCAGCATGTGGCAGTGGGGCCTGGGGCCCCTGTGCCTGGCCTTGGGCTGGGCCACACAGCCCTGCAGATGAGGACACTCAGTTCCTGGCCTGTTTACACAGTGGAGCCGGGGAGAGTCAGTGCCCACCCCCCAAAGGTGTCTCCCCCCACCCCCAATGCAGGCCCTGTTTCTGAGCACTCCGTGTGCCGGCCACATGGGGAAGGGCCTGCTCATTGGCTCTTGGACCAGACACCTTGGGCCTCAGACGGGGAAGGTGGACTTTCTTCATGGTCTGCTGGAAGGGAAGGTAATGGCCTGGCTGGTGGCATGTGTGCCCTTGTCTTTGGGAAAGGGCGGCATTCTCAGGTGCCTGTGTGTGTGTGTGTGTGTGTGTGTGTGTGCGCGCGCGCGCGTGCACACACGCCGTCCCATCCTCACCCTGTCTGGGGGCCTGCTCAGCCCCACCCTGTGACAGGGTCCTCTCACCTGCGTCCCTCCCAACCCAGCGGCCCTGTGGGTGTCCCAGAGGCCAGTGCCAGCCTCATGCAGGGCTGGGAGCGGGCTGCACCCCGGGGGCGGAAACAAAACAAAACAAAAACCCACCTCCAACCCCACCCAGCCCACACCCGAGCCTCCTTATCTGTCTCTGCCGCCTGTCGCAATCGCTTGCTGGGTGCTGGGTTGAGAAATGCGATGGGGCAGATAGTGGCCAGGCGCTGAGAGTCTGGGGCAGTCGGACGGGTTTGGTTCCCGGGTGGAGGGCCTTCTCCCCAAGGAGAAACCCGGCCGGAGGTCACCTGCCACAGGACCGGGTGGCTGCAGCCTCGGGCCCGCTCCCAGGCCCCGGGCAGAGGGGCTTTGCTTGCTCGGAGCTGGGTCACGCCGTGGCCCCTCTCCTGGAGCTCCGCCATGGCAGGCACTTCCTGGGCCTCAGTTTCCTCCTCGGCCGTGGGGTGGGTGAAAGGCGTCTGTCTCTTCGGGATTGTTCGCACAGACGGGGAGCCGCAGGCCCCACGGCTGATAGCAGCGAGCTTCCGAGGCTCCAGTGAGCCCACGCCCAGCTGGGGCCCGGGGTCAGCTGTGGCGATACAGTCCTGAGCAGATTTAGGTAGGGAATGACTTACCCAACCAGAAGTCAAATTTCTGTTAGCTGGAACCTTCTGGAACGTAAATATATGCCGGAAGTAAGCAGAAAGGAGGCTCTCACCCTCCGGTCAGAGCCTCTGTTCTCAGAAAATTATATAAATCATTTGAAATCATGTAAATCATGGCGTCTTCGTAAGTTCATTATCGGTTTTTGTCTGTCAGCCTTTGACCTATTTTATCATAGGACGAGACCGTGAGGGCGGTTTGCGCGGACCCAAGGTCTGCAGGGAGAAGTGACAGCTCAGGAGGAGGCGGGAAATACCAAGTGTGGCCTGGGCCGCTCGGCGAGGCACTGGGGACTCCGCAGTGTCCACAGTGCCCTGGAAACGCAGGGAAGTGGGCAGGGTGGTGGCCCGGGCCCCTGGCGCTCTGGGGCAAGGCCGGAGCGAGGTGTGGCACCACGTGTGTTTTCACGGACAGACCCTGCTGGCCCGTGCGCCCGACGGCTGCCTCCCAGCGGCTGTGTGTGGCTTTGGAGAGGGTCACCGCCAGGCACATGCCCTCGGCTGGGCACAGGCCACCGTGAGCGCCTCTCCCAGGTCAGAGCCGAGACCCAGCCCAGCTGCGGAGGCCTGGCCTGGGCATCAGGAGATGGGCAGGACGCCACCTGGGCTGCCAGCGGCCAGTTCCAGGCAGGGGGTAGGTGCAAGCACATGGTATATAGCTGGGGTGAGGGGCAGGATATGGGTGACTACAATCCAGGGGGAAGGGGTCTCCGTTAGCCTGGGATGGAGCAGGGCTTGAGAGAAGGCTTCCTGGAGGAGGTGACAGCCTGTAGGTCCAGAGAAAGGAATGGATGGGGAAACAGCATGTGCAAAGGCCCAGAGTTGAGAGAGGAGTTCTGGGTTTGTGTGGGGAGGTCTCAGAGGCTCTGTTATGGGGTCTGGACTTGACCCTGTGGGAGCTGTGGAAACATTGTGTGTGGGAAGCAAGTTCCAGCTCCAGAAAATTCTCCAGGAACCCAGGAATCAGGCTTTCCAGGCTTCTGTTTGGGTGCTGTCCCAGCTGAGCAGCACTGCCCCCAGGGGGCCCCCTCGCCCACCTCTCCTGACTCTGGGTGTCAGCAGGACCAGGCAGGGCCGCTCAGCCCTGCCAGAGACAAGCTGTCCTGGGGCAGGCCTGGGCTGGGGCTGGGGTCTCCGGGAGGCAGCGGTGGCGGCCTCGGGAATGCTGGCAGGTCTGAGCCTGGCCTGCGTGTGAAAGCGTGCCATGCACGTGGGCACTGGGCTCATGGGAAGGGCCGGGGGCTCAGGGCTCCCCAGAGCGCAGCCAAGGAGTAGGACAGAAGAGGTCCAGGTGGCGAGGCCTCGTGTGCCAAGCCGGGATCGGCCCAGGGGCTCACACCTCCCCGTGGTGGTGGTGGTGTTCTCATTGAGCCTGGTGCCCCCCAACCCCTCCACCCCTGGGGCCCCTTGAGTTCAGGGAGCATTTATTGAGCACCTCCTGGGTATGGGAGAAGCGGGGGTGAGGCCCAGGAGGCCAGAGGGTGGGAGCTGTGTGAGGCTGGCAGAGTACTGGGGTGTGGACATGGCTTTGGAGAGCTCTCCCAGGCACCTGTAGGGAAAAGCCAGGAAGCAAAGTGTTCCTGTTGGGCAGGGGTCCCGGGGGTGCCTTAGGGCCGGATTTGAAAGCCTCTGATCAGGTGGGGAAACTGAGGCCCAGCAGGGCCTGGTGAGCTGGGATGGGCTGCCCCTGGGCTTCTAACGGTTTGGAGCGCTTTGTGATAACTGCCTGACAGTAAGGAGCTAATTAATTGCTGGGGGTTGTGGCTGGCCTCCCCTCCCCTGGGACCGTCCTCAGCCCCCCTCACTCTCTGGTGCTCCTGGCCATGTGCCTCACCCGGTCCCCTTCCTGCCACTTCCAGGCCCCCAGATGCGTGAATTCCACGAATCTTTCTCCATTCGCTGCCCTCGCCCCAGACAGAGGTCGGTTTTGTCTGTCGGGGGGGTGCCGGGCTGCCCACAGGGGAGTTGGGGATCCCCTTTCCCGCTGTTAGTGGGCCTGGATTGAATTTTCCTAAAGATTGGTAAAGAAAGACCCCTCTGCTGAATAAATAATAAAAAACCCAGTGATCATTTGTGGCCCGAATGCTCCTCCTGCGTCACCCTCCCCCACAGCAGGGGTTTGCCAGCCCTGGGTGCCCGGGCCGCTTCCTGCCCACTTCCCTCGCTGGCTGGCTGAGGCTGGTTGTCCAGCTGGGGCTCAGCGTGGGTCTGGCCTGTGAGGGGAGTGGGCGCACCCGGAGCTGAGCCTCCTTGTCACACCACAAAGGACAGGTGGAACGCTCTGGAGCCATCTGGGGGTCCCGGGGCTGGGGAAGCCGGCAGGGCTGCGGAGCAGTGATACAGTTGGCATTGCTGAGTGCCTGCTGCCGTCTTTCAGCCGGATGGTCCAGGCTGGTTTCTTCCCGGCCACTGTACCCCGAGGACAGGAGGCGGTGGGAGCCCCCAGGCCCTTCCCTGCAATCCCGGCTTCCACCCTGAGGCTTTCTGGGGCCCGTGGGCTAGGCTCCCTTTCCAGCTGCCCGCGGCCTTGACGGGGCCTTGGGGTGCTGGGTTGGCGTCTGGCCACCTCCTGATGGTGACTGGCTGCCGCTCTGCCTGTCCTGGGGGCGGGGCAGAGGCGGCAGGAAGCAGGTGTTCCTTTCCGGCTTCCACCCCTGCTGGTCACCTGATCGCGCTGTGACAAGGAGGCCTGGATTTGCCCCCGGCCTTGCACACCGTGGGGGTCGGAGGCCCAGGGTTCAAACCGGGCCTCTGCTGAGCCTGTCTGTGTGGCCTGCCTGGCTGGTTTCTTTTCCCAGAGGACGGGGGTGGGGACGTGTGGGGGTGGGCTCCTTGTCCAGTGGCCCAGTCTGAATGCTGCCCCGTAGGCTCGCTGCTCTGAGGTCTGGTAAAAGCTTGTTAAAAACGCAGGAGCCATCTTAGGCCCCCATCGGGGAGACGCATTGGCTGTGGGGGCCTGTCCCAGACCCCCAGTATGAGGGCTGAGCTGGGGGTCTGGGGCCGCCATGGGAACAGTTGTGGAAGTTCGTCCTAAAAGGAATAGCCCCTCCTAAGTCCTGGGGTCCCTGTGAGTGGGGGGCTGCCCGCTGGAGGGTGGGCACGTGGGGCTGAGGTGGGGGCCGCGAGGACTGCCTGTCTGTGGCAGGGGAGGCCGGGAAGGGTCCCATCCCCAGTGCCTGTCAGAGCCCAGGTGAGCCCTGCCTTTTCCCTGGTCTGGGAACCCAGGAGGCCTGGCAGGGTTTTCAAGGTGCCTCTTCCAGGGAGCCCCCTAGGGAGCCCCACACTGTGCCTGGCTCGGGCTTTCCTCTCCCCGACTGCTCCGATGTGGTCTGATAGCAGAGAGCGGGCCTTTGGTGTCAGACTTGACTCTCCCTGCTGTCCAACTCATCAAATTAGTGTTGTGACCATTTTGCTAATTTGTTTATCAGCTAATTGATTCCAGAACTTTCTTCGGGTCAGGCCTCGGAGCCAGAAGGCAACTTGGAGATCCTGCCTCTCCAAGGGGGAAACGGAGGACTCCCTTGAGGCAGAGTGGCTGCTCCCACGTGTGCCTTGCCTCCACCCCAACCCTGCCCTGGTCTTTGACCCAGTGTGGGCTGAGGGCCTACTGTGTGCAGAGGCGGGTTTGAGGACCTGCCCAGCTGTCACTGCACCCGGCTCGTATATAGCCGCCTCCTGCTCTTTCCAGCCCAGGTCCAGCCCAGTGGGGCTGGGACAGTGGTGGCAGGCAGGTATGGCTGACAAATGGGGCCGTGGGCGCTGAGGTGTTGCAGCTTCCCCAGACTGACCGCCTCCAATGATTCATCAGGGACTTGAGCGCTGTCAGCGGCCCTGCTGTCATTTGTTGGTAATGAGCTTTCTCATTCTGTAATTTGTGTCCTAATTGCCAAGCAAACGAGTCATGGCTCTGATTAAAATCGGAGGGACTCTGGAGGTGCCTCGTTGGGGAGCAGACCTGTGGCAAGTGACCAGGTGGAGGCAGAAGGTTCTGGAATAAGAGCTCAGGCTCCGAGCGCCTTGGGCCTCCTCCCGGTCTGGCCTGGGCAAGGGATCCCCTGCCAGGCTGGAGCGAGCTCCCTAGGGCGTTGGAGTGTTCCCATAGCCTCAGCTGCCATGGGAACGCCCGAGGCATGGCCACCCGGCTTGGCAGGGCCGCCGGCCCTCTCCCTGCCCTGGACTCCCCTCCCCCACCCCCCCGGCTTGCACTGCTTTTCCTGGCCTCTATCCCACTGCCCACGTGTGTTGGGAGGGGACAAGGCTCACGGCATACCCTGCTTTCACCAGGTTACTGGGTGCCTGTCACCCCTGGGCTAACACCCGACCTGCTAGTCAGGGTAGAGCCATGCCGCGTGTGGCAGCTCAGCACAGGTTGTCCTCCCTGCCTGGACACACCCCGTCCCCCGCAAGGGGACTCCTGCTCACCTCACATCTCAGGTCCGAGGTCCCTGCCTGGAGGTGGGGGCGTCTCCTGGGCGCCTAGCCTGAGTTGGGGTCCCCGTCAGATGCTTCTGGAGCCCTCCGCATTCCTCCCTCCTGCCACAAGCACCACATGATGGTGGTTTGTCCTGTCCAAGGCCTGTCTCCCGAACACCACCGTACCCAGTGCCCAGCGCCCAGCCTGGTGCCAGCAGGCTTCTCTGCCAGATGTGCAAAGTGAGTCAGTGGTGGCATCCCCGGTTGCCCGGCCGCGTCCATGACTGGGGCTCCTTCTCTCTCCCTGGTGGGCCCACGGCTTCCTGAGTGGTCCGGCCACACCAGGCTCCAGGCTGGCCATGGAGGCACTTGTGGTCATTTCCTCTGAGCTGGAGAGATGGGAGGCCCCAAAGGAGTGAGTCTCAGGGTCTGTGTTGGAGCTGAGTCCACCACCGCTTTCTGGGTGCCCTTGAGTGGCCGGGGCTGGTGGCCAGGCCAGGCTGGTGGGGCTCAGAGCGAGGAGGGGGCTTCTCCCAGCCTGGCTCCCAGGCCACTCTCCTCCCTGCCCAGTGTCCACTGTCCCCACTGTCTCGCTGCTCTCCCCTCCCCCACACCCCAGCCCCAGGCTGGGGCCTTTCCTCGCTGTCACGAATTAGAGCGGAGCTGATGCTCCCTCCTGCCACCCCATTTCCCCAGCCGTCTGAGGGGGTACCTTTGGCCTCCCAGGGTGCTCTGCCTGCAGACGGGGACTCTTCTTGGGTCATTGTGTCTCATGATGGATGTAACCTGAGTAATGACTGTGGGCGAGTGGGCAGTACACCTCATTGCTCTCTGTGATCGCACAGCCCATTGGTAACACGGCTGCTTTGGAGGTGCCCCCACCCTGGGGAGCCGAGCCGTGGGCACAGCTCGGCTCAGCCCCTGTACACACCCCCTTCGCTGCCAGGCGGGGAGAGGTGGAAGGCATCCATTTAAAGGATTAGCTAATTTCACAGCTCACTGGTTTCCCATCTAAGCACCCAGCCCTAATGGGCCTGGCGTGGACCCCACAGGCCACTCTGTGGGGTGCCTAGGCCCTGCCCCTCACCCCTCACCCCTGCAGGGGCACCTGCCTCCGTGGGGCTGTCTGCCTCTGCACAGCTTCTGTGACTTGCCAGCACTGCCTTCCAGGAAGACCCGACCTAAACGGTGCACATGGGCAGAGAGTTGTGCGAAGCGGCCGCAGGAGCCCTGTGTGTGTGCCGGGTGCCGACAGCAGAGTGGCACCCGTCCGTCCCGAGCACAGCCCTTGGAGGAAGGCCCTCCTCTGGGGCAGTGCCCGCTCTCCAGTGCCAGTGGGGTGCAGGCAGGGCACCGGCCAGTAGGAGCTGCTGGGCAGGCCCACTGAGGTGATTCTGGGCAAACGCTGTTACGTCGCTTTTTGCAGAAACGTTGGGCTCCTGCTTTTGTCATCTCTGCTTGTTTTAGCCATGTTTTTTTGGGAAGAAACCTCAACAGAGAACTTTTTAACTAGAAAAAAGAACGCTCCCGAGAAAGATGGTGGTTTGTGCAGTGGGTGGGGCTGGGAAGGCACCCGCCACCCACACTGGGTCTCCTCCTCCGGCCCGCTGTTCCGGACTTTTCCACCGTGGCAATGCGAGGGACCTTTCCCCCTAAATCTCAAGCTGAATTAAGACATCAGCTGAGCTGAGTGTCTGAGGTTTACAGTGTCTTGCCTGTGAAGTCCAGGTGTTCAAGTCCAGGCGCAGAAGATGTGAGGCAGGAGCTTGTGCGTCCAGAAAGGGCAGAAGGCCCAGTGAGCGCCCGCCGTGGGCCCCGGGAACCCCTGCGTGCCGTGAGGCCCCCGCCGGGCGAGGACAGGCCAGCCGACCCACCGAGAGGCTCCGGGACCGGTCTGGGGTTGGCGTCTTTGCCGACAGGAGACCGCCTCCCCGCTGGGCACCCAGCTGTCAGGCTTGGTCTCTTTACATGTCCCAGTGGCCCGAGAGGACAGTGTACAGCTGTGGGAACTGAGGCTCAGATGGGGCTAGTCAAGACCCCAGCTGGGGCTGTGCCCTGCCCTCCTGGCCTTGACCCACCCAGACCCTCTGGGTGGCTTCCTGGCGGAGTGCCCCGTGTCAGGCTCTGCCAGGCGGGCAGAAGGGCGGCAGCCATGGGGTGCTCTGGGTTTGGGGAGACCATGTGTAGGCCGTGCCGTGCCGTGCCCAGCCCTGCCTGTGGTGACGTTGGGGCTGCCTGGGTCACTGGCACTGACGGGGTGGGAGAGAGGAGCTGGGAGTGTGGGCTGCCGGTGCCCAGGGCTGGGGCTTTTTGAACACGATAGATGAGGATCTTCAACCCCTCCTCCCTGTTACAGATGCTGAAACAGGCTGGAGAGAGTTGTGCCCTGTCGAGGTCATCCTGCGAGGGGGGACAGTCCCACAGCATCCGAGTGGCATTGCTCATGGCAAAGGCTGTTTAGTTTTAGGTGGGGAATAGATCTGGAGTCTGGCTGCAGCGATGAAGGCAAGCCGTCCACATGAGCCCGTGGGTGGCCCGAGAGGTGGGGGGTCAGGGGTCAGGGGTCAGGTGAGTGACCTCTCGGAGTGTACTTCTGTCTTGGCTGGAGCCCTAAAATTGTAGGATCTTGTCAGGCGCCTGCTCTCACCCCTTCCTCCCTGGGGGTGGGAGTGACGTTGCATCAGCATCTCTCAGCCAGCCCTGGGGCTTCAGCGGTAGCCGTGGAAGAGGCGCTGGGCCCGGTCACAGATGGGAGCCGGAGAATCACAGACGCCAGGGCCCCAGCAGGGAGGCCTGGGGGGGCACTGTGATCCTGGGGGGTGTCTCCAGTATCGGTGCTGCCTGGGTGGTCTCTGGCACAGGCAGGGGAGGGGGTGGCCCCTCCTGCACGCTCGCTGCCCCTCCCGGTCCACGGGCCTTGGCACAGGCTCAGGAATTCCACATTATCTCAGGCCCTTCCCAGCTTCCTCAGCAGGGTGCAGGGCTGCTGTCTTCCCAGGCCACATCTGGAACAAGTTACCCGAGGGTGTCGGCGGCAGAGGGCCGGCTGCAGCGGCCTCCCAGGGGGAGCGGAAGCGGCTCCCTCCCCGGTACCAGCTGAGCTGCCCCCCCCCCCAGCCCTGCGCCCCCTGGGCAGGCTGAGGCTGAGCTGGCCATGGGAGGGCAGGTGTCCGCTGCCCCGGCTGGGGCTGCCTGGTCTTTTTGCTTCCAGAAGCTGCCCCTGGAATATGGTGTCAGGGTATGGAGGGCCAAAGGGACTGTCCATGGCCCATGGGGTGCTGTGTCTGAGGCCATGCAGTGCCCCCAGACCAAGGACTGACGCCTGCCTCCAAGGGCCGGCTTCCCCTTTGGAAGGGTGGCTGGGGCGGTGGCCTTGGGCCTCTGTGGGCAGGTGGCACAGAGCAGTCAAGGAACCAGCCACCGGGAGCTGGGATGTGAACTTGGCAGGCTCTTAGCCCCTTGCCAGGCTGTTAGGGCTGCTGGAGGAAGGTGTGGTGGCTTCTCTTGCCTCAGCCTGTGTGACATCTGCCCTGGGTATTGTGAGTGCTTCCCAGGCCTCGACTTGCCCACCTGTGCAGTGGGCACATGGGAGCACAGGCACACCCCCAGGGGCCCGGGGATGACCTTAACGCCTGCAGGTGGAGAGCTGTGAGGGGTGACGCCTGTCGGTCTTGTGGCACCTTGTTCGCACCTCTGGGTTCCTGTCCCTCAGGGACCCGCCCAGTCGTCTCTGGCAGCCACGCTGGTTCCTGGGCCATTCCACCAGCAGTTTTTTGCTGACCCTGCAGCAACTGCTAATTAAGCTAATAGTTCCCAGCGCGCTCCCTGACACCAGGCGATGGCATCGGCCTTGCTGGAGATCCTTGCCGATAAGACACTCCCTGCCTGCTCAGGGTCATTTGTTATTAAACAAACACGGTGTGGTTCCTTAGCCGACTCCCCGTGCTTTGGAGGCACTGGCCTGTGCTGCTGGGTGCCAGGCCTGGTTGCCCAGAGAGGGCACCTGGCTACAGCAGGCGGGGACCTGGGGTCCCCTTTCCCTCGGTGGGATTCCCGCCGTCGGAGGGGCGAGGGCAGGGCGCTTTCTCAGCTGGAGCCCAGGGGTCTGGCCTGAGAAAGCCCCACCCTCAGCCGGAACAGCAGCCTTGTTATCACTTTGTTCTCACCCGTTCTCACCCGGGCACTCCCCTCTCCGTAAGGTAGACAGCGCGGGGCTGCGGGCATTAAAACGAAACCTTTTCCTGGGCCCCATCTCCGTTAGCCTCTGTCCCTGGAGAGGCCTCCTCCAGGTAAACGAGGGCACGCCCAGGTACGAGGCCCCGCCTGCTGCCCGCCCTGGCTCCCCCCATGCCCGGTGCCCCCATTGGCTCAGCAGACGCGGGGCGCAGCCCCCTTCCGGGAAGAATGGATGCTGCCCCTCCAGGCGGCTGTCCCAGGGCCCCGGTGAGGTGCCCCAGGCCTGCTGCTCTCCTGCCCCGATCACTGTGTCCACACTGGGCTACTCCGCCTGGTGACCCCCACTTACCTCCCTTACTTCTGCCCTGGTTCACTCGCCATCTCCCCCCAGTGAGTTCTCTGTCATGTCCCCAGATCTGGAACCGCGCCTGGTGTGAGAAAGCCCCCGGTCCACATCTGATGAAGGGAGCACGGTTATCCTCACTGGGAACTTCACCTGCCGGTGCCGTCTGGCTGTGCAGAGCGTTTCGGGATTTCACAGCCTGTTGTGTTGTGACTGCCCGTTACTCTTTCCTGTCACCCCTGCGAGTTGGCTAGGCATTGTGCTGGACCGTGGCGTGGTGAGGCCCCGGGCAGTGGCAGGACCCAGGGCCTTGCACACAACGGAGCTCAGACCACGGCAGGGCGGGCCAGACGTTCTAGGAGAGGCCGCTGCCCGGCCCGACGCTGACTGAGGGGGTGCTGCAGTCATTGGGCCAGTGCAGTGTCCCCTCCGCCACCTCGTTTCTCATGCCTCCTGAGGGTCACGTGGTAAGGGAGTCACCTCCAGCCTTGACCCCACACGCCCACCAGACGCCCCTCCTGCTGGCCGGCGGGCTCCCTGCTGGCCTGCTCCTCCGGGCGTGGCCTTGGGCAAGTCCCTCCCTGGGCCTTAGCTGCCCCCTCTGTGGGCTGCTGCCGCCCTGAGCGCCAAGCGGGGCCATTTCCCTTTAGCGCGGCGTGCCCTCGAGTGGCAGCTGCTGCCCCGCCTCGCTCTTGCTTTCACTTAAAACTCAGCCTGGACTGAAGCAGGGTGTGTTTTGGTTAACCCCACCAGCTGTGTGTGGACAGTGAGACAACCCTGCGAGGGGCCCACGGGCCTGGGCTGGCGGGGCGCCATGGGCACTGGGGCGCTTGGTGCTGCTGAGAACGCAGGCTTCAGGGGCACTTTCTCTTTCTGGATGCGCTCTCCCCGGCTTCGCTCAGGCTGGTCCGTGGAGCACTCTCATCGCCATGTCATGGCCTCGGCTCGCAGAGGAGCAGAGGCCAGTGGCCCATTTTCAGCTTGTACCCCAGGCTCACTGGCCTGCGGCCTGGCCCCTGGGCGTGGGAAGCAGGCTGTGGGCATGGCTTGGTGCCTTTGAAGTGGCTCCGCCAGTGTCTGGTGAGTCCCAAGTCACCGGGGGCAGAGGGGGCCCTGAGCTCCAGCCCGAGGCCTCACCGCCCTTCGCATGGCCAGGCGGTGTGGCGGGCAGACAAGATGGCAGCCGCCTGCTCCCAGTGCTGCTGGGTGTGGGAAGCAGGCGGTGATGTGACTGGCGGTGTTGAAATAAGTGCTTGTGGGTTTCCTAATATCCTGCCAGCCCGTCACAGGACTACGTGTCAGGATCCTGGGTGCCAGGCCCCGCGGGGGCCCCTTCTCAGGGTCCCTGGCGCCCCGTTTCCTCCCCCGCTGCTGCCCAGGGTGCTGGCAGAGGTCATGGCAGGGTGACATTATTCGGGGCCTACGTAATCCTCGTGACCCTCCCATTTTAGGGAGGTCAGCTGGCTTTGGTGTGGAGGTTGGGATTTGAACCCAGGCTTTGGAGTCTGTGATGTGGTTGTCCTCAGGCCAAGGGCTTCTCACCAGCCCGGTGGGCACACACCAGTCTGATGGCAGAGGGTGGTGGCCGCGGGTCCCAGCCCCCCATGCCCTCCAGGGGGTGCCCAAACTATGGACGTGGGTCCCTTGCTGGGCAGACTCCCCCGTTGAGTAGACAGTGGGAAATGGGAGTTTTAGGCAGGACCAGGTGGCCTTCCCCTCTTTTCAGCTGGAACGGGGCCTGGCTTCTGGGCTGCCTGGCAGAGAGAGGGCGGTGGCCGTGATGGCTGCACAGTCACTCATCACCTACCGTGCTCCAAGCACTTGACTTTGGGGGATCGTGCCTCCTTCCCTGTGACCTCCCGGGTGGGTGGCCTCGCTGAGTGTTTGGAGGAGGCAACCTGGGCACAGAGAGGCGGAGTGGCCTGCTGGAGGCGGGGAGCCGGTGTCCAGGCGTTTGGACGCTGGAGGCCTCTCTCTGGGATTCCGCCGGGTCAGACCGGGAGGAGACGGGCAGTGGGCGAGTGCTGTGCTAGAGGCGCATTGCGGCCCTGCCACCCTGAGCTGTGCGGCTTCCCGCGGGTGGCTGGGCCTCTCTGATTACTGAGGGGACTCAGCTGGCCTAGGCGTGGAGCTGGCCAGGATGCTTCCAGAACCTGGCGGGCTGGGTGAGAGGAGGAGGAACGGGGCTCACGGCTGCCTCCCCAGCGAGGGCTGCTGCAGACCCCAGCCAGGTCCTCAGCTGGGTGGGGTCTGGGGTTCTAGGAACTCGTGGTCTGCCTGACGGTCACCCCGTTGCCCGTCAGCAGGGGTGGGGCCCTGGAGACAAGGCTCTTATGGATGAGGAAGCAGGCACCCAGAGAGGGTGAGGGGCTGGGCCAGCGCCACACAGGCAGCGGGGCCGGGGGCAGTGGAGAGGGGCGCCAGGGGACCCGTACTCTGGTAAGGTGGAAGTTTCGTGGTCAGGTGGGAAGGGCGATGTGGGTTCCAGCCAGCGCCACTTAGCGCCTTCACTGGGACTGGGGGCGACAGTAAGGGGAAGGATGCTGACCCTCACGACGGCGCTGGTTATTATCCAGCACCTGCTGTGCGCCAGGACCTGTGGCTGCGCCCGCTTCAACACGTGCCTCTCACCGGGCACTGCTCAGCGCCTCCTTGGCCAGGGGTCCCGTGCGCCTGCCTGCCGCTCTCCTGGGGTTGTAGCTGGGGTGGTCGCCCTCACGGTGGGCCTGCACGTAGGGCTCTCCCGTCTGTCACCCAGACGTGTGGGGAGCCCAGGGGTTGGCTTACGGGTATGCAGGAATCTACGGCACAGTAGCTGGAGGGATGCGAGTGGCACCTCATACAGGAAGCCCTCCTCGATATCTGTACCCCTGCCCCCTTGCTGCATCACTGACAGACGGGGCCCCTTGGGCTCCTTGAAAAGCCTGACTCTGGACTGGGCATCCCTGGGCAGGGCCTGGCCTTGCTTCTCTGTCCGTTCCTAGTGCAGGGACGGAGTGGGTGGAGGTGCCCCACCAGCAAGCGCTCTATGACGTGTGAAGGGAGCTGAAACCCAGTGGGGCTGAGTCCGGTGCCTGTGGCCCTGCCCAGCCATGGGCCCCTCAGCCAGGGCTCGAGCCCAGGTCTGCTGCTGGCTGTGGGTCCCCTGTGTGAACCACCTGTGGGGACAGGTAAGAAAAGGCCACCTTAGTGGTCACTCCTCCACGTCCACTGCCCCCTAGCCAGGTCCTTCATATGTGACATCTCTTTGCAGAAGAGGAATACAGGCTCAGACAGGCTGCTTAACCTTCGTGGGTTGCACACTTGTCGGTGCCTTGGGCTCTCTTCGTAAGATGGTCCTTGCTTGGCTGGTCCTTAAGAACGGCGGTGAATCCTGTAGCCCATATGGGACCATTCCTCGCTCCCCCACCCCCACCCTATCCATCCATCCGTTTAGTAAGTCTTTATTGGCGCCGGCTGTGTCAGGCCCCAGTGAACCAAGTTGGGGCTCCTCCCTTCAGACAGGTGGGCTGGGGGCATCTGCGGTGTGATGAGTGCTCTCAGAGGGTATGCAGTGGAAGAGACCCCTAGCCTGCCTGGGGGGGTCAGGGCTTCCAGGAGGAGGTGTTTGAACTGGGTTGGAGAAGCCAGGAGACGTGTAGGGAGAGTTTCTGGCACTTGAAACAGCCTGCGAGCTCACAGGCGAGACAGCTGGTGCTTTCCTGGAAGTGACCTGGTTCCCAGGGCTAAGGCTGGAGAGTGGGCAGGCCTGGGAGCACGGGCACTGTGGCAGGGCGGGCGAGGCGGAGGGCCGGGGCGGCTGCTGTGGCCCGGGCCTGGGAGCACGGGCACTGTGGCAGGGCGGGCGAGCGGAGGGCCGGGGCGGCTGCTGTGGCCCGGGTTGGCCTGGGCACCCCTGGAAATCTTCCTGCCTCCAGAGTCACAGCGGCTTCTGGGGTCTGGGCTGGCCCATTTGGGGTCTGGGAGATGGGTGAGCTTCGTGGAGGAGGCTCGGGGGCCTGTGGTGGGCCTCGCCTTTCTGGAGCTCCAGGCATGGGCTGCCCTGGGGCTGCTGTGGGAAGCGGGTCCTAGGCCGCTGGCCGAGGCTGCAGGCAGGCCCTGGCCCAGAGCAGACCCAGTTCATCTTGGGGTCAGCCCAAGACCATGCGGATGGGCTGCTGGGTCAGCCGGCTCATCTTACAGCCGAGGACACGGGCTCCCTGCCCTCCTGGCGCCCGTTCCAGCTCACGTTGGGAGAAGGTTTCAGGGTCTCTGAGTGGGTGGGGTTTTGGAGGAAATCAAGTCTGCGTTTGGCTTGGATGGTGTTTCTGTGGGAGTTTGTGCAAGAGGCTGGTCAGGGCGATGCTGAGAAGGTAACTCCCCCACCCCCAAAATGAAAAAAACAAAACAAATCAACCTCCCTGCAACTGTGTTATCAAAGCCAAGCAAAGAAAGTAAACGCAGCCACTGGGCCCCTCCCCACAGGGCCAGGCCCTGCCCCCCTTTCCCGTGTGCTCGCCTCTGTACTTACCGTTTTTAAACAAAACGGGATACAGATTTCCCATTTCTATCCAAGTTGGGGTCTCCTGCAGGAAGGAGGGACGCCCCTTCTTTTGGGGGAGGAAGACGCGGCCAGGCCTTCTCATGGCCGGCGGAGGAGACAGCCTGAGTGGCTGCGGAGACTTTGGACCCGGATCCAGGGCCCGCACCGTTCACAGCCCAACCCCTCCGGAGGTGCCAGCCACCCCGAGGGCTTTCTAGGGGCTGCTGGGCCCCCAGGTGGGCGCGTGTGCCCATGTCTGTTCGTCTGCACTACCCCTTCTAAGTGGTCTGGGGGTCCCTGTGGTCAGCCCCCCTGTGGCCCCCGTCCGCTCACCTCCCCCCACGGGTGCCGCCCCCTCCCGCCCCTGCACTTTGTGCCCAGGCAGCCTTGGGCTCACGCCTGGCCTGCCCCGACCAGCTGTGTGGCCTCGGGCAGGTTGAATTTTGTGTCGCTGAGCCTTAAGTTCCCCTTCTGTAAAAAGTGATGTCTGTGGGTGTTTGGAAAAGCTGGACGAAGAGCGAGTTCCAGACTGCCCAGCGCAGGGTCCTGTGCACGGGGGACAGGGCCCCTCCCCCTGCCGTGTGCAGGGGGTCTGGGTGTGTTGCGCAGGCACCTTTTTCCCATCTGTAGACGCAGGGGCTTGGGGGAGGGGTCCACCTGGCTGCCAGCATCTAAGACCAACCGGGGGCCTAGGCTGTGGGGGCCGCGGCGTCTGAGCAAGGCAGGGGCCCCGGGGTTGCTGGCCCTGTGGAGGGCTGCAGTGGGTGGGTGCAGGGGCGGGGCTGGCGGGCTGGCCTCTGGGCCAACTGGTCTGTGGGCCAGGCCCCACGCTGCTCCTCTGCCCCGGCAGGCTCCCGGCCGATGTCCCTAACCTGCGCTGGCAGGTTCTTGTGGTCCTGCAGACTTGGCCACGTGGGGAGCCCAGCGAGAGGCTGCATGGGGGTCAGACTTCCTAGCTTCTGGGAGCCGGTAGGGAGCAGAACCCCAAGCTCTCTGCTTCCAGGCTATGAGACTAGGGGAGCCCCACCCTTCGTTCCTGGAGGCCCCTGGGCAGCGGGGCAGTTACTGCTGTCAGCCGGGTCATCCGGCCACTGATGGGCAAGCTGTACCCTCCTGTAGCACCCTGCGCTGTCCCCAGTACAGGGGTCATGGCTTGTCCTCGTGGCCGCCTGACCAGGGGCCGGGTGGGACTAGGGGACAGGTGGGACTAGGCGACCGGCTGGGCTGCCCTGCAAACCCCACCCTGACCTCCAGTCACACCAGGGCCATGGGGGTGAGGCCCAGAGGGGTGGGGTCCCCGCCACGGAGCGCCCCCATGGGTGGCCCCTGTTCAGAGCTGCCCTGCTTGGGGTGGCACACGCTCGCAGGGCCACTCTGCCTGTGCTCATCCCCGCGGAATGCTCGCACGTGAGCCCCACTCAGCCCGTCAGCCCCAGTCCCCGCGGTTGCGGCTCCTGGACCCCATGGGCTTGTCTCTTCTTGGACTCTTGGAACCTGCTCTTGGGTGCTGTCCTCTTGCAGCCCGCCGTGCGGCTGTCCGTCCCGTTTTTTTCTTGTCCTGTGAGGAGGCGAGACTCAGATGTTCTCATGTTCACTGTGGAGGGCGTCGTGGGTCGCTGGCCTGGGTGGCAGGGCTCTTCCACCGGGGAGCGGGTTCGGGGTTCGCGGCTGTCCCAGGGTCTGGGTTACACCCCCTGGGCTCAGCCCTTTGCATCGATTGTTAAACTTGGGGAGCGCGATCCCTGATTGCATCGTGGCTGGACAAAGGCCCAGGCGTCCAGTGCCTCGGGTGGAGCTGGGGTCTTGGCCCTGCCCCACACATGCCATCTGCCCCGTGTTGGATTTTGCGGGGAGTGAGAAATACCCTGTTCTTCTAGAGATTTACAATTCTTATTCTGGTTTGCTTTTAAAATTCTGTGTGTGTGTGTTCGTGTTTTAATTGGTCACAGGCTCCTGCTGCCCAGACCAACTTGTGTCGCACCCCCCTCAGGTCTGGGGGGTGGGGGTGCTGGGGAATTGATGGGGTGCTGAGTGAGGCCCCTGCTCTGTCAGCCCCTGAGGGGCTGAGAAAATGCCAGTGGCAGGGCCAGCTAGGGGCTGGGTGGGCCTGCAGGCTCCTGGCCACCTCCTGTGGGGTGAGGCCCCATGGTCCTGGACACTGTCCTCGTGGGCGCTGGGTGGATGGCAGTGCCAGGGGCGATGAGCGGGCTGTCCGCTGACTGGACCTGGCCACCAGAAGTGCGCTGAGCAGGGGCTGGAAGCTGGCAGTGGCCGCTGGGCACGGTGAGGGAAGGGCAGGGAGTGCGGGCGCGGCCCTGGGCTCCCGGGGGTGCCTGTGTGATGGCTGCGCACAGGACCCTGCCCCAGGGCCCTGGCCCCCTGCCTGTGTGGGGTCCTGGGCCCCAAGCAGCGCCGGAGCCAGGCCGCCCTTGGCTGTGACTTTGTTTTGTTTCCTCGAGTCAGATTGTCCTCCATCCTGTGCCCGGAAGAGAGGCCTGCTTCTGTCCTCGGGTGGGGCCACGAACCCCTTGCTTTCCCTCGGGGGTGGGGGTGGGGCCTGTTAGTCAGCAAACTCTGTTGCTGCCGGTCACTCTCCTGCTGTCACAGCCCCCGGATCCGGGCCGGACTCCGGGGCCGCTGCGCCTCACTGGCCCTCCGCACACACCGCGTCTGTGGTGCTGTTCCCTGTCCTCCCTGCTGGTCCTTGCAGTGCCCCACCCGGCCCCTTTGCCTTTACTGCTCCTTCAGGCCCCATCCCCATTCGCCTGCACTGGGGGAGGCCCCTTGTCCCACTTCCTGCGGGTTCCCCGAGCTGGGGGCCTGAGTCCGCCCCCTGATGCCGAGGGAGCCGATGGCCTGTGTGGGAGTGAGGCGGGGGAAGGGAGCCTGGCCGTCCCAAGGTGGACACAGCACTGCGGGCTCCGGGGCGCTCCTGGGACAGGGCTTGCCTTGCTCTCTGGCTGTCTGTGGGGGCTGCATCTGGGGCCTCTGGTCAGGAGGGGTCCCGCCCCCGGAGTGGTGGGTGGGACGGTGGGCATGTGGCCCTTCTGCGTCAGAGGCCTGCTCTGGCCCTTTGAGCCGAGGGGTGGCTGCCCCCTGACCACTGGCGGGGCCTTGCCCTCCTGGCCGTTGCCCTTGTTGGCCCCCCTAGTTCTTGGGAGGTGACAAGACATAGCCCATTGACAGCTGAGACCTTGGGCTGGTCTGAGCAGAAGTCAGGCTCTGGCCCAGCGCCTCCTTGAGGCGGCCTTCACCGAGCGGCCCTGGCCAGAGCCCGAGACCCAGAGGCCTGTGGCCTGTAGGGGACTGGCCTGGCCCTAGCCGGCCCCTAGGGCGTAGCTCAGCCTCTCATGGGGAGTGCCAGCAGCCTGGCCTGGATTCGGAGGGTCTGGCTCTCGCCCGGTTGGTCAGCATGGGGGGCCTCCCGAGGAGGCGGGTGGGTCTGGGCCCCCAGGCTCGTTCCTCATGGCTCGTCTCTGGGTCCCTAGGGCCTTCGGGATGGGGCTCCAGCCCTACAGGGGCTGCATTGCCTGGGCCGCCTGCCAAGTGCGGCCTTCCTGGGTCTCTCCCTGGAGCCCCTCTGCGGTGCGGTGCCTGGCTGGCCCCACAGTGTTGGGGACATCTGGTTCCCAGGCCCGTCCCGCCGTCCGCGGCATCAAGTCTGGACAGGTGTGTGTTCAGGGCAGCCGCCCGCGGTGGGGGCCGGAGGTGGCGTGCCGGGCCTGTGAGTCACGCCGATCCGGGAGCAGGGGCGGCAGGGGCTCGGCTGCGTGCCGAGGCGTGTCGCTGGCCTGGCCTGGGAAGCCACGGGGGAGCGGGGTGGGGGGCCTGCCTCGGGCCTCCTGGAGAAGCTGGGATGGGGTCCAGCCCTCTGACACTCTGCCTCCCACCAGGCCGGGGAGGCTGGGCGGCCGTGAGGAGTGGGAGGCTCCCAGGTCAGCGCTTCCCAAGGAGCCGACCTCTCAAGCAGATGGAAACCCGCCTGGGAGGGGAGGAGACGGGGTGGGAAGGCAGGTCGACTCGGAATCCAGGCCTCTGGCTCTGTCATCGGGATCCAGGGAGCAGCGAGGCTGAGGGGATGGCCCCTGCAGCTGCCTGAGTGCCTCCAGGCCAGTCGGCACCAGGCCCTCCTGTCCCGTGCCTGGCCATCGAGGCCCACTGAGCGTGTCCTGCTGACCCCTTGCACCTGGGCGGGTCGGAGGCCACAGGAAGGACCTCTGCGGGGTCCAGGGCCATCCGTCCTGGGGTCAGAAAGCTTAGAGCCCCCCAGTGCCCACCCTGTGGCAGAGACAACAGAGCCCCAGGAGGGGGTGGGGGCTTTGTGCCCCATTGTGGGGAAGTGGTGCAGACCTGTGCAGGGCAAAGAGCCAGACTGAGCCAGGGCCCAAGCCAGCAGCCTCTTGCCAGACCTGTGACCTGGGCACAGCTTTTCGGGGGAGCTTTGGAGGGCCAGTGTGGGCAGCGCTGTGAGGATGAGCAAGTGTGTGGGCTGCGCGGGTCACACAGGTCCTGGAGGAGGCGGCAGCTGCTAGAGCAGGTCAGAGGCTGCAGAGGCTTTGAAGACGCAGCTCCCACCAGGCTGGGAGCTGGTGACCAGAGGGCCTGGCCCGGACTGCGGCCTGGGGGTCAGGGATGACCCTGCGTGCTTGCAGAACCCGCTGCCTGGGCTGGTGCGTTCAGACTTAAGCTGCAGGGTGGAGGCTGCTTGCTCTGAGGGGCTCTGAGGGGCTGGCGTGGTGCAGACCTTCACACTCCGTCCGGCAGGGGCAGGGAGGGCTTGCTGGAGGAAGTGTTCTTGGCAGGAAGACCCGGAGGGAATGACTGCCTGCTCTGAGGGTGAGGGCAGGGGGCTGGGCAGGGCTGGACGTGGAGGCCTGCGTGGGGCAGAATACCCCCACCCCACAACCATGGCCACAGGGCCCCTCCCAGAGAGCGGGACGGGGCTGGCCTTGGTGGGAGCGATTGATTGAGACCCCTGGGCTGATTCACGGTTTTTCCAAGCTAATGGTGAGCAGTCTCAGGGGTGGGGAACGTGCTGGCTATGCCGGCTTCAGAGCCCCAGTCAGGGCTTTCGGGGGGGGGGTAGCCCCAACCTCCTTGGGGTCCTCTGTCCATCCAGTGACTGGAAGTGCGGGTGGTGCCTCAGTCCTGACAGTAGGTGCTTGTGCAGAGCTGACCCTGTCCCCTGTCAGGTCTCCAGGGCGTGGGGCCCCCAGGGGGAACCAAATCGTCCTCCCAGGTGGGGCTGCTTAGCGGACTCAGAACCGGTCCCCAGGTGTCTGCTGTCAGGTGTAGCTGTCAGAGGGACCTCTCCAGGCCCAGCTTTGGGAATGGATGGCGGCCTCAGTGGGGGCTCTTTGTCTCTGTGCTGCCCTGCCCCACCTGCCCCATGTGAACCAATGGAGGGGGCAGCACTGGGGGCTCATGTGCCCGCCCTGGGGCTGGGGCCTCCCGCCCACGTCCTCACTCCCCGCTGCCACGGCCAGCCGTGTGCAGAGGGAGGAAGCTGAGGTTTGGGTGGTGTGTGTGTGTGTGTGTGTGTGTGTGTGCGCTTCTGACTGGGCTCCAAGGCAACGGCCTCCAGCACCTGGATGGGCAGTGTGAGGCCTGGGGAGGCCAGCAGGGCCGAGGAGGGGCCGGGGCTTTCTGGGGGCCAGGAGCTAGGTGCCAGGGCAGGTCCCGGGCAGCTGGTGGCATAGAGAGGCCAGTGTGGGCAGCGGCAGGCCTGCCCACCCCCCAGGGGTGACCGCTGGTTGCCATCTTGGATGTTGTGGACTGATGAGGTGGGCTAGAGGCAGGGGGCTGGACAAGAGGGGCCCCTGGGCTTGGGGGGGATAGTCGGTCTGTGGGATTGAGGGGTGCTGTGGGGGAGGAGAGGCACTGCTCCTGTCACTCACTAACCGCCCCCGGTTGCATGTGGGGGATGCTGAGTGCAGTCCTGGGGCTGGTGGGGGCGGCGGGGGGCTCTGCCTCTGATCTGCGGTGTTTCCGTTTGCCGTGGTGTGAACACTCCCGCCACAGCCAGCTTCAAGCTACTGCTGTGCAATGTCCCTGAACGCTGCTGGGGAAGGGATGGATGCGGGTTGGTTGCACGAGCCGGTCAGAGCTGCCCCGCCCTCACTGGCAGCCCTCCTGCTTTTCTGCCCAGCCGGACGAAGCACGTGTTGCCCTCCGTTCTGCTCAGTTCCTGGCACATTCTCGGCGCTTGCCAACTGAGCCCCTTTGGCTGGGCCTGCCCAGGGCAGGGCCCGGTGGGTGCGACCCCGAGGGGGCCCGGAGGCACTTAGCTGTGCCCAGCCAGGACTCTGGCTGTGTGACCCACATGACATGGCTTGTGTGTGTGCACGGAGGCCCGGATGGTGGAGGCCTGCCATCTGAGCACCCAGTGCTGTGCGAGGCCTTCCCAGTTAGCACAGGTGGGCTGTGTGTGGGGCGTTGTCCAGACCATGCCACCCCTGAGGCCACCCAGCTAGCGGGACAGGTCCTGCACCTGGCCACCTGGACTTGCTCTTCAGCCCCCTGGACCCTGGCAGGCAAGTGGCGGGCGGGGTGACGGGGGCAGGCAGAGAAGAAGGGGCAGAGAGTGGGTCTGCTCATCTGATGGTCGTGTTGGGGCGGTATTGAGGGGCTTGGACCGTCGGGGTGGGTGGTGTTGAGGGGTCTGGGGCCAAGGGGGCGTTGTAGGCCAGGAGCCAGGCTGCCCAGCAGGACATGTCCTGGGCCTAGCGCTGGCTCTGCACTCCTGGCCCTTGCCTGTCACCTGTGTGGCTGAAGGTGAGCGGGCTGGCTCTGAGCACCTTTTTTTCCCTGGTTGCTAAAGACAGCTTTCAAGTAATGAGGCTTGTTGGGCACAAATGCGCTGATTCAGTGGGGTGAGGGCCAAGAGGGTTTCACAGGCACCTCCTGCTCTGCCTTGGCTGCCTGGCCAGGCCCTCAGGCAGCCGAGGAGGATCTGGGGGTCACGGTTGACCACCAGCCACAGCTGAGTTGGCATGGCTTGCCTTTTGGAAAAAAGCCTTGGACTCGAGCTGGGCGAGGATGAAGTAGGCTGGGCTGGGATCCTGGCTCCAGGGAGGCCTGCGCCGTGTCCTGTCCATCCGGTGAGCTTATCCAGGTGTAGTCCTGGGCCCTGAACCAGGTGAGCAGGCAGCTGCGAGGTGTGAAGAGGAGTGAGTGAGGGAACCCAGGCAACACGGCGGAGGGGCTGTCTGGCCAGGGTCTTGCTAAAATCAGGCCACCACACAGATGGTTTGTGTCATTATTATGAAAATGATGCCTGCGTGTGGCACAGAACCCAGGCCAGTCGTGCAGGAAATGGCATACTGTTTCCCACTGTGTGAGCTCTGGGGAGTGTGGACCTTTACGAGCAGGGCGGATGGGGTGGGAGGCCCCCTGCCTGGGCCCCCGTAACAAGTCGGGTTTCAGATGGAGAATGTAGTGTGAGCAGACAGGTGGACAGGTGTGCGGTGTGCTGGAGTGGCCTGGAGGCTGGAGGAGTGACCGAGGCAGAGCTGCTGCTGGGGACAACCTGCAGCGGGGTTTCCGTGTGGACAAGTGGGCATTGCGGTGGCCCAGCCCGGCCCCGGCAGTGGGCAGCAGGTGTGTGTGGGCAGGGAGTGCTCAGTCGCCTGGGCAGCCCCCGCCCCTGCAGCATGGCAGGGCAGCCATGGGCCTCCTGGGGAGTGGACTGAGAGCCCCCCACGGGGGCTAAGGGCTGTGTGCTGTAGCCCCCATGGCCCGGCTCCCACCGTCCGCCCTGGACTGGGCCATTGGCTGATGGGCCACAAAAGGCATTCTGTGCCCTGGAAGAATGACCTCGTTGTGTGGCCGGAAGGCCGCCAGGAGCCACGAAGGCCCCCCGCCCCGTGCTTCCTGCAGACCCCCGCCTGTGGCCCATCCGGTCCTGCCCAGGCTCTGCTTTCCTGGCCGTGGGGTCTGGCCCACCCTGCCCGCCTTCCTGCTAAGCCTGGACTCCCGGTCCCAGCCTCTGGGCCTGGGCCTTAGCTGTCCCTCTTGCATGACCCTTGCTGCTGGCATTCAGGACTCAGTGCACAGAATGCCCCCTGCCAGGGAGCAGGGAGGGACGGCCTGGAGAGGACCTGAGGGTGGGCGAGGGCATGCGGCCCCCAGGAGGGCCCCTTGGGCTTCTCCCGGGGCTGCCGCCCCACCCCAGGCCAGGTCGAGACTAGCACAGTGCATCCGGCTGATGGACCCTTCCTGGGGTGCTGGCTGGCACTATTGGGGGGCATGCCCCATCGCCCCATCTTCGCGCCAGCGCACAGATGGGAAATGGGCTCCGCCAGGACACGTGACCTGCCCACAGCCAGGAAGCTGGCCAGCGATGGAGCAGATTTGAACTCAGGTTTGCCTGCCATCCGGGCCCCGTCCTTGTCGCCTGCCGCAGGCAGCACCCCCTCTGCCGCACTGTGAGCAGGCCAGGACTGGCGTGTCTCAGATTGAGGAAACGAGCCGGGGTCCCTGTCCTCTTGCAAGAAGTTCTTGGCTTTGGCCAATGGGAGCCGCCTGTGGTCACAGGTGTCTGGGTGAGGGTGGTGGGTCGGGCGGGCCCTGGGAAAGGGGAACTCAGTCACTGGGCTGGCACGAGCCCCACTTGCTCCTGACGGGCTCCCAGCTGCTTCGCAGAGACGCTGGCCGTCCCGGGCCTCCTTCCCTCCTGGGCTCCTGCCGCTCGCTGAGCCGCCATGCTGCACCGCCGGAGGCTTCGGGACCCCGAGCCGGTGGGCCGGGGGCTGATGGGGCCGCCCCCGTGGTGGGACCTCTCACCTGCACTCACCATGAGGCTGCGCCTCCTGGCCTCTCTTTCGGGAGGCAGCCTGGCCTGGCAGGCTGGGGGCCGTAGGTGGCTGGCAGGTGAGGGCCAAGGTTTGGTGGGCACTGGGGCAGCACGGCCTGGGAGGGTGCCAGTGTCTTGCCTACGGCGTGCGGAGCTCACGGCAGGTCTGCCTCGGGGGCCGGGTGCTGGGTGCCGGACACACCTTCCCAACGCCAGGCCACGGCTGCTGAGCGTGTGCTCGCTGACCAGCTGTGCCGCGGGCATCTCGCTCGTGTCCTGATTCTTGCCACAGCCTGAGGTCGGCACCTCTGGTCTCTGGCCTGCCCTGGGTGTTTGGGCCGGCAGGTCCGGATGGGGAGGGGGAGTGGCCGGCTCTTCCGTCTCCTTGCCCTGACACCTGCGGAGGGCCCCTTGGTCTGGCTCAGACGTGGGGGCTCGTCTAGCTGCAGGGGTGCGGTGCACCCGGCCATCATCCTGGGGCTGGTGTCGAGCGTCTTCCAGAGAGCTGCACGAGGCCTGGACTTCCTGGGGCCGGCCTGGGACAGATGGACCCGGCCGGCCGAGAGTTGGCTTGGCCCTGGCCCCTGGTCCCGAGTCCCTGTGGCAGAGTCAGTGTGTGTGGGGGGGCGGGGGGGATGCGGGTGGCTAGAGGCTGGAGTCCCAGCGGGTGCCAGTCTAACCCTGCTGTGCTGATGCGAGGCCCGTGCCATCTGCCGGCGCCCCCCCCCGCCCACCCTGGCCACACGGGCGCCCCTCCCTGCCCGCCCTGCCACACGTGCCGTTTCCCATCTGGTTGGTTTCCTCAGCCTGTGCCGGGGCTCACGCGCATCACACTCACCTTCACACACGTGCTAGGAGGACGCACTCCTCCGTTCCCAGGCTCTGGGGGAAACTGAGGCTCAGATATGTGAAGTGGCTTTCCCAGGGCCACACAGCGGTTTAAGGAAGGGACTCAAACAAGACCTGGCCAGCCAGGGGGAGCATGGACCTCTTGCTTTTTCACGCCTCTTGAAATCCATTTACAACTTGTGAGCTGTTAGCCCTCTATGTCTGGCTTGCATCTCCATGGAGGGGCCGTGGCCTGGCCTCCTTTGCACCGTGTGGACAGTGGTGGACGCCCTGCGAGGCTGCACCAGGCAGTCTCTGGGAACCACTTGGTTTTGGAGCTGGAACCTGAAATAAGAGAACAGCAGCTGGGCGACAGGAGCCTGCCATTTACAAGCCTCTCCTGCGTTCCGCTCTGTCAGGAATTACGGGCTAGGCACCCAGGACATGCGGCCTTGCACACTGTCCTGGGGCCAGCCCCGGCGGGGGGTGACCCGGCGGCAGGGGTGGGGGGCAGGGAGCCCTGGGCTGCTCAGCTCGGTTCCCGCCTCCTTGCTGGGCTGTCCCGGATGAGTGACTGTGAGGCTTGCTCCAGGCCTGGGTTTCCGGAACGCTCGTCCTGCAGCCAAGAACTCCTGGGTGCTTGGTTTGAATCAGGCTCTGTCTCCCTGTTTGGAGGGGTTGGGGAGCGTCCCCATCCCTTTGGCAGCTGTTCCTCAAGGGTGGGAACTGCACACAACCCCTTGTGTTCACACTAGATGTGAGGACAAGATCCTGGCAGGCCTCTTCAGCACTTGGCTTTGGTTTCTTTATCTGTAAAATGGGTGTAGAACGAGCAATTTCCAGGCCAGCCTCTTAACGTGACAGGTTCACAATCATATAAAATTACTTTTATATAGAAAACATCCTAGGCTGTTAGGCTTTGCTCTGTGGGTGTGTGTGGGGGGTGCAGGGGTGGGGCAAGGAGTCCTCACAGGCATTTGGTGACTGGGCCAGGCATTCTAAATGTCCGGCGGGCATGCTGCCCGCCTGCCTGCCTGGGGGCGCTGCTTTGGCCCCATGCAGGAGATGAGTATGGGGTCTTTGGGGTTCCCCGCCTAGAATGTGCACCTGGCGGCTGCATGTTTGACTTTCAGGCTTGTCCCGTTGTCCCCTGCCTGTCGTCTCTTGCTGCCACTTGGAGCTCTTTCCAGTTCACTTTCTGTTCGTGATGTGTGTACAGTTGAGTCATGGGCTGTGAGCAAGGCCGTGTCCTGTGAGTCATATGCACGGAAGCCTTTGGCTCCTGGGGTTGGCAGCAGCAGCTGTTTCGAGAGCATTCGGTGTTCTTATTGATTACTAGGGTCTTCCTGCGCCTGGATTTGTGGTTGTCCTGGGTCTGGACGAGTGCGGATGCTGCACTCGATAGAGAGAAGTTGTACTTTGCTGTCCTTTCTGTCGATCCAGGTGACAGCTGAGTGCTTGTGGGGCCGGATGCTAAGGGTTTCCCAGGTGCCTGGTGGGCTGTGTGCTCTCTGGAGGGACCCAGTCTCCCTACAGGGGTTGGGGGGCTGCCGCTGTGGGGGTTGGGAACTGGGCTGGGAACTTGGAGGTGTGTTTCTGGGTCCCACTCCTCCCTGTCAGATGCTGAGGGGCCTGTCTCAGGAGGGTGTGTGAGCTGGAGGCTGCTGCCTGCCTGCCCGCCTTGTCCCCCGCAGGCCTCTGTGCTGCCCCCACCCCTCTGCCCTGCCATTGGCCCTGCCATTGGGGTGCACGCCCCTTCACCCGCCCCACAGGCATTCAAAACTGTGTGTTGTTCACCGTTGATGGAAGTGATTTGCACATGTTCCCAAGGACAGGAGTGACGTTTCCCGGGACCCCTGCCCCACCTTGACCCTGGCCTTGGTCACCCCTGGGGAGTGCTGTGGGACCTGGAGAAGTGGACACCGGTGAGGCCGAGAGGGCCAGGAAGGCGCACTGAGGCCAGGGCTGCACAGGCAGAGGCTCCGGCGACCAGAGGGGGCAGGCGTGGCGAGCCGTGGGAGTTTCTCTTGATGACTGAGTAGACAGTGGCCATCCTGCCAAGTGACCAACGTTGGAGACAGCCATGGGGAGGGCATGCTAAGCTGGCTGTGGCCACTTACAGCTCTCATCTGTACAAAGGGGGCTGTGAGGCATTCCCAGTGGGGCGGGGGGCAGTGCTGCGTGGATGGAGATACGGTCTTCCTGGGCTCTGTCAGCCTGTCCATCCCCGCTTCTGCCTGGAGGCCCTGTGGGCTGGGCGCCGCCACGGCGCTCACTGTAGCCCCATCCGAGGTTCTCGGGGCAGGGGCCTACAGGACGAGACACTGCCTGACACCTGTCCACCCTCTTGTCTGCAGGATCAGCAGCTGGTCCCCTGTGCTGCCGTAGCACCCCAGAGAAGTGCTGGGGGAGGGAGGGTTTTCCCTTCCATGGCTGCGTGGAGGCTGCCTCCCCAAGGTGTGTCAGGAGGGAGGCCTTAGGTCTAGGTCGGAGACTTGGGCGTCGTTTGATGCTTTGTGAGGATGGGTGGAGGTCCTAGGGTCTGTGCTTGGACAGCTGCCCCTCGGCCCCCTGGACCTGTCTCCCCAGTGCAGAGAGGGATGGACCTGGCAGCATCCTGGGCGCCATGCTGAGCTGGCCCAGCAGGGAATGGCTGTGAGGGCCCAGAGGCTGCCCTGCTGGGGGCTGGCGGGGGCGGTCTCTCCAGGGCAGTGAAAAGCTGGCAGAGCTGGCAGCAGGGGGGGCGGTGTGATGTGCTGAAGAGCTTTGAAGAGGTGGCCCTGGGTGCAGTAGGGCTGGGCGGGTGGGGAGGGTCCAGGTGAGCACCCATGCAGACCCCGCCCTGTGGAGGGGAGGCGCCCATGCTGCGGTGGCCGTGGGGAAGCCCCGCTCCGGCGGGCAGACGCCCCGCTCTCAGTCTGTCTCATGGGCGAGGCCCCGCCACCCGGGCCCCCGCACATGACGGGCACCAGCCTGGTGCCACAGGCTGAGTCAGTGCGCGT
Source organism: Aselliscus stoliczkanus (assembly GCA_033961575.1). Classification (NCBI taxonomy): domain Eukaryota; kingdom Metazoa; phylum Chordata; class Mammalia; order Chiroptera; family Hipposideridae; genus Aselliscus; species Aselliscus stoliczkanus. Next base: position 115,995,026 of record CM066728.1, on the reverse strand, counting down.
GGGTGGGCCTCTGCCAAGGGGGTGCTGTGTGGGCCGGGACGCAAGCCCGCGGCAGCAGGGGTCTTGGAAAGCTCTCTGGAACCCCTTGGGAGCTGAGCAGATGTTGCAGATGCTGTGCCCCCCAGGGACTCGCAGCGTGGCCCTGCCCCACCCACTGTGTCACCCTGGGAGACCAGGCCCTGGAGGCTCTGAGCGTCAGACCAGCAATACTCAGAGGGCAGTGGGAGGCCTGGGGCTGTCCCCAGGAGAAGCCAGCCCCTGCCGGGCCCAGGTCCCCTCTCCCTGGCCATTCCAGAGTGCTCTGACTTGGAGGCCCCCCCCCGCCCCCCCCCCCCGAGTTGCACCGCAGGTGACTGGGGTGTGGGTGAGCTTTGGCCTGAGTGTCTGTTCCAGGAGCCAACGGGGGATGCACTGAAAATTAGAAAAACAGCCGGAGGGGGTGGAAAGCACGGGCGTTCCACGACAGAGCCACGGGAGGTGGCGGGCCTTTGAGCCAGCAAGAGCAGCACGGCTCAAAATGAAACAAGAATCATTTCTTTTCCTGTTGAAGAGAAACCGTCTCAGCCAGCCCGCAGGCTCGGGGCCCCCGTGCCCCCCAGGCTGCTGTGGAACAGGCGGGGTTTCACCAGGAATTCCCCCTCTCCACTCACCCTCCTCCACAGTCTGGGCAGGCACCCAGGAGGCGCTGGGGACAGTTCAGGGGGACTGCCTGGAGGGCAGCCGCTTCGCCCAGGAGCCCCTGCCTGGCCTCGGAGAGGTGAGCGTGCTTCCAGCCCCCTGCGCTCCCGTCCGTCCCCGCGGTGGGCGTCACTGCTGGGCACCGGGTGTCTCTGTACGCGGCCACCGTGGCCAGCTCGGGGGCCTTTTGGAAGGGTGAAGTTGGGGGTGGTGGCGCACCAGGCCTGCCCCTGGGTGAGTGGCGCTTGCTCTGGCTTGGGAATCGCCTCTCTGTCCCCGAGCCCTTTCTTCCTGTGCAGGATGGGACACAGCCCCAGTGACAGGCCGTGGTATGGTGTGGACGGTGTGGGCGTGTCATAGGTGCTGCTGTTTAGACCGTGTCTTTGCATTACACGTCTCTGTCCTTGGGGAGTTGTCACAGCCCACCGCAGCTCGGGGCAGGCCCCTGGGTCCAGCAGTCGTCATTTGGCGAGGCCAGAGGGGTAGCAGCATCACACACAGGCATCTCGGCGGGCACCCAGCCGCTCTGCTCCCCGTCCCTTTGTCACCCCCTTTCTGTGCCTATGCCTCCTCCCCAGGGACCCCAACTGCTGCCCCCTGCCCTCTGCCCCCACAGCTCCTGTTACGCCCCTGAGCAGGAAACGTGCCAGGCTGTCCTGGCAGCAGATCAGAGCGGTCAGCCCTGCTGCCCCCAGGGTGGGCTGGAAACCAGCTCTGGGCCCTCTCCAGGGCCCTTGGCATCTTTCTGGGTGGGTGTTGTGCCTGCCTTCACCCCGTCCCTTTGGGGGTTTCTTTCTGGAAACCAGCTGCAAGGGGGCATTGCTGGATGGGGCCCGAGCTGGCCACTGCTGGTCACTGCTCTCCTGAATCCCTCCTCAGTGCCGGCTGGGTGGGGTCAGCCTCACCTCTGGGCCCTTGGGATGGGTGGATGGCTCCATCAGTGAGGCCACATGGTTCCCCAGCCACCTGTGGGGTAGGAGGGGTGTGGGTGCCTCTTGGTGAAATCAGGTGCCTCAGAGCTGCCCTCCAAGGACTGGCCTCACTCAGCTTTGGGGGTTCTGGGTGACGGCCGTGAGGCCTGCACCCTGAGGACAGGCTTCCTACTAGGTTCCTGCCTGGTTGATGGATGAATACACCGGAATGAGAACCCAGCACTGGGCTGAGCACTCCGGGATGCGTCTCTGAGTCCCACGGCTACCGCCCAGTCACTGCCAATTCTGACTCCTGACCCGCCAGGCGTCTGGGGACAGCCCTGTGTGCTGGTCCTTGCCAGGGGCTCTGCCTGTGATCATCTGGCTGCTTCTGAAAAAGTGGCCCCACCGTGAGGTCTGAGAGTCACGGGGAAGGACGGGAGGGTGGCGGTTCCTGAGCCAGTGTTTGGGGTGTCTGTGCAGCAGGCCCTGGCCCCGTTATTTTGAAGATGTGAGTGGCCCTTCGGGGTCTTTTCCCCGTAGCACCGAGGCGCGCACAGGGCGGCCTAGTGAAGAGGGGCGTGACACAGCCAGGGGACGGGGCCTGAGGAGCAGGGCTCTGGCGGGGGTCCAGCCAGTGCCCCTCCGGCCGGCTTCCCTTCCCGGCACGTGGCTCTGAGCTGCGAAGGACTAGGGGGCGAGCCCAGCTTCAGAACAGCCACCTCGTCTGTGCCCTGCTGGGCTGAGCAGCGCCCCCGGGAGCCCCAGGTGGTGCCTGCCATGGGCACCTGTTGGACTGCCGCTCGTCGGCGGTGACCACAGCGCCCCCTGCGAGACCTGAGGGGAAGGGCGGGTCCGCAGGCGCCTTTGGCTGAAGGTGGCCGGGCTGGGTGTGAAGACGGCTGTGGCCACAGCCCCGTGGACCGTGGGCTTCTAGAGCGTGGGCATGGCGGGCAGCCTCCTGCAAAGAGCTTGGCCGCAGTGCCCTCATGCATTGGTGCCGTCACTCCTCAGCTCTTTCCCGAACACCGTCCAGGCCCAGGTGCTGGATGATTGGCCCCCCCTTCCTCCTGGCTGTGCTCCCCATTTCCACCACAGCGTCTGGGCTCCAGCTGTACCCGCTGCCACTGGGCCCAAGCACAGCACTCCAGGCTGGATCCGTGGGCTGGGTGAGGGCGGCTGCTAGCCTGGGCACCACATCCTGTTCCTCCCCTTCCCCTCACCAGCCCTGGCCTGCTCAGTACAGCCAGCAGAGCCCCAAAACATTGCCCCTTTGTCACTTGTGGCAAAATCCAGTAGCATCACCATCAGCTTCCCTGAGCTTCAGCCTTTTGTCTGTGCAGTAGGGCAGGACAATGGGTTGCTCAAGTGATGGTGGTGGTGATGGTGATGATGGTGATGGTGATGATGGTGATGGTGATGGTGATGGTGGTGACGGTGATGATGGTGATGATGGTGATGATGGTGATGATGGTGATGGTGATGGTGGTGATGGTGATGATGGTGGTGATGGTGGTGAGGATGATGGTGATGGGATGGTGGTGATGGTGATGATGGTGATGATGACGGTGGTGACGGTGCTAACGGTGATGGTGGTGATGGTGATGGTGACGGTGATGATGGTGATGGTGATGGTGGTGATGGTGATGATGGTGATGATGGTGATGGTGGTGATGGTGGTGATTGTGATGATGGTGATGGTGGTGATGGTGGTGATGGTGATGGTGATGGTGATGATGGTGGTGATGGTTATGACGCAGATGAGTTTGTCATTGAGCGCTCACTGGTTACTGGTGCAGACATTGTCCTACTCTGAGCTGTATCATAGAGAATGGTTTCCCTGGTTAGACCCCTTGGGCCTTGATGGTCCTGTCTCCATAATGGGCATTGCAAGGGCTGTGTCCTCTGCCCTGGGGAGTTAGAGGTTGGTCAGGACCGAGGGGCTTTGGGTTGGTGTCTCCTGGCTGCGACCTGGAGGTCGAGGTATTTGAGGCACGAGTCCTTGTCCTCGCGCCCCTGTAGGTCATGGGGCCGGGCAGATCTGGGTTTATATCTGATTCCCTACCTGGTGAGCCGTGCCCATGTGCTGCATGCCACCCACCTAAGGGACCAGAAGCCTCAGGTAGCACCCCAGTCCCCTTACCTTCATTTCATGCCTCCTCACTTCCCTGCATTTCCCAGGCTCCTGCTCGTCTCGGGGGCTGAGGTGGTTTCTAAGGGGAGCTGGACAAGGTCCCTGCCATGGAGTCTCCCTGGCTGCTGGACAGAGGGCCAAGAGGCAAGTTTAAGGAGAGAGCCCAGCAGCACGGGGTGGGGCGGCTGGGAGCCGAGACCCTGCTCCCCTTGATTTGGGCTTGGCGACCACAAAGTGGGTTTGGCATTCCTGAGTCCTTGAGGTCTTGTGCTCAAAGTGGTAGTGGCCGGACTGGAACCCAGGACCCTGACCCGGCGCAGCCCACCTGGGGTTACTCTGAGGCTGGACACATGAGGGTCTCGGGCAGCGGCTGTCCCTTCCGAAGTCCTGGGCGGAGCCTCTGTCTCCTGGGTCTACAGCCCCCCATCTCCCTGGGCCCCCGAGTGACTTGGGGCTGGCACAGTAGTGGCACTGCCCCTCGCTGTCCTTGGCCTTCAGTGTCTGCCCGCCTGCCCCCTCCTTACCCCTTTCTCCTGGACCGCTGGGCATCCCCGTCTGTTCCAGAGGGGCTGGGTAGGGCAGTGCGAGGAAGCACTGCTTTGAAGAGGCCAGTCGGTGGTCTGCCTGGGGCCCGTAGCCCCTCGGATGTCCAGGGGCTGAAAGCCCTTAGAGCCACTTCCTGTGGGTGCCTGTGGGCGGGTGGGGGACGGTGAAGGAGATGCCTGCCGTGGTTCACTGCGCCCCTCCTCCTCTCTCCTGTGGGGCTTGGGAGGGGTGGACCACCCCCGGCTCCGGTGTGGAGCAGGACCTGAGATCTGGCCCCTGCCTGGCCTGCCAACTGGCCTGCTGGGCCTGGCGGAGGGAGAGGCCTGGGTCCCTTCTGGCCAGTTGGGGGCCTGTCCATAGGGGGCCCTGAGGCTGGCTGCCTGATGTGCTGTTATCTGACCTTGAGGGCCCCAGGCTGTTTGGGGGGGGGGCCAGAGGCAGGCCAGGGGTTCTCCTGATTACCATGGGGGCCCAGTTGAGCCGTGTCCTGAGTAGGGGCTGAGATTTAGGGCTGAGGCCATTGGTTGGGCAAAGGGCAAGGTGACCCCAGAGGGGCTGAAATTTCAGCTCGAGCCACCTGAGTCTTTGAAAACTGACACTCAGCCAGAAGCAGTGGGTCCGCCATGCTCCCTGGGGTTGGAGGTGGCCGGCCCCTGGCCTGGCCCCCTCTGCAGGGCGGCTGGAAGCAGGCACACAGCAGGTGCTGGGAGCCCACCCTGCGAGGGCTCGTTGGCCAGCAGCCTCTGCTGTCGGCATATCCATTTACAGAAGGGAGCACAGGCCAGGGAGTCATGGCCTTGTGGCCCCAAGGTGGGCAGGGGCTCGTTCTCTCCAGGGCCAGCACTGCCGGTGCTGGGGACATGTCTGCCCGCCCCGCCCAGTTCCTAAAGGCCCCTCGCCCCGCAGGGCTGGTGGGGCTTCCTGCCTCCCCCTCCTGCTCCACCCACCCTCAGCTTCCCCCAAACCCCGACGCGCCGTGGTCCCACCGCAGTCCCCACCAGGCTGCCACTTCTCCCTCCCTTGGGCTGCAGGGGAAGCAGCCCTTCCGGAAGGTGGGGCTGGAGGTGGGCGCCCCGGGCAGCTCCCCGCTGCAGGGTTTCGGTTCTGAGGAGATCCCCAGGCAGGGCACAGAGCCGCAGGGCTTGGGGGAACGGACGCTTACGCTCAGAACCTGTCCTTGTTGGGTGCTGGCTCACTGCAGGGGCCTTCCTTACCCCTTTGTGCCCCTGTGCCCTCTTGGGCACCCCCTTTCCTACCTCCTTTATGCCCCTCCTTGAAGCCCCAGGCCACTCCAGCCCATGGGAACCCTCCCCTGTTCCTGTATGTGGACCCCCGGCCCTCCCTGCACTGGGCTCCCTGCGCACATGAGCCTGTGTCCTTTCCTGTCCAACAGGATGTGTGGCTTGGGCCCCACCTGTGGTCTGCTCAGACGCTGCCCTGATTAGTCCTGCAAATTCAGAGGGGGCCAGGGGAGCCCTGATAACTCCTTTCCAAGAACTGGGGGTTCCCTGCTTGCCTGGGAGGGGCTGAGTCCAGGGCTTGCCCCCACCCTGGGCCGCGTGGGGCCGGCATTTCCTGCCACCTCCCCGCCGCCTGCCAGGCAGAGTCCGGAAAGGAGTTGGTGGGGGTTGCCCCCTTCTTGCTGTAGGGTCCAGGAGGCTGTCGTGGGCATTCTGGAGGAAGCCACGCAGCTCAGGGTTTTGGTCAGTGGGGTGTCCCTTCCCTCTCAAAGGGGCCTCGGGGACCACCTGCTCAGCCATTCCTGAGTGGTGGTTGTAGTTTCTGCTTGCATGTGATGATGACGGGGAACTCACCACTTCAGAAGCAGCCGTGCCATTGTCAGTCACCATGAGAACGTTCTTTATTTTAATTTACTAACTGACTTCCACGCTCACACTCTGGGGCCAGGAGCCCCTCGGTGCGCTGACCGATCGGGGCCCTTCCATCTCTGCTCCACAGCGTCCTTTTCTGGCCTCCAGGTATTTGCAGTTTAGAGCCAGTTTTGTGGCCTCTTCTTGTGCCAAGAGAGATCCATCCATCACCCCTTCCATGCAGCCTCCCTGGGCTGAACCTGGCAGCCCCGTGAGGTCCCTTCGCCCATGTTGGGGCTCCCGAGGGCATCCCCTCCGCTGGGAATGGGCCTGCCTCTTTCCGGAGGTCCCTGTGAGTTCCCGGGCGCTGCCTCCTTCCTCAGAGTCCCACTGATTGCTGGTGGTCTCCAAGTGGGCACGGTGGGCATAGGGGTGTGACGTGCTGGGGTTTGGGGCTTGGTGAGGCCCAGGTTCCGACGGTCCCAGATTTGGCAGTTGGGTTTTGCCCTCCCTCAGAGCCCCTCTGCACCTTCTCGGGTAGGGAGGGCTGGCTCCCAGGGTTGGGTCGGGCTCTGAGCCTGGCGCTTGGGCCAGGCCAGCTCCTCTGAGCTGAGGATCAGATAAGCGTGTGGTGACAAGGCCCCTGCAAGTCCAATGTGTGACTTTTTAAGAATAACGCCTTATCACTGCTCCTGCTTATCAATGGGTGGGGACAGATAAATGGCCCAGAAAAGATAGCCTGCAGCCGGTGGAGAGCCCGGCAGCCTGGCAGGGCCTCCCCTGCAGCACAGGGAGTTTGCGCGTCTTTGCCGTTTCTTTCTAACATTCCTGACCAGAGTCTCTCTTCAGAAGACTCAAGAAAACACCGCAGCCCATTGTCACCCAGGCTCTGGGAAAGTGTCTGCCGTGGGCGGTCTGTGTAAACAGGAAGCGCCCGTGTGGGGGCCTGGGGGCAGTGGGGGTCATGCAAGGCGGGCCTTGGCAGAGTGGCGGCACCCTCAGGACTGGGGGGCGGGGCAGGGGCTCACGCTCAGAAGCAGTTGTTGCACACTTGACCCTGGGGTGCCGAGAATGGGGTCATGCCTGAGGAAGAGGCCCCCTTCGTATTTGGGGGATGGGCTGCACCTGCAGGCTGGGTGGGGGCTCCATCCCAGCGTCCCCACTTTCTCCTGGAGCTCCTCCTTGCACCCATCTTTCCTTTTCTGCCCAGTTTCCTCTCCATCTCATTGGTGCCCCCTCCTCACGCTTCTCAGACTTGGGCTGGGTGCGCTGGTGACTTGGGGAGCTGGGGGACCTTGGAGGTGCGGCCTGGCAATTAGCAGACAGGCTGCCTCCCTCCCTCCCTCCCTCCCTTCCTGCCCAGGAGCAGCAAACAAACAAACAACCAGGCGGCTGGGGCCCAGCCCCTGTAGCCTTGTGACCTGGAAGTCGCCCCTTCCCCGGGCAGGTGTGGCCAGCCAATAGCAGAGGCCCCTCGGAGAGGCTCCCAAGGAACCCCCAGTCCCCTTCTCTAATTCAGAGACCCCGCAGTCCTCCCAGGATTCCCAGGGGCAGAGTTTGGAGGTCGGGAAGCTGCGAGAATCCAGGAGCGATGTCTGCTCTGCCCATCTCAAGCCCAGAGACTGGGGAGAAAGCTGGGCGGCTCCCCTAGGCTTTTGCACCCACTCCTGGGGTTGGGACCCCCGTCTCCAGGTCCAGCCTCCTCCCAGGTACCCCCAGCGGTTGCCTTTGCCCCTCCCGGTTTGGGCTCTGGCGGAGATGTCTGCAACGCGGATTTTGGAAAGGTCGTCTTGCTTTCCTGTTTCTTGTACCTTAAAATCAGCTGAGTGCTTCTGGACCGTGTGAAAGCGGCTTGCCAGCCTTGAACTAGTCAGCACAGGCCTGAGCCCTGCACAGTGGGCCTGCCCGCCTGCGCAGACTGGGAACCAAGGCTCAGACCGATGGAGCTGGCTCAGGGTTCCTTGTCCAGGGTGGTTGAAAGCCCAGTGAAGTGGGCACTGCTGTGGTGTGAACAACTGTGGCTGCCTGGCCTAGGGGCAGCTGCAGATTTCTGGGAGAGTGCCTTCCCTGTGCCTCAGCTTCCCTGTCTGTCACAGGTGGGTGGACAGGGTCACACGAGGTCAGTGAGACCAAGGAGTTGGAGGAGCTTCACAGACGCACGTGGGCAGCCATCTCGGGCCCTTTTCCTGCCGGTCTGGTCCCGTCAGCCCTAGCGGAGACCTCTTCATGCGGAGCATCCACACGTGGTCTGGGAGCTGACTGACCGAGAGGGCTGATCATTACCCATAAGTGCCACTGCCGCCGGGTTCTGGAATTCCTTAAGCTTTTGTTTCTAAGTTCAGCGAAGGGTTTCTTCCCAATTTTGTAAATGGCGAAGGTTTCGAGTAGATCAGATGTTTGTCGGTGGCTCGTTTGTCGGTGGAGTCAGACGGCACAGTGGCAGGCAGGCCCCTCACCCACTGGCTTGTAAGGGAATTCCAGGTCCTCTTCCTCCCACTCAGAGCGGAAGCAAGGCTGGGGGCCGCGGGGTGGGAACAGGTCAATGCTCCCAGAGGAGGGGTCCGGCAGGGCCTCCGGTGTTCCGTGGGACCACCCGCCCGCAGGCGCCCAGCTCCTCCGAGGACAACCCGGAAGCCCTGATAAGGGCTCGGGCTTCGGCTGGAGTCAGATCTGCTCCTAGTCCCGCTGCCCGGCGGGCGGCAGTGTCATGAAGCATGATGGTGCGTGTCCCCTGAGACTGTTTGCAGAGGCGTCCAGTGTTGATGGGAGGACTTGGGGGGCGAGGCGTTCACACACAGGGCTTCCTCCTGCTCTGGGCCTGGCGCTCAGGGACTGTTTGGAACACAGCTGCCCTGAGGTTTAGGGAGGCAGAGTCGTCCTGGTCCGTTGAGTGGTTGCATGGCTGTTGAGGGGTGCAGCCCGGTGTGCGCCCCGACCTGGGTGTGCATGGACGGAGGCCACCCCACTGTGCCCACGGCCCCGCCGGACTTCTCAGAGCAGGTGTGGTCGCTGCAGGCTGGGTGGCAGGGCCGAGAAGCCCTGTGCAGGTGGGAAGGCTGCGGCCCAGAGGGGGTGTGGCTCACGCAGGGCATCCTGCTCGGCTCCAGCTGCCTTATTTGGGCTCCTCCGGTTCCGGTTCCAGCCTGCACAGGCCCCTGGGCAGTGGATTCACCACTTGAGAACCTCCCCGCTCGGGGTGCTTCTGCTTGCTGAGCCCTCGGGGTGGGGTGGGGAGGCCTAATGAGCAGTTGTTGGGGCTTTGAAATCCTTGAGATGAAAGGCTGCTGTGGGAGGTCCAGCCTCTCCCCACAGCCTCTGCGGGCTGCCCTGCCCCACGCCTGGCACACAGCTGGGCCCCTCCACCAGGCCCACCTGGAAGCTCCCTGCCCCAGCCACATGCCTCCAGGCCTGGGCACGCGGGAAGTGTGCACCGCTGTGGGGCCCCAGGAAGCGGCGGGGCCGGGGGTCTGGTGCCTTGGCCATTGCTGCTGGGGTGTCTGAGCAGGCCCGGGCAGTGTGGCCTGGCGGTTAAGGCCCACTTGGGAGTAGGCCAGCCCCCCGTACCGGCCGTGCCCTGCCAGGGCAGCGATCAGGACACTGGGCCTCGGCTCCTCAGCTGCAAAATGGGGTGATAGCAGTGCCCCCTGCCTGCCTTCTCGCTCCAGGCATCCGTCTACACTGGGATGCGGACTTGGTTCTGCCGCATAGTGGGTGCTCTGAAAACAGGAGCCTTCGTTTTTTGAGGATTTTCCCCAGGCATTCACTTTGACACCCTGCGTACATGGGCGGAGGTGCTGGCCCCTCCTGGGCATTCCGGGTCGGCAGGCCTGGGGTGTTTGGGGTTCGGGCAGCGACCGTTCTGGCCTCCTTGCTCAGATAGCCATCTTAGAGCATCTTGACAGCAGCTGTCAGCCGCTTTCCCTGCATCTGCCTGGGACTCCACCCGAGTCCTAAAGCGGGTATGGGGGGCGGGGGTGGTGCCTGGAGGGGCAATCCGGCCACCTGGGCCTGTCCTGTGTTGTCTGCATTTTTGTCAGGGAGCCACTGGGATGGGGCGCCCGGGGCCTTGCCCAGGGCCGGCTTTCCCTGGTTCGGGCCTCCTGTGGTCTCTGCGGCCTGAGGGGGAGCAGGCTGGTCCGTGTGGATTCTTGACACCCTCCGCGGGTTCTTGTCTTGCAGACTTCTCCACCCAGGTGAACTCCTCGTCCCTCAACTCCCCCACGGGGCGCGGCTCCATGGCTGCCCCCTCGCTGCACCCCTCCCTGGGGCCCGGTATCGGCTCCTCGCTGGGCTCCCCAGGACAGCTGCACTCTCCCATCAGCGCCCTGAGCTCCCCCATCAACGGCATGGGCCCGCCCTTCTCGGTCATCAGCTCCCCCATGGGCCCCCACTCCATGTCCGTGCCCACCACACCCACCCTGGGCTTCGGCACCAGCAGCCCCCAGGTAAGTTCGGGGGCCGGGCAGGGGTGGAGTCTGGGCTGGGGGTGGGGCCTGGGCTTCACCTGCAGGATGTCTGCATCGCCCTGTGGACCCTGGGAGGCAGGTGCTGTCTTGGCCGCCCCTCATCTCTTCATTTCTGGGAAACAGAGCCTCAGAGAGGCAGCCTGGCCTTCGGCCTGAGCCCGGGTCTGGCCGACTGCTGAGCCTGTGACCGTCAGAGGTCTCGGCCAGGCTGCCTCCCAGCTGCACCTCCCCCGCCCCCCGCCTCCAGCGTGGCCCTCTCCCTGTGGGTGACTCGGAGCTTTGTAGGATGGGGACTCTATGTTCCTCAGGCTTAAACCCTGTGGAACCTTCCTGAAGCCCTGTGTCCTCTCCGCTGCCCCTTTGTCCCCTCGCTTGCGCCTTAGCGGGCTTAGGCCCTTCCCCTCTGGCCTCTGCTCATAGCCACGCCGGGTGGCCGCAGAGCTCCAGCCTCGGGCCCCGCGGTGGCCTCCCCTCACCTTCCAGACTTCGTAGTCTACAGTCACCTGTTCGCTCAGACACGGCTGTGGGGCTGTGTCGGCACCAGGGAGCCGCTGGTGCCTAGAAAGGCCTGGCTCGGTCCAGTTCTTTCCCTGGGACCCAGAGGCCTGGCTCACCTCCCCTGGACACCTCTTGTCCAAACCCTGCAGAGTTGTCCCGAGCTCCTCAGATTCCTGGGCCATGAGGGACCACGGCGCCCAGCTGGGCATCCCCTCTCCGCTGTGGTTCCTGGCGGATTGCTCGCTGTCCTTCGTGAAATGGGCGGGCTCCCTTCTGCTCTCAGTGTCGGAGTCCAGGCTCAGCTGTCCTTGCCTCGGCAGAGGAGGGTCCCGTTGGGAGTTTTGGTGTGCTCTCTCCATGGGGACTCAGGACTCAGCCCAGAGCCACACGGCTGATCATGTCAGCCGCGTCTTCTGTGTGTCAAGCTCCCTGCTGCCTCTGGAGCCACTCCACCTCCAGGGCAGCCCCCCACCCTGACCCAGGAGGACTGGAGCTAGCCCACTGCCCGTCTGGCTGGGCCTGTCTAGGATGGCCTTGGTGGAGAATCTCCGTGACTTTTTCAGGGCCATTTTATCAGCCTTTCTTCACCTGGGAGCGAGGTGCAGAGGGCAAGGGCCTTGGGTGTCAGCGCAGGGCTCCCCATGCCCCTTCATGTCCCCGGGCCTCCCGGAGCGGGCAGAAGGCCCGAGGTGTTGGCACGAGGGAGGCTCAGCCTCCTTCCTGGGCCCGCCCGGGTTATTTTTAGTGTATCCGCCCCACCCCCCTTCTTGCTGGCTGCACGATGCACGCAGTGAAAGGGCAGATGAAGACTGGGAACCTGGACAGAGGTGGGCACCTGCTGGCTCTCAGAGCCCCACGCAGCGCACTGCTGGTCCTAGGCCTGCCGCCTGCCCTGGACACGCCGAGGGCTCGTGCACAGCAGGAGCCTGGGCGTGAGGGTCTGCAGTGGGGCTGTGCAGAGGCTGGGCCCTCGGAGAGTGGTGCCCCTGACACTGTTAGCCTGTCTGGGAGCAGAGGTGGGCTGGTACGGGGGAATGGGTGGGTGGTGGGTGGGGTGGGCTCCGGGCCGCCTCCGCTCTGTTCTCTGTTGTCCTGTGCACACAGCCGGGTTCCTGGCTTGTAGCAGGAACTTGTTGAATCCGAGTTGCTTGTAAGCGAGGGCCCCCAGGCACCTGAGGTTGATGAGGAGATCAGGACAGGAGCTGGGCTGGGAGGAGAGCGGGCGCTAGGTCCTGTAGGTCAGCATCCGTCTGGAGGTGCTTGGGCTGTGCTCGGTTTTGCCGTGGCCTGTGCTCGGCCTCCGGCCTGGTACCCCTGCCCCTGCCTCACCCCCGCCCCCATCGCTCCTTCCCTGGGAGCTGAGTTCAGCTTCTGGGCTTCATCAGTTTGTCTTAGAAACCTGGGGTTCCCCAAGTTCATGGAAGTGTGGGTGGAGTGCAAGGGGGTGCCCCACCCCCCAACCATAGCTGCGAAGTCACAGTTGCCAGAACCAGAGTTTCTTTGACTCCCGCTGGTGTCAGGGAGGGTCTGGCACTCTGCCAAGCACACCTGCTCGAGTCCACAGCCCGGGAGGGCCGTCCGCGTCCCTGAGTGCACCCCACTTGACCGCACCCTGCAGGACAGTGGACGCGTGAGGGTCTGGGTGCCCGCGTGCCCCGCGTCTCTCTTTAGCCTGGGGCTCCGCCCTCGCAGGGCCCAGGGAGCATTCCCACCACAGCTCAGAGCTCGCCCACAGCACCTGGGCACCTTCGTGTCCGGGCCTTGCCAGCCCAGCAAAGCCTCCCAGGCCCAGCGGGCGGTCAGCCCGGCGTGCTTCTTGCTGTGGGTGCCACGGCCGTGAGGCCTCGACTGGGTGTCCACACGAGGCCAAGGCCACTCCCCAGGCTCTGCCTCCGCCTTGACGGGCGGATGGAGGCCTGCTCTGGGTGCTTGGCGGGTTTGGGGCCTCCCATCCCAGTTCTGACGAGGGCAAGGGCCTCCCCCGTGTGGGCTGGTGGCGGGGGCTGCCATGGAGGGGCAGGAAGGGCGTGGTGGGTGTGGAGAGAGGACGGCAGACACAGGCAGGAGACCTGGGGAGGCTTTGGGGGGGCCGGCGGTGATCTTAGCGAGCCCCATAGGCTCCAGCGGGAACTGAGACCGACTCTGAGGATATGAAACGGGAAATGGGCCGGGCCCCGCCCCGGCTGCGCTGCGGGGTCGGCAGGCTCCACTGAGAGGCTGTTGGTTCCCTGGGTCTCCTAGGAGACGGGGTGGAACGCAGGAGGGTAGCATCGCCCTTAGGTGGGGGCTGTGGAGCCGAGCCCACTGGGGAGGGGAGCGTGTGGGGCAGAACGCGGCCCCGGTCCGCCCCCTGCTCTGTCCTGGGAGCTGTGAACCCGGCCAAGGCTTGGCAGCTCGGAGCTGGGAAGGGGTAGAATGACCCTTCGGCCCCGAGCAGCCTTGCCCTTGTGGTCATGTGGGACTGTCCACCCCTTGGGGCAGAGGAACAAAGTGGGTGACCCGGGGCCTGCAGACAGCGGGCAGTCCAGCCATCCTCTCCCACACGGGCAGTGTCTCCGAGGGTCCCCAGCTGTGGCTGCTGCTCTCCAGTGGCCGCTGGAGCCTGGGAGGGCAGGGTGCGTAGCACATGGCCTGGGAGCCAGCGTGGCCATGGTGCTGGCCCTGACAAGCCTCTCTGTCCATCCTGCCTACTGGGACCCCGCACAGCTCTCCTGGATGCTGCGGCCATGCCTCGTTTACCTAGGGCAGGCCGCAGTCCTAAGGGCCTGCACGTGGGGCGCTGGGAGACAGCACAGGTGGCCCCCTCCCTACCCAGCAGGGTTTGGGCAACCACAGGCAGGAAACAAATGCCTGTGTGTTTGTTCTTGGGGCCGCCAGGCAGGTCCAGCCTCATGGACTCCTGGCTGGACTCCCACTGCGGGAAGGCTGCAGCCCGGGAGAGGCCTCCTCTGACAGGTCCGCAGTGGGTCCCACAGTGGGGCCCGGGGCCTGCCCTCGGTCCCTGCTGCTGCCCCTTCACCCTCGGCTGCACCGGTTTCTTGCCTTTCCAAACAGTCCTTTGGTTTCCCCACATCCAAATGTTTGTGTGCGTGGTCCCTATGCCTGGGACGCCCGCCTTCCCTGTCCCAGGCCCAGTTGGTGGTGTCGCCTCTGAGGCCCTGATGACCACTGTGCCCTAAGCCTGGTCTGTCAGAGCTGCCCAGTGTGGCCCTCAGAGCAGGCAGTTGTGTCACCCAGTTTTGTGCACGAGGAACCTCAGGCTCAGAGCGATGAGATGACTTCCCCTAAGTCACAGTGAAGGAGGGAGGCAGAGCCCCTCCCTCCACGTCCCCTCCATGCCAGCGGCTCTGCAGGGCCCAAGGATGGTGATGGGGTGGGAGCTCTGGGCAGTCCATCGCTCTGGGCCTTGGTTTCCCCGTCTGCAGCACGCGGGGTCACCCGGGGGGTCACCACCTACTGACTCCGACAGGCCCGAGCTCACACCACTGCTTGGCCAGCCCCTGACCCCAAGCCTCCACGTCTGCTCCTGGGAAATGGGGGAGCAGCACTCCCTGTGGGGCTTTCCAGGTGTGAGAGGCATGCTTAGCACACAGGCCACGCTTTCTCTTGGTCCCTTACTTCCCGCTTATCTTGGAAATGCTCTTGACACCTACGGAGGGCACACTGGGGTCACCCCGGGTTACAGGGCCGTTGGAGCTGGCCTCCTGGCCTGCCTGCCGCCCACCTGAGTCCCCAGGGGAATAATCATCCCACCTGCATGGAGGCAGGGCCTGGAGTGGCAGGGCTGGGCGAGCCACCCCAGGGTGAGGGGAGGCTGGGAAACCCATCTGGGTGGCTTCTGCTCCTCCTGTCCCGTGAGAAAGGGGGATGGGAGTCGGGGGCCATGGGGAAGGAAGGGGCGGGGTTCCTGTGTGCGGCGGGGGCCCGGGGCTACCAGGGGGCAGCCCAGCGGCTGTTGCCCATCCCCAGAGACAGCTGCTCTACCCGATTTCCGCCTTTGTCAGGGGTTTGCAGAAGTGGGGGTGCTGGGGGCTGCCCGGCCGGGGTCCTGGCGCCTGGGGAGACAGGCTGACTCGTGGGATACAGCGGGAAGCACCGCTGGGCCCTTGGCGCTGATGGGAGAGCTGGGGTGGACACGGCGGAACCAAAACTGCTGTGTCATTCTAGCTGTGGCAGCTGTTGCCAGGGTGACCGGTGAGTTTCCCACGCTTCCTCCGGTGCGGCTGCCGGCTGCTGTGGGCAGGGCGGAGAGACGATGGCGTCCCTGCCGGCGGATGCCCGAGGGGTGTCTCCATCCCTCTCTCCTTGGGTCACGTGATCAGAGACGCCACCTTGCCTCCCAGGTCCGGGCAGTGTGGACCTGGGGGTGGACGCCCGCTCTCTTGCCTCCTCTCTGTGACCAGGCCTCAGTGCCCACCTGGGGGTTGGGGTCCCCGAGGCGCCCGCCTCGCTGGGAGGGCCATGGGGCTCACGCTGTCGCCCCTGTCCAGTAACGGCAGGCAGTTCTTACTCAGGTGTGAGCAGGGGCTTTGCAGGGTCCTGCTTCTGAGGCCCGGGGTCGGCTGTGAGACAGTGGAGCCCTGGCAGGACGGTCTCCACCAGCCTGCCAGGTGTGCAGCCAGTGCTCAGCGGGGCTCGGCCCTGTGGCCCCCCAGCCGTGTGGCCTGAGGTGGGCGGGCGCCTCTGAGCCTGTTTCCCTCTCTGTGAAGTGGGGGTGTGGCAGCACCGTCCTCGTCGCAGGGCTGCTGGGAGGACAATGGCACGTGCCAGCGCTGAGGCCAGTGTCCCCTCCTCAGCTCAACTCGCCCATGAACCCCGTCAGCAGCAGCGAGGACATCAAGCCACCCCTGGGCCTCAATGGCGTCCTCAAAGTCCCGGCCCACCCCTCAGGGAACATGGCGTCCTTCACCAAGCACATCTGTGCCATCTGCGGGGACCGCTCCTCAGGTAGGCCGCGTGGCGCACGGGCCACAGGGCCTCGGGCGGGGCGCTGACGGTGGGTGCCGGGAGGCGGTGCTCAGAGCTCCGAGGGCCTTTCACAGGGGACCTTCGAGCGTTCTCACGTCAGGGAGACAGGAAGCGGGGGACACCACCGTGGGCAGGGCAGTCTGGGGGCTCCTGGAGAGGGGGCAGCTGTTGACAGCATCAATGGCAAAGGGGCAGCACGGGTTGAGTCTCTGGGCGAAGGGCCCCTTGCGCCAACCCCTGAACCCCGACGGTCCCCTGGGCCGGGACACCGTCCCCTTTGGGGCCGCCCACTCAGACAGAGAGCGCCCGGGGACCTGCCGAGGAGGAGCAGGGCGTGGGGTGGGGTGCCGGCCGCTCAGGGCCCCGCCGCCCCCGCCCCGCAGGCAAGCACTATGGCGTGTACAGCTGCGAGGGCTGTAAGGGCTTCTTCAAGCGGACGGTGCGCAAGGACCTGACGTACACCTGCCGGGACAACAAGGACTGCCTGATTGACAAGCGCCAGCGCAACCGCTGCCAGTACTGCCGCTACCAGAAGTGCCTGGCCATGGGCATGAAACGGGAAGGTAGGCTGCGGGCGCGGGCGGGTGCGGGGCGGGCGCGGGGCGGGCGCGGGGCTGTCGGCTTCCTCCAGTCCCGTGTTCCCCAAGCACAGGGTCCAGCCCTGTACTTGGAAGCGTGGCAGCGTCCCAGCAGTGCCCGGCTTCTTGGCATATCTCGGCTGACGGGGCCCTCCCTCCCTCCAGAGGCCGCTGCTGCTGTGCCCTGGGCAGTGCGTCCCCGGGGGCGGTGATGTCACTCCCCAGACCGCACTGAGCGCCTGCTGCGTGCCGGGCTCTGCAGGCACAGAGGAGACAGCTTCGGTCCTGCCTGTCGGTGGCTTCCAGCCCCACTGGACAGGCATCGCCCAAGCCCCCCTCACTGGCAGTGTGCTGTGCCCAGTGTGTGACTCTGGGAGACGGGCAGAGAGGCACAGTGAGGGCTGAGGCTGGAGGTGGCAGGTCGGGGCTGGCGTGGTGGGGGCCTGGGACAGCGAGTGCACACGAGTCCTGGGGCCGCTGTGGTGAGGACACACTGATTGAGGGGTGGTGAAGGGCAGGGAGCCCCCGAGTCTACTGGACGCTGGGGTCGAACTGAACTTGGCGGTGGTGTTGCCACAGCCAGGCCCTGGGAGCAGCGGGACTTGGCTCGGTGAGCCTGTTTTTCTGACAGCATTTGTCAGGGGTGGGGTGGGGCCAGGTAGCATGGAAGGTCACTCTCTGAAGTCCCTGAAATGGTCCCGCTGTGTAGCCAGACCTGGGTCTGTGGCCTCGGTTTCTCCGTCTGCAGGTTTGGCGACTCCTGCACTCAGGCCTCTGCCCCACGGGTCTGCGTGCACACCTGCCAGGGAGGTGGTGCTGGGACCAGGGTCTCATGGTCTGTTCCCTTCTCCACCGTGACTGCTCCTGTGGCACCCACGTGGCTGCTGTGTCCATCTCTCTCCCCCTGGCCCCTGGCACCGTCCCCACTGGTGTCTCACCACCCAGGACTGTCCTCTGGGGGTGGCTGCAGTTTTCATCCCATTCCTTTTTTTTTTGCACCTCCTCAGCCCTGATTGTTCTTGTTTGAAAACCGAAACCCCTGTAGGGCCATGGGGTCCTGCAGGACTTCCTCCCTGAGGTCACAGGAGCGGGCAGAGCGTGGTGATGTGGCCGGGGGCTCACGGCAGCCCTGTCTCCTGCAGCTGGCGCCACTCCCGGCGAGGGGCAGCGGGACCCCAGAGGGGACTGGCCTGGGCTGTGCCAAGTGTCCGCCCTTTGGCCTTCCTGGTGGGGGTGTAGCATTCACATAGCGCTTGCCCGCCCTCCTAATGCAGGTCCAGCACTTGTCCAATGCCACAGGCAGGGCTGGGGCCTGGGCCTCAGGCTCCCATGCAGCCCTTGTTCCTTTGGGCTAGCGAGAGGGCAGAGGAAACAGGTGCTTGGCCAGGGAGGGCATGTGCCCGGCTTCGGTTCCCTGGGGTGCCCTGTGTAGCCAGGGAGGGCTTGCTGGGGGTGGCGAGTGCAGTATTATTCCTGAAGGATGGAAGCTTGGGTAGGGGGCAAGTGTATGGTAGGCAGCGGATCAGTACAGAGCCTGGCCCAGGGCTGGCCCAGTGTGCCGGCAGGAAGGTGGGGGCCCCGGCAGGCGGCTCGCGGCTCGCGGCTCGCGGCTCCCTGGAGGCCACTGCAGCACAGGGCAGGCTTGGATTAGTGCCCAAGATTGCTCACTCACTGAGCTCACCACTCCTGGTGCTGGGCACACAGCGGTGAGCTGTGCTTGTCCATCCATGGACAGTGACATCACATAACCAGGCAGCCCCCCCCCCCCAGTGTGACTAGTGCTGCCTTAGGGGAGGTGCAGGGCATCGTGGGAGCCCCGAGGAGGCACCTGCCCCAGTCAGGCAAGGCTTGGGCGGGCGGGAGGTGGCCAGGCTGATACCTGAAGACCGGGAAGGTGTCAGGCATTCCACCTGCTCCGCCGGAGGGAGCCGCGTGTGCAGAGGCCGAGGGTGTCAGCAGATGCGGCCTGGATGCCAGCCCGGGCCCCAGAGAATGACCCTCTACAGGTCCCTGCGACTGTCCAGTGACCTCTCAGCCTGTCTTCCTATGGGCCTGGGTGTCATCGATTCCAGCCTCCTGTCCCCTCAAGGCCTGGAGGACAGTGGGCACTGCCGCTTCTCATCCCAGTGGGGCTTCAGAGTCCTCTGACCCTCTCCTGGCACCCACCAGTGCCTGGGGCTTGGCCTGAGCAGCCCTTAGGAGCCGCTGCTGTGTGCAGAGCCTTGCTGGGCACTGGCTTAATCACATGTTGTGTCACTCACCCGTGGTGCTGTGATGCTGTCCCCACGCTTCATACATAGAGAGACGGCACTTGGATGGTCTCGGGGCCAGTGTCGAGGTGGGGGTCGCATCCCTCTTGCCTCCACACTGATGGGAGAATCAGGTGCCTCAGGCTCGTTCCAGAGGGAGATGGGCCCTGAGGCCTGATTTATGGGCAGTTAGATAAATACCTGTCCCACCAAGATCCCTTTCCCCTTTACCTCCTCCTAGATTTATGTCATGAACGTGCCGTAATTTCGTGCCCCAAACCCAACAACATGAAACCGCCTCGCAGGCTGTGGGAGGTGGCTCTGTGGCCCTGAGAGCCAAGGGGCATCACCAGAAGGAGGGCAGGGCCTCGCGCCGCGTGCTCTGTCCCTGGGCGTGCGACGCCCCAGTGAGGTGGCAGCCGTCGTGTTTCCTGGTGCCGCGGGGCCCACTCCACAGCTGTACTTGGGAGGGGTGACTGGTGGCCCCTGTGCGGCTCAGTGCCGTCCCTCCATGGACCTTCATGGACTCCCAGGACAAGTGGCCCAGAGGGGTTGGTGGGCATGCCACCCCGTCCCTGCACCTGCCATGTAGTCCGCGCTGGGTGCTGGGCACTGCTCCCCGTCCCCCCGAAGTTGTCCTGGGAGAGCTGCTCTCTGCTGTCCTGGGCAAACCACTCAAGGAGAACCCTTGCCCTGGCAGTGGTGGCACAGGCCACATGAGAAAGGTCAGCGTGGCAGCCAGAGCACTCTGACAGGAGCACAGGGTGTGAGCTGTGGGCTTCCAGGGCGAGCCCGAGCCCTCGGTGCCAGCCCTGGATGGGCAGCTATGCTGACTGGCCTTGATGTCGCATGACCCTTTGGCGAGGCTGCGATCACACCGCTGTTACAGGTGGGGAGCTGAGGCTGGTACCCAGGCAGCATTGCCCAGTGCCATGCTGGGAGGGGCAGTTCAGAGCTGGCACCAGGCTGGCTGACCACAGGGAGAGCCCAGGAGGGTTTGGCTCAGGGCTGACTGGACCCCACCCCTTTGGGCTAATGAGGGATGCCGCAGGCTGATAGCATCTGGCGTTGGGCAGTGGTGGGCGTGTGCACACAAGCAGTCACCAGGGACTTGTTCCACAGCATTCCGGGGGTGGTGGGGGGGCCGGGGCCCAGGTGGGAAGTGCCGCTCAGGCCAGCCCTCCGCCAGGCTGAGCCCGGGCCTGTCTGCCTGAGCACGTGGTGGCAGGGCCCACGGGCGCGTCTGGTCTGGTGTGGAGGCAGGCCCTATGCTTTGGGGTTCCAGGCTGATGGGGGAGACTTGGCCCCCTGGCCTCCCTCGGGTGACACTGGCCCAGGCTGGAGGGGGCCACCCTGCTCTTGCTTCCTCCTCCAGGAAGTCCTCTCCCCGTTTCCTTCCTGCCTCTTTTGCTTCCTGTGCCCTGTCTCCTGAATCTGAAGGACCAGGGTCTGGAAGCGGCGGTGTCTGCTGTGTGCACTCGGGTGTGTGTGTGTGTGTGTGTAACTCGGGTGTGTGTGTGTGCATGCACTTGGGTGTGTGTGAGCATGGGCGTGTGTGTACTTGCACTCGGGTGTGTGTGAGCACAGGGGGTGTTTGTGTGTGTGAGAACGGGTGTGTGCGTGTGTGTGCACTCGGGTGTGTGTGTGAGCACGTGTGTTTATGTGTGTGCACTCGGGTGTGTGTGAGCACAGGGGGTATTTGTGTGCCCGGGGGTGTGTGTGTGCACGGGGGTGTGTGAGCACGGGTATGTGTGTGTATGAGCACGGGTGTGTGTGTGTGTGTGTGTGTGTGTGCACTCGGGTGTGTGTGACCATGGGGGTGTGTGTGAGCACGGGGTGTGTGTGAGCATGGGTGTGTGTGTGTGCGCGTACAGGCACGTATGGCTCCACGTTTCTACTGCAGAGGAGCCCCGGCTGGGTTCAAGTGCCGCCCTGTCCCCACTGGGCAGTGACTTTGCCCCTCTGGACCTGTTTCCTCATGTGCTGTGGGGTCATCAGCAAAGTTCCCTCATCCCGGGCGTGATGGAGGGAACGTGGTAGGTGGTGGCACCACCGTTCCTGGCTGGTTGGGGCTTTGGAGAGCAGTGACCATGATGTGTGGGTGCGTGGGCACCTGTGCGTGTGGAGACGTGTGTCATGTGGCCATTCTCCTGTCTTAGATGGTATCCCTTACGGGAAGGAGGGGCCCGTTCCCTGAGCTAGAGGCCCTAATTCACCGTGTGACTGCTGTCAGGGCGCCCCTTCTCCTGGTCTCAGTTGCCCCGGCATTTAGAAGAGGTGGTTGGGCCAGAGGCTTTGGTGAAATCCAGTCCTGCCTGCCCCGGGGGGGGCCACACACGGGACAGAGGAAGGTCCCAGCCGCTGGCAGTGCCCAAAGTAGAACAGGCAGCAGGGCCAGTGTTCCTGCCAACTCTGGACACCCCGCCCCGTCCCGTAGCTTCCTGCCGGGCCCTGGGGTGTCTGCCAGGTCAGGGGCGTCCTGCTCCTCGCATCAGCGGGCCTTGTGATGTTGGGGACCCGGGTTCTGTTGGGGGTTGAATCCCCTTCCCAGGCATGTGTTGGGCTGCCGGCAGGGGGTGTCTTCCCAGGGATCCCCGGCCTCCTGTGTCCGGCACACTCAGGGCTGGAGGGGAACGAGTCCTTGTCTTCCCAGACGCCTCCTGCCTGAGGCTCCCCGGCGCCCGCAGAACGTAAGTCAAACATGACTTCATCGGGAAGGTGGCGGAGCTGGCAGAGCATAAATCCCGGCTCTCTCCTGCCCCCTCCGCCGTCTATAAATAAAACCATAATATTTATAATGACACTGCTCAGAGCTGCCGGGCTCTCACTGCTTCCAAGTGCTTCACAAAGCCTTCGCTAATTAATTCTCGGCGCCCCGGAGGAGGCAGGTGTGAGGAAGCCCCTTCTGCCCCAGGGCCCCCTCAGTGAGCTTGGGCTCCCTGCGCCCAGGGGCCGTCTGTGGAGAGGGAGGAAGTCCCCACAGCCGGCCCACATTGTGGGGAGCGTGGGAGCAGGAGGCGCGGTGACAAAGCTGTGAGCATCTCTCGGGCACCTCCTTGTGGGCCCAGCCTGAAGGCTGCGGCTGTCACTGTCAGTCTAGGGCTGAGGAAGCTGGGGCCCAGAGAGGCTAAGGTCTGGCCTGGGGCCGCACCGCGCGGCTGTTAAAGGCAGAGCAGGGTCTAGGGACCGGGGGCTGCCTGGCTCGGTTTGCCGCTTTAAGCTGCCCACTGTCCTGAGAGCTCAGCCATGCCCCTTTCGCTGTCTGGGCCTCAGTTTCCCCACCTGGTAAACTGAGGTGGTTGAGCTAAACCGTGCGCCTCTCAGCAGCGTCCTGGCTCTGAGAGTTTAGGATTCTTCCCAGGGGACAGACCCTGGGGACCCCATCCAAAGGTCTCAAGGACACTGGCCCACTTGGGCTCTGGGTCCCTGTCACCCCAGGTGGTAGCCCTGTCAGCCTGTGTGGGTGCCTCCTGCTGTTTGGTTCTGCTGGCCTGTGACCCTGTCCACTGTGAAAGAGAGGGTGACCCAGCACCCCCATGTGGAGGGGTCGGGAAGCCTGGCCGGGGAGGACTGGAGCCCGGCCCCCACAGCCCGCCGGCCCCTTGCCCGCTGCTGCCAGCTTGAGCTCCACTCCCAGCCCGCCCCCGCCGCCGGATTTCCCAGAATTGCCAGACTTGCGAAAACTTGGACTTGAGGCCTGCTGCCTGGCTCCGTGGCCCAGCTGGTATGGTCTGAAGGTGTTGGCTGGCCCGACCTTGAGTCTCGCCACGTGGATGGAAAGTCCCTCCTTCACGTCGGCCCTTTGGGTCTTGGAGAGCACAGCCCCTGGCGTGGGCAGCTCTAAATAGCCATGTGTCCACATAAGGAGGATGCAAGCCCTGTCCTCGGGGAGTCCCGAGGTTCCGGAGGGGCGCAGGTGGGCCTGGCGTCGCTGAATGGCCGTCACTGGGGGCCGGGCAGGAAGCACTTGGCCCAGGGGGATGGAGAGGTGCTGACGGGCTGTAACAGCGGGGGCTGTGTGTGTGCAGGGAACGAAGCCGACCTGGGGGATCCCCCAGCACCAGCAGGGAGCCCTCACATCCCAGGCTTGGAGGAGTGAGGGGAGGGGGCCATGGAGAGCCCGGGGGCGCGCGGTGTGTGGAGGGCTGTGCCCTTTAGGAGGAAATGGCCGTGGAGAGCCGTGGGGCAGGGGCCCTTGGAGCCAGGGCAAGGGTGGGTCTGGGGGTGCAGAGGTGGTCCCGACAGCCAGTGTCTGTGAGAGCTAGTTTGCCCCATAGAGACGCCTTGGGGGGAGGATAAGCCCATGTGAGGCCCAGGGGGCAATAGTGCTCGGAAGCCCCCCGAGGGCCTGCACCCTCCCGCCCTCTGGGGCCACTGCCCTGCGGAGGGGGTGTGATGACAGCGCCGCTGGGCTGTGCCGGCAGGGAGGGGCTCTTGGAGCTGGCTCTGCGTCAGAAGTAGAGAGGGTCTGGGTGGAGGGACGGAGGGACGGAGGCCTGGTGGGCGTCCTCGGGAGGCCTGAGGCCAGGGCTGGCGAAGGCCGGACGGCGCGCTAGGGGCCTGTGCTGTCGGAGTTGGCTGCCCTGACCGTGCTGACTGGGGGCTACGGGTTTGGCTTCCTGCAAACGCCCCCCCACCCCGGGGTCTCCCAGGCGCAGCAGGCCGTTCACCAGGTCCTTTCATGTGCACCCGGGAAGCAGCATGGTCACCCGGGGGATGATGGAAGTGGCTGCCACGTGGCCTGGGCCCAAGCAGGGCTCCCGCACCGCCCCGTTCCGGCAGGGCCCAGTGAGGTCTGTCCTGGAGGGTGAGCCTGGGAGAGAAGGTCTGCACCGAGGCTCACGGCCGTCTTTCTGCATCCCAAGGACTGGCAACTCCCAGTTCTCACAGCCCTGGTGTTTCCTGCAGAGAGCGAGCCACCACGCCACTGGGGTGCTTTGGGGGACCCAGGCCTGGGGGCCTCTCGCAGCTCAGGATGATCCCCATTTCCTACTAGGAGCCTTGTGGACTGGGGTGCAGCACTACAAGCGGGCCCAGCTCTGCCTGTCCTAGCCCTTCCAGGGGCCTGCCAGCCCTAGGTGTGGGCGAGGGGCTGTTTCCGGGCCCTTCCCCTCAGCAAATGGGCCTCTGTACAGAGGTTCCCATGCAGCCTCTGCACAGCACTTCGCCCAAATGCCCACTCTTACGGTCGTGTCCCTGGGGGCTCTAAGGGGCCTTGTCTGGGGTGGGGGTGGGGCGGGTGAGGGTTTGGCCCTGAGGAGGCCATGGTACCCTGGGAGCTTGGTGGAGGGCATCAGGACAACTTCTCTGGCCCAGCAGAGCGGGACACAGCTCAGGTGGGCTCGGGGGAGGACCACCCGTCCTGGTGCCGGCATGTGGGGTGGGCCTGGGAGGCACAGCCCTGACACGCGGTCAGCCCAGGCTCTGATGGTGCTGTGTGGGCCGCCCCTCCGCCCCATACGAGGCTCAGGCCCTGGCTTCTCCCCTCTGCTGACTCCTCCCCTCTCCCCGCCGCCCGGGTCCGGGGTCCCTGATCCCCCCATCAGTAGGAGGGGTGTGGATGTGGGAGCCATCCCAGGAGCCCCATCGGGACGCCAGGTGGGGTGCGTGGCCTGGCCCAGGTTCACCGTCTGTCGGACCTGCTGGGTGACCCTGGGGAGGTCCCAGCCCTTCCTGGGAAGTCTAGTTCTGCAAATCCTCAGCATGGGGCGCCCTGCCTCCTGAGCCTTCCTCCCACACGGGGTCTCCTCGGGACATAGTTGGAGTGAACCCCTCTGTCTCTGCTTCCTCTCTTCAGCTTCTCTTCCTGGGTTCCCCAAGACCTAGCCACCGCCTGACCGCCTTCCACCCTGCGTGCTGCTCCTCCCGCGGCCCGCACCCCCACCCCCAGGCAGAGCGTCTGAGCTCTGACCCTGGGCCTTCGCACATCCACCTCCTTTGCCTGAACCGTTATGCCTGTGTTTCCTGCCCCTTCGGTCTCATTGCCCCTTCTGGGAAGGCCTGCTGGCGTTGCCCGAGGCCGTAATCCAGCAAAGCCCTTCGCTCTCCGCTTGGGACCCCTGCTGAGCCATCAGCTCCACGACAGCTGGACCCCATCTGCCCTGGCCTGTGCTGGCCTCGGGGGGTCCTGCGGTGAACACTAGTTGAATGAAGTAATGAGCGGTGGGCATGCCCTGTGCTCTCAGAAGGCATAGCCACTGAGAGGTCAGGCCTGGGACAGAGGTGGCACTGTGGTCGGCCAGCCCCAGCCAGGGACGCTGGGGTTGTGGGCAGCGCTCGGCCCCGGTCAGTGGAAAGACTGCCGCCGTGGGAGCTGCAGGCTGACCGGCCACCTCCCCACATGGCAGCCGTGCAGGAGGAGAGGCAGCGGGGCAAGGACCGGAACGAGAACGAGGTGGAGTCCACGAGCAGCGCCAACGAGGACATGCCCGTGGAGAAGATTCTGGAGGCCGAGCTGGCTGTCGAGCCCAAGACCGAGACGTACGTGGAGGCGAACATGGGGCTGAACCCCAACTCGGTGAGTGCACCCTGCCCACGTGGCCTCCACCTGAGGTGGCCAGGACCTGTGCTGCTTTGGGGACTGTAGGCCCTGGCGAGCGCCCCTGGGTGGGAGACCCCAGCTGTCGGGAGCGCTGCTGATGAGGCGTGCAGCCGTGCCCCAGTGGGTGGGTGACGTTTTAATTCCTTGAATCAGAGCCAGGACTTGGCACTTAACCTTCGTGCTTCGTGTTGTCTGGCCCATTGTCCAGCTGGGTGTCGGGGGTCTTGTATCTGCCCCAGGTTTGTGGGTTCTGGGCTGGGACCAGAACCCTGTGGCTGGCCGTGTACAGCCTGTCCAAGCTGACCCTGAGGCCACCCAGGCCAGCCCTGAGGTCACCCCGGCATCTCTCCCTCCATTCTCGCCCAGCTCACAGTGGCCCAGACACACCCTGCTTGTCTCGCCCCACCCCAACCCCAGAGCCTTTGCACAACCTGCTCCTGCTGATTCCTCCTCAGGCTTCAGTCTTTGCTAAGGTGTCACTCGCTCAGGGAACCCTTTTCCCCTGGGACCTGCTTGTGCCTCTGCCGTTAGGTGGGCTCAGAGCCCTGATCTTTCCCATCATGGCCCCTGGCATATGGTGACCCCGTGGTATGTGTGCCGAGTGAATTCTCCCTGCTCGCTGTGACGCTGGGGGTGGCATCCAAGCTGTCCCTCACTGCCCAGCTCTGGTCAGGGACAAACAACCCTGCCCTGCGGGTGGGCGCTCACATGGCCCTCACCCCAAGTTTAAGAGTGTGGGGTTCCTTGTCATATGCTCACAAGTCTCCAGCAGGCGGAGGCCCCGTGGCTGGGTGCCAGGCCAGCCCTGCTTCCCGTACTCTGTGATGGATGCCTGTGACCCTGGACACTGCTGGGCTCGCCTCTCGCGCCCGGGGGAAGGACGCCAGATGTGAGGGTGTCATGATTGAGCAGAAACCCCAAAAGAAAAGTCAGGAGATCGGCCAAGGGTTGCCAGCTTCTAATTTTGTCAAGTAAGGACATTATTTAGAAATAGCAAACGTGGCATCTGCTGCCATGGTTTCAGAGCACGCGAGGTGGTTGTGGCTGCAAAGGCCGGCGGGGCTGGTGGGTCGGCGGCCCTCTCAGGGCGGCCCAGGATTCCGCGAAGTGCACTGCCTTGTCGCGTCTCGCCGCACGCCGCGCGTCGGCCTGGGTCCCCCTTCAGGACCGCTCCGTAGGCCCTTCCCTCAGATGGCCCAGGAGAGGCGACTCGCCCAGCATTACACGTGGTCGCTGGTACCTCTCTAGCCCTGGGGGAGGCTTGAGCCTCTGCAGGAGGACGGGTCCTACTAGCTCCTCCGAGGACAGCGACTGCCCTTCCTGTTCAGGCACAGGGCGGGAGCTACGTGAACCTCTGATGTTGAATGAGGCCCATTTGTTTGAGTGAGAATCAAGGCTCAGAGAAGTTAAGTGTTTGCTGGAGGCCACACAGCAGGATGGAGCCTCCTCCCCCCAGGGGAGCCCCCTCCAGCCCTGACCCCCTGTGCAGGGCTGTCAGTCTCCCTCAGCTCCAGCTCCAGATGCAGAGCGGACATGTGACCTATGAGCCCACCAGTGAGGCCCCAGCATGCCTGGGGGCAGCCCAGGGGGACAGCCTGTGACCGGGCCTGCTCGGGGCCCCTTGAGGACTCTGAGGGGGCTGCTGGCAGTGGCTTCAGCGTGGGCCCCTCCTCAGGTCTGCCGCACACCTCGCCTCCCCACACGGCTCGCTGGGCCCCTCCCACCAGGCCTGGGATCCGGCTGCACGGGGCTGCTCTGTGTCATGGAGAAGCAAGGTGCACGGTGCTTTCAGATAGTCGCGTGACAGCAGGGACACCGAGGCTCTGAGAAGCAGAGCCTGGCTGTAGTGGTGCCACCTCGAGCGCCGGCTCTGGCCTCGGGCACGGGTATCTGCTGGGTGTGTCACATGCCTGAACCAGGGGCCTCTGCCTGGGGCTGCTGGCCGCTGATCGCACGGGGTGAGGGTGAGTGCCTGCAGGGTGCCGGGCATGGGCATGTGGCACCCGCCCCCGTGAGCTTGGGCATCTAGGTGCTGCTCCCGAGGTCTGCTGGGGCATGGACGAGGGAACGCGGAGCTGTGGGCCAGCCCCTCGCAGCTGAGGGGTTTCGGCATGCAGGTGGCTACCGGGGTCACGTCAGTGCTGGAGCCCTGCCCACCGCTGCCCACTGGGGTCCCTGGGCTGCTGCGGCCCACGTGCCCGGGAAGCCCCAGTCGATGCCTCTCCCTGCAGCTCCAGTGCCCGCTCTGCACACCCCAGCCCTGTCCCACCTGGTGGCCTCGGTGCCAGCTTGTCCCTGGGCCTCCTCGGAGAGCCCTCAGCTGGTCCTTCTCACAGTCTGGAGTGTTTAGACTGCGCGTCGCTTATGGGCAGATGGTTTCTGTCAGGGAAGCTCTTCAAAGGAGGCCTTCCTCCCATGAAGATCACCGGCCACTGGACAGTCCCCTCTGCCTGCCGCCCTGTTTGTCTGTCTGTGTGCCACCTTTGCGCCTGGTAGGAAGCAACAACACCGGAGGAGCCACGACCGCCCACCGGCTGGGCCATCGTGACCATGCGTCCCACCCTAGTCCCAGCACCCACCCCCGCGTCTCAGCTTCTTGTCTGGGATGCAGGGTCACCCGGCGCCTGCCCCTGCGGTGGGACTAAAGGGTCACAGGCTGGGTGATATTCCTGTGGCTGCTGTAACAACCATGAACCGAGTGCCTAAAACACCCCAGGCTTAGCGCCTCACGCTCCTCCAGGGCCCGAAGTCCGACATCAGCCCCGCGGGACCAAGTCAGGGTGTCAGCAGGGCTGCTTCCTCCGGGGCCCCGCTCCCGGGCCCTTCCCAGGCTGGCGGCCTCCGCTCTCTGGCTCGTGGCCCGTGCTCCAGCTTCGAGGCAGCCGCGTCTTCTCGGCTCCGGCCTCTGCCGTCCTCGCACCTTGTCTCTGGCTCTGACCTCCTGCCTCCCTCTCGTAAGGACCCTTGTGACGCCATTGGGCCCACCGCACATCCAGGGTCATCCCCCATCTCAGGATTCTGAACTCGATCGCGTCTGCAGGGTCCCTTTGGCTGCGTGCGGTCACAGTCACAGGTCCTGGGGATTCGGACTGTTATCAGCCCACGCTGGGCAGAGCGGGGCCTGGTCTGGGCTGTGCTGTCCGCGAGGTACTCACCGCGGTGCCCTCCCCCCATGCAGCCCAACGACCCGGTCACCAACATTTGCCAAGCGGCGGACAAGCAGCTCTTCACCCTGGTGGAGTGGGCCAAGCGGATCCCACACTTCTCCGAGCTGCCCCTCGACGACCAGGTCATCCTGCTGAGGGCAGGTGAGTGGCCGGGCCGGCGGGGGCTGGGAGGCATCGGAGCGGAGCCCCCCTGACCCACTGGGTGACGGGGCACCCCCGCTCCTCCCTGGGCCTCAGTGGCCCCCCTCTGTAAGATGGGGCTCATTCTTGCTTTGTAGGCTCTTAGGATTAGAAGGGATAATCCATGTGCTGCTGTCAGCCACGAAGCCTGGAACCTCCCCCATGCTCGGGAGGGGCGGCTCTGAAAATAACTGCTCTTATTGAAGATGGCTTCATCTTATCCCACTTAAAGGAGTCATTAAAACCCTTGCACACAGAAATTAAATTTTCCTTTTATCCCTTTTCTTAACCCTTTGATGCCTCCGTTGGTTTGCCCGTGCTCCTAGAACGAGAGTGTCAAGGTGACCTGTGGCTCTAACACGCCTTGTTTCAGTGCAATGATTCGCTGTTTTGTGGCGTTTCACGTCACACACGTTGATCGCTGTTTGCTGTAGGGCAGACTGGCTGTCCGTGGCCGTCCCACAGAATCGTGGGAGCACTCTCGTGTGCTCCGTGGCACAAGCATCCTGCACTTGCAGGAGGAGACTTCCCACGAGTTGGGGAGTGCCTGGGTCAAACAGCCAAAGCTGTTCCGTGCGGGACTTCTCAGGGCCTTGACGGTGCCGTGTGCACTGTGGAAGAAAAGTGCTCAGGAGCCCCTTTTCCTGCAGAGCGCTTCATGGGGGTAGGGTTCCCCGGAGCCTACTTTGGGAACGCTGGCTAGGGACCGCCGACTGACCGTGTGTCCCCCCACCAGGCTGGAACGAGCTGCTCATCGCCTCCTTCTCCCACCGCTCCATAGCCGTGAAGGACGGGATCCTCCTCGCGACCGGGCTGCACGTGCACCGGAACAGCGCGCACAGCGCAGGCGTGGGCGCCATCTTTGACAGGTGGGTGGCCCTCAGCCCCGGTCACGCCGGGCTTAGCATCTGTTTGTGAAGCAGAGACAAGCACAAGCACAGAGATGAAATCCCTTTGACATCCAGCACGCGCGGATACGCAGCAGCCACCAACCAACGTTTGGGTTTATTTCCTTCCATAAAATCCTATATAGGGGAAGGAAGGCTGCACTTTTTTACAAGCAAACGTAGATTATATCATGGATACAGTTTGACCGTGTCCCTTTTGACACGGTAAAAGGGATGCGCTTTGGCGCGCCGCAGACTCTTCGGGGCTGTGCCTGGCCGTGCTGCTCCTGGTGCCTCCCCAATGCAGCGTGGACACGCATCTCTCTGCACAGCCCCTGGGGGCAGTGCTGGTCACACAGCAGGCCCACGGCCCTTCCGGGAGGCCTGTTTGTGTCCATTCAGGTCGCTCTCCAGGAACAGGGCCCATTTACACGCCCCAGGTGAGCTGGGCAGCAGCTGTCCGTCCCTGCCTCTGGCTGGCCTTTTCCACGAGCCCAGAGGGCACACGACAGGCCTGGGTCTCCTGAGAACCTGGGGGCCACTTCCGCCAGCTGGAGCGGGCAGGGCTGGGAGGGGCATCGCAGGGTCCCTCGGGTGGGGGGCTGCAGCACAGGTGGGGTGAATGGGAAGGGGCAGGCCAAGGGGGGGGACCATGGCAAGCCCCTGAGTATGGGAGCCCTGAAGATGGAGACCCCATTGTTACCCACAAGGCGGGGAGGAATAATTGCGGGAAATGTGCTGCCCTGTGGGATGGTTCAGATAGAACAAAAGAGCAGTCCCTTGAGCTCCCTGGGTTGTGCCAAGCGCAAAAAAGCTTTTTGTCCATGAACCGCAGGCAGATTGACACATGTCTGTGTCTGCTGCAGGACTTCTCAGTGCCTTTAACAAGGTGACGTACCATGGTGCCACCAAACGGGGTGGCAGGTGCTGCGTTTATTGCCCACAGAAACCTTCTTTAGAGCATGCATGCCTTTGGTATCTGTGTTAGCATTGC
Organism: Aselliscus stoliczkanus; assembly: GCA_033961575.1. NCBI lineage: Eukaryota > Metazoa > Chordata > Mammalia > Chiroptera > Hipposideridae > Aselliscus > Aselliscus stoliczkanus. The sequence continues at coordinate 115,964,418 of CM066728.1, read as the reverse complement.
GGCCCCAGCCACGCACCCAACTGGCAGCTCCGTGGTCCCAGCAGTTAGAGAGGTGACAGTGCTGGAGGCGTCGGGTAATATCCCCTGGGTCCCAGAGCAACTGAGGAGAGGCCCAGCTTCTCACTCTTCACATGGACGGCTCTCTGCCCCCCTCTCCGCAGCCCCACCCCCCGCCCACCAGCAGATGGCCCAGAGGCCTGAGCCCGTTCCCTCCCACCCCGTCCTCTAGGCTCCCTGAGTCTTTTCTCAGGCTACAGGCACATCGCTCCGCAGCCTGCAGACTGCGGGTTCCCTCTGGGCACTCCTTGGCCCACAGGGAAGAGCCTGGGCTCCTCAGGCTGGTTATCCAGGCCCCCCCAGACCACCTCCCCTTGATCCCCTGGGGCCTGACCTCCCCACCACTGGCCGCTTTGTGGCTACGACTGTCAAGTTTTGGGGCTGGTGTGTGGGCTAATGACTTTGGAGAGCCCAGGCCACGTGGGTTGCTGTAGATAGGCCAGGGCGTCCAGGATGCTGCGCCCTGCAGGGGGCTCCAGGGAGGACCCTCTGCTCTGATGAGGACGGATGGGTTGCTTTTCCCCGTGGAAGTAAATGGCTGGTGACAAGAAGTGGAACATAACCCCCTCTGGTGGCCAGGCAGGACCTGGGAAGGCCACGTCCTGGGGAACGGCTCCCGTGGGCTGAGGGGAGTAGTTGTGACCAGAACCCAAGGGCTGTGCCTCAGGCTGCCCCTCTGGTCTGCAGCTGAGTGTCCAGGGCAGTGGACTTGGCCCCGATGTCCAGGCCCCACGCTCACCTTGGCTCGGCAGTCATGAGGTCCCTCCCTCGTCTGCATGGTCCCAGAATAAACGCCACATGCAGACCCTCTCCAGGCAGAGAGAGAACCCACCCTGGGGCGTGACAGGTGTCGGACCTGCCCGGGCAGGCCCTGTTTGGCCTTGCCCTTCTCAGCTGTCCTCCGGGGCCACCCCAGGCTCCCCGAGGCCTGTGGGTGTTCCTGGGGGGCCCTGTTTGCTGTGGGCCTTGCCACTCGTGCGCTTCCTCTGCAGGGTGCTGACGGAGCTGGTGTCCAAGATGAGGGACATGCACATGGACAAGACGGAGCTGGGCTGCCTGCGCGCCGTCGTCCTCTTCAACCCCGGTACGGCTCCCGCCCCGCTCAGGCCCTTGTGAGGCCCGCTGGGGCCTCTGCTTGCATCGGGGCTCTGTGAGCCGCCGTCCTTGGTGGTCCGGCGAGGCCTCCGGCTGGGCCTCTGGCTCTGCTATCCGGAGCCCAGCACCACTTTGCCTGGAATCCTGAGCTCCGGAAGGGACAGACCCCCCGTGAGCTTCCAGTGCCAAGGGCCCGGAGCCTGGACAGCCCAGGCGGCGTTAGTGAGGGACAGGCCCGCCCTGGGTGCCGTGGGGCCAGCCTGGCCCCCACCTTGGGTGTGGGAGGGGGCCTCGTTTGAGCCGGGGCCTGCGGGGAGCTAGCCTGCGTGCCCGGGTCCCAGGCAGCTTCCCGGGTGAGGGGCTCTGACCGGCGGCCCCTCCTCACAGACTCCAAGGGGCTCTCGAACCCGGCCGAGGTGGAGGCGCTGCGGGAGAAGGTGTACGCGTCCCTGGAGGCCTACTGCAAACACAAGTACCCCGAGCAGCCAGGAAGGTGAGCCCTGCCCCCGGGACCTCGCGTCCAGCCTCCCCGCCCTGGGCGGGCTGCCGCTAGCCCTATAGATACTTTTGTGTGAATCTGAGGGCGGCGCCCCTCCTGGAGCACCTGGCACGTCCTGAGTGAGTACGGGGCTCTCTCTGGGCCCCAGTGCTCACACGCTGTCACATGTGTTCCTGTAGCCCTACAAAGATGGGCCCAGTGCTAGCACACACAGTAGGTGCTTTGTAGATGATGTAAGGAAGGCTGTGCTTTCCCCTGTCCTTAATTTCCCACTAGAGGCAGGGCCTTGGCGTGCTCACGCCTGGCAGGGACGGATGCCAGCCCATAGTAGGTGCTTTGTGAAAAGCCTGCAGAGTAGATAGATGGCCATGGTCCCAGCGTACAGCTTGCCTCTCCCACACGCCTGACTGGGCCCAGAACGTCCGGGATCATCTCGTTTCCGGGCCCACGGTGCCGGGAGCGCAGTTGGCGTCGGGGAGAAACAGCTGTCAGTGGTGTCGTGGGTTTTCTGAGGCTGTTGTCCTGATTCTGTCCCCTCCCTCCAAAAGGGCATCTCCTGGGTGGAGGGCGCGGGCGGCCAGGACAGCAGGCCCCGCTCCTGGCTGGCACACACATGGTTAAGTGTGCTGCGACTGCTGCTCAGCCCTCATCTGGTTTGGTTTAAAGTGAAACTTCCCGGAGGATGGGGACGGAGAGGCAGGCCTACTTGTTTTTCCTGGCTCCCTGCCTCAGCCAGCACGCTAGCTCAGCAGAAAACAGCTCGCTCTCTGGCCCCACTCCAGGCTCAAGGCTGCGTTTTTGCCTAGAAAATGAGGGTTGTGTGGCAGCCAACCGTGGGGTTTTTGCCCCCGAAATACAGACGTTGTTAATAATTAATGAGGTCCTGAAGCCCTGCCCTCCCCCCGCCCCCAGGCTTCCTGTGGAGAGACCCGGGCAGCATGTTGTGGAGGGGGCTTGGGGCAGATGTGGACATCCCTGGAGGGACATCTGGCTGAGTCCCCACATGGCACATTTCTCCTCCAAGAGCCCCCAGTCGCCCCCGACCCAGGGTCCGCCACAGCAACTCCCCAGAGGGTGGCAGGGCCTGAAGGGGCATCCTGTGCTCAGGCCCAGCTCCAGCAGAACTGTTTCTGGGGAAGACGTGTGCCTGGCGCGGGGGTGGGGGGCGCTGATGCTTTGAGAAGGGGCTTTTGCACAAGCACAGAGCCTGTCTCCCCTCTGCAGCCAGAGGGCTGCTGGCTCCCTTAGCTCTCTCTCCTGCGTAAAATCCTGCTGTGGCTCCCTATGGCCCTGGAGAAAGCCCATGTATTTTAACTTCTCCGCAAAGCCCTGTTCAGCCTGCCCCCGCCTGCCCGCTGTCTTCCTACTGACCCTTCGCCCCAGGTCTTCACCCTGTGCGTCCTTCGGGGTTTTCAGGCCCACCCTGAGCTCTCCTGCCTTCAGGCCCTGGCCTGCTCTATTTCTGCTGCCTGAGGGGCCCTCCTCTCCACTCTCAGGCTCAGCGGGGCAGGTCTCGTGCAGGTTTGGGGAGATGGGGCTTGAGATTGCCCTGTCCCCAGGCGCTGGGGCGGAGGGTGGGAGGGCTGCCCGCCCGCTCACGCCGGCCCTCCGCAGGTTCGCCAAGCTGCTGCTGCGCCTCCCAGCTCTGCGTTCCATCGGCCTCAAGTGCCTGGAGCACCTCTTCTTCTTCAAGCTGATCGGGGACACGCCCATCGACACCTTCCTCATGGAGATGCTGGAGGCTCCGCACCAAATGACTTAGGCGCAGCCCGGCCACGCGCCGCCAGCTGCTCTCCTCAGCCAGCCCTCCCCGCCCCTCCTCTGCCTGGCCTGTCGGACTTTGGGGCTCAGCCTATCACTGCTAAGCCTAAGAGATAATGTTGCCACCCTCGTTCTTTTCAATACTACTTGTCTTTGGACCCTGTAGGGCAGTGGCTTTCCCACGGCCGCAGCCGGAGTGGCAAGGACTGGTGGCTCTCCCCGGGGAGCGCAGGGCAGCTCGCGGGGTGCCAGGCCCCGGTTCCGGGAGCTACAGCAGGCGGGCAGGGCGGCTCGTGTGCTCACTGTTGTCGCTGGTTTTCGAACCTCCCGTGCAGCTGTCCTGTGTGGAGTGACCCCTTCTGCCTCTTGTCAGTGCCAGTGCCCTGCCAGCCCGGCTTCACCCGTGGTCAGGTGAGGGGCTGGTGTTTTGTTGTGAAAGAGCCCACCGACTCCCTGGGAAGACAAGCGTGGCTCGGGGGCTCACAGAGGAGGGTGAGCAGCCCCGTTTCACAGACGACTTGCGGTTTTGCCCTCGAGCCAGTCAGAGCAGGACCTGACCTCTGTGCAGGGTTTTGGGGCCACCTCAAGGCTGCAGGGGCTGGGGATGCCTACCCACCACCCATCCACCTCAGTTTTCTCATTGCATCGTCTTCCTCTCAGCTTCGTCCCCCGTGGGGTCTCGTCCAACCCAGGGTAACTAGACGGCAGGGCCCGGGCCCCTCCGCGAGCCCGTGTCTTCTCTTTCAGTCTGAGAGGAGGGCCGACACTAGCCCCTGCTTCCTGGAGGGCTAGCCTCGGTCTCAGCCTTCCTGGGAGCACTGGCCATGCCAGCATGGGTTCTGCTGACCTCTCATGGGCAGACGTTGGCCCCGGGGGGCCCACAGGGAGGGGCGGGGAGGAGGGCTGCTTTCCCAGAGGGTCTCAGTCCGCAAGGCGCATTGGGAGGGAGGCAGGAGGCGTGGAGAGCCAGAGGGCAGGGAGGGGCGGGTGGGGCTGCAGCCTGGAGCTCTCCATAGAAAGACCCCTCGCTGGCTCTGCTCTGTCGGAAGACTCGGAATCAGAGGCCATTGAGTGCCAGCCTCCTCGGGCCTGGAGCTAGACGCCCCTTGGGAACAGCCGGCAGGCTGTTGTCTGGTCATGGAGCTCCATCTAACCCCTGCTCTGGGTGAAGGCGCCCTGTTGAGCCCAGCACCCACTTCTGTAGCATTTCGACCCAACCCAGGGGGTGGCATGTCTCAGGTCGGACTGGGCTCTTTGCACTGGAACCCCTCCCTTTGGTCTGAGTACTTGGCATTTTCATGCCTCTCACCCCAGGAACCCAGCATTTGTCAGCAGTGAGGGCCTGAATAGGGATGACAGGCTGTTGGGAGGTGTGGGGAGGGGTCCTGTCTGCTCAGCCCAAGGGCATGCTGGATGGGCGTGTGGGGGGGCACTGCCTTCCCCAAAGTGTGTTTTCCCAGATGGTGCAGGGATACCCTGGGCAGGGGCTTCCTTGGATGCCCCTGGGGCTGGGCAGGGAGAGGCAGGCCTCGGTGGGAAGACGGTGCCCGTTCTCTGCCTCCCTGAGCCCCCAGCCCGAGCTGAGCGTGAGGCACCTGGGTAGAGACTGTAAGACTGCACAAATACCTCCTTCGGCCAGCTGCCCCTGCCACGTGGGCACTTTGTCCACTGCCTGATGCGTGCCAGGGCCTGCCCAACTGTCCCTCTGCCCAGATTCGCCCCCAGAGTCTTGGCAGCCTTTGGGGTGATGGTTGTGACAGGCAGTGATGCAGGTACTCAAGGTAGTGGGAATGGTAAGCGGCCCCACACCCACCACCCCTGGTGCCTTGTGCAGCTACACACACCCTGTCATCCATGCCCAGCCCCCATCTCGTCCCCTGGGCCCCTTGGGAATGTGGGTGGCTCCAGTGGAGAAAACCCAGGATGGGGACCCTCTGTTGGGGGATGTTGGCTTCCTGGGAATGTCACTGTTACCGACCCTGGCTGGCAGGCTGTAAGCACTGAGGCCCCCAGGCCACCACCTCCCGAAGCCAGAGCCCCTCCCGCCCCTCTGGCCTGCTCAGCCTGCCGCAGCCCCACCTGTACACAGCGTCTTAGCTCCTGGGAGCCGCCCTATCCCCTTCTCATCAGTCTGCTGTCGTCATTATCATCCATGCAGTGCTCTTTGTTTGAAAAAGTGATACGTGGGGAAATGGCACATTACTCAGTAGAAAGATAGAATTTTTATTTAACCAGATCTTTAGTAGTATTACCAATCTGGTTCAATTAAGGTGATCTTCTTTGTAATTATTATTATTTTGGTGGGACAATCTTTAATTTTCTAAAGATAGCACTAACATCAGCTTGTTAGCCACCCCATGTCTGTCCCTGCCTTGGTCCAGCCGGACACTTCCTGGGCCCCGGGTCTGCTGGTGTCTCCGGCAGGTTCCTCAGCGGTGTCACCTCCCCACTCTGACATCCAGACGGGCTTTCTGTGGCTGAGGAGCAAAGATGGCCGCATGCTATGTTTGGAAAGTGTTGGCAAAGTCAGGCCCTGGCTTGCCCCCCACCCTTGGAAGCTGGCCTGCCTGCGACAGTCACCAAGAGGGCCCGGTGTCAGCCACTCGTCACCTGGAAGCGTGCAGTCTCCAGGGACGACGGCCCCACACTCTGGGGATTTGCAAGTCTTGGTGTTCCCAGTGGACTCGGGCTGTCAGGCTGGTGGCCAGTGTGGGAGGCCAGGCTGGGGCTCCTTCCTCCGCGGGGCCCTCGGATCGCCTGGCTGGAACGTGCAGCCGGTGGGTAATCAGCTGATGTTGTCCCCATCATGGAATTCGGGCACATGGCGTGGTCCCTGCCACGCAGGTGTGTGGGTGTGCAATGTACGTGCTGAACAGAAACTGCACAGAGCTACACGCCGTGGACAGCACACGCGTAGCAGTTCCCAGCGTTTTGTGTTTATTTTTAATCAAGACTATTTTTTCTGTTTTCCTATAAATTTGCTTCATGTAAGCAAGTACATCAGGACCCCCCCTTTGGTGAAATCCGGGTTCGAATGAATATCTCAAGGCAAGGAGACGCATCTATTTTAAGATGCTTTGGAGCAGAAGCGTTAGCGGTCCCCCGCCCGTAGCCATGCCTTAGCCGGGACGCGTAGCTAACGCTTCAGAGGATGACAAAGACAGAGAGTAAAGATGAGAGAAAATGTCTAAAGCATCGGGAAAGGTAAAAAAAAAAAAAAAAAAAAAAAATCTATTTTTGTACAAATGTAATTTTATCCCTCATGTATACTTGGATGATACGGCGGGAGGGTGGGGATTTGTTCCGTTCCTGCTTCTAGAGGTTGAGATGATGAAAGCGTTCTTGGTAACACGCGGACATGTGAGATGGAGCAGGGAGCGGGGCTCCGGCGACACGGCACACGGACTTTGTGACACTGCTGCACAGACATGTTCCCTGTGGGCCTGAAACTTTCAAGGGTTTTCTTCCCCTTTCGAGTAATTTCGACAGCCTCGCTCTGTTCCCCTGCTGCCAGCCGGCCCTCCTGCGACTGTGAAATCACTTCCTTCCGCAATTGTTCTCTACACCACGGGCCACAGGTGCCGGGGCTGACGGACAGTGGCGGGCGGAGTGTGGGAAAGAAAAAGACAAGACGTGAGAGAAGCAAAATATGACCGTTTAAAAATACATCATCCTTCAGTTCTCGTCTGTTCTGGTGGTGTTTCCTGTTTGGGTCTGGAGGTCAGCCACGCAAGGGGGCCTCCGGCCGCCCCAGAGATAGAGGGCCTGCTGCCCTCAACCTGACCTGGGCCCGGTATGCACAAGGTGCCCGATGGGTGGTGGTGGCCGGCCTAGGGCAGGGGGACTGGGCTGTCCTCAGCCACGGCTCTGCCCCACAACTCTCTCAGGAGCCCTCTCTGGGGCCGGAGACTGGTCCACTGGTCTCCCAAGGGGGCTCCTTAGCATCTGTGGGTAAAGCCCTTGTGTGGCCGCCGGCCTGCCCCTGGTCCCCCCAGCCCCGCCCCGCATCCACACTGGCCCAAGCAGGCAGGGGGCTCACGTTCCCAAGTGAGTAATGTCATCTAAGCGCCCCACTAATACTAAGGGAATGACACCCACCTGCTCCATCCTGTGATAAGTTCCTTCATCTCCACGCTGTCCAGGGGCTGGGCCCAAACCCGCCTGCATCTCTGTCCAGCGGGCACCCTTGTGGGGAGGCCCTGGGCCCCTGGAGCTGGGAGCTCGACAGAGGGTGAGGGCCGCTCCCGGCTGGGAGGGGGCAAACCTTACAACACGGCATCAAAGGTGGGGCTCCCCTGATGTTCCCCTACACGAATGTGTTCACAGACATGCACACTCAACATATGTGCACACACAGGCTCACACTGACATATATCCTCACCGCCCCCCACAGTCACACAAATATATGCACACAACAACCATACACAAACACACGCATGCAAGACACATTCACACACATTTACCACACTCCCACTGCCCCCCGGGCACAGGTCAGCCCCGGGACGGAGGCCTGGGTGATTCGGGGAGCAGCAGGGGCAGAGGGCCTCAGGCCTAGGGAAGTACGAGGCAGGACTGAGCGGCCTTCCAAGACAAAGTCGGGGCGCCCTCACCCACATTCGCCCTCTTCCCAGGTGTTTCTGGGGATGGCTGCACCCTGAACCTCTTAGCTGCTCTCTGGATCCCCAGCTATGGCTGAAGGGTGGGTGCCGGCTGGACCCTGGAAGTATAGGAGCTCTCTGCTGTCCATTTAGGACCAGCGCATGGCTGCTTGCCTGGCTCTGTGGGTCATGCTCTCCTGGGTCTGGCTGAGGGCCGCGCCGTGCCCACCGGAACCCAGCCTGGACCTCCTGGACTGGGGTGGGCGCAGGAGCCAAGGGGGACACGGGGGGGTGGCGTCTGAGGCATCGCCTGCTTCCATCCACAGCACAGCCCCTGCTGGCCTCTGGGAAACGCACGTGTCAGCCGTGGGCCCCTATGCTGAGGGGCATGGAGAATGGCGGGGGTTGTCTCCTGGTTGAGGGGCCGCATCCTGCCTCCCACGTTCCCAAACCCTCTGCTCGGTGCACTGCATGGGACACTGGTTCCCTGGCGGCCCCGTTCCCCAGGGAATGACTGAGAGCCCAGTGGGGAGACCTCAGGCAGGGTTCCTGGGCATAGAGGGTCCCCTGGGTGTGAGAGCTCCCTGCTGAGAGCAGCCTCTGACAGCTGCCGGGCAAGGGGGGCTGCAAGGTCTCAGGAGGGCCAGACAGGACGGTTGTTGGAGGTCCCACCCTTGGCCCTGGGAGGCCGGGCCCGTATCTTCCTAATGAGCCTCTTGGAAGGGCCCTGGGCGAGCCCTGAGCTGTCTGGGACCATTAGGGGTGGCCCTGGCCAGAGCAGGCCAGTGACCAAGATGGCCTCTGTGGGGGCCATTCCTACCCAAGCCCAGGGCCCTCCAAACATTCTCCAGGGTACAGGCTCCAGGGAGCACACCGAGGGTGGCGTGCTTACCTGGGGGTGGGGGAGCAAAGGAGCCAGGGGGCAGAGAGGTGGGGGGAGGGTGGGCTCTAACACCCGACTTCCTTGGTTAGGGGGCCCTTGGCAACCAGGGCCCATGGGACCATGCTACGGAGTTCCCACCAGTCAAGCGAACACGAGGCTGCCCCTGGGCCTTGCATGGCAACCTGGCCTTGGGCCTCCCTGCTGCCTCCAGTTGCCACGGTGACACCTGTCCAGGATGGTCCCCCTGGACCAGAGATAGTGGGCTTGATAAGTTTATCACCTGGCAGATCAGGTGGTGACAGGGAAGCCAATCAGCAGGGCTTGGGGCTTGTAAACTGAGAGGCGAGGGTGGGGCGGGGGCTTTGGGCCGGAGGCTGCTGAGCGCCTGCTGGTTACCAGGCCCTGCTGTTGGGCTGGCAGCGAGATAGGAGGAAGGGCGGGCGCCCATGGGAAATGGGGGGCACCCTGGAGAGAGGCCCCGGGACCCGGAGGGGACATAAAGGACAGAAGGGCAGGCACCATCACTGGACACAAGGGCGGCAGCACCCTGAGGGACAGGAACCCAGCCAAGGTGGCCAAGGAAGCCGTGGGGCCTCAGGCAGAAAGGCTGGAGCAGGGAAGGGGCCCATGTGAAGATTTCAGTGCACAGCCCCTGATGCCCAAGGGCCCCGCCTGCCCCAAACTCAGGGGCCCCCCAGCGGTGGGAAGGACCGATCCCGGACCGATCCCGGCCAGGGCGGGAGGCCGCTGCGCGGAGTTGGCGGGGAGCGGCCAGCCTGCGGCCCGTGGCCGTTCCCATGCTTCCTGTCCCTGCGCGCATCCCGGCTGCGGTGCCCTCCGGGACTCGGCGTGCCAGAGTGGACCGGCCATTTAATCTAGCGTTTCCACGTACCCTCCCGCTGCAGGACCATCTACATAGACGCTCAGAGAGAGCCCAGAGGTGGCTGGGAGGGACCGCAGCCCCAGGTCGCCTTCCCTCTGCATGCAGAAGCCCTGGGAGGGGCCCTGAGTCTGAAGATGGGGCCCAGAGGCAATGACGGACCCCCATAGAAACCCCAGGCTACTGAGGGTGCCCTGGTCCCTCAGAACAGACGCCAGTGCGACGGTCCCAGGCATGAGGCAGCACTGCCCCCTGCTGCAGCACTGAGGCAAAGCCCACCCTGGCCCCTCCGCCCAGTCCCGTCTCTTTCTGCCCTTCAGGGGGGGGGGCGGTTCCTGCAGCCCCACCGCAGGGAGTCCTCACTCCCTGCACCTTAGAATTGCCAGAGGTTTACGGGACCCTGATGCCCAGGCTGCCCCTCAGCCGATTAAATCAGGCCTGGCTGGGGTGCAGCAGGCACCTGTGCTTTATGAAGGAGCTGGGAGTGGGCTGCGCAGCCCTACTGTGCGCTCAGCTTGGGGCGGGAGGTGGGTGGGTCCTGTCCAGTCCTCAGTCTCCCCATCCTCACAATGAGGACAAAAGTCTCCATGTCCCAGGGCTGTTGTGACGAAGGTGTATAAAGGCCGTGATCAACCAGGAAATGCTCCGAAGTCACCATTCCCTGCTTTATTTTGCTGGGAAGAGGCCCTATCATAGGGACCTGGGCAAGGGGTGGGGGCCAGAGCCTTGGGGATTCGGCCAGGGGTCCATCTGTGGCCTGGGTTCCAGGGTCTGGGACCCTGAAGGTGGCGTCAGGAGGCGGGACGTGGGAGGCTGGTCACAATTGTGGAGGTGAAACTCCGAGGGCAGGTCAGAGCTGCATGTGGGGGTCCTAGGAATTGTGAAGAGGAGAGTCATTAATTCACTCACTCGTCCATTCATTCATTCATTCATTCACTGGACAAATTTATCAGGCCCCGGCACTGCCCTGAAGGGCTGGCTACCCCACCAGGACAGGAAGGTAAGGGAGGACGCGGCAGGGCAAAAGTCCCCAAGCACCTACACCCGCCACACTCCCTCTGCCCCACTCTCCACGGTGTGATGGGAGCCCACAGGGCTGGCTGTGGAGCCTCTGAAGCATGGTGCTTGGCACACAGTGGGGCTGAGGAAATCTGCTTCCACCGGTGGGACCAGCATGGGTTCCAGTGTCTACAAGGCAGAGGGTGGTTGGGAGCTCCAGGCAACTCCAGGCCACAGCCCAGAAGGGCTGGAATGGGTGGCGCCTTCCCTGTCCTCCTGCCACTCCACTCCAGCGGCTGCCACTGCCTGGCCTGGGCCACCCGGGAGGTCAGAAAGCCAGGCCTAGGGGCCAACCCCTGGTGGGCATGCACCTCTTGGCTTCAGTTTCCCATTGATGGACAGGTGAGAACTGGAGTGAGCACGTGCTGTGAAGGCTCAGAGTGGAGAGCCGCGCTCTCGCCAAAGGTGACCAGCCCATTGCTCAGGTGGGAATTTGAGGCTGGGAGAGACGGTGACGGCTCGGGCTCAGCTAGAACAGCGGAATCCAGATCCTCCGGCTTCCAGGCAGCACGCCGGAAAAGAGCTGGCCCCAGTGCCTGCCTCCGAGGGGCTCACAGCTATTGAGGGAAGCGGGGAGAGGAGGAGACACCTCACAGCAGCCTGAGGGCAGGTGTGAGCCCACCTGTCCATCCGCTCAGAGCCCAGGCTGCCGAAAGAGACAGGTGGAGCCCCAGGTGCTGGGTGGATGGCTGGGTGGGTGGCAGCCCAGCGGAGACGCTTGTGGGCTGCAGCCCTTGGGGTGGCGGGGCAGGGGACAGGCTGTGGGCTCTTTAGACCCCCGGGCCACTGAGAGCTGGGGAAAGGGCGAGGCTCCCTCACAGAGGGCTGGGGCCCTGGCCACCTTCGAGGGCCATTCTGCAGTTGTTATTGTTGTTGTTTTTAATAAAGTTAGACATCGTCCAGCAACTGTGCTCCCAGGCGTTTATGCAACTGATGTGAAAACATATGTCCACTTCCAACCTGCATGCAAATATTTATAGCAGCTTTACTCATAATCGTTGAAACCTGGATGCAGCCAAGGTGCCCTCCGGTAGGTGAACAGATAAAGAGACAACAGCCCCTCTGGTTGGTGGGAGACTCGTGGAAATGAAAAGAAATAAGCCTTCAAGCCACGCACAGACCTGGATGAATCATGACCATAGTGCTAAGTGAAAGAGGCCTAAGGAAGGAAAAAGGCTACAGCCTTCCATCGACAGGACATCCTGGAAAAGGCGGAGCTGTAGAGATGGAGCAGCCAGTGGTTGCCCGGGGCCCAGAGTGGGGAGGTGCAGCAGGAGGAATACAGAGGGGTTTTTAGGGCAGTGAAACCAGTCTGCATGATGCCGTCATGGTGGATAAATGGCAGTAGGCACTTGTCAAAACCCACAGGACTCAACAGCACAAAAGTGTGCCTTGCGGGCCGGCTGAGTGGCGTGGTGGTTGAGCGCTGGCTTGGGAGGCCCGAGGCCTCGGTTCAGGTCCCACATATGAGGGCCAGTGACACTGCCCTCAAAAACAAAACAAAACAAAACAAAATAAAACATACAAAAAAAGTGCACCTTGCTGTTGGCAAATTGAAAAAAATTACTTAGGACGTGGGGAGAATCCTAGGGTGGAATGAGGACCATGACACAACAATCTGCCTGTGTCACAAGTGTCTGAGGCAACCTCACCGAAGGGGTGGAGGAAAGAGGTGCTGATGCAGTAGCTTTGGGTTTGTAAAAATGAGAGTGAGACTGCACCCAGGGACTGTGGGGGTTCACAGCTGGGGTGCTGCCACCCAGATACCCTGGAGCTGAACAATGAAGCATGGTGGCAGCCAGGCTTGTCACTGCTGGAGTGGGAGTGACAGATCAGCGGGGGGGTGGAGGGGGCTAGGATGGTCTGTGTGATGAGACGGTCAGAGCTGGAGGCATCAGTATTGAACTGACGCTCAGCTTCACACAGGTGGCTACCAACAGAAACGATGCGTGTGTCGGTATGCGTGCGTAACACAGCTTAGGGCACGCACAGGATTTCCTGGCTGCCAGCTGAGGGCTAGAAGCAATGACACCCAGTAGCAGCTGGCACACCAGCACCCAGACCGTGGTCCCTAACACCGTCTCCAATCAGAAGACCAGGGCTCCCTGGGGAAAGGGCTGATTCCAGGGCTGAGGCAGGAAAGGCACATGGTGACCCGGGAGCTCCTTGAAGTACTAGAAAGTGAAAGTAAAGAGCAACAGAAGCGCCACCATGGGGGACGCCAAAGGGACACAGGATGCAACCAACCAGAAGCTGGAACAGTTGGAGCTAGAACAAAATAAATAAAGTTGTACTGGATAATAACTCAAAGGACAACATAAATATTCGCGAGTCCACATTCATATAAATAAATCATTGAGCAGATAAACAAATGGTGGAGAAGAGACCAGTGTCCCCTGCAGAGGAATTCCAAGAGCCGCGTGTAGGTGCTCCGCCCTCAGGAGGGGGAGCCTAACGCCACCCCGTCCAGGCCCAGCACGCGCAGGTGGTTTCCTTATGACGAGGACGAGGACGGTATAGGAAGGGCCAAGACAGGAGCTGCATGGGGAGGGCGGGAACCTGCCAACGGCTTCGCCGGCCATCAAGGTCAGCGCCAGCAGTGTCGCGTCCCGGTGGCAGCACCTGCCCTTCACGCGACGTGCTGAGAAGGGCTCCTGACCTCTGACGCCTTCATCCTCCAAGCCCAGCCCCCTGGAACTGTGAGAAACACACCAGACAGTCTACAAAACACCTGGCCCAGCCTCAAAATTGGCAAAAATGAGGAACATCTGAGACACTGTCCCAGCCCAGAGGAGCGCAAGGAGACACGAGGGCGGCCGCGTGGGGTCCTGGACGGGGTCCTGGGTCAGGAAAAGGGCATTAGGTAAAAAGCGATGAAAATCCGAGTGAAGTACGGACAGGACCAATAACATGCGACAAAACCGCTACGCTAAGGCCCGACGCCAGCCCTGGGGAACCCGGGGTGGGGCCCAGGGGGCTCGATGCTGGCCCTCCAGCTCTGGTAAGTCTAAAACTATTCCCCAAAAAGTTTATTTAGAAAATTAAAGCAGCATGTATACATAAAAAATGTCACAAACTGTTGCCTAGTCCTTACTTATAGAAACCAACTGTTTACTGAAGACCTCAAGATACTACAGCTGTTGTGAATAAAGACTCAACTTTTCCCACTAATAGGGTCATGGTAGCTTGGGCCGGAACCTCAGTTTCCCCAGGAGTGAAAGCTGTTTGGGGATGGGCATGACCCCAGTCACAGAGCCGCTTTGGCAGGCTTGCATTCCGTAGTTCAGTTTTTGTATTTCAGTTTGGATGGCCCCCAAGGGCAGCCACACAGGAGCCGTCTGGGCACTTTGGGGACAGGTGGGGCTGCTGGGTCCCCTGTCACAGTCAGTGCCCACCTGGCTTCCAGGCCCAGTGCTTGTGATCAAAGCAGAGGTTGCGAGGGGGCCAAGGGCCACCCCGTCTGTTACTCTCTGTGGGCTGGACTCCAGTGCTCCCATGAAACACACCCCGAGTTCTGTCAGCAAGACCTGGGTTGGAGAGACTCCGGGAACAGGGTCTGAAGGGGGACGCTTTCTGCATTGAGAGGCAAGGTTTTCTGCCGTTTTCTCATTTGTAGGGGATTAGACGCAAGAACCCTGGGAGGGAAGATTAGAGTTCCTGTGTGGACCAAGACAACATGGGCCCTGTAGAGCTTCTGTCGCAGTGTCTCAGGTAGCAGCTGGGAGACAGGGGGACCCAGGGCCCTGCTGGTGGTGGCAGCCCTGGATCCCGGTTGTGGGCCTCATCCAGCCCCTGGGTGGATACACATGTCTGTTCCCCCACCCAGTTGCTGAGTGAGCCTTGATGTCTACATCTCTGAAATGGGCTCATAGTACCTCCTTCCTCAAGGTGCTGAGCTGAGCTAAATGGAGCTCACAAGCCGTCGTCATCCACTGCACCCCCCCGCTCCCTCCGCCCAGCAAGCGCCAGCTCTGCTTGATGAAGGACGGAAGCCCCTCCGGGGACCTGGCTTTGCGGCCTCGTGGCCTTTTCCATGAAGCCCTTTTGCTGGGTGCCTGGGGAGGAGCGAGGTCTAGCTGGGGACAGCGATGTGGTGTGTGTGGCATTCATGACAAATGGGACTCCAGCTAAACCCAATCTCTGGGATGGAGACTCCCCAGTGCCTGCAGAGCCTATCCAGTTGGGTAGCAGAAGGTCACAGGGCTGGAGGTGGGGTGGAAGGTGGGCTCCCTGGGCTGCAGGGTCACGGGGCGAGCAATGTGGAGACTGCCCGGGGGTAGAGGGCCAAGATATCAGGATTGCTGGAGGGCCGTGAGGCTGCTAGGGCCGTGGGTGACAGGAAAGGGTCCAGGATGCCGGCAGGAATGCAGTAAACTTTGGGTACAACAACAAAGTGACTCTGTAATTAGCAAAAATCCATTTACAAAACAATAACTGGTGAGCTAGGAGCAGACAGAGCTGTTCATCTCTAGTGCCAGCTGGCTGCCCACCGCAAGAGATGCAGGGGCGATTGTGTTGAGAGGACCCCGGGGCCTTGTCTGGGCACAGCAGACAAATGCCCTGCCTGGTTGGCTCTGCCACCGCTTAGGAGAGTAGAGGCCATGCACTTGCCAGCCCCGCAGAACTGTAACTGTCTCTGCGTGCTTCAAAGGGTCAGTTAAAACCTGAGGGTGTGACGGGGCGCCGGCTGACAGGTTCCACTTGATCACCCCTCTGACTGCGGTGGTTTCTGTCTCTTGGTCACGTCCAGCCCTCTCATGCTCTAGAAACTCCGCCGGTCCCTGGACACCCTCTCCTACTCTCCAGCCAGCCCCCTGCACAGGCAGGGGCTGCCTCTCAGCTGTGGGAAGGGTTGGAAATGCTGGGCTGCAATTCTCTAGGCCGACAGTGGGTGGCGCTCTCTAATCATTTCAAGCTCAAATGGCCTCAGTTTTGCAACGTCAGGGTGCATAAAGCCAAAACAACCAATGCATTGAACAAGTTCAAGAAAGCCTATATTTGTACACGGAACTGTGTATGATTACACTGAATTAAGTCAGATTCACGGAAAGAGGCAGTCCGTGACTCTATTTCTTGCGAACAGCTGTCCTTGGCTTGTGGGGCTGCGGCTGCGAGAGCCTTTAACAAAAAGTAACCCCGTCAGAGGACAGGATGGCTGGGAAAGTCGCCCCAGCTGAAGGCATTAAGCCTTCTTCCCTGGAGAAGCCCGTGCCCACCTGGGCAGTTTTAATGCACCTAACATGAGGGGAGGCATCAGCAGCCAGCTGCACCCAGCTCCCGACCGACATGCAGGCAGGACGGCGTCCCGGCGCCGGCCTGTGCGCGCCCCCCGTGGACACCAGAGGGCAGCATCGCCCCGCCGAGCGCGTGGCCCCGCCCTGCCTGGCGGCCCCTGGCGATTGGCTCAGCCCTGCCGTCTCCCTGGTAACCGGCCCGCCCGCCCCCGCCCGCGGCCCGCCCCCCGCGAGCCGCTCGCGTGATGGGCAGGTGCCGCCCCCTCGCTCTGCGCGGTGCCCGGGCCCGAGAGCTGCCCCGGCGGGGCGGGCCGTGCGGGGCGGGGGAGCAGCCAGGGCCTCGGCCCGGCGTCCCTGACCCCGCCTCGGCGGAGGGGCCCTCCTTTCCCTCCGGGGCTTGGCTTTCCCACGTCCCGCCGGGGAACGCGGAGCCGCGGGCAGGGGCTTTCCGAGCCAGGCGGGAAGGCAGGGCAGCCCCCCGACGGGCCTCATTCTCGCGGCGGGGCCCTGGGCCCCTCCCGCCGCTCATCGCGCCGGGCCCGCAGGCGTGGGCCCCCGGGGTGCAGGCGTGGGCCCCCGGGGGTGCAGGCGTGGGCCCCCGGGGAGCGCTGCTGCATCGCGCCGGGCCTGCAGGCGTGGGCCCCCGGGGTGCAGGCGTGGGCCCCCGGGGGTGCAGGCGTGGGCCCCCGGGGAGCGCTGCTGCATCGCGCCGGGCCTGCAGGCGTGGGCCCCCGGGGTGCAGGCGTGGGCCCCCGGGGTGCAGGCGTGGGCCCCCGGGGTGCAGGCGTGGGCCCACGGGGTGCGCTGCTGCATCGCGCCGGGCCTGCAGGCGTGGGCCCGGAGGGTGCACTGCTGCTGAGCGCAGAGTGGGGGCTGAACACAGGGGTTCAGGGTGGGACAGTGGGCTGGCTGCATCATCAGCCCTGGGTGGTCCTGGGGGGCAGCATCCCCTGGGTCCAGGCCTTTGCAGGTGTGAAGAGATTATGAATTTTCACTACTTTGGACCCGCCCCTCCCAATGTGACACCCCAGCCTGTCCCCAGGTGTCTCTGGGGGGCGCCTTCCCAATTCAGAGTGAGAGGAGTGCAGTTAGGGACTGGCCAGGAGCCTGCACAGAGCGCCTCGCCGGGCACCTGGAGGACAAGGGGTGTCGGTCCCAGCCTAGTCCTGGGGGCAGCTGGGGGGCGTGAGGGGCGGTCGGGGAACAGCCTAGACAGCACAGGCAGGACGAGGACCCAGCCACGCAAAGATCCGGGAAGGACATCGCAGCAGGGAACGGCAGGTGCGAAAGCTCAGAGGTGGGAGGAGGTGAGAGAAGGGGAGAGACGCGGGTGATGAGGTGGGCCCCGCGGGCTAGGTAAGGTAAGGTGGGGAGGCTCCACCCTGCTTAGCATCTCCAGACGTCTGACGGTGCTGGCCGCCTCCTCTCAGCCGCCCTTAAGTGACTGCCTCTGACCGACAGTTCATGGACCTTCCTGCCTCCTGCTCCCGCTCTCCTCAGCCTGGTAGGCCCCCCACCCCCCCTCCACGCTATGTCTGTGCGCCCACCCACTTGGTCAAGAAGCCCCGTAGCTCCTCACTGGCCAGAGCTCCGTCTTCCCCTCGGCGTCCCTGAGACCCCAGCCCAGGGCCCCGCATTCCGAGGAGCAGAGCACATGACACGTGAATTGGGGGTGGACCCCAGAGGAGGGAGCTGGGGTTCACTAAAAGTCACACGTAGTCTGCGTTTCAACAGCACAGTCACGCTGGGTGAGTTTGAGGCTCCGGGGCAAAGGTGACGGCGTTGGGCCCTGAGCACCCACTCACTCACTCACTCATTCGTTCATTCATTCGGCAGATGCTGCCTGGAAAGCCCCGTGGGCCAGGCCCTGTGCTGGCTCCGGAGAGCGCAGCGTTAGCACAGAGTCGGTCCCATAGAAATGTCATGTGGGCCATATATGTGATTAAAAATTTTCTAGTAGCCACATTAAGAACCATGTGAATTTTAATAATATAGTTTATTAAACCCAATATATCAAACTGTTATTATTTCAACATGCAAGCCATATAAAAATTATTAATGAGCTATTTTATATTTATGTTTTGGGTACCAAGTCTTGGAGATTGGGTATGTATTTTATGCTTACAGCACCTCTCCAATTACACTAGCCACGTTTCAAGCTCTGAAAAGCCACATGTGGCCGGGGCTGGTGCATTGGACAGTGAAAGCCTAGAAAATTCTCATGGAGCTGCATGCAGGCTGATCTGTGCCAGGAGGAGGTCATGTTCAAGGCACTGGGGGAGCACAGGGGACGGAACAGCCAATGGGGGAAAGGGCTGGGCTGGAAGGCTTCCCAGAGGAGGTGGCATTTGAACTGGGCACTGAAGAATGAATAGAAGCTCTCTGGGTACAAACAAGGCAAAAGAAACTTTTCTAATTTCATTCCTGGTACCCCAGGTAGGGCTCAGGAGGATCGAGGCTGGTCCCTCAATCACCGCCCCCCGGGTGCTCCGGAGGAACCCTGGTTTCCATCCTCTTGCTCCTGGCCCTGGGCCAGCGCTGATGGTTTTCCTTTGTGCTTGTTACAAGCATTGAGGCCTAGCGATTCAGCTACCGACAGGGCATAGATTGTGAACTGTGTTGTCCAAGCCATCGGACCACATCGCCTGGTCCTACTGCTGTTTTATGAGGCCGTTGTGCATGTCTCTGAACCTTCCAGAACCTTCCAGAACCTTTGCATATGCCTCACAGAGAGGAGTTGCAGGTGGGGAGTCCTGAAACTTGTCTGCACCCAGGCATGGTTGCCTGGTTTCACTTGCACAGTCTTCCTTAGGTCTAACTGAAATCTCTCCTGCTGCCGTGTGTCCCCAGGAGAGGCTGCTTTGCAGGCTGCTAAGATGTCACCTGTACCGATGGCTCTCTCCAGGGATCAGCCTGGAAAGCCACCTCATTCTTAAAAACCTTTAGGCATGAAATTTCCAAAATGTTTCAACAAAGAATCAAAATAGGAAACCTGCATCAGCGAGGGGGCGACCAAGGGCTGTGACAGCTCTGAGCCAAGAGGGTCCCTGCCACACTTTGGGGTGCCAGCTTTCCCTTCTGAGGAGTGTTCTGTGGTTCCGGGGGTGGGGTGGGCTGGGCAGCAAGAAGGCCTCCCCCAAAAATCTCTGTCTCCTGTTGCCTGGAACCTAAGCATCAGGCCTTACAGACACTCCCTGCGCTTTCCATGACTGACGTCCTGTCTTGTCCTTCTCGGGGGTCCTGGGAGGGTTTGGTCAGCGTCCAGCAGGGGTCCACCATGAAGAGACATTGTATCAAAGTCCAAACTCCACCTGACGTCGAGGAAAGAAACCCAGTGGTGACCAAGAGGAAGCTGTGCCATAGCAGCCACCCCAGGACCCCAGTGTCGGAGTCCCCAGGTGCCACCCAGCTCACCGGAAGGGGCCGAGCGGGTGGAAGGCGAGTGGGCTGGAGCGTGAGATGGGGTTTGGATCTGGGCCGCCATCAGGCCGCCATCCCAGCAACTAAGACAGGGAAATCCTTGCCTCGCACTTTCCTTCCCCTCCCTCCCCGACTTGGGCTCCTTAGGGCCCGCGGCCTCCCAAATCGGTGCCTGGTGCCCGGTGGGAGTAGAGGGCTAACTCAGCAGACTTGCGAGGGAGCCTCTGAGCCCCTGGGACGTCCTGGCTGATAGAGTGTCTTTGTTACCTGGGGCCGTGGGCCAAGCCAGAGGGTCTCTGCTAATGATGGATTTGTGCGGGGACCTTGGGCCACCCGGGATCAGCCCCGCCCCTGGAGAGGCTGGAGACGAGGGCCAGCCATGTGGGTGGGCAGCCGCGTCTGTGTCACCATTCCCAGGGAGAACCTGGACACCAAAGCTCGGGGGGCTTCCCTAGTTGGCACCCCCCACGCATGTTGTCACACATCATCCTGGGAGAATTAAGTGCCACCCACACAACGCCACTGGGAGGGGAGGAGCCTGGTCTCTCCCGGAGCCGGGCCCTCATGCCTTTGCCATGTGCTGATTTGAATCCGTATCCTTTTCACTGTAATAAACCGTACCTGGGAGTATAACGGCGTGGCTGTGCTCCGTGAGGCCTTCCGGCCAAGCATCGAACCTGAGGGTGTCTTAGGGACCCTGGAACTGCAGTGTCTGCATCTCTGGTGACTGGCCCTGAAGTCAGGTAAGGGGGGCCTGTCAGTCCCATTTCTGTCAGACTGCACGGCACGCAGTCTTGTTTCCCGGGGGCCGTGCCGTGCATTTTCAGAGGCCTCCCTGGGCCTTCGACACCTCCTCCACCTCTTCACCTTCCCAGACCTGCCCACTGGGCATTCACCGGGCACCCCAGAGTCCCCAGGGACCACCAAACAGTTCCAGTCGGGGAGCCTCCCTGTGTGTGTGTGTTGCTGCTGCTGCTGACAGAGGTGAGGGACGTGGGCTAGCCCACCTGCCCCATCCCAGATCTGAACCTTCTGGGCACAGGGAGGCAGACAGGATGTGTCTTCTCAGAGGTGGAGTTCTGGGGGCCGAGCGGGGCTGGCTGGGGCTTCCGAAGGCGGGTCTGGGCCTCTCTCCTCCCTCCGGCTCAGGCAACACCTCCACGTTGCCCTCCCCAAGGCTTTGGTGGCATCTAAGAGAGCCTGGGGGGCCTGGCAGCTTCGCAGGGGCCCTCCTGTCCCAGAGTAGCCTCAGGGCCTGGTAGTGGGTTCGGTCAGCATCCAGGCCTTTGCTCCAAGCATGTTCCCTGTCTGCCTGGGGAAACCTGCACCGCCTTCAGGGCTCCGATGCCCCTTCTCTCACGAGCCCCAGGACCTGCCCTCCCTGGCCAGCACCACACCTGCTTCCAGGCCAGCAGGTCTAGGTGAGGCTCTCCAGGTGCCAGTGCTGCACAGACCCTGCTTTAATTAAAGCTCCCAACACCACTATTGCCGTGGAAACGGAGGCTCTTGTGGAGACGTGGCTTCCCCGTGGTGGGCCGCATCATGTGCGAGCAGCAGAGCTGGGAGTCGCACCCAGGTCAGTCAGAGTCCCGAGCTTGGTCTCAATGCTCTGCCCTGCTCTTTCCCGGCCACAGCCTCTGCTTGGCCCACAGCTCCGGCTGGGGTCCCGGCATCCAATGAGGGAGGCTGTGGCCTCACGGCCATGTGCTCCCTGTGTCCAGAGCTGGGTGGCAGTGCACTTGGATCTGGCTGGAGCCTGACGCCTTCCTCAGCCTGCAGACGTGGCCGGCCACCCCCGCCCTGCCACGTCGCCGCTTCCACCCCAGCAGGCAGGAAGCTGTGTGCTCTCGCCCTCTTTTTGTAAATTTTTGGAGGGTTGTTGTTGTAGGACACATCTGGATGTGGTCCAAGGAACATAATAAAAAAAAGAAAGCGAGGGAGCAGGGGAGGAGGCAGGGGCTAGGGGGAGGTTTGGAAAAACCATCTGATTTCACTTTGCAAAGACAACTGCAATTATGCCTCTGAGGGTTTCGCAGTCACTTCAGATTCAAACCATGCTGGGTGACGTCAGTGGGAAAATATGAAGCTCGCCGATGGTTTTGTGACACACACAACACGAAATAGGTCCCAGGCCGGCCCCTGGCCTTTGGACCGCGACAGCTGATGAAGCATGGGGTCCTTCCTGGAAGGAGGCAAGCAGCTGTGGGCAGAATGCGGTCCCTTGCTTTGGACTTACTGGGTCGTCTGGTCTCGAAGGCCAGGTCTAACCCCGCGGGGTGGGGCTGCCCCTCGGAGGGAGGGAGGGGAGCAGGCCACAGCCTCCTCCCGAAAATTCAGCTCCTATCAACCCCACGGCGGGGAGAGCACACGGCTCCAGGGAACCACCCTGGCTCTTCTGAGCCTGTCCTGCTCTCCCCTCCGTGCCTTTGACATGGAGGAGGGACTCCCAGGTCTGGGAGGGGACCCTGGGCCTGTGGGGGATGGCTCGGGCCGCAGGGCTCCCCACTTTCAGCGTGGCCCAGCTCCAGCACTTTCCATAGTCTGCCCTGTAGCATGGGGTTGGCTGTGTGTCCCGCACGGTGTCCCCAGCTCTTGGCCACCATGGGAGTGGGGATGGCAGTCCACCTCGGTCCCTCCTGCCCTGGGAAGGTTCTGGCCCCTGGGTCAAGACACTCTCCAGAGGGTGTGTCGCTAACATAGCAGGAGCTGCTATGGTCCTCGCTGCGCAGAAAAGGAGGTCACTCCCCATCCCCAAGATTCCAGGGACTTTCCACTTGGATGGAGCCCAGGCCTCCGGGCCGAGGTCACCACAGCCTCACCTGTGGACCCTCCTCAGACGGCTCCCGCCCCAGCCAGGGACCACCAGGGTAGAGAGGGCTTTGTCTGTCACTGGTAAAACCGTGTGGGCACGCCGCCATCTCTGAGGACGTCCCAGCCAGGGGGACTGCACACGTGACCTAGCCTAGTGTCACCTGCATGTTTCATCTCAGAAATGTTTCTTGAAATAGAAACTAGCAGTGATCCCCCTCCCCCAGTGCCATAGCGGGATGAGCGGGCATCCGCCTGAAGGGCCTCGGATTCACATTGACCAGCAGCCGGGGGTGCGAGACCTGAGAGCAAGGCCTTGCCCTTGGGAGCTCGGGAGCATAGGCCCAGGCTGAGCCTGCTCTGAGCAAACCCCCCTGGGTCCTGAGGACCCAGCCGGATGCCATCCCCCAGCTCTCCTGCCTGTATCACCGGTGGGAGCCCTGAGGACATGCCACCTGTGCTGGTCGGGGGCCCCCAGGGCCAGGGTGCGGGGCAGAGGGCCCCAGGCCTGCTGGGGCCCTGGTGTCTAGCGGGGCTCAGCCTAGAGTGGGCCCTTGCTGTCACTGGCCCCGACGGGCGGGGGCAGAGCCGGGCTGAGGACGGAGGCTGTCTGTCTGGGAAGCGATTCAGCGGCGGCAGCCGAGCTTTGAGTCATGGGCTGGGGCCTCTGGGGGGTCTGAAGACATTTTTTCCGTGGAAAGTAGCCGCTGGCTCCTGCTTAGCAGGGAGCGCTTGGGCCCCCTCCCACCGCCTGCGGGGGCCTTGGCCATGGCTGTCTTCGGGCTGGTTCTCTTCGCCTGACTTTCCACGGCCGGGGTGGGGATGGAGCGTCAGGCAGGGGTCAGACAGTTGGGTTCTGGGCTGGGTCAGTCTCCAGCAAGTGCCTGCTCTTTGAGCCTGTGGTTTGCTTTCTGTCTGCATCTCACTTTGGGGTGAGATGGGACAACCAGTGTCAAGGATCTGGCTGTAAGGGGACAAACCCGAGTCCTTTATTAACTCTTTAAGGGGGCCTATGGGATGGGCCACCCTCGTGGGGGCTGCAGAAAGAGGGGGTTGAAAGTGGCAGGCCCTTTGGGTGTGTGCTAAGACTGCTGAATTCAGGAGTGGCCACTTTGAGGGCCCCCATTGGAGCCCTGGTGGGGCTCGGCTCGGGCCTGCCTCCTTTTCCCTCTCCGTAGCATTGTGGGAGCAGGTTGCCAGCCTGGAGGGGAAGCCTCCCAGTTGGACGTGGATATAAGCTAGGGAAGCCCCAAAGTGGATTATTGCCAAGTGGTCTTGGCGACATGGCCCTGGGGCTTCCACAGGGGGTCTGTGGCCGTTCCCGACCCCGTGCCCTCGTCCAGGAAACCTCCTGACTCACCCCTGCCTGCCTGAGCTGCTTTCTCCTTCGGATTCCGCGGGGCTCAGCATGTGGACCACACAGTCTGACCTCCATGCCTTCTACATTCTTGTGAAAAGAAGTTACTTCTCCCTGGAGAGCCAGGGTAGGGCCAGGCCCACGTCTCAGCTCATGGAGGGCCCCCCATAAGCGCTGGTTGTGCTGACTGAGGAGAGGGGGGTCCAGGCCTGTGGGCCAGGAGAAGGTGCCAGGCTTTGTAGGTAGGCAGGCCTGGTGTGGCTCCCAGCTATGCCTCCTATAACCTGTGTGGCCTTGGCAAGTTGCCCATCACTCTGAGCCTCAGTTTCCCCTTCTGTGAAATGGGACCATGGCAGCACTGGTCTCACTGGGTGACTGGAAGGATGTAAGGGGGTGATGGATGCAAGCTCCCGGCCCAGTGCCTGGTAGACAGAGAGGCCAGGAGCCCCATAGAGGCTGGATTTTTATAATGGTCAGGCAGCCAACACTTTTCACACCTTAACATTCACTAGAACCCTGATGGGCGTTTTGGTCACCTGAAGAGCCGTGTCGGGGAGACATGACTTATTCAGGTGCCCTGACGTGGTGATGGTGAGTTGGGCCAGGTTCTCTGCCACTGTTTCCAGATGGCACCGTCACCAAATCCCAGCTCGGCCAGATCCCAGTAGTGGCCCTTCTCCAGGGTGGCTTCTGGGGTCCACTTCCTCCCTCGCCTGGCTTCTCTCCTCAATGGGACCCCAGAGAATGATAGGCAGGATGGGTTCAGCAGTGCTGGAGTTGAGCTGGGCCCCCGGCCTCCCAGCTTGTCTTCAGCCGGGGCTGCAGGCTAACGGAGCTCTCCCTGGAGGGCCTGCGTGGTTTGTGGTTTGGGGTGTGTGTTGCTGTGTGGTGGTGTCCAGGGAGAGGGCCGTGCGTCCCAGCCCTGGCTGTGTGGCCTTGGGCATGTCACCAAGCTCCCCGGCCTCAGGTTTCTCATCTGTGAAATGGGGATAATAATGAGACCCCATCCTCTGGCCATTGGGAAGCTGCAGAAGGTATCCGTGCAGTACCTGGCCAGGAGCCGCACCGTGCAAAGGGATCGTTACAATGGCAGCTTGCTCCGAGCCAGGCCTGTGGCCTCGGCCTCTGCCTTTGGAGGGCCCTGCTGGGCTGTGGCACTGTAGGAGGAGCAGGAGAAGAGCAAGGGAGGGGGACCGAGGCAGGGAAAGGGCACCCACTCCCTAGCGGCAGGCCGTGGTCAGGGGCTGTGGCCAGGGAGGGAAAAACCGGGAAACAGACAGGCCCACTGCCATGATGCCAGGTACCACACGGCTTGGCTGGAAGAGCACAGTGCCTGGATATGGAGGAGGCAGAGGGCGAGGGTGGCACCTTTGAAATAGGGCAGGGCTGGGGGGGCAGGAGACAGGGGCTTTGCCACGCCTGGAACGCCCCAGCCAGCTTGGCACTCCCGGAACCACGCGGCCCACGAGCCACAGAGCCCGCCTCAAGCTCCCGGGTTCCTCAGGCCTTTTCTGTCTCTTTATCACGGCCCAACTCCTGCTGCCTCCTTGCACGGAGGCAAACCAGACACTTAACAGAGCTCCCTTGATGCATTTTTCTGCCTGAAGACAGATGACAGCCTGAAGAGCGAGGGCATCAATTTTGCTGGAGCAAGGGAAAAAATAAACCCTAAAACAACTCAATAATAAAATGCCCAGCCAACAAAACGCCCAGCCCATAAAACGCCCAGCCTGGCAGGAGGTTTTGAATCGTCGGTAAAACGGGGAGATGCTGGTGGCTGTGTCTGGGCGGCCACTGGTCATCCTGGGCCACCGGCATCAGTCCATGGGCGTGCTACCCCAGCCCTACCCCATGTTCCAGAAGGTTCCATATTTGTGCAGGACACTGGTTTGGAGTCTGTCCCCGGCATCTCCATAGCAACAGCCTCCTTCCTCATTACTCAATGCTTCTTTTTATTAAAAATGAATAAAAATGTTTTAAAAGGAGACCAGAAGGCTCACATTTGAGGCACCTGACCACTGTGGAAGGTGCAGGTGCCCTGAGCCCAGGTTCCCTGCGGGGGGCTCTGGGGAGACTGCCCTGTTCTGCCCGTTCCCTTCCGTCTCCGCGTGTGGCCACCATCACCGTCGGCCATGTCCTGGCATTCTGACTGCTCACCCCTCTGCCAAAAACACGCAGGTAAAGCCCAGGTCCCAGGCTGAAGGCTGCATCTAAGCCATGGCTCAGGCTGCGTCTCCCCTCCCCTGACTCCATTGGCCGGGGCGGACCCCAGCCCTCCTAGGGTTTCTACCTTGAGTTCCTCTGTCCCCCTCCATGTTCCCCAGGCCCCCCTTGGAGCTGCAGGACAGGGGTCCGCTTCTACCTGTGCGCCTCCCTCCCTCTGTGTCCCCAGGCTTGGCCAGTGTAGATGTCCAGTCGGCATCTGAGGGGACGCTGGGTCCATAGCGCAGGTGTGTTTCAGGCCGCGTGATGGTCGAGTTGGGATGAGGGGAGGGGAACAGCTCTGGACATGTGGGCCGGGGGCCCGTGGGCCAGGGGAAAATAAGCAAGACCCGTTTTCACAATTGTGGCCTATAGAGTTCATGCCAATGGTCGGCTCTCTCCTAGGCCTTGGCCCAGCCAATCTGGGGCCAACGTGGCCAGTTAGTTCCAGGCTGGTGGCCTCGGCCCCCAGAGACCCACTGCAGGAAATCTGAGTCCTTGTGCAGGGACTCGGGGAGGGCTCGTGATGCCCTGCACCCCCCGGGGAAAGGCAGGGCACAGCAGAGGGGAGCATGGGGCCCCATACATCATGGGGTCCCTAGCTATGTCTTGTGCTTGTGGGGACCTAATAGCCCCTAGGGCCGGCCTGCAGGGAGGCATCAGTGTCAGAGACCCATGTCCCGCCATTGCTTTCCCTGTCACTTGGTTCTGTTCTGCTTACTTGGCTGGCCCACCCCTGGCCGGGGGCTCCGGCGTCCGTCCCTCTGGGCCTGTTAGCTTCGGCTCAGGGACCCATTCCAGGTCTGGGGCTGGCAGCGGAGGTCACCTGGTGCTGGCCACCCTGAAGCAAGATGACGGCCCAGGGCCCTGCAGGGGGCTGAGAAGGGGTCAGGAAGTGGAGCCGAGCCCCGGGCTCGCCTGCGGCCTTCAGTCTTCTGCTGGATTTTGTCCTCCACGGGTCAGTCTCTGGGGCAGGTAGTTCAGGTACCGTGAGGTCCTTAGTATTTAGACTCATCCCGTTATTCTCATTCATAGACGGGCAGGTGAGGCTGACACCTGGGGCTGACACCTGTGCTGTGCTCCCCAGGCCAGCACCCTCAGCCGCCTCCCCCAGCTCGGCCACGTGCTCTGAGGCCCGGGCAAGCCCCTCTCTGTTGGCCTCAGTTTCTCTCCCTGGACCATGAGGGCTCATATTGCTTGATCTTAGACCTTTTTTGGCTCAGGAAATCTTCATGGGCTACGATGTAGCCAGCCACACTGAAGGAACAGTGTTATTCAGCAGAAACCAGCTCATCAAGAGGTGTCCTTTGGCCCTGAAAGGAGGCCATCGGAATGGGGCAGGCTGGCCTTTCTGCCCGGGGTGTCTGGCAGCCGGGAGGGGCACGGCTGGGAAAGCCAGAGCAGGCAGCAGCTGGGAGCCCAGGCTGGCCAGAGAGGGGGGCGCGGCCTGGGCCAGACGCCGCTCCGGCTTGTTCTATGTCAAGATGACTGGCTGTGGAGGAGGCACTGCGTTGCCAAAACAATGTTTCAAACATCTCGGAAAATGAAGAGCCACTTCTTTTCCACGGGATTCAGGCCGAGTCCTGCTCCTTGGGTGAGGGTGGGGCACCGGGGAAGGGGGGAGAATAGGGCGGACGTCCACTCAAAAGAGGAAGAGAGGCTGTGGACCCAGCTGTGCCACTGCCCTGCCCCTCCCCCTCTCCTCCCCCTGCCCCAGTCCCTGCCCCCCAGCCCTGCACCTTCCCAGCCAGCCCTGGGGACGGGGCATAAACCCACTCCACAGATGGGCAGCCAAGGCCTGTAGAGCGTGGCTGATTTTAACCTCAGAATTTGTGGGGCCCAGTGCAAAATGGAAGTGTAGGGCTCCTCATTCAAGATTTAGTAAGAATTTCAAGAGGGCAGCCACAGAACATGACCCAAGCTCCAGCCGCCGGAGCTCGGGCCTGTGGACTGGGGCTGGGACGCCCGTGGGGTCCTCTGTGGCTGCTCAGACCCCTCCGTGTGGCATCACAAGGAACCCTCTGGAAAGCCCGGGCCTCCTACTGTCTGTCCGGCCCCCAGGGTAGGGGGCAGCCATCCGTGGTCCTGAAGGTGCTGACACTAGAGGGCAGAGGAGGCCACCTAAGCAGCGGCCTGGCCCCAGACAGCTCAGGGGGCCGAAGGGGTCCAGGCTGGGCTTGGGGAATCCTGTCTCAGGTAGTCCCTTGGGCCTCAGGTTTAGAGGAGCCATTGGAAGGCTCATAGCTGAGCATAGGAGGGTGAAGTGGGGCCTCAGACCCAGGCGTCACCTTCCTCTCATGGTGGGGGGTGAAGGGATGAGTGAACACCGTCCCAGGCAGGAAAGAATCAGACCCCAATGTTCAGGGGGAGCCCAGGAGAAGGGAGGGTGGTCCCACAGCCCAAGCCGACCTCAGTCCTCTCTCAGGGTCCAGCCGTGCTCTGAGGGGGGGGAGGGGCCTGTGTCCCCCTCCCCGCCGCCCATCCCCACAAACTCACGGAGCTGCCGTGGTGTTTGCTCAGGACAACTTGGGTTCTATCTCCTCTACTACAATGTCCAGCTCATGCTGCACAAATCTGGAACTGAGCAATGTTTTCTCTGGGAGTCTGCACCCCTGACCCTCAGAGGGCTCCGGAGCAGAGTGGGCGCCCCCTGCTTCTTGGAGCTGAGGTGGGACTCCAGGTTCCCCCACCGGGACTGGCCTTGGGATGGAAGAGTCCTGGCCAGGCGGCCTAAGGCCAGCAGGGCTGGTGACGTGCCCGTGGCCATGGGAGAGGTCTGCACCTGCGGGAGTGAGGGCAGCCGCCCCGCTTTCCCTCTCCTTCCACTCTCAGAACCAGGTACATGGCGCCTGCCCCCGAAGCCGGCCCTGACGCCCCACGTGAGGCCGAGGGGGTGCTGAGATGGGGCTGTTTTGGGGGAGCAGCTTGAGATCTTCTGACTCGGGCTGACTTGTTTTCATCTTGGAAAAATCCGGAGCTGACATGGCTCATTCTCCACCTGAGCAGAGCGGCGCTGTCACCCAGCTTTGCGGTCAGGGACCTGGCTAAGCCCAATGGACTGCCTGAGAGCTGAGTCACTAGGGTGGGTGGCTCCCCACTGAGTGGCTGTGCCCCAAGCTTTGGGTTGTTGTGAGGTCACAAGCATTCAGTACCTGGGGGCTGAACCCAGCCCCCTCCTCCCCATGCAGACATGTGACTTTCTTTTTCTAAGATTTTATTGGGGAACCGGGGAAGGGGAACAGACAAGTTGTTGTCTTTTTGTTCTTCAGTCTAGTTGCGGAAGATGTTGCTTCACTGGCCCATGTTGTTATCGTCATTGCGCTCTTCCTGGGTGAGGCAGATCGGTTGCCACCCTCTGGAGGGCCTCTCACAGCGGCTCTTGGCAGCTCACACTGGCTGCTGGCCGCTCACTGTAGCCTATGGCAGCCCACTGCAGCAGGGGCTGCAGCCTACATCGTTGCCGGCGACTCACAGCAGCCCAGCTCCAGGTGGAGCTGTTGTTCACCATCTTAGCTGTAGAGGGCAGTGTCACTGGCCCTCACATGTGGGATCCGAACTGGGGCCGCTGGCATCCCAAGCCAGTTCTTAACCAATGTGCCACTCGGCCGGCCCCATGTGACTTTTGTACCTCCTTTGGGCAATCCACCAGCAGGCTAGGGTGGCTGGTGCCTAGTGGGCGGGGGGGCTGGAGGGGAAGCAGGTAGGGGGCTGGTAGGGCAGCGGGCCCTGAGTGCCCCATGAATGCTCCTTCAATGCCCTTAGGATGAGTCTGAGCCCTGCACACCACCCGCAGAACCTGACCCCCACCCTCCTCTACAAATACCTGTTTTCAGAGCTTCCCTGGCAGAGCTGCCCCAATGCACAGCCCTGCATGGAGGCCTTCGTAGCCGCCCAGGGCCACCTCTGGGTGCTCCATCATCATGGGATCCCAGAGTGGCTCACGTTTGTCCTATGAGAACAGCATGGCTGGAGGAAGGCCCACACAGGTGCCCGGCCGGAGCTCCTGAACTGCCAAAGGCGAGCCCCACCCACAGAAGCAGGCACAGCTGGCTTGCAATGTGTGTTTGGGAGAGGATGGATGTGCAATGGCAGGACACACGGGCTTCCCCCAGGTGGCAGGGGTCTGCCCCCATCAGGACATCTGGGTGACCTCACCTTCCTCAGGCCCTCCCACGGCCTCCGGGCCTCCCCCAGCCTGTCACAGCCAGGAGCACACTCCTGCCCTGGCGCCTTGGCACTCGCCACGACCTCGCCTGGGTCCCTTCCCCAGGCCTCTGGTGTCCACTTCTGGATGGGGCCTCCTCCAGTGGTCAGGAGGACACACCTAAGCGGCTCTCACGTCTCCTCCCAGGGTCTTCCTTCCTCCAGCTGGGGGGAGGAGGCATCGCCTGTGCTTGTTTCCTTACTCTCCTCACTGAACTCCAAAGCAGAGGTGTGTTTGGTGTTCAGCTGTGTGCCGGTGGGTGCCTGGGGCAGGCTTAGCATATAGAGGTGTGGATTTTAGCCCCGAGGGAGGGCCTGGCCCAGGGCCTGGGTGGGGGTGAGGGGTGGTCGCTCCTGGCTGGTGGGAGAGATATGGGGGGCCCACCCTTTGGGGTGGGAGAGGAGGGCTCCTCAGGGCAGAAGAGGGGCTGAATTTGAGAAGGACAGGGAGGCAAGGATGGAGACGGGCCAGCAGTGAGGACGGTGCTGCAGATCCCAGCGGGAGCCCCGCTTTGGGATCCTGCCGGGGGCGAGGCTGCGGCGATGGGGGTGCCTGGGAACTGCCACGTGGACGCTGCCCACACTCTTGCCTTTCTCCAGGCTGGCTGAGGAAATGAACTTTTCCTCCCCCTTTTCTGGGTGGCTTCCCAGGAAGGTGGGGCCGGTATGAGGGGAGGCAGGCCCTGAGCAGGCAGCTGCTCCTGAGTGCCCCCTTTCCGTGGGGCTGAGGCTGAGCTGGGAGCCTTCCTTTTACCTTCTCCCCACTGCACAAGCCATGCCCCAATTCTGCAGGGACTCACCTATACCAGCACTGCCTGACTGCTGCCCCCCAGGCCTCAGTTTACCCATCTGTGTGACCGAGAGCTGCTGGGCAGGGGGATGGGTGTAGATGAGATGTGTGGGTGAAGGCACAGGCTTGGTAGTGCACAGGCGAGGTTGGGGGTCCCAGGTTGGCCACGTCTCAGCTGTGCAGCCCTGAGCAAGTGGCTGTCTGTGCCTGAGCTTCAGTTTCTCTGCCTATGAGATGGGGGCTTAGTAAATGCTCCATCAGGGGGCATGTTGCTGCCACAGCTGCCACTCTCCTGCCCACCCAGAGATGGCGGTGTGTCTCTAGGATGTCCCAGAGCTGGCTGGCCTGGCCTTAGTGGGAAGGATCGGGCACCAGGCCGCAGGAACGGGGGGCACCCCGTGGGGCCAGAGCTCTACGAGGAGGAGGTGGGGGGCACCACGCATGTCCCACCACCTCCAGCCCCACTTCTCGGGTGTCAGCCCTGAGACAGACCATACTCAGCAGCGCTGCCATCAGCAAATCTAGGGTGAGCTGTGGCCAGGACGATGGGTCTCCTTCCACCGCAACTGACTCAGCCTGTGGGAGCCCAAGCACTGGGGAGGCAGCCCAGTGGACTTCGGGCCTGGTTCTTGAAGACCCCAAGCGCCGGCTGCTCTTGGCAACACTCGGTCGGTGTCCCTGAAGCCCGGACTCAGGGGCAGGGTGGCTCTGATGGAATCCGGGTAGAGTGGGCTGCCTCCCGACCCTTGGGGTTAGACGTGTGGGTGCTCTCGGCTTCCCCACCTCCCTCCCTCCCTCCCTCCCTCCCTTGCTTCCTTCCTCTCTCCCCTCCCTCTCTCCCGCCCTCACTTTGACTCATCCACTCTTCTGAGTGTGTTCCAGAGCACACTTTGGAATGGGGAAGAATTTTAGGTCTTTGTGAAGTTTTATTTAGGAAATATAGAAACCAGGTTGACAAAATTAGCTGCATTTAGGTTTTACAGCAGTTATGGCATGGATTAAAAATGCCTCTAGTGCAGTTTTTGTAAGTCCTTTCAAGGGAAATGGAAATACTACTTCTACTCAGTGTCTGAGGAGAATTCGAGCCAGGTCCCCGGGGAACCCTGAGCTTTTGCAGCCTTCCTAAGAGGCCAGGAAAGGAGCTGTGTGGGGGCCTGAGGCCTGAGCCCTGGAGCCAGTGGCCGAGGGCCAGGGGCAGGCGGGGACACGCTGGGAGGGCAGGGCTTCCTACCGCCCCTGAGGTGAGACCCTCTTCACTTTGCACCCACAAACCGAGCCTGCCCCCCGGGCACCCAGATGGGGTTCCCTCGTCCTCCAGCTGGACATGGGGGACCTCCAGACAGATGGCCAAGGGAGGGGCTGTGTCACAGTGAGGGCGCAAGGGGGCTCCCAGGGCAGGTCCTCAATCTCTGCCAGGACACAGCCTGTGGGAGTGGCTTCTCACTTCAGGGCCCCACGTTTGTTCCGCCCGCCAGTACAAACCCTGCAGCTCTGCAGAACTGGCCTCTTCCCGAGGGGACCCTGGGGCCCTGGGGCCCACTTGAGCCCCATGCACCCCTGTCTCTGCTGGCACTTGCTGCCGCTCTCCCCACCTGCCGAGTACTGTCCCCTCTTGACAACCAAGCAGCGATGTGACTTAACTCTGGGGATAGGCCCAGTGTCCAGCACATGCTGTTTCTCACAGATGAGGTCTCAGGGCTGGGTGGGCGCTGTCTACCAGCTCGGAAGGCTCAGAGCAGCTGGCAGTGAGTCTCCAGCTAGCCCATCCCAGGTGTGGCGGGTCTAGTTTCTCCCAAGCACCCCTCTGGCTTGGGCCCCCGCAGGCCTGCCTTGGGGACGTCTGGCTGTCTGTGGGGTCCAGCCGCTCTGACCAGCGAGGACTCCCTGCCCCCACCTCTCTGCAGGGATCTTCTCTTTCACACCTGTTTCCACTGCTGCTGGTCCGCAGGTGTGCCTTGTCTTTGTCTAGCTCGTCAGCGGGCTTCGTAGTAACAATCCCATCCTTGGTCCGCACAGATACTACTTGGTCTCTTCCTGCTGCACCCCTCCCAGTTCTTCTGGGCAAAGTTGCAACAATTGCACCGCCGCTGAGGGCCCCTCACTGTCCGGCAGGGAGGGAGTCGTGAGGGCGCTGCCCCCAAGCCCCTCCTGCGGCCTGGCTTCTCGGCCACCCAGAACTACTGTCTCAGGCTGGGTGTCCTGGAAGCAGATGGGAGCGGGAGTTGGGGCCAGGTGCGTATGAGGGAGCCACACCGCAGAGCAGGGGGAAAACGGGCTGCAGGTGGAGCTGTAAGGCCTCGCCCAGCCCGTGGGGCGCCTGTGCCTGAAGATGACCGCCGGACGCTGAGTGCTGACGGCTCCCCGCGGCTAGCAGACTGCGGGGGTCCCCTGACAGAGGGTCCGTGCCCAGCAAAGGCTGGACAGAGACCCGGGCAGGTGAGGCTCCCTCATGCTCTGGAAGGAGTGCTCCACTCCACCTCACAGCTGCTGACACCCAGGTGAGTGTACACACAGACCGGCCGGTGGCGATGGCAGTGGGGGAGGTCAGGCTCTCAGCGTCCTGGACTCGCTTGTTCTTCATTATCCCTCTTTCTGGTGGGCCGACAGCGCTGTGCGGGCAGCGTGGTGTCCCTGGCTTGCCCCTTCAGCCGTTTCTGGGCATGGCTCACCTGTATCTACTTTGAGCACCAACTAGGTGCCAGGTTCTGAGCATTTCCCGGGAGAGCACTGAATGAGTGAGTGAAACAGTGTGGTCCTCAGTGCTTCCTGTGGGGTCGCCGCCCCCCATGGTTCAGGGCTCCGAGTTTCCTCTAAGTCCCAGCGGAGGGGCTTGCGGAAGAAGCTGGTGAGAGCAGGGCGACCCAGGGGGGGTCCTCTCTGACCCTGGGGGGATTAAGGGTCCCTCCTTGGGCTCTGCCCATGAGTCCCACTGCCTGGAGTGACGGGTCCCAGTAGGGAGTGGGTGCAGCTAACAGGACCTCGGATTTCAGACATTCAAAGGGAGGAGAAGCGTCTTGTTTGAGTTTGCTTGTGGGTTGACAGAAGAAGTGACCTTTCAGGCAATGTGTAAAGCAGCAATAAGCTGTGACTGAGGCCGGAGCTGGCTTCAGGAAGTGTCCGCGAGTGGGTGGGAGACCCTGGTGCTGCCCCTTGGGCGCTGCCGTGGGGCTCATCTACCTGCTGGCGTAGGTGGGTCTCCTGGCCGTGCTGTGACTCACCTTGGGGACGGTGTGACTGGATTCAGTGGCTGGACTCGAAGGGCAAGTGGCCACGTGGTGCCTGGGCCAGAGGCACCATCACTCAGCCATCCACCCAAGGAGAATGACCCCTCTCAGGCCACAAGCCCCGCCAGGTAACTCAGAGAGGCCCATCTGCTCAGTTTAACCCCATCACCCCAGGCCTATTTCACTGTGGAATCCTTTCTTCTCAAAACGCTTGTTACTCTTGCGTGCACACCACTGTTCGATGGAAAATATTTTGGGAAGTGTTCTGACAACACTGTTTATTGTCAAAGGACGAGGAGAGGTCCAAGGCAGGTGCCCTTGTCCGTGGTGGAGGGCGAGGTGTCTCCTTTGCAGATGGCCATGGGGGTCTGTTAGGGACTGAAGGTTTGTGCAGCCCCCCTCGGCCCCCAATGTGACTATATTTGGAGATGGGGCCTTTATGAGGTCAGAAGAGTATGCCCTGTTCCTATAGAATTAGTGTCCTTGTAAGGAGAGACGAGAGGTCTCTGCCTGCCTCCCTCCCTCGCCCCTCCCTCCCTCCCTGCCATGCGAGGACACAGGGAGAAGGTGGCTATCCATCTACAAGGCAGGAAGAGAGCTCTCACCAGAAACCAAATTGGTTGGAACCGAGATCTTGGCGTCCAGCTTCCAGAACTGTGGGAGATACATTTCTGTTGTTTAAGCTGCCTGGTCGGTGGCATTTTGCTGTGGCAGCTGAGCAGACGAGGACAGGGTCCAGGGACCCAAGTGCATAGCATGGCGAGTCAGCGCGTGATAGGCAGCTGTCATTGAGCACATAGAACCCCGCCCCCCTGCAAAGGCGGCTGACGGAGCTAGAGAAGCTTCTGGTGAGAATCTGGAAACTTAGGCCAGCAAAAGGGCCATGCTGTCCCTCCTGAGCCACAGTAAGCTCCCACGTCTCAGACGGCTTAGGAAGGGGGCGCGGATTCGTGCTCGCCCCTGTCCGTGTCACGGGAGCCACCGTGCACTCTAATATCGGAGCAGTACTTGCACCTTGTAGCGTGATCTTCCCGATTTTTCTGAATTTTAGTGAAAGATTGTTCAGTCGCATTCGGCTTTTTCTCTAGACTGTACTCAGGAACCATGTCTGAATTTTAGCCCAATTTGCCATTGAGAGAGGCTTAGAATTTTCCAAAGTCAGTAACTTCTGGTGCCTTTTGTTCACTAGCTATTCGCCCAGTGTATCTCTTTCCTTCTGCGTGTTGTTATAGGCAGCAAGAAGAAACCCGACAGGGCTCCCAGCACTCTGCCGGGCAATCACTTTGGTTAAATACCTGAGGTCATCCATCACTTACAAGTACTGCTTCCCACATAACAGCAAGTGACAATTTCACTGAAGCTTCTGCTCCATACCAGAGCCCCCTTCCACCAGGGACATTTCTTCACACGCCCGCATGCAGTGATCCTAAAGGTCAGATTTTTACTAACAGTCTGTTCGAAGCAATTTAGCTGTCTCCGCCCTGCTCCCCCAAATCCTTCCAGCCTCTGCCCACTGCCCAGTTCCAAAGCCGCTCCCACAGCTGAAGGTGTTTGTTACGACAGCCCCCACGTCCAGGTAGCACATTACGGCCTACTTAGCTGGAGGTACCGATAACGTTCCCACATCCTCAGTGCCTTAGAGCAACACACATTTATGGGCCCACGGTGCCTGTGAGTCAGGGGTCTGGGCACCGCCAAGCTGGGTCAGGTCCTCAAAGGCGGCCACCAAGGTGCCGGCTGGGTCTGGGGTCTCTGGGGGCCTGACTGGCGCAGGAGCCACTCTCAAGCTCACACGGTTGTTGGCAGAGCTCAGCTCCTGTGGCTGTGACCCAGGGCCCGTGTTGCTCAGGCCACTCTCAGTTCCTAGCTGGTTGACCCCCACAGGCCACCTCCATTGTCGCCACTTGGACCTCCCCAACTCTGCCACTTGCTCCAGCAAAACTGGCCATGGAAGAGACGCGTCCTCCCTTCTCCCATGTTGTTTTGGTTAAAAGCAACTCACAGGTCCCTTTACCCCACACTCAGGGGAGGGGCTGACTTGAGGACACGGCTTCTAGGAGATGAGGAGACTTGGGGGTCATTCTAAACTTGTCCTCCACAATGAGGCGCTTACCCTCCGACCTGCGTATTCTCCTTTCGGCCCCCAGATCCAGCCTCCTCCCTTCCCTGTCCTGCCCGTGGCTGGAAAGCTGACTCTAGGGACCACCCATTGGGTTTGGCAGATGGGGGTACCCACAGGCGATAAAGGGAGGGAGAGAGGGAGGCAGCCCTTGTTTCTCCTGGCCCCTCCTTGGCTGCCTTGCAGCGTCACAACTCACGTCAGGAGGCCCCTCTCTGTGACTCCAAACTCTCAGGTCTGCCTGTGACACTTCTGCCTTTTGCTCCGGCAGATCTGGGTGTGCGCAGGCCTCTGTCGTCGCCCCTTCCTCGCGGTCTCATTTGGACCCCGGGATTTTGCCCCCTGCGTTCTGCCGCGGCCCTGACTGACCCTCCTCTGCCTAGTCCAGGCCATTCTTTCTAGGGTGACCCCCATTTGACAGCGGTGGCCCTAAAGGTAGGTGGTCATGTCCCCTGCTAGCATAGCTTTTGTCAGTTCATCTTGTAGAAGGTTGTCCTTTCACCCTTGGCCGTATGGATGCGACCAAAATAAAATAATGACCCTAGGAACGTCTTCTCAGTGTGACACTAACCTCCAAAGGGCAGTGGCCTCGGGCTTCCTCCGAGGCTGGCACGCGCCCTGGCACGGTGGGCTCGCACATACCTTCTGAGGCCCCAGTGACACATCGATGATTCCAGAGCTGAACAGGCCCCGAGAGACCACCTTTCCAACCTGCTCGGGAGGGGCAAACTGAGGCTCGGAGGGAGGAAGACAGCTGGCAAGCGACACAGACAGTGGGCAGGCAGGGGGCCTGGGGCCGCCCCAGATGCCTGACTCACCATTCCTGCCCAAGGTGCATGAGAAGGGGGAGGCCAGGAGAGATGCGCCAGAGCAGGAGGACAGGGAGTGCGGCACATGGCCGCTGGTGGCGGGGACAGCCAGGCCTGCGGGGGACTGTGCAGCAAGGAAGTGCCCCTTGGCCAGCACCCTCGGCATCTGCGGGGAATGTCATCTCTGGCCAATGTGGGTGGAGATGAGCATCCTAAAATTTCAGCGCAGCCCTTGGAACTTCCTGCCTCCCTCCCCAGGGACCTCATAAGCCTGTGCTGGCCTCCGCTTGGCCTGATCCTGGCTAAGGGGAAAGCAAGTCTCACCCTCCAATGCAGGGCTGAATAGGCCCCAGGTCCCTGAGGGCTTTACCTTGGGTTCACCAGGCTAGAGGTGTCCATGTCCCTGGGCCTTGTCTGTGGGCGACAATGACAAATGCCCCATTTCCGACCTGCTCAGGGTTAGGCAAAGCTGCTCAGCTTCTTCGCCTGTTAAATGAGAGCAGTGACTGGCTCTGGGCTCCTTGCAGGATGCTGACGCGTGTCGGATTGGAGGGGGCCTCCCAGGCTCTGTGAGGTGTGTGGACATGTGCCCACAGCCAGGGGCAACATGGCGCTGTGGCCTGGGGCCCGGAAGCGTTATTGCCTCTGTGAAAGCTGTGGCCCGTGGGTTGCTCTGGGGACCAGCTGCTGGGGCAGTGAGGATATTCCAACTCCTGTTGCACCTGGGCAGAGCCATGTTGCCGAGGTCAGACGTATGCCCGCACTGTCGTGAGCCCTGGTCCGTTTGCCCCCCACGCACTCCTGCCACACTCGCCCTTCCCCACTTTACTCACCAGACGTTGACCTGGACACTGATGCCTGGGGTGACTTAGGGAAACCACATGTTGAAGATGGCAGAACCCTTGTCAGCTGAGTCCCTTCATAGCTACCTGGCCAGGAATACCAGGCCATTGCCCCCATGGTCACTGGACTTTACAACAATAAGAAGTGAGCCTTTAGGGCTGGCCGAGTAGCTCAGTTGGTTAAGAGCGCGCTCAAGAGTGCGAGCTGAGCTCTGAGCAACAGCAGTTTGATGCCCAGCCTGAGCTGAGCTGCTGCTGAGCTGCCAACAGGTGGCAGGATGGCTCAGCTGAAAAAAAAAAAAAAAGTAAGCTTTTATTTTCTTAAGGCACTGAGATTTGGGCTTATGTGTGCAGCCAGGATCAGCAAACCAGGGCCTGGGCGCCGCATCTGGCCTGCTGTGGTGTGGCCCTGAGCTAAGAATGGTTTCACATTATTCAAGGAGTACATTTTATTTGGTTATGTACATGCCTACATCATAGCTTCAATTTGCCTTCTTGGCTCATACGGCTGAAAATATTTACTCTCTGGTTCATTAAGAAAAAGTTTGTGGCGTCTCATGTGGATCCCTTCAGAAGCTGTTTCTGAGACCTGGATTTCAGGGCAAGTGGTATATTTGGGGTGATCCCAAGAAACCTTGATCTGGAAGTGGGGAATGAGGCAGGAAAGGAAGGTCATGCAGGGCATGTTATCAAGCTGGTTACCACAGTGAGAAATTGGGGTGCGCACCATTGGGGACCTTGGGTGACAATGCGGAACACCTCTCAGGTGTCCCCTGTGAGGGGCGAGGGAGCTGGGCGTTTATCCACCACTCCCTTCCCATGCTCGCTGGAGGATGCTATTGGGATGCCACCTTCCTGGCACATCTGTCTCCCCTGGGTTGTAGGCTAATCTTGATGTGCCACCGAGAAAGCCCGGGAGAAGGTCCATCCAAGGGAATCAGGACGGAGGCTGTCTCTCAGGCAGGCAGCATCAGCAAGTTACCTTGCTCGATACAGCCCACCTGACAGATGAGCAAACTGAGGCTTGGGAAGGCCAGGCGTGTGCTCAGGATATAAAAACCGGACAAGGGGGAGACCCTGGCTGACTGCAGCTCGTGGCGCCCGGCCCAAGCACTCTCCTGCCTGGCTGCAGCTCCCCGGCTCCGAGGGGCCTTTACGAGGTGAGCTGGTGTATCTGTGTCTCCTGGCACTGGAGATCACATCAGGGGCTGGCCCAGTTCCTCCGCGCTTGCGAAGCAGGGAGGCGTGTCATCGCTTCAGGAATAAATTCACTGGCCCACGACTTCATTAAACACCACTCAGACCCAGGGCCCAGAGCCTAACGAGTCCCAGATGCCCAGGAGCGGCCTTCAGATGTGGATTTTCCATGTAAGGCCCGGCTGATTTCAGCACTGCGCCAGAGCTGGGCTGGCATGGCGGGTGTGAGCTCCACGTCTCCACACAACCCCTCAGTTCTGGAATGAACTTCTCAGCTCATGGTCCTGTGGGCTGGAGGGTTGATCCAGGGATAATAACCATGGGCTCATGAAATCCTAGGATTCCTGGGGCTGGGTGGGACCACAGAGCCCTCAGCTTCGCCTTCTCATTGGACAGAGGGAGTGAGTGGCCCAGGGAGGGAAGGGCTTGCTCCGTCTCGAAGCGACTTTGGGGTGGAATTGAGACTTATTGACAAAGGGAAGCTGTTCCCAGCAACTGTAGCACGGGGTACCCCATCCAGAGCCTCCTGCCCCTCTCTAGGTCACAGCAGTTAGGGAAGCACCCCTGGTAGCCATGTGCTTGGGTGGCCTGGGACAGGAGTGGAGGGAAGGGCTGGGCCTGGGGGTGAGTGTTCTTGGGGACACGGGGCGGACCAGTGTGGTGGCCCTGTCCTCCTTCGGAGGACATCTCTTATAGACCAGGGCCAGGTTTGTCCAGTGTCAGGTCTTCCTTCTGGTGCCTAGGCCGTTTTGCCTCTGGCACCTTCTAGGAGATTCCCTCAACGATCACCGCTCTGCCAACTCATTAAAAATACTTTTTTCTCTCCACAGGGGAGTGTGCTCATTGTAGACAATTCAAACAGGAAAGCCAGGTTTACATTGTAGGAAGCTTGGCCCCAAATCTGGCTACCAGGCAACCCCACCTGAACACCCAGGCCTAGAACTAGCCACAGAGGTGACCGCTATCGGGCTGGGCAGGCAGGCCCTTCCCGCTCAGGCCATTCTCCTCCAGGAGGTTAGATGGATGCCCCATGCTGCCTTTGTCTGGCGGCTCCACGCCAGGGCTTTCCTGAGTCCTGCAGAGAGCGAGAGAGCATGGCAGCCGTCGTGCCTACAACCTCCTTTGACCCAGAAGGGCTTTATAAGGCCTCCTCTTTCTATTAGTGAGGACTAGTCATACGGCTCCGCCCAGCTGCAAGGGAGGCTGGGACACATCCATGGTGGGGCAATGGTTTCCCAACAATGACTCTACACCATGGAAAGGGAGTTAGATTCTTGTTGGTCAGCTAGCCATTTTGGCCACAGGCTTAGTCCTCCGCATTTTGGCCAGTAGCACTTCCTTGGTGGGATTTTAACCATCTATGATCTCATCCATTTTGTGGTGATTTATGGTCAAATGATCATAATTTAGGGACATCTATGGTCTGCCTTCAGAACTTCTGTGTCTTAGATTTCATTCCAGTGGTAGCTGAGGGGACGGTGGAAAACTCGGCCAAGTGCTGGGTTGAATTTTTGACTAGACTTTGTGGGTGAGCAAACTCTGCCATCTCCCCAACCAACTGCCTCGCCTGCATTTCAGTCCGCGTTTCCACTGGGGTCAGGGAAGCAGGAGGTGGCTGTTTGGACAGAGGCATCTTTCTGGCTGAAGCAGGAAGAAATGCTCTGAGAAGGTGACAAATTCTTAGCATCTATGCCACTGCCTGTGGGCCTGTGGCCACGGCAGACATTGCTAATTGACCCCAGAGCCCAGAAGGGCCTCAAATCCTTCTTACCATAGTGCCTGGGTGAAAATAAATGAAGACCAGCCAAGGGAGAAAAGGAAAGGCTATTTACTCAGAACTGCCCATAGCCAGGGACTCAGGTATTATTACCCTCATTTTGGAAGAGACTCAGAGGCAGGAAATAAAAAGGGAAAGTTTTGTTTTTGTTTTTGTTTTTTTTAAGTCTTTTAAACATTTTTTTCATTAAATTTATTTGGGGTAACATTGGTTAGTAAAATTATATAGGTTTCAAGTGTACAGTTTTATAATACGTCATCTGTATATTGCACTGTGTGCTCGCCACTCAGAGTCAGTTCTCCTTCCATCACCATATATTTGACCCCCTTTGACCCTCCTCTACCACACCCCACCCCTCTTACCCAAGAAAGTTTTATAGTGGAAAAAGGGAAGGCTTCAGATGTACCCTGTTTGGAGGCTGGCGGCCTGGGGAAGCTGAGGCAGGGAACTGAAGGCAGGGCACCCTATGTGATTGGTTAGGGGACATATTTGGTTTTCTCTGGTGGGTACTAAATGGGGAGTAAGGACAAAGATTAGGGAAGCTGCCAGTGGTTAACCAAGTCCATTTGGGGCCAGTTATTCTTGGGGGTATTGTTGGGCCTCGTGGTCTGACTTCCTGTGCGTCTGATTTGCGGCAGGCTGCCCTCCTGGGCTGGTCACTGTAGATGGCGGAATGGTTTCCTGGGCGGGCTGCTGCGGGTTGGGGCTCGGAGGCCTGTTTTCATACATGGTCTGGCCGTTGCCCATCTGTACACCCACTTTCTCTCACCCCGGACTCTCCCACCAAGCGCTGCCCCTGCTTGCAGGAGGCTCCAAGATGAAAGGTGTTTGCCGTTCCTGCCGCACAGAAACCCGTCTCCATGGCGTGCTGCGCTAGGCCTGCTCGCAGAGGAGTTTGATTTTTTATTGCACAGCCACCCCATTGGCAGCCTGGTGGTAGATACAGGAAGGGAACAGACACAAGACAGAGAGTCCTGCCTTTGATGAGCTTATAGTCCAGCCGTAAAGAGATGACTAAACTCTCAACACAAGGAACCCATTCTCTCCTAGTGTGGCACACCCTAAAAGGAAATGAGCTGTGATGAGGCTGTCCCATGGTGACTGTTGAAGGGGCAACATGATGAGAAGACCCCCGTCTCTCGTGCCACCAGCCAGGGTTCCAATCCTAGCTCTGCTGCCTAAGGCCGGGTCCCCTCTTGGACCCTCCGTTCCTGTGTGAGATGAGTAACGCCCCCTACTGTACATGACACACATTTTGGGAAGGTTGGTGGGGTGGGGTGGGGGTCAGTGATGCAGGGACCCAGCATGGAAGATGCTGGAACCGGTTCCTTCCGATTGGTAACTGGTTTTTCCTCTCGGGCTCCACATCTCACCTCCGCAGTGAGGAAGGGGCCACTGCAGATACTGACGCCTGACAGCGTGGGAATGAAGGCTTCCTCCCATAGGATTTTGGGGGGCAATGGAACTTGCAAATGGCCGAGCCCACATTTTAGCATGAAAACTATGGGGAGGATTCTCTGTGTCACCTCAGAAGTGTGACACCCAACATTAGAAGAGACAGGCAGTGGGGGCCTGAGAATAAATGTCCCGTTCCTTCTCACCAAAGGATTTCGGGCTTTGCTAGCTCACGAGGGGGGGTCAGCCTCCACTCTGGACTGTGTGGGTGGTCCTGAGAGCCGTCCTGGGGTCAGTGGGCCTGTGTTCAAATCTGGACTCCATCCTGGCATGTTACTGATCCCTCGGGAGCTCCGTTTGTAAAGTTGGGGTGATGATCGTCCTGCCCAACCCATGATGGGTTGTGGGAGGATGCATGAGACAGCGGGTGAGGAGCACTTAGTCTGAGAACTGCCAGAGTCTCCGCTCGGCAGGGACACCCAAGGACCGTGACAAGAGGGTGGAGTCCACCTGGTTACTGTGTTTCCATGCCTGCCTGGGAGGCTGAGGCTCTCCAACCTCATCACACTTAAGAATACACTGGAAGACGCTTCCAGCAGGACATTTGTCTCCTTGCTACCTCCAGTAAGCTCCGCAAAAATCGTGGCTCCTCTTTGCCTGTTCCCGAGAGTGGCTTTGCTCCCCACATGTGACTCATGATTCTGCCCATCTTTCTCTTCTCATGCGCATGCCTGCCATCCTGGGTCTGCTTTCTCTCAGTAGTTGAAAAAGGGAGTTCGTTATAATTGGAGACCCAAACAGGTCCTTCTGTGGCCAGAAATATGGCCCCAGGATAGCAGTCATAAGGGCTACCAGTTATCGAGTCCAGAGCCTGGTATACAGTAGGCACATAACAAAGTCGTTCACAAACATTGAGTGCCTAATACGTGCCAGGCACAGCGTAAAAGCTGGTTGACTCCATGAAAGAAGAGTGTTTCCCTACTAGTTTTATAGATGAGGGGCCTGGGGGACTGCCATGGGCCATGGAGGGACAGGACTGGGGGCCAGGGTCTGACCTCACTCCAGCTCCAGGGACTCCCACTGAGCTGCTCCGGGGCCCCAACAGCCTTTGTGGCCACAATGTCACCCTCCACGCCCCCTCTCGCCCTGCAGCCCCTCGCCACGTAAGTGCTGGGTAAACACTTGCCAAATGATGGAGCTGGTGAACAATGGATCATTGAAATTCTGTGCGTGCCCTCGGAGTAGGGAAAATGGGTGTGACAGGAGGTGCCCGAGAAGGTGGGGCGTGGGTGTCCTTGAAGGCTGGGCCACGTCTGAGGTCTTCCGGGGTCCTGGCCCAGGAGGCAGAAGCCAGGAGGAGAAACGGCTCCTACCCAGAGCCCCCAGCTGGTCAGAGGAGCGAGGCTGTTCCCAGCTCTCCAGCGAGGCCTGTGCAGCCAGTGAGCCCAGATAGGCTCCTAAAGAATGTCAACACGAGCGTTCAGAAACAGGCCACATGTTTCGGAGAGGCCTGCTCACGCCCAGCCCAGCATCTGTTACAGATTACGGATCGGTGAGCTCACCCCGAAGCCCCAGCAGTGCTGGTTTGCGTGTTCTCTGAATGGACAGTCAGGATGAAAGCCAGTCCTAGGGCTTTGTGCAATCCTTGCAGATAAGAAGTCCACTTGGGGCTTGGAGCTGAATTCTTTGTGCTGCCAAAGCATTCCTGAAAGTGCAGAGTGACAGCGAAGACTGAGCTGCCATGGTGACCGGCGGGGACCCAGCAGAGGCTCTCAGAGCCCACTCAGAGGGCATTTCGCTCATTCATTTATTCACTCATTCATTCACTTAGCAGATAGCTAC
This sequence comes from Aselliscus stoliczkanus, assembly GCA_033961575.1. Classification (NCBI taxonomy): domain Eukaryota; kingdom Metazoa; phylum Chordata; class Mammalia; order Chiroptera; family Hipposideridae; genus Aselliscus; species Aselliscus stoliczkanus. The sequence continues at coordinate 115,920,367 of CM066728.1, read as the reverse complement.
TGAGTTCCCACTCAGTGTAATAGTGAGAAATAGAAAACCACCCAGTCTGTTCCTGTCTTAAAGCTGGCCACGTAGAGGTGGGATTTAGACAAGTAACCCGAGACCTGCGTGTAATTACCAAAGTGAGAGATGCCCAGATGGCATGTGCCCAGGACTGTGGGAGGAGGTAACAGGTTATCTTGGGGTTTAGAGGGGGCTTCCTGAAGGAAGCCGCGTTTGAATCAAATTTTGACAGGTGAGTAGGAGTCAGTGACATGAGGGGACAGCTTGTGCTGCGAGGCAGGAGAGGATGTGGCCAGTGCCAGGGCTCAGAGGGAGGCAGGGGGACTGGCGTGTGTGTAGGCCAGGATGGGGGTCCCGGAGGCCGGGTTAATGAGAATGGTGGAGAGCCAGGCTGGAGCGGGCTCTTGGGATTAATCCTTGAGTCTCTGCGAGATCCTGGCGTTTGCAAGGAGGAGTACAGAGAAGCATTACTTACTGGCTGATAAGGTGGGATTTCAGTATTTTATACCCGGCCCCAGAAGCCCCAGGGTCCCAGCTGCATTGCAGCCCTAGGAAGCAATGGAAGGATTTTAACGAGTGGAGTGGGGGTGGGGATGCAGTCTGGTGGCATCTGGTTAAGGCCCCCGACTGAAGGGTGAGGACAGGCTGGTGAGCATGTAGCACCAGGTGTCGGGCTCCTGCCACCCTCTGGAGGCTTTGGCCTGGGATGGGCAAGGTGGGCCTGGAGCTGAGGGCAGCATCTCAGCTGTTGAGGAGAATGAATGGGGTCAGTGCCTAGTGATGGGCTGGCTCTGGGTTTGCCTGGGAAAATCCAGTTTGAAGCCTCTTATCCTGGCGTCTTTGCTGTCTGGCCTTATCACTTCTTAGTAAAGTATAATTAACAGCTGCACTGAAACAAGCTGTGCGGGGTTGGCTGACTGCCACGCCCCTAGACCGGCAGTGTCTTGTCTCATGTTGCACGAGGTGATCGGGCTGTGAGTCGCCACTTCATCCGGTGCTTGGCCAACGCTGAGAGCCCAGCAGCAGCCCCCCACCTTCCCTTCTCCTGTTCAGACACGAGGACACCTTCCTGTCCAGGGGTGCCTGCAGGGTCCTCAGATGCCATAGATTGGCTCCCTCCCAAAGCGGACCTGAGGCAAAGGTTCCCACGCTCGTGATTTATTTTGGAGGTGATCCCAGGGGGGAGTTGTCCCCCAATGGTGGTGAATGACACTGAATGATCAGCCATTCGCATCCCCTGTTGTTTGAGGGTTGTTCTGGGGGCCGTTAGCCCTGCATGGAACAATCCCAAACTGGGAGAGAAATGGTTCATTATGGGGACTGTCTGCAGGTGACCTTGGGCAGGTGAAGGGCATGTGGGCAGGGCACTGACCCAGCTGGACAGCGCTCCCTTTGCATCGTCCAAATTCCCTAAGCCTTTCCTCAAGTCCACTCTGTCTATTGATGTGGGCTCTCAGCTTCCCCACACCCCCAAGCCTCGTCATCAGGAGAGCTAGGGGCACGAGCTGCAGCCATCACTGCACCCCTTCCAAGGCTCTAAGTGGGTGTCACCCCTGGCTGCCCTGCCCTGCACCAGCGCTCCTGCTGGCCCAGGTTGCTGGTCTTGCAATGGAGTGACCACGCCTTGGTCCTCCAGGGCTCTGAACCCCTGCCAGGCCCGGGCTGCTGTGATTGTCCATTTGCAGTTATCCCTGGGTGGAGGAGGCCCCAAGGGGGGCCCAGGACTACACTCCCATTAGATAGCAGCACCCCAGCTCCTCGTGGGGAGGGCAGAGAGGTGGAAGGGAGAAGCTCCTTTCTTTGCTTGTTGGACTGCTGCCATGAGGAACCCAGGAGACCGGGCAGCAGCTTAGCACTCGGTTCAGTGGGACCCTCATCAGGTTCCATCCGCGGGGCCCAGGGCTGCTAATCCTGCAGAATGTGAAGTTGTGGGGTTGGGAAGCACACGTTCCCAGGTGGGCACTGGAAGCAAAAGGAGGACCCTCCTCCCTCCTCGCCTTTGTTCCTGGGCCCAGGTCTTCTCATCGCTGAGGTCACTGCCTGTGTCGTGGCCACTGGTTCAAAATACAGATGGAGGCTTGAAGGACAAATGCCCCCCCCCTTTCTCTCTTATTTAATGTATTGTTTTATTGAGATGAAATCCACATAACATTCATTTTTCGATTTTAAAGACTACAATTCAGGGTCATTTGATGTATTCACCATGTTTTTTTTAATTTCCCCACTTAAATCTCTTTAATATCCCAATATAAAGTCCTGATGCAAAAAGGCAATGAGAAAACCCAGGAAGTGGGCGGAGGGCTTTATAAATTCCAGCCCCACCCTCACCAAGGCCGCCTTTCGGGGCAGAGGAACTTAGAGAAGCGGCAGCCCAGAGGGAGGAGGGGTGCATGGAGGAGGGACCACATGGACCTGCCCTGTGGCCCCTCACTTCCAGCTGCTCCCCAACCCCCTGCTGAGAGGGGCCGTGCCCTTTGGGTGCCTGCCCCTTTCTCTGGTCCCTGGGATTCAGCTAGCTCTGGCTGTGATCCTGAGACCTCGGGGACCCACCAGCCCCCTCTCCGGCAGGACCCCTCCGTGGGGAGGGCCGTGAGAGCTCATAGGAGTGTGTGCTGGAGTGCAGGGCAAGGGCATGCGGGGCCCCTGAGCCCCCTGCCATGAAGTCTGGGGCCCTGGAGAGCTGCAGCAGAGGCAGGAAGAGCCACCCAGCCAGGGCATGGCCTGTCGGCGCTGCCTCTGCCTCACCCCGGAAGACCCCCCCATCCTGGACGAACTCGCTCACTCCCCCTTCCCCTCCCTCCCGTCTCCTGGTAACCACCAGCCCGCTTTCTGTCTGTACAGATTTGCTTATTCTGGACATTTCACATGAATGGAGTCATCCCCGAGTGGTCTATTGTGACTGGCTTCTTTCACTCCGCATATTTTCAGGGTGCGTCCGCGTTGCAGCATCATCGCTCCATTCTTTTTGTGGTCGCATAGTAGTCTACTGTACAGACGAACCACATTTTTTTGATCCATTCTTTTGTTGCTGCATGTTTGGGCTGTACCCAGCTTTCGGCTCTGACACACTACATCTTGCAGGACAGTGGCCACAGAGGTCACCCTCGAGCCAAACCTTTACCTAAGCCATTAGGGAGATTCTCATATTCAGTCAGGCTGGTAGGTTCTGGTCGCGAGATATAAGACAATACCGGCGCGTCCCGGGGTCATGGTCCCATGCCCCTCTTCCTTCACCTAATGGGGGTCGCTTGGCTTGACGCTATGTCACACCAGATCCGGTGTGGATCAATAAGATACTGTGTGTGCCCTTGACTAGGCACTTGGCGGAGGCTGTGTGGACGGGGGAGGCAAGCGAATGCCTGGAACACCGATGGGTAGCTGCCTCCAGGGCGGAAGGTCTCATGGTTCTGACACACTCGCCTTGTCATAAGGATGCTTGTTGAGGAATGGTACCCTGCCCAGGGCTTGGAGTTGTATCTGCAGCTGATGGTTGCACACTTGACAGTGGCAGAAGCTAGAGCAGCCTTGGTGAGGAGACCCCAAGGCCTTTGGGCCTGTGCCGAGCCCCCCATTCTGCTGCTTTCCTGGGCTCAGCGTTTACGCGCTGGGTGGTGAGGACAGAGGCTGCTGGCTCAGACTGGGTGTGCAACCCTTCTTCCCAGCCGTGTTCAGCCCAGTGCCCCCCAGACCATTGCCTGCCGAGGAGGCCGTGCCCGAGGGTCCCACCTCTCCCCGAGACCTCCTCACCTCCACCTCCAAATCTGTCCTTCGAAGCCATTGTCCCCACCCCGGAATGATTGTATACCCTCACCCCCTGCCACCTCTCCCACCACAGAAAGTCAATGACAAGGGTCCTGCTTGAAGCTCTGTCTCTCAGGGCCACCCCCAAGTGACTGGGGCTGAAGCCGGGTGGGTGCCGTGGTCTTGACATGCATGAGTCACCAGGCAACCAACAGGGCGGAGGGGAGGTCAGTGGGAAATTGCATGTTAGGAAAAACACGCGTGTGGAACCACAAGGCAGTGCGGGTCTCCGTGGAGTGATGTCTACTAGGCTCAGTTAATTAGGATATGGCTTTGTCGTTTACTGAATGGCGCAAACCCACAACTATTTTCTTATTGTTTGGTAATGCTTTAGACACTTTGCAGCAGACCCACTCAGCAGCAACAAGCATAAAAAATGCAAGTCATCCTTAACAGAAATATTGAATTTCTATTTCCTTTCTCACGAGAGCGGACGTGGAGCATATAACTTGTGTAAAATGGGTGTTGACATTGACATACAGCACAGGCAGTAGTGACTGAACAGAGGGCACGAGACCCAGGGAGCATGACGGCCGGACCCGACAAAGGCAGGGGCAGCGGCAGGCGCGTTTACACAGGACTCTGCAGCCCGCTCTTCCTGCGCAGCCAACCTCTGTTCTTTGAAACTAACTTTGCTTGTTTGTTTATTCCAAGTTTCTCTGTGCATGTGCTGTCAGAATGTTGCAAGCCATCGTCGATGGATGGCTTCAGAGCAGTGTTATCAGTAGTTTCAAGGAGGAAATCAGTTCCATTAATTCCAAAAACGTTTGGACTTTTTTTTCCCTTCTGGTTGATGTACCTAGTAGGTAAAGCGGCTGACAGGTCGCTCTATCAAATGTGAAACATCTGATGTAGTGTCAAGACTGCTGTAAATTCAGTTTAAAAAAAAAAAAAAAAGGGAATCCTTTAACGTTGAAATTTTGTTTGTTTTGATGGTGATGACCAGAAGACAAATTTTGGAGGATCGCAGCACTCTGATAAAAAAAAAACAAACATATAATATTTGACCAAATAAACCATTATTATTGGGAACTGGTTGTGGTCCACAAAAAATTCCTCATTGCATGTAAACCAGTTTGATTTGCCACCAAGTTGCAGTTATCAAAAGTATAAGTATTTTTATTTACACTCAGAATAACCAAACTACAAATTCGATTCAGAGGTGATGAGTGAGTAAAGGAAACCCTTCAGCACAGCAGCCCGTGTTTCTGTTTGCTGCCTGTAATCAGAGTCCAGAAACGTTTGGGTCGTTGAAGACTGAACGTTTTTTTGAAAGCAAATCTCTATATTTTGGCTGTGTTTTCTTTAAATTCACTTGGAGAGTTTTAACCAAACTATTTGACAAACAGAGCGCCAAAACCCTGGAGTCTTTGAATCTTTTAGAATTGTAATGATTGAAAACAAAGTTTGCAAAGCTGAGCATACTGACGCGTCTCCCTTTGAAAGCAGGAGGAACCGGAATGAGTCTAACTCAGACAGCGTGCAAGACTTCGTTAAAAAGTTGTATAATTGTGCTTTGGAAAATCATATTTGTGGGAAGAATGTTTTGATGATGCCTTTAGGTTTAATTGGATATAACTTTATATTCTGAAACTAAACGGAACAAAATTGAGACGGCCATTCCAAAGAATTATGTGCCGGGACAACCTCTTTGAATTTTGCCTCATGAATGTATTTGTTGGAAGAATGGATTTTTCTCAAATGAAAATACTATAGTCTGCGGAGAAGGGGCTGTGGTGGGCCTCAAGAAATTCAAGTTGATTAGCATACATCGGAATGATTGGCCAGCAATTTCATGAGAGAAATAAAAAAAAATATATCATATTGAAATAAACACCGGCGACAAGTATTAGCGGTCCTCATGGCCGAGGCAGCGGATGACCTGTGGTGATGTAGCAAGGATAATACACAGAAGCACGTTATTTTATTGCCCTTTAATGCACACAGGTATGTGCATACTTCATACCTTTGAAAGCATTTTGTTTTTGAGTAGAGCTATTTTATAGAGCCACCGTTATAATACAACCAACTTGTAGGTAGAAGGTGCATTTCCAGCCTTTATAACTTTAACTACTGTTAGTGCTCTGCCTCTTCAGTGGGATCCTGTGCTGGGGATGAACCCCGGGAGGGTCACCCAGCTGGGACGAAGGAGAAGGACCCGCCTGCTGCCACCGTCACCCGGTGGATCGTCTTGGGGGTACTCGCCCCTCGGCCCTCTTTCCTTCTTTTTGGATGGTGCCCTGTGTCTGGACTGTGGGCCCCATGAGAACAGCCCCTTCAGGTCAGACTTGCTCCTGGCTGTATCCCTACAGCCAGGACTGCCAGCCCAGAGCCCACTTTCCAGACATCTTGGACAAGTGAATGAATGAATGAATGATGAACAAAAGAGTCATTAGGCTTTGACTCTCCGACCTCAGGCTGCCATCTTGCCCTGAGATCCTCTCCCTCCTGCATCTTCTGCTGGTCAGCTCCCTCTCTGCCCCCGGACTCAGCCCAAACACACCTCCTGGGGACCCTCAGGCTAATTACACCTGGTTTGTGAGCTGGCTTGTCCCCCACTCCCTTACCATCATCCCTGCTGAATCCCCCTCCCAGCCCCTGGGGGTAAAGGTGGTGGACCCCATGGGCTTTGAAGCACTTTTGGGGCTTGGGCAGGCTTGTCAGGGGTATTTAGGCATCTAGTCCCACCTGAACCAAAACTTCCCTCCCTCCCAGATTCAACCTTTGGTCCCTTCTCCCCACAAGGCACATCTGGTGTGGGCTGAGCAGGGCTGTGTCCCACCCTCCTTGTCCATTCCTGCCCTCTGGCTACCTGCCTCTGGTCTCCCAGGTGTGGGAGTGGAGGGCAGGTGAGAGGAAGGGTCAGCTCCCATCTTGCCCCCACACAGACCCTCTGCAGTGGGGTCTCCCGAAGACACACCCCTTGGCAGGTTACTCTGGGCCGGTCCTTTTCTGGGCTCCAGCATGACTCCACCTCTGCTCTGTCAACTTTTTCTTGCTGGGAGCAGGCTCAGGCCCTGTCCTTTGTGTCTGAACGCAGGGGGGCAGGTGGTGGGAGGGCCTTAGGTTGTGTGGGAGGGCGGGCTGCTTGTCCTGGGCCAACTGCGTGACCCACTCCGAGCTTCTGGTGACAGATAAGCATGCTGGTTGCGACCCAGAGGGTTTCCATGATGGGCCTCGGCCATGGGAGGAAACGTAGGGAGAGGGTGGCCCGGGCCTAAATGGCCCACCTCTGTCTGTCAGTCTCATGTGGGGGTGCCTAGGGGATTTAACTCCCAGGAAGAGCCCTGGGCACAGGACTGGTCCACCAGACTCGAGAGGATGGATAGGTGTGGTCAGCGGGCATGGCTGCAGGACCCAGCCTGGCTTTGTCCCACCTGTCAGACCCTGGGGCTTGCACAGGCTCCTGCCGCTGCTGCAGACCAGAGGGAGGCCATCCCGGGGCCAGCGGAGGGCGGGAGGTGGGGACGTGGCATCTGCAGCCCTCTTTGTCCTGGTCTGTGGGAGGCCTGGCGGGGCTGACTCATCGGGAGCTGGGAGCAGAGAGGAACGGGGCCCAGCTGTTTGCTGAGCCTTGGGGAATCTCCCTCTGTTATTGCAAACTGAGGGATGGAAGGGGCGGGTTACTCACAGCAGCATTCCTGCCTGCTGACCTCCCTGGGAAAGGCTGCTTCAGGCCAGGCTGGGGCGTGGCGGGCCGAGGCGGCCGAGGCCATGGCCATGCCCATGTTTAGCCTGTACTGCCGGAACTGAGCCTTCTGGTGCTAAAGCCAGGAGAGTGCTGGGTGCACCGGACAGCAGGTCCCCATACATGGGGCTGCGCAGCTGGAGAACTGTCATGGGCTCTCCTGGTGCAATGGCCTGAGATGGGGAAACCGAGGGTGACAGGAATTAAGGAACAGGGCCAGGGTCTCAAGCTACCTGGACCAGAACCCAGCGTTTTCTGAGTATAGACACTGCTGTCTCTACTGAGAGCCACAGTCCAGCTCAGGTGGCAAGTGCCTGGCCGTGAACCAGTGCACACACACACACACGCACGCATGCACGCACGCACACATGCACACACACATGCACACATGTACACTCACACTCACACTCACACACACCCCTAGTGAAGGTACCTCTGGGATCTTCTGCTCCCAGCACCTGGCAGGCATTCCATCTAACGGGAATGTGGGCTATGGGACATTTGGGCCAGAGGAGGACGTTTAGAGTCCCTGGTCCTTCAGAGCTACAGGACCCACACAGCCCACACTGAGCAGTCAGCGCCCAGCCCCAGGTCCTACATGTCCAGCTCCTGGCTCAGGCGCCGTCCCCTCCCACCCTGCTCCTGGTGACTCCGGGCTCAGAGCTGCCATCTCCACCTCCATTGCACCATGACCAACTCTGTGCCTCTCGTCTTAGAGGGACACTGGTCACTGGAGTCACCCTAACCCAGTATGATCTTATCTCCATCCTTAGCGCATTACATCTGCAGCGACCTATTTCCCAATAAGATCGCATTCTGAGGCTCTGGGTGGACGTGAATTTTGAGGGGACACTACCCAACCTCCTGTACTTAGGAAGATGCAGCGTGGATCTGACAGGACAGGCCCACAGAACCTCGGCTCCCATGACTGCTGCCCGGCTCGCAGCTATGTGAGTGCTCTGGGCCTGGGTTCCAGCACACACACGGTGTTGTCTGGTGCCCCGGGGTGCCCATTTGCCCACTGTTACACTCTCTGCACTCATTTCTCACACGCCGCCCGCCAGTCTGGAAGCCACCCTGGAGAAACAGCCTGCTGCTGTTGAACGCTGTCTGCCCTGCTCTGAAAATGCCGTTCTTTTGCCCTCATTTCTGGGAGGCGTGTTCCCTGGGTCTGTCCTTTCAGCTCCCTGGAGGTGGCCTGTCACGGCTTCTGGGTTCCATCCCTGCGTCCGACATGCCAGCCGTCAGCCGTCCTCGGTCTTCAGAATGCCATCTGTCTCTTTCTTTGGCTGCTTCAGAGATATTTCTCTTTGTTTCTGTAGTTTCACTGAGATGGGTCTAGGTTTGGATGCCTTTGTATTAACCCTAGTTGGGGATCATTGAGAGCTCGCGGGAGTCGGGGGGAGTTTTTCTTCCTGTCTTTGTTTTGGTCAGTTCCACCAGTTCTGTAAAATTCTCAGGTGTCATGTCTTCCAACATGGGGCTGCCCTTCTGTTTCTCCCAGAGTGTCTGTGGACATGTCAGACCTCATCTTGGCTCCGTGTCTCTAAACGTGTCATGTCCTCCCAGCCCCCTCGCCTCTCCGTGTGGCATTCTTTGTAACATCTTGTGGCCTGTTCTTTAGTCCATCAATGCTCCTTCAGTTAAACTGAATATACTATGAAAACAAAAAATCGAATGCATAATTCTCATTATTATATATATTTTTTATTTCCAGTTTTCTACTTGGGGTCACCATACCAACTCGTTTGTAACACTTGCCCGTTTCTTGTCGATTTTTCAATCAGGCTTTTATTTTGTTAAGCGTAACAGAAACACAGTGGTTTCCTAATGTGCGTCTGGTTTTTCCCATGTCTGAGGCTGTGGGTCCACTTCTACTACTTGTCCCCTCTCCTGTCGCTCCCTCGTGGGGTTTGTTCCCTTTTGCGTTTGTGCTGAGACCTGCTTGTGGTTAGCAAACGGTCCATGGAGGTCCTAGGAGGCCTAGGATGCAGGTGGTTTTAGCTGGGAGGGCTGACATTTGGCTCTTCTGGGCACTGGTCACCACAGATCCAGGGGCACTTTGATCTAAATTCACTGATGTGGGTCTGTGCCACAGAGCTGTGTGGCCCCAGATTCCAGTGACAGCCCCACCCCGCCACCTGAGGTGTCCCTGCGTCCTGAGACTGAGGACTCTGTGTGTGGCGTGCTCTGTGAAGATGGCTCCCTGGGGCCCCCTCAATGGCTGGGCCTGGGCTGGGTCTCTGCATTTCATGAGGCCACAGAAACGTGTTTGGTTTTGTCGCAATGTCTTCATGAGGAGGATAATTTCTGGGTCCCCCTTTCTCTGGCCCCCCACCCCACCCTTCGCTGTGGCCCCCTTATTTCTTACTATCTTGATACCTCTTTGCTTTGAACAAGGTTATTTCAGCACTTTTGTTTCCCAGTGAGAGATACTTAACCTCACCCGCCCTTTACCAGAAATGTGAGGGGTGGGAAGCCCTCCATCCCACATGTCTGCTGTCAGTGAGCCTGGCCAGCTGAGTTTGAAAACACACTCCCTGTCCCTCCCGCCCCACATCTGAGTCTGTCTTCTCTTACCTGCTCTCAGAAATAACCTCCTCACTGCTCCCCAACAGTCAGGGGACTTTGCAAAACACAAACCCGCAAACCCGGTCCCACCCTTTGCTGCTGAAAGGCCTCGCGTGCCCCTCCCGCTGTGCTCAGGGCAAACCGCACATCTGGGACCCCCTACGAGGCCCTCCCGTGACCGGCCTCGGCCCATCTCTCTGCCCCGTCTTTCCCACAGGGCTCTGGCCACTTCAGCCTTCTTGCCATTATACCCCCTCCTCCAGTCCTTTCCCCAAGGCTCTTCAAGGTGGCTCCCTGTCATCACTCAGTCCCCTCTCCAACCCCACCTCCTCAGAGAAGCCTTTCCTGAGCACTCTGCCCCAAGGCTCCGCTCGCTGTCAGCTCCCTCTGTCCTCACTGCCACTCATCACCATCCACTTAGACCAGTACATTCACTTTCATGCTTGGTGGTCTGTCTCCCCCTCTAGGGCATAGGCTCACTGGCACGTCAGCAGCCAGGACAGCGCCTGTACTTAGTAGGTGCTCAACAAATACTATTTGGATGAATGGATACAGAGAGGCAAGAGGCGGGAAGGGCAGACGGGCCTCGTGCGTGGCCTCCGGTTTTCAGACAAGGTGGTCGGGGCCTGGGGCGTGAGTGTTTCCAGACCTGCTCCAGGGTTTGTGACTTCATCTGCACCTTCCCTCTGGTTAAGAATGAAAAATTTTCTAAGTTTGTGCCTTTTGACCAACTGCACCCATTTCACTCACCCCCAAACCCTTGTCTCTGGCAACCAACATTCGATTCTCTGTATCAATGAGTTTGGATTTTTTTAGATTCCACATATAAGAAGGTTCATATTGTGTTTGTCTTCCTCTCTCTGGCTTATCTCACTGAGCCGTAACGCCCTCAGGGTCCATCCAAGTTGTCGCAAGTGGCAGGATTTCCTTCTTTTTATGGCTGAATCATATTCCATTGTACATAACAGCACATTTTCTCCATCCATTCATCTGATGAGAAAGCCTAGATTGTTTCCTTGTCTTGGCTACTGTGAGTAAGGCTGCAGTGAACATGGAGGAGCAGGCATCTCTTTGAGACGGTGGTTTCTCAGATAAGTACCCCGAAGTGGGATCACAGGGCAGCTGTATTTTAAAAATTTTGAGGAGCCTCCATACTGTTTTCGACAGTGGCTGCACCAATTGACATTCCCACCAACAGGGCCCCAGGGCCCCTTTTTCTCCACACCCTCACCAGCACTTGTTGTTTCTTGTCTTTTTGGTGACAGCCATTCTGACAGGTGTGAGGTGACACTCACTGTGGTTTTGATTTGCATTTCCCTGAATGAGTGACTTTGGGCATCTTTTCATGTGTCTCTTGGCCAGTCGCACGTCTTCTTTGGAAAAATGTCTGTTCAGTTTTTCTGCCCATGTTTAAATTGGATTGTTTGTTTTTATGACAGAATTGTGTGAGTTCTTTATATTGTTTAACTACTAGCCCCTTATCAGATACACGATTTGCAAGTATATTTTTCCCATTCCATAGGTTGCCTTTGATTTTGTTGATGGTTTTCTTTGCTGTGTAGAAGCTTTTAAGTTTCATGGAGTCGCAATTGCTTATTTTTGCTTTTGTTACCTTTGTGTTTGATATCAAATCCAAAAAAGTCATTGCCAAGACCGATAGTAAAGAGCTCACCCCCTTAATTTCTTCTAGGAGTTCTACGGTTTCAGGTCTTAATCCAAGTCTTTCATCCATTTTGAATTGACTTTTTGCATTTGGTGTAAGATAGGGGTCCAGTTTTCCCAACAGCAAATATTGAAGAGACTGTCCTTTCCCCATTGTATATTCTTGGCTCTTCTGACACAAATTAATTGACCATGTAAGCGTGGGTTTATTTCTGGGCTTTCTATTCTATTCCATTGATCTACGTGTCTAGTTTTATGCCAGTACCACACTGTTTTGGTTCCTATCGCTTGTAATACAATTTGAAATCAGGGAATGTGATGCCTCTAGCTTTGTTTTTCTTTCTCAAGATTGCTGTGGCTATTTGGGGTCTTCTGTGGTTCCATATACGTTTTAGGATTGTTTGTCCTATTTCTGTGGAAAATGCCTTTGGTATTTTGATAGGAATTGCATTTAATCTGTAGATTGCTTTGGGTAGTATGGACATTTTAACAAGATTGAGTCTTCCAATCCATGAGCACGGAATATCTTTCCATTTATTTGCATCTTCAATTTCTTTCATCAGTGTCAGGAAAAATTATTGAAAGCCTGAAAATAAGTGGGGAAAAGCACTATTCTTTCTAGGTCATACTGAGGCTCATGCAATGCACCCACTTCTCCTTATCTAGAGAAGTGGACCTGTGTTTGACTTTGCAATTTGCTATTAATTAAGGATTCAGATTTTGTGAAGTTTTGTTAACCTATAGATTAGTGTCTGGTAGAAAATGCCTTGTGGGACACTGGCCCATTCCACCTGTAACTCAGCAAACACCTTTCCTGGCTTTACTCTCCTATTGGTTCCTGCGTTAATGAGCTAATACACTGTTGACACATATTCATTTTATGTTGGTACAACAACCATGCTTTAGCTCTATGAAAATTATACTCCAATCCCCTCAGAGGCAGCGAGCGAACCTACAGCTGTTTGCCCCACAGGCCGCGTGCTGACATTCAGCCTCGGGTCAGACCAGATGCCTTGACTGGCTGGCAGCTGTGGGTCCTCGGGCAGCCTGCCTGGACCTTCTGTGTCAGCTCCCCACTTACACATGGGCTCATCATACCGTTAGTCTCAGCTTCTTCTAAGGAAATGAGACCCAATGACGCTCTGCAGTGACAACAATAATGATACTAATAGCAAGCTATTGGTCTCTGTAAGTCTCCACTGACTACAGGGAAGGCCCCACTTAAAACCAGGGGGTCCGACAGACACAATGGGCCCCACTACCTGCTAGATCTTACCAACGAGTGGTCCTCAGAGCAGCCCCCCAGGTGCCGCTGCCCAGCTCTGGCTTACCTGCAACCGATGCTTTTGTTGCTGTTGTTTTAGCAGCTTTGTTGAGTTGCGACCACACAGCACACCGGCTGAAAGGGCATAGTCAGTGGCTTCCGTGTGCTCACAGGTACGTGTAGCCGCCAGGACTCTAATTTTAGAGGTTTCATCACCTCAAAAAGACCCCTTCCCCGTGTGCTCCCCCAGCCCCTGGCCACTGCTCATCTTCATTCAACCTCAGTGGTCTCACCTCTGGATATTTCATGTGAATGGAATCAGTGATCAGTCACATGGGCTTTGGTGGCTTCTGGGAGCCACCCAGGCAGCACCACCAAGGAGAGGCTGTGGTGACCCCTCCAGGGAGGGGACTGCAGATGCCCACCCGGTGCTCAAGGACAGCCTGGTGGCCTTGTATTCGCACGGTCCGTGCTTCCCAAGACCCAGTCATGCCCTTGGTCATGGAGATGCCCAGGGGCACCAGCAGCAGACGGCTGGCACGGCTCTATGAGTGGGGACCACGATGGGCAGCTGTCCTGCCTCCTCTGGTCACCTTGGGCCCACTGTGCAGTGGGATGCTCTCAAGGTGCCTCCTGAGGCCGGTCCTGGCCCAGGATAAGGTGCCACCTGTTTCCACTTAGCCGCCTCCCGGCTGGAGTGATGTCATCACAGCTCTCCGCCTGGCCTGGTGGGTGCTGGCCGCCGGCCATCCTGACAGCTTGACTGGGGGGCCCAGTTAAGAGGAGGGGCCGTGGGGGCTCAGGCCCTGGGGGGGCTGCCACCTCCAGTGCCAGAGCCTCGGCATGGTCCCCAGAATCCTGGCACGACCTGACAGACAGAGTGGGGGGCGACCAGGTCCAGCTGCAGTGTGAGGAGGGGCCGCACTCCTCTTACGAGCGAGGGGCTGAGACACTCCCCACCCCCCCACCCCCCGCAGGCAGTGGGCCCAGCCCCGCCCTCGGCTGCTTTCCCTGCGCTCAGGAGCCCAGGTGGCCTGTGGGCGCTTCTGCTCGGCCGTTGCTTGTGGTGCTGTCAGCAGGCCTGGCGGACGCCGGGAGCCTCGGCCCAGGCCAGGGAGGGACCCTGTGTGCCTCCTGCGTCTGACTCTGGGTTTATCAGCTGACAGTGACAGTGCAGCCCAGCCCAGGCTTGGGGTCATCCAGGAAGGCACCCCGGCACAGCCAGTCCTCCCAGGGCCCCGTCCCCATTTTAAAGACAAGGAAACTGAGGCCCAGAGATGCTATGTCCAGCTGACCCCAGAGCTGCACTCTTGGCGACTGCTTGTTTGCTCTGGTTGACTCGGGACAAGGATCCTGGACATGACTGTGTGGCATTGGGGACAAATGTCACAGTGTCCTCTCCTCACAAAGGGCTTTCTGGGCAGAGTGGCTGTAACGGCAGACGCCTCTGGCTGGAGCTGTACCTCAGGCAGCTTCCTGGCCACACTCTCACACCCACCTGGCCTCTTGCACACTCGTTTCACTTACGTGTATTTTTGTCTAGACTCTAGAATAAGTGCCATGGACACTGAGCTGCCCCTGCCGGTGGTTAGCTGTGTGTCACTTGCGGCCCTGGTGGACACAGCTGTCTCATCCCGTCCTTTAGCTAATACTCCGTAAGAGCGCTCCTGGGTGCTTCTCCGCTCCTGGGAAATGTCTGTGTGGTTTGGGGTGGGCAGACACAGCTCCACACGCAGGCCTTTTGAAATCCTTTACCCTAAACACACCGCTAAGCACATCTCTGTTACAGAGCCCCCAACCCGCCCGTTTTGTCCTTAGGGCGCAGTGAAAGGGTGTGTCCTCGAGGACCTTAGGGTGTCACAGATCCACCCCAGTCCTCGCTTTCTGTCTGGCTCTAGACACAGGCCCACAAATGCTGTTTCAGGGGGCCACGTCGCTGCACCCCCAGCCGTGTATATGTGCCTCCAGCACTGACTCACCAGGCTTTGCTGAAAGTGTCTTCTTAGTGTTGGAAGCACTATTAGAGGAGTCTGCCTTCTTCCCCCTGGAAGGACTGAAATGTCCCCTGTGTCTTGCCTTCCTGATCTGGGTAAACGTCCACCTGGCTCCACCATCAGCAGCGCTCTGCTCCCCGCACCCATCCCACAGGGGACTGCAGACCGCAAGGTGCTTGCTTTGGAAGCCTCCAGCTGGGAGGGCACCGGGCTCACCGGGCTTGGGGAGGTGAGGAGGGGGTGAGGGGTGAGCTCTAAGTACAGAAGAGGTCCGCAGGTGGAGCTCGAAGGCCCTGGTCCTCCAGGCAGCCCCATCCTGTCCCGGGAACTTTGCCTGAGGGGATGCACCCACTGGAGCCGATGGCTGGGCCCTGCCTGGGCGGCCCCTTGCCGTGTGCAGCCACCACCGGCTGGGCCTCTTGTGAGCTCAGGCTGCCTCACACATCCTGCCTCCTCTCCCAAGCGCCTCGGACAGGGCAGACAAACCGCTGAGGCACTGCTCTGGGCCACTGCTGTCACACTGGTTCTCACCCCATGAGATCCAATGTCCCTTTTGCTAATATATTTTCAACACTCCTGTTACTATCCTGAAATGGAATTACTCTCACACATAATTCCAAGTGTAATGGGTTAAACAGGGTCCCCCCCAACTCTAAAAGTCACGTCCACCTGAAACTTCAGAGTGAGACCTTATTTGGAAACAGGGTCTTCGCAGATGGTATATAGGATCTCAAGGTGGGATATTCCGGGGTTAGGGTGGCCTTAACTCCAGTGACTGCTGTCCTTATAAGAAAAGGGGGCAGAGAGACACAAAGAAGCTGGTCATGTGAGGACACAGGCAGAGGCTGGAGGGATGCAACGACAAGCCTAGGGCTATTGGGGCCACTAGAAGCTGGAAGAGACAAGGAAGGACCTCCGCTGGAGCCTCCGGAGGGAGCACGGCCCTGCTGACACCTTGATTTTGGACTTTTCGCTTCCAGAACCGGGAGAGAAGAACTATTGTCTCAAGACCCCCAGTTGTGGTGATTCATTACAGCCGATCCAGGACCTTCACCCACCAAGTAAATCAACTCATGGCGCAAAGAAGCCGCTTTACACGCCGTGTTACGGGCTGCCCCTCACGGGACTGTTGTAGGTGCTATTAGTAAGCCCATCTTATAGAGCGGCACACAGGGACTCGGCGATGCTGGCCCACCTGCCCCGGGACGCCGCCAGGACCAGGGGCGCTGGGCTCCGGGTCTGTCTGATCCCTGGGCGATGCGCTCAGTCTTCCTGCCTGTGGGTTTCACCAGCAGTGCAGGACAGGTGACAGGGGGTCCCTCCTGTTCTCTGATCTCTGCTTCCTCCCTACATTTGGGGGTGCCTCTTGGTGCCTCCCACAGGCTTGTCGCTCAGCCCCTCCTGCCCTCCCACTCAGCTTCACCAGAACCAGGGACGCTTCTTCTCTCTGTGCCGATGAGGTCACCACTGCTGGTGCTAAGCAACCAGACACAAACCTGAGCCGCCAGAATGCCACTGTGGGCCAGACAGTGTGGGACTGCATGGGGGGCAGGCGCTCCAGGGCCCCGGGCCCACCTGGAGGCCAGCAGTGGCTCTGGGGGGCCGCCAGCTCCCATCCGGGCCCCGCCTTTGCCTGTCCTTGTATCTGTGCAACCCCCGACCTCTGGGAACCCTGTCTGAGCAGATCTGAGGGTTTGCCTAATGTCCTGAGCTCCGCTGCGTGCTGAGGGAGGGCTGAGCTCAGAGGCTCTCCAGCACCCATGTAAATCCACATAAGAATCATGCTAAACTGTAAAATAAGTGTGAGTATGTCTGATGGAGTTTGGTTTTGCACCAAATGTTGCTTTCCCCCCTATTACTCACATTTACCCATCGTGTTTCCCCACGATGCTGACTTTTGGAGACCAGCGCCTGGAGCGTCTGTCCTAGCCTGGGTTCCTCGGGGGTCACTTTCCTTGTTCCCCTGGTCCCCAGGCTTCAGCCCCCAAGTCTGAATTAGGCTCAGGTGAACGTGTTTTGGGCGAGAACACTCCCTGTCTGACCCTGTGCTTCGGGGCGCATCCCTCACGGGCACTCGGGGCTCTTCTAAAGCTGGCAGATTCCTTCCACAAAGGTGCCAGGGACAAGCCGAGCTGCCCGGCCTGTGAGAAAATCAGCAAAAGTGCCGAGTGTCCCTGCGCACAGCCCTGGACAGGGGCCGCTCATATTCCCAGCTCACGGGTGAGGAGCACGAGGTGTGGAAAAGGAAGCGCACGTCCGAACAGAGCCCAGGCTGCCCTGTCACTGCCCTGCGGGGACATGGGGCCCACATAGCCAGCGCCTCGAGTAGGGTCAGTGGTCAGCGTCGCTCCGGCCAGGTGCAGAGTGAACTTGCTGCCTTTCCTGATTCCTCTAAGCAGTGGAGGGGCTGGACAGCTGTTTCCAGCCCTTTGGACCTCCAGCCTAGAGAGGCTGGGCCTAGCCTGGGGGCAGGGGCAAGAAGGGGGCAGTGGGCGGGGGGGGGGTTCCCACCCTGCCTTGTGCTTCCTGAGGCCTCCAGGGCACTCCTGACTGGGCAGGCGTGCAGCTGGAGTGATTAGGTCACAGGTGATAAAAAGCTTCGAGGGGTGAGAGTGTCAGCAGCCATCTCCGTCTCCATGGCCTCTCCTATTTGCTCCCATCCCCCTTCCCCTCCTCTTCCAGGGAGCCAGCCTGGGTTCAGATGTGCTGCAGAGAAGGCAGGGTTGGGGCCTCTCGTCCAAGACCTCATTTCTCTCCACGAAGCTGCAGAGAAGGACAGCCCAAGCTGCGCTGACCAGATGGCAGCCCAGAGCTGCACATGAGGACGAAATCACCGTGTTTGAATCCCTGCCTTGAGAGGCAGCCAGAGTTACTCAGATGTTTCCACTCAGCGTTTGGCAACGATGCCATGAGGGGGAACAGCAGCACAAAGGTGGCGGCCCCAGCACGGCAGGAGGAAGGGTGCTGCCCCTGCGGTGGCTGCTCCTGGGGCCTCGAGGTGCGTGGCCTCCCACCAGCGCCCGGCCCGCGAGGGGCAGGCAGCGGGCTATGGGCCAGAGCAGACCCGTCGACCCTCCGGGATGCCGGCTCTGGCCCCTCCTCTTGGCGCTGGTCAGTTTGTATTACACAGAGCCTGTCTGCAGAGCCAAGGGGACAAAACTTTTGTGTGTAACCCAGGGAAACGGAAAGGCTATGGTCTGCGGCAGCCCCGGGGAGTTGGCCCCCACCAAGGGGCCCCAGAGCACAGGAGCTGGGAATCCGAGGTGTCCGTGGACAGGGACCCTTGGCTGCCAGATTCAGAAAGGGCCGCACAACTGGATCGACGCTGCCCCAGAAAACCTCAGCCCACTCATCAGCCTTGCGTTTTCAGGCGTGTTATGAGTCTGAAAAGGCCCAAATGTAATCTTTCAGGTCAGGTATTTTCTTAATGGAAACCTTGCCTCACCCGTGAGGACCAGAGCGCACAGAAACGCATAGAGAGTGAGACAGTGTGACAGTGTGACCACACCCAGGCACATGGGGCAAAAGGTTCTGAAAGTACTCACCGATGACGGTGGCACAACTTTGTAAGCCGACAGAATGCCTGTGAACTGCAGACTTTAAAGGGGCTAAAATGCTACACGTTATGTGTATTTTGCCACAAAACCCAAAAAAACTTAAAACAAAACAGAACTTGGGGCCGGGGGAACGGGGCAGCCGGAGAGACCGCCTCTGCAGAAGGGGTGTGGTTCGCTTGGCACTCTTCCGAGAGCTGCCATAGGGGGAGCAAACCCACATTCACCTGCAACCTGAGGATGTAAGCGGAGCCCCTCCTGTGTGCTGGGCCCTGTAGGGGGGACACCATGCTGATAATGAGGCCAAAAGGGTTCCTGCTCCCGGGGTCTGCCCAAAGCCTGAAGAAGCCAATTATACAGTCTTCCCTCTTCATGAGAACAGTTGTGTGTGCGTTACACGCGGGGCGTCTGTTTTTGTGCAGCGGGCTCTCCGAGAAATTGCGCAGTCTCATGCGGGGAACTAGAGCCGTTGGGTCATATTGGACCCAGAACTGGGCACCATGATCTGTGGACGAATCGGGAAACTCAAGTGAAATCCTGACTTACGACACGCGGCACGACAAGGAGAGCCAGCTGCCTGGAGAAGGGAGAAATCAAGCGGCTGCAGAGGCTCCAGAAACTTCCTGCAGCAGAGTCCCTCCTTTCAGTTCCTTTGGGTCTCTGCTCAGGGGTGGAATTGCTGGGTCACATGGTGACTCTAGGTTTAGCTTTACGAAGGACATCGAACCGGTTTTACAGCAGCTGCACTGTGGCGCCTCCCTCGGTGTTTTCGTCTGCCCCTCCAAGCCCACCGTCCGCCCTTCTCGGCTCTGTTCCCTGCCCTGAGACGTGGTCCTGAGCTGATGACATCAAAGGGTCCCCTTGCCTTCTGACCCTGGGGCTCAGCCAGCGGGTGGGGTCGGAGGGAAGGGGAGAGTGCCCTCCCTGTGAGGTCCTCCATCCATCTCAGGCTGGCCGCGCCTCTGAGGGATCCGGCAGCTCGACCCCCCTCCTCCCCGGGGCCTGGGGTGACAGCCCCCAGTGACTGCCCTGGCCCTGGGGCCCCCCTTCACCCACACCACTGCAGGGCACCTGGTAGCACTGAAAGCCTCCTTGAATCCTCTGGACTTGAGCGAGCCACCTGTTTCCTGTTGTGGCCCTGACTGGGCAGGCAGGAAATGGGACCCTCTGCGCAGTCCGACTGGGCGCGGCTGACTTCGACCTCCGCCGGGGCGGCGCTCCCTCGGTCTCCCTCGCTGGTGTCACCCCAGCACCAGACCCAGCACCCAGAGCGCGGCAGGGCTCGGTAGATATGCTTTGGAGAAATCAGTGATTTCACTGTTTAAATTAGGCCCAGGTAGTCTAAGTGCGCCAGAGACGCTGAGCCCAGGGCCTGGGTGCTGACTGCAGAGAGGCTGGTGGCTTCCCTCCTAGGGGCCTCCCACCTTAAAGGGAACCACGCTGACATGGAGGGCAGGGGACAGTCCCATGGAAAGGTGGGCATTCGTTTGGCAGAAGAGCAGAAGGCCTTGTCGTCTGAGAAGAATGAGATCAAGGAGGCGCCGTCCACCGGAGGCTCACCTGGGCAGGTGACTTCACCTCTCTGAGCTCAGGCTTCTCATCCATGAAGTGGGGACATTATTAACCTCACTGTGATGAGTATGTGGATGATGTGTGTGGAGAGGGGCACCTTGCCGGGCACATGGGGGAGACCCAGGGCGGCCTCTGTGATGACATCATACCTCACGCCGATGTGTCACTGTGGCTCCGAGTACCCGGCCAGAAAATGCTCCTGGTCTGATGGGCGTTGATGTGTCTGCTAAATGCGATCTTCTCTTGTCTTGAAGTTGGGATGGGGCATAGAAGCCAAGAGCGGTGGGTTCCAACCCACCTGGCACTTCATGATTCACCTGCGCAGTGTATGTAGAAAGGTCAGCGTCCATTGAAGGAGGCGGATGAGCGGCTTTCTTGGGGGAACGGTGGGGTGCTGCGTGGGGATGGAGAAGAGGGGGCTTCCTTCTTACAGGAGGCCGGGCAGAGGGGTGGGTGCCAAGGAGGCCCAGAAGCCTGACTTATGTCCCATGGGGTGTGGCTGGGGGACCCAGCTATACCCCCTAGTAATTAGCATAGCATACAGCTGCCCAGGAAGTAATTTGCTGGATAAATAAATACCCGAACATATGAGTCCAGAGAAACTCTTATTTATAAACAGGAAAGACTGTTTATAATAGTATCGTTTATAATATCAGAACAAGGAAGCCGCTCAAACGCCCATCTACAGGTGCCTGTCCGTGGGGTCTCCACGTGGCAGAATATTACATAGCAGTAAAGTGGGTGAATAACGGTTATGGGAATCGACATGGACGCACATAAAGGTAACTGAGGGAGAGAGGCAAGTGGGAGAACATGGACAGTCAGCGCTCCCTCCATCACCCCCGCCCCACTGCCACCGGAGCAAATCACCGTGGATTCGGTGCCTAAAACACCCCAGGTTTAGCGCCTCACGCTCCTCCAGGGCCCGAAGCCCGACATCAGCCCCGCGGGACCAAGTCAGGGTGTCAGCAGGGCTGCTTCCTCCGGGGCCCCGCTCCCGGGCCCTTCCCAGGCTGGCGGCCTCCGCTCTCTGGCTCGTGGCCCGTGCTCCAGCTTCGAGGCAGCCGCGTCTTCTCGGCTCCGGCCTCTGCCGTCCTTGCACCTTGTCTCTGGCTCTGACCTCCTGCCTCCCTCTCGTAAGGACCCTTGTGACGCCATTGGGCCCACCGCACATCCAGGGTCATCCCCCATCTCAGGATTCTGAACTCGATCGCGTCTGCAGGGTCCCTTCGGCTGCGTGCGGTCACAGTCACAGGTCCTGGGGATTCGGACCGGGCGTGTTTGGAGACTGTTATTCAGCCCCATGTTTCTCACTCACTTGGGGCATTCAGGGGAAAGGTGGTCTCTGGGGAGGGATGGGATTTGGAAGGTGTACAGAGCTGCGTTCGCCTGTCTGGGCTGTTTTGTTTATTACTGCCATTGTTTTAAAGAACCGGGGCAGTGATGCCTGTGCCCCTCCCCAGCCCCCAGCCCTCCCTTTTCAGCATCTCTGCCACATCATGGCTGGGGGGGGGATAAATACCCCCGCTCCCTCCCCCTTGGTGGGTCATTCTGGACTGTTTTCCCACAGCCCCCCTCGGTGGGGAATGCCTTCACACATACTCATTTTCTTTTTTGAGCTGACATTCATATAACGTGCAGTTAACTCTTTCAGAGGGGACGCTTCGGGGGCATTTGGTGCAATCACGGTGTCATGCAAGCATCCCTCTGCTTCCTTCCAAAATACTTTCATCCCCAGAAGGAACCCCCGTGCCCGTGAGCCACCACGCGCCCCCGGCAGCCACTACTTTCCTTCCTGTCCCGATGGATTTCATGTAAGTGGACTCGCACATGATGTGGTCATGTGCGTCCGGCTTCTTCCCCCAAGCTTGTTTCTGAGGTTCATCTGGCTGTGGTGGGTGTCAGTGCTGCACCCCTTTTTACGGTTGAGTGACATTCCACAATTCATCTGCAGTCAGCTGGTGGGCACTAGGGCTGGTCCCACCTCCTGGCCGTGGTGGACGGTGCTGCTGTGAACACGGGAGTGCGTGGATTTGGTGGAGGCCTGTGTTCGGTCACTGTGGGTGCACGCCTGGGAGTGGACGCTGTCTCCCCTGGCGGCCTTCCCTTCACTGTGTCACCCCCACGTTCTCTCCATCCTCCAATTGCACGATTTGCTTTCCAACCCCTGTGTCAGGGTCTGTTTCCGGAAACACCGAAAGTTGAGATCTGTTACATCGGAGCCTTCTTCTCTAAACCTGACTGCCCACGTGGCTGCCCCCCATCCACACTCGTCCCGCTCCTGTGCCCCAAGACCACGTGTGCCTGTCCAGCGGCTACCACAGCAGCCAGGCAGACGTAGGACAGCGGTCATCACAGGACGTTCCATTGGATGGCACTGCTCTATACTCTTTGGTGTGTTTGAAATATATATTTTACACTTAAAAAAATGCCCTAAAAAGCCTCAAAACAAGCAACAGAAGCAAGCAGTGTTTGTGGGGAGCAGAGACGGCTGGCGGGTGCTGCTGGCAGTGGTTGGACTGAGTGGATTCAGAGCCCCTGAACCTGGGACTGCAGCCTCTCAGCCTGAACAGCGGCAGAGCTGGGCGGGTCTGGAGATGTGGACAGGGCTGTCCTGGGTGGGGCCGGTACGCGAGCTGTTTTAACACTCTGCTTATTGGAGCAGGGACCTTATCTGAGGCCCAAAGCCAGGACGGGCAGGCCAGGAAGTCACTGGGCGATTGGTAAAGCTGGGCATCCCAGCAGGGTGGTCTGGGGAGGGGCAGGCAGAGCAGGGGCTGCCACCCTGGAGAGGGGGTTCCATGACCTCTTCCTCCCCACTAGGAAAGCGTTGGTGCTGGGCAGCAGGGGGCCGAGGTGCTGTGCCTTCCACAGGGAGTCTGGTCCAAGCCAACTCCTCCCCTGTGCCCTGCCCACCTGTGGGGCAGCCGGGCGGACCCCGGCTCTCCCATGCCTGGACCTCCCTTGATCCGGTCCTCTGTGCAATGGGCCCACCTGGCCTTCCTCGGGGCTAAGGGCTCTCCTCGTCCCCCTAGTCCCATGGCCTCCTTCCCTGTGCATTTCTTTAATTTAACCAACACTCTGCAGAACTTGCCATGGGCCTCCATTGCTGTTTTTTTTAGCTGAGCCATCCTGCCACCTGTTGGCAGCTCAACAGCAACTCAGCTCGGGCTGGGCATCGAACTGCCGTTGTTCAGAGCTCAGCTCGCACTCTTGAGCGAGCTCTTAACCAACTGAGCCACTCGGCTGGCCCTCCATCGCTTTTAAAAACTGCAAACTTTAGCTCATTGAATGCACGCCACTCCCATGAGCCCATGCTCTTATGAATCTCACTTGACAGGCGAGGAAACTGAGGCAGACAAGGTTTGAGGGGGATGCCTTGCTGCATGGTCTGTTAACTTCTAGTATTTGTAACCTGCCCTGGAGAGAGTAGTTTCCACCCTTGCAGGGGCCAGGCTGCCAGCCTGCACTTCAGTCTGCACTTTCTCCCCCAGCGGAGGGAGAGCTGGTGGCCACGGGGAGGGCGCAGTGGCCCTGGCCCGGTGCGGATGCTGCCCATCCCACCCTCTGTGCTCACGTGGGCTGTGCTGGGCAGCAGCCGCTGCGTCCGGGATCCCAGCAGCCCGGGCACATGACTTCACCTTGCCCACACCCCAGCCTCAGGGTGAGAATGACCCCTGCTCTCTTATCATTTCTTAGCAGTTGTACGGGAGCCTGAAGAACATAAAGCCTCCCAGTGCTTGGAGTTGGCCAGAGTTCGTGTCCATCCAAACACGGCACTTTTCTTGAACGCCTTGAATTCCCACCTCCTGGCCTCAGGGACCACAGGGGTTCTGTCTGTGGGACGGACGTATGGGGGACGCTTGGAGCACCCCTCAGAAGACCCTCTCTGTCCTTTGTGAGGTCTCAATGTCCCCCTCTCCCACCCCCAAGAAAGCAATCGCGACGTTTCCATCTGCTTGCTAGCATCCTCTGGGGCCAGGGCTGCAGGCTGGCGATATTACACAAACCTCCTGGGGACAAGGACACACAAGGTGCCAGGACCTGCAGTGGGCCAGCGCGGCACTCGGCGCTCCCTCCCCAGCTCTCCCAGGACCCATCACGTGGAAATTAAAACACCATCTTCCAGGAAATTAATGAAAACCGTATTTACGAGGCAGCTGTTCTCGGGTGTGAACTTTGCTGAGAGACGGGCGTCCAGGGGTGAACTGGAGGGGTCCCCCCACCCCAGTCCATCTTCAACTAGTAAATGAACCCCGGGAATGTGTCGCTGGGGACGGAGACCCAAGAAGGCCCTTGCACTTAGGTGGCAGAGGCAGTCACACGGTTACTTGATTTATTCTCACGAGGAGAGACACCCATAGAGGTTGATCTTCTTTTACTAGATTTGGGGCATGAGTGCTGGCAGCGCAGGGCTCACTCTGATGTGTCAGCAGTTGTCCGTTCCTGCAATCAGTAATCCAAGTAGCCAACCGTACTTTTTTGGCACCACCTCCCCATCGGTAGGTGGATGCTAAGACTCAGTTTCTATGATTCCTTATTTCTAGCTGCTTCTCTTGTAATAGTCTGAGTAGCAGACAAAGCATTTTATATGCCTTACTTTATTCAGCGCTTTCAACAATCTGTGGAGTGGGTTCCATTCTTACCTCCAGCTTACAGCGAGGATCAGAGAGGGGAAGTAACCCTCCCAAGGGCACCCAGCGAGGAAGTGGGTCCCCGGGTGCACACTGGTGACCACTGCGCTCCACATGGCAGAGGGCTTAGAGAGGTGGTGCCCACACTGGGCCAGACAGGACTGAAACAAAAGCCAGTGTGCAGGCTCCGGCCTCCTTCCCCTGATGATGTCATCTCCCGGCCCCAAAGCAGACCCTTGAGGGAGGGAAGCCGGGAGGGGAGCCAGTTCCTCTGGTTTATCACGGTCCAGATGAGGGCGGAGCATTCTGCCAGCAGCTCGCCCTCTGGCTGCTCGGCTCGCTCATCTTCTAGACTCCTTGCAGAATGGAGGAGCACAGGTATTTCCCATGTTGTGTTAAAGTCATCTGTGTGGGAGCCCCACAGATGGAAATAAAATATTTACCATTTGGAATGAAATCCCAACTGGAGCAAAAAGCCCTGGAAGCCAAGGACGTGGGGGAATGGCAGAGGTTTCCGAAGCAAACAGCTGCTGCCCAGCTGTGGCCGGAGAAGGGAGCTGGGGACTTGGCCCTGAAGCTGAGCTTTTCGGGGCCTCACCCAGGGGCACGTTTGCTGCTCTGCTTTGGTCCAGGCCTCCTCTCCTTGCGCTTCCCTTGGGGCCAGCATGGCGCCTGCCGGAGCCCAGTCCTCAGATGCTCTCCAAGCGCCTTCCTGGGAGCTTCCCTCTCCCCCATCCCTGTCCCTGGAGGGCCCTGTGTGACCAACTGTCCTCTCTCCCCATGTAACCTCCGCCTCCCCATGGAGATGTCCAAGGAGACCTGGGGGGCTGAAAGTCCAGCTGAAATGACCTACATGAGCCCTGATCCAGGCAACCCCTCATTTAGGGAAACTGAGGGCTGAGTGGGAAGGGAGCTTGCCCAGGTCACTCCCGGAGTGAATGGCTGTGTCCGGGCCCCACCTCGAAGCTGCCTGTTCCCACGCCGCTACCTCTCACTGTCCTCGACTGTGCTTTTCTGAAAGGACACCCATGTGGACGCATGCCGTGGTCGTGGATGAATGGTCATTGTAGACAGTCTCTCCTTATCTGTGGAGCTGTGCATCCTCACCCGCTCCTTGTTTCCTGATGGACGGCCACCCCGCCAGCCCCTGCCCGACACAGGCTCAGCAGAGCTGGCGCCGGGCCTCTCTCCTGGGCGGAGACTCCTGATTTGGGAGTGCACCCTCATCTCCAGGGCCTAAGAAGTCACGAGCGGTGGAAGGGTAGACCAGGTGTCTGGGGGGTGAATCTCTGTGTCCCCACCATTGGGCTAAGCCTCCTCCACCAGGACTCCTCACAGGGTCCCTGTGGCCTCCCCTAACCACTCCTAGGACCCTGGGGGTGGTCTCGGGGTGTCTCCAGGGGAGGGTCCTGGAACCCTCCTGGGAGGAAGGACCCATGATCTGTGGACATACGAGGCATTTGTCAGTGTCTTATTCACAGCTGCTGAGGCCACGACCTCCCAAGCCTACTCCCCGCAGTGACCTCCACACTGGCCGTCAGTGACCCAGGGACCCACCACCTCGTCTGTGGGACAAACCCCCTATTGATTCTCTGGTTCAACTAGAGGGAAAAATCCCCCTGAACCTCCGCCAAGGGTGTGGGGACCGCTCTGGAAGGGCTCCAGCACCGGAACCCGGGGCGGGGGGAACACTCCCAAGTTTTATGACTTGCTTCAAATAACTTCCTGGAAATGGCCGAGTGCGGCTGGCAGCCCCCGCGGTCTCTTTGGGGAGCAGTGTTCCATGTTGGAGGAAAGGGTCACACTTGGCTGTGTGCCGCCTGGCCAACCTGGTCGGTGGCTCGAGCGGCCCAGAGGGGCTGCGGCTTGGCGGGGTGGGGTGGGGTGGGGGGAGGCCCCATGTCCAGAATCTCAGCCCCCAGGTGCTCCGGGCTTCTGCGCTCCTTTTCAGAACCCTGGAAGCTTCCTGTGGTCTCCAGGATGGCGATGGTCTGCTTGGACACATCAGGGTCACCAAATCTGCCTGTTTGACAATACCGCTCACCCGTGTCGGGTCCACCCTACAATTTGCTGTTAGAATGCTTCGCTAAGCAGAGCCAGCCTCAAACTTTTGGGAAGGACGATAGAAATCATTTCAGTAAACAACCCTTATTAACCAGAACACTCCACGCCCACCATGATAGGAGTAGCACAGGCTGCCAGGGGCAGCTCCTGCCAAGCGCCAGGCTCCACAGCGGGCTCCACCGCTTCGTGCTGGGTGATCTTGGGCAGTTACCGGGCCTCTCTGTGCCTCCGTTTCCTCGGCTGTATCGTGCGGTGCCTACGTCACAGGGCAGCTCCTTACCTTCTCAGAGCCCCCTGGGCCGTCCCCATAGTCAGTGCCCTGAGTGTGTGGCCAACACATCCGTTGTTTACAGCACTTACTCTCCTGCGTGCGCCTCGGCCGCTTGTATCATAGTGAGCAAACTCGCTGCGGTATTTTAGTGTTGACTGGTAGGGCCAGATTGCCCTGCCAACAGTACACCAACTGGCACCTCACCACTGCCTCTTCCCCTGTACCCCCTGAAAACTTTAAATTTTTGACAATATAATAAGTTAGAAATAGGATGAGTTGGGTTGTGCATCTTTTTATCTAATTGTAGGCAACCTGTTTTCCCCTTCTATGTGCACTGACTGGTTTTCGTATTGATGTGTACAAGCTCTTACACACGTTATTAAGGAATTGAGACTTGGTCTACTCTGTCGCAAGTTTTTTCTTTCTTCTTCTTTTTTTTTTTTGGCCAGGTTACCTTTGTATTTGAATAGATATACGAAGTCTGACAATTAAGTTCAAGAACTTGTTACAGCTCCATTGCTAACTTTTTTTGATATCAGAGGGGTTATTCATTATGAATTTATACCAACTGAACAGTTAACCACGTTTACTATTTGCAAGTGCTGAAAAGGCTGCATGAAAAAGTTAGGCGACCTGAACTTTTCGCCAACAATTCGTGGCTCTTGCATCATGACAACGCACCAGCTCACACGGCACTGTGTGTGAGGGAGTTTTTAGCCAGTAAACAAATAACTGTTTTGGAACAACCTCCCTACTCACCTGATCTAGTCTCCAATGGCTTCTTTCTTTACCTGAAGATAAAGGAAATATTGGAAGGAAGACATTTGGATGACATTCAGGTCATCAAGGATAATAATACAACAGCTCTGATGGACATTCCAGAAAGAGTTCCAAAATTGCTTCGAAAGTAGACTAGGCGCAGGTGTCGATGCATAGCTTCCCAAGGGGACTACTTAGAAGGTGACCGTAGTGATATTCAGCAATGAGGCGTGTAGCACTCTTTCTAGGATGAGTTTGCAAACTCAGTTGTCCAACCTTATATAAGTGAGATATTTGCATAGATATGTATGTATGTGTAAACACACATACACATGCGTACATATGGTATCTGTAGCATCAGTATACATCGTTATGCAGCTACATACATGTACGTGTGTGTGTACACGTTATTCAGAAACCCCAAATTTGGTGTTTTCTGATCAATCGATATTTTCCAATACAACATTTTTGGCACTGTCTAGAATGATCCTTTCTCCTGCAAGATTGTATTGTAAATCCCCAGGTGTTTTTTTCTACTTTTTTATGGTTTTATTTTTCATGGTGAGGAGTCTGTCTCCTCCTGGAATTCGTTTTGGTCTAAGGAGGGAGGCAGGAATTCAGTTCTTCCTTAAGCTTTTTTCCTCTAAATGACTAGTCATTTGCCCCACCACAATTTACAGGACATCCCATCTTCTCCCTTCAATTTATCATATTTGAAGATCCCACATGTCTTTCTGGGGTTATTTCTGGATCTGCTCAGTTTCACTGATGGGTCGAAATGTCCAGCACTGTTTGAAGCGTGGTGGCTTTAATATCCGAGACAGTTACTGGAGACGACGTCATCACGAGCTGAATGTTCCGGTCTGTCCTCATGAGGGAATTATTTTGTTAAGTTCCCCCCAACCCCACCGTGGAGAATGCCATTGGGATTTTAATCAGTAGGGTTCAGTTGCATTAACAGATAATTTTTGGGGCCGGCCGAGTGGCGCGGTGGTTAAGCGCTGGCTTGGGAAGCCAGCAGCCCCGGTTTGGTCCCACATATGAGGGCCAGTGACACTGCCCTCAAAAACAAAAACAAAAACAAAAACAACCAAAACAGATAATTTTTGGAGGAAATGACGCTTTTGTATTTAATATGCCTCCTATCTGTGAGGCATACCCTCTTTTCCCCTGGTTTTGTCTTATTTTATATAAGTTAGTGTTAACGTTGCCCTCGTACAGATCCCGTGTATTTCTTAAGTATACTTAGGTACTTTGGAACTTTTTTTAGTGTTTTGTAAATGGCGTCTGTTTGTCCTTTATGTGTTCTGCTGGCTTTGTTTCCTTACAGGCAAGCGGATGGTAACTGTCCGCTGATCTGTGAGCAGGTCCCTGCAGCCGACATTAGCCCTCCCAGCACAGCCCATGCAGCCCGCGTCCTGTCCCAGGGGGTGTTCCTCTCCGTCTGCAGAGGACCGAGCTTGGGTGGGGGTGTCCATGCTCTCGATGAAAGGAGGGTGTTTGAGGTGGGGGCACAGGACGGGACTGCTTATCTTTGGAATCCCAGACCAGCTTTCTCCCTCATATTCTCGAAAGAAATGTCAAAACTGGACGAAGTGAAAGGAAACGACTGCTCCACGCTTGGTTCCCACTCGGACCAGCTGCAAGGAGGCGCTTGTAATCAGCACAGAATTAATAACTGGAATTCCTTCCCTAGCTCACTGGAGGCCACTGAAAAATACCAGTGGTGTGAGTCACTCATGGGTGTCACTCATGGATGGGGCTGAGGGAGCAAACTCGGAGGGCCCGCCCCAGCACAGTGGTCCTTTGAACAACAAGCTAGTTTTCTGTTCTTCTTTATAAAAAAGGCTCCGTACGAGTGCCCAGCCATGGTAGTAAATGAACCAGGGCCGGACCCAGTGATGTGGAGTCTCACACGTGCTGAGCGAAAGGAAGGACACACCAGGGTCACACACTGTACGATGCTGTTTACAGAAGGGTAGCACTGAAGGCCAGGGTAGAAGTCGCCTTGGGGGCAGGTGAAGGGACAGTGGTGGGAGTCGTGGCTCCCAGGAGATGGCCCTATCTGAATTCTTGACCTGGGTGTCATTCCGGGGGCACATGCCCTGTGACCCTTCGCTGTGACACCCTGTTGATTTGTGTAGTTTTCCATAATGTGCATCCCATTTTAAAAAGAGTGTTTTTTAGAAAAGTCCCAATGTGCACTTTCCTAACATTCATTTTTCTGAGTCGCAAAGTCTGAACGGGGGAACATCTGGCTTTCCAGGTCGCAGGAAATTACAGGCTGCATTTGGAATATCAACGACGCTGCTGCCACATCCATCAAAGACGGAAATCAAGACTGGAAACATGTCCCCGCAGCCTGGCCCCACAACAGGGCCATTCCTTTTCCTCGAAAAGTCCCCAAAGATTATTTTTAGCATCTGAAACTCATCTTTCCCCTCCTAAATTTGAACTTTGTGTTGCAAGGAAGCGTGTGTGTGTGTGTGTGTGTGTGTGTGTGTGTGTGTGTGTGTGTGTTCTCCCAGAGAACTTGGGGCCTAGCCGAAGTCACAAAGAAATGCTTGTGGCTTCACCCAGCAAGACACGAACCTCTGCCTCCAGGCTTCAATCTGGGTTGAAATTTCATTCTGACAAATGAATGCCCTGGTGGTTTGGCCCAATTACAGACTCCAGACCCACGGCCGGCACGGTCGAATGCCCGTTCTGTCTCTAGGAGGCTTTCAGGTGGCAAGATCGCACGGGTTTGATCTGTGGGGACCCTCCTCTGGGCAGCGGGGGCACAGCCGGCTGTGGAGGCTGCAGCTTCTCCGGTTGCAGACAGAGCTACAGAAGCCCATCCATCACGTCCCCGGGACGGGGACGAGGCCTGGCTGACTGCGGAAAACGGCCCCGTGTGCTTGTTCTGGTGGGTTCTGCATTCTTTCCTAGTGAAGTATTGTGCATGGAAAGCCAGAATATATGGTCAGCATTCTTCCTATAAACAGAGCGATTGTACATGGTGGAAGAATTACTTAGCGATGACTGGGAGAGGTTGCCATGGTGACCCTCCCCCCAGCCATGTGGTTTCAGCATGCTGCCTACGTGGAGCTGGGCAGTCCGGTACCCGCTGACATGTGGCTGCAGAGGCACTGCCGTGTCCCTTTTCTAGTTCCAGCAGGGACCTTGCAAGAGAGTAGACATCATTTATGTGAGGGTGTCACTTTGCGTTCTTAGCCATAGGGCCTTTCTGTCACATGGAATCGTATGTGGGAGCCCAGGATGTGACACAGACTGAGATGGGGTGCCCGAGGCGGTGCCTAGAGGAGCAGACACCCGTCACTCCAGCGGCATGCCCCCATCCCAGGGAAGCCTCCGAGAGCCTTCAGTGGACCACTTGGAGCTCCAAAAACACAGTTTGGACACGACCGAACTCTTCAGTGTCCAACCAGAGGGTCTGTTTCTCACCGCCTCCAAGCTGCGTTCTAGAAAAGTGATCTGCAGTCTGTATAAATCCAGGCAGGCCTCACTTTACATACGAGATTCATTCCAGCAGGAGCATTGCCTAAAGCGTGTACATGGAATTATTTTCACCCGGTTTTCAGTAGAATCTCAGATGTTTTCCTAGAGGAATAAAAGGTTGGCTCCAGACCATACTGAGAATCCCAGGCAGGAGTCCCACATGCACTCTGAGAAGCCCTTTGCTTCTCCATGGCTAGTTTACATGCAGTTAACTTGTCCACCATCCCCTTGAAAGGGAGTCAGTGCACCGTCAGTCCCCATGACTTTTTTGCACAACTAATTAAAAGCACACTCGCCATATATCAAAATGGGCCACGTCGACAGGCCCTCCTCTCAGGAGAGTTACCTATGGCTAGGTGGGATGGAAGACCACGCGCCCCAAGGACAAGGCACCCCAGCTTCTCCGGCCCTATTTGCTGGAGGAGGGGTCCTGTAGGCTCTCCGAGGCAGCTGACTTATCAAACCCAGGGCTACGGGGTTGGGGTGTCAGAGCCACTGCAGCCACCCCCTCTTCCCCCAGACCAGGACATAGATGACCCCCAGGCCCCCATAGCTTGCCTCCTCTCCCTTTATACCTGGTCGTGGCACCATCAGTGTTGGGTTGGGGTCCAGGTGGATATTGTGGAAGCCTCAGAAACGGGAAATTATGTATGGATGACTGTGGGGCAGTGAGGAGACCTGGCCTGCGCAGTGGGAGGCCTTGACCTGTGCTGCCATGGTGACAGGGCCACAGCCCACCTCGCCTTTGCAGGGTCCTGCCTCCAGGAAAGGGCGCTGCCCCCAATACCCTGTGTGATCAGCCCTGCGATGGGCAGGTCCAGGGAGCTCCTTGGGTCCAGAGCAGTTGCCAGTGACACTCAGCTGTGAGCAACCGCAGTGAGCACTCCGGGGTCCTCCCGGAGCGAGCGCCCGGGGCACGGGGTGGAGTCGGGGGTGAGGGGAGGGCGGCATGCCAGCATCCGGCGCAGCCCTGCTGCTGCTCACAGCCACTGGCTTCATCCGCTGCGTGCCCCACCTGGAAAGCAACCCCTCCAGGATTTTGGGTGAGCCCTTTTCCTGGGGAAACATGACAGGGCAGGTTAGACGGCGAGCACAGCATGCCTGCACCCCACGAAGCCTGCCCCTCGCCGCTCCCCTCCTCTGCCCGGGCCCGCTTCCTTGCATCCTTGACTCTCACCTCTGGGCCTAAGCAGAGGGGACCCAGGCCCTCAGCCCCAGGGCTCAGAGCCCCTGGTCACCCCGCCTTCTCCTGGCAGTGCTCCTCCCTGCCCCCACCCTCTGACAACACCCCCCCTTGCCCCACCAGCAAGGTGGTGACTCCCTGTTAACTGGTCAGTGACCGTGCTGGCGGGCTCATCTCCCTGTGACCTGCCGGCCTCTGGCCTGAGGAGCCTGAAGCGATGTGGAGGTTATAGGAAGACAGGCCCCTTCTGCCAGCCCTGGGCTCCAAGCCCACATGCTGAGCCTCCTGGGAACAGGTGCCATCTCTAGGCCGGCACCTCAGCCGTGTTGTCAAAAGGCCCTGCCATGGACCTACCAGGCCACAGCTTTGGGGTGGTGTGGCCTGGACGGCGCTGGAGGGGGCGTGCAGCCCCCAAGCCATTTCTATCACAATTTCTTGCATCTCGGAGGGCGGGCGCTGGGCAGTGCAGAATGCCAGAACGTCTGGGGGCCTCGCTGGTTTTCCCAGCAGCCAGGGTCCATGGAGACCCCACGTGTCACAGGCCACCCTCGCAGGAGAGAGCCCTGGGGCTTAGGGAGTGTTTCTCTCTGGGAATTCTGCCAGGCCCGCCAATGCCACTCCGTGCCAGGTGGGGGCTGGGGTGGGGGCTGTGAGGAGGAAGCGGGGGTGCTAAGTTCTTGAAGGAGCTGGGGCCCCCATCCCCTGCAGTACCATTGCCGCCAGTGTCCTTGGGGGTCCCTTGTGAGAGGAAGCCACAGCCCCCAAGCTCGTATTAGGCTGAAATAAATCGAAATACATAGCACACACACTTAGCAGCCAGGGACACCAAAACTAATTATTTTCAACTAAAAGTTTAATTTTTAAAAAATTTGTGATTGAGGTAACCTCGGCTTATAACACTGTAAGTTTCAGGTGTGAACATTATAATGCGCTATCTGTAAGCTCAGTAGCATGTTCACCACCCCAATCTAGTTTCCATCCATCACCACACATTTGACCCCCTTTACCTGGTTTGGCCTCCCTTCACCCCGCCCCCTCTGGTACCCACCCATCTGTTTTCTGTGTCTATGTTTGTTTTGTTTTGTTTTATATATATGTTCCATACATGAATGAAATGTGAATCCCGATATTTCATGAAAAGAATTGAGGGAGTCATTTGGGAGAAAAGGAAACATTTTATTGGGCTTTCCCCCTTATTTTGTGTACATAATTGTTTTGGGCTGCATCCTGGGAGTTGAGGGGGACTCTGAAGGCCGTCCCTGGCTGTGGGGGGCTCTCCCTGGTGGGACCTTCCTGAATGGGCCTTCCGAGGAACAGTCCTGCAGGAATCCTGGCCGAGCAATCCTCTCCCTGTGTTTCTCTGCTGCTTGCTGATGTTTGTGACATGCATTTAAAGTGCCTGGGACGTGTTTATGTTTTTTTCCCCCCATTTCAAAAGATTTTCCATGTAATGGCAACAACTTTCACGGTAAGCCACTGACCCTTGTTGCTGGTTTGTTTCGGGATCCTACTCCGCAGCAGAATATTGTCCTGGTGACTTGAGACCCACCCTCAGTGTCACACATTATCTTGTATT
Organism: Aselliscus stoliczkanus; assembly: GCA_033961575.1. Lineage (NCBI taxonomy): Eukaryota > Metazoa > Chordata > Mammalia > Chiroptera > Hipposideridae > Aselliscus > Aselliscus stoliczkanus. Next base: position 115,886,270 of record CM066728.1, on the reverse strand, counting down.
CATTCAGCAAACATCTCCCAGTCGCTCTGGACCAGCCACCCGCAGGCTCCCAGGACTGGGGCCCAGCTCGGCTAGGGCAAGAGCAGGGGACAAGCGGTGGGGGTGAGGGTGGGGGTGGGCTTGTCAAAGGCCCCAAGGAAACAGCCTGTGGCTGCTGCCTGCCCGAGGGAGATGCTCACCCCCACCTCCTAGGGGAGCCACCGGCAGCTCTGTCCCCAGACATGGACCCCAGGTCCGGCCGGCTGCAAGGTCCTGCTTCCTGTGTGCAGTGTGCTGCATCCTAGACAGAGCCCAGGGCCCGCCCTACCTCTGGCTGAAGCGCGCGTAATTGATGCTGTAGCTCCCTGCTTCTCTCTCGGCAGGCGGGGAGGAAAGGACACGCTACATAACCAGCTCTCCCATCCGCACACCAAAGCGGGCTTCCTCCTCTGTAGCAGCGCTGGCGACGTCAAGCCCTCAGCATCCCTAGGCCCAGCCTGCCCCATGCACATCCCGCCCGCCTCCCAGGGCCTGGAGCCCTGAACCCTCAGCGGGAGCTCCTTCTGGCTGCGCCAAGCCAGGCCTGAGTGGTGGGGAGGAAAGGCAGGGGTGGTGGCAGCCCTCTGGCGATGCCTAGATGGCGCCCCCAGGGTCCTCATCGGCCTCCGTGGTGGCCAGCTCTGCCCGGTGTGGTCCCGCTTCCCTTACTGCCTCCAGCCCTGCTGCCCTGCCTCCCCGACCCCCACCCTGCTGCCCTGCCCCCCCGACCCCCACCCTGCTGCCCTGCCTCCCCGACCCCCACCCGCCTCCTCCTTCCCGAGGCCCCGTGGCTGCCCTCCTCCCTACTCCAACCCCTGGCAAGTCCCTGCCCCTCTTTGAGCTGCTGTTTCATCTGTATGTAGAGCGACGGCAAAGAGAACGTGTTTTACTGACAATCCCGGTCACTTACAAGCGGTGGCCTAACGGGCTGTGTGAGAAGGATTCTGAGCCCTGAATCTACAGGAAGGAGTGCTGTGGTCCATTAGCGGTGTCTGTAGTGGGGCCGAGGAGGAACGGGAGAGACGGGTGCCTGTCCTCCGCTGTCCTGGGAGCGGGCAGTGCTTGCTTCACTGCCACCCTCTGGGCATTTCCTCGTCCGCCCCATTTTGCTTCCTCTGTGCGGAAGACATTACCCCGAGCCTCCTGTTAGAGCTGATGAGACGGTGCCCCAGTGCACACGGTGGGGGTAGAATCAGCTGTCAGGCTGGGTGTGACGGTGAACGTGAGCATCCCGCTCCTGGAAGATGGACAGGATGGGTCACTGAGCTTCCCTGCTCCCTCACCCCAAGTGGAGACCCCAGAGTTCCTGGAGCCACCTGTGTCTGAGTCGGCTTCTGGCTGGATGGGGCGGGCGGGGCGGGGGGAGCTCATGGCAGCTGCCCACACCGGGCTGGGTTGCATCAGCCTGTCCCGCCCGCCACTGGCTGCGGAGCCAGCACCCTGGAGCGAGTGAATGCTGGGGCCCTCGCGGCCCTTGAAACAGTCTGTCCTGCCGGGGTCACGCTCCACCCCGTCCCTGCTCCACGGGCTCAGATGGAACACATCCACTGTTATTTACATCTGGATGTTTCTTTCTCATACATGTTGCCTTTTCTGCTTTGCCTTAATCATCCCTGGATCCCCACAAGATTTGGCACAGGCTAGGGACACGGAATAACAGCTTCTGTGGTTGACTTTGTTTCCGTTGTAACAAGGAGTTGAAGTGACGGTGATATAAGCCAGTGTCAAAGCTGATAGAGGCTGTAACTTGGTGTCCTAATTAATGGGACAATAAAGTCCGTCTCACTCTTCATCTCAGGGAGCCCAGGCCATGTGGAGATGGACCAAGAGGTCTGTACGTGTCCTCCGAGCCGTTGTGCCACCAGCCAGCTGGCCTGGGGGCCCTGCCCCTTTCACTCCCACCCCAGCCCCTTCCAGAGTCCCCCTTCTGACTGCCCCAGCAGAGAAGAGCTATAAATCAGCCTTCCTTCTGGGGTGATTAAAAAAAATCACTATTAGCGGTTGACTCACAGTCTAAATATGTGCTCATGGCATAGTTGTGGCCACCGAGCCGGGTTCGGTGGAACCAGCTCTCAGCCTCCTTCAGCCCGGCCTTTCGGCAGACGCGGCTGCCAGTGCGTTCCTGCCCGCCTGCCTCCCTCTGCTGTGCCCATCAGCCATGGGGTTTGGCCTGAGACCCTGGTAGAGGGGGACGGAGGGAGCAAGCCATCTGGACGGGAATCAGTGTCCAGACGAGAAAGGAAATTGCCCTGAGATGGTTGAAATGGAAACAGAAGGGAAAACTGGATGGCCAAGTTAAATAGACGGGGTGGGGGGCAGGCGCGGGGGCCATGGCCCAGCAGGGCTCCGGGCCCCTGGACGGGGTGTGGGGCAGGCGCGGGGGCCATGACCCAGCAGGGCTCCGGGCCCCTAGACGGGGTGTGGGGCAGGCGCGGGGGCCATGACCCAGCAGGGCTCTGGGCCCCTAGACGGGGTGTGGGGCAGGCGTGGGGGCCATGGCCCAGCCGGGCTCTGGGCCCCTGGCCCAGCCGCGCACTGCCCGGCGCTGCTGACACTGGGACAGTGGACAGGGCTTCAGGGGGACATGGAGGAGTCTGGCCTGTGGACATCCTGGGTCAGCCGGGCTCAGCATGCACGGACAGCAACTGGAGACATGGAGGTCTTGCAGGTGGCGATGGAAGGTCATGGTGAAGGGCCCAGGCCGCCCTTCCTTGTAACCGCCTTGCGATGACCTGAGACCATGCACGTTGCCACTGACTGACGGCCAGCTCCATGTAGGTTCCACTCTGAGCCTTTCCTGCACCTTCTCCCCCAGGCATCCTGTGGGCTTTGGTGCTGTCTGCTAGTCAGCAGATGGGAGAGCTGGGGGTGGGAGGACCAGGCGGAGGGCACGCAGGTCCCTGTGACTATCCCAAGTGCTCTGGCAACGGGAGGGATTCCCTACTCAGGGGCCGTGGAGAAGGTGGGCAAGCCATGAGGCCTCAGGGAGAGGAGAGGGAGCCGAGTCCTGCAGCCTGGCCTCTAGAGACAGCCAGGTGCGGGGAGGTGGGCAGGTGCGCCAGGCGGCTCCGGTCAGCAGATGCACTGTGGGATGGGGGGTAGTGGGGGGTCTCGGGTGAGCAGAGTGAGCTGGACGATGGTGGGAGATGAACGTTTAGAGGGTCAAAGGGAAGATGAGGTGTGAGGACGATGACGGGGTGGCCCAGGCCCAGCCCAGATGAGGCGGATGGAGGGGAGGCAGGCGGAGGGTGGTGGGTCAGCTGGCTTCTCCACTCGTTGGCCCTGAGAGGGATTTGGGCTGGAGCTTGCCTTGGCTGTAACCCGCCCCTTGGGATTCAGTTCTCAGCTGAAATGGGCTGACTCCTCCTGCTCGCCCCCCCTCAGCCTGTGGTGAGGGCTGAATGGGACAATTTGGGTGACAACAGTTCAGTGGTTGCAGTGCCCCGTCTGTGCTGGGCTGAAGCAGTGCCCGATGGTGTGGACCACGGGGGCCGTCTGTGAGCGAGGAGCATCCCCCAGGTGGGACCCTGGCTAAGCACGGCGAGATCACTGCCCTGCTGCTGACCAACTCTGGAGGTAGACAAATGCTTCGCAGAGCTGGGTGTCGCCTCGGTCCATTGCAGGGGAGCCGGCCCCGTGCATGGCCAGGGCAGACATCAGCAACCCATCCCGGCACCTTCCTGCCCAGTCTAGGCTGACCTCACCCTGCTCTGCCCTCCTGTCAGCCCCGTGGAGCCACCCAAAGGGACAGACACTGGCTATCCTGGTCAGCCACAGTCCCCGGCTCTGCTGCGATGAGCTGTGCCGAGAGCATAGCATGAGTGACATGCGACCTTTGTCACCCGAGGACAAGCTGAGGAATGTGAGCTCCAGGGCAGGCTCAGCATTGCCTGCGAAGGCAGAGTCGGTCTGGGGCTGGGGCATCTGGAAAGCAGACGAGAAGGTTGAGCTCATTCTCACGCGGGGCCAGCAGCTCTCCACGAGGCTGCAGAAGCGGGCCTCGGCTGGGGGTGGGGGTCAGGGTGGGGTCCGAATTATCCAGAGCACCCCAGAGAGTCTGTGGTTCCCAGGCGATGCCTCCAACCGTGGGGAGTGTGTGGTATGGCCGCAGGGGCTCCCACACAGGGTCTGGGTTCTCAGACACTCTGGGTACGAGAAAACCGGGGCCTCAGGAAGGCTCCTGAGGTGTGTCGGGGGGTGGGGGGAAGACGCAGGGCTCACGTCTGTCTCACTTACCACGATTGTGCTGTGTGGCCTGGGCCGTTGTTTCCCTGTTATGTATCTGTCCCCTTGCGGCCATTGCCACATGGACACTGCTTTCTAGGCCAGCAGATGAGGGGTCAACCAAGGGAATGTGGCAGCTTATGTGGCAATGCACTGGACAGCACAGAGGCACTAGCTGAGGGATCACAGGAAGTCTCTCCCCCGACCACAGAACTGGCCATGGGAAGGACGTTTTGAAACCCTCTGATGAACGACCATGTTCTGGAAGGAGGTGCCGAGAGCCGGCTGGGATGGCAGGTGAAATCAGATGGGGAAGTGGGACGCAGAGCAGGCAGGGCCGCCCAGGTCCCAGGCCGGGGCCCAGGCCGCTGGCTCAGCGCTCGGCTCTGATTCCCAAGGTATACGGAACTCTCACCTAGTCCTCCACAACCATCTGATAGATGAGGACACTGAGACCCACGGGGGCACCGCTGCCTCCCCCAAATTGCCTGGCCAGTTTGGGGGGCAGAGCAGCTGTGAACCCAGGTGTGCTGAGGCCAGTGCCCCTGCTCCTTATTGCGGGGCTGTGTGCTCCTTGGTGAAGGGGGACTCCTTGGGCTGGATCAGGAGGGGTCTGCCACCAGTGGGAGCTGGATGGTGAGATGGAGGGAGGGCAGGCAACATGGCTGGGTGTGTGGCCAAGGGGACGTCCAGCTCTGGACTGACACCAGCCCTGAGTCTGCAGAGCCTCTGGCCCAGATGGCTTGGCTGTTGCTATACACTGTGTCTGCCTGAGATATGTGGTCTGCAAGGAAGCAGATTTTCGCCAGAAGGCTGGGGGCTCAGGAGTCCCCCAGGGGGAAGAGTTCTAACAGGCAGGAAGCGAGCTGGAGCTGGGCTGTGCGCCTCAGGCACCGCGATGACGGGGTTCCCAGCCAAGCCAGTGCTTTCCGGAGCAGCCGCATGTGTGTGGAAGACAGAACAGGGGCCCGTGTGTGGGAGCAAGGGCTAGTCAGAGGGTAGGTTCTCCTTCTTATTCTACCCCAAAGCCAGGCTGCTTGCCAGCTGTCACAGTGCACATCTCCTGCCCCATATGCAATCGGGCCCTTTGCACATTTCTGTCTGAGGTTCATCGCTTTTCTGTGCTGCTTTCCGGCTGAGGGCCATGATTTCCAGCCTCTGTGTGATTTGCAGGAACATGCTAGAAAGGTTAAATAAAGGTTTTGTAAGGGCCCCTGTAACATGGCTCCCGTGTGCCCATCAGTGTGGACTCCTGGCCAGGGTACTCCCATGGAGAGCTGGCCCTTGATGTTGGAAAGTTAGGAAAGCCCATCCTGGGGGGCCCATGTGCAGTGGGTGAGGACCCAGCGATGGTGTCAGACCACCTCAATGCAAATACGGGCCCCCAACTCACAGCCACGGGGCCTTTGCTCTTTGACTTCCTGGCCGATCCGGGGGGGCGGGGTCTACCTACAGGTGGGAACTGCGCACATGCGGCTCTGGGTCAAGCACCAAGCCCTCCCCCAGGGCACCTCCGTGATGGTGACAGATCTCTGAGAGCCAGGGACAGACCCTTGGAGAGATTGCACCCCCAGGTGCTATGGGGGGGCCTCTTGGCGGGGCAGCGCTTGGGTACAGGAGCCAGCAAAGGGACATAAATGTTGTTGTGACCTCGATGACAACAGCGAAGGTTTATTCAGCATCAGCTTGTGGCAGACAGTGTCCTAGGCATTTGGTGTGTTATGTCACATCCTCCTCATGACACCTATCCCGTGCCAGTGTTATTATCCTCATTCTGCAGTTGAAGAAACCAAGGCACATGGTGTGAAAGCCGCTTTCTCCAGTCCCACATCTGGGAAATGCTGGAGCCGGGGTTCTAACCCATGTTGCCTTAGCACCAGCTGGGTCCCTGGCTGGGGAGAATAAGGGAGTCTGGTTCATGTGGAATTTCAGCTACTTTTGGTTTTGTTTTGTCTAGTGAGAGATCTGTGCTTTACATTTTTTCCTCCCCATGTGGTGAATGACCAATTATTATAGCACTAATTCCACCAGAAAAGACTATATTTTCCCCATTTAATTATCTTTGTGCCATTGTCAAAAATCAGTTAAGTAGCACCAAACACAATGAATTACTCAAATATAAATCTCACAAAACATGTGCAGGGTCTGTACATGGAGAAGCACAAAACATGGGTCCAAGAACTCAAAGGAGACCTAACTCTGTGCAAAGACAAGCCACAGACTGTGAAAAACATGTGCAAATCTTACACCCAATAAAGGCCTTGTCACTGGAACACACTAAGAACTTGCAACTCAACAGTAAGCTAATTAAAAAATGAGCCAAAGGTCTGAACAACACTTCACCAAAGAAGATACATGGCCCATAAGCACATGACAAGGGACCCAACACCGTCGGTCAGCAGAGAAATGCTGGTGAACTCGGAAACACTGACACCGCCGAACGCCTGTGAGGGTGCAGGAGCCCGGTGCAGGGAGATGGTTTGGCAGGTTCTTCTAAGGCAAGCAGACCTGCCCCACGACCCAGAGTCACACTCCTATTAGTTACTGGGGTAAATCGAAAGCTCGTGTCCACACAAAAACCTGTGCGTGAAAGTTCATAGTAGCATTATTTCTAAGCGCCCAAAGCTGGAAGCAACTGTGATCTCCTGAAACAGGTGAATACACAGAGACACCTCCAGACCATGGAAGGGCATTGCGCCAGTAAAGGCAACGTGCTGTTACTTCATGCGATGTCATGGGTGAGCCTTAAATGCACTTTGCCAAGTGAAGGAAGCCACCTGAGAATGGCTGCATGTGATGGGACACACGTATATGCCCTTCTGGGAAAGGCAAAACTATGCAGGTAGAAAACAGGCCAGCTGGGCCCGGGGGTGGATGTGTGGGAAGTGGCAGGCTGCAAAGCAGAGGCGGGGGGCAGGGAGGTCCTTAGGGTAGTGGGCACACGACACTGTGCCTTTGTCAAAACCATACAACTTTACAGCACAAAAGGTGAACCTTCATGTGTGAAATTTTTTAAAATATCAACCAAAAGGCAAGGGGATCCCAGGATGGAAAGTAGACTGTGACAAAAGGCTGTATTACGTACGTGTGACGTTTCTGAAGGGAGTAGGGGAAAGGATGCTGACCTAAGCAACTGCAGAAAATGGTATTTGGACTGGAAACTGTAAGACTGAGGTAAAAGGAATGGCGCATACGTGCCATCCTAGCTGGTGAGGTTGTTTTCCTGGGGGTACAGATGAATAATTCTGAAACGGCTGTCCATGCATCCAGGGATGGATAAACAAGGCAGTGTGTGGTGAGTCGTGGGGTCTAGGAGCCTCACTGTCAGAGGGGGACATAACAGAAAGGCAAGGGGAAAGGCTAGAATGAACCCTGCGCCACTGGATTACGCTGGAGTCATCAGTCTGAGCTCATGTTGGTTTAACGTCGATAAAGATGGACAGACTCGGTAGTAACTATACATGTGTGTGCACACAGATTAGTTTACAAACATCTATTTCCTTCCTCTGCCAGTCAAGAGGGCCTAGAAGCAGTGGTCCCTGTAGCAGTGGGCACATGCAGTGCCCGGACCGAGGTCTCCAACAACCTCTCCAATAAAAGGCATCGGGGCTCCTTGGGGAAGCGGTTGGTTCTCCGTCTGGGACAATCTAAGAGACGAGTGTGGAGCATCTTTGGTGCCAGAAAGTAAGAAGGTGCTCCCCAAACCAAAGGCTGGGGCGTGTCCAAGGGACACCGGAGCCAGCCTGAAAGAGCTCCCGATGGCCAAAGCCGGACAACTGGAACAGTGAAAGAAACCTTGCAGTATGGGACCATGGCCCACATCCCCAAAGGAACACTTACAGCTCCATACTGAGACACGGAAGCGGCTGAATAAACAAGGAACTGGGAAGAAGAGACGTTGCTGCACAGAGGGTTCCAGGTGCCTGTGCAGGCCCTCCTCTCCACCCGACCCAGCCCGAGCGTGGGCTGCCTCAGCGACGTCCTTCCGAAGAGGACAGCGTGGACAAGGGAAAAAATGCCTCAGAGGACAAAGCTGGCAAACACAACCTCAGCCAGGTGGTCAAGATCAACACCACCAACAGTGACGAGTCAGGTGGCAACACGGGTTCTTGACACGCTGTGATGACAAGGGAGCTTTACCCCTGTGACTGTCCTCCCCGACCCCACCACCCCAGCCTAACCGTGAGAGAAACCCAAGGCAAGCCTTCATTGAGGGGAATTCTCTGAGATCCCAAACCAGTCCTCAAAAAGGACAAGTTCATCCAAAACAAGGGAAGTCTGAGCAGCTGTCCCAGCCTGGAGGAAGTCAAGGAGACGTGAGGACTAAACATCATATGGTGTCCTGGATGGGGTCCTGGAGCAGAGAAAAGACATTAGGAGAAAGCTGGTGAGCTTGGAACGAGGTGTGGGGTTCAGTTAGCAGCACTGAGGCCAGTTCAGTCACGTTCCAATGTCACTTCTTAGTATTGTGCTGCGGTCATGGGAAATGCTAAAATGGGGGACCTTGGGTGCTGGGTCTATGGGAACCCTCCACGCTGTCTTTCCTATTTTCTGTGAAATCAAAACAATTCTGAAATTTCAAGTGCATTTAACAAAGCAGCTGGGAGGGCGCTGACCATGTGGCTCTCTCTCTCTCTCTCTCTCTCTCTCTCTCTCTCCCCCCCACTCCCTCCTTCCCTCCCTCCCTTGGTTGTTCTCTGAGTCTGTCCTTTTGCGACCACGTGGTCTGTAGCTGCCTAGTGTATCCTGATATTGACAGCGCGAGTCCTTCAAGAGGGTGAGACTGGGATGGTTCCCAGTGCCCTGGGCATACACAGGTTGGCGAGGAACAGTGCAGTGCTTCTGCGTATGGGCTCTGGGACAGATCACCTGGGTTTGATCGACTGTCTCTTAGCTGTGTGACCTTGGTTCATTGACTTAGCCTCTCTGTGCCCTGGTGTTTTTTGCCTGTCAAACAGGAAAACTGTGTGCCTCCTTCGAGGTGTTGCATAAGGATTAAATGAGCTAGTGCTGTGGAAATGCTGGGGATGGCACCTGGCACATGGTTGTAAATGGTCCAGAATGGTCAGCTGTTAGTTTTTCTGCCGTTGGCATGTGATAAAGGCATGTTGAAGGGAGGTACGAATGGGTGGCTTGACTCCAGCTTCATCAGAACCACTCATCAAAGGACCTGGCCATTGCATGGAGAGCTCGGGAGCATGGCAGCTAGGTGCGGGGGATGGCGGCGCTCGTCCCAGCACACGTTCGTGGATGGCGTGACCAGATTCATCCGCTCAGGTCACAGGGCTGTGGGAGGCAGGGGGCAGAGGACAAAATCTTGGGTGCTGTGGCTAGATGTGTCTGGGGTGGACTTGCAGCTGCCCCCTCAGCTCTGCAACCTCATCATAAAAGGAAGACAGATGTTATTATCTCCCAGCACAGCTGTGATCATTAAAAGTAACAGGAATGAAAATAGAACAAGATGAGTGAGGAGCACTGCAGCTCCATGGTGCTTCTACAGGCAAGAGGGGCTCATTTCTTTCCACTGCTTACTCATTAACTGTGCCCTTGGAACTTGGCTGCAAAATGCTGCAGAACAGAAAATCACATTGAGCTATCATGATGTACCCACCAGATGCACAGAAATTATTGATACCTGTCAATATCAGGTGTTGGCAAAAATGCGGAAAGCAGGTGGGTTTGGTCTGGCCAAGCTGGAGACCTCCCACTCTGTGAGCAGTGATTCTACTCCCAAAAATTCGCTCTGTGGAACCCACGCTCACGTGGGCCAGGAGAAGGTACCAGGGCTCAGGGCTGCTTTGCCAGGGCCCAGGGCCATCGAGAGGAGAATGGTTACCTGAAGTGCGGGGCAGCCACGCAACAAAGCAACACACAGCGAAACACACAGTGACAACAAAGCAGCAAGGACTGCCCAACCTGCATGCACTCACACACGAATAAACTGAACTCCACGACACAACACGGATATACACAGAAACGTAATTTTGAGCGGGGGGGATTCCCAGACATAAAAGAATACTTACTGTATGATTCCATTTATGTAACATTAAAACACAGACAAAACTAAAGCATATTGTTAGGGCCGCATAGTTAGATAGCAAAACTGAAAAAGAAAAGAAGGAAGCAATTACCATAAATTCAGGATGGTTGTTATCTCCACAAGGGACGAGGGACCGCGTGGGGGCGGGGCAGGGGACAGAAGGAGCCAGTGGTGGAGCTGGCAGCGGCGCGTCTAGGCCTGGGTGGTGGCGGCGTGGATGTTTGCTGTATGATAATGGACACTCTTTTGTATGTTATATTTCAGAACTAGAGTAATTTTAAAATTTAAGGTAACGAGAGCTGAAGCAATTAGAGTGCCCTTGAAAAACATCCTAGAAAATTATGGAAGGAGGCCCCTGGCGTCTCTTTTCATCAAGCATCCCGGTGTGGTAGAAAGAATGAGGTCTTTGGGACAAGATGGAAGAGGGTTTGAACCTTGGTGCTGCTACTTATGAGATATAAGGCCTCGGGCAAGGCACTGGACCTCTCGGAATCTGTTTACCAATCCACGAAATGGGGACAAAATATGTACCTGGGAGGGCCATTGCCCAGCGCCTGGCACAGATTCAATCCTAACAGATGACACCTGTAATTGTTGATGTTAACATTGTGACTCGTGTCGGGGAGCTACCTGAGGACGGCCACCTTCAGTGCCTGCCTTCCTGTCCACTGAGGCTGCCTCCCGATAGGGAGGCAGAGTTCATGCCCCTCCCCTCAAATCTGGTCTGGCCCTGTGCTGGGTATGATCTTATCCTAGTTAGTTCACCGGGTGTTTCCTGGGTGTGGGCTCTGTGCGTGGGCTCTGCCGTGGGCGGGGATGCGGCGGGCAGGGGTCACACCCCACGGGAGAGCTCAGATAAGCTCCAGAGTCACGGCAGAGGTGAGACTGCACTCCAGGTCTGTAGGAAAGGTAGCAGAGGGGACACACTTCCAGCCACTGTCCTCGGGGGAGCCCCACCATTGAGAAGGGCAGAGGGGCCGATGTGGGGCGCAGGGCTGCCCTCAGAAACTCACAGCAGGATGCCCCCTCCTTTGCCAGCCTGTGAGTGGGGTCAGGAAGGACCACAGCCACCAGCCTTGAGCCAGCCCACTGCTCACACTTGAAGTCAGGTCCCTCACTGATTATAAACTGGTATTATCTTTCCAGAAGGAAGCTTGGCGCATCTTCCCAAGCCCGGCGTGCTCATACTGTACAGCCCAGAAGGTCTACCTCTGGGGGACATCTCATCGCTGTCTTCTCACTCACATCCCAGGATCCACATGTGCAAATGTAGCGTGGTCTGCAGCAGAAAGCCAGGGCTCCCCCTGAGCACTCAGCACTGTGGGACCACTCAGAACTCCAGGGTGTCCCCAGAGTGAGATCTGAACAGCTGGACAAAGGGAAGGAGGTTGTGGCCCAGGCTCATGGGTAGGGACACTGAGTGTCCTGAAGTGTCGTAGGTCCCCACTTAGCATGTTCATTCAATAGCATAAACCATTGTCCTGGGATCGGTGTGGGGTGGGCACTAGCCCAGCTCCACTTCACGTCAAAGAGGTGACCGAGGCTGGGCAAGTACAGGGCTGTGGTGACCTGGCCGGCCTGCTCCCAAAATGAGGGCCTGAAGCCCCTTGGGCCCTGAGTGGATCACCCCAGTCAACCCTAAGACCAAGGATTCGGTTTAGCCTGTTTGATTGAAATTCAAATAAATAAACACATACACACACACACTCCAAAATTCTTGTTTTTAACTATTAATTCCAAATATTTAATCTTCTGCTATTTTTTTTGCAGTACCTTAAATAAATATCAAATTTAGAAACCAAAGCTAACTTTATTCAGTTAAGCTCGTTATTTTAAACATTTATCCTAAGGTAATGTGGGAGGAATGTGTGTGTGAAGAGTGACGGGGCTAGAATTAAACACAAGTGTGTGTGCTGGAATCGGGCATCATGCCTCTGGGCCGGGGACGTGAGTCTGGACCTCGAACTCCGCTCACGGTGATCGCTGACATGCTTACTTTAACAAGGCTGCTGCGTCCGTGCCTGATTCTTCCATCTGCACACATGCCATAGACATTTGGAAGCATAACAGAGGCCTGTGTGCTTTTAAAGAAAAAAGTGTGCTTTTGAAGCATTAGTATGTAGGAGATTCATCAAGAATCTTGGGGAAAAAAGATAAACCAAACCAAACACAACCTGAAGAATATGATGCATTTAAAGAAAATACATGATTGGAGAGCAGAGATAACTGAGGGACAGAAGCATCACTGGGGCGGACGTCACAGACTAAGTGTAAATTAAGTGACTGAGACATCTCATTTCTAGATTCAAAGGTGAGTGACCAACAGGGCCAGTGCTTACCGAAAGTGAAATGTACGAGTTCATATCTTTGTAAAGACCTCGTTGAACGTGACAAATTCCATTTTCCAAAAGAGGAAAATGCAGAACAGAAGCTGGCTGTCAGTAACAGGAAAGCAATGAATGCCTCCGGAGACTCCACAGCCAAGGCGACCGTCAAGCAAGATGATGGCTGTGAGGTGGCACTCAGCATCTCGCCCAGGTGTCCGCTCATTTGCGTGTTTATGCAACACATCGTCATTAGCAGTAAGGAGATGGGCTGCTGTGTTAGGTCCTCAAAGAGCTTCTCTGCATCGGGGGATGGGCCAGGAGGCCTGCCAGTGGCATCAGCCTGGCCATGGGCTTCCTAGGACTCGGAGCATTGGGGGGTTTCAGGCCCTGAGAGCCACCCAGCCTGTGTGTCCCGAATGTGGTTCATGGTGGAATTCACCAAAGGAGGGCAACATGCCAAAGTTTCCATAACACTCCATTTATTGGGTGTCCTTTATTCTGAGGTTATGTCCTTCCTATTGTCATGACATAGAGGTGACAGTAAATGGTTTTTAAAAGTTGGCAACTCCTAAGTTGCCCTCTGCTTTTTTTCACTTTACTGATTTATAGTGTCCCCAAACCTGGCTGTCCCTGAGCTAACCCACTCCCATCCTTGGTGCAGAGGTAAGTACCATGAGGCCAGGAGCGGGGGCAGGGACTCGGCCAAGGACAGGGGGGCATTAAGGGCAGGGGCAGGATGGGGTGTCATCCAGTGTAGTCTTGGCACTTCCCTGGCTCCTTGTTCTGACCTTGGGGGCATGGGGCCTGTGAGTTCCAGGAAGGTACAGGCCAGCTCTTGGGTGGTTGTACCTATTCCTTTGGGGCGATCAACACAGTGAGCAGGTGTAGGCTGCCCTGAGGGGAGCCCGGGGACAGCTGGGCAGAGCCCTCCTCATGGGTCCGGTTTCTCCTTGGCTGTGCTCACTGCTGCAGACAAGCACAGCACCTGGGCCAGCACACAAAGGTCCTGTCTGGAGGGATGGACAGAGGTGGATACTAAACGGGCCAGTCTGGAGTTTGGAGAGGTCCGAGTAAGTTGGTTAGTGTGGGAAGAGTTTTATGACATGGAGTGCGTGCTGGACCTTGGGATGGTGTGTGTCAGCTATTACAAGTGGCATCCTGGAGACCCTTAAAGGGTCACGCACACTCAAAAGGGTGGATCTGCCTCTTGCTTGTGTGCAGAGAGGCAGGGGAGGTTTGAGAGTGTGTTCGTCTTCCCAAAGGCGGTGGTGCTGGTGACCTGAATCAGTGAGGAAACAATTTGTTAAGAAAAGGCCCCAGGTTTGCAAATTCAGAATTAGCAGTCACCCAAATTAGTGAGTGTTTGTGGTTTTCTTTTGTTTTACTTAAAAGAATCGGACTCTTAGGGGATGAGAATGGCAGTGAAGCATTAAGATTAAAAGCCTCGGCTTTGGGATCAGGAATTCATCCTGTGTATGAACCTGCTTCCCGGCCTTTTCCAGCTTTAGGGGCCCCCACATTCCTTGGCTCATGGCCCCTCCTTTGTCATCTTCAAAGCATCTCATTCCCACGTCCGCTTCTGGTGTCACATCCTCTCCCCTGACTCTGACCACCTGCCTCCCTCTTATAAAGACCCTGCGATGACACTGGGCCCACTGAGTCACCCTCCATTTCTGAGCCTTCATCATATCTGCAGGGCTCCTAAGGTGACACTTACAGGTTCTATTGATTAGGATGTGGGCTGTTTGGGGCCATTTACCAGCCGACCACATCCACCCATGCTTTTCCCTTCCCCCAGGACGTGCCCAGGGTTAGTGGTGTGGGATAAAGGACATCCCTGCTCCTCCTGTTGTCGGAGAGTGGGCCTTTCTCGGCGCAAAGTCCAGGTCCTTGGCAACTCAAGCAAAGGACTGAACGAGATACCAGAGTAAAGCAGTAAAATAAGTAGTTTGTTAGAAGAGATAGTACATTTAGAAGTATACGTAGGCCTGAGCAGTAGAGGATGGCTCAAGGGCCCATTACTAGAAGTTACATTCCAAAGAGTGTGGAGTGGGCCACGCGCGAAGGCGAGGCTCAAAGGGAAGACCCGGCCAGAAGGAGCAGGGAAGACGCAGAAGAAACAGCCAGCAGCAGCCCTGGTTTCCTAGGACTTGGGGTTTTTATCCCCTTTTCTCTAGAATGGCCTGTTCATCTCTGGGCGTGGGACCACTTGATTGGCACTTGTGATTGACAAGCGGTACTGCGCAGGTGCGAGTGACTGGTCTGATCTAGTTGGGTATTTTGTGTCCATTTGCTCCTCCCACAGGGGTAGGTAATTACAATACAAAGGGGAGTTTTGGGTGGAGAGGGGAAGTGCCTCAGGCGGTCACACTCTGTGGGACGTGCAGGAAAGCAGAGACCCAATGTCTGCCTCTAACTGCCTGCCTAGTTTCTCCTTGAGAGACGTGATCCCCGTAAAATCTCTATGGGAAGCTGAGGGACAGGAGGTCTCTTCTTCTGTATCTGCTTCCTGCTGGGCAGGGGCGTGGAGCTGTCCCTGCCTATTGGGGTTCGCGGAACTCTCACCCTAGCTGGTCTCAGATGAGAGGAAGGGGTCTCAAGCTCCACCTGGAAGACCGTTGGCTTCTTTGCTTGTTGGGGTATCCCCTGTATCCTCAAGGCTCCTGAATGAAGACAAAAATATAAATCTGTTAGTTCTTATGAAACCTGTGACTATTCAGTCCATCACTCAGGTGGCGTCAGTTGTCTGGACACAGAATGGGTTTGACATTTAGATTCCTGGCCTGGGGGATATTAGGGAGTCTCAGGCTTTCAAATAGTTGTCTGAAGCAGGGGTAGGAGACTCTTATATTATTTCAGATTCAGGAACTAATTTACAAAGCAATTAAGAAGCAAGGGGGATCTTCAGTCCAAGATTCACAAACTGGTCAGAAAAGCAATCCAAGCCCAAGAGCTAAGAAACTAAAGAACTAGTGAAGAGACTTAACATTTTTATACTTAACGTTTCTATAGGAAAGAAAACTTGAAAGTTTTTCAGTGGTGGGGGTTGGTGCTGCTCAGTTGGGCGGTAACACTCCCACACCTCTGCATGTGCTGCTGGCTGAAGGCAAGGCCCTAGGAGGGTGGCCCTGGGGACCCCACATCCTTCCCTGTGTGCTGGCTCTCTCCTCCATGGGTGCATTTCCCTTCACTGCTCCCAGATGATGCTGTGGTAAGGGAGGGGTCCAGAATGCCCTGAGGCTGGCTGTGTGCCCCTCCCCCAGGCTTCAACAGCAGCCCTCCCCCTACTATCCCATCCTAGCATGAGGGTGCCTCACTGCCAGACCCAAATCACTTGAAAGACGCCAGACACAAGAGGCCACATATTGTGTGATTCTGTTGAAACATGACACGAGAATGACCTAAAACAGATAACCCATAGAGACAGAACACAGGCTGGTGGCTGCCAGGGCCTGGGGAGGGGGTGGGAAGAAACTGCTTATGAGATGAGGGGCTCCACTTTGGGATGAAGAGATTTGGGGAAACCAGAAGGAGGTGATGGGTGCACAACACGGTGGGTGTGCAGATGCTGGAATTGTGTGCCTTAAAATGGTGAGTTTTATGTTCTGTGCACTTCACTCCATAAATTATTTTTTAAAAAGCTCTATGCCACATTATGCTCCACCTGCTACAATGGCTCCGATTTAAAAAGACCGACAAACTATGCATTGACGAGAACGTGGAGAAGCTAGAATGTGTGCACGCAGCCACCAGGCTGTACATAGTTGCCACCAATGTGACTTTCTGTTCTGAGGTTGAAAGTACGCAAACCCGGTGACTTAGCAATGTCACTCCTCCGTATGAACTCATTGGGAATGAGTACGTGGGCGCATAGAAACACACGTGTGACAAGGGCCACCATAGGCCTTGTCTGAGAGCGCAAAGCTGACAGAACCCCTTCCAGCAACACAGCGTGGGGCGATAAACCGCTGTGTCCCACAGGGGAGCCCCATGCGGCGACATGAGTGAACACACTGCTGCCACACAGACCCACGTGGCTGCGTCTCTCAAGTAAGCAGGACAGAAAACTTTAGGGTGAGAGGAAAACCATCCAACCCACGCATGTGATTCCGTTTCCATGGAGTTCAAAACAGGCACATTTCATCCCGTGGTGTTTGAAGTTAGGACAGTGGCCACCCTTGTTGGGGGCAGGGGGACAGTTTTGGGGGGTGCAGGAAGGACTTCTGAGACACCTCATGACGCGTTAGGTAATAGGACTGGCAGAAGTGTGGAAACTGTTACGGGACAGCCACAGGTCAGAGAAGGCGCCATCCCGAAACCGAGTGCTCTGTCCATTTCAGAGGGAACTAGTTCGCTGGGTTTGACGCTCCATTCGTTCAGTGAATATCCCCAGAGTAACTAGAAGGTGGCCAGACCTTATCAGGTGCCGGGAGACACACACGAGCGTGCCCACCTATTCTGCAGAGCCGCATGTGCGGCGGGGACAGCTGTGCAAATGATTAAGTGTGTGTGCCAGCTGCACACACCCATCCCATCCCATCCAGGATGGGAGCCCAGGAGGAGAGGGCGCTAGGCCTTCCAGCAAATGCCCACTGATGGCTTCCACTGACTGATGTGTCAAGGGCCTTAGCTTTTAATCCCCAGTTACCCTCTGGGGTGGATCTCCGTGGCATCCTACTGGTAAGGAGAGGAGAGGGCCCTGGGAGAGGGTGATTTGCTGGGACCAGAGCTCTGGAATGGCAGGGTGGGCGTAGCCATCACCGCCCCTGGGTCTCTGTTGGAGGACCTGGCCAGCAGCCCCTCCCCCGTTCAAGCCTGTGTCCCCACTGGTCTCCCGAGTGCACACCCCTGTTTCCTCTCTGGGTCCCTCTTCTTCTCAGCTCTGTGTCTGGGCTGGCCTTGTCTCGGGCAGCAGAGGCAGACGGGCTCTGCGTCCAGCTGGAGTCCTGCCCGGGCTGCCCTGGGGACACCACACGCTGTTTCTGGCCTGTGGCCACGCTTGGCCCCAGAGGCACCTTCCATCTCCTGGCTGTCTTCCTGGTCTCTAGGAAGAAGGTAATGGGCCGGGGCCGATGGGCGGCACCCCTCCTCTGTGCTCTGAGTGGAGCCCTTGCCAGGTGCCAGGTGACGGCACTGCTAGGGAGAAGGGGCTCCGAGGGGCCTGCCGTGGAGATGCTGACGTGGGCGAGAGCTCAGCTGTGGGTGCGGCATCTCACCTGGGAACTGGGGGCCCCACACAGTGACTCCGAGTGACCCTGCTTCCTGCGTGGGCTGCCCGAATGTGGGGGTCAGGACACAGGCCACACACCACCCTGCAGGGCCCTCCGTGCCGCCCTGGCGGCCGGAAGCTGGCTGTGTAGCCAGAGCAGCACTTAGGATCTCAGAGGGCAGGGTGGGCTGCAGGCTGGGCTGCAGGCTGGGCTGCAGAGGGCCTGGGACCACGTGGTGTGCTGCATTTATGCCCATGGCATTTTTCTGGGGGGATGGTCCCAAGTGTTCCCCAGCAGGTTAAAAACTGCGCTTTTGGTGTCCCTGTCTCCGTCTCACAGGTGTGATCAAGTACAGGGTACCTGAAGCCAATAAGAGTGGGAGAGGGAGGGTCAGCAGGAGCTGGGGTCAAGGCTTCCAAGCTTCCCTCCTGGGTAAGGGACCTCTGATTGGAGCACATCACCTGCCTGAAGGTGTCGTTCCAGCAGGGGCCTCATAGTGGCTTCCGATTTTCTCCAGGGACTCACAACATAGGATGCTACTCATAGTCTGTCATTCGAGGATTTTTGTCTCCATTGATAATAATTGCCAGAAGGCTTCTAAAGCCTGTGTATCAGGCACAGTGGCATGAGGGTCAAGGCCATGGCCCCTCACATGGAGAGCGTGCCGGCCAGGTGGGTGCTGCCCGGCGGCGGGCAGCCACATGCAGAGCCCCCGCTGGTCTCCTGTTGAGCTGGGTCAGGTTCAGGAGGGGATGGCCACTGGCTGCCGGGGTCCTAAATGCAACTTCTGAAGACAGGCAAGGAATGCAGCCTCACCTGGTTGGTGGTCAAATGGTCAGCACCTGGGGTGCACTCCCAGACCCTGGGCAGCCTCCAGGACAAGCCGGATGGTGCTTTCTTTCCCTCTGCTGACACTCTCAGTAGCAAGTGGAATCAGTCGTTTATCATCCCATAACCCTCCCCAGCGAAACTCAGTGGCTGGAAACGTGAGCATTTATTTAAGCCAGGCATTTGCAGGCTCTCTCTACAGGGCACTTCTGGTCCTGGCTGGGCGCCCTGGCGTGTCTAGTCCACTGCGATCTGCCCGGAAATGGCTTGGGTGGGATGCTGGTCGGGGAGCCTGGTGATAAGCAGCCAGGCTGCTGCGTGCCGGGAAGCCCCTCACTGCCCTTCAAAGCACCAGATGCACCTGGGGGTGCACTTCACCACCAGGTGGCCCTGCATCCAGCCCCACTGGTGGCTCTAAGTGCCAGCAGAGCTCTCAGCCTCCTGAGCCTCTTCCTGGCGGGGGCAGGGGCAGGCCGCACCCGCCCCTGCTGCCTGGTCGGGTCCCTTGGATGGTGTAGCTGGCCCAGGGCGTGGGGCGCGACAAAGACACTGCCCCTCCCTAGCTGGCCAGTCCTCCCCCAAACAGGACTCGAGAGTTTTCCACTCGCTGCTTAAATGCCCAGATGCTCCCAATGCCTACGGAATAAAGGCGTTTGGGTCCCACTGGACTGTGGCCTGGACGGCTCAGCCCAGGCGGGTGGTGGGGATCGGGGAGCCAAGACCACGTAAAAGAGGAGGGGCTGGAGTGTGGGAAGCAGAGGGGCGCCCCATCCCAGGCCAAGCCTCAGAGGCCACAGATGGCAGGACAAGCTGAAGGAACTGCTGAGCTGGGGGAGGGGAGCTGAGGGCCCAGCGGTGGCCGGCTGGGCCAGAGCAGGAGCGGCGCTCACACTGACCCTGCGGGCAGTGGAGGGCCACCAGCATGTTTTTGGGTGTAAAATTTAGGGAGGTGCTCACTCCCACAGGTGTGCACGCGTGTGAGCTTTCGGCAGCGGCTCTGGAAAGATGGCTCTGGGTCCTGGCTGGAGGGAGGTCCGAAGGTGGTCAGGCCTGGAGCTGGGGAGAGGCGGGTCGGAAGCCGCTGCTGAAATCCAGGACTGACTGGATCTAAGAGGGTGGCCAGGGGCTGTGACGGGGTTTGGGGTGGTGTGGACAAGAGGGGCGGCAGGGATGAGGGCGCCCTTGGGCTCGGGCCTGAGCGAGAGACAGGACAGAGGGGCTGTGCCCAGACACAGCAACCACAGGAAGAATTGAGGTGGAAGAGGTTGGGGGCAGCGGCAAGGTCAGAGGGGAGGGCAAGTGTCTGTCCAGGTGAGAGGCCAGGAGAAGGTGGAGATGGGGCCCCATCGGCCTGTGCGGCTGGGATATCACCCAGGCAAGAGCAGGGAAAGCGGGGGACCACCCCAGACCAGGTCCTGCGGAAGGTCCAAGGAGGAGACCCCAGCGGAGGAAGGACCCTTTTAGCTCAAGGGGAGGTGACTCCAAGGACAGGGAGTGGCCAGCCGGAGGAGGCCACAGCATCAGACCAGAGAAGTGTCCATCTGCCTGTGTTAATCACGTTTTCTATTTTCTCTATCTTATGATGCCTTGACATCTTGGGGAGCTGGCTGGCTGGGAGGAGACTTCCCCAGAAGGGAGCTAATTCCTAGAGAAGCAAACAACTCGCCTTCCATACAGACCAATCGATCCAGAGCCCAGTGCCCCAGCCACCTCCCTACCTGCCTGTCACACAAACCAACACTCCCCTGCCTCAAATCACTCGGGCCAGAAACCGGACCACTGGAGACTCAGCCCACGGGAGTTACGGGAACTCACCAATGGGAAGCTCGCTGCAGCTTAGCAACCCTGCCTCCCTCATTCCCCGGCTTGGAAAACACAGTAAAAGCTCTGGGTCATACTCTCCCCTCTTTGCGCCCCCGCCCCCCCCGTGCTTCCCCATGTGGCCCTCGTTGGCGGCGGGGCCCCTTCTCCTGAAAACTGTATGAAGACACTCTTCTTCAATGTCATTGCTCTCTTCGTGCTGTCACCTGGTCATCGTTATAAATTAAATCCCGGGTAAATCATGACTCAAACTCAGCCCAATTCACCCGCTCCTGGGCGTTTCAAGTGCCTGCCTCCCTCCCCGCTTGTGCGGCCCTGGACGCCCCAGCCCAGCCAGGAAGCCATAGGACACCACGCCAGACCCAGATAACGTCCGGTGGCGAGAACATGCTGCTCTTCCCAGCCTCCTGTGCCTCGCCTCCTCCACCCCTGCTGGGGGCCTGCTGGGGGCCCAGACACTTTCTCGGTCCTGGTTTTTTCCTTAGTCTTTTGGCCAAAAAATGCCCCAGGATAATGAAGAAATCTATTTACAGTAGCTATATTCAGTCTGGTGCCTTCTGGAATGAATTAGCCACAGGAGAGTTTCTGAGCGTTTTTTTTCTATTCGTGAAACAGCGCAGCCGATGTGGGAGCGAGCCCTCGGCGGGGCCTCTAGGAGCCCCGGCGCCCCACAGCCGCTATCTTGAACCCCGGCCCAGATGCGGAGATAGGCTTGCCTGGCCGCTGACTTCACAAGCCCGGCGCTTGTAGTGACCGCAAAGCTACTCGGCGACCCTGAGATCACAGGGTGCCTGGCCTGAGAGGGCCGGCTTTCGGTTCCTTTAATTGTGTCGCTTCACCGACAGAACAACCCACGTTCTGAAATCGAGTTATTTATATCTGCTCCTCGAGGCAGGCCCAGCAAGACGCCGGGTTGGCGGTACCCCTGGGCCACTAATGTGTGGCCGACTGTTCGAACACATTTGGGTTCTTAGAACAAAACAAATGTTTCTTCATTTCAGATGTTCGCTAATTCACACTTGGCCACGGGCAGTGCGTTTCGCGGCCTTTGTCTGTGGCCAGCCCTCCCTGCTCCCCGCATGGCCTCGCTTTGGCAGGAGGGGGCAGAGGCACCAGCCCTTGTGAAGCCTGGTCCTCTGCCCCCGTGCACAGGGTGTAATGGGAACCCCACATCTGCTCTGACTCACTGTGCAGACATGCCCCCCTCCTCCAGCCTCGCTGCCCCTCCTGGCCTGGCCCCCTTGGGCTCCCAACCCCAGGCAACGCTTGCGCAACTCAGGGCTCAGGGTCTCGGACGGGGCCGCCCCGCGTAGACAGTGCGGGGAGCACTGAGCCAGCCGCCAGGGCCGGGAGAGGCCTGGCTGTGCGTGAGCATCCACGTTCAAGTCAAGCTACCCCCGCACCTTCCCTTGTCCTCACGCTCCACGTGCCCCCCGGAGATGTGCCCGTGCCTCCCTTCCGGCTGGCCCCTTCTCACCAGGCACACGACCTGGGCCCCACCATTTGCTCCCTGCAATCGTGCACTTCCTCTGTGCTAACCCGCGTGGTCCTGTGGCCACTGCTACTGCCTAGCTGTCCACTGACGAGCTTAGGCCCCACCCTCTACCCACGCCTGGGGTACAGGGGTCACACATTGCTGTCTGATGAATAACACAGCCAGACTCCACTGTGAGAACCTCCTCGTCTCTTCACACCCTCATTTTCTCCACCCTGCCACTCTTGGGAACAGCCAGCATCTTACACAGGGACTGTCCCTCCTCCTTCCCTCTGTCCCTCCCTCCCTCTCCCTCCTTCCCTCCCTCCCTCCCTCCCCCTCCCTCCTTCCCTCCCTCCCTCCCTCCCTCTTTCCTTCCTTCCCTCCCTCCTTCCCTCCCTCCCTCCCTCCCTCTTTCCTTCCTTCCCTCCCTCCCTCCCTCCCTCCCTCCCTCTCTCCCTCTCTCCTTCCCTCCCTCCCTCCTCCCTCCCTCTCTTCTTTTTTAAAAGATTTTATTGGGGATTTGGGGAGGGGAACAGCATTGGGGAACCGGGGAAGGGGAACAGACAAGTTGCTGTCCTTTAGTTCTTCAGTCTAGTTGTGGAGGACATTGCTTCACTGGCCCATGTTGGTATTGTCATTGCGCTCTTCCCGGTTGAGGCAGATTGGTTACTGGCCTCTAGACGGCCGCTCACCGCAGCCCTCATCAGCTCACGCTGGCTGCCGGCCACTGACTGTAGCCTATGGCAGCCCACTGCAGCAGGGGCTGCAGCTATGCCGTCCCTGGGACTCACAGCAGCCCAGCTCCAGGTGGAGCTGTTGTTAGCTGTAGAGGGCAGTGTCACTGGCCCTCATGTGTGGGATCCGAACCGGGGCCGCTGGCATCCCACGCCAGCTCTTAACCAATGCACCTCTCAGCTGGCCCTCTCTCTCTGTCTCTTTCCCTCTTTCTTTTTCAGTCAGGTTCCCTAGTGCTTAGCATAAAGTTTAACATGTAAAGTGTGCTCCATAATTTTGTTGACTGACTGAATCAATGAAAGGGCCTTACACGAGCCGCATGAGGACTCAGTCTTACATTCAGCAAACACTCGAGAAGCATCTCCGAGGCAGCAAGCATATACATGCTGTGCCTGGGAACACGCCAGCTCTGCCCCTTCCAGTCCCCCAGGACTTCCCTGGGTTTGTCCCAGAAGGGTCAATGGGGGATGGGGGTGTGTATGGTATCGGGCAGCTCCTGGGCTTCTGCATTTGGGTCATATTATCCTCACTGGTGTAACATTCTAACACACTACCTGTTTGTTAAGGGAAGCCCCCACCAACAGAAGGAGAACCCCAAGTGCAGGGCCCAAAGTGACCAGTATATGCCAGACTCAGGGTCTCTGGATGGTTGTGCAGGTTGTGCACTGCACAACTCCAGGGATCTGTCCGTAGACCATGATGTCACTGGTGCCCCCTAGAGTCATGCGATGACAGTTTGCACTGCTTCAACAGTTGCCCACCATCTCCACCCAGTAGCACTAGGGAGCCAAGGGTGGTGTTATGGGCTGACTGTCACCCCTCCCCTCTTCTGCCAGATTCAGCATTGAAGCCTTAACCCCCAATGTGATGGTATTTGGAGGCAGGGCCTTTGGGGGTGATTAGATTTTGATGAGGTCATGGAGTGGGGTCATGGGTAGCCTTATGAGAAGGGCAAGAGAGAGACCAGCTCCCTCTCTCCATCTGAGGACATAGCAAGAAGGTGGCAGTGTGCAAGCGAGGAAGTGGACTCTTGCCAGGAGCCAAATATGCTGGCGTCTTGATCTTGGACTTCCGGCCTCCAGACCATGAGAAATAAATGTCTCTTGTTCAAGCTGCCCAGGCCATGGTGTTTTGTGACACAGCCTGAGCTAAGACAGCTGGTCATGAGGGGCCACTGCTGTCTCAACCTCAATGCCTGATGAGAGGTGCACACCCTTCCACAGCCTTCTTCATTCCCCAGATGGCTAAGATCTAGGGGAAAGTTTGAGCTAAGGGTCAGGAAACTGGACAGGACCAAAGCCTTGTACAAGCCATTCCTCATGCATGCCTCAGTTTCCCCACCTGGAAAATGAGGCATCTTGTCTCATTGCTCCACGTCTGTGATCTTGGAGGAGCTGAGAGTCAGCATTGGGTAGCCGCCAGCCTGGGTTTCGCTCTTTTGTGTGTTGTCCCTCAGCCTCTCCTGCGCGGCATCTCTCTGGGGGCAGACCCACCTCACGCCCTGAGGACGCAGCCTGACTTTGGATAAGCCATTCTTCCCCTTCCCTCTCTTTTCCTCATCCTGCATTTCATGTATGTGTGCCTCTGTGTAAAAGCTGGAAGGATTTTCCCTCTTTTTTCCTATCCATCTTCAAACCTTTCTGCCTTAAAAACCTTTTCAAACTAAACTGAGATCAAAGGTATTATATGTTTTTCTAGTCTTCAGTCCTGTTTGATTCCAGCCTCTGCAGCCTGCCCCCTCATAAAGAACAAGCATATCACACACACTCACGTGCACACACACGCGCACACACACACGCCTAAGTCCTCAGCCCTGGTGGTTACTGTCAGCTGCAGTGGGGCTCTGAGAAATTGCTGGTTAGAAAAAGCCACACTCAGCGGTGGAAACTTACGTCCGGCCCCCGTTCTGTCCCAGCGCCACATAAGGACGCATGTCTTTTCTGTGTCTCGTGTGCCAAAGATGGTCCCGTTGGACAGGAGCGGCCGGTGCATGTGGTGCTGTAGGACCCAGGGCACAGCCGCTCTGTCTGAGTTACAGCCCACGTGGGAGGGGACCGCCCCACCATGTGTCCCCACCGGCAGACTGGAGGGCAACACAGCAAACATGACGATCTGGAGGCGGGAGCTTGTTCCATCTGCGCCAAGGCCAGCGAGGCCAGCAGGGTCTGCAATTGTCATTAGCCTGCCGTGTCCAGCGGACACTGCCAGCTTGTTACCAGGGCTGCCTGGACGAGGGGAGGGACGAGAAGTCTTGGGAGGCCTGTTTTCCATGAGCAAGGAGGTCTGTGGGATCCAAGGGGTGGGGGATCCCAGGGGCACCTGGCTGGTGATTTCAGGGGCCTGAGTGCTTTATTACAGGGAGAGGGTGACCTCCCAGACGTGGTTGCTTCTATCATGTTCCCACGAAAAAGAGGGGGCAGCTCTCTCCTAAAACACAGAAAACTCTCAGATTCTTCAGACACAGAAGCTGGCTGCTTGGGCTTCCCGTTACGTCATGCTGTTGTTGTCTGGCTTGAGGGAGAGAAGGGGGGAGGAGGAAGGAGACAGAGACAGAGACATGGAGAGGAAAGAGACAGAGAGACAGAGACAGAGAGACAGAGAGACACACAGACAGAGAGAGGCACCGTGAAGGCAGTCCCGGCCCCTTACACGCCTTGGCTGAGACGGACACCCCATTCCCTGGGGCTTTTCACCGGAAACTAAACTAGCCAAGCTGAGTGCTATCACACCTTGAGCTTCAGAAAAAAAACCAAGTTACTTTTGAAAGATCAAAAGAAACCAGGGATTTAGAAAATTAGACAATCCCATTTTTGCCAGGTTGTAACATTCTTTCTTTTGTAAGGAGTGTCCGTTAATGATCCCCAAGCGGAGTCAGGTCCCTGGCCTACACCGGGTGCAGGAAGATAAGACAAAACGCACACCGCTGCGGGAGGCGTCAGGAGGAAGCAGCCCGCTGGGCCCGTCCTGGCCCTGCCCTGCCAGCCGGCTGCTGGGGTCCTGCCCTCCCACACTTCTCCTTTGGAAATATGCCCTCAGGCACCGTCAGTCCTGGGGATCCCGCAGTGGAGAGATCCAGCACCCCTCATCCTGCCTGTTCCAGCTTCCCGCCAAAGCTGAACATGGGGCGGATTCTGCCAGGGAAGCACTGCAGCTGTACCTTTCCTGTAGTACAGCCCGGTACCAAAGGGCCTGGTGCCGGAGGGTGCCTCCATCCCTGGGCAGGGGACAGCACTTCCTGCCCATCTGAACTTGAGTGAGGCCAAGTGACTTGCTCTAGCAACTGAAACATGAATGGAAGTGGCCCGTCTTGCTTCTGAGCAGAGTCGCTGAGAGAGGACTGGTCATTTCCCTGCCGTGATGGTCCCGTGGCCTGGATGACAGAGTGAGGGTGTCGGGAATGACACACAGGACAAGTGAGAAACACTTCCTTGTTCTAGACCAAGAGGATATTGGGGGATGCTTGCTCCTTGGCGTAAGGGAGGCCATGCTAACAGATCCAAGAAAGAAATATTTCCTCTTTACTAGAAAGGAGTGAAGTATGCCTTAGAAAGATGAAGTGACGACGGCTCAAGGTCACCAAACAATTAGTGACAGAAACAAGTTGAGATGTCTGACTCAAGCCTGGCCCTTGACCCAAAGTAGGACCCTGGGAGCTAAGAGTGGTGTGGGGGTCTGGGCTGACTTGCTCTTTATTTATCATAAAGTTTACTTACAAAGGAGCAGAAATCAAACTGGTCTCAAGTTTTCTCTGCAAGAGGAAATGCCAAGTGGGGCAACATCCCAGTGAACTTGAAAGACAAAGATGGGACCCTAAATCCTGTGCCCAGCCAGCTGTCAGTCTTGTGCAATGGCAACACAAAGGCACCCCCCCTCCCACACAGACAACATATCCTTCTGGAAAAATGCTCCAGAGGGGCGACTGCCAGCTGTGCGGGACCAAAGGGGAAGGCTTACCCAAGGGAGGCCTCGGGGCGAGGGTGGCAGTGACGAATCTGGTCCCTGTGAATTCTCGCACGTTTGGTTCTGAAACTGAAACCTGCATACATGTCTTCAGACTGTCCTGAAGGAGTAAACCTAATAACAGAGATGCCTGTTACATGGCCTGTGCAGTGGAAACTGGGAGACCCGAGTGGGAGGACGGGGGGTCTTTTGCCCTGTTTGGGCCTCAGTTTCTCTTTTTATAAAAGAAAGACATGGCCTCCTGTCTCCTGAAGGCTCCGTGGCTCTGTGAGTAGAATACTGGGGCACCGTAAAAGGGCTCTTCTATCCTCCCAGTTTCTCATCCACATTCTGAATGTTTTGTGTGATAAGTCACGGCAAGATTTTTGTGTGCTTGCTTAAGGATCAGTTTTGTTCCAGGAATTTCAGGACACCTTAAATTGTTTCAGACTCCTTAGAGAATTGTAGAACTGTAAGAGTCAACGGCTAAGCTTGTGGTTTGACATGGTTAACTGGATGCGTCCAGATTTCTGGGAAAGTTGACCTGTGACTAAGTCCTATCCGTAGTTTGACACATCCCACCCCCACCCCCACCCCCAATAGAGCAGATAAGGATGCCGCCTGGCCAGCCTCCAGGACAGCAACCCACCCCCCCGCCCATGCCCGGGTGGGCCCCAAACTGTCGGCTTTGATTCTGCAACTTTTTCCAAACCCGAAGCATGATTCACATCCCAGACCAACTTGTGGAATTTCTGAAAACTGAGAGCCGAGGAATCCGTCTGTGCTTCTCAGAGGTTCCCCAGCACCCACCTTTGGGGGCAGCCCCCAAATGGAAGCTGGGAAACAGGCAGCACGTTCTTCCAGGATGCAGCCCAGTCCCCACCAGGGAGGAACCATGGCCAAAGGCCTGAATAACTGCCACCTTTTAGCAGGCTCTGTAAACTCCCCCACCTTGATTTTATTTGACAAGCCCAGCAGTTATCTGAACTCACAGGATGGCTTCCAGTCCAGGATATTGCCCTTTGTGACAAAGACCATAGATTACCTCTTCTCATTGCTGTGGCTTTCCTTCTTAGAGAGAGAAAGTGCTGGCCGGAGTGTAGGTGAGGTGGTCTCACCCCTTGTGCCAGCTGTGGACACCACTGCCGTCTCAACAAGGCGGTCCCCAAGGCGGACTCCTGAGGCCACCTCGTGTCCCAGCAGAGCTGATGGAGAGGAATGATCCTGCCTGGTTAATGGCAGTTTGATTTCCCCACGCCAACGGAAACATCCTCCTTAGCCTTTTATCTGGAGTGGTATTGCCCCTGCCAGAGAGCAGAGCGGTGAGAGATAAGGCCACAGAGAAGCTGCAGGCTCCTGGGGCCGCAGGGCTGTCGGGGAGCAACAAGGCAGCCATTGTGCAGGCACAAGGGGCCAGCTTCTGCTGCTAAACACGAAGGCCACGGGAGGGCAGCCAGCCATAGGAACAGAGGGGAGGAGCTGCCCCGTGCGAACCTGAGCCTGGCCGGCATTCTGCTGGGCGTGCGAGGGGTTCTCCTCGACAGAAGCGAATGGGCACCCAGGGACAGAGGCTGTCTCCCCAGGAGACGGTCCTTGAGACCAGACTCTGAGTCATGCTCATTTTTGATGCCTACTACAGTCCTGGGGCTCTCAGACACTAGATAGATGGCGGAGTGAGTAAATATTTGAGAGGGAGAGAGAGAGGAGTGGCGGCGGTGGGAATGCAAT
Source organism: Aselliscus stoliczkanus (assembly GCA_033961575.1). Classification (NCBI taxonomy): domain Eukaryota; kingdom Metazoa; phylum Chordata; class Mammalia; order Chiroptera; family Hipposideridae; genus Aselliscus; species Aselliscus stoliczkanus. The sequence goes on along the minus strand of CM066728.1, from coordinate 115,857,923 downwards.
TCTTCTCTGTCCCTCTCTTCTTTTCCATGCCTCCTTTGCCTGGTGACTTCCTCCATGGTCCCACTCCAGGTTCCGGTGACTTTGGAAGGGTTTGTGTGATGCTGACATTGGCTCTGGGTATTCACCGCATAGGTGACTTTTCTTTCTTTTTTTCTGATGCAAGATGGAGCTGTACCTGACCGTTTTTCTGAATGACTAGCAATCATCCAGCCTTTGGCTATTTGTTGAAGAATTCTTTCTATTTTCAATGATTTGAAAAGCTACGATTACAGAGTCTGTGTCTAGTCCTTTTATTCATTTTTACTGATCTCTAAGTTTGACATGAGCTGGTGGTATACATTTAAAAATTATTGAGGCGGTACATTATGCTTTAATGTGAACATTAATCAGGGTTCTCCAGAGAAATGGAAGCAATAGGATAATTAGATAGATAGATGATAGATAGATAGATAGATAGATAGATAGATAGATAGATAGATAAAGAGGAGGTTTATGGTAGGAATTGGCTTATATGATATGGAGGCTGAGGAGTTCCAGGATCTGCCTTCCAGCTGGAGAACCAGGAAAGCCAGTAGTGTAATTCAGTCTAAGCCTAAAGGCCTGAGAACTGGGGTTGGCAGTGGTGTAAACGCCAGTCTGCATGTGAAGGCCTGAGCACCAGGAACGCTGATGTCTGAGGAGAAGATTGATGACCGAGCCCAAGCAGAGAGCAAATTTGCCCTTACCTGCCTTTTTGTTTTTGTTCTGTTCAGGCCCTCCACGAATTAGACGATACCCACCTGCACCGCTGAGAGTAGTTTTATTTACTCAGTCTACCAATTCAAATGCAAAACTCTTCCAGAAACATCCTCCCAGACACACCCAGAAATAATGTTTTAACAGCTATGGAGCCGTCCTTAGCCCGGTCGAGTTGACACATACCTTGAACCATCACAATGTGGTGACTCAGTATCATTTTCCCCAAATGCTACTATTCTCACCTGTTTATTCTTCCAGTTCAATTTTAGAGTCACTTTGTCCAAGGGCCCTCCTAGCAAGACATACAAGATTCTCTGGAGCAAACTAACTCAGTATGAGTGGGAACCTACGCCTCGGGATGGGCCCTCACCACGCTCCCCTCGGTGATTGTCAGCTGCTGTGTTTGTGGCATTCTGAGGGCAGAGGACAGCAAAAGGCCCTCTTCTGCCCATAAAGGAGAGTCTAAGAGTCCATGCTGTGACTCCAAAGGCCTCACGTCAGTGTGATTAGATGGGCTCCCAACATGCCCCGAGGCAGCCAGGAACACCGTCTATGAAAGATTTGGCACTGAGTGGAGAAAAAAATTCTTCCTGAGAATTCATAACCACAAGCCAGCCCTCACATGATTTGCAGCTCGAGTTCACAATACCTGGGTGGTCCAAAGATCCTCAACTTGAAATTTAGGTTAAAGTGATTATGGGTTGGCAATATTTTAAGGTACCTGACAGAAGCGAGTATAAACCATCTCTGGAGACACTTACCTTCACGTCAGGCCTCAAAGAATTTCTCCAAACTGTCCCACTTCAAGGGGTTTGAGTCTACAGTCAAAATCGCATTCCACACAAGTAAACAGCACCCCATGAACAACACCCAAATGAAAAACAAAAAATAGACTGCAGCAACTGGAAGAATCACACAGACTTTACATATTGGAAGAATTAGACAAGAATATAAGTATGTTTAATGCATTTAAAGAAATAAAAGAGATTAAAATATGGGTAAGGAGCAAGGCACTATGAAAAGAAGTGATCAAGAAAATTTGAAAAGGATCCAAATATAATTAGTAAAAATGAAAATCATTTTAACAGAAACTAAAAACTCAGTGGATGAATTTAACCACAGGTTAGATACAATTAAAGAGAGAATCAATAAACTGGGGTACAGAACTGTAGAAATTACCCTGAATGCAGCACCGAGAGAAAAAGAGCAGAAGACATAAAAGAAAGATAAGAACTATGGAAATAGAGTGACATGGGTTATCGCCCATCTAATCAGAGGGCGAAGAAGCAACATTTGCTGAAATAATGGCCAAGAACCCCAAGAACTGATGACAGACACCAATCTTCATGTTTACTAAGCCCATCAAATCCAAAGCAGGACCACTAAAAATCACTCTGAACCCCGACACATGAGAGTGAAAATGTAGAATGCCAAAGAATAAGAGAAGATCTTAAAGTTCCAAAGAGAAAAGACAAATTTCCCACAAAGGAGGGACAATTAGGCTGACATCTACCTTGTCAACATCAACAGTGGAAGCCAAAAGAGAGTGAGATCATTAATTTCTTGGCAAAACAAAAAACAACAACAAAAAACAAACAAACAAAATCTACCTTGAATGTGTATATTCAAAGTAATTATCTTTCAAGGATACAGGAAAAATAAAAATGTCTCTACCAACATATCTTCCCTAGAGGAAATTCTAGAGGATATATATCAGGCAGAATGAAAGTAATCTCAGGTGGGAGATGAGATGCAAGGAGAAATGATGACCAAAGAGAGTAGCAAATGTAATTAGACATTGTGCAAAACAATAAAAATGCCTTATAGAGTTTTAAAAATTATGATAATAGAAAAGTCAGAAAGGAATGGTTTGAGTTAAAATGTTTTAACCTTTAAAGTAGGGTAAATATATTGATTGACTGTATTTTGATAAATTCAAATACATGTTAAAATGTTTATGGTAGCAGTTAGCAGTAGAAATAGTGTGCATAGCTATAAAGAGAAAATTGGAATAAAAACATTCAGTCAATCAGGAGGAAGATGAAGAGAGAAGAAAAAGAAACAAAAGAAGCAAGATAAATTTAAAAATACAAAATAAGTAATGGAAATAAATCCACATATCAGTGATTAAAATGAATGTAAGTAAATTAAAAACTCCATTAAAATATAAAAATTGCAAAACTATATTTTAAAAATATAATTATCTGTTTAAAAGAGATATCTCTAAAAGATAAGGATACAGAGAGGTGAAAGTAAAAGATGCAAGTTAGCATCCCCAATACATACTAACATAATTGACAGTTATATTAATATCTGAGAGTTACACTAGTAAATAGACTTTGAGACACAAAGGATCTTTACTAGCATAATCCCCCCTCAAATGCAAGAACTTTACACATGCTTAACGCCACCTACACCCTCATGTCTTTTGTGCTATTTTGTCCTATATATTTATTTACCTGCAATGTAATTCTGTTTATGTTGCCTTAGATAATATTCATTGCCATTTACCCACATTTTACTGTTTGGATAAAATATACCCACATTTTACTTTCCTGCAGTTCTGTGATTCCATCTGGGATTATTCTTCAGCTTAAAGAACTCCCTTCACTATTCCTTATAGTGTATACGCACTGGCGACAAATTCTTTAGTTTTCTTTTTGTTGTATGAAAACATTTTGACATCATCTCAATTTGTGAAAGATATTTTCACTGACTGTTGATTCTATATTGGCACTTTTTCCTTTAAGTGCTTTAAAAGTGTCATTCCAGGGCCAGCCGAGTGGCACGGAGGTTAAGCGCTCGCTTGGGAAGCCAGCGGCACTGCCCTCAAAAAAAAAAAAAAAGTGTCATTCCATTGTGTTTTCATTTCCATTGTTTTGTTGAAAAGTCTGCCATTATGTTTACTGCTCCTCTTTTGAAGGTAATATGCCTCCCTACCCTATACCCCCTGGCTATTTTATAGATTTTATCTATGATTTTTAGCATTTTGACTATGATGTGCCTAAAAAGACTGTAATAAATCAAGGGTGCATATTGCAATTTCTAAGGTATCCATTTAGCTGAAGAGTTGATACAGGAGGAAAATAGATTTAAAAAGGAATTTCATAGAGATTTATAAGTTGATTCTAAAGTTTAAATGGAAATGCAAAGAGCCTAGAATAAATGGTTAAAATGATTTTGGAGAAGAAAATGTTGGAAAATACGCACTCCCAAATTCTGAGACTTGTTATAAATTTAACCATCCATAGGACAGTGTGATTTTGGTGTGAGAATAGACAGACCAGTGGGATGCAATAGAGAGTCCAGAACTAGACTTACAAAGCCACACATTAAATTTAGCTGGGAAAGTGAAATGCTTTTCAATAAATTGTGTTGAAGTCACTGACTATTGATCTATTGGGTCTTCGGAAAAGTCATGATGTATTTTATCTATGTTTTTCAAAGGTTATTTATTTATATAAAGAACAAAAATTAATCAATGATATATTATGCTTTTTGCCATCTTTCAGTGAGCTTCATAATTCCTCGTTCATAGAAGGAACTTTATCGGCAAAAAACTGAACAAGGTGCTGATTTACAGCCTCATCTGAATTGAACGTTATACCACACAAGGAGTTTTGAAGACAGTGAAACAAATGTAAGTCTGACGGCACACGATCAGGCGAGTATGGTGGGTGTGGCAACACATCCCATCCAAGCTCCAATAATTTTTGACGGGTGATCCAACTTGTGTGTGGTCTTGTGTTGTCACAATGGAACACAACTCGTTTACAATTAACAAGCTCTGGCCATTTCTGGATGATGGATTCATTCAAACTGTCCAATTGTTGACAGTACACATTTGAATTGATTTCTTGGTTCCTTTGTAGGAGCTCAAAAAACACGACACCTTAAAATCCCATCACACTGAGAATATAACCTTCATTTGATGAATGTCTGCTTTCCATGTCATTTGAGGTGAATCATCACATTGGGACCAAGACCGTTTGCACTCCACATTGTTGTAAACAATCCACTTCTCATCATCAGTTATCAGTTGCTTCAAAAAAGCATTGTTTTCCTCATGTTTAATGAGGATATTGCAGATGTTTATACGCTCCATCAAATGAACTTCTTTGAGTTCATGCGGAACCCAAATACTGAGCTTGCTTCCGTATCCCAGCTTCTTCAGGTGGTCACGAACACTTGAATGATGGATGTTCAATGTTTCTGCAATCTCTTGTATCGTGTAACATGGGTTTGACTTGATCAATGCCTTTATTTTGTCATCATCAACCTCGGTGGGCCTCCCTGACCGAGGAGCATCGTTGAGATCAAAATCACCAGCACTGTATTTCATGAGCCATTGTTGGCACTGATGTTCTTGTAGAGCATTGTCACCGTAAACTTTATGCAACTTTTCACAAGCTTGACCTTTATGTTCTTCCCTTTATGGAAGTAAAACAGTAAAATATGGCCAAAATGCACAGTTTGGTCGTCCATCTTCAACTTGTTGTAAAATCTCCAAAACTCAACCAATTCGCTCAATTTTTTTTAGAATGAGGCTAGAACTGTCAGCTGTCAAATGATGTAGCAATAACATAGATGCGAATGACTCTAGTACTTCCAAAAATGAGCCAGTGCCATCTGTTGCAAACATGCGTCATGACTTTTCCAAAGAACCAATAGAAACCCCAAAACCCTTGCTGCACCACGTGAGCAAAGATTAATTTGAGATGGATCATAATCTTAGTTCTGAAAACTAAAATTATAAAGTCTCTAAAAGATAGTGTCAGAGATTATCTTCATGACCCAGGAGTAGGCAAAGATTGCTTAAGCAAGATACAAAAGGCACTAACCATAAAACTAATAACTGACATATTGGATTTAATCAAAATTTAAAATCTCTGGTGTTCAAAGAATACTTTTAAGAATATGAAAAGGCAATTAACAGAAAGGAGAAAAAATATATATATATACACACATACATACATACACACACACAAACATATGTATTTGAAATAGGCTTTACAAAACAGGTAACTTGAATAGTCACTACATATATAAAAAGACACTCAATGTCATTAGTAAGAGGGAAATGCAGATGAAATCCAAAATGTTATATGCTTTCACACATACCATAATGGTGAAAATAAAAAATGATAAAAAGAACACCAAGTTTGTCAAGGATGGGGAGGAGCAAGCATTCTTAGAATTGTTCTTGGGAATATAAATTGGTTCAGCTGTGTTGGCACACAATTAAGTCTCATGGAAAGTTGAGCGGGTAATTCCCTGTGATCCAGCAAATCCATGTTAGGCTTGTGTCAAAAGGAGGGCTTGTAGATGCACGCTCATGAGCGCTCACACAAGTGCTGTTTACACTAACAAATGACAAAAAACCATCCACATATCCATGGACTGTGGGATGGGCACAGAGGTTGTATTATATTCTGGTAACAGAATTTCATCTAGGAGCAAAGGTGAATGGACCAAAGCTGAGGTCAACAACATAGGTGAATCTCAGAAATAAAGCGGTGGGCAAAACATGCAGTGAGATTCCACACCTAGGAATTTCAAAAGTATGTGCATCTGAGCCCAGAGATGTGAGGATGTGTGGTAGAGGGTAGAGCACAGCATGAGCCTCAGGAAGGATATTCAAAACTCGCACGTGAGGCTCCGTCGGAGGGAGACAGAGCGGGATGGGGGTGGGTGCGGGTCTTTGGTGGAGCTTTTTGTTACATGTGACAATCACTTAACAAACGTAATTTTTCATCGACCCAATATTTAATGAAAGCTTTTTTTAATGTATAAAGAGATAAGCAAGCTCCTCACCTCCCTACTTGGCCTTGGTGTAAAAGCGTTTAGCCTGCTACTCATTTGGTTTCCTACTCTTTTCATTTGGGATTTTCCCTTCTAAATTCACAAGCAAAGGCTATTTGCTGAGGCAGTGCTTGGTAGAAATTCAGGCCACGGGCTCTTGCATGCATCCTCCAGGCTTGGACTCTGCTCTTGACGTTTCCTGGCTGTGTGAGTTTAACCTCTCTGTGCCTCAGTTTCCCTTAGGTAATAGTAATTTTACCCGTGTCATTCAACAAATAAAATGCTTCAGGTGGTGTTTGACCCATGGAAGCACTCACGCGCTAGCTTTTACTTTCTCTTTGTTTGACTCTGACATAAGGATCATGTCATTCTAGAAAATGAATTGGAAGACATGCGCTCCTTGTGTGTTTTGGAACAAAGAATTCTAGCAAACAGAATTCTCATCAGAATTTGAGAGCGTTTGGGAGTGCTCTCGTAATCTCACAGATGACCCTGTTCCAACAGATACTGTTACTTGCCTGTTGTTGATTGATTTTCTTTGGACTCACCCTCATCCGTGCCCCATGTGCTCAGGGAGCGGCAAATGCCCGTGTGCAGCAACTGTACCTGGGGTACCTGCAGATGTGAGGGACAGGGGTGAGGTGGGTCTCTGCTGAGACAGGCTCTGGGCAGCCTCACACGTGCTGTTTGGGCAGTCACCCCCAGGGCGGCGGCTTGTGCTTACTCATTCTGTTCTTCTTCCCTGATACTGGAAGGGCCATGTGGGGAATTCTGCCACAGGAGGTGCAGGGGTGGTTCCAGAAAGGTTCTTAGCTCTTAAAACAATCCTCAGGGAGATCTGGTGCTCTTCTGCCCCCTACCATCGGACATTGGTAGGTAAGGCATGATGCCTGGGCTGCCCCGGGCCGAGGGTGGCAGCATGACAAAATGGCAAGAGCCCAGGCCTTGGGGGTGCCACCGAGCTGCTGAATCACCAGCCCTGTAGCTGCCGGACCTTAGCACACATCCTGGTCTCCTGCGACCTCAAATCCCCTCCCTCCTGGGGCTCTTAGCATTCTGTGACTGCAGACACAGCCTCCTAGTTGCTAAGACCTGCTCACACATCCCCCTAGAATCCGTCCCTTTCTATGCTGAGCATGGAGTCAACCCTTCCTGGGCCAGCTCCATGGCCTTCGGAATGCCAGGCCCCTGCCAGTGGCCTGCTGGTCCAGTCTGTTGGCCCAGAGGGTTCATCTCTAGTTCCCAGCTGTTGGATCTCGGGAGACACAGGAGACAGCAGGCCCTCCGTCCCCTGTCCCTGTGGTCCCTGGAGATCCCAGGCGGGGTGCCCTGGGCGAGACACAGGAGACAGCAGGCCCTCCGTCCCCTGTCCCTGTGGTCCCTGGAGATCCCAGGCGGGGTGCCCTGGGAAGGTCGCTCTCCTTTCCCCTGTGTCACTCAGGCCACTTCCTGCTCCACATTCCAACGTAGAGCCAGGCGCTTCTATGAGCCTCCTACAGGCCTGGACATGTGGGTTCCCTCACCTGGACACGGAGTCTGTCCCTCCACCGCCCACATGCTTAGGCCAGCTGCTCCGAAGCCCGCCGGCCTGGGGCGGAACCCTCCTTGGCTCCGCTCAGCCTTCTCCGGGTCCTCCTGCCAGAGAAAGGAGTTGATGTTTTCCATTTCCTCAAGTTCATTGGCATTTGTTTGTCCTAAGGCGACTCCCCTGCCCTTCCTCGGAACTCTGGGGTGTGCTTAGCCTGTTCCAGCCCCAGTCCAGGGACCAGGGTGGACGTGGAGGCCATGTGATTCCCACACAGGGACCAAGTCCCTCACCTCCTTGCCCACAGGGCGGCTTGGGCCAATCCAGGCAGCTCAAGCTACCTGTGCGCGCCCTGCTTTCTCCTCAGGGAGGGAGCGGGCAGAGGCGCTTTGTGGGTGGGTTTCAGGTCCTGGGGGGCTGGCCCGGCTTCCTGGGAAAGGCTGTGAAGGAGGCAGGCGCCTGGTGGGATGGAGGCACGCCCGAGGGGGGTAGGTGGCCCCTGTGCTCTGGGCTCTGTGCTGGGTACTCACTGGCCCAGGGCTGAGCTCCATTCTCCAGCTATCTGTGCAGCGTCCTACCCTGCGGGGTCGCTGTCCTTTCTACCGAATTCCAGGGATGGGGTGGCAGGACTTTGCCATCAGCCGAGCTCAATGGCAGAGTTGGGGTTCACCAGGTCTCAGGGGGCACCCATGGATCCCCCTGCCACCTTCTCCACCAGGGGGGACTCCAATGTTTATTTCAATGTTTCTTTCCTCCACTGAATGGGGGCTCCTCGTGGGTGGGAGCTGTATCAGTTCACCTGGAACCCCCAGGTGGGTGACAGTACCTGTAGACTCCAGGAGTTTTAACTGCCTGTGGAGGCCGAACTGGGCCAGGGTGGGTGAGGATGTGAGTGCCAGGCTGAGTGCCAGCTTTGTCCTGTAGGGCCGGGGCCCTGGAGGGACATACAGGGAAACGAAGGCAACAGTGATTGGGGCCCTGTTTCTCTTCTTCTCCAAAGCAATCAGCTTGGACACGACTCACAGCATGTGGGCCCCGCAGCCTGTGTGGGGTCTGAGGGCTCCCCATCGCCCATAGGCGGGTCCACCTGGGTGTGCCAAGCAGCCTCTCGCCTGCACCTCTGGTCATCATCTGGGAAGATAAACTATCAGCATTGGGATTTCGGCCCAAACCTTGTCAGGGATCACCCTTGGCACCTGTGGGATTAGGGGCTGGCCCTTCCTGGGGGAGTACAGAGGGGACAAGAGGAGGCTCCGCCTGGGAGCGGGCGCTGGACCAACTCTGCATGTCCGGTACCGGGCTCATCTTCGCTCACAGGCTCACGGAGGACACGTGGCAGCCAGGGTTTAAACCCACAGCCGCCTGAGGCCAAAGCCCCGTTCCTGGTCCCCCACCCCCCATCGCCGCAGCCCCCAGTGCCACCAGCTTCCTGTGCAGAAGCTTCTGCAACATGTAGGGTCAGACTTGAGAAGGATTGGGTGGTGGGCTCTGATGGTTGGATTGTTATTGAACCCCAGAACCACCTGATCCAATGGCCCCTTTTGTGATGGAGGGAAAGAGGGCCCAGAGCAGCCGACTGACGTGCCCAAGGCCCCCTGCCAGCTGGCCGCTGGGACAGGACCAGGCCTGGCTCTGCTTGGGCTGAGCTGGCACCGAGTGTCCGGTCTGTGCTTGGCACCCGTCACTTATCTTCCCATCGCCCCAAGGTTCCCTGGTGCGACACACATTCAGGGACTGTCCTTATGACCCTCCCACTTCACGCCTTGTGTCCTGTCTGTCTAGCTCGGTGGCCAGAATAACCCAGATCAGGTGCCCAGACACCGAGCGTAAGAAGCCATTTTCCTCGGCCCCCTTTGCACTGTGTGTGTGTGTCTCTGTGTGTGTGGTGGTGGGGTGTTCTGTGTCTCTCTGTACTGTGTTGGGGGCACAGCCTGAACTTTGCCCAGCGCTGCACACACCGGGGCCTGGGCTTGGGCTAGCGGAGCTCACCCAGGGCTGACTTGGCATCCTCCCTGAGGCTGCCTGCCCACATGGCCACCCCACTCCACCCTCGCCCACAGCCGACGTGTCCTGCCCTCGGACGAAGGCTGCTGCCTGCCTGGGTCCTAATTGTGTCCCAACCTCAGCAAACCCAACTGGAAGTCCAGCAATTGTGGTCCTTGATCCTCCCTCTGCTGTCCTGCAAGTACTGGTTTGGAGATTGATGGACGGGCATGAAATTGCCATCTGGAGAAAGCACAGGCAGGGATATAAATAGGAAAGAAAGCCTGACTCTGGAGTCAGATCCTTTTGGGGTGTGGACGTCTCAGACCAGCACGGCCCAGCTGCTGAGACAGGCCCTGGTCAACGCCCATGCCGCATGATGGAATGACCCTTCTTCCCACCAGATACGTTGAGTAGCCCAGGTTCTGATAAGCCAACCGCCCGCCGGCTTTCCTGACATTGCTGTCACATTTTGATGGCTTATCTTATGAGGGAGGTTAACCCAGGGCACTAATTAATCCAGTCTTTTCCTGTTAGTGTCAAGCTCTTAACACTGGCCGCCAGACACCCTTCTCTTTCCAGGATGAGAACTGTATCTCTAGCTTCAAGTGGGTCTCGGTTTTTCCACTTTAAAAATGTTGGTAAAAAAGAAGATTGTTTCACGACACATAAAAAATGATATGAAATTCGAATTTCAAGGCCCACAACTGAGGTTTTGCTAGAACACAGCCTTGCCCGTCATTTGTTATTACCTGTGGCTGCCTTCACCCACCACCACAGACCTGAGTGGTTGTAACAGAGACCGTATGGTCTGCAAAGCCAAAGTATGTCCTGTCTAGCCCTTTACCAAAAAACTTCCTGATGTTTCTAGGATGTGGACCTGAACGTTAAGGGCTGTGTCCCTGTGAGCCTCCCCTGAGAATATCGGTTACTTTCCCCAGAAAAAGGCCTGGATACGGAAGCACACACCTGTGTACACAGCTTGAGGGGGTGTGGCCTGCCAGGAAGGCGAGCCAATGCCCCCCCACTCCAAATCCATGGATATGGGTGCTTCTTAATTGAGGGCAGCTTTGCCCCCAGGGGACATGTGACAATGTCCGGAGATGCTTTTCTGTTTTTTTTTCTGCAGACAGACTGCTACTGGCGTGTAGTGGGTGGAGGCCAGGGATGCTGCCCAACTTCCTACAGCGCACAGGGCGACCCCCAGAGACTGGTCGGGCCCCAAATGTCAGAAGGCTAAGGCTCAGAGCCCTGCGAAGAAACCCAGTTCCAGCCTGCGGGTGAGTCATCAGGCCGGACCTGCTTCCCTGGTGAGGGGCGAGATGGAGCTGGACAGGGCAGAGACGGAGTGAGGGGTGGGAGGCAGGCCCCACCGGGAGCGCCCAGGCTGCAGGTGATGGGGGGTCGCTCTGACAGCCCTAAGCCTTTGGAGGTGCCTCTCGGACACCTGTGTGCCAGGCCTTGGGCCCCACGGTTAGGAGCAGGGTACCAAAGGAAGTTGGATCATGCTGTTGGTTCATTTTAATGATACTTGAGGGACAAAAATGACCCTATGGATGGCAGATGGGCTCCTGCCCACCATTGCCTCCCCACCCCCGATCCTTGCTACATGGTGCCCATGAAAGTCCCTGGAAGGCCCTCTGTTTGTTTGCAATGGGAAGGTCCTTTTGCCCTTTAATGCTTCTAGTCACTCATTCAGCACAGATGTCTATTCCTCTGAAAGCCTCTCTCCCTCCCGCCCTTTCTCCCTGCCTCCTTCTGCCCCCAGAATTAGGGCCTCCTCTGGGCGCACACACACTTTGCACAAGCTCCTTATGCAGCATCTCGGGGTGCACTGCCGTGAGCTGCTGAGGGACCCCTCCCAGGCAGGGCTTGTGCTCTGTTCCATTGGTAGCTGCCAGGCTGATGCGTTTTCGCTCTCTGATGACCGAATGGGAACCCGGAGCGACCTGACATCATGTGGGACCAGCATATGGGCATATGAAAGAGGCTGGCTTAGGATGGGAGATGGCCGCAGGCTCCAGCGAGCTGGTGGAGGTTTCTTGGCGCTGGCCGGCCGGCCGTGGGACGAAGGGCAAGGCTGCTGCCCTGGGCTGGAGGGGCAGCGCAGGCATTAAGAGCTCTCCTCTGGGTCACGCTGATGAATTTTCCAGAACTCAAGTGAATCCAGAGCAGGCTTTACAAGCTCTGAATGGCCAGAAAGAAGCATGGGTTGTGTGGAGACCAACGGCCTGCTCCAGCCAAGCGACATGATTCATTTTCAAGAAAGTAGTTCTTGGCTCTGTTGCCTGTTCTCTCTCCGTTTGAAAGTCCATTAAGACATCCTGGAGGCTTGAGGACATTTTCCGGCAGACTGGGCTCATGCTAGGCTTTAGAACAATTATTGTGTCGCGGAGCCTCTGGCTTTTACCATAAAATGACTGGTTCTATCACACTGGGGACCCAAATGCAGCACACAGCGGTGGTGGGGGGTGACCAAAGTCATCTAGAGTGTGAGCCCCTTCACCCAGCAAATGGGGGGACCCGGAAAGCAGATCCAAAATGGGTGGAGCCTTTGGGGCCAGCTCAGACTGCCCAACCAGCGATGGACATGAGAGCGAGCCTGGAGTAAGAGCCCAGGACTGGGCAGTTCCTTTACGGCTACACGGCCGTGGGAAGCAGCTGGCCTGAGGTGCCCCATCTGTACAAAGAGTGTCTGCTACTCCAGTACGTTACTCATCACAATCACATGGCAACTCCTCAAATGTGCAATTCCTGGGCTCCAGGATCTGGGCTCCCCTCGGCAGGACGTCTCCTCAGCAGGATGTCCGGGGTGGAGCCCAGGAATCTGTGTTTCAGCCTGTCCTAGCTGACTCTGGCCCTGCCGCGGTGCTGGCTTTGGGACGACACTGGCCGGGGACATCAGAGCTCTGTGTGTCGAGGGAAACGTCCCAATCCTGGGCCGTGTGCTTGGTAGCCACTAGCTACCTGTGGTCACCAGACATTTGCAATGTGGCTAGTGCAACGGAGGAACTGAACTTTAAGTTGCACTTAATTGTAATGAATTTTAAATTGATATTCAAATAGCCATGTGGAGCTAGTGGCTATGACACTGTACATCACAGTTGTAGAACCGCCAGGCTGGTTAGGCCCTTGGTGGCAGGGGGCACTAAACAAGAGCCAGGTAAGAACGTTCCAGCTGAGACTTAAGAGTATGTACTCTGCGCTTGTCACCAGAGAAGCTCCCAGTTTATTCCATTTCATCCTCACCTGAACCCAGGAGGTGGGAGCTGAACTTCAGGGGGGATAAGGAAATTGCCCAAGGTCACAAGAACAGACAGGATTTTTATACAGGACATTGTTTGTCTCGCAAATCATCAAAGAATCCTATTGCAATGTAAGTAGAATAGAGTCAGCTATTTTACGTGTGGGCATTCAGGAACTCTCAGACAGTGTCTTTCTTCAGAATTGGAAAAGTAAAAGAAAATTCCTAAAACCCTATAAAACAATAGGACCCCCAAAATCTGGCCATCTGGTCTACCTGCCTCTCACAGCGTCTGTGTGCAAAGGAACTGTCCACTTTCCAGAGGCCTCCATGATATTCCAGAAGCCCTGTAACAGTTCCTGCACTGTGTCAGGAGGCTGACACCATCCAAGCTCACCCTCTGGCATTCTGCTCAAATGGTGGTCAGCTGGACTCTGTATCTGTGTGTCCTACCCCACCCTGAACCGGCCTCTGCCAGTTCAGGGCCCCCTACCTTCAGATCGGCATGGCTGCATGCCCTTAGTCAGCAGCTGGCCCTGTCAGTGGAGCTGGGGTGAGACACGTTATTGGCCTCCCTGTATTCCAGCCGTTGAAAGCAGTCTCTCTGAGGAGAACGCGAGCTGTCTCAGTGCCTCCAGACGCCGCCCCCACCCCCCACAAATTGCTCATCAGCGAGGGTAACTGAGACTCCCTGCCGATTGACTCACTCAGCCTGGAGGGCACAGCAGACGGTGCAGTCTTTTGGAGCAATAAGTCATGTCCCAAAGAGGAGGAAAAGTAGGTCAGCCGTGTGAATTAGGCAATGAGTTGACCCCACAGGCCCTCCTGCCTCTAAAGCTAACACTTTCTCAAATGCACCCAGCGGCCTCTCAAATTCACACCTACATGTACATCTGAACATCAGCCTACACTTTCCTTCTGAACAAGCAGTGTGGCTTTCTCTGACCTTGGCTGAAGCCACAGGCGGTCTCAGCATAGGAGAGAGCTAGTTGGGGTGACCAAAGCCATGAGGGTGTCAGGGTGTAAAGATAGAGACTAAAAGTCAGAGACACAACCGTGAAGCTGGGAAAACCTGGTCTAAATTTCAGGCTGGACGGCTCTCTCCCATCTCTAAGCCTTAGGTTTCACCTGTGAAACAGCGGTGGCAGCATCTGTCTTCCAGGACGGTCACAAGAATCACAAGCGGTGCTGTGTCACCTTCCTACACTGCATCCGGCAGGTACCAGACACTCAGTGCATGGGATCTCGTGTTTGGATGTTGCCATTATTTCTGAGCCGCGGTACATGGGCATGGAGTCTGAACCAGCAGCCAGGGGCGCACGGCTCTCACTACGGCTTTGCCACACCCTTTGTCACACATGGCGCTGTGATCTGGGGCAAGACTTGGCTTCCTCGTGTCTTTCTTCTTATTCCAGTGAGTTTCCTGTGAATTACAAAAGAAATGATGAGTCTGAAGGCATTGTATCAACTGTCAAGAACAAGCAATTCAAAGGAAATAGTCACCTTCATTGGATAATACCTGTCGTTTTTCTGTGACATTAACTTAAGATTGATCTTCAGGCAAATGTAATCATTGCCCCCAAAAAGCCTTAGTCAACCCAATTTTAAATCTATAGTTAATTGTTTAAATTTGTTTAAAAAGTAAACAAAAGAGCTGGCCGAGTGGCGCATCGGTTAAGAGCTGGCGTGGGACGCCAGCGGCCCTGGTTCAGATCCCACACATGAGGGCCAGTGACACTGCCCTCTACAGCTAACAACAGCTCCACCTGGAGCTGGGCTGCACGAGCCCCAGCGATGGATGGTGTAGGCTGCAGCCCCTGCTGCAGTGGGCTGCCATAGGCTACAGTGAGTGGCCGGCAGCCAGCGTGAGCTGCCAATAGCTGCGGTGAACGACTATCCAGAGGCTGGCGACTGATCTGCCTCATCCGGGAAGAGCGCAATGACGATACCAACATGAGCCAGTGAAGCAACATCCTCTGCAACTAGACTGAAGAACAACAACAAAAAAAGACAGCAACTTGTCTGTTCCCCTTCCCTGATTCCCCAGTGCTGTTCCCCCTTCCCCTGCAATTTCCCAATAAAATCTTAAAAAAAAAAAAAGTAAACAAAATCCCAGCATGCTTTGTATCCAGGGTGTCCAGTTGCTGATCTGAATGGAAGTCAATAGTTTGCTTGCAAATGCAGCCCAGATCTACTGGGGACAGGAGACAGCGCGCCTCGTGGCCCCAGGTGCCCTGGTTTGATTCCGTGATGAGGACACTGCCCTCCTGGGTGCTTGCTGAGAACTAAAGTGATAGTGTTGGTACTTAGCCCGCCTCTGGGAGCCCCACCAGCTTTGACAGTCCACCACTGGATGCAAATAAAGGGCCTGGTGGTCACCAGCACTGAATCTTACTACAGTTCAAGGCCTGTGCACAGCGCTGTGCGTGTGTTACACTTTCCCGGAGGACATCTGGGTGATAAGGACAGGATACCCAGTAATTGGGCACGGGGGGAGGGGTGAGACGAATTTGTTCACATAAAATTATCTCCTTGCTCTGCTCTGAAAACATGCTGAGTTTTGAGGGGGCCACAGACAAGAAGAACCCTGGGAAGGTCTCTGTGGTTCTGATGCCTGTGCAATGGAAGGAGAGTTAGTATTTCCCCAAATATCCACCCAGTGGATTTCTGCTGTCCTCTGGGCCCATCTAGAATCCCTGCTTTTCCATATGACAGCCCCTCAGCTACCTGGCGACAGCTGTGCAGGAAGGACGGTTTCTTAGGAAAGCAGATGGCTTTTAACTGGATGAGGGTAAGATCCTCTTCCCGCCGGCCCTCCACGCCTCCCCCCCTCCCCAGGGGACACATCACTGAAAGGCTCCGGGGAAAGATGGCGGCCGGCCCCCCAACCTCAAGGAAGTGGAAGAACGTCAGGTACACTCAGGGTGAAACCAGTGGGGGGCTGACAGATGTTTAATAACTGACTCAGGAAAACAGCCCAGATTTGAAGCGTTTGCCAATTTCCATGATGTAAATACTTTTACCATGACTGATTTTAAGCCATCAACATGAGGACCACAGAACACAGAGCACATGGCCAGCTGTTTCGAGCTGGTACCAGCCAGCTCCGGCCCACCAGTGGACCTCTCCTAACATCTGGCAAATGGACAGACCTGAGGCAAAGCAGTCAAGGTCAAGGTTATACCTTCAGAGACCTGCAGAGGTAAGAGAGGGACAGTCCGGTGGCCCAGTCCCTGCTCAGTGGGGAAGGGGCTGTCTCCAGCTCTGGAATTATTACCAGTGTCCAGAATTCTGAGAGTCTGCGCTTTGTATGCTGGTCAGTTCAGGAACAAACACGCCACCGAAGTCCCCTCATCCTGGCCAAAGCCTGACTGATATTAACAAACGTGGGGTGAGTGCCTTCTGTGTGCCCGGTTATAAGGGCATGTGTTATCTCACTGAGTCCTCAGGTCAGCCCATTTTTCAGACAAGGAACCCGAGGCTCAGAGAGGCCAAGTGTCTTGGCCGAGGTATGCAGTCCGCTCGGAGGAAGACTTCTGTTCTTGCTGCCTCTGTCTCATAAGTCAGGGCAAGGAGTCAGCATCTGTCCCTGGGGTCAGTGCGGCAAGAGGAGCAGTGGGATGGATGGTGACGCTGGTGCCCACAGCTCAGGGCCGGTGAGCAGCCGGCGAGGTGTGTGTAGGGCGGGAGTGGGCGGAGGCGGGAGAGAGACAGAACCGCCAGGGACGCCCTCCTCCCTCCCCCACACCCACCGGCCCAGAAACTTCGCAGCTGTCCTGCCTGGGGAGGGGAGCCAGGCCGCTGCTGTTGAGGCCTGCAGGAGTGGAAAAATCTGCAAGCTGGGTTCTGCTGGTTTCCATTAAAACAAATCTCCTTGTTGACAAAAACAAGGAGCGCCCAATCGACGCCAGCATTTGCTGTCGGCACGCTGCCTTTATTCTCCAGCAAGGAGCTGGGTCCTGTGTGTTCCCAACTGGCACAAGCCTTTGGGCTTCAAAGGGGGAAATTCCTCGCTGGGTGGGGGCTTTGGCGGGGTGCCTGGTGAGTGGAAGTGCCCCCAGCGGGGGAGCGGCCTGGAGATGCCCGGGCCCAGGGTCTCGTTAGCGCTGCACAGATTCTGTCTCCTTTCCTTGGCACAGAGTCTGGATTTTCCTAGGCTGAAAGGTGGGACGTGAATGCCCAGTGGACAGTCATGGCAAGCCCGGCTGCACTGCCAGTGTTTTCCGAGTGCAGGCAGGTTGGCAGGCCTGAGATGCCACTGATGAGCTGTGGGCTCACGGTGCCCGGTACCCAGGCAGGAGGCACCATGCGAGCCCCGACTCCAGCGGGGATTCAGCTGGTTGCTCCCACCTTTGAGTTTTGGGTCTTTAGATGGGGAAGTGGGAGCCTACCTTGTGCAGCGTATGTGTGCCCTGGGGCTGCCCTGACAAAGGACCACAGACAGGGGCCTTAAAAACGAAAGGAATTTGGCCGGCCGAGGGGCACGGTGGTTAAGCGCTGGCTTGGGATGCCAGTGGCCCAGGCTCGGATCCCACATATGAGGGCCAGTGACACTGCCCTCAAAAACAGAAACAAAAACAAAAACCCAATAAAACAGGAATTCATTCTCTCCCAGTTCTGAGGCCCAAAGTCTGAGATTGAGGTGTGGGCGGGGCCGTGCTCCCTCAGGAGGGTCCTTCCTTCCTTGACAGCTGGTGGATGTGTCACTCCAATCCCCGCCTCTGTCTTCCTATTGCCTTCCTTCTCTTCTGTTTATTTTTGCATTTCCCTGTGCCTTCCTCTTCTAAGGGATGGCATTCAGGGCCCAACTAAACCACGACCATCTCCTTATCTCCAGGCCCTTAACTTAAGCGCATCTATGCAGACTCTTTTCCCAAATAAGGGCACATTCTCGGGTTCTGGGGATTAGCGCCTGGACCTGCCTTTGGGAGTCACTGTCAGCCTCCCACAGCCAGACTTACCTGGGGTCCCCCAACATCAGCTCTGCGCCCACTCCTTCCAGTGCTCCCACCCTGCCCCATCAGGCCCTGAAAGTCAGTGCAGATCCCACAGGCACCAGTCCTGCTGGTAGGTGGCAAGGGGGTGGGGGAGGCCATGTATCCGTGTATCCTGGTTCTGAATGAATCCTGACTCTCCACTTGGGGGCTCCACGGCCTGGCGCCCATTCATAAATGCACCGAGTTTGGATTCTCACCTGCAAATTGGGGATGTTCTTTGTGTTGTGGCGTGAGTGAGGAGTGAAAAGGCTGCTGGGCGTTAAGTCAGTTTCCTGCCCCTCCTTTCTTGCCCTCTTCTTGCTACCCCAAGTCACGTGCATCCTCGGCAGCCCAGCTCCGGGACCACGCTCAAAGATCTGGAGGAGCGAATGAATTCGATTCCTGGGTTGGACTCCAGTTCGGGAGACTCATTTTCAATCCTATATTCCCTTTTATTTCCTCTTATGGAAGAAAAGCTAATCTGGGAGCTATTTCCATTAAAAATATTGGTTTAATACTAAAAATGAAAACAAATAAAACCTGGCCCTACTGGGAAAAACAGCAATCCCAGACAGTGTTGGCACGCCCGGGCAGTGTGCCGTCGCACTCAAGGTCCCGCCGAGCTTCCTGTCCTTGTGCCAGCCTGAGCCCTGCCGCTGGGACCAGCTCTCAGGACGCGGGGAATGCCTCGGGGTTTCTGCCCGTGCATGGAGTCCCAAGCAGGTACCACTGACCCTTGCTCCAAACCACAGCGGCTCCGGTGTCTCCTCGGCCACAGACATGGGGAGTACGGGGAGATTCCAGGCACAGAGACCTATTTTGTTGTGTCTAGGACTGTGGCGGGTGGAATGGTGGCCCCCTGTGCATGTGACCTGTTTGGAAAAAGGGTCTTTCCAGGTGCAATTAAATGAAGGGTCTTGAGATGAACAGATCATTTGGGTTACCCAGGCGTGCCCTAAGTACCATCCGAGTGTCCTTGTAAGAGAGAGGCAGAGGGAGATTAAATCAGGCACACAGAGGGGGAGGCCCTGTGAAGACAGAGCAGAGGCTGGAGTGAGGCGGCCACAAGCTCAGGACCACCTGGGGCCCCCAGGAGCTGGGAGAGGCAGAAAGGACCCTCGTCCAGGGCCCCTGATGGGAGTGACGCTCTGGTGACACCTGGATTTCAGACTTCTGACCTCTGGAGCTGGGAGAGAACACATTTCTGTGGTTTTAGTCACCCGGCTTGTGCTCTTGTGTTTCAGCAGCCCCAGGATGCCACTACAAGGACCAAGACGAAGTTGGCATGGCCACAGACTGGAGCTTTTTAACAATTAAGCATGGCTGTTTCGAAGAATGGGTGGGTGTGTCCACACATTGGAGTGGCTTCCCCTGGACAGGGAGGGGCCGGGGCACTCAGCTATGGCCATCAGTAGCTAACACTCTTGCACGGGCACCCAAGAGTCTGGGTCCCAAAGGAGGGCCTGGGAGGCCCCTTGCCACTCAGTGCAGGTGGGAGCAGGCCCCTGTCGCCTTGATGACAAATTCTTCTGCTGTTGACACACTGTTTCTCCTGCTGTCACCTCTGTCTGTGCTCACAGACCCAAGAGGAGCAGAGAACGCTGTGGCCTGTGGCACACCCTGCTCAGATGGGGCCTGGGTGCCCACAACACCTCCACCTACTGGCTAACCTGCTGAGGCCTGGAGAAGCGGAGGGAACAGGAGGCATGGAACCTTTTGAGCACGCGCTGTATGACCGGAACAGCCCACGAGCCATCGCAAATGACGCTCACACAACCTGTGAAGGGAGGCTCTCTTGGCCCCATTTTCCAGATGAGAAGCTGGGGTCAGAAGGCCCTTTGCTCCGGGCTCCACGGACACTTCCACCCAAAGTGGGGTCACGTGCCGGCCCGTGGGGAGGATCCAATGAGATCCTGATGTGGGGTGACATTACAGGTACCCTAGAAATGCTATTTGAAACCAGAGAGTAGCCTGGGGATGGCTGGGCAGCTCTCTCCACCTACACAGGTGGTTCCTCACAACAAGCATTTTTCCAACTGACGTTTTTCCTGGGCTGCAAACTCCACCTTGTCTGTAAAACATTCTCCTGGCAGTAATGTGCCCAGCTCGTCCCAGGCTGGAAGACGGATAACCACACGACACTGAATAATTGCAAATTTCCCCTACAGTCCGATTGGTGTCCGTTGTAGGCTGCTTTCTCTGGAAATCCCATTACTTGGCAAAGTTTACTGGCCCCTGGTGGGAACATTGAAGCTCAGGAAAGCAGCCTTTGTGCGCTGACACAGAAACAAAGCCGTGTTCGAGGACCAGGGAGATGGCCGGGTGCACGAGGGACGGCTGGGCTGCCTTACCCGTCGCGGTGGCCGTCATGGGCTCTATGATTTATGCTGCCTTGTCCCTATGCCCCAGAGGGGCAGTTCCTTGGCCCCTGGGGCTCCCCAGCTCCCTGGCCTCCGGGATACCCCACAGCCATGATAAGGACTGCAGCCTCCTGGGAGGCTTGTGTGCTTGGTCTGCATGATGCCGCCCGCCCACCCTGCATGGATCTCGTGCAGGGTTGGTGGTCTGGTGTTGCCTTGTCCCAGATGTGAGCTCTGGGGGGACAAGCAGCTCCTTTGCTGGGTTCTGGGTTGGGCAGCCTGGAGGTGGGCAGGTGGAGGAAGAAGCCTCACGTCATGGAGTTGTAGAGTCTTCGACATGGGTGGAGGGCTCCATGGGTCAAGAATTTCAGATGAACTCATGGGGTCCGGGAGTTGAGTGTGACAAGGACCAGAGCATATGGCCTCTCATTCCTGTGCCCTGCCGGCTCTTCCCAGCACAGCCGCAAGTGCTCTCTGTCACAAACCGGATCCTGATCTGGCACAAATCTGGGTCAGGCCACAGATGCTGAGACTAGACCCAGGGGGCGCCCTGCTGGAGGTGGAGGGAGACATGAACACGACGCCGCGTGGCCCGGCTCCCACCCATGTGGATGCATGAACAGCTGTCAAAAAGACTGTGACCCTTCCCCTGCACACCCGGTGCTCAGGACACAGGCCCAGGGCACCTCCTTCCCAGGAAGGGAGGGCGTGTTGCTGTGGGCAGTGAGGGGCAGGAGTGGGAGACAGCTATATCTTAGCCTGTGTTCTGCCCCCCACACTGTGCCCACTCTCAATCCAGTGTGGATGGTGTCACAGACCACACACTCAGCTCCACGTGTCCAGGCTGGGAGAGCGGCCGGGGCAAGATGCCATCACAGGTCCCTCCCCCTGGACACTGTCCTGCCCCACCCCCTTGGGGCCACCTCAGGGCCCCAATGGCCCGTGAGCTTTTGGAGGGCAAGCAGACACCTCGGTTCTCCACCCCCTCTGCTGGCTGTGAGGGGGGCTGGAGGGAAGGAACCCACTGCCCCAGAGGGAGGGCGACCCTGGGAAGGGCCGGCCATTTCCCAGCTGCACAGTGACTCTGGGAGCTGGGTGTCCCCTTTAGACGGGAAGGTGGGAAAAGACACATAAACCAAGAAGAGGGCAGCGCTTGGTGTTTGTCATGGGCACTCTGTTGAGAGCCACAACCCTGCCACTTAAAAAATAAGGGACAAGACGTGCAGCAATGGACAGGGGAGCTGGGCAGTGAGAGTCCAGGTGTGAAGCTCGGGCACACCTGGCACCGGGGAAACATACAGCAATGGGCGGTGGTACTTTGGGTCGACCGGGGGTGTGCAGAGCCCTGGACCACAGTGGGTCCCTTCCGTGGAGGAGTGATATGTGTACGCACAGGGTCGGCTGGACTGCACTCTGGCGTTAACTATGGGAGATGAGGAAAGCACACCTGCAAACAAGCAGCCACGCCCCACACAGGTGTCAGCTGCTGGGGCCCATGTGCAAAGGGCTGGGTGTCATGCTCACTGTGGACCCCTAGAGCTGAGAAAGGAATAAACAGCTTTCATATTACCTGCTGTTCTAATCATTTGTGAGAGGGTGGAGCGGGTGGTGACGCTGCCTTTGGGGTCAGCCCCCTCCGGTTATCACTGGGCAAGGTGAGCAGCATCGTTCTTGCCCAGAGACAAACCTGGGTTCAGACCCTGCTTGCCCATAGATGAGCTGGTACCTTGGGAGAGTTCCTTACCCTCTCTGATCCCTCATTGGTAAAGGGGACAAATGCTATCATTCCCTACTGTTGCGTGTGACCTGATCAGGTGTGGTTTAAAGTGGAGGTGAGGGCCCAGCACAGCCGAGCCCTTACAGATGGCTGACGTGCACTGTTGCCCCAGAATTCTGCTTGTCTTCTGCAGTCCGGGCTGCCCAGTTTGGGGTTTTTTTCTCTGAGTTTTCTGGAGGGATAGAAACTTGCTTCTCTCCCCAAATCCAGGCTTGGATGACGTGGAAACCCCGTTTATTGGCTAGGACAAGCCATCGTACCCCTTGCTCCCCAGGAGAGGGTAAAGGTGAATGTCCTGTCTGCTCAGAGCCGTGAGAAGCAAGTCTTGTGACTGAAGGTCAGTTCTCTGGGGGGCCTGGGTGGTCACCTGACCTCCAGCTCCTGAGGGACCACCTGTGCTAACCCAGGCCAAAGCCCTGACACCCATTCTGAGTTCCAGATGCTGGGAGGGCCGCTGATCAGCGCAGAGGCACAGGAGCCTGTCAGAGGGGGTCCATGTGACCCTGAGGAAAGGAGGGAACCCTGAAAGTCCGTGCTGTTTTCTGATAACCAGGCCACTGACCTGTGTCAGTGTCCCTATGTCTTTAGGGGGAGAAGCTGGCCTTCCCACTGGTGGGGGACACTCTGGGGGTCAGGCGGGGCTGCTGGGGGCAGGCTCAGGGGGTGTCAGGTGGGATTTCTCTGTCATTAAGCCACATAGGAGAGTGAAGAACCAGCTGCTCTAGCTTGACCCCCCCGCCCCCCCACACATATATTTACATATGCACACAGCTCAAACACAATTTCCGCTGGTGATTGCTATGACTTATACAAGTTGTAAGAAAAAGTCAAATATCAAAGAAACATTTTGCTTTACTTTATGTGTCTCAAGCTCCCCACGTGTCCCCCCAGCCCTGTTTCCAGAGTGATGGGAATTAAAGGGCATTTGAGGAATTTCATGTCCAGTCTGGGGACTTCACTGGAGACAGGGAGCTGGGGGGTCCCAGCCTTGTCTCAGCGTCGCTGGCTGGATTGTTTATTCAAAGAAGGGATGGCTTAAGGTTTGAAAAACCCTCCTAATTCACCTTCATGCCTCCGCTTTTAAAAAACCAGCACTGCAGCTGTCCCAGAAGGGCTCCGACCAGGGACTCAACAGGCTGTGTCAGGAGGCTCTGGGCCTCAGGAGCCTGATGGGAGGGGCTCCCACATACGGCCAGCAGCCTGGTGGGCCTGGGCTGGAGGGGGACCTCCCAGGGCTCCCAGTAGTCCGAGGCGTGAGGCATAAGGGCAGGGCGCGGCAGTCCCCAGGGATCACACAACCTCACTCCCTTGCCTGCCGTCAGCTCCCCAAGGGCCGTCCAGGAGGAGGCTGAAGCGAGGAGGGGAGAACGGGGGTGCTTGGCCCAGCTCTGCCTGCTGCGCAGTACGCAAGCTCCTTTGGGGACCTCTTGGGGAGTTAGACCCTAACTTGACCAGGACGTCCAATCTGCACTTAGGGGGAAGGCAAGGGCGTGTCCTCCATCAGGGCTGCAGTCTTGGGCGCCCCGATCTGGCGGGATTGGAAGTTCAGTCTCCACCCAGAAGAAGGGCTCTGAACTCCTCCAAGTACAAGAAAAGTTAGGCGGGGTGAGCCGCAACTTGCTTCCTTTAACCCGAAGCGATCAAACTCGGGGCCCCTCCACACTGGTTCCTGGGGCTCGGCCAGGTGCGGGCGGGCCCGTGGGGCGGGAAGAGCGGGGGGCCCCGAGGCCGCCCCCTCGCCCGGCCGCGCGCGCTCGCCAGGCTCCGGGGGCGCCGCGCCCGCCCCACGCCTGCGCCCGCCCCGGGCCAGCCCCTTCCTCGCCGCGGCTCGCCCGCTGTCCCCACCCCCTCGCCCCCGGCGCCCAGTGGGAGGCGGGGGCCGGCCTGGCCGAGCGCAGCGTCGGGCTCTGATTTGCTGCGGGCGTTGGGGATCGACAGTCTCGGCGGGTGCCTTCCAGGGGAGAGGGAGGGAGGAACCCGGGAAAAAGTGCTCGGCGCCCCAGGCGAGGTCCGCACTCCGCGTCCCCACGGCCGGTGCAGGACGTCGCTGGAGCAGAGCGCCCACGGGGAGCGCGGCGCGGGGCGGCCAGGGGAGGCGCGCAGGCGCTGCGGGAATTGCCGGAGGCGCGGGCGAGGAGCCGAGCGGGGCCCCGGCCGCCCCGCGGGCCGCGGCTGACCCTCCTGCCCGCAGGCGAGCGCGCCCGCCGACCGGTCCCGGGAGCCGCTGCCACAAAGAGGCCGGGCCGGCGCCTGCTCCCCATGACGCGCTGAGGCCGGGACGGCCCCGCTGAGTCCGCTGCCCGGGCCGAGCCCGCGCCCCGAGCGTCCCCGCGCCCCGACCCGCGCCCCGCCGGCATGGACGTCCACACCCGCTGGAAAGCGCGCAGCCCGCTGGCCCCGCCGCTGCTCTGGGCGCTGCTGCTGCTGCTGTGGGCGCCGCCTCCGAGCCGCGCAGGTAAGGGCGCCGGGGCGCTGGAGAGCGGGGCGCGGGGGCGCGCGGGGGGCGCGGGGGCGCGGGGCGCGCGGGGCGCGGGGGGCCGCGAGGCTGTCACCTCGGCGCCGGCACGGCGTTTCCCCCTGGGCTGTGGAATGCGCGGGCCGAGACTCCGAATGCCATTAGTTGGGGGCCCTGGAGAGGGAGACTCGCCAGCACAATGCCCCGCGCGCCAAGCTCGCCGGCCGGGTGGGGCTGTCGCGGGAGCCGGGGAAGGGCTGCGGGAGGGATCAGCCTGTCCTCGAGGCCGGCAAACTTTTGTCCTGAAACTTCGCGTTCTCCTGCATCCCGGCTCTGATCGGCACAGCCCTGCCGCAGAACTTCCTCTCCTGAAAACCGGGAAGGGTCGCCCCCTAGAGTCACAGCCCGTCAAATCCGGCAGGGACTCGAGGTGGGGGGCACTGGGGGAGTCCCAGAAGCTTGAGCCCCTAGCGCTGCACTTGCCCCCAAGCACGCTCTCCCTCTGCCTCTAGACTGGACTGGCTTTGCACTTCCCCAAGGAACGGGGCTTCCTGCAGGCCTGGCCACCTGAGTGGTCCTGGGAAGGCCTGGAGGGTGATGGTCCACCAGCCAGCCTTGCTCCGAATCCCACCCCAAACCTCCTGACTTCCTGGGAGGCAGTTTTTCCTGGGTTTGCGGCCCAGAGATGGGTTCCAGGAGGAAAGCCAGGAGAGGGTGTTAAAGCTGTGAGGGATTTAAATGATGTGCAGATGTGGAAGTCCGCCCTTAGAAGGAGCCCTCTCCCGTGGGCGCTAGCACTGGCCAAATGCCTGCCTGGATTGGTGGCAGCTCTGACCCAGCTTTCTGATGGGATAGTGGCTTTCTAAGCATCACCTTTGATGGTTACCTGTGGGATGGGTCTTCACACACCCTCAGATAATGGAGCCCCCGAGTCCCCATTAACAGGTGGGGAGATGGGGCTCAGAGCTGCTGGTGCAATCCGAGGAAATGACAGGCAGCGGGCTCAGTGGACAGCGGCACCAGCCAGCGTCCTGGAGAAGGCACCACTTCCTTGCCCCCTGTGTCTCGTCTCTCTAATTTGAAGACGTGTGGGAAGAATCACTTTCCCTGTTTCACTTAGCAATTAACATATTCTTTCCCTTTTTCCTGGCGCACTGAGTGCTTGTTGGGCCAAGGAGGGTGAGCAGGAATCAGGGTGTCCTGCCCACGGGGCGGCAGGCGGGGGAGCCTGTCTGGCGTGGGAACTGGGGTCTTCCCGCTGGATGCCACCGTCGTGCCCTTGAGCCTGGGCTAGCTGGCTCTGTGCTTCTCCCCAGGTCAGGTGAAGGTGGGGGACCACAGAGGTCCCACTGGGAAGGGCTGGGCAGTGGGGTGGTCGCCTAGGGCCTTAGCCCTGACGCAGCTCCTCTGATGCGCTTTCTCTCGGGAGCTCAGGAGGGAACCCTTCAAGGGGGTCACCACCCCCAAAGTTGGGGCTGGGCAGTGTGCAGAGCGTGCGTTTGCTCCCCAGCTCTGCCTCCCGCCCTGTCCCCTGCTGTCGCTCGGATTTCCTTTCCTAACCCAGGGCGGCCTGTGGGAATCGAAGCCTGGCTGCAGAGCTGGACATTGTGCTTTTGTCAAAGAGACGTTAGAAGCCCGTGAAGAAGCCACCTCTCTGGTGGGTTCCACAGACCTCCCTCCACCCACCGTGCAGGGTGGGACCATTTGGCTGTGCACTTGAGATGCAGGGAGACGGGAGAGGTCAAAGCCAGCACCTTTCCAGCGCTCCATTTTGGGGTTTACCAGATGTTTTCCGAGTTTCTCTGAACATGGCTCTTTTTCCTACCTTCTTCTTGGCCAAGTGTGTGAAGGATTGAAAAGTAAGATTGCATTTGGGGCCGTTTAACATTGTAACGGGCAAAAGAGAGTATGTGAAATGAAACATGACCCCGATATTTGGAAATTGAGGTCATCTCCTCTGCATGTCATTGGTTGGCCCCAGTCACGTGATTGCTTTTTGCAATAATTTGTGGGAAGAGTCATCCAAGTTTGGTGGGACTTGACCGAGATCAAATGGTTAAATTTCCTCTGACTCAATCAAGTTGGCTGGAAAGACATGCTTCCCATCTTCCCCCTGCCCCCTCCCCAGGAAAGAATAGTCGGTGGGAGGAGTTCAGAAGCCAAACTGATTCCCAAAGCTCTCTCCCTCATCGGCTCCAGATTTCAGTGGCTGGCGGGGCTGGAGTGGTGGTCACTGCCCAGCGGCTGTGAGCACCCAGCAGTGGCCATGGCAGCAGAGTCTTCCCCTTGCCAAGGCACAGTCTGGGGTGACGCTGCTCCTGGACTGTTCCTGGGGTGCTGGCCAGAGCCGGCCGTTACCCCACCCTTCAGATATTTCTGGATTCTCACCACAGCCACGCCCTTAGCCGAGCACAGCTGATGCCAGCCTGCCCTGCCCCTGCCTTCTGGTTGTCTGGCCCAGTCTTCCATTGTCCCCGCCTGGGTCACAGACATTGTTGGGTGGAGCCGAGGGGTGTGGGGAACAGATACCCACTGCGCCCCCCCCCCTTAGTAACAGTGACAGTGCAGGCGGACTAGCTTTGAGGTCCTGGAGGGTCAAGGATGAGTCACCGGACCCCTGAGGCACTGTTACTGCACCCACACTGGGTCCCTGGGTTTGCATAGAGGGACAGGGCAGGGCCCCCGCCTTTCTGCGAGGCCATTACACACAGCAAGGATTGTAGATTGTAAGGGATTTGCTGGCACTTACCTGGCCCGTGCTGTGCCTGTGGCCACATCTTCTCACTGGCCCCTCTCGCAGGCCCGAGCGGTGAGAGAGGAGCTGACTGATGTCCCTAGAGGCCCAGGAAATGGGCAGCAGGGACCCCAGATTTGGGGTCTGTCTGACCTCTGTGCCTGGGCCCCGGGTGAGCTCCTCTCTCCTCCTTGCCTGGCCGGGCCACGCCCCAGTGCCGTGGACTTCTCGGAGTTTTATATCTGTTTATCGTCAGCCTTCCCCTGGGAGAGGCCCAGGGCCCTGAGCTGCCGTCCAGGCCTGGGGGGCCAGCCGAAAGTGGCCCCCGGATGAGGGAGGTGTTCCATTTGGCCAGCACAGGCTTTCAGCTTCCTCCTTCCCTCGCTGCCTCCCCCTCTTTTTTCCTTCCTTCCTCTCTCCCCTACTCCTTCTGTTCCCCTTCCCTTCCTTCCCTCCCTCCTTACTCCTGCCTCTGCCCTCTTTCTCCCCGCCACCTCTCCTCTCTCCCTCCCTCTCTCCTTGTTCCCTCCCCCCTTTTTTAAAATTTTTATTGGAAAGCCTTCAAGGGGGACCAGTTGCCTGCAGTCTTCACCATTTCTTGTCTTTAACCAGGTCCTTCTCTCATCTTTACGACCTGCTGGCCCCTGAAGGCTTTTTGCCTTTGTGCCCTGGCCTGGGGGGGTTACAGAAAGACAGAGGTGAAGGTGGCAGGTCCTCGCTGCAGGGGCTCGCAGTCTGAAGGGAGGCACACACGTGGACACTGTTCATGTCAGAGTGTTCTTTAAAACAATCTGAGAGGGTTGTCTCCATTGGGGAGATCTGGGGAAGCTTCCTGGAGGAGGTGATGCTAAACGTGGCCTTTCCTCTCCCCTTGTTCCCCTTCCCTTTATCCCAGAAATGCACCAAAGCGTCTCCTTAGCAGGTGCCCTCATCCACCTCGGGTTTTAGTCTGGTCCTCCCCGTTTCCTGGCAGGACATTCCAGGCTGGGCTGCAGAGTTCTCCTGGGCTGGCCTGCTTCCCTTGGCTGGAAAGCCCCTTGTTAACTTGGTTGGCAGGGCGCCCCCAGCAGCAGACCTGTCCTGGGAGTGCTGTGCCAGCTGAAGTGGCTGCTGTGAGAAAGAGGGAGCATCTGAGGGGGAGGAAATGGGAGATCTGCGGGGGCGTCCTTAACCCTTTCTCCATCCTGCATGTGAGGCTGGGCAGTTCTGCAGACAGACTGACAAGTGCTGCAGGCTGGGCTGGGGGTGTGGGGGACCTGTGCTGGGTGACAGGCAGTTGGGTGTGGGAGGGGACAGTCCTTGGCAATCAGATTTTTGAGCCTCAGGGGCTGTGTGGGCAATTGAGAAGTCAGGACAAACTGAGTCTCTTTTCCTCTGAGAGATGCTCAGGGTTAGCTGGGCTGGGGTCCGGCACTGTGCCTCAGCTCTCCCCTCTGGAAAATGGGGTGAATTGCAATGCTGACGTTGAGGGGTGGTTGTGAAGATGGAGGCGCTGAATGGAAGAGTGTTGTGGGGTGCCTAGTGTATAGTGAGTACCTGGCTGCTATTTTTTGGTGGCATTTTGCAAAAGGAGAAAGCACAGGGTTGCCACAATCGTCTTTCCATGCAAGTATTCCAGAGGAAGCACAGGAGGGCGAGTTGTGTCTGTCCACGGGGGCTCCCGTCCCCGGTGTGACCCCAAGGTCTCCGCCATCCACAGACTGAGTCAGCTTTGGTCTGCTTGGTGGGCCCACTTCTCCGTGGGGTCCTTGTATCGGTCACACAAGGCAACAATGCTTTACAGGTCCATTTGAGCTTGTACATGCATGAGTGTGTGTGTGTATGTGTCAGAGCATGTGCATGTGTGATGTGTCCGGGTATGTGTGTGTGAGTGTACACGTGTGTATAAGCATGCTCGTGCACACATGTTTACACAGTCCCCTGAGGCGCTCCGGCATGCAGGGCCTCGTGTGTTTGGGGAGCTCATGGCAAGGCGACATTTCCCCCCTTACATGCCCCGTCCCCACCAGATGGGTGGTGAGGAGATGAACTGTAGCTACGGAGCCTGCTCGGCCACCAGGAGGCCGTGGGGCCCCCCCACAGGGCCAGCTGGGCCAGCAGGGTCCGGTAATTTGACAAGTCTTTTTTTACTCGCAGGAGGGCGATGTTACATTATAGCTCCTGCTTTCCCCTCTATTTATATTTTCTCATGTAATCCACTCAGCTGATGTCAGCACTTTGCCACATGTTAGTTGGAAGGTTTCTGGCCCGGCTGGAGGTCCCGAGATCCTGGAGGTGGGGCTGGCCTTGGCTTTTCTCATGGGCACAGCATGAAGGCCAGGGCGTGAGGTGATGGTCAGGGGCTCAGACCCTGGCTGGGCACTGGGCGTCCCCTGCCTTGGCTTCCCTATCTGTAAGACAGGGGTGATGCTTGCGACTCCTGCAGGATTTTTGTGAGGGCTCAGTGCGTAAGATGTTCGAAGCGCAGAGCAAACCCCCGTTATTATGCCATTTCTGCTCCAGCACGGCCACAGGCAGTTGGGGAGAGGCTTATAGAATGAATGAACGTGCAGTTGGATGCATGTGGATGCATGGTGTGGGTGATGGGGTCCCTTTGTGTTATAGATGTCACGTGGTCTGAGATGTCATTTCGTCAGCTTTGACTCACTGGATAGTTTTTTCTGGCAGATTCCCAACCTGAGTAACAACCCCACACTCAGAGTAAATGTTGCCACTCTGGTGACTCAGACCTAAGAAATGGAACCACAGTCTGACCCACTTGTTTCCAGCTTTCATTATACAGAGCTCAGGGGCAGCGGCCCGCCCCGTCCTGCCATGTCTCTGTGCATGAAATGGGGGGGGGGTTCCTCTACTTTGATTCCTCGTCCTGTGTTCTTTTGGTGAAATCGACTCTTCCTTCCCATCCTTTCCTGCCAACACCTTGGGAATAGGGATTCTAAAGATGTCTTTATTTTTTTAATAAATGCCACAAAATGACATCAAAATATGTGTGTGTAGCGAGGATGATTTATTTATTTTTTTATGTTTTTATTTTTTTGAGGGCAGTGTCACTGGCCCTCACATGTGGGACCGAACCGGGGCCGCTGGCTTCCCAAGCCAGCGCTTAACCACCGCGCCACTCGGCCGGTGATTTATTGATAGATGTAAAATCTCTGACTCTTGCATTACAAAAATAATGATCTCACACTGAAAAAGAGTTTTAACCTCAATGAAAAGTGGGAGTGACTGTTACCCCTTCTGCCAGCAGGGTACCCGTGCGGGGTACTGTGTGTGGGGCGGTGAGCATGGCTTCCAGGTGTTTCTTTCCTGTGGCGGGTTCCAGGGTGAATTCAGGAGAGGCTGGCCCTCGTGTGGGGAACCCGGAGGTGACAGTGGCTATGTTTGAAGCGCTTCTGGATCTCCATCTCAAGTCACACCTGTGCTGGGCATGAGACAGCAGGTGCACAGGTGAGAAATACGGGAACTGCCCTGGCCCACAGGAACTTCTGGTGCACCGAGCAAATCAGACCCCCAAACAGGTGATTGTATCCAGTGAAGTGCAAAGTTGGACATGGGGAAACAGTCACCAGCAGAAAGGGCACATCACTGGCCAATCAGAGGGAACCGCTGGCCAATCAGATGGAGGCACCTCCCACCAAAGGGGTGCTGGCCAGTCAGAGGGAGGTACCTGCCAGCATCAATAGGGTGCTGGCCAATCAGAGGAAGGTACCTGCGAGCACCAATGGGGCACTGCCCAAGTGAGATCAGCTTGCTTTGCCAGGGCCTGTGGCTTTGGGGTCCCCCAGGTGAGCTTGAATGGACGCGTCCTTTGGTGGATGACACTTTCCCGTGTGTGTCCCTCCTCTGGCTCCTGTGTGTATTTAGCCAGACCAGCTCTGGGGTATTAACCTGTGGCACAGCCGTGATCCTCATGCTAGCCCTGGACTGGGTGGGCTTGGTCCCATCCTGCAGATGTGTAAATGGAGGCTCTGTGAGCCCAGCTGGCACAAAGGAATGACAGTTGCCTTCTGCATCCCGGTGGAAAGCACACCCCCGTTTTGGTGTAGGTCGTTACTGTCATATACACTGACCCAAGTTGCTGTCTCAGAGCCAGGTGAGGGGGGCTCCAGCACCTTCCACTTTTGTTGGCAGTGGGGGACTCCCCAGGGCAGCCAGAGGCCTGTGCGTCAAAAAGAGGTGTGTACTCCCACCCACCCCACCCCCGCCCCTTTCCGCCCCTGATGAGCAGCCTTGGAGCCTTTGTCTCAATTTCCCCTTCTTCATTTCTGATACATAAAAATGTGCACTGAAGTGTGGGGCGCTCGTCTTTTCTGCTGTGGTTTTGTCTTGCTAATCGTTAAAGCCTGCTTCTTTGGGGGGCAGGGGGCTGCAGTGGGACAGCTGTGTACCAAGTGGGCATCTGGGGCCCTGGCCCGTGTGGGTCAGTGACTGGAGCCTATTGTGGGCAGCGGACACAGTTGTGGGGAGAGCTGGCTGGCCCAGAGCCCTGCACAGTGGGGAGCAGTGAAATGGAAGGGTGCAGGAAAGATGGCTGCTGCACAGCCCTGCACCCCAGGTTCAGTGTGATTTGGGCGGCTGGAGCAATGTTTGCGAGGGGCCCTTTGGAGAAATGTGCTCTTGCATCCTCATGGTCTTGGTGGGGAATGAATTTACCGCAATCTGTCTTTATTGTTAGTGTTTTTTCTTTTGCTTTTTCCTTTTCTTTTTTCTCTAGGGAAGAATCTGAGATGCTGAGGGCAGCTTTGGCTTTCTTTTCTGTGTTGTTTCTGGGTTCTCCTCCTGGAGCAGGAGGCCAAAGACACAGCCTCTCGAGTTGGTGTTCCATGTAGACGCAGATCTTCCTCTTTCT
Organism: Aselliscus stoliczkanus; assembly: GCA_033961575.1. Taxonomy (NCBI): domain Eukaryota; kingdom Metazoa; phylum Chordata; class Mammalia; order Chiroptera; family Hipposideridae; genus Aselliscus; species Aselliscus stoliczkanus. The sequence goes on along the minus strand of CM066728.1, from coordinate 115,825,480 downwards.
GAGCTGAGAGGGTTGCAGTGTCCCGGTTTGGTTTGATGCTAAGAAGGAGAAAGTGACACTGCATGTTCTCAGACCTTTTAGACTAGAAGGTGTTCACGTGGAGAAGGTGGGCGAAGAGCACTTTCTTGGATGGAAGCTCAGGAAACAGGATTCTTACATGTAATTACTTTCCAGGGAATTATTTTTGCTATTTAGGTTCATAGTTTAAATAATGGCCGTTCACCCAAGAAAGTACTGTGTGGGCAATAGCTATGATTCAGTTGCACCCTGGGAACCTATGCCCTTAGCATCCTTGTGTGTTCAGGGTGGTGGTGCCAGCATTCAGGAAGGGGCGGGTACAGTGGCTGTGGGCGGGGCGGTGGGCGGGGCTGGGGCGGGTGCAGTGGCTGCGGGCGGAGCGGTGGGCGGGTGCAGTGGCTGTGGGCGGAGCGGTGGGCGGAGCGGTGGGCGGGGCCCTGCTGAGCGATGGCTGGATGCTCCAGGGAGAGGACTCCGGAGACTGCCAGAGGGGAGGGCTTGTGGGAGGGAGATCAGTGTCTTCTCAAGACCATCCTGTCTCACCTGAAACAGGTCGACTGCAGGTTTCAGCATAAATGGTTGTGGGGGGGGGGCTCTACAAGGGGAGGAATGCCAGGAGGGAAGAGAGGTGGTCCCACCTTCAAGAAGCGGTGATGCTGTGGTCTTCCTCTCCTGCCTAGGGGGTGAGCTTGCTCCAAAGGGAACGCTCTGTTATTCTGCCAGGGGTTCTGGGAGGTGGGGAGAGTGAGCTTCAAGACGAGGCCTTCCCTGGAGCAGTGCCAGCCAGGCCTGAGTTGCACCCACCCCCAATCAGCTGGTCCTCACACAACCTGAAGCACCACTGGCCCCTCCGTGTGGACAGGCCCCCACCTCGCTTTCCTGGGCCAGCGCCTGGCCGATTACAAACAGCTGCCTGGCCTGAGAGCAGGATTTACAAACACTGGGGAAGGCCATTTGCCAGGCGCTGGAGCACACTTGGGGGGGGGGTTCTTCTGCAGCCTGGAGAACTGAAGAAGTGGGGGCAGGCCATCAGCTTGACTGTCCTGCAGGCTCTTGGGCTCACTCACCACTGTGCAATCAGGGGGAGATCACCTGGGCGAAGGTCAGACTCTGGGCCTGGGGGGCTAGGGGCAGCTGGGCTCCAGACTGGCCCTGGGGTCCTGGCACTCTCCAAGGCCTCTGCTGAGTCTAACAACTGAAATGTAAACTAAGGCAGAAAGAACATATAACAGGAGGGGCACAGTTGGCTTGAGGATTTTCCCTGAAGGTAAAGAATAAGATTCCCTGGGACTTTCTCCCTCTCCCTCCCTCCCTCCCTCCCTCTTTCCTTACTCTTTCTTTTCTTCCCTCCCTCTCTCTCCTCCCCTCCCCTCCCTCCCTCTCTCTCCTCCCCTCCCTCCTTCCCTCTCTCCTTCCCTCCTCTCCTTCCTTCCTTCCCTTGCTTTCACACATGGTCTTATCCTGATGACATCTTTCCAAGGTAAGAGGTGTCATTGCCTTTTATAGGCAAGACAACCCAGGCCCATAGAAGCCCCACAGCCAGTAAGTGGCAGAGTTGGAGCCTTGAAAATAGTGTTTGTGTCACAGGAATTTGCTTTGTGCCGCCTCTTGGGAACATGCTTAGAGCCTGAGTGAGGAGGGGTCTTGGCTGCATCAGAGGCACAGTCCCTTTTGCTGTGGGGTCTTCATCTCAGCAGCAGGGGGCTGAGAGGGGAGGAGGGTGGTAAGAACTGGGGACCTCCACCCGCCCGCATCTGTCTCCTTGGGCCCCAGTTGGTGGTGGGTGCTGGGACCTTGTCTCAGGAGGAAGCAGTGCTTTTGGGCTCTGTCATTTGGTACCCACTTTCCAAAGCCACCCCGAGTTCTAGGCCCCCCAGTGTGCCCCTCATACCTCGCAGATGAGATCTACGGGATTAGAGTTTGAGCCCTGTGTTCAGCTGCGAGCAGAGTGTTTGTGTAAGGGGTGAGCTGCCTTCGTCTGAGTCATTTTTTCCATTTTAGTGGGAAGGAAAGAGTGATAGGAGAGGGATTATAGCCAGGTAGGTCTTGTCTGTTTAATATCCGTTGACACACGATGAAGGAGACATGTGCGAATCTGTGCCAACACGCCAAACGTTGTAAAGATACGGGTGGGGAGCCTCCCCCTCTGAGGGCAGGGTGGGGATTGCAGTGTCCGTCAGATGCCCCAGGAGTTAGGCTGGTGCAACCTCTCTTGGGTCAGGGAAGCCGGCCCAGGATGTCCACATCTTTAAGCCATCAGCATTTCAGAAAAGCAAAATAAAAAGCCCTGAGAGCAGCAGTGCTCGAAGCCTGATTTCTGAGCGCGCCGTTGATCTTACTAGCCTGTGATGTGTCCAAAAAGCCAGCGCAAGTCTGCAGCCATTCCAGGGACCAGGCTGAAAGGGTTTTCTCTTGGTTTTCCCTTAAAAAGGACCTTGTGTCCTGGAAAATCGTCAAATCCCTCAGAATTGTGCCCACCTCCCCTACTGCATGGCCCGGGGAAAATCCGGGGATTTCAATTTATTTGGGCTTATCCTGCATTTGTGATCCTAGGCATTTCTAGGTGTAGGTCAGGTTAGGAAGCAGAAGTCACAGTGACCAGTGGTGAATTCTGTTCCCTGTAATGACATTGATGCCTAAATTTCAAGATTAGGTATGGGCGTGATTCACCTTGAGGCCAACATCAGTATTGCATCCCCGCTCTCCTGGACATGGAGGAAGCCTCCTGTGGCCTGGGTCCCTGGTGCTACAGCGCTCGTGGTGCAACCTCAGAAATGTCACCTTTCTTCTGTGCCTGAGTGTCTTCAAGTATGAAGCGTTGCTGATGATGTCTACCTCATGGGTTTGTGGTGAGAGTGTGAGGAGGCATTTTGGATCTCTGTGACACGGGGTCTCGCTGGATTTCTGTTGTATGTCACAGTGCCTGCAGCGCAGGAGGGCTCGGCCCATAGCTGCACAGTTGAGCTGAAGGTGCTTTGTAAACTCTGTGGTGTTGGCCGACATGGTTTGAGCTGGCTGTCTGAAGCAGGGTGGGCAGGCGCCAGGAGGCCTGGGACATTCTGGAGGAGGATGGAGGGTACCTCACTGTCTGGCAGAGGTGGGTAGCCTGGGATCGATGTCCTTGGAGAGGCTAGGGGAGACAGGAAGCTGAAGATTTGCCCAAGGTCATTCTGCCGTTTGGTCAGGGTGCTCGGTCCAGGGCACATGTCCAGCAGTATTTTCTGGGTTGGAGTGGGCTCAGGGCTCCACTGGATTGTCCCACACGGATGTCGCAGTGTGCCACCAGCCTTCACAGAGCTATCTGAACCACCCCCGATCTCTCAAGGGCTCCCCAGGAAAGGGACCAGTTTGTGGCAGGGTGTGTGTGGGATACGTGCACTCAGCAGGTGTGAAGCCCCATCTGCTCTCGGGCATCTCCGGGCCCGTGGGCACACAGCTGGCTGATGTGCTGAAGGCCTCCTGTGCGCCAGCTGCTTTATACTCACGACTTCCTATTCCATCCAACAGCCCTGTGAGGTCAGTGAGGGCTTGTCCAGGCGACTCAGCTAACAAGGAAACAGACCTGAGATTTGAACGTGGCTTCCTGTGACTCTGGACCCTGTCTCTGTGACACCCCTGGCCACCTCCTCCCGCCAACCCCCCAGCTGCCTTCATTTTCTTGTTAATGTTCCCAGCAGTCATTCTGCTTCTTAACTGTAATCTCTCCAGATGAATCTTTCCAGGCCCTTTCGCCTCAGGCTCCTTTAATTCCGGGATTAATCATTTTACCCTATAAATATCTTCCAGAAACGCTTTCAGTCATGGTTTGGAATTCCTTGAGTGCTGTCAGCTATGCCTGCTCTTCTCAGGCTGCTTCTTCACTCCAAGCCCTCCCCTTGGACTGCCCTGTTCTCCAGGACTCCGAGGGGGTGATGGGTCACTCACGTTGCCTCCAGGATGCCGCCCCCTGCTCCCCCACGCTGCACACGGACGCCAGGAGTGTGAGCGCTGCAGCTCGAAGCCGCCCTCTGTGGGGTGGCTGCTCGTGCCAAGCTGGGGCTAACTACTCTGCATCTGCCTCCTGGTTTCCATGATCTAGGCCCCCCTGTGCTGGGCTGGGGTGCCCAGTTAAGAGTGCTGGGTTCCAGGCATATGCCATTCTCCATAAACCTTGATGCCTGGTCAATACCTTGGCAAAAAAAGGCGGGGGAGAGAAAGAGCGAAAAGAGGAAAGAGGGAAAGAAGCCCTCTGAATCGGGGCAGCTGGTCTGTGTCCAGTCGCTTACTAAAGCATCCCCTGCTCTGATTGCTCCAGTAGTAGAGCAGCTGCACCCTGGCGTTCCCATCTGAGCTGCTCTGAGTAGCCACCCACCTCTGGGGTGCGTCAGGCTTAACGCTGAGCACATTTTTCTCTGACGACTCACGCTTTCTCTCCTTCTTGCTGTCCGGATCCTTCCTTTCCAGTTTGACGTCCCAGCGCCAAGCTGGCGTTTCCAGGCCGGCCGGTGCCAACTGGGCAGCCCCGCTCTCTCAGAGTCCTTCCTGACGCTGGCCAGGTGCTCAGCGCTTTCTGCCCGGGCCTGTCGGACCTCCCCGCAGGCAGCGGGATGGGGCAGAAGTGCGGGCGATTCAGGAGACAGCCCGGCCCCTGGGAGAGGTCCCTGGGATCGCCATGTCGCCGCGGCCCTCTGGCCCTCATCTTCCCCGTCTTGTTCCTGGCCTCCGCTTTCACAGCTCACAAAGGAAGGGGAGAGGTGGGCTGCCAGTTTGGGTGGGAAGGAGATAAAGTTCATGAAACGCACTGGCCGGGGAACAGGGCCCCGGGTCTGTTATTAACCCGCTGGGCCACGGATCCAGCGCCCAAGTCTGCAGCTCTGAACTTGGGATGGGAGAGGCTCCCAGACCGAGCCTCACACCTGTGCACACACCTGCCGTGGGCCCTGCGCCCTGTGAGGCTCCCGGCTGGGAACGCACTGGAAATACTGCCTCTGGGTTAAGCCTCCAGACACTTCCAGGAGGATGGCACGGTACCCAGCATTACCAAGGTTGGAGAGGCTGCCTCCCTGAAGTGCAGGTTAGCGTTTACTGAGCACCTACTACCCAGCCTCCTACCCCCCTTCCCGTGCCAGGTGAATTGGATGCAGTGATGCTCCAAGGGCTGGCAGCCTTTTCCCAGGGCGAAGGGGGTGCCCATGCCCAGCCCTCACTGACCCCGAGGCCTCAGAAACCTGGGCTTTGTCCTGTCCTGGAGTCAGTGCACAGTGGCCCCTGGCTTTTCCTAGTCCAGGCAAGTCTCCCCTCCTTCATGCTGCCCCGTTCTCATCACAACCCCCCGAGGGAGGAAGAGTAGTGCCCACTGAGTGCCATGGACACTGGGGGTCAGAGGTCAGCTCGAGACACGTGCTGATGGCCTGGGCTGAGCCAGGACCCGGCTGGCCCCTGACCCGCCTGGCTCCGCATCCATCTCCCTGTCCTCCTGAGCCCTGCAGGTCACACTGGCTCAGAGGGCGCGTTGGGGCCAGGCTGCTGGGCCCACAGGACTCGCAGTTGGGGTTGGGGGGTGAGCTGGTGCTGCCGCGGAAGCTCGGAGGAGAGGTGCTTCCCTGGGGTGTGTGAGCAGCCCCCCGGGGCCGAGCGGGAGAACTGTGCAGAAATGTGGCTGTGCCCCACCCAGGAGGCCATGCCACCCTTGTGGGGGGGACCCCATGGAGTGTCTTCTTTCTGCTCCTGTTGTGTCACCAAATATGTGTGCTTTTTAATGAAAAATCAGGCATTTCACGGTAGTCACTTTGGAAAATACAAAAATTGTAAAGAAGGAAATAAGAATCGCCTACAGTCCCCAAACTCTGCTGGGTCTGAGTAGAACGAGTAAAGAATGGAGGGACATGCACCCTGGTGTGACCTGAGAACACCAGGGGCCCCCCCTCCCTGGAGGTCCTAGCCTCAGAGGGGAACTCCGGCAGCTTTGGCCTCCTGGCTTCACATTACAAGGAAGGCGTGTCCTCATTCACGCCACGCCACCGTAAAAGCTTGGAGTGTCTCGCATTGTTGGCCATTAGGCCACGTCCCAGTTTCCAATACTGTGAGCGGCCATGCACTGATGAGACAGGCTCTGCGGGGATTACCTGAGCTGCCTCCACTGTGGGGGGCACGAGCGCTTCCCCCCACCTTGGGCTGCATTTGGGCGAAGAGAATGTCCTGGGGGCTGGGTGAGCAGAACCCCGCCTCAATGTGGGACGTGAAGGGGTGCAGCGGATGCTCCCTGAATTCCAAGGCCCCCGCAGCAGTGTAGGGTGTGATAAAGGTGGCTTTTCACGTTGGCTGGGAAAGAAAGGGTTAGTCCTAGAGACAGGCTGGAGCACTCGAGAAGCCTGGGGCAGGGGAAGCCGCTGGACCCTGCCTCACCCCTGCACCAGAATGCCTTCCAGATGATGAAAGGTGGGAACTTGGAAAAGGAAGGCGCAGAACTACTAGAAGAAAACATGAGAGACTGGGTTTTATAGTCTTGGGATGGGAAGGCCACGCTTAGCATGACATAAACCCCAGACGTTACAAGAGAAAAAAATTTGACTCCATAAAAGTTAAGGTTGTCTGTCTGGCCAAAACAAAACCAAAAACGAACCAATCACCATAAAAAAAGAATATGAAAATACAGCTGGTCCTTGAACAACATGGTTTGAACTGCATGGGTTTTTTTCAATAAATACTGTAAATGTATTTCTCTTCCTTATGATTTTCTAAATAATGTTCTTTTCTCTAATTGACTTTATTGTAAGAATACAATATGTAATACATATAATGTACAAAATATGTGTTCTGTTTATATTACCGGTAAATCTTCCAGTCAACAGAAGGCTCTTAGTGGTTACGTTTTTGGGGAGTCAAAAGTTATACAGATTTTTGACTGTGTGGGGAGCAGCATCCCTAACCCCCGTGTTGTTCAAGGGTCAACTGCATGTCACAGAAAAGGGACTGATATGCTATCATAGTCAAAGAACTACAAATCAGTAAGAAAAGGCCAGGAACCAAAGCAAAAAAAATGGACAAAAGACACGACTAGGTCTTAGAAAAGAAAATACAAATAGCTTTTAAATGTGTGAGAAGATGCTAAACCTTACTGACAAGAAGGGAAGGCAGGTGAAGCCCCAGTGAGAGACCACCTGTCACCTGGCCAGATGGACACAGACACTGAGGACATGCGCTGTGGGCCTGAGGGAGGGAAGGCATTCTCACAGAGTGCCCTTCTTCGAAAGGCATACCCAGGATCTACCCAAATATTAAAATGCACATCCTCTGACCCTGTTTCCTATGGATACACGTTTGTGCAGACACCCGTGGACAAGTCAGCACTGTCTGGGAAGAGCAAAGGATTTAAACAACCTACCGCCATCATGAGATCCATTTAGATAAGTGACTGTGCAGCTCAAAGTAGAATACAATGCAGCTAAAAGAACGGGCTTCATCTGGCTTTACGCTTCCTGAACAGATCCGTCCTTGAGATGTGTTAAGTAAGAAAAAGCAAGGTAAAGCACGTTCCTCAAAGTATGAACCCATCTCTGTTCAAAGAAGAGACACAATCTAGGCTTGTGTGTGCACAGATGATAAGAAGGGACCCGTGGGGTCCCTAGAGCAGCCCCTGGGGGCACAGCTGTCTCCAGCATCTCTCGGATTGGGCGGATGGCTTGTTGGAACACCAGGGTTGGTTGGAAGCGGGGCAGGTGTGTAGGTAACAGAGGCGAGCCAAAGAAGTGTGGCTGGCTGCTGTGGGAGCCGCATACCTTCCTGCTGGCAAGCGGCTGCTTTGGGCTGGAACAACTTCGTCAATTCAAAACGTTTGTGGTAAAAAAAACAAAACAAAACAAAACAAAAAAAACTAGAAAAGAAACAAGACCAATTCAGAAAGGGCCCAACCGATTGACTGACCGTGGATCATGCAGTGATCCTTTGAGAATAACAACAGACACGTGTCGATTTTCAGAACTGAAAATGTCCTCGACAACCCTCGTCCATTCGTTTTACAGGTGGGGAAACTGAGGCTGGTACACATCTCACCTAGGCTCACGTAGCAAACTGGCACACAGCTCCACAGACGTTATCTGTTTTAACCCTCTGAAGTGGGTGCCGATTGTGAGTTTGTTTAATATACGAGGCTCACGAAGGACATTGCCCAGAACCACGCGGCTGACAGTGGGTGTCCTGGATTCAGCCCGTCTGTGTGACTTTCCCAACGCAGCACTTCTGTGAGCCGCCAGGAAATGTTTGCGGCCGGGGCCTCTCATGGGAGGGCCATGGACGGGACAGTCTCTTTGTGGTGGCACTGGGGCCCAGCACATGGCGACCGGTGGCGGCTCTGGTTCTGAGACGACATTCAACCCCCGTGAGCACTGCCCTGGCTCTCTGTCACTGAGGACCCTGCCTCATCTCCCTGCCCCCCCGCCCAGCACAGGGCAGTCTTTGCAGGGCTGTCCACATCGTCCTCGGTGCTGGCTCCAGCTGGACGGGCCTCACGTGGACGCCCAGCAGCAGACCCACCCCCTACTGTCGCTAAGCTTGTCCATTCCCACAGTTCCGAGTCACAGGGCCCTCCAGCCCCCCTTGCTGGCTGCCTGTGCGCTCAGAGCCAGCCCAGGCATGAGGCTTTGAGGGCCCCGCACCTGGAGGACCTCAGGTGATGACAATCAGGAGAGGAAGATTCATGGGGTCAAGGGACAGCTCCTCTTCCTAGACAGGAGAAGGACATACCCACTTGTCCCCTAGGGCCCTTCGTGTCTTGTTTCCATGAGGTCCACTGTCCTTCCTGCCGGGGAAGCGGGTCTGTGCTGGGAGGGCGCGGGGGAGGGAGCCGAGACCTGTTCCCTCACTCATTCGTCTGGAAGTGTTAGGGCTTAAACATGGCACCAGTTACCGGACACCGAAGCTGGGCTGGGCTGCTGCCCTGCCGTCCCACTCAGTGAGTGTGTGATCCGTCCGTTTGGTTGAACCATGTGAAATGGACATTTTGTGGATCAGAATGGTCAAGCAGCCATTTCACATGGTTCAGTCTAATACTGCAAGAGTGAGCACTGCGGCGGGGTTTTAAGGACTCTTTTCCCAGAGGTAATCGTTGTGTAAGCTGGCGTCTGCAGCACGGGCAGGGGTGGGGTGAGAGGCTTTTCCCAGAGGTAATCGTTGTGTAAGCTGGCGTCTGCAGCACGGGCAGGGGTGGGGTGAGAGGCTTTTCCCAGAGGTAATCGTTGTGTAAGCTGGCGTCTGCAGCACGGGCAGGGGTGGGGTGGAGGTGGGGGAAGCGAGGAGCTCACTGAATGCGCCTAGATGCTGTGTGATGGTGGTCTTTGTATGTGGGGTTTAGCTTCGCTGGAGCTGAGCTGAGTGGGGTGGCAGGACGGGGCAGTGGCAGGAGATGAGGCCTCGGGCACCCGTGATTCGCTTAAATTGGCAAAAGTGTATTGTCGTCTTTGCCCACCCATCCATCCATCTGTACATCTGTCCTTCCTTCCTTCCTTCCTTTCATCTGTGAGTCTATCCATCCATCCATCCATCCATCTATCCACCCACCATCCATCCATCTTCCCATCCATCCATCTTCCCATCCATCCATCTACCATCCATCTGTCTACCCACCCATCTATCTACCCACCTGTCTATCTGTCCGTCCATCCATCCATCCACCCACCATCCATCCATCTTCCCATCTATCCATCTACCATCCATCTGTCTACCCACCCATCTATCTACCCACCTGTCCATATGTCTATCTGTCCGTCCATCCATCTATCCATCCATCCACCCACCATCCATCCATCTTCCCATCCATCCATCTGCCCATCCATCCATCCATCCATCCACCCACCATCCATCCATCTGCCCATCCATCCATCCATCCATCCCTCCACCCGTCCACCTATCCTTCTGTCTGTCCTTCTATCCATCCCCAATCTGTGCTTGTGGACTTGAACGAGAAGCAGGATAAGTAGTCCAGCTGCAGCAGTGCAGTCAGTATGATCAGGTGCTGACTGCCTTTTAGGGGTTATTAGAGGTCATGGCTCCAGACTGGCTTGGGAGATGGGAGGGAAACTGGGCTCCCAGCAGAGCTCGGCCATGGACAAGTGGGGAGAAGCGAGGAAAGCATTCCAGTCAGCAGTAAAATATAAGATACACTGCTCCTTGAAACCAGAGGCCACAGTCCACACTTCAGGATAATTTGGTTATAGGTTCAAAGATTCTCCTCATTCTCCAAACACCTTTGTTAACTTTTTTGGACCATAAAAGTAAAGCATACCCCTTGCAGCAAATTTGAGAATTACAAAAATGCCTTTTTATTTTCCTTTCTGTCTTAGTCCGTTCGCTATAACAAAATACCACAGACTGGGTGGCTTATGCACAACAGAAACGTATGTCTCATCTTTTACGAGCCTGGGAAGTCCAAGACAAAGATGCCGTATGTCTGGGGGAGGACCCTTTTCTGGTCCATAGCTGGGGGGAGGAGCACAAAGCGCTCTGGGGGGTGGTTAGGATGTCACCAGATGAATTTTAGGGGCACACAAACTCATGCCACAGCACTTTCCTCAGTTTTCCCCTTTTGTGCCCATCGCTATTTTACACCCCCTGTGTAAATTAGTCTCATGGCTGACGAACGTTCCATTGTTGCTTGCACTGGAGTTCCTCTCGGGCTGGATTTGGGGTTCCAGCTACTCGCTGTTGTAAATAACACGTGAGTGAACATCTTCCTGGTGAACGCTTTGTGCCTGTCTAATTATTTCCTGAGGGTAGATTGTCAGGAAGTGACTCACTTTTCAGCATGTCAGAGCCCCTTTTTTCAGGTCACATTCCAGCCACCAAGGGGCAGTTCCTCCCTGAGCTGCCAGCCCCGGCCAGCCTTCTCCTCAGGTAGCGACCCCAGGGGGACCCCACGTGATAGGACCGGAGCTACCCACACTCCGTAAGCCAGCCACTTCCCCCTTCTGCTCCTGGGGGTCTCAGCAGGGGACTGCCAGTTATTGTTTGGGGTCTGGCTTGGCCATTCGCGGGCCTGTGGCTCGTCCCAGGTCACTGGGCCCTTAGAGTCACTCCGGTTTCCTCAGAGAATGGCGGAGAACGTCTTTCCCCACAGGGTTGTTGTCGGAAGTCAGATTGTTAATAAAAATGAAAACACATGTACTCACAGCTTTCGATCAGAATTACAGAAAACAGGAGGCACTCTTCTAGAGCCTCATAGGCCATCAGCAGGTGCTGATGGCCGCTCCGGCCCTTCCCCTGCTGTCTTCAGCCCTTTGTGTGTTAGCTGAGTCCCCGCTGTGGCCGGTTGCATGGACAATGGCCTTAAGGCCCTGCTGAGTGTAGGCTCTTGTCCCCACCAAGCTGGTCACATCTCTGAATGTGCTTGGGGTCCGCACTAGAGCACCGTGAGAGAGTGGGGTGGGGTGGTGTCTGGAGTGCTTCAGTGACATGGAAGAGAGGGCCGCGGGACTGCGGTGGGGCCGACGTGTGGAGGGAAGAGCCTGCTTTCCCTTCGGGGCAGCAGGATGGATTCTTGTCAATGAATCTTCCAGTAGCAGCATGGGCTCCATGTAGCTCCACGTAGCTCCACACACACTTGAACTTCACCCACTTCCAGGAGGGCTGAGTGAGGTTTCTAAGCTTGTGAATGTGAAACCTGGGAAGCCTGTAGCTCCCCCGACCCCGGGGAGGGACACCTTGACACTTGACCTCCAGGGAATTCAGCTGGGCTGGTGATGTGGACTCCCTGGGATGCTGCGCTTTGCTGCCAGTCTGTGGCACCTCCTCAGGGTTATACAGTCATTTGTGTTCATGAAGCTAACAGTGTTAAGCCACAGTTTAGAGTTTTGAAAACTTGCACAGCTCTAGTAAATGGTCCTGGGGGAAGCAGGGTAACACACACCTCCCAAGGTCACAGTGACCCAGTGCAGCGCCCTTTTGTTTGAATCACAAGAGTAACTTCGGAACCAAACAGGCAGAACGGACGGAACCCCACCCGGATCACCCCACAGCCTGGGCCGTGGTGGCAGTTCCTTTCGGGCTGTGGGAGGAACCGTGCATTTGGGCAGGTTCTTAAGGGGTTGATTAGACAGACAGGCTTTATTCTGTAACAGGAAACATTCTTGTAAACCTCACCTATCGTGTTATTTGCTTTGTGACATTTAATAGGGCTTAAACCATCTCTAGGGACCAATTTCCTTGTTTCTAAAGCTGTCTTTTCTAATGAGAATTGCAAAGCAAATGCCAGCCGATGCCAGCGCTGGGAGAACAGTGAGCCAGCAGACACATGTGCCTTTTGTCCTCATTTCAGTCCCAAATGCCAAGGGTGAGCTGGACTTGGGCCTGAGCAGTGGGCCCTGTGAGGACTCACGGCGTGGGGTGGCCACTTCAAATGTCAGACTCTGGGAAGTATAGATGTTCCTGAGAAGTGCAAATGTGGTTTTGTTTCATAAAGGCCAGTTAAAAGTTGCCCACTGTCAAGACAAACACCAAAAGATCTGGGTAACTATCTTCAAGTTTTAGGCTTCTTAATTGTATAATGCCGTTTCCTACTGTAGCTTAACTGAGATTTATTATTCCACTAATTTGTTAAAAAGTAATACATATCCACCATAGAAATGTTAAAGGCTACTGAAAGGTATAAAGAAGAAAATAAAAATTAATCATAATCCCTGTTTATGCTGCTGCTGGTGTCTATTAAATGCAGCCAAATAAACGACTAACTGAACATTTCGATGTATTTATTTTCCAGTATTTATTTTATGCCTGCATTTACAAAATTGGGATCATGTGCTTCTCTGTAATAGTTTTAAACTTAAAATAGGAGTCAATCTCAATATACGGGGAGTGAAAGGGAACACCCTCAATCTGATAAAGGACATCTATATAAAAGCTACTCCCTGAATGCTTCTCAAGCAGATCAAGAACAGGCAAGGACGTCCGCTCTCACCACGCCTGTTCAGCATTGTACGGTGAGCCTAGCCAGCGTCACACGGCAAGAAAAAGAAAAAAAAAAGGCAACTTAGATTGGAAAGGAAGAAGTCGAGCTGTCTTTATTTGCAGACCACATGATTATCTATGCTAAATATTCTAAAGAATGTACAAAAAAAGCTTCTAGAACTAGTAAGTTTTAGCATGGTCACAGGAGTCAAAGTCAGTATATGAAAATCAGTTGTAGGGCCTGCTGAGTGGCTCACTTGGTTAAGAGCTTGCTCAAGAATGCGAGCTCTGAGCAACAGGGTTGCCAGTTTGATTCCCACATGGGCCAGTAAGCTGCACTCGAGCTGAGCTGCCTCTGAGCTGCCAACAGGTGGCAGGATGGCTCAGCTCGTGAGAGCACGTGCTCTGAACAACAAGGCTGCCTGTTCGAGATGGTGGGCTATGCCCGCCCACAACTAAGACAGAACTCGGCACCTTGAGCTGAGCTGACGCCCAGATGGCTCAGTAGATAGAGTGTGCGCTCTTAACAACAAGGCTGCTGGTTCGACTCCCGCATGGGATGGTGGCTACGCCCACCTGCAACTAATTGAACACAGCACCTTGAGCAGAACATCTGACTGGACTTGGAGCTGAGCCGGCTGCGCCCTCCACAACTAAGATCAAAGGACAACAACTTGGCTGGTCCCCTTCCCCAGTTCCCCAACACTGTTCCCCCTCCCCCAATTCCCCAATAAAATCTTTAAAAAAATAATAAATTGCAAAAAACAAACAAACAAAAGAGCCCAGGCTCAGATGACTTTACCACTGAATTCTACTAAATAGTCAAAGAATTAATGCCCTTAAAAAAAAATCAATTGTATTTCTAGAGAGTAGCCTTGAACAGTTGGAAATAGGAATTTAAATAGCCAGTATAATAACATAAAAAATATGAAATACTTAGAGATATATTTGACAAAATACCTGTGCACTGAAAATTATAAAATATCACTTAGAGATATTGAAGATCTAAAGAAATGGAGAGATATACCATCTGATGGACAAGAAGACAGTATTGTTAAGAGATCATTTTCCCCAAAATTGATCTACAGATTCAATGCAATGCCAATTAAAATCCCAGTGGGCTTAAAACAAAATAAACATTGGCAAAATGATTCTGAAATTTATATGGAAAATCCAAAGGACCAAAAATAACCAAAACAATTTTGAAAAGAATATTGGAGGTCTAATGCTATGTGATTTTAGGACTTATTATAAAGCTATAGTTGATATAAAGATACACATACAGACCAAAAAACAGAGTAGAGTCTACAAATAGACTCACACATACATGATCATTAGATTTTTGACAATGGTGCTAATTCAATGGCGAAAAGATAGTCTTTACCAACCAAAAAATAAACGCGTACCCTTACTTCCAATCACATGTAAAAATTAAGGTGGATCTGTCGACACTGAGAAAAAGGATACTTACCAAGAAGGGCTCCTGGTGGCCTACTGAGCTCCAATTTAAAAGCAGAGCCTAGCAGCGGTTTCCAAGCAGACGCCTCTCACACAAACTGCGCTTCAGGAGAAGCCTGCACTGAACTAGCTGCCTGCCTGCACACTGAGCCAACCCTTATAAAGGAGTTCCTGGAATGGTATTTCCACCAATGGCACTGAGACTTTCCTGGCCAATCGGGGCTGGGCAGCTCTAGCCTCATTAGCCTCTTCATTGACCAGTCAGAGAAGCCCCATCCTGACCAATCAGGACCTATCAAACTGTGAGGATTTGGAATCTTTATTTGCATGAGGTTGGGCCAATCAGGGATGAGGGGCGGGGACTTCTTTCTATATAAGTCAGCTCTCCTCATGCCCAGAGAGCACACTTTCCTTTTCTGCTGGTTCCAGACTGTTTCCACAGCTGTGTTGTTACATAATTGAACTTTTGTACTGAATAAACTTTCCTTTTTCACCGTATCCCACATTGGGGATTCCTGTTGCATTGACTTGGCACCAATGACCACCGGTTGACAGAGCATTGACCTAAAAGTAAGATTTAAAACTATAAAAAAATTAAGCAAAAAAGAAAATCCTTCTCCTGATTTCGAGGTAGGCAAAATTTTCTTAGCAAGTACACAAAATGTATGAACCATAAGAAAAAGTGATACATTGCACTTGATCAAATTCAAAACTTCTGCTTTTCCTTGATGTTCAGCAAATGGAAAGGGAAGCCACAGATTGGAATAAAACATCAGCAAAACACATATGTGATAAAGGACTTACATATAAAAAATATAAAGGAGTATTTATAACTGATGCCCCAGTTTAAAACTGGGCAAGAGTTGAACAGACATTCCATAAGTGACACATGAATGACACATGCACATGGGAAGACACAGAAAAGCCTCAGCCATCAGAGAAATACAAGTTAAAGCCACAAGGGGATACCAACCGATACTTACACAACCGTCGCTGAGGATGTGGAGGGACTGCCGTTCGTCATTGGTGGGGGTGCAAACTGGTGCAGCTGCTTGGAAAACAGCGTGGCTGGTTTGATCAAGTTACCTGCACTTGCCCTGGGACCCGGCACGTCCACTCCAGGTACTCGCCCAAGAGAAATGCAAATGTCCACACACAGACCTACGTGTGATTGCTCATGTGCTCCTGTATCCCCGCAACCCCAAAACAACCGAGTGTCCAGCGACTGGTAGATGGATACCAAATTGAGGCCCATCCGTTCGATGCGACACTGCTAAGCAATGGAAGGAATGAATACATGAAACAGTGTGGGTACAGAGCCTTGCCGAGTGAGACAAGCAGACACGAGACTATGTGACGTGATTCCATTGATGTGACATTTGAGAAAAGGCAAAACTAGGGACAGAAGAAAGATCAGTGGTGAGGAGAGGGATATGAGGAGACTTACTGAAGTAACGGAAATATCCTGCATCTTGACTGTGGTGCTGCCTGCAGAATGATACCTTTGTCAAAAGTCATTGAACTGTACGCTTAAAACGGGTGAATTTTACTGTATGGAAATTGTACCTCCGAAAACCTGACTCCAGATGAACACATAACCCCATAAGCATTTCTCCATATGACTCAATATCCCTTTGGTATTAATATTAATTATCACTTGATTAAATGTTATTGTTAATATATATTAAATACAAACGGATTGCTGTCCGATATTGTGTTACACAGATGTATGTAACATATTTAACACCCCTGGGGTGGAATATTCACTTCTCTAGTGTTTTGGGGGTGCACAGTTGTGTGGTGAGCATCTGGGATACGTCCTGGTGCTTCTCTGTGACACCGTTGCAGGCAAATCCCCACAGCCGGATGGAGGGAAGAAGGCTTTTGGGAAGCTCGGCACCAAGGGTCACCCCGTCTCCTAGAAAGGTCTCAATTTAGACCCCCATCTGTACTGAGTGAGAATTTGCATCCTTGCCAAAATTCGGTGCATGATGAAATAAAAAAGAAATACGCTGCAGGTTTGCGAAACAAAGGGGTCTTGATTTAGTTTTGATGTATTGAACTAGCAGCGACATTGGACATTCCCTACTCCTTTTTAGTTGCAAGTTTCGTACACATATGACGTGTAACGTGTGTATTTCTGTTACGAGTATCTCTCCCTGTTTATTGCTGGCTTCGGGCTGTGGTTATTGCTGCATAACAACGACCCCAAAACTTATGTCTTGAGACAATAGCAGTCTTTTATTTTAGCAGCTTAGTTTGCTTGTGAGTCAGCATGTGGGGCAGAGACCGTTCGTATGCGCCTATGGTGTCGAGTTGAGTGCCTTGATGGGGGCTGGAGGGTTCATTTCTGAGACGATTGTCCCCCGTGGCTGCAAGTCAGTCCTGGTCGTTGGCTGGGGCTGACAGCTGGGGGCCTGGCGCTGTCTTCACAGGGGACCCTCTGGCCGCTTGGCTTCCTCATGGCACAGTGTCTGGTCCCAAGAGACACAAGTAGAACCTACTCATTTCTTAAAGCTTCGATCCCTAAGCTATTGCGTCATTTCCGTCATGCTCCTTGGTGATGGAGTCACAGCCCACCTTGACCAAAGGGAGGGGACATAGACACCACCTCTTAATGGGCGGTTAAAGAATTTGTGGCCATTTTCAAACTATTACACCTAAAACATTTGCTTTGGTATTTTTAAAAAATAAAATAGTGCACGTTTTCTGTGGATGTGTACGTAGGACATTTTTCGGAAGCAGAGGTCCATGGAGCATGAGCCACGTCCCCGTCAGCATCCTGCCAGCTCTCAGCCCCGTCCCGGACCTAACCCCTTCACTGTCTGGCTGGTATTGTCTCCGGCGTTTTGTGCTGTGTTACCTGGTGTGGCCTCAGGTCACATGGTCATCTTTTATTTATTTTAACACAAAAGGGGCGTGCTGTATGAAGGTTTCTGTGACTTGCTCTCTTCACTCGAGGCATGTGTCAGCCGTCTGTCCGTGCCAGGCCGTGCAGACCACCCCGCTGTCCTGTCCAGCCTCTGCAGAGGGTTTCATAGGCGCAGCTTTGTGTGTTCAACCAGCTCCGGAGCGATAGCCGTTCGCCTGGTGTCCAGTTCTTTTCCCTTACAGATGGACATTGCCTTGGACACAAAAGGGGCGGGCACATGCACGCGGCTTCCGGCAGGGCTCAGGCCTGGGGGGTGCAGGCCAATGTGTGCGCACATCCTAAGTGAAATGCTGCGAAATTGGCCCCCAAAAGGCTTTTTATCCCCTGGCGGCCATTGGGAATCCACGGGAGGCATTTGTTTGCTGGTTGGTTTTGTTCAGTGGCAGGTTGGTTGGTCCCGTCCATACTGTACTGAGCGTCTGCTCTGGGCTCAGCTCTCAACCCCAGGAGCCAGTGTGGGGCAGGCTGTGATGGAAGCAGGGGCCCAGCACCATTTATGGCAGGGTCTCTTGCTGTCCTCGAGTTTTATGAAGCGAACGGGTCTCTTATGGGCGCCGCTTTAACGTGTCATCATAATGCTTGAGGGCGGGAAGGAGCCTGAGAAACCAAGACTGCGTGTGATCCTAATATCAGCTTCCCAGGAGAGGCAGGCCCTGACAGTAGACCCCCTTTATGGCAGGGAAACTAAGGCCCAGTGGCTCTGGGGGATCTTAGTGCCTGGTTCCATTGAGCATATCATTGTATTTATTTCTGAGCCCTGAAGGCCCCTCCAGCATGTGCGGGAAGCCCATGCCTCTATGGGGGGCTTGCCAGCTGGCGATGCACAGGTCAGTGCCCCCAGGCTTGCCCAGACTCTGGAAGGACAGGGGCGCTAGCCAGAAATGCTATGGCCCTTCAGCACATGCTCGGCGTGCGACAGGCCTCAGTGAACGGACGAATGCTGAGTGAACAAAGCCCGCAGCCCCCAGGTGGGCCTGACTAGCAGGTGCTGCTTGTCCATTTCCTTGTGGGAGTCTGACCTGCAGCCGATGCAGTTCTGTGATTGTCTCATGCTGCCCTCTCCCCCCACCCCACCCCTGCCCCGCCATCCCCAGCATAGCTCCCGCAGTACTCCCTGAGAACTGGGCCTGGGCGCGGCCCTGGATGCACAGGGCCCTGTGCCAGTGTGACCCCAGCTGGCCCGATGGCAGCCAGCCTTCCCTCTGGGCCTCCCAGAAGTGAGTGGGGCCGAGCAGAGCCTGCCGTGCACACAGCCAAACCCAGCACGGCGGAATCTGGCGTCTGGTACCATCCCCACCCCTTTCCTCCAGAACAAGGAGATAAATTACCTCTGAGGAAGCTGAGCTTAATCATCTGGCTCCCCGTCACGCTTGTGGGCTCTGCGCCTGGACCAGTGCCCGCTGGCAGTCCGCCCGCCCCTCTGCCCTGTGCCGTCTCTGGCAGTTGGCTGCAGGGCCAGCTCGTGTCCATGCCGTGTTCTGTTCATAGCCCTCTGAGGAGTGGCGGGGGAGGGGACATACAGACTTAGTTGTTTCCTGGAGGCAGGCAAACGTCACCCATGCCAACGAGAGGAAGACGGTGCTAAGAGGACGCAGCGAGCAGCTGGGCACACCCCTGGCTTCGTGGGGCCTGTTGGAAGGTCTGTCTTGTCCCTTGTGACATTTCCTTCTAGTTCTCAGTGTGGTCTACAGCACCTACGGTCACCAGGACAGTGTGAGCCCGGCCTCTCTGGAGCCACCCTGACCGGGAAGGCCCCATACTGTCCCTGGGCGGATTGCCTGAACCTGGAACATTCCTGTGTGGCCCCAACTGCCATGGGGCTGCGGTCAGCTCCTGATACCCCGCCTTCCTCTCCACTCCACCAGGACTCCTCCCCAGGAACTCTGGGTGTCAGCACCCTCTGTGAATCCTCATGGGTGGCTTACTTTCAAGTAACAGTTTGTGGGTGTTGAGGGGTCGCCCAGCTGGACATGTAGGTGGCCTCAGGCTGGGTGGTGGCACACACAGCATCTGGCCACCGCATGGGGGTGGTGTGAAGGTGCCAGGTGTTGGACCCCTGGTCTGCCTCAGTGAGAGTTGGGATACAGAAGGTCACAGCCCGGGGAGCCAGTGTGGTCGGGGAGAGTGACCTCCTAGCGACATGGTGCTTGAAGGAGGGCTGCCCCTCCCCGCCAGCTGGAATTGCACCATGAAGGCTCCCACAGTAACACCATCTGTCACAGCTTCTCAGAGCTCTTGACTCTGTGGCCAGGAAAGGGGAGCCGTCAGGCTGGGTGAGGACGAGGATGAGGACGAGGAACGGGCTGACCAGGGACACTTCCCAGATCAAGGACAACTCCCGGATGGGAGTTAGGACAGGGCCCACCTGTACCTCTCACCCCTGCTGGGCAGCCATCCCCCTGTCATCCCTGTCTTCTTGTTCCACCCGGAATGACCTCACTTCCCGGGGTGACTTGGCACCTCGAGACTGTCTAATCCACTGAGTGCACGCCACAGATCAGCCCAGGCAGGGCCCCTCAAAGGCACCAAGCCAGAGGGCAGCTGGCGGTCGCCATGCAATAAGACACATGATCACACGGGATTCACCCTCTAGTCCCAAAGGAACAGTGAGGCCGCCCAGGCCAGGGGAGTGGTCAGGTGACTGGTGGTGTGGACATCTTTGAGAAATTAGTTTATCAACTGAATTTTCAAGATGCCGGCTCTTTTTTCCTTCATGCACTCATCCATCCATCCGTCCATCCATTCTTCCTTCCATTCAGTAATCTATCCGTCTACCATCAATTCATCAAGTTGTTCTTCATCCATCCTTCTTTTTTGTCATCCTACCATTAATGATCTATCCTTCCATTCATCCTTTCATTCACCATCCATCCACCATCCATCCATCCACCCACCCATCCATTTATCCATCCATCCACCCATCCATCCATCCATCCATCCATCCATCCACCCACCATCCATCCACCATCCATCCATCCACCCACCCATCCATTTATCCATCCATCCATCCATCCATCCATCCATCCACCATCCATCCACCATCCGTCCATCTGTCCGTCTATCCATCTGTCCATGTATCCATCTGTCCGTCCGTCCATCCGTTTATCTGTCCATCCACCCATCTATCTTTCCATCCATGCATCCACCATCCATCCATCCATCCACCCACCCATCCATCTACCCATCCATCCACCATCCATCCATCTGTCCATTTGTCCATCCGTCCATCCACCCACCCATCCATCCACCCACTCACCCATCCATCTACCCACCCATCCATCCACCCACCCATCCATCTGTCCATCTATCCATCTGTCCATCCACCCACCCATCTATCCATCCACCCACCCATCCACTGTCTGTCCGTCCGTCCATCCATCCATCCATCCATACATACATACATCTCTCGATTTTTCCATTCACTTCATTGCTGTGCCCATGTGCCCATCCTTCAGTGAGGGTTTGCTGAGCATTCTGTGTGGCACTTTGAAGAGGCATAGTGAAAACGAGAGGGCTGTGTCTCTGGGATGCATTCTCAGTGTCCAAACAGTCTCGATGTAGAAAGTAAGACAGCAGAGGCGCCCTCTGACTTGTCCTTGCACAGGCCTGGGGTTTGGGATTCGCCGTAGTCCCCATGGCTGATCCAAGGACCTTCCCTCCTCCCAAGGCCTCCCTAGGAGCCTCAGTGTCAAGGACAGTTCCTGCTTTTCCTGGAGTGAGGCTCGCTCTGCCTTTGTCACTGCGCCAGCTTTCTCTGCTGGTCACTCCCTGTAAGCAGAGCGAGCTCTGCAGGGATTTACCTGGTGGTGATGTGGGAAGCGTTCTGCCGTCTCGCGGCCTCGTGCTGTAGGGAAAGAGGCTGTGGGGCCCAGGCAGCTCACCTAACCTCTCTCAGCCCGAGTTTCCTCATCTATAAGTGAAGGTGGCTGCTTTGTGACCTGCTTTTATGAACAAGGGAGGGGCGGTAGGTGGGCACAGAACCAGGGCGTGTAGGTGCCCACTGGGTGCCCAGGGCCTCAGCTGCCCCCTCCCATAGGCGCATCGTGCTTCCGTGCAGCCCCAGTGTGTCATGCATTGGGAGAGCCCTTGGGGCAGGTTATCAGCCGGTGCCAGCCCAGCGAAGCTGCCTGCATATTTGGCTGGTGCCCGCCTCTCTTTCACTCCTGGCCTTTCAGAGCCTGTTTGCATTCTGGCTGCCGTCACCCCTGACGTTCACTCCCTCAAACAGTGACAGAGATCCCCGTTTCCTGCCGTGTTTCTGGGCAGCTGGACCAGCCATGACACAGCCTAAGTGATCTGATAGGACTGTCACCCTCCAGGGCCAAGACAAGTGCAGCCCATGCAGAATGAAATGGCATTTGCTGGTGGGCAAAGCTGGCCAGGCCCTGGTCAAGGAGCTGCTGCTAAGTGCATTATAACTGGGTGGCCTGAGATGCTTGCTCTTCCCAAGGCAGAGCCTGACAGCTGGGGGGCTTCTGGGCCCCGGGAGGACGGAGCAGGCCTGACGGCTGGGGGGCTCTGGGCCCCGGGAGGACGGAGCAGGGATAAACTGGTCAGTCTTTCCCACCGGCTCAGCGGGGGCATGTGGCCTGTGAGGTATTCATGTTTATGAAATAGAGTTCCTTCTGAGGTTTCTGCTGCCAGAGTCTGAGTGAGGCCTGGGCTGCATGGCGAGCCTGCAGTCTGGCCTTGACTCTCAGAAACTGGCTCTGTGACGGGCCCACGGTTACCTCTGCTTTCTGCTGCCCCAAATACCTTTCAGGCCTTCAGTGCTAATCAATTTCTAGTTCATTCTGAATGTCATATTGACTACTTGTCACCCTTAAAATGTTCCCATGCCATCATAACTAGGATGAGGCCATGCCCCCCCCCCGGCCTCCTGCATTCTCACAGGAGGAGCAATCCCCGGACACTTTCTGTACCCCGTGATTCCTGTCCCCCTTGCACTTGGGACAGCTGTGGGGGGTGCTGGGGAGGTGCCCCGTGCTGCCCGGTGGTCAGACCTTAGGCTGGTTGAAGGCGAACTAATGCTGCCCACATGCAAGGCTGTGCCCTAAACTTGTACCAGCCACCATCCCTTTGCAGGGAATCCCTTTCATAGATGATGACAGGGAGGCTCTAGATAAGCCCACTTTGCTCAGGGCCATGGGGCTCATACCTGGGGGGCCTGGGTCAGAGCCAAGTCTCCTGAACCCCAAACCGTGGTGATTTGTATTTGTAGCACGCCCGTGGATGGGGGTGAGGCCGAGCCAGGTAGGCCTGCCCTGGCAGTCTCATCACCGGGCAGGCCCCTCACATGGCATGGGCAGAGCCAGGCTCCAGCCCAGCCCTGTCCAGCTCCCAAACCGCTGCTCCCTGAGGTGCCATGCCTGAGGGGTCCGGGGGGCTAAGGCCACGTGGCCGGCCCCAGGGCTTGAGCAGGGTGGTTGTGCTATGCATTGCCCAGTCCTAGGGGCTCTATTCTCACAGACCACATGACACCGTGGCTTTGGTGAGGGATGGCCGATGTGAGCAGGGCCTCCTGAGAAGGACTGAGGACTGGGGGTGGATAGGCCCTTGGTGTTGGGCGGAGGAGTTGGCAGTTCTTGGGGGACAGATGCCACTGAAGAGTGTTGGGGGGCTGGTTTTAGGCCAGCAAGGGAACCCCAATGTGCAGTGAGCCTGGCCACATGCCCTGAGTTAGCTGCGCTGGGGTGAGTGTGAGTCACTGGAGGGGTCAGTACTTGTGCCCCTGCTCCCAGGATGGCTGCCGCCTGCCCTGCAGTCCTGGGCCCTCAGCACCTGTCATTGCCGCCCTTCTGCTTGGTCCGAGGGTTGGGGGTCGCGGAAGGAGGATCACAGCTGGTGCCTCCAGAGTGACCTGTTGGTTTCCCAGCCTGCGGGGCTGACTCCTTGATGGGGCCACAGGCTTTGCACGCGGGGCTGGGGCCATGGGTGCCACCCCTCCCTCACTGGCCCGTCCCTCTATCCTGTCCCGCAAGAGCTGTGGCTCTTTCTGCTTTCAGGGAGCGTAAGATGAAAACTGGTCATGACAGCAGGGAGAGCAGGTTTGCTTCTCCGGGTGTGATTCAGTGACAATTACTGGGGGGCCTGCCTTCCCGAGGTTTATGGCCCATGGGGGATTTGATGAATTCATACTTATAGAACAACAAAGTTGCCAAGGACACTGAGGTGACCGGATTGTGTACTGGGAGGTGAACGTGCTGCTGTGGTTTAGGAGCCCGTCATTGTGCTGAGGGGAAGGGAGCTTGGAATGGGGTGGATCAGAAGCTGAGGATGGCTCTGTCCCGGCCCGCTCTGCACCAACTTGCTGTGCGAGGGTCACCCCCTTCTCTCTACACATCTCCTCTTTCATAATAAAGGTGATTCGCCACAGAGTTATTTGTGACCCTGTCTACGTCTAAAATTAGACAGTTCTGGGAATTTTGAAGATGTAAACCTTGGTGGTTATTTAGAGGGCTCTTAAAATTTCTCTTGAAGATAATGATGTTGACTTTGGAGGGTGCACCACCACCTCGCCTCCTTCCCGCTGGCTCACTCCGTCGGGTCTGTCTCGCTGTCTGTGCTCTGCAGCCCAGACACTTGGTGGGATCTGGCCGGGCTTGGTGCTGTAACTGTGGGGCTGTGTCCTGGGCAGGGCAGGGAGCCTGGGGGTCTGCACATGGTGACCGCGTCCCGAAGGAGGGGTCGGCATGGTTCCCGCTGGGGTGCTGGGGACTCCAGCCGCCCTGTGCAGGTGACTCATCACAGTCCCCCAGAGATCCAAAGCCCGGGAGCCGACCAGCCAGCCACTGTCGGGGGGAGGGGGGGAAGGGCTGAAAATACCTCCTAATGAGATAAAGGTGGTGTTATACCCCACCTTACCCCTCCCAGTGGCCGGAGTCCAGGGCAGACCTATTATTTGAGAAGGGCCCCGGGGCCCGGGAGATCTGGCAGGGAGAGCAGTCCTGATTGTAGAGTAGCAGGGGGCACTGCCCTGGCTTAGGGGACACCGGGACTGGGGGGATTGAGGACAAGGTCACCTCCTGTTAGGACTCCTGCCATGAGTGACCTGGTGGAATCTGGAGGCATCTTATGGGTTCCCCGGCCCAGGGAGCAGGTCCTGAGAACCCAGGTCTGGCGTGCTCTGGGAGCCGGGGGAGCGCCTCTGTATTTTGGGGCCCCGTGTGGCCTTGCCCCGCTGGAGGGTGGCTCCTTGTCACAGGCAGGCGCAGTGCACCAAGGGCAGCGGGAGCGGCTGGTTGGGGAAAGGGCTGGGATGTGGGCAGTCAGGCCCTCCACAGCCACTCGGAAGGCCGAGGAGGCGGGGCCGCTGGTGAGTGGCCACCTAGACTTCCAGAAATCACTGCTGCCAATGCCACCGGAGTCCCCTTGGCGCGTGGCCCAGAACCTGCAGGACGGAGGCCAGGCCAGGCCGCCGCCTCCTGTCACATTCCAACTCCCTGGGACGCTGCCTGGGAGAACCTCATTGGCTCTGGCACTCTGACTGCAAAGGGGTCTGGGAAATGTAGTTTCAGCTTCCAGGCTCTGCAGAACAGGAAGGGTGGGGACAGCCTGAAGGGGGCTGGCTGGAGCCTGAGTGAGCCCCGCAGGTGCCCACCACTGCCCGGTGACCCGTCATGGCCGGGTTCCACGGCAGCACCAAGCTTTGGTGTCATGACGCCTGGGGTGGCTTTGTGCACACTAGTGATTCTCAGGCAGAGAGTGGGCCCAGGCCAGCCGTGACACATGTCCTCCGCTCAGCCACCAAGGAGGAAACAGCCAGGAGAAGATGCTGCTGTAGGTGGAGCTCCGAGGTGCAGGGAGCTAGCTGTGCTGGGCGCCTGTGGCTGCAGCTCCTGTCACTCGTCTCGGAGAGAGCATGGCCCCAGATCTCGTCCTTAGCGGGGCTGACGCTACGTGCAAACCCACCGGCACCTGTCCCAAAGCCAGCGGTGCTTCCAGCGGGCTGTTATCCTGATGGGAACTGAGGCTGCTGGCTTCTCAGGAGGTGGCCCTGGAAGGGGCGGGCTGCGCATCGAAGGTAGGAAAGCCCGCGGGAGGCCTATGCTGCCAGATTCCTCTTGGGCGCCTGCACGCCTCTTATAAAATATAAAAACATTCTTTTAGCCCTGGCACAGGCAACCCTTGGCCGGCTGGAGGGTGGCATTGGGCCTGGAGAGGTCTGGTAGTCTTTTCAGTGTGGGCCGCAGGAGGTCTGTAAACAGGCCCCGGAAGCTTCTGGGAAACAGCTTTCCCATCAGCAATCGAGAAAACAGGTTCACAGGCCTGCACGTCTGGGAAGAGCATCATGGCTGTTGGGATGTGAATCCGGAAAACACCGGCCAGGATCTTTGATCCCTCCGCTGGCCGCTGTCAGTCTTGGAACAGAACCTCAGAGATGAGCCACAGTTTGGCGCTGTGTCGCTGTGGCAGGTGAGCCAGCAGCTGGCACAGCCGTCGCTTCCCACGGCCGAGGCCAGGCCTGGGGCTGCGCTGGGCCCCTGCGCCTGGCTCTGCGTCTCATGTCAAGTGGACAAGCGTCTGTCGAGGGCTGTGGGGGGCTTGTGGGAGGTGCCATGATGTGCAAGGGACTGACCACGCTGCGTGGGGGCTGTGGGCTCTGGGTGGAGCCGAACGCCACCCAGGAAAATCAGCGTGGAGGCCAGCCTGGACTGAGTGCGCTGTGCCCCCACGCAGCCCCTCCCTCGGCCCTACCTGACGATTTCTATACAGAGGTGGGAAATCCTTGTCCCTCCGGTTTCTGGCACCCTGATTAAAGTGCAGAAGACTGCAGCAGAGCCGAATTGTAGAAATGACACCACGGGAGGCAGGGGGCTGAGGACTCTGGAATCGGGGTACCTGGTGCCTTGGAGGGAACTGTGGACGGGGCCATGCCTGGTGCTGGAAAAGCAGCTTCCCTTCCCTTCCACCCCAGCCTCCACAGAGCCTGGCTCAGCGGCTGTGTTCCCCTCCTCCCTGCAGGGGCGTGGCCTACGGGGCACCATCTGCACCTCCCCCTAGCACCGTCCACAGTGCCTGCACTGAACGCCCGGCCCCTCCTTCTCTCCCATGTCTCCCCTCCGAGCACAGGGCTTCTGTCTTGCCTGGACACGCATTAGGCTGCACGGCCACCCTCTCCCATGGCTGTGCCGAGCCCCAGGGGCAGCAGCTGGTAAAGGGGAAACTGGCATTGGGGGTCCTTTCTCACCTCCAAATCTTCCACCCTTATTAAAAAAAGTGGGGCTTTCCTCTAAGCGAGTCCTCGGCCTGCAATCACCCCTCTGGGGAGGAAGGCCGGGTTGCTGGTAAGCTGAATAGTTTAGGCAGGCCAGCTCGTGTCAGCTCTGCTGTTGCACCCAGCAGTGGGTGCTGACTTTAGTAGCAGGTGTCAGAATCTGACCTCGATTGGCGTAAACCTAAGGATGACTTATTGGCGTATGTATATGTGCCCTTTTCAAGCCCAGCTTGACCCAGGAGCCCAAATAGTGTTGAGGAGTCTTGTTTCTGCAATCTCTGACGGGGACTGCCCACACACCCAGGAGGGAGATGGCTGCCTGTGGTTCCAGGTTCCTGATCCATGAGGAGAGCCAGCCGAGCTCAGAGAGGTCCTTTACCCTAAAGGAGAAAGCCCAGGATGGAGCTTCCTTGGCCTGGCCCAATCACATGCCCATCCCTCAACCAACCGCCTGGGACAGGGTGATGTCGTGCTCTGATTGGCCAGGCCTGACCCAGGTGCCCCAGTGGGGGGGGGGGCGGGGTCAGCCCACACCCACCCCCATGTGGGCCTGCGTGTGGATTCTGGCTGCTGGATTCCCCAAAACCCCCAGGGCAGCACCCAGCTGCGCGTGTGTTCTATCGCTTTGACTCCAAGGCTGTTTATTTTCTCTGCCGGGACTCCTAGGGGCCTCTTGTTTGCGGTAACATGAGCAGAACTCTCCACATGAAACAGGCTTCATTTAGGGCAGGCATGTGGAGGCCATCTCGCTGCGTTTCCGGGGGACTGTTGAGCCCCAATAAGTGTGTGGCTTCAGTTAGAAAGCCAGCTTTTCCTCTGCCCTCGGGTACTGCTGCCCTTCTCCGAGGGGCTCTGGATGGTCAGGAACTTTCCAGAAGGGGTGCGGGGACCTGCCCCTCCCTTGCCCTTGGTTTCACACTGTCTTGCATGTAGGCATCGGTCTTCTGGGGCCCATGGAAATGGGATATTGCTGTAAACGGTTGTGGGAAATTACGTTTTAATTGGGTAATGATGGGGACAGCATGGCATGCCCTGCTGTCCTCCTCAGAAGTCACTCAGAAGGCGCAGACACTCCAGAAATTGCCGAGCAGGCTGCATGAGTGTCAGTCCCTCCCGTTTATGAGCTTGCCTTCGTGAAGCTGCTTCCCTCAGCAGTGGCCGGATCTCACCGGCCTTCCAGCTTAGGTTTGAGGGGGTTCCTCTGATGCTCATGAAAGTGTCTGGGAGCCAGGGTGGGGGTGTGAGTGTGTGGACAGCGCTTCCAGCTGAGGACAGGGCGGGAAAGCAATGTCAGGGCAAAGTCGGGAGGGTGGGGCTGGCAGGAGGAGTAAGCCAGGGTCTGCGCTGCTCGCCGGGCCTGGGACGGAACCTGGACTGCTGAGCTCCGCCTGCAGCTAGCGCCACGGCGGGATCCCAGCCCCCTCCTAGGGCTTCCAAGCTGGCTCTGCGTTGGTTTCCGGTTTATCTGACCCCGGGACGCTCCCACACAAGCCTGTGGCTAACCCTCCACCTCCCTTTGGTCATTTCAGCTCAGCCAGCAGATCTCCTGAAGGTTCTAGATTTTCACAACTTGCCTGATGGAATAACCAAGACAACAGGCTTTTGCACAACGCGGCACTCTTCCAAAGGCCCGGATGTTGCTTACAGAGTCACGAAAGATGCCCAGCTCAGCGCGCCCACCAAGCAGCTGTATCCCGGTAAGAGACACGAGGGGTGTGCTGGGTGGCGAGTGTGTCCTCGCCCGCCCGCCCAGCCGGGAGCAGAGCCGGAAGCCTGCGTGCCGGGAGAAACATGCTTGGCTTTGCAGAGAGCCCTTCTAATGAGCCCCGTTTGATCTCATTATAGTGGAAACACAGCCGGGCAGTCAGTCATCACCCTTCCCCACCAGAGGCGGGCACGGGGCCTCGCTGCTCCTGCTGCTTCCCCAAGCAGGTGTAGACCCAGGTGCAAACAGGCTGCCAGGACTCCAAATGCAAAAACACGATCGATGTTTCCCAGGGGACGAGGTTAAGGGAAACCTCAGGGTCACGGGAAAGGAAGCACTTCCAGACACAAGCTTAATTTGGGACAGTGACACCAAGAGACACATGAATCACACATCATGACTCCCAGCGAGAGTGTGGGCTTTTAATGAGAATCAATTGCCAAGCTCTGCTTTTAATTACGTGCCCAGAGCGGAGTAGCATTAGCTGCTGAGGTGCAGGATCCCGGCTGTCCCTGTCACCTGGCCGTGGGGTGGTAGGCGATTACCCCCCGACCCCCACCCCATCCCAGAGTCAGTGAAACACTCTAGGCTGACCTGGACATGGGCAAACGGGCGGTGATCGACAACCTCCCCCTGCCTTAAATGAGTGCTTTCTGATTCAAATCAGAAAGGACCAGGGGACCCTGGGCAGATAAACGCACCGTGCGACATGTTCCGTAATTATTAGAAGCCCATGCACCATTTTTTTGGTGACCTGAATATGACAAGTAATAGTTCTCTGTTCATCCCACGTCCCTACTGGATCCCTGAAGACACAATCTTTTCGGGGCTGCATTTTTGCTTCCTCTGACCCTTTTCTTCACCCCAACTCTTTTCTCAGCCTTCCTTTTAATCCACGAGGACTTTCAATGGCTTCTCTCTCAGAGAGGCTGGCTCAGCCCCTTTTCAGGAACACCACTGGGGGTGGTGAGGTTGCTCGGAGGCCCTGGGTCCCTTCAGGACCGCCCAAGGAGCCCCTCTGGGCGCCCGAGTAACCCTGGGTTCAGATGTCCAGCCTGGGGAACGTCTGACTCGTTGCATACGGAGGTCACTGTCAGGGGCCCTGCTTTGCTCCCCACAAAGAACCGTGGGGTGTCGTTGTTCGTACATCCAGAGGAGCATTTATTGACCATTTTGGGTGGACATATCTTTTGGAATTACCCACCGAATGCTCACTTGTGTCTCTCCCCAGAATTGCCGGTTTCCTGCCCTGTGTCCCCAGGTTAGAATTCCTGTCTTGGGGAGTCTGAGGGGCTGTGTCCAGGGAAAGGCTTGAGGGGGCCGACTGCTCTGGTGGCTGTTTCCAGACCGCACCCCCGCTGGGTTCGCGGGCATGGTGTAGTCACATTACAGGCTCTCCCGTGGCCATAAGGCGCCTGCCTTGGAGGTGACCTGTAGTCCGTTTGCTGACAGTTACTTGAATCTGATCCCTGTCCCCCAGTTCAGGGTCACAGGCACAGCGAACTCACTGGAATTTGTGTCCTTATGTCCTCGTCCCCCTGGCATTATCTGGTGGCAAGAAGCACCGTGGATTCTCAGAATACAGGCTGATTATTGCAGACCGAGTATGAATTCCTGAACACTAAGACAAGGAATTTTTTTAAGCCCACTTTTCCCCTAAGCTCTCAAATTAGTAACTTGATTAGACTCGCAGTGTTTAAAGAGCCTCGTAGGCATAATTAGCTCAGTAGTCGAATGGGCCCCCAGAAGATGACCCCCTCATTAGAGCCACATAAACCAGAAGCCGCTTCAGAACAACCGACGGAGGAATTCCTGTGGCTCCTTCTGCACGTCCCAAAGTGCCGAGTCAGGGAACTCTGAGAAAGGACATCCTGTAGGTCAGCGCAGCCTGGCTGTGTGCACCGGGGGCCCGAGGAAACAACACAGCTTCTCTGCCCCTTTCTCTCTTGGAGCCTCTGACTGACATGCTGTGCCACTTGTCGTCATTGCTGTGCTGCCCCTGTTCTGGGGAGCGGTCATGTCTGGCTATGTTTTAGACCCCGGTGTGTGCGGCAGCTGCAGAGGGAGGGGCACTGTGGTCAGGTGGCCCCTCCTCAGTTCACCTGCCAACAGTTGTGGTCCTTTCTCTATTGTGTCCTCTGTCTGGTAATTGGGGGGCAGCTGAGGTTCCCTGTCTAGGATCTGAAGCAGGGACTGGACTTGATGACACCCCCCCGGCCCTCTGCCCCCGCACCCCAGGCTTGCCCTCCGCGGTGGGCTGGGGGCTCCAGAATCAGCTTCCGCCCAGCAGAACAGCCAGTGCAGTAACTGTCAGCCTTGTAGTGTTCAGTTTAATAGCATGTGCATTTATTAAACTCCTACTGTATACCTTGGGCCTCAGCTGAAGCGAAAAGGAAATGATACAAGGAAGTAAGTGGGCCACTTGCCGACCCACCCCCCAGTTGTGAGTTTTCTCTGAGAAATGAAATATACAGAGATGGACAGCAGCCCATTTCTCCCAGGCTGCCCAGACAATGTAGATGATGAAGTATGTCAGGATCCAAGCTTGTGTCATGGCTGGAAGGGGCCATCTCTGAAATGACAATAAATCCATTGTTATCTTGCCAGGAGACAGATTCACACTAACATAATTTACCCTTTTAGGTTATCTGAGCTGAGAAAATTTGTTACCACAGAGATTTAAAAATTAGGAAAGAGGGGCCGGCCAAGTGGCACGGTGGTTAAGCGCTGGCTTGAGAAGCCAGCGGCCCCAGTTTGGGTCCCACATATGAGGGCCAGTGACACTGCCCTCAAAAAAAAGAGAAAAAGTTAGGCAAGAGCATCTTAATGAGCTGGGGGAGACGGGAGTTTGTGGTCCCAGGCAGTGTACCATGCAGGACAAAGGTGAGCTCGCTCATTTCCCGCTCTTCATTCTGTAAGACAGGACAGTGACTGAGTGGCTTGGCGTTGTCAGGGAGCGGGAACAGGAGGCAGCTGACCCTTTGAAACGAGAGCTGGGGCGTCACTGACTCAGATCATAATTGCACAGTCTGCCCTGGACGTGGGCAGTGAACTCTGAGATGCTTCGGGTCAAACTCACCCTCGGCCCCTCAGCGCCCTTTCTGCCCCAGGGGCAGCCGCAGCCAGCGAGGCCCAGCTGCTGGCCTGGTGGCCGGGGTCTCCCCTTGGGGCCTGCACAGCAGATCCTGCTGCCTCCATGGGTGGTGCAGCTAAGGACTACGTTTGGAGGGACAGTGGGAAGCTGATGGCTGTGTGACAATAGTGGCCTCAGTAAACTTCTTCCCAAAGGCTTCCCATCTGGAAGTGGAAGGGCAGCCTGAGTTGGTTCCTCACAGAAACTGGCCTTTCCTCAGATGACCACACTAACCACCGTCCCCTGCCACCTGGCGCTGTCCCTAGCACTGGGGGATGGGGGCCTTGAGTGGTCCGCCAGGGGGCAGGGCCGGCTCACAGCGCTGAGCACAGCCGACACGCCCGCGTCCAGCTTGCTGACACAGGCGCATGGCCCCGGCCGGGAGCCTGGCCCTCTCCCTGTCAGCCTCCGCCAGGGGAGAGGGGCCATGAGACGGAGTGGTCAGCCCGCCTCTGTCTCAGCCTCAGCACTGCACCCCACTCCCCAGTTAGCCTTTGGGGGCCCACGGGGTCTCACTGTTTGAAGCAGCTATGGCCCCCTTGCCCTCCCGCTGGTCCTGCAGAGGCTGCTGCCAGCGGTTTCTCCTCTGCTCGTTGGGAGCCTTGGGACGCCCTTGGCCTGGTGCCTTGCAGGCCCCTTTCTCCCCAGCCCGGCACCCTGCGTGCTCCGCTCCGAAGTGCAGAAGCAGAGGCCAGCTGCCCAGCCGCGCGGGGACTCCGCCAGCAGAGGGCGCCCACGCATAGCGCCTGCGTGGGAAGCTGCGCCGCCACCCAGTGGAGTGGCCTTCTGGGGCCATCTGGTTGACCTTGTTACAGCTCTAAAGAAGGAGCAGCTCTGCTAATGGATTCTTTCCTTATCCAGGTCTAAGTCAGACCCACAGCCCTCCTGCACGATTGCGCGTGAGCGGCTGCAGCCGTAGGTCCTGCCCCGGCCTCCTCCCTCAGCGTGTCCATGCTGACACCTCTGTCCACTGCCCGGCTGGCGCCGAGAAGCGCATTGACTCGGGCTGAGCATTTCTGGCCGGCTCGACTGCGCATCCGTCAGCCCCGGGCTCTGGGCAGAATTGCACAAGGTGGTGGGAGAACGGCCGACTTCACCACCAGGATTATCCATGGGGTTTCCGGGAGGAAGGGAAGGGGCGTGTGTAGAGAAGGCCGGAGCGTGGAGGGCAGGCCTGGGCGGGCGCCCTCGGCAGGGCCCGCTTGGCTCTGACTTCTAATGACCAAGTGTGTCTGCCTGTGTTGCAGGAGCTTCCCCCTGTCAGCACAGCGGGGCTCACTCTTTTTTCCTTTCTTCTCTCCCTCTCTCTCCCCCTCTCCCCCTCTCTCTCTCCCTCTCCCTCTCTCCCCCTCTCTCTTTCCCTCTCCCTCTCTCTCCCTCTCTCTCCGTCTCTCTCTCCCTCTCCCTCTCTCCCTCTCTCTCTCCCTCTCCCTCTCTTTCCCTCTCCCTCTCTCCCTCTCTCTCCCTCTCTCCCCCTCTCTCCCCCTCTCTCTCTCTCCCTCTCCCTCTCCCCCTCTCTCTGTCCCTCTCCCTCTCTCTCCCTCTCTCTCCGTCTCTCTCTCCCTCTCCCTCTCTCCCTCTCTCTCCCTCTCTCTCTCTCTCCCTCTCCCTCTCTCCCTCTCTCTCTCCCTCTCTCCCTCTCTCTCCCTCTCTCCCTCTCCCTCTCTCCCTCTCCCTCTCCCTCTCTCCCTCTCCCTCTCCCTCTCTCTTTCCCTCTCCCTCTCTCCCTCTCTCTCCCTCTCTCTCCCTCTCTCTCCCCCTCTCTCTCCCTCTCCCTCTCTCCCCCTCTCTCTTTCCCTCTCCCTCTCTCTCCGTCTCTCTCTCCCTCTCCCTCTCTCCCCCTCTCTCTTTCCCTCTCCCTCTCTCTCCCTCTCTCTCCCTCTCTCTCCCCCTCTCCCCCTCTCTCTCTCCCTCTCCCTCTCTCCCCTTCTCTCTTTCCCTCTCCCTCTCTCTCCCTCTCTCTCCCTCTCTCTCCCTCTCTCTCTCCCTCTCCCTCTCTCCCTCTCCCTCTCCCTCTCCCTCTCTCTCTCCCTCTTCCTCTCTCCGTCTCTCTCTCCCTCTCTCCCTCTCCCTCTCCCTCTCCCTCTCCCTCTCTCTCTCCCTCTCCCTCTCTCTCCCTCTCTCTCTCTCCCTCTCTCTCTCTCTCCCTCTCCCTCTCTCTCCCTCTCTCTCGCTCTCCTTCTCCCCCCACCCCAATTGAAGTCTTTTGATTTCTTTCTGCTTGTTCTGTGCTGCACGCCCACCGGGAAATGGCGAAAGGCAAAAGGCGCAGCGGTGCTTGCCTCCCCTGCCTGTCGCTGCCTCCAGAGGGCGCTGGAGGAGACAGTCCGCCAGGCTCAGCTTCAGGCGTTACAGAGGGCGCCGAGAGGCCCATGAAACAGCCCTGTCCACGGGCAGCTCACACTCCAGGAGGAGGTCCTCATTAGGATTTACACACAGATGCACTGAAGTGAGGGAAGGCTCACAGCTGGAGGGAACCATCAGCTTTGCATTCACACTGAGCCTGGAAGCGGCAGGCATGGCCGTGTGGTGATAGGGAAGGGCTCCAGGGACAGACACGCCTCAGGCAGCTGTGCACCCGTGTGGTCGCCAGGTCCCTAAGCTGGTTTGTGGGCAGCGAGTGGCGGCTGGGCGTGCTGGGGGTCTTCCTGACTGCCTCCTTTGCTCCTCCTCTGTTCCAGCATCTGCGTTTCCTGAGGACTTCTCCATTCTAACCACTGTGAAAGCCAAGAAAGGCAGCCAGGCCTTCCTGGTGTCCATCTACAACGAGCAGGGTATCCAGCAGATCGGCCTGGAGCTGGGCCGCTCGCCTGTCTTTCTCTATGAGGACCACACGGGGAGACCGGGCCCGGAAGACTATCCCCTCTTCAGGGGCATCAACCTGTCAGATGGAAAGTAAGTGGTGCCGCTCGGCAACCAGTCCTTCTTCTGGAGGGACGGGCAGGCAGGCTCGCCGGCCGGAGAGGGGACATGACCACGGGATGTGTTGATAGCAGCGCGGTGCTGAGACGCCCACAGGTGGAGAGAGCACTGGGCTTGAAGTCTTGAGAGCTGGGTCCCCGTCTCGGGTCTTCTGTGGCTCCGGGGCATTCTTTCTTCTCCTCGGCCCCCTTTTCTCCTTTCTAAGAGGCACTAAAGCACATCAAGTGCCAGCTTCTCGGTGTCAGAAGGGACCCGGGAGGGTGTGTGATTGTAGCCTAC
Source organism: Aselliscus stoliczkanus (assembly GCA_033961575.1). Classification (NCBI taxonomy): domain Eukaryota; kingdom Metazoa; phylum Chordata; class Mammalia; order Chiroptera; family Hipposideridae; genus Aselliscus; species Aselliscus stoliczkanus. Next base: position 115,790,901 of record CM066728.1, on the reverse strand, counting down.
TTGATTCAGGAAGGATGTAAGGAATCCCGGTGGATGTAGACACATTCAATGCGGGGAGGAATGATTTAAAAGAAGGCAGACCTTCCCAGAATTGTGTTGGGTGCATACCTAAACCTTGGTAGTTTGAAAGTCACCTTTGGTGGCTAACACGTCTGAGGCCATGTGTGACGACGCCCTTCAGGCTGTGACACCCCCCCCCCCATATTTCTCACTGAGAATTTTCTGAAGGTCCCTCGTTCTAACGTTCCCCATCGAACTTGGCTTGCCCTGGGGGTTCATGCGGTCCACACAAGGCAGCAGCATCGGCCTCCCTGCACTTGACCCCGGCGAGCCCATCCCTGTTCAGAGCCTGTGCTCGGGGCTTCCCCACCAGCTGTGGGTTCAGGCAGCTGACCTTCTCTGAGAGACGAGAAATCTGAGGCTTCCAGAGGTGGAATGCCTCTCACGGGGGCACGTGGCGTGGCTGAGATCTGTGCCCACACGTGTCTGACCGCAGAGGCTGGCTCCAGATGGCTCAGCCCCACCACGACGGTGCCGGAAATAAGACATCTTCCTCGTGTCTCCAGTAATTTGCAGCAGCATCGCCTGCACCGGCGACCGAGCCGCCCTTCACCCTCCGGGTTGTCTGTTTCTTTGCAGGTGGCACAGAATTGCACTCAGCGTCCACAAGAAAAATGTCACCTTGATCCTGGACTGTAAAAAGAAGGCCACTAAATTCCTCAACCGCAGCAACCACCCCATTATAGATGTCAATGGCATCATCGTGTTTGGCACCCGGATCTTGGACGAGGAAGTGTTTGAGGTGAGCAGGAAAGGCAGAGCACCCCATGCAACACGGGGGGCAGTCACTGCTCAGAGGGAGCCTCCAGGGCTGTCCCAAGGTGTGTTTGTGGCCTGTGAGAACGGAGGGGCCACGTGAGGACAGCAGTGGCCGCCCTTGTCCCAGGGCCCACTACCCGTGTTTCCCAGGGACCAGCTTGGGAAGGACATGGGGCCTGTGAGCTGTGACCTGAGGCTGGTGGACACATGCTGACTCCTGCTTCTGACCTCCGAGGGCCGTCCTGGGACAAGGGGCAGCCAGCCGCCTTCTGGGTGGACATGGAGGGCAGAGCTCGGTCAGCCCGTGGGAGCCTCAGGAAGGTGCATGCCACCACAATTCGGAGTATTCTAAGGCGGCAGTGCCCACTGTGTCCAGCCTGGAGCCCAGCTTTTGTGGGCAGTGCCCAAGGTTCAGCATAAGACAGCACTGGAGAACTGTGCCCACAAATAGGTGACTGCTGCCGGTGCCCAAGCTGCATGGAACCACCTGGCCACCTGTAGACATTCAGCTTCCCAGGCCCCGCCTCCATCCTGGGGATCCCCAGAGGCAGCAGACAGGATGGGCAGCATTTCCTCCCAACGTCCCCGAGAGCCACTGTGAGCCCCTGGACGTGCTCACGCACTTGGCCGTGTTCACGTGGCCCGTCCTGGGCCCGGCCAGCCCCACCTTACCAGTGCTCATGCCTGAGGTGGGGACCCCGGGTGCCTGCGTCTACCCAGTGAACGGAGGCCCGCCGAGCTGGACAGGCACTGACCGGATCCTGCAGCCCTGCGGGGCAGCTGAGGGAGAGAGAAGGCATGCTTACTGCTCCATCTCGATTTTAACGGTGATGATGGCTGCCAGTGGGGGAGGTCAGCAGACTCACTGGCCCTGCACCTTTGAGCTTGCGAGAAAAATGAAATTCCGGAAGCCCCCTCTTGCTATAAGTCATGCTGAGGGCCTTGGGGCGTAGCTGAAACAGAAGTCCAGGAGCGCTCTGGCCTCGGGGTGCCCCATGGGCAGGGTGTGCGACCTCAGGCGAGTTGTTGTCGCATCACAGTCTCAGCTGCTCCAGCTAGAAAACAAGCTCACTAACGCAGCTGCTTCCTGGGGGCCCAGAGGCCGTGAGGGTGGGTGCCAGCCGCACCCACACTGCCTTCCTCAGGGGAAGGGCTGGTGTGTGTGTCGGAGCAGGTGGCAATGTGGGAGGCAGCCCCCTGGTCCGACGTGACAGCAAGGGCCGACCGGAGCAGCATCTGTGTGGACGTGGGGGCGCGCGCGCTGGGGAGCCGCGTGTGAAGGTGAGCCTGTGGGTCCTGCCAAGCCTGGCAGCCCTCACGCGGGCAGGTTCCCAGGACAGCTGGGCCTTTGGGACAGCAGGTGGGCTGGCGCCTGGGTCCGCCTGGCACTGCCAACTTTGGCAACTTCAGGAGACACCATCTCAGCACGCTTCCAACCAGGCCTGCCCAGAGACCCAGGATGAACTGGGGGACGGCCGGGGCTGTCCTTAGGCAGGAGGCAGCTTCGGGGCTCTCCTGGGGAGCCTGGGGTCGCACAGACTGGGGTGGGGTTTTTGCTGGTGTAGACCTTTTGCTGGTGGGAGGATCCAGGTAAAGCAGCTGACACTGGTGAGCTTTAGGTCTTTCGTTTGTAAAACATGGGACAAGTGATGGCGCCTCGGGAGATGTTTGGGGGTGTACCTGGCCTCGTCTGGGAAGCGCTCAGCTTGTGCACCTACTCGAGGACCCAGGGGCAGTGTTGCCACCACCCAAGTTTCTGTTGGTGGGAGCTCTGAACTGGGAGACGGGAGGGTGCATGGAGGGTGCTGAGGCCAGCAGCGCAAGGTGGGCTCGGATTAATTTATCATGCAGTAGCTTTTGTGTTGTGCCAAATGTTTGTAATTTCTAGCATCTTTCATGTGTTCGTAGTGTGCATTTTATTGGAAAGATTCAGGAAAAAGCTTTGTCTATCTTTAAAAAATTAGGATCCTAAAAAAATTGGGACCCTTGAGTTTCTAACTGAGGCAGAGACGCTGTTTTGCCATGAGCACAGACGCGTTCAGAACGCACTGCTGTAGGGAGGTCAGGGCTGGGCTGGAGTCCCAGGGCCCCCTCACCAGCCGTGGGATCATGGGGGAGCCGCCCAGCCCGTCTGAGCCTCAGTGTCCCCCTCTGTCAATGGGGACAATAGCAGCTCCCACCCCAAGGCGCGCTTACGCAGGTGTGTGTGTGTGTGTGTGTGTGTGTGTGTGTGGCACGTGTGTGCGTGGCCCACAGCCAGCATTCCGTAACTGGTCCCTACTGGCCTTATTACAGAATGGAAACAATTTATAATTTTCTAGAGCCAGATCTCGACGGCCCGTTTCCCTTCTCTGCTTCTCTCTCCTACAAACAGGGCAGGTCTCGCTGTGCGGCTGAAGGCGGGTGGGCTTTTCACGGAGACGGCAGGTCAGGAATTTGTTCAGAATTCTGCAGGGCCCCTCTTCCGGTCGTAGTGTTGGATTTGAGGGAGAGTGGCTGCCGGGAAGGAGGGGTATTGTTGACCACAAGTTGTTCCCGTTCCGAAGGGGGTGTTTTCCTAGCCTCCGACTGCTGTGAGATCCACTCACGGTGGGAAATGCAACCCGTGTTTCTTAATGGTGACCAGCGGGACACGGCAATGCCTTCGCTGGCCCCAGACCACCTTTCTGCCTTTTGGGTTTTTTTCCTTCATAGGACAGTAATCAAGTTGGGTGGGTTGGCCTCGTATTCCCAGCCACCCTCCATCTCTTGGCGAGTGAGACAGAATTTTTGCTTGTTTTGAAATAAGAGTGATTTAACTCCGTGGCTTCCAGCAGATCCCAAGTAGTGATGCTTCGCATTCTGACCACTTGGCTTCTGGAGAAGGCTCTTTAAAAGGAGGGGCCGGCGCCTTAGAAAGCCATTTCTCCAGCGGCCACATTCTTCCCCTGGAAGGACGACTTCCTCTCATTAAGAGCCAACTTCTCCTGCAGCCCCGCGAGGGGATGCTGGGAACTGTGGTGTGGTGCCAAGTCACCCTGGCACCGCGCGCTGAGTTTTGTGCTTCACTCTGTTTCCAGGCAGGATTTACTAGACTGTAGAGCCTGTTGGGGACACTGGGGTTTTTCCTGGGGTACATGTGTCCCCACAGAGGCCCCTTTGTCCACAGTGACGCGTTGTTGAGGGAGAGAGCTGGGATGGGGGCTGAAAGCCGACAGAGGCACTTCCCTGCAGTGCAGGGCCCAGTTTTAGCCGATGGCACCAGGCCCCTGGCCTCCCTCGGTGTGTGGCCAAAGTGGGCATCGGTAGCCCTGCTCCCTCGTTCCCCCCAGCCCTGGTGTGAGCCTGGCTGCCATCGGCCACCCTGTGGTGTGGGGGACGCTGGACTTTCTAGTCCCTTCTAAACCCCTCACCACGACTGTGTGTCCCGTGTTTTGTTTCTGGGATGTGCCTCTGTCCTGGGTCCAGTGAGCAGCCAAGGGCCCCGGGCATCCCTCCCACCCCCTGATGGGGCGTAGGTGCTGGGCCAGCCGAGGGCCCACTGTGGGGGGGAGGCGGGGAGCTATTCTTCAGACCCAGATGCAGACGGGTCCTGCGGGCCTCTCAAGCAGGCAAAGTCGTGTTTTTATCCAGGACTTAGGAACGATCTTGTGTTGTTGGAAACACAGGCACGGCTGCCAGGGAGAGCGCAGGCATCTGGCAGGAGGTGGGCAGTGGTTGTTTGTCTTCAGTGGCAGAGCTGAGTGGGAGGCTGGTCAGGGCCAGCACTGACCAACAGGGCCCCATGACAACATGCCACCTGTGTGCTCTCCCCTTCTGTCAGTCCTCCCCGTGCCTGGGAAGCCAGCACCAGAGAGGCCGAGTAACTTGCCGAAGGTCACCCAGCAAAACTACGGTGGAGTGGGGTTGTTGCCTGGCTCTGTTGTTGAGAGCCGATGGGTCTGTTCTGAGGTCATGACGGACTGCAGATGCAGTGGTCCCAGCGGTTCCTGTGTCTCTCTGTCCACCAAGGGAACCAGGACCTCCGAAATCGGGTCATGACCTGCCCCAGCCAGGGTGGGTCCTGGGTGGCTGCCTTGTTCCCATGGCCCTGTACACGCCCTTGGGGCCTGCAAGGAAAAGCCGGCACAAGCCATCAGCAGGCCGCCAGAGCTGGCCTTCCCCGTGCGGTCGCTGAACTCCCTGCTGAGTGCCTGCCTCAGCCCAGCCTGGCACACAGGGGCCGACCCAGCAGTCTGTGCACCCCGCCCTTGCCCTCAGCTCATCTGGGGGCCCGGAGCTGGCCAGCCTTCTAGGGGAGGGGTCTCAGGGGTCGGACTGGGGCTCAGGCGGGGCAGGCCTCTGCCTGGGGCTCTGCGGTGGAAGGACCCTCCTCGGGTCAGCCACCATGGAAGGGGCGTGCAGGAGGAGGCCACCTCAGGATGGGGGTCCAGCGCGCTCAGGGCCAGGGGCCACAGCTGCTGCAAAGCTGTCGAGTGTTTCAAGGGGCAGCCAGACCCAACAGACTGTAAAGTGGGCCGTTCTCTGCAGAAGGCCCAGTGTCGGCGGGAAGATGACGGCCGTGTACCCGAGGAACGGTCCTCTGTCCGTCTGCCCTCCTTTCAGCTGCTTGGAAAGACCCAGCGGCTACCTAATACCCAAGTCCCTTTTTTTTTTTTTAAAGATTTTTTATTGGGGAATCGGGGAAGGGGAACAGACAAGTTGCTGTTTTTGTGTTCTTCAGTCTAGTTCAGAGGACGTTGCTTCACTGGCCCATGTTGGTATCATCATTGCGTTCTTCCCGGATGAGGCAGATCGGTCGCCAGCCTCTGGATGGTCGCTCACGCTGGCTGCCGGCCACTCACTGCAGCCTATGGCAGCCCACTGCAGCAGGGGCTGCAGCCTACACCGTCGCTGGGGCTCGCACAGCCCAGCTCCAGGTGGAGCTGTTGTTAGCTGTAGAGGGCAGTGTCCCTGGCCCTCATATGTGGGACCTGAACCGGGGCCGCTGGCATCCCCAAAACCAGCTCTTAACCAGTGCGCCACTCGGCCGGCCCGTCTAAGTCCCTTTTGCCTGGGGCCTGGCTTTACCCCTTCGCACTCTTTCCTGGAATTCCGCTTTCCTGGGGCGGGAATGGGGCCTCGGCGAGGAGGTGCTGTCTTAGCCATCATGGAGGCGGCCTGGGTTCCTCCCTCACGAGCATGGCAGGGTCTCAAAGGCGAGAGAGTGGTGCGCGTGGCCCCAGAGGCCCAGGTCCATGTGCTCACTCTCACTGCCCAGGCGGTGACCTCTGACCCCCCAGGAAACATCCTGTCACCCACTGCTTGCTGAGCACCTCCCGGGGCAGCCAGTGCTGGGGACAAAGAAGGGGGGCTCAGAAAACCGCCGTCTAGTGGTCCTCCGAGCCGATGCATAACTGGGTAACGGGGGTGGTGTGGGGGTGGTGCTGGAGCCAAGGACACACCAGAGTCTGAGGGCTGAGCACGTGTGAACACGTCGGGTGTGACAGGTGTCCTGTGTCCCGGACTGTTTGCTGCCGGAACTGCTCTTTCTGGAAATGCGATGGAGCGGGTTGTGCCGGGCCCTGAACGCATCCCACGTGCACCGTGCCCACGCCGGGCCTGTCGGCCTCAGTCTCCCCATGCCTGTGCCAGTTTGAGCCGAACTTCTCTGTCCAGAGGAACTGCAGACGCGGCCCGGAGTGAAGGCAGCCCGAGGGGCCCACGGAGGGGCGGGCGCCGAGGGGCTGGCTGGCCAGGTCTGCGTCCAGATGCAAGGCGGGTGCCACGTGGGATGGTGGCAGGAGAGCCTGCTGGCGGGGCGGCGCTGCGGGCTCTGCGGGGGCTGTCTCTGTCCCCACCCCCACTCGCTGTCAGTGTCCACAGGTCAGGTGCTTTCCCCAGGCCCACGGGTGTTTTTCTAGTTGGTGCTGCCCGTTAGACCCACGCTGGAACAAGAGCGGCCAGGCTCCCAGTGGGCAGGCGGGCCCCACGACTCCGTGTGGAGCACAGTCCAGACCGGGCAGTTCCCCTGCTGCAAACACAGGCCCCCTGGTGGCAGTGAGCGCCGAGCCCGCGCTCTCGGCCCTGGCCTGGATGGCCTCACTGCCCCGGGTCACCTCACTGCCAGGCTTCTACGGGAACTGTCAGCACCAAGGGGCTCCTCTGGCCAGGGCCGCTTGGGGCAGCTGTGCTGGCCGTCCTGAGCGCAGGGCCCACGTCCCTGTCCAGCCTGGGCCCGTGTGGCCATGCATCTGGTCCCAGTAACTTCCAGGGGAGACCCTGGCACGTGGGCAGCAGAAGGACCAGCGTCTGCATGGCCTGCTCTCACCAGTCTAGGCCCATGTGCCCTGACTTTAGATGGGGGCATGGAGGCTCCCAGGGCTAAGTCACGGGCCCAAGGTCCAGCATCAGGGGAGGGGCAGCTCAAACCCAGGCTTCCCCGTTGCCCAGAGCACGTCCTGGGCGGGGCCTGGCAGAGGGCAGTGGGCGTGGCCAGGCCTGGCAGCACCTGGAGGGCCTGGCCCTTCCCACTTCGTTCCACCGCAGTGCCTGCTGTTTCCTTAGTCCCCGTGTGTGCTTCCCTGGAGTGCCGCCCTGCCAGGCCAGCCTGGGTCTCGGCTCGCCCACTTCTCAGCGACCTTCCCTAGTTCCTGGGAAGGGCAGGGGTGATGCAGTCTCCGAGTTTCCTGAGGCTGTTCTAACAAGTGTCCGTAATTTGGTGGCTTAAAAAGGCAGAAATTTATTCCCCCCCAGTTCTGGAGGCTGAAATCCTAAACCCAGGCGACACCCCGAGGCTCAGGGGAGGGCCCTCCCTGCCTCCCCCGCCCCTGGGGCCCCAGGTGGTCCTCAGCTGTGCCTGCATCTCTCCAGCCTGTGCTCCATCTTCACGTGGCTCCTCATCTCCTCCCTGCCCCTCTGCTCTGTGTGTGTATCAGGATGGGGGCCCCCCAATCCAGGGGGATCTCATCTTGAGACCTGCCTTAGTGACACCTGCACAGGCCCTGTGTCTAAGTAGGGGGCTGAGGGCCTGGACCTTTCTTGTGGGGTCACTATCCAACCCGCTTGCTACAAGCAATGTGGCGAGGGGCTGTCTCCTGTTAATTCCCGCAGGGGATGTGTGGTTAATGAAAAGCATGTCTCTGGGTGTATTTGGTTGGCTTCAAATGGAGGCTTTTTCAGGCTGCTGTGTTGCTGAGGAGGCAGGAGGGGATGGCTGGGCAGCCCTGTGCATGTCTCCCGGATCTGTCGGGCGGCCTACTGGCCAATGAGGACAATGAGCAGGGTGTCGGCGGTGCATTTTCGTCTCTGGTTCAGGCGCAGGAAGGGCTGGGCATGGGCGAGTGTGGGCCTGGACTCCCGCCTGGTGCAGGTGGCTGGCAGCCTGCAGGCCGGAGCTCAGTGACACAGCAGGTGTCACTGTGGAAGTCCGAGCCCAGGGGCCTTCATCTGGAATGACACCTTGGCTGTCGGGTGGGCATCGAGCTGAGGATGTGCCCCTCTGCTGGCCTGGGTTGTGCTGGGTGCTCATGACCGTGAGAGCCAAGCACCCAGGGCCCGACGAGACCCCACAGTCAGGCAGGCCCTGCTTCTGCCCGTGCTGAGGGCTCTGACCGCCCTGTGGCCTGGCCCGGGAAGGCTTCAGCTTACTGTGTGGAGCCTGGGGGCAGCAGGCCCGTGTGCCAGCCCAGACGGGCTGACGCAGAGCTGCAGGCCCAGCCTTGGGGGATGACGTCTTGTGGCTTACAGTGGACTTTCTGATCTGTGGGTCCCCTGGGAGGATCGGCGCCCAGGGCCCCAGGAAAGAATGTCATTGCTCGGTGACCCGCAGTGCTGCAGAGGCTCCAGGGGAATGGACTGGGTCACGTCCGGAGGGAAGGAAGGAGGGCGGCTTCCCTGGAGGAGCGGGGCGCTGTGTCTGAAGCTTCCGGAGCTGCAGTGACAGGTGGGGGGCAGAGACCAAGGGGAGCCCGCCCTCCTGAGCCTGAGGGCTGCCGGCATGGGCAGCTGGAGGGCCAAGGGGGCCCTTCTTTTTCACGGCTTTGGGCACAGCCCAGGACCTTGGCTAGAGTCACGCCACATGGTCTTCCTGCAGATGATGCCTTGGTTCTTTGCCATTCAGCTCAATGCTGGGAGAGGATGCGCCATGCACGGTGTGCTAGAGCTGGGGGGTGCTGGCAGAGAGTGCGTGGAGCAGCCCCCACCCACCCCCACAGTGCGGCGTGCGTGGCCTGCCTGCGAGTGAGAATGCCTCTGGTGGCTGTGGATTTGCAGAAAGACCCAGAGTCAGGTCTGACTGTCACGGATGATGCCAGGTTACTCTGTCGGCTGACACAAGGAATACTCTGAAAGGTCTTTTAGGCTGAAACCTTGTTCTGGAACTAAGGAAATTTCAGTGAGGATAAATGTGAATTTCTGCGCTTGGTCAGAAACAATCAATTGTGTAAGAGCAGGATTTGATGTGGCGGTGACGTATTTCCTATGGAAAGGACATAGAGGTTTGAGGGCGGCCAGCCCGTCAGCCACCATGGGTGTGACGTGGTGTGGCAGCGTGGCCGAGGGCCTGGCCTGTGCCCAGCAGAGGCTGTGTGCACACCTGGAGTCGGAGCCCAGGATGGGGAAGGCAGGATGGCGGGCGTTGGTCACTGAGGGTGGAGACTCTCATACGAGGGGACAGGATGAGGCGGTGAACATGGAGCACCTGCCTCCTCCACCAGGCCTGGCTCCAAGGCCAGAGCTGGTCACTCGGTCACCTTGGCTGCCCCCTGAGGAAGCACTAAGCTTGAGACCTGAGCTCGGGACACTGATTTATTCATCTTTGTGTCCATAAGGCTCATCACAGAGGTGCTACAAATGCTGGCTGAATGAGCGAAAGAGTGATCAGAGCTCACTGCCTTCATGTGGGAGAGGCTGGTGAGCCTTGGTCAGGGGTCGAGCACTGTTGATGACTGGTCGTGATGATGGTGGTGATGGTGATGGTGATGATGGTGATGTGATTGATGGTGGTGATGGTGATGGTGGTGATGATGGTGGTGATGGTGGTGAGAATGATGGTGATGTGATGGTGGTGATGATAGGGATGGTGGTGATGGTGATGGTGGTGGTGGTGATGATGGGGATGGTGGTGATGGTGGTGGTGGTGATGATGGTGATGGTGATGGTGGTGATGGTGGTGATGATAGGGATGGTGGTGGTGATGATGGTGGTGATGGTGATGGTGGTGGTGGTGATGGTGATGGTGGTGGTGATGGTGGTGGTGATGGTGGTGGTGATGGTGATGGTGGTAGTGATGCTGGTGGTGATGGTGATGGTGGTGGTGATGATAGGGATGGTGGTGGTGATGGGGGTGATGGTGATGGTGGTGATGGTGGTGATGGTGGTGATGATAGGAATGCTGGTGATGGTGATGATGGTGATGATGATGGTGATGGTGGTGATTGGTGGTGATGGTGGTGATGGTGGCGGTGATGGTGATGGTGGTGGTGATGATGGTGGTGATGGTGATGGTGGTGGTGATGGTGGTGGTGATGATGGTAGCGATGGTGATGGTGGTGGTGATGGTGGTGGTGGTGATGGTGATGGTGGTGATGGTGGTGATAGTGATGGTGATGATGGTGATGATGGTGGTGGTGGTGATGGTGGTGATGGTGATGGTGGTGATGGTGGTGGTGATGGTGATGGTGGTGGTGATGATGGTGGTGATGGTGATGGTGGTGGTGATGGTGGTGGTGATGATGGTAGTGATGGTGATGGTGGTGATGGTGATGGTGGTGATGGTGGTGGTGATGAAGGTAGTGATGGTGATGGTGGTGGTGATGGTGATGGTGGTGGTGGTGATGGTGATGGTGATGGTGGTGATGGTGGTGATAGTGATGGTGATGATGGTGATGGTGATGGTGGTGGTGGTGATGGTGGTGATGGTGATGGTGGTGATGGTGGTGGTGATGGTGATGGTGGTGGTGATGATGGTAGTGATGGTGATGGTGGTGGTGGTGATGGTGGTGATGATAGGAATGCTGGTGATGGTGATGATGGTGATGATGATGGTGATGGTGGTGATTGGTGGTGATGGTGGTGATGGTGGTGATGACAACTGCTGTCTATCTAGGAATCACTGTCCCAGGCTCACTGTGTATTCTGCACAAAGTATCACACTGCATCCTCAGGATACTTCTGTGAGTAGATCTTATTACCTCTTTCACAAATGAACAAACACAGGCCTGGAGAGAGCCAGCGATGTGCATAGGCCCCACAGCTGGCGAGGGGGGGATCCAGCCCCCAGGCCACTTCTGGTCAGCGCGTCTGCCCTCTGTGTGGCGATGCCAGGGTCTGTGCCCCTTCCTCTGGGGAGCATGTCACAGAGTGTGCCCTCCCATGCTTAGTGACTTCCCCATGCTTATGGTCAACCCAGGCCCCACAGGCTTGCTGCTCTGAAAGTCAAGAGGGAAGCAGGGTAGGGCTGGCTTCACTCACATGCTGCCAGGCAACGCGTGTGGGCGTTTGTGTCTGGGCTGGCTGGTCATCTGAATGTCCAGGGCCACACAGCTGACAGGGGAAGGGTGTGAGGCCCGTGTGCGTTTCAGCCTCGTGGGCTTTTGAGGAGGTGGGCCTGGCCGCCGGCCGCTGACTCTGGCTGGGCTGCCCTGCCCCTGTCTGAGGACGGGGTGTCCCCTCTCTGAGTTCTCTAGGTTGGCCCCCTTGTCACTGCAGCCAGCTTCAGGGTCCAATGAGGCTGGATTTGACTATCCCCCTCCCCGCCCCTGTGCCCTTGGCGTCCCGCGGGTACTCAGCAGTGGCATTTCCCAGCCTGCACCAGGGCAGGTGTGAGTACACATGTCCCTAGTCACCCTGGAGCCGCAGCTGGCTGGTGGCACAGGTGAGAATTGGATGGGGACTGGGGGGTCTGTGGAGTGGGGAAATCAGACAGGACCTGGGAGGCGAGACTGGGAGGGCAGCCGGAAGAGTTTGTGACCACATGGAGATGTTTCTTGAACACCCACCTTAATAATGTTAAACTCACTCTCAGACTCCATGGGTTCTCCAAAAATCATGGAAAAAGTGATCTAGACGTCCTCTGGCCGGGGCCTTTGCTTTTCCATTGTGTGACTCATAGATGAAAAATATCGCAGCCAGATTTTACATGTGATTGGTTTGGGCCACAAGAGCTTGAACAGGGGAGCAGGTGGCCTTGTATGTGTGACATCCCCCAGGACATCAGGACCTGGCTCGTGGAAGGGGGGCCTGGCTACCCCCAGTCACGGCACTGAGCACGTCCGTCAGAACCCACCAGGCTCTCTGGGGAGGGAGCTCTGCCCGGTGGACAGTGACAGTGTGGCCCTCGCACGCCCTGGGTGACGTGCAGTGGGCGCCGACGCCTTGCTGCTTGTGGGGAAACGCGGTCCTGTTTCCGCTCCTGTTGACGGTGGCGGGCGGGCTCCCCGCTCCCAGCAGCCATGGCCCCAGACTGGCCTCACTCATTGTACAGGGAGGAAGCCATGGCCTTTCTGGGAACACACTAAGTGTCACTGGGCTGGGATGGGAACCCAGGTGTGCCGGCCTCCAGAGCCCTCCCCACTACCTTCCTCCCTCTGTCCTGGGGAGCCCCTGCACCCTCCCTGAGCCCTGGCTGGCCAGTGGGCACACTGACTCATTCTGCGCTGCCTTTTGCACAGACGATGCCAACTTGTGGCCAGAGCCACTAGCAGCAGAAAGGTGGGTGTCTTCCTCTTGATTTTGTTCCGTGGACAGCACACTTCTGACCACTGCTCCCACCAAGGAACGCTTGTCTTCTCAAGTTATCTGTGTCTCCCTTTACGAGTGTGAAGTGCTCCGGCTAAAAGTAGCTACAGAAATCACAGGAAAAGCGACGCAAGGGTCCCGTGGGGCCTGTGGGGTTATGGAGGAGGGACCGCGGTGTGGCTGGTCTGGCTCCCCCGGGGCAGGTTTTGTTGAGAGGAGGAACGCAGCTCTGAAGGGCACGGAGAGGGGGTGGGGAGCGGCGGCACAGACCCCCCCCCAAGAGCCGGTGGGACAGCCGACGCCTTCCGTCTGCACAGTCCCCAAAGTGGCAAAGCTCTCCAACGAAAACTCTGCAATTTCCTCCGCTGACAGCAGACGCGTCGGCCGGATAAAACTCATTATCGGGAAAGGCAGAACTGATTCCCTCAGCAAAACGCTCCCAGCTCAGCGAGGGCCAAGGACAGCCTGTGTCCTGCTGTGTCCAGCGGCTGACGGCCTCTCGGGCTGCCTGGCCTGTCCTGTCAGGAAGAGACACCGCTAACTGCCACCCCCCCAGCACCAAGAGTGGCCATAATGACGCTGGGTACGGTGGCAGAAGCTTCCAGGAGCTCAGGAGAGCTCTACTGACTTGGCAGGAGCAGAAATAAGGGCCGTAAAAGGACAAGGCTGCGAATCATCAGAGCGAGGGACGGAGTGAACACAGCAGGCGCCCGCTTCTCTGGGAAGGGATTTGGGCCACCGCAGGGCAAGCTGCGTGGGGCCACCGGGTCTGGGGTTGGCATTTAGAGCTAAACTGAGTGATCAGACGGCTTGGCCTGGGGATCAAGCTGTGGAACCACCTGCAGCCTGTGTTCAGGGGGCCGGCTGGGCTGATGCCTGCCCCACACCCCCCCGGAGGGCTGCCTGGGTGAAGTGGCGGTGTCACTCATGGGAGCTGGGAGTCCGAGGTTGCCGTATGCGCAGGACACAGCACTTGAACTCCAAGGGGACCAGGCAGCTCTGGGGCGGGAACTGCAGGGGCCACAGGCACTGACTCAGGAGCCTCTACTCTGTGCCCTTTCGGAGGGGCCCCCTCCGTGAGTCTTGGTTCATTCTGAGTGAAATGAGATGAGGGAGGAAACGAGGCTGCTACTCCATCCTGGAGAGGCCGCAGGACAGGTGAGGGCTCGTCTGTATAGTTTGAGAAGTCAGTCTTGTCCAGACATGACGTGGACAGGGAACGTGAAAGCCTGAGGCTGCACGGGGCAGGCTGCAAGTGGGGTCGGCGTGCGTGCCAGCAGCCCTGGGCCTGGTGGGCTGCTGCGTGGGCAGGGACCCAGTCCCAGACCCCTTGGTGTCGCCCCAGAGCCCTCTGAGGGCAGCAGCAGGGCTCCCAGAGGTGTTGATGTCCCTTCACTTTCTCCTGCAGGTCCTCAGGACAGGGCTCCCTTTTTGTTTTCATTCAGTTGTGTATCAGCCGAGCCAGAAAGTCACACAGAAGCCATCTTCTGCATCATACATGCACACAGGTGCGCACACACACACATACACACACACACGCAGACAACCTCAGATCCTACAAGTGGGCCATGGGCCTGTGAGTTTGGGGATGTTAGGCTGCCTCTGCGGGAAGGGGCAACAGACTTTGCCAAGTCAAGGCCAGGCTGTTAGAGGATTCCTGGGCATCAGAACCCCCCCCCCAAAAAAAGGGCCACCCAGAGCCGAGAAGTCCTGGGGTGTCCGGGTCAGGCCCGGCCCACCAGCACCTCTGGCCTAAAGCCAGCCTCACAGAGCTGCATCTGGCTCCCAAAAGGCCCAGGGACTCATTGTGTGTGGTCCTGTGGCCATAGGTGAGCATCGTGACCCAGGCGCCCCCCCCCCCGCTGTAGCCCCATCCCCCCAAAACACAGACACGCCCAAGCCCAGGGCTGTCCTGCCGACGTTGCCCACTGGGCCTTGTTCCCAGGCCCCAGCATCTCCCACCAACAGACGCTGTGAAAGGCTCCTCCAGGAGACGGGGTCTTCACAGGAGGAGTCGTGAAAACGCTCTCAAAACAGCCATCGAGTTGTGGTCGTTGGTTTTATACCAGAGAGGCAGTAGATAGATAGCAGGTTAGGGCCAGCTGGGGGCGTGCTGTCTCTGGGTCACTGGTGGCAGTGGCTGGAAGCCCTGGGCTGAGAAGGTTCCTGATGCATTGAGTCTCAACAAGAAAAAGTACAGTGGGGGACGAGATCTCTGCAAAGCACGCACAGGCATTCAGCGTCCCTAGCCTGCAAACTCCAAGTGCAGGGAGCTCGAATAATTAAAGTTCTGGCTGCAGCGTCGCTCAGATCTCTCTGCCTGGTCCGCACGAGTGTGGAGGGCAGGGAGGCCGAGGTTTCCTGTGGCTGAAGGTGATTCTGGCTTCCAGAGGCTGCGTCCTGCTGGGGGTTGCCGGGCTGGCGGCCGGCTGGGTTGGGCAGTCTTGTACGTGCCCCCTGGCTTCAAAGAGAAATTAGTTGGCTCTGATTGGACATTTTGGAAGGAATTCCTGAGGTCTCCCTGGGGACGTAACGGGGGTGGGCACTCTCCAAGGGGCTGCCTTTGGCTCAGAAGCTAGGGTGGGAGCTTGGGTGAAAACTGTGACGGGCCCTTGTCAGCCCCGGCAGTACCGTCGAATGACCAGAGCTTTATGGATCCCCAACACCTGTGCCTCAGTTTCCCCTTCTCCACAGTGGGGATGGGGTGGCCAGATTCCTGCCCTCAGAGAGGTGCACCCACAGAACAAATAGGCGTGTTTGTTAAACCCCACTGAAAAATTTGGTGGGAAAAAGGATTTTGAACTAGTGCAGGCATTTGCAGCGGAGGGTGCGTGCCGGGAATGAGGCAGCTTTGTGCTCGCAGAGGCCTGCGGCCGGCCCTCAGCTGATCACATGTTCAGTCTGCTGCCATGTGGGGACCAGGGTGGCCGAGGGCCAGGTCAGTGCGAACGGGGGCTGGGACCTGGGGAGAGCGAGGGGTCCACGTCCCACCGCGCCCATTTGCAGATGGGCGCCTGCCCAGCGCCTGGGATCCCAGGACAGAGGGTGGGATCGTCCCTGCTCTTCCCCCGATGGCTGCGGTGCAGTGTGCTGGCTGCTCAGGTCGGGGCTCACTGAGGGCCAGAGTTCATGGCTGCCCCCCAGAGGCCCCCAAGTCTCCTCTTTCTTCCAGTAACTGCATTTGGAGAACATATATTCAGATGTCAAGCTGCCAGTGAAAGGAGAAAATATTTTATTTGAATTGGGTGAAATTTCAACTAGAAGTCCTGTTACTTAATAGAAACGTGTGGTTTTGATTCACTGTTCCTGTCATATGATTCTCTTCTGCTGGAGAGTTTAAAACGCGGGCCAGGAGCCTCTGACACCCAGAGGGAGGAGAGGGGGCTGAGAAAGGGGGGAGGAGGAGAGGGACGTGGGCAGGGGGGAGAGGGAGAGGACAGGGCAGCGCTGCCAGCCAGGGCACGGGGAGGGCGAGGTGCTGGGGCAGGAGGGGCAGCTGAGGTGGGGCCTGGGCGGCAGCAGGCAGCTGTTCTCCAGAGGGAGGAGGCCAGTGAGGGGCAGCAGAAGGGCTGCGGTGACACTGGCGGAAGGAGGCAGAGACGCACGCGGCGCTGGCCTTAGAGGGAGGGTCTCTTCCTGAGAGCCGGCTGCATGGAGATGGGTCTGCCTGAGGGGTTTCTGGGCTCTGGGCTCCTCGCTCGTCTTTCAGGGGTTTCAAACCTGAGCTTGGGGGGCCGTGTAATTGGAACCATGCCTCAGGGATCAGGTGGGGTGGGCCTATTCTGGACTCTAGGATGGACTCGAGGGTGGTGCTGCTGAGTCAGCCCCACTTCACTTCCTCTCTGGGCCAGTTGCCCCACAGAGCCTCTGGCGGGTGACGGATCCTGACCCCAGAGCTGAGCACACCACCGCACCTTGCCCTCAAGGCCTTCCGGGGACCCACACTTAGTGGCTTCGGGTGGCACGTCAAGCGATGGCAGTCCTATCTGCCGTGTCCCTCTGCCTTCCTGGCACAGCCCAGGGCCTGGCACAGAGAAGGGGTTCACTCACCTTCGCCAAATGAAAGGCGGGAAGGGCCTGGCTTCCTTGCTGTGGTTCTGACATGTGCAGGATGGACACCACACCTCTGGGTCAAGGTCACGGCACCATGTTCTCTTGCCTGTACTCCTGGCTCTGCCCTTTGGTTGGAGCACAGCAGGGCAGGGCACAGCAGCAGGAGCTGCCCCAGGCCTCTGGCCAGGAAGGGGTGGTGGGACTGGTGGGTGCATTGGCGAAAGCCTGGTGGAGACACAGACCGGGTACGCATATGACCTTGCCCGTGGCGCACGAGGGAAGTCCAAGGTGTCAGGGAGAGTGGGCACCGCCGGGCAGCGTTCTGTCTGGGCCCTGACTGCATCCCCTATGTGTGATGCAGTGGCTGGCACTTAGTAGGTGCTCAACAATTGCTATTGAATGGACAGATTGGGGGATGGATGGGAGGGAGGGAGGATGGATGGATGGATGGACGGATGGACAGACGGGTAGCTGGGTGGATGGGTGAATGGATGATGAGTTGTTAGGTGGGTGGATGGGTGGATGGTTGGAAGGGAGGGAGGGATGGAGGGAGGGAAGATGGATGGCTTATGAAAAGAAGGATGGGTGATGGGTGAATGGATGGGTGATGGGTTGTCAGGTGGGTGGATGGGTGGGTAGGCCAGCCCAGCTTGAGTGGTTTTGGAGGCAGCAGCTCCGGAGAGGGAAGCCGGCTGAGGACAAGCTCCACCTCTCAGGCATCAGGCTGACCCCGTGTCCCCACATGAGTCCTTGGGTGCCACTTGTTACAGGGCTCTTGTCCTTTTCCAGGGTGACATCCAGCAGCTGCTGTTCATGGCGGACCACCGGGCAGCTTACGATTACTGCGAGCATTATAGCCCCGACTGTGACACCGCCGTTCCCGACACCCCCCAGTCTCAGGACCCCAACCCAGATGAATATGTGAGTAAGCTCTGGCTGGGTGGGGGTGCGGCTGTGGGCCGGGCGGGCAAGGAGGGACGCAGGGACACAGCCGCCCTGCGGGCTGAGTCTCCGGGGCGCTGCGCGGAGCTGGCAAGGAGAAGGGAGCCGAGGGCTGTGCGTTGCGGAAGAGCGGGGCCTCTGACCGCCAGGGCGAGCGCGTCTCTGAGGAGCAGCCTCATCCCGACTGTTTCAGGAACCTGCCCTTCGCTTCATCCCCGTCACTGCGCCCCTCTGTGGTCTGTGGGTAGCCTGTGTCACTCACCGCACAGCCCAGCGGGGCCTGGGCTGGTTTCTTTGCGCTGCTTGCTGACACTTCCTGTGAGAGCCCCCCCCCCCCGCTGCCCAGATTTGACCCCTACTTCTACGGAGTATTCCATGCTGCCCTTTAGCGCCCCTCCCGGCTTTCCTTCTCTCACCACCTGTCAGAGAAGGAACAGTGGCCTCAGGAACCTGGGGGTCCCCTGGCCCAGCACGTCTTACACCTGACAATGGCCCACGCGGTGCCCCTGGCTGGGTCCTGCAGCCGAGGCCTCCCGGCTGGCCCCTGCTAGGGCCTGGCGTGGAGATGGTCCTGAGGACGGGGCTGCCCCGGCTCTGTGAAGTTCCTCCCGTGGGGCTTTGGGGATCCTGAGGGACAGTGGCATTGCCAGCAGAGCCCACAGTTTGGCTGGTTGTCTATCCCTCAGACTAAAGGGTCAGGTCTGGACCCCTTAGGACGCAAGGTTCTGAGAAGGGGACCTGGAGCCCCCGTCTCCTCCCTGGGACTTCTCATGGGGCTGGCTCAGCTTCTCAGGGACCTGGCGGGGAGAAGCACTTTTGGGGCCTTGTAGGGGTTCGTGCCTGAGCTGGGCATGGCCTTCTGGTGTCCACGCCTCCCGGCTGAGCCCAGAGCGGGCTAAGAAATCAGGCTGGTCTCCTGATGGGGCCTTTCCTTCCTCATGGGCCCGATTTCCTTCCAGTACCCGGAAGGAGATGGGGAAGGCGACACCTATTACTACGAGTACCCCTACTACGAGGACACAGACGACCCGCACAAGGAGCCCGCACCCACCAAGAAGCCTGTGGAAGCTGCTAGAGAGACCACGGAGGTGGCCGAGGTCTGGGCGGGTGGGCTTCTGGCCTCTGGGGGCCACGGTGCGGGGGGCCGGGGGACAGGAAGAGGCTGTGGCACGTGTGAGTGTGGGGGCCGCTGAGTGAGGCCCGGAGACTGGAGGTGACGGGTGGACACTTGGTGGGGAAAGGAGTGACCGGGTGACTGATGATTGTCTGTGCTTCATTCGTACTTACAGGGAGAGTTGGGCAGAGGGCTGCCCCTGGTGATGTGTGACATCAGGGGACACAGATGTGAAGGGGCACAGTCCTCTCCCCACAGAGTGGCCAGGATACTGGCCCATGCTGCTCTAAAAGCCTGGAGTGTTCTCTTACTTATTTTTTTAAATTTTGAGATGCAATTCGCCCTTTTCAAGTGTATAATTCAGGGGTTTTAGTCCATTCCTAGCACCTCCTGGGCTGGGCGGCCCCCTCCCTGCTGGACCGAGGTGGCCCTGCACCCCAAAGTCCACGGGGCTCTGGCTTGGCTGCGAGGCCCATGCTTTGCCATGGAGAAAACCCGAGGCCCGGCCCCGCTCGCCGGCCACCTCCCCAACCCTGCCTCCCTCTGCGTGGTCTCAGGAGCTGACCCCGCCGCCCACAGCGGCCCCTCCGGCGCCCGGCACTGGCGAGGGGCCCGGGAGGGAGGAGGACCCCGGCGTAGGGGACTACGACTACGTGCCCAGCGAGGACTACTACACGCCGCCCCCCTACGAGGACCTCAGCTATTCCGAGGGCGTCGAGGACCCCGACCAGCCCCCGGACCACGGCGCGGGGCCCGGGCTGCCCACCAGCACGGCGGGCACCTCCAACTCCTCCAACGTAATTGCTTCCCTCCTGAGTGGCCTTGGTCGGGGCGAGGGGTGGGATGCCCGGGTGGCCCCTGCTCCCAGGAGAGGCCAAGCGAGGCTGGAATCACCAACCTGCTGAGTCCCTCTCAGTGTTGTCAGTGTGTCATCTGCAAAGCGGGTGGAGTGAGTCCCGTCATCCAGGTCTCAGGGCTCAGGGCCAGAATGACAGCAGCATGCTTGTGCACAGCGTTCCTGACTGTGGCCCGGGAGGGGTCAGGCTAGACAGCTGATGAGCTGGGGACATGGACAAGCAAACGAGAGCGAGGCGTCCTGGGCTTTCCTGTCAGGCAGAGCTGGCCTCGCCTCTCTGCCAGTGACCTTGGAAAGTGACGTCCCCTCTCTCCATCTCAGTGTTTTCATTTACAGCATGGCTCTAATGTGCCCGCCTCCTGGGGTTGTTGCCAAGTTTTCAGATTAAGGAGGAATTCAGCACAGTGCCGAACCAGAGTGGCAGCTTAAAAACAGCCACTGTGTGATAATGAGTTCTCGGCGGCCACAGAGTGGACACACTGGGCTCTGATGTGTCCAAACCGCTGTCGTTGGGCGTGGGATTAGGGGCATATTACCTCAAGACCGTGAAGCCCTGGGATGGAGCCCTGATGGCACCGACTTCCCCAGGTGCACGGCCCATCTTGGCACATTGTGCCCAGCCTGGCACAGCCCTAGTTAGCCACGGGGTCTTGGGGGGTTTGGGTGACAGTTTCCGTGTGGTGAGAGGAAAAGATGTGCAGAGGCCACCAGGGGCACCAGGAGCCCCCCCAACAAGGTAGACTCCAGGCTTCTGGGAGGCGACTGTCCCTGGAGTCCCAAGGTTGCGGGGCCTGGGGCTGTGAAGCGAGGGGCGTCTCTGTGCAGTCGCCTGCACCCTCGGGTGACCCTGCTGCCCCCCTCCTTCTCAGCCAGCTCCGCCTCTGGGGGAGGGGAAGGAAGACCTGGAGGGCGAGTTCACCGAGGAAACCATCAAGAACCTGGACGAGAACTACTACGACCCCTACTACGACCCCACCGCCTCCCCGGAGATCGGGCCGGGCATGCCGGCCAACCAGGACACCATCTTCGAAGGGGTGAGGGGCTGGGAGGGCTGGGGGTGGCGGGCTCCCTCCCGGGGGGTCCCGAGGGTGGGTCTGACGGCATCGTGGTGGCGGCCTTGCTCACCTCGCTCGCCTGGGCCTGGGGCCGGGGTAGCTGGGAGCCCCCCGCCTTGTAAGCGTGATGCCAGCTTTGCTGTTGCCTCGGCCTTTCCTGCCCTTCTCTCCTGCTCATTCTCGCTCCATCTTCGTTTTATAAATCCCAGATCGATGGACCACGGGGTGAGAAAGGTCAAAAGGGAGAACCCGCCATCATTGAACCAGTAAGGACACCTTCTTATCCTCTTTCTGAAATGGGGATGGGGGTGGGGGGTCACTGCTCAGGGGCCGTGGCCAGACCTGTGGGACCCCGCACCCCTAGGCCACCATGAGGAGCCCCGTAACCTCCACATGCTGCTTACGGCTGAGACTCAGGAGGGGGCGTGTTCCTGACCTGGGCTGAGGTGGTGGCCGCATGGGTTTTGAATTGGTCAGAAGCCTGCCCTGTACACTTAGGACCAGCACATGTCACTGTGCGTCAATTGATAAAAAGAGGCAGAAGTTCTGCGAGGGAGGCAGAACCCCTCTGGAGGGTTGGAGGGGATTGGGGGCCTGGCTGTGCCCCGGATGCTGTGGTTCCCACGGGCTCTGCCGCCCCCCCCCCCGGCCGGTGGTGCAGCCGTGTGGTGTGGACTAAGTTTGCTGGAACTGGTGAAATGTGCTTCTGAAACTGTGTCAGGGGAATTGAATCACACGGACCTGAGCTGAGACTCCCATTATGCTGGGTAACGGGGTCACGGGTTAGTGAGGCAGAAATGACGGTCGGCAATGTCTGCATGTGTGGAGCCGTAAGGGAGGGGGCTGGGAGGGGGTCCTAGATGCCCCTCGTGGGTTGAAGGGTGTAGGCGGGGACCCCGCTTAGTGCTGGGATGCGATCTGCCTTCAGGGAGCCATGCCTGGCTGGCAGCCCATGGGTGTACCCGGCGGCCTGAAAGCTGCCCGGGTCTGGGCCCTAACCTCCCTCTCCCCACCCACCCCGCTCGCCCGGTGGGCGGGGCCTGTGTTACACGTGGTGGCCATGGTGGTGTGGACCAAGAAGAGAGGTCCACCCTGCCACGTGGTCCAGGTGCTGAAGGGAGGGGCTGGTGTCCTGAAGGATGGCCAGTCCCAAGGCTGGGGCCGGGCTGGGGCTTTGGCTGCCAGGACCAGATTCCCGATGGCTGAGCTCGGGACATGACATTGGGGCTCCAGTGCCCTTCCGACCGTGGGCTCTGAGATGGGGAATCCTGGTGGCCTCCATCCTCCTGGGGCTCTGGGTAGGTCCTTTTGGAACCTTGACTGATGGCATGTGGCATGCCCCGTGGCCAGGGCATGTAGACACGTCCCATCTCTGGGTGGAGCACCCAGCAGGCAGGCTCTACAGCAATCCCGCCTTGGCCCCCTTCCCGGCCCACTGAGCAACGTGTGTGGCCCAGGGATGGGACCCACTGCTCCCACTGGGCTTGGGCACTGGACACACATTCATTTCTCAGACGGGGATATCTCCTTTTGGTGCTGTGTGAGGTCCAGGGAAGACAGGGCTTATCTGGCTGGGGTCCGGAGTGGTGCAGAGGTGCCTAGGGGGCCCCAAGGCCTGGTGGCCCCTATCAGCCACATGAGAAGTCCCGATACCATACAGACAACCCACAGGGGTAGGAACTGTCAGCCCAGCCTGGGGGCCATCCCGGAAGAACAGGGTGTGGGAGCCACCCCAGTGTCACTTCTCCCTGGTCCGAGCTGTGCTTATCTCACTGGGGTGTAGAGACTGATAGTGACATTTCCCCAGATGGTTTTGGTCCCCAGGTGGACTTGCTGTTGACTTGGGGTGCCTTTTGTGGTGTCCCCACTGCTTCAGTGAACAGGGTGTCTTACCCAGAAAAATAGTGGGAGCCCAGAGCAGGTAGGTACCTAGGCTGTAAAGTCCAGGCACCTCTGCCTGGATCAGCTTCCTGTTTGCTCACGTCCCCAGACTGGGGGACACTGCAAGGAGAACCGTGCCTCCCAGCTCCGGGGTGACATCGGGGTGTTTGGCTCCAGGCTCTGCTGGTAGGGGCAGGCCAGAGGAGAGGGCTGAGAAGAGGGGCAGTCCAAGACAAAACGTGTGTCTACAGAAAACCCATTTCCTGCTCGCTGGGGGAGTCAGCCATTTGGACGCTGTTAGGGAAGGGTCCCCCCGCTCCGCGCCCTAGCGTCGCTCCCACCCAGCCCCTAGCCCATTCACAGTATCCACGGGGCGCTTGGCCGGTGTCCCTGGAGGAATCGTGTAGATAGTTGGACTTTCTCAACCTGGAGTGTGGCCAGACGTCCTCAAAGTCTCAGCTCTCATAAACAGATGGCCGAGTCCTGGGAGACGCTGACGTGGTCTCACCTCTGACTGCACGGGCGTCCGTGCCCACGGAGGCTGGGGTGCCCGTTTCCTCTCCCCCCACCTGCCCAGAGCCGTCCCTCTGGGGTATGTGACTCACTGTTGATGGAGCTCCTGGAACCAGTTCCTGCTGTCCGTCCGCCCCAGAGACGTGGCCAGCCCTTTCCCGCTCGCATCCAGCACCTCCTGTAGTTTGTCAGCATCATCAGAGGCTCCGCTCGGCTGAGGGAGTCCAGGGTAATGAGCATTGTGGGGATTCCTGGCTGTCCTGGGGCCTCGGGGCCAGGGAGCCCGGACTCAGCGGTCTATATCCCGTGGCGAATATCCGTCAGAGGAGCTCAAATCACCATCTCTGCCTTCTCTGTGGTTTAAAAAATGTGTTTTGGCTTTTTTTTGGTCTATGCTATTTAGCCTGTGGATGGATCTCCATTAAGAGTTTTGAGTTTGGCAATGGCGGAGTTATCATCCCGGCAGTTATTACCCCCAGCTGAACCATGAGACAGGCATCTGCACCCTGGTGAGGTGTGGACAGGGCCAGCGCGCCCCAGCAAGCCCACCCTCTCTGTTGTCATAGATGCACCCTTTGGTGGTGGCCACAGGGGCGCTTCCAGGCGATGGCTCTGCCTGGGAGAGTTCAGGCATCGCTCTGCTGGGCTCCTTGGTCCAGCTGTTTCCAGCCTCCCTCCCGAGCCACCGTGCCATGGTCCGGGCGCTCCCTCCCGTGAGACCCTCGCCTGGCGCCGCCCCAGCACCCGGAACAGCAGCTGGCGTGTCTGGGCGGCAGCCCGCGCCCACCGCTGCCGGTGGTCTCTCTCCTAAGCCCGGGCCCACCGCGGCCGGTGGTTTCTCTCCTAAGCCCGGGCCCACCGCGGCCAGTGGTCTCTCTCCTAAGCCCGGGCCCACCGCGGCCGGTGGTCTCTCTCCTAAGCCCAGCTCAGTTTCTAAGCCTTCCCAGCTGCCTTTGTCAGAGAAGGAGACGGGAAGGCTGGATTTACAAAGCCGTTTGGATGAGCCCCCTGTGTGCGTCTCCCGTACAAATATTTCTCCGAGTGCACATCTGTGTAAACAGCATCCGTCCTTCAGGCGACTAGGGAGCTGTAGTGGGAGGGCAGGCGCTGGGGGGGCTCTGCCGCCCCCCGACCAGAAGCCCCGCCAGCTGGTGCCTGGCCCCTGGGCTGATCCATGTGCCTCTGCTGGCCACGTCTTCCTTCTCCTAGGAAGCAATTCCAGGTTTCACAGGGGCTCATTCACTTTCGAAGACAACTCCAGGGCAAGGTGACGTTGATGATCCCTAGAGAGATGGTCAGGGACATGGGCAGCAGGTCTGCCCCGGGGCCGGCACGTCCAGGCCTCTCACCCTGTCCCAGACGTCACAGGGACTAGCAGGGAGAATTAGGACATCACTATATCCTTGTGTCCACTGGCCCCATGTGCGGCTGAAGCCTGCCCAACAGGGCGGACAGAAACTACCTGGTCCCAGGACCCCCAGACACTCCCCACCCTGCTGCATCCTCAGCGTGCAGAGCCCTGCAGGGTGCAGGAGACCTGTTCCCTCTCCGCTAAGTTGTGCATTGGCTCTGAGCCCTTCTGAAGTGGGCATGAAACAGGGCAGGGGTGGTGGGGTGGGCTGACCCTGGCATTGACCAGACATGGGCAAAGAGAAGATGTCTTCCCTGGGAAAGGGGCTGGAAGTGGAAGCCCAAGAGTGGGGAGCCCTCCCCCAGGGCCAGGGAGCTCCGTCCAGCAGAGGGCTAAAGCGCACCGTCCCTTCTGCCCACACCCCCTCTCTGGAGCCCAGGCGACAGGGAGGACAGCATGCCTTGCCTCCACTGGGGGTAAAGACAGGCCTCGAGGGGCAGAGGCAGGATGGACCTCTGCCCGGCGCGGTGAGCACCTGGAGGAGGAGTGCAGCCGAGTGTCCATGGACTCGGCAGTGTTGCCCGCTTGCTCTGGGCTGTTGTTGGGCGGTGGGGGTGCATGTCCCTCCTGAAGGAGGAGGGGCCTCCAAGTCCTGTCTGAGCCGAGCTGGGCCTCATGGTTGTGTGGGCTGCGGCCTGGGGTCCACACCTCCCTCGGCAGCCGCTGCCCAGGGCCTCCCGGGTGTTCCCCCCTCAGGGAGGCAGCAGAGACCCAGGGTGGGGCCAGTGGTCTGGCACCCCCACTTCCTCTGGCATCGTAAGGCGCTTCTCTTGAGGGAAGCCTGTGGGTCAGTGTCCCGGGCTTGTGGCTCCTGCAAATGCTCCGAGGACAGCCACCAAGGTCCCCACCGTCGCGCCCTATTACAGAGGCTGCTGCTCAAGACTCCTGCCAGGAGGGTGGGCGCTGACTGGAGGCCGTACCCAGTCTGCGGTCCTCTTGTCTGGGGTCTGTCCTCACCAGTAGGGTCTGCGGCGGCCGGGGCCCACCCTGGGGTCTCGGGAGGTTGGGGTCCCGGAGCCTCAGACCCTGTCCCTGTCTTTTCCAGGGCATGCTCTTGGAGGGACCACCAGGCCCTGAAGGCCCCGCAGTGAGTGTTACTTTTTATTTTCCCATGACACATGGGAGGTGCTCGGGGATAGGGGATCAGTGCCATCCGTTAAAGCTCCTGGATGGGAAAGGGGGAGTGCTCGCCACCTTCTGCAGACACCCCGGGGCTCAGCACCTTGCCGGCCCTGCCTGCACCGATGCCTAGCCAGGTGGGAACTGGATGTTGCCTGTGGCTGCGTCTTTGAACTCTGCCCGTTTTTATTTTTCAATTCTAGGGTCTTCCAGGACCGCCAGGAACAATGGGTCCCACTGGCCAAGTGGGTGACCCTGGAGAAAGGGTAAGGGCTGACTCAGCTCCCAGCACCCGCGCCCTGTGGGCTCGTCCATGTATGCTCTGCCGTGCCTCGCACATGCAGGCGACAGCGTTCTCCTAATTGCCCCGGCCGTTGCATCTCATGCCACCCCCTTAATGCGTCCAGCCTCTTCAGATATTTAGGGAGGCCAACTAGCACCCTTCCCTGAGTACGGTGACACCTGTTAGAGTAAGCCTCAGCGGGGCGGCCCGTAGTCCCACGGAGGCTGCTAGTGGCCAGCTCACAGCGGGGCCCTGCAGCCCTGCGTTGGTATAACAGTGACAACAGCAGCTGCGATGGCCAGAGCCCCAGTGCTGTCCGGGCTTCTCATGGAACCTGCATTGATCCTTCCTCAGTCCAAGGACCTCGTTGGCCTTATACCCCTCACTCCGCCTTCCTTGTTGGAAATCAAGCAACAGACACGGGGGAGCTTGCTCGGGGCAAAGGGTTGCGTCCCGGGTGGCCCTGGTCCGAGGGACCATCGCTGCAAGAGAGATGAGGGCTGAGCCTACGACACTGCAATTTCGTTCTGACACCTAGTGGGGCTTTGGGGTACTGCAGCCTAGTGGGTTCTTGGCCGTCTTGGCTCTTTTTTTTCTTTCTGTTGTTTTACCTGATGGTCTGATGAATATCAACGTGAGCACAATCAGATGAGGAGCCAGTAATCGGCTGAGCTGTAGACGAGAGCCTGGGAGCGCGTGTGGCCTAATGGACATGTATCCCCAGGGCCTGGCGCACTGCCCAGAGTGGAGACCGGACCTGGGGTCCTGGGGTGGACGATGGCTGGGTCTCCCTGTCCTGCGTGCTGGGCACCCTCTGAGAGTGCAGCTCAGATGGAGCCTCAAACAGGATTCTCTGCCACTTTATGGCCGGTGGCTTTGGGGCCCCAGAGTAAGTGGGTCGGTCTCACTCTGTGACAGGGGACTCGGCTGGCCTGTGGGACACTTGTCCTTCCAACACGTCCCTGGCTCTGCTCCCCGCTCTGCCACAGTCGAAATTCCAGACAAGCAAGTGGGGGCCACTGCCCTCCCCGCCCCAGGACCAGCACGACTCGAGCTGTGCAGCTCACTCCAAAGGTCTGCCTGAGATGGGGTGACGGCCACGTCCCCCCACGGAGCCATCACCAGGTGGACCCATGAGTGTGGCCAAGTCTATGTGTCAACGAGAGAGGACCATATGGCATAGCAGACGTTGTTTACTCATAGATGTAGGATAGGACCCTACGCTCCACACGGCGTGCACGGACACTGACTGACCAATCCCTTGAGTTGCTTCGAGTGTCCATCCATCCGTCTGTCGGCCCAGTACACAGTGCCGGGCACTGGTCTGGCACCGAGGATCGCAATGCTCCTGACCCAGAGGGCACTGCTCCCCACTCGGCCCCTGCCTTTGGGCTGAACCTCGCTGGTGCCTCGTGCACTGCTGCCGGACCCAGCTGTCTCATCCATGCAGACCTGTTCTCTCTGTGCTTCTGGGCATCTGGGCAGAGGGGAGCACACACTTACACACATGTGCATGCACCCCACACAGATAGACACACACGGACACGTGCGTGCATGCACACACACATCCCAGGCCATTCCACCGTGGTCTCCCTGCCGTGAGGGTGGCCCTGGGGGGTGTGTGGCAAGCCCACAGCTGCCCGTCTTAACTGACTGGCCGTTTCCAATCACATTCACCTTCGGTGTGCACCTTGTCCCCTGAGGCCACGATGGGACTTGCTCCACACTCTAGGTGCCCTTTCAAAGATCCCTCCCACCATGGGAAGGCTGGGCCTTCCCCCAATAGTGCTGGAATCAGGAGCTATTTATTGAACAGATGATGCATTTGAATTCTAAACTCTGGTATATAATAGAAAACCAGGCACGGTTTATGGAGAGAGGAAGAGAGAATATGTGGGGATTTTTCTAGAGAAAAAGGAACAGTTGGCAGAAACCACAAGTCAGGTTCCAGGGTCCATTATTTGCTGTCAGAGCCAATTGTGTGCCCTGTTGGGGTTTTGTAGTTAGAAATGACCCATAAGCCATAAGCCAACTCCTCTTTGTCATGTGGGCCCATCAAGGCCTCACGTGGCTGTTACTGCAAGTCGTTGTCTCGCGCACGAGGCCAGACAATACTTATTCCACCCTGCACCCAGTGGTGGGGCTGAGAAGGCTCCCCACGACCTCACTTCAGCTTCCTGAAGCGTCCCTGGGGGTCTGACACAGGCCCTGGGACAGAGAGCGAGCCACATCAGCGGTTTGTGTTCATTGTCTCGAAAAACGAGAAGACGGCTTTGATGAGCCCCATCTTCCAGCTCAGGGAACAAAGTATGTGGCAGACCTCAGTGCTGGCAAACTGGGCGCACAGTTGTTTGCAGGAGTGGGTACAGGCTCAGGTTAGCAGCTGTGCGGGACTCACGTCAAATTTAAAAACGGAAAGGTTCCTGGGGCTCCTCTACTCTGAACCCTCATTCTTCCAGGGTCCCTGGGGACCCTTGTTCTCTACTTTCACATTCTTTGGGATCGTTCTGGTTGTAGTTGAGAGGAACCGTTTGTTCCAATGTGAGGGTAAAGCTGTTTCTGCAGCCCCTGAGGTTGAGTTGTCACCACGGTGACAGAGGGGGGAAGAGGAGCACAGCGACGAGGGTCTTTGAAGACGGAGACGGTGGACCAGGGGCTCTGCGCGTCACATGGCACGTGGACAGGAGCATGCACACCAGGCAGACGCCACGTGGACGGCGTCTCGTCCATGGGCTTGATTTGGGATGGACTCCGAGGCAGCAAGCTCGGCTGTGAGAGGCTGTCGTCGGCATTCGTTTCCCAGAGGAGACCTGGGCGGCAGAACAGGCTGTAGCCTCTCCCTTTTCAAACAAGTTTTTATCTTCTGAGAATTTTTTTTCCAAGACGGCAGGCCAGGACTATTTAGCTGTACCCATTGGCAATATTTAAAAAAATTACAAAACAACCATGTGTTCCTTTGACCCAGCAGTTCTGCTCTAGGGACCTAAGAAAGATGCCTGACTAGTCACCGTGGCAGCAGGTGTCACCCTGAAAACTGGAAATGACCCAAACGTGCCTCGGGAGAGGATGGATGAGTCATCAGTTGGAGGACTAGAACGAGGCCACACTCAGAAGTGGGCTGAGATGTGCAGCAAAGAGAAAGAGCAAGCTGCAGACAGTACGGAGAAGACGGCCTCGTAAAAAGGAAGGAGACTGCCCCCAGGCTGCGGGCCCCGCGGACAGACAAACGTTCTGTCGCGTGTGTCTGGTGTGTGTGCTTCCAGCTTCCTCTGCACACGCAGACCTCAGCTCTGGTTACTTCCAGGAGAAGAGGGACGTTCACTTTCCACTTTGTATAAACCTGTGTTACACGGCTTTTCACGGGGCCGGGTTGGTTCTGCAATACGAAATACCTACTGAAGAAAAACCGACAAGCGTTAGCCCAGGCGCAGACGGGTCCACGGCCGCCTGGAGGGTCCCAGAGCCACCTGTTTCTTGGTCTGCTGGGCCAGAACCAGGAGTCCGCCTCGTTTCCTTGCTGGGGGCGTCGCGCACTGGTGTTGGTAGCTCCCTTGCTCGAGCGTAGCTGGGACCAACCCCAAGAGTTCCACCGGAGCATGGCCAGCGGGAATCTGTCTTCACTGCGGGACGGAGTTCCACTCCATTCTCTCCACAAAGTCAGCTACATCTGCCTCAAGCTTGTTGGGAGTCTGCCTGAATTAGTGAGAAAGCTGAGCGACAAAACATGTTCTGCAAATCAACTGTCTCATAGGAAAGGTTTCCATCCGTATAGCCCCGAGCTGGCCAGAATCAACCCGGAGACTATTGACACATGCCTGCCGGGGACCCGCGTAGAGACAGGTTCCTGCGTCTGTGGCAGCCACGGCCTCATTCGTGTGCGAGTGCGTTTTTAAATTGCTCAAGAGGAGTTCATGTTCTTGTGGGTGGCCCTCCTGCTTCCTGTGGTCCCCCGTGTGTGTCCGAGCAAGTGGACACTTCGAGCTGTCTCCATCTGATCACCCACGCAGTGTCCGTGGGTGCGGCCGGGTGAGGAGCCCTCGCCAGCAGCACAGAGGAATCGGGCCTCTGAGCAGCCCGTGCCAGCTTCCTCAGCTGCCCGTCTGCCTGGTGTGGGGACCCCGAGGGGCTGACCTGGAGTGGTGACCCCGACACTCCTCCACCCCCGCCCACCTCCTGCAGTGTCGCCTCAGCCCCCCTGGGTTGCAGCCCCCGCCTCCCCTCTCTGAGTTCCTCTGCCCAGACCTCCTTCCTCAGCCCTGCACACCAGCAGCCTTTCCTCATCCTCACCCCATAGCGATGCCCCCTTCTCTGGGCTTGGGTTCTGGAACATTCCATGCCACAGGGTCTTGCATTGGTCTGTGCTTGTCCAGTGTACTTCCAGCTGCACCATGGCTCCCGACCCCCTCATGTCGCCCCGGCCCGGCTCTGTCCTGTGTACTCTGACCCAGCTTTCTCGGGCCCTTTGTCCACAGGGTCCCCCTGGACGCCCAGGTCTTCCTGGGGCCGATGGGCTGCCTGGTCCCCCTGGAACCATGCTCATGCTGCCTGTGAGTACCCTCATCTGTGGGGGTGGGTAGGCTCAGGGCACAAATGCAATGGGGAGAGGGGCCCTGAGCTTTGTTTCTGAGGGGCACAATCTCCTAGCCTCAGACTCCTCCCAGCCTGGGCCAGCCGTGTCATAGAGGCAGGCTCCTCTGGGGGTGTCCCACCGTCACAGAAGAGTGGACATCAGTGGTCAAGGTCTCCGTCTCCACTGGCATCCAGGGCCCATCTAAGAGGGAATGGACTTGGCCTCGCCTCTGTTGTCAAACGCTCACTGTCACCACTCAGACCCCCAGCTGCCAGCTGGTCCCGCCTTGAGCCTGACCTGCCATGACCTTGTGGGTGACGGTCTCTGTCTTCATCAGGCCCGGAGACAGAGTATGTGGCTGCTCTGGACATCAGTGTTCTGACTGATGTCAGTGTCCCGTGAGCCCATGCTGCCTGCCCATCGGATGCCGGGAGGCTAGGCGCAGCTCAGGGCCACCTGGCGTGGAACCAGGACTATCCTGGTGAGGTCTCCTTAGCACAGGTTTTTGCATGGGCCCTTGGCTTTTCCTGCAGTAAATCAGGCCGTGGAGTCTCAAGGTGAGCTGCCACAGATGTCAGAAAGGGCTTCCTGGACATGGCAGGGGCTCTCCTAGAGACCCCAGGACTGAAATTGGCAGGTGGGGCTCTGTGCTGGCAGAGTAAGGGGGTACGTGCACAGGGAGGGGTCTGGGGCTACAAGCTGCCCAACCAGACCCTCCGAGGCTCTGCTGTCTCCCAAGAAGCTGATGGGTGCCACCTCGACCCCGAGGTCCAGTGTGGGCGCCCCCATCAGTGCACCCTTGGTGACCCCCCCATCTTATACCTGCAGTTCCGGTTTGGAGGGGGTGGTGATGCCGGATCCAAAGGCCCCATGGTCTCAGCCCAGGAGTCCCAAGCTCAAGCCATTCTGCAGCAGGCCCGGGTGAGTGACAGCCGGGTCCCAGGGGGTGAGTCTGGGGAGGGTGACAGAGCCCCGCCACTCTGCAGCAGGCCCCGGTGAGCGGTCCCTGCTGAGGCTGGGCTCCTCTAGGGGAGAGCCCCAATGGGCCCCCAAACCCCTCGCTCAGCCTGGGGGTCCCTCACAGCCTTTGCCTCTTACTGCTCTGCACATTAGCTGATGGGTGGGCTTTGTGGTGAGTGCAGACGCCACCGTGGGGCGAGGGGGTGGGGGTGGGGGTGATCCTTCAGCACAGCGCCCCTAGTAGGCATCGCCAGGAGCGCCAAGTAAGCCCTCATCTGGCCATATTCCCGTGGCTCCCCGCCAGCAGGGTAGATCCTAATGATCAGAACATGTAAGTGTGGGACGGCTCGGAACCAGATCGTTGCGATGGAACAAATTGTCTGAGTGATGCACTCAGTGCGTAGCAAACCCCAGACCTGCACCTGGATTCATCGACGGGCCTGCCTGCTGGCCTTTTAATCTGGGTGCATGTTAATAGGAGCCAGAGGAGTGATGGGCTCTTACAGAAAATCTTACAAAATGGAAATAGCATCATGCGTGGGGATGCCATGGCCCATGGGAGCAGGCCAGGTCCTTTAAGAGGGCGGGCTGACGGCTGCGGCAGGTGCGGCCGCCCTCTGGATGGGGCTGGGGGCCAGGGCGCGGGTGTCGGCGGGTGGGCGAGGGGCCCCAGCGGCAGGTGTCTGGGCCGGGTCCACAGTGGCTGGGCTGTAACAGCTGCCGCTTCTGGGACTGGTCTAGTTCCCCCTCAGAAGGGTGCTAGAAGTGCGTCTCGGAATAAAATGATACTCAGCGTGAACGCAGGTGTAAAACACATTCCCCAGCCCAGCCCGGGAGGCGGCGCCGTAAGCTCAGTCCCAGGCGGAAGGGCTGGGGAGCAAGGAAGGAGGTCAGCAAGATGTGCTGAGCACCCCCGTGGATGGAGCGCCCCAAAGTGGGGAGTGCACACCCACCGGGGCTCCTCCTCCACCTCCTCTGTTCTGTTTGTGGGGTTCTGGGGCCCCACCTGACCTCCTCCTCCAGAGGCTCCTGTCCTTGGCCTCTCGTGTTGGCCCCTTCCCACCTGGCCGCGTCTCACCGGTCAGGACCAGTACGCCAGCCATTTCTTAGCCTGTCCGGTTTTCTCTTGCAGTTGGCGTTGAGGGGACCAGCTGGCCCAATGGGTCTTACTGGGAGACCTGGCCCCGTGGTAAGTCATAGCAGGGAGGAGCATGGCGGTGCGTGGTGCGGGGTGGGGGGTCCCTCCTCACCCCTGCCCTTTAGTCCCCCAGCTTCTCGCAGAGAGGACGCTCTTTATGTGGCCATCAGCACTAATTCTATCACTGGCATCTGGGGTGAGGGGAGGGGGCTGGGGAGCCCCCGTATTTACACTGGCTGTGATTTTTGCTCCTGACTCCGGGCTCCAAGCCTCATCCTTTCAGGGTGTCGCCGTTCTTTACAGCCATGTTTCCAAAGTCACAACCGCGTCACTTTAGGGCACTCGGGGTACCTGCCCTCTATGCCCTGCCCCCGCCAGCACAGGGCCTGCACATGGGCATCTCCAGGGCCTGCGGGCAGCCCTGGGAGCTTACAAGGAGACAGAGGATTTAAACGCATGGTGCCCGCACTGCTGTTTCCTCGCAGGGGTGGACTTGGCCGCTGGCCCCGGGCCTATCTTCAGTGCTTGCCTATCTGTGTGGCTCAGGGCTGTTCTCCATCCGGGCACCTTGCCTTGAAACAGGCCTGAAGCATGTCCACACGTAGCCCCCAGCCTGCGGCAATGACAGCCCCGGGTCACATGCATCCCAGAGAGAGACGCCACCTTCGCCATGAGTCTGTGGCTCTTGTCCCCTCCGCTGTCCAGAATTTTGTTCAAAATGAGGAAGAGATCCAGACAATGAACCGTTACTGCCGGTCCCTCGGGGTCTGTGCGAGGCAGGCAGGCTGGCTCCGTGGGCGGAGAGCGCTGCTGGCCCTCAGGGAGCCCTGCCCGGCCGGCAATCCTGAGTAGTTTCTGGGGCCCCCACCGCGCCACCCTGGCAGCCTTTACCTGCCGAGCGTTCCTTAACCAGACGTGTCTCCCTAGGGCCCTCCCGGGAATGGAGGTTTGAAAGGCGAGCCGGGAGACATGGGTCCTCAGGTATGTAGGCACCTTGCTTTGGCTCTTTGAAGGGACGCCTCCCGGGTGCATTGGAGGCCACGACTGGGGGTGGCGGTGCCCCAAATGCTGCATTTCTTCAAGGAGCATAGTGGGAATTGTCGCTTAATGCAAAGCTAGACACGGAACAGAAGTGCCTGATATTTGCAGGAACAGAAGTGCCTGATATTTGCAGCGGGAGTGAGCTGGCTGGTTTCAGTCCCCGGCCCTCACTCGGGGCAGCGGGTCCTGGGCCCTGATCTGGGGCTGCCCACAAGTTGGCAGCTGGGAGGACGGGCCATGGGCCAGGTGACAACACAGGGACAAAGCTTTGCTTTTGCCTCTGAGAAACATGGATATGCAACTGACCCTTTGCCCTCTGATTCTGGACAGGGCCCCCGAGGTGTGCAGGGGCCACCCGGCCCCACAGGAAAGCCTGGGAGAAGGGTGAGTGTTTTTCGGCACAGTGACAGCCCCTGGCACCAACGGGGTGGGTGTCTGCAGTGGGTTTGCCCCCCCCCGCCCCCCGTGCCCACCCTGCAGACCAGGCTGGGCTACGGGAAGCCCAGTTGCCTGCTCTCTTCAAAGGGCATGTCTGCCTCCAAGGCTGTGGTCCCATTCCAACCGGGAGTGTCTCCAGGGGCTTACCTGCCTCTGCCACCCTGGCCTCCGTCCTGAGGATGCTAATTTAGCTTAACAAACATTTTTAATCAAAACAATGTCCCAGGCCCCTTGGGAGCAAGCATTGAGAAGACAGCGTTTTGGTGGGGCTTCTTTCAGCCTTGTTTCTCCACAAATGGCCTGGGTTTGGGATAAGGGCCAGAGATCCATGTGGGCCATCCTGCAGCTCACCTGTTTCCCTAGCCACCTGGATTCTGTTTGGGATGGAATTAAATGAATGGAACTAGTTTGTTTCCATAGGATCAATGTGACCGAAAGAGGGCTGTCTTTATAAATTAATGTAAGTTAATGAGCAGCTTTCCCACCAGCTCAGGGATCCTAATTCACCCACATCATGCTCTAACAAGTGGATCTTTTCAACCAGTGAATGTTTCTAGGACGTGAAAAAAAATTGTGTTCTTGTGTTGTGTTAGTGTGAGCCTCTTCAAGGAATGCTGTCCACTTAAGCCGCCAGGCCCTGCCCTGGTTTCAGAGTGTACACGGCAAGGATGAGCAGTCCCTTAGCAGTTACGGGTCCTCCTGTCGGGGAGTTAATTGCAGTCCATAAGTGGGGGTGGCGGAGGAAGCCCCAGCCAAGAACAGCGTTGCCACGTGGGCCCATCGAGGCCACAGGTCGCTGGATCTGCCGGGGAGCCAGGCACCCGGCGAAGGCTGGACTAGATGATTCGAAAAGGGCCACCAAGGCTGGAGTTGGGTGACTCTTGGTAGACAATTTGGTTTATCTTAAATCTGATTCTGAAGTGTTTGCTTTTGTTAAGTTTTTCTGTGGCTCTCTGTAAGCACTTACCAAGTTTCGCTAGAAATAGTTTCTCAGTCAAGGTGGATACTGAAAAGAAACGAGGTGAGGAGTGGCCCGTAACGCGACTAGCTGCAGTTAAATGGCACCAGGGCCGTGAACACGCATGCAGTTGAAGGAATGACCTTTGTCCCAACGATCCGCTGGGAAGGGGAGCTGGCGGGCGAAGGGCTGGCCGGTGGCGGGCTCCGCAGCAGTGTGCCCCTGTCCCCAGCCCTTCGTAGGGCAGCCCGCGAGGGGCCAGTCACTGAGTGGTGGGAGCCTCTGCACATTTGCCAGGCAGTGTCCTGCTGTGACACGGTGGGAACTTTTCTGACGAATTTCCCTTCATTTCTGGAAGTGTTTGGAAATTTGAAGAGAGGCTCCCCATGGGCGACCCCTGGCATCGCGTCTGCATTTCGCCCCGAGCCTTTGGGCGCCTTTTCTGAGATGACTTTTCACTCCTGCCAGCTCTCGGAGCCCACCCACACTCTTCGCCTCTTTTCCCTCCAGCGCTGCCCACACTGTGTTGCACTTTGAGACCCGCAGTGGCCACTCGCCACATGTTCTCTCTGCTTTGTCACGAGTCACAGGTGGCGGCCCCGTGTGATCAGGTGTACAGGGGCCTGGAGAAGAGACAGGCTGCTGGCCCGGGCCTGTCCTCACACTCAGCTGGCTGACGTGCCTTGTTAGCCAGTGCAGCTGAGTCCCTGTCCCTGTCTGGGTGACCTTGAGTCTGGTGGGGCTCTCCTAGGGCCTTTAGAGTGGACACTGATAGGACTGAGCCCTGCCCTGCGGCCCATGGCCAGTCGGGTGGGAACCATGGGCTTGTCCCTGGCTGTTTTCACTGCTGGAAGTAATGGCCATTGGAGTGGCCTCTGCGAATGGAGGACCCTGCCTTTGCATGGCTGTGTGGCCTCAGTGAGACAAGCCTCCCCTGCAGACCTCAGTTTCCCCTTTAGTCTAAGGTGTTTGGACTAACTCCTGGTACGTGCTGTCTGCCACCCTGTGATTATCCATCCGGTCTGTAGTTTGACTTTCGAATGGTGGGAGGGGAACCTGTATGGACTGATGTCCAGGGCATGCTCTCTCCTGCGCTGATAGCCGGTTGACAGTCCCACAGACTGACGTGGCTTCTTAGTCACTCCTCCAGCAAGGTCTCATCTGCCACCTCATGCCATCATCTCCAAACGGGGCAAGCGGCGTTACCCTCTTCTGACGGCCGTGCGTGAGCGCCCAGGAGCACCCTGCTCCTGCCTGGCCACTCGGGGCTGGGGCACTCTCCCTGGTTTCACAGGAGGCCACTGCTCAGAGGTCTCGTTTGTGGTGACGCTTTGCTTTCATCTGTTCCAGGGGCGGGCTGGCAGTGACGGAGCAAGAGGGATGCCTGGACAGACTGGCCCCAAGGTAGGCTGGCACTTACCACCTCCCGGTGTCCTGGTACCAGGTCACCGTCATCGCTATTGTCATATTGATGACGTGACCAACGTACTGGTTATAACGATGAATATGATTATGATGGCAAATAATGACTCATGATGCCTGCGCCCATCTGGGGGTAGGACCTTTGGGGTGAGGAAGATTCTATTTGTGTCACTCTGGCATGTTGACATGAAGATGGGTTGGTGCACGTGTGACAGTTGGCAGTTGGTTAGGTGGCAGATTTGTTCCTTTCAAGTGAGTGGTGAACATGAGGGGTTGGAACCCCAACTATGAAAAACATCCACGAATGTACAGATGACAAGGTCACATACATGGAACGACCGAGGAAGGGAAGGGGTGACCTTGAAGTTCTCAAGCTACTCATGAGTCCCTGGGCCAGGAAGTCGCCTGTCCAGATCTGGGCTCCTTGGTGTTGGGGGTGAGTGCAGGAGCCCACAAGTGGGCGTGAACAAAAGCTGCAGCCGGCACACCAGCTGGAGCCCGCCGACACCCCACTCCCTCCCACTGCCGTGGTTTCGCCGTGTGGCCGTTCCTCTGTCCCCTGACTTTGGTGTGAGGCGCCCCACACCCCAATTCTTGGTCCTCCCTCCTTTCTCAGTTCCTAGAAGGGTTTCTCCAAGGCCATGCAAGATGCCAGAGGGAATTATGACTGCCCAGTGAGGAGCCCGCAGTGGGGACAGCAGCTGTTATCTGGGAGGGGCAATGGAGAATGAGTCACCGAAACGCCAGGTGTCCCCGCCACCTGTTCACCTAGTAACTGGTGTGGGTGGACTCTCAGGTGCCCCCGGGAGTCCCGAGCATGTGAGGCTCTGGTCTTCCGTGACTTGGTGGGAAGAAAGTCTGACAGAATCTCTCAATGAATCATGGCCTTCTTTCAACAACTAAAGTATTGGAAGCCTGCGCGAGCGAGCCTACCCTTGACCTCACCCACATAGTTTACACGTCCGTGGGCCAGGCTCTGTTCCTGGGCTCCGGGAAGCATCCTGGGGGGTGGAAGGAGGGCTGGCCCGGGAGCCGTGATGCTGGCCCGCCCGGATGAATATGAGAGCCACGGTGTGTGGGCAGCGCCTTGGGCACTGAGGGTGTAGTGATGAGTGTGACAGGCAGACGGGAACACACGCACTCCAGCTTCTCAGAAGTCACCCAAAACCCGGCCGGTCTGTGGCTCTGTGGCCGTCTGAGGGTGAAGAGGCCGGAAATGTGGACCCAAGGCAGTGGAATGTGGCGACAGGCGGGCTGGTGGCCACCACACATGGGAGCTAGGGCCCAGGGTGCAGAGACACTGCCTGAGTTGTGGCCCGAGGAAGGCGGCCATCACTGCAGGGCGGTCCCTGAGCAGCCCCTGTTCTCCCCACAGGGTGACCGCGGCTTCGACGGCCTGGCTGGGCTGCCGGGAGAGAAGGGCCACAGGGTAAGTGCTTCCGGCCTGCGAGTTCCCGGCACAAAGGCCTGATGGGTTTTGCACAGCACAGGTCTCCCAGGGGAGCCTTCCAGGCAGCCAGCTGTCGCTTGCTGTGTGGGGGTTGGGTCCCCTCAGTTCCAACATGGCTGCTAAAGGAACTGCAGGGGTGGGGAATGGAAATGAATGTGACGCGACGACTGTTGATGGAAAGTCGGCCCACAGAAAGCAGACGTCCTGTCTGCAGCTTATGATGGCAGAGCCAGGGAGGCCCGCTCACGGTGGAGGGCCCTTCCTTAGAAAGGCCTCTCTCAGCCTCAGGAAGTCCAGGCGGCTGCCATTTCGGGAGTGGCCGGGGACAACTTTGCACCACGGGAGTGCTGATTCCGGGAGGCAGGCCCGGGCCGCGGCTGCCCCTGTTGGAGAGGGTGGGGGGCGCGTGCACCCAGAGGCCTGCCCTGGCTTTCTCGGGCCGCTTGAGTGTCTGCACTGGGCATTTTCTGTGTGTCCTTTGAAGTAGACAGTGTGTGTTTTACCTTTGGGCACATTGTGGATGCACAAAGTGCATATGCACACTCATATACACACGTGCACACTCATATGCACACTCATATGCATGTGTCGGCTTGGGCAGTAAGATCTGTCACGGTCCCTGAGAAATGGCTGCTGTGATTTGGCCGAAGCTGCTTCGTCCACGTTCTCCAGCAAGCACGAGGAAGCTAGAAGGAAGGCAGTCACTGGGTCAGGGCCAGTTTGTCCGTCTGACTGACTGACAAGCACATATTGAGCATCAGCTGCATCCATGGTCCAAAGCTGTGGGGGCGAGAGGCGCCCAGCTCTGGGCCTCTCAGCACTCACAGTCCAGGCCGGGGGCCCTTTCGGGGGCAGTGCGGGGCTGGGGGAGAGGTGGCAGGTGGGGCTCAGACCCCGCCTCAGGGTCCTGGGCGCTGCATGCCTGGGGCCCCGCTGGGTGCCCGGTCCAGCACAGCCGCCCCAGGACGCTGGTGCCCCGGCGCGAGCCTGTCATGCTGGCGTGCACGACCTCCAGGTGGATCTTCTGTGACCCCAGGATAGGCTGCGGATGGTTTGGAGTTTTCAGTGTCCAAATTAGAGACAGACGACATGGGGGACAAGCATGTGTGACCTGCTCCAGGCGGCTAACTCTGACCCTGGTTGACTTCCTAGGGCGACCCTGGTCCTTCCGGTCCCCCAGGACCTCCGGGAGACGACGGAGACAGGGTACGTATCCGGTGTGTCTCAGCTGTACCTGCCTGTCCATTCCCCAGTGACTGGGACAGGAAAACAGCACGTGAGATGCCGGCGTCAGTGAGACTGGCGTGTGCACAGTGCAAGAAGGAAGCAGAGGGGACCATGAGGGGCTCAGGAAGGGGCCATGAGTGGGCACAGGAAGGGGCCATGAGTGGGCACAGGAAGGGGCCATGAGTGGGCACAGGAAGGGGCCATGAGGGGGCTCAGGAAGGGGCCATGAGGGGGCTCAGGAAGGGGCCATGAGTGGGCTCAGGAAGGGGCCATGAGTGGGCTCAGGAAGGGGCCATGAGGGGGCTCAGGAAGGGGCCATGAGGGGGCACAGGAAGGGGCCATGAGGGGGCTCAGGAAGGGGCCATGAGTGGGCACAGGAAGGGGCCATGAGGGGGCTCAGGAAGGGGCCATGAGGGGGCACAGGAAGGGGCCATGAGGGGGCTCAGGAAGGGGCCATGAGTGGGCTCAGGAAGGGGCCATGAGGGGGCTCAGGAAGGGGCCATGAGGGGGCACAGGAAGGGGCCATGAGGGGGCTCAGGAAGGGGCCATGAGTGGGCTCAGGAAGGGGCCATGAGTGGGCACAGGAAGGGGCCATGAGGGGGCTCAGGAAGGGGCCATGAGTGGGCTCAGGAAGGGGCCATGAGGGGGCTCAGGAAGGGGCCATGAGTGGGCACAGGAAGGGGCCATGAGAGGGCTCAGGAAGGGGCCATGAGGGGGCACAGGAAGGGGCCATGAGTGGGCTCAGGAAGGGGCCATGAGTGGGCACAGGAAGGGGCCATGAGTGGGCTCAGGAAGGGGCCATGAGTGGGCACAGGAAGGGGCCATGAGGGGGCTCAGGAAGGGGCCATGAGTGGGCACAGGAAGGGGCCATGAGTGGGCTCAGGAAGGGGCCATGAGTGGGCACAGGAAGGGGCCATGAGTGGGCTCAGGAAGGGGCCATGAGTGGGCACAGGAAGGGGCCATGAGTGGGCACAGGAAGGGGCCATGAGTGGGCTCAGGAAGGGGCCATGAGTGGGCACAGGAAGGGGCCATGAGGGGGCTCAGGAAGGGGCCATGAGTGGGCACAGGAAGGGGCCATGAGTGGGCTCAGGAAGGGGCCATGAGTGGGCTCAGGAAGGGGCCATGAGTGGGCACAGGAAGGGGCCATGAGGGGGCACAGGAAGGGGCCATGAGTGGGCTCAGGAAGGGGCCATGAGTGGGCACAGGAAGGGGCCATGAGTGGGCTCAGGAAGGGGCCATGAGTGGGCACAGGAAGGGGCCATGAGTGGGCACAGGAAGGGGCCATGAGTGGGCACAGGAAGGGGCCATGAGTGGGCACAGGAAGGGGCCATGAGTGGGCTCAGGAAGGGGCCATGAGTGGGCACAGGAAGGGGCCATGAGTGGGCTCAGGAAGGGGCCATGAGTGGGCACAGGAAGGAGACATGAGTGGGCACAGGAAGGGGCCATGAGGGGGCTCAGGAAGGGGCCATGAGTGGGCACAGGAAGGGGCCATGAGTGGGCACAGGAAGGGGCCATGAGTGG
Organism: Aselliscus stoliczkanus; assembly: GCA_033961575.1. Classification (NCBI taxonomy): domain Eukaryota; kingdom Metazoa; phylum Chordata; class Mammalia; order Chiroptera; family Hipposideridae; genus Aselliscus; species Aselliscus stoliczkanus. The sequence continues at coordinate 115,750,433 of CM066728.1, read as the reverse complement.
GCACAGGAAGGGGCCATGAGTGGGCACAGGAAGGGGCCATGAGTGGGCACAGGAAGGGGCCATGAGTGGGCTCAGGAAGGGGCCATGAGTGGGCACAGGAAGGGGCCATGAGAGGGCTCAGGAAGGGGCCATGAGTGGGCACAGGAAGGGGCCATGAGTGGGCTCAGGAAGGGGCCATGAGTGGGCACAGGAAGGGGCCATGAGAGGGCTCAGGAAGGGGCCATGAGTGGGCACAGGAAGGGGCCATGAGTGGGCTCAGGAAGGGGCCATGAGAGGGCTCAGGAAGGGGCCATGAGGGGGCACAGGAAGGGGCCATGAGGGGGCTCAGGAAGGGGCCATGAGGGGGCTCAGGAAGGGGCCATGAGGGGGCTCAGGAAGGGGCCATGAGGGGGCTCAGGAAGGGGCCATGAGGGGGCTCAGGAAGGGGCCATGAGTGGGCTCAGGAAGGGGCCATGAGGGGGCTCAGGAAGGGGCCATGAGGGGGCTCAGGAAGGGGCCATGAGGGGGCTCAGGAAGGGGCCATGAGTGGGCACAGGAAGGGGTCATGAGTGGGCACAGGAAGGGGCCATGAGAGGGCTCAGGAAGGGGCCATGAGTGGGCACAGGAAGGGGCCATGAGTGGGCACAGGAAGGGGCCATGAGTGGGCACAGGAAGGGGCCATGAGAGGGCTCAGGAAGGGGCCATGAGTGGGCACAGGAAGGGGCCATGAGTGGGCACAGGAAGGGGCCATGGGAGGGCTCAGGAAGGGGCCATGAGGGGGCACAGGAAGGGGCCATGAGTGGGCACAGGAAGGGGCCATGAGTGGGCACAGGAAGGGGCCATGAGTGGGCTCAGGAAGGGGCCATGAGGGGGCTCAGGAAGGGGCCATGAGTGGGCACAGGAAGGGGCCATGAGTGGGCACAGGAAGGGGCCATGAGTGGGCACAGGAAGGGGCCATGAGGGGGCACAGGAAGGGGCCATGAGGGGGCTCAGGAAGGGGCCATGAGGGGGCTCAGGAAGGGGCCATGAGTGGGCACAGGAAGGGGCCATGAGTGGGCACAGGAAGGGGCCATGAGTGGGCTCAGGAAGGGGCCATGAGGGGGCTCAGGAAGGGGCCATGAGTGGGCACAGGAAGGGGCCATGAGTGGGCACAGGAAGGGGCCATGAGTGGGCACAGGAAGGGGCCATGAGGGGGCACAGGAAGGGGCCATGAGGGGGCTCAGGAAGGGGCCATGAGTGGGCACAGGAAGGAGCCATGAGTGGGCACAGGAAGGGGCCATGAGGGGGCTCAGGAAGGGGCCATGAGTGGGCACAGGAAGGGGCCATGAGTGGGCACAGGAAGGGGTCATGAGTGGGCACAGGAAGGGGCCATGAGTGGGCACAGGAAGGGGCCATGAGGGGGCTCAGGAAGGGGCCATGAGGGGGCTCAGGAAGGGGCCATGAGGGGGCACAGGAAGGGGTGGGGAGACAGCCCCCCAAACTTCTGAGATAGAAGCAAGTAGTAAATTTTTTCACTGACTTTACCCGCCCCGCTCATTTGCTGTGTCCAGAAGTGGCTTTCTCCCGTCAGAGGTCTCAGAAGGAGAGCCTCTCACTTCAGGAGACAGTGCCCAGGTGGCGCTGGGAGGACAGGTGTCGGGAGAGCTTATGGCACCTGAGGGAGCATCAGAGGAGGCAGCGAGGGGCAGAGCTCGAGGGTTTGGGGAGAGGAGTAGAGTGGAGGTGGCTGTGTGGCCCTGCAGGTGGCGCAGAGGGCGGCAGGGCTGCTGCGGTCCAGGTTTGGGGGCCGGGTCAGTGGTGGGCTGCTTTCACGGGGCGCTGCACCCATTCCAGGGTGTGTCGGGTGTGTGTGCCCGGGCTGCAGGCCCTGTGTTGTCCTTAGACTGAAGCACAAGGTTCCCGTGGCAGAGAAGCACACCTTGGGCTTTCGACCCCACCCCACAGCCCTGTCCCTCAGGCGATTTCTTTGAGTGTTGGCGGTCTTTGGGAGAGGCTTGGTTTCTGTCATTCACATTCCTGTCTATCATCTTTCCGTTCATCTGTCTGTTCGTCCACCCACCCGTCCACCCACCCATCCACCCACCCATCCACCCACCCACCCTCCCACCCATCTCCCTGCCTATCACCTATCATCTATCCCTGTCTAGTTTCTCAGTACCATTCTATCCTTCATTTCTATCATAACTTATAAGTAACCAAATCCTTGGATCACGTGATTTTTTTCTGCCCGGTTTCCCCTTGTTGGAGCGGTGGTCTGTGAGCTCCTGAGCAGAGCCCCAGAGCCCCAGACCTTACCTTTTACCTGCAGCTTTCTGGGAATGAGGACTTTCCAGGCTTTCTGGCAGGTACGGCGACGTTAAACCTGGCCGACACTGAGGCAGTCCCAGGCCAGGGCCCTTCTGCACAGCTGATGGCGACACTGCCTGCCTGGTGTCCAGGCTTTAGAGCTTGTCCCTAAATCTTGCCTCTTTTCTCCCCTACAGGGTGACGATGGAGAAGTTGGGCCCAGAGGGCTGCCTGGGGAACCTGTAAGTCTGCTGACCGGGTGGGACTCTGTGTCCCCGTATTTGGGGACACAGATTTGGGGATCGGCTTTGAGTGTAGATTAGAGAACGGCTCTGCCTTAACACAGACGAATCGGGGGATTCCCTGGGAGGAAAAAGGCGCACCTGGGAGGTTGGTAGGACGGTTCTGAGGAGTGGAGCCGAGCTCACCCAGAGGTGGATGCTCACGTCCTGAGGGCTGTGGTGGGGCCGCCAGGGTCAGCGTGGTGGGTGTCCAGGGGCAGCTGCAGGGCCTGAGTCAGCCAGAGCTCCCCACCCATTTTGATGGCCACACTTTCCAAAAAGTAGCGCCTGGGCAGCATGGCCCTGCCCAGGCATCAGAAAGCTGCTCCTGAAGCTGATTTCTACACAGGGCCAAAGCAAATCTCCTCAGCAATAAAAGGACATTAATTACTTTTCACTCACTGTTACTTTTCGAACATCTCATTTCTTTTATCGACATCAATGGGGCTGCACGCGTCTGGTAATGTTAATTGAGGAGAAATATTGCGGACGCTGCATGGAGCAGAGCCTGGGGTCGGCATTTGCACGTTCATTTGGGACTAAATTATACCCTAGATGTCTGATTAGCCACGAAGGAGAATTCATCAATACAGCTCTCTGTTTAACACATGTCTAAGCTATACCTTCTGGGCCATTAACTTCTAAAAAAATTTATATGACTAGGTATTAAAATAATGAAGGGAGCATTTAAGTAGCAATGAACGTGGGGAGGATTTCTCATCTGCTGCATCTGCGAAGGTTCTATCAAAATTAAGGGCATTTGAAATCGCTGTGCCTCCATCAAAGGCTCCATAATTCCCCAGTGGGCGGGGCGGGCGTGAGTGACCAGGGTGAGGCCTCCTTCCCGTGGCAGGCAGTGAGTCTGCTATGTCGCTGCTCAGATCCGAAGGACGGCGCTGCCTCGGGGCTGTGCCCACACCCGTGCCCCTCACTGCCAGGGGAAGTGGCCATCCCAGAAAAGCTCTGAGCTCCAGGCTTCGTCTCCAAGCATTTAGTCACGATGTTCCCATCAGAGACCTACTTTATCCCACCTCTGTCCTCCCTGCGCCCACGGACTCTTGATGTCAGAAATGCAGCCGCATATCACTGCACAGAGGGACTGCAGGGGAGCTGGGAACGAGAATTGGACCAAAGTGCTCCGTGCAGCAGAGGATAACTGCGGCATGACACGGGAGAGCTTTTGTGCTCACCCGCCCTGAGCAAATGTGAAAGGGCACCCATCGAGTCGAAAGGCTCCCCTTTCCCTGAGGGCACCCCTTGGTCTCCTGTCTGAGCCCCTCGTCAATTCCAGGCACCCCTGCCTCCGCTCCCCAGAGTCGAGGTGGAGAGGTGGGGTGGGGTGAGGAGACGAAGCGGTGCGGAGACCTGGCGCAGCAGAGACTCCGGCGGGAGTCAGGGCCGAGCGGGGCTGCACGGCCTGCCCGGAGCAGGGCAGGGGTTGGGGTCCTGGGCCGAGTCTAAGCCTGCCTTCTCTTTCCGTTTGCAGGGGCCACGTGGTCTGCTAGGGCCAAAGGGTCCCCCGGGCCCACCTGGACCTCCTGTAAGTCCTGTCACCTCTTTGCATGTCTGGCCCTTCACTGCCCTGCACACCCCGCAGCCCACCTGTGGCCCCCCAGGCCTTCGGGCAGGTCGCCATGCTGACCCAGAGCTGGTGTGAGGGGTCAGCAGAGCTCTGATGCTCACGTGCAAATGAGGCTTCCCAGCAGGTGTGGGTTTGCAGGTGGCTTTACACCTCTCCCCTCCCCCACACATAGATGTGCTGCTATCAACAGTAACGGGGTGTCACCTTTCCTCCCTGCTGGATAGCACTTCTGGCAGCTCCTGGAAAGTTCTGGAAGGAGATAGAAGCTCGTGGTTCCAGGGGGCCTTTGTCCCGTTGGGTGGCTTCCCCGGGCCAGGCCTGGCGCAGCCTCCCTCTCGGTCCGTCTGTCCTGCTCCCCGAGAACACAGGCCCTGCCCCACCGAGTGTGGGCCTGGCAGCTCTGCCAACCCCTCATCTTGGGGATTTGCTTGGGATCAAGCCCTTCCCCGTCCCCAAAGGATATGCCACTCTGACACGTGGCAGGCAGGGGCCAAGCCTGTGGAGGGGGGTTTTCCTTCTGAGCATTAATTTTTCAGCATTTTGCGTCTCTTTTTAATCTTATCCAGGGTGTGACGGGTATGGACGGCCAAACAGGCCCGAAAGGAAGCATCGTAAGTGTTGGGTGTCCTGCTACCTGCCCCATGGTGATTCCCAGGGGCTCACTTCTAGCCAGGCCAGGGAGATCTTTTACCATGGAGACCAGAAGGCGTGGAGCAGGCCTGAGGGTGGGGGTGGGGAGAGCTTATGCTGAGCCTCTGGTCCCTGTTTGTTCCCTCTGAAGACAGAGGGTCAGCTCAGGTGCGGAGGGAAGGCCTTTCTCTCTGCACACTTTGAGCTGTGATCAGCACGTATGACGCCCCTGGGAGAGGCCTCATGGGCCCTCCGCCTAGTCCGAGGGCACTGGCAGACGTCGGTGTGGCGGGATGGTTTGGGAATGGGCCTGTCCGTCTTTCCCGTGCTCCTTTCTGGTGGCTCAGGAAAAAGTGAGTGCTCCTTGCATCGGGGTCCATGGCACGAGCCTTGGAGGTGCCTCGTCTGGTTCCGCTGTCTGCCACTGGGCTCCCTGCCTCCTCCCACCTGGGCACCCGCTCTGGCACTCACTTGGACATGAGAGGAGACAGAAAGGATGAGAGACCAGGACGGGGGGCCCGGGCCTGAGGAGGAAAGTGCAGTTACTCTTGCCCACCCTCCACAACCCCCTTGAGTACCTTTGCTTTTGTTTCTCGTAGGGTCCCCAGGGAGAGCCCGGCCCCCCGGGGCAGCAGGGCAATCCGGGAGCCCAGGTGAGTGAGTTGGGGGCAGGCTCCTGGGCAGCTGGAGGGGGTGCTCTGGGCCTGAGCAGTCACTGAGCGCTGCCCTAGATGCTGGGCCTGCCCCAAGGGGCTGCAGCCTGGAGGTGGCCTAGACCTGCCTGGCTCCCGGAGGAGGCTCGGGGAAGGTGACAGGTGGCAGGGAGGACCTCTGAGCCAACAGATCCTGACCTCTCCGCCCTGCTCTCCCCTCCTAGGGTCTTCCAGGGCCCCAGGGTGCCATCGGTCCTCCAGGAGAAAAGGTAGGTGGGCTGAGCTGGGTGTAGGGGTGCCCCCGCCTGCTGGCTGGGTGCATCCCCCCCCCACCCCCGCCCCGGGAAGCATGGCTCCTGCCAGAACTCAGGCCTGTCAGGGCTGCCAGTCATGCTCGGCTTGTGACGTGAGCTTTAGCCCTCCCCCAGAGGCGACGAAGGCCATTCACGGATTTATAAATTCATTCATTCATTCATTCATTCATTCATTCTCTAGTCGTGTAGAGTTGACAGATTAAGGAAGAAAAATAAATATGGGATACCCGGTTACATTTCAACTGTTGTGTTTGTCTGGAACCCAAATTTAACTGGGCATCTTGTTTTGTTGTTTTGTTTTCGCTCAATTTGGCAACCCTGAACATTTCCTTGGCAACTGCTCCTTCCAGGTGCTGGGGAGAAACCCACAGACATGCTGGTGCTTCCGAGCTGCAGCCTGACCCAGGCACCAGCGCCCTGTGGGGTCCGGCAGAATGACCTTTCTGGGTGGTTCTCAGGGCGCCATGATCGCCCGGGGGGTTTGCTGGGCGCTGCAGGGCCGAGGGCTCCTGTCTTCACCTGGTGGGTGCCTCTGTTCCAGGCAGAACCTGAAGGCCCTGGAAACAGCGGGGGACCCGCCCTCACTGGAGCTCCAGGGGGCTGGACGCTGGAAGCCAGTGGGCGGAGTCCCTCTGAGCAACCTTTGCAGCAAATGTTCTTTGGGTGGGAGTGCTGAGAAGTAACCCCGGGGGCATGTGGCAAGGGTAGATAGCCTAGGGGACCCCTGGGGTGTCTGCTCACGGAGCCTCTGGTTTATTCTAGGGTCCCCTGGGTAAACCAGGCCTCCCAGGGATGCCTGGCGCTGACGGACCCCCGGTGAGTAGCCCTGCCCCCCTCACCCCTTCTTTCTCTCTCTCTCTCTCTCTCTCTCTCTCTCTCTCTCTCTCTCTCTCTCACACACACACACACACACACACACACACACACACACACACGTGTCTGCCCCAGGGATGGGGGCTGGGAACCCAGGCCACCTGCCGCCTCCCTTGCTCTGGGGACAGCTGTGAGTGTGTGGCATCATTCACTGTCTCCCAACTGCTTTGATGAAGACCCATTTGAGAACTCAAGCTGGATTGCTCAGGTAATTACTGGGTTTTGGACACACTTTCCGTAACGTGTTTCCATGAAAGGGCAGTGATTGCGTGAATAGGAGCATTAGTCATTTATTAGGGTGGGCTAATTTCCTATCAGAGCTCAGCCTTGCATTTTTAACTCTGTGGAGGGCTGGCTGGGCTCCAAGTGACTGCACGCGTTACCGGTGTTTGAAGGGAAGGGCAGTGTGCGCTGAGCATATTTTTAGGGATCGCACACTGAGAAGGGAGGGTGACTAACAAATGCATTTGCAATGTGTGAGCACACAGCTGTGGAGCCAAATTGGGCAGCTCCTAGAAATAGCGAGTTAGTGACAAATCCAATCTGTGAAAGGCGAGGAGGGGGGAAGTGACAAGCTCTCAGAGGCCTGTGTGGGGCGTGGATGTGTAACGCTTATCAGCACCCACCATCTTCTTTGTGAGTTGCTGGTGATTTTTTTTTTTTTAGAGTATTCAGTTGATGATGCATAGTGAGCCTATTTCAGAAAACAGGATTAGCCAAATTAATTATTTCAGGCACAATGATTTTGTTGTTTTGATAACACCGTTAACAACTGCAAGGAAGTTTAAATGCTTCAGTAATTAATTGGTGATTGTTGAATGTACGACTGTCTTTGCATTTTCATGGCCGAGAATTGTGGGGTCCAGTGAGTCACAGATGGCCAAGCGCCCACCTTATCTGACCTAGCAGCTTCCTGCCATCCGTTCCCATGGGAACCACATGGAAGCTTTGGTCCCCTGGACTTCTGGGAGCTTGGCTGGGAAATGATGAATATTTCACGATGTGTCATTTATGTCCTTTAATTTATATTTGCACTTAATTGCATTTTCAACTTATAGAACAGCACAACTCATTATGGAAAATTAGGAGATTAAATGAAATAACCGCAGAATGAAAACCACCCCTAAGCCCACCCCCATGAGCTAAACCACTGACGGCAGGTGGATGTATATTCTTCCAGTCGCTTTTTTTGTTCTGTTCATTTTCTGCAATTTTTAATGTAAATGGAGCATTCCCGCAATGTGTCGTGGCTGTGGCCGTGGCCCTGCTGGGGGAGCCGGTGCTGGGAGTGGCGTGGGCTGCCCAAGCCCACTTCCCTCACCTCGCGGGCTCCGCCTTGGAGCCTCCTCCCTACACTAAAACCCCAGTGCCCTGGGGTTCCCCGGGAGCCACCAGTCCCTTTCAGATTCTGTGGGCAAACAGGGCCTCTAGGACAACCCTTGCCAGGGGCCAGTAGGCTGCTCTTGTAGGCTCCCCATTTCTCTTGCCCACCAACATCTAAACTTGACAATGCGAATATGCAGTGAACCTGTCTGAGCGTGACAGCGCTAGCTCGGGACCGAAGGTGCTGAAGCAAAGGGGCACTGCACAGGCCTGGAGCAGCGAGCCAGTTTCCCAAGGGGACTTGGAGGGAAAGAAAGATTTAAAACCATTTATATTCTCCTTCACGGGGGCAGCGCGTTGCTGAGCAGCCTGAAAGAGGGGGTTTTCTTTCTCTTGCCCCCCATGTTGGTTTGCTTTTGTTTTGGCTTAAGAAAGGAAGGACGATGGACTAAAAACCCTTCGAAAAGCCTGAGGTGTTTCAGAGCAGACTCAACACCCTGAGATGTATTGTTCCATCATTCCGGCTAGTGCACGATAGGGACACGGGGAGCGAGTGATGATGCCAAGGAAAAGTACAGTACCAGTGAAAACTGAGTTTCAGCGATATTCCGTGACCGGAGACAAGGGCACTGTATAATATTAAATTAAAACTGTGGCGCGCGATGCCAGTTTTGCATGCAGATGTGCCCAGAAAGTAGATGAGAGGGGGCTCTGTCACAGTGGCTTTTGTGCTGTGTATGGGCAGGTTATGAAAGATTTTAATTGGCTTTTCCACTTACCTAATTGTCAGCAATGAACATATATTACTTTTTTAATCAGAAAAATATCAAATACAAATAATTTAAGCTTTATTAGTTTTCCCTTATAAAAGCAACACTCATTACAGAATATTGGAAAAATGCAAACCCGTAGAAAGGTAGAGGAAGATGTCCTGGCCTTTCCTTCCAGAACAGTCACCCTTATTTTGGTATATTTCCTCTCACTCTTGTTCTGTTCAAACGTTTTTAGTAAGTGGGCTTTGTTCTCCCGCACCCACGGTAGTTACTCTCATTCTATAAATACAACTTAAAATGTATCTAACGAAGTCCGACCTCAATTCAAATAGTAATAATTTGATCATTGCTACCATTTGTTGGTCACACTCGCCCCTTTCATCTCCGCAGCAACTATATTATTCTCTCCACCCTGTGAGAGCGGACATGACCACGTGGAGGGGCTCCTGGCTCCCCCGAGTGACCGAGGTGTGGGGTCTGCCCCCAGTCTGTGTCACTTGGACCCTGGGGCTTGACCCCCCACAGATACCCCCTCCATTTCAGTTCCTGAATAGAAAAATGTCTGTGGCTGATGGAAACCAGTAAAGGCCCCCCAAAAACCCATGTGGGAGACGGAGCAGGACTCACTTCCCCCTGGCTACCCCAAGGCAAAGCACCTTCTCCTGGGCCCCATTTGGGTCCAGCTCACCACCATGAGGTGCTGACACCGTGAGCATTGTTTCGGGAAGGCAGTGTGTGGTGGGCGGTGCGTCCCCTCTGGGCTGGAGTGGCAGGCGTGGTCCCACCCATCTGATTTCCCTCACAACTGGAGCCACCAGGCTCCCCAACGTACCCACCCTGCAAAGGGGCTCGGCACCCTCCCACTTGCTTTGTCACCACGACAGGCTGTTTGCAATTGCATCAAGTCCAATTGTACAACTAATGAAAATTAAGAACACACACACACACCCTAATAATTCAAAGAGGTGAGATTTGAGTCTCCATAACACTGCCATGTGCTAGAAATAGAGTCCTAGGTCTTTAGAACACTCAAGCTGAAAGAGCCTCCAGCCCACCTCCTCATCTTACACATGAGAAAGTTGAGGCCCAGAGAGCAAGGTGACCTACCCAAGGTCACCACGCAGCGGGTCAGGCGTAACCAGGAGGAGAATCAGGCAGGCCTGGGGGTGGAGCTGTATTTCCAGACAATATTTATCTCTCTGCTTTTATCGTCAGTGTTTGCCTTGTGAACTCAAAGGCATTAAACCTAGTGGCCAGCTTGGGTGGAAAAGTCAGAGAAGCCGGAGTTCCTGAGAATGGAATTGGTCATGGTTGGGTGGGCATGTAACCAAGGGGCCATAGCCATTCCCACTGGGCCTCAGCTCCGTATCTGTGGCGTGGGGAATAAGTCCCCTTCCCCCAGCACCGCTCTCCACCTGCATCACCTGGGTGGGGGGAGTGACGGAGATACCTGGGTGAAGACCTGGGAAGGTCCAGGACCCCTGGCCAAATGACAGATGTGGCCCGCCAAGCCTCTGCCGTGCTTGCCTTCGCACCCCACAGTGGGGATGTTGTGATCTGCAGCTAGCACCCGGATTGCCAGTCCGGGGCGCAGGGTGCCCAAGGGTCTGGCTCTTCATTACGCCTTGTTCGCTCACAGACTCGTTTTGCTGAGTGACCTTGGACAAGTGCTGTTCCCACTCACCCTCAGGTGGGCTGGGCAGGGCACAGGCAGAGTCAGGTGACACTGGCACACATGGCGCCTGCAGCACAGCCGTGGGTTTCGAAGCACTGCCCCCCATGGTCAGCTCCGCTGTCCTGAGGAGGCAGCCGAGGGCCAGGGGCTGAAGGAGCAGCGTGGGCCACGAGCCTGAGCGTGCCCGAGCGCACCCCGCTCCCTGCCGTCTTCTCGTGCTCCCTGGTCTTGTTTCCGTGGCGCGGGGAGCAGAGGCGAGGGGCCCGGCTCCCTCTCACACTGTGAGGCCGCTGCGGGGAGGGGGTGTCGGGCAGCCCGCTTGCCGAGCGGCCACTGACTAACGCAGGCCTATTCTTTCCTGACAGGGGCACCCTGGCAAAGAAGGACCTCCGGGAGAGAAAGGGGGCCAGGTGGGTACACGCGTGCCGCCCCAGCATTCCCTGCAAGGCGGCCTTGGGGTGTCAGCCCCTCTCTGTTCTGGGACACCCACTCAGGAGGGAATGAGCAGGGACAGCTGCGCCCGTCCTTGGGTGGCTAGGCTGAGGGGACGTCCCATCCAGAAGGCGGGTCCTTCCATCTCGTCTGGGTCTCTGGACCTCACCCCACCCTCAGCTTCTGCACGTGGGTTGCAGGTGCAGCTGACCTAGACCAGCTGTAGCTGGGCGCCCGTGCAGGCTCTGGGCCCCGGCTCCTCCTGACGCATCGCCATTGTGTGGTGGAAACCCGAGATGGGGAGGGGAGGAGGCTGGTTGGAGTTTCCAGGTGGCCTGAGCCCCCGGGGACTTGCCCGCTGCACTGAGTGACAAAAGCCCACTGCTGGCCCATCCTCCCCCTCCCCAGGCCCGCACCTGCTCCAGGAGCCGTGGACGGCTGCCAGCTGGCAGTGCCTTTCTTTAATGACAGCCTGGCCCTTCCCAAGCCTCAGAGCCCCCACTTCCCCATCACCACTCCCCACCCCCAACCCCTGAATCGCGGGGGTGTGACCTGAGCTAGCTTGGTTCCGGATGTTCTCACGCACCTGAAAACGTGTGCTCCTGCCCTTATGTGGGGGTGGGACAAGTGCCCGTGGGAACTGGCCCTGCGTGCCTCCTTAAGGGGCCCCTTCCGAGACTGACCTGGGGTGTCCTCTCTGCCCCTAGCAAGAGGGGGATTTGCTGGTGGAGAGAAGCTCTCTGGCTTGTGCAGGAGGGACCCAGGAATGGGCCAGACTCAAGCATGCTCCGCCCACCCGAGATGGAGCTAATGGTCTTTCCCCTTTGGTTTCAGGGTCCACCTGGCCCCCAGGGCCCAATCGGCTACCCTGGACCTCGAGGAGTCAAGGTGAGATTCTTGCCCTGCAGGTCACCCTGGAGGCCGGGGTTGGGCCTGTGGGCACTGCGTGGCCAGGTTTGGGAATTCCTCCATGATTTCACCTCCCTCCTGCCCAAACTGGAGCCCCGATCCTCCCAGTCTGTGTGTGGGACGTGGGGTCCCAGACAGTCGGCCTGAGCAGGGGAGGGAGTGGCCAGCCTGCTGGTCACTCAGGAAGGGCTGATTCGGAGCAGGGGACAATTCCCAGTGCATCTGTGACAACAGAGGTGGCACGGCGGTGGCCACCAGTCACGACAGGATGCATCCTTCTGCCTCATGCTACTTTTGTCACCATTTGTCAAGCTCCCAGCAGCTGTCCAAAGCCCCTGAAAGACAGTGGCCTCAGCCGAGGTGCAGAGCCCGGCATTTCCTGGGAACATTTGTGCATTCGAGTGAGAAAGCGTCTGGCACCATCAACAGCATCTGGGCAGCTGAGGGTGGGGGCAGAGTCCATGGGACATGTCCATTTATTCACAGTTGTGTTTCTGCCATTGAAAGGCCCCTGGAATCTTGTTACCACGGGCACAGAGCTCCAGAACAATATTCCAAACAAGATCCCGTCTGGCCTGGCGTCGCTAACCGTGTTTGCTCTGAGCCGTGGAGTGTAATCTCCATTTAGGCCGCTCTCTGGACACACCAGCCATGTGAATACGGAGAGGCAGGTGCCTCTGGAAATTGCTGTGGGGGGGGGGGGGGAGGCGAGCGCTCCTCCTTGTCCCGGGACGGGCTCGCTGCCGCGTCTGAGAGCAACAGGTGATTCGGGAGCTTTGCAAAAGCTAGTGGTGATTCCTCCGAAATGACTTTGACTTGATGTGAAGGAAAATCCATGGAGACGTACATAAAAACCAACTAGCTCAGCTTTGGGGGGTCTGCATGACACGTCCCGGCTGGGTTCACAGCGCTTTGTACTTGAAGCATCTGTGTGCACCAGTGTGCGGCTACCCTGCGGGGTGGAGGGTGGAGAACCCAACACCAATTTTCAGTAACTTGCCCCAAATTACCCTGAAATTGATGCCACTGCTGAGACCCAAACCCACACTTGCTTATTACTAACCAAGTGCCTCTTCCCGGATCCCAGATGGCCCGACTTGTGTTTCCCAGGAGCCGGGGCGGGCCAGGCTTAAGAGCCGCCGCCGAGACAGCCCGGCAGAGCCCCAGGCAGGCCAGGTTTCCCTCTGCAGCGGGCTCTCCCAGCATGCCTAGCGAGTTCTATCAGGGTGATAATTCAGCAGAAATGTTGATTATATGAGTTCTATGCATGTTTATTTTACAAATTCTTGTTGCCGAGCAAAAGCCTCTGCCAGCTCCCCGACTTAGCTAATTGCATAATGCTGCTTCTGCCAGCTAAGAGGTGTTTGCTTTAAAATGTTTATGAAGAATGCTCTTATCTTGTCTATCTGATTAAAATTCATTCACGGCGTGCGCAATCCGGTTAGACTTGGAAGCAACGAGTGGAAGGAACGTGAGGGCTGGATGCTATTTTCATTGGAGAAATAGATTCTCAATCTCCCGGGCATTTGACAATGTAATGAACAGCAGGCCTTGAAGGGAGGTGATGGTGGAGGGTGGGCGTGGTGGCCCGGCTGTGACCACTGGAGACCCACAGCCCTTGTGAGGGAGGCCTAACTTTTCCCCACAGAGTCCTGCCTTCTTCCTGAGAAAGGGGCTTCCTGTTTGATTTCACTGACCTGTAAGCATCCGCTCACTGCCCTCCGCCTTGCCCTGTCTTAGGGGTGTCTGTTTGGACGTGACTGCAGAATCACACCCACCCCCACGGAGCCCACCGGACTGGGTGGGCTGGCGGGAGGCCCCAGACACGCGTCACGCCAGGCCGCGGCCGGAGCCCCGTCTGTCCTGGGCTCACGTCTGTGGCCAAGCAGCCTTCACTCTGTCGCGCTAGCTCCTTTGTTCTCACTCCCCCAGCACTGGGCGCCAGGCCCTCGGTGTGCTGGCTCAGGGTTTCACGGCCTAGGGGACATCTGGAGACAGTTTTGATTGTCACGACCTGGGGGCTACTGTCATCTACTAGGTAAAGGCCGGGGATGCGTCTCATGACCCTCAGTGCCCAGGGCGGCACAATGCCACGGAGGAACCCCGTCCGCTGTCCGTGCCTGGCCTCTGCCGTGGGCCGCCACGTAGTAGAAGCAGGTCTGGCAGGGGCCCTGGCGAGTCTCTGTCCTACCCTGCTGTTTCAGAAGGGCGAGGGCAAGGGAAGCCCACCTGGCCCACGTGGTGCGAGGGAGGGGAGCTGGTGCCCCCACGACATCGGGGTGTCAGGGTCACTGTGTGGCTCCTCTGTCCCAACGTAGCTCAGGGCTCGGACGTAACAGAGCCCGGGGCGCTTGTGGCAGACGCTGTCATCCAGGCGGAGGCCAGGCCCAGCTCTCAGCATGTCCGTCCCTCCGTCTCTGCAGCTCCTCTCAGCCCCTCTCCTGGGCCCCAGGCGAAAGGCTCAGCTGCACGGCCTGCACAGAGTCTCGCCACGAGAGGGCAGCTGGTGGCCCGAAGGTCTGGGAGGTGGCCCAGCTGCAGCCTCAGCTGGAACCAAATCCGAAGGCCTGGCCTCTCTCTCTCTCTGTGTCTCAGGCAGGTGGCCTGAGAAAGCCTGTGGCAGGTGACAGTCAGTGTCTGTGCCCCGCTGGGAGGCCAGAGAGGGTGGCCAATCAACTCTAGTCCAGGGACTGATTTGCCTGGCCCGGCCACGTGCCGGTGCCCCGAGTCAGAGGACGCATCCTGCCCTTGGGTCTTGTTTCGCGTGGAGATGGGATGCGTCCTGAGCTGACAGCACTAATAATTAGTGGTGGTGGTGGTATTCATTAGGGATTAATAATGTCGTACCGTATTATCATATATTAATAACACTGGAGAATTCAACTCATCAGATGGCGCATAGCTACTGTTTCTTAGGCGCCTGCTGTGTGCCAGGCACCATCCCCAGGCCTTCACAGGCATTCCCCTCCCAGCTGCAGTGGCGGGGTAAGGGCTGTCATCACCCCCACTTTCCAAATGGGGAAACTGAGGCTCACAGGAGTCTGGGATATTGTCAGAGGCTCTGAGTGGGGGTCGGGGCCCAAGCCAGCCTGCCTGACTCCGGATCCCACGCTCAGGCCTCACATCCCGCCTGCTCCCCAGACCTTGGAGAGGCAGATGTTTCTGGAAGGGAGCAGGATGTCAGTGGAGGCCAGTCCGGAATCACTAATACGCGGGTGTGGGGACAGGAGGCACCTTCAGAGCCTGCAGCACTCTTCTTCCTGAGACTGGGGACACACAGGACGGAGCGTGTCTGGGGGGTGGGGGTGCTGGGCTCACGTGTCAGCTGCTGAGGGCTCAGCCTGCCCTTGTATTTGGGGCTCAGACCCGTTGCTTTCAGGGCTCAGATTTTTGCATGGTCACTCTTTTTCCTTTTGGTTTGTGTAGGGTGCAGATGGCATCCGTGGTCTGAAGGGTACCAAGGGCGAGAAGGTGAGTGTCCCCTCTTTCCTGCTGTGGTGGCCCGGCCGAGCTGGGTGTCAGCTTTGGTGTCAGCAGAGGTTGATGTTGCCTCTGAGTATTAATGGAATTGATACCACTCTGGGGACAGACTGTTTGCAAAAGGACAACAAGTGGAGGAGGGCAGGCCCTCAGAGCTGTGGGATGTCTCCTGCTGGGGCCCAGGGCTTGGGGTTTTGTGGCTTTGCCCAAGGCCAAGTCCTTGGCCAGATGCAGCCCACAGCCCCCAGTCTTCTGCAGAGGCCAGCAGATGCCCCAGCGCCCCTCCCAGGTATGCTGCAGTACAAAGCAGCGGGCAAACGGTCCGCTTAGTTGTTAGATGCTCTTCTCAGGAGGTTTCAAGCTTCAGCAGAGCTGTGGGGAGAGGGAGAGAGGGCAGCCCCAGGACCTCCGGCTGGCCAGGTGTGGATCCTTTTCTGTGGACTCTGGCGTCCTCGAGGTGGCTGGTCACACGGCCACCCTGGGCTGGATGACACGGGATCTGGACCGTCTGTGCCCCTTGGTGTCCACTAGGCTTCCTTGCCCTGTCCTGCTCTCGGCAGGTCGCTTTGTAGAAAAAGCAGACACACCCCCATGCTGCTTCGTTTCCTCCTGGAAGCTGTCCAGAGTGAAGCAGAGCCCCGAGCACAGCTTCCGAACGCCCCGCCCTCAGCCTGGGGGCCTTGCAAAGCCTGTGAACCAAGGGCGCGTCCATCCCAAGGACTCACATTCCCTGCGGAGCAGAGGTCCCCACTGACAGGCACTAGAGCAGGCCTCCATCCCTGGATTCCCATCCCATTGCTCCCAGGACCTTCGTCCCGTTGAAGGTGGCTTCCCAGAGCCCAAGTTGGCCACACTTGTCCCTTAGCCAGAGACAGGGCTGCTTGAAAGAGTGTTGACCGGCGTGCACGGGGAATGCCTATTGGCCAGGAGAGTTACTGCTCTGTCCCCGAGGGGGAAGCAGCCAGAGGTGGGAAGGGGCGAGGAGCCCGGCCCTGGACTTCAGCAGTAGTGAGGCCGTGGCTGGCGAGCACTGTGATGGGCCCGGGGCCTGGCGGCTGGCTGCAGATGACCGAAGCTGCCTCCCTCCATGCGCGACACCAGCCGGCCTTGGGGCTCGTGTCCAGGCCGCGTGTTCGAGCTGGATGGACACGCCCAGGATGCCAGTCCTGGGAACCAGGAGCAGGACGCCCGCCAAGGCCCCCCGCTGCCCCAGGAGCCACGCGACCCGTGCGCTGCGTCCGAGGGCTCTCTCTCTGTGGCTCCTGACTGGGAAAGTCCAGGCTGAGTGGACGGCAGGCCATGGACTCTTGCAAATCCCCAGATGTGTGCAGCTTCCCCGAAAAAGTGCAGGACTGCGTAACTGGGACCGGAGGGCCGCCTGCTCGTCCGGCCCAGCCCCGCAGGCAGGGTCCGTCCTTCCCGGCAGACGCCTACTCCTTTCAGAGAGGGGTGCAGCAGCAGTCTGGTTTCCCCTGGGGGCATTTTCCACCCAGCTGCCCCCTCAGATGTTCACCACCGTCTGCCACTCCATCGTGGACACAACGAGGCCACTGTGACAAACGGATGCCGAGCGCTGGGCTGCTCGCTGCCCCATGGTGCCGAGCCGTCAAATTTAAGCGGGGCTCAGCCAGCTGCAGGGCGCTGAGCCGGCCAGGATCACAGAAGTTTACGACTGTGACTGCAAAGCACTAACGGGACACACTTCACAAGGGACAAGGGACTGAGCACCTGGCGAGTCCAGCGCCTGTGCTGCGGCCCGAGGCCCTGGGCCGGGGGGCCGTGTGCAGTGGCTTAGCCATCCTTGCGGTCCCTCCATGTAGACCGAGGCGCTCTCTCTCATCCCTCGTGCAGGGGGAAGACGGCTTTCCCGGGTTTAAAGGCGACATGGGCATCAAGGGCGATCGGGTGAGTATCCAGGGGAAGGACAGGCGGGCTGGGTGCACGACCCCTCGGGAGCCTGGAGGAGCTGCGGGCTGTTCGGCGCCACAGGGCAGCTTCTCAGGACCCAGATGGCGCCTCCTGGTCCGCGGGCGGGGACAGCTGGGTACCCCAAAGCCTGGCTCTCTGTCTCCTCCTAAGCTTTCATTCTAGGGGCTGCAGCAGCTCTCACCTGGTATGAACCCCTAATTACTGGGGTCCGCTTGTGTCACCTGCTCCTGTGCCCTCTGTCCTGACCCTGTGGGTCAGGGAGGACCAGTGTTCTGGGATGCAGAGCAATTCCTTTGGCTCAGGCGAGGTGTCTGGGGGAGAGAGGACAGAGGCTGCAGCAATGGCCCGGTCTAAGCAGGGGTCACAACAGCCTGCCCAGGGCCGCAGGCCGGTCACCAGCGGGGCAGCACCCTCGGGCCTTCGGGCATCTTGGCCCCAAACCTTGCGTTAGTGCTTTTTAGGACCCCCACGCAGTCCCTATGTTCTGTGACCCCATGCTGGGCTCAGGATACCTGGCAACGACCTAGTTTTCTCGTAATGACTAATTTATCAGCTCAGAGAAAGCAGGTGGGTGCCGGGGAGGTGGGGTTTGCTCGCACGGCAGGCGCCCAGCAGACAGCCACTGGCTGTGTTTTTGGCGAGTGAGCAGAGGATGATGCCGGCAGCCCTGCCCAAGGTCCCCTGTGTGGGCCAGCCGCCCGCTGGGTGTGGGCACTTTGAAATTTCCCTAGCAGCTTCGAATGAGGCAGAAGGAAAGCAGGTGCCTGTGCCACCCCAGTGGGCACAGCGGTGGCAGCAGCTGTGCCCACACCTGGCTGGACGCCTGCCGGCTGCCGTAATTACTCCCCTTGAAGCGGGCCTGCAAGCTACTTCCCAAAAGATGCCAGAACCCAAGAGCCTGTGTGCTGGTGCTTTGTCCCAAACTGAAAAGGCAGCGGCGGTCTGTGCCTGCATCCGGCGGAGGGGAACAAAAGCGAGGCGTTCATTTCACAATTATGTCCCAGTTATGTTGCTGCTAAAGATAGCTGTTCTAGCACTTTCTCCATGGTGGCATGCCCTGAGTCCTCATATCTAAGGAAGGGACCTCCCTCAGTTTGGCTGGTGAAAGTCCCTTTTATCCTATCTCTCTGACAACTCGAATTTGGGGTCCCTATTAGGAAGGCACATTTTCAAAAGCCATTCCACGGTTGCATGCCTCTCCGTGAGCTGGCCTCTTGTTGGAATGGATGGGGACGGGGCCCAGGAGCGAGGACACTTTGTCAGCCAGGGAACAGGTGTCATCAAGCTGATTTCCCCCAGAGAGGAGTTTCTGCCCAGCACGTGGCATCTCCTAGGCGCTCGGTAAACATGCAAAGGATGATTTTGTTGCACAAGAAAAACAAAGGGACTCTTCTTAGGGACAGAGAGCTCTCAACCCGCAAAAATTGGGGCGTAAGAATAAGGACTTACTAATCTTTCTTATCCGTGCCACACGCATTTTTGTTGGGGGTTTGCCCAGCTGTCCAGCTGCTCCTGAAAACCAGCACTCAGAGGGGGACTCGTCAGTGGGTGAAGAGGTCTGGGTTGGGCACTCAGGCTAGGCCTGGGCCCAGGCCTCCCCCACTGTAACTTGGGGCAGTTGGATGAGGCAGTATTCAGGCCCTTCCGTCCCTGGGATACATCCTGGGGTCTCCTGTGTGCCAGTTATGCCCAGGAGCTGCGGTCTATTGTGATACCTCCTGGGGTTTCAGGAAAGAAACAACCCCCCTCATCATAATCCAGTGTATGGGTTATTCTGCCCAAACTGGGGGAGTAGCAATTCCCCAAAGTTATTTCAGGCAAGGCCCTTGATTTAAAGAAGGTAATTGGGAAGCAGGAGCATGTGGCCCTGAGAAACGGCCGGCCAGCCGCTGTGCAGAGGGAAGCATGGCTGTCCAGCAGGGCCCTGGGGTTTGCTGCACGAGGCTCTGGTCAGGACACGAGGAGGTTTCATCTGCTTGAGGGAGCCCTGGGCAGAGCTGGCCGATCGACTCTGACCCCTGGGATCCGACCCCTCGCTCCCAGAAGGATGGTGGGAGTCGGGAAGGGGGCGTGAAGACTGGGGTATCCCTCACCTGCCCTTTTCTGACTTTCAGGGTGAGATTGGCCCGCCTGGTCCCAGAGGGGAAGATGGCCCCGAAGGCCCGAAAGGTCGTGGAGGTCCGAATGGTGACCCAGGTCCTCTGGGACCCTCAGGGGAGAAGGTATGTGACACAGGGTGCTTGACCACTTCCTGGGGATGGCCTTTCCCGATGGCCTCAGGCGTCCAGGCTGGTGACTTTGTCTGGCTGAGCCGCCTACATGGGGTGGCGTGGTTCCTGACATGGTCCTGTCCCGTTCCTCCCACCCTGACGTGCTTGCCAACCCCCCAGCAAATGTGTTGACAGATCCGTCCCGTCCTTGTCCTGAGTTTGGTCGTCCTGGGCACTTTGCCAGCCCCCAGAAGAGCTGCCTCAGCCAGGTGCTCATGGGTGCGGGGCCCGAGCCTGGCAGCCACGCACACCAGCTTTCAGGGGCGACTCCATGTGCAGCCTTCCTGGACCTCCCCCTTCCAGCCGCAGGACACCGCCCACCCACCTGCCATCGTGTCCCTGTTACCTCACCTGTAGCCCAGGCACAGGAATGGGCTCGTAGTCCAAACATCCGGCCCCAAGGCTGGAAGTTTTTCAGAAAAGCTTAAGCAAAGCCTCGTTGATAGAGAATTCTAGCCCAGCCTCTGCTTCCACCACTTTGGCTTCAGCAATGGCATCGATCCCTTCACGCAGGAACTTGGCTTGTAAATCAGGGCCAGGGTTACCGGAGAGACCACCCCAAAAGGACAGGGGCTCCCCGTGATCACCATGACCTTCAAGACATACCATGCCAGCCCTGTAATGCAGCTCCTTTTTCTCCCCAGGGAAAACTCGGAGTCCCGGGGTTGCCGGGTTATCCAGGAAGACAAGGGCCAAAGGTAATTACGACAGGGCGTGCCACCAGCCCCCTCCCAGCTTTGTCACCCGTTTGCCGTCTCTCAGGTGGCTGCTGCGACAAAACAGAGCATCTCAGTCCCTGTATCTCTCAGTGCTGCCTGTGTGTAGTCTCTATGTTCATTAGGAGGGTCGGAAGGCTGTGTCGGATAATTAGTTGAGCCTTTCAGAGAAGGCGACAAAGCCAGCCTGAGCCGTGGGCCGTACCTCAGGGTCCTTGGGGCCGTGGCCCTCTTAGGGGCTTTGTCCACGGGTTTCCACACCCAGGACTCATGATTGACACCTTTCTTGGCTCTGGAGATTTGAAGGTTATTTGCTCCTAACTGGGTGTAGAAGAGACAGAACCTCTTTCATGGAAAGTCATGTTCTGCCTTAAGTGAAAGAGCTCCTTAAGGCTTTGTAAACCCTTTAAAACATTATTCTCTTTTCAAATCCCGCCTTTTATTATTCATGTTTCTTCCTTAAAAAATAACCACCTGCCTGCACAAGAGATAAATGAAGCGCAGAGGAGAACCCGTCTCTCAGGGCTGCTCCTGCGTTGCTGCCGTCCTCGGCGCAGGCCGCTCAGACTCCCACCCAGTCCTCTTCCCAGGAGGGCCGGCGGGCGGGGTGCACCTCTAGCTACTTCTGTTCTGGTTAAGGAAGTGCCCAGCTCAGCCTCCCTGTGGGAGCTCATGTCCACACTTGGGGTGCCAACCCACAGCCACTGTGTAAGGGGGCAGTTTGCTGTGACCCAGGAATTTTGTTTAGGGCCTGGCAGTGGGGAATGGGACACGCTGTGACGTGGCTGCCTGCTGGTGGCATCCACTGTGTATCAGATGGACACGTTTTTCCTTTGGGGAGGAGAGGAGAGAAATCTGGGAGAGGTGAGGGCATATAGGTCAAGTTCAGGCAGCCTTTTGGAAGGCGAGGGCGGACCTTGAGTGGCTTGGACAGTTGGAGTCCTTAGGCAGTGAGTGGGTGCAGCCAGGCTCTCATGCATGGTAACCCAGCCTCTGAACCGAGCGCTATGAAACCAGCACCCCAGGTTTCTTTGGGACAGCCTCCTGCCTGACAGCAGGTGGGCATATGGGGGGCTGGCCAAGCTCAGCCCCTGTGAGAAGTCCAAGGTTAAAAGTGGCAAACTTTTCATGGTCTGAGCTCATGTTGGGGTCAGGATTTTAAGCCACTCAGAGAATAGAGACCTCTGAAGATGGTGGGCGCCTCCCGTGGGCGGGTGAAGCGCCACGGACAGTGTCACAGGCAAACCCACATAGTAGGTGTTCGGATATTTGCTAAATCAACGTCCTTGGTCTCATCTTCTGCCCACGTACACCTTGTAGATTTCTAGAATTAAATAGCTGTTAGATGCCACATTCAGTGCATGAATTTGCATTCATTTTTGACTTAAAAGGTGCCATGCTTTATTTAGAGGTGTTCTGGGTAGATTACAAAATATGACAAGGTGCAGTAAACAGCATGTCATAAGTGTGAGGTCCGCACCTCATCTCCAGTTAACCTTAGCCGTATACATTCCCTTTTCTTCCAAAATGCCAGCGTCTTGAAGACATGGGTGTGTGAGAGGAGGGTGTGGAGAGAGGGAGATGGGGGAAGCATGATTAAGACTCCGATTTGGTTTTTAGATTTGGAGTCTATGAGATGGTTAAGGAATGTTTATTAAGTGGATAGTGGGTACATGGGTAGTGGGTGGGTGGTGGATGGATGGACAGATGGAAGGATGGATGGGTGGATGGGTGGGGGGGGTGGAGTTTGTGTTGGAGGCTGTGAGCTGTGACAGCCCTTTCCCCCAGCTGGCGCCTGCGGCACAGCTTGTTCTCTGGCCCAGCTCTCACGCGTCTTCCTTAATTAACTCTTTTCCAGGGTTCGATTGGATTTCCTGGATTTCCTGGTGCCAGTGGAGAGAAGGGCGGCAGGGTAAGGACAGCCTGGCCTCCGGTCAGGAGGCTTATTCTGCTGCCTCGCTATTCAGTGGGTGTATTCTGTAGTCCGACCTGCTTACTTCTCGACCATGGTGCTGCCAACACTGCTCTCCAGATGGCTGACCTTAAGTTCATGGCCATCAGCGCTAAGCGCTGCTGACTTCCCAATAGGCGGGGGCAGGGCCGGCCGAGCGGCGCGGTAGTTAAGCCCTGGCTTGGGAAGCCAGCGGCCCCGGTTCGGGTCCCACCTATGAGGGCCAGTGACACTGCCCTCAAAAAAAAAAAATGCCAATAGGAGGGGGCAGACGGTGAGAGGGGTGAGCACGCAGAGAAAACAGAGCTTTCTAATAAACACCACAATCCCAACAGCCTTTGCAGGTCATTAGCAGAGCCCAGATTCTTCTCTTTCTACCCAGTGACTTTTCCTCCAGGCTAATTTTCAAAGGAAGGGAAAAGAGTTTTATTGCACAGCTCGCTAACTCCTTGAGTCCAAATTCAGGAGGCTTCTCTCCCTTGTTATTCACAAGCTAATATCACAGAACCTGCGCGATGCGCTTTGGTGCCATTTGTTGTCACTGTGAACAAGGGTGTTCTGACGGCAGGGGTGGAGGGTGGTGACAGGGGGTGACTGGGCCATGGCCGCCCTGACGGAGCGTGGTGAGGTCCTGCCGCCTGACTGAAGGCACCAGCCGAGAGTACCACGTCATCCCCGAGAATTCCAAATGGGTATCCTGGAAGTTCGGACGGAACAGTGGGGAAGGTGGTGAGGGACAGAGCTCCATTGCCTTGGTGCTGTGGAGCCTGACCACTGACCAGGAGGAGGACGCTCCGCGGGGCTCCTACGAGGGGCCGGGAACATGGAGGCCAGAGTTGGAAAGGGCGCTCAGCCAGCCTCTGTGGCTGTCCCCACGGCTCCGTCCTTGGGGAACTGCTGGACGAAGGCTGGAGGCAAAACAGAAATGCTGGTCAGTCCAGACCTGCCGGGCACCCCACAGGTGGGAGCCTTCATCCCCGCATCCGAGAGGCCAGAGCCCTCTGCCCACGCTCCTGGCGTGGCACCCAGCATGGGCGTCAGGCCCCCCGGTCTGAGCGTGGGGCCGTGGTGTTCAGTGCCATGGGAAGGAGCCTGCTTTCCTGCCCGAAGCCCCCGGCGTCTCCAGCTCCAGAGCCCAGTGCAGCCAGACCCAGACCCATGCAAACCATCTGCTGATGTGCGGGGGAAGCTTCTTGATGATGCTGCCACTTTTCGCCAAGTTGGGAAGCGACACAGAATGGGGCTCTGCTAAGGGGGCCAGCCCATCCTAAGTTCCCAGTTGTCTGCAGGGGACCAGGCACCAGGCTGTCCTTGCAGAGGGCTTGCCATTCTGGATCCACGGAGTGGCACTTCGGTTGCAGGTTCACCTTTTGCGCCTCTTGGAACTGGTGACGCTCCCAAGTGCCTCGGGCAGCACTGCCCTCACCTTGACTTGCCTTTGGCACTCAGTGATGGGGGTTTCCTGTGTCTTCAGTCACTTCTACAGCTTATGCTTCCCACGTCCTTTAATGGGCCCAGCACTGGGGACCCTGCTGTCCAGAGAGGATTCCCGGTGACGGTGACCAGCGCTCGCCAATGATGGGCATGAGGGAGGGGGTCAGGGTGACTTGGGAGAGTTTTCACAGGCGCTGGAGCCTAACCCAGTCAGTCAGGGGCGGCCTCCTGGAGGCAGTGATGTTCCTTGGGACCTGGAGAGGGACAGAAGTTGGATAAATGAAGTAGGGAGGGCATGCAGGACTGCAGGGTGGGGCAGGGGGAGAAAGACGTGCACACGGCTGAGCCCTGCAAGCCCAGGCCTAGGCTGGGGACAGGGCTGCTTCATGTGCTTTAGCCCAAGGCGGTGGGAACCTACTGCAAGGTTCCATCAGGGGAGTGACATGGGAGAGTTTTAAAGTGGCTCTGGTCCCCTTCATGGGGTGAGATCATGAAAGGAGCAGGTGGCTGTGCTCCTTTAGGGAGCCTCTGTGATGTCCTTTTGGGTACTCTGGTCAGATGGGCGCTCCTAGGCGCTAGGATGCCGAGCCTGGCCCCGGGCGTGTGTGCGCCCACACGCGTGCAGCTGCTTCCCGTCTGAGGGCTGCCCGTGAGCTCGCCGGTACCCTTCCATCGGCCTCACCTCGGCTTCACAGGTGTAGGTTCTGTGGACCCCTGGCTGTGGGTTCGACACCAGGGGCGTGAGCCTCCCCACACAGCTGGTTGTAACACCCCCACCCTGAGCCACAGCGGGGTCCCAGTGCCCCTGCCCAGCAAGAGCCCGTCCCTTCAGAAACACCTCCGGCAACCGGGACGCTTCTCCCACCTGTGTGTGGCTTCTTGGTTGCAGCCAGGACCTGTGGGGCTGCCGCGCCTTCCCTGCAAGGACATGAGGACAGATCCATTAAGGAGACTGTGGATCGTGGCACTTTGTTCAATAGCATCAGTCACCGGGGCCCGAAACTCTTTGGTGTGGGTTAGTTTGCAAAGTAAACTGAGGAGCGAGGTGCCACCATAGAGGCCCAGACAGAAGTGGTGGCCAAGTCTCTCTCTCGCTGCCTGAGACTCGGTCACAATTGGTTTTGACTGGAACCGAGGGCCACTCACGCTGCAGGGTTAAAGCCATCTGGGTCACGGTGGCCCTAGCTTAGGGTTGAGGGTTTGGGTTTTGGTGGACGGTGAAAGTGAGAAACAGTGGCAGCTGGGTTCATCTCCAAATGCCAGGACATCACCAGGGTCGGTCACAGCGCCTACACTGGCAGTCGGTCGTATGAGAAATATAGATGTTGCATTAATTCTTCTACTCAAATATTTATCTGAAGCCAAAGGGTATTGCCATATAATTAAAGCAGCGAAACCAGAGCATTGTTTAAAAGCAGCATAATTACCTCATCATCATAAACAGTTTTATTAAATTCATTTCAAAACGAGAGACTCTAGAAAGCCATTTGACGCTGGCAGCAAATGAGTGAAAGATGGTGAGAGGAAACTTATCAGGTGGCCCTGAGCAATACAGATCCATCTAGGGCTTTATCATTAGAAACCAGAATAAAATTCTGGGAAATGAACGAGAAGTGGTGGAGATAGATGCGTCTTTTCCATCCATTACTTTCACATGTGGTAGGTAAGCTGTGTTCACCAGCTATTATATCCTTGTTTCTGAAACAACAAAAAAAAATGCAATGCATTTTCTGTGGGTTGGAAAATGCGAAACAACAACAAAGGAGCCTAAATTCTGTTAGAAGAGAAGCAAATGACGCCTGGATATAGGATTTATATATTAAATTGCCAGTTTGCTGGTCTGCAGAGCCTGTTGAAAATTTAATGGCTAATATTCTTAACTGTAGCAAAATTAAATTATGTATGAAGGGGCTGCCTGTCTTCCCTTGCCTTGCAATAGCGATTCCCCACCCCCGGTGAGGGGGGAAGGAGGAGGGTGGACGGCGAGGAGGACGGGGCGCCCGGCAAGGATGGAGAGCGTCTGGCAAACTGCAGGAAGAAAATGGGGTTCAGCAAGGCTTGTGCAGGAACACAAAACTGTGCTGGACGTGCGGGGAGTCCCCTCTCCCCGAAAGCCTCCTGTGAGAACCAAGGTCAAAGGCATTCTTCCTGGCTTCCGGTTTCGCGCCGTCTCCATAACCCAGGAGAAGGCACCACGGGAGAGGCCACCACCCAGGTGGTGACTGACCCCCTCTTCTCTGATTCTAGGGCACACCCGGGAAGCCGGGACCACGGGGACAGCGCGGCCCGACGGTAACCTCCCTTGGGGTTAAGGGCCACTTCTCCCAGCAGTGGGAGCACGTTGTAGGGCACACGCCCTGTGGGTGGGGGCGAGCGGTCACCAGGAGTGGGGAGGACTTGAGCTGACCTTTCTTCTCTCCCATCTGTCCAGGGGCCACGGGGTGAAAGAGGCCCGCGGGGCATCACTGGGAAGCCTGGCCCCAAGGTATGTTTCCGTCTGCTCGGATCCACGGCCTTCCACTTGAAAGGAAAAGAAAGTCATTTTATTGGGGCGTTTAAGAAGGAGGTGGTCCCCTCCAATAATAGCCTTTGGACATGAATGCAAGGCAGAGGCAGAAGGGACTAACCCCCACTGGAACTTGAGACAGCACTCCGGGGCCCTAGGCACCCAGGGTCCCATCAGGTTTAGGGAGGAAGACGCCCAGAGATCTTTGTCAGAAATCTAAAGAAAGTTCTTCCTGCCACGGGCGAGAGCCTGAGCCTGCCCCACGTCCTCGCCCCACTGAGGGCCGTTGACACCAACTCCGCTGATTGTCAGTATGGAAATGGACCTCTGCCAGGCGGGCCATCCTGTCCTGTCTAGGACAGGATCCCGAAGTACACTGCTGCCAAGGCGACGGGCCTTCTGGTTGGCTGAGCTGCAGAGCTGGCCTGCCCCTCCGCTAACCGGACATGCCAACCCGGAGGCCATCACGCATTCGCCCATGATAAGCTCTGGGTGCATGGCACGTGTCCTGTAAACTGACTTAATGCTCACCTGGGAGAGCTAGTGACATCACAGAACAGCCGTTGTCACGTGCCAAGTGGGCCCTGGAGTAGATACTGGGTCCTGTCTCCTCCTGAGTTTTTGATGCATTTTGTGGTTGGAGCACAGCCTTAGTCCCCCAGTGGGAGACTGTCCTCCTGGAAACGTCACAGCCCTGTTGATAGCCGCTCATTGTCAGATGTGTGTAGAAGCGAGAGGACAGGCGACCTTTTGGAGCCATGGATCTGTGCCCAATGCTGTCTGCTCTTTGCTAAGAACCTGGGTGACTACAGCAGGGCACACGTGCAGCATGTGGCTGATGGGCTGATGATGACATGGGCCAGAGTCTTTCCATCAAAAGTAGGAATAATAGGGCGCGGTGGTTAAGCGCTGCCTCGGGACGCCAGCGACCCCAGTTCGGACCCCACATATGAGGGCCAGTGACACGGCCCTCAAAAAATAAAAAAAATAAAAAAATAAAAAAGGTGGAGTAATAATCTGAAGCTTTTCTTGCTCCCTCCCCTTCTAGGGCAACTCTGGGGGTGATGGCCCGGCCGGCCCTCCCGGTGAGCGGGTAGGTGTCCTAACGCGGGCCATTGTCTATGGGGAAGCAGCCTGCCGTAAATGTCCCCTCTCCCTTTCTTCCAGGGTGGGCTGGGGAGAGGGAGACATGCCTTTGACCCTTCTGAAGGAGAGGGTTTTCCTAAAATCTAGCGGTGGCGCCCTGTCGCCGTCCCTGGGACTCAGGGCTTCTGTGGGAGGAGTGTCCACCTGGCCCTGGTCTGGGGGATTTGGAGATGGCTGGGACCAGGCTGCCCTGAGGAGGCTGGCCTCCTCGGCTCTGGCTGGGCCTCCTTTCTCACTTGGTGCGGGCCGGGGCTGGAACTGATGGGAAAGAGGTCCTGGGGAGAGGGAGAAATTGTGCCAGCGCTCAGAGAAGAGGCCAGGAAGGCACGGTGGGAGCTGCCGGCCCCACAAGCTGGGGAGAGGAGGTCTGTCTGCTCACGCTGGCCGTTCTCTGCCCCCAGGGACCCAACGGACCCCAAGGACCCACGGGCTTTCCTGGACCAAAGGGGCCCCCGGTAAGGAGCGCGTTTCCCTGGTTTGGCTTCTGCCGCCTCAGACCTAGGGGTGCCCGTCTTCCCTGGGGCCCACACAGCCTCCTCAGGCCAGGCAGTGGGAGGAGGGTGGGAGGCAGAGCCCTTGGGGGTCAGCCCGAGGGGAGCAACCCCCTGGGCCCCGATGGTGGGGGGCAGTCTGTGGTGTGTCCATCCGCCTGAGCCTTCTGCACTGGAGAATCACCAGGGAAGCAGGGACCCCTTTCTCGTTTAGACCACCATGACTTTCTAGCTGGCTCTGTGTCAGTGTCCTAGGGCCATTAAAAAGTGCCCCAAACCTGGTCCTTTGAAAGAACAGAAAGGGACCGTCTCAGTTCTGGAGGCCAGACGTCCAAAATCCTGGTGTGGGCAGGGCTGGTGCCTTCTGGAGGCTCTCAGGGACAGCCTGTCCCTGCCCCTTTGGCCGCCCCTGGTGGCTGCTGGCTGTCCTCGGCTGTGGACTCTGCCCCGATCTCTGGCTCCATCGGCCTCTGCTGTCCATCCCTCTCTGTGTCTTCAAATCTCCATCTTTTTATAAGGACACCAGTCGGATTTCAGGCCTGCCCTAATCCAGGGGGCCTCGTCCTGACCTGATGACATGAGCACAGACCTGATTCCCAAAGAAGACACATTCATAGGTCCCAGGGGTTAAGGCTGCACACTGTCTTTTGGCGGACACAGTTCCACTGCCCCACGGGTGCGATGTGTTGCCTCCAAAAGCCATCTAGAAGGAAAAAAAAAACAAAACACCTAACAATGGGAATGACTTGCCTAGTGGGATGTGACAGATGGCAGTGGTTAGGAAGGCTTTTGACTTCTCAACGAGACAGGCCAGGATCCCCAAGCTGCCTGCGCCTCCCACTGGCCGGACCTCGGGAAGCTGGCTGACCTCTCCCTGTCTCAGTTTGTCCTCCTGGAAGATGACGCTCAGGTGGCAGAGAGGGTTCTAGGAGATGACAGAGGTGCCAGGCTCTTATGTGGCACTTTGTTGCCACGACTGTTGGGTGACTCTGCCCGTGCTTAGACATGGTGATTTTTGCTGCCGGCTGTGGCACTCTGTCCCGAAGGTGCATGCTTTTCAGAAACGAGTGTGAAACTCCTTTTCTTTCTTCAGGGCCCTCCAGGCAAGGATGGGCTCCCAGGACACCCCGGACAGAGAGGCGAGACCGTGAGTATTGGCGGTGCTTGGGGATGTGGGCTGCCTGGCCTATCCCGCAGGCTGGCAGCTTGGGAGAGAGCAGTCAGCCCCGGGAAGGCCCCCCAAGGTCCGGGCCACTTTCTGACTTGGGGTGAGGCCTGTCTGGGGAGAGCCCTGTGTAGGCCAGCAGCTCCCGTGACATCTCTGTGCAGAAGGCAAGTGCCAGTATCAGAGATTTCCTAGCAACTTGGGTCCAAGGTCACATGTAAAACCATCATGGCACAAACAAAATGGCTCTGGGGTAGTGAGCCCTGCAGGCAGCCTTTCTTCCCCCAGAATAACTGGGGTACAGCCTCGCTGGAGCTGCGTGTTCTAACTGGAAAAGCAGTTGCAAGGTTCCCCATTCCCAGCTGTGCCATCGGTTATTTCATGCTGTGAAATGTCACAAGACGGGACACCAACCCTGGTGTGTCCATCCAGGTGCCTCTGGCTGTGGGGTGGATAGGAGGGGCTGGGAGGGCCCCTTAGCCTTCCTCTGTTACAGTGAAGACACGTGGCCATTTGGGCTGGAATGTGGGCTCAGGGGGCTCATGTTCAATGTCTTTGCCCTCAAGGCTCACCGCCGACCTGGCCCTTAGCCTCAGAAATGCCCACTGCAGGTTTCGCCATCTGGATGGTAAAGGACTCTGACCTGTTCAGTTGTAAGGAAAAGCGTCTGTCAGAAATGTGACCATTTCCTACCCCGCGAGCCATCTGGGAGCTGGCCCCGCTTCTTGCTGTGTCCGCTGTGGGCGTGTCCCAGGGAAGGGTGTGTGCACGCCTGTGACCCGAGGCTCCAGGCTTACACAGCTAGGGACCTGCAGGGTCCAGTGACCTCCTGTCACCACGCTGGTGGAGGTTAATGGAAAGGTCCCTTGGGTCAGAGGTCTCTGAAGGACCCCCGGCAAAAGCAGCTCCCTCCTGGAGTGAGGCTTCGAATGCCACATTTAATACAATCTTGGTGCCAGCTTTTTAAAAAATCCCTTAGTCTCTCTGGTTCATTGTGATGGAACCTTCTTTAATTATCTCGTCCCAGTGCTCTGCTGCTCGGTGCATGGTGGCTGATAAATGGAGATTACTTTGCTCTTTTGTTTATAGAGAAAAATTAAAACATTTTGTCTGAGCTTTGCACATTTTTCTCTAATGCCGTTCTGAGGGGACAAGATGGAAAGGTTTGCATAGCATGCACTTTTCTCCCTCTGACTTATTCTGGAAAAAGGCTGCAAAAGTATTAATCTGCTTGGCTTTGCTGGGAAAGTAACAAGGTGCTTTCCGGCTACCTCTGCCATGCCGGCTGCCCCCATAGACACAGGGACACCCCATCTCCAGACCCACCTGGGACAATGGCTCTCCCATGGGGCGTCCAGATGTCCCTCCAGAAAGGTCTTCCTGGGGTGCCGACTTGGTTCTTTCTTTAAAAATGGAAGCATCCAAAGTCATTCCCTCTCCTGAGCATGCACCCAAAGCCCTTTCTCGGCAAGGGGTGGATTCCATCCTCAGCAGCCAGGAACCGAACGGGGGGCATTCCTGCTTGACCCGCAGGCTTCTGCTTCCACTCAGGCACTTCTGCCCTGGCCCGCCGAGCGCGGGGAGCCCTCGACTTGTTCACCTCCCTTTGTTTCTGACTGTAAATGCCGCCTGCAGAGAGCACTGCTTTAAACATAACCATTTAGACCATGGCCTGCAGTTCAGCTGGGCCTAGAAAACGGTCCCAGAAACGCAGACAACTTGAGTCCGCCGTGGGCCGTGTGAAGCTGCGAAAACCCGCATGCTGGCCGTCCGGACAGGAGCAGAAGCCACCCGCACTCGCCAGCCCCACGGCAGGGTTGCTCCCATCCAGTCCCGCGGTGGCCGGAAGCCAGCACTTCCCTCTCCAGACCCTAGAGTGACATGTGCATGTCTCTCGGCATCACAGCATCTCAGTGGCGGTGCTGTGCTCTGCGGATGTGCCCGGACATCCAGGCTGCACTGCTTCCAGTCGGCTTTCTCCCCCAAGGAAGCAAAGCAGGGGTGCTCGTAGGTGCCAGCGTACACAGCAGAAACGAGACACTCCCGTTGAGTCAGCTAATTAGGCTCCAGCTGCTGCCCTGTGAAAGCCGTGAGTGAGCCCACGCTCTCCTGAGTTGAGCGGGCACAGGGGCAGGCGAGCAACACACCTGTCTGGCGTCAGAGGCATTAACGACACAGTCAGGACCGTCTCCACAGAGTCACTAATGACACAGCCCACAGGGAGCGCCCAAGTCGAGCTTCTGGCCACTGAGAAGTGGCACCAACTCTGCTCAGAAAACGAACACACTTAGTGACATTATAAAGATTATAAAGATTAACAGTTTTTAAACACGCTTCTCAGCACAAAAGCACGGTGATGGGAAACAACTAGTGAAACTAACTTCTCTGGCTCCATTGCTTTCATGAATGAATGCAAAAATGGAACGAGAAATGGGCCCTCTCGAGGGACGTCTTGGGCATTTGCTGTCTGGGGACAGGCTGACATCGGGGCGCAAGCTTTCTTATGGGAACCACCACCGGCGGGGGCGATGTGGGCCGCTCCGGCCATCTCAGTGCCGTGACTCTCTTCACAGGGTTTCCAAGGCAAGACCGGCCCCCCAGGTCCTCCAGGCGTGGTCGGCCCTCAGGTGAGATTCCCTGTCCCCGCATTTCACCGGTCATCCTGTGTCACCCACCCACACACACGAGAGGGTCATGGCTCAGGTATCGGTTCCCCCAGGATTCGGAAGGTGGAGTGTTTGCTAATAGAAACTCTAAAGTCCCGTAATGCTTCTTACGGCGACGTGCTCCATACAGGAAACCAGGTGGCAGGAACTGAGGGCGTGGTCACCATGAGCCCGACAGGCAGAACAAAGATGGCCACCCAAGGCCCTCGGGCAGCTGGGGCCAGCCCGGGGCCGAGCTTGGAGTCTGGCTTTCACTCCCTGGGTGGGGGCCAGCTGTGCCCACTTGTCCATGCTCTTGGTGTCCATGGCAGCCTAATTCTGCCCCTGGGTCCCGTCAGTGCCCATGGGCCAGCTGCCCAGATCAGTGACAGGAACGGCTTGCGGCCGGACTGATGGCTTAGAGCAACAAAGCAGACCAGCAGTCACCTGTTTCTTGGGACATTCACACCTAATGTAGCGGTAAATGAGATATTGAGCTGCCTCGGCCCCGGGCCGCAGGGAACGTGGGCACGCACCTCTCCTGGGGCAGACTCGGCCACCACTCACTGCCCTCCCTCCCCGGGAAACGCAGGCCTTGTCCCGCGACGTCGGAGAAGGGCACGCCCGAGCATGGCGTGGGGCCAGGCTGTGGGCTTGCTTTGATCCTCTCTTTTCTGGATCTTTACTGGAAGGAAGAGACTTGCAAAGCACTGTGGAGGTGTGGTGGGCGCACAGTGGGCTTCTGTGGCGGGGCTTTCCTTAGATTTAGAAAGAGCAGTTTACTCCCTCATGTGTCCCTTGAAATTTGTGGCTGATGCTGATTTTCCCCCATAGGGTCCCACAGGAGAAACTGGTCCAATGGGCGAGCGTGGCCACCCTGGGCCCCCAGGCCCCCCAGGTGAACAGGGGCTCCCGGGCCTTGCCGGGAAAGAAGGGACGAAGGTGAGTTACTCAGCCCTCCCATGCCAGGCTGGACTTTTCCTGTGTGATCGTTTTGGCACTTTGTCTCTGTTTTTCTGCTGTCCTTTTCTGATGATTGGGTTCATTTCTCAAACAAATGTTCTTTGTGCCAACCTACTCCCCAGACCATGAACTTGGCTGTACTTCTACTTGGTTTGAAAGAGGACTGCAGCTGACCCCCTGCAGGGGCCGGGGGTCAAACCATCCTCGGCCTTCTGCCCTGGGCCATGTTTTGTAACCAGCCCTTTCCCCAGCAGTCACCCCTGCTCCCGGGAATGGATAAAAAACACTTCCTGTGTCTAAAACGAGTTTCGTAGAAAGTGACCCTTTAAAAAATCCCCGACCATTGGAGACTAAAGAATAAATAATAAAAATAGAGGGTGGTTGCATTGCTCTCCACCTGCGAGCACCCCACCCCCATTCCTCGGGAAGTCTGTCCCGCCAGCCTGGGCACCCCACATTGGTGGTTGTAATCCCGTCAACATGAGTGGTCCTTGCCTTTCCAGCTTTTCAGGAGCGGACACTAGAAATATAAGCTCTCTAGCCTTTCATATGGTCACACACAAGAGAATAATCTTAAAAAATAATAAAGTAGAACCAATAAAGACACACTGACAAAATGACACGCACTTGTGTATATATGTATATATGTACGTACCTGAAAAATGTAGACGTGTGGATGTTTGTAGAGAACAGACCCAGAAGACAGAGTCACACAAGCAGAGTTCTGGGCAGGAGGCGTAGGCCATGCTGGTTAGGAGACCCCCATGCTCCCATGTTGGGACCCAGAGAAAATTCTGGAAACTATCAAAGCTTTGGTATAACTCCGGGAAGTCTATGCTCAGATAGGGCATCTTTTCAGAAAATGTGGTTTTAGGGTCGAAGCAAGTGTCTGTAGTGACAAGTCCATTTGGGGCAATGCTTCCAACACTTGGGCCAGGTTCCTTTCTCTGAGCACAGCCTCACGAGGAGCCCTGAATCGCTGAGAAGCCCGACGTGGGCGGGGCAGCCTCCTGGCCCTGGGCCCCTGCTCAGCCCATGTGGCCCTGAAGGACTTCGCGAGGGTCGCAGATGGAGTCGGGGCCGAGCTTGGGCCGTGCTCCAGCTGCAGCTGCTAGCCAGCGAGTGGGCCAGGGCTCGGATCCCCTTAGAGCCAAGCACCCAGGAAGCCCCACTCCGGCCCCAGCTCCCCATAGATGCTGGTCCTGGGCATCGCTCAGACTGAGCTGTGGCTCTAATTTCAGGGTGACCCAGGCCCCGCCGGCCTCCCTGGGAAAGATGGCCCTCCAGGATTACGCGGCTTTCCTGGGGACCGAGGGCTCCCTGGCCCAGTGGTAAGTGAGGGGCCCGGTGGAGGACAGAGCCGGACACCGCCCAGCTCTGGTGGCCTCTCCTTGTGATGCCCCTGACGACGGTCTCGTTACTTTGCAGGGAGCGCTCGGACTAAAAGGCAGCGAAGGTCCCCCAGGCCCGCCCGGCCCCGCGGTGAGTGGTGCTGGCCCAGCACAAGCATGTTAGCGCCCTGTTGCTCAGAACCGACCTGTAGGCAAGATGGGGTGGCCCCGAGGCCCCTGCAAGGGGCCTGGTCCTGCCCCGGGTCCTGGGAAGGCTGGAGTGCAGCGGAGGAGGTGGGCTTGGATGGGTGTGGGCAGTGTATCCTGAGCTGGCAGCTGGGGTGACAAGGGGCCGAGGAGCATGCTGCATGGGGACTGGGCAGCTTGGAGGGGGCTGCGTCGTGCCCTTGTACCCCTGAGGAGCAGGGAGCAGCTGTCATGCTTCGAGTGGGTCTGGGCCAGAGGCAGCCGGGAAGGGAGTGAACACAGGTCTCCCGGGCCTCTCAACATGGGTCTGAGTGTCAGGCTGTCCACATGCCCAGGGCCGCCCGAGACACAGCTGGGGGACCGTCCCCAGAGCTGGTCTGGGCTTCTTATGTGCTGTCTGTTAAACTAAGTGGTCCCTCCTGACTTTAAGATTCCAGCTGTGAGAGGATCCCAGACCCTTAGCTGTGGTCTCGGGACTGAGGCCACGTGAGGCTGTGCCCACCCTCCAGGGGCACACCCCTGGGTCCCCGTTCTTGGTGACACTCTATAGAAATGTAACACCTGCTCTGCTCCCCTGTCCTTCAAATGGCGCCCCTCTGACAGCCCCTGTTCAGCTGCATGGATGTGGGGCAGCAGGAGTGGCCCCTGGGCCCTGGCTGGGTTTGAGAGTGGACCACGAAATAATACCGCCCTTCCCCTAACCGAGTATGGGCCATTTGAGAGAGATGATGACCTGGAAGTCAGGTGGAAATAAAAATGTCACCTTTCTCTCCAATAAAGACCAAGTATAGGATGACACCCCAGGCAACTGGTGGCCTCTCCGTGCCATCCGCTAGAATTAGGCCAGGTGCCCCCATCGGCAGTGCTTGAGGGGCAATGCCCCCATGGAACATGGAGGAGCAGGGCAGAAATAGCTCTGTGTGGGCAGGCAAACCCCAAAGGGGAGAGGAGGTCAGGCCCGAGAAGGGGCAGCTCCAGGAAGAGATCATTCCAGGAAACACCTAAGGAGCATGTATTCTCAGTCACTCTGGGGGACAGAGGTGTGCTTGGAATTATGGGAGAGGAGGAGCTAAGAGGAGGCAAAGTACAGCACCTCAAATACTGCACCAAATCATTTGTGTTTGCAAAGGGCCCTAGGGAGCTATGGCGGCCTCTAGAGTGAGGGTGAGCGAGCGGTATGACTGGGCAGGGCTTTAGGAAATCACAGCCAGGCAGCTTGAGAGCCTTTGGAATGAACCGTCTTCTTGCCCACACCAGGGATCTCCGGGGGAGAGGGGTCCGGCCGGTGCCGCTGGGCCCATCGGAATTCCGGGGAGACCGGGGCCGCAGGGACCTCCAGGGCCGGCTGGGGAGAAAGGAGCTCCTGTAAGTACAGCCTTGAGACATGGGGCCTCCCACACCCTGTTCCTGCCCCAGCCTTCCCTCCCCATGGGGCTCTCCCAGGCTTTGGCGGGATGGGGAGGGGCTTCACTGAGGTCCCAGGGGGCGGGCCCCCATAGTCGGTCAGCTTTTTTCAGCGAGTCTCCTGAGCTGGAGGGGTGCTGTCCCGCCTGCACGGCTGCCCCAGCGTGTGTAGGCAGGGAGGGACTGGGGACAGTGTGCCCAAATGTGGCGGTGGCCTTGGTCCAGATCCAGGCTCCCTGCTGGCCCGAACCCACACCGGTCTTTGTCTAAGAAAGGTGGATATTTGGGGTGGGCGTGGAGAAATGAAAGGATGGGACACGTGTGCTAGAAAGATAAGAAGCTTCTTCCCCAACCCCCGACTATTGCCCTCTGTGAACCCCAGCATGGCCCACCCCAAACGTGGTCCACCCTGAGCATGGAGGGTTTACAAGACCTCGGGGCCGGGGGCTAGGGGGGTCTTGAACCTTGGTTCCATGAAGGAGACTAATGAGTCCCCTTGTCTGGACACCTCGCCAGCTGCCAGCCCGCTTCCCCTCATCTCCTTCCCCCAGGTGACTCAGGAACACCCTCACTGCCCTGACATACACTCACCTGACTGCGTTTGGCTCTGTCACACAATTTTGCAAACTGCCACCTGCCCCAGGTCCAATAGCCATGGGGACAAATTCCAGCTCAAACTTCCCTTCTGAATTCAGAATGTCAGAATGAGCCAAGTTCTGGGCGGACCAGGAAACATCAATGTGGAAGGTCTCCGATTGAGTGAGGGTGTGTGAGCTGACTGATTTTGGTTAGAAAGGTGGCGTTTTCCTGCACATTTCACTCTCGGTGGCTCATGAGTGGAGAGGGGCCCCTGGTTGCCTCCCTGGGTGAGAACCACCCACTGAAAGCAGTCGGGAAGAACGGCGCCATCGAGAACCGTTCAATCGATGGCATCTAACCGTTTCCGGTGAGGCACCCAGGACAGTGATCCAGCTGCCTGCCGGACCTCCAATGCACATAGGACACACACAAATTCGGTTGGAAACGGTTTGGTTCATTATTTCAAGAGAGTAAATATTTGAGCAGAAGCCTCTTGAGAGATACTGTGCACTAAAAGCTTGTTCCCTGAGAGTGCTCCCGAGAGATAAAAGGCTGAGGAAAAGTCAGGTGTCTCCGGCGTTGCCGGCCTGATCAGTGATGTGGGGGAGGTGCCCCCAGCACAGTGGGCCCGGCCATCTCAGGCTTAACGAGGGCAGAAACTTCCACTAGTGGGAACTGAGCGTGGGGAGCAGGAAGCGAGCTATGCAGGCGGGAAGGAGCCCGACGCGGGCGCGCGTGTGAGCGTGGGCGTTCTCTGACCCAACACTGCCCCGTGTCCTGCTCCAGCATGCACACTCTTGTCTGTGCATCCGCTGGACGAAAGGGATTCCCAGCTCAGGCGACAACATTCCCGTCACTCACAGCGTGACATGGTAGCTGGTGCAGTTGAGCAGAGCAGGAACTCAGTGAGGGCCTCTGCGATTAACAAGGAGCAGTTATGAAAATGAATCAAAATTAAGAGGAAAGGAAAACGGTGTGTGTGCCTGTGCGTACGTGTACAAGTGCATGCATGTGTTGTGTGCTCACACATGTGTGTATGTGCACGTGTTTGTGCCAACGTGTGCATGCTTCTGTGTGCACATGTTGGCAAATGTATGTGTGTGTGCACATGCATGTGCCGGCGAATGTGTGCATGTGTGTGAGCACACTCGTGTGTGTGTGCGCGCGCGCGTATGCAGTGGGGAGGGTGTTTGCAGAGAACTGAGGGTAATGATGTGGGTGGAGCTCCGCCCTCCTGGTCTCCACCCCACACACAGGCTCAGGGACCTGGTGGGCCAGGTGTGAATCCTGGCTCTGCTGCCCACAAACCATGCCTCAGTTTCCCCATCTGTAAAAGCAGCCCTTCCTTGGATGGGCGAGGATGAATTGCAATGATGCTCAGAGGTGGGTGGTGCCAGGCAGGGCTCAGAGTCTCTGGCCAAAGCCCATAAGGACTACGGACATGGTCACCCCCCAAGAACTGCCGCCTTCCTGCCCCGTGGGCCCCTCTCTCAGGGATAACCTGGGGGTGGGACGTTCCCACGATGGAGCTATATCTGAGCAGGCATCTTCTCTCCTCTTTAGGGTGAGAAGGGGCCACAAG
This sequence comes from Aselliscus stoliczkanus, assembly GCA_033961575.1. NCBI lineage: Eukaryota > Metazoa > Chordata > Mammalia > Chiroptera > Hipposideridae > Aselliscus > Aselliscus stoliczkanus. The sequence continues at coordinate 115,712,924 of CM066728.1, read as the reverse complement.
GCCCAGCTGGCCGAGACGGTCTCCAGGGTCCTGTGGGGCTCCCCGGTCCGGCTGGCCCTGTGGGCCCCCCTGGAGAAGATGGAGATAAGGTACGGAGAGTGGAGAGCAATGCTTGGCCTAGCTGGCCAGGGCCAGGGGTCAGAGCCGGGCCGTGTTAAACGAAGGGCTGCAGGCAATGTGGAGGGGTCCGGGGACAGCGACCCCCTGCCTACCCAGCGTTCTCGGGGTTAGAGGGTGACCTCAGAATAGCTCACACATAAGTGGTAGTAAATGAGTTCTCTTTTATGTATGAGACATAATAACAATAAATATTATAATGACCTCGGGAGGTCTTAGAATCTGCTCTCGTCTCATATAGTTGTTGCCGTGTTGCCGGAAACGTCGGCTGTTAGTGGCAGAGCCAGGAAACATGCACCCCCGCACGGTTTCATATCCTGCTGTGTGGGGCCCGACTTAACGAGGTTTTACCCAGCATCTATTGTTACACGTCTCCCCGCATTATCCCAGCTCCCTGGCGTTAGGCCTGCGCTTCGTAATTCTGATGCTACTACTGCGGTGGCTCGTACATATACTTCACTTAATGAAGACACTCAATTTTACTTTCTATGTACGATGACCCTCCGGTGACACTTCCGACTTGGTCACCTCTGCATAGATGGTGCCTTGCCTCTGCGGGCGAAGCAGCCCTGTGCCGCAGATACACTGGACAGATTTTAATCGCTTCTTTGGAAGCGCAGCAATTCTGTTATTGCATCGTCACGTCAGCCAACGTGACAAACAGAGTAAATACTTCCATAATGATTTTTATCACATTTCCAAATCCACTAAAATTCTATATAGTGTAAGATCAAGGCCTCATCCCTTTTAGCTCTCGTATTAAAAGAGGAAATCAAATTAATATGTGTTAACGGTTCCTCTCAGGTAATTTGTAGGGTTCCCTGGAGAGATTATTCTTCATCTCCAAGAAAAATTAATGATGGGGAGCAGAGAATGTCCAAATGGCTTGGGACTGCCTAATGGGTCTTTCCACACCTTTCCACAGGGAGAGATCGGGGAACCAGGACACAAGGGGAGCAAGGGGGACAAAGGAGAGCAGGTAAGGACCCCGCAGGGCCTGTGCGGGCGGGTGAGCCATGGCACAGGCCACCCGCTCAGTGCGACGTATAGACACGGCTGACCTCAGGAGCTGTGCCTCGCACAATGACATTAGCAGCCAGTGAGTGACGGGACACAGCTGGCGGCTTTGTTTCCCGTTAGACTTCATGTGCACGCACGTGTTATGCATACATGCGTTACATGGGCTTGCATGTATGTGCACGTGTGTGTGGATCTGCATCCGTCTGTGAGGGGCCCCACGTACCAGATGGACAGGAGGCCATGGCAGGTTCTGGGAGGTGGAGCAAGCAGCACCTCTGTCCTCGGGGAGGGCCGTGGGGTCCGGCCGTGAGCCCTGCCCTTCGGCTGAGGGCTGCGACCCCCCAGGTGTTCTGACAGAGGCCCTACCTTGTCCAGGCGCCTCTGCGTCCTTCCCTCTTGGTTTCTGTCTTTTCAAATCTGCTGGAAATCCTAGTGTGTTCTTGCAAAAGCCCTGTCCCTTGGCCGCCTTCTCCTTCCGGAACGTGTCCCGTCTGCCGTGCAGTCCGGCCTTTTCAGCCAGTGCTCGTGTCCCGGGGCAGTTGGGGCCTCCAGCTGGTGCTGGTCAGGCTCCCAAGGACAGCAGTGCCTCGTCCCCTGGGCCCCCCCCACCCCGTGCCAACAGTGACGTGTTGGGGACACACACAGGGCAGGGCGTCACGGTGCCAGGCCCTGGCTGGGCCACAGATGAGCTGTGTGGCTTCAGTCCTTTTTATTAAATCAGGTCCTCCGGGGCCTGTCACAGGAGTTAGGTTATGCGCCACGGCCTCTAGAGGGACGTTGGTGGCGCTGCCCCCCCCACGTGCCAACGTGCTCTTGGGGTTGATCCAGGAGTGTCACCAGTCCCAGAGCCTCCAGGAAGCTCGCACTGTTGCACTGGCATTCCTTCCTGTGGTGGCCACGTGGGGACTGAACTGATGACCTGGGCTCACGGCCCCTATGCCGAGCAGCCCTGTCCCTCGGCCTCAGCTGTGATTCGGGGAGCAACTATGTCTGTCTTTTCCCCACAGGGTCCACCCGGGCCTACGGGCCCTCAAGGCCCCATCGGACAGCCAGGCCCCTCAGTGAGTACCGGTGGCTGTGGGCGCTCGGACCACCCGACCCCCCCCGAGCTGGTGGGTGCCAGGAGCTGGTCCACACCCACAGCTTCATTATCCGCCTGCAGGGAGCTGACGGCGAGCCAGGGCCTCGAGGCCAGCAGGGACTTTTTGGGCAGAAAGGTGACGAAGGTCCGCGAGGTTTCCCCGGGCCCCCTGGACCCGTGGGGCTGCAGGTAACTGTAGAGTCTGCACAGTGGCAGGTGGTGCCTTTCGGGCGGCTCGGAGTCTTTGCTGTGGCGTCCTCTCCTTCCCCCTGCCCTCCTCTCCATCTTTTTAAGAATGGGGAACCTAAGGCTAGGCTGCAAGGGGCCCCCTGGGGCTTCCCCATAAATTCACATGATTGACCTCTAACCTGTGACGTTTCCATGCTCGTAGAAATTTCAATATTCTAATAGAAATATTGGAAACTACTGGTAAATTGTAAGAAAAGAAAAGAAAAATGATTTCTAAACGTACCTTCTAGGAATGAGAGCCTTACACACTTGAGCACATTTCATTTTCATACCTTTTAGATGCTTGTATTCTCACACGTGTCACTTTATTTGGCTTTTGCAAAATCTGAGTCATGTCGTGTGCGTGGGACGTTTGAACCCAGCTTTTCCCATTACGAGTCGTGTTGAATGTCATTAAATACTCTTTGAACACGTCAGTTTTATTTATGTTTGAAAACATGATTTTCAGTCACTATATAGATTCCAGCACATGGTGGTGACAACATAAATGTGAACTCTGTTGGCTCATCAGGTTTATTGTTTCATGGGACAATAAGCACCCTTGTCCACAAATCTGTGTATTTCTGTAATTATTTCCTTGGGGCTAATTCTGAGACCTGGAGTCACAGGACATCCTCGTATCTAGCAGTGCAACTAGAAGTGCCCTCCCGAGGCTCTGGGGACCCAGTGAGAGCCGTGTGCTGGGTGGAGCAGCGCTGGCCTGTCACACGCACTCATGCACTCACACACGCACACACTGACACACTTACGCATTGCTGACCAATCCTGTTCTCAGGGTCTGCCGGGACCTCCAGGAGAGAAGGGCGAGACCGGGGACGTGGGTCAGATGGTAAGTGTGGCCGGGCCCTGGCCATGGCAGCTGCTTTCTGTTGGGGAGAAAGTTGGCATTCTCTGTGTTCAACGGCTCTCCTTCTCCCAGGGCCCGCCAGGACCCCCCGGCCCCCGAGGACCCTCCGGAGCTCCAGGTGCCGATGGGCCACAAGGTCCCCCAGGTGGAATAGGCAACCCTGGTGCTGTGGGAGAGAAGGTGACTCAGGCCCCTGACTGTTGTCGTGTCTGACATCTGCGTGCGAGGGCAGCTGGCGTGTGTGTGTTGGGGGGTGGGGAGTTCACGCGCATGTACCTGTGTGTGTCCCACCGGCTCATGTAGGCGACGTGCAGGTGCCTGGCCGGCTGCCCCTGTCAGATGCATTTGGAGCTTAGACCATCGGTGCAGTGACTGGAAGCTGGGACCGTTCTGCCCCCTTTTGCAGAATTTGCAAATGATACAAGCGCCAGTGCGATTAGCTCAGACAGACTCATCTGTTCCTCCAAGTGCTGTGCTTGCTATGTTGGCAGTTTCCTTGGCCGCCAAATCCTGTCTTCTCATAGCCCAGAGTCCCCCTCAACCGACCCGATTCACTTTAGGGCTTGGGTCCTGGAGATGGCTAATGAGCATGCCAGGCTCACGCGTGCACATGTGTGTACACGCTTGTACATGCGTGTGTGCAGCAGGCATTATGGTGCCCAAATCCCTACTTCACTGCTCACGAGTTCACACGGCCTTTAAAGCTCTTATCCTAGTTCACTGGGGAAAAGGAAAGCCATGATGTGCATCCACCCATTGGTGTCCCTTGGACACCATTTCCAGAACTTTCTTTCAGACACCAGCCTTTGAATTGAGAGAAGTCTTCCATTGCTGTTCATTTTTTGCGATGTGAAAATTACAGGGAGGTGCACTGGTCAGGCACAACTCCGTGACTCTCCACCTCTGCTCACAGGCGTCTTTCTCTGTCCCCACGGGCAGCGCCCTCCGTCCCCACGGGCAGCGCCCTCCGTCCCCACGGGCAGCGCCCTCCGTCCCCACGGGCAGCGCCCTCCCACCCCACGGGCAGCGCCCTCCGTCCCCACGGGCAGCGCCCTCCGCCCCCACGGGCAGCGCCCTCCCACCCCATTCACACAGCTTTTCATGCTTGCCTCTGGGAAGCCGCTGACATGCACTCGGCACGTGTGCCTGTCACGGGCCTGTCAGTCACTGTCCCTGCTCTTTCCCTGACCGTGATCGCTGTTCCTCCCGTGCCTGTCCTCCCATCCCTGGAGCCATCGGAGGACAGTGACCGCTGTTTCACCCCCCGGACCCCCCGGCCCCGGTACCCACCGTCAGGGAGCGCTTGGCCAATGCTTGACGCTGGAGCCACTGCTATTGTCACTGCCCTGACGGCCGCGTCTTGTCCTTAGGGTGAGCCTGGTGAAGCTGGAGAACCTGGCCTCCCCGGAGAAGGGGGCCCCCCGGTGAGTGAGCGCCCCGGGGGGGCAGGGCGGCCGGGGCGGGGGGGGCTCCGCCTCACTGCTCCCACCCGCGGAACGGGTCTCCTCCTGTGCCCACCTCACGGAATTACTGTGAGAAAGGGGGATGTGAAGGGAGTGAGCGTATGCGGGCATGTGCGTGCGTGCATGTGTGTGTGTGTGTACACATGCGTGTGTGTGAAAACGTTAGCAGCGAGCACAGCCGAAGGCTGTGAATTGCTCTGCCATCTGTGGTGGTCCAGGCCCTTCCACAGGCTGCTGTACATGAGGGCTGATGGTTGTCCCGTCAGCCCAGACCAGGTCACATGTGCATTCTTTCAGGCCCAGGAGGTGGCTTCTTCCTCCGCCTGGGAACCCCGGAGTGGGTGGGCCCCTCAGGGTACGAGCTGCCTGCGGTCTGGTTCAGGGCTCAGTCCTTCCTGCCCGGAGGCAGTCTTGGCCTCAGAGGGCCCAGAAAGCCAGTGGGCTCTGCAGGCCGCCTGGTGGTGCCAGGCAGTGTGAGAAGTGCGAGCAGCTGCCAGGCCCCACCGGCGCAGCCCCCGGCCCACTGTCCGGGCTCAGTGGTGCCAATGAGGGCCACGCGTCAGGCCAGACCTCGCTCTGGGAACCTGTGAGGTCGCCTCCGGGACCACGGACACTGGCCTTTCCCTGCAGGGACCCAAAGGAGAGAGGGGCGAGAAGGGCGAGGCAGGCCCTTCTGGTGCTGCAGGACCCCCTGGACCCAAAGGGCCTCCTGGAGACGACGGGCCCAAAGGCAGTCCTGTGAGTAGCTCCGAGATGCCGTGGGCAGGCGCCCCCGGAGCTGGGGGTGAGGCCCTGCGTCCTAGACCCCCCCGCATTCATCCGCAGTGTCTTGGGGAAGTGTTTTTCATTTAGAGGTGTTCACACCAGCTCCTGGACACAAACAGTGGAGTGAGGACAGGTGGGGCCGCGAGAAGGCCTTTGGAGGGCCTGGGCATGGACAGGCAGCCTGCTGGACTGGGTGGCCCGGCGGCGCCCCTGTCCCGTGGCCTGCCCTGGCCGGGTGGTGCCCCTGTCCCGTGGCCTGCCCCGGCCGGGTGGTGCCCCTATCCCGTGGCCGCCCTAGCTCCGCATCAGGAGGGGTTTGAGTGGCACGTTCCAGACGCCCCAGGCTCCTGTCTCAGCCTGGAGCTAAGGAGCGTGGGTGTGGGCATGGAGAGCATGGCCCCCGGGAAGCAGGAGAAGTGGGCCTGCCTGCCCGCCTCCAGACTCATTACGTGTCTCAAATGAGATGTTCGTGAAAGGCTCCGGTGGCAAAGAGCACGGCCGTGTCAGAACTGTCAGAGTGTTCTAGGGGGCGGTCGGCAGGGAGGTGGTCTTGACGCAGCAAAGGCTCAGCAGCGTGCACTCGGGACCAGGGACCGATGGCCTAGACCTGCCTCTCTCTCTCGGTTTCAGGGCCCCGTTGGCTTTCCTGGAGACCCCGGCCCCCCCGGAGAGCCCGGCCCCACAGTAGGTGCTCAGAGCGCAAAGCTCCCGATTCCCCACCACGTTGACCTGCCCCTGATCTTTTTTTCTGGTGGTTTCTTCATGGTGAACTCCCTGTGGGGAATGGCACTCTGCCATACGGCACCCCCCGCTCTGCTGGTTGTGTGGAGACGCGTCCCCGCTTCTGAGCGCACTGTCCCAGCCCCATTAGAGGGGCTTCGGTTTGGGGGATGGGACTGGGGATGCACTGGGTGTTGGTACTTGGACTCGGGTGCTCTCCAGGAGGGTGAAGGAGCTTGCTTTTGTCCCTACAGGGTCAAGATGGCCCTCCTGGCGACAAAGGAGACGACGGCGAGCCTGGGCACACAGTGAGTCCACCATGACCTCTGGGACCCTGGTGGATGGCTTTGGCGCATTCTTGGGATTTGCAGCTTGCTGTGTTCATTTCTGAGAAAAGCCCAAGCCCAGATATTGATTCTAATACTGATTCTTCACCATGACGGGGCCATGGGCTCCCTCTGAGCACCTGTTGAAAGACCCTCTTCCTAGAGGGAAAATTGCAAGTCCAGGCATGCTGGTGGCTTTGCACACGGGGCCCATAACCCACCCCGAGCCCGCCTGCGAGCCCTTGCTTACCTTATTTGTGCCTAACCGGTCGCACGTCCCCCTCGAAAGGGCCCTTTACACATTGGCCCCTAAGCTGAGAGCACCTAGACGTTGCTTCTCACACCTGGCATTGAGCTTTTGAAACATTGCTTCAAGCCCAGTCTCTCTGGGGTGGAAATGACCCCAGTGGGCCCCTGCATGGGACTCCCTGGGGATGACCCTGAGGGGAGTCACAGCTTTCCCTCCCCACCATCCTGCACCCACGTGGCCAGGGCTGCTGGGGATTTGCTACCCGCGGGCACGAGCTGATGTCACTAGTTTTAGGTAAGCAGCTACTAAAGGCAGCTTAGGGACACCAGCTCGGAGGCCAGGTCTGCAGTTCCACTGCCAAGTCCTGGCCTGTGACCTGGGAAGACGCTTGTCCTCCCGGTGCCTCAGCGTCCACTTCTGTGGAAGGCAGAGCCTGCAGGCGGGGCTGAGCCTGGAGGCGGCTGAGTGCCAGGAGGAACAGCTACGCAGGTGGGGCAGCATCTTCCAAAACGCAGCAAGTAGTCAGGACGGGCAGGGCTCCCACGCGGCTGGAGCTCCCCGTGCAGAGGTGGAAGCAGAGGACTCCAGGATGGCCCACGTAGGGCTGCCTGGGCCGGCTCCAGAAGAGAGGCAGCGTCAGGGCCGGCCGCGGACGGACTGGGCCGAAACCCCGTGTGCTGTTAGCCCAGCCCAGCCCAGCCCAGCCCTGCCACGCCTTCATGGAGCCGACCGGACTCCTAAATCCTGTGTTCTCTCTCTGGCACTAGGGATCGCCGGGCCCCACTGGTGAACCAGGTCCGTCTGGGCCTCCAGGAAAAAGGGTAAATAAGTGTGCAAGTGTGTCCTTGCCTGCCACCTTCCTGCATGAAGCGTGCCCCTCCCCTCCCGCCCTTGGCTTGGACCCTGGCACTCGAGGTAGCAGATGAGGAAAATGGGTTCTGCACTCTGCTGCTCGCCACATCATCGAATCTCAGACCTGCTAGGTCATTGCTCCTGCCCTTTTTAGAAGAAGCCAAGTGCTGACCCCATCCTAAGGTCCATCGTGGGGGGAAAACACCCACAGAGCTGAAAACCTCCCTTTCATCTGGGTCAACCCTTCTGAAAAGCCAGAACAAGCTAGAAGGCGCTTCTTTGCACATCAAATAATTAGCCTTTTGCTGGTGTTGCAACAAACGGGGCTGCTGGGTGTGCGACCAGGAAAAGGCGGCTCCTCAGCCCTCGGGGTAGCCAGCGCTCCTCCCCACATTGACCCAGAGGCCTGTGTCTCCCTGGCCAGCAGCCCGGGAGTGACCTGCGTGCCCCCCACTCCCAGGCCCTTCAGACACGGAGCTCACCACTTGGTTCCCGTGAGACAACTTGTCACGTGTTGTTCTCTCTCTTGTTCCAGGGTCCCCCCGGGCCCGCAGGCCCTGAAGGCAGACAGGGAGAGAAAGGAGCCAAGGTAACGTGCTTTGGGCCTGGCCATGATTGCGTAGAGTTTCCAGAGAGCAGCTTGCCCAGTGGCCGACTTGGGTGGGACATGCAGACCTGTGTGAACATAGGACAGTCACAGAGGCCGGGGGGGAGTGGCAGGGCCTCAGGGAGACCTGACTCTCAGCAAACCTGGGACGGACAATCAGTGTCCTCTAAAACGGAGGCGGCTTGGCACCGGAGTCCAGGATCCCGGCACCGGAGTCTGTCCCGCCAGCCTAAGGGAGGGGAGCAGGTGCTAGTGTCAAGAAGACAAGGGTGCCGTGTGGCCTCGGGCCTGGCGTTTGACCTGGCCACACCTCAGCACCTCACCTGCAAAGCTCGGTGATGACAGTGCCCACTGCGGGGCCAATGTGCAGTCAGCGTGCACCCTGGCACCCAGAGCACTTTTGAGGCCATTTTCCCAGGACCCCAGGTGGCACCGTCTGCCTCCCCCGGCGATGCTGTGATGACTGAGGCAGCGCCATGCCTGCTCAGGAAATGGTGGCTGTGTCCACTGCAAGCTCAGGGCCGGCCGTGACCAGAGTGACAGTAGTTGGCATGGTCACTGGGAGACAGGGGAGCCCAGCTGGTTGAGGAAATTAGTGGGATGGCAAATTGGCCAGACAGCTTCTGTAGGAATGTGGAGAACTGGGGCTGCCCACGGATCTCTGGGGGTGTCCAGAGTTCTCGCCAAGGCTCCCTGGGGTTCCTGAGCAGCATCCTGGGCCGGGGTGACCACAGCACCAGCATGTGAGCCCCACTGTGTCCACCTGCCGCCCTGCAGGGAGAAGCTGGCTTGGAAGGCCCTCCTGGGAAGACTGGCCCCATTGGCCCCCAGGGGGCCCCTGGGAAGCCCGGGCCCGATGGCCTGCGAGGGATCCCTGGCCCTGTGGTGAGTGGTCTGGGGAGGCTCGGGAGGGGGCGGCGTGGGCACGGGGACGAGGACGGGCGTGGCACGGCTCACTCGGGGGGCTGGCTGTGTTTCAGGGTGAACAAGGTCTCCCGGGATCCCCAGGCCCTGATGGCCCGCCAGGCCCCATGGTGAGTGACGTCCCGAGGAGCTGCCCCAGCGGGGGTGGAGGGCGGGATTGGAGGGCGGGATTGGGGGGCCAACCTGACCCGCCACCTCCTCCTTCAGGGTCCCCCAGGACTCCCCGGCCTCAAAGGAGATTCTGGCCCCAAAGGGGAAAAGGTAAGATGGCCTCATCTGCCTCTGTTTGACTCGTGGCGCTCCAAACCACAAAACAGTCATCTGTCACCCGTGTCTGTCAAGTGTCCACTGCAGGCCAGGGACACAGAGACAACACTCTGTGACTCGGTCCCTGCCCTCAGCTGGGACTCAGGCGGCCCGCGTGGTACAGAGGTCCCAGCTGAAGGGCGTCCAGGACCAAAGGAGCAGACGCCGCCCTGGACGCGGGCCCCAGTCCCTCCCACAGGGAGCGTGCTGCAGCCCCTCGTCCTCTCTAACTGGGGTGGTTCTCTGCTCACACTGAGCCGCACACACACGTAAGGCCTGTGTACGAGCCCGACTGCTCCACCCAACACCAGCACCCACCCCAGCCCCGGGAATGAGCTGGAGGAACCCTTCCAGAGCTTTCTACGGGCGCATAGGAAACCACCCCGTGACCACATGTCGAGGCTTTTTCTTGTTAAAAAAACACAAGTGACGGTGACGTTGCATCTGTCTGTGAACGTGGCTCTGTTCCTCCGTAACAGAAGGCGCGTTTACTGTAAAAACTCGGGAAAGCCGCCCTCGAGCCTTATCCCCCAGAAGCCCCTTCTGCCCTTGGGGTCTGCGTCTCCCTGTTTCTTCGGTAGGATTTTTACCATCTCAGAGCTGCTATTTTGTCCCCAACCTGCCCTGTGGATTATTTCAGCTCCAGGAGACGTTGGCCGGTGACTCGGTGGCATCCTGTGACATGGACATGCTGCCGGCCAGGCTGGCCCGCGTGGTTAGACGTGAGGCACCAGCACCACGACTGCCCCTCATGCCTTTGTCCCTGACAGGGTCATCCAGGCCTGATCGGACTCATCGGCCCTCCGGGTGAACAGGGTGAAAAGGGCGACCGTGGGCTCCCCGGCCCCCAGGGCTCCTCTGGCCCTAAGGGCGAGCAGGTATGTGAGCCGGCGCTGCCAGCACCGCGCCCTGCAGGTGACAAGGCCGCTGGGGACAGTGGCTCTCTGTGCCCAAAGGACCAAGGCGTTAAAGCCGGAGGGACGTCCTCACGTCCATCGAATCCAGATGGGACAGCTGAGAGGACGCTCTGCAGGGGCACAGTGAGCTGGCACGCAGCTGTAGCCCAGCCCTGGGCCCTGCCTGGCACCTGGGAGCCACCTGAGCTGCTGCTGAGAGGGCAGGGCGCAGAAGGGCCCAAGGCCTGGAGAGGGCAATGCGTGCCCTGGAGGTGGGAGAGGGGCTGTGGCAGCCCTGCTGTCTGCCCATCGCCGCCCGAGGGCCACTGGCCTCATGGCAGTGTGTCAGTCACTGCTTCCCAGACCAGCTATGGTGGAGCACACACGTGCCTCTGAGCTGTGCCCACCTTGGCCCACACCTGACATGGAACGGGACAGAGCTGGAGGGGTTGGAGCCCGCGGGGCAGGGAACAAAGTAGAACCATTCTTGAGTCCCCTAAGGTTGTGAGGTGGTGTCCTTGGGAACCCTTGCCTTATCCACCACTGTTGTCCCCCTGGCATTGACCATTTTCCCACTGCCCAGTGTCCCCCGGCCACAATGGCACTCAGACAAGGGCCGCCCAGCCACTGTGAGAAGTAGAAGACCTTACAGGGTGCCTGCTGCCCGGGGAAAGCAGCCTTCTGTGCCTCCATCCTGGGCTGGTCCCTGCAGTGTGGCTGGTGGGCTGATGGGAGGGGCTGGCTGGGGATTCCGGGATTCTCCTGAAGAGGGACACCCCTGTCCCTGCGGCAGACGGGAAGGAAGAAGGCACTCGGCCGAGAGAAACCTGCTCTCCCCGCACCCCCGGCTTAGCTTAGCCCCAGGGGGAGCGCACACGGCTGGGCTCCCGGAGACTGTGCCTGGGCCTGCACTGCACGGCGCCGTGGTAACGCACATGGGCACTCGGCCCCCAGCACGTTTAGAAGCTGGACAGGGCAGATGGAGAAGACAGGCCCCCGGGACGCTTGCTGTCCCATCCCCCGGAGCCTGGGTTAGTGGGAGATCACACGATGATAGAGAACAGCAAAAGGGGACCAAGCCAGGGACGGACGTCGGAGCGCTCGCTCCTGCATTTCAAACTATCAGTTAGGAAGGATGTATAACGCGCAGGCGCCTCCGGTGGCCCTGAGATGCCCAGAGTCCCTTCCAGCCGGCCAGGGCAGCAGTGCCTGGGGGCGGTCACCTCCTGGTGGGCCTCAGGCCCCACCGGGCCTCACAGAGATGAGTAGACCCCCGCAGTGCAGCCGGCCCCATGTTGGAGGGCGTCCGTTCAGGGCAAAACCAACGAGTGCCGTGTCTGTGTGGATGGGGTGCATGCTGCCTCCAGCCCTCCTTGTCCGATGATGGTCACTACATTTTTTTGCTCCTTTGCAGGGCATCACTGGTCCTTCTGGCCCGATTGGCCCCCCGGGGCCCCCTGGCTTGCCGGTGTGTATCTGCATGGTTTCTCCCTTGTTGCTGGGAGAGCCGGGAGGCGGGTGGGCTGGCTGTGGGCCTTGTGTGGCTGGAAATCTGCAGGAAAGAGTGAGACCCCGGGATTGGGGCCCCCAAAGTAGATTTGCTCATTAACTCTACTTTGGGGTTCCTAGTGACAGAAGCAAGGAAGTAGGGTCTCTGGGCCCTGATTTCAGGTGGGGCAGAACGGGGCACCTCGGTCTCAGGGCTGCTCAGGAAATGTGCCCATTCTGGGGAAGGTGAGGACAGCAGGGGGCCCCCAGCCCTCCCTCTCAGTGTGAGCAGGGCTGGCCTGGCCCAGACAGAAGGACCTGGGGCCCACCCTCAGGCACCAGCCTGGGCTGCCCCATGTTGCTGGGAGACCCAGCACTTTAAAGTTCGGATTCCCCACGGCCTTGAGTCTCTACCTGCCCCAACCCAGGGCCAAGGTGGCCCTGGCCTGACTGATGCCGGCCCGGGCTGCGAGCCGGCTGGGCTCTGTGTCAGGGTCTGAGGCCAGCACACCCTCTGACCTCTGACTCTGGCTGCCCGACGCATTTCCTGGCTGGAGAGGGTTGGAGGGCTGTCCGAGGATGGGCAGGGCCCTCCTGCCTCCATTGGGGGAGCGCCAGCCACACCCTGGCCCCATGCCCACTCCCCAGTTGAGCAAGTGCAAACATAGACTCCTGGAAAGGGGGACACGGGTGCAAGGAGGAGTGAAGACCAGGCAGGCCCGAGGGGGACTGTGGGTCAAGGGCGGGTGGCCGGAGGTGACGGGGCCACCTGCTCACGAATGCACTGCTATTGCCCCCGCTTTCCGCAGGGTCCTCCTGGTCCGAAAGGTGCTAAGGGCTCCTCGGTAAGTGGAGTGCACCCCGCACGAGCCCATGCCACCTCGGGAGAGGCACCCTGGACACCCCCTGCCCCTGACGTGTGGCCGGGCAGCCCTCCACGCCCCCCGAGCTTGCTGAGCTCATCTCTAGCCTGAGTGCCTTACAGAAAGGCCTCTGTGCCCTCGGCTCCCACCTCGGAGACACCTGGTCCTTCCCCCTGGGAGTGGGAGGGGAGTGGGACCCTGTCACCTTCCCTGGCATGTTAGGCTTGGCCCTCCATCTTCTCCACACAGGCTGTCAAGGATCCTTCTAGAGTTCAAGGGGTATTTAAGTCACGTCATGCCTCAGTGATCCGAGTGGGTTCTCTTTTCTTTTTCCCCAGGGTCCAACTGGCCCGAAGGGTGAGGCAGGCCACCCCGGACCCCCCGGCCTGCCGGTGAGCAGCCTTTGAAGACTTGGAAGTGGGGGCGGGGATCCTCCTGACCCCCAGGGCTCTGTGGGAAGATGTTTGTGCCATTCACTTGCAGAAGCTTTATGGAACCCACGTGGCATGGGGCCTGTCCCTGGGGTGGGGCTGGGGGAGATAAGCGACCCCAGGCTGGACGTCCCACCCTAGAGGTCTGGGTGGCCAGAGAGACAGAGAGACAGACAGAGGAAGGGAGAGCGCACACGTGTATGTTCTATATGCTTGTGCGTGCCAGTGCGTGTGTATGTGTTCACGCGTGTGTCAGGTGGACAGCACTAGACAAGGACTGGAGCGCCACGGGGCACCCCGTTTGCGCGTGCAGCCTCTTGCCTCCTATCCTCGCCTCGCCTCCTGGCACAGACCCGGGAGGTGCAGGCTTCTGGCATCACAGGCTTACGGTGGCCCCACCGTGTGCAGCCGGGCGGGGCAGCAGAGGCGGGAGGGAGCTGAGGACAGAACGCCAGCACCAGGCCGGCTCTGCAGGGCCGGGCGAGGGGCAGCTGGGGTTCGCGTTGGAGCAGGCAGGCGCCCGGTATGGGCGAGGCCCCGGCCAGCGGCGGGTGTGCCATGGCCCGCAGCCCGTCCCACCCGCCGTCCGCGCCTCCCGCACCCAGGGCCCCCCGGGCGAGGTCGTCCAGCCCCTGCCGATCCAGGCGTCCAGGGCGCGCAGGAACATCGACGCGAGCCAGCTGCTGGACGACGGCGACGGCGAGAACTACATGGACTACGCGGATGGCATGGAGGAGATCTTCGGCTCGCTCAACTCGCTCAAGCTGGAGATCGAGCAGATGAAGCGGCCGCTGGGCACGCAGGAGAACCCCGCGCGGACCTGCAAGGACCTGCAGCTGTGCCACCCCGACTTCCCGGACGGTAGGGCGCCGCGCCGGGGCCGCGGGGCCAGCGGGGGCGGGCCGGGGCCGGGGCGGGGCCTGACCGGGGGCGGGGCCTGGCCGGGGGCGGGGCCGGGCAGCCGCCGCCTTGGGTTCCCATCGGTGCAGCGGTGCACGGCGCCTCCCCGTAGGCCGCCCGGCGGCGGAGGCATCACGCTGGGGCACGTGCTGGGGGCCACCGAGCCGGCTCCCGTCTGGCTTAGCCTTTGCCTTGTGGGCTCTGCCCGGAGCCTCACGTCTCCGTCTGCCCAACGGGAGTCTTCACACAGCGGGACACAGCGAAGTGACCCGGGGCCTAAGCGGTTTGTCCTGGCGCCTGGCGCGCCGCCCGGCGTCAGCGTCAGGGTCAGCGTCACCGTCAGCATGAGCGTCAGCGTCTGCGTCACGGTCAGGGTCAGCGTCAGCGTCAGATCACCGTCAGCATGAGCGTCAGCGTCTGCGTCACGGTCAGGATCAGAGTCAGCATCACCGTCGGCATGAGCGTCAGCGTCAGGGTCAGCGTCAGCGTCAGGGTCAGCGTCAGCATCACCGTCGGCATGAGTGTCAGCGTCAGGGTCAGCGTCAGGGTCAGCGTCAGCATCATCGTCAGCATGAGCGTCAGCGTCACGGTTAGCGTCACGGTCAGCGTCAGGGTCACCATCACCGTCAGCATGAGCGTCAGCGTCCGCATCAGGGCTAGTGCTGGTGCTAGGCCGCTGCTGGGAGGCCCGGAGGAAGCGCCGTTCAGCCTCCAGAGCATCATAAAGCCGCACACCGCTCGCGTTCTCACCGTGTCGGGCCCACTGGACGATAAGGTGGACCGGGCGCGCCGTTCCCCTCCGGGGTCTGAGCGCTTTTCGTGCAGGAACGGCGGAGGCTGCCGCAGGCCAGAGATGGAGCATCTCCGTCTTCCCTGCAGCAGCCCGCGGGCCGCCGCCCCGCGTCCCGCGTGTTCTTGGGGAGGAGCCCGCGGCTGGGAGCGCGGGGCGAGCTGCTCTCTGAGTGCTCGGGGCTCAGCGCTCACGCCGCCTCCCACCCCCACGTCCAGGTGACTACTGGGTGGACCCAAACCAGGGCTGCTCCAAGGACTCCTTCAAAGTCTACTGCAACTTCACAGCCGGAGGGGCCACGTGCGTCTTCCCCGACAAGAAATCGGAGGGGGTAAGTGCCCGCCGCCCGCCCCTGCGGGCCAGGCCACGGGCCTCAGGAAGGAGACCCGGAGATCAGCCAGCTCCAAATCAAGGTTTTCCCTCCAAAAGTCGCCCTTAAGTTGCTTTACGAAGAGTTTTTGGCGATGGGGTGGGGTCCCTGCAGCCCGGGTCTCAGAAGCGGGGGGAAGCTGGCTTGGGGTGTCCCCGCCAGCCCCGGCGCCGGGCGCGTCCCTCCTGAGTGAGTCCGTGCCTCTAGCCTCAGCCCAACCCGAAACCCACCAGAGGACTCTGGGGGCAAAAGTGGCCCCAGTGTGTATTTAGAAGCTGGCGTCTGCCTGGATTCTTCGTGTTGGGACTTCCCTGGCATTTGCTGCTCTGCCGAGTGCAGCTGGAACTGTTTAGTGAAGACCTGTGGTTAGCCAGGCTGTGGCCCATTGAGATGCTGTGGTGTCCATTTAACCGTCACCTGTGAGGTCTTTCAGAGGTCTCGTCTCTATGGGGTGTGTGTGCGTGTGTGTATGTGCAGAAAGACGTGGATGGTGTGTGTGCATAGACAGTCGTGCATGGCACAAGCGTGCCACTTTCTCTCTATCAAGTGCACTCTGAGGCTGGGCCCGCTTTGGCCCAGGACACCAGAGGAGGATGAGGTCTCTGATTGAGAAGGTGATGGAGACTTCGGCCACAATGTCCGCTGCATCGGCCTGAACGCACCCTCCTCCGCGTGTCCCTCTCAGAGAACGAGCTATCCTGTGACAAGGACAGCCAGTTCCTGGAGGCCAAGTTTGCCGTCTGGGCTCGCGCCGTCGGGAGTCGGCAGCCCGTGGTCCCGATTGCCTGGTGGCCTCCGCGCCCGGGAGCTCGTCCCCCTGTGGGGAGAGCAGCTGCGTCCTCCCGGGCGGGGTCCCCTGCCCCCTAAACCTCGCTGTAACCCTGGAGCGCTCCAGCACCCCTGGCCTGGGAGACCTGGCCCACAGAAACGGGCTCCACACTGACGAGGACCATTTGGAGACCCCTGTTTGACACACACACTCCCCCAACCCAGAATTTGAAACCCTTGGTAACCTGCTCTCCCAGCAACAGACCCCCGAGGGTCAGAGAAAATGTGAAACTCGGGAGCTTCCATCTGGCAGAGGCCCAGAGGAAAGGCAGATGGAGAAGATCCTGTGTCCCACCCTGGTTGTCACTCTCTGCCCTCGGCATACAGCCTGTCTGCTGGAGAACTAGCAGGTCGCCCCGGGAGCCCTAGTCGCTGGTGGTGCGCTGGGCGGGTGGCGGGCTGGGGCTCTCAGTGACCCCGCTGACCCTCACCCGTCCTCTGCACCTATGCTGACCAGCCAGGTGTCCACGGGTGGGGAGCCCCGGGCTCAGGCCACAGTCACTCAGCCTTGTGCAAGTGGAGACCCTCTGCCCAGTCGCCCGCAGGAGGGGTGGGGCTTTAGGCAGAAGGCTGGGGTGAGGCGGGCGCATGCCTGCGTCTCTGGTCCTGGTCCCCGAGCAGGCTGTCATCTGAGTATGGCACCCCCAGCAGCAGACCCAGAAACCGGAACACCTCCCTCCCCCAGCAGCCCCCTTCCCAGCTCTCCTGCAGAAGACCAGCTCAAAGGAGAGCCAGGGGGACGCAGACGGATTCTGACCTGGGGCCCACGCAGAGGTCCCATGGGACCGGGGACAGGCTGGCCCATGGGCCCTGCCATGCCGCTCCTGTTCTGTGCAGCTCTGCTTCTGGAGCTGGCAGCAGGGCTCCTCCTAGAGGGGCTCGCTCATTCATTCACTCATTCATTCACTCACTCATTCGCTGTGGCCTCAGCCCCTGCAGTGAGCAAGCTGCAAATGGGAGCCCCTACCCCTCTTATTGGGGGACTGTTCCTCGAGGATACACCTGCTTCACTCCGCTTCCTCAGAGACACACTGAAGAGCCAGGACTCTGCTGGTGCTGCAGGGGACCCCACCCCAGGCCGCTTGTCCCAGATGGAACACCCCACCACACACACACACACACACCTCACACACACACACCTCACACACACACCACACACACACACCACACACACATCTCACACACACACCACACACACATCTCACACACACACCACACACACATACCACACACACCACACACACACCACACACACACCTCACACACACACCACACACACACACACACCACACACACACCTCACACACACACCACACACACCTCACACACACCTCACACACACTACACACACCTCACACACACACCACACACACACCTCACACACACCACACACACACCTCACACACACACCCCTCACACACACCACACACACCACACACACATACCACACACACACCACACACACCTCACACACACCACACACACACCTCACACACACACCACACACACCACACACACCTCACACACACACCACACACACACCTCACACACACACCACACACACCACACACACACCACACACTCACACCTCACACACACACCTCACACACACACCACACACACCTCACACACACACACACACACCACACACACCTCACACACACACCACACACACACCTCACACACACCACACACTCACACACACACCTCACACACACACCACACACACCACACACACCACACACACACCATACACACACACCTCACACACACACCACACACACACCTCACACACACCACACACACCTCACACACACACCTCACACACATATACCACACACACACCTCACACACACACCACACACACACCTCACACACATACCACACACACACCTCACACACACACCACACACCACACACACACCTCACACACATACCACACACACACACCTCACACACATACCACACACACACCACACACACGCACACCTCACGCACACCTCACACACACCTCACACACATACCACACACACACCTCACACACACAGCACCCCCTTACCACCCTCCTCAGCTGGTCCAACTGTGTCACAGACGCCCGGCAGGGTGTCCTGCCCTCCCTGTTCCCAGGTGGAGGCTGTGCAGACAGAGACGCACCCCTCAGACCCGGGGCTCAGATGACAAGATGTCCACTTGTCCTTTCCTGGGCCCATCAGTAAATATTGGCTCTTATTATCATTATCACTGTCAGCATGGCCTGTGACAATCAGACGTGCATTTGTTCATTCATTCCTTCACCCCACAAGCATTTCCCAGCAGTTACTCAGGGCCAGGCACTGTCCTCGGTGCTGGACGTACAACATCGGATAAAATGCAGCCTGCGACCCTGCATGTGAAGCCATGCCCTCGTCGTCGTCACTTGTGCCTTAGTTCTGGGGGGAGTTGAGGTGCCTAAAGAGGGACCCTTTGCTGGCCAGTAATCGAGGGCCCCTGGAGTGAGGACAAGACGGGGGTGCTGCCCGGTGGGGGCGAAGGCATATTTGCAGGACGTGGGGTGTCTTGGCCAGGCAGGAGAAGTAACCCTGTCATTCTCTGTTTCTCTCCCTCTCCTCCTCCCCCTCTTGATGTTTAGGCCAGACTCACTTCCTGGCCCAAAGAAAACCCGGGCTCCTGGTTCAGTGAATTCAAGCGCGGTAAACTGGTAAGGCGGCTCCGGCACCCCCCCACAGCTGTCCTTTAAACCCGCCCATTTCCTATCTTGCAGAGTAAAATGGCCCGCTGGCCCAAAGAGCAGCCTTCTACCTGGTATAGTCAGTACAAGCGAGGGTCCCTGGTAAGTGCCACTGGGCGCTGCCTGCTTGCCGCACAGCCTGGCTCGTGGCTCTGCATGGACTCACAGCCGCCATGCGCCGCGCCTGCTCGCGTTCCTCTGGCCAAACCGCTCCACAGCACGTGACAGCCAGACGCAGCATCGGTGCCCACTCCCGCCACGCCCACGACAGTGCCTGTCAGCCTGGGAGCAGGCGGATGGCTTTCCATTCAGTCTGGGACATGAGGTTGGCATTTAGGGCGCCCAGGGCCACAGCTGGGGGCTGCTGAGCACCGAGACCAGAGCCAGCAGGAGCGGGGGGGCTTCTTTCGGCTCTGCGCTGTGACAGGCCCTGGGCCACTAACGCATTCAGAACCCATCGCCCTGGCCCCTCCCCGGCCACTGTGAGGGCCCCTGGGGCCGTTCTGACCCCCACCCCCGCCCCAAGCTGGCCGTCCCATATGGCTGTCAGTTCCTATTCAAACTCCTGGGGAGCCAGTCTTAAATAATAACCCTTCCCGAAATGAAAAGCGTTGGCATCCCTTGTCAGTACTGAATGTGGTGCCTTGCAGCCCGTGGAGGGGCTGTTGGCCTGCGGCGTGGCTGCTCACGCGTAGAGGAGCGAGCGCCGCTCCCCGGGCCCCCACGAGTCTGACGGGGCCTTTTCAGGAACGAAGCGCAGAGCTCCGTGCTCCCTCCCGAGCGTTCCGAGTGTCCTGCTGCCGTCAGAGCCCGACTGCTTGTTGCGGTCACTTCCTGGGGTCTAGTCGTCCCACCGCTAAGTGGCCCCGAAGGAGGTCCTTTCTCACTTGGAAGCCAGCTCGTGGGCTCCATCATTTCCGACCTGACTGTCTGCCCTCAGCCCCTGCACCCCAGCCTCTGAGGGGAGCACAGAGGCCACGCGGCCCCATGGCCTCTCAGAGCCGTGGCTTCCGGACAGCTTTGCCATGCTGCACCTCCAAAGACCCCTTGTTCCTAACACTCAAGGCACTTCATGCTAATTGTTTCTCACACCCTCGTTGTCACTGCTCTCCAAGTCGCTCCAGGTCTTTGCAGACACTGAAGGTTTGCGCTCCTCTGGCCGTTTGAGGTCATTCTCTGCGTGACCTCAGGCCCTCGCTTCCTGTCCCTGCTGCTGTTTCTCCTCCTCTGCCTCCCTCGGGCTTTCCTCAGAAAAGGGTGACTGGCACACAGAAGGACCCGAAGTGGATGCCCGCGCAGAGGGGGAGGACCCGGTGCCCGGGGTGCTTGAGGGAGGGGTGGCGGGCACAGCGGTCAGGTGGGGAAGGAACCAAGGAGGGCATGCAGCCCCCGGGCCCAGGGGAGGCGGGGGGCCTTCCCCAGACAGGCCCCTCCCCCCCCACTTCCCTCACTTCCAGGAAAAGGTGACAGAACGCCCATTTTCAGCCCCCCACCCTAAAGAGCCCACCTCCTACCTCCATCCTATTCTACAGCTGACCAAAGGTGGAGGGGCAGGGAGGGTCCAGGGGAAGCACCAGCCTTTCCTTGCACCCCCACTCGTCATTTCTACTCTGAGAGCATCACGAGTGTACAGGACGGTACAGAGCCCTCCTTGAAGAAATAGGTGCTTTATCAGGGCGGGGCCGCCCCAGATGCACCACATGAGGACAATAGGGCAGAGACCCTTTCCTGGGAGGGCAGGGCCTCACGGTGGGATCTGGGGTCCCAGCACGGCACTGGGGTATGGGATCCTTCTGTGTCCAGCACCGCCTGCTGCCTCTTCCTGTGCATGCGTCCTTTCTCAAGTCAGTCACGTTTCCTCCCAGGAGTGCCTGATGGCCCGGAATGCGGTTGGTATTCAGCCCTCTCCCTCAGGGTCCACCTGTAAGGCCGATGGCCAGGGGCCCTGTGTTGTCACCACCCTGTACAAGGAGCGGGATGTGGGCCTGGCCCACCTTCAGCTCTCGCTGGTTACCTACACAGCATAAGTGGGCAGTGTCCTTTGGTTCAGCATGGCTCTGTTGGGGTGGTGTGGGCTGGGGCAGAACGGCCGTGGAGCGGCAGCTGCAAGGGTTAGGCCCGGTGGCCTCAGACCCTGGTGTTTGTCTGCACCGTCATCTGACACCAAAACATGACTGCCGCCTCTCTCAGCGGGCGTCCGTGTGAGGAGAGCCTGGCCTTGCCTGTAGGGAGGGATTTCGGGTGGTGCCCGCGTGGTGTCCCAGGGGATTAAAAAGCAGCCACATCCCCTGGCAGTGCCAAGAGTTCAGAAAACTGAGGTTTTCAAGCAGGTGGAGAACCTGGGACTCGTTTCTTGGGACGCCCTCCACCAGCCCCGTGGCCTGCTGAGCTGAAGAGCCCAGTTTGGGGATGTCCAGCTAGTGACGCTGAACAAGTCACTTAAGAGCCAGCACAAGCTCTTGCCCTGATGCCTTGCCCTGGGTTTGCTGGCAGAGGGAGGGTCATTTCACCACAGTGCCCCGGGCTGCCCCGCTCAGCATGGGCACAGCTGACCATCCGAGGCCCCTCTGCTCTCCCCTGGATTCCATGCGGGCACCCCATCCCCTCAGCCCTTTGGCTCTTGGCTGTATGGCCCGTGACCCTCCCTCAGGCCAGCCTTCCTGCCTGCTGGCCAAGCCTCACGCCCAGTTAGCCTGAGTTATTCCCCGAGGCCTCCTGCCTTCTCTACCTTACATTCTCATGGCCCCCTGGCCAGCGCTTTGTATATCAGTGGTGCTTGGTAAATGATTTTTATTAACATAACCTAATGAGCACTTTGCCAGCCTCAGGGCACAATGGCAGAGACGTACTTGCCCCTAGGGTGCTCACTGTCCAGAGAGGGCTACAGACCGTGCGCCAGGCACTTATGACAAAGGTCCAGTGCTGGTGTGGAGGGCCTTACAGCCTGCTTGAGAGGTGGACACTGAACCAGGCCAAGGTGAGGGGGCCAGGGCGCCTAACCCAGGCAGGCTTCCTGGAGGAGGAGGCATGTGAGCTGAGCCCTGGAGGATGAGTAGGGTTCAGCCAGGCACAGAGGAGTGGGTGAGCTGCTTAGGTCTGGAAAGAATTGCGGTGTGGCTCACTGTGTCCCAGGGACCCCATATGAGCACATTTCCAGTCGGTGCCCCGGCATGGCCAACACTCTGGGTAGATAGCAGTGGATGAAACCTGTGAAGCCCCGACTATGGGGGGGGGCTTTGTCACTGTGCTGTGTCCCCTCACTGCTGAGTGCCCCCTTCCTGTGCCCCCACAGCTCTCCTACGTGGACGCCGAGGGCAACCCCGTGGGTGTGGTCCAGATGACCTTCCTGCGTCTGCTGAGCGCCTCTGCCAACCAGAACATCACCTACAACTGCTACCAGTCGGTCGCCTGGCAAGACGCCGCCACGGGCAGCTACGACAAGGCCATGCGCTTCCTGGGCTCTAATGACGAGGAGATGTCCTATGACAACAGCCCCTACATCCGCGCCCTGGTGGACGGCTGTGCCGTGAGTGTCACCGCCGGCCACACCCTGGGGGGCGGGATCCCTTCACACCTGGAGTGAGCGGTTCATTCATTCAGTCGACACGCATTTCCCGGGCAATAATGAGTGCCAGGCCCTGAGCTGCGTGCTAGGTGCCGCGGGGGCCCAGATGAGGTATGGCCCCAGCTGGCCGCTCTCCGCATGTGGCTGACCCAGCCCACCACACATGGTGACACCAGGCAGGAAGGCCCAGGGAGCCTGGGTCCAAGGCCCTGTCCCTGGTGCCTGCTGCAACGTGGAATGGAGGGTGGACCCGTGGTGGGTGCACGTCACCATTAGGCACCCTCTCCTCAGACAGGCCCATTGGGAATGGCTAGAGCCGAGACTGGCTTTAGATTTGCTCCTGAGAACGCGGCTGTGCCAGGAAATGGGCTGTGGGCGCTGAGGGTGCTCGCAGCCACCCGTGACAGCCCGGCTCAGGTTCGGGCACCTCGCTGGCCCCCGTGCCACCAGCTAGAAGGGCAGTCTGCTCCTGGCCAGAGGCTCGCTCAGGCCGCACAGCCAGTCAGGGCTAGGGTCGCATTTGTTCTTCAGCCCCTCGGCCCCGGGGGGCTTGCCTTCCTCTGCACCCCTACATGGGTCCCGCTCCCGAGCCAGGCCCGGATCCCCAGCTGAGGGTCAGCCCCTAGGAACTGTCCCTCTGGGGGCTGCCATCTGCCTTGGACGGCCCCCAGGGCTGAGCTGCGTCCTCGTGTCCTGGCAGACTAGGACGAGGCCATGCACAGGGGCCAGTTTTGTTGAAAACCCCAGTTGTCTTCACCACCTGTTCCCCAGAGACTCTGCCTGAGGCCCCGCCCAGACCAGCTCCCATGGGGGACAGGCTAGTGTTGGCTCCGCCCCCCGCTCAGGTTCTCCGTAGGCGCCGTGGTGGTCACCCCCTGGGTCAGGGAGGTCTTCCAGACGGGCCCCTCCCACAGATTTCCGGATGTAGTCAACCAGCTGTGACCCCGTTGGGTTCCTCCTGGCTCCAGACATTCCCCCGTTCTCTCCCAGCCCACTCTGCACAGAGCAGCGGGCACCTGCCAGGCGGGGGCGCGGAGCGTCTCGGGCGCCGAGCAGCCAGGGCTCCCGCCTCTGGATTGTCCCCGTTACAGGGGTGGGCACTCCCCCCGTCACGCTGTGTGGGATTTGGACGTTTCCCTCGTGTCTGCTGAGGCCGTCCAGCGCTGCAGGCCAGGCCAGATGTCCTGGTGGCTCTGCGGGCAGGCTCGGGCAGGTGGACGTGGGAGAGCAGTGCTGACCCACAGGCTGGGCTGCGGAGCTCTGAGGGACCCAGGCCCAAATCCTGCCCCCGCACCTGAGTGCTCCTGGAAGCTGTTCCTTTCACCACAGAGGGTCTGGTGATAACCACCCCAGGGGCTGCTCCGGGGATGAAGGGCGACCGCGCACAGGGCAGAGGCATGGGCAGGTGGCATGGAGTGCCCACCTCTGCCCCCGTGGGCGTCCCACCTCAGATCTGAGCCAGGAGTGTGAGGGGCTTGGCCCTGTTTGAGGTCAGAGGGCCCCAGTGCCCTGGGAAAGCACCCAGAAGTCACCAGCAGCTTCCTGTTCCTGACACACAGCCCAAGCTGCTTCCGGAAGGTCGTGGGGCAGAAGCACAGTCCCCTCCGCTGCCGCCTCCCACGAGCGAGGATAATAACAGCAGCTGCTTCACGGGCCCCTTCCAGGGGCACATCTAGTCACGCCTGAAAGGAGCTGAGAATTGCATTTCGCTTGCCATATGCCCGAGAAGAATCCCTGTTCCTATGACTATTTGTAGTCACCTGGCCCGCTGGCATGAGGCAGTGAAGGGGGGGTTGTGAAGAGAAACGAGGAGCCCCCAGAGGAGAGGCAGGGCCTGGGCTTTGGCTCTGAACTTCCTGGCTTCCCCGGCAGAAAGGGAAACCATCCGGGTGGCCCCGTGTGTGCCATCTGGTAAAGGGAGCAGTCTGTCTTTGAAAAGGTGGAGGTAACTCCAGGCAGAGCAGCCATGTTGATGGAGAAAGTTGTCGCTGCAGGCAGGCTGGAGAGGGAATTCGGGGGGCGGGGCGCTCCTGGAGAAGGCCTGCAGTGAAGCTGGCCATGAGCGGCCAGTGCCCTGCTCATCCCAACCCTCCAGAAAGGTCAGCCCCTACTTGGAAAGTCACAGCCCTCCCGCGTAATCTCGCAGGAAGCCCTGACACCCTGACATGTGCTGGCTGAACTCACAGTGTAGTAAGGGCCACAGAAATCGGGATTCCCAGTCAGGTGGGCGTCGTGCAGCTGTGCAGCCTGGATGACGGGCCACGGAGCAGGGCCCAGCCCTGTGGAGAAGCACAAATCACTGGACGAGAGGCCTGGGAGCCACGCCACATAAATCCCAGTGTTTGTGTGACTGCCTGCCCCTCGGGGGCCATTGCTACCCGTAATCGTTACTTATGCTCAGGAATGCGGGGTACCAGCGGCCTGTGCATGGCAGCCTGCTTACATACGCCCCCTCTAAGCTCTCTGATAATTGCAGCGATGGGGCCCCATAAATCCAGGAGAAACCACCCAGCCAGCCCAGCAAATGCCACTGTCCCCTGGGCGAGGAAGCCAGGGGGCGAGGCCTGCTGGTCGGCTGTCCATCCCATGTGATTGCCCACTGTGCAGCGTGTAGACAGGTGAGCGGGCAGAGGCCCAGAGAGGCTGGGGCAGGCAGGGTGGACCCTGGCTCCTCCTCACTGGCCTGGCCAGGTTAGGAGCAAGGGGTAGCTGCCTCCCAGGGTATCACCCCTGAAGGCAAGTAGGTGGCCACCACCTTGGGGACACTGTCCAGCCCCTGCTGCCCACCCAGTAGCTGCAAAACTGCAGCTGGTCCTTACTCGCCTCCCTGGAAATGGAGAGCTGTGGTTGTCCCTGCAGGCCATTGCGGCGCCTCCCCCCCCGCCCCCCCCCCCAGGCTGCCGTCTGCTGGGCTCCCGGGCTGTTGTCTGCCAGCCACATTGCTTGAAGCCATCAGCATTGTGCTGCTGAGTTCCTGGCCGCCCTATGACAGGTCCTGTAGGACAGTGTCTCTCCAGGGTGGCTGTGAACCACATATGTCACCATTGCCTACAATGCCGATAAAAAAATGCAGATTCTGAGCCCCACGCTGGACCCACTGAACCTGGCTCTTGGGTACAGTCGGGGCCACGAGGTGTTGACAAGCTCCTTGGGGACTCATTGGCTCTGAAGGGCCAACCCCGCTTTAAATTATCCCCAGCCTGACCCAGTGGCCGGCAGGAGTCAGGTGTCTTACAAAGTCAGGGACGTAGGTAGGACAGAGTCTGTGAGAACTTCAGAAGGCGGTGAAGCCAGGAAACCATGTGCCCTGTGGTGTGTCCTGGCCCTGCCAGGAGCCCTGGACCGATGAGGGTCCATGTGGCTCTCACACCACTGCTGTGACATTCGTAGACCCGTTTCCAGCTCAGAAAGCTGGGCCGTAGAGAGCGTTAGTTACCTGTTGCTTGTAACGGTACCCCAATTGTAGCACTTGCACCTATAGTGCTTGTCGTCTGACCCGCTTTCTGGGCGTGGCTGCGCTCAGCCCTTCTGGCCAGGTCTGTCTCGGTCAGCCCGGCCACTGAACAAGCCCCACAGCGGGCAGCGTAAACCGCACATTGATTCCTCCACCGTTCTGCAGACTGGACGTCCGAATTCAGGGTGCAGCATGGTCGGGTCCCGTGAGGACCCTCGTCCCGGTGCCCACAGGGTGGAGAGGGCCAGCCTTCCAGCGGCTTCTAAGGGCCGATCCCACTAGTCACCCCCGAAGGCCCCGGCCCCTAACACCCTCGCGCTGGGGATAAGGCATCAACATCTGGATTGGGGGCACACAGCACTCGGTGAGGGGCCTGGGCTGGCAGGTCAGGGTGGCGCACACTCGAGGCTGTTCCTGCCCACACGGGCCTCTCTGGAGGGCTGCCCACACGTGGCTTCCCGCAGAGGGCTGACAGAGGGTGGGGACGGCCACCCAGAGAGCGGAAGCCACCTCGTGGCAGCTCCCCTTGCTGCGTGCTTCCCGTGTGCCATGCAGGGTCCAGGCGCTTGGTCCATGCTCTGGCCTGTTCCTGCCAGGCCCACCACCCGCCCTCGGCCTCCCTGTCACGGGGACTGGGTGGTGGAGGCAGACCCTCCCCAGGCCGGGTCCAACCGAATGGGTAACTCTGTTCTTGGTCCCAGGTACAGAAAGCCGCTTGTCCAGGTCAGGTCGGCAAGTGGACCACCTTGTCGTGGACCCTTGTCATAGGAGAAGTGACGGGAAGGCAGGGCCAGTTTAGCCTCACTTTTAAGTGTCCTGAATTCCCAGAGGTGACTTTGGGCAGCTTTTCGGATCAGGGCAGTCTTGCACCTTCGTTCCCTATATTCTGGGACACGTGGCCCAGTGGGGGAGGGGGCGTCGCCTCTTCCGGGGCAGTTCCGTTGCCTCTCTGACACTCCTGATTGGGCAGGTGGCCCTTGCGTACCGCCCCCTGTTGAGCTGAGAGTGAAATGCGTCTCGGGTGTTAAACGGATGGTCTGAGTGAGGTGGTGCTGACTCGGCCAGCAGCCAGTGCTTCCCTGTGTGCCCGCGTGCCTCAGTTTATCCAGTACTCTGCTGGACCAGACGGTGGGAAAGGCTCCCTCCCCTCCCTGTTCCGTTGAAGGTGGGATCCTCTTATTTCTGAGTGTGATCCCTCCTGCTGAAGCCAAGGGCAGGGCTGGTGGCCAGTCGTCTCTGTCTTGGGATCCGTAGTTTTTGAACAGGGAGCCAGTGGTCTGGGTGTCCCAGTGGGGCCCACAGGCCTGGCGGGGCTGCCCTGGGCAAAGCTGTGGTACGACAGGGGGTGTCCCGCCTGGCGGGGAGGAACTGGCTCCTGGCTCCAGATGTCTGTCATAGGCCCCCTCCCGGACCCTGGGGGGACTCAGTGGGACATGGTGGGGTAAGGCCCGCTCTGGGCTGGCACGTTTCCTCCTCCCGGCTGCCCGAGGGAACGGGCTGACCTGGGGGCAGCGAACTGTGGCGTCTGGCGGGCGGGGTCTGGCAGTGGTGGGGTCTGGCTGGGGGGGGGTCTGGTGGGCGGGGTCCGGCAGGGCGGGGTCTGGCAGGGGCGGGGTCTGGCAGGGGTGGGGTCTGGTGGGCGGGGTCCGGCAGGGGTGGGGTCGGGTGGGCGGGGTCCGGGTGGGCGGGGTCCGGCAGGGAGAGGTCTGGTGGGCGGGGTCCGGCGGGCGGGGTCTGGTGGGCGGGCTCCGGCGGGAGGCCCCGCCCTGTTCTGACGCCGCCCCCTCCGCTCGCAGACCAGGAAAGGCTACCAGAAGACCGTGCTGGAGATCGACACGCCCAGGGTGGAGCAGGTGCCCATCGTGGACATCATGTTCAACGACTTCGGGGAAGCGGCCCAGAAATTCGGATTTGAAGTGGGGCCGGCTTGCTTCCTGGGCTAGGAGCCCGGCCCCCACGACCAACCTCGTGACCTCAGCGCGCCGCCCGTGGGTGTCCCGGGCCGTGACGGCCCTCGTCCCCCCCCCGACCTCGTCTGCGCCTCAGCACCCCGCCGGGCCGCACCCCGACCCAGAGAGAGCAAAGGGAAGAGCCATGCCCCCACCCCTGGCCGAATCACATGACCTAGACGCCCCCAGCCGCGGGCCGACCGTCCCGTGGGCGCCACGCTCCCAGGGGTGGCAGCAGGGCCCCGCGTCTGGCCGCCGAGGGGCGATGGCGTTTGTGGAGGGTCCGCAGGGCTGGGGGAGATCACTCCTTTTTAAAAATCCCACTTGAACACGTGTATTCCCCCTGACCTTCAAAAAATGTTCCGAGGCAAGCCGCGTAAAGGCCGCCCCACAACAACACGATCCGATCTCAGGCCGAATGTCATTCTTCATGGGCCTTCCCGATGGATCAAAGGTGCTTCTGTTTTTGTGAGTTTTAAGTAAATATTTGTATTGTGTTGTCATGAATGTTCAGTGTCCCTGACTTTCAATCACGCACGGAAACCCAGCTCAGCCTCCCGGGACGAGGAGCGGGCGCCCCTCTGGATGAGGTCTGATTCGCCGAGACGCCCCACCCTGGGCAAGAACGTGCCCTAAATTGGAAATTTGCCCAGAGCAGCGAGGATTCATGCCACCACTTAAACACCAGGTGCCAGCACCCTTCCCTGCCGATTTTTCATTAGCTCTGGATTTTTTTTTTATTTAAATGGGGAAGAAGAAAAGAATTTTACACTTTGCCTTTTCTACATGCACTCAGATTAAAAGGCAGGCTTCCGTTAACTTGGGTGTCTTCCTTTTTCCAGTGTTCTTCCTGCAGGCCTGGTGGGAGGATGGTCAGGGCAGGAAGCCACGTTTTCTGTCGATTATAACAAAATGAAAATTGGTGCTTATCTTTACACTTCTCGTCTGTGGTGCTATCTGTTCTGAGACCTTGAAAGTGACACTGAGGGTCCCTGGCCGTGCCTCACTCCCATCTTCCTCCACAATCCGGGTTTTTGCCAAGGACGTTAAGACACATGCACATCACCTTTCTCCCCCCTGGGCCCTCTCGTTCTCATGCCCCCAGCCCGTGGTGTGGCCACTCCAAGGCCTGTGACCATTATTAGCTTCTGTGATTTGAAAATACACAATCCAAGATGCTTCCACATTGTCTACGGTGTTAACCATAGCGGACTGTATCCGGTTGCCAAATGTTTGTGGTGCTAATTTCGTGTCTGTTCCAAGAACTGCATCAAAGCTGTTCAGTTGTCCCACATGCTCTCCGCTGGGCTGCCCCCCATGTGGCCTCGGCAGACAGAGACACGCGCAAGGAACTCTGTGTCTCTCCGGGGCCCCCAGCAGGGCCCCTTTCCCACGTGCGTGATTTGAAATGCCATCTGCCTCATCCTGGGCACGGGCCTGGGGCTCGGGGCTGGCCAGGCTCGGCCCGGGTGCGGCCCATCTCCTTGGACGCGGGGCTGCCTCCTGTGGGCGAGGACCCGAGGGCCAGCCAGGAAAGGCATCCCTTTACTGTGAAAAGCTGCCCTCGTGCAATACCCTTTCTTTCCACGATGGGAGAAGCAAGCTGGGCCCCAGGGCCCCGGCAGGGCCCCCTCAGGAGCTGCTGTCCTCCACCGACCCCGCCCCGCGGGCCAGAACCTGGTACCCTCTTAGGAGACCACAGCAGAGCCACCGGGAAAAGCCCAACACCGCCCACGAGGACTCTTCCCGAATGCCCGTGGAAACCGAGTCCTGCTCTTGCCAAAGAAAAGTCTGGCTTCAAGGGTCTTTCAAACCCAGGACGAAGCATGAGCAATGACTGTCACCTTCGTCTCTTAAAAAGAAAAGCCATACCCCAGGATTGCCACTGGTGCCCTGTGGGTTTCTCTAGGTCATGTGATTCCGGTTGAATTTCTCATCCCTCTCAAACCCTCCCTTTATTCTGTCACCGTCTTCCTCCGTTGGTCCCTTCAAAACTGTTGTAATTTGTACTGAAGTCAAAACGTGTCCCGTTCTCCCCAGACCACTTAGCTGCGGTATATTGCAATAAAATTACTTCTTATATTTGCAGAAATTCTTTTGGCGTAATTTTATTTTTTCCTCCTAATCTGTATAATTGGACACATGTTGACGAAAAAAAGAAAGAAAACGGTAAACAGAAAACATCTGATAAAGATTCTAGGACATAAGGCCCTTTAAAATATGTCAAATGACACATGTACATTTCCTAAAAATCCAATAG
The DNA here is from genome assembly GCA_033961575.1 of Aselliscus stoliczkanus. Classification (NCBI taxonomy): domain Eukaryota; kingdom Metazoa; phylum Chordata; class Mammalia; order Chiroptera; family Hipposideridae; genus Aselliscus; species Aselliscus stoliczkanus. Next base: position 115,682,875 of record CM066728.1, on the reverse strand, counting down.
ACGTGTTCATAAGTTTTAACTGTAATGCCCAGGAAAGGGTGTTTTAAAATATTTTAAACCTGTGTAACAGAAGAACAATTGTAATAGTTTTTCAATAAACCGAGTTTACTGTTTCCACTGTAAACACACAGGATTGGCTGTTCTTCTTAAGTGTGACCAGAGCCTCCCTGCGTCACAGCCGTGTGTGAACTGAGTTGCAGGACAGTAGGCACTCCCATCCTCGCAGTGGTCACAGAAAGGAGGGGACAGAGCCCAGCCATCGCCCTCGGACAAAGCTTTTCCCCGGGCACCATTAGGGCTCGGTCAGGCGCCAGCTCAAGGCTCCCTGGCAGTCTCCACAATCCTTGGGTGTCCAGACGTTGACTACGTGTGGGCCTCACCCTGGGCAGCCGGGGCCGTGGGGTGGCATGGCCCCGGGGCCATCGCACCCTGCTGTCCAAACATATCAGGACACTACTTCGGGGCCCCTTGGGTGGGGGGTGCAGCCCGGCCCAGCCCGTGCCCCTGAGCAGAAGCGGCGCGTGGCGCTTCCAGCAGCAGTCCCTCTGCCGCCTCGGAGTCCCTGGCCAACCTGCGATAAACTTGTCCCACAATCGAGGAAGACGATTTGTTGCTTAAAGCCATCGATGTCGAAAGATGTTACTGCAGCCAGACCTAGGCCAGTGCTTCTCCAAGGGTGGTCTGTGCCCGGCGGCCACAGCGCTGGCTCGCTAGGAGCGTGAATCCCTGGGTCCTGCCCGGACACGGGACGGAGGCCCGGCATCCGCATTTTGACAAGGCCTCCAGGTGACTCAGGGCTCGCTCAGGACTGAGGACCCCGGCCTGGGCCTTCCTGAAGGAGATAGGACGGTGCACCTGAGACGGGGGCTGCTTTCAGTACAACAAGAGACGGAAGTCGGCAGTGTCACGTCAGGCCTGGAAGCTGGAGCCGTCGTCAGGGCGGAGGCTCCGTCACCAGGGCCGTCGTGTGGTCGGTCAGGTGCTGTTTGCTACCTGTGACGGACAGCTGGCAGGAGTGCAGCCCTGGGGAAGAGGTCAGGAGGAGGACAGGGTTGCAGGCTGAGAGCACCGACTGCCCTTGGCAAGTATGACACGAGGGAGCGAAGCCCTGGGAAGACTGGCCGGGACGAAAGGAGACAGAGTCCGTGGATCCGGAGTCTCAGGCCTGGAAGACACAGCCGTTTCCCAGCGCCGTCAGTCAAAGACAAAATAGAAACGCTCTGAGGGACCACCACCAATGAAAGCTCAGGCATCGCAGGTGTGAGCAGCACACCCATCGCCTAAAACCTTGGCACCTGATAAACCACTCAGCAGACGGACAGGGTGTGGCTGTCCCATCGAAGCTGGGCTGGCCTGAAGGCTGCTGCATGAAACAGCAGGGCGCCGGGAGCCTGCGACTTCAGCAGAGAGCACCCCAGCCCACCCAAAGGAGTCGGTGCAGGACCTGTGCAGGAGCGCAGGACTCCCAGGGCTGCACCAGCCACCCAGGGTGCCCAGATGTGGGCGCGGTGACCTCAGTCCCAAAGGTGAGCAGATGGCGCCTTGGAGAGGGGGGAGGAGCGTAGCGAGAAAGACCCCGGGGATGAGGGCCTGCAGAGCCCCCCACTTCTCTGTGCATCTCCCCTCCCCCTGGAAACCGGGCTAAGAAAGGCACCTGCACTGCTGCTGGGCTGTGGAATGAAGGCTGGCAGGTGCTGGTCAACTGGGGGCCTGGGGCTCAGTGCATGTGCGTGTCCCTGGGAACTGGAGCAGAGGCGCTAACTTGGTCACCGCTCTCCCAGCCCCAGGTCCCCCACGCCCCCAGCACCCACAGTCACGCCCCCAGCACCCACTGTCACGCCCCCTGCACCCACAGTCATTCCCCCAGCATCCACTGTCACACCCCCAGCACCCACGGTCACGCCCCCAGCACCCACTGTCACGCCCCCAGCACCCACTGTCACGCCCCCTGCACCCACAGTCCCGTCCCCTGCACCCACACTCACGTCCCCAGCACCCACGCCCACGTCCCCAGCACCCATGCTCACATCCCTTGCACCGATGATCACGTCCCCAGAGATCGTCAGCATGAGTTCACCAAGTACCTGCAGCCACCACACGGGGACTGGGTCTCCTGGAGAAGTGGGTGCAGACATGCCTGGCCTTTGCTCCCAGTCTTGGGGTTGAGGTCCACTGTGGGAATAAAGGTGTCCCAGCCTGGGCCCCGGCTGCAAAGGGGTTGAATATCTGCAGCTCATGGCATGTGTCTGGGATGCCCTGGGTGGCATGTGCGTGGAGCCCCCCTCAGGAGCCGGCTGTCCCTTTATTTCTAGCATTCCCAGAGGGCTGTTAGTCATTGCGGGTGAGCAAACCATTGTTCTCCATCTAATTGCAACTCCTCAGGTTGGTGTTTCATCCTGATGTCCTCAGTCTCCCTTATCATGGCCGCCCCGTGCCCTGGGGTGTTCTTGGAGTAGGGGGGAGGGAAGAGAGGAAGCCTGTGCACACCAGCTTGGCATCGGGTCAGGTGGGGCTTTGCTAAGAGGCCTCTTGTCAGTGCAGAGCTGGGGCTCCTGGGATCCAGGTATCGGGGTGTGGGTCTGCGCCCTTCCACCAGGGCCCTCGGCCTCCAAGAGCTGAGCCTGACCCCAGCCTGCCTCAGGCAACGCCTCCATTCGGACGGGAGATGGACATGGAGACACCTGTGCGTCCGAGCCAGCCTTCCAGGCGGGGCCTAGGAGGACTGGGGTCCTGCTGACTTCTCGGTCCAGGATGGCTGGCCACTGAGTGGCAGCGGAGCCCAGGAGAGCCAGTTCATCACCCCGCTGCTGGGACAGCCCTGGTCTTGTCTCCCTGGGGGTAGGGGAGGAGCAGGGGGGGCAAGGCGAGCGCTCGGATGGGGCAGTGTCAGCGCTGGGCCCTTCCCCTTGGCAGAAGGGCTCCCCGAGGCAGCACGCTCCTGTCTGCCTTGCCCAGCCTCCCTCCCCCTCCCACCCCCCAAAGTTCTGCCAGCAAGTGTTCATTCATTCATTCATTCATTCATTTAATGAGAATTTATTGACTGCCCACTAAGCGTGACAGGGACCTCCAATGGATACGACTGAGAAGTGCTGATGCCAAATGCAGGAATGTGGAAATGCAGAACAAGGAAAAGCGAGCCTGCAGACCAGTGTCAGGACAGCCACACCCAGTGCCTGAGCCGCGGGCCGTGCAGGTGCAGCGGTCATAGTGGTGGTTGTAGTTCCTCTGAGAGGTGGGCCAGGGAGATGAAAAGGCAGGACCTCCTACCATCGCAGGCCTGCCCCCCACAGGCCCCTGCAGCCCATCTTCCCACCCTCGCCTGGCCACAGCGGGACAGGGAACGCTGTTCCACCAACGAATCCCCGGGAATGAGCGGGCTCAGGGGACAGCGCCTGAGGCCTGGAAGAGCCCCCCTCCCCTCCTGTCCCATCCCCACCCCGCCACTCAGCTCAGAGAAGCTGATGGCAGTGGGAGCTGGGGCTCACTCCTCCTTCCAGCCCACCTGCCACAAGCCGGAAGGGTTTGCAGGGCCACCTTGGCTGCACCCAAGTCCCTGTGATGGCCCGCTAGCCACTCCCGGGTCTGTGAGTGCCTCAGCCAGGAAAAGGTCACTTTCTAGTGAACTCCCAGGGTGATTCTTCAGCAAACTCCACATGCACAAAACATCTTGCTTTTTCTTTTTCTCTTTTTTTTCTTCTTTTTTGTTTTAATTGACAAGTGGATATCACATAGACTTGAAAGCAGTCCAATTCTCGGGCATATATAGAGAACTGACATGTTTGACGGTGCGAGAATCTCACTGCCCCTTGGGACTTTCTCCAACTCATTTTAAATCTAGAAACCATGAGACAGAGCAGCCTAAATGGTTAGGTCTTTTAAAAGGCTAATTATGGCAGACAAAGTAAGAACACCTTTTAGCATCTGTATTATTCATTGCTACAAAACAAGTCACCCCAAAACTTAGACGCTTCAAACACCACACACATGTTCTCCCATGTTCCTGTGGGTCGGGCACCTGGACACAGCCGGCCTGGGACCTCACTCGGGGTCTCGCAAAGCTGCCACCATGCTGTCACCACAGCCGAGATGACGGGGGGCGGAGCCCACGAGGTGTGTGTTCCTGAGCGTGGGTGCCAGCTATGAGAGGTGCCCCTCGTCACCTCTGAAGCCAATGGCGTGCTTCTAGCCCTGTAGGCCCGGGGACAGGTCCGAGGTGAGATGCCTGGCGGCCTGGTGCCCTCACCTGTAAAACGCGTACGGCTGGCACTTCAGCAGCTGCGGGGTCCGAGGAGAACAAGCGCCCAGGGCCCGAGCCTCAGCGTCCGCACCATGTCCTGTGTCCTGGCGTCCGGCCACGCCCGTGCCGCCCACTGCACATTTGCCGAGCGACCTCAGGGCACAGGCCTCACCCCTCTGCTGTGAGTCACCGAGCAACCTGCACACGAGTGGCAAGGACAAGCTGCTCACAGGGAGCGCAGGTGCCGCAGGGGAGCAGACTCGCAGGCAGCACTGGCCGCAGAGAGCCCCACGGAGGCCAAGCTGAGGGCCCGGGCTGCTCGGCGCGGGCTGCTGTGCAGAAGGCACGAGCTGGCCTGCGACAGGAGCGGGCCTGGAGATGGACCCAGGTGGCTTGGAGCGCCTCCTGCCTGCCTGTGCCGTCCGTCAGCCTGTCAGTCTGTCTGCCGAGGCCTTCTGGGGTGCTTCTCAGAGGAAGGGCCCCTTGTCCTTGAAGCCTGGCTCCTGGAGCTCATTCTTGGCTGTGAAGGTGAGATGAGGAGAGGGGCTCGTCCACGGTGCGGCAGAAGGAGCCCCACTCTCCATGGCTGGAGCCAGGGCAGCCCGGGAGGGGGCTCGGACGTGCGCCCCCATCCGCCGTGTGCAGCCCACCCTGGCCCACGCAGGCGCCATGGCAACTGGAAGGTGGAGGAGACGCAGCCCCCGCCTCGGTGCCCCCAGCGCACTAGGAACTCACCGCTCATTTCCTGAGCTCCGCTCGCTGCCAGGCCCCAGCAGGCTGCAATAAGGGGGAACAGGCTCATGGGGAAAGGGCAGGGTCCCCACAAATGCACATCCCCTGGGGGCTTCACGGAGGAGAGGTTTGGGCCCGGGCCTGGATGACGAACTGGCTGGAACTCCGTGATCCCTCCCGTCGGCCTCGGCTGGGCCGGGTCCATCCTTCCCAGGGGCTTTCTGGGCCTGGAGGACTGAACACTGAGCTGGCCAGGTGACAAACGTCACGGCCCACCCCCGGCCATGGGACAGCAGCTCTCATGCCAGCTTCCCTGAGCCCTGCTGCCTTCAGCAGCGTGGGAAATGCCCAAGTCACACCACGTGCTCCCCGGGGCCGGGCGGGCAGCATGAGCCCACGGCTGACTCAGGCCCCTGAGTCTCGCCCACCGGCCCTCATGATGGCACAGGAGCTGCCAGTCGTGCTGGCGCGTCCTAAGGACTGTGCAGGTGAGTGTCAGCCATGGCCGCCCGTTTGGAGCGTTCTTTAGAGGCAGAGGCTGGCAACATGTTAGGGGTCCTGCCTGGCCAGGCGTGGGCTCTGGTGACAATTAGGGTGGAGTGGACGCCATATCCTCAGGGCTCCACATTCAGCTCAGGGCAGCGCAGAGGGTGTGGACCCAGGTCTGCATGCCGAGAACTCCTGGGACCAGGTGATGAGAGGGACTGAGTAAAGGAAAAGAGGTTTCTCACAGGCAGGCTGAGGGGGCTGCCGCTTCTCCGAGCTCGAGGGAAGCCGTGGAGTGGAGGTCAGGGCCGGGAGCCACGGCAGCCTGGGCCAGCGGTCCGGCCACTCCACCAGGTCCGCTGGCGGGTTTGCTGCCGCAGGCTGCCGGCTGCTCCACCAGCATCTGACTCAGGAGGTGCGGGTGGTGCCCAGACTTGGTTCCCAGGTGTCCCGCTGCTGCGTGGAGCATGCAGGATGGTGGGCGCTCCAGTGTTTGGCCCTGAGCCCAGCCCGGCCATAGACTAGGAGGGTGCTTCCTGGAATTCACAAAGGCTCCCACCCTCACCAGGGGCTCCTGTGATGCTGAGATTTGGTTCCTTTCCTGTAAAGCTTGGAATCTCTTTAAAACGCAAATCTTTTAAAGACTGGAGAGGTTGTTTTTTGTTTTTTGTTTTTCTTTTATCAGTGATCCTTTGGTAGATTCAACTTGACAACCTTTATTAAAGTAGAATTTGATACAGAAAAACAGAGCATGAGAGGGAGAGAGCGTGGCAGCTGCTCTGACGGGAAGGAGGGTGCGACGCTGGCTTCACCTGTTCAACACCTGTGGGAGAAGGAGGTGCCGTCCCCTGCCTGAGGCTGTGGACGTGACCGTGGACGGAGGACAGCAGGGTCTCGCGTGGTGGTTTGTTCCACAGCTGGGGTTAAGCTTCCTCTGGGGAATATGATTGGTGCTAGGGCAGGAGAGGGGATGAAAGGACCAAACAGGAAGTGGTTACAGATGAATGAGGGGGGTACTCACAGCTGGGAGACCATTGTAGGAAATGCCAGGAGGCCGGGACACTGATGCATCGAGTGTGGATAATGGCGGCGTCCACGGTTTGGCCAGAGGGTAGAACAATGAAAGATGGTGCTGGTTATCAGGCCGGGCCCAGAATAGGATGAGTGGCTTTGAACAATTTCCTTGGAGTGGACTCCGTTCAGAGTGAAGGACAGACACCTAGGGAAAGGTTTTGGGAACAAGAGATGGATGGGATCGGGGCTGAGTTTTACAGGTCACATCGGCAGTGCAGAGGCCGCGAAGGCCGTCCATGCCGGAGCAGACGCCAGCACACCTGCGTGGTCAGTGCCCCCAGCCCTCACCAATGAGCTCGTCTTGACCACCTCTGATGCCCTGGACTCCTTGCTTTTTCCCAAACCCACTAAGATTCCCTCCTTTCTGTCAGACTCACTTCTAAATAGTGTAACCTGCCTCATGCATTTCAGCTCTCAAATGCCACCTCTTCAGACAGGCTTTTGTGGGACTAAGTGCTTAGAAAACTCATCCTTCAGACATCTGGTAATTGGAAGATAGCTTAAGTTGGATGAACTCTCCTGCCACTACAAGTAATAAATTCTAGAGTGTAGATGAAAACACAACCACTTGAAAGCAGTGGAGAGTGACTAAAAACAGGCAGAAACTGGGTGCAAGCCACAAAAACAGGAAGCCACACAGGACGAGATCTGCAGTTACCCCAGCTTTCTCCTGAGGGTCCCCCAGTCCATGTGATGCAGGAGACATTGCTTAAGGAAGGGGAAGCTGTCTTATTCAGCTGGGGCTTGGTGTCAAAAATCTAGGCTGCTGAAGTGTCTGGCGATTGGGGTGGAAAATCCTGAGACCAGGAACCATGTGGGGGAAGCCCTAAACTCTGCTTCCAAGACCCTCTCCTGTCCTTGGCTGACGACTGATCTGAGCATGCATGAGATGAGCAGCAATCACCCTCCTGGAGGGAGGCTGGTATAGCTGAGTGGGCATTTTAGCATTCCCAGTGTCAGGGAGGCTGTCTGCATTCAAGTCCCATCGTTTTAGATGGATTTGTTAAACACCTCAGGCTTTGGTTGCAACCTCAGAAGACTAGATCCTTAAGTAAAAGGACAGTATTCCAGACTGAAGCTTAACCCAATGGGTTAAGGACAAGACAGAACAACCTTAACAAGCCCAGAGCCAGGACCCACAGGATCAAAGTGACCCACACTGCCTGCCAGCACCAGCTCAGCTCTCTTCTTAGGAAGAACACAGATGTACAATGTGTCGCACAGAGTCACGACTTACTAGACACACAAAAGGAGGAGAACATGACCTATAATCAAGAGGATAAGGGCAATAGAAACAAGCGAACGGTGCCTCAGATGTTGGAATTCACAAAGACTTCAACTAAGTAGGATAAACATTTTAAATAAGATGGATGGCTATAATGGACGAAGAAGTGGGGGATTTCAAAAGAAATAAGGGAAGTCTAAATAGGAACCAATTGCAAATATTAGGTATAAAAATTGCAATATCTGAAATTAAACAAAAAATCATTGAATGGACAATACAAAAAAGGAGTAGTGACTATGAGGAAACATGCTGAATATGGAAACATGCTGATACAGGACCGAAGCGGAAACACAGAAAACAAAGTTTATCAAAAAGGTGAACAAAGCCAGCCATAATTATCAACAGGAAGGTGTTAAGAAGACCGAAAAGGTACAATGGCTGTCCAAAGGAGAGAGAAAATGGGGAAGAAGAATATTTGAAGAAACATTAGACAGAAATGTCTCGATTCGACCAATAGTATGAATCTCCAGTGAAACCCACCATTTCTAAAATGCAGAGACAGGAACTCCTAACATAGAATACAACTTCAGCAAAACTATGATCCCAAAGTGAAGGTGAAATGAGGACATTTTCAGGTAAGTGAGAGCTGTGGGAGGTTGTCCCTGCACTCCTGGGAAGCCAGGAGTGTGTTCTTCCGGCTGATGGGAGATGATGCTGATGGAAAGGCAGACCCTTAGAAAGAAACAAACGACAGCACAGATGGAAAATACGAGGGTGTGTATCAAATACTCCTTCCTTCATTTAAAAATGCTGTTAAGAGACAATTGACTTTTTAAGACAAAAATAATAAAAATGCATGGTGGAGTTTATAATACAGCAAGAGTTATACCAACAGTTGGAAGAAGGATTATGGGAAGGTTCGTCCATGACATGTGAAGTGACGTAGTAGTCACTTAAGGGGAACAGTGACCATTGAAAGATGCATAAGGAAATCCCTGGCAACCACTAAATGAAATACAGAGGTTGAACCCAAAGTCAAGGCAGAGGCAGCCTGAAATACTAAAAAACAACCATGTCAACAAGTCCAGTGGGTGGGTGTTGGGAATCCGCTGGGCAGAGGGAGCAGGGAGCGTCAGCATGACTAAGTGGGAGTGAGCGACTCGCCAAGCTTACGGGAAATGCACTGCAAGGGTACAAACAGGATGCAAGTTCATGAATGCAAAAACATACACGACAAGCAGTGACCCTGAGAAACGCCCTCTCCAATAGTCTCAGCCCAATGTCTTGATGCTCAGCAACACCTGTTTCCGGTCACACACCAGGCTGCCTTCCTCAGTGTCCCTGGTGGTCCAGGGCCGGCCAAAGGAAAGTGGGCTCAAGGGTGAGAGGCACATGACCACCAGGCCCCACGCTGCCCCATGCTCTGTTCCCCTCGGGTTGGCTGGAATGCAGATGACCCTCAAGATAAGGGCACATCTGGAAGGTGACAGACACAGGCTGGAGGAGGTGTGGGCACTGGGGCTGCAGCCCGAAGGAGAAGTGCTGGCCCCGAGCACACACATTCTTCTGCCAGGACGATTGCATGTGAAGTCACAGAGAGCTCTAGTTCGTTTTGTTTTTTTTAAGATTTTTTTGGGGAATCGGGGGAGAGTTCTAGTTTTACGTCTTGCCGTCTGATGAACCGTTGACAATACACTCTATATTTCCTTTAGAGGGCACACCGCTTTCTCAGTGATCAGATTACATCATTGTTCTGTATGCGTTTGTCTATTTGTTTGTTTTCTGTCTTCCCCTAATAGAACAGGTTCCAGGAGGACAGGGACCTGTCTGCTTTGTCTCCCCCAGTGCCCCAGGGCACAGACCAGCCCCTGGCACCTAGCAGGTGCTCATCACACGTCCCTCCCTCTCTTGCTTGTGAGGCCCGGTCGCCATGCACTGGGCCTGGGAGCACTCCTGGAGTACCGGCAGAAACAGAATTCTGAAATTCAGAAGCGGGGACAGCCCCCAAGGGCAAGGCAGCCAATGAGAGGACTTCAATTTTTGATCATTGTCTGTGAATCAACCCTTCTTTATAATGTAGGTGGCCTTTCGACTCCAGGGGGACCCTTGGTGATGTCTACTTCCTGTACAGAGACCGTTAGAGGTGCTGGTTGTGAGTGAAGGAGACACTGAGCTCCCACTTCTGCACCCCTGTCCCTGGAGGCGGGGGCACCAGCGCTGAGCCGGAGGGCAGGCGTGGGGCGAGGGAGGGATGCCCAGCCCAGTCTGTGTGGCCCCAGGCAGCTTCTTTCCTTCTCTGGGCCTCAGTTTCCCCACCCATAACCAGAGGCTCCCTCAGAGGCACAGCAGCTGAGCTGTGCCCCATCCTTGCCACGCAGGCTTGTTCTCCTCGATGGTATTTCATTCCTGTGTCCTTTCCTGCACAGAGAAGATCACTCAGTGTGTCACCACCTTCTAAAATTAATTTAAATCTCATTTGTTCAGCTTACTAAACTTATAACTTCAAAAGTCCAATGATTCCTTAAGCTTTTAAGTTTGACTTGTAAACTTTATGTATAACAGGAAAATTTTAATAACTTCCTTCAAGGAACTTATGAATAATTCTTGTTCCACTCGGTGACTTAGTTAATTTAACAGCTTTAAGCATTTTAATTGCATTTAGAAAATGAATATACTCAAATTTGTGCGGCAGCGTTTCAGTTGTCTGCCTTTCTATGAAACCTTCTGAGGATAAGCTAATTTTCGGAAATCTAGTAACATAAACATGGGATGAACTTAGGAGTTTCTTAACTGCTCCAAAAATGTAAGCACAGCAAGACCTGTGCATCCATCACTAGCTTGTCCCGTTATTCAAGTTCACATTTTCAGCAGGCTTATCGGGTTGTCACTCTAACAGGACCAAATGCTCGTATATAGCCAACACTCAAAATTCCAAAGGGACAGACTCCTTTATGCTAAAATATCAACACTGCGAATTTCAGTGTCCCGAGCTGTCTACACTTGATGGGAGGCTCAGTTCCGGAGACAGAAGTCCACACCGCAGGCAGGCCGACTGTCACAAACATCAAGGCCCAGTCACCGTCCCTAAGCCACCCCCTCGTGCGACTCCCCCACTGAGAGCGTTTCATTCCAGGACCTGAGCCACCCAGGGCTCCTTGTTTCCCCTGAGCGGTTCCTGATGTGTATGAGGTAAGCGTGTTAATGAACTTGTTGTTTTCCGCCTGTTACTCTCATGTTACAGGACTCTGCTAAGAACTCGGAGGGCACAGGGGCAATTTCTTGTCCTCCCTCTGATGATGGAAAGGTCACATTCTCAGGCCCACGGACCCTAGGGACACTGAAGGGAACAGATGGGACCTTGATCCTTGTGTGGTTTCGTTTGATGTGGGGTCGGGATTCTAATGTGGCACTGGACGGGGTGCTGTGGGTGGGCGGGCGTGGGGGCCAGACCTGCTGTCTCTGCCTCTAACTGGACTTAACCCCAGGTGAGAGCTCCCTCCAGGACTTAGCAATTCACTGGGGTGTGGAAAAGGCTTTGAGACGCCCGGTCCACCTGGTCCACTTGGTCCGTCCCTGGCTGGGGTAGGTGTCAAATGGTGCCAAGGGCAATTTAGTGCCACCTCTGCCACTGCTCTACCCAGCCTGAAGCTGCTACAGCTTAGGTCACAGTCTGGCCTCATTGCAGTACTGTCTGGACTGGCATTTGGCAGTGTCCCAGGGCGCCAACCCCTAGCCGTCCTGGCCTGGCCTGCACATCCTCCCCCATGTCACATCCACTGGAATCAGAAGCCACCCCCATGCCCACCTCCAGGCATTCTCTTCTCCTCTCCCTCGCCTCTAACTGCCCTAGGCCCCCAGGGGAAGTCTCTACCTGTAGATCTGAACCTATTGTCTGCAAGTGACCTCAGAGGGGCCCCACCCATCCTCCCTGCCATTCTGGGAAGGCCTCAAGGGGGTTGTCCACAGGGCTGGATAAGGAGGGAGCCGGCTTGGGCTTCAAAGACACAAACAGGCAGGCAGCCCTTTCCCACACTGGGCCTTGGGGCATCTTCTTGCTGGGAAGCAAGTGTCCCAGCTGAGGGGAAGTGGGGCTCGTTACAGCGGAAGCTCATTAGCTAGGCTGCTCCTTAAGGAGGGTGTGGGGTCATCCTCAGAGGCGTCTCCACCTTCAGCTGACGCCACCAGCTCAGGGGAGAAAGTGGCCATCCCCACGTCTGTCTGTCCCCACCGGGTGACAAGTGGAGTCAGAGGCTGGGGTGGACACAGCCCTATAAGACAAGAAGCTCCTTGGCAACTAGGACCAGCATGATGGAGCCGAGCAGAGCGGCAGTGCCCATGCGGCCCGTCGTCCTGGCCACTGTCTTCCTGTGCATTTCAGCCTCGACTCCTGACACCTGCCCAGGTGAGTCAGACGCCAGGTGAGTAGGACCTGAAAATGGTCTGAGAGCTGAACACCCGCACTCACTGACAACCTACTGTGTGCCAGGCCCGGGCCAAGTCCTTCTCCAGCAATCTTTTCTTGTTCTTGAGACAGTGTGTTTTCAGCGCCGTCTGCAGGGGGCCCCTCTCAGATCCTCCGTGGAGAGACGAGCATCAGGGCCCCACGGCACAGGCTGTGTGAGGAGGCAGAACCCATGGAGGTGCCCCCCGGGCCAGATTTTGTCATTATCACAGGCACTAAGAAATGGGCCCAGAGTTCCCACCCACGCTGTGGGACTTCCAGACTCTGGGGACAGGCAGATCCCACTGTGTCCCTGGGGAGAGAGCAAGGGTGACATTGTCCCGAGGGCCTCAGACCCCTGTCCCTTGCCCGTCGGCTCTCACACCTGGTCCACCCCTCCCACCCCGGGAGTCCCTGGATCCAGTGCTTCTCGGCCTCCCTGGAGGAAACAGCTGCGACCCAGGACCAGAGTCACCCTGAGGGGCCTCTGTGAGCTGCTGTCACTACCTGGTTCAAGTGGGCCCGACGGGGGGACTCACTTCCACCAAGTCACTGTGGAGAAGGGCCTGAGTCCGGAAGGAAACAGACACCGGGGCCCCTCACTGGTAACATTGTGGGGATAGTTTTCTTCCCTAAATGTGTCTTATTTCTAAACATCCAAAATTACCAAATATTCTTTTCTAATGAGCAAAAATTAAGGAAATGTGAAACTGAAGTCTACATTGGTTCCGACCAGTGAGGATTGAATAAGCACAGACGGCGGTGGCCCGGGCCCCCAAGGAGGGCACTGCGTGTCTCCGGGTTCGCGAAGCTCTCTCTTAGGGGGGTGTTTCGCTTTCATAGTCACACACTGACACTCTGAGAAATCAGTGAATCTCTGGTCCCGGTTCTGCCGGACGGAGCTTGTTCTGGGCCCTTGGATCAAACACGTCCCCTCTCCAGGGACCTACACGGACCCCTTCCAGCTCAGGAAGTCCGTGGTCACATGTCCAAGGAATGGAGGTGACAACACTACGGTGACCCGAATTCCCAAGTGCCTTATAAATATTTACTGTTATTATTTATTGAAAGTAACCACTGTTTATGAAGTTCTTTCTATGCCATGATTTATACTAAGATTTTAAAAAGGTGCATCGTCCAGTGTAATCCCCCCACAGCCTCATGCCTGTCCCCACTGGCAGCCCAGGGGACAGAGCCCACAGGGGCTGAGTGACTTACCTGAGTACACACAGCACTGAGGAGCTGGGCTCCCCACGGGCAGGGTGGACTCCAAGGCCAGGGCTCTGCCTGAGTCACTCCCCACCGCCAGTGTCCCCCAGAGGCAGGAAAACCTCACTTCCAGGCTGACCCTCCATTCGGCCACAGCCATCTGCCCGGGCCTGAGGTCACCTCGGCAGCCTGTCGCCGGCTGTGCAGGGCCCTCAGGTCAGCGCACTGACTGGCCCTTTGTCTCTCTGCAGAGGTGACGGTGCTGGGTCTGGAGGGATCCAACAAGCTCTCCATTCTCCGGGGCTGCCCAGGGCTGCCCGGGGCCGCAGGCTCCAAGGGAGAGGCGGGTGTCGCAGGAGGGAGAGGTACGTACGTGCTGGGGGAGGGCGGCCCTGAGCTCTTTCTGTGTTAGCCCCTATTAGAGCTGGGCAGTGGCCCGGGGGTCTCCTGGGGAGCTTGGGTCTTGCCCTGCTCGGACCCGGCGTCCACCCAGGGGTCTGGAACTCCCTTAGGAGGGGCCAGTCTCGTAAGTGTTTTCTGAGCTCACTTTGGGGCCTGCTTCCTGGGTCTTGATCCAATCCCCTGATGAGCTCTGTGTGCGTGTGTGTGGACAGAACACGCGGTTTCTTGTGTTGACCCACGCTGCTATACGTGGACACGGCAGGACTAGCTCTGTGTCCCTCTGTAGTGTCACCTGAGCTCTGGGGCTGGAAGTTTCCAGGCACAGACTTCCGATGGGGACACTGCAGCCTGGAAATGAGGAAAAGTCCTCAGGTTCCCTTGGTGTGGGGCGGAGCGGGGGCTCGGACCCCCAGTTCTCGGGAGGAGCCCCTGGTCTCCATCCTGGCATCTGAGTGGACAGGGCCCTGTGAGGGCTGGGGTCCAGGTACCCTCCCACTAGTTCCAGAGAGTCCAACCCGGGGACGCCACGGCCACAAGGATAACCAGGAGCAGCGATTCCCAGCGTGGGCTTTCGGGTCCCGGGTCTGGGAGCTGGGCTCAGTGATGTGTGTTGCAATCTGCAGGAGAACGAGGTCCCTCCGGAGTCCCTGGGAAAGCAGGACCCCCCGGACCCAAAGGTAACACCCTGATGAAGAGTGGAGACCCCCAGCGCTGGTCATGGAGAGCGAGGAGAGGGCATTTCTGGGCTGTCACACGTGTCATTTCTAGGGAGCCACACCCTGCCCCAGTGGGGACACTCAGCTCCACCTGGGCAGGGTGCATGTCAGAGCCCCTGGGGGGGCAGGGCAGGACCCTGCCACAGCCCAGCACGGACTGCTGGCCCTGAAGGACAGCTGGGGGTCTGTCCGCCCCGCCAGCTGTCCCCCTGCCCCAACCTCACTCCAGCCGTGGGAGGGCCTTGGGACAAGACAAGCCCTTCTCTGGATGACAAGTGTCCGGCATGAGCTGTGTCATCTCCCCGCACGGGCTGTGCTGACCCTTCTCTCTCCATAGGAGACCCAGGGGAGAAGGGCGCGCGCAGAGAGAAAGGTAAGCCCGTCCCGCCATCCTGAGGGGGTGACACTGAGCGGAAGGAGTGCCGGTGTTTGGAGCATGGGCCCTGGGTGGAGACAGCCCCTCCCTCTACAGGAGGGGTTATGGAGGGGGCGCTCCTGTCCCGGCCCCGGACCCCTGAGCAGACAGCCCTATGCTGCCCCCTCCTGGGTTCTGTCCCTGGGGCTGCTGTGAATTTGGGCAATGCTTAAAAATGCAAAGCCGGCCAAGAGTGGCCGGACATTAATGACAAGCTCTGGTCAGAGATGTGTAAATGTAGAATATATGCCTTTAGATGTATGAATGTATACCGGAACTATGTTCAGCAGTATTACATGTTTATATGTTATATATGCTCACGCATATAATTGAACAAATATAAAATACACTCTGATATATTTTCTTGCAAAATATTCCAAAAGCTCAGAGGCACGTGCTTGCAAATCCCCCCTTCCTTTACCCTGAGGAGGGTCACACTCCAGAAGCCCAGGTCCCATCAGACATTGTGTCGAAATGGATGAAATCCCCACATGGCGGCCCCATCCCATGGCCATCAAGTAGGCAGGCGGTTCCGGAGACGAGGGGGGCTCAGGGGGACCCCGCAGAGGTGGCCCCCTCTCTTTGGCACTGGGCAGCTGAAGGGCGTGGCCAGTTAATAAAGACTCGGTGAGTTGGTTTCCCCCAGGAGTGCAGGAGAGGCCACGTCCCCAGGTAGCCAGGGCAGGGTGGGCTTCTCTGGGAGGCAGGAACCACCGTCATGTTGGAAAGATCTAGGAGGTGCCTCTGTCTTCTGCTCAGCACTTGCGGACAAGCGCCTGAAGGTCCCGCTTTAACGTGTGTTTGCCTGTGTGTCCCCATCTGCAGGCGAGCCTTGGGAGCCTGATCAATGTCACACAGGTGGGTGACGGGCCCCGGTGTGGTCCGGCCGACCCACAGGCTCTGTCTGTCCCTTCCTGTCCATTAGCCAGTTACAGCGGCCAGCACTCAGCCCGGACACCTGTCAGCTGCCCTCAGGAGGACCAGAATGACATTCCTGGTCTCAGGCCCTGCAAATATTAGCATGTACCCCAAAGGCCCAGGGTTCGGGGACCAAGGTGGGGGCAGCCCTGGGAGGCGGGGAGGGCCAGCACACTGGGCGTGGCCAGCACAGCTTGGTGGCCCTGGGTTGGGGTGCTCTGTCCCAGGCCTCGGAGGTCTCCGCTGCCCATACACGCGCCTGCTCTCCGTGCTCCCCCTCCTGCGCCCCCAGCCTCCGCCCTGCCCGTGGCACCCTGTCATCTGATTCCCACATCCGTTCCCAGGGCCTCGGAACTGCAAGGAACTGCTCACCAGGGGACACCCTCTGAGCGGCTGGCATACCATCTACCTGCCCGACTGCCGGCCCCTGACTGTGCTGTGTGACATGGACACGGACGGTGGGGGCTGGACTGTGAGTGTCCAGGTGGCGGGGACGGCTGTGTGGTCCTCGGGCAGAGGTGGCTGTCCTGGGAATCTCACAGACCAGGTTGTACCTGGTGGGCTCCGTGGCCTTTGTCAAACGCCCACAGCCCTCAGCCTCCCCCCCACTTCACCGAGGACGGGGAGAACCAGAAACGATGGGGGTGGACGCATGTTAGAAGGCTTCCAGGCCGTGGGCGAGGCCCGAAGGGAGCCCACTCCCGCCTGCTTGTGGCTTCGGGCTCGTCGCCTGCCCTCGCAGGGCCTCCACTGCTGCCTGTGTCACACGTGGGCACCTGTCTGACTGCCCTGGGTTGTGACGAGGCCCACATGGCCGTGCTTGGCGCTCGGCCGCGATGCTCTGTGATCTACAGAGCCGCTCCCCCGTGTGCCCCCACCCGTGCCGGCCACAGCAGGTCTGTCTCCCGGGCGCTCGCTCCCCACAGGTGTTCCAGAGAAGGATTGACGGCTCCGTGGACTTCTATCGGGACTGGGCCGCGTACAAGCAGGGCTTTGGCAGTCAGCTGGGAGAGTTCTGGCTGGGGAATGACAACATCCATGCCCTGACCGCCCAGGGTAGGGCCAGTGCCGGGGCTCTGGTGCTTGTGGGGACCCTGACCGGGAACAGGGGATCCCGCCCCTCCGCCACCCTCCACAGGCGGTTAGTCTGAGCCCAGGAAATGTCATGACGGTGATAAGCTAGGACATGTTCTCTTAGAACGTTCGAGTCAGGGGAAGTTGGATTATTAGGATGGAGACCGCTTCCAGTCTCAGAACTAATTGTGTCGGAGGGCAGGAGGGGACAATGGGGCCACCAGGACTTGGGTTAGCCCTTCTCCTTATTCCCGCTGTTGGTCTTTTGTTGAAATTGGGATCTAGCGCCCGCTGCCTGCCCCGGGCCAGGGTGATTGGCAGTTCACACAGCTACATGCCCCCAAGAGAGTCAGGGCTTCCCCCGTTCTCCGTGCCGTAGGATCAGTTCCATGGCTGGTCCTGAAGTTTAACTGCGACATTGTAGTCGCACAACCCACAGCAGCCTTGATGGTACTTGCTCACGGGCCTCCAATTCTTGCAAAAGAAACTGCAGTTTCTGGGGTAGTTTGTGGCTGAACAGCCATTCGTGGGAGAATTTACACTTTCACAGTAGAATAATCCTTCATTCCATCAAATGAACACCTGTGGAACGCCTGTGGCATTTCAGGCTTGGCGTGTGGAAGACAGGGAGGACACTCAGAAATAGGGGGTCCTCACATCAACACGAGATTTCCGACGTTCCCCGTGGAACTTTCCCAGATGCCCCACCTCCCGTGCCTGGAGGCAGAGGGTCCCCGCTGCTGGGACCTTAAAACCTTTCCCCAACAGGAACCAGCGAGCTCCGTGTAGATCTCATGGACTTTGAGGGCAATCGGCAATTTGCCAAGTTCACGTCGTTCAAGATGGCCGACGAGGCGGAGAAGTACAAGCTGGTCCTGGGAGCCTTTGTGGAGGGCAGTGCCGGTGCGTGTCCACGCGGGGCGGTGGCCTGGCCTTCAGAGGGGGATTGGGAAGCAGCGAGAGCCCACTCAGTGTCCTGGCTGTGTCTCCCTGGGCGGTGATTTAACCGCAGTTTCTTCATCCCTAGGTTAGGATGACATGCCTGCCCTAATTGTACCTGAGTATGATGTCACACATGCAGGAGAAAGTCTAAAAAGGGTGGTATTATTATTTATGACCATCATGGATGAAAAGAGGGGAAGGATGAGCATTGAGCACCTTTCTGCAGGTCTCACCACCCAGTCCCTGGTGCCTGCAGCTCTTCCCCACGGAACATATGACTTTCGGGGCAGTGAGTGGCCTTCCTGCTAAGTGACAGGATGCCTGTTAGCTGGCAGGGACAGACCAGATGAGGGGATGCCGAGGCCACCATATCAGCAGAGCCAGTGTGCACTGGGGTCACATGAGTTGCACATGGAATTGTGCAGTGCACAGCACACACAGCTGGACCACTCTGGACCACAGCTAGACCTAGGACCCAAGACCTCATAGACTGTGTGTAACATGCCCCACTGTTTCTTCTGAGCAGGTGATTCCCTGACGTCCCACAACAACTACCCTTTCTCCACCAATGACCAAGATAATGACAGAATTGATCAAAACTGTGCCATGAAGTACCAGGGAGCCTGGTGGTACTATGATTGTCACGTGTCCAACCTCAACGGCCGCTACCTTGGGGGGTCCCACGGGAGCTTTGCAAATGGCATCAACTGGAAGTCGGGGAAAGGGTACAACTACAGCTACAAGCTGTCGGAGATGAAGGTGCGGCCCACCTAGAACGGGCGGGCGGGCGGCCCAGAGTCGAGGCCCAGGTCCCGAGCCTCACCAGGAAGAGAACACGGCATCTGGGTCACTATCCTCATGTGGATGAAGAGCTTCATCCTGCTCCCCGCTTTGGGCAGGGACCCTCCGCCTTGCACCCTCACCGACTCCAAGCCCCTTTTCTCCCATCTGCCAGGATAAGGGTAACTGTCCCCAAGGCCTTGTCACCAGCACACATTGTCAATAAGACATCAGCTCCCTCGATAGGCACACATGGGATGCCGTGGTCACTTGTGCAGGTCACTGGCCATGTGTCCATGTCTGTGTGTCTATCCATGCCTCTCTGTGACTGGGCACTACAGGGAGCTTCTGTGGTCTCAGACAAGAGTCGGCCAACTAAGGCCTGTGTGCTGTGTGCCCTTACAGCCACCCAGTGGCCTCCTGGCTGTCTGGCTGCTTATCTGCTGTCCCCGGCAGCTTTCTGCTGCAGGTAAGGTAGAGCAGTGGAGACAGAGACCCCATGATAGCAGGTCCTAAAATTTTTACTAGCCAGCCCTTTAAGAAAGTGTTTGCTGGGCCGGCCGAGTGGCGCATTGGTTAAGAGCTGGCTTGGGACAAAAGCAGCCCCGGTTCGGATCCCACATATGAGGGCCAGTGACACTGCCCTCTACAACTAACAACAGCTCCACCTGGAGCTGGACTGTGCGAGCCCCAGCGATGGTGTGGACTGCAGCCCCTGCTGCAGTGGGCTGCCATAGGCTACAGTGAGTGGCTAGCAGCCAACATGAGCAGCTGGCAGCCAAGCGTGAGCTGCCAATAGCCGCGGTGAGCGACCATCTAGAGGCCGGTGACCAATCTGCCTCATCTGGGAAGAACGCAATGATGATACCAACATGGGCCAGTGAAGCAACGTCCTCCGCAAACTAGACTGACGAACAAAAAGACAGCAACTTGTCTGTTCCGCTTTCCTAATTCCCCAACGTTGTTCCCCTCCCCCAATTCCCCAATAAAATCTTTAAAAAAAAAGACTGTTTGCTGGGCCAGGCGAGCGGCTCTGTTGGTTAAGAGCTTGTTTAGGAGCATGAGGTCTGAGCAACAGGATCACCAGTTTGATTCCCACATGGGCCAATGAGATGCACCCAAGCTGAACTGCTCCTGAGCTGCCAACAGGGGGCAGGATGGCTCAGCTGGTGAGAGCACGTGCTCCTAACAACAAGGTTGCCTGTTCAACTCCTGCATGGGACGGTGGTTACACCCACCTGCAACTAAGACTGAACTGGGCACCTTGAGCTGAGCTGCTGCCCGGATGGCTCAGTGGATAGGGTGTGCGCTCTTAACAATAAGGCTGCTGGTTCCACTCCCGCATGGGATGGGGGCTACGCCCACCTGCAACTAAGATTGAACACAGCACCTTGAGCTTAGAGGCCACGAACTACCCACTGGCAGCCGGAAGGCGACTGGACTTGGAGCTGAGCTAGCTACACCCTCCACAACTAAGATTGAAGGACAACAACTTGGCTGGTCCCCTCCCAGAATTATGCAATTAAAAAAAAAAAGGTAAGCTTTAACTCAATTTTAAAAGAATAGAAAAAAAAATTAACTAAAAAGAAAGAAAGTGTTTGCTGACCCCTGGCTCAGCCATGGCACGGTGTCCAGGCTCCAGGCTTCTGGTGGCCCCAGCTCTGCCCACCACTCCACACACCCACGCTCCTGGGTTCCCCTGCAGGACACCTTCAGACACAATATAAAAGGGGATTGAATGCCTGCAAACCCCTCACCTCAAATAAAAGTAAAACGCAATACGGCAGTAAAACGCTGCCCTGAGCACCCAGGAAACTGGAAGGACCATGCTTTGCTCTGAATGTCCAGTGCGAAGCTGCCCCACAGCCGAGCGCGACGTGCGAGATGGAGAAACACCCCTCTCGCCGGGCCGGCATCAGCCTGGGGACTCCTGTCTGCTGAGGAGGGTGCCCGGCCCTCTCCCCCTGAGCGAAATGCCACTGCCTGGTCAGCCTGTCCTGGCATTGGCCATACCTAACCCTTGTGTGGCTGCTTGGGTCCTCTAGACTGCTGTTTGGGTTCACCAGACTGCTCTAGTCCCATGGCTAATGAAGACAGATGAGCCTGGGCCGCCCCCCAGGGGGCAAGCAGGGCGAGTGGGTCTACACTGAGAAGGCGCGCCCGATCTGTCCGGGGAGGGGCCTTGCCCAACAGCATTGGACAAACAGTCCCCGTGGGGGCCATTTTCCCTCTGGCTGGGTGGACTTCCACATGTGGGGTGTTGACAGAGGCTGTGCGCACCCCTTGCTGGACTGACCCCGGCCCCCCTGTGCAGTCTTCCAGGGGAGAGCCCCAGACCCTGGGCCACCCACGGCACTGCCGCACAGGGCCACACTGCGTACTGAGGTTGCTGCCAATGCCCACGCCGCCTTATACAGAAGCTGCTGTCCGAAGAGTAGCCCTGGGCAGCGAGTCTAACATCAGTGGGCCTGGCCTGGCAGCCAGTGGGCGGGCAGAGGGCCAAGGACTTTTGTCAGGGCAAGTGTTACCTTCAATAGCTTGAAGGCTGGTCCCTGAGGCATCCTTTGGGAAGTAGGGCTTCGGTGGTGTGGGTTTATCTGCCTGGGCTGGCTGCCCGACCAGGAGTTAAAAGGCACAGAAGGGCCTGGGGAGACCGAGTCCCGTGCAGGTGGACATAAGGGCGTGAAGAGTGCGGGATCATGAGTCTGGCAGGGTAAGAACCATCCTGAGCAGTTCTAGGCCCCCGACAGCAGGAGGTGGGTGTTTTCAAAGTGACGGAGTAACAAAGGCCCACAGTGACCCGCCTTGTAGGTAACAGTCCTTTCTGCCCAAGCCGGAAAGCTGGCAGCCAGCCTCCCTAAAGGAGAGATGGCAGGCGTGGAGAGGAAGTAGCAAGACATTCGATGGGAGAGGCATCTCGGGGAGAGGAGCGAGGAGCCGGACCGCAGAGGGGCTGGTTTTCAGGCCACTGCAGCACTGACCTACCCTCCCAGGCCCCGTCTCGGGCCAGGACCTGGGCAAGAACATGTTTCTTTCTTACGCCCTGAGATGTGAAGGTTTTGTTGCAACCGCTGGCTTTCTATAGGTCACTTACTTTTACAAAGAGGCGGCCTCGGCCAGAGCCGGGTGCAGATAGGAGAGAGGACACCTGTGTCCTTATCCTAAAAGCCACTCTGGGCGTTGAGCCAACTTTGCCTCCTGTCGATTTCTTCAGCCACATTCGAGCTGCTTAATTTGGTTGTCATTGTCACAGTGACTAATCAGCCATATGGGTGGGGGGCGGCCAATTATCTGATTCTTGGAGCATCACAGGAGACTGGAAGCCCCACCGCCCACCCCAATATGTGGCAGAAGTCCCTGCCAGGAAGCCATGAGAGCCAGGAACCATCTGGAAATTTTCATCCATGACAAAGTAGCAAATACGGCCCTGGCAGAGTCCTGCACCACCCATGGCAACCCCTTGTGGTCACGCTCTCACTGAGGACAGGCTGCCCTGGCAGGAGGGGCGCTGACCGAGAGGACAAAGACCTGAGCTAGCTCACCTCTTTCATTTCTGCCCCCAAATGCCAGCGGGTAGCAGTTCTAACTAACTGCCACTGAGTTTTGCTGATTTGACTTTGGGGAAGCATTTGTGTTTAGAAAAGACCCTTCCTAAGTGTACTTTGCTTTTCAAAATTCATGTTTGGCTTCTGAAAGCTACAAGTTCCAAAGCTCAGCTTTTCCTAATCTTTTCAGTGTGGCTCACCGATCTTGGTTTTCTATCCACAAGACCTACAAATCTTAACAGTCAGCTTTTAAGGGCCTTTGAAGATTGTACATTTCATTTGTTAAGTACCCTCGACACTTTAAATTGCAATAATAATCGGAATATATTCAAATTCCTTCTTAGGCATTTCAATTGCCTCCTGCACAAAACCTTCTCGGTACTAATACATTTTTAGAAATCTAGTAATTTCTCTTGGAGGTTCAATGGGCCCAGTCAGCCACATATTCCAATACTGGGCATAAGTGCACAGGTCGCCCAGGTAACAGGACAAGACCAAGTCCATGACACAGTTACAATGGGATTTGTGGGGCTTTCCTTATAGTAGGCCAGTTTCTTTCAACATTATCAGAATACGAAATATTAAGCATGTTCCAGGTTCTCTACCGCAGAAGTCATAATTCTACGACTTTTGTTCTATGAACCATTTCTGGCTTACTTCCTGGGTTTATAAGATGCTTATCTCCTAAGGAAGAAAAGTAGCACCCCAATCAACAGACTTGACCTCCGCCCTGAGGCTGTGTCCAGGTCCTGGGGAAGCGGGTCAGCCCCGGGTGGCCCGCAGGGAGGTCCCCTCACAGCTACTGAGTCAACGATCCTGGAGGTCAGGACGAGATGCACACATAGCCCACATTCCTGGACCTGCTCTCTTGAAAAATCGTGGTAACTCGTGAATGTAGCATGTACACAAAAGTGCACAAGTGAAAAGTGCAGCGTAAGGAGTTTTCGTCACTGTGCAGCCACTACGCTTGTGACCGCCATCCAGGAGTAGGAATAGCACGCTGCCAGCAAGCACCCTGAAGGCCTGGCTGTGTCCTTTCCCTGTCACACCCCATCCGCCCCCAAATGCAGCCACTCCCTTCTTTTCCTTGTATATATTTACAGGTACTAAATACTACCGGTCGTTTTTACTTTTGAAAACCACTCTGTATGAAGTGAGGTCAGGAGGGCACACACCCTGGAACCTGGCGTCCTTTGTTCCCCCGCCCTGTGTGTGGTGGCCGCGTGTCATTTGTGTTGCCTTGTGGAGTGCCATGGCCTGGGCATCCCACCCAGCCTCTTCCTGACAGCCTTTGGGTGGATGTCGGCGCGTAGCTGTCGTGGGTTGTCGGGCCGCCGATATTCCAGGCCGTGCCCCCTGCGCACACGGCAGGAAGCGGAAATGCCGGGTTGTGGGAGTGTCTCTCCTCCTACTAGTTAATCCCAAACTATTTTCCAAGTTGGTAGCACTGACTCATGTTGCCACATGGGACCCCGGACAGTGTCACCGACACCTGGTGTTACCATTGTCGCCTTTCAGGTGAGTGTGTCATAGTGTCTCATTTTGGTTATAATTTGCATTTCCCTGAGAACTAATAAAATAGAGAAACTTTTTATCAATATGGTGGTCCTGCTGAATGTCATCTTTTGTGAAGGGTCTATAAAAATCCCCTACCTACTTTTTACTGAGCTATTATAATTTTTTTAATTGATCTGTTGGAGTTCTTTAAATATTCTGGATATGAGGCTATACTTTAAAAGAAACATAGATTGTAGTAGGCAGAATAATATTCTGTCAAAGATTTCCTGCCCTGATCCCCAGAACTGGTGACTATGTCCCCTGACGTGGCAGGTGTGATTAAATAGAGGGTCTTGAGATGGGAGACAACCTTGGATTACCAGGTGCCCAAGCTAATCCACTAGCCCTTCTAAGCAGCAGCCGTTCCTGGCTCTACTCAGAGCCAGATGTGACACAGCAGCAGGCTCACAGCTGATGTGGCTTTGAAGCGGCAGGAAGGGGCCGCGAGCCAAGCAATGTACGTGGCCTTGGAGCTGGTAAAGACAAGAACCCACCTGGTCCCCTAGAGCCGCCAGGAGCCAGCCCTGCGGACAGCTTGCTTGCAGCCCACTGATGCCCGCGTTGGACTGCCAACTTTTTAGTAGCACATTTTGGTTCTTCTAAGGCTCTGACTTTGTGGTGACACGTGTGGCAGCAGCAGGAAACTCATGCACGATGTTTGCCAGCGACTCGGTCCCTCCACAGCCTTCCTTTCACCCTCTCAGGTCCTTCGGTAACAGAAGGTCCTGACTTTACGGCGGCCAAACGTGGGGCTTCTGAAGTCCTGGTGAAGCGATGTCCCCTGGCCCGAGAGGCTGGGCCCTGCCCCGTCTCCCCTGTGAGGCTGTGTTGCGTGAGGCTGGCCTGATGCTGCGTTTTGGGTGTGGACGGCCAGCCGAGCCCACGTTGCTGAGAGCACAGCTGCACCTTTCTCCCGGATTGGTGCTGGGACTTTCAGCTGCTCTAGGGGACAGCTGGCCCAAAGCATCCGCCCTGCCCTGACAGGCAACAGAAATGTCCCCATTTCACTTTTCCCCTTTTTTATGAGAGTTTTCTAGGCTCGCCGTGACCTTTTTAAAGCTGTGTGAAGATGCTATGAGTCAGGAGGGGAAGCAGGAGACTGGGGTGAGGGAGAGCATTGATGGAGGAGGCGCCAGGCTGGGGCCAGCCGTCCTAGAAAGCCACTTACCCCCCCACCCCGATGACAGTGACTTCATCTGGTACTTGGGCCCCTGACTTAGCAAGTGAAGAAGCACATGCCGTCGAGTCCTATGGACAAGTGCGCAGAACGGCTGGTGTTCAAGACACGCAAATTAAAACCGGGAAAAAAAACACATGAACCTTGTCTGTTGCAAAGCAAACAATTTTATAAGCAGAATTCTTCCTTCTAGTGCAGCTCATGAGGCGCATGCATGCGTTGGGTCACCCCGATGGGAGAGAAGGGGCTCTGATTCGGGCTTTTCGGAACTGGAGGCAGAGGGGCAGTGGGGTGCTGCCAGCGCTGTCCTAGGCTGGGCACGCAGAGCGGAGCTGCCTGGTGCCACCATGTGGGTGGGTTCCAAGCAGCTGGGTGGGACAGGCCGCCCACCCGCCCGCCCATTCTAGGTGGGCCGCACCTTCATCTCCGACAGCTTGTAGCTGTAGTTGTACCCTTTCCCCGACTTCCAGTCGATGCCATCTGCGTTGCTCTCATGGGGCCCCCCGAAGTAGCGGCCGTTGAGGTTGCACACGTGACAATTGTAGCACCGCCAGGCTCCCTTGTATTGCTCAGCACAGCTGGAGGAACTATGGTCGTTGTCTCCGTCTTTGGTGAAGAACTGGTTTCTGTGCATCGTCAGGGAGTCACCTGCTCAGGACACAACACGGTGCTGTTTGTGCTGGAAAAGGCCCTGCTGCCAGGAGCCCCGCCACCTGGGCCGGCCGGCCTGCCGTGCCACTCAGTGTCCCCTCACTTTACAGGTCCATCAGCTCAGCTCCAAAGGCGGGGGATCCTGCCTAGGCCCTGGGGGCCTCGGGAGCAGAAGGCACCCACCCGATCCGCCTCCGGGCCCAGGAACTCCTCCCCCAGCATCGGCTGTTTCCTCCCAGCTCCCCAGCACTGTCAGGACGTCAGGACTCTGTTCTCTGCCAGGGATGCCCTGCCTCCCGTCGCCTGTGCTTCTCTGGGCTCCATCCCCTCCCCGGCTGCCCTGGTCCTCCCTGGCAGGGACAGCACGGGCCTCGTCAGGGCCCTGCTCCACCTTCAGCCCTGGGCACGAGGCTCCCCCTGGCTCCCGCAGCCCCCGGAGCATCAGCTTTCCCGCCTGCAAAGTGGGGACGATGGGCCCTGACCCTGTTCCTTCCTTGGAAGGCTCAGACGAGGTCATGCATGTCAGACTTGAGACTGGCATTATCAAGGTCCCCCAGGAGTGCCGCGCCCTCTGCAGCTCTGGGTTCAGCATAGTTAGGGTGTCGGCGCCCTTCATGACGACTGCACACTGGGGATCCCAAAAGGGACGCTCTGCAAGAAATGCCTGCCCACATCATGTGACCATTCTTTTGGGAAAGAATGTCCCACAGGGCTCATGTTCCGTGGAACACAATTTGGTTCCAGGCCTCAGCATGGACGAGGGCCAGGAACCTCAGGTTCCATCACACACAGCTCACTGTTCTGCAGTCCACTCACAGCCTGGGGCACTCACTGATGAAGTCACTGGTCCCACGCCACAGAGACCTGGGTATCACCGTCTGCATTCACAGAGGGAGAGGCCGGGACCCAGTGGGGGGCGGCCCCCAGCCCAGGGAGACACAGCCAGGACACCGAGTGGGCTCTCGCTGCTTCCCAATCCCCCTCTGAAGGCCAGGCCACCGCCCCGCGTGGACACGCACCGGCACTGCCCTCCACAAAGGCTCCCAGGACCAGCTGGTACTTCTCCGCCTCGTCTGCCATCTTGAACGACGTGAACTTGGCAAATTGCCGATTGCCCTCAAAGGCCACGAGTCTACACGGAGCTCACTGGTTCCTGTCGGGGAAAGGTTTTACGGTCCCAGCAGCAGAGGCCCTCTGCCTCCAGAATTGGGGTAAGTTTTAGGGACTATCTGGACTTGGCATCCAATGAGAAGTCCCCTCAAGCTCATACATAAAGTCCTGGTTATTGAGGGGCTGTGGAAACCCACTGCTAGGGGTCCTCCTGCCAAACCCGGAATTCCTCTCCTCAGCGTCGCTGGAGGCACACACGTTGCCCTACTCCCGAGCCTGCGTTTTCCTGGAGTGGGGTGTGGAGCTCCTCACAGCCCAGTGCGGGAAACGCTTCCAGCCCTCCTTCCTCTGGGCGCGATGCTTTAGGACACGCTCATGGGCTACTGGGGCAAGAAGGGGACGGGCAGCTCTGCAGCGTCCCAAGGAGCAGCGCCACACGGATGCTCCGGCGGGAGGGCCAGAGAAGGAAGACGCTGCCCTCACTCCACATCCAGGTCACGGAGGACTGGCCCGCCTGGGGCTGGCAGGACGGGAGACAGGAGTCACCGCCCCTGAGCCGGCCATTTCAGGGAAGGAAATTAGTACAAGGTGCGGTGCGGGCTGGGCGTTGGGCCTACTCTGGTGACCTTGGTGCCCCTCCAACTTGGGTTCTAGGATGCCAGTGACTCGTGATTGCATGCAGTCTTCACCTCAAAGTTCTGACATTCTCTGAGCCTAATGTTCCTGGCCAGCCAGGCAATCCTACTTCTGGGCTCAGACTAACCGCCTGTGGAGGGTGGCGGAGGGGCGGGATCCCCTGTTCCCGGTCAGGGTCCCCACGAGCACCAGAGCCCCGGCACTGGCCCTACCCTGGGCGGTCAGGGCGTGGATGTTGTCATTCCCCAGCCAGAACTCTCCCAGCTGACTGCCAAAGCCCTGCTTGTACGCGGCCCAGTCCCGATAGAAGTCCACGGAGCCGTCAATCCTTCTCTGGAACACCTGTGGGGAGCGAGCGCCCGGGAGACAGACCTGCTGTGGCCGGCACGGGTGGGGGCACACGGGGGAGCGGCTCTGTAGATCACAGAGCATCGCGGCCGAGCGCCAAGCACGGCCATGTGGGCCTCGTCACAACCCAGGGCAGTCAGACAGGTGCCCACGTGTGACATAGGCAGCAGTGGAGGCCCTGCGAGGGCAGGCGACGAGCCCGAAGCCACAAGCAGGCGGGAGTGGGCTCCCTCCGGGCCTTGCCCACAGCCTGGAAGCCTTCTAACATGCGTCCACCCCCATCGTTTCTGGTTCTCCCCGTCCTCGGTGAAGTGGGGGGGAGGCTGAGGGCTGTGGGCGTTTGACAAAGGCCACGGAGCCCACCAGGTACAACCTGGTCTGTGAGATTCCCAGGACAGCCACCTCTGCCCGAGGACCACACAGCCGTCCCCGCCACCTGGACACTCACAGTCCAGCCCCCACCGTCCGTGTCCATGTCACACAGCACAGTCAGGGGCCGGCAGTCGGGCAGGTAGATGGTATGCCAGCCGCTCAGAGGGTGTCCCCTGGTGATCAGTTCCTTGCAGTTCCGAGGCCCTGGGAACGGATGTGGGAATCAGATGACAGGGTGCCACGGGCAGGGCGGAGGCTGGGGGCGCAGGAGGGGGAGCACGGAGAGCAGGCGCGTGTATGGGCAGCGGAGACCTCCGAGGCCTGGGACAGAGCACCCCAACCCAGGGCCACCAAGCTGTGCTGGCCACGCCCAGTGTGCTGGCCCTCCCCGCCTCCCAGGGCTGCCCCCACCTTGGTCCCCGAACCCTGGGCCTTTGGGGTACACGCTAATATTTGCAGGGCCTGAGACCAGGAATGTCATTCTGGTCCTCCTGAGGGCAGTTGACAGGTGTCCGGGCTGAGTGCTGGCCGCTGTAATTGGCTAATGGACAGGAAGGGACAGACAGAGCCTGTGGGTCGGCCGGACCACACCGGGGCCCGTCACCCACCTGTGTGACATTGATCAGGCTCCCAAAGCTCGCCTGCAGATGGGGACACACAGGCAAACACACGTTAAAGCGGGACCTTCAGGCGCTTGTCCGCAAGTGCTGAGCAGAAGACAGAGGCACCTCCTAGATCTTTCCAACATGATGGTGGTTCCTGCCTCCCAGAGAAGCCCACCCTGCCCTGGCTACCTGGGGACGTGGCCTCTCCTGCACTCCTGGGGGAAACCAACTCACTGAGTCTTTATTAACTGGCCACGCCCTTCAGCTTCCCAGTGCCAAAGAGAGGGGGCCACCTCTGCGGGGTCCCCCTGAGCCCCCCTCGTCTCCGGAACCGCCTGCCTACTTGATGGCCATGGGATGGGGCTGCCATGTGGGGATTTCATCCATTTCGACACAATGTCTGATGGGACCTGGGCTTCTGGAGTGTGACCCTCCTCAGGGTAAAGGAAGGGGGGATTTGCAAGCACGTGCCTCTGAGCTTTTGGAATATTTTGCAAGAAAATATATCAGAGTGTATTTTATGTTTGTTCAATTATATGCGTGAGCATATATAACATATAAACATGTAATACTGCTGAACATAGTTCCGGTATACATTCATACATCTAAAGGCATATATTCTACATTTACACATCTCTGACCAGAGCTTGTCATTAATGTCCGGCCACTCTTGGCCGGCTTTGCATTTTTAAGCATTGCCCAAATTCACAGCAGCCCCAGGGACAGAACCCAGGAGGGGGCAGCATAGGGCTGTCTGCTCAGGGGTCCGGGGCCGGGACAGGAGCGCCCCCTCCATAACCCCTCCTGTAGAGGGAGGGGCTGTCTCCACCCAGGGCCCATGCTCCAAACACCGGCACTCCTTCCGCTCAGTGTCACCCCCTCAGGATGGCGGGACGGGCTTACCTTTCTCTCTGCGCGCGCCCTTCTCCCCTGGGTCTCCTATGGAGAGAGAAGGGTCAGCACAGCCCGTGCGGGGAGATGACACAGCTCATGCCGGACACTTGTCATCCAGAGAAGGGCTTGTCTTGTCCCAAGGCCCTCCCACGGCTGGAGTGAGGTTGGGGCAGGGGGACAGCTGGCGGGGCGGACAGACCCCCAGCTGTCCTTCAGGGCCAGCAGTCCGTGCTGGGCTGTGGCAGGGTCCTGCCCTGCTCCCCCAGGGGCTCTGACATGCACCCCGCCCAGGTGGAGCTGAGTGTCCCCGCTGGGGCAGGGTGTGGCTCCCTAGAAATGACACGTGTGACAGCCCAGAAATGCCCTCTCCTCGCTCTCCATGACTAGCGCTGGGGGTCTCCACTCTTCATCAGGGTGTTACCTTTGGGTCCGGGGGGTCCTGCTTTCCCAGGGACTCCGGAGGGACCTCGTTCTCCTGCAGATTCCAATACACATCACTGAGCCCAGCTCCCAGACCCGGGACCCGAAAGCCCACGCTGGGAATCGCTGCTCCTGGTTATCCTTGTGGCCGTGGCGTCCCCGGGTTGGACTCTCTGGAACTAGTGGGAGGGTACCTGGACCCCAGCCCTCACAGGGCCCTGTCCACTCAGATGCCAGGATGGAGACCAGGGGCCTACAGAGTCTGTCTGACTCTCAAGCCTATGATTTGTACCACGGAGCTTCACAACAGGACCCAACTCTGTCACTGGAAGGAGGGAGGTGGGCTTCCCGGAGAGGCTCCCTAAGATTCCCAGGGGCCCCCACAATTAGTAGGCTGTTGTTAATGCAGATTTCTGGATCCCACACCAGAGAGCGGTTCAGCAGATTTGGGGTTGAAAAGGCAGTGTGGGAGCCAGCCGAGTGACGCATTGGTTAGGAGATGGGTTGGGATGCCAACTCTGAGCAGCGGGACCCCGGTTCGGATCCCATATATGAGGGCCAGTGATGCTGCACCCTCTGCAGCTAAGGTGGTGAATAACAGCTCCACCTGGTTGTCTCTAACAGCTTCACCTCATTGGTCTGGTGGAATTGGCACAGAAGTGCGTGTGTGCGAGCGTGCGTGCGTGCGCGAGCGCACGCACGCGCGCACACCTGCGGCCTTGGATACCCACCCTCCGCCTGGCTTATACTGCGTTGCCAGGGAAATGCTGGGCGGGTGCCCTCCGGCTCCAACAGGCTGCTCACTGAGACCCGGGAGTGCGCAAGTCACCTGGGGTCCCCACTCTCTGTACTGTGCTTACAGAGTTGCCAGGCTGGTGATTGGTTGTCGGGCTGCTCGGCCTGATCTGCGAGCGGCTGATTGGGACAGGCTGAGACTGGGAGTTTTCCTGGGAGTGTTGGGCCATGAGCTGTGTGCCTGCGTGATCCAGCCAGGGCTCTCCTGGTGATCTATCTAATACATCAAAGCAATCCCAGAGCGACAGCTAGAATGGGGAAACAAAGAAACGTGTCACAAGTAAAAGATCAGAAGAAACCTCTAGAAATGGAACTAAATGAAATAGAGGGATCCAACCTTTCAGAGACAGAGTTTAGAACACTGATGATAAGAATGTTTAACAAACTTAGTGAGGACATAAGGAAAGATAGAGAAATCATAAAAAACAACCAGTTAGAACTAAAGAATACAATAACTGAAATGAAGAACACACTCGAGGAAATCAACAGTAAAGTAGATGAAGCAGAGGAGTGGATCAGCGATTTGGAAGACAAAATAGCAGAAATCACCCAGTTGGCACAACAAAAAGACCAAAACAATAT
The DNA here is from genome assembly GCA_033961575.1 of Aselliscus stoliczkanus. NCBI lineage: Eukaryota > Metazoa > Chordata > Mammalia > Chiroptera > Hipposideridae > Aselliscus > Aselliscus stoliczkanus. The sequence goes on along the minus strand of CM066728.1, from coordinate 115,651,532 downwards.
AAAAATAATGAAATAATTATAAATTATAAATAAAAAACAATGAAAATAGTTTAAGAGCCCCATGGGACAAGGTGTACGCAACAACGTCGAATCTTAAGAATACCAGAAGGAGAAGAGAAGAAGCAAGGGGTCGAGAATGTATTTGAAAAAATAATGACTGAAAACTTCCCTACCCTGGCGAAGGAAATCAACATACATGCCCAGGAAGTGCAGAGGGTTCCAAACAAGCTGAATGCAAACAGGTCCACACCAAGACACATCATAGTTAAAATGGCAAAAGTTAAAGACAGAGACAGAATCCTAAAAGCAGCAAGAGAAAGACAGCAGGTTACATAGGAAGGAACTCCTATTAGACTAACAGCTGACTTGTCTACAGAAACTCTGCAGGCCAGAGGGAGTGGCAGGAGATATTCAAAGTGACACAAAATAAAGGCCTACAACCAAGATTGCTCTACCCAGCACGGCTATCACTTAAAATTCAAGGAGAAATAAAGAGCTTCTCAGAAAAGAATAAGCTTAAGGAATTCATTACCACCAAGCCAGCATTGCAAGAAATGTTAAAAGGGCTTTTTTAAACAAAAGAAAGGGGTAAACAAGCTAACCCAGGGAGACCAGGAATACAAATAACAAAATGGCAATCCATATGCACCTATCAATAATCATTTTAAATGTGAATGGGCTAAATGCTCCAATCAAAATACAGAGAGTGGCTGAGTGGATAGGAAAATAGGACACATGTATATGCTGTTTACAGATGGAATAAGATATTTCATGCAAATGGAAATGAGAAAAAAAAAGCTGGAGTAGCAGTACTTATTTTGGACAAAATAGACTTTAAAATGACTACAATAAAAGACAAAGAAGGGCAGTATAACCCTAATAGACATCTATGCACCCAACATAGGAATACCTAATTACATATAACAGATTTTGACAGACATAAAGACAGAAATCAACAGTAACACTATCATAGTAGGGGACTTCAACACCCCATTGTCACCAATGGACAGACCCTTTAGACAGAAAATCAACACAGAAAGAGGGGCCTTAAATGACACTTTAGACCAGCTGGACATTGTTGATAGTTATAGAGCATTTCACCCTGAAAAAATAGAATATACATTCTTCTCAAGTGCACATGGGACATTTTCCATGATAGACCACGTTAGGCCACAAAACAAGTCTCAGTAAATTTAAGAAGATTGAAGTCATATCAAGCAGATATAAAGGAAAACCTGATGGTTCCTGGCTGGGAGGGAATGGGGATGAGGGAGTGGGGAAGGTTTTGGACAGCGTAGGTGGGTGAATACAATGTTGCCGCAGGGATATGGGGGGCATTTCTGGGAATGTAATTGGTAATGTTGTGAAGAGAAATAAGTCAGTTGGAGAAAGACAAACACCATATGATCTCACTTACATGTGGAATGTGAAAAACTGAATGAACGAGCAAAGTAAACATACTCATAGATATAGAGGAAAAACTGAGCGTTGCTAGTTGGGAGGGGTGTGGGATAAGGGGGAAAGGGAAGGGATTAGACAGCATAAATAGACAACTACAATATTGCCACAGGGATATGAAAGACAGTTCGGGGAATATAATAATGTTGTAAAAATTTTGTGGCATGTCAGATAGTCACATGTCTTGTTAGGGAGACCACTTCATGGATGAAGTAGAGGCTTGATCACTGCACTGTACACCTGAAGCTGATATTGTATAATATTGTATGCCAACTGTAACTGAATATGTAGATAGTCATGGGATGTGGAGTATACTGTGGAAGGGAATCAAAGGAATTGTAATGATATGTATGATATGGGGGAGGGGGAGTGGGGTGGCGAACAGGGGTAGAGGGGTTGTCACTTTGAGGGGTAAAAAGTATAACTATTGTATTGTGTTGTACACCTGAAACTAATGTAAAAAAAAAATGTTTATTTCACAATAAAAGATTATAAAAAAAATTAAAAAAAAGAGTACGCCACCAGGCCCTCTGAGTGGTCAATAAGTGGGTAGGTACCAGCTTTTGGGGACCAGGACGCTCAGGTCCATCTCACCTGGACAGGTGTCGGCAGCCAGGCTGGCCAGGGTCTGGATGCACAGGAACAGGAGGAGCTGGCCAGCAGGCCCCAGGGCCAGGGCAACCCTGCTCTGCTCCATGTCCTCTGGTCCGTGACCTCCCAGGGCCTCGGAGGACAGGGGAGCCGGGGCCTGTTTCTCAACTCCCAAGGGAACGCCCACTTCCTACAGGCTCTTTAGCTACACCAACTGGGTGTTTCCTTCCTCTGGGCCCCATCGAAACGCCCGCCAAATCAGGCTCCCTTCCGCCAGCAAGGGTGCCCTGCTCCCAAGACCCTCTGCCGGAAACAGTCTCCTTTGTTCATGGCTTAAGGAAGGCCCAGCGTCCGAGCCCCCTTTTCAGTTTCCAGCTGTACCCAAACAACACCCTGAGGCTTTGGCTAGGGCGTAAGGAAGGGTGGGGCAGAATATTTCTGTCCCTCACCTGGTTAACAGAATACTCAGGTCCTCAGCCAATCAATGGGCTCGGGACACGGAGGCAGAGAGAACACTTCAGCACATGCTGGGTACAGAGTCCTATTGACACCAGCCTATTAGGCGGGGTCTCTTATTTGAATGTCACAGGTGGAGAGATGGAGGCCACACAGCTAGTAAGAATCAGACATTGGTGTCAGGTCTACCTAACAGCCCCAGGATCCCCGGAGCTGTTCCTTACACCTGAAAGTGAGGTTATGACTTGTCCCCCCCACACCCCTGAGGCCATGCCCCACATCTTGTCCTATGAATCAAATCACACTCCATCCGAACATGCTGTGGGCACTTTGTGAAGGGGTTCCCAAAGGTGCTCAGAAAAGGGAGAGTAGGGTGGTAACAAGAGCTGGGGTACAGAGGGCGACACTCTTTTGTGGTTTGACATTTCTCTGGGCTAGTGTGTGGGGAGCAGCAGTCTAACCACATTCGGTCCCAAAGTAGGATAGAAATGGGGGAGCCTGACTAGGGGCTTAACCAAAGGGGTGTGTTGGCAAGGGGGACATAGGATCTTACGTCCATCGTGGACACTGCAATGACACTAGATTTTGCATATTTTTGTGAAGTGGCTTCAGCCTGCTGAGAGAGAGGAGGAAATAAGTTGCATTGCCTCAGACACCCCTGAGCCCAGGCAGCCTGTGCCCCATCCCAGGTCTGGGTTTCAGTGCTGCCACCTCGTCCGTCCCGGGGTGGGCTCTGCTTGTGTAGTCAGGACAACCCCTGCCAGTAGTCCACTCTTCTTGGCATTGTCAGTGGAACTATTTCAGGTGAGATGTCAGCAATACAATCAGACATCAATTTAATGTTCCTCAGAGTATGCAGGTCTAAGAATATGAAAACAAAAACGTAGGACTCTATCAAGTTCAAATATCTTACATTTGGGTCAATAGGAGTCGTTTGATCTCTGACAACGCCAGGTTAGGTATTTGGGCCATGGGCCTACCAAAAGGATGAACAGACACATTTGAAATGGGGTTTGCTTGAAGATACGTCCAGGTTAAACATGAAGGAGACGGTGGCTTTGCCACGCTCTTGGGAGCCACAGAAATCTGAAGAAGGGATGCCAATCCTCAAAAGACAGCTGAGCAGCTGAGCAGTTCCCGTGATACTTTTACGGTGTTCAAGGTCAGTGGTTGGGGAGTGGGTCTGGGGATGGGATCCAGACATAAGGACACACCAGAAATAAGCAGTCCTAATGTGGATGGAAAGCTGGTTTTGAGACATCTAATTGTTCCAGAAAAAATCTCAAGTCCTGAAATTCTATTAAGTTTTCCCAGACTGCCAGTGCCCTCGGTCTAGCAAGGTCTTCTCCGAGGGAGACTCATATCGTCACACTGATGGCCTGGAGGGCACCTTGCTCCGTGTGGGACCTCAGCCCTCTGCCTGCAGGCTGGACCAATGACAGCGGAGAGTGGAGCTGAGTGACTCCACTCAGGCTTCCACATCCACTGGGGACAGGATTTTTAGAGACGCTGACAAAAGGCCCTGAAGGACGGCAAGGAGCTGGGCCCACGCCTTTAAGGACAGTTTCGAGGGCAGAGAGGGGAGGCCGGCGGGGTGAGGGCCCTGAGAACCACCACTGGGCATGTGCGGTCAGCCCACGGGAACCTTTCTTTGGACGGGCCTCAGACCAGCTCCTGTGCCCGGAGGGAGCGGTGTCACCACCCCTGGAAATCATTGTGACTTGAAGGGCCTGTGATTCTGACATACCCATCAGTATGTCAGACCTTTATAGCTAAAAGCTGTATCTCTGAGGGCGGCAGCGCCTTGTCTTACCCAAAGGCAGAGTGGGTGAGGACAGATCTCGCCTGGCCCAAACTCTAGGTTCCCTCTACCTTCCTCCTGTCTGATTCATGTCCCCAGCAAAGTGACAGCTCCTCCAGGAGTGTGTCAGCCAGCAGAGGGGAGCTGCCCAGAGAATCCCAGCCCACTTGCCCTCGTTTGGGGTTCCCAGGGAAGAATGGGTGGACACGATGCTCCCGGGAGCCTCCTGGTCGTGTGGTCAGGGGCAGAGAGTGGGGTACGGGGTGGTCAGGGGGTCTGCGAATACCGGCAATGGGCCGTGAAATGGGAAGTTTGTCCTGGAAAGTTCGTGGTGGGCAGGATCACCAGCCACACCCCCCACCGTCTTCACAAACTCCTTTTCCCCCTCCCCCCTTACAGCCCCACACTGCAGCCTCTCTCCTCCAGTGAAGGGTTCTAGCAAAGTGTATTTCTGTGTGTGTGTGTGTGTGTGTGTGTGTGTGTGTGTGTGTGTTTAGCTGAGGTAAGTGACATTGACTGTATCTCATTCTGAATTCTACTGTCCTCACTGAGCTTGCATCGTGTGTGTGTGTGTGTGTGTGTGTGTGTGTGTGTGTGTGTGTGTGTGAGAGAGAGAGAGAGAGAGAGAGAGAGACTTTCAGGGACATCCTTCTTGATATAGATCTACATTTAGTCCGTTGCTTTCAACTTCCAAGTCCCACTCAAAGGTGTGCATCTGTCATCTTTGGCCTGTTCACGTTTCCTACCCGGTCATCCAGGTGGCCTGTAGCCCCCACCCCACCACCAAGGCTGTGACGCAGTGTCCCTGGACTTCCCCTGTATTCACACCAGAGGGGTTTCTGGGTCGTGTGGTCTACGAATTCTTAATTTGACCGAGGAGCACCGGACTGTGCCTCAGTCCTAGACTTCCTGCCAGCCCTCACGCTGTCCAGCTGCCTAACGGCCGCCAGGGGTTTAAGACAGCTTGTCCACGCTCGTTAGGATCAACGCTTTCCTCTCACGTAAGCCGCTCTTTCATCCTCGCCGCCCACTATTCTTTCCTGTTAGCGTTGCTGCCTTCTCGTCGTGTTGGTTTAAGGCACTATGAATACCGTTTTCCATCCTATCAGCCCTACATTAACTCTGCCCTGATGGTATTCTGAGCTTGTTTTGCTTTTGAAGTTTTCTTTACCAAATCTTTCTGGCCTCCCAAGTCCCAGAGACGTCCTCCTGCATTTAGCTTACTAACTTCATTCGTGTATCTCTCGTGTCTCATTCTTTAATCCATGTAGTTCTTCCTTCTGTGGAGCTCCATACACAGCGATTCATTATTATCCTCCATCTCGTGGACCAGTTTCCAGGGCCGTCTGCCAAACCAGTCCGTTCCCACTGGGTGTGCGGTGTGCCTTTGTGGGGTACTGAGATCCCCGTGTGACCCCCCACTCTGCCCTGGGTGCCTGCTGCCTTCCGGCCCGCAGCTCCGGGCCAGCACCACATGGTATGCGTGTCTGCATTGTTAGAGGATGTCTCAGGTCTCAGAGGACAGGTACCCCTTCCTTAACCGTCTTTTTTTTTTTGAGGGCAGTGTCATTGGCCATCACATGTGGGACCCGAACCAGGGCCGCTGGCTTCACTGGCCCTCACATGTGGGACCTGAACTGGGGCCGCTGGCTTCCCAAGCCAACGCTTAACCACTGCGCCACTCAGCCGGCCCCTTAACCGTCTTTTATAGTGTTGACATTCATGGGCCTTAATCTCTGCTCACTTTTGAGTTCTGCAAAAATATTCGACTGGCATGAGGTTATGGGTTAATTTGAGAAGGCTGGCATCTTTAAAACATTAGGTCTTCCCATTGGAGAGCATGGTGTCTTGCTGTCTATTCAGATCTGCTCCGAGATCTCACATCAGGGTTTTCGATTTTGGGTTAGGTTAATTCCTAGATACCTAGGGTTTCTGTTTCTACTGCAACTGGCACCTTCTGAAAAGTTATATTTCTAACCAATAATTATTGGTAAAAGTTAATGTTATCGACTTGTGTAAGTCCAATATGTCCAACAGACATACCCAATATGTCTATTGGTTTTTTTTCTAGGTAGGTAATTGAATGAGGAAAAAGCTCAGAGGCTCACTAAAAATGAAACTGAGAAAAACCCAGTTCTTTTTCTAGAATAAGAACAGCTCGTGCTGGAACACACACACACGCAGACATGCACACGCACACCCATGCACATACACGTGCACAAAACCAACCCCCTTCTGTCCTGCAGAGCGCTGTGGCTTGCCCTTGGCACCACGCACACGGCTATCAGCTGCACACGCCAGGAGCTCAGGTCTGGCTGGGGAGACACAGCATGGGTTTAAGGAGTCATGGTAGCAAAGGAATAAATTCTGCCCATGTTTCTTCTTCCAGCCTTTGCATCTGTCATCTCCTTTCTCTTCCTGGAGTGGCCAGGGGTGGGGGCTTACCAAGTTTAAAAGGCAAAAGCAGACTGAGTCCCTGGGCTCTGGTGGCAAATTCTGATGGACAGGTGTCCCTCTACAAAGTAAACTGTCCACCTCGGGTCTTCGTGGAGGCATCACGGGCCAGGGGAAGGACCAGAGAGAGACTGAGCCCCTGCCCTCACTCCAGGCTGATCTGTAGCCTCAGGGACACTCGCCTTCTCCGAGTCTCAGTTTCCCCATTTACAAGGAGTCTAGCTGTCTTTCAGACTCTCTGTGCTGACGCCGGAAACTCCATCCACCCCCAGCATGGCTGGGTCCACACTTTGACCTCGGGGTCACCAGCCCGTTGCCAGCAGAGCCTCACGGAACAGCCCAGACCCCCCAGCTGTTGGGTCAGGTCCTGTTCGGGGAGAAAGGTCCTAAGTTCTGTAGGAATCGGGTCCAGTGAAAGACGCACTTGCTCACAGCGGTTTGTCTCCGCACTTGAGGCAAAGCAGGAATGTGAGACGGGGCAGCCCCTGAGACACAGCGTCCCCACAGGACCCCGGGATTCCTCTCCGGCGTGGACGTCGCGGGGGAAAGAGACAGCACACCAAGCCCGCACTCTGTGCTCACAGCAGCACGACCCACAGCAGCCACACAGGTGGCGCACAGGTCCTTACACGGCTATGGGGGGGTGACTCTGGAGACCTGGAAGGGGGTGCTTCCCCTGCCCGGTGGGGGGTCCCCCCACTTTGCACTCAGCTTCCTTCTGTCCCCTCCCTTTCCTTCCCTTTTCTTGCCTTCCTCTTTCCAGCTCCATTGGCCCAGGCTGGCAGGACCACATTGGCTTTTTAGGTCCCCCTTCCAGCTGCGAATCACCCAGGTGCTCAGTAGCCCTTAGAGGGAGCAGGAGGTGAGAGTGAGGGCGCGAGGGAGCAGACAAACTCAGACTCAAACTGCCGGGGGGTGTCAGGGAGTGGAGACCCCCGCCCCCCTCCCCGGGGCTCCACAGAAAGCATCCTCCCCCTGCAGCCTGTTTTAATTTCCCAGAGATAATAACCCCGGGGAGCAGAGTACCTGCCAGGCATCTGAAGACGGATGACCAGTGTTTGCAGGGTAATAGTTTGTGTCAGAATCAATTGGAATTTATATCTCAGGAGGCAGATAAGCTGCTCAGAGCTCCATGTCTTCCCCGGGCTAGAGGAGTTGGCCCAGCGCGGCTGGCGGCAGACACACGCAGACGGGGCTCCCCAGAAGGACCCTGCTTGTCCGTGAGCGCGCACCCTCTTTTCAATATCTTGATTGAGGCTACAAGCCCCAGAGCACTGGGAGAAAGTACCTCTTGCGATGTTCCTCCCCGGGTTTGCACAGGAGGGGTCACCTTCTAGAAATTCAGGGAACACACGCCAGGATGTAGAGGCCTAGGGTGGCTTTGAGTGCGTGGGTGGTTCTTGTTTGGTTTTGTGTGTATTTCTAAAGCTTGTGAACAGACAAGAGAAATCCGGGAGCGTGTTCTCACCTAAGTTAAACTAAAGCCTCTGCTGCGTTTTGTTCCCAGGGACCAGAGCACAGCCTGCTTGGTGCTTGATTTAAGCACCCTGACGAGAGCTGCCAGCTCCCGGCGCGGGACGAGGCTGGTGTGGACTGTCAGATGCAGTGCGAGGAACGAGCCACAGAGGGACAGGAGCCGTGCTGCGCGCGCCACCCGCTCTGGGGCTGGTCCCAGATCCATTGTGTGAACATATTTACTCTGCATAAGAGAATGGGATGAGGCTGCCCACGACATTTGTTCATGGCAGCGGATTTCATTTTTAAACTTGCATTAGGGCAGGATTAACCTTGCTGAAGGGTATCTGGGTGTGGGTGGAATACATAAAACTAATCCCGGATACACGTTGCTACAGGAGAAGCACTGGGTGGAATGAAATATTTATTGCACATAGGTGCCTTCTCCTCAGCCTCCCTCATCCCCAGGCAGGCGCCTTGTGGAGTGGAGCACAGGGCCCGAGGCCTGGGCCTGGACACACAGCTCCTCCTGCCACCCTGCAGCTTCCCAATTCCTGGTCATCCCAGTGACAAGAGATGGCCATGGGCAGGTGGCCACATGCACGGCCTTTGTCTGAGTTCCTTCTCTCTGGAAGGCACAGAGAACCTAGCGACCGTCACAGGTTGAGTCACCACCGTCCTGCTCTGTGAACTGGGAGACGACAGCGTATGACCCAGCAGCTCCATGTGCAGAATTCCAAGGAAGCCTCTGATTGGCTGGCCACCTGCCAATCATCATGATGAAGGAAACCGGGGATGGAGGTGCCAGCTCACCACAGGGGATCTTGACCAGGGCTCAAGCAGGCTGACCAACTAACTGGTCTCTTCTGCCTGGAACAGTCCCAGTTTCAGCCAAGTTCCATGACCCAGAAACCCTTCGGTCCTGGACAAGCAAGATAATTGGTGACTCTAAGCTCAAGAATCCATCTAGAAATTTCCAAATCTGATGAGTGAATTGGGTGACCAAGTTATAACCTGTTTCTCAAGCATTTCATTTGAGCAATTTCCTCGAAAAGTGTTTTAAGAAGAATTTCAAAAGGAATCACAAATAAGAACTGAAACAAGGTCGTCGGACATCCTGTGGCTTTTTCAGAATGCAAATCCCCAGGAGGTGACAAAACCAAACCAGAACGGAGCTTGGGACCCCAGCTGACCCCAGCCTCTCCCGTGCTTCCTCTTTCACGGGGGTGGGGGTGGGTGGGGGGGTGGGGTGGGGGTGGGGGTGTCACAGGTTCCTTTTCAAGTGTGAGCTGCTCATTAACACTGGGGCCATTCACACTTTGCTGCCAGCTCTAAGCCTCCCCGCTGCAAGTTCTCCTAACAAAACTCAGTGATGTGCTCACAACAGCTCCGTGCTGATGGGGATGGGTCCCAGGACAGTTTACACATCTAGATATTTAAGCTCCCTTCCCTCCAGGACAAGGCCCAAGCAGCCCCCTAGTGCCCCCATGACCGACACAGACTGCAGGGAGAGGGCGTTTGGTCCGCCCTGGTCCCTGTGAGCTTGCTGTTGGCAGGAGCGGGCCCTGGAGGCTTGGGTCACCTGGCCACGCCTCAGACATGGAGGGCTGCAGAGTGGATGGCACACTGCTGGTAGCACCATCCACATGCACATTTCACCCCCCTATGATGTAAAGAATATCCACGATGACTTAATAGTAGGTGACATTGTTGAGTGTTGGCTGGGATGATGCCAGTAACACAATTATCTTTCTTCACTTTCCAGCCAGGGGCGAGGGGAACCTTCATTCTGCTTTTTACTTTTGAGGAGCCTGAGGCAATGGGCATTGGGCAGGCACCTGACCATACACTAGCACCCAGCACCCTCTTGGGGCACTCCCCGGCAAGGCTCAGATGTCAGATTAGTTTTGCTTCCTTCAACTTAATCTCTCTGACTCAGATCAGCTAAAGGGATGCAAACCTGATTAAAATAATTTACGTTTTCCTGTCAAGACTGATATGCTTAACCCTTCAGAGACGGCTCCACCTTCCTTTTGAACACCCATCCCGGCTGAATCAGAGAGATAACGGATTAAAGCCAGACATCTGCCCCTGAGCCTGGGCCACAACCCCAGCTCCCCCGCTTTCCCCCAACCCCACAGGCTGGAGGGCAGCCGTCTGCAGGCTGCGGTTGGGGTTCTGGAATGTTGCCAGCCCACCCTCCAATGCCAGCTGGCTTTGTTCCAGGCGGTCCAGGTGGGCGTGGCCCTTGCCTGCCCTCCGTTCCTGCCCTGCTCTCTCCAGAGCGGGCTGTTGTGGGCGGAGCATGGACCCCTCTGAACTACCCCAGAGCTGACCACGATGGATGTGGCTGGGGCCGAAACCAGTCAGCCCCCATGGGGGTCCCACGCGGTCACCTCAGCGTCGCCCTGCCCTGCGCCATGGCCGCAAACCCAGACCTTGGGCCTCTGCAGCTGTCAGAGGTCTGCGTGGGCCCAGGGAGGCCCCTCACGCTTCTCACTGCTCTGGGGCAGGAGGCGGGGGGGTCGAGCGCTGGGCTTCGTTGCCAAACATGAGGAGGGGAAGGGGCGCCCACTGCTCCTGAGCCTGCCAGGCCTTGGGATGCTCACAAAGAAAGTCCTCGCCCACCTTCCAAGCAGGTCCCGTTATTATCCCCGCTGTCCAGTGACAAAGCTGAGGCTGTGCCAGGCGTCACCGCAGAGGCCGGGGACCCGGCCTATGGGGTGCCTGCATTGCTCCTGTGGCTTCCATCACCTTGAGCCCTATATGAGCTTCAAGATGAGTTCAAATGTCCCCTTGTCTGTAAACTAGACGACCAGACACACTGGAGAGGGAAAGACCCCTAGAATGTCACCAGGTGTTACAGGATGTCCACTAGCACAGACAGGAACTGTCCTGGCATACTGCATGGCCCTGTGTCCGTGCGTCACGGGCAGGATCTTGTTCAGTGACTCTCTGCAACGTAAGGGCTTGGGCCACACTGACCTGTTGCAAGCCTCAGAAAGGAAAGAGCGGGTGCCCAGGGGTTACCACCTCAGGAAGGGTCACCAGGACGAACCCCTGCCCCCAGGCGCCCCCTGACCAGGGTCTTGCCTCCAGGGACTAGCTGGAGGGAGTTAGCTAGAACTCAAGCAGGGACAAATCAGGGCACATGTCCATGTGACCTCCCCGCTTGGGACAGGCTCTTGGAAGGGACAAGGACACTTTCAGCCCCCCACAAAGGGGGAACAGGCTCATTCTTATTTTTTCATCACCAAGAGCTGCCCCCAGCTCCCCTGGGTCTGCCCGGAACGTGGAGCCCTGGCCGTTGGAGGGGCTGCTGTCCTCTGGCTGCCCCCAGCTGTCCTCGGCTGCCCAGACCTTTGCTACTCCGCTGGCCCCAGAGCGGCCGGAGAGAACTCATTTTGCCTACTACAGTAATTCAGCTCCACAGCCACGGAATGCGCATTATGTGATGATTAATCCCGGGGCTGGGGGAATATTTTTCATCTTCAAAGCTCCCCTTAGCTGCTCGTTAATCATCTTGCCCCACCCCCACCCCCAGCTAAAGGGCTAGTCCTTTCCCCAGGAGCAGAGAAACTGTGCCTCCCGCGCCATCCCCTTGGCATGCACTGGAGAGGGCCTTTCGTGCGTGGGGCGGGGAGGCACCTCGTCCCTGTAGCCTCTGCTTGCTGGCTGCTGTAGCTTCGCCTGGGCACGGATGCCACATCAATACAAATGTTATTTTAAATGAAAAGAAAGCTGCCCAGCTCTGCTGTGCTTGGGGCAGAGCTGTCACCAAGCGCCTTTCCATTGGTTTTTATTCCTCTTCCTCTGGTAGCTGCACATGTTCAGCTTGGAACGCTGACTCTGCCTCACCATTTTCTTCACGAGCAGTTAGAGCAAAGCGCTGCTTGGCTGTCACGTGCCTTCCCTCCCCAGTGGGACAAAGCTGCCATAAATACAGCACATCCTGCTTGGCATTCAGATTGTTGTGCAAGTTTCAGGTTGTAAATAATATTCTCACAGTGCTCGAGACAGAATTATTATTATTTTTCCCACAGCTCTTGGAACAAGTATAAATTAAACATTTCTTTTGCTTCCACCCCTCCCCCACTCCTTACCTGCCACCAAAGGCTAAAGGTGACCTGTGTGCCGTGGCGAGGCCGGGAGGGTTTCATGCCCGGGCTGAGCTGTGGGAGGGGCTGCGTTCCAAGCACGTGGATGCGGGAAGCACTGGTCTCGGTCAGGTGCCCCTGATGTTTTCTGTGGGCAACTTCCCACAATGAAGAGCTTATTCTCTGCGCTCAGAGGCTGTGTTACCCAAGCTGGTCATTTTACACAGGGGAAACTGAGGTGGGGGGAGGTTTCTGGAGTGAGCCTGTCTTCTCATGCCCTGAAAACCCCCCAGGCAGCCTCTCCTGGTCCTGGGCAGTGATGTTTTTTCAGGGGGCGGGGAGCTGGAGGAGGATCATTGTGGTGGGAACAGCCGCCATCCTGGGATCCTTCCTGGCAGAAATGAAGCTGCAGGCATCTAGGATGGGAAGATCGGCTGGCCTGGCTCACTCCTCTGCACGATCTTGGCCAGCTTCTCAGAACCTCGTTTCCTTTTAATAAAGACAGCAGTCGGCATCATGAGGCCACGGGAGGGTTAAGTGAAGACACAGTACAGAAGAACCGGACAGGGGAGCCACTCTGCCTAATGGCCACCCCGTCTCCCACAGGAGCAAACTCAGTACCCGCCGGGCACCTCTGCCCAGGCCGGTGGCTCCCTGCTGAAAGCAGCCAACACGGGAGGGCGCTGGAGGTCCCAGCCCCACGTCAAGCCAAGGGGAGCCTTTCTCAGGCATGGCCCCACTTCTGCACACCGCCCATCCCAGGCCTGCCTGACTTGGGACAGAGGGTGCCTCCCTGCACGTGCCTGAAACCCCACCTTGGCACCGTCCCCGCCCAGCACGCCTCCCCCCAGGCTCCTCCTAAGGGATACAGAGCCCATCTGGCAGGTGCCTGCGAACCTTGTGCAGATGGTGGGGGGCCAGAAAGGAGTGGTGAGCCGAGGTTAGGAAGGGGGCAGGGAGCCTGAGCGCTGGGCAGGTCAAGGAGCCCTCACCTGTCACACCTTCTGTCACAAATGGCCTGACCCTGCCCTTGCACTTGTCAGATCTAATCCTGGACCTTGAAGAACATGGAGACCCTCTTACACAGATGGGGAAACTGAGGCACGGGGAGAGAGAGGGATCGACCAGGCGCCTGGGGAGACGCAGGTGGATGGGGCGCCGAGCTCCTGAGTCCTGCCAGGAGCCCCTCCACCCATTCCCTCCTGGGGGTGGGGCCGCACGTGGTCCTGGGAAAGCCACTCTGGGGCGGGGACACGGGGGCAGGACAGAGGAGCCCCTCCCCTTCGCACACCGTTGCCCACACGCTCTGCCTCGAAGTGCTGACCCTCGGTCTGGCTGGTCCCTAATTACAAGACACTCTAATAAGTCCCCTGCACCGACCAGTCACTGGCCTGGAGCCTGGGGGCCCAGGTGACTCAGATGCACTGGGGTTTGTGAGACGTGGCCTCCTGGCCGGAGGCGGGGGTGCGTAATGGGCTGGGGAGGGCTCTGCTGACAGTTCCAGGGTGTGCACAGGCTCATCTCCCAGCTCAGAACCTCAGCTGCCCAAACGGGCCTTTGCTGGTGCTGTGGCCTCCAGCGCAAACCTGCTCCTGTCCTCTGGCCGGCACCACTTCTGGAAGCACACTGCTTAGTAGTCCCAAATGTCACTGTTGAGGGGCCCAGTGGAAGGGTGGCTGGACCACTTCTCAGGGACAGGAGCCACGGTTCTGTGGACATGGCTGGGTGGGCAGGAGCAGTGTCTTGTGGTGTCCGACCTGTCACAGCTGAGGAGCCAGCAGTGGGTGGGGCCAGTGGGCACCATCACATCACACCCCAAGGTCCCCTCGGGGCCCCATGTCCGGGAACTACCCCGCACCCCACCATTTGCAGCAGCTCCAGCCTTATCCAGCAGGAGCCGAGCTCCACCTGAAGTCGGCCCTCTGTTCTTAGATTCCTTTTCGACATTAAGAAACCCTTGACAAATGAAAGGACAATTTGCAGATACTGCCTTAGACATTTTCTTGAGCCTTGAGTTTGTTGGTTCAACAAGAGTGAAGGGCTAAGGTGCTGTTGGGGGTCAGAAGCAGGAAGGAATGGGGTCCCCACCCCTGAACCCACAGTCGCTCTGGACAGCACATCTTGGTGAGAGGGGCCCGGCTGCACCCAGCCCCCCATGGCTGGAGCAGAGATGGGGAGGGGAGATCTTGCCTCGTCGTGCTCCGCTGTGCATCTGGGCCAAAACTCCCACCGTTCCAGGAGGGAGACCGTGCACACTCACACACACTCACACATGCTCAGGCTCCGCAGAGTCACACACTCACCCCCCACACACACTTCCCTGTGCATTCCCTCCTCCGGGCATTAGGCAGACCAGAGCCAGGTAAGGCCCGGGGCCTGCCTCCAAGGTGATGCCACGTGGGTTCCCAAATCCACACCGTTCGGCTCCCGCCTCCTGTCTCCCAGGAGGCTGGGGGTGGGCAGGTGGTGACAGCCACCCATGTGTGTGCAGCTTTCAGAACGGCATCCTCCCTCCACCTGCCCTGTGGGGAGGCAGGCTGGGGGCCCTGACTAACAGGGGAGGGACCCTGAGACCTCAGGAAGGGGAAGGAAATGGAGCTGTGCGCGCTAGTCAGCTGCCTGCGTGTGTCAGATGCCTGGGCAGAGTTCCTAAATTCAGATGCCGGGGTCCCCCCGAAACCTACCTGCCTGGAGTCTTGGGTCACGGCCAGCAGGCCAGAGGGCTTTGGCTCCCCTGGAATGTGCTAGAAGACTCTTCCTGCCTCACAGCTCCTGGGGACAGCCTTGGCCCCAAAGTGCCCAGCGTGGCCCACACGTCACCTGCAGCTGGCCTTGTCCCCAGGTAGCTCAGTGGCCATCCGGTCAGGGTCCTGTGGCGCTAACGCTGGGCCAGACGGATCCCGGGCCTGGAGGACTCGGCTCAGAGCTGGAAAGACCCCGCCCCAGGGAGTCCTCCACGTGCCCACCTTCAGCCGACAAGGCCCTCTGGCTGCCCTCCTCCTCGTGGCCTGGAAAGCTGTCCTGCTCCACTGTCCTCTTGGCCAGCAGGGTGGACAGGGTGGCAGACTATTTCACCTCACAGAGGATGGAGACCTTCCTGAAGGCCACTGACAGCGAGCCACAGTGTGGGCCATGGCTTAGCCTCAACTCAGTTGCCCCCCACCCAACCAAGCCTGCCCGGAAGCCCCTCCCAAGAAGGCAGGTGTGGGAGCCAAGTCCCCCCACAAGTGATTCCGGACTCCCTGGCCTCCACCATCTGCTGTGGATGTCCCCAACCCTGGTTGTGACAGGACAGTGCTCGCACATGGGACTTGTGCAGCCCAGCTCCCGCAGGGCCCCGAGAGGCCTCCTCAGGGCTGTCTCCAGGCAGCGTCCGCCCACCGGGTTCCCACTCATCCTCTGAGCCCCCGGGGCCCACGCACTGTCAGTCAGGCCCTGGCATCTTTAAGCACTACGGGATGCTGTCCACCGCCGTTCCATCAAAAGCCACTGTGTGACCAAGAAGCAAGTCTCCATGGTGACCAGCTGGCCCGGGCCACGCTCTGGACCAGAGTCCGAGCTTCCTTGTTTGGGGGGTGGGAGGTGGGGGACGAGAAACACTGTCCGGCAGAGTTTTATTAAAGCTCATGCTAAGCTCGCTTAGCCGATGAAGGGTCACTGAGCTTGATGCACCAGGCACTGGGGACAGACGGAGACAGAAGCTGGCCCTCCGGCACGCAAGCCCGGGGGCTCAGAGGTTGGCATCCAGTGGCCCCGGTAGGGGAGCAGCACTCTCTCCATGGCTGGCTTCTCCCCAGCTGAGTGAGGTTAGGGGAACCTGTGATACTGGGGACCTGCCATGTATCCACGCCTTAGAGGGCCCTGGACACTGGCCTGAGCACCCACGTCTGAGAGCAGGGGACAGGCAGCTGGCAGGGTAAGCAAGGAGGAGGGCCCATGCCCTCTCTTGTCCACGCTCTGATGTGGCCCGGGCCCTGGGGCTGGCCCCCAGAGCCTTGAGAGCTGGGTTCCAAGCTCCAGCCTCTGTCACATGGAAGCAATGCTGGCACAGAAAGGTGAAGACTAAACATGGTTCATTAAACATAAACACACAGTTCCCTGACAATCTCACCTTTAAACAAGCCTCCGACTCACACCATACTATTCATTACAGCGGTTTCAGATGGAGCATAATAACGGAGGCACACATGCGCTGATCAATTATGAATAAAAATTGATTCTGGACGCAGTGGTAAGCGAGGCTTTCCTCACGGGAGGCAGGGCTGCCTGGCGGCTGTGGCACCAGCACAATGAGTCCTCTCCCTCGGGGGACACTCGGGAAGCCCAGCCTGTGTCCTCCCTCCAGGGGCACAGCCCACAGTGCAGTGTGGCAGGGGCCTGTCCCTCTGGGCCAGCCGGCCGCAGCCATCCAACAGCCAGGACCAACCAGATGGGGACGCCATGGGCTTCTGTGCCTCAGTCTCTCTTCTTTCACGTGACCTTTGCCGGGATGGAGCGATGGCCTGAGCCAGGGACACTGTGGTTTGGGCATCCTGGGCAGGAAGCTGGGGGTTGCAAAGGGGCCCCCCAGATAGACTCAAGGGAGGTGCCACCCCTGCTGTGGGCCGCATGAAGAAAGACCCATGCCCAGAGAAGGCCCTCGCTCCAGCATGCGTCCCACGCCACCACCGACTCAGAGCTTTGAAACTGCCCACAGGGTGGGCCTTCACCATTCTGAGCCTTACCTTCGCTGCCTGTCAATGGCAGGGCGAAATTACATTTCTGAGATCCTTTTCTCCTCTTAAAAAGTTTCAAAACATCAACAAGAATGACAAGAGTCCACGAGGACTGCCTTATGATGCCATTTTTCCTGGCATTGCTTAGAATTTAAAAGGGTCTGCAGTAAAGCTTTCCATTGTTATGTGTGTCTGTGTCTCCGTGTGTCTCTGGCTGCCTGTGCGTGTGTGCATATGTGTGTATGCATCCATTGAGTGCATGTACATGTGTGTGTGCACATGAGTACTCTAGCTCTGGCGGGGTGGCCTTGATTTGATGAGAGCAACTATCACAGGGCATGCTGTCCCTGGGCACAGGGCCTTAATCTATGCATGCGAAGGGCAGAGCCATTTCCATGAATTTCATGGGTGTCCTTGTGCAATCGTTTCAGTGGAAGGTCTGTCTGGCCACACACATTGTCACCATCCTCCTGGTGCTGGCTGCCCACCACAGGGAACTTCTTTCTTCTCCTTTGAGACTGGGGAAACAGGGGTCCACTATATAGGGACGAGGTTTGTGTGAAGCTTTGATCAGAGAGGAGAGCCAGCTGCCAGGAGATGCATTTGAAGGATTGATTATAGGGTTCTGACCTGATGTAATTGTGGGAGCTGGAGACATGGGCCACGGGAGGTGCTCGCTTCTGTGTTTGCTGGTGCAGCCGAGAGTCAGCAGGGCAGCCGGTCGGGAAGGAGAGATGGATGTGAAGTGGGAAGAGAAGGAACAGCCTGGCTAGGGCGAATGGCAGCTCACGGATGGTCTCACCGCACACCCCCAGCTTCAACGCCGGGCGTCGGAGAAGCCACCGCCCTCCAGCAGGAGCTAAACGACACACCTGCCCAGGAACTGGGGAGCCCATGGAGGAGGAACCCAGCAGGTGCGAAGCTGCTGCCCACAGCCAAGAGGTGTGCCCGTAGACGAGGAACGCCCTGCCCCCAATCCCCCACCCGCACCCCAGCTAGCTCCAGCCTTCGGAGCAGAAAAGAATGTGGCCGCTGCTTCTGCCTTCCAGCCCCCAGGCAAGCTACTCTTGGGGATCAAACTAACCCGGGCTGTGCAGCAAGGGCTCTCTGGGCAGTCACGTAGCTTAGGCAGGTCCCCCTCCCCATCAGCCTGGTATCTTATAAAGCTCATTTAAACAGGCTTAGTGCATCTCAAAATAGCAAAACCCACGCTTGTGACTGATATGATGCCCTATACTTCATAAAACTGAAAATGCACACGGCCTCTGCCCCAAAGAGTCCCTTCACCCCGAGGAAGGCCTGGGGCTCGGAGATGAGTCAGCCACCAGCCTGCATTCCGGCAGACTGAACGGAGAAGCCAAAGCCAGAGGTGATGACAATGGGTGATGACTGGGCGGTGGCGAGGCCTCACCAGTCCACTCTCACCCTCAGCCAGGCCACCCGTAAGCGTCCCAACTTCACCGTTCACACAATCCCTACAGAACCTGTGAAAATACACCTTTCTAGATTCTTGGAGATGCTCATCCCCAGTGCTGGCCACGATGGGGCCTGAGAACCAGCTGTGTGACCAGCACGGGCAAAACCGAGGCAGGTGGCCCAAGGACCACTGGCCAGGACATGTGGGCAAAGGCTGCAAGACCCTCCAGACGGAATGAGCCCCCCCCCCGCCCCCAGCCAGGCCCATGCTGGGCTCTCTGACACAAGCCACTTCCTGGGGTAGAAGTGAGAGGCAAATCCGAGGGAAGAGGCCCCGGACCCTCCTTGCCACCCCATTTCTGGGTGTGGCCCCCTGGGAAGCGAGCCTACCTCCCCGTGGCTTTGAGACCCCAGGGAGCAGGGGCCACCCAGGTTGTACACAGGAAGCCAACTAGGAACCACCAAGTTCTCCCCTCCACCGGCTCTCCACGAGGCCCGGGAGGGGTGTGACTGCAGCCTGCACAGCTGTAGGATCCGTAGCCCGACCCACGAAGCCCAGGTTTTAATTAGTAATTAGACCCTTTCCGCAGAGCCACGCTAAACAGACAAGGGAGCGGTGACTTTCTGCCAGCAGCATGGCGGTGTAGCCTGTCTGATTTGCGAGCACACTGGTGGCTTCTGTCAAAGCTGCTCGGATGAGAGGACATGGATGAGAAGCTCGGCCAGCATAACGGGCCGGCGTCTGCCCCCGTGAGCAGCCCCCCGACAAGGGGCCCACAGACCTT
Source organism: Aselliscus stoliczkanus (assembly GCA_033961575.1). NCBI lineage: Eukaryota > Metazoa > Chordata > Mammalia > Chiroptera > Hipposideridae > Aselliscus > Aselliscus stoliczkanus. The sequence continues at coordinate 115,632,304 of CM066728.1, read as the reverse complement.
TGCTCCCTGCCTCGCTCCCGCTCGGATCACCCTCCATCCTCTAATCTGCCCAGGCCGGGGAAATTGACACTTCAGTGGCTTTTCTAGTGCCAGCACATAGTGACAGGCTGCTGGAAGGTGCACAGAGCACCCCAGAGGCCCCCCTGACCTTCTGCAGGACAGAGAGAGTGGGGGAGACAGTAGCCAGCAGGCAGCCCCCTGCCCGAGCCCAGCCAGGCGAGACCACTCCTGCAGACACCCAGTCCCAGGCTGGGCATCCAGGGTCCCCGTGGTTGAGCTGCCTGTCCTGTCTAAACGTCGCCCTGTGTCGTTCAGTCATAGAACTTCCCAGCTGGCCCGTGAGAACAATGCCCCCCAACCTGCAGGTGTCCCGGGTGGGCAGGTGAGGCCTTGAGCCACTGTGACCAGAGACACACAGAGGCTGGTGGCCGAGCTGCGACCAAGACCTGGGACTCCCGGTTCTCCATCTAGAGCCCTCCCTGAAGCTCAAAGTAAGAAACGTGACAGCTTTGCCTGGCGTCTTCTCGCCTGTGCGGCTCCCTCCCAGCCCTTCCGGGGGGCCTGACAGTCGGGAGGAGGGCTGTGCAGTGTCCCCTCCTCGGGACCACTCCAGCGGCAGATGTCACAATAACAGAGGATGGCTCTGCCATTCAGAGTCATAAACTTTAATTGGGCTTTTTAAAGGCCACAAAGGCAAATAAATGGCCTTAAAGGAACTCTTCTGTAACTTGCTCAGATCATAAAGGCGGCTATTAACTTGCGCTTATCGAAGCGCCAGGAAGAAAATATCTCCCACAGAAACGCTGCGTAGGACACGCAGGCCTTCGGGTAGCACTCTCAGCTCCCGTGCCCAGCCCGCCGCGCTGTCACCCCTGAGACTGGCGCCCGTCCTGCAGAGCAGCATCTGAGCCCAGCTCAGCACGCCCCTTACCGTTTCTGAACCTCACTTTTCTCCCCTGCGTCATGGGTACCTCAGCCTTCCACCGACCTCATGGGTTTCTCAAGAGGAACAAGCCAGCTGGGGGTGATGATGACCAGGCCCTGTGCCGGTCACTTTCTACACCTGAGATACGGTCATCATTCCCATACCCGGATGGGGAAACTGAGGCTCAGGGAGGCTAAGCCACTTAGCCTTGGTCAGACAGGAGTGGCTGAGCTCAGACTCAGCCCACGGCCTCTTGACTCCGAAGTGTGAAGGTAGCATCACAGAGAACAGGTCCCACGACCCAGAAGGCGTCCCCGGCAAGAATTACGGACACACACGCCCCAGGGTCTCACACACTTGCATGTGCATACTCAGTGCTCATAGCTTTTTCCCATCTAACTCATCCTGGGGCATGATTTTCTCCAAGTTGCCTGAAATAAGATGAAGAACTAGTTCCAAGCGGGGAAATAACTGGCAGTGCAGGGCCGAGCACAAGCAGTGAAATGCCACAGGCCGACGCGTCCGAGGTGTGGGGCTGACGCTGCCAAAAATCAGACCCACAGCCGCTCATGAGGGCAAGTAAGCCGGGTTCTAGAAACCAAACAGGGGCCATGGGTGCTGGAAGTGCAGCCAGACAAGGGCTGATCGTGTGGGACTGGGGGCGTCCACGGGACTGGGGGTACTGGAACTGGTGACAGGGACCTCCTTGAATGTGGACTGGACTTAGGGACTCACTTCCCTTACATAGAATGTGTCAGGGTGACAATGAGTATTCTCGGAGACTCGGTCATAATATATAATATTTCAGCTTGCTCCCTTGCCCCCACCTGGGCTCATTGGTTTTTGGGAAAGCCAGCTGCCGTGTTCTACCATGTGCCACCTTGGAAGCCGCATCTCCAGCCCCAGTCAAGCCGTCAGACGGTGACACCCTGACTACAGCCTCCCGGACCAGTCCTCAAAGCTGTGCTTGAACTCCTGACCCACCAAAACTGTGAGATGAGAAACGTTTGCCATTTAAGCCTCTGCATTTTGGGGTCACTTTTTAAGTTGCAGTCGATGACTAAGACACCATCTTCGTAAGGGGAAAGGCCGAGATCCCTTCCCGTCTGTGTCCGCCCAGCAGAATCCCGAGAAGCCCCGGCTGGACTCAGGACGGCGGCCGAGGCCAGGCAGCCTGATGTTAGTGAACTGACCACAAGGTGTAAAACCCTAGCGCGGTCTCTGGGGCCTCTCAGGGCGGACCTGCGGCACAGGCTCCTCGTCCTTCCCGTGTCTCCCCAGTTCTCCAGCCGTCCTCTTCCCAAGACCTTCGTCTTAAACATAAGCCTGAGCGAGTCATCGTAACTGTCGCTCCTGTCTTTGAACCCTGTACCCACCTCTGTGTCTCGGGCTCTGCTGGCTGCTCCCCGCCCCCCAATCCCAGGTGGTTTCCCGGAGTCCTTAGAGGGGCGGAAATGGGCTCTTTCCTTGGTGGAAAGCACTAGTCCGAATGGACCGGGAACCCGAAACGCTAATGGAGCCAGACAGGGAGCAAACTCCCGTCACTGGGCCGCCCCCGCCTGCCGACAGGCTTCCTGGAAAGGCCTCTCAGGAGCTGGTTTTGAGCTGGCTCTGTGACCAGCCGAGCAGACACTTAATGACCTGAGGCCGCAGCGTAGATAAGCACCACTTTTCCCAGCTCGCTGTTTCGACGCGACAGGGAGAGCTCATTTCTCTTGCGGGTCTAGTGTGTGCAAGGGCGGCCGGGCCTCGTCTGGTCCAGGCCTTGCTCTGGGGGACGGTAGGCACCAGTGGGTTTCCGGTGGCCTGGAGCCTGGTCAGCCTGCCCTTCTTCTCCCAGCCATGGCCCCTGAGCGGGGATGGTGGTGGCACAGCACTTGGTGGGCAGTGGCATTGGGGGTCTGGGCTGGACACCGCCCCCGTGACCCTGGGCCCTGCTTTCATATCCAGGCCCACTTCCTTCCCTGTGACATGAGGCCCTGGAGACAGCCTGGGAGGGGCTGACCCAGGGGACGGCTTTGGAGCCGGACACACCAATGTGAATGTGGTAAATACGTCCCAGTGCTTCCCAGCTCAGCGCAGGGACAGGCCACCTGCTGGGGAACGGAAACCCGGCCCAGACAGGGCCCGTTACCGAGCCCCCTCGGGGGACATGCACAGCCAACATCCGAGTCTCAGGCTCCTCTCTCTGAGCTGCCGTGACGATGGAGGGGGTACTGGTGTAACCCAGCCGTGTCCGCAGCTGGGGAACGCAGGCCCGGACAGGAGGCTTCACGGCCCACAGCTCTGCCTGCTCGTCACAATAAGCACGCCTCCGTTCTGTTGTCAACTGTAACAGACAAGCTGAAATGCGACTCCCCGGCCAGCACAACACGCCCCAGCTGGAGAAGACGTGGTTTCCTCAGGGTGGCCTCGCTCTCTGTACTGTAGTGTCACCCCCTCTAGGCTCCCATGATGACCAAGAGAAATTCCCCTTCAGTTATAAAAAGTCTGTCTGTCTGTGGGCAGCAGTCGGCCCTGGCGTGGGCAGCCGCTGAGGGCTGGAGGGTGAGCTGCAGTCGCCGGCCTGGTCCCCCCACCACTCTGCCCCCCACCCTCCCCTTCCGTCTTGGCCTCAGTGCCACCAGGCTGCTCAGATGACCCTGTCATTTGATGGATCATGGAAGCAAGGGCTCCTAGGGAGGCAAGCTTGTTTTTTAGTGCTGTGTTCTTGATACTTTAATGTTCCACAGTGCTACATTCTGATTCCTGTTCCTTAAAAAAAAAGGAGACCTCATTGGGACGATTCTCCATTATATACATTCTTTGACCTCAAAGGTCCGCTTCTAAAAAAGCAGTTGTTCGCTATTTAATGGACAAGAACTGGATGATTCGAGGGGAGGAAACGAAGCCCAGATTTCAGCAGAGCGTTGGGCAGCCTGACTTGACCCCTCTATCGCCTCCTTCCCCAGGGCCCCTGGGGTCTCCAGGGTGGGTATGAGGGTGGAGCTGAGCCCTGTGCGGAGCCCGGGCCACCCTCATGCCCAGCCCCTGAGGGAGGGCACCCTGGAGCCCCCCGCTGTGTGGGCCAGCAAGACACAGGCCAGGTGGAGTCCTGCCTGCGGGCCTAACGGCTGGGAAAGTGGGCCATGCCCTGTGGCTTCCATGCATTAATAGTAACAGACGGGACACAGACGTGCTTTATGTACTGAAAGGAAATGGGGCGGCCGGTTGGCTCAGGTGGTTAGAGCGCAGGCTCATAACACCAAGGTTGCCGGTTCGATCCCCACATGGGCCACGGAGCTGTGTCCTCCACAACTAGATTGAAACAACTACTTGACTTAGAGCTGATGGGTCCTGGGGGGTGCATTATTCCTCAATAAAATTTATTAAAGAAGAAGAAGGAGAAGAAAAGAAAATGAAGACCTAGTCGAGGTGAGCTGCGGGAAGCAGTGCCTCTGGCGCCCCCAGAACGTCCTGGGCCTGGAGGGTGTCTGGCGCGGGCAGTGTGTGTGCTGACCCAGCCTGGGAAGACGGTAGGCAATGAGCATTTCGGGATCCCCTCCGCGCCAGTCCGAGAATGAGAGGGAACGTGGTTTCCGGCCCCTGCCTGGGTCTCCCCACTACATCCCAGGGTCGCCCAAGGAGCCCAGTGCCAGGAGGCTGGTTGCTCAGGCCCCCAAAGGCCCTGTGGGCCCAGATGCAGACACTAAAGGCACACCCAGGACCTAGGACAAAGGGCAAGTCCCCTGAGGGCATCCCAAGTCCTGTCTCCACAAGACCCAGCCACCTGGAGGGCCTGCGGGTTGTGTCAGGTGAAAAGCCCAGGTCCAGTGCTTTGGCCAGAGCATCACTGGTCTCTTGGATGCGAGGGAAACGCGTGCCCAGTGCGTACAGGGGAGTGTGGAGCAGACGGGGACAGGCTGCCTGGCCGTCAGATGGCCCCTGCCCCAGGGAGCCTGCCTGCACTCCTGTTTCCCAGGCTGTGACCCCACCTGCAGAGAAGCACCCCAACAGGAATCCCCGTCTTTGCTCACTGCCTTCAGAGGTTTTGGGCAGCCGGGGCCTCGGCCCTCGAGAACCCCATTCTCTCCGACACCTCAGGCCTGGGGCTCTGAGAGCCTGAGACCTGCCTCCTGGCTCCCCCACACGGGGCCCCCTGTTCCCCCTCTGAGGGGCCCTCCCCATACCTTGATTTGCAACTCCTGCCTGCTGTTTGCAGAGGCTCCACCTGGAGGCTCTCACCCTCAAGGGAGGTGGGCTGGGGGGTGGGACGGATGCCCCAGCCCTGTGTGGTCCTCCTGCAAACGAATGCTCACGGCACCCGAGGATTCTCCTTTTGGGGCCCAGATCTCCCCAGTGGCTGTTCTCTGTTGATCGCCTCCCTTTCACACGGGACTGAGAGTCAGGGAGGGTGAGGAACGTGTTTGCACATTTGCTCATTGATCACATATGAATGAACGAATGAACGAACGAATGAATGAATGCCCGATGGGTGCCTCCCTTGGGCTCTGACAGGCTGGGTGTTCATTCACTTCTGGCCGGACGACATTGAGATCACAGCACCTGGGAGGGCTGTCTCATGCCTTCAACCTCCATCAATCTGCTTTCAATAATGAGGTGACATTAAGCCACACACAGTCTGTTATTAAATTGAAATTAAGTTCCTCAAGGAGACATTTAAAGTGGAGTTTGTTCTTGGCAGCTGGACGTGGGCCCCTGAACACGGTTAAGCTGAGACAGCTGGCCTGGCGCCTCTGACCCCAGCTGGGGGCCGCCAGCGCTCCCCGACTCGGGGTCCTTCCCGTGGGAGGCAGGGAAGGAGAGGGCAGCTGCGTCCCTGGGGCAACTCCGGTCTTGAGTCAGAGGAGCAGGGGTGGGATCATTCATCATTCAATTAACAGCGTCAGCAGAGCCATTATTTAAATGACCAGCCACACGTGTAATCAATCCTTAATGAAACAATAACCGTGCTTCCCAGTTGATGAGTGCCCCTCCTCTCCCCAAACCTTCTTGGAACGGGTACTACATGGCACTGGGTCAGGGGTGTGTGCGCTGTGATACCTAACAGGCCGGTACTTTCCAAGGCTGTTTGGGACAGGAACAGCGAAGCTGCTGGGAGAGGCAGAGCCGGCACAGAGCGCGAGTCATCGGAGAGGGCAGCCCTCTGCCTGAGGAACGTGCTGCCGGCCACCGGGGAGGCGTTTGGGACCAGACATCGGGGATTCAGGATTCGAACTCCAGCTACATCTCCAGGTCCCTGGGCGACCGTCTCTGAGCCTCGGGTTTCCCACCTGGGAGATCGGGGTGGGGATGCTGGGCCCCCAGCGCTGCTTTCACTCTGATAGTTGGAGCACCTGGGCTACACCAGGGGGGGCGAGAGGACGCCCCGCGGCCCGAGCGCGCGCCGAGGCGTCCGCATCCCAGGCGTGTGCCCTGGACCAGCAGCCCGCCCCTGTCCACTGTGACCGTGGCTTGCTCCATGCCACTGGCCCTCCTGCAGAGCACGGGCTGGGCCGGATGGACCCTGGAGGCCAGGCCTGCGCTGTCCTGCTGTCCCGGGACATTTCCATCCTCCTGGTCAACTCAGGGGCACCATGGAGGAGAGCTGTGTTACTTTTTGAGTCCCTGAAAATCTCAGTGGTCTCTGCTCTTCCTGCTGTGACAACGGAAGTATGAGGAGGGGAGGGGACATTGAGCCACCAGCAGCAGCCCCCCTGGCCTGCTCCTCTTCATGGTGTGGGGGGGACACCGATGGCTTCTTCCTCCCCTAGGCACCGGGAACTTCAGTGTCCTGGTCCACATCTGCCCCCAGCACGTAAGGAGGTGCACCCACTTACCTCTTCATCTGGCTGTAGCTCCCCAGGGCTCGGGCCAGGTGTCCAGTGCGCCAATGGGTCCCCAGTTCCTGGAGCAGGGAAGGGCCTTGCGAATGCTCAATGGACGGGCAAGTCACCACGGGAAACCTGGCCAGGTCCCCACACAGCTCATGAGAATGGCCTCTCGCTGATGAGCGAGAAAGATGAGGGGTGTTAATCCACACAATCCCAAATTCTTCTGACCAGTCCTTTGTCCCGGGCCAACACGCATTCAGCCAGGGCACTTGGTTGTGTGGATGCTGTTTGTCACCTGTGAAGGCAGACATGGACTGGGCAGCCCTCCCCGGCACGTGCTGTCGCTCGCCCCCTCCCACATGGCACCCACGCTCCTGCCCCAGAGCCCACACAGGGTGGAGCGCCCTCTCACCCCGTCTCTCTCCTGCCCTGGAGCCACTGCCCCCGCCACACAGCTGCACAGCTTTCCCTGACCCGTGTGGGAGCCATGGCGCGCTCAGTCCTTTCCCCAAGTTCCCAGCCGCACCTTGCGCTGTCCTCGTTAGCCCTTATCAAGCGTTTCCTCCCCCAGGAGAGAACTCGGTTGGCCTCACTTGTTCTTTCTGGTTTGTTCTTTCTGCGTTTTTGGTTTGTCTCAGCACCGAGCACCAGGCTGGTACGCGTGTGCCACGTGGCTGTCTGCCTGGCTGTGTGACTGTGGGGATGAAGTGGCTACAGCTGAGGCTGGAGGGACCCGTGCCCCCCTGGGGACCGGTGCAGGTAGGGGCCCTGCCTGGAGGCCCCGCCCCTTAGACCCGCCCCTTAGACCCGCCCCTTAACCTGGGCGCTCTTCCCACCCACCTGCTGAACCCACTGCCCTTGTGGACCCACCCATTCCTCTTCTCTCTCCCTGATCCTGCAGATGAACTCCTTGCACCTCATTTTCCAAAAACATACGTATTGTGAATAGTCACTTGGGCTCAATCACCTCTTCTCGGATGCTGTCAGCTTTTCTAATGTCACAACTGGAGCTAATGGCGAGATGCACTTGCGGCCTCTCCCGCCTCCCCGGGCAGCGATCCGTCTTTATTCTTCATTCCACCTCCCTGTGCCCAATCACTGCCCAGAGGATTTACAGTCAGTGAATAAATATTTGTTGAACGGATGTCAACAGCAAAACCTTCTGTTGGCTGGAGCAAATTTAAAAATGAGCGTAGCTCCCAGCCAAGATGGAGTCGCAGGGACCAGATCACTCTCCCTCTTGAGACAACTGAAAAACAAAAACCCCGACTACTGAACAAAATACATCAAACAGTGGTTCTCAAGAGTTTGGACATCAGACAACAAGAGAAATACACCCTGAACGATGCGATTGTTACGGCTTACTGCCCAGAGAGAGTCCCCAGAAGGGGCGCCCAGAGGAGCCCAGGCCTCCCGCAGTGTAGGGAACAGAGCTGGGGGATCAGGGGGCACAGGGCAGAGTGCACAAGAGGGGAATGCTGCCCAGAGAGTTCCAGAAATTGGCAGGAGGGACCACACGAGTTTTCAGTGAATCAGAGCAGGTATGTGAGGCCACAGGGCAAGATGGGAGGTGCGGGGGGGACAGTCCTGGGAACGCAGGCAGGACCAGGACGAGGCCTGTTCCCACATCATAAGCCAGAGCCCAAACACCCCAAATAAAAAGCAGAGGTTGACATTTTGGGTAAACAAACAAGACCCTGCTCTCTCCAGCTGATAACAAGCCCACATTAAACAGAAAGATGGAACTGGCCTACAAGTAAACGGATAGGAAAAGATAAATCACTAACACTAATGGAAAGAAAGCTGGCTTGGCTACATTAATAAAAGGCTAAGATGGTTTCAGAGCCAAGGTTTCACCAGAGATAAAGAAGGTCTTTCCACGATGATCAAGGAGTCCATTCAGAAGGGGAATGTAAAACGCCTCAACATTCATGCACCTAATAATGGAGCTTCAAAATCACACAAAGCAGGGCCGGCCGGGTGGCGCGGTGGTTAAGCGCTGGCTTGGGACGCCAGTGGCCACGGTTCAGTCCCACATATGAGGGCCAGTGACACTGCCCTCAAAAAATAAAAAAAAATCACATAAAGCAGAAGCTGGTCGCCCTGCATGGGTACTGACGGCCGGAGGCTGTGTGCTGATTGCCTAAACCCAGGCAGCCAGGCCGTCCGGAGGGGGCAGTGCATCTCCATGCCCGCCACTGGGCCCTGGGTCCTGGGAGCCCACCCGGCTGGGGACAGACGAGCCTCGGACCGTTTGTCCTGGGCCTCCGTTTGTCCTGGGCCTCCTGGTGACATGGTGATGCTTGCTTCAAGCTTTCCATGTGCTGGTCTTGGAAGCATGTGTCACACTCCTACACAGGCCTTGCCCAGTCCTAGACCCCCGAAGGTCGCCTCCTCAGGGTGCGTGCCCTCCCTGGAGTGGGCAGGAAGGGGTTACCTGTGGGACATTACCGGCCGGGGGATCAGCCCTTGACTGGCTTGGGACAAGGGATGGACAACTGCACGGAGGGGTGCTGTGATGAGCGCACAAGATGACACTCAAGCAGTGCTTGGCTAGTGGGCTCCGTTTCTTTCTCTTGTTCATTTGTTCCACAAATGCTGTGCCGGACACTTAGTGTGGAGTCCCTTCCACTCTGAGGCAGGCCCTGGACAGCCCTTCAAGCTGACTCTGGGTATCGCTTGTGCCCTTTGGCATCAGCTAATCACACGCTGGCGTCTGACCCCACTACCATCTCCTTGCCACTCACACTGGTGGCCTGGGGCTCACCCTCCCCCACAACCCTCATCATGCAGGTGCTGTGTACCTTCCTGTTGATATCTGCTTGGACCCCTGATAGATGACACGGGCAGGTCAGCGTCTCGGGAAGGTCCCATGTGACACTACTGGTTTGTAACGCTGAGTTTTCTGCAAAGGTGTTAACTGTACAGATGGACACGATTCCTTCCAACCCCAAGCACAGGCCGTTTTTCCACGTGACTCTGCAGCTCTTTTGTCAAGAGGCGGAGGCTGGACTGACCTGGGACCTGCTCCGACCGGTAGAAGGTGGTGAAGAACGCTGTGGCGGTTGCAGGTCTCACCCTCAAACTCGCTGCCCTGACACCACATAAGGAGCCCAGAAGCGGATGAGAGAGAAGCCCAGCTGACAGTCAGTCCCGACCACCAGGCACAGGAGCGAGGCCGCCTGGGACCACCTGGCACCATCGAATGCCAGATGTCTGCAGCTGCATGAGAGACCCCAGGCGAGGCCAGCAGAACTGCCCAGCTGAGGCCATAGAATTGGAGCAAATAAAACAGTGGTTGTTTCAATCCCTTGTGTGAAAACCGCCTCTTCCAGGAAGCGCCCCTTGACATGCCTCCCCCACACTCGTGTCTCCTTTCTCTAAGTTCCTCTGGTGCCTAGTAAGACCCACACTGTTTCCCAGTGAATTCCTTCTCATCTATGTTATCTTTGTTGTTTATTGGGTACTCATTTTAACTCCACAACCAAACTGTGAATGGTCCAGGGTTGGGAATTTTTACAGAGTGGGAACTCAATAAATAGCTGTTTGTTCTAATTAGCCTTTCTTTCGAGTAATACAGAGACCCCAGCAGTGAAGAGAAAGGGTTAGGCTTGTTTCTGTTACAGAAATAAATTCAGAGACTGCCGTCTTCGGTGGTGAGATGGAGCTGACCACAGTCCCTTTGCACATGAGGTGAGCGTGCAGGAATCGACCGTGTGGAGTGGGTAGGTGGAGTCCTTGTGTTCTGCATCTAGCTTCCTGAGTGTCAGGGTCCCCAGTTCATAGTTCTCCCATCTGTCAATATGGATTATTCCAGGACTGGGCTTCCATAGTGGCGTTTCAACTTCTTAATCAAATTATGCTTGAGATGCTTCAGTGAACAGAGCTATTGCTGGCAGAGCAATTGCAAAATACTAGGAAAGAAATGATGGAATAAGGGTCTGCAGGGAAGAAGTGACAGAACAAGGGTCCCCAGAAAAATAGCAAGAGGACCGTGGGCAGAGGCCCCCAGGCTCAGAAACAGGAGGCGTCTCCAGAGGGTCCAGCTTCCTCTGCCGAAGAGAGGAGTCATCTCCTGGTGCAACGTCAACGGAGCAGCATGACCCCTCGGCAGTCCCCACTCCAGAACCGCAGATGAAAAGCCACCTCATCCCCAATGTGTGTAAAGGTCTCAGGAAAGCGGAGGTATGTGAGGGGCTGAGTGAGGGGCCCCGGCACACAGCAGTGGCCCTGCAGGGCGGGAACCTGGAGTGAATGTGTCTTTCCTCCATCACAGCCCAGGGGACCATTGTCCAGGCAGCATTAGCCTTGCCCTTCGCTGCAAGTTTCCATTAGTGCCCCCGCCCCCCTCTCTCCTCCCCGCAGAGCCCAGGATAGTGTCTGTCAGTGTGGACTGGTGGTGGGGCTCCCTGTGGGCCTCACAGGGCCTGGGCCAGTGGCAGGTAGCATAAAGCCACATCTTCTCAGCATGGAAATGGGAGTTTTCTGTGATTTGGCTCCAGCCTCCGCTTTCAGCTGTACGGAGTCACAAGCTGGCTGAGACGCGGCCCGGCCCTTACCCACTGGGAGGGGCGGCATCCGAGCTCCCGTGGAATTGGTGGCCCCCAAGTCTTGCCTGGAGGGGCTGCACCCCGGGGACCTGTCTCCAGGAACTGGACAGCTGGCTTTCCTGGTTACCTGGGACCCAAGTTTGTCCCTCTGCCATCTGCTTCAGAAAGAGGGGCGCAATGGGGCTGCCTCCATCCCCCTCCCCTGTCCTTGTGTGCAGCTTGCTTTGAGGGTCCAGGGGTTGACTGGGGACCCAGGCACCACCCGCCGTTCTGCCCATGAGCTCCAGCCTGCACTGGGGGTGCCACTGGCATCTCCCTAATCTACAGCACTCACTTTTCAGGAGCTCTTAGAATTGGAAGGCGCAGTTAGATATTTTGCAGCATTACAGAAAACAAGCAATTATTCTTTCTTGTTTCAAGCAGTGTTTGTGTTTGGAGAAACAGACTTGGTTACTGAGACCAGAAAATCTACTTTTTGCTGCCATGTAGGAGAAACAGGAATTCTGGTGCGGAGTGGGGGCAAGTCACCCTCCCCTCTCCCCCCTCCCAATTAGCATCCACGAAACATCAGGGCGAGGGGTCACCCTGGGCCTTGGCTGGGTGTGGAGCATACCAGTGAGAGGTTTTTCCATTTAGGTGACCCTGTTTTCTCACATGCTGAGGAGGGTAAGGACCTGCTCACCAATTTAGTTGCTGCTGTCAGCTTCCACGGCAGACGGCAGCGGGGGCTTCCTGATTCTGTCCCTGGTTCTGGGGACAGTGCGATGGCTAATGGCACCGTGCCAACCACTTAGTGGAGTTGGGAGGTGGCAGGTGCACTCCCACATCCAAGTGACTCAGCTGCCCTCCTCATTTGAATTTGTACAAAAGGGATTTATGAATTTCATCATAATTTAATTTTAAAACTTAATGTTTAATTAAATAGACTTATGAAACCGTCGCAGTATATTTTTATGTGTGGCATAGAAACAACCTTGACTGTCATGAAGGATTCTCGCCGTCGAGTTCACCATGGCCGTCTGTCTCTGTCCCTGCAGCCACAGCACCTCATCAGCCGATGCCCCCGCCAACCCCCGGCAGCTGGGGGTTATTTCCAGGTTATTATATTGGCAGCTTGGCCCAATGGCAGCAACCCCACTGCTGGCCGAGTCCTCAGGACACTTCTGGTTTTCTCTGAACACGGCACCTGGACCTCCTACCGTTTGCAACAGCTGCCTGCGGGCAGGAAACAGGGGACTTTGCTCTTCGAGGGGCCCTGGTGGGTCCGGGAGCAACCAGAGGCCAGGGGAACCAGGGGCAGGAGCCCCAGAACACAGGACACATCAACAGACCACAGACACGGGGCAGCCTGGGTCAGGGCCGCAGGCCAGGAACATCTATCCACCTTCCATCCGCTATCCTCCTGGGGCTGCCGGCGAGACGCCCAGCTGAGTGACGCCTGTCACACAGCTTTGCAGCAAGGCGGGAGGCTGAAACCTGCTAAGCTGGCTGGGCCTCTGACGGGTGACTGTTCTGGGGGCTCAGGGACAGCCATCGAGGCAGGGGGCTAGGGGAGGGGTCCTCTAAAGGACTTCATGCCCAGCAATGTGAGGCCTTTGTCACCTTGTTTGTTCGTTTTTTTGTTGTTGTTGTCGTTGTTTTTGAGGGCAGTGTCACTGGCCCTCATATGTCGGACCGAACCGGGGCCGCTGGCTTCCCAAGCCAGCGCTTAACCACCGCGCCACTCGGCCGGCCCCTTTTTCACTTTGTACCGGACATGAGAACAGTCACCAAGCCGGGCCTAGAACTTAGAACATCCTTGGCCATCGGGATCCACAAACTTCTCTTTTTTCCAATGCCACCACCTTTTTGCGTTGACGTCCTATGGTGTGGTGCTATATAGGCTCTGGGGATTCAGAAACGAACGAGGCGACATTGCATGAGGGGCCTTCCAGGCTGTGGGGAGCCAGGCATGCACTCGTAGTTTCCAAGTTGCCCTCCGCAGAGCCTGGGGACAGTGAAAAGTGAGCACAGGCAGTCAGGGCTTCCGTGCGGGGGGAGGGGGGCATCTGCCCCCTAGTCAGAAATGCAGGGCCCGGTTTCAGCGGGCAGCATGCCCATGCACCCTGGCCCCCACTGGAGTCCAGCTCCAGCTTTTCCCGAGCACCTGCCCACTGACTCAGGCCGTGGGTGGTAGGCATCGCCCTCTGGGCCTGGCATCCCCTTGGACACGGTCTTGAGTTGCTGCCCGGTGGTCACGGGGTGAAATGTCAGGCTCCCTAGAAGAGGGAGGAACCCCTGTTTCCTTGGTCTCAGCTCACAACCCGGCTGATGAGCAGGCAGCGAGGTCCACCCGGCGGGGCTTCCCAGGTAGGGCTCCATGCTCTGAAGGTGGCTGTCCACCAAGTGAGTGTCCCTCAGCAATTTCCAGAAAGTGCTGCACAGCTCCCCGCCAGGCCCACACAGCCGACCACGCCCACGGAAACCAGTGCACTGAGTACTGACATCAGACGCATCTTTTATTTAATGCTCAGGATGCTTCCATTTTATGCCCGAGGAAGCTGAGGCACAGACAACGTAAATCACCCAGCCGAGGACACACAGTCTGTGGGAGGCAGGGCCCTTAACCCCATCTCACCAAGGGCCTCCTTGTGAAACCCAAAAAGCTCCCGGCTTCCTGGGAACCCCACATCCTTGGAGCTTCTCGCTGTGAAACCCTGACACACAGCTTGGCTCCTGGTGCCAGGCTCTCTCCTGAGTGAAGACGGGAGTTTCTGGGGCCCAACCCATCCTGGTGCCTCTGGGGAGGAAACTTCACACGGGTGTGGGATCCATGAATGGAACAGGCGTCTGTGCGCTGTGCCCACTGTCTGAGCAACAAAGCCGAGAAGTGCACCTTAAAAGGTACAAATTAAATTTCCTTTGCAGCAGGAAGTGTTGGTGAAGGTTTGCTTTACCTGCCATTTTGCCATTGTAGCTGATGCTTTTTAAGCCCAGGAAGCTGGGGAAGGGGGGGTGGAGGGCCCCCACCCCCGGAGGACCCCAGTCCACAGCTCTGGGCGCGGCCCAGAGTTTATTTACTTGTTTTTAACTTCTTATTATGACCATCTTCAAACATGCCCCCATGTAGAGAGGAGAGTGTATGAATCCCCCACGTGACCGTCACGCCGCTTCAATAATGTTCGACAGCCCTTATCTTTGTTTCTTGTGGGGAAGTTGGGCTGTTGGCCACTGGTCAAGCATGCTGTCCGGAGGATTGGGGGAAGGGTGGCAGAGGGCTAAAGAATGAGGCTTGGGGAGCAGAGAGGGTCAGGCTAGTGTCTCTGCCCCTTTGCTGTGTGACCCTGGGCAGGCTCGTTGACCTCTCTGAACCTCAGTCTCCTCGGGCAAAATCACAGTAAGGAGACTTCCCTCTCAGGCCACCACACAGCTGGGCCAAGACACACTCCATCCCCAATGCGTCCTGCTCAGGAGCTGGCACTCGCTAAGCGTTCAATAAACAGTAGCTTTTTTGTTTTCAACGAGAGAGTGGATGTGAGAGCCTTGAAAATGTCAGTCGATGCCCACGGAGGATTTGCATGATGGCTTCTTGGAAAGCTGAGTTGCCCTGGGTCCACCCACAGGCTGAGCCATCTTAGAAGGAAGCGTCACCTGTTTTCGAGCAATTGGGGAGGGGAGCGCCTCAGTGCTGGCAGCCACCCCGGCAGAGACAAAGTCTCATTGCCACCTTGAGTTAAGTTCCCATTGCCCTTAATTGTCCTCCAGGGCTTGCTTTAGAAAAATCGAAATCTGAAGCGTACATGAAAGAATAGTCTTAATAAATTATAGCCCTCCTCGAAGATCAGTTTATTCAATTCCTTCCTTCAAATCTTCCCTGACGAGCCTTGTCAGTTATTTGGATCCACGTTACTGAGACATCGGGCAGCTCAGGAAAGCCTGGGGGAGCTGAGTCCTGGGCAGCCAGGGGGCTGCGGGTGCAGCTCAGCCAAGGTGCAGGGGCCCGTGGTGGCCCAGGGAAGGTCCATGTGGGCCGTTCGGGGAGCCCTGCCCTGACTCCAGGCGACTCCCGCTCAGAGTCTGCAGGTGCCTCTTCACGCAGGGTGACATGCCTGACCCTCCACTGAGCCACGCGGGGGTTTGGAAGGGGTTAAGAGATGGGAGGACAGGAGGACGCTCCTACCACGCTACTGACATCCCCAGGTCCCCGTGAGCTGGCAGGTGAGGCTGGCCTCCTTCACTCCTGGCCATCCTGGGAGGTTACGGCCGTCATCTGACAGCCCTGGAGAGTGGTTCTGAGAGGTGCAGGATTTATCAAGGCCACCTGCCCAGTGGACAGCTGAGGCTGGGCCAGGCGCACTCACTCCGGAGCTCAGCTCCTAACACGGCTTGTCAAGGGGCTTGGATTCCAGCCCAGGAGGAAGGCAGATTGGCATCTTGCGGTGTCTCAACTGGCCCGTGGGAACCAGGCGCAGCCCAAACCTTCGCAGCACAGGTGTCCTTGGTAAGGCAAAGTAGACCTGGCACATTCAATGCAACACTGGTGAGTGGGACAGGCAGAAAGACCCTCTCTCCCCCTCAAAGCCCCCAACCCCACCCCTCTCCCCGGGATTGGGTGTCTGAAGTTAGGCTGAGCAGAAGGTCAATGTTGAACGAAACAGCAGGTCTCAGACCAGAGAAAGCAGGACAGTCCAGCCCCCGCTGCTTTAGAAGCAGCCCTGGAGCAGGGGAGGGCACCTGAGCCCTCTCGCCCACCTCCTGCAGCTCACAGGCGGGGTAGTAGGTTGCAAGGACCCTGGGTCACTGTGAGCATTGAATGAAATGCTGCTGATGAAAAGCTATGGCCCATCGGGCATGTAGGCATCACCAGCAGATGTTGAGGGCCAGGGGCCTTGAGCTGCCATGAATGTGGTGACTCCCTCTCGGCCTGGGAGGGTGTGAGCAGCGTGGTGCCAGTCACAGCCCAGGACCTGCGCCCTGGTTGGGAAGGGTCCCGGCCCCCTCCCTCTGCCAGCACAGCCAGTCGGCGTACCTGGCACAGCACGCACAGCGCCCGCACCCACTGCAGGGCTCCTCGGTAACTTTACAGCAATGACTTTGGAGAGAGAAAAAACGGAGCTGCTAACGCTTGCAAAATTCATCTCAAATAGTATTAGATGGTGCTAATTAAAATGACTCATGCTGCAGTGAACTGAGCCAAATCAATCGTTTTTTAGCAAATTAAAGCCCGTTCCTTTCCTCGGCAGCCGTGCTTTGGGGAGCAGATGAGCCGATGAGCTGGCCCAGGTGTCTCCCCTGCATGGCTGGGGGGTTGGGGGGGTCTGAGCCACCTCCTGGCAGATCAGTGAGCATGTCCCACACCTGGGCTCAGAGGGCCTCTGGTGGCCTTGTCCTAGGACCCGCACTGCCCTTCAGTCACATTCGCCACTTCGCACTGTCAGTTTTGACCGTTCCTCCTTGACCCCAAAGATTAGTGACATTTGTATACTATGTGCCAGGGAGGAGGGACATGGTAAGTGACACTTTTGGGGGTGGAGGGTGTGGGGAATGAGTGGAGACAGGGGAATGGGAGGGGCAGGCAGGTAGGAATGATAGGAAGGGAAGGAGGCCATCACTAGTAACATAAACAAAGAAAGAAAGAATAATGGGGAAAAAAGGGGTGAAGAAGGTAACTTCCTGAGGTATTAATATCTGAGAAGACGACATGTCAGGCTGATGTGAAAATGACTAGCTGGGCAGGGAGTGAGGGGCCCTGAAGAGGTGGCAGGAGAGCAGAGCTTTGCACATGACAGGGAAGAGTGTGGCGGGTCAGGCGGGAGCAGGCAGGCGCCCCGGGATCTCGCTGAGCGGAGCAGTGAGTGGGACTAGGGCTGCGAGTTCCCTGGGCGCAGGTGGAGGCTCGGACGGCCTGTTCTGTGGGCACCGGGCGAGGGGAGCACAGCTGTGTCCCAGTGGCCTGGGTGCTGCCTCATGAGATGCCTAGTGAGATGCCGGCAGGAGGCAGAGAGTGATGTCGGGGCGTCCTGGAGGTGAGCTGACAGACAGGACACGTGGTGATGGAGGCGCAGGGGAGGGGATGGCTCAGGCCCCAAGGTGGGGACAGCTCAGGGTGAGCTGCAGGGGTGTGAAGCACAAGCCGTGTCTGGACCCTGCTGCGTTGAGATGGGCATTAGAAGCTCAGGGCAACTCACGTAGGCAGGTGGCCAGCTGAGCAGGGTCTCAGGGGCCAGTCAGGACGGAGGAAACACACAGGCGGCAGCTGGAAACCTCGAGGCTGCACTTAGCCACCGAGGGCCATGGGGACAGAGTGGGGACAGGAGGAAAGTCAGCCCAGGCCCTGGGCGTCACCTTGCAGAGGCGACGAGGAGGGAGTCTGGGGAGACAGGCAAACCAGGAGCGTGCTCCCGGAAAAGGGACATGGTCCTGACAAGTGGGAGCAGAGGGCCCGGGACCGGCCACGGGCAGGCCCCAGGCAGCCTGTCACGGTCAGTGTGGACGGGGAGGGAAACCCAGCTGTCGCCACATGCTTCAGGCAGGAGCACGCCCCACAGCCGGCGGGAGCCTCAGGGGCCCGGCCCCCCGGCGCTGGTGCTGGGCGCTGGGCGTGGCTCCAGGCCAGGCGCAGACTAAGGGGCCTGGAGCGCGTTTCCACAGGGAGGGGCAGCTCCACCGGCACGAGCCTGGGCGGCTTCCCAGAGCAGCTGGCGTGAGTGGGCGCTCAGGGTCTGTGGGTCAAGGAATGCCTGAGCCATTGGAAGGTGGGACAGGCAGGAAGGGTCCACCCCAGTCTCTGGAGGCAGCATGGCCCCGGGACGCCTTGATTTTGACCCTCTGGCCTCCAGAACTGGGAGAGACACGCTTCTGTTGTTGTAAGTCACCCCATTCTGGCACTTCGTTATGGCGGCCCCAGGACACGGATGCTAGAGGCAGTCAGAGTTCTTTCCTACATTTTCTAGAATTTCTAAGCTCCTGGAAAGAGGACGGGCTTGATGTCACCCTGCCTCCACCACGCTGCCGGGCCCAGGTGGCTCTGGGTACAGATCTGAGTCACCAGAGTAGGGTCCAGGCTCAGAGGGAAAGGGGTCACCTCCTCTGTCCCCGAGACTGAGGCCAGGGCCCGGGGCGGGCCAACACCGCTGAGGACTTGCGTTCAAACACTGTACACTTATAGCTGAGGAAATAAATTCCCCAGAGAAGCCTCCTGTCTACAGTGTACAAAATAATTTATTTTGAAACGTCTGCAGGATTTATTTGATTAAAAATAAAACCCATCAACGGGAGTTTTTAATCCACACATTTGCAGAGGATTCTTGAGACTCACAGAGTGCCCCCAGTGACACCTTGTCCGCTCCCCACATTCAATTAGCCACATGTCCCCGCCAACTCAGAAAGTGCAGGCAGGACAGACCTGAGATTAATTTTTCATGGGGCATTGGACCATAAATGATTTTTCTATTTACTTATGTAGCTCGTACATAAAAGATGGTGGTATTTAATCAAATACGGACCCTCTGCAAATTATGCTAGATAAACAAGTGTGAAAAAATTCAATATGCTGCTGACTGTTTACATACACATACATTATTGATATGTATGTTTAAGAGTAGCAATCTAATCCATGTCGTTAACTCTTTGTGAATAGTTTTCCTTTTCGAGGTGTTTGCTTGCAGTTTCAAACAATCTTAATGCTGTTACAGTGGAGGGCGTGTGATAACAGACGTGCCTTCGCCACCCCAGCCCCACCCCCACCCCTTTCTGGGACGAACACAGCCTCCCTGAGAGGAAAGCTCCATTTCCTTTCATCTTCGCCCCTCTAGTTTCTAACAGGGGCTCTGAATTGGGGCGCCCCGTGCCCCGCCCCCACGCTGCCCCACCCCTCCAGGGGACATGTGCGATGGGTCATACGTTCTGCTGGCCTCTGTGGGTAGAGGCCAGGGATGCAGCTAAACCAAGTATCATCTTGCCCAAAAATGTCGGCAGCGCAATGCCTGTGCTGAGCAAACTCAACCCACGTCTGAGGATGGGAACACACGCTCGGGTTACAGCCTTCCACAGCTCCTGCTGCCTGGAGGGGCTTCCCGCTTCCCTCTTCCTTAGCAAATGCCCTCTTCTCCTATAAGACACGGACCCAGGGCCACTCCCTCCCTACGCCAGAGCTTGGGGCCCGCTGCAGGGCTCCAGGGCCTCCGTACACTCTTTACTTAGAGCACTTATCCCAGGACACTTGCCAGTGAGGCTCATCCTGGGCCACAGTCTGCCCCAGTGATGGCTCATGTATCCCGTGGGATAAGTGCTTGTTTCTGTCTGCTGTCCTAGAAGCTATACGAGGGCCAGGGATTAGTGGGTTCTGAATGGGTGTTTCTGGATGGCTGGATGGTGGATGGATACATGGATAACTGATGGATGGTGGATGGATGGTAGGTAAATGGATAGATAATTGGGTGGATGGATGGATGGATGGTGGGCGGATGGATGGGTGATGGATGGATGATTGAGTAGACGGATGGATGGTGGAGGATGGATATATTGAGGGACAGACAAATGAACAGATACGTAGTAGGAGGTCAGGAGACCTCCACTGTAGTCCCTTGTTTACCACCAACTGGCTATTTGACTCTTGAGAGGTCAGTCTCCCTAGGATTGCTTTCCTGTTCGTGTGTGCGGTCTGGAGAAGGGCAGGTGCTTGTTTCCACTGGTGCCGAAGGCTCCTGAGAGCTCAGTGGAGGTGGCCGTGGGCTGCCCTTGGGAGCATGCTGGGTGCCTGAGATAAGAGATGCCACATAAAATACAGGACCCCTATTTAAATCTGATTTTTTGGGGTCAGATAACCTTAATTTTTTAGTGTAAGTATCTTAAATATTATATAGGGCACACTTAGACTAGAAAATTATGTGCTGTTTATTAAAAATTAAAATTTAACTGGGCATCCTGCATTTGTGTTTGCTAAGTCAGGTGACACGACCTGTGAGGGAGGCGAGACAGAGGGGGATGTCCGTGTTTTTCTCCATGTCCTGTGTGAGGCTCTGGTGCAGGGTTTGAACATCGCTGGCGGAAAAGATCTTTAGTCCCTTGCAGCAGTCCCCTGGGGCCTGCTGACGCTGGCAGGAGCAGCCACCACCATGTGTGTCCCTCATGCCCCAGATAGCGCAGGCAGGACACGCAGGCGTGTGCAGGGCTATGCCCGGCTCCCTCTGACCTCCGTGCCCAGGGGAAGCGCGCTGCCAGCCGGTCCACCCAGCCTGCCCCGTCTTAGTTCCAGGCCAGCCTCCAGCCCTCCGTGGGCAGATGAGGGACCTGGCTGGGCCTTTAGAGGGCAATTCCAGGCCCAGTTTCCTGCAAGCCCTGCTCTGCTTTGAGCCGACGCATAGAATAATTGACTGCACAGCAAACAGCAAGCCTCTCGTGGCTAACTCGTGTTTGTCTGTGGAGTTTTACAAGCCCCAGGAAACTAGTACTTAGAGGGCTAGAGAAATCATTGGCCCCGGGAAAGAGTCCCAGCTGGAAGGCCGAGGGAAGCAGCCTAGGTTTAGCAGCCACGGCTGCCCCAGGCCAAGGACAAGGCCAGGGAGCAGTTCCACCCACAGCTGGTAGGTCAGCGGGGGACAGAGGATGGAACAGCCCTCTTGCCTACTTACCCCACCGGAGCCCTGAAGCCATTTCTGGGATCAAAGCTTTGCCAGATGGGCCTATTCCGTACATTCAGTAAATGTGTGGGAGGCCCCACCCCTGCCAGGTGCAGGGCGAGGGGCACACCTGCTCAGCTGCCCTTGGCCCCCTGGAGCCAGGAAGGCACACTTCAGGGTGGGTGCCTCAGCCTGAGGGGGAGGGGTTCTCCCCAGGAGGTGGCTTCCAAGCTGAGTCCTGATAACTAGCCCAGTGTCAGTGTGGGAGTGTCCGAGCCAGGGTGGGGAGCCAGCACGTAGAGGGAGGAGGGGGCCTGGAGAAGACGAGCTTTGACCTGCAGGTAGCCGTGGGTGGGTGTGGGGCTGCAGGGAGGCAGGAGGAAGAGGCCATGCCTGACTTCTGTTTCGGGGCCTGGTTAGTAGGCGCCTCTCCCTGGATTATGGGCCTCTGAGAAGGGCAGCCTGGGGGAAATATTCTGATACCTGGGCCTGAGATGCCACCCAGAGAGCAGAGGGTGGCGCCCTTGCCCTCCCAGGCCTTCTACCTGGTGGCGCGTTAACATCACCCAGGGGGCTCTGAGCAAACCCCACGGCCGGCCACACCTTTAGAATCAAGTGTGGGACCCAAACATTGGTGGCTTTCGAAGTTCCCAGGGATATGAACACGAAGCCGAGGGCTGGGGTGGGGGAACGCTGATGTAGATGGACCACTGAGGCACGTCCGCAAACGAACCAGGACCAGACAGACACTGCAAACAGCCCAGCCCTCCCTCCTCGGGCCAGGGAAGAAACCGCCTGTGTCTCCCTGGTCAGACCCTAGGGCCTCCCCTGGGCTCTGGGCTGCATCGGCCAGGGGCGGCCAAGGTGACCCTCAGCCTGGGCAGCCCACACCCACGATGCAGATCTTCCCGCCCTGGCCTCACAGCCGCCAGCTCCCTGGGCTATCGTGGGTGCTTAGACTGAAGGCAGCTGTCGTCCTCAGCATGGATCTAACTCCACTCTCCCGATTCTGAGACTTAATGGTCTTTCTCTGCTGAGTTGTAGATAATGGCAAGTGAACCTGACATTGGGGATCCGCTTGCCCTGAATAGATAAATCAAACCTGGAATCTTGCTGGGGTTTTAGCTTTGCAGGTGCAAAGATGCACCACTTTTTATAGCCAATGGTTAAGGAGGGATTCACCACACCAGAAAAGTTCTCCAAAAATAGACTTAATAACAGATGCAGCGTGCAATCATTATTTTTCTTTGGGATCGTAAAGACTCTTTGTCACAAAGATATTATTTGTTTGGCTGAAATTATCCTCCACTGAGCCCTGAGAGAAGGCCTCACACCTTCACTGGCCGCATCGTGTCTGGAAGGGTTACGTGACAAGGACAGGCTTCTGTGGGGAGCAGCGGGGGGGTGTCAGGATGCTGACCACCCTCCCCCAAGAGCCACAGAACGGAGGGGCTAACAAAGCAAATGACAACCAGCCCCCACGTTGTTACTAAGACAGAGACAAAGAACAGGATGAATAGTCTCTGACAAAGAGCTGGGAAGTATTTCAGCAGCGAGGAGGCTCAGACCTGGGTTTCCTGAGACCTGGGGAATTGCATCTCCCCAAAACTCACATGGTCATGTCCTCACCCCAGGATGAGACCTTCTTTGGAAATGGCCTCTTCACAGATGTAATTAGTTAAAACAAGGTCACCCTGGACTAGGCTGGGTCCCAATCCAATATGGCTGGTGTCCTTGTAAGAAGAGGAGAGACACACAGACGGAAAACGGTCATGTGACAACAGCGGCAAAAACTGGAGTGGCTCTTCTATAAGCCAGATGTCGGAAGAAGCAGGGGACAGATGTTCCCCTGCGGCGTCCAGAAGGAACTAACCCTGCCACCACCTTGGTTTGGGACTTGGGCCTCCACACTGTGAGAGAGTGAATTTTTGTTGGTTTAACCCCTGTTGCTTGTCCCAGCAGCTGCGGAACACTGACACAACCCCTCTCTCTGGGCTCAGGTGTCACCAGGCCACTGGGCAGCAGGGCTGGGCAGCCTCCCTGGGGGTCAGTGACTAGCATCTCCCCCAGCCCCCAACCCCCCAACCCCCAACCCCCTCCGTTCTGTGGCTCTTGGGGGAGGGTGGTCAGGCATCCTGACACCTCGGCCTCGCCGCACACACCCCAGCAGCAAAAGAGGGTGACAGAAGACACAGCTGCCCCCCGACCAGAACGGTGGTCCCTTCACTGCTGTGTCCACTCAGCATGGCCCGAGGGTCTGAACACAGAGCGCCGTCCAGGTTCTAAGGCGGATCCTGTGCTGGCAGGTGACTCACCTTCCACCCACGGGCCTCGGTGCTGGGGGCTCTGAGCACACCGGGGACAGAGGCGGGGGGCTGAGGAGGGGCCACTCACTGGGCGTCCTCATTAGGATGGCGGTCCTAGATGTTCCCGTCAGGTTCTAGATGCCCTGCTTGTAACGGGGACACCAGGGACCCGGCAGAGATTGGGGCGGGCGAGCTGTTCCGGGGGCGAGGGCGCAGGGAAGATCTCTCCTTGGGTAGGAGGGCCGTGGGCAGTGTTCTCTCGGGGGCAGGTGACTCTGGATCCCACCAGGACAAGGCTGGAAGGGACAGCGCACACATCCTTCAAACCCATCGCCCCCAAAGGCCCTGCCAGCTCCGTGCAGGCGGTGACAGTCCCGTGGCACGTGGGGAAGGAGAAACGGGCGGACATGGAAGAACAATGTCCACCTAAGACACCGAGGCTGGATAGAAATGTCCCCAGGGGACAACTTGGACCGAATCCAGCGGCTGGTGGCTCGCGGCCCAGGGTGGGTGGGGGCTTCTCAGGCGCTCCCTAAACATGCAGCTTCCTGGGCCCCAGATCCCAGGTCAGAGAGCTGGGTGGGCCCCGGACTCTGCAGGTCTGACGTGTGCTCGCCCGTCCACGTTTGATTCACTTCCCTCGAAGCTGAGGGCCTTGCCTCCCCACCCGCCCCTTGGTGGCCTTGACACCTGTAGGTCTCGGCCCCTGGGCAAGCCCACCCGAGGCAAGTACTTGACAGCAAGCACCTCTGTGTCATCATTCATTAAATGGGAATAACCTTAGTGGCCGCCTCACTGTGAGCAGTAGGTGAGGCACCCGTGCAGAGCACTCATCCAGGGCACCCCAAACGTTAGCCACACGACAGAGCAGGTCCCCACGATGGGATATTACTCGGCCATAAAAAGAAGGACCCCTGCCATCTGCGACAACAGGGATGGGCCTAGAGGGCATGACGCTCAGTGAGATGAATCAGCCAGAGAAAGACAAATACCGTATGATCTCACTTATAGGGGGAATCTAACAAAACAAAACAAATACATAAACAAAACAAAGCAGAAGGAGACCCATTGATACAGAGAACAAGCTGACAGTTGTTGAAGGGAAGGGGTTCGGGGATAGGAATAAAAAAAAAAATAATAAAGAAAAAAATTCACACACACACAAAGAATTGGGTATAGTTTTTTTGTTTGTTTTGTTTTGTTTTTGAGGGTAGTGTCACTGGCCCTCATATGTGGGACCCAAACCGGGGCCGCTGGCTTCCCAAGCCAGCTCTTAACCACTGCGCCACTCGGCCAGCCCAAGAATTGGGTATAGTTTTTAAAAAGAATTGCAAAGGAGGTAATGTTACTTTCAGTTCATTTTTCAAATGTAATGAAACTTTTATAAATACTAAACCTATTGATTAATGAAGTTGACATATGTTCCACTTTGTAGGCATTTAATTAAACATTTATTTATGAACAAAATCATAATCAGGTCCCATGTCCGAGTGTGCTGAGACACCTATGATGTGATAAGGAGCAAATCGCTACCCGGGAAGTGAAGGCAGCCGGGGACGGCCATCGAGAGTTTTAGGTCCCGATCGCAGAGCTCACGGCAGTGGCTTTGGGAAGGAACAATATTTCCTGGGTCCCGCCACCTCTGGAAAGATGGTGAGAAACTGCTTCTAGGTGGAAGAGCGGTCTCCCTCTGCTGCCAGTGTCACCCTGGGAAGGGGTGGGTATGTATGGGGTTTATTTTATCCACATATTTTAGGCCAGTAAATATATTTTAATCCACGTATGTTAGGCTAGTTTGAGATTTACCGAAGGGTCACAAAGACAAAACAGAGTCCCTTCCCCAGTTCCCCACTGCAAACGTCTCAGTTGACCCCGTCCACGTGTCACAAGTAAGAAGCCACATCGGCAGACGCTCCTTATGACTAAACTTCAGACTTGCCTCAGATTTCACTAATGTTCTCGACTGTTCTGTTCTGTCCCAGGACCCCATCGGGACCCACAGGACGGTTAGTGGCCACGTCTCCTTGGGCTCCTCTGGGCTGGGCGAGTTTCTAGAGTCTCCTTGTTCTTGATGAGCTTGGCAGCCTGCAGAACGACCAGTCAGGCGTTTTGTGGCATGTTCCTCGGCTGCGATTTGTCTGGTGTGCGTCTCATGTCAGTGGCTCTGGGACCAATATGACTCGGGTTGCTTTAGTTTTCTCAGTCTCCAGATTAGACGAGGGTGATAGGTTTTGGGGGAAAGACCGCAGAGGTGAGGGGCCCTTCCCATCACATCACGCCAAGGGCGCCTGCTGCCACCGTGACTGGTCACTGCTGGTGTTGACCTTGGTCCCCTGCTGAGGTCATGTTGGTCAGGTTTCTCCTCTGTGAGGTTACTTTTATTTTGGCAGAGCAGGTGTATTTTATTAGTAGGGTTTCCTACAGACACAGACTCACCAGGCTCTTCCCCAGGCCCGGAAGTCTCCTGAAATGCCATGACGATGCATTCATTACCTATAATGTGGGAGCCACCACCTTCAGAGGGTCCCAAGACGGGTCTAGGACACCCTGACCCCCCCAAAAAAGGAAACCAATGAAAAGCCAGCTACAGTGTCTGAGGATTCACGACTTGCTGCTTCCAGCAGGCCCCTTCCCGGCCGGCCTTTCTCTGCAGGCCTGCCAGCCCCCACCCCAGCCCCCCAGCACTCCACCTCCCTCCCGTGGGGCCTCAGCCTGGGCGCCGCTCTGCTGCCCCACTGCTAAGCCAGAGGCGAGAGATGGAGACAAACAGAGCTCAACTCCAGGCTAATGAAGCCCAGACGGCGATTCCCTGGCTTCTCTGCCCTTTTCAAATATTTATTTCCCAGCCCTGCCATTCTTCACTTTCAAGGGGCCTGTATCCTAAAACGGGCCTTGATTTAGTGTTGATAATGGCAAATGTTTAAACCTGGCTAGCCCCAACTTTAATTAAACTGACAAAGGAGGGGGGCAGGGGCTGAATTACAGGCAATGTCCATGTTCCCTGCAGTCCCTAATTAGGGAAGAAGGGTGGGGTGGCAAGTGGCCAGAGCGGTCCTCCTTCCGTTCCTGATGTAAGAGTCACCCCGACAGCCACGCACAGAAGCCGCCCGAGGTGTCCACAGCCAGGTTTGCCGGTGGGAAGCAGGTCGCCCGCTCTTTCCTCTGCACATCTGACACCTCTGCCAGACCGCGGCTTGGGCATCCTTTCGCGCCCTCTGCCCTGGTGGGAGGGTCCCTGCTTCCCCATCGCTGTCACCTCACAGCTGGGTTTACAGGAGGCGGGGAGGGAGGGAATTCGCTCTGGGGCCACAGACCACCGGTGAGTGGCCGTAAGGATCGGTAACCAGTGAGTGGCCATAGAGAAAGCTGACCGGTGAGCAGCCGTGAGGATCGCCAACAATGTGCTACAGATTCACTGTGGTCCCCCCTGTGCAGTTAGGTGAACACGTGTTTGGAGAAGTAAAGTCACTTGCTGAAGTCTGAGCATGTCAGTGACAGGGCAGAAGGCCAGACCACGGCTGTGTCACCCCAAACTCTGTGATTTGGGAGATAAATTCCTACAACTACAGTGTTCTTCCATTTGTCAACTTCAAAACAGGACAAGACACACAGTAAGTGCCACCACCACCACCACCATCATCATTTACTGAGGCCCGACTCTGGGCTTTAGAGTCTGTCAAACTGGGGGCTGCCCCCACCCGGCCAGACACGTCCATTCTTTGAATCGCTGTAAATGCCCTATTTCACCAGCAGTCCACAAGTTGGGTGACTTGAGTGGGGGTCAGGGGAGCTCCCTGGGCTTCCAGGGAGGGCGCCTGGGGCAGAGCGAGATGCCCCTTAGTCCCTGTGTCCTGCACTGGCCGGTCACAGTGCCTCCCTCTGGCTTAATCCTTTAGCCACCTGCCCACATGGCTGCAGAGCTCCCCGCTTTCCTTGGACGCAGGGGGAGCCCAGCGATCCGGTTTACAGATGGACGCAAGGGAGAAGGGCGGAGCCCAGCTCCAGGACCAGAGCCAGGCCCAGCGCCTTTGGGGCTGAGGGGCTTTGGAGGCTGTGGGGGACAAGGGGCGCACAGAACGTAGGGTGCAGCTGTCCGTGGCCACTGTCTGATGCCAGGGGCATGATCTACACATGCCACTTCCTGGGGGTGGGTGATGCTAACGAGCCGTTGCCCTGGGCCACAGGGGTTTCTTGTGTCCCCAAGTGTGCTTGTGAGGACTCACTGCCAATTTTTCACCTGGCGCTTGGACTGATTCCCCCGACACGTGTTTATAGCGTACCCGTTATGTGCCAGCAGCGCGTTTGGGCTGGGCCCTCGGCAGGGAGAGAGCAGGCACTCACGGGCCCTCTTCAGCTGCCTGGGCCCGCCCGGCACATCGTGGCCCTGCCACTCCTGCTCCGGCCCCTGCAGACCCCTCTGACCTTGGCTCAAGGCACCAGCGGTCACAGGGCCAGTGGGGTCTGACCTTCCAGCCAGCCTTGGCTAGGACGCCAATGAGCAGCCCGTGGGAGCTGGACTTGGAAGGGCATTAAGCAGTAATTCGCACTTCCCTTCTCCTAAGCTCCATCCTATTAGAGGGAAAAGGTGGTTTGCTGGCTGCCTGCTGGGCCAGAATTTCCAGAAAGCCTCTTTCTGATTAGATTCTGCACTTTTCTCTCCTAAGCCCCAGAGCGTGTGCACACAGCAAGGCTTGGAGGAGGCGGGGAGCCCAACTCAATTTCTTGTGGATGACTTTTTTCTGTATGAAGTCAGGTCTTATGTGCATTAACTCAAACACAATGATAATCAAATGCTTTGGTGATAAGCCGCTTTCCTCCACGGATTTCAAAGCATTTTCGGGCTGAAATATGAGGATTTCAGGACAGATTGGAGTCTCCCGACAGGCCATCCGTCATGTCTGTGCACTTGGAATAACAATAATTATAGCAATAATGGTAATATTAGCTCACGTTGGTGTGGCACTTCATGGCTTACAGAAGCACGGGCACAACTTTTGTCTTGTTTCCTCCAGCAAAGACTCCGGAGACAGATGGGGGAGGCAGTCGGGCTTCTGTCATAAAAAGGAGACCGACCGGGCTGTGGCCCTGGTTTTCTGTCCCCTCGACCGGGTGACCTCACCACACCAGGAATCCAGGTTCCATCCCTCCCACCCTCTCCACCCTCCACCCCTCCCCCTGAGCCTCTGCCTAGGAGCCCCCCACCCGTTTCCTGCAACACCCGGAACACTGGTGGGCAGCAGAATGCTGGAGGTGGAGTCCCAGTGGCCTCTGTCCCTGGAAACTCCCCATTCTCCTGGTGTCGGCCCCCTGGTGTCAGAGCTGACAGCATCCTGGAAATCACCTTGCCATTTTCAGATGCGAGGAAACTAAAACCCAGGGGAGAGAAGCACAGCCCTGCTGACACCCCAGCCAGCTGCCCCATTACCCCCAGGCCCAGGGGTTCTCCCCAGCTGAGCACCAGTGGTTCTGAAGTCCGTGACCCAATGACAATGTTGTCTGGAGGCCCCTTCGTTGGGGTGCGGGCTCCCTGCCCCTCCCAGAGCTGAGGCCATCAGAGAAGGCTGCCCAGGAAGGCGAAGGCCTCAGCTTGGGCCTCCTCTTCCGCCCACCACCCCACTGCCCCGGGCAAAGCCAGGCGTGCTGGGACCCTGCGGGGTCCAGCCGAGTGCTCACTCTTTTTCTGCCTGGAGAGCCCAGGACACAGTACGGGTCTCGCTTCCTAGAGCTAAAGGTGGGAGACCTCCATCCTGGACCACAGAGCTTACGCCATCACACGTCCTCTGTGGAGACCCTCAGACCCTCCCCTCTGCACACTGAGAAGCTTCAACTGGACTCCCCTCCCAACAGCGGCCCTCCATGCCACCTCAGAGCCCAGGCCTTGGGTTTAGCATCACTCTCTCCAAGCGCACACTTCTGGAAGGGGCAAAGAGGTGAAAGCTGTGCCCCCTTCGTGAAGTGTCTCCCAGAGTTTGTTCCCTGGAGATGGCCGGTCTCATCTTTCTGTTGCAGGCTCTCCAGAACAGCCTGCAGCTGTGCAGGCAGGGGGCTGAGACGTCTTGGAGAACATGGGGTCGCAGTGAGGTGAGCCCTCACCCCCTGCGGGAGGGCATCGGCGGGAGAGGGTCGCCAGGGACCAGACAAGAACAGAGCCCCTGGCCAGCACCTCCTAGGGCAGTGCCCATGTGTCTTGGAGCCTACAGAAATGTTGGGACAGTCCATGGTGAGTGAAAGACACAGTTTCATACATGCAATGTGACCTCAGCACACTTTCTGTCTGTCTGTCTGTCTCTCTCTCTCTCTCTCTCTCACACACACACACACACACACACACACACACACACACACAGTAGGAAAGGTACCAGACAGCGTGCACCGAGCTCTGAGAGCATCAGATAGGCGAGCAGGCTGAGGCGGGGAGGGCTCGCACACCTGAGCCGCAGCCCAGGCTTCCGCCCGTGTTCCCAGGTGGCGATCACGGACGGGCGCGCCACCTCTGTGGCTCTCCTCCCTGGTACGGTGGGGCTCAGGAGGTTAAGGAGAGCTCCTAGAGGCTGTGGAGGGCAGGGAGATGATACACGGTGCCTGGCACAGCGTATGCCCAACACAGCGCACAAGCCACGGCGGATACAGCTACCGTCTCTGCCGGTGAGCCTATGAGATCTCATGTTTGTCCTTACACCACGTCTGCCTGGGTTTTCTAAGATTTCTCTCAGGGCTATGTGTGACTTTACTAATCAGGAAGACAGGAAGCAACTTGAAGCCTAGCCACCATCCCCACCTGGCATGGCTCTGGTAGGTGTGTCCCTCCTGGGACCAGGGTTTTGCAGCTGTCACCTTCCCCCTAGCGCCCAGGTGGATCTACTTTCCCGACGGCAGCCTGGTCTGTCCCTCTGCTCCCTGTCACAGGCAGCTCCCTGGCTGCCCTTGGTGTCTCGGACCTGCTCAGCATTGTATGCCCAACAGACACCTCTCCCTTCACTGGCCACGGCCAGAGCCATGGCTCTGCTGGGCGGGGCCTGCCAGCAGCTCTCCACGCCTGCCCACTTAACAGACAGAAATTGACAGCTGCCTCCTTGAAATGGAAATATTGACCTACAAGCCTCAAAGCCAGTGCTGAGGAGGTGTTTGCTGGCACCGCCTTCCCTGTCACCGGCTTTGCCATTTTTTTTTTAAAAGAACTGTGAAGGACGTTTCTTTCCAGCACTCCTACAAATCCATGTCACCATCTCATCTTAGCACTCACGCAGCCGACATGTGCTTTCCTGAGCAGAGGGCCCGAGAAAGCTTTGCACAGGGGGCTGTGGTGGGGCGGGGGCCTGGCAGGGAGGGTCCGGCTCTAAGGGTGAACTGGGGGCAGGGCATTCCTGGGAGAGGAACCGGCATGCAGAGGCTCCGATGGCGGGGAGGGCGGCATCCTCACGGTCCAGCCGGAAACTGCCCCTTGGAGGAGCAAAGGCAGGAAGAGAGCCGGGGAGCTGAATGAGGCTAAACCCCACTGGGGGGCATTGCCTCGCCGCTCCTTGGCGCTGGCCCAGGCCTCATTTCGAGGGGCTGGGCAGGGCCTGGGAACCAAGAGGCCCCCGGAGGTGCTGGTGCCGGGACCCTGGGTCACACGCCGAGAAGCTGCAGCCGGGGTCAGTTCCTGCCGGGCGGTTTGCCTCCCCCCGTGGGCCGTCCGGTGAGCCAGGCGCCTGGTCGTAGCCAGCGGTGCCCTGGGGGCTGACGGTGTCAACGGCTGAGTCCATAAGCACCTTGTATGAAATTCTGGAAAAGGACCAAACTGTGAGGATGAAAAAGAGACGAGTGGCTGCCAGGGGCCGCCTGGCAGGTGAGAGGCGGACTCTGGAAGGGCAGCATGGGGCTCTCCGAGGGATGGAGCTGTTCTCGATGGCTCTGTGCTGGTGGGTACACGTCTGTGAATTGGTGAAAATCCACAGTTCCACAGGAGAAAGAGGGCACAGGCTATGTGTACCCCAAGGTCACTCAGTCTTGAAGGTCGCTGGGGCCAGCCGCACACCACGTGCGGGACCCTCCCTCACAGACTCAGAGACTCAGGCCCCCCACCGGCTGCTGCTCACCCAGAAGGGCCCGCCCCACCTGGGATCCTGGACCAGGGTGAACCCAGCTGAACGCAGCACCCGGCTCGGACAGCGTCTCCCAGACCTCCCCAGGGCCACCCTGCCAGCCCCACATCCCCTGCCTTTCCCACCACTTCCAGACCCGTCCTTCTAGTTCCCAGGAGCCCCACCCACACCCTGCCTCCCCGACGGTAGCTGCTGAGTTCAGGCCACCTCCTCTCTCCTCCGTAAAGGTCACAACATCCTCACAGGTCTCCCGGGCTCCAGCCTCACTCTCCTGGTCCATCCTCTACCTGGCTGCCAGGGCTCTCCTTGTACCGTGTTGACTCCTTCCATGGTGCCTTCAGAGCACAGAGGGCACGTCTAGAAAGTGTGTAGACCTGTGTGCCTACACGGGTTGGGGCACACACACACCTCCTTGCTCTCTAGCTGAGAGGGCCTGGGAACAGCACCGTCCCAAGGACGACAAGCTCACAGTGCCTGGACCACCATCTCTAACCCCATCCCCATCCCCCCAGGGGACCAGGGCTCCTGGGGAAAGGGCTGAGTCCAGGGCTGGGCAAGACGGGATGGCAGCATGTTATGGTGCCAGGAGGTAATGAGGTGCTCACACTCACACTCACAGTCACACACTCACACCCACCCATGGTGATGGGGCCCTGTCAAGGGGGTGCAGGGCCAACCCAGAAGAGCCCCCGGTGGCCAAAGGTGGACAACTGAACAACAAAATAAAGTCTCATCAGGCTCCATCTTAAAGTATAAAATAAATATGCGAGTCCATGCTGACATGGGAAATGACTGAATCAATCAATAAATGGGGAAGAAGAGACACCTGTCCTGCAGAATTCCAAATAATGTGAGCCGCTGCCCTGCCCTCACTCCCCCTCCTGCAAGTGTGGGCTGCGCTCCTGACTTCCTTCCGAAGTGGGGCCATGTGGACAGGCCACATAACGGCACTGCTCCCAGGCCCTGCAGCCACAGAGCATGGGGCCGCATGGGGCAGGGCACCTGGTGGGCCCTGGGTCAGCGGTCAGCGGGTGCATGCCGGTCATGGCGATGTGGCCGCATGGTGAGCCAGCACGGTCTGTCCGTCCAAGGGGACAGCTGCCAGCACCCTTGGGGCACAGGCTCCAGGTCAGCTTCTCCGGAGCCGCTCCTGATACTGGGTGGGGTTTGGTGAGCGTGGCGGGTGGTGCATGACGGTGGTCTTTGGCCGTGCCCCCAGCACAGGCAGCCTGGTCCAGGACATGCACCTGCTGTGTTCCAGCCACCCCGAGTGTGTCCTTCATGGCTTGCCAAGTCCCGTAGGCGTAAGGGGACCGGCGGGGGGCACACGCCAGCCCTGAGCGCTCACCTTGATGGAAACAGGCTGTGTTTGGATGTGAGCTCTGGCTGGAGCCGCCTCACTCCGCACCCTCCACGCCGCAGCCCCGCGGCAGCAGAAATGAGATGTCCCCATTCGCGTCGTCAGTGGGGAGAGGCTGGCTGGGCCCTGCTTCGGCCAGGGCGGAGGGGCTAACGTGGAGCCGCACTACAAGGCCTTCAGCCCCATGGCTGTGCCCGAAATCCCACCACTAAATCCCACTTGGGCACAGACTCTGTCTCCTGAAGGTTCTGTTGGGAAGTCCCACATGTCAGCAGAGCGGCCCCTCCATACCGGTCCTGTGGCCGGCGGTCCGGTCTTAGCACGCAACCGTGGTGGCCGAGCCCACACATCCAGGCACTGCGCCGCCCCTCACGGCACCGCGTTACGATGAAAGCGATGGGACTGGAACAAGCACCCAGTGGCCAGGAGCTGGATAACGGGCTGTGGGTGCTGCAGCCCTGCTGTGGTCCTTCCTGAACCCCGGCGGGGCCCATACAGGACGCGCATGCCCAGAACTACGCCCTGGCACCCAGGGGGCTGCGAGGAAGGGGCCGCGGCGCCCTGGAGCCCTTTCTCCCCGCCCCACACCCAGGCTGCGCTCCTGCTGCCCCGCAGGCGCCTGAGTCCTGAAGCCGCTTGTTCCCCGGCTCAGCTCTGCTGCCTCCGACCTCCAACGCCCAAGCCTGCACCCTCACCCTGCCCACCTGGCAGCGCGAGTGTGAACAGGGCTCCTCCACGCCCAGCGCTGTCCTCACCCACCCTGCCAGTCCCCGGGGTCCCTCTGCTGTCTCCCTGCACTGCCCCCACCTGGCGCTCTCTAGCACCCAAGACCTGTGCTGCCACTCTTCGCCAGACCACTGGAGCCAGTCTGCCTCCCGGTACAAGGAGCCAGGCCCAACTCGCATCAGTGTAAACTGTTCTCCCAGAAGCTTCTGGAAGACACAGTGCTGAGTCTCTGCCTCCGCTCTCTAATGCCCGCCTGCCAGGAAAGGACACACTCCCGGAGCGGCCAATTCACAGGCAGGCGGCAACCAGTCGAATTCCCGATCTCGGAAGTCAGCCAACCTGCTGACAGTGGTCAGTGGGGGGGGGGGCACAGAGAGGCGGGGGCGTCCTGCCCACACCCCACCTCTGGTGTCCTGCCCAGGCAGGTCTGTACCCTGCTGGGCACCGTCCCCTGGTCCCAGGCGGGGCTCCCCCTTCCTCACACCGCTCACCCAGGGGACACTCCCTGGGCCGGTGGGAGCAGTCCTGCCCCGCCGGGCGGGGTTGGGCCTTAACCACTGCTCCCTGCTCCTGCAGGGATTTACGGGGACCGCAGGCTACAGTTCAGGGGGCATCTGCCGCCCCACCTGCCTGTGAGCGAGGTCACCTTTATTCGGGGGGCGATGCCTTCCCTGAGCAGGGCCCGTGGCAAGTCTCTTTCTCTCCTCTCCTTCCCCGACCATCTCAGAAGTCTGTGAGTGCGCACTCTTTGTCCCCTCCCATAGGTATTTATAGATTTGAGCACTGGGCTTCCGTCTGGAGACGCTCAGCGGGGTGAGAGAGGTAACAACACTTTGGAAATTGGGGGCATGAAGGGCTGCGGCGAGCAGCGGTCCACAGCTCCAACTAAAGGCAGAAACCTCCACCGGAACCAAGAGGCGTCTGGGGGACGGTCCGGGAGTGACTGCTGGTGATACCAGGTGCCTCTGGCGCGAGAAAGCCCCAAGCACAGGCTCAGGGGCAGGAGAAGAAGCCCAGCCCTCAAACCACCCCCCCGCCTCTGTCCCGCAGTCTCTGCGCGCCTGGGCCAGGCGTGCGGCGTGGGGCGGCACGCGCAATCGGACAGGGTTTCCGGGGTGAATCAATGATAAAGACGAGGGCAGCACGTGCCATTCCTGGGGTGAAGCCTGAGCCACGAACAAACAGCTCCTTGTAAAAGAGGCCACTTGGGAACTGGGTCATTAACACATCAGCATCTTTATTTGGCCCCTGTGAAGTGTGTGAAAGGAAGGTGACAATAATCAGGAACTTATTTCTCTAAGAGGTTTTGGCAGGATCACAGGAGCTTTTCCTGTGGCCAGCAGCCCTCCCTCACGCACGCGCTCATCTCGTCCTACCTGGCAGCCTTCCCGGAGCTGGTGCGCAGGTAACCTCACTCTCCTCCCCAACACTCCCCAAATGACAAGAGCGACGGTGAGTCGGGGCTCTGAGCCCTCCCATGTATCACCCCATTTTGCAGGAATCCCCAGGGAGGGAGCAGGCTTTCCAAGGCTGCCAGGTAAGTGCCTGACTCATTGCACCCCCACTCCACCTGTCATCCACGTGTCCTTTCAGAGTCACAGCGCGGCTTGTAGAAGATTTCTCTGGGCACAAGCTCCATCTCCTCTTCTGGCAAGAATGAGTGGTCCAAGATCTCAGAAGACACCAGTCACTGGGATCGACCCTCTGTCAGGCTGTCAGCACTTTTTATTGTGGAAAAATAGACATAACAATTTTAACACTGGCCATCTCGGCCACATTTAGGTGCCAGCTCAGTGGCGTTCGGTGCAGTCACACTGTTGTGTGGCCACCACCTCCGTCATCTCCAGGACTTTCTCATCTCCCCAAACTGACACTCTGTCCCCATTAAACACTCGCTCCCCGCCCCTCCCCAGCCGCGGCCCCCACCAGCTACTTCCTGTCTCTATGGATGTGGCTCCTCTGGGGACCTCAGGTGAGTGAAATAACACAGTGTTTGTCCTCTCGAGAATGGTCTGTGTCACCCAGCATAACATCCTCAAGTTCCATCCGAGTTGTAGCCGCTGTCAGGACCGCCCTCCTTTTTCAGGCTGAATAATCTTCCCCTGTGAGGAGGGCCCACGTGTTTCTCCATCGCCCGTCCATGGGCACTTGGGCTGCGTCTGCCTTCTAGGCCTGTGGACAGCGCTGCTGTGAACACGCGTGTGCAGTGCCTGTTCAGGACCCTGCTACAGTTCGTTGGGTACACACTCAGAAGTGCAGTCAGGACTGTGTGGCCATTTGGCTCTGACGTCTGGGGGCCTGCCGTCCAGACCTCCACGGAGGCTGCGCTGTGTTCCTTTACACAGTTTCCCCACTGTGTTGGCCTCGCCAACACTGACTGTTTTCTGCTTTACTTAAATAATAATTATCCTAGTGTCTGTGTTAACATTTTACGTATCATCTCATTGACTCTTTCCTTCCCTAAGGTAGAAAAATAATTACTTTTTATTTTGCAATTATCCCCACTTAAGGCTAGGGAACTCGGGCCAGAGGGGCTAAGTAGTGTGTTCCATGGCACACGGCCAGTGAGTGACCACTATGCCCCAAGCCAGGTCCCAGCTTCTGGTCCACTGGGGACGTCATCTCTCACCAAGGCCATACTCAATCTTGTCTCATCAAATGGGCACATCCGTGATAAATGCATGAATAATGAATGAGTGACCACCAGCATGTGTGAGGGACTACCCAGTGGTCACCATGGACCG
Source organism: Aselliscus stoliczkanus (assembly GCA_033961575.1). Classification (NCBI taxonomy): domain Eukaryota; kingdom Metazoa; phylum Chordata; class Mammalia; order Chiroptera; family Hipposideridae; genus Aselliscus; species Aselliscus stoliczkanus. The sequence goes on along the minus strand of CM066728.1, from coordinate 115,596,197 downwards.
TGGCTGATGGCTCGTCCTGGGTGAGGCTCAGGCTGCTAAGATGGGACAGCCAGTGGCATGGAGCCTCGGGGAGGACCCTGCGGTGTGGAGCCCTGGGAAGTGGGGGTGCCCAGGGGGTGCAAAGAGGGCAGAGGCTCCATTTTGCAGAGAAGGGGAGCAAACTCACCTCTGGGGCTGTGGGCAGCCAGAGGTGGACAGCAAGGCCTGGCTAGGACCCCAGGGCCAGCGGCCAGGGGAGCCAGCCCCAGGTGCCAAGGGGCCCTGGCAGAGTGGACTCCACCTCTCCCCAGAAACCTTGGACTGACTTTTGAGGGCAATGAACAGCAAGGCTCCTCTCTGGGAGGGAAAGAGGCAGCTCTTTGATCAATAAATGAATCCATTGACCTTGATTTGCAAACTACTTTGTCTCCATCTGCCTGGAGTACATTAAGCGGCTGCACTGCAGCGCCTGGAATGCATCAGCACTGCCAGCCAGCTTGGCCCTGCTGGGGGCCCGAGCAGGTGTGAGGGGACACGGGACACCACCTGTCTCTAGGGCGGGTTGCACCCCAAAGCCTCACCCTCGCCTAAGCATCCATCACAGGGCTCCTCGCAGGCCAGAGTGCCTGGGGAGGGCAGTGGGAGAGCCCCTCTGTGGATAAGAGCCTGGGGGTCCCTCCCAGGTTTTATAGTCTCCTGGAGGCCTGTCTCACTGTCCCCCGCCACCCAGGGGAGAAGACGGGTGAGAACAGAGAGTCTCAAGCTCATCCCAGCAGCAGGAAGCATGGGGAGGGGGCTCACGACGCCTGAGCGCCCCTTTTAGGGGGTGAGATGGTGCAGGAGTGGAGAATACATGAGAATACGCCAGCCTTTCTCTCAAAGGCCCCAGCCTTCCACTGGGGTTTGCATAAGCATGCTGCTCTCACCCTCCCACTGGCGTTTCTAGGCTGCAGGGCCCCCACAGGGAAGGACATTCCCTCCGCGGCTCGGCCCCCACAGGGACAGAGCAGCGCGTCTCTCCCCAGGATTGACCCATTTCCAGGGCGACACCTCGGTGCCCCTGAATCCTCCCCAGGCAGCAGGGTGGCTTTCCTGAGCTTAGTTCTGAGCTCATGAATTTGCAACACATTTGACATGTTTCAATCTACTAGTTATTATTTTTAAGCCCAAACTGTCTCATCATCAACTTAGTGGAAGCATCTTTGAGCGATGTCTTTGTAAAAAATTCTTTGCTTTAAAACAAAACAAAACAAAACCTTTATCACTCTTACAAATAAATTTTCAGTTTTTACAGAGTGAGTCGGTCTCAGATGGGGAGTGAGGTCATGATTCCCACGTGCCCCCCACCCCCCATCTCACCCACATCTCCAATCTAACCACCTAACCCCGGGACTGCATCCCTCTGAATGTCCCTGGGTCCTCCTTCTCCTGTGACCTTTCCAGGTGACAGCCTTCACCATGTTCTCAGGGCCTGAGCCCGAGAAGGTCCAGCCCTGATGGGAGGCCCTGGGAAAAGCAAAAGGAGAAGAAACGGCCAACACGCGAGCTGTGGGCCTCATGGCCTGGCCCACCTCTGGCCCCAGCAAAGTCAGAGTTATGACAGGTCTTACACGAATGCGATACAGATGTAGATTGGGATTTTTTAGTTTTTGCAATTTTTCCTAAGGGTCTCATTATCAGAACAAGAAATGTGTAGCTTTACCGCCCTGGGTGCTTTTGTCCAGAAGTCCTCAGTTCTGGACCCCACGCTGACCCTTTATTCTTCCACCCAGCTCACCCTCTCTCTCCCTGGACTATATTCCATGAAAAACCCGATGAACATAAGGCTGCCTGTTAGTGAACTCACTGAGCTGTGCACGACGCCAGGACCTCCGGATGGCATTTTTCCGGATTACACGCCCCTTCAACCACCATCCAAATTGTTACTTAGCACCTGCTTTGTGTAGGAAGGACACAAGGAGGGGTCCATGCTTGAGAGCAAGTGGGAAAGACCCATGTCTGCGAGGCCAGTTAGCATTCTTCCTTTAAAGATGCAAGGTGATTCGCTTTCATGCGTGGCCTGGAATGTCATTTGAAGTATGATAAAAAATATATCAACAAGGGAAATATAAACACACATCCATCTAAAATTCTGTAGCACATTCCAACAAACAAGATGCTAGGACGAGGGCACACCAGACACCGTTTCCATCACATAACACTGAAATAGCCACGGTTAGTTATTCATGGCACACTCCTCCCAAGCTGCACTGTGCCGTGGAGCCATAGGAAGCAGGGGCCCCTCTCTCCTGCCCGTGTGTCACCCAGCGGAGAGAACTGACTCACATCTGTCCCCCTGCTGTGAGTGCGGGGCAGCGCCGCCTGGCCTCTCGCCTTCCTCAGGGCCTCCTTCCGCCTCCAGCTCTTCCAGGCCCGTCGCGGGCGCAGGGTCTTCCGGGCTGAGCTGGTTCTGCACAGCACACACGACGGTTACGCTGAGCCCTCCTCACCTGTTCGGCCTCTCTCCCAGGTAACGTCCCTCAAGGCTGTTCCCTCCCAGGGTCCGGTCCCAGCCTCGAGGTGGCGCCTTAGCTCACGGCACAGTGAGAGGCTCCTGGCTCAGTGTGCATCACCGAGGCCTTATGAGGAAAGGCACTTGCGATTTCAGATTTCTCCTGTTCTCTGTGTGACTCCAGGAACAGCAGGTGCTCCATGGAGAGATGATGGTGTGGAAGGGTGCACACTGCTCATGACGGCATGGTGGGGGGCGGCTTTTTAACAAAAACCCATTGTCCTTGATGCGCCCTTGCTTTTTGCACAATAAGATACAGCAGGGTCCACTTGTATGGTCCCTGACCCCAAACTGGACCAGCCATCTCTCCAAAGAACCCTCAGCCCTATTTGTGGGGAAACAGTGTGTGAGACCACAATCTGGGTGCAAGGTGTGCTCAGGGTTATGGAGTTGGTCATTGTCCCCCCGCCGTCTCGGTGGACAGAGCGCACACACGTACACACACACACACACAGACTTCTATGAGAAAATTTATCTGTCACAGTGTCATAATATTTCCAATTCAAATATAGGATCACTGGCTTTTTATGTTACTTGTTTCATTTTGTACCTTGCATTCGTCTTTATTTATAATCCCTTTGTCCCATTATGTGCGCGTGCGTCCCCCTTACGCCACCCTAACACTTTCAGAACAACAATGTCAGTGTTAGTATTTTCATTAACAACATAGTTTCCAAAAGCAGTTGAAGATTGCTTTGCCTCCTCATCCGTAGGACACGGTGGATGCCTCTAAGTGCATATTATGTTTCACCTTTCCTGAAATGCACAAGAAGTCACATGCCCAGAGGGCCAGCTTCCCTCCATAAATAAATAATGATTTCACCAGATGTAAAATCACTCTTCCCCGCTTTAAAATATAAGTAACAATATACGTGCGTGTATTTGCATGTATCACCTTTCTTAGATTGGAGGGGCCTCCACGCTGGCCCACACCTTCCCTTTCCCCTGGGACAGGTCCATCCGTGTAGCCCTGCCGGGCAGGATGGAGAGGCTGTGTTGATTTGTTTGTACAGTTGCGTGCAACAGCCGAGGGCGTTCCCTGCTGTACTCACCAGCCCCTCGTGGAGAGTCTCATGCCTATATCGCTTCATATAGTTGCCAGAGCGCATCTGCTAGATACTTCCAGCTTTCCCTCCACGGGGACAATATTTTACACTCTGTATTTGTTTCCTTGGGCTGAAAGTACCATGCACTGGGCAGCTTGAGACCACAGCCTGGAGGCCAGAAACCCATGATCACAGTGTGAGCAGGGCCACGCGGTCTCTGAAACCTGTGGGGAGGATCCTTTCTTGCCTGTTCCCGCCTCTGCCAGCGATCCGAGGCATTCCTGGGCTTGTAAATCCTTCACCCCAATCTCTGCCTCCGTCCTCAGACGAACGTCTTCTTTCTCCCTCGTCTCTTCCTCCATATTGGGTCGTGGTGCCCCTCATGAGCTCATCCTCACTCAGTTATGTTGGCAAAGACCCCATTTCCAAACAGGGTCCCACTCACAGGTATCAGGAGCTCAGACTTCATACTAAGTTCTGGGGGACACAGTTCACCCCAGCAAAGTATGAGGATGCCTGAGTGGGCTGTCATAGGTCCAGAATTTTGTCAGCCTGATAACTGATAAATGCTAAATGGTGTCTCCTTCTTGTTTTAATTTGCACCTCTATGATGGTGAGTGTGGGTAACTAGCTTTTCACGTGCTTCCGGGCCATTTTCCATTCCACCTTTTTCTGAATGACAGTGTTTATTGAGTACCTACCACGAGCCAGGGCTGTTCTAGTCACCAGGCATGAAACCCCGAACAGCCCCAAACCCCTGTCTCTATTAAGCTTGCATTCTACCGGGGTGGTGGAGGGTGGGCGGGGAGCTGATAAATAAATAAGCAAGTAACATGGACAATATGCCAGATGTAAGAGTTTCCTGCTGCTGCTGTGACAAGTCACCCCAAGCTGGTGGCTCCTGACAGCACGGTCCTGGAGGGGCTGAGTCCAGGAATCCCAGCTCTTTATGGAGGGCCCAGGCGAGGGCCTGCTTCTTTGCCTTTTCAGTTTCTGGTGGCACCTGCTTTCCTTGCCTTGTGTCCCTTCCAACCTCTGTCACTTCATCCCATCAACCTGACTCCTCTTAGGGGGACCCTTGTGATTGTAACAGGGCCAGCCCCCATCTCAAGACTTTTAATCACATCTGCAAAGTCCCTTTGCCAGGTAAGGCAGCATTCGCAGGTCCCTGGGCTTAGGACGAGGGCCGATTTCGGGGTTATTTTTCAGCCCATCACACCAGATTGTCGTAGATGTCCTGGAGAAAACCAGAAGGGATCCGCGGAGGTCAGAGGGCATGCTGGTGCAGGGCGGGAAGGGTGCGGGAGGGGCCCTTGGGTGGAGGTGAGAAGGGCGCTGGGGTCAGTGAGTCAGACAGCTCTTTGGAGTTGGTTTGAGGTGAGAAGAGAAAAGGCACAGGGTCTGGAGAGACGTGACGGCAGGTTCTCTTTTGAGATCTCGTTGCTGGCCATTTGTAAGAGCAGGGTGGCAGCCGCACGCCGACGTGAGTGACCAGTAACTGTCGGTGGAGTGACGGTCCGGAGCAGAAGCCACAAGGCCAGAGCTGCTGAGGTGGCGGCGTGGTAGCGGCGGGGAGGCCGGGACACGTGAGGCCAGCGAACAGCTGGGCCTCGTATTTGCTGGCCGCCACCTGCCCTGCCGTGCTGCAGGCCAAGGATACAGGCGCCCGTTCAGCATCTGTCAGCTGCCATCAAGGGCTATCACAATGAGCTGAATGTCCTGCACTGTGTAAACATGGGGTCATTTACCCTTTGCTGAATCCCCAGGCTTTCACTGAGCGCTGCCGGGCTGGGCTCTCGCCACCGGCATCCTGGTAATAGTGCGCGGCTGGCCCCGGGTGAAGGGGGTGGGGCGAGACACAATCACTTTTCTCTCAGGTGCGTCCCGCCCACCTGCATGCTGGGCTGGCCGGGGGGATATATGAGCAAGTGAGAAAGGGGGGCCCCCGGGGCCCCACAGAGCCCCCGTTCCCCCTCCCACCCAGGCCTGGTCCAGAGGCTGACGGGAAGGGAGAAGGTGACCAAGAACCCAGAGGGAGTAAGACTGGCCGGCCTCACTCGGAGAGAGGCACCCCTGTCCAAAACCGACCCTCCTGTGCCTGCCCCGGGGCCTTGGCCGTTTCTGAGAAGTCCACACAGTCCTTTAATGGAGCTCTGTGGGTCCCCTGAGGGCCTGGAATGTGGGACAGTGGGCAGACTTTTTGGGGGACAGAGGGGTCGCATGGAACTGGAGCAGTGAGCCTGACGCCTAAGCCCAGGAGACCCTCTTCTGGCCGGAGCTCCCCAGCACTGACCACTCCGCTGCCCAGACGGACAGCCGGCCGATAGGCGCCGCCTGTGGAGGGCAAAGAGGGTGCCGCTGAGCGTCTGCTATCGTCCACCAAGACTGTTAGCGTCATCTTCGATGACTGGTCCCAGCAGCCCAGGTAAGGGCAAGGGAACACCTTCTCCCTGCACAGGACACACGCCGGGGCAAACGCATGGGCTGGTAGGCATACAGTCACCTACAAGGCACAGCCCGGACCCCACCAGGCACGAAGCTGTCTTAGGGCTCAGGGATCGCCGTGGCCTGGCCCTGCTGAGTGGGAGGACAAACAGCACCGAGTGGACGGGCTTCCAGAGGCAGGCCCGAAGGCCCGGAAATCCGTCTGCGATGAGGCTGCACCCAGTCAGCGGTACATACTCGATACATACTTGGGGCTCACACAGGTCCTCATCTTGCTCCCTACACCAAAATTATTCCACAAGAGCAAAGAATTAATTATAAACAATAAAGCCAGACATTGAAAACAAGGAGAGGGCCTAAAACCAGGGAACCGTGAAAGAAAAGATGGATACATATCCTGTCATAAAAGGTAATCTTTTTACACAGCAGAAGAAGTCACAAGCCCATGGGCATCCAAGAATAACAAGCTTTCAACATACGACAAAGGGTTAATCTCCTTAACATTTAAGCCTCTCACACATCCATGAGAAAGGGACCAAGGACCCAATGGGGAAAAAAAAAAAAGGAAAAGCACATGAATAAAAAGTTAATAGAAACGGACATACAAATAAATGGCTCTTAAAATCCAGGAAGAATGCTCAGTAATTATGTCAGAAATATAAATTAGCAATCCTCGTGGCAGTCAGAGCATGCCATGAAATTTTGGAAGCAATGTCGACGGGACCCTGGAAGGTGGTTGGGTGATATCCGTCAGAAAGCAGGAGGCCCCCGCTTCTGGTTGAACAGTCAGTCCTACGCTCGCACCCGTGAGCCTCACCCCGCTCCCGGATGCTCCCCCTCGCCGTGCCAGGGATGGGGTTAGGTGAATCCAAAGGCAGGGTGGAGGATCACAGAGTTTGGAGATGGACAATCAGCCCAAATGCCACCTTCCTGTCTGCGACCCCTGGGGCCCCTGGTGGGATGGTGCAGCATCATGCCCAGCAGAGGGGTTGACAATGCAGACACAGCTTGGTCGCCCTCCCGCACTGGCCCAGGGAAGATGCCGGAACCCAGGTGCACCCTGAGAAGCGCAGCCGGCCAGACGCCAGCCTGAGCGGAGCCCAGGTTCCTCACCACGTAGGACCCTGCGTTTCCACCACTTCTGCTCCGTGGGAAGCTCTGAAAAACCCATTTCGACAGGACTCGACTAAGAATGGACTCTTGTTGCTTTGGCTTCTCTCCTTGCAGTCCCCAAGGTGCCTGGTGGGTAATCAGTGGGCCCATTTCTCCTGCAGCACTGACAGCAGGCAGCTGCCTGAAGAGAAGGGTGCCGAGGGGGAAGACAGGGAGAAAAAGCCACTGACCCACAAAACGAACGCCTCCTGCATCCCCCACGGCCACCCCGCGGGGCGAGGGGCCCGATGGAGAACGCTGTGTGTCAGAAGAATAAACTCTCCGTGTTGCAGCAAATGAGGACAGAATGACCTGCCGTCTGATCGATACCCTCTCAGACTGTGACAGAACACAGTCTATTACACAAATCAATCACCGCTCCCTGATTATGGACTTAAAACAATCCAGGGAGACGCACATCGGGAAGCCAGGGTGGCCTCCGCGTGTGCAGAGCACAAGAAGCCCTGCTGGGCGCTGCGGCCACGTGCTGCAGGTGATATGGGCAGGCTCTGCATGGGGTGGCTGCCCAGACCCCGCAGGGCCACTGCCGTGCACAGGGAGTGGCTGCTCCCACTCATGCCGAGACAGCAGGGCAGCCGTCAGGTTCTGTGTGTGGAGGGTGAGCCCTGTCTTGTGGACACTGAACAAGACAAAGAGAAAGATTTGCAAACCAGTGTGGGAGAAAGGCCACTTCTAGGGTGACACCGAGGGGCAGGATGGATTTACCATGGGAGAGACAGGCGTAGGGAGCAGGCAGGGCTGAAGAGCACTGCAGTGGCTCAGGCGACTGTGACAAAGGCCACCGCCCAGGTCTGGGGTGTGGGGACGGACAGGACCACAGACAAGACATGCCCGCGCTCCTGGTTTGCGGGGAACCGCCGCCTGAAGCTGTGCGGTAGGTCGGTCAGCACGGGTCTGCCTTTGCCTGTCCAGACCTGCCCTCCACAGCTCGCCAGTGAGCTTCCAGTGGATGCCGGGAGAGCCGGCCTGTCTTATTCAGATTCAGGGCAACTTTTCAGAGCTGGAAAGCATCACCCTGATATTTTCAGCTAAATGACCCTCTGACCCCCCGCCCCACCCCACTCTGCTTTCCCACTGAGCCTTGGTCTGCCCCCTCCGTGCCCTCTCACCTCAGGTCACAACTCTAAGACAGGCCTGGTCTGGTGACAATTCGCCACCCTGCTCCCACTGTAACACTAGGCTGAGTCCTGCACGCCTGGGGGCATCACACCACCCAGGGGACCTGACACTCAGGACAGCGGAGTGTGGGGAGCAGACAGTGGCAGGAAGAAAATGAACCTGGGGACCCAGCAGGCATGTTTCGCTGGTCACGCGGTTTGTAGATTTGTACCCTGGAGTGCATGTTTGTCTTTCTCAGATGCAATTGGCAGACACACTACTCAATGAATTAATATTTGTCAAGCCCTTCAAAAGCCCTTGGCTCACAATAATTATAATGTAAGCTTTGCTTCCTATAATAACAATGGTTATTATTATTAGTGGAAGACCAGGAACCTTGAATAGCACCTAGTATAAAGCCCCAAACAGGATAGATGTCTAAAAAAACAACTGTTTTGGACAATCCATTCTGAGCCCTTTAGAACAGAAGATGGAATCGCTGCTCATTTATCAATAATGGTTAACCCTCACTCTTTCATCAGAGACTCCCCGTGGCAGTTTGTATTTTCCGAATGTGGCCGTCCTGATACCCCCATCTCCCGAGCTCTCTCTGCACTGCGATTGTGGCCCCCCGTCTCATCCCATGGTCTGACCTGTGTCCCCACTCCTTGAGCCTGGGCAGACTTCGTGTTGCCTCCACCAGTGGGGTACAGAGGAAGTGATGCCACGCTGCAAACACATCACACACTCACTTCTCCTTTCTTCTCCTGGAAGGCGCCCTTGGCATTCTGCCACCATACCGGGAGGCAGCCAAGCAGCCACGTGGACAGGCCACGTGCACGTGCTCCGGCCAACAGCCCCAGCTGGGGTCCCAGCCGACAGCCAGCATCGATGGCCAGATGCGTGAGGGACGAGGCTGCGGGTGAATCCAGCCCCCAGCGAGGAGCCTTCTCCAGCCTTCGAGCCACCCCGGCGGCCGCTGTACCTCCTGAGCCCTGATAAAAACCACAGTGAGCAAAGTAGACACTGGCTGTTTAAGCACCAAGCTTGGGGCAACTTATTATGCACGATAGGTACCGGAGCACAGTACGGTCCCTGGAGGGGGGGTGCTGTCACAACCTACACCTAAGACATGTGCCACTGGCTTTGATGCCAGGTGGTGAGAGGAAGCTGGAGGGGCATCGGGAAGACTCGGTCAAGATGAAAGCATGTGACGGCGGTAATGGGCACTTAAGGACGTCACGGGTTTAAAGGAGGGTGAGTGAATGCCATGGAGGGGTGGGGCCTCGTCGTACCAGGGCAGCGTGTACGTGCCGCCGCTGCCAACCGTTTCATGGAAAATCAGAAAGAGACTTACTGAACTCAGCGAGCTGTCCAGAGTTTCCAGACACAACCTTCAAAGAACCACCTGGCTGCTTCTGGAGGCCAACGACCAGAGAAGTTCAAGTTTGACCTGTGAGCTTTGAAGGGACCAGGACTGGCTGCTTTTGAAATAAAATGGCCTTGCCTCCCCTGGCCTCGCTGGTGGTCACGGATTCTCAAAGGAAGAAATAGCTTCCAGGGTTCCGTTTCCAGGGCAGATAAACCCACAAGTTCATCCTCTCAAACAACAGCTATAAATGCTGGGTGAACACAAGACGCAAGTTAGCTGTAGCCTCTGGGGCGTGGACAGAGGCAGGCAAGTATTGGACGGGAAGAAGAACGTGCGTGGGGAGAGTCTCGTGTTTCTGCCACTGTGTCCAGAGCGCTGGCTCGGCGGCGGTCACCAGGGCAGTGCCGGGCAGCGGGGACTCTGATGGAAAGAGCTGCCATCCTGCCTGGAGGAGGCTGGGCGGGCAGGGGTGCCAGACAGGAAAGAGGGGCACAGAAAAGGAGAGAGCCGAAAAGGGGGCCCACATGCTGTGTAAAAGCCCTGCCGGGACCCTGGCTAGCCCGAAGCCCACGAGCGTGGAGCCCAAAAGAAGCCGGACTGAGGGACCTGGGCTCCTGTCATCGCAGGCGGGATAGAGCTGGCAGTTTGGACCTACGTGAGTGAATGGCCCATTAGCAACGCCAGCCCGCTGCAGCGATACCATAGAAGACAGAGTCTCAGCCCAGGGCAACAGCGGTCTCCGAGGGCCAGGAAAATGGGACGCGCTTACAAGAAAAAAGATCCTGAGATGGAGCCGGTGCTGGAATTACCAGATAACAGCAGCCATTTCAACTACGCTCATGAGGAAAAGGAAAAGTTCCTCAAATTAATGAAAATTTTTTTTTAAAACTCAAATTAATGAAAATTTTTTTAAAAAACTCAAGCAGAGAAATGAAAAATGCAAAAAGTGTCCAAATGGAAATTTTAGAAATGAAACATAAAACATCATGAATTTTTAAATTTGCCAGATGGACTTAATTAGCAGATTGGACAAAATTATCAGTGAACTCAAATCTAGAATGATAGAAATCACTCAATGTGAAGAAAAGAGAGAAAAACACTGCGAAATTGGGTAACATCTGAGGCAGCACCCATGACGTGCTGAGAGGAAAGAATTCATCTCGAGCCCAAGAATTCAATGAAAGGAATGGAGCCTCCGACGATGAAGAATGAGACATTTCAGTGGGCGGACCGCGTCCTCCTCCAGGAAACTGCAGTACCAGGAACGCTGCGGGCTCCTCGGGCAGAAGGAAGGACCCAGATGGACACGCGGACCGTTAGAATGAATGACGAATGTAGGAAACGACAGGCATCCAGGGAAACAGAAAATGACTATTTTCCCTCTCATTTCTTTAAAACACATATGGTTGGTTAAAGCAAACTGTAGACGCTGTCTTTGGGCTTATCATGTACGTGAAGTAACACATTTGACAACGATACTAAAGAATGAGGGTGTGAGGGGTCCTGTAACTGGCAGAGTGGGACAGTGCTAACTCTAAGCGGACTGTGAAACCCTCAGAGTGGGCATTGTAATCCCTGAATAACCACTAAACTGACAATGCAAAGATGTGCGACTTTAAAGTTAGAAGGTTAAATATAACAGAATTATTTTTAAAAAGTCAAATGATCCGAAAGAAAGAAAGTAGCAGAGGAACAACAATAACAAACAGACAAACAAAAACTATCAAACAAAACCCCTAAATATTAATAGAATAAGTACTCTGATTAAAAGGCAGAGGTTATCAGAACAGATTTTAAAAAGAAAAAAGCATGACCCGACTCTATACTGTCTACAGGAGAAGTATTTTAAATATAAAGACAAAAACAGGTTGAAAATAAATGATGAAAATATATACTATGCAAACAGTAAGAATAAATTGAAGTCGTTGATATCAGATAAAATAGATCACAAGACAACCAGTGCTGCCAAAGATAAGGATGCGCATTTCATAAAGATAAGGGGATCAATTCGTCAGGAAGACGCAAGGATCATAAACGTGTGTGTGCTTGATGATAGAGCCTCATACTACATGAAACAAACATGACAGAACTTAAGGAAGAAAAAACAACTCTACCATCGTGGTAAAATATTTTAACACCCCTTTCCCAGCAGTTGCTAGAAGAGCAATAGAAACAGACAGGACCTGAAAGCACTATCCACACCGCGACATGACTGATGTGCACCAAACGCTGCAGCCAACAACGAAAAGTGCACATTCTTCCTGAGTGCACATAGGCTGATCACCAAGGCAGACCATAGTCACAGAACAGGTCAACTGAATTTAAAAGAAATGCTGTCACACAGAGTATGTTCTCTGACCACAAGGGAATTGAATTGGAAATCAATAATGATAAGATAGCTAGGAAACTCCCAAACATACGGAGATCAAAAACATCTAAATAATCCATGCTCAAGGGACAAATCACAAGGGAAGTTAAAAAACACTTGAAACTGAATGATCACTAAAATACAATATACAGCGATTGATGGGATGCAGTTAAAACAGTGCTTAGAGGAAAATTGATAGCTTTAAATGGTTTATATCAGAAATGACTAAAGCTCTAAAACCAATATCCTAAGCTTCTACCTCAAGAATTAAGAAGAGAAAAATCAACTCAGAGTAAGTAGATAACAAAGATAAGGAAAGAAATAAGAAAACAACATAAACAGGGAAAATTAACAAAGCCAAAAGCTGATTCTTTGAAAAGATCAAACAATTGACAAAATCCTACCTAGACTGATCAAGAAAAAAGATGAGGAAAAAAAAACACAAATTATCAATACCAGGAGTAAAACAATGGTTACTATTTCAGATCTTAGAAAAGATAAGAAAATATTATGAATAACTTTATGCCAATAAACTCAACAACATTAAAGATTTAATAAGAGAATATCATGAATAGCTTTATACTAACAAAGCTGACAATGTTGGTTAAAGGGACAAATTCCTTGAAAAATACTACTTACCCAAATTTACATAGATGAAAGAAAAAATCTGAATACGTCTGTAGCTATTTTTAAAAAATGAATTTTTAAATAAAAACAAACAAAGCTTCCCACCAAGAAAATTCCAGGCCCAGTTGGTTTCACTGGTGAATTGCATCAAACATTTAAAGAAGAAATAACGTCAAATTTACACACACCCTTTCAGGTAGCAAAAGAGAAGGGAAACCATCCCAACTTGTTTCATGAGGCCAGCAGAAACCGAATCCCAGAACAGATATGGGCATGACAAGAAAAAGATCAACAACTCCAAACCAATATTCCTCACAACCAGACAAGACAGACCATAACAAAATTAGTGACTCAGGAAGTCCAGCAACATATAGAAAGAACAATGCATTCTGACCAAGCAGCGTTTGTCTCAGAATGCAAGGATGGTTAGGATCCGAAAATCAGTCACAGTAAGTAGTTTACCATGTTAACAGAACAAAGGAGGAAAACCATATGATCAATTCAATAGATACGCAAGAAAAGCATTTACCGAATTACACATCCAATCATAAGAAAACTCTCGGAATGAAGAATCGTGTGGCGATGTAAAAATCTCCAGCTAAGTGGTACTTAATGGTGGCGATGCTAAGCCTGTCAGCGCCCCCTCTCTCACCGCTCTTGTTCAACGTGTGCTGAAGACTCACGGTGACGGATGGGTGAGAAAGAAAGAAACGCATACAGATCTGAAAGGAAGTAAACCAGTCTCTGTGGGTGAAATGCCACCTTGTGTCACACCCCCAGGAGCAAGGACCAGAGAACCTCATGTCTGCACCCCCTGGCGGTGCCAGCCCCTCCTGCACTTCTCCCAAGTCCGTGCCCTCTGAGCCCACGCCGAGGACACGTGACGCTGGTCCACGTGCACGCCAGTCCATCACTCAGGAAACGGAACCTCTGGGGAAGGCCTCCCATTAGCCCTCCCTCTGGAGTCGTGGCTCGTGACCCAAAAGGCGCTTGATTCCCACGACTGCAGGCAGCAGCCTCACATTTCGTTACCAAAGCAAGGACTTTGGGAAAAGGGCAGGTCCGGGGGCCCCCCATCCCAGGTCTGTTCACTGCGACTGCCAAGAAGGCCCTCGGCAGCTTTTCCTAAATTGCAGGTTTGGTACCGAATTTCAGACAGTCTCCAATTTTTCTGTTGTTGCTGACAAAAGACTAAGCTGAGAGACCGTGGAAATTGACATGTCATTTCAGTTTGCCTTTTTTTTTTCTAAACCATCGACCTTCACCAGTGCGTTAATAGCCTTTGCGTCTTTGTTCTCAAATTGCACCCTGGGGAACGGACACTGAGCAGGTAACACTTCACGCCCCAGTGACAGTGCATCTCTGCAGATGTAGATTTGGGGCCCAGTGGGGCCGAGTTTGGAGGAGGGGGCGGCTGTAGGGAGGGCAGCAGGCGGCGGAGAGCCCGGCACTGATCCCAAGGGTCCTCTGCCACTTAAGGCCTGTAACCCTGAGCCAGCGACTCCCTCGTCTCTGCCTCAGTTTCCTCATGTGTAAAATGAAGCAACAGCAGGGGAGAGATAGCAGAAGATCTTAGCCCAGGGCCTGGCACAAGATAATTGTTGGGTGACAGCTATCCTTTGTGTCCCCTGGTGGCTCTCCCCTACAAAGGGGGCAGGGCTGGGACCCTCCTGCCCCACAGCAGCAGTGGGTGGCAGGCCATGGCCTCAGCCATGTCCTGTGGTCCCGCCCCCAGAAGGCAGGCGGCCCTAACCTCCGACGTGGCCCTCCACTTGGGCTTCTCATACGTACAACACCCCAAACCGAGCTCCCGACTCCCCTCAAACCCTGCTTCTCTCTACTGGAAGCCCATGACCCACCCGAGCCCCAAACCAATGCTTCTAGACCATCCCTGCTGCCCAGCCCCACCCAGCCATCAGCACATACTGTCCCCACACTCCCTCAGGACAACATGGCCCATGGGCTCCACACAGCCCCGTTGTCACTCGTGGGCCCCATCAGTGGCCCCGGACAACAGCCTCCGGTGGTCCGACCCCCACCCCCCAACCCTTCTCCACAGGTAGGCAGAGTTCTCAATGCAAATCAGACCCTGCCGCCTTCCCACGGGCTGCCTTTTCATGAGAACAAAATCTAAAGGTCTTTCCGAGGCTAGCAGAGTCCCGCCGGCTCCAGCCTGGGCTCTCCGCCCTCCACTCCGGCCCCCGTCTCTGTCCGCACCAGCCATGCTGGCCCAGTCTGTCTCCCCGGCCACTTCCCCCAACGCCCTCCAGCCCCACCATCCTATTTCTTGGCTCACAGCACTCCCCACCATCAATATTAACCTTGTTCTTTCATTTGCTTGGCTGTTTATTTTCTGTCCCTGCCGAAGGCTGAAAAAGCGGCTGTCCAAAGAAAGTCCCCATCTCCTCCCGGGACCCTGTGAATGTCATCTTCTATGCAAAAGGTGCCTTTGCAAATGTGACCAAGTTAAGGATGTGGACGTGGGGAGACCAGCCTGAGTATCTGCTGGCCATCCCACGTGTCCTTAAGGGAGGAGCCGGAGGACGTCTGACACAGAGGAGGAACTCCTGGAGACGCCGGCCTTGAAGACGGGCGTGCTGCGGCCGCGAGCCAAGGAACGCGGGCAGCTACCGGAGCCTGAGCCGGGCAGGAGGGACCCTCCCGAGAGCCTCCAGAGGGAGCACGGCCCTGCCCGCACGGTGGCTTCGGGCTTCCGGCCTCCAGACCGGGGCGAGAATGTGTGTCTGCTGTTTTAAGCGCCCCCAGTCGTGGCCCTTTGTCTGGCAGCCGCAGGGCAGGAGATCAGTCCCAAAAAGCTGTGGATGGTGTCAGCTTTGCCTTCAGGGAGTTCTAGTGCAGGAAAGAAGAAAACTAAACAAATGAATATTACTACATCCGACGGTAATAAGAGCTCAGAAGGAAAGAAAACAGTCGAGAGCTAGAGAGAGGTGAGGTGGGCTTCCCAGAAAGATGACAGCTGAGCTGAGACCTGATGGAAGCCAGGCCAGCAGCCATGTGCGGGGTCGGGCCCAAGAGGGTCCCTGAGAAGATCGGCAGCTCTTTGGTGCGTCCCAGGGCCACCAGGAGGGCGGTGCCGCTGGCGAGACTGAAGGGACAAGTCAGAACAGCGGCAGGGGCCTCGTGAAAGACAGTGGCGGACGTCGCGGGCACGGTGAGCAGCGGCTCTCACAGGGTCAGGTTGGCAGAGAAGCAGCACAGCCCTGTGAGCAGCGGAGGTGGGAAAAAGAGGGTGAACCCTGCATGACCTGGACGGTGGCTGGAGGGATTTGATGACGGGTGGGATGTGAGCTTTGAAAGAAACCAGGGAGCCAGGCAGGACCCCTGGCCCGTTGGCCGGAGCAGCAGGACGAGAGGGACAGGAGTGGGGTGTACAGAGCTGTGTGGCCGGCATATCAGGTACAAGAGATGGTTAGATGGCCAGGCAGCTGTCGGGCTGGACGTTGGCTCCAAGTCTGGAGTTCAGCAAGGGGCTGCCCCAGATGCACACGGGGACACAGCGGAGACGGTGGTCAGTGTCATGGCCTGGAGGGAGCGCCTGGCACAGAGGCATGGGGGGCCAGAGCTGTGCTACCCCACCTCCAGGACGTGGGAAGGTGGAAGGACCAGCCAGGAGCCTGATGACGGCCACAAGGGAGCGGCCTGCCGGGTCCCAGGACAGAAAGGCTCCAGGGAGGGGCGGGGCGTATATGGGATCCGGGTGCTGCTGACTTTTTCAAGTGAGAGAAGAAGACTCATTTTTGGCCACTGGGTTTGGCAACCCGGAGGTCGCTGGGAGGTGGGCTCAGCAGAGACCTGGAGAGGAGGGAGTGGGCCAGTCAGTGAAGACCTCACTTCTGTGAAGGGGCTGACGGGCAGGAGCCAAAGGGAAAGAGGTTTTCTTTTTCAAGAGGGACCAACAGCAACCTTTGTGCTGGTGATGGGCACAGTGGTGGGGAGAAGACAGGACCTCACGTTGGGGGGGAGGGTGGTGCTACACGGGGCAGACCATCCTCTGGGGACAGCAAGGCAGAGGGCCTGGGACCTGGATCTCCTGACGGGAGTCCCCCTCCCCCCAGAGCCCTGATTTCCTTGTGTAGCCAGAATCATGCCATCAATGGTAGGGCTGTAGTGGGGGTGGGGCGGGGGCGGGGAATATGTGAGAGCTGTAGGAGAATCAGAGCTGGAGGGTTGGGGCAGGGCACCTCGTGGGAGGTTGTGAGTTCAAGTGGGACCAGTCTGCACAGTGGTGGGGGTGGAGTTGGGTGCTCTGAGAACGGGTCCTAGAATCCCAGATGGACCAGGGGGAGGGGGCGCTGTCTGCAGCGGGAACATGAGGAGGGCTGGAGCCAAGACAGCGGGGGTTTCTGGGTGAACACCTGCATAGGAACCCCATAAGGCCCCAGGGGTCTCATGAGAGGAGACATATGAGCCTAAGCATGGGCCGACACACAGTAGGGCTAAGAATGGCCACAGCAGTGTGGTCGCACCATCTCTGAAGTGACTACACCGTATCCAGGAGCGAAGGAACAGTACCCCTTTTCTTCCCTGATGACCCCTAAGAGTTAAGGGCACACCAGCTCCAGGAGCCGGTGAGGGAAGGGCCGTGAGTCCTGGGGACAAGGCTGTGACCATCGTCCAGGCTGGTGCCCGCAGCCCCGAGGAGGACCTCTGTCTCTTCCAGCCCATCACACAGTAGGTCCTTAATTCATGAGTATCAGTTTAACAAGGACAGTCTGGGCCGGGAGGCTGAGACGGAAGGGCTGAGGCCAGCAGGGAGGCTGTGGGGCGCTGGGCTTAGGGTGAAGGCCGGGCAGCCTGCTGGCTGGGAGCACAAGCGCTGGACAGCTCGCTGGGTTTGGCCCCATTTGCTAGGAAATTTGCAGAGACAGGAGAGTTAGTGCCGTTGCCTTGGCAACCGCTCTGTCACATTATAATGAGGCTGGCAGTGGAGAAAGGCTTGTCTTAAAGCAGCAGGAAGCGCATCGATTTGCCGGCGTCTTCCCGGCGCTCTGGCTGAGTTCCATCAGGAGGACAGTGGGAGAGGGGGCGGGAGGGGTGCCCAGGACCTGCTGTACCGGCTGAAGAGCAAGGCAGGGCCCGATGGCTCCACACCCCTGGGCCACGTCCCAGCACAGCGCGGGCGCAGGGCTGGGTGCAGGGACAGGGCAGCGGCCCCAGACGGGTGGACCCTCAGAGCCAGGCACATCCCACCTCTGCCTGGAGCCACCACTCTGAGGCGCTTCATGGGGCCCCAGACGGGAAGGCCAGTGGGTAAGAAGGAAGACAAGAATCTAAGGTGGTCAGCAGAGAGGTGCGGCAGCGTCACTGACTTCAGACTACCCACAGGGGTGAATGGAGCGAAACACTGAGGGGCCCCTGCCGGTGGCAGGGGAAGGGGGCTGCATCCCTGGAAATCTAGAACTGGGACAAGGAGACTGCGGTTTCAGGACTGAACATAAATGTTACCAGCCCTAACAATGTGAAAATAAAACCAGCACTAAATATGCAGAGACAGGAAAGGGGAGGCCAGAGGAAGGGGACATGAAAACCACCCCTCCTTCTGACCAGGATGTGGCCGGCGTGGTGAGAATGGGAACGGGGACAGACACACGTCTGAGGCTGACGGCGAGGGTCTCCTGGGCTTTCTTTCTCCACATGAGAGGGTTCTTCTAGAAGATACTATCCCGTGCGGTGAAGATAAACAAGCTTTTAGTAATTTCTTCAGTCTTGCTTTGGTGTCCTGTCCTTCTCTCAAGTTCAAGTGCAACCTGAGGTCTCTGAGTTGCACAGCGCGTGAGGCACGGTCCTGGCATTTCCACGGCTGTGGCTCGCTCACTCCGCTCAGAGGGCAGGGAAGGCCTGCCCTCGCCAACCCCACTCGCAGAAGGCGGCTTGCCTGTGTCACAGGGTCAGGGTTCGGGTTTCGAGGGCCCATCTTCGTTGTACAACCTTTGCACACGCACAGAAAGATGTCTCATGGCAACCACCACCCACAGACGACGCTGTTGGTTATACTCACTGGTGGGCTCCTGTGGGCGTGCTCTCCTTTGTGTCGTGTTTCCTTAAAGTGATACAATAACGAGTCTGTAATTTTTTAAAAACAGCTTTCTTAAGATATAATTCACATGCCTGACAAAGCACCCATTTAAAGTGTACAAATCAGAAGTTGTTGGTATAATACATCATTATTTCTTTCGATTGTGGTAAAAAATTATATAAATATAGTAAAATTTTAGCCATTTTTAAATGTACGATTCAGTGGCACTAACTACATTCATCATATTGTGCGACCATCATCACTGTCTATTTCCGAAACCTTTTCATCACCCCAAACAGAAATTAAGTAACCCAATCACTCCCCACTCTTCCCACCCCTGGTAACTTTGGGTCTCCATCAATCTGCCTGTTCTACGTGCCACATATTTATTGTAAGTGGACGCACACAGCCTTTGTCCTTCTGTGACTGGCTGGTTTCACTCAGCATGATGTCCTCATGGTCCGTCCATGTTGTAAGATGGGTCAGAATCCCCTTCTTTTCTTTTTCTTTTTTTAAAGATCTTATTGGGGGAATCGGGGAAGGGGAACAGACAAGTTGCTGTCTTTTTGTTCTTCAGTCTAGTTGCGGAGGATGTCGCTTCACTGGCCCATGTTGGTATCGTCATTGCGCTCTTCCCGGATGAGGCAGATCAGTCACCGGCCTCTGGATGGTCGCTCACTGCAGCTATTGGCAGCTCACGCTGGCTGCCAGCCGCTCATGCTGGCTGTGGGCCACTCACTGTAGCCTATGGCAGCCCACTGCAGCAGGGGCTGCAGCTATGCCGTCGCCGGGGCTTGCACAGCTCAGCTCCAGGTGGAGCTGTTGTTGGCTGTAGAGGGCAGTGTCATTGGCCCTCAAATGTGGGATCTGAACCGGGGCCGCTGGCGTCCCAAAACCAGCGCTTAACCAATGCGCCACTCGACCAGTTCCTCCCCTTCTTTTTTAAGGCTAAAAATGCTCCACTGTGTGAACACACCACATTTTGTTTATCTGTCACCAGTCAGTGGACACTTGGGTTGTTTCCATCTGGGGGCGAGTGTGCATGACGCTGCAATGGACGTGGGGGTGCAAATATCTGCTGCAGATTCTGCTTCCACTTCCTCTGGGTGTGAACCCAGAAGCAGGATTTGAAAACAAAGACGATCCTTCTCAAGTTGGATGTTAGATCTCAGTCCAGGCGAGGAAATCAAAGCAGCTTCCTCCTTGTTGCATAGAAACAAGCCCCCAGGACCAGGGTTCTCATCCCTGTTCGGTGACCATGCCGCGTACTGCTGAGCCTCTGTCCTCTTCTGCAGGGACAGCAGCAGAAGGCTAAGGCTGAGGGAGAAACTGAGGTCAGGGGGGTGCCCGGTGTGCCGAAGGCGCTCAACTCACTCTCGGCACCTTCTTCACAGTTCTTTTGATGTTTTCTATCGAACATTTTAAAATACAGTGTTCAGATGTTTTTACCCATTCTTGTGTTGAATCTTCTCAAGACATGCAGTGCTGGCATCACTCATTTCCGTTCTACAGAAGTGGAAACTGAGGCTGAGAGCCATGACCTAGAAGAGAATCAGGCTCCAAATGCAGTGCTCTCTCGGACTATCCCTTGCTGCCTCTCAGCCCTCGCAGGGGCCCAGGGCTTACAAACAGCTTTCTTTCATTCGCTCCCCAGTAAATAAAACAGAGGAGGGGGCAGAGAGAGAAAGAGCCCCCACAGCTAGCCTTCCCTGTTCTCGCAGCACCCCCTCATCTCAGAACCTCAGGTCCACCCTGGCTGAGGGCAGACCACCAGGAACTATGTGCTTAACATCCTCCCGGGTGGGAAGCCCACCCTTAAAGCCCAGCTCACCTCTGCTTCTCGGTCAGGGCAGCTCTGCCCTCTGGGGCTCAGAGGACAGGCCGGCAGAGAGGGAAGGTGCGGCTTGCTCGGCTCCCTCTGGCAGGGCCCAGAGGGTGCCCCCTCCGGCGCTGGCTGGTACGGCGACCCTGCAGGACCTGGCATCGTCTCCTTGCTCTGGGACTGCCTGCATGCCCTGATATGAGTTACCCTCCACCCAGCCCCTCGGCTCTGGTGTCCCCTTCTGTGATGTGACAGGGCCGGGCCGCATCGCTCTTGCAGCTCTGCCTCCTGTGGTTATTGGATCTGGAGACTCTTGCTGGCAGATATTTTCTTTATGGCGTTTGTTTTCCAAAGGCTCAACGCTAAGCAACGGGACATGCTTCTAGCTGCCTATTGCCACTCTATCTTCTCAGAAAATAAAGGTGCCTGGGAAGTTCTCTCCCCAAACGAGGACTTAAAATGGAAAACGCGGCCCCCAGGACAAACCCCTGTCGTCGCAGACTTGGATGTCTGGCTGGGGGTGCATGTGAAAGGAGAGCACAGGGCGACCCGGACTCCACGCCAACCGAAGGTGACCTCCGGGCCTGGGCCTAAGAGGGTGGGCCGGGCTCAGGGGCCTGGAGGCCCACGCCTGGGGGCCCGCTGCACGGGGGGAACTTGGGGGACATGCCTTCTAGCTCGGCACCCCCCCGCCACGCCAGCCCTGGAGCCTCCCGCCTGGGCAGAGCCTCCGTTTCTCTGAGTACAGGGCGGCCTCTGAGGACCCCCTCACGGAGACGCCACGACTTCCACCCTGGGCCCGCGCCCCTCCCCACGCGGCGCCCACAGCACGGGGCCCGGGGCCGCCGCGGGCCGGCACGGAGGCTCTCTGCGACTTGAATTTCCCCCCCGTCTGATGTCACATCCTGTGCCAGCCTCCCCGCCCCGCGCCCCGCGCCCCGCGCCGCGCGCCCGCCCCTTCCCGGCAAACTTTCGGCCCCCGCCCGCGAGCGGGGCGCGGGCGCCGCTGGAGGAGGGGCCGCCCGGCCGCGTTGCCGAGGCCCCGCGCAGCCACCCCGCGCGCCGCCGGCTCCGGGCGCTGACGGCGCGGGACACGGCCGGGGGCCGCCGCGGAGCCAGCAGAGGCGCGTCCACGCCGCCGGAGCTCCGGGCGCCAGGGCGTTGGCGGCGGCAGCCAGACATGCCGCCCGCCCGGAAGCTCCTCGGCCTCCTCCTCCTCGTCCTGATGGGCAGCGAACTCACTCAAGTACGTGCGTCCAGCGCCATTTCCCGGCCCCCGGGGAGCCCGCGAAGTCGGGGAGCAGCCGGCGCCCCCGGCCCCGACGCCCGAGCCCCGCGGTTGGGGTGGAGGGAGGCCGGCGCCGAGCTTCTCGGACCCGGCCCCGGCCCAGCGGGCTGCACGGCGGGCCCCCTGCTCCCCGCCGAGAAGTTCCAGTGGCAGCGCGAGGGGCTCATTGGGCTGTTGTCACCTGGGGGAGACCGAGCAGGGCGTCCGAACCCCTGGCATTTCAGAGGTGGACCGGACCTAACCCCCACCCCACCCCCACCCCCCTCTCCTGGGAAGCATCCCTGCCTCTGGTTACAACACTGCCCTTGGGGCTCCGCAAGCCCGGCGGTGGCAGCGGTGCTGCTGAGACCAGACCGGGAAGGGCAGGTGGCGTGTGCTGGGCTGGGGCGCTTGGTGGGCTCAGCGTGGAGGGCTTGGGGTGGAGGAGAGGGGGCTCTGGCCACATGCTCAGCATGAAGTGTGAGTGGCGAGCCACCGTGTGCATTTCGAATGAGCTTATCATCCCCTGAACAGCGTATCAATAGAGAGCTTGTCTCCGGCTGGTATTCTCCATTTTAAAAATGTGTTTCTGAGCTGGCAGGTCTGTGGGGAGGAGGGCCGCCTGTGAGTGTCGGGCTGGCGGCGTTGCTTCGGCACCATGGCGTTGGGTAGAGCCCGTTAGCTTGGGGAGCCAGGCTGCTCAGCAGTGACATTAAAATGCCCTTTTGATGATGCCACTGTGCCATGCTCTGGGCTGAGAGGCCGGCCCTTTGCAGCTGCCAGTCCTGGGGATGGGAAGGCAGGCAGGCAGGCGGCACCTTAACCCCAATCCCCAGATGCCCGCCCCTCCCCGCCCCTCAGAACAAAAGAGGAAAGAAAAGAGAGAAGAGAAGGTGCGAGCTGGACCACGGGAGAGAGGGCTGTGGCACTGGCTCCCTGGCCCTGCCCGGGACAATGCAGCCTCAGCCCAGCAGTGTTGTCCCACTTAACCTCGCAGGCTGCAGACAATGGCCAGTGGCCCTGAAGAGGTGCAGCCGGTGTCTGCGGGACAAGTTCTCTTGGCGGCCGGACAGGTCTGGCCGAGGGGTGGGCTTGTGCTCTGTGGACGGACAGGTGCACACACGCACGTGCACACTCACACCCACACCCCACAGACATGAGCACACACGGGCAGAAAGGAGCCTGTCAGATACCCGTTCACAGCTTGTGCCTTGTGCAGACTTCGGGGAAAGAGGTGGCTGCTTCTGGGAGGCCCTGGGAGTGGCAGCCCTGAGGGCCCTCCCAGCCTTCGTGGCCTCTTATGTCCAGGCACCCTGAGTCTCGATTCCCAGACTACGGGGTGCGTCTTCTCCACAGGCTCTCCTCCTCACGTCTTTTTAAAGATCCCTGTTCTTAGAAAAAACTTTTGATTTAACTTCAGTTGGAAGCTTTGTCTCGGTGGTGAGAGTGTTTGCCCATCCACGTAACAATGGCTATTATCTGAACCTCGGCCAGACCACACACACCTCACACACACACACACACACACCTCACACACACACAAACCACACACACACACACACACACCTCACACACACACAAACCACACACACACACACCTCTCACACACACACACACACACACACCTCACACACACACACACCTCACACACACACACACCACGCACACACACACCTCACGCACACCACACACACACACACACACACACCTCACATGCACACAAACCACACACACACACACACAAACCACGCACACACACCTCACACACACACACACACCTCACACACACACAAACCATGCACACACACCTCACACACACACACACCTCACACACACACCTCACACACACACAAACCACGTACACACACCTCACACACACACACACACCTCACACACACACAAACCACGCACACACACCTCACACACACACAAACCACACACACCTCACACACACACAAACCACGCACACACACACCTCACGCACACCTCACACACACACCTCTCTCACACACACACACACACACACACACACACACACACACACACACACACCCCTGCATCCTCATCCTGCTTCCTTGCCCTCCATTCCTACTGTCCGTTCAGGACCCTGGCCAGCTCCCCGGGCCCGATGCCTTCCCGGGGCAGAAAGGGAAATGTTTTCTTTGGGAGGTTCCTCTTCCTGAAGTGACGCTTGGCGTCTCTCAGGGGACCGTGCCCCTCAGGGCAGCCAGCCAGTTGGGAGACACCACCTCCCTCCCCTCCCTGTGCCACCTCGGAGCCTTCAGAATCTTCCATCAGAGGCCTGTTGGCCCTAATTGCGGTGAGATTTTAGAGGAAAGGTTCAACTAGCTGAAATCGCTCCAGCCATGAGGGGTCAGACAGTGGCTGGTTCGGCCACCCGCTCCAGAGATCCTGGCCGCCTTGGTCCCCCCCGCCCGGGTGGGCCCCATCAGGGTTGGGCCAGGTACCTCTCACCCTTAGCAGTGACCTGTAAGATGGGGCCTGGGAGTGGGAGTGGGAGTGAGTGTGGGCGCAGGGCTGGGAGCTCTGAGTCAGCGAGCTACGTGGGACATCCATGCCCAAGAATCTTGCTTTCTTGATCCCAAAGTGATTCGACCCTGGGGGGCCACAGTACAGGGTCCCTCGAGCAATGCCCCTTACCTCTGTAAATGGATTAAATACCTCTGGGCTTCAGGGGAGGGACAGCAGAGCTCTCGCTGGTGGCTGAGCTGTGTGGTATGTCTTCCCACACACCCTTTCCTCTCCACTTCACATAAACTGCTCCCACAACCACGTCCTCACTTTCAGGGCCCTTCCCAGGGACGCAAGTGTCCAGAGCCGCTCTGTTTATGGATTTGCCTGCTCCGAGTTGGGACCAAGTTGGGGACGTACAGATTTTACCTGCATGTTCTCAGTGCTGCTGGGAGGGCTCAGGCAGACGGGCAGTGGGAGCAAAGCACATGGCCAGGCCATCTGTCCTCCCGTCAGCTTGCTTACGATGAGCCATTCAGTCACATGCCAGCTATTGAGGGATGGCCTACCATGCGCCAGGCTTGTGGGCCCCAATGAACTTTGACCTCAGATAGAAAGATGTTTTACTTGGTCTTGTTCTGTGATTTTTCAATAAAAGGGCTGGCGTTTCACACTCCTTGAGAAGCATTTTATGGAGTTTCCCAGCCAGGACAGGGAGGAGATGTCTCTGGGGCTGGGGCAGTGCCAGGGCTCCCCAAGCTCCCGGCCCACCTCGGATGGAAGCACGTTCCCTGGATGGGATGACCGGGAAGGGCTGGCAAGCTCTGGAACAACGAACTTGCGCCCAGCTGCCCTTCCTCTCCCCGCAACGCCCCAGGCACCGTCTGGTGACCGCGAGAGAGGCTCTTGGCCTCTCAGCCTCAACCTCCTCCTTTCGGAACAAGGAGCATTGCACTAGATGATTCCGGAGGAAGTCTCCCTCCTGCAAACCCCAGCCCCGTGCTTCCAGCTCCCCCGTGCCTCCTTCCTCACACGGTTCTTGGATGCCAGCTGGTCGGGTGTAACATGGTCAAACCTGGCCTTACAATGCTGAGCGAGTCCGAGCCTCGCCATCTGGCTTCGGGCTGCCAGGCTTTGTGGGAACACTCGAGGGCCTGCCGTAATTATTTGTTGAAGAGGCACAGGAGAGTCTGAACCAAGTGGGATCCCAGGGAGTTCTGTCTCGGGAGGTGGAGGACGCCGTGGAGAGGGGTGACGTGTGAGCAGCGCCCCACGGTTGCAGCTGGGTCCTGCAGTGAGCCAGGGCAGGACGATGGGCCAAGAACAGGTGGGCAGAAGGGGGCCGCACATAGAGGCCGAAGCGTGAACACGGGCTGTAGGTGAGTGGGGGGTAGGAGGGGTGGGCCGGGAACGCCTCAGGGCTCAGACCCAGGGCTCAGTAAAGGTGTGCTGAGAATGTTTATTTAAGAGTGAGGCAGAACCCTTCTCATTAGCTGGGCTGACCCCAGGCCGGGCGTGTCCTTTCCTAATGACATACGCCCCCAACACCCTGGTGGGGTTCCAGCTGTAAATGAGCACAGAGCATCCTTGAGTGCCAACTGTGGTTGCCATGTGCCTTCAGGCTTTATGGGGTGACTGCTGTGTGCTCGGCCCCAATTTTGATTAGCTGTTGGCCGGTTTAGGCGCCTGAGTAGAGAAGTGAGCAAACCCCCAGCTCCTGTCGGGGAGGTGTGGTGGGTGCCAAGTATGACTAGGACGGGGGCTTCAGGGGGGCTGCCATGGCGTTAGCCCCTCAGAACCCCACTGAGGCCCATCACTGCAAATCTGTCCTCTCGTCCTCAGACTCAGCTCGCTCTACAGGGAAGAGCCCAATCCACTCCCCAGAACAAACGTCACGAGAACCAAACACCTACATTTGTCACGCGCTCGAGCCTAAACTCGGGCCGGAAGACCCACTGACTCCCTGTCCACCTGCCCCAGCCCCTCGCCTCCCCTGGCGTTTAGGTCCACGTCTTCCCTGGACGCTGAGTGGGGGTGGGGGTTCGGGGAGCCCTGGGGTCTTTTCCTGAACCAGTTAGTTCAGAACACATGGAATTTATTCCATGTTCACGCTGCGGTTGGCCACTGCCCCAGGGAACGCCACAGCAGAGGGACACCCCCAATTTAAGCCTCAACCCCAGCAGCTGCTTCATTTCCGAAAGCAATTTGCTTCTCATCCTACTGACTCCAGTCTTCCCTAAAAAAAAAAAAAAAAAAAAAGGTAATTTTCTGCCTTGGGTGGTATTTATTACTAAAGTTATCAGGCCCTGTAATCAGTATTAACATCAGCGTGTAAAGTAATACAAAACTAATTAGTAGCTGAACTGAATTAGATGCATGACGAGGAGAGCAGGGCTGACGGGAAGGGGCCGGTTTTCGGCTTGGAAGGTGCTCTGTGCACACGCTTCCCACTCGAACCAGCCGCCATAAGGTCGCTCTCGCGTGGGCATGGCAAGGGAGGGGAGTGGAAAGGGGAACACGCAAAGCTTCGTTTTCTGGATTATTAACATACAAGCAACGCCCCAGGAGCATGAGACCCTGAGGGATACAAGCAGTAATGAGGGTTCGTATTTTCTGAGTGTCACCACATGTCAAACTCCCTGCCTGGAGCTTAATGTGGGTTGTGTCGTGACAGTCCCCACACCCTGTGTGATGGTCCTCATTCTCGAATGCAGGAAACCAAGGCTTAGGGGATTGAGGAACGTGCCTAATGGCCCAGAAGTGAGGGACAGGGGCCAGATGCAGTCTCAGGTCTGTCTGACACCCAAAACACCTGAGTTCGTGTTCTTGTTAGGACAGAGAGAAAGATAAAACGTAAGTAGAGAGAATGGCTCAGTGTCACTGGGAACCAGTAAAGAAGCCAGAGCAGGCTGAGCTTTGAGAGGTGTGTTTGAGGGCCGGCTCAGCTGTCCCTCTAGCTGTGTGGCCAAATGCTTGTCTGCCATTGACCTTGAAGCTTGGCTTTTAGTAGGAGAACAGGAGAGCACGGGGAGGAGTGTTTGGCAGGTCAGAACGTGGTAGTTCCTTCCTACCACTAAGGACGGGTGACCTTGGACAAGGCCCTTCACCCCTGAAGGACTGACACCCATGAAGTCGGAAACAGGACCCAGTTGTACTTAGCTCGTGGCTTCGGAGCCAAGGAAGGCCTTGCTGGCACTGCCTCCCTTCTGCGCCCGGGTTAGACTTCATGACAAGTGCCCTGGTGACAGTGGGTGATAGTGCCTTTGCTCTGGAGCAATGTTTAGAAGACGTGGGCCCTGCTCCCTGTCTAATCCAGGCAGTAGGAATTTGGCCTGCACAAACCTTGTGCACAGTTCAGTGACATTTCAAATCAGGCTGGCGGTCGGGAGGAGAGTAGGTGACTGTGAGGAGTCCAGGTGAGCGATGGGAGGATGCTGAACCCCCAACCTTTGTCCACGTGCAGGTGCTCCGGTAACAGCGTCACCTTGGAGACGCTCACCAGTCCCACCCAGTCCCAGCCAGCAGGCTTAGTGAGCACACACGACGCCCTCGGAGCTCAGACCTCCCAGCAGAGGCCGTGCTAGTGCGTAGTGTGGCTGTCACAGGGTGTTCCGGAGAGCAAGCCACTCCCCCGTGCTGCAGGTGCCGCTTTGGGTGTCTGAGGGTCGAAGAAAAAACAGAGACGTATCTGTAAATATTATAAATAATTCACTCAACACCCCAGGGTGTTGGTTGTAAGTCCGACAGCTTAGCCGGAGTCAAAAGACTCAAAGCCGGCCATTTGTCAAAGGTTGTGCTTTCAGGTTCGAGTCCCCGTGCCCCTGCCCTGCCAAGGCACCCACACGCTCTGCTCCCTGCAGGCGGCCCGAGCCTCGTCCTGTTGACACAGGGGCAGAATCAGGGTGGGTGGCAGGTGGGGAGAGGGCGTCCGTGAGTGGCATTGATCGAGTTTCTCCCTAAGCAACCCCTGGGACTTCTACACAGGCGATTCCCCAGAGACAGCAGCCCCCTTTGGTGGAGGTGGCTGAAGGTTTCCGAGGCCAAGTCCGACTCAGCAGGCAGGGAGGAGCTCTGGTCCTTGTGGGATGGCGCTGACGGCCCTGAGGGCGGAGCGTGTGCTGGGGAAGGGACTCAGCCCCTGGAGCCGGTCAGCACCGAGCCCGTGCTCCGGCCAAGCGCTGCGTCCTGGGCATTTCCCGCACCCCCAGCTGGACCCAGAGTGGACTCTGAGATGTCCGTATAACGACGTCTCCCCTTCTCATTCGTGTCGGCATCAATTAATTCACAGCAAGGTCAATTACTTACCCAGGAGGAAGCAGTCTGTCCTTCTCAGCTAGTTGTGCTGTTTCCTCACCTGGAAAGTAGAACCGGTCATGTTTGTGGGGCCCCTGAAGCCAGTTCAGCCCAGAGGGCGATATGCCCACTGAATCGTCTCGTCATGCTCTTCAAAATGCCATCGAGAATGGGACCGATTTCTGTTGGGAGACCGAGAGGGCACGGACTTGTAGCCTCGCGGTCTGGACATGAGCCGGTCTGAGGCAACAGTTATGGAGGCGTGTGGAAGTTTCCGGAGTGGGAGTGGAGGGCGTGGAAGGGAGCCAGGCAGGCTGGCCCAGCTCTGGCCCGTGCGTCTTCCTCGTGGCAGGAGCACTGCAGGGACGCGCGTGACTCTGAAAGCTTCTGCTCAGACGTGGCAGCTGTCCCCTCATCTTCTGCTGGCCAAAATGTCAGGCCATGCAGCCAAGCCCGACGTCAGTGGGGAGGTCCGACAAGGCACCCGGCGATCGGCCAGGAGGAAAATCCTCTTACGGGAAGGACGTGGGGGATAATAACGTCCATCCCTGTGTAGACCCAGAGGCCACAGAGGGGGCGGAATGAAGGGGACATTAGGATCGGACTGCCCGCGGTGGTCCTGCCTGGCTGCTGGGAGAGGGTCCAGGACACCGCAGGCTCCTCCCAAGCTGCCTGGCTCGAGATCAGTCCTTCCTGATCCATGAGTGTCCTTGCCTGGCAGAGGAGCCGGGTGCAAAGGCCACGTGCAGGGGTGCAGGGCGAGTGGAGCAGAGCAGCCCACGCCCCTTCCTCTCCCCGCCTCCTCTCAGCCCCTCTTTCTGCTGCCTTCCTTCTCTCCTCCCCCTCATCCTCCCACTCCCTCTCCCTTTCTTTCTGTTCCATTCCTTTCTTCCCTCCTTCTTTCACTCCCCCTCCATGTACAAATAGCTTGAAGATAATATGCGTATTTTTAAATAGCAAAAGGGCATCCAAACTTTCTCCTTTAGAGATGCCCCTTTGCCAAGGAGCAGCAGGGGGACCGGCCTGACCTGGGCAAGCTCCCAGCCCAAGGCCCTCGGTTTTCTGTCTGTGGGATGGAGATGTCAGATGTGTGGCACGGCTGTCGCGGGGCTTCCTTGGGTCCTGCCCCAGTACCCCGTGGGTGCCCGTTCCTTGTAAGAATGACAGGATTTTAGGGTTAGTTACGTAACATCAGGGCTCATTTTGAGAGCCGTGAAACCCCGGGCTGTGGAGGTTGCTGCTCTCGTTGGCACGCACGCTGGTGAACTTGCACAGAGGCCCCCAAGGCCAAGCATGGGCTGGGCTGGTGGGAGGATGGGAACCTGGCCAGTCCGGTGTGTCACACAGGTGACCCAGCACTGCAGGCCTGACCCAGGAACCATGCGGAGAGGGGCGGCTCCCAGCCTTCCCACAGACAGCAGCAGGCGTGGGCGACCAGGGCCTAGGAATGTCCCGGCAGAAATGTATGTGCTGGGCCGCCCTGCACTGTGAAGTCGTGCAACGCCTGTGGCTCCTCCCAGGATTCGTGAGATTTCCCAGTGGCCATGTGCTGTGATCTGATGCTTGTACCCTCAAATTCCTATGTTGAAATCCTAACCCCCAAAGATGATGGCAGTTAGCAGTTGGGGCCTTTGAGAGTGCTCTGCCTTCACGAATGGGCTCCATGCCTTCTAGTGGGGCTCCAGGGAGCCCCCTGGCCCCTTCCGCCATGTGAGGACACAGTGAGGGGACACAGTGAGGGAGCACTGGCTATGAACCTGGACAAGGGCCGTCACCACAGCGTGACCTCACCGGTGTTTGACCTTGGCCTTCCAGCCTCCAGAAATGTGTGCAGTAAATTCCTGTTGTTTCTAAGCCACTGGTCGGTGGAATTTTGTTACAGCAGCTGAGCTGACCGAGACGCCATGCATCTGAAGGGCAGAGCTTGGCCCTGGATAGCTGGCTCACCGTGTGACCTTGAACAGGGCTTGTCATCTTTCTAGGCCTCACCTGTAAGGTGGAACCAGCAATGGCAGCGCCCCGTGGGCATCTGTAAGGCTAAAGGGACATCATGCCGTTAATTTGAGGGCGTCTGGGCCATAGTACCTGTTCGGTCACTGTAATGAGTGATTCAGAGTTACAAAGAGAAGCTGTGTGGAAATTGGGATTTACGTTCCTCCTTAAGCACACTTAGTGTTGGCCGATGCCATGGACCCTTTAATCCAAATGCCTCCACTCTTCAGCAATCCATAGTTTGCTCTCAGAAATGCTGCATAGCATCCTCAATCAAATTGCAATGGCTCCAGGCTTCTCGGATGCCCCCTCACATGCACTAAAAGCAGCGTGTCTCCTCCGGAATCACAGAGTCCGGACCCTGGAGAGGACCCTGCTTCAGCATTGGAGGGGTTGGAAGCAATTCCCTACAATCTCCCAGAGGGTTAGAGCAGCAGGGTGCAGGCTCCCCGCTGGGCGGCAAGCAGGCCACATCCCTGCCCTGTCCACACACTCCATCTGGGAGGGAGGGGAAAGCCAGAGCTGTGTCTCCATTCAATTCTCTCTAAACATAGACAAGTAACGAAGCCCAGAATGTACAGGGAGCCTGGGGGGGGTGAGTCAGCTTTTCCTCCCACGGCTCTCAGGTCAGCTTAGGTCCCCAGGAGGCGGAGGAGCTGCAAGGCGCAGGTCCCAGCTGACAAGCCCAGTGTGACCTGCAGCCACCAAAGCCACGTTTAAAAGGCGGCTTCTCAGCCAGCCCCGAGGGGATGCGTAAGTCTCTCTGGCTCCCCGACAGGACCACAAACAGGAGAAATATAAGGGCTTTCAAACCTCCAGGCTGGCTCTACCTGCCTGTCACCTAGAGGGTCTCGGCACTGACGGCCGCTCACCACCAGTCCTCCAGCCACTCTTAAGCAGCATTCAGCCTCCCTGTCGAAAACCACCTGGATTTCCTTTCCTCCGCGGAGAAGCGAGAAGCCAGCCAAGTTGGTACTCTTCAAATTTCAAGTACCAACTGGAAGTCCTTGTGGGACATTTCTGACATGAAATCAAACCAGAAGTTCTTCAAACCAGGAGTTATGTTCTTTGTATCTGCCCATCCGGGGGATCGCCCTCCCAGCACCTAGCTGGGAGGGCATCGCACATCCGACTGTACCCCCCACATGTCTGCGGCCATATCCACAGCATCTCTTGTCCATGGTCTTGAGGCAAAAGCAGCTCTTAAGAGAGCTGGACAGGTTCCTGGAGACACTGGACCCTGCTCTGCCGCCCATCCCGCAGCTGAGGGTCCCCTCTGGGCATGTTTGGGCTTCTGCCAAGTGGGGATGACAAGGACTGGTGCCCCTAGTGGGTGGCTCTCCTGCTCCTGCAGGAGCTCATTTAATCCTCACAGTGCTTGGACAGGAAGCTTACTGTCATTAAGCCCAGTTTAGAGATGGGAAACTGAGGCCCAGAGGGCTAATTACCTTGGCCAGCGTCTCACAGCCAGTAAGTGGCAGCGGCAGGGCTGGAACCCAGGCTGCCCAGCGCCGGCGTGTGTGCGTGCAGTGACCGTTCTGAGATCCTTTCTCTGGCACGTACTGGGTTGCTTGTGAGAGAGTGTTTGTTCACGCACGGTGCCCGGCCATGGAAGGTGCCTGGGAGTCTGCTGCTATTGTCTTGGCGTCGCTTCTGTCCTGCGTGCACAGCACATGCTATCCTGTGTCTTGGTTCTGACCTGGGGTCTACAGGACTCTGTACCCCACATCTTGCACTTAGTAGGAATTAAATATGTGCAGCTTCTGAGATGGACAGCCTGAGGGCTTTGTAGATTGGATTGGGCTGGACTTGTTCCAACAAAATAAGTGGTTGCTGTCCTTCTGCAGTGGGAAGCGGGTGTGAGCGGCCTGTGTCCCTGAATGCGTGTTCAGTGTGCGTTGAAAGAAAGGGGAGGAGCATCGACAGTGGGGTGAATGCGGCCTGCACAGCACCCTCCGGTGTAACGTGGCCCGGCTGGTTGAGCGCAGCCTGCAGTACCAGCTCACACTGGGAGATGGCGCCCTTCCCCAACTGTTGGAGTTCCTGGCATCCTACCCAGAAGCTGCCACAGATGTCCGGGATTAAATCAGGAAAACAAATCAGAGAAGCCCCTGCAGCTGGCACCGAGTCCAGGACCGTTCTGGCTGAACTGAGCCCCTTCTGCAAATGGGGACGGAGCAGAGGTGGTGTCCTAGGAAGGTGGTGTCCATCTTAGCTGGGCACCCGAAAGCCTGGCTCCTTCCTCCCAGTGTCCATCCAGGAATGGAGATTAATGTTCACCCAGGCCGAAGAGAGTGTAGGAAGTAGTGAAGGATGGTCCTTCCCAAATGGCTGAGAGCACTTAGAGGAAATAAGCCCCATTAAGGTGTTTGACCCAGTCAGGCCTGCGCCTCCTAGAAGACTTGCCGTGTCCTGGCGCTGAGGCTGCAGCGGGCTGGGGGCTTGTGCCAGCCTGCTCTGCCCCTCTGGCCGGGCACCAGGACTGTGGTTCCACCCTTGCCCCCCAACTAGAGACGCCCGGGGGAGGAGGGGCCCACCCACACCACACTGCTCATGGGCGGGTGGGGCCCTTATAGCTCCCCTGCTGGGATGCCGGACCCCCAGGCCTCCACTGTGCGCAGGCCCCTGGCACCCGCGCCCAGGAGCCTGCACAGGTGGGTGCCGGCACCTGCCAGGAGGCTCCCTGCCTCTCCAAAGCCTTGGCGCCCCTGTCTGCAGGGCTCCCAGGAGGGCCTTGCCCTTTACACCCCGTCCAGCGCTGAGGCTGGAGACCCGGGAGGGCCGCTCTCTCGGAGCCGGCCCAAGAGCTCGCCCTCTGGGCGGCAGGCAGCCTGGAGCCGCCCGCGAAGGGGGTCCGCAGAGCGGGCTCTGCGGGGAGCGTGGTGTCTGAGGAGGGCCCCGGGCCGGACATGGCGGTGGGTGGGGGTCAGCGCGCCCCGGGGGGAGGCCTGTGATTTAGGGGGCGCCGCTGTGTCCTTGCTCCCCGGTCGCCCCATCCCAGGTCCTGGTGACTGGGGCTTGCAGGCCTCGCGGCCGGCCGCCAGGGGGCGGCGGGGAGCCAGACCCGAGAGGAAAAACCCACCCGTTTCCTGGGCGGACTGCGTCGGCCGCCGCCCGGCCCTGTCCCCGCCTCCCGCCGCGGCCCCCGCGCCGCCCGCTTGGCGCTCAGAGCCGGAGCCGGGCGCCCTTCCCGGCGGCGCGGGGCGCACAGGGCGCACAGGGCGCACAGGGGCGCGGCGGCAGCCACCCTCCCCGCGCCCGGAGGCGGCGCGCCATGGCCGGGCCGTGCGGGGCGGCGGCGGGCGGGCGGCGGCGGGCCGAGGGGGCGCGGGGACACGGCCGGGCGCCCCTGCCCGCCGCGGTGCCCGCCGCCTGAGGCTGCCCGGGGCGCGGAGCCGGCGCGGCGCGGGCTCGGGAGGCGACTCGAGGCGCGATGTCGGTGCCGCTGCTCAAGATCGGGGTTGTGCTGAGCACCATGGCCATGATCACCAACTGGATGTCCCAGACGCTGCCCTCGCTGGTGGGCCTCAACACCACCAGGCTCTCGGCGGCCAGCGGCGGGACGCTCGACCGCAGCACCGGCGTAAGTGTGCGGCCGCCCGCGCTCCCTCGGGCGCCCACCCGGGGCTGGGGCGCCGGTGGGGAGGCGGCCTCCCCGCGCCCTGCGCGCTGCGCCCGCGCCGGCCCTGCCCCGGGGGGGGACGCCGGCTCGGGGCCCGGGCTTGGAGTCCTCATTCAACTAATAGCCAGCCCCTCGCTCAGGAGGTGCGGGCGCCGAGGCGGGGGACTTGGGGACTTGTCCAAGGTCACTCGGCAAGTACGGGGTGGGGGCGCCGCCGCTCGACCCCGTCAGGCTGAGTCCGCTCGGGGCCCCGAAAAAAGCCCGCCCGACTTTGTAGAAGCCGGACTGAACGGCCCTGCCCGCCGGCCTCCGCATCCCAGAGTCCCAGGACGCCGTCCCCGCACCGAGGTCCGTCAGAGGGGAGTGTAGAGTGGCCCCCGCCCCCGGGCGCACCCCTCCCGCCGGGCCGCGGGGAGGCGGCCAGCTGCCACGGCCGCTCTGGGCACGGCTGGCTCAGATGGTGGCCGGAGGGCGGAGCGCAGGCTGAGCCGCTGCCACCTTGAGCGATGGGCAGGGCCCGCGGAGGCAGCGGCCGCCCCACGCCCGGCTGCCCGGCAGCTGGAAGGAGAGGTGAAGGGCACGAGCCTCCCTCTGCTGCCCTTTTTGCTGTCAAGGGCAGAGATCTGGGAGGAGGCCTCTGGGTGACCCCTCCTAAGACACACACACACACACACACACCCGTCGCCTGCTGTTTCAAGAATTGCTTGCAGTGTTTCCGGCCTCTGGGTCCTGAGCTGCTGAGGTTGGAAATGAATGAAATGAAATGTATCCCTACTCTAGATTCTCCCCACCCAACTTCTCCTCCCCATCCCTGTCCTAAAAATAGCAGGGAGGTGGGGTGGCTGAGGGGCGCCGGTGGTTGAGCGCTGGCTTGGGACGCCAGCGGCCCCGGTTCTTGGTTCGGGTCCCGCATATGATGATGGCCAGTGACACTGCCCTCACCAAAAAAAAAAAAAAAAATTGTTTAAAAAAAAAATAGCAGGGAGGTGACCTGAGGCAACTGGGCAGGCTGCCGGGGCCCGTGGGAGTGGGCAGGGACTGCACTCGGGGAGTGTTTGGGCCACCACCTTGTGTACCTGGCAGTCGGTCGGGACCACCTGAGCTGGGCTGCAAGGTGACAGCAGCCATTCACAGCTCTGGTTTCTTGGTGGCCCTTGGGTACACCTCAGGAGCGAGATTGGGTCTGAAACCTGCACATGTCACCAGAAACTTGGTGACATCCACCAAATGGCTGGTGGGTGGCAGCCCGTGCAGAGTCGGAAGCTCGGCATGTTTGGGGCAGTCTGCTCCGGCAGCCTGTGGGAAGGTGGCCGTGGCTCAGGGCTCCAGCTCCGGGCTAACAAGCCGCTCGGTCCCGGCTGTTATAGCCTCACGGTGGGTGCTGACTCTCCAAGTCGCAGGGAGCAGCAGACAGGCTGTGCCGCCACCCCTGTCACCTTGTGGCGAATCTTATGCCTCAGTTATGTGCCCACTGGGAGTCAGCCGGCGCTTGCCTTCCTGCCCGGTTCCTCTCCCTGCTCGCCTGCGGTCGCCTCTCCCTCCTTTTTAACCATTCGATTCAGTCAGATGCCCAAACTCCAATGTCCCTTGAATGTAAAAATCCCTTGAATTAAAAAAAATTGGGAGTCGTGCCTGTTTGACTCCCTTCCAGCTCTAGGGACCCTGCCCGTCTCTTTGTTCTCAGGGACCCTTTCCTCCCTGTGGTCAGAACGTGCCTTTAGACCACTTCTGTTTTCCCCACCCCAGGTCAGACAGGAGTCTTCCCTGGGTGTGTTCCCTGGTGCCCCACCTTTCTCACTTTCTCTCCTCCCTCACCCCACTGGCCCCCTCTCCAGGTGTTGCCCACCAACCCTGAGGAGAGCTGGCAGGTGTACAGCTCCGCCCAGGACAGCGAGGGCAGGTGTATCTGCACAGTGGTCGCCCCCCAGCAGACCATGTGTTCGCGGGATGCCCGCACAAAACAGCTGAGACAGCTACTGGAGAAGGTGAGTCTGTGCAGGTGTGTGTGTGTGCGCGTGCGTGTGTGTGTGTGTGCGCACGTTGTGCCCACACCAGCAGCAAGGCGAGGCTGGCCTGCAGGGTCCACCCCAGCTCCAAGGCCTCACTCTCTCCTGGCGTGTCCCACCAGGAAGATCTGGGAATGAATGAGTGAGTGAGTGAATGAATGAATAGATGGAGACAGGGTGGCCCATGAGGAGATGCATAGGCCCTCCTGGTCACTGCAGCCTCCACTCAGGAGCCACGTGGGCCTGGCGGGAGGGGATGCTGGGCTGCTCCCCCACGTGTCGACTCTTCGAGCAATGCCTGTCACCTGTAGTCCTGAGGGCTCTGTCACAAGCAGCTACCTGGGACCCACCTGGATTTCACCTGAGGCGATCTTTTCCCTGCCTTTGAGTGGCTGCCCTTGGGCCAATAGCCAGGCAGGTGTTCCCCACAGTGGATGCTCTCCTGTTGCCAAAGCAGATTACACCGTCACCTTTGTAACCCACCTGGGAACAGCACTGAGCAGTTTGCATAAACATTTTCAATCCATTCTTTCACTTAATCTTCACAAGAACCATATGAACTTGATGAGATTTTTTCACCATTTCAGGAAGTGGAAATTGGGTCCCGAGACGGGGACTGCTTTACCTCACACAAACAGCCCACTCGCAGGGGAGGCAGCGCGGGTTCAAGCTGCCCACCTGGCTTGGTGGGCTTAGCCCCCGAAGCTGCTGCTCCTGATGGCACTGCCACCTCACCTCCTGGCACTGCAGACCCCAAGAACCCTGAGTTCTTGGGTAGCCTGAGTGTCTGGGCTCCTGGGAGTTACTGAAGGAGGAAGGAGAAATGGGTGGCCCTTCTGTTCCACTCGTCACTGTCCCCCGAGGAGAAGGGTCCTTTATATGTGGGACCCTTGACACCCTGAGAGAGCAGGATCACATCACACACACACCACACACAAATGCACAGCACAGACTGCACACATACCAAACACACACACAGAAACACATATACACACCACACACGAATATACACATACACACACTGCACACACACAGAAACACATATACACACTACACATATACCACATGCAAATACATACATAGCATACACACATACTGCGCGCGCGCACACACACGCGCGCACACACGCACACACACACCCCCCAGTAGAGCGAAGGCTTTCCCCACAGTTAAGGAGTGGCCTGGGTGGGTGGGGCCTGTGCTGGGAGGGTGGCCACTCCCAGTGCTGCCTTGGCCTCCCAGTGGAGGGCCAGGGTCAGTATCGTTGGGTTACAGCCCAGCTCAACCACAAACCCTCGCACATCTGCAGGCAGAGCTGGTCCCTTTCCTGGACCCAGTTTTCCGGACTCTCCCAGCCACTGTCCTTCTGGAACAGGCACGGGGAGGGACCCTTTTTCTCTGGGTGGAGGAAGAGTGTGGTGGACAGGGCAGGGCCTGATGCCTAGAGCGCCTCCTCCTCTGTACAGAACAGTGTCCTTTGTTCTTTAGCCCCCATAGTAAGTCATTTAAAAAGAATTAAAGTAAAATGCACTCAACAGAATCCACAAACATTTATTAACACCGAACTAGACCAAAGCCTAATTGAGCCTTTAATTATTCAGTATTGTAGAGGAGGGCGGTAGGGCTTGGAGGGGCCCCGGGGACCGCTGGGGGCGGCGGGAGGGCGCTGAAACCAGGACCTTCAGCCCCTGAGAGGTGACAGAAAGCTGGAAATGGGTCCCAGAGAGCTTGAGGAGACCTGGGATGCAGGCCTTGGAGCTGCCCTCCTGCCTATTTATGCCACAGCATTTCTGCTTAAAAATTTACAGCCCTATTTATACCCGGGTGGGCACTCGGCTTTCAGAGGGCAGAAGTCATTTGTGGTAAGAGGACGCTCTGCTCAATGCATTCTGTGTTAAGGGCCGGCGGAGCGTCCACCCTTGGCACTCTCCCTCTATGCCGCGTGATGCTGGCTGTCTTCCCTCCTCTTTTTTCTGGGGGCGGAGGGAGAGGGGAGGCCCAGACGGTGCATGCAGGAGCCCTGGAGCAAGTGTTCTGTCCCTGGGGCTGGAGTCCCAGCTGAGCACTTTCCACCCACTTCCATTTCTGCACAGTGGCTTCCTGTTACAACCCACCTGCCCGTTCCAAAGGCGGAGCCTGGGTCCCAGCCCAGAAGCTATGATTTTCATTGGCCCGGAGTCCTTGGGAGACGCCTGACATCAGTACATCAAAGCACCTCCCTCCTGGGGCTCTGACCTGTAGCCAGGGTGGAGGACCCTCCCTCCGAGTGCACGAGGCGGTGGGGGCCTGGCTCTGCTCCCTTTGAAGGTGCCCACGGCCCTGAGGTTGAAAGTGTGGGGCTGGGAGTCAGGCCAGGCCTCGAAGCCTGGCTGACTGCTCTGTGAGGGCAGACAAGTTGCTTAACTTCTCTGAGCCTTGGTCTCCTTACATGTAACATGGGACTCGAAATAGCGTTCACCTCCCAAGGTGAGACAAATAGCATGACGGGCTTGGCATGGTGTCACAGTGTCTGCAACATTGGAAGTGCTCCATACGATTAGCAGTTAGTTATTCCCTCGCGGTCAGGTGTGTCTGCCGCCCACTCCCCCCGACCCTCACCAGTCTTAGCACATTGTACAAGGCCTAAGGGGCCTTGTCATTGGATAGCTGTGTGACCTTGAGCTTGTCGGGTGGCTTCTCAGGGATACATCCGACAAGTAAGAGAGCAGACACACTCAGAGAAGGGGGCTCAGGCGCAATCTTCTCGAGGGTCAGACGAGGGGGGCGAGTGTCACCTGGGGCCCCATCACCCGCTTCACCATTGGCCAGAAAGGAACTCAGGGCGGGAAGAACCGTAGGCAGGGAGGGTATGTATTTTGTCATAAGGCAACTGTGTACCTTAGCGTCTTTAAAGTTTGTTTGCTAAATTTGAAGTTTAGTTTTTAAAATTTTAATTCATTAAAAGCACTGCTTCCCGGCACATGAAAAGCCCACTGTGCTGTGTGCGGACAGCCCTATGTTAAAGGGTGAGACCGAAGCCACTTAATTCACTCAGAAAACTGAAGCCTGTAGCCTTATGGGTTTTGCCTTCATGTCTGGAGTCGCATCCCCAGGGGAGGGGCTGGTCTTGCCTGGAGCCGCCATTTGGGTCCCTTCCTCCCAGGTGTGTGGCTGCAGAGAGTGCCAGGTGCCGACCGCTGTGCTGGGGTGACGGGTGAACGAGGCCCAGTCCCTCCCCCGTGAGTTTCCTGTCCAACAAGGTGACTGAACCAGCTGTGTGGGTCTCTGCTTTGCAGGCGTTGTGCCAACAAGGTGATGCTTCCACATCTTAAGCAGCCACCTCTGGCTGATGAGTTAAATCCAGGAGGCCTCCTGGAGGAGGGGCCGTTTGGGCTGGGCCTTGCCAGATGAAGGAAACCAAACATTACAGCTTTTCTCAAAAGAAGGGCTGCAGCTGTTCAAAGTGACAGAGTAAGACAGGTGAGGGAGACCCAAGGTAACACAGCAGATATGTTTCACCTCCCATAAGCGGTCTGAAGAGAAAGCATCGGTGAGAGTCAGAGTCCACCCACATGTTGTATTGTACAAGCCTGAATTTTTCAGCAGAATTTGTGTTTGTTGCTTTCAAATAACAAGTACCGAAGTGAGCAATGCCAGCTTTTCTCCTACAGAGAAACCTTTCGGTTGTCTCTCTCTTATTTTATTTTATGTTATTGTTTTATTTGGGAGGGGGTGCACAGTAAGAAGTGGGCACCACACCGACATCTCTACTTATCACTGACCAGGCATAGCTAAGCCTCATCCCCAAATGATTTTGTTCCTAATAGAGAGAGTATTTTCAAATTCAGCAAAAAGTCAGAAATGAAGATGTGCGGTTATGGAGGTGTCTTCCTTGTGACTGGGTCAGATTCTGAGCAAACGCTCCGGCGGCACTGCAGCGTTCCTCATCCTCGCCCCCCTCCCCATCGCCTCACATGCATTTGTACAGAATCACAAGCCAGTTTCCTGAAAATAAAAAAACACGGGCAGGTGGCTGCACTAAAACTGTTTTTCCTTTTAAGCTCCCTGGAACCCTGTTGAATATTAAAGTTCCATCTTGAGGCTAGACTCAATTCCGATCTGCCTGTAAGGATGTAAAACAGCGATTCTTCATTTGCTGGGTGATTGATTCCTGACTCTAGGTTCTGAATGCACTTGTTTGCACAGCAGTCATCTACCTATGATATTGTTGGGTGTGATGGATGGCGTACAAGGTGGGGGAAAGAAGCAACGTCAGGGTGGGCAACCAGCCTTCTCAGAGGGATGCCCAGTGAGATTTAGGGGGAAAGAGAAGCTGTGCCCAGGGTAGGATAAACCCCACAGGGCTGTCCGTCTTCATTGGTGTATAACGATTTCATCCTGCAGAATAAAGAGCCTAGGAGCCATCTCCGCCCCCACCCCCAGCAAAAAAAAACACACACACACACACAAAAAAGGATTCGCCCAAAGCCACCTGCCTGGAGCTATGGGCCTTGGGGACTGGGAGGCCCCAGCTCTGGTTTGCATCCCCGGTTGTAAGAACCTGGGCTGGAGGATGGCACAGGGAATGTTTACCAAACCAATTCGCTGTGTTTGGGAGTGCTTGGCCCTAGCGATCCCCGGTGGTGCCAGTGATTAACTAGTAAATAATGCATGGCCTCTCCTGGCTCCCAGCGTGGCGGCCTTGTGGAGAGGCCGCTGTCGGCCTTGTGGAGAGGCCGCTGTCGGGTGTCAGGGGGCGGAGAAGATGGTCTGGCACCTGCCGCAGCTCCCTCCTTGAACCTGTTGCCTTTTTGACAGGTGCAAAACATGTCCCAATCCATAGAGGTCCTGGACCGGCGGACCCAGAGGGACTTGCAGTATGTGGAGAAGATGGAGAACCAGATGAAAGGGCTGGAGTCCAAGTTCAAGCAGGTGGAGGAGAGTCATAAGCAACACCTGGCCCGGCAGTTCAAGGTACGCACGTTCCTCCTCCGAGGCCAGGCTCGTTTCCCCTTCACGCCTCCCCTGGCCCTCCAGAAACAGAGGTTGGGGTCCACGAGAAACCCTGCAGCCTTGCTCTTGGCTTTGGGATCAGAGGCAATTCCCCCTTGCCCAGGTGTGGCGCAAGACACCCGTCAGAGGAGGAGACTTGGGCAGCGGTTTTCAGATCCTATTAGTTTGTGAGGCCAGGGGGTCCCCAGTCCTGTGCTTCTCCAGCCAAGTCACAGATTAGCGGGGAAGGGACATCATGGGTCCCTGTCGCTCCACAGCTGCTGCACGTAAATCACATTAGCCAAGGATTAGCTTAATTGATTAGAGCCGTTTCTGGGCAGGGATTACTCAGGGCAGTTTTTCACGTCTGACCTAATTTAGCTGTGACATAGCTCACTATACACTCACAGGGAGGAAGGAGAGAGACAGCAGCATCTTCCCCACTTCG
This sequence comes from Aselliscus stoliczkanus, assembly GCA_033961575.1. NCBI lineage: Eukaryota > Metazoa > Chordata > Mammalia > Chiroptera > Hipposideridae > Aselliscus > Aselliscus stoliczkanus. The sequence continues at coordinate 115,554,608 of CM066728.1, read as the reverse complement.
TGGTAAGTGTTCCTTTTCTCCGAGTAACTCTGGGCACAAAAGCCGGAGTTTGACCTAAAATTCTATATACATATGTATAAATATGTATATACACACCTCAAGTTGATGCAGCTCCCAAATTATTACATTGAGAAATTATATGCACCTTAATTAAGGTGCACATGCATGTTAATTAGAAATCTTGCCCAGATGCAAAGGAACGGGTCAAACCGCACAGCCCCACCTGGCTAGAAATTGCTGACGTTCTGCCTTCCCGTCCTTTCAATGCTAATGTTTTCCTTTGATGAAGCAAGAACGAATTCCCTTTTAAAAGCTATACATTTTATAGACGAAATGGCAAGCTAATGAAGTTATAAATCTATACTGTAAATAAAATAACAGCAGGCCTGATCCTGTGGAGGAGAAATGAGCAGCCCCTCTGGTTGGAGGCAGGTGGACGGGTTGTCTTTCCCTCTGATGTGTCATCAGGAATTGACTTGGAAAGAGACCTTGACCTGCCTGACCAAAAAGAGCTTGCGTCTCTCCTTGAAAGGGGCAGTCAGATTCCTCCAAAGGTGAGGGTGTCTTCAACGCCCAGGGCTAGCTCATCTCTACAAGCACTGTCCACGCACCCATCTCTGCCAGCTCCCAAGGTGGGGCACCGTGGCTCTAAGGGAAGAAAAGCAACCCCCTTGCCTTTCACCATGCTTTAATTGCATTAAAAAGTTCAACCAGAATAGTTGTGAGGGAATCTACCTAACCGTTAAAGCCGTTTGTTTCAACTAACTCTAGCACTGAAGTGTGATTTTTTTTTTTTAATGACCATGAAAATATTTGTCTATTAATGGCTATCTGTTTAAGGCAGGCTAGTGAGGCAGCTCTTCAACAGTATTTCATTTTCTTGCTTGCAGGGCTAACTTAAAAGCGTTTTTTCAATGCTGCAATGACTGAAGAAGCAGTGCATTTCCATGTAACCATGAAAGAGGGCCAGACAGCTTTTTGCACCCTGCATTTTTACTATTATTTTCCAATTCTTAGCACCATTTCACTAAGGAACCTTGAACACAACCAGGATCCTCTATTTGCATGCGACTGTAGCTGCATTTCATGAATACTTTGAACCCTTGTCAATGCATTTTTTGAAAAAGAAAAAAGAAACTTTGTGTATGTGACTTAAAGCATGTAACCTTAAGATGTTGCATTCTAACTGACAATAAAGACCTTTCCCAAATATGATGGTGTTCTGAAGACTGTTTAATATGCTCTGCTAACTCCTTTGGACCAGACGATAAATGAACCCATAAGTAAAGCGGGAATGTACACATTTCCCTCACCTAGGGAGAAGCCAGGCCAAGGCAGGGTGTTACAAGTTTTTGCACGCATCGCACTGAACCCAGCTTATTTTAACCTTGCAGGCGATAAAAGCGAAAATGGATGAACTTAGGCCTTTGATACCTGTGTTGGAAGAGTACAAGGCCGATGCCAAATTGGTTTTGCAGTTTAAAGAGGAGGTCCAGAATCTGACGTCAGTGCTAAACGAGCTGCAAGAGGAAATTGGCGCCTATGACTACGATGAACTTCAGAGCAGAGTGTCCAATCTTGAAGAGAGGCTCCGTGCGTGCATGCAAAAGCTAGGTAGGCCCAGCCCCCTGCGGGGCATGGCGCGGCCCCGCCCACCCGCGGCTCACGCGCAGGCTCAGGGAGTGGTGCTGAAGTGGACAGCGCCCGCCTGGCTTCCGGAGGTGATGGCTGGATTAGGGCCCCTGGGTAGGGCTACCTGCGCAGAGAGCAGAGGGCAGGCTGCACCCATGCTCGCGCTTTGTCCCGCCCTGCGCAGAGGCCAGCTCACAGACCCCACGGAGTGGCACATCTGGACAAAAATAGGGTGATGTGAGATGTCACAAACCATCCGAAGAATGTGTGCGTGCGCGTGCGTGTGTGTTGGGGCGAGTTCTTAAGACACAAGGGCTGGAAAGACACATCTTAGGTTCCCTTCAGGTTGCGGACGAGGGCTGAGGAAGCCTCCCCAAGATTGCATCATGCATAGTTGGAATAAAAAAAAAAAAGTCAGCCACACCACAGTGGAAGATTTTCCATTCACAGTGAGAGAAGGAGTTCGGCTCCCCACAGCCTGTGAGCTCACGGGCTTCTCGCTCACATTCACATTTTCCCAAAGGACCCTGAACGTGGGTCCTTCTTCGTGATTGAACATCCACTTGTCTTATCAGCCTTCCTGTTAATTGCTTTAACAAACCCTAGGGTGTTAGTGTCTGAGTCCACTTTTAAGTAGCACATTTAAAATCCTAATTCCATTTTTAGGCTTTCCTAATAAAGATTAGCTGGCCCTTCTCCACCAGTTTTCAAACAAAGGTTGCTCGTTTTCGTAGTGTGTACTTAGAGGAACTCGAGGTTTCTGCTTCATGAAGAAGCTCCCCTTAGGTTTTATGTGATGTTCTAACTTGGATCCTCTTTTATCTCCCCCTCCACACACACACAGGCACTCCAAATGCCTTATCATAAACTTAAAACATCCCAAAAGAATAAATACTTTTTAAATCCCTAGTGCTGTTGTGAGGTGAGAGAGAGGACATGGAGATAGAGTCCGCCAACCTTTGTTTGAGCGCGCTCCTATGTCTAGATTGTTTTCAGTGCTGGTCGAGGTACCCCCTAAAGGTGTACACTTTTAAGTTCCCCAGTCCTGGAGAGAAGACTGACATACGTTGGGAGTTTAAGAACAAATCCGTTTTAATGTGTGCCCTCTGGCTGTGTCAGATGGGGAGTGTCTGCTGCGTTTTTTTCAGTGATGGGCTTCAGGGTGCATAAGTGCTGGTGTGCCAGGGGATGGGTGACCGGGGACAGTCCCAGGAGGGGTCTGGGCTGGACGCATGCTACTGGCTCTTTCCGTCTGGACATTCCCGGAGTCAGTGGGATATTGGAAATGTCAGAGATTACAGGGCTCTATTAATGGCAATGGGGCTATGTGGTTGTTTCCGTTGGGCACTGTCTTTGGGGTTCTGCCCGTAATGGCCCTGAGCTCACCAGTCTCTCCCCAGACCCTCCAGACCCTCCCACTGGGGGTCTCTCTTGGCCCCTGAAGAATCTAGAGTGGGCGCTTTATTTGTTATTTATTGCCCCACAAGCTGCAATTCCCCTCCCTGGTATAGAGGCTGTATAAACCAGGGAGAAACAAGATTAAATCCCCACATTTTCTGATTAATGAACCAAGGAGCAAAATGGAAATTCAGAGCAAAGAATTACAAATGGTGAGAAGCTAAGGATCTTTCCGAGGTGGGTGCCACCCTCCCTGGGCGAGCAGCCTTCTCGTCTGTGCCCGGCCTGCTTTTAGAAGCTGCATGAATTTACCTTGTGGCGTAGGGTCTTGCGGCTGTCATGGTTACCCTTGGACTGCTGAATATTTTTTTTTTTTTAAGGTTTTATTGGGGAATTGGCGGAGGGGAACAGCGTTGGGGAATCGGGGAAGGGGAACAGACAAGTTGCTGTCTTTTTGTTCTTCAGTTTAGTTGTGGAGGATGTTGCTTCACTGTTGGTATCGTCATTGCACTCTTCCCGGTGAGGCAGATCGGTCGCTGGCCTCTGGATATCGCTCACCGCGGCTATTGGCAGCTCACGCTGGCTGCCAGCCGCTCACGCTGGCTGCGGGCCACTCACTGTAGCCTATGGCAGCCCACTGCAGCAGGGGCTGCAGCCCACACCATCACCGGGGCTCGCACAGCCCAGCTCCAGGTGGAGCTGTTGTTAGCTGTAGAGGGCAGTGTCACTGGCCCTCATGTGGGATCCGAATCGGGGCCCCTGGCATCCCAAAACCAGCGCTTAACCAATGCGCCACTCGGCCGGCCCATGGACTGCTGAATATTGATTGGGGAGTAAAGGAGGACAGCTGGACCTCAGGGGCTGTGTTCTCATGGGAGGCAGCCACGAGGTTTCACCTCTGCGTTTACTTCTTTCTTCAAAAGACCTTGACGAGTAGATGGACCCCCTGAGTCGGAGTCTGCAGGTGGGGCCCAGGGAGCAGCCTTTAACCAGCACCCGCTTATTCAGATGGACCAAACTGTGAGAACCCCAGGCTGGAGAGACAGTGTCGTAAAGTATCAGGGCCACTCGACAGCTGTGTGGCTCTGTGAGGGCACTGACCACCTCCAGTGTCAGTTGCCTCTTTGTCTATAAAATGAAGGTGTAAGAGTTCCTGTACCCTGGGATTACTGTGTGAGTGCACCGATGTAATTCATGTCCTGGGCCCTAAACTGTGCCCGGCACAGAGCAGGTGGTAGGAGGATAGATAGGATAGGTAGGTATACAGATAGATAGACGATAGACGATAGACAACAGACATGGATATAGCTGCTTCTCTTCCTAGATTTTCATTCTAGCTCAGTAACGTAAGGACTCAATTCATAGCCTGTGGCTTCTTAATGCAGTCTTTATTTTAGCTTCGCAGATAGGCGGTGTCTTAGCAGCCTGTTTCCTTGCTTGGAGGTTGCTGACCAGCACAGAACAGAGGGAGGCAGCCCTCTGTGCAGCTCCGGGTGTGCTCGCAGCTCCCCTGAGCCAGGCGGGCTAGGGCACGAGGCGGCGACATAGCTTCTCGGCGGCTGCAGCGCCCCTCCCGCCCCTCTGCCGCTTGATTCCTTGGGGTGGAGTCTGACTGTAGGTTTCCTGGTGCACAGCATCTGGGTTACCCTCCTGGTGTCACAGTGGGAAGAGGGCCCCCCTGCCCCTCCCCAAAAGTGCTTTTAGTGAGGTCTCTGTGTCCCACCTTCTCTTCAAGCCGACATTGCTGACAATTCCTGGCCCCAGAATATACACACAGCAAAGCGGGTTCTGTTTGTTTTCTGTTTCCCTTTTTAAATCCCACTCTCCATGGGGATTGTGTGTTTGTCCTGATGGCCTACTGGAAACTTGGATCTGAAACGCTTACTTCTAGGCCCCATATCTTCTGGCTTCGCTCTTCCCCGTTTTTAAGGAGTAAAAGCTGGGAGATGGGCCTGGAGGCCAGGGAGTGGCCCCAGGACCCAGCAGCCCCCTCAGCTGGTCTCTGGCCTGAGTGCTTTGGTGGGCATGTCACCCTGGACCTCCTTTTGGAGACACCCTGGCTCTTGTTCAGAAGTAGCCTCCCTCTAGGAACAGTGAGAGGCAGTGGTTTCATCTGCAGGGTCACTGCTTTGTCAAAGCTTCCCACTTTGCAAGGCGCCGTCCTCCTGGGCTCTCAGGGCACCTGGCCTTTCCAGCTGGGCGCCCAGCGTCCTGTGAGCGCAGCTGCTCGGGGCTGCCTCCTCACTCCCTGCCCTCCCCGGCACACACCCTGAGCACCGGTGACAAGAGAGGGACATTTCTGTGAACTGAAAGTACCAAGGCTGCACCACCCGGCTGTGCCGCGGGCCATTTAGATCCTGTCCGTTCCCGAGGCCTTCGCAGAGCCGGTCTGGATGGAGCGGAGCAGCGGCCTCCAGCCCCCAGGCCCTGCAGCCCTGAGCGTGCAGCCACCCGCCCTAACCCATGGCTGGAGGGCTCCTCCAGGGGCTGGAGAGGGTGGCCAGGGGCATTGGGCGAGGGAGCAGGCAGACTCCCGAGGCATCAGCGCCTCTTCTCTGCAGCCACAGGCCGGAAGGTCCACCACGGGCAGGACGTCCGCCATGGCCCAAGGCAGCCATGACCCGGACTTCCCTGGGGGTGAACCCCCTTTTCTCCACATTCTCAGTCTGAATTCACAATGATGATATTAGTGCACCCTCCGCTGAACGTGTGCTCCCTGCCAGGCATCCTTCTAGAAGCTCTCCATAGCTTCATTGCTGTAATTCTCACAGCCACCCTTCGGAGGTGGGTTTGGTCATTGTATGCCATCTCTCCATGCCACACTCCTTCGCTTCCCATCCCCTCTACTGGGACAGATAGTGAAACAATAGACTGATGAGGAATTTCTGGGAGATGAATAATTTCACCTCCAAATGCCTGAGAGATGAATCATTCACTCACTCACTCATTCATTCCTTCTGGGCAGCTCCCCAGGCTGTCTTGGGAAATGGACAAGTGCAATAAACTTCTTGGCCCGGGGCAGTAAGACCCGGACACTCGTGTCCAAAGCCCCAGGAAATGTGTGGTCACTAGCACAGGTCAGTGAGGTCAGAAGGGACAGGTATCTGGAAGAGGCATCAGTTTGGATCAAGCCACAGGAGACAGGTGGAAAGGGGGGTGGCGTTCCAGGCGGAGCAGCGGCTTGAGCAAAGGTTGGGGGTGGGCAGGAAGGCGGGCTAGTGGCCAGGCACCTGAGCTGAGTTGGGGCACTCACACCCACTCCTTCACCTGCGGAGTGTGACCTGGAGGACAGAAGTCTGTTCTCCTTCGAGGGAGGTCGCCCAGCAGAGTCCCAGTGAGTCACCATCACACTGAGAAATGGCCAGGACCTGCCAGGTGCTTCGGATGGAAAACCAGCAGGCTTTCCACCCACGGTGCACCAGTCCTTGCCACCTCAGGGGCAATGGCTCCTTAGGACTTCCAGCAGGACCACTGTCCCCCGGCCCAGTGGGAGGGAGGCCTTCCATGGGAAAGTCACAGGAGCTGAATGACTTCTTAGTGGACGCCGGCCTCCTGGTGCAGGAAGAGGCTGGGGGAGGGCTGCTGGTGGTGAGAGCTGACCCCTATTAGCATCTCCCGGTTCCCACCCAGCTCAGACGGTCTGCCGTCTTGGGCACAGCCCAGAGCTCCCCCGAGGCCAGTAGGAGCAAAGAGCGCGGAGGGACCAGCCTTGGGCCCTGCTCCTCCCACACTGTCCCCCCTGCGCCGGAAGCCCTTAGGGAACACCACCCTCAACCCCCAAGAGGTGAGTGGGGTGGAAAATTGGGCCAGGAATGCCCCTGAGATTCCAAAAACCCACCCACTTTCTTCTTCTAGCGGCTGTAGATTCTGGCTAACCTTGGATGTAGCCTCCAGTTCCCTTGCTCTGCCTCTCCTCCCACAGATGGGGAAGGGGTGGACGGGGCCAGGCAGACTGGCTTTGATTTTCAGCAGTGACCCGGGCCCATGTGCCCACTCGCCTCCCAGCCCTGCAAACAATGGCAGCCTGGGGCCCGGAAGGGGCGGCATTAACGTGGGAAGGTCCATAATTCCTCCTGAAGGCGGAACAGGCGACAGAAATCCGGAGAAGAAATAGACGAGTAAAAATAGTTGTGGTGTTTCTTTTTCGAATCTGGGCCAGCGGCAGCAGTCCGGGAGCAGGCTCCGGGGGTGAGGAGCAGAGGAGCGTGACGGGATTTGGGTGCAAAGCCAGCCCTCCTTCTGATTGCAGTCGGCAGCTCTTAATCCGTCCTCAAGCCTCCAAGTTGTCCAGACCCGTGTTCTCCTGCCAACGGAGAGCCGCTGGCGGCTGGAACCAGGCCCGGGGTCAGGAGGGTCCACCTTCCCAGTGCTGTGTGATGCTGCCAGCGGACGAACCCCATTTAAAGTCTGAGGAGAAAGCAGGAGGCACCCCAAATGTGCAGAGGTGGGGCGGGCCAGGCCACGCCCTTCCCTGGGACCACCCTGCACTCTGCAGATTATCCCCACTACACCGAGGGCCTGGGGTTAGGTCCCTGAGAATCTCCCAAAAGTGCCCAGATCCTCTCTGAACTTTGCAGACTGCTGTGTACACACGCTAACTCCCTAACCCGGGTTCAGTAGAGCAGGACAGACCTGGGGAGTGGCACGCAGGCCTGGCCCGGAGGACAGGACAGAGGGCATGCGTCCCCACAGGGAGGCTGCCCGCCTCCCACCTGTGGGGGAGATGGGCTCCTAGGGCCCGGAGGCTGGCCGAGGCTCGGTTACTCTGCCTCACCTTGGCAGCCGCGCACGCAGGTTGGCGTCGGCTGAGAGGAGTGGGGCTTTGCACGGTGTGGTGTCCACCCCGGACTGTCGGGTGCAGCCTGGGAGGCGTGCGGGCTGCGGGAAGGGCAGGGGCTGAGTCGGGATGCCGGGTTCCAGCTCCCCCTGCCTGTGTGAAGGATGCCATGGCCCTCAGCACTCCCACCCCTCCCCAGCCTCCATCTGTGAGACGGAGGGCCCCGAGGTCACGTCCTGGCAGTCCCGATGCCCCCGATTCTGTCAGGGCCCTCAGAGCTCCCCAACCGCAGGGCTGCTCCTCCAGGCACAGGAGACACTCTTGCCCTGCAGGGAACTCGCACAGGCCGTGGGGGGCGCAGGCAGGCAGCCCCTTGCTCCTGGTCTGGTTCTAACTAACGGAAGGGAGTACAGTAGGCAGTTGTGAAGCACACGGCCCTTCTGCCCACTGGACGGCATCGCGGCTCGCCCAGCGTCCTGCTTGGAGCCTCACTACGCCCCTGAGTCGGCCAGGTGGCTCCAGTGCCTCCTCTCTAGCAGCCGTAGGAGGCCAAGCGGCCACTGTCCCCGTTGCCCAGAGGAGAAAACTGAGTCTTGGCAGGCTGACCCCACCCGAGGGAGGAAGGGAGGCCTGGGGGAGGGCGCTTCCTCTGGCCTTTGGGGCTCGCAGTGCCACCGTTGTTTAGCAGCGGCCCCGACCAGGGGCAGAGGAGAGCCTGCGTCCCCCGTGGGCAGCAGGGCCGGCTGAGAGCCTGCGTCCCCCGTGGGCAGCGGGGCCGGCTGAGAGCCTGCGTCCCCCGTGGGCAGCGGGGCCGGCTGAGAGCCTGCGTCCCCCATGGGCAGCGGGGCCGGCTGAGAGCCTGCGTCCCCCGTGGGCAGCGGGACCGGCTGAGAGCCTGCGTCCCCCCAGTGGGCAGCGGGGCCGGCTGAGAGCCTGCGTCCCCCGTGGGCAGCGGGGCCGGCTGAGGCGCTCATTCTGCACTGTGGCTCTCTTCTAGCTTGCGGCAAGCTGACGGGCATCAGTGACCCCGTGACCATCAAGACCTCTGGCTCAAGGTTCGGGTCCTGGATGACAGACCCTCTGGCCCCAGAAGGTGATAACAGGGTAAGTGTCCCCTTTGTCAGGGCTCGGTCTGGGGATCACTTAGGCCCCTGAGTGTCTGGCTCTGACACTGATGCCCACATGTCCACCTACCTGACAACCCAGGGCTGTGGCCTGAGCAAGCGTGGTGCCCCCAAGGGTTTGTCCTCCCTTGCGGAGGTCCCTGTGCCAACCAGAGTCACAGACCACAGGGACCAATGGCGGAGCAGCAGAGCCCTGCAGTGCCCCCCGCCCCAGGCGTGCTTCCCTCGGGCTGGGTGGGCGCTCAGAGTCTGAAACCTTTGAGACGTGCCCACCCGCCTCTGCTCAGGAGGAGAATTCATTAGCCTTTCTTGTTTTAATGACATTTCATTTGTATTTCATTTGCCATTCCTTTCATGGCTGATGGAAACTCATGCTTCTTTTTGATATAGGAAAGAGGCCATGTTCCTTTTTTCTAGACTTTTCCTACCCTGGTAAAATCTCAAAACAGGAGAGAGAGACAAGCAGCATACACTCTCGATTGATCAGGGGGCCTGGGGCCTGTCGTTTGAGCCCCTTTGGGAAGTAGGGAGAAGTGGGATGGCGGGCTGAGAGCAGAGGGGAAGCCTGGCCTGCCCGGCCACCGGGAGTTATGAAGCCTCGTTTTGGAGCGTCCATCAAGGGCAGATTCCGCCCGAGTTCCAGTGGATGAGAGAAACTGCTTGGGCTTTGTGTCTTTTGGCGTCCATCAGCCTGACCGTTGTTGCCCACGGTGAGCAGGTGTCCACCAGTAGCCTAGAGCGTTCCCCATCAGCCCCCTTTCCTGATTCGGGGGCCTGCAGGACATGTAGAAAATATGCACTGTAAAAAACAACTCAATTCCTCCTTTGAGCCGGATTGAGAAAGGGGCTGAGAAATTTGAGGTCCTCTGAGCCGTGTCTGGAGGATTTTTAATGGAAACGGATGGGTCACGCGTGGTCCCTCTGTCCTGAGATTTCCCACCTCTGTCCACGCCACGCCATTCCACCATTGAGAAGGCAGCCTAAGGCATGACCTCCTGTAGTTAAAATGTGAGGTGACACTGTGTTTCTGACACACTTCCTCCCCATGGGGACAAGGACTAAGGGGCTTCTGGGAGCCTCCGCGTTTGTCTTCATCCACGGCCTCCAGGGGGAGGGAGGAGGAGGCCCCATCTCCCCAGAAGCTCACCCCAGCGTTGGCCCGTGGAGAGGTCTGGAGGGCTCGCTGCGTTCTGCACGCCCAGATATGATGGATGAGATGAGTGTCGCGGATTCGGGGGGAAGGTTATTTCTGTTTCATTTTCTGCCTCGTGATCACTAGCTGGTGCTCACACATTTTCTAACAATTTAATTGGCTAACTGTTACCCCAACTGTTCCCTCATCCACATCCCCCTGGAAACCCCCACGTCTGTTCTGAGCTTGGTCAGGAATGGGCCCTGGCTGACGGTGCTGCTGATAATGACGATGATACGGCAGTAAATCGAGACGATGCTAGACACTGAGGGATCCGCCCTGTGTGCCTGGGTCTGGTGAAGTAGTTGGCGTACACAGGGACTCCCCATGTACAAGGGGACGTCATGGGCGCCCCCACAGCCACACGTGGGCCTGGCCCTCGGCCGAGCACACTGCGGGGCTGTGCTGCTCTGGTCCTCCAGCAACCCTCCAGCACAGAGATCATTGTCATCTCCGCTGAGCTAATGACAAAACCTAGGTCCAGAAGGGTCACATGATTTACCCAGGGTCTTGGAATGGCTGGGCAATGGTTTGGTGAACAAATGTCTGGCTTTCCAAGCTGAATCTCCTGATACCGCCCCACAATTGCCCTCTCCCTGCCTCCTGCCTGCATTCCGCTCACCCAACCGCACAAGCCCACAAGCCCAGGCAGACCCACTGGGGACCGTGAGCTAGAGCCCCTGACCTTGGTGCTGCACAGAAGGCACCCGTGTCTGGATGGCTCCGCTTGTGTCTGACACTGAAAATGTGCCTCTCGGCCCTGATTTTAATATCAGTTCCCTTTGTCTCTGAGAGGGCTAGTCATTTATCTTTGCTCAGACACCAAGTATCGGGCCTCCCGGAAGCCCGCTCTTTGCCTCCCCCGTACGGGGAGGGCGTCGAATCGTGAAGCTGTCGAAGTGGTGATGGATGCGTTTGATAATTAGACATCTATTTTCTGCTTGATGACTTGATCGCCCTCCAGGAAAGGAGGCCCTGGTGATGGACAGATCGTGTGAGCAAGGCGGGGAGGGAGGGCTTCCGGGAGCCCACGGCACCGGGGGAGGGAGGCGGGAGCCTGGCCCGCAGGGGAGGCTGGGGGCTGCTCAGAGCGCTTTGGGCAGCTGGCGGCCCCACCCCAAGCTGGGCTCGGGCCATTCTGAGCCACGAGGTTGCGACAGTAGCCTCCAGCACAGCCGCTAAGTGACACGTCCCCAGGCCCTGCCATTGATCTGGAAGAGACTGTTTTGTTTTGTTTGATTTTTTTCCCATTCTCCCATCCAATTTTGATCACACACACGCAGGAGACCAATCACTCGCTCAAAACCAAAAAAAAGAAAATCAATGTCCACTTCAGTGCAGGCTGCCATGGAGGGAGGGCGTGCGTGGTGAGGGGCTTGGCCAGAGGCTGAGTGGGAGGGAACTGCCCCTAGTGGGGGCCCGTCGAGGCCAAGAGAGCTGCCAGGTCCCGCCACCTTTGCGCGGAGCTCTTAGAATGAGGTTAGCTGGGCGTGCCTTCACAGCCATCCTTCCTCAACTCGTTTATTAAGCACCAACTGTGTGCCAGGCACGGTGGGGGGGCCCTGTGCTCCTCCACCAGGCCCAGAAGCCGCCTTCTTTCAGTGGCGACCTGCTCACGTGTTTCCGTTGGCACCTAGGCTCTGGAAGCTCTCACCCTGGTGCCAGGACCTCGCCCCCATCCCCTGCCAGGCCACGCCTCTCCCCCAGGAGACCACGTGCTCTCCAGGGGCCCTGTTCCCCAATGCCAGGCACATAGCTCTGACTGTGGACCTTTCTAGAGTCCACTGTCCACTTCTCTTTTCCTGGCCTGCTTCTGCCGTGGGTGCCCCAGCCCCACTCATCATTAACAAGGGGCCCGGCTGCCTCTTGCCACGCCCAGGAAGTTCCTGTTCACACGAGTGTTTCGCCACTGAGACACTCCGTTTACAAGGAGCGCTGAGCTTAGCTTCGTGTGTGAAAGCCCCTCCCTGTCATCCAACGGGTGTCAAAGCCATGCAGACATTTTCTACGGGTCATTCAGAACCCCTTCTGCAGGTCAGATGATGTGACAGATTATCGGGTGTGGTCAGCAGTCAGCCCAGAGCCTGCACAGTGAGGCGCTCAGCAAACACGAGCCCTCCTTTCCTCTGTGGGGGCAGGGACGGCCTGGGGGCGCTGGCCTCTCCCTGCCCCGTGTAACCCTCTCCTCCCCCCGCCCAGCTCAGGGCTTCCTCCCCAGCGTCTTTCCGCACAGCCCGGGCTCCTTGATGTCAGCAGTCCTGTCAGGGGGACATGGGACAGGGGCCTGACAATCCAACCGGAAGAGCGCACTCAGCCCAGTTACTCACAGGGACCCCTGAGCAGTGCCCCCCCCACACCTCCCCTGGCCACGTCGGTGCATCTGGACGGCAGTGCCCACTCAGTGCCAGACCGCTGCCCATTGCCCTGGCTGCCGTAACCGAGACCTCCCTTGTCACTGAAAAGCAGATGAAAATAATAGAGATAATTAGGAGAATCCCACATTCTCAGTAAACTCGACCATATGGAACCAAACACAGCTGAGGGGTGGCTGACCCGGCTTTCTGACGGGAGGCAGCACTGGGCGTTTGTAGGAGCTTGTTGGCCTAGTCCGCTCACGGGGTGGCGTTTACAAAGGTAAGAGTCAGTGGGTTGTTTCACTTCACCTTTTCTGGCACAAAGAGGCTTATGGATGGGGAGGGGGTCTGGGCAGGGAGGGGCCACCCCCAAGGGCAGGCAGGGTCCAGGAAAGAGGGTTACAGGGAGATTCTTTAAGAAAAGGGACCTGTGAGGAGGCAGCGCAGCCCCCATCAGCCTCAGTGCGGGGAAGGGTGAGGCTGCAGTTGGGAGCAGGGACCCCAAGACCCCAGGGGATATGGCCCGTCGGCCTTCACATTATAACCTGTGAGCAGATTTTTAAAATCTTGGTGCCAAGGCTACAACTCAAACCAATTAAGTCAGAATGGCAGGGCCAGGACCCAGACACAGGTGGTGTGAGGAGACAGTGTACCTACAGAGGGCCAAGTGCAGTCAAGTCCACGGTGAGCCGCCCAGGCCCCCAGCCCTGCCTGCTGGCTCCGTCCCGGCCATCAGGTGTGATTGTTCTGGGTGTGAAAGCTCCCAGGCCACTCAGACGCAGCAGGTTGACAATCGGACAATTGCTGGGCCCAGACCGCTAGCTCAGACCCAAACAGCTGGGGAGGCACCTGGCGGGGACCAGACACCTCTGAACTTGGGATCTGGACAGGAGGGGAAGAAGAGGCCTTTCAGATGCGACCAGATTGCACACATGCAGGGGACGGGGAGCCCTCTGTGAAAGACGGGCCCTTATCACAAGGCCCTTGGAGGTGTCAAGCACTCACCTCTCTGTTGTGTAGGGTGGCTTCTCATTGGTGACTTAAAGCCCCCTGCCAAGAGCTGGTCGTCAAGCATGTTGCATTTGTACTGTTTTCCCTCCCGCCCAAGTTGCATTTTCCAGAAGTGTGTCCTGTGTCCAGTTTGCCAATTTACAGAAGAAAAAGGCCGTTTAAAGTCCTTAGTAATTTGATGATGGTTCCACACATTGCCACACACAGAAGGGAAGCACTGGACCCTGGGCGACAGGGACCATCGGACCGGCCCAGTCCTGGGGGAGGCGGACGTTCACACATTCAAAAAACGTCTGGGCGCTGAGATAAGGCGAGGCCGTTCCTTAGAGGGGGTCAGGGGAGTGTTCAGGGAGCAGCGTCCTTTGAGCTGAGCCTGAAAAAAGCAGTGAGCTCCCCGCCTCAGGAGACAGTCAAGCAGAGGCAGCGAGGCCAATTTGGGGCGACGTGGTCCGGGGAGGGTCCGCACACCACACTGAGAACCTCCGCCCATCGAAATGCTGTGTTCGCCCCATTACAATCCGTGACCACACCATTGAGGGCTGGTCTATGGGAGCTAAAAACACTACAAGCTTCAAATGAGACCCAGTGTGGGGATTTTTTTTTTCCTTTTAAGTCTTGTTAAAAACAAAAAGCACATCTGAATGGATATCTCAAGAACAAGGTTGTTTTTTGGAGTTTTTTAAAAATTTTTAACGCATGTGTAATGCCACCTCGGAAAGCGGCCTCCCCCTCCGTCTCCCCGGCAGCTCACAGGCCCGAGACGGATGGAACAGCTGTCCGCCTGCCAGACAGACGCACCGGCAGTGGTGGCAGCCGGCAGACTCTCCTGACTGGCTCGTTGCTTTCTAATTTGCTCTCATATTGGTTGAAAATGACTAGAGCATTTTGTACAAAGTCTAGACAGTTTCGAGTCAACTGGCATTTAAGCAGTAACCAGACATCTTTTCCTCCATCGCCCGAATTTGGGCCACGCCTGGGCTCGTTATTCAGTTTGGTTTCGACAGTCAGGGACCTCTAGGAGCCCTGCCTTCTTGGACAGGTGCTTTGTCCCCGACTGGGTGTGACAAAGAGTGACGATACTTGCAGCGTCCCAAACGCCAAATTAATGACACTCTGCCTGGCAGACGGGACGATTCAATCCAGCCTGCTGTGACTGAAACAGGGAGGCGGGACTGAGCGGCCTGACACGTGGTGCCTGTTGGATGCGGAGGCCGGCCTTCCTGGTGACCTTGGCGGGTCAACCCAGACAAGAGCTGCCCAGTGCTGTGTCCTCGTCCAGGACCCAGGCGGCCACACCCTTTTCAACACCGTCTTTCTGGCCTGGGGTTTCATACATCGATGGGGTTCCTTCCTTTACTAAACGGATGAGCACCTACTGTGTGCCCTTGGCCCAGGAGAGGGCAGTGAACAAATAGATGTGCCCACGGACCCACAGCCTGGAGGCATCCCAACAGAGAGCTCGATTTGGGCACCCATCATGGTTTTCCTTACGACCCACTCATGTGGCTGCAGAGTAGCCCATGCCCGCAGGAAACTGGGGGTGCCCCAGGCTATCAGCTCCAACACCCTGTTCTCTGACCTTTCTCCCAAGTAGATGGTTCTTCCTCTGGGGGGACATAGCCCTCCCCTCTTTGGAAGCACACCCTGAGAGTTTAGGGGAAGGACATGACACTGCTTAGCCTTCGTGGATCCCACCCGGTCCTCTCAGCCCCTCTCCACCCTTCTGTAAATTAAATGGTGGGTCTGAAGGGCCACCCCCGCTAACCGTCTGCTGTGCCTGCAGGTTTGGTACATGGACGGTTACCACAACAACCGCTTCGTCCGCGAGTACAGATCCATGCTGGACTTCATGACCACCGACAACTTCACGTCCCACCGCCTCCCGCACCCCTGGTCCGGCACCGGGCAGGTGGTCTACAACGGCTCCATCTACTTCAACAAGTTCCAGAGCCACATCGTCATCCGGTTCGACCTGAAGACGGAGAGCATTCTGAAGACGCGCAGCCTGGACTACGCCGGCTACAACAACATGTACCACTACGCCTGGGGCGGCCACTCGGACATCGACCTCATGGTGGACGAGAGCGGGCTGTGGGCCGTCTACGCCACCAACCAGAACGCGGGCAACATCGTGGTCAGCAAGCTGGACCCCGTGTCGCTGCAGGTGCTGCAGACCTGGAACACCAGCTACCCCAAGCGCAGCGCCGGCGAGGCCTTCATCATCTGCGGGACCCTCTATGTCACCAACGGCTACTCGGGCGGCACCAAGGTCCACTACGCCTACCAGACCAACGCCTCCACCTACGAGTACATCGATATCCCCTTCCAGAACAAGTACTCGCACATCTCCATGCTGGATTACAACCCCAAGGACCGCGCCCTGTATGCCTGGAACAACGGCCACCAGGTCCTCTACAATGTCACCCTCTTCCATGTCATCCGGTCCGACGAGTTGTAGTCGCCAGGGGTCCAAGTCCTCCCTCCCATGTGGACATTCCTGTGAAACAGCTGCCAAAAAATAATAATAAAAAAACCCACTCACGACACTAATAATGCTAATCTTGGAAACCCATCAGCGACGTAGAGTCTGGCAGCGCGTGATGGCATGACCTCCGTGACTCCCCAGCTCAGGCCGGAGGACCTCGGCTTTGGGAAGAAACCCCCGTCTTTGCAGCTGGAACTGCAGCCCAGGGCTCCCCGGTTCTGCCCCTGTCACCGCCCCGTCCCTTTTCTGGTCAAATAACATACTAAAGAAGCAAGGCAATGACTGTTGGCCAATTCTCGCCTGAGAACAACCCACTGTTAGGATCGCATGGACCTTTCCTTAGATTGTGGTCGGCGCCGATGGACGGGATTGTCGTGTGTCATCGAGAGCCCCCCCCTCCTCACTGGGCTGTGCTCGGTATCCGGAGGGGTCCACGTAGGCTAGTTCAGCTTGTACCCATCACAGCGGCTGTTCCTCAACTGTGTGTTGTATCTTAGATTAACGTGCTGAGACCCCAGTAGCCCGTGGACCCGTGTCTAGTACCTGCCGCACGATAGCCGGCGTGTGTGGCACAGACAGCCGCGGTGCCCACTCACGTGAACGTGCCCGCCCCGTAGTGTATTGTGCAACGTCTGTCATTGTCTCCTTGAGGTGGTAACCCTGTGCGTTCGGTTTATGGATGTTGTAATGCAGTGCCGTAGTTTGGATCAGTAAGTGGATGGTTCTTGTTTCTAAAAAGAAAAAAAATAATCAGTGTTCACCCTTATAGAGAGATAATCAAGTTCGTGTTGAATATAATCAAAGGAATTATTCTCTTCTTGTTCCATTATCTAAACCATGTAACCACGGATGAGAAGGGCTCATCTAGGGAAAACCCGTTTCCCGTGGGAAGGGATGTCCCCGAGGGCGTCCATGTGAGGAAAGTACATTTTTTAAGTAAAAAAGAGGGGAACTTTGTACTCTCCAGTTATCTAAGGAACAATAAAAATATTAGGAGATGTTTTTGTTTCACTTGTCATTTCTGAGGGTTTTTTAAATGATGGCTTCTCCCAGATCCTCACAGGTGTCGTCCAGAAGGTGAGTGTCCCCAGAAGAGGAAGGAAGGTCCCTTCTTTAGGAAGAGAGCAGTGGACACGTTCCCTGTTGGGGCTCTAACCACCCATCCCCTGAAAAGGGGGAGCTCACCTGAAGTTCCCCTCCCCCCTTAGTGACTCAGACTCCAGGGCTGCACCACTGGGAACCCTTCCCAAATCCCCCAGGGTCACAGCTGGAAAAAGTCTGGGACAGACACCTGCTTTAGACATGACAGGTGGTGCTAGCAGAGACCCTGCTGAAGAGTGGGTGAAGGTAACCCCAGGGGCTGTGGTGAGCAGCTGGCCCCCTCTGGGACCTGGGTCCCCAGGCCTTGGAAACGGAGAGACTGTAAGGGAGGCAAAGAACCCAGCCAACGTGGACCAGGCCCGTCAGCACCAAGTTGGGCTCTGCCTCTGAGCCGCCGCTGAGGACGGCTACACCTCAGTGTCCTGAGCCCATCTAGAGTGCCAACCAGAAAAGTAACAATGTCAGCGTTCACAGGACAGCACCGGGGGGACCAGCGGTTAGCACTAGAGGTCCAAGGCCTGGCATGGCATGTGGGAGCTTCCGCTCCCCCCTGCTCTGGGGCAGCTGGCGCCCGTTGGCTGCATGGAGAGCAAGGCAGCGATGTGGGCACTGGGAAAAGCCAGCAGCCTCTGTGAGCCTGGCCCAATTGGCACTGCACTCAAACGAGTGAGCAAATGAGCCGACATGTTTCCCAAACAATCTTCCTGAATTTCTGTCATTTGTCCTGGAAAGACAGCTGGGCCAGTACCCAGGTGGGTTGTCGGTGGCACTTAGATGTAGCTGACATTCACAGTGCTCTGTACACTGCGGGGTTGGTCTGAGGATACCTGACATGAGTCATTCAGATGCTAGAAACGCTGAAAGGGGGAGCCAGTCGGGAAAGGAGGCCACTGGGGGTGTAGGGACCTTGCCAGGCATGGTCATAGTAGGTACCCTTGTGACCCAGCCCTGGCCAACAGCTGGGAAAATATGGGATGAAAATAAGGCATCGGCTGTCCAGCTGTCCTCTCCCCACCCCCCTTCTGGTCGCATATCACACAAGGAAGGGAGTGGCTATGGGCTGAGTCTCACCCACCATTAGGACTGCATGGGCATGTCCTTATGTCCTTAGATGGTGGTCAGCTCTCCCAGGGGAAAAAGAGGGTGAACCCTAAACCCCTGGGGGAGGGGAGCTCTGGAAACAGGTCCTGAGTCACCGTCAGGGGAGGGTGGCTGCCTGGCCTGGCCTTTGGCCACTCTGGGACCCTTCCTCCCCACCCCGGGCTCTAGACCACAGCTGGACTCTTGGATCCCAGGTCACAGGCCTCCTGGACTCCACTGCAGGGAGACAGTGCCACCCCCTGCCTGACACATGCTGTCTCTTGACCCCAAGGCACCTGGGCCCTTCCCCTCTGCCCACCCCCTGCTGTGCCCACCTCCAGACCCACTGCATCCTGGAGCCTCTCCGTGCTCTCTGCTGTGCCCTCTCCGCTGGCCTCCCTCCCCTCCCAGCTCAAATGACAAAGGTCTCATCCCCTTCTCCAAGGATAAGTCATTGCTTCTTTGTGTGTTCCTTGAAGTCCTCTGTGAGCCACCCAATGTCTCTTCTGCCCCTTCTGCCCAGCATCGATGCCAACACATTGGGATTCACCAAGCCCAAAACCAAAGAAGTGCTTTCTTGTCACTCTTGGGGACTGTGACAGTAAGTTGGGTTACAGGTTATCATGGAGTGAGACGGCATACAACATCCTCCCGTGAGAGACGGGAGCTGGCGATGCCACGAGGCCACCGACCACTGATGTGACAGGATGTGACTAGTGATGGCCCAGCTGCCATCAGCAGGGAGTCTCTGTAATTACAGCCACATTTACGGGCCAACTCCTTCATAACTTCCTCTTCGTGACGGAGGAAAAGACATATATACAAATACTGATTCTGAGTCACCAGAAGACAAAGTAATGACCCGGTGGGTCCAGAATGGATTTGCTGCCTCCGGCCGAGTGTTTGCTAGGAAAGATATTCCTCCAGGATATTAAATACGCAAGAAAAAATGGTCCCTCCAGCACGCAAATCACACAGCCGGCCAGCCACTAAATCTCCCAGATTCCAATAACCGAACATCTGTGGATGAATTTTCTTTATTAAAAGTTTGGCCTGGGATCAAAACCCAACAGTCCTTTGGGGTCCTCGGAGACCCGAGCCTGAGATGCTCAGCTCTGCCTGCAGCTGGGCCTGGGATTTTCGTGCTTTCCGCAGGGTTTCTCTTCCCGAAGGTTGCCTGCCACAGGTGTGACTCCACACAGGCGCCCGTGGAAGTCTGGGCGGCTCCTGCAGCACCCCGAGGCCCATGTGGGGTTTATGGGGGCTGTGCAGGGAGGGTGGCTTTTCTCCTGTCTCAGCTCGCACAGACGCGCGGGAAGCAGGCAGCTGCCGTGGGTGGAGCGGCCATCTCAGGCGGTCTTAGGAGGCACAGGGCTGCCGCCCAGGTGCCCGATGCCGTCTGTGAGAAGGGAACTGAGGGGCAGCGGTCCGTTCAGATAGCTGAACACGCCAGGATGGGGGTAGGCTGTTGTCTTCTATTGGGAGAGTTACTGGATTCCGTTTGAAGGTTACCAGTGTTAGCGGGAGGGCCGGAGACACTCAGAAGCCACGTTAGCACCCATCCCTGCCGGCCCCATCCCCACCCCCGCATCCCTTTGACCTCACACCGCCCTGCAGGGGAGGCGCCAAGCTCCCTGTCCACAGATGGAGAACTTCCTCCGGGCAGCTGAACCGCTGACCCGTGAAGGTCCACGGCCACAACACAGCACTGGCCGACATGGAGACGCGTCCCTGAAGGCGGGTGGTGCCCGGGCTGGTGCTGAGCCGAGGCTTTGGACAAGCGGTTCCTTGGTGTTCGTGAGGCAGTGGATCCCCCAGAGGCAGTTTCTAGAGGCCGAGAGGGGGTTGGGGAGGGAGGGGAATCGAGGTCAGAGCCTTGTCCAGCCACCTGTGTAGGTGAAAGAGGCAGCTGTGGGGACTTCTGAGGCATGAGGAGGGAGGCCGAACCCCTGGACACGCTGGAGGAGGGCTGCCCCCTGGTCCGAGGAGCTCGGAACCGGTGGCCCGCCGGATGCTTTCCCTCATCAGGCCCAGGCAGAGCAGCCTTCTCATTGTGAACGGGACAGTCCACTCACCATCAGATAAGATGTCCCTTCCTTGGTGGCCCAGAGCTGCAGGATGAAGGACTAGCTCTCTGGAGAACGAACTCCACTTGGTTTTCTGTGAGTGAATTGTTTCTAAAAGGGCCTCTTGCAGCAAGAGCTTGTTTTAATAAAGCCACTGTTAGAGATTATTTTCACAGGCCACAAGAGTGAGATATGGAGACCTTTGAACACAACAGCAAAGAGAGGCATCGTTGGTGCCCGCACCCTGCTTTTCATATACAAAAAGCACCCTGCTTGGATATTACTCTGTAGCTTGCTGTTTTCACGTAACAGCATTCCCTGAAGGTGACTCTGGCCCGTTCCTCTTCCTTGCTGGGTGGTATTCCATCATATACACTTGGCATTGTGTGTGTCCTTAGCACCCTCCCGGGGATATTTGGGGGTTTTCTAGCACCACTCTGAAGAGCCTTTCCTCTGAATAACTTACGCAAAGTCCCACCATGTGTTTGCACTGACAGGTGTCTTTGGGCAAATGTTTCTGCTATTTTGCCCAATGCTGTTGAATTCCCTTCCACAGAGAGCCTGTACCAGGTCGCCCCAAGTGCCGGCCGGCGTCCCCCGGGGTGTTTGCAAAGTCTTTGGGAGTTTTCCAGCCTGGCAGGTAAGACCAGGTACCTCCCAGCAGCTTGAGTGTTTATTTCTCTTATTAAGACTCAAGACCGTTGGCAGTGTTTATCTGTGAGCTCTCAGCTCATGTCCTCTGCTCGCTTTTTCCTACTCGGTTGTGTTTTCTCCCATATTAATGTTAGGAGCTCTTTCTATGTGTGGGAGGTTAGTCTTTGTGATTCTGTGAGTTGCAAATATTATCTCTGTTGATTTCAGTGATGGTGTTTTGTTTTGTTTTGTTTTAATATAGTCAGAACTATCAATGCTTCTTCTGATGCGTCTGGCTCCTGAGTCACAGTCAGGACAGCCGGTGACCTCTGCTGTGATACGTGTGGGGGCCCCCTTCCTACACTGCGATGTCAGTGCCTTCGGAGCTAGACGTGAGGGGCCAGTTTTATCTTTTCCCCAAAGGCTGCCCAGTTGCCCCAACACTATTTATTAAACGGCCCGATTTCCCCCCACGGCTGAATCCTACGCGGTGTGCCCCCTGTACTTGGGCCCCGTTTCTGGGCTCTTTTCTTTGAGCCCGTGATGCTGCCCCTGGAAAGGGCCGTTTCCTTAACCTGGGCGGGGCGTTGCCCGCAGGTGACGGCTCGTGACCTCTGTGCCTGGCACCCCTCAGGCTCTTCCAAGTGCTCTGAAAATGCACGTGTACAATGACACCCACCCTGCGGCTGTGCAGTCTCCCCCAGGGCCACCGCATCAGCTCCGCTAGGATCAACATGGTTTCGGGATAAAGTGTCCGAAGAGGTCTGTGCTCTAAACACAGCACAGAAACCCAGAGACTTCGTCAGGGCTCCAGCAGGTGGGGTCCTGGCCTTAGAAGGGTTTTCGGGGAGTTCCCTGGCCCCACGTGGTGCTCTGTCCTCTCCATTTCACAGAAGTCGACGCAGGGCGATGAAGCGGCAGCCAGGGCCCCGCGGTCAGTGGCAGGCCGGCCCTGGGCCCACACTCCGCTCCTTGCACGCCATCGGCACACACAGCGTGTGCTCCAGCTGGTGAGTCACCGGACGCTTATTCATCACACAGCAGGCCACGGGAAGTGCCAGAGCGCTCAGCCCCTCAAGGATCCAGCCTGTCCTCAGCCCTGGCTGCTGGTGAGTCACGGATGCCGAGCACCGAGCAGGGCAGCAGAGGGAGGGAGGCCTGGCCAGCAAAGGCCAAGGGCTGGCGTCTGTTTCTGCTCCACGCTGGCCACGGGGGTAGGCAGGTGGCGAGCGGACCTGCCCTCTGTGTGGCATCCACACACGCATGCACACTCACCGGCTGACTCCAAGCCCGCACCAGGCTCAGAGCCCTGCAGGTGAACAAGCCAG
This sequence comes from Aselliscus stoliczkanus, assembly GCA_033961575.1. Classification (NCBI taxonomy): domain Eukaryota; kingdom Metazoa; phylum Chordata; class Mammalia; order Chiroptera; family Hipposideridae; genus Aselliscus; species Aselliscus stoliczkanus. The sequence goes on along the minus strand of CM066728.1, from coordinate 115,532,427 downwards.
GCTTGGAAGGTGCTCCGCGGTGTTTAGGCTCCCCACTGGCAAAACGTGAGCAGCGATGCACCCAGCCTGCTTCCGGGGGACCCTTCTGTTTCCAAGGCCTCATCCCCCCCGCCTCGGCCCTCAGGCCTCCCGGCCCTGCACCAGCCCGGTGCCATTGCAGGAGGGAGGGCACAGCTCAGGTGCAACCGTCACCAGACCTGGGCTCCCAACCTGCCTGCAGGCCTGGTGCGAGGGGGCTGGGAGGGGCATTCAAGTGGTGCTGGTAGACGTCCCCCTTTCTGGGGGATGTGGCCGCGGCTCTCTGACACCCCTGCCTGGGCCGGTGGGAACACCTGGGCCGATTTCAGGGGTTCCGGCTTCAGACCAGAGAAGCCTTTGGCCCTCCCCAACCTCTCACTCCTGCTTGGTGACACCTGTGTCCTCGGCCCTTCGCTCTGCCTCAAGCCACTGCTGTCCCCACTTTGCAGGTAAGGACAGAGAAGCGCAGAGAGACTTGTTAATGCCAGAACAAGTTAGCACAGCTAGTTTGGAGGCAAGCCTGGGATGGGTCCACTTCCCCGTCACCCAGCCTGGGGCTCTTGCTAAATGGAGCCTGTCTGGAGAAAGTGGTGCAGGGTCACACGGCTGTGCTCTAAGCGGCCAGGGGTTCCAGAGTTGTCGGCATAGACCCTCTGCCTCACCCTGGGGCGTTTTCTTCCTCCCCAGTCAGGCCTGGGAGGGAGGGCCCTGGCAACCCCGGAGGCCTCAGCAGCTACGCCATGAAAAGAAACAGTAATTTCCTATTGATCTTTTCCTGCCCACTGAGGGCTTGAAAATAAGGTCGCAGAGGATGATGCAGCCCGTGTTGTTCATGGTTTCATTTTGCTTATTGAATTCTTGCGTTATTCCTGGAGGACCCCCCTCCCCGCCTCTCTCTCTCCAGCAGCCTCTCACTTCAAGGACATCAATGGCTGGCTCAGATCTCCTGAGCAGTGCATTCTTGGCCAGCGGCTCCAGCCCAAACCCCGTCGGCTGTCCCCAAGGCAGTGGAGATGGCAGAGGTGCCCACCTGCCCGCAGGCGTTGCGGCCCCTGCCCTCCCTCCAGGCTGCTCACCCTGCTGCCGCCTCCTTTAATTAGCGGGACCGGCTCTCCTATCGGCTCCAGGCTGCTCATCTTGCTTAGGCAGGTGCCCATTGTGTCCGCTAAATTGGCTGTGGCAGACCATAATAAAGAAGAAAAACAGCGGCTGCAGCGGGTCAGCCAGAGGAGCTGACGAGAACTCGGGAAGGGCCGGAGAAGGAGACATCCAATTAAAGTTTGACTGCAGCTCAGCGGCTGCAGGCCTGGCCTGTGAATCTTGGAGCTTCAGGCATTGACTGACGGCAGCCAGGACGAGTGCGTCCGCAGCCCTTCCTTCCACAAGGCCGCTGGCTGCACTGGCCCCAGGACGGCTGGTGCCCCCGGACAGTGATCCCACCAATGCTTGTCGCGTAGCCAGCTCCGTGCTGCAGGCTCAGACGTGACGCCCCGCCCCCCGGGGCTCTCTGTCCAGCAGAGGCCGAGACAGGCAAGGCCAGGAGGTGCTCACACGTCTGCAGTTCTCGGATATAAAGCCAGCAGTTTGCCCATGACGATGGAATGGAATGCGGACGCAGGCAGCCTCTTGAAGCCCTAACAACTCTATACACACAGGCTTAGGGTGACCTGAAGGGCGGCTTTGGGAATGAGAAACACCCTGCTCTTGACCACTCACCTCCTCTTGCTGTCCTCCTTGGCATGGGCTTTGGCGGGGAGCCATGCTCCACAAAGGAAGCCAAAAGGGACACCCACAGATGCAGCCCCAAGAGGGTTTCTGTGGACGGTGACGGAGATGGCAGGTGCTGGGGGCGAGTGTGACCAGGGTTGGGGACCTCCGGCCCTGGCGGGTGGTGTGATGGTGGCCACTCACTGACCCTCGGGGCTGTAGAACGGGATTCAAACAGGACTCACCTCGGATCACCGTGAGGAGCCCCTGAGCCAGCCTCGAAAGCACCAGGGCCGGGCGGCCAGACCGGGGCACTGGGGTTGGGGGTGGCGGGTAGGGGCGGCAGGGCCATGGGAGTGGGTACTGGACGCCGGCTGGCCTGGCGCTTCTGTTTCCTGAGCACAGTGGGCCGGGCTCCAGGCTGAGCCCCTTGAGTTCACAACTTCATTCCGTCCTCACAACGACCCCTGTTACACAGGCGGGAAGCTGAGGCTGGCAGGGGACCTCCAGCGGGCCTCAGCGACAGGTCAGCCATGCTGACCACCTTGCTGCGCTCATGGACCAGCTTCAACATCCCACAGAGTGGCGACCAGGGTGATGATCCCATCACAGGCCACAAGGCCACACATTCAAGAAGACACTGCAAGCATTGTGTCCCCTGGTGCTGTCTCCAGTGTCACGAGGCCGAAGCCTCATGCCCTCGCGCTGGCTATTCCCTCTGCCCAGCATGCTTGTCCCAGGTGTCCACGTGGCTGATTCCTTCTCCACCTGCAGGTCAGCTTGTCCACAGGAGGCGTCCGCCAGCCCGTCAGTGAGTGTCTGTCCATGTCGGCCCCTGTAAGAGACAGCTCTGCAGGAGACGCTCACCTCTGTGTGTCCCCAGGGCCCAGCTCTGTGCCTGCCCATAATATGTGCTCAGTAAACATTTGCCGAATAAATGAATGACAGTGTGCAGCTGGTCCCATGGAACCCTAGAGGAGAAACAGCTGGTTCACTCTGGGAATGGGCCTTCGAAACGCAAATCATCTCTCTACTCTAATCCAACAAGTCTTTCTAGATCTCTCCTCGGAGGTGCCCGCCGTGCGCTGAGCCTGTGGGAATGATGTGCCATTCCTGCTGGAGGGACCGTTTCATCTTGGGGCCTCAGGGTCCTTGGGGTGTCCAGCTGAGATTCTCTGAGGCTCAAGGGTTGAGTCTCCATTATCACTTTTCTGCTTTTCAAAACTAAGAGCTGGACATGACACAAAAAGAAAACGGGGGCCCCAGGAGGACCTGAGTTGTTGGGGGATGTGGGGGCCTGTCACACACCCTCTTTGCTTTTGCTGTCCTTTGAAATCGCTGCAGGCCCCACCGGGGAAGGCAAGAGGATGCCAGGGGCCCCTTCCGCTGCACCTCGCCCCCCGAGGGCAGCATCCGGGCAGTAAGCATGAGAAGCTGTTCGGTGTGTGTGAGTTATTTAGAGCAGCCGATAGAGATGAAGGATTGAGTCAGCATGCGCCGAGCACGTCGGACTCGGACAGCAGGTCCCAACACGAGCGGACTCTTCAGCTTGCTCTCAAAAACAAATTAGTGGTGAGTTACGGAAACATTATTTCATGAGATGCAACCAGTTGTTTCAAGAACAATAGTCGTAAATTGTTCTCCCGCGAACAGGCTCTCTCGCAGCGCTGCAGGCCTTGCAGGATGTGGCTGACGCCCGCCTCCCAGCTGCCCACTGTACCGCGCAAGCCCCCAGAGAGCAGAGGCGCCTGCGACTCACCGACCGCCGGGCTCCCAGGCCGCACACCGGGGGGGGGGGGGCGCATCGCAGATCGCCCTGCGTGGATTAAGTCCTACTTCCAGTTGTCTCATGTGAGCCCCTCATGAACGGCGCACTCTGTCCCCAGACTATGTCCCTGACCCTGGGAAAGCTGGGGCTGTGACCCCCACCTATCTGCTCTGACCCCAGCCACCGTGTCACCAACGCCCTTTGAGACAAATCGCTCAGGCGACTGGGACATGTGCCTTGTTGGAATCATGCAGCCCCCAGCACTGCACACTCTGACCCCAGTAGAGGCTGCTGGCCTGCCAGACGGAGCACACTTGGGCCGTCCCCAGACGCACTGCATTTAATCTTTGCCGTGCAGCTCATTTCAGGCGCCCCCGTGGGAGAAACGGGCACAGAGAGAGCATACAGGGTCACCAGATGACAGACAAACCAGTCAAACGCCTCGAGGGTCTAGAATTTTCTGTGTAAGCGGGACAGGGCAGTGCAGCCACTGGGTCTGGTCTAGAATCTTCCCTGCTTGTCGGGGAGGGCGGCAGGGCCATTGGGTCTAGCCCTGGGGAAGTGGACAATGACATTGCATGGCTGTCGTGTCTAGGAGAATCTCTCCACAACTTCTAGTCAACCACAGGCGTGAGAAGTGCGAGACGGGCATGCCCCGGGAGCCGGGTGTGGGTCAGGGGCCCCCTGCCTCGGGCAGGCTTGCTGAGCCTGGGCAAGGCCCCCCCTCACCCCCTCACTTCTCCCTCTGAGCAACCAGAACATTTTGCTCAAAGGTCTAAGGCCCTTCTATTCTGATGTTCTGGGGCTCCGATCACTGGGCGCCTCCCAGAGCCATGGGGAGCAGAGCCCCTAAACCCGGACATGTGCTTAGAGAGCAGAGGGCACAGGGCCAGGGAGTGGCCAGGGCCCAGTTCTCCCATGGCTGCTTTGGGGCATTGGTCGATTGGGTCCCTAAGTTTGTTCCCATGGCAGACGTGGGTTCAGGGACGTCACGGCAGGGTCGGGAAGGACGGGGTGGATTCAGATAAAGGGGAAGGGTCCAGAGGGGGTCTGGCGAAGTGAACCAGGCACAGGGCCAAGACTGGGGAGAGGCGAGTAGGGCACGGAGCGTGCAGAATTTAAGCTAGGTGCCGTGCGGGAGGCGCTGGGCTGGCCACCTGGGTTTGGCCTCAGTTGCAGGCCTCTCTTCTGGCTGAGAAAGGATTAGGTTCCTTCAGCCTAAGAAGGAGAGCCGCCAACGGGGGCAGACACAAGGCGGGGGTCTCCGCTGATGCATCAACAGCCTTCCCCAGGGGTGAGCTTCCCGGCACGGGTGGTATGCAAGCAGAGGGGAGGAAGCGAATGCTGGGGAGAGGGGATCTGCCCGCTGCATGAAGGGAGGGGCTGGATCGAGTGACCGCTGTGTCCTTCCCAGCCCCGCGGTGTATAAATCAGTTCCCCAGCCGCCTCTGCCCAGGGTTTCATTAGGACAGTCTGCTGCCCGCGGGGGTCCTGCAGCTGGGTCGGGGTGTCCCCCCCAGAAGCCTCTGTGGCTCAGACGGCTCCACCCAGCCCCCTGCCAACAGAGCAACCCACACACACACACACACACACACACACACACACACACACACACAAAGCAACATCCCAGCCTCCATCTCAAAGTCAGCATAATATGATTTTATTGATTGGAGATGCTGGGCTTGTCAATTTTCTACGTGGGGAAGAGTGTACACGTTCTTGTCGCTTCTTAAACAAGTTGTAAAATGGATTGTAGACATGATGGAGACATAACACGGGCCATGGCGAACTGCGTGGGGCCCGCCGACTATAAATGGCGGGTGCGGGGAGGGCGAGTCTCCCTTTCTGGACATGAAATGATCGACTTCTCAGTTGTGAGAGAAGCCGGCCCAGGCTTCCCCCCCGCCGTGGCCGTGGGGACAGAACAACGCCCAGCAAAGGGAGGGCGAGCAGGTTTCTAAGAGGCGCCTGCCGAGGTGGAGGATGACAGCTCCACGTCGCCACAGACGTCCCCTGGGGAAGCAGTGGGGCCTGGCACCGGCCTTCCCAATCTCAGGCACAGCCGCCCCCCTCTGGATGCTCATCGTTTCTAGGGACCTCCTGTGCTGCTAGTTACAAATTTAGAAAGACATTGGAGGGCCGTGGGCGCCACTGAGGGCCTGGGCCAGAGACAGGCCATGCTGGCACTTATAAGAAGACAGGTCACGGGCTGGTGAGGTGTGACCAGGAAGCAAGAACCGGGGGTCAGCACTCCGACTTCCACGCCGGAAAATGGAAACTAACTGGCTCCTGAAACTCCAAGAGAAGGCCAAGCCAGAGCCCGAGTTTCCTGGTCCACCTTCCCTCTGGGCAGCGACAGACCGAGAACGGGGGCGGGGCTCACGCTGAGGCCTGTTGCAGCATCCAGCAGCAGCGAGTGGATGGACTCCTGCTTTTGTTAAACCAGCAAACACGTTTTCTCAGGAAACCGAACCAGGGCCAGGAGGGGTGGGGTAGGGAGGAGGCAGCGCTCAGAGCTGGATGGTGACAAGCAGGGGCCCTGGCCAAAGACCCGGGAGGCATCTCCTGCTCCTGACGGTGCCTGTGGAGAATCAAGCCAGAGACCCCTGACCAGAGGCACCGGCGAGCCCTCCACGTGTCACCGTTCAGTCCATGCCTCATCTCACCTTTGGCGGTGCTGATGTGACAGCGGGAGCCTGTCTCAGAGTACCCGGCCATATCATTTAGTTGCTTAATGATGGCAGGAGAAGCAGGGAGTAATCACCCGTGTTAACATGTAATTTATTCTGTATCCATAATTATGTTTTGCAACCAGTAATGAAAGGGCAACGCACCCCAGCTTGTCTGATGGCTGTCGGCCCCATGCCTCAGGCCTTAATAAGGGTCAGCCCTCTCAGAGCCTCAGCCAGGGGCGTTACTGGAGGACCAGGGGTGCTATTCTCAGGCCGAGCTGAAGCTGGGGTGATGGGGGTCGGGCTGGGTCACACAGGTAGAGAAGACGCCCGCATCCTAATCCCCAGGACCTGTGACTGTGACCGCACGCAGCCGAAGGGACCCTGCAGACGCGATCGAGTTCAGAATCCTGAGATGGGGGATGACCCTGGATGTGCGGTGGGCCCAATGGCGTCACAAGGGTCCTTACGAGAGGGAGGCAGGAGGTCAGAGCCAGAGACAAGGTGCGAGGACGGCAGAGGCCGGAGCCGAGAAGACGCGGCTGCCTCGAAGCTGGAGCACGGGCCACGAGCCAGAGAGCGGAGGCCGCCAGCCTGGGAAGGGCCCGGGAGCGGGGCCCCGGAGGAAGCAGCCTCCACAAGATAGGCAGCCCCCCGACAGCTTGACCCTAGGACTTCCTTCTGACCTCCAGAACTGTAAGAGCACAACTGTTTCTTCTTTTAAGCTACTACGTTTGTGTCATTTGTTCCAATAGCTACGCGACACTCCCACAACCCTCAGTGCAGTCCCAAGGCCACCGGCTGGCCCCTCAGTCTGGGGGCGGTTGCAGAGAGGGATGGGCTGGGGTGTTGGGGTTGGGGGAGTGACAGGACTGACAGAGAGATGGGCAGGGAGGGAGGGAGGGCGCTCCTGGCTTCCGGCCCAGCCCCTTGGAGCCTCCAGGCCAGCAGAGAGGTCTGTCTGATGGGGACCCGGCCAGAAGCTTCTGGAAATCCCATCTAACCTGTTCTAGCCCCATGATCTAATTTCCCCAAGGATTGGAGGTAAAGACACCTGGGGGTTGGCAACAAATTTAGACCCAGCGAAAGCGCTGAGTCACGCTTGCCTGTTTGGAAAAACAGAGAGCTAATTAAGTTACTGTTGGGGACAAGAGGCCGGACAGAGGAGGCAGTGGAAAAACCTGCTGACCCACTGACAACGGCTCAGGCAGTGTCACCCCCACGCCACCCCGTTCTTCTGGCCCGGCAGAGGGCTCCAAAGGGGGCTGCGTGTCACAGATGGTGAGATGGGTGATGAGGCCCACAGGAGGGAGGGGCCCTGCCCCAGTCCCTCCCCCAGAGGCAGAGCAGAGTGGAGAAAGCGCCAGCGTCTGCTGGCGCGTCAAGCCCGCCCTCCCCACTGGGAGCCCAGTTGGCTCCTGGAGGGCAGACCCAGGGCATCCACCCCTCTTCCTTCACCTGTGCCTGAGGGGCAAGTCTGAGCTGGCATTGGCTCAGTGCTGGTTAAATCGTAAACAAGCTCAGTCTGGCCATGAGGACACCTGGGGACGGCAAGCTGAGTGACACAGTGGGCTGGCACCCAGTGAAGGAAGTGAATTCACGGATGAGGCCAGGTTGCAGGAGGCAGGCAAGGATAGTTAGAGCCCATATCTGACTGAGCAGAGGAGATGGCATTCGACTTCAATTGGCTCTCTCTTTTTTTTTTTTTTAAAGATTTTATTGGGGAATTAGGGGAGGGGGACAGTGTTAGGGAACCGGGAAAGGGGAACAGCCAAGTTGCTGTCCTTTGGTTCTTCAGTCTAGTTGTGGAGGATGTCACTTCAGTGGCCCATGTTGGTATCATCATTGCGCTCTTCCCGGGTGAGGCAGATCGGTCGCCAGCCTCTGGACGGCCGCTCACAGAGGCTCTTGGCAGCTCACGCTGGCTGCTGGCCACTCACTGTAGCCTATGGCAGCCCACTGCAGCAGGGGCTGCAGCTATGCCGGCCCCGGGGACTCACAGCAGCCCAGCTCCAGGTGGAGCTGTTGTTCACCATCTTAGCTGTAGAGGGCAGTGTCACTGGCCCTCATATGTGGGATCCGAACCCGTCCCAGGCCAGCTCTTAACCAATGCGCCACTCGGCTGGCCCGCGACTGGCTCTCTTAACACACCTGCAAATGCCCATTCTGGGACAAACTGTAGTGGGGGTGGGCACAAAGATAGACCAAACCCATCTGGCCCCCCCAAGGAGCCCACGTCCAGGGGGCACGCACCCCACTCAGACCTGTAACAGGCAGGATGAGGCTGTGCAGCCAGGTCCACTGCCCGCTGGACCTGCCCAGCTTCCAGGCCTCACCTCCACCCCATCTCCTCAGCACAGGCCTGAGGCTCAGGGAGGGAGGCAGTCTGCCCAGACCCCACAGTCCTCTCAGCCTCTCCACCACACTTCCTCTGGGAGGAGACACGCCATTGCTAGCAGTGGCAATGCCACAATGTGTGGGACCCTGAGAGCCCCCCCGTGCATAAAGGTGCCCCTTCACCAATAGCAGCCCTAAGGGCTTTTCCTGTAAGTCCCTGAGGAGCTGCACTGAGCCCTGGGACCCCGGACCCCAAGCAGACCTCCTTCCTGGGGCTCCCCGGTCCTGGCCAGTGGGTGGGGTTCAGCAGAAAGACATTCCCACTCAAAGGCTTTCCCTGCACGGTGTCAGAAACCACTCCTCAGGGGACAGAGCCTCTCATTCAGTTTGGGGGTTCATCTTGGGACTCCCCTTGAATTCACAGGCAGGTGCACGGGACCAGCGTAGGACCCTGAGGGCAGGCGCGCAAGGAGGTAAGGGTGCTGGGTGCAGAACAGCAGCCCCGCCCTGTGCCCCACGGCCTCCCGGGCGACGCCCTCCGCAGTTTCCTCCGCACACTCCAGCCCTCCTCGGACCCGAGCTCCTACTCCCAGCATCAGGCCTTTGCTAAGGCCATTCCCGCTTCTGGGAATGCTTTCGCCACTCCAGGTGGCCAAGGCTCCCTCACCCACCAGGTCTCAGAAGAGACGTCACGTCTTCAGGGGGCTGTCCCGTTAGGCAGGCAGCCCTGGCGTGGCCTGGCAGCTCAGCTACCAGGACCCGGACCATCCCAGCCTCCACTCTGCCTTTTCCAGGGTGTGTGGCCTTCGTCTTCATGGCCCAAGATGGTGGCCTGAGCTCAAGCCATCAGCTCTCCGTCAGTCCCAGGCAGCTGGATGGAGGACAGGACAAAGAACGAGGTACAGAGGGCACTCACCAATCGCCTTTTGGGGACAGTTCCCACCACGGACAGGACACTCCTGCTTATCCCATTGGTCAATATCTAGTCATGTGACTGCCTGTCAGGCAAGAGAGGCTGGGAAATGCTCCCCCACTGAAAACAAGCGCTTGGTCTGGCGGCTTTCCACCAAAGCCCCTGCTGGCTAGGACAACACAGCCGGTCGGGGACGTGGCCTCAAGTGGCCAGGTCTGGGCTCAATTGTCATCTCAAGCTGTCAGGATAGTCCATATTCTATTCAACATACATATATAAATAAAATATAAAATAATAGCTTTGGATCTGTTTTTTAGTAAATGTTGTCACCTCCTTCCCTGTCAAACTCTGAGTCAAATGGACTTTGCAGGAGAAGGCCAGATGTCCGCCTGTTGGCACGTGCTGTCCAGGGCTGCAGGGTCCAGTCTGACAAGGGCGACCGCCAAGGGCCCCTCGGGCCTCAAGGCAATGGGGGGTGGTGAGGGTGCAATGCAGAGCGTGTGTGCGTGTGTGCATGCCTGTGTGTGCACACCCATCATGTGTATTCCTACTGTCTCCTAAGAATGGCCGTACTGCGTACTTTATATTTAAACTCAGCATTAGCAGCGTTTTCACTCTCATTGGTGCTTTAGACGACCATGGCCTCCTAGAGGAAAGAGATTGTTTTGCTGGTGAGAAAACAGGACTGGAGAGCGAGATGCCTTGCTTGCTCTCACTCGGCTCGTCACGGGCAATGTCAGGACTCGAATCCAGGCCCCGTGCCTGGTTTCCTCATCCCACCGTGCCTCCCTGGGGAGCTCTCAGGGACTTCCTGTGCAGCAAAAGCCCTTTCTGTGTCAGTACACCTGGCATTGAGACGGGGCTCACGGCCAGCCTCGGGCCCTGCTTCTGCGTGCTCTGGGCCTGGCGCAGGGCTGCCGGCGTATCCTTTGCTCTGTGCAATTCCAGGCAGAGTGTGAGTGGACAGCAGGAGTCCCCGGGCCAACACAAGTCCAATGTGCAGATGTTTTCAGGCTGGACCCAGCCACCCACCGGCGGCACCCACAAATTTCCTCGTCTGACTATCACAGTGTGACCACAACGGACAACTTGGGAGGCACAGAGATCAGACTCACTGAAGGACTTCCATGCCGGTGTGTGGCAGATGCTCGGCATCTACTGCCACCAGGAAACTGCCACACAGAGATAAACTGGCACCCAGAGGGGACTCACGGGCGGGCAGAGCCCCTGGTCAGGCCGTTGGCTCATTCTGGCAGCTCCAGAAGTAGCCAGGGGCGCGAGTTCACCGCCGAGAGCAGGGCACACTTGGACTTGACTCATCATTATTTTACATATGTTCACAAGCGAGGGGGAGGATGACGCGTGACCCACTTCTGCTGGCTGATGGGCACCGGCGTTGGCAGAAGCGCTGTGACACCCAGACACACGCGCTTAATGACATCAGCCCATGGCGTTTTCTCGCGAAGCTTAATGGGGAGCAGACACCTTCACCTCTCACAGTCAGGGAGGAGGAAGAGAAGCCAGCTCGTCTACAAGAGGAGCCCCTGTTCATACCGCCCTCCCTGGACAGAGGCGCTCATGTAGCTGCCAGGGGCCTGGGACGGACGCTGCCACGAATCAGGGCTGTGCCCGACCTCCTCTGGTTCCCAAGGGGGCCACACCAGCTGTCCCTCTGGCCGTGTGACAGCCACCTGGCTTGGCCTGGCTGGCCTTGCTTCCCCTGGCGTTCACCTGCCCACCTGGCCTCTGACCAGACACTGAGCCTGGTCGTGACAGTGTGGCCCTGCCAACAGAGGACGGGGCAGGGCATCTGGGGCAGCCCTGGAGGGACAGCAGGGAGAGTAACTGTCCTGCTGACACCCCAGGTCCCAGGTATCACCTCGATCAGAACACACCCACAATTGGGCTTCCTGCCCCCTTTCCCCAGAGGAGGGAGGGAGGACTTACGTAGCCCAAGTCCTGCCTGTCACCCACAGCAGGGCCAGGGTCCAAACCCACATTTTCCTAACTTGTCCTAAGATACAGCCTCCGTATCTTAGGACAGACTTGATTGAACATTAACTGTCTCCCCTCCCCTCGCTGTGCAGCAGGGACTGGGCAGTCCCTTTCCCTGTCACCCCCACACAGCTTTCTCAGGACTGCAGCCCCCGGAGCTGGGAGGCCCCTGAGGTAGGGCCCTGCTGAGTGCCAGGCCCAGCGCTCAGTGTTTGTTAAGTTAATAAATCAGTGTGCACGTGAAAACAGGAGGCTTCGGCTTCTTCAAAGGCAGAGCTCGCGGGAAGCTGCAGTCTGCTCCCCATCTGGGTTTCAGGGTACTTTCCCTGAGCTGCAATCACACCGTGCCAGCACCAGCGTGCCTCTGGGGACACACTCCCGGGCCACGGCTCCTCTTGGAGCAGAATCCCCTTCCAGATCATTCCCACGGCCCCTCCTGGCCTCTGTCCCTCCTCCTCTGTGAGGAAGGTGACGACTCCTTGTCAGCTGCTGATGGGGTGAAGGTAGGGAGCACGCACACCCGTTTGGCCGTGAGGCCTGGTGGCCTGCCTCCCCGAGCCCTCTCCCGTCTCGCCAGCGCCCCCCACCTCACCCCCTGTCCTTTCCTTGATCTTCAGCCCTGCTCCAGACTAGTTTACCTCCAATTCAGACCTGAGCACATTGTCCCTGCTCCTGCTGGTGGCTCACAGCGCTGGCCTTGGGAACAGAGTAACCGAGTGGCACAAACACAGCCTGAGTTTGAATCCAGGATCTGGCCAGGAGATGCCGTCTGAGGTTGGGGTAACTATTCCAGAAAATACAGCTAATCCCATCGTGTTTGTGAAGATCACCTGAGCAGAGATGCGGAACACCTGTAGCAAATGCGGTGGCTGTGTCCTACCCAGCATTACGGGCACAGCCAAGGGAGCCGCCAGAGTTTGAGGGCCATCCGGGCCTCTCCCAGCCCCACTCCCAGCCCGCAGGCCCCAGCGAGTCCGAGTCCGCCCCTGCTGCCCCTCTTCCTGGCTGGTCATTTCCTATTCTGCTATGGAAAGCCCGCATGTCACGCTGGCATTTGCAATTCTGGTGTGGGAGCCGCTGTCTATTTCCCCGGACCCATTCCCCATGCTTTTGCATGACATTTGTCCCAGTGACTCCTTGGTACTGTGCCACTGAGGTTGGGGCCATGTCAAGGTCATCGCTGAATCCCCAGGACCAAGCACAGTGTGGGGCCCAGTCACTTAACTCGTGGGGTGGAGCCAGCCTGCTGGGGCAGCAGTCAGGCCGAGGGGACCCAGGACCCTCGCTTCACGCTGGGTGGCCTGAGCAGCTCAGCGCCCTCTGAGCCTGTTTCCTCAGTAGAAGAAGCTCAGGAAGGTGACTCGCTCGCAGAGGTGGTGTTAGGCTTGGAGGCATCACGCACTGCCAGTGGGAGCCTGAGCCCCGTGTGCAGAAGGGTGTCAGCACCCCGCTGAGGGAAGGGAGGTCGTCCTGGGTTCAAATCCCAGCGGGGTGACCTGCAGGACACGTCTTATCACCCGCCTGAGCCTCCTCTCGGCCTCAGTAAGGTGGCACCGGCGGGGAGGCCCTGCCTCACGGGCTCTCGTGGCTGCCCCCGGTGAGGGGGATACGGTTTCCAGATCCAGGCTGACCGCCTCAGAGGAGACACAGTGACTGTCCCGGGAGAGGACTCTGCTAACTGCTCAGTAAGCTAGGTCCTGGGTCGGCTTCACCTCCCGCAGCAGCCTGTGCACATGCAGCGGGCGCGTGCCCTGCCGGCGAGCCGGCTCACACGCACACGCACACGTGCACACGCACAAGCCCGGGGAGGGTGCGGAGGACGCGCTCTGTGCGAGGTGGGGAGGCGGTGGCTGGGGCTCCGTGGCCGGCGTCTGCCCGGGGCAGGGAAGACGGATGGGCTGCGTGCTGCCAGGAACTGCAAGGACAGCAGTTTCCTTTCCAGCCAGTTAGTGTCAGGCTCGTCCCAGGTGGGGAGGAGGGGCTGTTGAGCGGCCCCTTCCCTGGACAGGTCCCCGGAGCTGTCCTGGGCGGTGTGCCAGCCGTGCTGCCCACGTAGGACAGGCTTGCGGGACGCTGGACCTGCTTTCCCCAGGGGTGTAACGGGACTGGATGGACAAGGGCAGGGGCTCTGACACTGCGCGGCGTGTTGTGGCCTCCTGATCAGGAGAGCCCGGCCGGCCCAGGGATCGGGTTCTGCAGCCGGCCCGGGCGGTTCCCAGGTGAACATATGGTGATTCCTCATGAACTTCTGGGTCAGACACAGACCCTGCTGTTTCTGTGAGGAGACTGGATTCCCTTGAGGGTCCCACAGGACTGAGTCCTGCCACCCAGAGCTGCCTGTCCCATCTTCCACCTGTGTACAGGACCGGCCCAAGGAGCTGGCAGGAGGACCAGTTCAGTCCTAACCAGCACTTCCCGAGGCTTCGTTTTGCACAGACTAAGAAAGGTTGTTTAATGCATTCCCTCATGAGAGGTCCAGCGAGGTAGGGGACCCGGTGGGGTGACTTTCAGCTGTATGTCACAGAAACCTGACTATAGTGACTTATCCAGATTCTCTTTTTTTTTTTTTTTTTTTTCCACTTTACATCACAGTAAGTCCAGAGATCTGCGGTCAGGGCCACTGTGGCAATGCCACAGTGACACCAGGGACCCATTCTCAGCCTCTCGGCCACAAAATGGGTGCAGCAGCCACAGACATAATACACATTTTAGGCTGGAGGAAGAGAGAAGGGTGAAGGGCAAAAGACAAGCACAGCTGAGTCTGCCTCCTATGATCAAGAAAGCAGCTTTTTCAGGAGCCCGACTTCCGCATGTGTGCTTACATCTCCACCAGAACTGGTCTCAAGGGCAAGTGCGGCCCCTGGGACATGTAGGTGTGAATATCTACAGCTAAGCATGTTGCTGTGCCAAACAAACAAACTCTTTCGGGGGTTTGGGGGAGGCGGGGAGCAGGCCAGCTGCCGTGCCGGCCACTGGAGGACATCGTCATCCCCATGAGACAGGATGGGACGCAGGCCAGAGGGTCTGAGTTGGGCTGAACGGGGGAGGCGGGGAGGGGGGCATTTTTTTCTGGTGAAGCGGTTCTGAGCAGGTGTTAAGCTAAGGAAGCCTGACTCCTTGGCAGCTCCTTGCCACGTTGGCTGCAAACAAAACCCCTGGTCCTGGTCCCCTTGCTGTGTCTTCACAACGGAGGAGGCGGAAGTGAGAGTTAGCGACCCTGGTCCAGCCTGGAAGACAGCCAGTGCCTGCGCCTCATGAGCTGTGGCTGCATGGTAGCCCTTGCGCCGTGTCTGTTTGCTGGCTGAACCCAGCCCTGCGGAGACCCCTCCAGCGCAGCCCCAACCCCCACCCCCGTGGCCTTGGCTGGGCTTTCCCTGCCTGTCCTGGACACATGATGGTCTCTTTATTCCTTGAAAATCATCAGCTGCCCAGGATTGGAAGGAGTGGGGCGGGCGGTCTGAGAGGTGAGTGGTGCAGCCTCATGACCTCACATCAGGCCCTCGGAGCTCCCACCGCCTCCCCCTCCCACCCCCACCCCCCACCCACCCCCGTGTTACCTCCCGGAGCTCTGTCTTGCAGCCTGGCGGTCACAAAGGTGTGGGGCCCGGGACAGGTCCCACGGTTCCTCAGACCCTGGGCAGGGGCTCTACACCTGCCTCCTGAGGCAGCAAAGCAGAGTCGGCCTGAAGTCCGAGAGCACAGTGCTAGGAGCACCTTGGGGCTGGCCTTGGCTC
The DNA here is from genome assembly GCA_033961575.1 of Aselliscus stoliczkanus. NCBI lineage: Eukaryota > Metazoa > Chordata > Mammalia > Chiroptera > Hipposideridae > Aselliscus > Aselliscus stoliczkanus. The sequence continues at coordinate 115,517,283 of CM066728.1, read as the reverse complement.
TCACTTTCATGGACAGAGACTTCTAGAAAGAACTCTTTGAGAGGGTTAGAGCTCAAATTCCATCAAGCAGGACGTGAGAGGAGGGGAGGGTTGGCTCCTCTCAAAGGAGCCTGAGTCGGGACATTTCAGCTCTGCGTCCCTCCTTCCTTCCTCCACCTTTCTAACAAGACACTTCATGAAGATAACACGAGCAGCTGCTGCTTCTCCAGCGTGAGTCCGTCCCAGAGCCATGCGGGATGTCACCCCACAGAAGCTTCACGCCACCCTGGAGTCGCTCTTACCCCTTCCCCAGGTCACAGACCGGGAGGCTAGGCTCAGGGGGCAGAGACCCAGCGGGAGGCTGCAGAGCCCCAAACCCAGAGCTCCCACAGGAAGTCACAGCTCCACCCCTCTGGCTGTAATGCGCCTTTAACGCTGTCGGGGGTTTTTTGTTTTGTTTTCTTTTTTGCGGTGTTTTTTTTTTTAGTTCCAAGGTGGTAATTGGAAAATGAAAAAAAAAAAAAAGAATCAAACCAGCTAGTTTCTTTTTAAAAAAATAATAAACCCACAACTTAATTTAAAACGCGATTTGCCCACAGTGTTCCAGTGAGTCTAGAACTCAGCCAGAAGGCCGGGGCGGCGGAGGAGGGGCAGAGCGGTGGCTCCGTTTGCTGGTCTCCGAGTTCACCTGAGACCCAGGCGCCCACCCGGCAGCTGTGGGGCTGAGTCGCTGCCTCTGAACCGAGGCCGGAGCGCGAAGGGCAGCCTGTCCTCTGAGGAAACGTCCCATCCCCGCTCTGAGTGGGGAGGGCACCGGCCAGGGTGACATGACAGGAGACCTGAGATGGATCTGTGTGAAAAGTGGGGACATGGATAGGGAAACGGAGGCTAATTAGCTCTTCCAAGCCCGGCTGTAGGCACACAGTTGGCTGGGAGGCCCTGTGGCACAGGCAGTAGGGGCCGAGGTAGGGGGTGCGGGGTGGGGGCCAGGCCCGGTTCTGGAAGCGCCTTTGCTCACTCTTCATTCGGCAGAGGAGACCAGAGCAGCGGGATGGAAGGGAGCCGTCCCCAGGCTGAGCCCCGGGACAAGGCCCCTCTCAGAGCTTTGGGACTGGGCCTCCATGAGGACAGAGGAGGATCCCCGGGGCCTGCCCCCCCGGGGAGTGGGGAGACGGTACGGGCTGGGTTCACGTTGCTCCACATGTGCTTTGGATGACCAGGCTCCTGGAAGGAGCCCGTTCCTAGTCCCAGTGAGGAAGGACCGGTCTCCCTCCACTGAGATGGGTGTCATCACCGTGATGAGTGGGGACGGCTGGGCCACCAGTAAACTCTGCGAATGCCAGCTCACCAGAGGGACGGGCTCTGCCACAGCCGTGCTGCCGGGTTCCGGGAAATGGGTCCGTGTCACTAGGCAGGGGCCCCTGGCACCCTGAGCCCTGTGCGGCTGCCGTGGCGTGGAGGGCCAAGAGAGGGGCGTCCCTCCACTGTCAGCCTGGCCACTGCTGAGCCGGGACTAGAGCTGCGGGCCCCTGGGGAGGTGGGCAGGGAGGGGCAGAGTGGCAGCAGAGGCCTGGTATGCGACCTGGCCCCGCCTCACACTTGCGGGGCCACCTCTCCAACCTGGGTCCCTGCCAGCCAGCTGGGGTGATGTTAATATCCTCGGGGCCTGCACCCCGGCAGAGTCTCGGGGCCCAGCGGAGAAGGGTGGGTAGAAAGTGCTTTGCAAACACCAGGGTGTGGCTGCAGCATGGAGAGCTGGGGGCAGCCTGACTTGTGGCCAGCATGGTGTGGGGCCTTCTTGATACTCTGCTGTTACGGGGTTCGGGAGGTGAGGCATATGACAGGTCATTTTTCTTTCCTAGCCGCGGGCACCTGGCCAGCGAGCTGGCAGCTCCAACCTCTTATAAGCGGGGACACAGTTCCAGCAGGCGACCGAGCGTGCCTCCAGCTCTGAGCACCTCGCTTCTCTCTCCGTCACAGACACTCGTGACTCTCCCCAGCTCCTCCTGGCCTTCCCCTGCTTGCTGCCAGGTCCTCTGGGTGGTCAGTCCAGTGTCGTTGCTGAGGGACGGCAGGTGGGGCTTGGGGAAGGCGGGCTGTGGGAGCTGGGAGGACCGAGTGGGCTTGCAGTGTCTTCCCACTCGTGTTCTGTACCTTCCAGACTCTGCCTGCGATTCTGCAGCTGTGGCTCTGTTACACACCCAGGGTTTGTTCTGGGGCTGGGGCCCTATTGATCACTGCTTACGTCTTCTTGGGCAGAGGCACCACAGCATCTATAAGTTAAGGAGGCGGTGGCGATCGGTCGGCACACCTACCTAGATGGAGATGGACTCCTGTGTCATGGGCATGACACCCTCATGGCTCAGAGGGAGCTGGACCTCCTGCACGCCCTCCGGAGGCAGCTCATTTGTCTTGGGGTGAATGGGGAGGGGCAGGGGACCGAGCCTCCCATCATCAGAAGCTTCCTGCCCCCAGCACTGGTTGGTCGGGGCTCCAGGAAGCTCAGGAAGAATGGGTGCCAGTCGGGGAGTCCTGGGGAGGCAGCCGCCAAGAAGCCTGGCATTTAGGACACCGGTTCTGGCCACTGACCACATATAGGCCTTGAAGTTCAAGAATCAGAAACGCGAGGGATGCTGGTGGAGGTGCTGCTGCAGTAGATTATGATTCTGCAAATATTTCCCCACCCATCCACCCCCCGTGGGAGGAGCCATTTCCCCAGGATCATGGTGAGAGTGGCCAGTGGGACATGAGCCAAAGTGACAGCCAGTCATGGCCAGACACTGGCCGTAAGAGGCCTCGCATGTTCCATCCGTCCTGGCCCCAAGTGCGGTCCACAGAGCTGACCCACAGATGCGGGAGCCAGAGGCCAACACTCACTGAGGCCACGAGATGCACGTGTGGGTTTCGTGGCCGAATCTGGAGGAAGGAGAGGTTAAGAACCCACCTAGGCGCCCTGCTCCATAGCGTGGGGGAGTGGAGCCACAGAAATTAGAGACCCTTCCAGCTCCGGCCCTTTCTCCAGGCTAGGAACCTCAGGTTCTCAGCCCAGAGCCTGGAGGCAGCCAGGGGGTCCACTTTGCCTATGAGCTCTGGCACTGATAAGAGGGTCAGTCACTTCTAACATCCATCCTGTGCCCCCCACCCCAGGAAAAATGTACTAAGCTGCTCATTTCCACACGATTTACTCGGCACCCCTAGGTCCCAGGTGCTGGGCTGGGTGGGTGGGTTCCCGAGGGTGAGCAAGGCAGCATGACCAACCCCTGCTCCCAAGGTGCACACAAGCTGTGGAGGGATGCAATCGGACCCCCACTTCTCAAAGAGAACCAGGGCTGCACTGCTTCTCTCCAGGACACCCACCCCAAGTCGGCCAGCACCCTGCCTGCTGCAGAACACATCAGTGTCCCGTGTACTCTGCCCTTCCTTTTCCTCCAACCTGCCTCCTGGCCTCCACCTCAGGGCCTTTGCACGTGTGCCTCTCTGCCCACAGCACATCTGCCCGGTTTTGCACAGCGGATCCGTTCTTCAGAGAGGCGGCTCCCGACCACCCAGTCTAAGTTGCCCCCGAGCTGCTCTGAATCACATTGGTTACTTGGTGACAGTCTCCCTGTCCCCATGAGAATGGGAGCAGGGACCTCATCAGTCTCATCAGCTGACCCCAAACTCCTGCTACAGGGCTGGCCCACAGAGACGCAGGCAGAGGTGTGCTAAATAAATGAATGAATGAACGGTCACTGACATGATCAAGGGGCTGATTCGATAGGGGTCCTGTTCAGAAGCACCCTCCGACCCAAGGCAGTGTGATGCTGCCTCCCCGGGGGCTCTCAAGGCCTCTCACAGTCCAGTTTGAACCTACTTTTCCAGACGTAGCAATTCTACCCTCCCCCAACCTCACGTGACCTCTGGTTGGACCGTGCTGGACACTGGATGTTCCCAGACAAGCCCCCACCTTCCCAGAGAGGCCAGGCCCCTTCCCTGGTGGAGAAGGCCCTTGGGCTGAGCACAGTCGGCACAGGCCCCACCGGGAAGGCCCCTGGGCCTCAGTCTGCTCAGTCAGAAGATGGGATGGTAAGTGCCAGTGAGTGCTGGGCCGAGGAGTGCCCAGATTGGGTGGGCGTCCACTGGCTGCAGCCTCCACTGGCCCTGGTCCGTCCGCCCAGCCCCGCCCCAGCCAGGACCGGGCCACTTCTCCTAACGCTGTCACTGCCACACTCACTGACGCCTCACAGCTCATGGATGCAGTGGGTGTGGTGACTGTCATCTTCCAGACGAGCACACAGGCCTGAGAGGACACCCCACGTCCTTGATACTTGGCTTGCAGCCTGTGGGCCAGCAGAAATGCATTTCACAGGACCCCCAGGGGTTGTGTGCACGCTAGGGCTTGGAAGGTGCTGCTGGGAGTGGTGGGATCAGGTTTCAGCCTAGGGACTTCCTAATGGCAATGTCCTCAGCTGCCAGGGGGCTCTCACAAGGCCCTCAGTCCTTCCCTGTCTGCTGGACTGGGAGCCCCTCGATCACTTTCATCTCCCCTGACCCCACTCCAGCAAGACAAGCCCAGCAAGGCTGTCCTCAGAAAAGCCCCCTGAAGACAGTGTCAGGGACACAGCCCTTCAGGCCCTGTTCACAGGCCCCTGCTGCCCGATGGAGAGAGCTTATTTTTCTAACACATCGCTGGGTTTCTCCCCGCCTGCATGGGGCGGGCGGGTGGTGATAGAATTCCGGGGTTTCTAGCTTTGACAAGTTAAAAACTCTCTAACATGCTAATTAGTGTTTTCATGTGGCTGCTAGCAGGCCTTCCGGAATGTCACAATACATCCTTCTTCGTGACATGCTCAGCACTTCCTGGAACAGGCTTGCTACATGGCTCCCAGAGATCTTCCACAGGCTGGGAGATGATGGGAAAGCAAAGCAGAGCAGGTGCCCCCCGCCACCCCCGGGCCGGAAGCAAAGCAACACCCCACACTGCCCAGGAGGGGAGTGGCTGGCAGCTCCTAGGGGGCCCGGGGTCCTTTGGGGCCCCAGAAACATCAGTGTCCAAATAAAGGCTCATGACCCCAAAGCCTAAGAAGTAGCACGAGGGGGGTTCAGGCACCGGGGCCTGAGGGAAGGAAGAGCAATTTTTAGCAAAACCATTTCGAGATATTGTCATACTTTCTGGACGGTGCCTTTGGTCACATGAGACCTGCTAGGCTCTGCGTGGAGCCAAGGGACAGCTGAGGTGTCAGCTCATTCAGTCCCTCATTCTCTCCATGCGGGAACCTGGGGCAAGCGGGGTACTTGCTGGAGGCTCGCGCTTGGGAGGGGCGCCTGTCAGCGGGGAGCGGGGGCACCGTCCAGAAATGCAGAAGCATATGAACCAGCTAAGTCAGCCCGCGCTGGGAACCGGGGCGCCCTGTTCCCCAGCCCTGGCTTTGTCATGTGACTCAGCACGGTTTTTCCTGTTGGTGCCAGTCGGATGCAGAAGGAAGGCAGGACTCACTCTGGGTAAAGAGCTACGGTGACACTCGTAACGATAACCTAGGAAACAGAAGTCTGGGGGCAAAGCAAAGGGTGACAAGTAACGTGAGATTCTTTCTGTTTTACCGTGGACGACACAGAAAGGAGAAAGAGTGTTTCTGTAGGTTTGAGAAAAGAATGGTCTTCTTTGGCAAGAAGGGGAAAAACCGCCCATAGCCTGTTATTCTAAAAGGCTACAGCCCTGGCTGGGGCCTGCCTCCCAGGTTTTCCCACTCAGGTTTGGACCACGCACGTGTTCACCTCCTCAGGTGCAGGCCGGAGAGAGGTTGGTGGGGGGCGTGTAATAACCGCGCTGCACCTGTCCCTCCCCCACCCCCACCAGGCTGCGTGCCGACCCCGCTCCAAGGACGGGGGTGGGGGGTGGGGGGGGCTTGAGCAGGCATCACCCCTCCCCTTGACACAGAGCTGGTCCCATCAGGATGAACCTCAGAACACACAATTGATCATTGGAAGTGGTGTGCCCTCACTCTCCCTAGATGGGAAGGAAGGGACAAGAGGACAAGGGGTGGCTCCTGGCAACCCTGCTGTGACTATGAGGGCAGCCAGCCCAAGGGGGCAGCCACCACATGGAGAAGGCAGAGTCAGGAGGAATACAGAGCGGGGCCCGATCACACGGTGCCTGGGACCCGGAAACCTGTGGGAGCCTCAGTTACAGGATGAAATAAACCCTCGTGGCTGCAACCACGTTGAGTTAGATTTTAAGTTTCCTGTAACCAAAGCCTCCTAACCGGGTCAGATCCCTGCCACTGAGCCCAAGTGCATCTGGGAGGGCTCTGGGGAGGGGAGCCCTCCAGTGCATGATCCCCTTCAATGTCACAACAGTCCTATGACCTGGGAGCAACGTAATTTCCCATTTTACAGACGAGGGCTCTGGGACGAGCGACTCTGAGCAGGTCACACAACCGGGATACACAGGAGCCAGAATTTGGACGTGCGTCCACTTGGCGGCAACCTTTCGACGCACTATTCCATCTGGAGCGTGGGAAGCAGAGCAATCCTGGGGAGAGAGGGCAGGTGAGGGCGCCAGCGGATCCTGAGCCCAAGAGGCTCTCCCAGACTCCTCAGCAAGGGAGCCGGGGAAGGAGGCCGGCGGGAACAAGGCTCCGGAGCTGAGCTCGTCTGACTGCCACATGGGCTGCCGGGAACGAGTGTGTCCATGGGGGGATCCTGCACACCGGCACCTTCCTCTGATGGAGCGGTAATGAGGCCGCCTGGCCCGGCTGAAAATTGAACCTGTCTTCATTATCCCCACAGAAACGCATAGAAAGGTTCCATCTGGAGACTGGAGCCAGTTTCCAGCAGGGAGTGAGGGGAGGCGGGCGAGGGGGGTCTCCGTTGGCAGCTGTGCGACGCCCGGGTGCAGCTTCGCGCAAGGAGCCCTTGGGAGAAGCAGGGTCACACCTGTTTGGGGGGGCGTTTGGGCAACACGCTGTTCCCAGGGCAGTCCCACCTGACCGCTCCTAGGGCCTCAGTCAGCCGTGTTACTCCTGTGACTCACGGGGACTGTCCTGGGACTGTCACCGAGAGCCAGCCGCTGGAGCTGCCCCTGGCCCCGGAGGCACCCCACGTACACAAGTCCCCTTGTGGGAGGGACAACCGAGCTGAGACCCGGGCGTGGGAGCCTCTGGGACTTGCTGCCGTCCCTCCAGCAGCAGGACGTGTGGCCGACTCGTGTTCTCTGCTGACACCAGCGAGGTCAAGGAGAGGTCTCGGGGGCGCTGGGCCGGTGCCGGGCTTTCCCTCGGGTCCCCAGTGTGTGCAGTCAGGTGTCTGGTTGGACGAAGTCTGGGGGCTTCGCCTCTCATCAGAGGCAGAGGAGGGAGGCCCCGCCTTCTCAAGGGCCCATGGGGGAGACCCCGCTTTGGCACACTGTATTTCCTTGCCTGGTGTTTTCTCACCGTGTGCGTGACTGGAGCCGGGTTTATCGGGCAGGGAGGGGCCCTGAGGAGGTGTCGGGGGTCTCTTGGCCCAGTTTTAAAGATGAATTTGTTAAATCCTTAGCAGTGAAATCGCATGCTACTGGGTGAACCAAATCGGAGTGGCAGTGTGATAAACAGAAGTCCATCTGTAGGGGAAATAGGGCACCTGCTTCATTCCCATGGGTTTCAGATGGAACCCTTGATGTAATTCTAGTGACTCCATGGGGGCCGGACCCCAGCCAAACCACATCAACAGCATATCCGGTTCCTTCATCGTACCAGGAGCTGGCTTCCATCCAATGCAGCTGGGACACTTCTGAGATGGTTCACTCGAGGGAGCTTCGGGCTAGGGGTGTGTGATTCTGAGACTTGCCTGGGTCCAAATACCCATGGTCACTGAAAACGTCAGTGGGGACATGCTTCATGAGAGGGGTTTCCAGGCATGACCGTGTGACCAGATGGCAGAACCGATGGTGACGCCAGGGAGCTACTGAGTGTCCATGTCCAGCATGATGACGGGGAAAGGGGCCAGGGGCCACCGGCTGCCATTGGTGGAGGGTGACATTGGACTCTCGTAGGAAGAGGCGCTGGCTCTCAGGGGCTCTGGCCCCTGTGGTCCCAGTGTAGCATGAGCCCAGACCACTGGCCCCTGTGTGGGCAGAGTCTCTGGGCAGGGGAGGTACCTGGGTCTGGGGTCTGAGGACCATTAACCTGGGTCTGGGGTTACCCCTCCCAGCTTGTAAACTGGGGGCAGTTTGGCACAGACCAAACCTGGGCCCCATTTCCTCATCTCTCACACTGGGGATACCTGTGCCTGACACACAGTGTGTCTGTGTGTGTCTGACACACAGTATGGCTATAAAGGGTGGTTACATCCCCTTCCTCTACCTCCAAGGGGGTGTGAGTGGTGCCAAATGCATACAGGGGCTGTTGGGTCACCCCTGCTGACCCAGCACTTCATTTGCACAGCAAGGGCCGTGCCCACCCCCCAGATGGGTGTTGGGAAGCAGGCCCCTCCGCGGCAGCCCCAGCCCGGTTTCTTGCTGTTAGCCCGAAGAGCCAAGTGGGTGACAGGTATGCATTTTCATTTTACAGCAGAAACTCATTTCCAGCTTCTTTTCATGTAGCATTGCTTCTGTGGATGGAAATTCACCAGATTCCTGAAGCCACAGATGACTTTTAATATTATGGGACTTCTCCATTTTTCACTAATTTAATTTCTGGGGCCATTAAAGATAGCCTGAAGAAGCACCATCTGTTGAGTCGATGATAGACTAGAGAAGAAATTTTAGCAGCAAGACTGTAAATTTCCACTTTATCAGGGAGCTTGCTATCTAAAATCAATTTGGGGAAGCATTGAAATGCTTATCAGGAGAATTTCTCAATCAGGGGCCGCTTCTTGTGCCATTTTTCATTTCGATCAATCAGTGCCTGACATTCTCAGCCGGAGAAGGGCCCTGACACGTGGATGCGAGTGCATTTCAAAACTGCAGAAGAGCTGCTGTGAGAAAACAAACTACTTAAGGGATTTCATTATTTTTATTAATATGCCAATGGTCCTGACATCACTTCATTGCCATGACAATTGGGCATATTCCCTCTGGAAGAGCTCCATCTCCATCTCTGTGGGCTGGGAGAAGACGCCCCAAGCCTTAGGTCTGACCACCTAGAAGAAGCCGCTGGTCACAAGTCCAGAGATGGGCTGGGAGCCTCCGCCACCGGGCGGGCGGCCCCTTCTCCGAGGACTTTTGACCTGAGAGGACCTGAAGTGACTCCCAGCTTTTGCAAATGGCCTTTGCACAGGCAGACACTCCAGGGAGTGTCTCTCCTTCACCAAGGCCATGCCACCAGTTCTCTTCCTCCAGGGCTATGGTCCCTACTCCCTGACAAAGAGCCCCTGAGGGGCCCCCTGGACTCCATGAGAAATCCCGTCTTTGCACTAAGCATGGGAGCCCACCTGCCCTCTCCACTGGGAGCCCCCACCTCCCCATCACCCACACCCACTGTCCCCCAACTTCCTCTGCCTGGGCCCACCTTGCCCTCTTTTTTTTGCTTACCCAACTCTTTTCTGTTCTTCCCAAGCAGGCTCAACTGCCTCTTCCAGGTAGCCCCTCACCCCCTTCACCCCAGTCTTCTCTCTGCACCCCAAGGTCCATGGCTGTGAGTTCGTGGCTTCAACTGGGCACACAGTGGGCACTATGGGTTTTTGTTTTGTTTTGTTTTGTTTTGTTTAGCTGAGCCATCCTGCCACCTGTTGGCAGATCAGCTCAGGCTGGGCATTGAACTGCTGTTGCTCAGAGCTCAGCTCACACTCTTGAGCGAGCTCTTAACCAACTGAGCCACTCGGCCGGCCCCACTATAGGTCTTTTTTATTTTATTTTATTTTATTTTATTTTATTTTATTTTATTTTTTTGAGGGCAGTGTCACTGGCCCTCATATGTGGGACTGAACCGGGGCCGCTGGCTTCCCAAGCCAGCGCTTAACCACTGCGCCACTCGGCCGGCCCCTACTATGGGTCTTTTTTTATGAAAGGAACCTGACAGTGCAGGTGGCAAGGTTGGGGGGCGATGTCTCCCCGGGCAGGTGACAGTGTGCCCTTCCAGCGGCCACACTGAATGCTCAGAACTTTGTTTTCTCTGGATTTCAGGGACAGAGAGGGGACAGTTATCAATGAAAGTACAGAGAGGAGGGGGCTCCATCTGTCTGCTCCTGACTCTTCCCCGCTGTCAAGGTCAAACCTGGCGGGCCTGGCTCGCTGCAGGCCACCCTCCTGGGAAGCACAGGCACTCTTTCCTGCCCAGACGTTTCCAAACGCAAAATGCTGCTTTCTGAAAGAAATGGCAGGTGTATGAGGAGGCCCCACCCACAAGCATGAGCTGCTGCCCTCATCCTGCAAATACCCCTCTGCCTGTCGTTCCACATCTCTGGGCTCCTGACTTTCCATCCCATTTTGAAAGGTTAATGTGTGGAGAAGCCTCAGTCCCTCAGCTCTCATTAGCACTCTGCTTGTCAGCTAACACTTCTATTATCCGCAATCACCTTCATTACCGCTAACACCTTCGTTAGCATTAACACCTCTGCCAGGCAGCTTGTCCCTCAGTGGGAGTGCCAGCGTGCACAGTTGGCATGGCCGCCAATAGGAGGCAGGGGGACTTACGGAGGAGGTGCAGGGCCTGGGCCCTGGCTGGAGCTCGAAGTGGGGACCCTGGGCCTCTGTGAGGCCAGTGTGAGTGCCAGAACCTGAAGGCAAATCAACTCACACTTACGGGACACTGCCTGCGGGGACCCCTCCCGTGGCTGTGACATCGGGGGCAGGCTTGCCCCGTGAAAGGCCAGATAGCAAATGTTTGGGGCCTGCAGGACTTGGAGCCTCCGTCTAACTCCTCGGCTCTGCCATTGCAGCGGGAAGCCGGAATGTGTGAACCAGTGGGCGTGGCCATGTGCCAATAAAACTTTATTGACAAAAACAGGCCAGCGTCCAGGAGCTGTCAGCCTAGAGCTGTTGAGCCCACTGCCAGCAGCAGCTCCAAGTCTCTGGAAACCTCACAGCTTGGGCACAAAGGTGACCTCTACTCCAGTGCTCCCCGGCTTGGAGAGTCCCCGCTTCAGCCCGTTTTCAGGCTATCACCCAAGGAGGCTCAGAAGTGGGCCTGAGGTAGGACCCTCAAGCTGTGGTCTGATGCTGATACTGTAAGCACATCCTCCTCTAAGCCTTGTCTCCATGACACGCGTGGCCATGCTCACTCCCCAACCAACAGAGTGGGAGCGGATCCCAACCAGCCCCCGCAGGCATCTCAGGAGCCAGCAGGCCAGGCCAGCGCCCCGGTATGGGCAGACTGGCAGAGGTCGGCAAGGCCACGGACAGCGTGCGGCCTGGGCCTTCCTACCTGACACCGCACCTGAAAGCAGAGAGGCCCTGGCGTGGGACCAGCTCGTCTCTCCCTGCCAGGCGCCAGAGTTTGGAGTGTCAGGGGCCACTCTGGGCCGTGTGCAGCGGTGAGGATGGGACGCCTTGGTCACAGATGATGAACTGCCTATGACACCAGGAGACGGTGTGCATCAACCTCTCACATCCAAGAGCCTTGGGTTCCTTTTGTCTGAAAAAAAGTGTTACCAATGAAAAAGTCCACCCAAGTGACTCTTGTGACACTCAAGTGAGCACCTGGAAAGAACCACCAAAAGCTCCCGGGAACAGCATGAAAGGGAGCCTAGCTCCCTCGGCCAAGGGACCCTAAGTGCCTGTGTGGGGTCACAAGAACACTTCAGCCAGTGGCCTCTGGAAGCACATGGCTCCCTGGGCCCCTCAGTGGCTCCCACTTGCTCCCAGGTTCATCCCCCATTTCAAGGTGGCCTGGAATCTATTGCACAGCCAGCCAGGCTCCTTCTCCCCAGCGTGCCCTTGACCAGGGTCCCCGACGTTTTTCATGTCACACACATAGTAAATGATAAAAGGTATATGGCACACTGGTGTAAATGGAGGAGGCGGCGGAAAGTGGGGTGATGGCTGGGGCTCTGTCCCCTGCCTGCCACCCCTGACAGATGAGAGCACCAAAGTGTTGGTTCTCTCTTACACTTTGGATGTGGTATTTAGAAAGCACTAGCAGTCACTCACACTGGCCTTTCAGCTCCAGGGACACACGAAGAAAATTTTCTAACATTAGACATTTCATAGATGTGTTTCCTCTATTAAAGGTGAGGTTCCAGTCACCTTATGTGCATACGTGTATGTGTGACACCTTCAGTTAGACAGGTCTCCTTCACCCCTCAGATTTCAGCCCAGGCACCCCCTCTTTAGAGGGCATTTTCCCGACCCCCAACTTCTCTGCACTCTCTCAAAACACTGCTTCCAAAGCAAAGACTTGCCACAAGTAGAACTTTAAAACTAATCAAGGAGAGGATGACCACCTCTGACCACATAAAGATACTGATGCCAGAGGAGCCTCTCACTGCAAACACCTAGGAAATTGGGCAGAACGGGGAGAATTGGTTTTCAGGCTGCAGCACAGCAGGAGTGTCCCCTGAGGAGGGAGACGCGTGCACGGGAGTCCCATGGTCACTGGCATTCTGCCTGGGGCACTTCCTGGAGCCCCGAGTGGTCCCCTCGGGACTCTGTTTATGGGGTTCTCTTTTCCTAGATGATGTGGGGTGACTACTGACACAAAGAAGCGTTGTTTTGCTGACCGGGGAGGCTGGGATTGGAGGTTGGAGGCAGAGTACAGAGGAGAGGGAGCTAGCTGCACAGAAAGCGAGCCTTGGAAGCCCGCACAGGCCTCTAGGGAAGCCTTGCTGCACGTTTGGGGAGACAGTTCAAGGACAGCTGTTGGAGAGCTATGAGCAAAGCCAATATTCTGGGTGACACCATGCTCGGACCCCTAGGAGCTCTGACCAGTGAGGATGGAGGGGCCCCACTGCAGTCCCCAAGCATTCACCAACGGCCCAGAGAGGCTAGGCCTTAGGAGACAAAACCACCCTAGAGAAGGACCACTGTAAACCTCCCTAATAAAGCTTACAGCCAGGCTCCAAAAATCAAACTGGCCTGCCAGTGAATTAGAGGCTTGTTAGAAACAAAATCCAGCACTCTCTCAAGAAAGACCAAAACGCAGACTGTCGACCACCAGCATATCCACAATGTCCAACACACAACAAAGATGACTCTACATGCAAATAATCAGGAAAATGTGACTATATATGGGGGTGGAGGGAGAAACAGTTAATAGGGATTCCCCCTGAAAAGACCCAGATTATGGCCCTGAAAAATGAATAGATGGGAAGTGTCAACAAAAAAAATGGAGCCTATGAAAGAGAATCAAATGGAACTTCTAGGATTAAAGAGCTTGATTCTGCAATGTAGCATTCACCGGGTGGAGTTAACAGCAGACTGAAAGTGGCTGGAGAGAGAGCCAGTGAACAGGAAGACGGAGCAACCGGAAGTCTGCTGTCTAAAGGACAGAAAACGTCTTGGAAGTCAAATGAACAGAGCCTGCACGACCAGTGGGGAAATACCAAGAGCTCTAACGCATGTTTCTCTATGAGAGAGAATGGGCCAGAAACAGGAGATGAAGAACTCAGAAGCAGAAATTCCCCGGATTTTGTGAAGAACATAAAACTGACAGATTCAAGAATCTCAGCAAACTCCAAGTAGAAGAAACACAAAGAAAACGACTTGTCAGCACAAATATCATCAAACCGGTGAAACCCACAGAGGAAGAGGAACGCTTCCGAGCAGACTGCCCACCAGGGAGCAACACGGATGATGTCCGGTTCCTCCTCAGAAGCAGCGGGGACACAAAGTGTGGAATGAAAGACTTTGCCAACCCAGAATTCTGTACCCAGTGACTTTACCCTTCAAAGCTGATCTTGAGGAAAGGTATTACAGACTGAGGGATTCCATCACCTGTGCCACAGGAGACAGGTAAGAAGGTTCTTCGGGAAGAAGGAATTGATTCTAGAAAATTCCCATCTGAACGAAGCAGAAGGAGCACGGGGCAGAGCAAATATGTAGGCGGCCATAAAGGGCATATGTTTTTTCTTCTTACATTTCTGAAAAGACACCATCTGCCTCCGGAGCTGATGCACTAAGAAAGCTACAAGCACCCTCCCCGGGTGCACCTGCCAGCACGCACGGCCCCAGTGAACCAACTAGCCATGGACGGCGCACCAGTGACCACGGCCGTCCCTGATATTGGTCATTGCACTGTGACTTTATGAGAGCCTGTCCTCGTTCTTAAGAGATGCATACTGACGTATTGAGGGCAAAGGGCCGGCCATGTGGCTCCAACTTATCCTCAAATAGTTCTGAAAAATAGGGCATACCCGTGTGTGTGCGTGTGTGTATGCGTGCATGTGGTGGGGCGGGGAGAGAAAGCACAACGGTGTGTGGGAGCACCTTGCCTGTTCATGCAGTTTCTCTAACTATAAACTTAAAAGATTTTTGGGCCGGCCGAGTGGCGCATTGGTTAAGCGCTGGTTTTGGGATGCCGGCGGCCCCGGTTCGGATCCCACATGAGGGCCAGTGACACTGCCCTCTACGGCTAACAACGGCTCCACCTGGAGCTGGGCTGTGCGAGCCCCGGTGATGGTGTGGGCTGCGGCTCCTGCTGCGGTGGGCTGCCATAGGCTACAGCAAGTGGCCCGCAGCCAGCGTGAGCGGCTGGCAGCCAAGTGTGAGCTGCCAATAGCCGCGATGAGCGACATTCAGAGGCCAGCGACCGATCTGCCTCATCCGGGAAGAGCGCAATGACGATACCAACAGTGAGGCGACATCCTCTGCAACTAAACTGAAGAACAAGAAGACAGCAACTTGTCTGTTCCCCTTCCCCGATTCCCCAACGCTGTTCCCCTCCGCCAATTCCCCAATAAAATCTTTAAAAAAAAAAAAAAAAAAAAACTTAAAAGATTTTTAATGTGATCGTTTCAATCAAAGCTAACAATGAAGTCATTGTTTAATGTGTTTCTCCACTAGGGAGTGAGCCCTGGGAAGCAGGGACCGAGCCTAGTGTGGTTTGTCTGTCTGTCAGAGGGCCTGCATTTGTTGGAGGAATGAGCTCAGTGCTGAGGAAGTTACCTGACCTTCCAGACGGACGCGGGGAGCCTGGAGGTCTGGTCCCGGCTCAGCTGCCCAGCGTCCGAGAGACCCTGGGCCTCTCGCTGTGCCCTCCCCCAACTCCTCTATCTCCATCGGCCTCTGTCTGTCTCTTTGTCTCTGTCTCTGTCTGCCTCTTCTCTGTCTCTCCCTGTCTCTCTCTGTCGGTAAGACACGCTGCCCTCTTGGGGACAGACAAATGACAGGCAGCAGTTGTCATGCAACTTTTTGGAAGACTATCAAAGCATAAGCGAGCCATCAGCAGACTTCTGGCCCCAAAGCTCTAAGTGAGGATAGCTGTAATCCTTAGGACAACAGATGATCTCAGGGCTGAGCCAGGATGTCACTGCTCCAGGGAGGTGTATAAGCTGCCCCCAGCGTGTCCCCAGTACTGGGCAGGGGGGCTAATCATTGCCAAGTGCTGCTGACTGGCCTGCGTGCCTGGTGTCTCCAGGTCGGCCGGGAGCCTTCTGGGGGCAGAGACACCACCACCCGTGTCCCTCACAGCCTCCTCCTACATCCCAGGGACAGTGTCAGGGCTCAGTGAACACTCCGGGCCACCGGGGGCTGAGTGACCAGTGCCAGAAGAACCCAGAGTGGCAGCCCCTGACTTCCTGGGCTGCACATGTTTTCACTCACGACCCACCTTTTTCTCACGCCTCACTGGAGAGGAGGGTGTCCTGAGAGCCCTAAGATTTTGCTGTGCGCCACCAAGTGCCCTGTAGTATTGCCTGGCAATCCTGTCTGCAGGGCATTGGTGCCTTCTCTCGGCACCGCCCCGGGGACAACTTGGGGCCGGGCCGAGGAGCACAGAAAGGCTCTGCCACAGGCTGAGTTCTGATAGGGGGCCTGCAGGGACGGGGGTGGGGGTCAGGTCTGTCCAGCCCTTCCTGCGCCACGCAGCCCTGCAGAGCCCCCTGGGGCTGACCTGCTGTGCCCAAGGGCAAGTGCCCACCTCTCCCAACTTCCCTCTCCCCGTCCACGAAAGACGCTCGCCATGGGCGGTGGGAGTCAGAGGGGAGGACTGCAGTGTCATTAGCGCCGCCGCTGGTCATCTAGTGTGGGCGGGGCAGGACATCTGTGATCTTCTCAGCAAACCGGTCATGACACCAGCACACGCGAGGAGGGAAGGATGAGTCCCTCCAGCAGGTGAGTGTCCCCGCCCTGCTGCTCTCGCCACCTGTCCGCATCACAACACCTGGCCTGGCCTGCAAGGAGCCAGGCAGAGGGGCTGCAGGCGGCCCTGAGCTCCGGCGTCACTGAGACTTAGTAAAACGTTCTCACCTGTTCCTCCTGCCAATGTCCTCACTCCTTGGAGGGAAGGGCCCTGTCCTTGACGTCCCGACTCCAGGCCATCTGGCTGTGGCTGGCTGCGGGAATGGGGGAGGAGGGCTGAGGAGCAGCTGGCCCGAGGCTGAGGATGGCTCTGGGTCTCATCCGGCTGATCTGCCCGGGACTACACAGCGTTAATTATTCCAGAGTTGGCTGGAACCCAGGGAGCTGCAGGCAGTGTGACCACCAAACACGACGTGGGGAAGATGGATGACTCAGGGAGCATCGTACTTAAATTCTGCTGGGAGAGAAGATTCCAGAATAAAGCTGGAGTCAGGCTCATTTGCGTCCCATCAGAAGGAAAGTCTCTCCAGGGACCCTCTTGTCAGAAAGAAGGGTCGGCCCGATTCCGGGATTCCTATCTGAAGAGGGGTCTGAGGGGCATATCCCCCCACCCCAACTTGGCAGTGGGCAGTGGACACGGCCAGTGACAGGCAGGTGGCTCTGGGCAGTGCAGCCCCCTGGCTGGAGACACACCTGCCCACTGGTCTCTAGTACCTGAGAATTAACCACCCGTGACCCCACTGACCTTGCACCGACCCCTCACCCCCAGAAGCCCCATACCTCCACACCTGAGCACATGGTCGTTAGCATGCATCTGGGAAGGACATGGGCCAGGTTCACGGTCACCACGCCCTGTCCCCCCCGCAGAGCAGAGAGCCAGGTACCTGCGGGATCCCTCTCTGCCCTTCCGGCTGTGGGATTGGGGTGGGGTGGGGACATCTCTCTGTATGTCACCTGCAAAGGAGATTAGTGACTCCCAGCCTGCTGGCTACTTCTCTGGGCTAAAGACTGGGAGGCAGAGAGCACTTAGCCCGTAGTGAGCACGGGGTAAACGGCAGCCATTTCTATTCACCAGGCACAAAAGTGAATTCAAGAAGTGTGGCCTTGGCAGCACAACCAAGGCGGGGCTTGGGCCGTCCCCGTGTGAAGTTAACTGCCAGAGTCCAGCTGGTCCTGACCGCCGAGCTGGGCCGGAAGGAGCTCACGGGCTGGAGGGATGGGAAGTCTCGGCGACATTTGATCACGTGCTAGAGGAAGCTGCAGAGTGACAGGTGAGCGAAGGGAGGGCCAAAGGGGCTGCGGATCGCGGAGGGCCAGGCGGCGGCAAGACTCCCCCGCAGCGGCTCAAGCAGGGTTGTGCCCAGCACAGTGGCTGGCCCCACCCCAAGCCGCCTTCCTGGTGTCCAAGGGCTCGGCCACGCTCACCGGTCCCGCTCTGGCTGCCTGCCCTGCACGGCCCGCAGCGGGGAGGGCTCGGTGGCCTTGCAGAAGGAATGCCGGCAGCGCACCTGTAGGCCTCCTCTGTCGCTAAGTCCTTAAACACGTGCTGGTGAAGGCCCTCTCTGCGCTGGGCAGGGGACAGCCAGGGGCAAGGCAGACACAGCCATCCTTATGACCCGACTGACCGCTGGGCCCAGTGCTCTAGGGGACACCAGCCATGACGCAGGAGGTCTGAGTGGCGCTGAAAGCTGACGGCCAATAGTGGGTCTCCCTTAACTCCATTAGCCCCACGCCAGGCCTGACAGGGAGCAGGGTGGGCAAGGATGACTCCCACGGGGCTGGCAGGACCTGCACCCAGGCGCTCCTGCTGACGGCAGGGGCAGGCGTGACCAGGCCCAGGGCCCCGGGGGGCACCAGCTGGGCTCGGGAGTTCTGTTCAGGATGTGGACCCTGGTGGCACACGTCAGCATTGTCCAGTGTTTAGGGAGGCACCCGAGCTGGGTCCTAGTGGGTTAATGACTCGATTACAGGGAACACCCTGATAAGCCAATGCCATTTCTCAAGGCTGAGGCTGAGAGTTTTCCTTTAATCTTAATTAGTTCTCTGGTTGAAAGGCACAGTGAGTGACATCCCTTGGGAGCAGCGAGGACCCTGTGATAGGCGCTGTGTTCTCAGAATCAGTCGCTCCTTCCACAGGCTCCGTCCCCATTGGCCATGTTCCTGCCAGGAGAGAGAGGACAGGTGGGCCGGGGCCCCAAGGAGAGGTGAGGCCTGGGCTCCGGGCGTCCCACCCCCACCCCTGGGCCCAGATGGGCAGTGTGCCCTCTCAGCTCCTCCACGGGGCAGCCTCTCCCCTGGGCCTCAGTTCATCACCCGGAAAATGGGCTCCTTTGGGTTCCAGATTCCAAGAACTGTCAGAGGTGACCCAAGCAGAGCCTGCCTCTCCTGGCCTTGCAGCTTCTGAAGGCTGTGTGGTCTGACAGAGGCCAGGACTCTGACCGCCCAGCGCCTCCTGGCCAGCCCCTCTCAGCTGGAGCTGCGTGGCCTGGACGCAAACCCTGGGCACTGAATTATACTTTCTAAGAGCCGAATCAGACATTCATGATCTAGTTCCCAAACATTCAAAATTGTACATGGAGGGACCCAGGCACCCAGCAGCTCTCGCAGGAAATTATCTTAGAACTAAACCAGCTAAGCAAGCAAAGACCTCCCAGCAGGGACGGTCGCTGCTGCGCTGTGTATGGGAGGAAAATGGGAAACAGCTAGCAGCCCTTCGACAGAGTGGGCGGCATTGATCTCGAATGTCCGGCTGTGCTGGGGACTCCCAGCGGAGGGCCAGCAGAAGTGGGGACGCAGCGGAGGCTGGCAAACGCCGTGCTCCACAGAGCTCTTGCTCCTGAAGCCCGGGACCCGTGCTTTCTGATCGGGAAACGGAGGCTCAGGGGCTCCCTGCCCCACCCCGGGTCACACCCAGCCAGATTCTTAGCAGTGGCTCAGCGTAAGCAAGAAAGTGACCACAAGGTACATTTGTGCATGTGGACGGGTGTCCGCAGAAGTCTAAGTGGAAAACAGCCGTTCGCCCGAGGGTAAGCACAGACCCGCCCAACTGGTGCAGCTTGGCACGTCTTTCTGCACAGAAACGGGATGGGAGCTGGAAGGGGCGACGGCTCCTTCCTCAGACTTTCCGGGTTTTCTGAACTTTTTTTTGCAATAACTATGGATCAGTTTTATAACCAGAAGAAAACAATACAGCTATTTTAAGGCTGGCAATTGGCACCTCGGAGAAGGGGAGTGTGGCAGGCTGACATGAGTCACCAGACTTAGCTCCTGCCCCAAGGACCCAGCCTAACCGGACAGGCCAAGGACCACCACCCCTGCCAGGATGGATCAAGCCCTCACCAGGGGCAAGGACCGAGGGTCCTCAGGGGAGGGGCCCAGGACAGAGGGGTATGGGGGCAGGGAGGAGGTGCTGGTGCCTGACGGCAATGAGACAGCTTTGTCACCAACATATGGGACATCCTTCTGCTCTGCCTGTCTGCTCTCTGCCAACAAAGAGAAATCAGCAGCCCACTCTTTAAAACACACTCACAAATGCAACACCTCTACTGGGGAGGGGTGGGGTGGGTGGAGAGTAAAAACACAGTGTCCCTTTTTGGAACAGCAACATGGGGAAGGCATGCAGACTGGCCTCTAGGGGAGGATTCTGCCCAGCCGAGCAATTGTCCTTCAGTTCCAGGCAGCGGCCTCATTGAGCAATGGGGTCTGCGGCCATGGAGAGGGTCTGCATAAGGCCTCCACACGCCCCCGGAACTCGGCCCAGCAAGGGCTGGGGGCAGCCTCTGGACACAGGAAATAAAGTCCTGAATTAACCAGTTTGGATCAGGTGCTGGGGTCTGATGAGAGCTTTCTTCCTGTTTCGCAAACGCCCATCTCTGCTTCTGAGAAGGGCACACATCCCAACACCCACCCTCCCTCCATCCCTCAGTACAAGATCTCAACCAACAATGAAATGAGAAACACTTTTGACCTCATGTTTGCTTGATGGATGGACAGGGCATGGACAATGACGCAGGCGCCGCCAATGAAGGCCCCAGACTGGCAGGTGAGGGTAGGAAATTAAACCAGCCTCCTTAGGTCATCCATCATCAGACCCTCATTCCCTGCCCCCTGCCCGGGTCAGCCGTCTCTCCCAGAGCAACCTATCAGCCCAGGTGGGCGGCATCATCACAAAACAGCATCTCTCCAGGAAACCAGAACCAAGCAGAAGCCCAAAGCCCAGTGCTTGCTCACTCACTCAGAAATGCCCTTAGACGCTGTCCTAAACGAGGATTTAATTGAAGTGTAATAGGCATTTAACATGCTTAAAAGACAGAGCTCTCTTAGAACTAAGCATCGTTTAAATAATCACTTTGCTTTCTCCATATGGCCCCACCCCACCAACAGGCACCGACCCAGGCTCTGACAATTTTTCAATTATCTGCTCATTTATGATAAATGGAAGAGGCAGAAACAGATCCTGTGCTCACCAGATCCCGTTTTACAGCCCGCCTTCCGGGGCCTGAGGTTGAGGTGGAAGACCAGCCCCAGCTGGGGTCATGTGACCAGTTCTGGCCAATGAGATGGGAGCAGCCTTTCCAGGTGGAGGTGGCTCCTACTGGTTGTGGGAAGGCCGATGGCTGGGCTACAGCATGGAAGACAGTCACCCTGGAGAGGGCCTGGCCCAGAGCCGTCTGGGTGTGGGAAACGAGCCTGCATGTGACACCCCCGAGGCCAGTACAGGGTAACACAGCTCAGGAGAATGTCCTCCAGAGGTCCCCACTGCGTGCTGGGCTGGCGCCGGGGCAGAGAAGATGGGTCTTGCCTTGTCTGGCTGTAGTGGAGGAGAAACCTCAAACCTTCCGGCTTTTCCACTTTGGAAACAGGGCTCTTGATTCCAAGGAAGCAAGGCCACCCCCAGGGAACCAGCAGCAGAACCCCAACTGTCACCTGCTTCGTCCAGGAGCCCAGGCTCCCAACAGCCCCAGGGTTTAAGGCAGGCTAGGGGAGTTCTTGGTGGGTGTGGTGACTCAGATGGAGCCACTGGGGACAGGGGACCAGCTGGGGTCAGAGGCCAAAAGCCCCTCCCAGCTTCCCCTTTCTGGCTGTTTTCCCTCCAGTCTCCTCCTGCAGGCACCCACTGAGGTTGGGACCTTGTCCCCATCACAAGTGTCCATCGTCTAAGGAATAATAGATGCTGTGGTGGGTGGGGAGGGGCAGGTGGGGTTTCTCTGACTCGGAAACACGCCAGGGTTTGTCAAGGGTGACAAATCTTTCAACAAGCATTGATGGGCAGCCTGCTGTGTGCACAGGGCTCAGTGCCCTTGAACTCTGAAATTGTTCTGAAGCCAGGCTGAAGGAGAGTACCAGACCTTTTATTTGGGAGGGAGGGTGAGGGGGCGGGATCTGAGTTTAGGCTCTACTATTCATACCTTCTCATCTTCTCAGGGTTCCAAAAGCCTGGGCCCGCTGGTTGGGCCTACTCCCACCCTCACGACGCTCAGGCTCTGGGCACCGTATTTCCAGAAGCAGGGCCTACGCCAGCTCCCGGGCACCTCTGGAGACAGGTCTCTCGCCTCCTCCAGGAGCAGCCCGGCCACTTTGGGCCACCTGGAGCGCTCAGTGGTCCGTCCCGCCAGGACATGGAAACCCGGGGCATCAGGAGGGCGGTGGGTGCCCTGATGGGGTGCGGAGTCCACGAGGGGCTTGTCCGGGCAGCAGTCAGGAAGCAGGGCAGCGACCTGGCCTTGAGGACAGTCCCGGTATGTCCTTCCCAGGCCCAGGGTGACTCCTCATCTCTCTTCTTGGAGAAACATGTGTCAGGGACTCAGCACCCCACTCTCTCCATGCAGAGTCCAGGCCTGGGGACGCCATCAGCCCTCCCTCCCCCCAGAGCCCTACAAGGGCCCCTGGGAGGCACCGCTTCCCTCTTGAGACATCAGTCCCCACCCATCCTCCCCAAACGCCAGAGCCACACAACAGAGGTCGGTCAGGGCTCGCTGTGTCTTCCAGGACCCATCGCTGGGGGGGTTCCCTTCTGAAATGTGTTTCTTCCTCCCTCAGGAGCCCCACCCCCCAGACTTCCGTGCTGTTAAAGAGGCTTTATCCCTCCTCGCATGTAACATCTTTGTCAGTTTTCAATGTGAAGAATAAAAAATTACAGAGGTGTTGACAGGCTGGATAAAAATAGTCCCGTCTATTAAAAGGTGAAAACATGGTGAGAAATGCAGGGGGGCGGGAAGTGGGGGGTGCGTCTCTGCCTCTGTCCCCCCCCCCACCTCTGCTTTCTGGGAAAGCCAGCCCTCCCCAGACTCAGGTGGTCCGGTCACACACACGCCTCACCTGCCTCCAAGCCATACAGGCCGGCGGGTGGATGACCACGTCAAACCAGGAGGGTGCCAGTTTGCTCTTCAGCCAGAATGTCTTGACATGCATCAGGTTTTAAGTCAAGGAATGTGACTTCCCAAATGAATCTGCTTTCGTTAGGTACCGTCTATTGCTTTCAAAAGCAAGTAACCCCAGTTCCAAATACGTGCCACACACCTGGACCAACCCTGCAATCTGAGCATCGGTGGTCCATTCTCTTAGTGGAGAAACTGTCATCTCTCACGCCAAGGTCCACGCCAGCCAAGCCGTCCTGAAGTGAGTCCAGGACTGCAGTGCCAGCATGGGGAGGGGGCCGCCCCACACAGGCCCGAACTGCAGGAGCCGCAGACAACACCGGACTGGCCAGCGGCCTGAGCAGCGGCAAGGCTGCGGTGGCGGAGGGGAAAGCTGAGCCCAGCCTGCTTTCCCCACAGGCCCTGACCACTGTAGTCAGAGGTGGACCCTGGGCTTCGGGGGCTGGTCCCACCTTTATTGGCCGTTCTCAATCATCATAGTGAGTGCGTTTTGAACCGTCAGGGGCCCTGGGCTGAAGTTCTTCCCGTGTGCTGCCGTCACAGCACGTGAGGCTGGGGGCCAGGGCCTGGCCGGCTGCGGGAGGTCGCTGTGTTTGCTGAAAGAGCACTGGGCCCTCCGCACAGTCGCTCTGACCAGGGGTGCTCAAGCTCTGGGGGTCACAGGTGGACATGAGGGAGGCTGGGCACACACTGTTCCAGAGACCCGCACGGTTTTCGCTGCGTGCACGCCCGTCACCCCTGTCATCTGCCCTCCAGTCCCGGTTCTGCCCCTGGCCCCCCCCAGCTCTCCCCAGGGCCGCAGCCCTCCTTCCCGCTGGGACGGGGACGCTGGGAGAGGGGATCAGGCTGGAAGGAGCCTGCACCCCATACCTGCAATGTGCACTTGAGCTCCACTTAGCTGCCAGCTGTTTAAAAATGGAAGGAAGAGATTAAAAAATGAGCGATCGAAATGGCTTTGAGTAAAAGCAACAGCGGCCCAAACGCGCCAACCAATTCAATTTCCTCCAGCGGCTCCGAAGGGAGCAGGCTTGCGAGGGGAGCCTCTCCGCGAAGGCGGGAGGAGCTGCAGCGCTGGGAGCAGGCCGCCCATCTCCCCCAGCCGGCTTCCGGAAGTCCCGACTGCATCCAGCATGCACCCCAGTGCGGCTCCGGGCAGCGTCTGGGCGTCTGCTCGGGGTCCCCGGAGAGCAACATGTACGAGAGGGAAACGCACAGCGTGGCAGCCCAGGACGACGCTCACTGCCGGGGGTCCTGGGCCGATCATCATCAGCAAGCTAGGGAGAGCCCTGGAGCCCTGGCCGCCGCCCTCAGCGCCCGCACCCCTTCCGACTGCCTTGCACAGCCACCCTATTAGTTATCTGTTGCTGCCATGAGTGAGACATGCGACCCCCAGATCTTAGCCACAGACAACAAAAACACTTACTATCTCCATTTCTGTGGGTCAGGGACTGGGGCTGGTCTACTGGGTGGTCCCGGCTCAGGGTCTCTCCGGACGTGGCAGTGAAGCCGGCAGCCGGGCTGCCTCATCTGAAGGCCTGAGTGGGGCTAGAGAAGCCATTCCCCACCTGCTCCCGTGGCTGAAGGCGGAGGCCCTATTCTTCACCCCGCGGGCCTCTCGATGGGCTGCTATGACAACGTGGCACTGGCCTGCCCCAGCAAGTGACATCTGAGAGACAGATGGCACTCCAGACAGAAGCCGCAGCGCTAATCTCGGGAGTCAGGCAACACCCCTCTGCAGAACACTGTGGGTCACTCAGACCAACCCTGGTACAGGCTGGGCAGGGACCACCCGAGGGGTGACACCAGGAGGCGAGGTCACTGGAGGCTGGTTTCTACATGGTCTCCCCATTTTACAGATGAGCAAACTGAGGCTCAGGCCATGTAGGTTGCTGGCCTGAGCTCATGCAGCCAGCAAGGCAGGGGCAGGATGGGGTCCTTGGACTCTCATGGGTCATAGGGGTGAGTTCTAGCCCTGAAGCTACTGCTCACTGGGACGTGTGACCTTGAGTCACTCAGTGACCTGGGCTTCAGTTTCTCCATCTCTTCAAAAGAGACAGTAATCCCTGTGCTATCAGGCCCCACTGTCCTCAAGGTGACATGGGCAGGGGACAGGAAGTTTGGGGACACAGCTGAACAAATCCCCTATCTGAGGAGGCCGAGGGGCCAGGCTGGGATGGAGGACTCAGCCTGGGAGCCAGCACTCTCCCCTCCACAGGCCTGCATGGCAGGCAGGGAGGTGGAGGAGGTCAGCCCACTGGTCAGGGTGGGACTTGAGGGCAGGCCATGTGGCCCTCGTGTCCCCAAAGCCTCACGACGGGACCCACCCTCGTGGATGGGGGTGTGACAATAACAATAACAAGGGTGGTGGTGAGGCCTGTTTTGGGCAAGCTGGGCTCTATCTCCTCGACCCTCACTGCCACCACCTAAGGCAGATGTCATTGTCATTACCCCACTGAGGTCAGCGAACACCAAAGACAAGTGACTCCCCGAAGTGGGAGAGTGGAGGTGAACCTGGCCCCAAGCCCCCCCACCTCTTAGCCGCTGCTCCCAGCACTCTCCACTCAGAGGGTGCAGCCACCTACCTGATGTCCCCAGGAGCCCATGAGGAGTGCGTATAAGTCAGGCAGGCAGCTGCTGCAACAAACATCCCGTCTCAGAGGCTCAGGACCAAGCTCATTCTCACACCGCCAGTGTGGGTGGTCCAGGCAGCAGCTCAGACGGGGCCGCTTCCCTGCGACTGATCTGTCCTGATCCCTCGGACACCCTCAACCCAGCCCTGACGGGACAGAGAGCTGATGGCTGGCCAGCTGCAGGGTACCTGTGAACTGGGTCACGTCAGCCCTCATCCCATTGGTCAGAAAACGGACACGTGGCCCCTCCTGACCACAAGGAGTGAGTGTGGTCCGACTGTGAGTCCAGAAAGAAAAGAAAACACGGTTTGAAGGACTCGGCAGCCTGTAGCACCCGGGGTTTGAGTCCCCACTATGCGCTGGCTCTCTCAGGGTCCGCGTCCCAGTGACCAGCGGCACCAGGGCCAGAACTGGCCCCCACAACTCACAAGGCTCAAAGGACTTCAGGCGGGCGGTGGTACACATGGCAGGAACTTGCCGGATCAGCTTGGAGTTGAATTTCTCCAAGAGATAAGGCCCAGGTTCCAAACTGACGCTGTGGTCTTGTTGGGGAAACTGAGGCAGCTGACACCACCTGGTCCACAGTACCTGCTTTCCCCCAAGCTCTCCACCCAGATGTTTACACGTGAGAGTTCAACTGATCCAACACCAGGGAGATCGACATTGTTCCCTCCACTTTACAAGAGAAAACTGAGGCCCACCAGCCTAGTCACAATAAGGAGCCAGGGAGAACTTTTAAGCCACAAGTCAGATCACTTCCCAGCTTAACTCAAAACCCACCAACGGCTCTGGTCTCACTCAGGGTCCTGCCCTTGAGGCCCCGAGAGCTGCTCCCTCTGGCTCCTTGAACTTCTCGCCCACTCCTCACTCTCCCCTGCCCCCCACCATGTTCCTGACCTCTTTGCTGCTCCCCAGCATGTCAGGCTGAGTCTCACCACAGGACCTTTGCACGTGCTGCTCCCTCTGACAATGTTCTCTCAGAGAGCTGCATGGCCCCTCCCTCACCTCCACAAGCCTCGGCTCAAATCCCCCAGCCTGTGAGATCTGCCCTGACCCCCTATTTAAAATTAGGTGACCCCCTATTTAAAATTAGGTCCCCCAACCCCCAGCACTCCCACCTCCCTTTGCACCCAACACAACATGCTCTGTATGTATAGCGTATGTTAGGTACTGCTTTTCATTAGCGCCCCATCTCTCTTTGAGCATGAACTCCACAGTGGGGGGAACTTTGCCTGCCCTGGTGACCACGCTCCCCAGGACCTGGCACAGATGGCGTGCCTGTCGACGGGTCAACATCACCACCCCTGAGAAGCTCACCTGGATGGACCACCTGGACAGGAGCTCGCCTGGCGGCTCCCCACACCACAGTGGGGAGGGCGGGCCTCCCCACACCACAGTGGAGAGGGTGGACCTCCCGCCCCGCCAGCCTGTTTCGCCCTTTGCCACCCACTCTGCACCGCGAAGGCCGAGCTGCTCTCTGGGCTCGCCCGCCCGAGACAGGTCCTGTCTAGCGCCCCGGACCTCAAATCCTGGCCAACGTCCTTGGGAGACTGGCCTGCTGCTGGAATTCTCCTTCTAAACAGCTCCATGTTGACAGCCCGTTCCTGAAGCGACTTGTGGGAGGCTTCACCCCCCAAGCCTTTCTCCTTAAAAAAGCGGCTCTGCTGAATGGCCAGGCTGGGCTGTCACATGGCTCTCTGGTCCTGCAGGCAGCTCAGCATGTCACCAATCTTGTTCAAATGAATATATCTGCAACTGAGAAGGGGTGCAGGTGGGCTGGGCTGGGCCCATGGGACCTGAGAGCCAGCTGGAGATAGCGAGCCCACCTCAGACTCCGAGGGGGTCAGGACAGCCAGACCCCCACCCTTTCCACAGTGACCCCCACAAGCGCTCAGTCCTGCTGGACATGAACATGGAGATGTGGAGAGAATGCCCTTCCTTGGCCCCATAAATGGCACCTCCACAGTGAGCTGCACTTAGACACACTGCTGTCACCTGGGACAAATAAGCATCGTCCTCCTGCTTCAAGGACACTGGGATTCGGGCAAATGCAGACCCCAGGTGGAGGTGGCACCTTCCTCGATCCATGACATGGACACTGCGCAGCTCTCTGGGGCCCAGCAGTCACACCTGCTCAGGACTGCTCACCTGCGGGATGTCGGAGGACCCAGTGGCCTGTGCCACACAGCCCCTTCCAGTGGGGAGGTCATCTCAGGGCAGCAGACAGAAGTAGGGGACGGTCAAGGTCCCGTGAGCTGCTGCTCTCACAGAGCTCCCCCCAGACCTGCGGAAAAAGGATGGTACTCTACTCGGGGACACGGAGCCCCCCACCGAGGGGGCAGGGGTGCAAGCAGGGCAGAGGGACATGGCCAGTGCCAGCTGCAGCTCCCCACTCTCTTTGTCATCAGTGTCTCCAGCGGAGAAGCTCAGTGCCCGGCCAGGCAATGTTCGGGGTGCCAGGGCGCCAGCCTGTGGAGCCACCTCCGTCCGCCTGATCCCTCTGCCTCCTGGCTCAGCCCAGCTGAGTGCGGCCTGTCACATCAGAATGTCTTCATTTTGCTTCCGATGATGACTTCATTGATGTGTTCTCACCCAGACAGCCCAGGAGTGGAATCTAAAATCAGACTCCGCCTGGGTTCCTCTGCCTGTGGTGTGATTGGGAGGGATTTTTATCCCATAATCGGGAACATCCCAGTGACGTATCCTGAGGAGAGAACATCGGGTCAAGGCCGGGGTGCTGGCACCAGGCAAGTACCTTCTCCTCTGTGACCTCGCTTGCTTCCCTGTAAGTTGATGGTAATGTTTATCTCCAAGGGCAGCAGGGCAGTCTGGTGAGATGACCCTGGGGCCCAACACAGCCCTGGGTTCGGTAAACTCAGGGCGTCCCCGAGCGCCCTACAGTGAAGGAGTATCGGGGAGCCTCCTCTCAGACACTCAGCTAGTTTGCAGAGACCCTAAGAAGCTCTCCTCTCCTGCTGGACTTTGAGGAACCCTGTGTTTCCCAAGTCCTTGTGACCAGTCACCTGTAGGCATGACCTTGTATCGGTGGGGCTGGGCCAGGTAATATCACAGTAGCAAACAGCCCCCAAATCCCTGTGGCTTTACAAGTAAAGGCTTATCCCTGGGACATGCTCGTGCAGCTTGGGTGGCATAGGAGCTCTGCCTGCTAGACCCCAGGGGCTCCCTCCCTGCTCACTCTCCTCAGCTGTCATAGATGAGAGCCAGGATCAAGGCTCTCGCTTTTCAGGAGACCTTCCAAAAGTGACTGTTTCCCCTGCCGGCGTCTCATTGGCCAGAGCAAGGCGCATGGCCAAGCCCACCCGAAGGCCGTGGGCGGGGCTCACCTGTGCCCAGAGAGGGAGATGGCCAGCTCCACGAGGCAACTTTGGGAAATGCTGCCTTTGTTTCTTAATGACCCCAAAGGGGAGAAATGTCCTCCTCCAGGATTTAAACCCAGCATGTCAGGGGACTAATCACCCAACGTGAAAATACATGGCGCTGCTTTTCTGTTTTGTCTCAGACACAGATTTCTCTGTGTCACGATTTGGAGTCTCATATTTACTCCTATGGAAACTGTTCCCAGCCAAGTGTGATATTTGTGCTGAGTCATTGTTTCAGTTCACCCCGACGTCCTACAAGACAGAACACGGTAAACTGATATTGTGGACAATGAGTTTCACTCATATGTTTCCTGGAGGCCATTTTTACATTAGTAACTAAAATGAAATAGAAACAAGTGCAACACAGGTGCGTCCTCTCTCCCGGGGGACAGGGAGGTTGCTCCCTTCAAGTGTGCAGTCTGGGGAGGCCAGGCAGGGCGCGGGGCCCACAGCCACCTCCCAGGCCCCTGTCCCTCTGTGGTCCTGTGAGCCCGGCAGGGGAACCCCCGAGGTTCCTCTGATTCACCTGGTGACCTCGTGCTGCCTCGGCTTCCCGTCTGTGAAGTGGGGATGGCGGTGTTTGTCCGTGGGCCCCTCCCACTCTCTCCGCTTGTCGAGACCCTTCTCGCCCTCGGCATGCACCCTGTGAAGACACCCTCCCTGCCTGTCCTTGCTCGTCCTTTTAGACTCAGATCAGGCGCTCATCCTGGGACGTGGAGGCAGGGCCGGGGCCCTGGTTACAGACATCTCGTCGCCAAGGCCACCTGGGCCGGCTGTGCCCTGAGAGGTATGACTGCCCCTCCCTGGGTAAGTGTGTGGGTCACAGACCCCGATCCCTGGAGCTAGGTAGGTCCCTTTCCGCTTCCTTCAGAGCTCCTGCCCGGGGCCCATAGCCCGCTCCCCACCACCTCCCCAGGATGAAGCTGGCATCTAGTTCATGTCTGCACCCCTCTGAGCACCCCCCTGCCCCTGGCATGCCAGAGACAGGAAACACATAAGTGCTGGTTGGGTCACCAGGCGGCCCTGCAGCCACACTCCTACCCAGGGTACGCCCCTTGGCACAGAAACCCCTGGATTCCCAGACATCCTGGTCCACATGCCACCAAGGAAGTCTTCCCACCTGATGAAAGGAACTCGGAGGCCTGGCAACGCTGGTGGGAGCAAAACAGGGCTGGAGGCAGGCGCTGCAGTCCATAACTCAAGGGCCACTAAATTAATTACCACGGCAGAAGTATGGAGGGCACAGCCCGTCCCCTGGAAACCACCTCCAGTGCAACCAGCACTTGGATTTGAGAAAATATTAAATGTGTTAGGAGGAGAATGGAAAAAGCCAGACAAGGCGCTGTTCAGCCTGGCTGGGGATCATGTCAGGGGACAGCAGACAATCTGCCTGGCTTCGTCGGGCCCAAGATTAATGACAGGAAGGTCTGGAGAGGGGCGGTCTCCAATCGCCGGCCTGCTGTCAAAGCCGGTAAAATACGACCTTCTGTAATCTGTGTACTTGCCATGTAAATCAGTGTCCTGAAAGGGCTTTTACATGTGTCTTGGCTTCCGTGCAGAAAATCAAGAGCGCCCGACAGAAAGAGGCATTTATCGTCCCAAGGAGTGGATTTTCTGGGCAGCCCAGAGTCGCCACCGCGGTCTCCAAGGCCAAACACGGCTGTCTTCCGGTTAACTGGGCTGAGCCCTGGGACATAGGAATCAGTACGGACGGCTGGCCTTGCAAGGCACAGCTGCTAGGCACGAAGGGCTGTCTCCCCCACCCCAGCCCAGAACTGTGGATTTTTTTCCCCCGGTGGTAAAAGGAACTGGGGGTCAGTGGAATTACCCCTGAGAGTAATCTCCTGCATGTCTGCAGGAGAGCTCAGCTTCTTAACTCCATCTTCGGGCAGGTTCTGTAGACAAGACCAACAAGGCTGATTGCTGAGGGCCGGGTGGGTGTGGGCATAGATGAGTCATCACAAAGCTTCCAATAGTCCAGTCTTGAACTACAAAGAGATTTCATAATCAGCCTCCCTAAAAGACTACACTTCCCTGGCTGGCTTCCCAGGAAGGTTGGCAGAGTCCAGCATAAAAATGGAGGAGGTCCGAGATTGCCATCCCTGACACATGGGCCAGCACTCCTTGTGCCCGGGGCAGTCATCGCTAAGTGACCTACCGCCCCCTCCTGCTGAGGCCGGCGTGGAAGGCAGCATCCTTCCTCCACACAGCTCTGTGGTGGCCAGCGGAGAAGTCACACAAGCTCAAACAACAGTTGACAGTGGATCTGCTGGCAGGACATGCGCAGTTCACAGCATCCAAGGAATGCCGGGGAGCTGGGCTCAGAAAGGTCAGGAGCAGGGGCAGCCCCGGGGAGGAGCAGGGACCACCCACCCAGGCTCTCCAGGTAGGGATCCCTGCCGAGGCCATTGACCACCAGCCTTCGCTTCTATCCACTACAACCTCAGGCTCAGGGAAGGAGACTGTGGTCAGCCTAGCTTGGACCCTGTGCTCGCCCCGGCCAGGCGAGGGCAGCATCTTGACCTGCAGGCCCAGCAAGATGGACTCCAGAGGCAGGTAGCAGCTCAAGGATGCTGCCACCAGCAGAAGGAAAACGGGGGCTGAGCAGGTGGAGACAGATGGCCTCCCCTTTGGCCCATCCATGCGGCCCCTGCCTGGCCCCGGCATTAAGCAAAGCCTCTGTGCCCTCCTGGCCTTGGCCAGCGCTCAGGTAGGTGACAGCGCAGGTGAAAGGAGCCGCGTGATTGACATGCACTTCCGGCTGGAAGGGGGGCGGAGCGGAGAAAGCGACGCAGAATCCGGGGGAGCGGGCGCCTGTGCTTCGTAAGCTCAGGTCTGCAGGGAGCCCCCCATGTCTGGTTCTGACCGTTCAGTCTGGGCGTGACCCACTTCCCACGAAGCCCTGCACACCGTGGAGAGCCAGGCCAGCGCCTTTTCCTCCTGTGCTCTTCCTGGGCCCCGCCCAGCCCTGGCCCTGCGCCCCCTTCTGGTGACTGACAGCGAGCCGCTTCTCTTCCCACAATCGGGCGAGTGCTCTGTGGTTAAAGCACTCTGTCCACGCCGATAGTTACAAGGAAGATAAAAACTGAGTTTCACTCTATGGCCCCCTCCACACTAACCTCCAAAACCGAGATCTGAAATAGTTTCTGCAATTGCAAACTACATTCAACTTGGATTTTTTTTTTTTAAAGATTTTATTGGGGAATTGGGGGAGGGGAACAACGTTGGGGAATTGGGGAAGGGGAACAGGCAAGTTGCTGTCCTTTTGTTCTTCAGTCTAGCTGTGAAAGACGTCACTTCACTGGCCCATGTTGGTATTGTCATTGCGCTCGGTCACCGGCCCCTGGATGGCCGCTCACTGCGGCTCTTGGCTGCTCACGCTGGCTGCCGGCCACTCACTGTAGCCTATGGCAGCCCACTGCAGCAGGGGCTGCAGCGTACCCAGCTCCAGGTGGGGCTGTTGTTAGCTGTAGAGGGCAGTGTCACTGGCCCTCATATGTGGGATCCAAACCGGGGCCGCTGGCATCCCAAGCCAACTCTTAACCAATGTGCCATTCGGCCAGCCCTCAACTTGGAGTTTTATATGTACAACGTACTGTGCAATGTATATATATATTTACAATGTACAATTGTTCATCAATCGTAACAAATGTACCACATAACACATGGTGTTAATAAGGGGACAGGGCGGAGAGGCTGCTCTGTGTGATGCTAGAATGGCGGCCATCAGACACCTGTCCAAACCCACAGACTGGACAACACCGAGGGAACCCTAATGTCCGCTGTGGGCTCGGGGTGATAGTCCCGTGTCAGTGTAAGTCCATACGCTGTAACAAATGCCCACCCTGGTGGGGACGCTGATGCCGGAGGAGCCGTGCGTGTGGGGGCAGGAGGCACATGGCACATCTCTGTACCTTCTGCTCCATTTTGCTGTGAACTAAAACTGCTCTAAAAAAAAATAATAAAGCCTAATTTTTTAAAAAGTGGGGAGGGGGGCCAGCCGAGTGGTGCAGTGGTTAAGCACTGGCTTGGGAGGCCGGCAGCCCTGGTTCGGGTCCCACAATATGAGGGCCAGTGACACTGTCCTCAAAAAAAAAAAAAAAAAAAAAAGTGGGGAGGGACGTTCCAGCAAAGCAAACTTTTAAAAATAATTAACAGGGAAACCATGGGTAGAGCGGTGTACGGGAGCTGTACTGTCTGCTCGGTTTTTCTATAAACCTAAAACTGCTCTAAAAAAAGGATCTATTAATTAAAAGCAGGGGGAAAGGCAGCGAGAGGAGCCGTTCAGAGTCTGGGTGACTTTTTTCCCCCCGACCAGTAGCTTGCGGCACGTCTGACAGGAGCCCTGTGAAAACTGCAAATTCACTTAGTAAGCCTTAACCCTTAGCTACTCTGTTTTGCTTTGTTTTCTGCTTAATTTCAAAGTGGGAGGCGACCCTGGTCCACAGATGTAACCATGATCCTGAGCTTGGCGTCAGGCCTGCTGTGCGTTTCTTCACATTCCTGTAAATGAGTGTGTCACTAAGCAGTGTAGAGATTTGCTGTTTGTTCGAAAGCTTTACAGAAATTGCCCTGTTCTGTGTGTCTGCTTCTGTAGCATCACTCTGTCGATCATCGTCTTGGGGTTGTTCCACGTTGCTGAGGACATCTGTGTGGCATTCCAGCGTAAGAATGCGGGGGCCTTAGCCATCCATTTTTTTTTCTTGATGAACAAAACAGGTGGGGAGAGGAGACCCTCTTCCACTCCAGTCCAGGAGCTGGGACAGGCGAGGCCTCAGCCTCCAAGCTTGAGTGTATCTGCGTGCAAGTACACACACATGCAAGCGTGCACACACACACGTGCACACACATACACACATGCACACACATGCACACATGCATGCATGCATGCACACACACGCGCACATGCACGCACACATGCATGCATGCGCACACATGCTCCGAGGGGCGCCTGTGGGAGTGGACCAGGCTGGCTTTGATCAGAGGAGGTGCCTCCTGCGTCGGCCTTTGCAGCCCAACATCTTCCATATAAAAAGTGAGCCGGCGTTGCATTTCAGTCTGCAGTGTACTTACAGAATGTGGAGCCACGTTGGAGCTGGGCAGCACGCACATGTGACCCCACGGCAGCACTTGGCCACTAAGCATTAGTGTCACTGTAATCAGCTCTGCTCACAAGAGGCTGCCATTCCGCGGAGAGCCCCTTCCCACAGCCTCGCAGCCGCAGGCAGGCCTGTGGGAGGGGCAGAGCCCTATCCTCAGGACAGAGCTAGTCCAGCAGGGACACTAGCCCTAGTCGCCATAGCAACAACAGACGTGGCCCTGCCTTACAGGTGAGCTCCTTCCAGATGGGGCCAGCAGCCTGCCACCCCCGGGGGTGGGCATTACGACCTGCTCTGGCCCCAGGCCTCCTCAAGGTCAACAGCGAGGTCGGGATGGAAGCTCATTTCTGACTCAGACCCGGTGCTGATCACTGGGCTGGACCAGGGTGAGGCAGGAGAGGCCTCTGGGCTGCCCCTGAGAGTGGGCACCCCGTGGCCGTGTACACCCTGGCACTGCCTGCCCAGTCTAGTCCAGCCCTGCCCCTTAACTCAGCCATGGGAAGCAGCTTCCAGGGCCGGGCCCTGGCCATGGGGCCATGGTCTCTGACTCCCCCACTCCTGAGCGTGCCCTGCCCCTCCACCCGTCTCTCTCCACCTCCTCTGGCCCTGGAAGCACATCCTATAACTGCTCATCCAGGCCCATCCCACTGCCTGTGGGGAAAGTCAGCCCTGCTGGGGTATAAGGAGGCACAGACTAATGAAATTGGGGAGCCGGGGCCACACTCGGCCCCCGGCAGGGCCTCCCCCAGCACTTCTAGCTCCGGTGCTCCCCCCAAGCCCTTGTAGGTTTGCGCTCACTTGGGGCTGCATTTTAAATACAGCAGGGAGCACAGCAGAGCCCTCTCCACTGCCTTCCTGGTCCTGGACCCCCCAGTGGGCACAGCTAAGCCCGCTGGTCCCATTACCACTGAGGAGGGTCCATCTGCAGGCAGGATGGGGTCACGTGATGCCTGAGGCCCTGGGGCGCCAGCCAGGTGCGGGGAGTTCTCTGAGCCCCTGGGGGACAGAATCAGAGCAGCTCGGGGCTGGGCAGGGGCCTCCACCAGCCCCTAAACCCTTTCCCAAAGCCATCACCAAGTCAGAAGAGGGTCCTGCATGGTGGGAGGGATGCTGGTCTGATTTACTGGAGGCAGAGGCCCCGCCCACCCTCACATCCCTCCATGATCCCTGCCGTGGCCACCACCCTGGTCCCTACAGCACAGGGCCTGCTTGGTGGCCTTTGGAGTCGGGGAGGAGTAGAGGTGACTCTTGTCCCTTCCGTCCCCACCTGGTTCCCTTCCTTTTGCCTCATTAACCTCCCTCCCAGATGCCCCCAGCCCACCTTCACCTCCCAAATAAAGCCTTCCAAGGTCCTGCCGTTTAAGCTTTTGGGGTGGGTTTGGGGGAGTTTGGCACCTCGGTGTCAGTGACAAGACCCTGGTGATGAAAGGGACATATGCGAGCAGAAAAATCATCCCCTGGTGTTCATTTTTATGTGAAATTGCATATGCACCAGCTTAATGCACTAATGTCAGAACAAATAAATATACATGGACGTGATACCCCCTCCCCGCCGCCTCACTGAGTCCCGTGGTTTCACTCCTGGGCTCCCACCATCTTTAATCTTACTGACTCATTTTCCTGCCTTCGATGTGGCATATTAATGTTAGGTCAAAAAGTATTTCATCAGTTACTCTGAAGGTCTTATTTCATTTTTATTCAAGAATGTGTAATCCTGAGAAAAAATAATTCCATATGAGATCAACAGTGTAGTTCTGAGCTGACTTCACAGGATCACGAAATCTCAAAACCAGAAAGGGAAGCCAGGACCAGCCCTTTCATTTCACAGATGGGGAAACTGAGGCCTAGAAAGAACGAAGACCATGGACCCCTGCCCTCCCTGTCAGGGAGTCTGTGCCAAAGCCAGGCCTGGCACCTGGCTTTCCTGACACGCATCCCAGAACCCTCAAATGCCAAGTGGGCACAGAAGGGTTTTACCTTGGTCATGTCATAAGAGGGCAAGTTCCTGGGCCTGGAGGTGATTTGGCAGACCAGGCAGCCACCACTCAGACAATCATAACCACTGCCGTCCACTGGGCATCCCTAGGGCCCAGCCCCGTGCTAAGCAATACTTTACAGCATCACCCCATCAAATCCTCAGCTAATGTGCTTGTTCCTGTTCTACATGTGGGGAAACTGAGGCACAGAGCATTTTGGAAAATCACCAAGATGACACAAGTAGTGAGTGAGCTGTTAGGATTTGCCCCAAGCTCACTGGTTCCCATGCATGCTCTGTTAACGAGGACCCCGCGCTGCCCCAGGGCGGCGATGGCTCTGGGCAGCCGCAGTCCAGTTTCTAAGGCCCGCGCAGCTCTGCAAGCCCAAGCAAAACCTGAACGCGTCACTAAGGCTCTTCAGGGCGGCCATGGAGGACCAGTGTGTGAGTCATCTATTGCCCAGGATCTCAGGGCGCGGGGCCCTTGGGGAAATGCAGGTCCAGGTGTTTGATCCTGACAAATAGGACTGGGGGCCTTGTGGGTGTGAGAGCCGGCTCCGTGCCCCCGAGCGCTTACCTCCATGCACGTCTCCTTCAGATACAGGCTCTGCAGTGGAAGGGCACCGGGCAGGCACGGGTCTCGCGAAGGCAGGGAGGGGTGGGGGCCCCAGACCCACTTCCGGAGGGAGCTGTCCCTTCTGGTGGGGACAAGCTGCCCCTCAGAGGAGGCGGCCCTGCCGGGAGGGGCTGGTGTCCGGCCTGCTCAGGCCACTGGGTCCCCGACAGACGGGGTCCGCGGGCTGGCTGTGGCGCGCTGCCTTTTGGGGTATGTTCTGAACCTGGCAGAGTCTGGGTGGGGAGTCCGTGGCTGCTGGGTGCGGTGCCACCCAGAGCTAAGTATCTTCTGTGGGGGAAAGAGGGGCTTTTCAGTGACTGGTCTGAGGGGACAGGAGGAGAGGACCGGGGCCTCTGAGCATGGCCCTCCCCCCACTCCTGGTGTGGGGTTACAGGCAGATCTGGGGGCCCCAGGATCCTCAAATCCCTCTTTCCCGCCCTAAAGAATTCGCTCATCCTCCAACACAAATGCTCATCTCCCCAGGACCGGCCCCCTGAACAGCAAGCCGTTCACTCACTCTATCCACCAATACCAGGCCCTGTGCCCAGCACTATGAGGTCACCATTCGCGGCCTCTGCCCTCGTGGCACCTGCTGTCCTGTGTCTGGGCGTCAGACAATGACCACGGCCAGGCCACAGCTCCCTGCCCTCCTGTTGGAGGAGAACAGTGACTGCCACGCATCCAGCACCTTTCCTGTGCCAGGAGCCGTGCGGGTGACTCACACCTGTTGTTTCCCATCGCTCCCGGAATCCTGGCAGGTGAGTGTCTCTCCCCACTTTACAGAATTGGAAACTGAGGCTCCGAGAGGTTACACCTGACCTGCAGGTGGTAGGCAGAAAACGGCCCAACGACAGCCACGTCCTAGTGCCCAGAGAGCCTGTGGCAGACGGATGAAGGCTGCCGATCAGCTGACCTTAAGATAGGGAATGACCCGGGATTATCCAAGGGGGCCCCAGGGAATCACATGGTCCCCGAATGTGAACAGGGAGGTAGGAGAGGGTCAGAGCGGTGCGAGGCGGTAAGGACCAGACAGCATGGCTGGCAGAGACCGCCGCCAAGGACGCGGCGGCTCCAGAAAGACAAGGAAGCGGAGCATCCCGGCCCCTCTGGGGGGCCAAGCCCTGTGTCCCTTCTCTTCGGCCTCTGAGACCCATTTTGGATTCTGACCTCCAGAGCCATAAGAGCCTAAATTTGCATCCCGAGAATAAAAAAGCTACTAAACGTATGGTAAGTCGTCACAGGGGCTGCAATGAGACACTCCTCCCAGGGTAAAGCCTGGATCGAAGCCCATGTCTGTCAAAGTTCCCTATGATGCAAGGGGGCAGGGAGGGGAGGGGGGCAGGGAGGAGAGGGGGCAGGGAGGGGAGGGGGCAGGGAGGAGAGGGGGCAGGGAGGGGAGGGGGCAGGGA
This sequence comes from Aselliscus stoliczkanus, assembly GCA_033961575.1. Classification (NCBI taxonomy): domain Eukaryota; kingdom Metazoa; phylum Chordata; class Mammalia; order Chiroptera; family Hipposideridae; genus Aselliscus; species Aselliscus stoliczkanus. Next base: position 115,479,686 of record CM066728.1, on the reverse strand, counting down.
GGGGAGGGGGCAGGGAGGAGAGGGGGCAGGGAGGGGAGGGGGCAGGGAGGGGAGGGGGCAGGGAGGAGAGGGGGCAGGGAGGGAGGGGGCAGGGAGGGGAAGGGGGCAGGGAGGGGAGGGGGCAGGGAGGGAGGGGGCAGGGAGGGAGGGGGGCAGGGAGGGAGGGGGCAGAGAGGGGAGGGGGCAGGGAGGGGAGGGGCAGGGAGGGGAGGGGCAGGGAGGGGAGGGGGACAGGGAGGGGAGGGGCAGGGAGGGAGGGGGCAGGGAGGGGAGGGGGCAGGGAGGGGAGGGGGCCGGGCGGGGAGGGGGGCAGGGAGGGGCGGGGGCAGGGAGGGAGGGGGCAGGGAGGGGAGGGGCAGAGAGGGGAGGGGCAGGGAGGGGAGGGGGCAGGGAGGGAGGGGGCAGGGAGGGAGGGGGACAGGGAGGGGAGGGGGCAGGGAGGGAGGGGGCAGGGAGGGGAGGGGGCAGGGAGGGAGGGGGCAGGGAGGGAGGGGGCAGGGAGGGGAGGGGGACAGGGAGGGGAGGGGCAGGGAGGGGAGGGGGCAGGGAGGGGAGGGGGCAGGGAGGGGAGGGGGACAGGGAGGGGAGGGGGGCCGAGGTGCAGCGAGCTCAGCCCCCGGCAGAGGCCAGCACAGGCCCTGAGGCCCGGCCCCCCTCTTCTGCTGGAGCTCCCACTTAGAGCTGCACATCCTGGGCAGCGAGCGTCCCGGCCCCTTGCTTGCTCTGGGCTCAGTTTCCCCATCTGGAATGGTAGTCATGGGCCTGCAGATCTACGCAGCCTCAGCCCCCCACCTGCGGACCCAGGCCGCAGACCTCCCCAGGCACATTGCTGGGTTCCAGGACTTTGAGTGGCTGGATGTGCCACCCACCAGCATCTCCTGAAAAGCAGCCCCAGGAGGCAGGTTGAGACGGCCCAGGAGCATGCACGCCTGTCACCCCATGTCCCTCTGTGGGTGCCCCTCTCAGGAGCTACAGAACCCTATTAGAAGCTATCAGAACTGGTCCCTGGACCCCCAAAACATGAGCTATGCACAACGTTCTAACCCAATTCCCGGACCTTTATTGGTTGGGCCTCTGAAGCGGCATTTGCGGACTTAGGGGTTGGGGGCGAGGCTGCCCCAGTCAGCGGGTAGCCAAGAGGCAATTGGCGTGATAGGGTTGGCTGCCAGATAAACTGCATGACACCCTGTGACATCTGAATGTCAGAGAAGTGATGAGCAACTGTGCTAGTGTAAGTATGTCCCAGATGTTGCATGGGACATATGTACGAAAAAAAATTATTTGTAGTTCTTTCTCTAACATTCAAATTTAACTGGGAGCCCCGTTTTTGTTATTTAGGGGTGTTTTGCTGAATCTGGAAGCCACAGTAGGAAGACAGAGTGTGTAAGTGGGGGGGCGGGTGCATTTTAATGTTATGTAAACACCAAGCCTGGTTTTCCGGTGACATTTCTCAACCAACATAAAAAGCACTGACAGGGCCGGCCAAGTGACTCAGTTGGTTAAGAGTTGGCTTAGAGTGAGTGCTCTGAGCAACAGGGCCCCAGGTTCGATTCCCACGTGGGCCAGTGAATGCTGCACCCAAGCTGAACTGCCAACAGGTGGCAGGATGGCTCACCTGGTGTAACAAGGCTGCCTGTTCAATGGTGGGCTATGTCCACCCGCAACTAAGACTGAACTCCGCACCTTAAGCTGAGCTGGCGCCCAGATGGTTCAGTGGATAGGGTGTGCGCTCTTAAGAGCAAGGCTGCTGGTTCGACTCCCACATGGGATGGTGGCTACGCCCACCCGCAACTAAGATTGAACACAGCACCTTGAGCTTAGAGGCCACGAGCTGCTGACGGGAAGCCAGATGGCAACTGGCGCCCTCCACAATCAAGATTGAAGAACAACAACTTGGCTGGTCCCCTTCCCCAACTCCCCAACATTGTTCCCCTCCCCCAATGCCCTAATAAAATCTTTAAGGGGGAAAAAAAAAAAAAAAACACTGACAAACTGGACACATTTAAATCCACACATAAATGACAAGTAAGAAAATGCTGGAATGCGTGGATTGCCTTTCCAGCAACCTGTAAAGCTCCCCAGACATCCTGGGTTCGAGGGGCAGAGTGCGTTCTGAGCAGCCCGCTCTTGGCAGAACCTCAGGTTTTTGCAAAAGCACTTAACTCGGCCTCTGTCTGTTCCCCGCGACCAGCTGGGCCCTCAGTTCCCAGGCGTGTGAAGTACCCGTCACCTGTTGCCAGCTACCCACAGGAACGACTTTCTTCCTTGTAGAGCCTGGCAGAGGCCAGTACGCGCGGCACGCGGAGCCCTTGTAAACCTGGCGGTGTCTATAAAACAAATCCAGGAACCTTGCAGGCAACCCAGAAGTTTAAATCGCAATCCTATGTATAGCCGTCAGCCGGCCCAACCCACCGTGAACACTAATTACCCCACAACCATAATGAAAAGCGGACGCCAGCTGAGATCTGAAAATACCTTCTCTTTGGCAAAAAAGAAGGATCTGGAAGGAGGTTTTCAGGTTTTGATTTTTTTCTGACTCTATTTGAGACAAACTTTTGCAAACTCAAAAATGAGATCAGGCTTTCTGGCTTGTCCTCACTCCCCTCCGCCATCTCAGCTCCCCGCCCCTCCGTGCAGCCCTGTACCCTCCTTCTTTGGCCTTATAAGCCTGGCTTGGGGGTGCGATGCCACCTGTCCCCACACCCACCCCTGAATATGTCCGGCTCAGCTTGTAATTCCAGCCCTTCCTCCGAGATGATCTGGGACACGCAGACCCAGATGGCGGAACCTGCCCCAACAAGGCAGCACAGGGGGATAGAGAGCACGAGGCTTCCAGGCCAGCCGAGGGGTCTGGCCTCTAAGCACAACCAGAAGTCCCTGGAGAAAGAACATATGATGGGTGCCCAAAGGGCAGCCTTGGCCACATGTGGGCCCTCAGTGAGTCCCCTCCGCTAATTGGAGACCATGACCCTGCATCTGAAGGTCCCCATGGGAGGGGCCCGGTCACTATCGGGTTGGTTCATGTCCAGAGGGACAGTGCAGAGACTGGAGACAGCTGGCCTGGGTTCAGATCCCAGCTCTGCCCCTCACTGGCTGTGTGCCCTTGGGCCAGGACCCTAACCTCTCTGAGCTTCCACTTGGTCATCTACAAATACATACAAATAATAATCACTCCTCCTCTAGGGCTACTGTGAGGATTAAGTGACACATGCAAACAGCACCAACGGCTCAGTAAATACTGCTTTACTTATAACAATTATGTGAAGCCAATTCGTTGTGCTATGAGCTCTCCCACACCCAGAGGCAGGAAGATTTCAGAGGAGGAACGCTACTCAGTCCAAACCTACCACCAGCCTGGGGCCTGGACTCCAAGGCCGCTCCCAGCGCCGCTGAGGCGGGCCCAGAGCCAGAGCATAGGAGGCTGTGGGCGTCCAGCTGCGCGTCCAGCGCGTCCTGGGCTGGGCTCTCCCTCTGTCTGAGGAGCTCTGGGTCCTGAGCCTCACTCAACTGCCCACTGGCCAGGCACAGAGAGCCTGGGCCCTGGGGATCCAGGCAGATACTGACAGCCACGAGATGCTAATAGCTCACAGGAGGATGTGGGGGCCGCCTGGCTCTAGAGCAGGTGGAGAGAGGGCTGCCATCTAGATTACTGCAGTGGGGTCCAGCTGAGTGTCCCAGCACCCATGGCCAGGCATCCTGCAAAGGATTGGGGTGGGCTTCAAGATGCAGAATCGAGCCCCTGAGGGTCGATGGGTCCTGGCACCTGGACTGAGCCCTTCTGGGGCAAGGCTTGCCAAGGTAAGCAGGACACCGTTTAACTTCTATGCCACTGGGAGGCCAAGCCCAGTGGGGCCTTCGGGTTTCAGGGTGGCCCAGCTGAGCACTCCTATCCACCTGCAGATGCCGGGGAAGGCCAGAGGATGTTAGCGCTCCAAAACTGCGGCCAGGAGCCCCGTGACCCATCTCCCCTCCTCCAGAACAGGGAGGCACACAGGGGGCCAAAACAATCTTCAGGAACACCAGGCGCCCTCATTTTAATGGACAGGAGGCATTTCTGTAGCAATAAAGATAGATTTAATAAACCAGAGAGCGAAATCGCTTTAAAAACAACAACAACAAGGTAGTAAATATTCATTTATGCTCTCCATGAGATCATTGGTGTCATGTATCAGAAATAGATTAGAACATGCACACACACCCATGCACACCCATGCGTGCATGCACACCCATGTATGCACACAGGCACACCCATGCATGCACACACTCACACCCATACATGCACACACACATGCATGCATGCATGCACACACATATATCCACACAGGCACACCCATGCATGCATACACATACTCACACCCGTACATGCACACAGGCACACTCATGCATGCACACAGGCACACCCGTGCATGCACACACACGCCCACACACACCATCAACAGCAGCCACACTGCATCTCTCTGTTGTCTAGAGGCAGTATGGACCCTCCTTTTATGGGAGACAGGAGGGGGACCCCTGCCCTTGGAGCTGCAAAACATGATATCTAGAACCTTCCCTGATACAGCTTCCTTTCCACAAAGTCACATCGGGGTAACAGTACAAGCCACTCTGTGGTGAAGCCCAGAGCCCTGCAGTGGATGCACCGGGTGGGGAGGCCTGGGCAGCTGCTGGGTCCCGAGTTAGGCTTGTGCCAGTTCCCTCAATAACAGGAGCAGCCAACAGCTCTCCCCAGGGTTTCTGGCTCCCTGCGGCACCCACCCCAGAGCCTAAACTGCAGGAAGGGAAGGAGTCCATCTCCATCCCGCCTGCTGAGGCCCCGGGTTCGCATCGCCCAGGAGCAGGGTGTGTGTGATGAGCATTTTCATCCATTCAGCAGATCGCTCCTCACGCCTCCGCCTCCGCTGCATGAGCCAGCGGTGAACACGGTGGGAAGCGCCTGAGGCCAGACGCCAGCAGCGGACCGGGGCCAGCACATGTCACTCCCCAGGAGCCCAGGGTCTAGCCCCTGAAAGTAGCCCAGAGCAGCAGCAGGGCCTCCGAGGGTGGAGCCAGGGAAGGGCGCACTGCAGGGTGTCACCTGGAGAACAATAGGGAGCCACAGAAGGTGTTGGAGCGGAGGGACCAGGCCAGATGTGCATTTAGGAAGACTATTCCTGGGGTGCTGGGAGGAAGCAGGGCTGGGGGGCAGGAGGCTGATTGTGGGGTGAGGGCGCCAATCCAAGCACAAAAGAACAAACTGACGAAGGAGTAGGAGGACCTGCCCTGGAGAGGGCAACTCCAGGCGGGTGGCCACTTCTCTGGAAAGGAAACAGGCTTCTTATGGGAAGTGAGCCACCAGGGCATGGTGGCACTTTCCCAGGGCCAGTGGGACCAGCCACCACCCTCCCCGACTCAGTGCCTGGACAGGACCCCTCACCTGGCACCGCTGGGCCAGCTCACCTTGATGGCCCCGTCCGCCCGAGCTCTGACTCTGTCTTCAGCATCCGACAGCCCTTGTCCTTCCTACCACCCGCCCGTACACACACACACACACCCATGGGGGCCTCCCTGGAGATGTGCCCCAGGCAGGGCTCCAAGCTTTGGGACTTTCTTTCTGCTGCCCTCTGTCAACATCCTTAGGTTTCTACCCCAGCTCTGCTCTAAGAACCCGACAAAGCCAGCTGTGGCTGCTGCCTGTCCCAGATTGGGGCACCGCAGCCCTTTCCCAGGGGGTGGGTCCAGGGTGGAACCTCAGGCACCCTGCAGACCAGCCCCACACACACACACACACACGATCTGGCTTTGCTGGCCCCACAGCCGGCGCTCAGCGTGTGAACTCGATGTCATTGCCCCTTCTGAGTCCACAGCCAGGGCAGAGGGGCATTTGGGGGAGGCTCCAGGTCCCGTCTCCCCGCTCGGTGGTGCCGCCCAGCACAGGTGGCCCTGTTCTCGATGTAACAGTCCTGGTTTGGGGGGACAGTAATGTTTAACTGCCCTACAGGCAAGTGAGACAGCTGCAGGACCCCCAGGACCCACAGCTGACAGAACATCGCCCTCTGAGCCAACTCTGGGCCTGCCGCCTCCCTGTGAAGCCCCCATCGTAAGGGAGAGTGTGACCTTGACGCCCTGCCTTCTCCTCGGCCAGCTGGCCGGCGCTCTGCCCGCCGCCCACAGCCCATAGCCAGCCGCTGCTCTGCATTTGCCCCAGCCCTGGGTAGCTGCTTGATTGAAGACCCGGACGCAGCGTCCAGACCTGGGCAGCCGCTGCTGCCCGGGGCGGTCTCTCCAGCCTCCCGCACCGCCCTGCAGGCTGGCACGCGGCACTTCTGTTGTAAGACCAGCCAGCACTGCAGCTTCTCTGGAAGGCGCTGAATAAATTTCCCTTTATTAGACACAGGCTTGCCCATCACAGCCTCCTTCCCCTCATTATTCCTGCATAAGTGCGGGCATAATGGGCCTCAAGTTCTCTTTTGCATTTAGAATCCTGGTCCCTGAAAAAACCTGGGTGGGCTCCCCGCTCTTCCCCCAGCCCCAGGCTGCCCCTGTGCCTCCAGCCTGCCCCGGCTCTGCCGGGCCCTCTGTGATGAGGACAGCTCACCTGTGACGGGGCGGGGGTGGGGGGGGAGTGTCTTATGCCCTCACACTCAGCCTCGGTGCAACAGGGCAGGAACAAGCACTAAAACGCATACAGAATGGGAAGGAAACAGTAAATGGATTGTCTAGGTAGAAAATCCTAAGGAATATGCAAAAAGCTACCACATCTAATAAGTCTGTTTATCAATTTCACAGGACACAAGGAAATACAATCAATTTTCTTTCTACATACTAGCATCAAACAATCAAAAATTGACCTTTCCTTTTAAATACCACGTAAAAGAACATTAATAAAATACTTGGGAACAAATTTAACAAAACATGTTCAAGACCTGGGTACTGAAAATGACAAAATATTGCTGACAGATTAAAGACAAGCCATGGTGAGGGATTGGAAGACTCAGCACTCTTCAGGTATCAATTTCCCAAAATTGATCTATAGATTCCATTCAATCCCAATCAAAACCCTAATAGGTTTTTTCATAGAAATTGACTAGCATATTCTAAAATGTATATGGAAAAACAAAGAACCTGGAATAGTAAAAACAATTTCACGGGAAAAAAACCCAAAGCTAGTGGACTTTCACGACCCAACTTCAGGACTTATTTTAGATATAGGAATCAAGACAGACAGACACTGATGTAAAGATAGACAGATTAATGGGAGAGAAGAGAAATTCCAGGCACAGACCAAACATAAGTTTTCACAAAAAGATGCACTAACTACAATGGGGAAAGGAAAAACTTTTCAACAAATGGCATTGACACAATTGGCTATGAATATGAAGAAAGAAATTAGATCCCTACCTCACACCATTCACAAGGAAATCAAAAGAATTAAAGAGTTAAACATTATAATACACTGTAAAAGTTTTAGAAGAAAATAGAGAAGTTCATTTTTATGTTTTGTTGGAAAAGGAAAACCTGTGAAGTAAAACACAAAACCTGGAAGTCATAAGAAAATGATGGGCATATTTTATTCTTAAAACTTTTTTACATCTTCTCTTTAACCAAAGACACTATTTTCAAAATGCAAAAGGCAAGTAATAGACTGGGAGAAAATATTTGCAACCCCCTAAAATAAACTAAGGGTTACTATTTAGAACACATGAAGAGTCCTTACAAGTAAATAAGAAAATTATGACAAACCCAATAGAAAAACAAGCAAAAATCATAAACAGGCAACTCAGAGGGGTGAAATGCAATTAGCATCATTCAAAGAAATTCAGATTAAAGTAGTGAGATATTTTGTCTCTAAAGTGACAAAAAATTCAAGTAGTGACAATACTGAATGCTGACTCCACTGTGGAGTAACAACCATGCTCAGACCACAGGTGTAATTTTGTGCACACTCATAAAGTCTGTTGGGCAATTTTGCAATGTTAATAAAAACTGCAAATGAGCATACCCTTTGTGCACATTCATTTCTAGGAATTTAGACTGTAGAAAGTCATACATGGCCACAGAGATAGATGTATTTGACCTATCTTTGAATACACATCTCTGTAAACTAGAAGCTTAAGAAGGAACAAATTTATTCTCTTATAGGTTATGAAGTTCAGAAGTCTAAAATTGAGGTGCTTACAGGGCTCTTATAAGGACCCTTGGGCTTACACTCTGAGCCCACCAGATAAACCAGGATAATCTCTCCATCTTGAGATCTTTATCTTCATCACATCTGCAAAGTGCCTTGTGCCACATAAGGTAACACACGCATCAGTTCCGGGGATTGGGACGTGAACGTTTTCAGGAGAAGGAGCCATTTCTCTGTCTACCACACCAATTGTTCAAGCATGCTAATTGTAGCATTATTTGCAAAAGCAGAAAATTTAGGGACCTGAATGCCCATCCATATAGGGGTGGAATCCATAAAAAGACAAAACCTTTGCTCCAATACAATGATATACGTACTATGCAGCCATTAAGAAAAATAAGGGCCGGCCGAGTGGCTCAGTTGGTTAAGAGTTGGCTTAGAGCGCGAGCTCTGAGCAACAGGGCCACAGGTTCAATTCCCACATGGGCCAGTGACGCTGCTCCCCAGCAAGGCTGTCAGGTGGCAGGATGGCTCAGCTGGTGTAACAACAAGATTGCCTGTTTACTGCTGGGCTACGCCCGCCTGCAACTAAAAAAAAGATTAAACTCGGCACCTTGAGCTGAGCTGCCGCCCAGATGGCTCAAATGCATAGAGTGTGCGCTTTTAACAACAAGGCTGCTGGTTCGACTCCCGCATAGGATGGTGGCTACGCCCACCCACAACTAAGATTGAACACAGCACCTTGAGCTGAGAGGCCACGAACTCCCAATGGGAAGCCAGATGGTGACTGGCGCCCTCCACAACGAAGACTGAAGAACAACAACTTGGCTGTTCCCCTTCCCCAATTCCCCAACACTGTTCCCCTCCCCCAATTCCCCAATAAAAACCTTTAAAAAAAAGAAAAATTATATTTATCTATTCACACTGACATGAAAGACTCCTGAGACACATCGATTAGCCATGGGATATGCACAGCATTATCCTATGTGTAAATAATCATAGTGGTGGTGATGGTGGTGATGGTGGTGATGATGGTGATAATGATGGTGATGATAATGGTGGTGGTGATGGTGATGATGGTGGTGATGGTGCTGGTGATGGTGGTGGTGATGGTGATGATGGTGGTGATGGTGCTGGTGATGGTGGTGGTGATGGTGGTGGTGATGGTGATGGTGATGGTGGTGGTGATGGTGGTGGTGATGGTGATGGTGGTGGTGATGGTGGTGGTGGTGATGGTGGTGGTGGTGGTGGTGGTGATGGTGGTGGTGATGGTGGTGGTGATGGTGATGGTGATGGTGATGGTGGTGGTGGTGGTGGAGGGGGTGGTGATAGTATCTGACAGACATCATTTCTAAATGCATAGAAACAACAAACTGGAAGGGGACATACACACCAAAGGGTAAATGGTTAATGGTAGTTTACTTGGAACAAATAGCAAAGCAAAGAGACTTTCAAATTTTAATCTATAGACATATTTACCTGAATATTTCAAGGTAAAAATGTGTTTGTTTACCACTTGTGTGATAGCAACATTGACCACAGATAGTCTGTTTACCCGCCCCCCCGCCCCAGTGCCAAACCATGGCTCCTCCCAGCTCTCCATGACACACTGACAAAGACTGTCCTTGACAGGACTTTAGGCCAAGTCCTCTGAGCCCGCTTTCCCTCTAGACCTCATCCTCAGCCTTGTCTTTCTCCTGCATAGCCCAGTCCGTTGGGCAAGAATCTCCCACCTGTGGGACGTGGCCCGGTCCCAATACCCACCCTGCACATCTAACCCTGGCCTGCCTCCAGCACGTCCTGCAGGCCAGGTGAGCAGGGCCCCCCAACCCTGAGGCCTCGCTCTGTCGTTGGCGGTAAGTCCCAGCAGCCCTCCCCTCAGACCCGAGTCGTCTCCCTCCACTGCGGCAGCCCCGCCCCTGTCACACAGCACTGCAGAAAGTCCCCTTGTCATCTCTACCAAGTGGCAGGATCACGTTTGCTTTACCAGCCCTCATGCAGAGGCCCACAGGAAGGTCTTCGGGGCTGAGGACCCCCTCCCCAGTCCCTTCCCACCTCTGACCCCCCTGTACATAACCACGTGCCCCAGAAAGCGGGTCCAGTCCTTCGCACTCCTGCTGCTGTAACCATGGTATTTCACACCAAAAGGTTAACAGGCGGGATAAGCAGCTGGTTTCAGTGTTCGAGAAAACTGAAAATTGCTGAGTTTTTATTGTATATTACAAATTTGTTTATTGAACCAGGTGCTCAGAACTTTCATATTCTAGATTCACAAATAATTAACTCTGGATTAATGAATTTTTATTCTACTTTGAGCATTTTTGTCCTAAGGATCTGAAGCTTTTCCTTATCAGAGGGGATAAAGCATAGTTTACAAAAGCTCAGGCACATGACTGCTTGGCAAGCTGACCGTCACCCTGCTTAAGTCCCCATCCCCCAACCTGGAGCAACACATCTCAAACTCTGACATGGACTGGACTCACCTGCGATCCCCTAGAGACACAATGCTGGGGCGGGCCTGAGAGCTGCACCCCTAAAGGTGCCCAGACATCGGATGTGATGCTGTGCATGGGGACTAACTTCAGGCAGGAGCTCTCCCGTCCATCTTGGGTTTCATCTCTCCAACTCTTCCCTCGTCCCGGGCCCCTTGGCTTCTGCAGGGTCCTTACCACACGAGTTCCTCCTTTCCTCAAGCCATCCCACATGCTGTTCCCTCTGTATGGAGACCTCTTCCCCACTCATTACCTAGAGAACTCCTATTCACCCACAAAGCCTCAGGTAAAATGCCCTTCTCTGGTTGACTAATAAACTCGGGGTACCCTGTGGTGTGCCTTGTGGCACATTGCTCTCTCTCTCTCTCTCTCTCTCTCCCTCTCAGCATGTCACGATGGCAGTGGTTTGTGTGTGAGACTGTGAGTCCATCCACCTCTCCCTCTGGACAGCAAGGAAGCGTGGGCCGTGCCTGTGGCATCCCTCACAGTGGGCAGAGAGCCTGGCCCAGGGCAGGACTTGGCATCCATGAAGAATCAACTGCCTTTAGCCCCCGATGTTTCCCCTTCCTGGACAGGCCTCAAGTGCCCCTTCCAGGCTGGAAATCTCTGGCACACCTGCTCCCCAGTGGAGAGCTAGCCCAGATCAATGTCAGCTCTGACACAAACGGACCAGGTGCTTTCTTTCTAAGGAACAGAAAGTTCTCCGACTGAGAGATTGCCAGCACCAAGAGGCAGGGGAGGAGGTATTTTGGGGCTTGGAAGGGGCCCCCCAGAGCCTGTGAAATCTCACCAAGTAGGCAGCCACCTACCCTCCCTAAATATAAACCGGTCTCAGGCTGCCAGACCGCCTCCCAGCAGCCCCTCCTCTGCCTTGCCACTAGGGGCTCCAGAGGGGAGCGCTGGCTCCCCCGGAAAGGCCCCCAAACCAGCCTTCTGCTGAAAGCGGCTCCCGCCAGTGGCCCCATCCCCACTGTGTCCAAGGTTTGATTCTTGTGTGGGTGTGGCCACTTGGAGAACTGGAAAAGCACGTGGAAAAATCCGTGGCCACGTCTGTGACGCCCATTTTAAAGCCCCGGGGTTCTCGGTTTGTTTCTCCTTTTCTGGGGTTTACTGGAGCCTCCCCTTTATTTCTCGGCCCCAAGGATGTTCCAAGTCACCTCTTCCATAGCTCCATCAATGCAGTGAAGGGAGCAGGAGCGCGGATGTCAGAATCCAAAGGGCCTGGGTTCCAGGTGGGCCCCTCTCTGCCTAGCGTGCGACCACAGACAAGCTGCTCCGCCTGTGTCCCTCTGCTAACACAGGGCAGTGAGTCCCAAGCCAAGAGGAGGCCACTTGCAGGAAACATGGCCTGGCCCATGGGAGGCGCCTGATACCCCCCCGGGAGAGAGCGAGCTTCAGGGTGTGTCCAGCATGCTCCCAGGCCAGTTTATTTTGAGGCAGACTCCTTGGTGCTGACTCCCTTTTAGCGCCGTCCAGGAGGGGCGCTGCTGTCTGCAGGGCAGCCCCTCTGTGTCCAGACGCTCAGATGTTCTATTGAAGGTGAGCCAAGCCTGCCACCAGGTAGCACAGCGCACACTGAGGGCAGGAGGAAAGGTTGGCAGGCTGGGGTCCGTGGCAGGAGGCAGGGAGACGGGCAGGCTGCTCAGGGGGAGTTTTTCCACGCACAGAAAAATGACAGTTGCAATTCTCTTGGAAGTCAGGAGACCACGCAGCCAAGGACATGGCGGATACATTAGCCCAGACCAAACAGGCCTGCAGCAGCAAACACCGTGTGCTGATCAGCAAGGAAAGCCCGCCTGCCTGGCTGGGGTGCCAGCGGGCAGTGCCGGTGCTGACCGCAGCCGGTGGCTGCTCTGCCTCTGACGTCTAAGCCAGCCGAGGGCAGAGTATCCCTGGAGCTCTGGGTGGGAAGAGTCACAAGGACAAATTTAATTTATTTCTGTTTCCCGCAGAGCAATAGCCTGTCACTCTCAGCAGAAAGCGAGACTGCTGCCGGTCGCGTCCCCGCCCAGGATGAGTGACACGTGCTGGGGATGCTCACGTCAGGCCTGCTGCTCTCTTAGCTTCCTGTGGTGCTGGGAGATGAGCCAGCCTGTGAATTTTACAGAACTCCTCCATGCACACGCCACCAAGCTGCACATTTTTGAGGTGTGCGTCTAGATGCCTGCTCCTGCGGGTGGCCCAGTGGCTGGGGGGATGGGGTGGCCCAGGACAGGGGCGGGCAGACGCAGCGGAGGCCCAGAGTGGCGAAGGAGTCGGGCGCTGCTGGGCCTCTGCAGAGGAGCCTGCCGCTTCAGGAAGAAGTTTGGAGATTAGAGGCAGGAGCGGGAGGCATAGAACTCCCGTGGAGTGTGTGTCCTGAACCCCTAACGTCCTGTCGATGGCATCCCGGACAATCTGCTCCCCTCTCTGCAGATCAAGGAGCCCCCAGTTCTGCCTTCACGCAGTCTCTGCCACACCTTGGCTCGGGTCCTCGCGACACCCAGCCCAGCCTCCTGGTGGCCTTTCTTCACCAGGCTCTCCTAGCTGCTCCTCCTGGCCAGGCAGCCCATTGAATGTCCCGATGCAGGGGCCTAGCGTGGCCCCTTCCCCCACGGTGACCTCGCACTCTCTCCCCAGAACGCCACCGCCCTCCAGTCCTCCATCTCCAGGGCCCCGCCCTTCGGCCTGCTCCCTGCGCTGGGTCACACTCCTGCCGTCACTCGGTCTCTCCTTCCTTCAGATGGCGTGTACCGTTCACGACTCCGTGGGTGTCAGGGCAGCCCCTCTTGCACCCCTGGTCCAGCAGCCCCCGCTGTCACCCCCCCACTCCCCCACTGGGAACTTCCCCTGCAGGTGTCCCAGGTGGGCCGTGTTGAGGGCTTGGACAGCAGCGTGTGATCCAAGGCTCCCAGCCTCTCTGAGTTTCCATTTCTTTCCGTGAAAAGGGGGGAGCAGGGACAGCAAAACAAGGGGACCTGCACAGCAGCTCTGTGCCCAGGAGGGCTGGAACTCCTGCCCGTGGGGGGAGGTGCAGCCACCACTCCAGGCAGCACATGCTGTCCTTTTGGTGCTTTGCTCCCTCTGTGGTCTAGGAAGTTACTATGATTCAGCCAATGTGTCTCATAATTTCTCAGGTGCCGGAACTAAGGGGAAACCATTTTCCCGGTTTCAAGGAGTTATCAGCTTTAGAAAGCGTCCTGTCTCCTGTCCTTGCGTCCAGGCCCTTTGCTCTCCGGTTGCTGATCTGAACCCTGCTTTGCTCTCTGGCTTGGAGCCTCGGAGCCTGCAGGCCCCATCGTGCTGGGCTCTGCACGTCGCCTGGCAGGGGAGGCAGGTGATGGATGGGTCGCGGGAGCTTCAGAGAGCACCGACCCAGAGCGAGCAGGCCAGGCGCCCGCTGTCCCCGCTCACCAGCCTCTGGCGGAGCTGAAGTGAACAGCGTCTCTCCCACGGGACAGGGCTGTGGACAGGGGATGGCCGTAGCAGCGCGGCCACCTAAACTGGAGTTTGGGTCCCAGCTCTGCCCACAGCTTCCCAGTGTGAGGAGCGGGATGGCCCTCCCTCGGGGTGCGTGTGAGGACAACAAGAGGTACATGCAGCCCAGGCATTATCAACATTAATGACCTCTGGGCCGGCCGAGGTCGCATTGGTTAAGAGCTGGTTTGGGGACGCCAGCGGCCCTGGTTCGGGTCCCGCATGTGAGGGCCAGTGACACTGCCCTCTACTGCCAACAACAGCTCCACCTGGAGCTAGGCTGTGCGAGCCCCGGTGATGGTGTAGGCTGCAGCCCCTGCTGCAGTGGGCTGCCATAGGCTACAGTGAGTGGCCCGCAGCCAGCATGAGCAGCTGGCAACCAGCGTGAGCTGCCAATAGTCGCGGTGAGCGACCATCCAGAGACCGGCAACCGATCTGCCTCATCCAGGAAGAGCGCAATGATGATACCAACATGGGCCAGTGAAACACTGTCCTCCGCAACTAGACTGAAGAACCAAAAGACAGCAACTTGTCTGTTCCCCTCCCCAACTCCCCAAAAAATCTTAAAAAAAATATATATATATATATATATATGTATATGTATATGTGTGTATATATATATATATATATATATATATATATATATATATATATATAAATGACCTCTAGGCCGGGACCCAGCCACATGAAACCTGCACTGAGCTACATTTGGCATTTTCTGGGGCGCGGCAATTGCTGGCACAGGCCATTTGCTTGACCGCCTTTAGCCACCGTCTCCTGCTCTGCAGAATGCCCCTCCCTCCCCAGTGCTGTGAGGGCTGAGGGCTGACATGGGGCCTGGGAAGCGGCCACACACAGTGGCCCTCGGCCTTCTTCCCGCACTGCAGCCTCAGAGGGAGTGCTCACCAGGAGTGCCTGGTGTCTCGCCCACCAACAGGTGGGGACCTAGGAACCGACCTCCCCCAGGTCTTGAGCTCAGCCCTTGCTCCATGAAGGAGTCACCCTGAGTCACGGGCCCTGAGGGACCTGAGGTGGCCGCTCCTCCCGGCGAAGCCCCAGCAAGGAGCCTGGACTTAGGGGAAAGCGTTTTCCTGGAAATCCGGGCATTTGGGTGAAGCTCTAGGCCTGGAAGCAGCATCACAACCCACTCTGCCCGGTTCCCACCTTCCCGACGGTGCCCTCGTGAGGAGGGGGCTCCGAGCTTCCACATGAGGCTGATTTGGGGTGATCTGCTCCCACTTCTCTGGCAACTGCTGCTCAGAGCATAACACGGCTGCAAGGTGGGACCCCCAGCCAAAAAGGACAGGACTGGGTGGGGCTGGAAGACACGGGAAGGGGGCGCTGGTCCCTCCACGCAGGCCAACTCAGGGAGGCTACCAAGGGCCCCGCAGTGTGTGGCCCACGCCTGTTCCAGGGGTGGACATGGGGTGCTTAGAGGGGCTCCTCCAGTGGGAACTCCATCCTGTGCTCACCTTCTCCCCTCCCTCCAAAGCAGTCGATGGGGACCAGACACACAGGAGCCCCTGAAGCCGGTGGACCTGACTCAGTTCCCTCCATCCAGAGTAGGGCTGAGAGGCAGGTGAGGGCTGGCCTGGACCCTAGACGCTCTGAAGGCGGAAACAATCCACATTCAAGAGGAAGAGGAAAAGAGAGGGGGAGGGGGAGGGAAGGGGGAGGAGGGAGGGAGGAGGGGAGGGAGGGGGAGGAGGGAGGGAAGGGGAGGGGAGGGGAGGGGAGGAGAGAGGGAGGGGAGGAGGGAGGGAAGGGGAGGGGGAGGAGAGAGGGGAGGGGGAGGAGGGAGGGAAGGGGAGGGGAGGGGAGGAGGGGAGGAGGAGGGAGGGGAGGGGAGGAGGGAGGGGGAGGGGAGGAGGGAGGGAGAGGGGAGGAGGGAGGGGAGGAGGGAGGGAAGGGAGGGGAGGGGAGGAGAGGGGAGGGGAGGAGGGAGGGAAGGGAGGGGAGGGGAGGAGGGAGGGGAGGAGGGAGGGAGGGGGAGGAGGGAGGGGAGAAGGGAGGGAAGGGGAGGGGAGAGGAGAGAGGGGAGGGGAGGAGGGAGGGAAGGGGAGGGAGGGGGGAGGAGGGGGAGGAGGGAGGGGAGGGGGAGGAGGGAGGGGGAGGGGAGGAGGGAGGGGAGGGAGGAGGGAGGGGGAGGGGAGGAGGGAGGAGGAGGGAGGGAGGAGGAGGGAGGGGAGGAGGAGGGAGGAGGGAGGAGGGAGGGGAGGAGGGAGGGAAGGGGAGGGGAGGGGAGGGGGAGGAGAGGGGGAGGGGGAGGAGGGAGGGGAGGCGGGGGGGGGGGTGGGGGAGGGGGGCGGGGGGGGGGCGGAGGGAGGGGAGGGGGAGGAGGGAGGGGGAGGGTGGGGAGGAGGGAGGGGGAGGAGGGAAAGAGGGTGAGGGGGGCAGGGGGAAGAGGAGGGAGAAGCCGAGCCCTGGCCGAGCAGGCCTGAGCACCGCCTCCCCGGGGCTGGAGAAGGTCCGGAACGCCAGCTCCTGGCTCTGAGGCTGAGTGTCCGGGAGCCTGGGTCTCGCGGGAACCACGTCCTCCCCAGGGACCCTCACGGGCGCCCTCTGCCCCTCCCTCCTGTCCTCAGGACGCTCGGGCCCGCCGGCCCTCGCAGGGTAGGCCTACGGCGTTGGTGTCACTTCTGCCCCGAAACAGACTTAGCAGAAGAGAAGGAATATTAGCAAGGACGGGGCTGGGCACGGGGTGGCTTGTTTGATTTCGCGAGTCCTGGACCGAGAGCGCCTGGTCTGTCAGAGACAGGGGCGGCAGAGCCAGGTGGGTCCAGGGGTGCTACATGCTGGGTACCCCTCTCCGTGGGGGGGCGGGAGTTCAGGCACAGACCTCAGGGTAGCTGAAATGTTTCCTGCCTGCTGGACTGGGTTTCTGGGGGCCTCAGAGGCTGGACCCCAAGACCCGACTTGATCAGTGCTGTGAGGGCCCCTGGGTGTGGGGACCTGGCAGCCATTGCTGTGCTGTCCCCAGCATCTGGCCCAGGGCCCACTGAGTGCCATCAATGACCACTGACCAGGCTGGTGGTCCTGCACCACCAATACAGTCCTGACTCCTGGGGTGGGCAGTGCCTTGTCCCCACACCCTGGGGGACAGCCAGCCAGGCGACCCTTGGGCAGCTTCCTGGGCACTTGGGACACGGGTTTGGGGGACACTGACACAAAGGACAGCTTGCTGGGCTGGCCCCTCCTGGATCCTAAGAGCAGCTTCCCAGGGGATCAAAGAAGGAAGAGGGAGAGAAGAAGACAGAAGGGAGCAGTGACAGCCCTTCAAATGCTATCCCCAAACCACCGACCACAGTGAAAATAAACATAAATAGATCAGTCGGTTTGCTTGCTTTCAACCTCCTTTGCTCCATTCTGGCTGGCGTCCTGGAAATTTATCAAACCGGGCTTTGAGGCACATTTCAGATCTGACTGTTTAGGAATTAGCCCCCAGGCCCCCGGTGTCCAGAGCCGCTCACTGGCGCTACACACGTCCTCGTGGGCCCCAGCTCCCCCAGCTGTCCCTCTGCAGAAGCCACTGTGTTTGACTTCGGTCCTACAGGACTCACGCCGGGCAGCACAGGCCACGAGTGGAGCTCACAGAGGCTCGCAGGGAGCCCATGGGGACAGCGGAGAGGAGGCCAAGCCCCGGGCACATCTGAGGATGGAGTTTATGCCGTGAGCACCGACACTGAAATGTGGGGTGCTCCATCCCCAGGACTGGAGCTGGGGGGGGCACCTCCGAGCCCCAGCCTGGAACAGGGGCTTCTGGGACAGGAGCGGGGCCAGCGCCAGGGGCCAGCGGCATCCCTTTCTGCTGTGCACTTCGGCTCCTTAGAGCCTCTGTTAGCCCCTCCACCTAGAGACAGAATGACACGGTGGCCAGGCCAAGGCCCAGGTCACCAGCACAGGTGCTCCACGAGAATGGGGGCAGGGGCTACATGTAACAGGAACAGACTTGCTTTTGGAGGCGAAGAAGGACACACACAGTCCCCATGCTCCCTCGGGACAAGCTCCTGACCCCCACCTGTGCGTCACCCCGCAGTTTCTGCAGGGACAGACACCCCACTCTCTCCATTCTACACTGGAGAAGCAAAGCTTCAGGGAGATGCATGACCACCAGCTTCAGAATGCGCAGGCTGCGTCCAGGCGCCCAGTGCGCAGGCCACGCTGCCCTGAGGCCCAGGGGACCCTGCCGGGAACAAAGTCTGCGGCATTATGGAGTACAATCACTAACGGTAGAGAAGAGGGAGAAAAAGCCCTGGTGAGACTCCCAGGCTCCCCCATGTGTGGGACCCTGTGTGTCCCACGGGCATCCTCGTTCCCATCCCCACCGCTGCCCCACGAAGAGAGGGGTAACTACCTCCATTCTGCAGATGCAGAAACTGAGGCACAGGGGCAAGTCCTTCCCCAGGTCCATGAGGCCACGAGCCCAGAACCAGTGCTGACCCGGCAGCAGCTCCCGAGCCTGGTCCTCGGCCACTGACCGTCTCAGCAAAGGCGCGAATCCCTGCTCAGGGGGCAGTCCTTGCAAAAGGGGTCACCTCTGACCCGCACTGCCCAGTGGCTGCCTTCTACCAACGTCCTTACCCAAGCTGACAAGTGTAAGTTCAGGCACCGTTTGCTCCCTAAGCCTCAAGAAAGCCCACCCCTCACCCTCCATGCTAACCACTCGATGCCCTGGCCTTGGTGTCCCCCCCAAAATGGTCCTGGGGGAGTCTCACAGAGATCTGGATGGCTCAGCTCCCAGAAGGGGCAGCAGCTCAGAAACACCAGGGAGGCCCAGGACACATTTGGGGCAGCATGCAGGCCATGGGAGGGAATGGGGGGGTTGTTTATGGGCGCTGTGAGGACCCCAAACCCTTCGCTTCCACCTCCGGCCCCTCACTGCCCTGAGGAACCCCGCCCCGCCGCAAGCCCAGCCTGACAGGCTCCAAGGGAAGCATTTCACATTCAAGCTCTCTCTACAGGCCTCGAACCAGCCTGCACAGTGTCACCATGGGTGGTGTCTCAGCACTGCTATGACAAAGCACCATAAACTGCGTGGCTTATCAACAAACAGAAGCTGATTCTCCACAATCTGGGGGCTGGGCGTCCGAGACCAGGCTCAGGTTGCCAATGGCCTACTCCTCACTGTGGCCTCACGGACGGAGGGGCCAGGGCGCTCTCTGGAGCCTCATTATAAGGACACTGAGCCCATTCCTGGGGCTCCAGCCTCACAACCTAATCACTTTGCAAAGGCCCCACCTCCTAACACCCCCACGCTGGGGATTAGATTCCAGCATGTGAATTGGGGGGACACACCAGGTAGGCTGGGTGTCTCCCCTCAGCCAATACCAGGTGAGGAAGTGGTGGGCAACACAGCATGGCAGGGGACCCTCCAGTGGGCTGCACACAGGAGGACCCACAAAATCTAGCATCAGGACGAGCAATGAGGACTTGGGGTCTCATGGGACATCAAGACAGCCTGCCCTGCAGCTCTCAGGGCCCGGCAACCTCCAACCTCAGCTCCACAATCTTGTTCCAAGAAGCAGGGTGTGGAGGAGAGAGGCAACCCATCTCCAGGAAGGCCATGAGGCACCCTGGCTGCGTCCTGCCTGCCACAGTCACCAGGACAAAGAAGCCTTCAGCCAGGAGTCCAGGTTTCGGTGATGCCCAGTTAGCGTCGAGGTTCTCCCACCTCCTGAGCTGTGTCCGTGAGCTCCCCACCAGACAGTGGGGTGCCGCAGAAAGCAGGCAGAGGGCTGGGCTGGAATCCTCCCCCACCTCCCCCCAGCAGTGTGGCAGGTGCCATGGAACTCGGCTCACCTGATGGAGGGAGGGGCGTGGGAGTGGAGGGAGAGTGCTTAGCACATGGTAGGTGCTGCAGAAACTCATTTCATCCTCACGACCCTATGAGTCAAAGGGAGGTGTTGACAGCACCCGTCTTCAGACAGGCAGACAGAGGCCCGGGGAGTTAAACCCTGGGCCAGCCAGAAGCAGGAAGCCCGCTCGGTGTTCGGAAGGCAGCAGCAGAGAGCGCTGGACAGGACAGGAGTGAGCCCAGCTCCAGGCCCGGGAAGCTGGGTGGATAGGTCCTGGGACAAACCTGTCTCACCTGGGCCCGTTCCTGATGTGGCCGCAGCCAGCACCGCAGCTCTGCAGAGACCCATTTTCCCTGGGTGGTGATGGGTGACAGAGCAAATGAAGCGTGCCTCGGGAGCGTGCCAGCTGACACAGCAAGCAAAGGGCCCTCATGGGTTACAGGGTTACCCCCACGGGGTCACCATGCGCAGCTGAGGCCGCAGGAAGTCCTCCTCAAATAGGCCTTTGTCCAGGAAACAGGCCAGTTCTCCTGCCGAGAAAATGGCGCTATGGACTCCAAACATTTCTCTAAGCATCCGGGTCACTGTCTCTCCACTGCACGAGCCTCTCGGCGACACATCCCTGGGCCGTGTCAGAGCAGCACAGCGTTCCCGGAAGCACAGGACCACCCTCCACACAGGTAAAGTCTCAACGCCACCTTCTCAGTTACAGTCATAGCTGTTCATGCAGCTACACCCCAGAGTGCACGCGTGCGCACACACACACGAGGCATGGACATGCATGCACACACAGCGCCCGTGTGTGCTTATGCATATGAACATGTATGCAGGGTCACACAGACTTTGTGACATGTTTGCACACATGTGCACGCGACACAGCACACCAAAGGGTGCACATTTTGTGTGTGCACAGGAACACACTTACATGTACGTGCATGCTCTCGCACATGCAGTCACACATGTGTGTGACACACACATGCATATATAGACTGTGCTCATGGTACATTCACATCCATACACACGTTTTCCCACACATTCACACACTCGTGTGCACACACACTCCTTCCTGAAGCCTAAACCACGGAGGGGCCACCTCTGGCCTTAATGACACCAAAGGCTGCTTTGCCCGCAGGGCTGGTTCAAGTCCAGGCAACTCGCTGGGCCCCTGTGGACTGGGGGCCATGCTTCCGGCAGCCAGGCCTGTGCCTGGCAGAGGTGGCTCTGTTTGGCCCTGGGCCCAACCGTCTGGCCTGGGTGAGGGGAAGAGCTGTTTGATCAATCTTTCATCAGTGTTTGGCAGGCTCAGTGGGGTCTTAATGAGGTCTTGCCAGGGGAGCCCCACAGGCCCACAAGCCCTCTGATGAAAGACAGGCCACTTTGCGGGCTGGCAGCCGCTCAGCCAGGCCTTGCTTCCCCCGGCGGCAGCCGCGCAGGTCCACGGGTGCCCCTGGGGATTCGCTCTGCCCCCAGACACAGTTTGCAGAGGGCGCCGGATTCCTAACTGCCAGGAGGAAGGGGACAACCTCGCCACCCTGCTGATGGGACAAACTAGACTCACGCTGGAACTTCACCAGGACTGCCCTTGGCCCCGTCTCTGCCACACCCCAACCACAAACGCCCACCCACCTCACGGGAACCAGCTGGGTGTGTCCGGCAGCACCGCGACCACCATGAGCTCTGACACCCAGGAGATGGACCTGCCCAGCTGCTGATGGGAGCGAGCTGCCCGCCTTCCCGAAGGAATCAACAGTCCCCAGCAGTGCCCCAGCGCCCTGCCAGTTGGTGGGGGATTGCTGGGACACAGTTATGAGAAAAGTTACATGGGGCCCTGTTGTCAGTGGCGGGACAGTCCTCACAGGCTGCTGTAGGCATGAGCAATTGATTCGAGGAGATCGGGCAGCCCTGAGAAGCCAGAGAACAGGGCATGGGTGCCACCACCGGGAACACGGAGTCATAGCCACCCATGCTGTGACAGGCTAACAGAAGCCCCACTGCCACAATCTCCACAGCTTCTCACTGATCAATCCAGGAGCCGGTGTCACAGCTCCACCAGAGCTGCCCCCAGAAGACACTGAGGCCCTTGACACCAGCACCACGGCCTCCTTACCTCCCTGCTGCAATTGGCTGTGGTGCATGCCTCTGATTGGCTGAGCCAGGTCACATGGCTATACCTGAGCTGCAAGGGAGTCTGGGAAAGTAGTTCTGGAGCTTCACCTGGAGAAGGAGGTCTCTCTGTGCAGGAATGACTAGCTCACTAAAAGATGTTGGGCAGCCACAAACAGCAGGTGCCCACCCGGCCCCCATCACAGCCCCGTTCACAGTTGCCTTTTTTTCAACAGGCACCAAATGCCAGGCCCCAGATGGTGACTCATGCTTCTATTTAGCAACCATGCTCCGTGGATTAACACTAGTCCTCCAACTGCAACTGTGTCCTCTCTGTCCTCAGTCCCACCAGGTCAGGTGACCTGTTCCCGTTTCCTCAGAGCGAGCAGCCTGCCCGTGTTGGGCATCTATTCCCGTGCTGGTCAGCACCGCTAGCTGAGAGCAACTAAATCTACTCCAGCTAATGTGACAGGACGAGGTTTGCTGGAGGATGCTGAGTGGCTCAAGTCATTTCTGGGCCGACCAGAGAACCAGGCTGGGACGTCTCACAGCGAGAAACATCCGATGCAGACAGGAGATGCACCCCCATTCCCCCAGCAGGATGCTTCTAGCACCTCCAGCCCTCACCTGCCGCTAGGTGGGAAGGCAGGTCCACCCCCTATGCAGACGCACTGCCTCAGATCGCTCCCTTCTGTACCCAGGACTGACGCAGGCATATGAAAGGGGGGACCAGGGCCACCCACCTCCACGCCAGCTGCAGGGATATCTTTCCTGTTATTATATTTCACACAGAGAGGGCGGGGCTCAGTGTGCAGAGTGAGATGAGCTGTTAGGCCGTAGGCACTGGGCTGGGTCCTGCGGGGCCTCCAAGGAGCCGGGTAGAGCTAGAATTTTCTACCCAACTTGTCCCAGTGCTGAGCGGGGGAGGCCAACCTGCCTGCGGGAGCACGGTGTGCTATATTCAGCCTGCTGATTTAAATGCTAATCCCATCGAGGAACATCCTCACAGACACACCTAGAATATTGTTTAACCAGGTATCTGGGCCCCTATGGCCCCGTGACATGGACACATAAGATCTGCCAGTGTGTCGTAGTAGTAAGTGCCGTAGACGCTGGCAAAAGAGAAAACTTTAAGCATCACTAAATTCCCCAGGCCCGCCTTCTGCTCTCCACACTTGGGGACATTCCCGTTTGATTCCACACTGTGTGACAAACAAGCCAGCCCCTCACATCCTCTGGGAACCAGAGGAGAAGGCCTGGGGGGGGTGGGACCCTGCCTGGCTTCTAAACACTCACAGGCCTGCTGAATTATTAAATGACGACGTCTCTCCAATCAGTTACAGGCCGGATATGACGTAAGGCCCGGCACCCGCATGACCCTGACTAATGCCGACTGATGGGTGTTTTTCCTGGGACCCCAGCTCGCCTCCCTCTCAGCTCCTCACCAGCAGGAAAGAGGCACCCAGTTCAGCTAGAGAACACTTATCAAACATCAGATGGCTCCTCTGTCACCCGCTTCCGTCCCCCGAGTCCAGGAGGCAGCTGGCAAGGGGGCTGTGGGAAGGTGAAGCAGATGTGTGACAGGGGCTGCAGGCTCTCCCTCAGCGTACGCATGCACACGCACACACATGCACAGGCATGCACAGCAGGGACACACATGCACATATGCATGCATGCATCCACACGTGTGCACATGCTCACCCTTCCATGCTTCAATCCCGTGGTCCACTGCAGGGACCTGCCTGGGAAGGAAGCAGGACCTGGGGTGCCACGCAGCAGTGGGGCCATTGCAGGGTGAGGCCTCCACATTAAGCACAAGATGGTCAGACAGGACTCGGGCCATCTAGCCAGAGCAGAGGTCCAACGGGCTCCGGAGCAGGCACCGTCTACACCCCACATATTCCCATCGCCAGGTGAAGAGGCCCAATTCTTCCCTTCTTCCAGGATGACTCCCTTCCCCTTAGTGCACCTCCCAATCCCATCCTCCATCTGGGCCGCCTCCTCCAGGAAGCCTCTCCTGGTTGGAAGCCCCTCTCCCTCCCCAGAGCTCACTCGGCACTTCACCCAGGCTCCCCAGTGCCCTGAGCACCTTGAATGGCCAGGGCCCCCACCTGCCCTATAGCAGGGGGAACACAGCTTCCTACTCTTGGCCAGTGCTGTTCGCACCCCGGCCCAGACACAGCACTGTACACAGTGGGAACATAATAAACACTGGTTGCCTGAGTGACTGTGCTATGAGTTTATCCCCCAGACTGCTCATCACACAATCCGAGTGGCATCTGCTTATCCAAAATGTAACAGTCCAAAGTGCGAGGGACACACTGACCCTTCGTAAACTCTGACTCCACCCAGCCAGGGCAGGGCCTGGTCTGACTGAGGCTCCACTGTGCAAAGGTGACTGTGACCTTGGAAGATGCAGAGTCACAACCTGAGCAGCAAAGCCTTCTGGCAGTCTTGACTCACACCTCCCCTCCGGCTGCTGTCACACCTCTGCCCGTCCTGCCCGGGAGCCTCAGGACCCTCAGGGACCCCCTTTGTGGACACGGCAGCTAAGGTCCCACAGTTGGCACACGTGCTCCCAGCCTCACAGGGGAGGCTGACAGGCATCCAGGTCCCAGCATGCTCTGCTGCCGTTTCTGCTGCACCCCACTGGGTTTTGCCGTCAGCAAAGGCAGCTGACATTTTGCTTGACCGTTATAGCTCTCCACGCATGGTCCCATCCACTGCCTGTTGTGGTCTCTACTAAATGGCATTTATCATAGAGAGGTCAGCTGTCCTGAGCAGCACAGAAAGGCAGCAGCGAGCCCAGCCGGGGTCCAAGCCTGGGCCCTTTCAGATCTCCCCAAACTGTTGACAGCTCCCCTGCCCCAAAGGCTCGCATCAGGGGCGACACCTGTGGAGGCAGCGTGTGAATTATTCAGGCCCTCCCTGTAGGTGGAGGCTGCCATTTCCATGGCCTCAGGACTGCCCCAGGTCATTCCTCCCAGCTGCCACCCCCATGGCACAGATGTGTCCTCCCAGCTCAGCCCATCCAGAACGGTTAATTAGACACAGTTGGCGAGGTGCCCACCCAAGCCCCAGCAATGATAACCATGCAAGGAGACGTGGCATACACAGCTCAGGTCTAATTCAAGAAAAATGGATTTGACTTTGGGTGACACCGTGCCAATTCCGAAGGGGTTTAGGTACCGCTGGTGGGTCCTCTGTAAGTGGCCGGATGGCAGCCCACACTCCTCCAATGACCACGTTGGGATTTTCTGAGCCGGGGTCAGAGCTGCGTGGCCACACAAGGGGATTTGTGCCCTGAGTTATGAGTGAGTGGGCCGCTTCCCCTGAGCGATGCCGTGAAATGTCCCTGCTGTGCAGGGTGGGGGGTCCCCAAGCTGCAGGCTTGGTGTGCCCCATCTTATTTCGGATCCCTTTGGGGTCTCATTAGCACAGACTCCGGGCGTCCGTCATCGATGGGTGTCAGGAATACCACAATCTAAGGACCTTGCTCTGCCTCCCCGTCCTGCCCTCCCCAGATGCGGAGGTCAAACGCTGAGCCCCTGAAATAAACACGCCGCTGCACCCAGCTTTCGGGCGACTCCGCCCGCCCTGCGCCCTGAACGCAGCCCGCCTCCATCCGGGCCAGGCAGCCAGAAAGCACCGAGTCTTTTCAAACCAAGCAATGTTTGTTTTTAATTATTGAATTAACTGCCCGACATTTTTGTTCAAATCCCCCACGTTCCATGGGGAATTTGTGCCAAAGCAAATTGTTAGCACTCGGTGCCTGCGCTTCTCCGGGCGAACGTCTCGCCTGGCGCTGTGGCCTGAGTTTCCCTGAAGCAGACCCGGGGCTGCGCGCTGGGCGCAGGGGCTGGGCGCCCACTGCCTGGTGAGGCTCAGCCCCACAGAGCCCTGGGGTCAGGCAGATTTCTCAGGGTGGCCGAGGGGAGCCAGGCTCTCGCCAGCCCAGCAGACGCAGGCCCTGGGCACGCTGCCCTCACAACCCCAGGTGATGCCCAGCCTTGACCGAGGGGGGAACTCTCTAGCCCTGGATCCTTCCGCACGTGTGGGCGAGCCGGAGACTTGTCTCCAGGCACCGTCTTACTTGGCATCCAGTCAGCTTGGGCAAGTCACACTTGTTAAGGCTGCTCCGCGGCGTCCAGCCCTGAGCCAGCCAGCCTGGGGGCCACGGCGGGGACGCGTTCCCTCTGCACAGGAGCAGATGGCAGCCGGCGTCCCTCCCACTGCCCTGGGAATTTTCTTAGGTGGGGACTGTCTGTCCACTAGGAGCCCTGGCTGCCGCACAGGGGGACAGACCCTGGGGAGAGTCCACGCCTCACCCAGAGGCGGTCAGCTGGTCACCCGAGACAGGAGGCACAGGTCGAGGCAGCACCAGGGACTTTCCAGGGCCTGGGCAGGCAGCTCGAAGGAGGCCAGACCAGGGTTTGGTGACAAGGAGGGCTCACCATGAGCTCACAAGGGACCTCAAGACTCTAGGAAACAATGTGGGGTGCTTCAAGAGGACTCGGAGTCTGTAAGAGCAGGCAGGTAAACAAACTGGAGAAATCCTGATGACAGCTGTCCGTGTGACCCTGTGGTCACCAACCCCAAAAGGGGGACCAAGGACCCACACAGAAAGGAACAGAGGCCTTGGGGGGACTCAGAGCAAGGGCGCAGGGATGCCGAGTCAGAGGGCAAGGCGGGCTGAGTCGCCCCCAGGACAGGGAAGGCTGGGACACGCTGGCCTCTGGGAATGGGGGAGACAGAGCTTGTCCAGACAATGAATGGGGGGTAGCCCTGTCCTCCCACTATTCTGAGCTCCAAGGGGCCTCAGATTGCCCAAACCTCAAAGCTGACCCCCAGCACTGAGCTGGGCCCCTAGATAGTCTGTGTCCCTGTCAAAGAGAGACGCCAACAGAGCCCAGGGCCGGTGGCCAGAGGCTGGAGCAGGCTGGGGTCCAGACCAGTAGGTTTCAACCAGCGCCAGTTCTCCTCCAGAGACACTCGGCCACGTCTGGGGGCACTTCTGGTTGTGACATCTGGGGAGAGGGTACCACCAGCATCTAGTGGCCAGGGACGCCCCCAACACCCTGCACGCACAGGATGGCCCCACAGCAGAGAATGACCCAGCCCGAAGTGCCAGCTGTGCATAGGCTGAAGAGCCCTGCTCTGGAGGACGAGGAGGGAATGGCCTTGTGACATCCAGGAATGACCCCCTGGAAGGCTTGGGCACCTACAAGGGGCAGCCCTACAAGGGACCTGGGTGTAGACAGGTAGCATCCTCAGGTAATCCCCTTCCTGGGCACATTTTTGTGTGGAAACCAAGCTGCCTGTAACCGGTCGACCTGAGATGGGCATTTAGGAGCTTGGTAGATGAGGCAACCCTTAGTGTTCCCGTGAGCCCTAGGATGGCATCCTTGAGATGCATAGATGTCTTTTGTTATCTTACCACCGCATCTACCCCACACACACCACACGCGTACCCCTGCATGCAAAGGCGTGCACACAGGCAAATACACCACACACACCCTCCCTTAAGGGGCCACTTCCTGCTGCACTGGCACCACCTGGTTTACAGCCCCAGGAGAGAAACGAGCTCCGATTACGATGTCACGTGGGAATTTGAGGTGGCCTCTCCTGTGACACATCTGCCTGGCCCCTGAGCTTCCCGATGCTCCGGTGCTCCGTGCACTCCATCCCCCGTGCAGCCCGATGCCTCACAGCCTTGAGCCACATCCTTCTCATCCCTGATATCACTGCTCACATCCTCGCTGAGCCACTGAGCTTTCGCTGTCCTTCTGAGCCTGAGGTTTTACAAGAATGAATGCAAACGACAGAAGCCAGTATTTACAGCCCAGACCCGAGGCAGCCAGCTGGGGCCCGGCCACTTTCATCCTCCAGGGGCGGCCGCATGCCGCCCACTTCTAGAAAAGCTCCCAGACTGACTTTGCTTGATCTCTCGGTAGCAATTTTGTTCAAAGCCTCCTTTCTTATTACGTTTGCTCTTTGGGGCATGTTTGCCCACAGTGATCACTTTATAATCAAGGGATTACAGGCCTGCCAGCGTTCCTGCTGCTCGCCCCTCCACATAAAGCCGGCCTCGGGCAGAGCCACGCCGGAGCAAGGGACAGCTCCAACAGTCAGCGGGCACGAGTCCCGTCCTGAGCTCCTCCCCAGGCTGGCACTGCCCCCTGACTCTGGCCCCAGCTTCTCCTGCTCTGGGAGTGTCCCCTCCTCCTTTCTGCTGAAAACCACCCTTCAGCAGGCCCGCTTGCCTGCCCAGGGAGCGGCCAGCCCGGAGAGCAGGAGGGTGACAAGGAGCAGGTACCCCTGGGGGTACTCAGAGCCTCCCTTCCAAGAGACCGGGACACTAAGCTCCAGACGGCCCTCCCAGGTCCTCTCGGCTCCCCGGACAGCACCACCGCCCAGTCTGGGCAGCGGGTAGCCCATGGCCCCAGGCAACGCATCGCCCACTCCTCCTTGGGACGCTCACGCTCACACGTGGTCGTGACTCCAGGCTTGTTTTTCTCCTGGCTCTGAGCTCAGAAAAAGACCTCCAAAATATGAATTATGTATGAAAAACCCAAGCAGAGCAATCACAGGCAATGAATAATTCTGTGCTACAGACACATTAGTTAGCTGTACAATCTGCTTACAGGCCAAACCAGCCATCTTATTAATAACAGGGGGAAGCAGGGGCACAGATAGCAATGGCACTCCCGCCAGGCGTCCACCCTCGGGGCCGTCCTGTCATTGGCCAGACGCCCCTAGCGCCGTCCCCCGGGGCACGGGCTCTTCAGGGCAGGCGCAGTCCAGCCCACTGGCTGGGGAACAAAGGGGTGGTGGGGACTTCGCAGGTCCAGACTGGAAGGGCGGGGCACTCACGGAAACGCCGCCCTGTTGAACCGCAGGCTCATCTGGCCTCATGCAGCCTCTGATGAATTCTCCTTAATGGGCTGCACAGGGTTCTGCGCGGCCCTAGAACTTTCTCAGTGAGTAGATAAGACTTCTGTTGACGTTAGCGCTTAAGTGATTCGTGGGTCAATGGGACATCGTGCTCTCCAGGCTGTTTCTGCTGTTACCCCGGTACACTTGGCACCAGGACTGCCGTGTCTTACAAAAATTATTTGTAAGCCAAGGTCACCCTTGACCAGAGCCACCTCACACAGTCCCAGTCAGCAGGCGCGTCCTTGCTGGTGATAGAAGTGGCGGCTGCACGGGAACTGCAGAGGCCTCCTCCTCTGGTTCAAGGAAGGTCTGGAGAGGGGCGGGAGGGTCACGTGTCCCTCACCGTCGTAGTCAGCAGCGGGCCTTCGGAGTCGCGTTTTATGGGGCGCCTGTCCACGGCGCGTGTCATTGTTGTCATTTCCGAGTGATGGCTTCGTGCCAGGCCCTGTGCTGTTTCACATGCCTTATCTCATTGGATCTTGATGGTGCTACAAAGTAACCATTGAAACGAGTAAGCTGAGGGTCACAGGGTTGGTGACAGGAAGCAGCCACCACATCTGCCCCAGCCCCTAGTGTCTGAGCTTGTCTGCGGATGCCATCACCCTGCAGGGTGGGCACCGACACTCCCCACCTATAGATAAGGGAACTGGGCTGCAGGGGACGACGTCCTCCATCCTAAGCTCGACCCGAGGGAGTGGCCAGACTAGAGCACCGTCCAGGAACGTGACCCAGAGCCAGCGCGCTGTCTGCGGGCCAGCGTGCACCCACTCTTGTCTCCCGCGTGGACGCCGGGGGCAGACGGGGGACCTGCCTCAGAGCCAGGCTCTCTCCTGCCGTTGCTGCGGCTCCGGCCCCGGCCAGCAGACTGTCCCCTCCCCTCAGGGGCCCAGGTAAAGAGCTGTGATGCGACTCCCGGATTCGTTTGGCCGAGACAGCCCTCGTTTATCATGCCCTGAAGTCGCAGCCCGGGGTACACTTGCCTGCACGAGTCGTGTCCACAGCCTGCCTCCTCCCTCCTCAGGGTGCCATGCAGGAGGACAGCTCGGTGGGCAGGCTCGGAGAGCGAGCGGCTTTCCCCTTAAGTGAAATTCACACCAAGCTCCTCTCGGCGTCTGGCTGCCTTAAAAGCTTCAGCTTTCTCCCTGGGTCCATTTTCTTCCAACAAAATATTAAAATTAAGCTTTGAAAGCCTGCCACTGTGGTCTGAGTGCCCGAACAGACCAGGCCATCAGAGCTTAGCATTGCTTCTTGCCGGCATAAATATTTAAAGAGACGCTGGGGAGCAAAGAGCTGTCAGGAAGTGTGGGGTGCCGAGAAGGGCGTCTGAAGGTTTGTCTGAGGATACCAGGAGCATCTGGCAAGGAGTTGTCCGAAGCCCCAGGGTCGCCCCTGGCAACCAGCCAGGAGATGCGGGGTGGGGCTGGCACTGCCAGCCCTGCGGAATAGCCCGTAGTCGTGTCTGTCGGGCCGGGCAGCGGGTTTCTGAAGCCCTGAGCAGTTCCCCTTTTGGCTTTGACACACGCTGGCCAGAGGCATTCCTCGCTCTTTGGCTCCGCCCGGGCTGGACCCCGCTCTGCCGCCCTCGCATTCTCACCTTCACAGGCCATCCCGTCACTGGGAGCAGACCACTCTGCGCGTCAGCACCCACGGTGAGGAACAGGCTGGAAAATAAAGCATCTCAGAACCAGGGCAGAAGGCAAACCAGGTCAGCAGAGGCCCTGGGATGCTCTCTGGGGACCAGGACAGGGAAGGGTGCAAACCAGTCTTTTCTGGGCGAGAGGCGAGGGGAGCACGCGGCCTCCCAGCCTGGGGGGAGGTGACCTTTTTCAGTAAATACTCACGGCACCTGTGGCCAGAACGCATGCTTCCAGAGCTTTGTGGAAGCTACCAGCCGCTGGCCTGCCTGGCCCCAAGTGCCACTCAGGTGAGGACGTGCCCTGGCAGATGACACCTGGTGCCCTATCTCAGCTGTCTGGGGACGGACACTTGTCACAGCTGTATTAGGGGCCCGGAAGACGCTCTTCCCCACTCTGGCTGTTTCTCCTATCTCTTGGGGGCCCTTTCAGTCCCCCTGCTGGTGGCGAAGCACCTTCAAGCCTGACTCCAAGCCTTGGCTTCCATGGGCACGTGTCCCCTGTCCCCCCAGCTTCTTGTCAGCACGGATGTGACTTCCATTAAAATCGCAGCTGCAGGCACAGGGTCCAGAGAAACCCCAGATGCAGATCCTATGGGGAGATGAATTCCATCAAATCCCTGAAAACCAGGAGTCACTATCAGAGCTGGGAAAATGCAGGACTTTGTCATTGCAGGATTTATCCCACACAGGGGAAAAACCCCAGCTATGCCCTCCTTGGACACCCTGACATGTCAGCTTTGACCCACCAGGCCCCAAACCACTGTCTGACCTCAAATGCAGCCCCGGAGGTCAGTGGGGTGGCACCTCTAGTAAGTGTGCCCACAGGGCCCGGGCCTGGCTGAAATCACGTGACTGCGCTGGGCGGCATCCAGGTGTCTGCAGAATTTGATCCATTTGATCTCACAGTGAAACAAATGACCGCCAGGAAGCCAGAACTTGGCTAGGGCACGAAGCCGTGGGCAACCCCAGGGCCTTCCCACTCGGGCCCAGAGGGATATGACGGCAGACTCACTACAGCAGCTCAGGCCTCTGGCTCCACGGGTCCCCTGCTGGCCTGGTTCCTCTTCCCCGGGGGCATCGAACAGTGAGGCTAACCCCAGGCCTCCCTCCACGCAGCCCTCCCTCCACACAGCGTCACTGAGTGTGAGCAGGACAAGGCTCCACGGAGCAGAATGGCTCTTGCCCCTCTGCCTGCTTCAGAGAAGGATTTTCAACTGTGCTGTTGGTTTAAAATTATATTTCACGTGACCAGGGCGAGAGGCTCTCCTGCCACCATGTTACCCTGTACCAAAGGCTGTCGGAACGCGGTGCCTACAACCTGAAATCCCTTGGCCAGGCTCATGGAGAAGCACATCTCAACAGGTAAGACACGGTTTTATCACAAGACAAATAATTAGTGCACATATTTCAACAATCTGTTGCTAGTTTTCTACGTCATTTCACCATAGACGTAAATACCCGCCTTGTGTTCACTTGCGATTTTTCTGGAGCACTGGTGTGGGCCTGGGCCAGGGAAGCCTACCAGGTCAGCCGGTCATAACAGGGTGGGCACAGGGACAGTCACAGAGGGTGGCAGCCCTGACACGCTTGGGGTGGGAAGAGCTCCCAGCAGTAGTGGGAACTGGGGCTGGGCGGGGAGCCCTGGCTCCCTGCAGGTGTGTGAGCCAGCTAATGGGTTAACACCCGCCAGACGTGTGAAAGGCATGGGGTCTGATGGCTCTAAGCCCCTGGGCTTCCTGGTCTCTCAGACGCTCCACCCTCACTCCTCAGGTTTATGCTCCAAACTGCCCCGCCCCTGAGCTGGACTCCGTGGGCTCAAAACATTGGCTCAGTAGCCACAGACTCGCCAACCCCCCCACTTTCTCCTCTTCTCTTTTGCATGAAAAATCGAACTCAAGCACCAGCTTTGGGACCGACTTCTGGAAAAGCAGCTCTGAAGCAGCAGCACACTACGTCACAAGCACCAGCAACCGGCTCTCATTTCCGGGCAGCAAAAATCATAACCAACACAGTTATTGCAAAACACGCTCATTACCAGCCTGATAAAGAAGCTCCATGGACAGCCCAGACTCATTGGAAACTAACCCGAAAGTCTGGAGCTCTCTTGAAAACCAGCCCTCCTACAAGGGGTGGCCTCAAGTGGCCAGCACGTAAGACACCACCCAGCCTGCTTCACATGTGCCCAGCACAGAAAACACAGCGGCCTCCTTGGTCCACATGTGTGTCCTGGAGCCCAGGGGAGCCTGGAAGGAGGCGGGGCAGGTGGGGGACAAGCCCAGGGAACAGTCTCATCCGCCCCTGACAGTGACGCTCAATCACACACCCATTTCACAGATGAGGACACTGAGGCTCAGAGAGGCGGGGAGGGGCAGCTAAGCACAGTGTGTCTGCCTGGGAATGACCCGACAACAAAGACAGCCAGGGGACAACCCACAGCAGTTGGCCTCCCCTGGGCCAGAGCCACCTGGTGTCTCCAAGCTGACGACAGGGGGTCGCTCAGAGCAGTCTCCCTGCTGCTGCCACTGGACCGTGCCCCAAGCCTCCCAGCCTGTCCCCAGCTGTTGGTCCTTAAGAGACAAGGGTCACTTTCTATCTCATGGAAACGGGACTTCCAGGGCCACGCCTGGGCTGAACATCTAGGGGGCTCCGTCACCCAGCAGGTTCATTGTCATGTGTGGGAGGAGTAGTATTTCTAAAGCCAAGAACTAATCACCACGTCACCTTCCCCAATGACCTAAGTCCCCCTCCCAGCTTAAAAAGTGAATGGCTGTCTCAGAGACACAGATACCACAATCCCTGCTGAGAAGAGGTCTTGGGGTGCTCGGTGAGATCCTGCAGTGAGACCCCACAGAGGCTCTGTCCAGGTCTGTCTGACAGGCGCTGGAGGAGCCGGGGCTGGCTCTGGGACGCCTGAGGCTGCTGGGAGCAGGGAGCCTGCGGCCGTAGGTCTCTGGGTCTGGACATTGTCCTCCGATGAGAAAGGAGAGAAACTGATCCGTGGGGAGAACCCCCCTGTGGCCCCTGGCCTTGTTTACCCCGAGAGACGTGAAAGGGACTGTCATCTTTAGGTGCGTAAAGATGAGAGGGAACAGGAGAAAAACGGAAATGGGGTGGCAGCAGTGACACAAGCTGACGCGCCCTTAGCTCCACTTGGCGAGGCCGGACCCCGTGAGCTTGAATTCAAACAGGCTCGAGCTCAAACGCTGGCCAGTGATGAGCCGTAACCCCCTCAGCTAGTGCTTGGACCTCACCGAGCCTCAGTTTCCTCATCTGCACAAGGGGCGGAATAAGAGCCTTCTCGGGGTTGGCACCAGGACCCTGAAGCCCTGTCCCTTCCCCCGCCTTCCCACGCTCCCGAAAGACAAGGAAGAGACGGTGCTGACAGTGGCCGGTAATGCCTCTTGAGAGCTCCATCGGACACGAGTAACCTGGACGAATTCTCAAAACTGTTGTTATTCTCCCCACGTTACAGGGAAGAAGCTAAGACTCAGAGAGGTCGAGTGACTTGCCTGAGGTCACACAACTTGAAGGCACGATGGAGCCAGACCCGCTCAGGAGTCACCTCTCCCTAATTGCAGCCCCCAAACTTGGTCTCCTCAGTGAGTCTATGGAAGTGAGACTTAAACATCTGACAGAACTTTCTAGACTTAACCACCTAGAGCAGCGCTACCCAATAGCCACCTCCCGCCGTGGGCTTTTGAAAGGCTGCTAGCGTTTGCGAGGAGCCAGACTTCTACCTGTATTAAATTGGGGTTCATTTAGCTGTCAGGAAATACAGCACAGCTCTGGATGATGTCGCAGGCTAACTGAATATTCCTCCAACACTCGGAAGCCACCCAGCCCCACCCCGACCCACCAGGGAGACCCGCTGAGGACCTGCTCGCTCGCTGGCAGCTGGGTCCAGCGGTGCCTGGGTGGACACGTGCCGAGGCCAGCTGCGAGGGTCCATCGCCCGTCCGTGGGCAGCTCTGGGGCGCCCAGGACGGACCGTCATGCCAACAGCCAGCCCTGGCCGTGTCACTGGAGTGCTGCCTGGCCCCTCTCCCATCTCTGGGCCTCGGGGCAACTACAGGGCGCACCCCCATGGAGTCGGCTTTCGGGGAGCCAGGCCACAATGTAAGGCGGGCACGCTCTGCGTGGAGGTCAGGTTAGAGCTCCAGGACCACACGCTGGCTTGCGGCCCACCTTGGCCCCTTACGAACCCTGTGGGCCTGGGCACCCCCACTCCCACCCCGCCGTGCTGTGAGGCTGGACGTGGATTCCTCGGGCCGAGGGAGGAGCCCGTTCCTGGCATGACCCATGTCAGCAGGAGAGGTGTCTGCTCCCTCCAGGAAGCAAAGAACAGTGGCATTAATAATAACCTCCCCCCCCAGCGGCAGGCGCCTGGGGCGGGCAGGGCCGCTCCTTTCCAGCTCCCAGCTCCTCCCAAGCAGTCAGGAGACTTCCAGGAAGATTAGGCTGAAAACTCCCTTTTCCGGCATCGCTGCCGGAGGAGAATAGGTTGTCATGGAAACAGCATCTGGCTGATTCACTTGCATTTCAGAGTTGAGGAAAGGGATAAGGAAGAGCCAGCAAACCCCAAAGGGGAGGCCTCCTTTGGTCCCCCCATATGCATATGCGAGGGGTCGAGGGAGACAGAGCCAACATTCTAAAAAGCCACCTTGGATTTGTTGGTGGCCCTTTAACATCCAGCCACCAAGACCAGCTTTGACTGTTTTGTTGCCAGAAGACAACCTCAGGTGCTTGGCACTGGGACAGGTAGAACAAGGAGAGGCCCGCGCCCTGCGTGCTGCGTACCAGCTCCTCTGAGGCCTCAGGCAGCGACAGGCGGGCACCCTGGCACTGGGGCCTGGGGTGAGAAGAAGGGGCCCACACAGAAGCCCAGCCTCCCGCAGAGCACTGGGGGCTTGCCATGCATTTCCTGGTGTCCCCCACACGTGTGCATAAGATGTATTCACAGTAGGAATATTTATCTGCTCAAGTCATGTGTGTGTACCTATACTTGTATAGGAAGTATTTACTCAACGGTTTTCACAGCTCCCCTAGCGCCATCCAGATGCCCAGAGGGGGACAGAGAAGCACTC
The DNA here is from genome assembly GCA_033961575.1 of Aselliscus stoliczkanus. Classification (NCBI taxonomy): domain Eukaryota; kingdom Metazoa; phylum Chordata; class Mammalia; order Chiroptera; family Hipposideridae; genus Aselliscus; species Aselliscus stoliczkanus. The sequence goes on along the minus strand of CM066728.1, from coordinate 115,444,080 downwards.
AGGTGGCTCCTTGGAGCCGGCAAGGGGAGGTGCACAGGAGAGGAGCCCCTCTCCACGGGAAGATGCCAGGGGGCCTTCCTGGAGGAGGTGGCATCCAAGCGAAATCCTGCGGAACAGCTCAGCCCTGTGAAGGAGCAGGTGGAGACGCAGACAGCACTAGGACCCCACGGCGGGGACCTGAGTGATATGCAGCCTGGCCGAAGCAGGGCACTGGGGACAAGGCAGCTGACAGGGGACAGGCCTGTCCTGGAGCCTCCTTAGCAGGAGGTAGTTTGGAGGTAAGCCCCTCCCAACCAGAGTGCACTGCCCCCATGGGGGTGTTCGGCAATAAGAACCATCCCTGGCTGCCAGAGTGGGGTCCAGCTGTCCCAGGGCTGGGATTGGAGCGTATGCCAGGCAGAGGCTGCCACTGAGACGCTGAGGGCCGGTGCTCAGGTGGCCTCGCTGGGAGGCGGGGTTATTGGCTGCACTGTCCCTGGCCAATGAGAGCCAGTGCGCTAAGGGTTTGGGGCCGTGGGGGAGCCACAGGAAGGATCTGCTCCCCAGGAAGGTCAGGCGCGCACGGAGGTGCTGACACACAATTAGAAACCTGGAAAAGATCCCAGTGCTTCTGGAGGTCTGTGCGGGCGGGAGCATCCATCCCAGGTTCAGGCTGCGCTGGCGGGAGGCTGAGACACAGGTCCCTGGGGAACCTGGGAGAAAGAATGGAATGACTTATGCTTCCTGCTGCACACCCTTGTTTATATGCAAATGCAGGTGTATTAAATTGCATTTATTTCCAAATCTAATTTTGTAAGCCATATATATCCATCATATAATAGAACATCATGGGACGCGTTGGAGAGCCCACGATCCCACCCCAGCGTGAGTGACAGGCCGCGTACCCGTCCCTTTGGCCCGGCACCCAGCTCTGCTTTGTCTTCATCCACCTGGGACCAAGTGGCACAGCGGCTGGAGGCTGTTCTCTTCGGTGCCTATCATCCATCTTCTGGGCATGTCAGGCACTCGCGGGAGACCAGTAAAGCACCACGGGACACAAGGACCACCAAGGAGCCTTTTCTCCCCGCTCACTCGTATGCTTCTGCGATCTCATTCTCACAGCGTTTTGGTGGCCGCCGCCGAAGGCTGCACCATGTGACCCAGCCACCATGCTTTGACCACTCCCTCCCCGAGGACACTGACGCTGTCCGGGTTTGACACTATTTCAGCTGCCGCCCGTGGACGTCCTGGAGGTGACATTTGACTTCATCTCAGATGACTGGGTAAAGAGTGGCCTCTCCTTTAGAGCTCCTGACCGGCATTCACTAACTTGCTGACAGGAAACGATGGGGCAGTGGTGGCAGTCTCGGCCAGCCCCCCTTCCCCTGCAACAGGCGATTAGAGTAGAGATCTGTGTTCTAGTTCTTTCTTGGGTAAAATGGGGAGACGAATCCAGTCTCCCAGGGAGAGAGGATGAGAGGAACCGTCCAGACATACTGGGCGTTCGGTCTACATTTGCAAAGTGAAAGGATAAAAAGGGGACTTAGGTGTGAGATGGTTCATCAGCTGCCGAGGGCTGATCATGGGCTGGAAGAAGAGACCTAGGTTCCTGACCTCTACAGAGCGGCCGTCACCGCCTGGGCTGCAGGCGGGGTCTCCAGAGAAGCCAAATCAGATCAACAGCATGAAGCATAAAAATAGCTGGTCCCACCTCTGCAGGGGTTCAGAGATGGGCACAGACCTCCTCATTGCTGGTGATTAGCAGTGTCAATCCTGTGCCCCCTCCCCCTCCCTGTCAGATCTGGTTCCTCTGAAATCCTGACAAGCCTCCTGGTCAATCCACGGGCTGCCAAGAGCAGAGAAGTGCCCAGCACAGCGAGCCCCACCCAGCTTTCTCATTTAATTGCCTCATTTTGCGTCCATGCCTGGCGGGGCGAGCTCTGTCAGTGGGAACCTCACATCTCACGGCCACAGAAGAATGAATGTCCCAAAGGCAGTAGCCAGGCGGCCTCCGGCCAGTCAGAGGGCTCCCCTCCGGCCAGTCCTGTACCTGGGATGCTCCCGGAGACCCTAGGCTGAAAGGATCCCCAGCCGAGCCCGAGGGGCCCCAGTAGCGGAGCCCACATTGATCAAAGATGCCATCTGCCCCACAGGCCCCACCCTCTGCTCTCTAACAAAGCCTCTAAAACATGCTTTTGATTAGGAAATATTTCAAGTCCTTGAGAACGGATATGAAAACCACCCATGTGCCCACCATCCAGATTAAACAAATGCTAACATTTTGCCATATGTTCCAGAACGGTCTCTCTCTTTCGAAAGAAGTAAAGCACTGGACACGGTTCCCACTGCCCCTCAGCACTGCCCCCTCCGTCCCCTCCTCACTGTCCCGACAGCTCCCCTGGATTGCCGCTGCTCATCCCACCAGCGGATTCGTGTTTTCTCCACATGCGTGTGTGTCCATAAACAATACATAGTGCTGCCTCGGGGCCCGTGACGTTTGCCCAATGGCATCTCCCTGGATGTGCCCTCTGCCCACGCCTGTCCAGGGGACACTGTGGCTTTAGCTCCCAGTTTGCTCCCTGCTGTCCCACCCCACTGACCTCCACTTCTTCGCCCTTCTCCTTCCGGGGCACGCAGGTGGCTCCCGACATTTCACAGTTACAGGCAGTGTGCCCCAGGTAAGCCTCTGGCACGCCCCTTCCCCCTGTGCCGAGTCAGAGCTGGCCAGGCTGAGGCAGGGCTGGGTCGGGGCGGCGCGCCTGCAGCTTTACTAGTTGTCCCAAATTGCTCTCTGAAGGGGCCGTACAGCAGTGCGCCTGGTCCCCGCGCCTGGTCATCGTCAGATGGCTCCGTTTTTGCTCATCTGCAGGCGCCCCTGTGCTTTGACTCACATCCTCACCCATCTCCATGGGTCACTCCCGCTGCCTCCTCTGCGCATTTTCTGGCCCCGTGTGCGTCATGTGCGTCCGTCAGGTCCCAGCAGGAAGCAGGCACGCAGTCAAACTGGGTAACTGAGGACGATTTACAGAGCTGGGGCAGAGCTGGGGAGGCCACCAGGGAAGGGTGCAGAAGCCCAGGTTGTCACCCCTCCAAAACCAGATGGGGCTTGGGGAGGGGGTACCAGGCAGGAGGGTGGCCTGGGGAGAGGGATACAACTAGCTGCCTGTGTTCTCCCGACGGGGGACAAGCAGCTCCCAGCACCCACAGGATTGCCTGCAGGGTCCTGCCGGACAGTCCACCCCGAGGCAGTGCACAGGGGGCCAAGAGGAGCGTTTCCTACAGACCAGCTCCCTCACGACACAGGCAGGGAGGGGGCGGTGGAGAGGGGCAGAAGGAATGTGGCCCTCCCACACCTACCCTGGTCTCTTCGGCAGAGGGGTCAGAGAGAGCAGGGTCACAGGGTATGTACGAGCCATGGCCTGGGGCTTAACTGCCCTGAGCCTTGGTTTCCTCATCTCTAAACTGGGGAAAGCAACCCAACCTCCTGCCTCGTTGTGGGGGGAGAGGGGTCAGTGAGATGAGACGTATGAAGCCTTCTGACGGAGCCTGTCACACCAGAAAGCGCTCAGAAAGTGGGTGGCGGTCCTCCCCGGGCCCTGGAGAGTAACTCGGGCTGTGGGGGTTGGGCAGTGAGTGGGGGCGGAGAGGGGACAGAAAGGAGGCTGCTCGGACATGCACCCCTTCCTGAGGGTAATTTTGGTGCATATGAATCCGCAGCATTGATATGAACCCATAAGTTTTCAGGGGGAGGCTTGGGGGGACAGGTGTATGGACATTCCCTTCCCCATAGAAGCTTCCAGAACAGTGAGAATGGAGAAAAGGGGTTTCCTGTTCTGAGTGCTCTGGGCTCAAGTAAAGGTCACCCGAAGCCCTCTGCACAGTCTCGCTAATTCTTGGAGGCCCCCCTCCCCCACAGTCATCCCCTCTCTCCTTCCCGGAAAGGGAGCATGACAGCGGCAAAGTGGTCCCAGGGAGACACTGGAGCCCGGAGGGAGCGTGAGCCCCACGGGTGGAGAACCCGACGTCAGCGGCAGGAATGACCCAGGGCTGATGGAAGACCGAACCAAAGTAAGAGCCGCCGCACAGCCCCAGCCAGCGCCTGAGCGCGTGTGGCCGCAAGTCCCGCGTCCCAAAGCCCCTGAGACACTCTGCAGGCCAGGGGACACGCCATCCCTCGGTCCCTAAGACGCCAGGTGCGTGAAAGTCCCTAAGGTAACCCAACACCAAGAGAATAAGATACAGATCACAACACCCAAACCAATAGAGGAGGAAAGGACCCAAAAGAAATAAGAGAAGAAACAAGGAGAGGACGGAGCTAGAGAAAAGGCAGGGCGGGTGAAATGCATGTAAAAGACAGTTAACTCCAGTATGTCAGCAGCACTACGGACCTAAACGGACTAAATGTTCTAGTAAGAACCCAATTAGTGTCAGACTGGGTGACAAGGGCAATGCCGTTCAGGAAACGCAATACCTGAAACATAAAAACCCAGACAGGGACAGGAGGAGGCACAAGAAAGGAGACGTGGGGCCACTTCCCGCCAAGAGAGCTACGGCGGCGACGCCAGAGACATGTAAAGCGGGCCTTACAGCAGAAGCGTTTCTGCAAACAGAAGGACCGTACCTACGTACAGCAAAAAAGTTAATTTCATCAAGGAGCCCTGACAGTTCTCGATGTGTAGGAGGCTACAACCCAGGAATTCAAAGCTGACAGTTCTCCAAAGAGAGAAGATTCCTTCTCTAGGACGTAGAAGGTGCCAACGGGCCCCTCAGATAATTGACACACCAAACGCATCGAAAAATCAGTGGAGACACGAGAGATCTGAATAACCCAATTGATAGTCACCATCTAATGGGCAGTTAAAACCAGCACCCCAAAACCTCAGCATACACATTCTTTTCCAGCACAAAAGGGTATGTTATTGAAAATTGGTGGCATACTGGGATAAAAACCAGTCTCAACAAACACAAAAGCCTCAGGGGCTCCCTGACCACACTCCCTGAACACAAAGCAATTAGTTAGCCATCCATGACCAAAAAGGAAAGACCAGGAAAGCTATGTGGGGACATGAAGAGGAAAATCTTCTAAATACCTTTTGGTTCAAAGGTGTCATTTACTAATGAAAGATAATAATACTGAATGTCAAAGCTCGAGAGAGGCCGCTAAAACAATAGTTACAAGGAAGGGCCGGCCGAATGGCTCAGTTGGTTAAGAGCTCGCTCAAGAGTGCAAGCTGAGCTCTGAGCAACAGCGGTTCAAGGCCAGCCCGAGCTGAGTTGCCGTTGAGCTGCCAACAGGTGGCAGGATGGCTCAGCTAAAAAAAAAAAAAAAAAAAAAAAAAATTGTTACAAGGAAATTAATGGTGTTCTAGAAAAGGTAAAATGTGTGAGCTAAGCATCCATCTAAAAAATTAGCCAAAGAACAACAGACTAAAACAATGTAGCACGAGTTACATAATGAATAAAGTAGAAAAACATACAACAGAGAGCACTGAAAAAGCCAAAACCAGTTCATAGGGGAAAAAAGGATAAGACAGACAAATCTTTGCACATATTGAGCAAGAATAAAAGGAGTTACAGAACAAATAAAAACATTAGAAGTGAAAACATAACCACACAGGTATCCACAGTTCAATAGGTAAGAGGGTATTACATCAATAAACATAAGCTTCATGCCAACCCATTCAAAAGTCTAGATGAAACTGACAAATTCCTAGATTAAAAAAATACATTCTAAAACGGACTCCACAATAAATAGCTAATCGAAATAGCCTCAGAGCCATCAGAGGGACCGCTGCATCCTTCAACACCTTCCCCCAAAGAAGACACCAGGCCCAGGCAATCTCATCCAGCACCCTGACAAGTTTTCTGTTACTGAATCAAATATTACCAGTCAATCTGAGACAGACCAGGAGAAACAGCAGAGGGAGCGCAGGTGTGCGGGGGGTGTCCCCTCACCCTGTCCCCCGCTCTCCCCGAGGATTGCGGCTGAGCAGGCTGGCATTCATGCAGGCCCCGCTGCCACCTCCACGCCTCCCCTGCCCTTGCCGCCCACCCACTCCCGGGCTGCATTGACCTCACATCACTCACAGGTGAGGAGACCTGAGGCCCAAAATCTTGCCAGGCCCGGGAAGGGATGGGTCCCTGAGAGTCAGGGAGCCCAGGTTTCCAAGTCACATTGTGCTCTACGTCCTGGTCTCAGCGCTCCCCTGTGACAATGCTGGCACAACGCTCCCTGACCCACACCCACCCTGCGCTTCCTCCTGCCCCAGGTGCCTGCTGCCTCTCCGAGAGAAACACCTGGGCTGCTGCGTGCAAACAGGGCAGACCTCCAAGGGCGGGGACCCTGAAAGCCTGTGCCAGGCTGCAGCCTCCCTTGGGGGCCAACGTCCTCTCACGGAACCAGCTGCTGAGGGCACACATGGCAGGGGCGTCTCATAAAACCCTAAGCGCTCCCCGACCCCAGTGCCCTCCCACACCTGTGCTGACAAGCTGGTCCTGCATCCGTGAGGAGTGGGGATGGAGGCTGGCATGCCTGTGCTGGATTTACAGGATTAATTTAATTTATTAATCAGCCAAAAGCCATGCAAAGGGTGGTTCGGTGGAAGGCACGTGCAGTGTGTGGTCTGTCAGTGGAGCTGCTAATATAAATTTGCTCAGCTGTGACAGGTACAGGGTTTTTCTGGCTGAGAAAAAAATAAACATGCAGCCCACAATCATTTTACCACCAACAGAGCTAAGTGCTCTCCAGGGCCCGCCGGAGGCACCAGGCATCCCACCGCCCCCTCGAGGATGACCAGTGGGCTGCGGGTTGGGCCTCAATTTGAACCCAGCTCCCCTGCTCACTGGCTGTGACCAGCTGCTGCTCAGGCTGTGGCTTACTCATCTCAGGATGGGGAAGAAACCTGCCCACTGGTGGGTGTGGGAGATTAAGTGAGGGAGGGGAGCGGTGACAGGGAGCCTGGAGCGTGTGGCTGCGGCTCGGAAGCGTGGACTGCCAGGCAAGTGGGCACTGTCTGCGAGGGAGCGGGAAAGCCCTTCAAGCAGGCGGCCGTGTGTCGGGGCAGGAGATGCTAGAAGGTGCAGGCAGGGGCAATAATCCAGGTGAGAGATGGCAGGGGCTAAGGCACTGGGGATGGAGAGGGGCTTCTGGGGGTTGGACACACGTGAGAGTCCGCGGGAAGTCAGGAAACATTCCCCCAGGAAGCGGAGCTTGGGTGGGGCAAAGCCTGGTCGCTCAACACCCTTTCTCACCTACATGTGATTTTAAGAGGTACTTCGGCATATGTCTGATCAGGGACTTGTATGTACAGCATATAAAGAACTAGTATGAGTCTATAATAAAAAGACAAATAGCCCATTTTGAAAAGGGCAAAGGACTTGAATAGACATTTCTCCAAAGACCATCTACAAGTGGCCAATAAGCACATGAAAAGATAGATGATGTCATCAGGTACCAGGGAAATGCAAATCAAAACCAAATGTGATGCCACCCGGCTGATAATAATCAAAGTGGCAAGTAGACCTGTGGATTTGGGGATCCAAGATGGAGGAGCAGATAAACACTGGGCCTGCTTCCTTCCGTGGACACATTAAAATTACAAATAAACTATAGAACAATCAACCTGGAGAACCATCTGAAATCTAGCTGAACACAAGTTTTATAACTAAGGATGTAAAAAGTTATGTCGAGACTGCAGGAGAGGTGGAGACGCGAAACTGGCAAATCCCAAACCTCTGTGTGGCAGCTGAGAAACAGGAGGGATACCTCAGCTATAGAGGTTCCCCCTAGAGAAGGGAGAAACCCCAGACTCACACCAGGCCCCCCAGCCCGGAGCACTGGTGCCGGGAAGAGGAGGCCCCACAATACCTGGCTGTGAAAAACAGTGGGGATTCTGACCATCAGTGGGACGGAGGCTGCCGGAAACCCAGGAGTCCTTAAGCTGCCCACGCTCTCAGACTCACTCACAAGCACTCATCTTGGGCTCCAGCGGTGGGACAGTAACTCAGGGGGCAGACAGGTGTGTGGCTTTGAGAGGCAGCCTGGAAGGCAGTCAGCATTCTCACTGTGAGGGGTCCTGCTCCCACGCAGCTGGAGGCGGGCGCCATCTTTCCTGTGTTGACCCCGCCCCCTACGCTTAGGGACAAATCTGAATCTGATTGGCTAAGTGAGCTCCACTGCTCCACCTGCTGACTCAGGTGGGACCCTGCCCCAACCAACTTACACACAGGTGGAGGCACTTTCTCAGTGCATAGCCAGCCCCACCTGCATTGCACTGTTTCTTGGAAAACTATCCAAGTCCCAACGCTGGCAGATGCTGGCAGGCAGTGGCTGGCCTCAGTGTGCTCTGAGACTTTTGCTGAGTAGTTCCAGGCTCAGCACTGGCTCCAAACCACAATTTACATTAACCTGGTGACCACAACTCTTCCCTCTAATGACTCCCTGAGACCCTGCCACACCCAACTCAAGTACAGCATGAGGCTTTACCAGGGACTGAACCTTAGGGGAGCCAGCAGGTGGCAGTAGGTCTTAGGATGTCCTGGCTTTTTATGGAACTACCCCAGGCCCAGTACTGGTGGCAGCTGTCCTTGGTTCACAGAGTGGCCTCTCCCATATGCCTCCAGGGTTAGCACAGGCAGCAAACAACCTTGGATCGCTTTGTAGCTCCTACCGGGTAACCCCCGGCTGGTCACAGGCAGTACGTGATCTGGGCCTGCACTGGAGCCCCTCCCAAGAGGCCCCAAAACCTCATACTTGGAGGTTGGCTTCAGACCACAGCAGGGCACCACCCAATTAGCCCCACAAGTGGCACACCCAAAGGGCAGTCTCAACCCAAAGGCACTAGAGCTCACTGGGGTGAATTCCACTCGGTGGGGAAGCACCCTACACAGCAGCCCATAAGCTGTGGACATGGCCAAACCCCACTGTCAGTCAGCCTGAGGGTCAATGCCACCCACTGACATGCCAATAGCAACAAAGTCTCAACCATCACAGGAGGGCACACACAACCCACACAAGGGACACTCCCAGAGCACCTGGTACAGGTGACCAGGGACACTATGCCAGGGCCCCACAGAGCACCTACTACATAAGGCCACCCAGCCAAGACTGAGAGACATAGCATATCTACCTACTACATAGAAACAAACACAGAGAGGCAGCCAAAATGAGGAAACAAAGAAATGCATCCCAAATGAAAGAACAGTAAAAAACTCCAGAAACAGAACTAAACAAAATGGAGGCAAGCAACCTCCCAGATAAAGAGTTCAAAACAATGGTTATAAGGATGCTCAAGGAACCTAGTGAGAACTTCAACAGAGACTGCAAGTATAAAAGAGGACATAGAAACCATAAAAACGAACCAGTCAGAAGTGAAAGTTGCAATAACAGAAATGGAGAATCCACTAGAAGGAATCACCAGCAGACTAGATGAAGCAGAGGATTGAATCAGTGATTTGGAAGGCAAGGTAGCAAAAAACACCCAACTGGAACAACAAAAAGAAAACAGAATCCAAAAGAATGAGGATAGTTTAAGGGGCCTCTGGGACAACATCAAGTGTAACAAGATTCACAGAATAGGGGTACCAGAAAGAAAAGAGAAAAAGCAAGGGATAGAGAACCCATTTGAAGAAGTAATGACTGAAAACTTTCCTAACCTGGTGAAGGAAATAGACATACAAGCCCAGGAAGCTCAGAACGTCCCAAACAAGATGAACCCAAACAGGCCCTAGACACATTATAATGAAAATCGCAAAGGTTAAAGACAAAGAGAGAATCCTAACAGCAGGAAGAGAAAGGCACTAGTAACTTTTAAGGGAGCCCCCATAAGATTGTCAGCTGTTTCTCAACTGAAACTTTGCAGGCCAGAAGGGTTTGACACAAAATATTCAACGTGATGAAAAGTAAGGATCTACAACCCAAATTAGTCTACCCAACAAAGCTATCATTTAGAATTGAAGGACAAGAGCTTCCCAGACAAGAAAAAAGCTAAAGGAGTTCATCACCACCAAACCAGGATTACAAGGAATATTAGAGGGACTTTTCTAAGATGAAAAAAAAAAAATCAAAATTATGAAAAATAAAATGGAATAGCTACATAGCTATCGACAATTACTTTCAATGTAAATGGATTAAATGCTCCACTCAAAAGACATAGGAGGGCTGAATGGATAAGAAAACAAGACCCTTACATATGCTGCCTACAAGAGACTCACTTCAGATCAAAAGACACACACAGAAGGAGTGGAAAGGGATGGAAAAAGATATTTCATGAAAATGAAAAAATAAAAAGATTTTTTTTAAAGCTGGGGTAGCAATGCTTATACCAGACGAAATAGACTTTAAAACAAAGGCTGTAAGAAGAGACAAAGAAGGACCCAGTAACCCCACTTCTGGGTATTTATTTGAAGAAACTCAAAAGACTACATTGAAGGAACATGTGCATCCATACGTTCACTGCAGCATTGTTTACAATGCCCAAGATGTGGAGGCAGCCTGGGGGGTCTGTCAGTGGAAGAATGGATAAAGAGAAGCTGGTACATATACAATGGAATATTGCTTGGCCATGGAAGGGAATGGGTTCTTGCCATCTGCAGCAGCATGGATGGACCTGGAGGGTACTGTGCTGAGTGGAGTGTGTCAGACAGAGAAAGACAGATGCAATGTGGTTTCACTTATACAGCACATGTGGAATCTAAAGAACAAACAAAAGAGAAACAGGGCCGGCCAAGTGACTCAGTTGGTTAAGAGCGTGAGCTCTGAGCAACAGGGTTGCTGGTTCAATTCCCACATGGGCCAGTGAACGCTGTGCCAAAGCTGAGCTGCTGCTGAGCTGCCAGCAGGTGGCAGGATGGCTCAGCTGGTGAGAGCACGTGCTCCTAACAACAAGGACCCGCATAAGACAGTGGGCTATGCCCACCTGCAACTAAGATTGAACACAGCACCTTGAGCTGAATGGCCGCAAGCGGCTGACCGGCGGCCAAATGGCAACTGGGCTTGGAGCTGAGCGAGCTGCGCCCTCCGCAACTAAGATTGAAGGACAACTATTTGGTTGTTCCTCTTCCCCATTCCCCAATGCTGTTCCCCTTCCCCAATTCCCCAATAAAATCTTTTAAAACAAAACAAACAAACAAAAGACAGGAACAAACTCATAGAAACAGAAAACATTTTGATGTTTGCCAGGTGGGAGGGGGGTTGGAAATGGGTGAAAAAGGGGAAGGGATTAAGAAGTACAAATTGGTTGCTACACAGCAGTGATGGGGATGCAGGGTACAGCATAAGGAATATAGTCAATAATATTGTAGTAACTATGAATGGTGTCAGATGGGTACTAGATTTTTTGTGGTGAGAGATGGGAGGGGTTAGGGGGCAGGGTGGAAAAGATGAAGGACGCAAGAAGTACAATTGGTAGTTACAAAATAGTGATGGGATGTAAAGTAAAGCACAGGGAATGTAGTCAATGATATACACACACAGCTCAGCCCCGTCAGGACCCACACTGGGGCTGGCCAGGTTCCTGTGGCCCTGACCTCCTCAGGTAGATGGATGGAATGGGGGCAGGGGGGGTGTAAGGGGCTGCATCACCCACCCCTGTGAATTAGTGAGCGGCTAACATGTGGAGGTGAAGCGGGGTTCTCCCTCAACAGGCTGAGCACTATGGGGGCCCCCTGCCCACCTCTACCATCCCCCAGGGACCTGCAGTCATGGCCCCCCTTGGGGGGTTGTGGGCAGCAGGTGAGGGGCACACAAAGGATGCTGGGAGAACCTTGGAGCTAGGAGTGTGGGTAATGGTGAGCCTTCCCTCCGCCCTCTCCCGAGTCTTTGCGCAGACGCCTGAGATGGTGACAAGGAGCAGTCAGTCTAGTGACACCACAACACTATGGACAGCCTGCAGAAGCAATAACAATAGTAGTAAGAGGCTGCCGGAGCGCTAACCTGAAGCTAGGTGCTTGGCCTCAGGCTCCATCCCAGCAGGATGCCAGCCCACCTCACCCACTTCCAGGCCCACACAGCCCCACAAGGCTCCCTGACAGCACGGGCCCCGCTCCGGGTCTCTGGTCCTCTGCCCCTCAGCACGTCCGCCCCTCTGGGGAGCCTCTCTTGATAGGCCCACCTCTGGCTCTTTCCCACCCTTCACTTGTGCGTGCAGTGTGTGCGCGTGTGTGCGTGCGCGTGTGTGCGCGCACACGTGTGTGTGTGTGTGTGTGTGTGTGTGCGCGCGCGCGCGCGCTCTGCTCAGCCTGGTCATAACCAAATCCCAAGTGCAGGGGCCCCTCCAGAAACCCCACAGCCCAGGGACTGGATGGCAGGGGGCGAAGGGGGAGATCCATGGACCAGGGAGGCTTCTGGAAGATGCGTCTGGGCATCGAGTCCCAGCCCCAGGAGGTGGACAGCAAAAGGGAGGGGCGGGGAGGCAAGGTGCAGGAGGTGTAACCTAGGCGGAGGGACGGGGCACAGCGCGCCAGGGGGCCGTACGATTCAGGTACTCCAGGCACAGGAGGGCAGGGAGGACCCCAGCTCACCAGGGCAGAGGGGTGCCGGGCTTTGGACTCTGTCCTGGCGGCCGTGGGAGCCATAGCACAGCGCGAGTGGCCACTGCAAAGGCTAGAGCGTCCTGGAGCTGTCCTGGAACCTCATTAAAATGCAGGCTGAGGGGCCGGCCGAGGGGCGCGGTGCTTAAGCGCTGGCTTGGGAAGCCAGCGGCCCCAGTTCGGGTCCCACATATGAGGGCCAGTGACACTGCCCTCAAAAAAAATTTAAAATAAAAATAAATAAATAAAATGCAGGTTGAAATGCAGTCCGTCTGGGGAGGGGCTTCCTTCCCAGCCCCTGGGCGACAGCTCGGACTCCCCACCTTGGGGGAGGGGCCCTCAGGTGGATCTGCTCGTCCCCCATTGAGAGTTGGAGGGCCCAGGCCCTCAGGAGCTGGCGGGCAGGGGGCGAGGACCCAGCACCTGCTCTGGGCCCTGGCCAGACACCCCCAGCCAGCCTGCCTGAGCTCCGGAGGCCATCCGCCAACTGCCCCAGGGATCTCACAGCAGTTCCAGCAACCCTAGTCAGACAAACCTTATTTATGTTTGTTTTTCTCTTTCTGGTGGTTTCTGTCAGCGCTGGTGATAGATGGATACATGTTGATGGATTTTTCAATCTGCTAACCATAAAAAGATTGTATTTTGACTGGTTTAATGCTTTGTTGTAGAGTGTGCAATCCTGGTGTGATAATTACTGAATAAATATCTATAGCGCTGCAAGGCTGAGACCACGTGCCCGTGACACCCTCAGGCGATCGCGCCTTTCCTCCCGGGAGCCTGCGGCGCAGCTCAGACTCGGGGAGAGCGGCCGGGAGGCTGCGGCGCAGCTCGGACTCGGGGAGAGCAGCCTTTCCCGGTTACTGGAGCTGCTGCTGCCCTTCCTGCCGGAGCCGTGACCCCCCCGGGCGCCGCCCATCTGCCTGCTTCCCGGCTGGCTTTGGGGAGACGGCACCTGGGCTGCAGAGGGTGGAAGTGGACAGAAGGGACGAGTGAGCGAGCACCAGGTGCGGTCAGCGTGCCCTCGGAGGAGCCTGGGGGAGGCCCCTGTTCTCAGCACGGGGATGCGGCCAGTCTGCCGTGAGAGCTAAGTCCCGACCAATGGCCGTGTGCAGCCTTCCTCGGGCCTGGCAAAGCATGGACCGTCAGGGGAGGGACGGTGCCCTCGCACATGCGTGAGTGCACAGCGACGCACACACCGACACACGTGCACACTCATACACACGCCCACAACAGGTGGCCCGCTCAGGCTGGGTCCCTGGATGCCAGCTGACCTTGTCCTCCAGCTGGTGAGCCCAGGATTTGGGGCCACACCTAGGAGAGCCCGGGCTCAGCCTGGTGCCGGAGTGCGGGCCAGACAGATGCCGGGGCTCACGCCGGCCTGTACCGGCCACTTGAGCAGCTCGCTCAGCCTCTCCCAGACCCACCTCATCAGGAAACACGGAATGCACCAATTAAAACAAAAAAAATATGTGATGATGCTCTCGGCTCTCCAGGGCTGACTCCTTGTCTGGGCCTGGCCAAGCACTTTACACATGTTATGTTTTTAATCTTCACAACAACCCTAAGAGGGAGAGACCTATGTTATCATTGCCCTTGTTTGCAGATGAGAAGACGGAGTCACAGAGAGTAGAAACTTTCCCAAGACCACACAGTTTAAGTGCTGGGCTGTGGTTGAAATGCTTGCCATGGGATCCTGCAAGCAACCTGTGAATAATTTCAGAAGGGCTTTTGCAAGCACTACACTGCCATCCAGAGGTGAAGGCACCAGGCGTCCTGAGCCCTGAGCCCCAGAAGTCCCCTGAGGCAGGATTTCTCCAAGCCTCCCTCTGGGCATCACTTCCCACTTAACTGCCTAAGAAAGTCCAAATTTCCTGAAAGCACCCAGAGCAACCAGGATTAAGGGGACTGTGGATCCAGCCCAGCGGGGAGCTCCCCCAGCCACCATCCATGGCTAAACCAACACAAAAGGACCCAGCACCTGGGCTGCCCTCCCCCCAGACCCCCACTCCTGCCCCACCCACCCTTCCATTCCAGCCCTCCCCACCAACTGCTTGCAAGGCTGCTAGTGAATAATTTATCATCCGTTCATGAGCAAGGGGGGCGGGCCTATAAATATGCATACACAGGGACACAAGGAACATGGGCATGTGTCTTTGAACCTCATCAACTGCTGCCCTGATCTAATCCAGAATGAATTGCCCGTACATAATGAAGGTGGTAGGTTTGCTTGCAGACAACACTTAAATCCTGCCATCTCCACTCATACAAAGCTGTGGGCGTGCACGCCTCACCCATTATTAGTTTGAGGAGGTTGCTTATGTTTTTAATGCAAAAAACAAAAACAAAAACAGATTCGTTTCTAAAACACAGCGTGTGAGGCAGTGGAGGGTCTGGGCATCCTGGGGGACAGATGTCTCTCGAGGCTGCATTCTGGGGAGTTCAAATTTCAGCCAGAGCAGCTGGACGTGAGCACGAGGACCTCAGGACCTGCGCCGCCCAGCACACACACACACTGCCCTCCAAGGTCTCCCAGACGCTGGCCAGGGCAGGGCTGGGGCCCCCACGTCTCCTGCTGCTCTGCGAGCTCCACGCGGTCTCTGGCAAGAACTTTCTAAAAGGCAAAACGGAGCATGTTTCTGGCTTAGGACTCTTCCACGGGGCCCCAGTATTGTCAAGACAGAGGCCCTTTTCCTTAGCACACAGGAAGTGACTACAAGGGGCCTAGTCTCCCCCAGTTGCTACAGTCATGTGAGCGAGCCCCAGAATCATAAGCCAAGTCGGGGTGCTTTAAGGCACAGAGTCTTGGCTGGTAAGTTCTCAGCAAAGGCTGAGACCGGGGGTTACTGTCCCAAAGCCTGAAAACCAGCACTTGCAAGGCCCCTCTCTGTCCCATAATGCATCTCCTGCCCCCATTCCCAGCTCTCTGTGAGAACCTCGCCCAGCTTCACAGGCTACTGTCGACACCTGGCCACTTGTCTGTGTCCCCCACTAGGCAAAGCTCCCAAGGGAAGGCAGGTCATGTGTCCCCAAATCTAGAAAGGAGGTGGGCACACAGTAGCTGCTCAGTAAACACTCAGCCAGCGAGCACACCTGGGAACCAATCACAGCACACCTCCCATGGGGGACGAGGTGTGCCTTTGCCCAGGGTTATATGTCCAGCCTGGCACACGGTGCCCAGCTCATGCCGCCAGAGGGCTCTGACCTGACTTGTGTCCTGAGGGAGTCCTGGTGATTAACTATAGCAAGCGGCGTCCCCCAAACTAAGAATTCAGGAAACCGGGTGGCCAAACAAGACATTGCTCAGAGAAGCCCATGGCCAGCCTCCCTGAGCCCGAGCCCCTGACCCGCACTGGCCCAAGGCACTGCTGGGCCAGCCTTGGCTGGGACACTCCTGAGACTCACGTGGAAGACGGAGGCCAGGCCCTCACACCCCATCACCGCATCCCGAGAGCGGCTGGGAGCAGTGGGTGTGATCCCAGCACCAACAATGGCTCCTGACCGATCTGTGCTCAGTTTCCTCATCCTTAAAATGGGCAAAGTGATGGCATCGGATGCATGGGCTGATTAAAACAAGTTGATATCCAGGCAAGGCACTCAGAAGAGTTGACGTGGTCGGCGTCTCACAAGCGTTTGCTATTATTATTATTATTATTATTCAGGCTCACTTCAACTGCTTCACTGCTGATGGGGGGCAGCAGGGAGGCCCCCGGCCTCTCCCACTGGCGGCAGGTAGCAGCCCTGACGGATGACGGACGCCTGGGTCCGCCGTGGAGCTGGTGGGTATGGAAGCCTTCACAAGTCTGTTTCTCCAGAAAGCACATGAATTTCCGCGCCCATAGCACGTACCACCATAACCCACACATGAACCTGATCAGAAACAGGACTCTCAATAAATATCAGTGGACTCGAGTCACATTCGTGGTGTTCTGTGCTGCTTTGCAGGACTCACATGAGTTTCAGTTACACTGGGCTTGGGGTGATTGAGTTCCTTCGTCTCCCCTGCTAGGCTGAAAAGGCCAAAAGAGCTTGGCTCTCTCCTCTCTGACGCTCCCCACCGCCCACCCCAGCAGCCTGCACAGAACCTGGGCTTAATAAATAGATGCTCCTCAATGAATAGACTATGAAAGTGTGGATGTGTTTATAAAATTCATCTCTAGAATTTTGCCCTCAAAACCTGGGTATTTTCCATCTGCAAATCACCCAACTTTGATATCGCACATATAAATGTTTAGATTCCGAATTTCATTTGAATTTAACTGACCAGCCTCTTCAAGGAAGGGAGGAAACATTATTCATGATGAAAAAAAGTGTAAGAAAAAAACATTCTCCGAGCATGAGCTTCTCCGTCTTCATGACGGAGAGCCCCTGGGGGCGCAGCTGAGAGGGACATCTGGAAGCGAGGGTTTCCATAATTCATAGCTCCCTCTGCGTCCTCATGTTTGAGGATGGTGACGCAGTGGCTCCTCCTGACTGACGCGCCTCCCGGCCCCCTCGCTCTGAGACACAGGGGTGCTCAGTGAAAGGCCCCCTGGAACCCTATCACGCCCGGGAATGGTCAGAATGACCCGTGTTCCAGGAGGACGGTCGGCCGGAGCGGCGCTGCCACCGGGCAGTTTTCTGGGTTAGGGCGTGAGAGGAGCCTAGCCTCGCAGGGTAGACGCTGCCCAACAGTTCCCCGCGGGGGCCCTCCGGCCTCACACTGTAGGTGTGTGCACGTGTGCGTGCATGGGTGTGCACATGGGCTGGGTGTGTGCATGGGTGTGCGTGGCTGCTGTGTGTGCACGTGTGTGTGCCCCAACCCCGAGCAGAACTGGGCTTTGCACTCGCGTCACAGACAGTGCTGGGTGGAGCCGCACTTCAGCAGGAGAGGGCTGGCCTGGGCAGGGGTCCGTGCCGGACACAGGCAAATGCAGGATGGACAGATGTCTAAGGGGCAGTGTGCATAAGGAAGGCGGACAGGTTCAGGAGCTTCGCAGCCCCTCACCCCCACCCACGGCGACCAGGGCAGCTGGCAGCAGGCTCCTCCCCCAGGCCCAGCCTTTCTCCCCACAGCAAGTCCCTTCTAGCCCCTCCTTCCCATGTCCCCATTGCACCCCTGCACCAGTTCCCTCCCTCAGGCCTCAAGGTCATCTTCAGCAGGAAGTGGGTAAGAGAAATACTGGGCAAGGCAGAAAATCCTCCCTGATCAGCAATTCTGCCCCCCTCCCACCGCCACCACCACACACTCACTGGGGCAGATGCCAGCCCCTCATCCACCCAGCCAAGGTCGGAGACAGGACCGTCACAGCCAATGGTTAGGCCAGGCCCAAGGGTGGGGGGCCTTGAGGACAACTGGGAGAGCAGCACCTGGCCTGTCGCCATGGCGGCAATGGCTCCTGGCACCATCAGGTCCATACTCAGAAAGTGCCAATGGCCAAAGCCAGAGCCAACATGAGTGCTGGGAACTAGCTGGGAGGGGAGCGAGGGCCGGCCCCGAAGCCACAGCAGACCCAGGGCAGCCGGCTCCCCACCTCCACCCTGGTCAGTGGCATGAACCAGACAGCCTGACACCATCTGAGGGTCATGGCCAGGCTGCCGGACACAGCAGGGGCCGGCCTGGCCTGCTCTCGGTTCCGGGACCTCGCAGCTGGGAGCTGCCTGAGCACCAGCTGTGCCTGTCATAAGCGTGTTGTCACTGATGTTTTGCATGACACACCCGGTGAAGAAGCAGGAGGCGCTGAGGTCTGGGGCCCCTGGAAAGCCGTGCCCAGGCTCGGGGGACGCTCCCTCCCTGGACTGAAAGCTCTCCTGCACAGAGCCACAGGAGTTGCTTGACTCCGTCCAAATGAGGGATGAGGGTCCGAGGCTCCGGGGTTTGCCACCCAGGACTGATGAGCAGACTCTAACCACACGTGTGGCCAGTGAGCAGCAGCTGCTGCAGTGCCCCGGCTGCCACGTCTGCTCCGTGCTGCACAAGCCTGATTTTGCAAGAATAAGACATGATGACCATGGGTGTGGACTTGTGACCTTGGCCTCTCTCAGCCAGCCAGTCCCAGGACCCCTTATGTGTGGCAGGCCCTGTGGGGCCAGGGCTTGAAGGAAGGAAGCCCACCCAGGACCTCGAGGGGCTCACGGTCCAGCGGGCAGACATCAGGACCCTGAGGTCCCACTGCTTGGCCGCCGTCAGAGCCCCTGGGTGTCCCAGGCCTGGCTGGGAGGGCCGGTCACAGAGGCTTAGAAGACTGTGGCTGCATCTGGAGGATGTGCCACAGCTGGACAAGAGGCAAAGTGGGGAGTGTCCAGGCCAGAGGCTACAGCGAAAGCCACAAGAGGGGAAAGGCCACCTGGGGAATCGTGCCACCAGCAACAGAGGCTCGACTGGGTCGGAGAGGACCCTCTCTCCTCATCCAGAACCTTCTACGCCAGCAAGGCCAACAACTTCCAGACCCGTGTCCACAGTACCAGGGTGGCGGCAACAGGCACAGGCACAGGCTAAGGGACACCAGACACACAGCCATCCAAGGAGGCGGAGGCGTGGCTGACCCACCGGCGTCTTGCCTCTTGCCATGCTCACCACCCGTTCAGTTCATCAGCGGGGATCTCAAGGTCCTCCCCTGCCCGCCTTTCCCAGCGGGGCCACATGGACAAACACAGGGCCACAGACGGAACCCGACAAGCTCAGAGAGGCCAGCATGCCAGGCCCTACAAACTCCGACCAAAATCAACCACACATGGTGGTCTGAACATACAGATTCCTAACTAAAAGCAGGTCACGGTGGGTAGTCTTGTCCTGGGCCTGTAACTTCCTTGACAAACGTCAGTCTTTACCGGAAGTGAGCCTGTTGTCTGAGCATCTAAGATAACACGCCCTTGGCCTTTGGAATGTCAGAGTAATCTCCTTTTTCAGACCCCCCCAGGGCACACCCACCACTAGAGCAGGAGACTACAGAACCCCTCATTGTTCTCTCTTCCCCAATACCATCTCTGAGTGCTATGAATGTTATTAACTATCCTGCACCCACCAATGTAAAATATCTCTCAGTTTTACTTTTTATCCAGTCCCAGGGATTTCCCCGCTTTGCTTTCTCCTGCCCCCTTACCAGCCCACCCATGGATTCCATGTAACTCTCCTTCCGTCTTCTCCTTTGATCCTAATGTATAAAATAAACTGCAAAACTGCCGTTCTCATTTTCTCAATCCGCTAAGACTTTGCTTCCTGGCAATTGTCATCAGTTTCACTCAAAGAAACTCATAAAAATTCTCTACAGGCTTTGGACATTCCTTACATCAACACGCCCCGGTCACAGCTCTGGGCAGCACCACTGCCGTCACAGCGGCCCCTGGAGAAGTGCAGTGTGCAGCCTGCACAACTGTACACAGAGGTTGGGATGGGCTCCGTCCCAGCCCGAGCCCCTGGCAGCAAACCCCGCTTTGTGAAGCCCCTCGCCACCCCTCCCACACCCCAAATCTGAGCGGCTCTAGGCGCAGTCCCCAACCCCCAAAGACGCCGTGTATGATCCGCCAGCTCACAAACCTCCAAGAACACAGGGTTGTTTATGAAAGTAAAAACTAGAAACAACTTAATTTTTGAAAACAGAAGAACGATTGATTATGGGAATGATGGTATGAACTCGCGACACCCAGGCCCCATCAATAAAGCGCACATCCCGACAGGGACAGGGACGCGGCCCCCACTGTGTTCTAAGGGGGACGGGGCTGGCCGTGGACATGGGCATGGCCTAATTTTGGTAAAAATACACATTTACATTGTGAAGCACACAGGAAAAGCCCCGAAGGCTCTGTGCCCGATCTGTCCGAGGCTGCTTCTGGGCAGTGGCTTCCGGACGGCTTTCCTCCCTTTTTATTTTTCCACTCACCTGCATGTTCTAGCGCGGCTGCGATGAGGGTGGATTGCTTGCGCTACATTTTAACATTCCAGAAGTAATTTGGAAATGGGCTGCCTGGGGACGTCTGAGGAGCGCAGGCAGGTGGGGGTACTGGGGCCCCAGGTCCAGGGTTTGCTCGCTTGCCAGGGGCCAGCCATGGGGAGCCTTTCCCACATACTTCTGCTTCTGCACTGATGGATGGACAGACCCTCACCTAGGCAGGGACGGTCACATCTGTCACTCGATGGCAAAGCAGAAGCACCAGGAGGCCGATGCTGCCCAAGACCACAGGCCAGCAAGAGGCAGGAGCTGGACTCAGCCGATGGGGGTCCCACCTCAGCCCTCAGGCCCTCCGCCACACGGTCCCCAAGAGGCTCTGGACACTAGGACCAGGCCCAGGAGTGAGGAGTACAGAGAGACGGTGAAGTGGGTCTGGCCACTGCCCTCCCTGCCTGCCTGCGCAACCTCACAGCCCGTGGGGCAGGGGCGGCGGGAACTAAGCGGCCAAACCCTGGTCTTGTGGTGGGGAGCTCATCTCAGTGACCCCTGCTCTGTGGGGAATCCCGGGGTCCTGACAGGGCCTCTCACACCCACGCGCTGGGTGGTGGGGGAAGTGAGACCCCACACAGGAGCTGGCCAGGTGGACACATGCCTTGATGGTCTCACCTGGACGGTGCCCAGGACCTTCCCCAGAGGGGACTGAGTGCCAGGCAGACACCAGCAAGAGATAGCAGTGGCCCCCTCACCCAGACAATGAAGGATACAGGTGGCCCAGTTCACTCTGGTGCTGCTTAACCACAAAACGGGTTCCCCTGTGGGGTTTTGATGACGGAGCCCCCAGGCCCTGGCTCCCCTCCCACCCCCACCTCCTCCACAGGCAGCCCCGTTTTCTCCTGGACCTTCTTGTGGTTCCCAATCTGGTGACACAAGCAAACCCCAGGGGCAGGATTCCAACATTCTATTAAAATTTCAAAGGATGTCGTGTGAATTGGGGCATTTCCTATCTCCAGAAACCTTTGCCTCCTAATAAAAAATAAAAATAAAAAGCCTGCTCCCTGTGGCTCTGTGAAGTAAACACATCCAATTCCAAAGATTAAAGAGAAAGGCCTTCCTGCCATGGCTATGACGGCCCCTGACTGCACTTCCTGTTTGCCAGTGGCGAATAGAATATTTAGACAGCATAAGCCCAGAGTTCCAGGCCCCCAGCCCGCAGCTGCACCACACCCACCGAACAGGAAGGCCAGGAGACGAAATTAAAATACAATAACGCCAGATGAGTACAGACGGGTCGTTTGAAAAATTCATAAACTCTAAACTCCCTTGCAATTTATTTCAGTTTAACTAGCGAAAAGACCCATGTAACTTCCTGACGACATGCCATTTCAGCATGAATTTTTGAGAAATTCCGTTTAATGGTTTCCCAGTGTGTGTAGTGTGTCCCGGCGGGATCCTGGAGCAGGGGATCCCCAAAGTCCCTTGAGAACCAGTCAGCGGTGACTGCCGGCACACGCGACGGGAGCGCTGACCCCAAGTCCCTGCACAAACTGAGTTCTGTGTCCACCCCGGCTCTGAACAGCAGCTGTGCTGTCGACCCACCAGGCGGCCCCTTAGACACCCGGATGCTCCGTTTCTCCCTCTGTGGCATGAGGGCCACCAGCAGGAAGCAAGGGACAGCGCCCACCTGCCACCGACCGTGTCCAGAGACTTGGCCGCACCACGTGGCCGCCCTGAGAAGGGGAAAGTGCGCTTTGCACTGAGGCCAAATCACGGCTCAAGGTGGGCAGAGCGTTGCTGCAATCCTGGAAGTCCTTGTGTTTTGCAAACAGCAGAGGAGTGCAAGCACCCAGGGAATGCAGCAGGTCCCCGCCGCCGCCACGGGAGCCACCCACAGGGCTTGAGGGTAAGGAGCCGACCTATGGGGGGCGCCCTGCAAGCTGTGACACAGGGCCCTGAAGCCAGCATGTTCCCAGGAGATGGGGCTCCGTGGGGAGACGCAGGGACTGCCCTCAGTGCGGAGACGCTGTCACTCTCCGTCTCTAACGGAGGCCAGTGTGCGCAGGGAGCCGCGGGCAGAGAGCCTCTTGTGAAACCTAATTTGGAATGGACGAGCCCCATCACTGCGGAAGGCTCGAGAAGGTGGCTGCTGGCAGGTGGGCAGGGGCGAGGGAGTCAGGAGAAGCCCAGGACCCAGGCAGCAATGGCACTAATGGGTCCAGGCACACCCAGCTGGCCCTGGGGGCCCAACCGAGAAGGCCACGAAGATGGACAGCAGCAGGTGGGTGGGTCAGACAGGGCAGGGCCTGGCGGAGGGCCGGGCGCGGGAAGGTCCATCATAAAGTACCGACTCTGTCCAGACTCGTCCCTCTGTCCAGACACATCTCAAGGAACCGAGGGCTGCAGGCCTTAGGGCGTCTGGCCATGGCTGCCGGCGGAGAGCCACTGCTCACCCACTGGTGGCCCGATCCCTCCACCCCAGCAGCCAGTGCCTCCGAGAGGGGCCAGGCCATTTATCGTTTGTGTAATAAAATGGGGTTCCCACGGGGCCCCCGCCGTGTGGCCTCCCCACTCTGCCCGGCCAGCGCGGCAGTGATGGGCGTCTCTGTGACCCTGTCACTATTATTCTCCTTTCCGCCCCCAGCTCCACGAGCCCCGGGCTGGGGCCCAGCATTTGCCCAGCAGCCCTGAGGGAGCGTCAGACCCCTGTGCCCTGTGTGGGCAGCAGCCCTATGGCGCACGCCCGGTGGGGGGCCACAGCCCTTAGAGACCTTTGAGCAAATTGGGAAAGGGGCCCTTCCCCGCCAGTGCTCCCGCTACGGAGGGCGGGGGCTGGATGTCGGCTCCCCAGCCCCTCGGGGGCACGCCTTCAGGCCGCACCGTGACGTCCACAGGCCCTGGGCACCAGTGCCCTGTGCCTGATGGATCTGCCCACCCTGCCTCCCCAAGGGGACAGCTGCCCAACAACGGCTCTGAGAGGCCAACCAGAGTGACCCCCATCCTGCCACTCTGAGGATGGCAGTGGTCGAACAGCCTGGGCTCCGCCGCTCCCTGACAGGTCTGCAGACGCCTGGCCACTGGGTCTCGGGGGGACAGGGGATCCGGCTCACCTGCACAGAAACCTAAGCATCTGCCCCCCCCTCCCGCCCCCGCCCCTCCTGGCGGCAGCCGGGCCTGCGCCTCCACGGGCCTGGCCCCCAGTGGGCACTGTGTCCCTCCCACCCAGCCCGACCTCCCGCACAGGCACCTGTCAGCCTTCCCTGAGCCTGGCTCTGCGTTTTCACCGAAGCGTCTCAGGGGCCCTGACGGGCACGGGGGAGCGGGGGTGCAGGAGAGCCTGGGTGCTGGCTGAGCCCAGCCTCCAGAGTCACCTCCACCCACAAGGGAGGTTCTGCGTGGGGACCCCACGTTCCAGCCAGGACAAGCTGTCCGCTAGACAGATGTCCACTCTCTTGGCGACAGGAGGGGACCAGCCTCTGCAGAAATGCCCTGGGAGGGGGGCAGCCTGCCAGGACACAAAGCCAAACGCCCGCTTCTCCCCGGCACGTGAACCTCAAAAAAACAGAATAAGAGGAGCGCCCGTCCTGTGGGGCCACAGAAGGGTCCACTCACGTGGCAGCAGCCAAGCGTTTCAAAAGATGATTTGGGGCTTTCTCCCTATTTTTAAAGATCTTTTTAAAAATCTCTGTGGACATCCATCCCTGAGAGCCAGGGCTGGGTGCGTGTGTCTGTGCAGCGAGGCTCCTGTCCTGGCTGGGACATGGCGCCCTGGGCATTTGGGAGGAGGTGACCCGCCCTCACATGAGCAGCTGTGCCTGCTGGCAGCTGGATCACATGCCCCAGCACTGCACCCCTGCAGGGGCCACGGTGGAGGACCCCACCCAGAGCCCCACCTGCCTCCCAGGTGGCAGCAGGAGAACCCCTGTGGGTGGGGAGGGGGAGCAGGGGAGACCGGGTGACATTTGGGAGGAAAGCAGTTTGTCTGCCTCCTCCAGAACTCACTTTCTTCTATCCCCTCCTGACTCCACCCCGCCCTCTGCTCAGGGCCCTCCCCTCGACTTTGAAGCTTTTCAGGTTTCTGCCGGGAATGAAAAGGCTGTCCGGTGCCCCAAACCCTTCCTCCGCTGCTGTCTGTGACCCAGTGACGGCCTGGGGGCTGCTTTGTGGGCAGCCTTGCTCCTGGCCGAGTAGCTGCGTGAGAAGATCCCAGTTACACGGTGCTGAGACCCCCGAACAGGGCTGTGTGCAGCTTTCATGGGGGCCAACCGCTCAGGCAGCACTGGGTTTGGGCAGTTCCCTGGTGTCACCCCCCCCAGAGGGGGGCTTTGCCACCTGCCTCCGTGCCAGGGCCTCGTCAGCTCGCTCCTAACAGCTTGGCTTCTCGGGTGGGTTTGAAGAGGGTGAAAGCTGGCAGTCTGGAGCATGCCCACTGCTGTGTAAATAAAACGGTAGAACGACAAAAAAAATCTGAAGAATTGGCGGCCCCCACTGTCTCATTTCTCACCTCCCACTCTCTCCTTAGCCCACTACAATCTGGCTTCCAGACCCAACCAGCTTCCACCCCCGGCAGCGCCCCAGCTCCCAGGACCTCCTTGGCCAGAGGCATGTCTCACACTGCAGCCCAGGATGACTGCTGGCCACTCCCTGCCAGCAGCATGTCCCCGCTGGGCTTGGGTGGCCTCCCTTCCTCCCAAAGACCCAGCCGGTCCAGGTGCCACCCTCCCCTTGACCGCCATCCATCACCCTCCTCCCGAGTCCCCCTCCATCCCAGCTGCCTCCTTCTCTCCCCACTCCTGTCCCCCTCCTCTGCCCCCTTTGAGGTACCCCCCACACAGAGATCTTGTCACACAGAGATCCTGTCACTGCGCAATCCTTGCCTGGCCCTCCCCTGCTGGAAGTCCTCATGGTTGGCCCTCTTCTTAGGACACAGCCTGTCCCCTGATGGACTCCACTCCACCCACCCCCCGCTCTGGGCACCTCAGCACCCTGATGGTCCTTTATGCCCCAGTTGGCCACACTCACTGCCCCCTTCAGACTCTGATCACCAAGTCCCCTCTGCCAGGAATGCTTGGCCCTCCCCATTCAGGCCTCACGGAAGTCACCTCCCAGGGAGATGCCCCCAGCTCCCGGAGTCAGCAGGATGCTCCCTGGTATGGGGCGGGGTCAAGTTTGTCACCCTGTGGCCTGTAGCACCCATGGGCAGGGGCCATGCCCACCATGCTCACTGGGGCGCCCCGACCCTGGGTGGCAGCTAGTATACTGGTGCCCTGCAGATGCCCTTCACCCAGTGAAAGACACAGACACAGACACACACACAGACAGACACACACACAGACAGACAGACACACACACAGACACATACACACACAGAGACACACACACACAGAGACAGACACACACGGACACACACACAGACACACACAAACACACAGACACACACACACGGACACACACACACAGAGACACACACACACGGACAGACACACACACAAACACAGACACACACACAAACACAGACACACACACAGACACACACACAGACACACACAGACACACAGACACACACAGAGACACACACAGAGACACACACACATGGACACACACACAGACACACACATATAGACACACACACATGGACACACACACAGACACACACACAAACACACAGACACCACAAACACACAGACACACACACACAGACACATACACGGACACACACACAGACACACACACACACACATACAGACACACACAGACACACACACACAGAGACACACACAGAGACACACACACATGGACACACACAGACACACACACATAGACACACACAGACACAGACACACACACACAAACACACAGACACACACACAGACACACACACACAAACACACAGACACATGCACAGAGACACACACACACAAACACAGACACACACAAACACAGACACACACACAGTCACACACACAGACACACACACAGACACACAGACACAGACACACAGACACAGACACACAGACACAGACACACACAGACAGACACACACACACACACACACACACCCAGGCCTGACCCTTGGAGACACATAGGGCTCTCACCTGGCTGTTCCATGGGAAATTTGGGGACAGGGGCAGGTGATTTGGAACATAGGACAGCGGGCACCTGCCATGTGCCAGAAACGTGCTGGGCGCTGCCTGTCGGCTTCCCATTTCAGCTCCGAGGGGCTCTGACTCATAACCCATCCCCGTGCCTCACTGCCAGGCAGAACCTCCCCCAGAGTTCCCAGGCTGTGGACCCCTGGTTGCTCCTACAGAAGCGGCGGGGCGGGGGCTCAGTCCTGCTCCCGTCTGCCCCCCTCTGCCTGGACGCCGTGTTCCCCAGACCTCTGCTGGTGGCACCTCCTATCACTCAGGTCTCAGTGCCGACATCACCCCTTGGTGAAGGCACCGGGGATCCCACACTGGGAATTAAGGCTCCCACACACAGCAAACACATCTTGGTTGTCGCCTGGTCTCGCTGTCTTGTCTGCCCCCCACAAGGACCTCCTCCTTGTTCATCTGTTTACTTTTTGCCCCCCCTACCCCCCCCACTAGAGTTCTCCCTGCAGCAGGTATTCTGGGCCCTGCCCCCAGCAGGCACTCAGTGGGGGTTTGTTGAATGACTACAGGAAAGATGGAATGGCCTTCAGACTGCGGAACGCTTCGAACCTTCTTGCCTTCCCCAAGTGGGGCCAGAGCCGGCTGACGGAGACAAGGCAGGACAGACTCAGAGTCCGCCCTGGTCCCTGGCCCTGGTCCCTGGCCCTGGTCAGACCTACATTTCAGCTCCCGATGGTCCGCGCAGGTCCCAGCCCAGAGCCTCCGATGCTCATGGTGGGGCAGCCTCACCTGGAAGCTGACCCAGGAGCTGCTGGTGGGGACACTGGCAGGGTCGGCGGTCTGCTCAATCCGCCTGTCCCTGAGCTGGAAACCACAGGTGAGGAAATCCAGGCCTGGTCCCCTGCCTCCCCCAGCCTCCCCCTGCCTCCCCCTGCCTCCCCCTGCCTCCCCCGCCTCCCCCTGCCTCCCCAGCCTCCCCCTGCCTCCCCCTGCCTCCCCCTGCCTCCCCCTGCCTCCCCAGCCTCCCCCACCCTCCCCCAGCCTCCCCCGGCCTCCCCCAGCCTCCCCCAGCCTCCCCCTGCCTCCTCCAGCCTCCCCCTGCCTCCCCCTGCCTCCCCCAGCCTCCCCCAGCCTCCCCCTGCCTCCCCCTGCCTCCCCCTGCCTCCCCCGCCTCCCCCTGCCTCCCCAGCCTCCCCCTGCCTCCCCCGGCCACCCCCTGCCTCCCCCCGCCTCCCCAGCCTCCCCCGGCCTCCCCCTGCCTCCCCTGCCGCCCCCTGCCTCCCCCTGCCTCCCCCTGCCTCCCCCTGCCTCCCCAGCCTCCCCCAGCCTCCCCCCGCCTCCCCCCGCCTCCCCCTGCCTCCCCCAGCCTCCCCCTGCCTCCCCCAGCCTCCCCCTGCCTCCCCCTGCCTCCCCCAGCCTCCCCCAGCGTCCCCCAGCCTCCCCCTGCCTCCCCTGCCTCCCCTGCCTCCCCTGCCTCCCCTGCCTCCCCTGCCTCCCCCTGCCTCCCCTGCCTCCCCTGCTTCCCAGGTGCCACGCCCAGGGTCCTCCAACTGCTGCTGCTGTCCTATACATGAGGAAGGGTGTTAGCAGCAGCCAACCATTTCCACCTCAATGTGGGCAAATGTTCCTCCAGTTGTGGAGGTCAGCTGCCCAGAACCATGATGCATTTTGAGCTGTGTCTTATGCATAGTATGTCACCCCAAAGATGTTTGTGCAACTATAAGAGTTCCAGTAAACCTAACACCCTCATAAGCAATAGCATGACCTCATAAAAGAATTAATATGGGCCAGGTCAAGGCTGAGTCTGGGACTGGGATCATGGCTCAGCCTGTGCTGGGATCAGGGTTCAGCCTGTGCTGGGATCAGGGCTCAGCCTGGGACTAGGATCAGGGTTCAGCCTGGGGCTGGGATCAGGGCTCAGCCTGGGACTAGGATCAGGGCTCAGCCTGGAGCTGGGATCAGGGCTCAGCCTGGGGCTGGGTTCAGGGCTCAGCCTGGGGCTAAGTTCAGGGCTCACCCTGGGGCTGGGTTCAGGGCTCAGCCTGTGCTGGGATCAGGGCTCAGCCTGGAGGAGGGGCCCAGCCTGGAACTGGGATAGATGCAAGAGCTCACCGGCTGAGAGGTGCACTCTCTTCCCCAGACCAGCCAGAGCCCGTGCCATCCACGTGATCCTCTGTTATGCTGGGAGCAGCAAGATATTTCCAACAGCTGCCCGATGTGATCCCCCATAAAGCCATAAAGCAGAAACTGACTTTGAAATGGCCCTTTCTCCGCCTGTATACTCGGACATAAATTTAAATAAAATGGCAATTTAAATGCCTGCGACATTGAGGAGGCGGCATGGGGCTGTCTCTCTGGGCTGCGTGGGGAGACGGAATGCAGCCCTAAATCCATCCTCCTGTGCCACACGGGTGAAGGTCAGCGCTGGGGCAGCGGGGAGGGCGACCAGCCCTTGGCAGATGGAAGGGACGCAGGGACCTGCCTCTTCCCCTCAGGCCCTCTGCTGGTCCCGGTCCCCAGGAGGGCCGAGAAGCACACTCAGTCACCTTAGGAAGGTGCTGCAGCTCGGTTCCCAGCCCTGGGAAAACGGAGAGATATGTAACGTCTATTTCGTACACTCTTTGTGAGACTGAAGGATGCACGCATTCCCCGCCCACGGGAAGCGCGCGTAAACACCCTGCCTGCTTCCACTGTGGCTCCCGCCGTGGCCACTGGGCACTCTGATGGGGACAGCTGACCTGCCTGGTGCCAGAGCAGCGAGAGGCCGCCGAGTCCCCAGGGTGCTGGCCCCCCCAGGGTTTCGGATGCAGCCGGTCTGGGGTGGGAGCTGAGGATGCACTGCTGGCCGGCACCGCACTCGGAGACCCGCTGTGCTGGACAAAGCCCACCCAGGGCAGTGAGGGAGGGTCAGGAGCAGGGGGGGTGGAAGCAGGAACACAAGCTGGGAGGGTCTGCAAGTGTCGGAGCTGGGGGAGGGAAGGAGCTGCCGTGCCTCGCCCTGCACAGCCCTTGGGGACCCGTCTCAGCCTTGCCCACACAGAAGCCACCCAGTCACGGCACCGTGTGCTCACAGCATCCGGTGAGGCTCCCATGTCAACACTGCCCGGCCTTGGGCCCCTGCCAGCATTTGTTATAGCAACTCACTCCCTCCTCACAGCAGCCGCCTGGGTGCACATCTCCCCTTACCAGTGGACAAACCAAAGCTCAGGAAGGCAGGGCCCCATGATGCCCTTTTGGCCAGGGAGTGGCAGCAGCTTGCCAAACCCAAACCCTCAGCTTGCTTCCCAAACTTCTCTGCCTAATCCTTCTCCCTTCGAACTCAGAGCCTCTGCTTCCAGCCAGGTCCCAAGTCCCAGTACCTGGAAATATGTGCCAAATCCACGGTGCCCTTAATCCAGTCCCAGACAAGCCTGGACCTGTGCCCTCCGCTCCTCCCGCCTGCCCACAGCCCCCATCCTCCGGACAGCCAGGCCTCCCTGCCTCCACACTCAGCCCCAGAGGAGGCTGTCAGGCTCCTGTCAGGAGCACCGGCAGATTTTATGAGCGGCCTTTGCCAAGATTTGCAGCCTGGCACTAAAAAGCAGATGCAACTCAATGACAGTGAGGAAGGAAATTGGTTACAGTGATGAGCTCCCCGGGGCTTGTGTGTCCCCAGCCCGCCTATGGGGTGGGAGGTGGGGTGTGTGTGTGTGTAGGAGCCAGTTGTCAGAGGGGCTATCAGCCTGGCATCAAGACAGCATGAGCGGGGAGCCCCCGAGCCAGCGAGGAGTAAGGTGGCTCAGAGCTAGCCCAGGAGCAGTGGGTGGGCGTGTACTCACAGGTGGGTATTAACAGGCGCCTAAGGAAAGGGCTTAGGGGTATTTAGAGGGCTTTGCAAGTGACAGGGGCTTCTAGGTCATTGAGGGAAGGACCAACAGGGTCAAAAAACTCAGCTGCAAGCAGAGACAAGGGTCAGACACTGGCTATAGCCAGGGTCAGGGGCTCCATGTGGAGCCAGGGGTCTTATTGGTCTGGGTTCGGGTCAAGGCCGTTCCCCAGGCTGGGTGCAGAGTTCTCAGTAGCTGGGGTCCAAGGAGCTCAGGTCAAGGTAGAGCCAATGCCGTGGATGCCAGGCGCTGAGGGGCCTGGCGAGCTCGGCGCGGAGTGTCCACGCGGACTGCGCAGACGTGGCCGACACAGGTGGCCAGAGACAAGATGGTGTCCACAGGCAGCGAGCGAGAACGCACCTCCTTTTTCTCAGCCGGGTCCCTCACCTACAGTCTAGATAAGGCCACTCGGTCCCCTCCCTACCCAGGTATCTCCAGCGCCCTCTCTGAGGGCTCAGCCGTGGGCCAGACTTCTCTAAGTCCATTTCCTCCCACCAGCCCCCAGCAGACCGCACTGGTTCCCACAGGCCATCCACGGGCCCAGACGAGCCTCCATCTAGGTCTAGTCTTGGTCTCCACCTGCCCTGCCCCGCGTCCTTCTCTGCCCCTTCTGCCAACCCAAACGAGGCCCCGGCCCCCACCCTGCAACACGCCACCCCTGGGACTGAGACAGAGCGGAGGGATTATTGCTGGCGTCTTGGGGTCACACCGGGCAGAGGTGGGGCCGGCTGGAATGGAAGCTGGAAGGTAGAAGACACGCAGCTAAACACTCAGCTTCCTTTTCTAGAATCTCCTTGGCCCCCTTGGAGAACAGACTGGCTCTAGGAGGGCAGCCTGGCACAAACCAAGGCATTCCCATGGCCAAAGCTGGAAAAATTGGAGCAAGACAATAAATAACAAGAGTGTTGCATTTTCACCCACAACAAAATAAATGTCTGCGAGTCTCTACACTGGTATACACAAATAAATGAATAAAGAATGAAAGGAAGTCTGGGAATGTAATTGACAATGTTGTGAAGAGACTATTATGTTGCGAGAAATAAGTCAGTCGGAGAAGGACAGGTACCATGTGATCTCACTTGTGTGTGGAATCTGAAGAGCTGAGTGAACGATCAAAGTAAACAGACTCGTAGATGTAGAGGAAAAACTGAGGGTTGCTAGTAGGGAGCGGGGTGGGGATGGGGGGGAAGGGGAAGGGATTAGACAGCATAAATAGACAACTACAATATTGCCACAGGGATATGAAACACAGTTCAGGGAATATAATAATGTAAAAATTTTGTGGCATGTCAGATAGTCACATGTCTTGTTAGGGAGACCACTGCATGGATGGAGTAGAGGCTTGATCACAGCCCTGTACACCTGAAGCTGATGTTGTATAGTATTGTATGCCAACTGCAAGTGAAGATGTGGATGGTCACGGGATGTGGAGTATACTGTGGAGGGGAGTCAGGGGAGTTGTGATAGATATGTATGATAGCGGGGGGAGTGGGGTGGCGAACTGGGGGAGGGGGTTGTCACTTTGGGGGGTAAAGAGTATAACTATTGCATTGTGTTGTACACCTGAAACTAATATAAATAAATAAATAAATAAATAAATTTTTTAAAAAAAGAATGAAATGAAGATGATTTCTAATTAATACATGTAGAAAGGATGAGGGGACTAGAATGTCGCCATTAGAATGCCACAGTAATCGTTGCAGCCAGCAGGATGCTCAAAATAATGAACGAATGTTGGAGAGGCAACAATGCATTTTCAGAGTCTCAAAGTAGCTCCCCGGAGATATTTATTAATTCCAAAGAGAAAAATAGTAACTTCACAGTAACTTTTTTAAAACATTAGCTTTGCTGTTGAGAAACCCAGCAGACACCAGATCAGGTGAGGTCACCTAAGGCCTCTTGCCATCACGCACTCCTGACAGGACACACTGACAAGGACATCTCACTTTTCTCATATTCCTGGCAATAAATGCATAGCCTCCATCTAATCATGAAAAATATATTTGACAAACCCAAACTGGGGGACATTCTATAAAATAACTGGCTAGCACTATCCCAAAAGCAGAGGCAAGGACAGAATGAGGAAACGGGCACAGACGAGAGAGGCTACAAGACTTGACAACAAAACGCAAGGTGGCATCTGGGACAGGGTCCTGGGGAAGGGTCTTGGGGGGGCGGTCCTGGGAGCGGGGCCCTGGGGCAGGGCAAGGACTTCAGTGGGGAACAGGTGAGACCCAGTGAGGTCTGTGGTTGGTTAATAGCATCACACCCAGGTCAATCCCCCACTTTTGCTAATTGTGTTCCGATCACATAGGACGGAAACATTAGGGGTGGGGCACACAGAAAATCTCTGTCCTGTTGTGCGACTTTTCTTTTTATTTTAAAATTATTTTGAGTAAAGAAAACATCTCCTCAGCCACAGTGGCACGTTGGACTCCCGCCTGGCTCAAGTGGCTCGGCCGTCCCTCTGCCTCTCCCCTCCCTCCCACACCCCCGCTCCCTTAGCAGAGCTCCCTGACCCACCCCTCCTCAAGCGGCTCATTCAGATGTGGTTCCAAATGCAGACATTCCTTCCCCAAGAGGAGCTCAGGCACCAGCTGTAAAGAAATCTTCTTCACCCTGCGACCTGCCATCAGCCCTTGCGGGGAGCCGCACACTCTCAGGCCCCAGAAGGAGCCAGGGAAGTCCTGGCTCTATATGTCATGTCCCTATGAAGACCCTGGCGGATAGTGCTGTAGCCTGAGGCCAACTCATAGCCACTAGCAAATCTATTGGTAGCTGCCTTGGAGTCAGGAGTCCCTTCCTGACCAGGATTGCCAGTCACATGAATATAGTAGCCTTCGCATAAAAATCCTTTCCAAAACAGTTTCTCACCCAAATGATTCTACCATCTCCTTTTCTATCTAACCTCATCTCAAATTTTCCATTAAGAAATGTCTTCTAAAGAATGTCCAAGGGATCCCCTCCCATGCTCATGGGAGTTCAGTCACGGGACACATCCACAGCTAGAGGCAGAAAAGAGAAAACCAAACCACCACCCATCGCCTCCTGGCCCCGTGCTCCTTCCAGACGGGCTCGCTCGCCTCGGGGAACACAGAAACACCCCAGAACTGTGAATCCCCTGCCCGAGCCCACTCCCACCCCAATCCTCAAAGAACTGAACCCCCTAATGAGCAAACCCAGGACCTGAGTCATTTCAATCCAATCAAGGAGGCAGCAGGAGGTATTTGTGAAACACGCTGTATGGCTTCACACTGGGAAACAGATTAATAAACCATTATGACAAGCAAGCTGGCCATTAGCGTGAGAATGAGGCACAGAAGCTAATTGAAGCCATCAGCAAAATGTCAGTGCCTTCTCGGGGCATGAAATATTAATCGAGCCCAAGCTCCAACCAAAGACGCAGGTGGGACTTCTTCCCTTGCGACAAAGTCAGGGCCACGGGTGGGGGGGGGGGGTCACCCACCTGCTAGGGCCGTGGCCTTCGACAGACGGGCATGGGTTTACTTACAGATATGGCCATTTCTTGGTCTACTTCAAGATAAGAAAGAAATCATTGTGTAGGGGAGCTTTGCCCCTATTCTTACGGGGTCTCAGCTGGGGGAGGGTCCTGTGTCCCTGGGAGGTGGGATTCAGGGCTGCCTCTTCTGCTGAATTTCAGCTGTGAGGTGCCTACCCCAGGGACTTGGCACCAATCTGGAGGTGAATTCGTGTTCCACAACCTGGAGCAGAACCATTTCAGACCCCAAAAGCAGCCTTCAGTCACCTGACCCTTCTCTCCATCCCTCAGCTGGCCACCCGAGGGCCCCTTCCGCCAGCCAGGCCCTTCAGCCAGTCCCAGTCATGGTGGGCATGTGGGATGGGATACCAGCCCCTGTGCTAACCATGGCTTGTCTCAGGTAAGCCAGGAGCTCCTAAGAGGCCACAGGCCTGTCTCTCTAGGGGAAAGATAACTCCATGTAGGATAGCTCCAGGTAAGACGATGTCCAGGTAAGATGATATCCAGGTAGGATGGCTTCAGGTAGGATGGCTCCAGGTAGGATGAACCCAGGTAGGATGGCTCCAGGTAGGATGGCTCAGGTAGGATGGCCCAGGTAGGATGGCCCAGGTAGGATGGCTCCAGGTAGGATGAACCCAGGTAGGATGGCTCCAGGTAGGATGGCTCCAGGTAGGATGAACCCAGGTAGGATGGCCCAGGTAGGATGGCCCAGGTAGGATGGCCCAGGTAGGGTGGCTCTGACAATCGGAGCTGGGTTTGGGTTAGTATGTATGTCTTCAACGGAGCCCGCCTGGAGGGCTGCATCCAGGAGCTGTGAACCCCCGTGCAGAGCAAAGTAGGGGGCAGCCAAGGCTGGTGGGGAGAACACAGCTCCCGCTGCCAAAGGCTGGCCAAGCAGAATGGCTGACCAAAGAATTCAGGTCAATGGTGGGACCCCAGCATCAATCCAGGCGGGGGGTTCCTGTGAGCCCGGGGAGGCAGTCCTGCTGGGCACAGGACAGCCTGGAGGAGGGGGCAGGTCCTCACGCCCCCTCCCAGTGTAGTGACTCTTACTGGCCTCTTCCCATTTGTCATAGCAACCACAATTCTCAAAAGGTACTCACCCTCTGTTATGTGTTAGATGTTGTGAGGTTGACCTTATGGTTTCAACACCACCAACAACAACAAAAAGCAGCTCTGTACCGTGGCATTTTTTAATTAAGGTGAATTAATTCTTCAATGCTTTGAAGGTGTTTTAAAGACCGCCGTGAGGGCCTGCAGACCATTACCGCCCTTCTGGGGCTCCATCTGACCCCTGCCCCAACGCCGTCTGTGATTCACCCTCCCAACGGGACCCCAGGACAGGACACCCCGACATGTGGGCACTCCCGTCTCCTCCTGGGGTTGGCACGGATGCCGCCTTTAGGGAGCAGCGTGCCCAGCACTTACTAAAAGCCTGAACAGTACACATGCCATGCCCAGGGGACATTGCAGTGACAAGGGATGCAGCCTGGTCTGTCTTACAGTGCGGTGACCTCAAAACCTGTACACCAGGCAGAGGGAGCCAGACACTGTCCCTGACATCCTGTAGGATCCCATTGATGTGAATGCCCAGAAGAGGCAAATCCATGGAGACGGACGGCAGATCCGTGGGTGCCAGGGGTGGGGGCGGAGGGTGGAAGTGAGTGCTAATGGGGCCGGGGTGGGGGCTCCTTTTGGGATGACAAAACTGTCCTCCAGTTGGTTGTGGTGGTGGCTGCACAACTCTGACTATGCTAAAAATCACCGAGTTGTATGGCACATGAATTACATGTCCACAAAATTGTTTTTTTAAAACCACTTCACAATAGTAATATATGCATTCTGAAATACATAAACACACACAGACTCTCTGACCTAGCATTCTGCTTCTAGGAATTTTCCCTGAGGAAATAATGAAGGATGAGCTCACAGATGGTGTCATACTTTAAAGATGTGAGGGCTTTGAATGAGCTCTGGGGCACTGCTCACGAGGACGCCGCCCAAATAGCAAGTAGCTCACAGCGACGCGGTGCAAACGCATCTATTGGCGTGAGTATGTGTTCGTGGTAAATCGCCAAGTGACAGGACCAGGCCGCAGGGTGGTATCGTGTGCCTCACGGATGTGGGAGGAAGTCCCTAAATTATAAGCGGGGCTGCCGCCACGTGAGGGACCGGGCACTTGTCCCTCCTCTTTTCAGTTCTCAGGATTATCTAGGTGATTATCTTTTGTGATGGGTGTTACCGGTGTAATAAATCCATGCAAGTTACATTTTGCAGATGGCAGGATGGGGACAAGTCAAGAGCCTCAATACAGGGCAGCATGGTTTCGCTTTGAGCAAACTAATGGGGAGGGGGGGCCTCCAAGAGCAGCACAGACTGCTCGGTTCCTGGAGCAGAGGACCTGGGTGTGCCCTGCCCCTCTAGTCTCCTGTCCTGTGTAACATGCAAGAGAGGGATCCCATCTGGAATCCCGGCTCCCACGGCTGAGCCCCAGACACAAGAGGCCGGCTGTGGATGCGGACAGCCAGCTCCGCGGGGTCCTCGGTCTCCCAGGCTCGCCAGCCTGGATGACGCGCTCCGTCCTGGGGGCCGCAGGCTTGCACTCGGCCTCCCTGCCTCGGCCTGCACATTATTTCCTGCTAATCAGCGTCACTGGGCCCCAAGGGATGCCAGCCCGGAGCCCCACCAGCTGCTCAAGGAGCCGCTCCCCCGTTCTGGGCACGCTTGGCTGGGTTTGGGAAGACTGGGCATAAGTGGAGCTGACAGCCCCATCTGCCTCCTCCAGGCACGGAGCCCTGCCCGACATCCCCGGCCCACCGGGCTGGGCAGCGGCCTCCCCAGCCGAGGCCCAGGCCCGCCTCCCCACTCTGGTCCCCCGAGCTGCAGGAGACACAGGCAGGACCCACCACCCAGACGCCAGCCTGGGGGAGGGGTGAGACCGGACACTCCATGCAGGTGGTGGCATGGACTAGTGCAGAGGGACAGTGACAACTGTGCCAACTAGAGCGATGGCTGTTGTTAATTGAGCACTCGCTCGCTGAGTACTCTGATGGGCTGTTTCCTCCAACCCTCACACCAGCCAGCACCCCGTTTACAGATTTGGCGACTGAGGCTCAGGAAGGTGGTTATCCAGCTGAGCCCAGACTCCAGGCGGCCTGATCGGGAACCTGTGCTCCCAGGCGTGCCCGAGTCCAGGAGGTCACCGTAAGCCCACAGACCTTTGCACTGGGCCGGAGCAGGACAGCCCCTTCCCCACGGGAGGCAGGGGCGGCTCCATCTGAAAGTCCAACAGAGCCGGCAGCCAGCCGGGGTACCTGGTGGCTGCTGTGGGGCAGGCCGGCTGGGGAGGGGAGGAAGGGCTGGGCCCAGCTTGGGTTCCCAGGAAACAGACTCCTTCTGGGAGAGAGGTCAGCGTGCAGGGTTGTTGAGCAGGTCCTTGGAGGCTGGCTGTGAGGAGCTGAGGAAGGCAGGGGGCGCAGAGGGCACGCTGTCTGCAGTGGGGGTGCAGCAGCTGCAGCCTCAGCAGACCACACAGGGCGGGATGTGGTGGTCTCGGGAGCTAGGCTGCCCCTCCGAGTTGGCCCACATTGAGGCGAGAGGGGCAGGCCTCTGCACCCCTGCATCTGCTGGTCATTGGCGCAGGTCACCGACTTGGGCCAGGAGCATCCCAGTGGCCAAGGGTGCCAGGTTTTGCCAGCAGCTGGGGTGGCTGCAGGGCCAGGAGAGGGAACTCAGGTGGAGGACACAGCATCCACTGGGGACTGTAAGGCTGCAGAACCCAACCAGGGCCTCGGCACCCCATCCTGTCCAGAGGGATGGAGCCAAGGCCAGGCCCCCAGGGCTCGCTGGGACAGGTCCCCTGGGCTGTGGTGCCTCTTAGAGGAAGCTGATGCCAGCCAGCAGGGATCACTGCCCTAAACCCAGCGCCCCTTTGCCTCTGCCGCTCAGCCTGGGCAGGCACCTGGGGGCCATGCCCACCTCCGCCGGGGCAGCAGGTCCTGGGCCAGAGCACCACATCTGTACAAGCGTGCTGTCCCTCTTTATGAGGATACTGGGGCTCATTCTGGGGAATCCACACCACCCAGCCGAGCAGAAGGCAAAAGCCCCCAGACCCCCACCAGAGAGAACCTGCTGAAGCCTCGGCGCCTCCTCCCCGGGCCGCCTGTGGTGGGCACACCTGGAGGATCCTACAGGAATGGCTCGCTCTCCGCACTGCCCTCATTCCGTTTGTTTCACTCAACAATATGCTGTGTGGGGGGACAGGGGGACACTCAGCCTTTCTGAGTAGAATCGTCACAACCTCAGGGACCTGCCTGGGCGCCGAGGCCTGTGCAGCAGGTGGGGAAAACAGGTGGGCGTCGGGCGGAGCAGACCAGAGTCCCAGCTAGGCAGCTGGCCCACCAGGCCTGGTCCGTCCCCCCTTCCGGGAAGCAGGGTCTGTTGACCTCATGCCGTGACCTTGTCCGGGGAGCAGGAACGCATTCGGGAACACTGAATGGCGGGAGGCCGGAGCCCAGGAACCTGAGAAGGCCAGGCTGCAGGAGCTTCTTACCTCGATCAATAGCTATTTCTCTGCTCCAAATTACTTCCTTTTCCCCCTGAAGCCATCGGAGGCACCTGCTGCCAATCAGCTATGACACTTTAAAGAAATGATGTTGAAATTTTTGGACTCGGGAGGGTTCTCTGGTCCACTGTTTGCTCAGCTGTCTCGGCAGTGCCAGCGTAGAGAAAAGACAGAGGAAAAGCTAACGGGCTGTGCGTGGAGCGACTCGTCTCTGGCCACAGCGGGGCTGCCACGGCGGACACGAGGCCGCAGGCTCCCTGAGCAGCCCTGGCGGGGCCTCCACACGATGGGGATGGGGGCCAGACCTTGGCAAGACTTTATCCCTCCTCTTCATGGACCCCACAGAGCTGGCCCCCAACTGGCCAGGGCCATGCACTGGGTACAGGAGTGCAGATGTGACAGACATGAGTGCCCTGCCTTCCAGGAGCGGAGAGGGGATGGGAGACCACACAGAAGCTACTCTCAGAGGGGCTAAAATAATCCAGTCGGGGCAGAGTGCTCCCAGCAAGAGGGAGGCCATCTGTCGGGGCTCAGGGACCCCAATCCTCTGAGCATGGCCAAGAGGTCCCAGGAAGGATGTCCCTGTGATAAATGGAATCATGTCCCTCCTGTGCCCAATGGTAGTGGGTTCAATGGGGGCCCTCAAAAGACACGGCCAGGTCCTAACCCCTGGAACCTCTGGAGGTGACCTTATTTGGGAAAAGGATCCCAAGCAAGGACAACAGCTACTCTTGCCAGGAACGTTTGCTTTAAAAGAGGAGCCCTGGACATCCACAGGCAAAGCAACGAACGTAGTCACAGACCCTAAACTTATGTCCTACAAATTACCTCAGACTGGATCATAGACCAATATGGAAAACACTGTAAAACTGTAAAACTCCTAGGAGACAACCAAAATCTAGATGACCTTGGCTCTGACACTTAGACGCAACACCAAAGGCACAACGCGTGAAAGAAAAAAAATCATTAAAATCAACAACTTCTGCTCTGCGAAAGACAGTGTTCACAGAATGAGAGAAAAGCCACAGGCTGGGCGAAAATATTTACAAAACACATTCCTGATAAAGGACTGATACGCAAAATATGCAAAGAACTCTCAAAATTCAACAATAAGAGGGAAAAGAAAAAACAGTTAAAAAATGGGCAAAATATCTGAACAGACCCCTCACCAAAGAAGACTTACGGATCTTCTTTGTAGAGTAAGCGTTGGAAAAGCTGCCCCAATGCCCTGGGCGGTCTCCGGCTCTCTCTTGCTTCCACAGTGTTTGGACCGAGCAGACCCTGGGCCGCCCCTTCTCCCAGCCACCAACCTCTTTTCCAGTCTCAACCTTCAGAGCCGGCCCAGCGCTCCTGGGCCTCCGAGACCAGCCCACACCGGTTTTGGAGCTTAACTCATTGCTGGGCAACCATGAGCTCCCAAGTCGTCAGAATTATTCCACCGAGGTGGAGGCTGCTGCCAGCCGCCTGGTCGCCCTGCACCTGCGGGCTTCCTGCACCTACCTCACCTCTCTCCGGGCTTCCATTTCGACCACGGCGTGGTAGCTCTGGAGGGGGTGGGCCTCTTCTTCCACAAGTTGGCCGAGGAGAAGCACAAGGCGCCCAACGTCTCTTGAAGATGCAAAACCAGCGTGGCGGCCGCGCCCTCTTCCA
Source organism: Aselliscus stoliczkanus (assembly GCA_033961575.1). Lineage (NCBI taxonomy): Eukaryota > Metazoa > Chordata > Mammalia > Chiroptera > Hipposideridae > Aselliscus > Aselliscus stoliczkanus. Next base: position 115,404,040 of record CM066728.1, on the reverse strand, counting down.
GAGCCTGCAGAAGCCTTCCCAAGGTGAGTGGGGTAAAACTCAGGATGCCGTGGGAGCCGCCAGGAGAATCGGAACCAGGCCCTTTTGGATCTGCAGGCCCTGGCTCTGCCCGCACAGACACCCATCTCTGTGACTTCCCCGAGAACCACTTCCTGGGTGAGGAAGTGAAGCTTGTCAAGAAGACCGGCAACCACCTGACCACCTCCGCAGGACGGCCAATTACCCGCCGGACTGGGCTATTAGCTCTTCAAAAGGCTCCCCCTCAAGCACAGCTAGGATCCTTTGGGGCCCAGAGGCCTTTGAGGGGCCCCTCTACCTCCCCCTGGCCCTGGGCTTCTGCCTAAGCCTCTCCCTGCACCCACTAGGCAGCCTTCTAACCAATGTGCCACTCGGCCGGCCCTAGACCTATTCTTACCACGTGATCCAGCAGTTATGCTCCTTGGTATTTACCTAAATAAATTGAAAATTTATGTCCCCCAAAAATCTGTACATGGATGTTTACAGCAGCTTTATTCATAATTGGCAACACTTGGAAGCCACTGAGATGACTTTCAGTCGGTGAATGGATAAATAAAGTGTAGTTTATACAGACAGGAGTATTATTTAATGCTTAAAACAAAGGCGCTATCAAGTCAAAAAAAAATTGAGGATTCCTTAAATACGTTTTAGTGAAAGAAGCCAATCTGAAAGGCTACACACTGCATGATTGAAACTGTATGATATTCTGGAAAAAGCAAAACTATGGAGACAGTAAGAGGATCAGTGGTTGCCAGGGGTTGGGGGCAGGGGATGAATGGAGGTACGCAGGGGTATTTGGGACCCTGAAACTACTCTGTGTCATGCTGTGACAACGAATGGTTGTCATTATGTGATTCTGAAAACCCATAGAATGTACAACGGGAAGAGTTAGTCCTCCATTCAGCTCCACTTAATTTTTTTAGAAACACGAAACTGCTTAATAGAAAGCCTATTAATTTAAATTTTAAAAGAGGAGCCCAGAAGAAAGTAGCCAGAAGGTGTCATATCTCAACCAGCAGGGGGGCCTTCCTCGTGGGGGTGACCGGGCCCTCTGCTGGAGGCCAGTGCTGCCAAGCTTGGGTCTGCAATGGTTGGCCTGGAGTGTTTTCAACCAAGTGACCCTCCAGCCGGGACTACAGTGGGGCAAGGGACCTGGTGGTAAGAGGTCCTGAGGGTCACTAGGCAGGTTTCCAAGGACATTTGCTCACTTTCCGTGAGTCAGCATTCATTCATTCATTCATTCATTCATTCAAAATGTTGATGGCATGCCTACCAAGTGTCTGCCTCATCATACCTCCATCTGTTCATTCATAGACTCCTGCATGTACTCACTTTGTCTTTTTCTTTGTCCGGGAAAAAAGCAAGTATCAACTTCTGCCCGCCCGGGCACAGTGACCATGAGCGCTGAGGGTTCATGAGGTTTCCTGACTCCTGTGACCAGAGATATCATTTCAGAAGAGCCGCAGGGAGTACGGTGGGCACCAGGTAGCACCCCAGGAGGGCGCTCCTTACAGATGCAGCTGACAGATGGTCAGTTAAGCAAGTAGCCTGGGGACGGGCAAGCTCCTGGCATCACCGCTCAGCCAAGCAGTTGGGCTGGGAACTCGCCGTTGGAAACAGGTCTGCCGGCTGGGGCACAGGTCACCGAGCAGCAGTGAGAGTCACCGCCCTGGTCAGCCAGCACGCGTCCAGGCCGTTCACACTTGTTTCCTGGTGGCTACCATCTACAAAGGACATGCCGACATCTGGTTGCTCACCTGTGCATTTTAGGTAGCTGATTCATAGTCTTACACCAGTCATTTTTCTAGTGTTTAATGAACATCTACTATGTGCCAAGCACATGTATTTATGAACGGACGCACGCATAGACATCAGGCGTTCATGCAGGTGTTCAACCCCAGAGGTTGTTTGGGGCTTGCAGGGCCAGGCCGCCAGGAGGGTCAGGGGCCATGGAGAGGGCAGGCAATGCTTCCAGCTCAGGGTAGGCACAGCAGGGAGTGGCCATAAGTTGCGTGGAAAGCAGCCACAGTAGCAAGTCCCAGGCACCAACCACAGTGAGCCTTCCAGTGGCTGAGGTCAGGCCACCGTCCAGGGAGTTGGCAGACATGCAGCCAGCCTCTTGCCCATGGGGTCCAGAGCCTGCGGACTGTGGGCCGTCGTGACCTACCAGCTTGGCCTCGCGGTGCCCAGCAAACATGCACACTGTGGCAAGCACAGCAACAGCTGGCTTTACAATGAAATAGTTAGAGCCAGGCCCTGAAATATAGTCCGGGGAAGAGGAAAGAGTCAGCAAGCATTTCACAGTCGTGTGAACGATGCTTTATTTGGAAGTGAATTCACTCTGACAGCGTCCCAGCCAGCAAGTGTCAGGGCCCGGGCAACCTGTTCTGCCAGCGACTGGGTGAGCTCTCGTTTCTGTGGCATTGAGGAGACGGGCTCACCACCTGGGCAAGGCACAGACGGCACAGATGCAGCCGTGGGCCATGGTCAGCGGTCCTGCACTGAAGGGGCGCCCATGAAATGTTAACGACATCCTCAGAGAGCCTCCTGTCGAGTGGAGCGTGGAGACTCTTCAGCCTGGCTGAGCCGCAGGGATCGAGAAAAACTAATTCCTCCCCTAACCAGCAACCCGGGCTTGGAAAATAAGCAGCACTGGTGCCTCTATGTCCCAGAGGGCTGCCATGGCCCTCCCAGGCAGGGCCGCCCCAGGGCTCTCCCAGACTCAGGCTTCGCAGGCAGCCCCAGCACAGCCCCCCTTCCAGTTTCGTTCCCCTGTGAGCCCTCCCAAGAGCAGAGGCCCCCTGCCCATCACCAGGTTCAGACGCCGTGCCAGGGCCTGTCCTCATGGGATGTGCTCTCGGCTCTCGGCCCAAGGACCAGTGTCCCTCTGGAAAGGGCCGCCTGCTGCCTCCATGGCCCTCCGGGTTGCTTTTCAGAAGTAATTTCCATGTAATGAGAACACAGGGAAACCTCATTATTTCAGACACCGCTAATTAGGGGTTTGTGATCAGCCTGTCTGGGGCAAGCACAAGGTGACATTTGCTTTCTCTACAGAGAGTGCAAATTAACAACCAGACAAGATTGTGGGGACCTTTAAAAAGCAGCAGCAGCTCCTGGTCAGCGGCTGTCAGCCATCAGGGCACTAATTATGAGTCTTTCTTCCTTTGTTGGTACAGGAGGCCCCCAAAAGGTGGCCAGGGCACTGCTGCCCCACCCCGTGAGCAGGCTTTTTCATGTTTGCCCTTGAGATGCCCCACAGCAGCCCTGGGAGGGCGGCACAAGGATTATCTGCATCCCATTTCACAGACATGGAGACTGAGGCCCTCCCAGGGAAGGGCTGCCCAACTCTCACACTGAGGACACTGCAGAGACCACCAGGCCCCACGTGCTCAGGGTCCCCCCCACTTCCCCCGGGGCAGTCGGTGGAGAGGAGGGGTGCAGGCCCTCCAGATGGGTTCAGAGCTCCCTTCTCCTCTGTCAGTCATGAGGTCCTGGGGTCAGCAGAGGCCAAGTAAGGGGGCATCGTGTGAGCAAGGCCTGGAGATCTGTGCTGCTCGAGGCACATAGTGAGGTCAGGCAGTGAGAGCCATGGAAGGTTCCGGAGTAGGAGCCGGAGTGGGCATCCAGGAGCCCCGGCCTCCGCACAGGATGTGGAGGGGAAGGGGAACCACCCCCAGGGGGGGAAGACAGAGGAGCTGAACAGGAGGGAGGGGGTGGATATTGGGGCCAATTCCTAAAAATTTTAGCTCCCCCAAGTTTTACCATGGAAACCATGAGTGAGCCCACACTGCTGGTTTTCACCCCCTCCTTCTGCTCCAGGTGGCTGGGAAACATGGACCCCACAATCCCACACCTGCTCCTGGGACAAGGCACCCATAGATGCTGCGTAGGTCTGTCCACACCTGAGTCCACAACTAAGGGTCCATGCTGGGGGTTGGGGTAACAGGGAACCTAGGCAAAGTCACATCTGCCCCAAGCGGGGCCTGTTGCAGAGTCTTCCATCCCCCCCTCCCGCCTCCCTCCAGGCAGCTGTGGCTCCAAGAAGATGCCAGTGGAGTCAGCAGGTGGCTGTCACAGCCGGCAGACACTCCCAGGTCCTCCATGACCTTTCCCTCCTTCAGCCCACGCTGAGCCCCAAGCTGCACAATGTCTCCATCCTGTGTCCCTCCGTCTTAAAGCCACTCTTGCAGAGGGAGGCTGTCGCCAGAGCCTGAAAGGGCAGTCGCCACAGATAAAATACACTATAAACAGGCCCAAAGCAGGTGTCAGACCCCTTGGTTGGTCAGTAGCTTGGTGGAGGCCCATAGCCACCTACTCCAGAGGCCTTCAGCTGCTAGCCATGGTGAGGTGGGGCGGGGGCGGGGGCGGGGGTGCTGGGGGCGGGGGCGGCCGCGCTGGGGGCGGGGCGGGGCTGTCGGGGGCGGGGGGGGGGGCGGGGCGGGGCTGGGCCGGGGCTGGGGCGGGGCTGGGGCGGGGCTGGGGCGGGGCGGGGGCGGGGGTGGGCCGGGGCTGGGCTGGGCAGGGGCTGGGCTGGGCTGGGCTGGGCGCTGGGGCGGGGCGGGGCGGGGGCGGGGGCGGGGGCTGGGCTGGGCTGGGCGCTGGGGCTGGGCGGGGCGGGGCGGGGGCGGGGGCGGGGGCTGGGCTGGGCTGGGCGCTGGGGCTGGGCGGGGCGGGGGCTGGGCCGGGCAGGGGACGGGGCGGGGCTGGGCAGGGGGCTGGGCGGGGCTGGGGCGGGGCGGGGCTGGCTGGGGCGGGGCGGGGCGGGGGCGGGGCCAGGCCCGCTTGGTGCCTATAGGATAAAGGTCTTCAGAGGTCACCAGTCCACTCCTCATGCTTGCTGGATGCCTGGTGGGACCCAGGCCCTGTCTAGCCCGGGACCACCGGAGGCCCATGGACATGAATTTCATGTCCAGTCAGCACAGCAGCGAGGTTTATTCCAGCCACAACCTGCAGTGTGGGTGCAGCGGGGACCAGGTGAGACTTGGGTTTAACCAGGCTGGGGTTTGCCGAGGGAGCGCTCTGGAGGGAGGGAGGGAGGGAGGGAGCACGGTGATGGCATGGTGACAGCCTGGACCACAGGGAGGACCTGGATTGAGATGGGGGTGGGCACTGGGGACAGTGAGGGGCAGCTGGGGTGCTGGTAGAGACACAGGTCAGGGAGGGCTCCAGGTGCAGGCCCAGGGCCAGGTAAAAACCAGGGCCGGGCTCCAAAGGCCGGGAGATGGGCCCTGGAAGGTGCTGGAACCCTGAGCTTTGTCCTTCCTTCCAGAGCCTCTCCTGCCACTTGTCGTGATGGTTTTTATTTATTATTTAATGTCATTCTCAGTAAAGAAAAATTCCAAATTTAAATTATTAGCATGAATTTTACCACTCATCCTTATTTATGACCGGATCATTATATCCAGGCATCTAGCTCGTGCTTGGAATCACTGAAATTACGGAATTTGTATTTTGCAGCTGGTCCCTGAAGAATGTAGCTGGAAGAGACACCACAAGCCAAACTCAGGAAGGAGGCGCCCCCGACAGGAGCCACCCAGGGAGCACTCCCACGGACACTCAGGGTGAGTGCAGACCTGCGGCCGGTCAGGTACAAAGGACCCTGCCCGGCAACTCGAACACTTGCACAGGCTCAGGCCTCGCAGCAGGAGTGGCCCAGAGAACAGGGGGCTGCTGCTCAGCCTGACCCCACCGGGACCCTGGGAAGGCTGTTTGTCAGATTCTGGATGTGGTCAGACATGCGCCTCGCTCACCCCCCTTACTCACCCCTGTGTGTGTCTCTCTCTCCTCTTCCCCCCTCCCCCACAGCCCCTGCCCACCCTTCTCTAAACTGGAAGTCCCCTTCCAGATTCCAGCCCACCACAGCACCTGACAGGGAGCTGGGCGTGCCGGTCACCTGCATGAAGGGTGATCATGGTGATTTATTTGACTCTGGTGTCAGTTTAATCAGGCCTGGGTAGCATCTGCTTCTGGGCTCATCCCGTTGCTAGGAAACACCACTGCTGCAGATCCTTCCCCGTCCCAGATCGGGAGACAGTGAACAGGCCCTCCTGTGGTCTGTGGCCCAAGCCAAGGCTAAGGACGGCTGGGAACACAGGTTTTTCATCGACTGACTCCCGAGGGACAGGGCAGGGCTGGCGGAGCTCCCAGTAGTTGGGGGGCCTTGCCCACCCCTGGGCCGTCCCCAGGCACTGCAGACCCAGGCCTTTTATACCCACCAAGGCCCTTTACGTCCACACAGCCCCAAGGTGTCAGGTGGCATAATGTTCTGTGTACCTGTCTGCCTATAAACATATGCATACCCTGAGAGTAGGACCTGTACCCCTCTCATCCGGTCTCCCCAACATCCTGCAGGGTGCTGAGGCTTCAGACACTTACAAGCTAGTGGGAGGGAGGAAGGGAGGGAGAGAAGAAAGAAAGAAGGAGGGAGGAAGGCTGCGGGTGGAAGTGAGGGGCAGCTCCTGGAGAAAGGGAGGAGCCGGGCCTGACCACTGGCCTCACCAGGTTCCAGGTGTGAATGCCCAGGTCACCGTGTTCCGCCTGGTGTGGCAGGGCTGAGAGGACCCCTGGCCTTTTTGGCCCTCAGCACCCTGCAGAAACCCTTCCCTGGGAACAGTCTGTCCTGTTCTGTTCCCATTTTCCTCAGTTTCAATCATTCTTGCAGCAAACATTTTGTAAATAAAGTTATTCTTTCCCCAAAAAAAGAATCATTAGCCCGCCTGACATTAATTCCCCTGCAATCTGTGTAATTAGCTGCATGTAACGGGGCATTAAAGGATCCGTTTGCTAATCACCACTCCTCTGCCCCAGGCACCTAATTAAATCCCCTTCCTGTTTATCCACTTACAGGATCCTCTGCAAAGACACCAGCCGCTGGGAAGGCCGTTGTAATAAATCATCTTCTGTAATTTTCAGAGGGTGCAGTTCCATTTGTGTATTTGCATCCTATTCCCCATGCCAGGTCCCCACCCCTGCAGCCTCCTCTCTCCAATGACTCGTGACTAGCTGAGCCTCGGCCCGGCAGGGGAAGGAGGATGTGTGCCAGCCCCAGGTGAGACGCGCAGAGGAGGGCACCAGGGGTCCAGGTGGGCGCTGTCTGCAGCGCCTGGGGTCCAGGTGGGCGCTCTGTCTGCAGAGCCTGTGGTCCAAGTGGGCGCTCTGTCTGCAGCGCCTGGGGTCCAGGTGGGCGCTCTGTCTGCAGCGCCTGTGGTCCAGGTGGGCGCTCTGTCTGCAGCGCCTGTGGTCCAGGTGGGCGCTCTGTCTGCAGCGCCTGGGGTCCAGGTGGGCGCTCTGTCTGCAGCGCCTGGGGTCCAGGTGGGCGCTCTGTCTGCAGCGCCTGTGGTCCAGGTGGGCGCTCTGTCTGCAGCGCCTGGGGTCCAGGTGGGCGCGCTGTCTGCAGCGCCTGTGGTCCAGGTGGGAGCTCTGTCTGCAGCGCTTGCTCTCGGGTTCAACACCTTTACCACCGCAATCGTTCCCATTAAAACTCTGTGCCGCCCCGGGCTCCGGGGTCACTTGTCCATCCTCAGGCCTCCTTCTTGTCCAGTCCCCTTGACACAGCGGCTGCCGAGGCCACAGGGAATGATTTTGTCACTTTACTGACGGGCCCCAGAGGGCCGCTGCTCAGAGAGGAGGCATCGGGGGCACAGCTGAGGGGTCTGAGAGACCTCCTGACCCTGTGACCCCAGGGAGGGACATCACCTCCCTAGGTCCCATTTCCTCGGTCATCAAAGGGGATGGACCATCCTTGTACAGAGAGTCGAGGGAGGGCAGTCAGAGAGCCCCCAGGACCACCCAGCCAAGGGGCACTGACCACCCTGCAGGAAAGGCCTGTCACCCAGTCGTGCCATGAGCACGCTCAGGACCCGGGAGGTCAAGCTGCTTGTCCAGCCGCCCAGGGCTCCCTGACGGAGAGGGATACACACAGCCTGCACAGCAGGTGAGCAGGGGCTGGGTGGAGTGACAGATGACAGGCCGGGTTTCTTTTGGGGTGATAGTCACACAGCTCTGAATATACTAGAAATCACGCAATTGCACACTTGAAACAGTGACCCTGATGGTATGTGAATTCTGTCACAGAGAAACATCTAAGAAGCCCAGGCGTGTGACAGCAGAGCCCCACCTGCAGTCACTCACTGCACTGGGGAATCTTGGAGACCCGGGTCCGGCCGCAGCAAGGCAGATTTTCAATTCTGAGCAGCAGGCGGTGAAAAAGAGAAAAAGGACTCGCTGGACCCACATTTCGGAGGGGGCGGCAGGGGCTCTGCAAGTTCTAGAATATTCTCCACCCAGCCAGGGTGTAGCTGCTCCCACCCAGGCAGGTGTCCTATTTCCTGACATCCTTTGGAGCAGAGGCTGAAATTCAGCGCCCTCTGAGTGGGCTCTGCCCACCCCCAGGCTCTGTGGGCCCCTCTCAGACCTGTGGGGGCCTTGCCTACACCCAGCCCCGGAAGCTTTTGGGGTCTGAACATGGTGGCGAGTTTCTACAGCTACTCCACACTGGTCTGCAGCCCAATGGCACCCGCCTTCCCCAGGAGCCTGTTAGAACTGGGGAGTGAAGGGTCCCGCCCTGGACCACCTGGGCCCCTAAGATATCCATGTGCTAATCCCTGGGACCCATGAATGTGGCCTTATGTGGGAGGATGTCTTTGCAGTTTTGAATATGTTTTTCAGACAGACAATCATCCTGAATAACCCAGGTGGCCCTAAATGCCACCACAGGTGTCCTTGTAAGAGGGAGGCACAGGGAGATGTGACACCAAACAAAAGCCACAGGAGGACAGAGGCCGAGACTGGGGTGATGCAGCCAGAAGCCCAAGGGCGTCTGGGGCCCCATTAGCAGGAAGACACAAGGAAGGATCCCCTTTGCCGAGCTCAGCTCTGAGCTCCACACTAATAAGCCGACACCTTGACACGGCAATTACGACATGCCCGACCCCTTCCCTCCTCACAGTGACACCCCAGGATAGACGCCACCCCGGCACTCAGACGGGAAGCAGGCAGACAGTAAGGTCACTGGGTCAGGAGCACACGACTAGCAGGTGGCTGAGCTGGGATTTGAACCTGGGACTTGCTGCTTCCCGATGGATGCACTTGGTCTTGGAGCCAAGTCCTCTCCCTCTCCATCCCGGGCCCTTGTCCACACAGCTCCGAGGGTGATGAAGACACCAGTCTCGGCATCGGCAGTGTCCCTTCAGAACACAGGAGGTGGGATGGGGAAGCTAAGACCAGGCGGCTAGGCTGAGTTTGTTAGAAGAAACCCCAATTATGAGCATCCAAGATGCAGCAAACAGAGCCATCAGTTAACCATCGGGCTTCTTGGCACTATTGTCAAAGGTGTGATCAGGGTAAGTGGGCACCGAGGGTGGCAGGGGGGCCCCACAGCCTTGAGCACGGTCTAGGAGACGGGGACACGCGGTCTGAGCAGGGGCACGGTCCCCGGTCTCCCATCCCTGCTTCCCCGGCTGTCTCCGAGGCACGGCCCAGACCCTGGCCCCACCGAGGCCCAGATGGCTTGATCCCCATCGCAGGCCAGTTCTCTGGACACTGTCCCTGGAATGGGGACGGTGTGCAGGAGGGTCACTGGGGGATCTCGCAATGAGCCCCTGCAGAGGGGAGGCGGGGAGAGGGAGCAGGGCCAGGCAGAGGCCTCCGCCTGTCCCACAGGTGCTCAGAGCTGGCCCAGACTCTCCACGCCGCACATCAACCAGTGCAGATGCTGGCTGCCCTCAAAGACGGCCTGGAGGGGGCCAGGCTACTCTCCTCGGCCGAGGCCGCATCTGCAGAGGGTTTGGCTGAGAGCGGCTCTTAGCCACCCACACACAGCCGCAGCAAGGTGCAGCTCTGGACGGGGAACCTGGGCAGTGTGAGCCGGCACCGGCCAGCGTGACACCCCCACCCCGCTCCCCACCTTCCCTGGGTCCCCTCACCCCCACACCCCCAGCCCCTTTCCCCTGCAGCTGCCTGCCACACACCAATGAGACTCCGTCTCCTGCTCAGCACAGAGGGCCTCAGGTCCCCAGAGTGGGGCCCAGGGCGGACCTCGGGGGTCAGAGCCATTACCCTGCCTTGATTTGGGGGGTCAGTGGCGTTAATCACCACCAGCCCCTGCAGCCTTCCGCACGCGCGTAGTTAAACCAGGCATCCTGCCAAGCCTGTCTCCGGCAATTTCCTCCCATTAATAACGCTTCCATTAGCCCCATGCAGCAAATCCGTCACAACTGGCCCCCTCCTGGCCCACATTTTTTACTTGTAATTATGATCAGATGTGGAATATTGAGTAGTTTGATGCATTTTAGACGTCTACGGAGATTTCTTTTTAATTATGCAATTGTAAGGTTCTAATGGCCCATAGCTTGGGCCGTTACTGAAGTATGTACTCAGGGATGTCCCCAAAGCTGGACATCTCTTCCCTCAGAGGCGACTGGGGGGTGCAGATTGGGGGTTGGCACTGACCCAGTGCCTAACTACAGGCAAAGGTCCTCTCGGGTCCCAGCAGGGGACCCTTCCTCCTGCCCGCACGGCGCCTCGGCCACACGGGTGACTATCGAGTTACCCGCAGAGCAGCGGCTGCTCATCCCACCCTCACCGGGAAACAGAACTGACTCACCACACCCCTAAACCCACCGTCACTACGGCGGGAACTTCAGGGTTACGGGGCTCAGGGCTGGGCGGACGTTCGGAGATGTCCATGCTCCTTACAATGAGGCAGCAGGTGGGTCGGGCGGCTCAGCACCAGGAACCCAGAAACCTGCCTTCCCAGCACACCTCTGCCCACGGGACCCCTAAAGATATCTCAGGTTCCTTCATTTCTTGGAGGGTGCGTGTCTCGCCAATGCCCTCACGGTGTGTGTGCCGCCTCTCGCTCATCTGACTCAATCTACATGTCATGCATTTCGAGATCAATACGACACTGTGGGCTGTCCAGGTGACCCAGGTGTCTCCATAACACTTTGTGACAGAGGGCAGGAGAGTGACACAACCCAGGCAAAGACGTAAGTGTCTGATGTTGCCGCTTCATGTCAGAGGGGAACTGCAGGCCTGGGCCTTGAGAAGGGCTGGGCTCGCCTCCATGAGTCACGGGGACTCTCCATACTGTCCTGCTGGCCACAGCAGCAAGGTGCCCAGGGGCCCAGGCGGAGCTGCAGGGCTTCCCAGACCCAGCCTCCGAAGTCACACAGCCTCACGTCCACCGCACTCTGTCTGCCAAAGTCATGAGGACACACCCAGATTCAAGGGCGTGGGGGCTTGACGCCACCTCTCAGAGGGGTGATACCAAAGGACTGGCAGCGCGCTTTAACTGACCACAAGGAGCTTAGCCAGGTCAGGGTCATGACGAGTCGGGACCCCCAAGCGCGGGGCCCACTGGCCCCTGGGCCTCCAGGCCGAGCCCCTGTCTGCCCTGGTTCCCCAGCAGAGGACACAGTGCTTTCCCTTCCTTTGTTGCACGTGACTGAGGCTGGGGGTCAGCGTGGCGCCCTGTGCAGGTATCTGGGTCTGAGATCCCTCAGTCACCTGAGACAGCGAGACAGCGGCCCCTGGCTGTCACCTTCAGCTCCACACAGAGGCAGGAGGGCCTGCACCCCCACTCCGCAGACCACGCACACCTTCCGCTCTCTGGACCATCAGCACCAAGCCAGCCGCCCTCCCGCCCAGCCCGGCCTCCATGCGCATGTCCACTAGAGCGTCGAGTCAGGCACGAACAGCCCTAAACTACCACCCTGATTTATGGCCCTTTCCTTGCAAAAAGTCTGCTGGGCTCCCTGAAGACCCCTAACTTCCTTTCTGCAGGGCCATTCATCACCCCGCTTGTCAGTGCAGCGCGGGGCGGGCGCTGCTGCTGCTTGCATAACCGTGGCTGCCAGCAGGAGCCTCAGCAGGCGGCACACACAGACCCCTGGGCCCCGAGTGTCCCAGCTCACCAATGCCCCTGCTTTCCCACAACTACTAAAAAGCAGGCGATGGCGCCCAAGGCAGAGTCACCGGCAATGTCCCCATGGCCTGTGGCCCCAGTTGATCTGTTGACCCTGGAGGCATCTGGCTGGACCTCTGCTGCCCCGAAACACTCCTCACAGTTTGCCTGTCCCCTCAGGTGACGGCTCGCTGGGACTCCTGCTTGGTACCCCAAAGCCCTGCCCGCTCTTTGAGGAAACTCCTTCTGAGGCAGGGTAGCACCCATGACCCCTTCCTGTCTGGATGCGACTTCTTTGAGTTTGGTGGCTCCAGTGTGTGTCTGGAGGTGAGAACCACCTCCTTAGCATTCACCCGAGACCCCCGTGCAACGGTTTCCAAGGGACCTGCAGATCCTAGAGCCAGGTGCTGACCACCTGTGTAGGGGCCAACCAAGAGTCTGGGAGATGGCCCCACGAACACCTGCCCCTCCTGCACCTCCTGACCCTGTGAGGACACGAAGAGTCCACTAACAGTTGGGAACGTAGGGTGGGCACTTCCCTGGAGAAAACGTTGCCATGAGTTGTGTCCCGCCCTACCCCCATGGGCAGGAGGCTGGTGCTCCTCCTGTCACTGAAAGTCCAATGAGGTGAGGGGCTGTGGCTGGAGCATCTGTGTGACACACAGTGAGGACTCTGGGCTGTACGTGTCAGGGCCACGTCTCCGCGTTTGGGACAAGGACTCCAGGGGCTTCTCCAGTAGGGGAGCTGAGCTCAGGTCATCTTGAAGAGACCCCTCCCATGAGAGCCACCGGGAATGGCCAGGTAACCCCAGGAGAGGGGACAATGATAGGTGGCCAGTCAGCAGGTATCCATCGACAAATGAATGGTGAACAAAATGTGGTCCCTCCGCACTGCAGATGTCACTCAGCCCCGAGAAGGAAAGGGGTCCTGACACCTGACACCACGTGGATGGACCCTGAGGACACTGTGCTCAGTGAGATGGGCCAGTCACAGGAGGACAAGTCCTGTAGGACCCCCCCCCCCACAGGAGGCCCCCAGGGGAGTCAGATTCAGAGACAGGAAGTAGCTGGTGGGGGCCGGGGCTGGGGGAGGGGTGGGAGTGAGTGTTTAATGGGAACAGAGGGTCAGTTTGGGGAGAGAGAAAGTCCTGGGGATGATGGAGGTGGTGGCCGCCTCCTACAACAGTGTGACTGCGCCTAATGCCACTGAGCTGGCTGGCACCTAAATGTGGTTGAGATGCTATACTTTGTGTTATGTGTATTTTACCACAATTCAGAAATTTTTTAAAATAAACTCATTACACATGTATTTATTTTTATAAAAACTTCTCTGGAAGCACTGGCACCACATGAGGGCTCGATGATTTCTGGCTGGATGCCATATGACTGGTCGCTATGACTTCTCTTCTCAATGGTGTGTTCCTAACTTTTCTACATGAACACACAATTTGCACTGGAAACAAAGGCACGTGGGCCAGTCCGCTCAGTGGAGCCGGTAGGATCCACTGGAGGGCCTCAGAGATGGAAGCAGGTGACTGACCCCACCTGGGCCCACAGGTGGGGTTGGTCTGCCCTGAGTGACCCATATGTGACTAAGCACTTGGAGAAGAAGCAGAAAAGGTCATTTCTGGTATCGGAGGAGGCTAAGGGGCACTGGTCTTCCCCCAGCCCTCCACTCCCCACCCATTCCCCACCCTGAGCCAAAGCAGGAATGGCCTGTCATTCAGCAGAGCCCACCCGAAGGAACAAGGGAACGCGGGAAGCCACCAGCAAATCACTCCTGGCCGTTTTAGCAAGTGGGTTCTCAGGCCATCAATAAATGATGAGTGGTTGCCACGGCAACAGCCCCAGCCCATATTTCATCTCCTGGAGACTCAGGAATGCTCTAGCAGTGCTGCAAAAAGCCGGCTGAAAGGGAATGAGGTCCAGCCTCCCCCAGCCTTGGCCTTGGCCAGGCTCCTGGAGCTCTGAGTGTGGGGCTGCCGCTGCTCAGATAGTCGGGGCTCAGAACAGACACAAGGGATGGGTCTGAGGCAACAGGAGAGGAGAACAGCCCAGCGTGGGGGCGAATTGAACCCCGTCTGACTCTTGCTCTTTGCTAGATCGTCCAGGTCGTGTGACCCCTCCATGCCTCAGTTTCCTCATCTGTAAAAGGGAGGTAGAAACTGTACCTGCCCCATCAGGGTTTGTGAAAATGGGATGCAATAGGATATGCAAAGCCCTGGGTGCATACAATAGGTGTTATCTAATGTTATTGCTATCGGTAAACACATTCAAATTATGAGGCAAAAATATATATGTGTTTAGCCACATTGTTCCATTTTGGGCGGTCTGTATTCCTTTGTGCAGATCCATAATTCCACCGGCATCAGTATCCTTCTCCCTGGAAGACACCCTTCAACATTCCTTGCAGTGCAGGTTGTTGGTGATTGTTTCAGCTCTGTAACTGAACCGTCTTTATTTCACCTTCATTTCTGAGAAATGTGGTCACTAGGTGTGGAATTCTAGATTGACAATTCTTTTATCCTTTCAGCATTTTAAAGACTTTGCCCCACTTGCCTTGCTTGTTTCCGATGAGAAACCCGCTGTTTTTGTCATGTTGGTTCCTCTGAGTTAGTGTGTCTTTTTCCATTGGCTGCTCTTAAGGTTTCCTCTTCATCACCGGGGTCAGGTGATTTGGTCTCTTCATGCTTCTTGTGCTCAGGGTTTGTCGAGAATCCAGAATCTGTGAGTATATGGTTTTTCTCAAATTCGGACATTTAGGGGCCATTCTGCCTTCAAGTATTTTTCTGCTCTCCTCTCTTTTCCCTCCTTCAGGGAACTCCATGGCACGTGCATTGGGCTACGTGGAGTTCCCCTCGGCTCCCTGGTGGCCGCTCATAGATCTGAGGGGTTTTCTCTTTGTTTCATTTTGGATATCTCCTATTGCTATGTCTTCAAGCTCACTAATCTTTTTGCTTAATCCCATCCAGTGTATCTTTCATCTCGGGCTTTGTAGTTTGGAGTTTTTCATCTCTAGAAGTTTGATTTGGGTCTCTTTTATAGCATCCTAGCCTCTACTTACATGTTCAATTTTCCCCCTGGCTTTTTGAACATGTGGAATAGTTATGGCCACTGTTTTAACTGTTTTAATGTCCTCGTCTGCCAGCTCCAACCTCCAGGCTACTTCTGGGTTGTTTCATTAATTGGTTTCTCTTCTCGTTGTGTGGGGGGTCGGGGGTGGGGGCAGTCGTACTTTCCTGCTTTTTCTGCGCCTGGTAATTTTTTATTGAATGCCTGACATAGTGAAGTTCACTTTGTTTGGGGCTGAATCTTTTTTATTCATATAGATAATCTTGAACTTCGCTTGGGGAAACGTTTATTTTGAAACAGTTTAAACCTTTTGGGTCTTGCTTTTAAGCTTTCTTATGCAAGACCAACGGTGGTTAATCTGGGTTAATTATTCCTCCCTCCTGAGACAGAACCCTCCTATAATGTCCCCAGTAACCCCCAAATCATGAGATTTACCATCTTCCTGGTGGGAACGAATAGACTCCCAACCCAGAGTCAGCCCGAGAGCTGTTTCTTGTGATCCTTTCAGGCGGTTGGTCCTCTGCCGGCCCCAGGACCCTTGCTCACCGACATGCAGCAACTGGCACACAGGTCAATGCTCCAGGGGCCCCTCCAAATCTCCTGCACACTCCTTTTTCTGTGCACCTCTGTCCTCTGGCATTCTGCCCTGTGAACTCTCGATGCCTTGGTCTCCCCCAAAACCCTCAGGTCCATCTCCTCCACTCAGGGACTCCACCAGTTTCCCCCCCGGGGCCCGGCTCCCTGCCACAGCCCAGGAACTCCCTCAAAGCAGCAAGCTGGCGAAATCGTGGGCTTCACCTCATTTGTTTGCACCTGTCAACAATCACTGTCCTTCATGGCCAGGGGTCCAGTCTTGAAAACTGAGGTTTCCTAGATTGTGTCTGGATTGGGGAGCAAGAGAGGGAAATTGCTGAAGTTTTGATCCGAGTCCTACTGGGACCACAAGTTGGTCCCAAGTCCCTAATATGGAGGCATTGACTACACAGAGCCAGCCCAGGCCCACATCCGGGCTATGCCAGCAGTAGCAGCCTCACTGTCACTGTTATTTATTTTTTAAGGGATGACAAGGACACAGGGAGGGTCTCACACCCACTGGGCCTCATCTTTCAGCTTCAGTCTTTACCGATCACCATGGAAGGACCTTCCTCGCCTCCTGGTGTTGTTGAGACGGTGAGTGACACAGGGTCTGCGAAGGCAGTTTATACACTGAGGCTGCTCACACTCCTCTGACACCGTCCAGAGGGAGGACGGGGGCCAGGCAGGCCCAGAGCAAGGGGTGGGTGGGCCCATCGGGAGGACAGAGCCCTGCGGGTAGCTGGAAGCCTGTCCTGGGCCCAGTGACCCTCCAGGTCAGGGGTCAGGAGGCGGGTAGAAACCCCAGACAGAAGGGGGGGTGGCCGGGTGCGGGAGTGGGGGGGTCCCTGCCCAGGTGGCGACAGGGATAAGGTGCCTCGAGAACTCTGGGCTCTCACAAACACTATTGCTGTCCTCGTCATCATTCGGCCCCAGGCTGACCTTCCCGGGACTTCCTGCCCGGCACGCCCCCCCAGCTGTGATGTTGGGGCCCCATGGCTGCCACCTCTGGACAAAGACCCAGGGACGCTCCTCTGGCTCTGCCTGTCCCAGCCTCCGGCTTCCCTGGGCCCAAGGAGAGACGAGCCCAGCCGCTGACCTCCAGCCAACGGGTCTCCCAATAAAAATTTACCACCAGTCCATGAAACATTTAAACACCGTATTTCACTATTAAAAGGTGAGATAGAGCCATCACCTTCTGAGAAAGGAATTTCCTGGGTACAGACAGGCATTTTATAGACGAAAGCATCAGAATAAAATAAATATCCCAGCAGGCAGGAGGCTGTGCCCAGGGAAGAGCTTATGTGGAGCACGGGCATGGGGGTGGGGGCAGCCAGCCCCTCCCACAGCCAGTCGGGACCCGCGGACTTCTGTGTCAGACCCCGCGCCTCCAGCAGCTTCTTGGAGTAGCTTCTGGAAGCAGGAGTCCCTCCCTGAGAGGCGCTGGGGCCAGCTCCCGGTAACTGTCCCCCCTTTGCTGTGTACTGGCCATGAAACCTGAACACATTCCAGGGCCCCCCGGCTAGCCCAGCCTCGGCCAGGGTCACGTTCGAAGACCCACAGTCCAACAGGCAGAATATATTAATAAAAGCAATCAGGCCTTTACTTACGATTCTTAAAAAAGATTGAACTGGCCCAATCATTAAGTCCTCTGGCTTTCTCCTTTTTCCCCCACACCCACACGTGCTCCAGAGCCCTGTGCTGCTGGACAGCCAAAAGCCCCCCGCCCAGCGTCAGAGGCCCCCCAGCCCTCCTCTCAGTTCCTCACGGTTTGACTGCCACGCTGCCCGTGCTCCGGACACTCAGGACACAGGGCATGCAGGACGCACCCCAGAACCCTCACCACCCTTCTTCCCGATTCCCCCTCCGTCCCCCACCCAGGACCCAGGCTGCCAAGCCCCACACAGCCCTCCCCAGGTGCCCTCTCAGGAGGGACGTCTGGATACGAGGCCAGGAGCGCTTGTCTCCTTCGCATCAAAGAACACTGATGTCCTGTTTGTCCCCCAAAGTCCTCCGGCTCTGCCCTGTCTCCACTGGCACCACCCTGAGGAAGGGGACAATTCCAAACGGGGACACTGGGACCACTGGGACCAAGGGGAGCCTGGTCCAGGGCCCCAGGAGGCGCCTTCTCTGATGGCTGGGGCCTCCCCTCCACATGTGTCCACCAGGGAGGGGGTGCCACCTCCCTCCACCCGCATGTTCCCCCACAGAGAAGAGGGAAGGCCAGGTGCCCATGAGACCAGCCTGTCCGCTGTCCCCCGACTGCGTCCTGCCTCAGGACAAGTTCGGAGCCCAGCTCTGCCCACCCCTAGCAGGGCGGTGAGACCAGTGACAACTTACAGCCCCAGGACAGGCCTTTCGGCTTTGTACGCTTTTGAATGAGGCTCTGGTCTGAGTCCATAGTCACCACCCTCAGCTCCCCGAGGGCAGGTCAAGTTGCCCTTCTTCCAAGCCCCAAGTTGCTGGGTTCTCATCCTTCAAGAAGCAGGCCAGGCACATCTGAGAGCAGAGCGGTCAGAGGGCAAGGCTGGAAGAGAGGAAGAGGAGGCGGGGGTCCGGGTGACCCGGGCAAGTCCCACCCCTCCGGATTGAGGGTCCCTTCCATACACAGGACGCCCGTGCCTGACAGGCCCCTCTCCTGGCCTCCCAGCACAGCAAGGCTTTGCCCCCTCCCAGATGTCCTGGACCCCACTTCCACTGTCCAGCCCAACCACAGCCAGACTACAGGGGGCCTCCTCCTGCCCTCCTGCCTCCCTCTGTGACCCAGCCTGACCCCGTTCTTCTGTCTCCCCCACCCTGTGAGCACCATGAAGGCGGGGACTCCCCTGCGCTCACTGCGGCAGGCCAGCGGTTCTCAGTGGGGGCCATGCTGCCCCCCAGGGGACACTCCGCAATGTCTGGGGACTGTGGTTGTTACAACTGGAGGTTGTGCTACTGGCACCTAGTGGGCACGGGCCACGGATGCTGCTTAACGCCCCACAATGCACAAGACGCCACATGGCCACAGAGCTGAGAGGGAGAGATCTGCTAGAGACTCCCCACCTTGCACAGGCCGGGCACATAGCAGGCGCTCAATAAACACGTGTGCATGAATGGCGGAGGAACAAACTCGTGGATGTCAGAGGATGAGTGGATGCTCCCCAAGCTGTGGGAAGACTGACGGACGCGTGTTCTAAGAACACTCACAGCACTTGCATAGACACGTTCACGGCAGGGGCCACTGCACCTGCCCCAGCCTGCGCCCTCCACCCCCTCCTGTGCGTACCCCCAGCGCCCTTCACCCAAGCCCCCCCTGGAAGCTGAAGCCACCCCACCCACAGCCAGCGCTTTCCAGTGGGCAAGCCCTCCCTCCGTTCCGCCCTCCCCACCCTCCCCGCTACATGGAGAAAGCCCAGCCCTGCCCCTGGGGGCTCTGAGCCTGGGGACAAGCCGCCAACTGCCCCAATACTCAGTTTCCACTTCCATGAGGCAGCCATGGCCACCACCTTGCCACCTCCCTGGACCGTCATGAGAACGAAACAAAATACTGAGTATGGAAGCTCCTGGTAAACTGTGAGTGCGATGCCCACCAGGGGCGCGGCCTCTGGTCCTGCTGGGCTCTCCAGGCCCAGCCCTTTCTCCTCTAGGGCTCCAGGGCCCTGGGCATTTTGTGGGGCAGGACTCCAGGGCCCATGTGTGCAGCTGGCAACTGTGCCGGGAGCCGAGCAGCGCATGGGCTCTGACGCGCTCGCTGGGAGAAGGAAGGAATGAGGCAGATGGCTCGTGGGCAGGCTGGTGGCACCACCCGTGTGGGCAGGCCACACAGACTTCTGCGTGATGCCTCCTCCACTCCCTATCAGCAGCCGCCATGGAGGAACTGGCTTGGCCTGGGAGACAGGCTCCCGGAGTCCGGCCTTGCTGCCTGTCCTCCAGGGACCTTTCCTGGTCACGGTTCTACCCACCACCTCCACTGGGCAGGGATCCTCTGCCTCCCTTAGCACCTGTGCTGCCCTCAGCCTCCATCCCACATTGGTGGAGGCAGCCATTTGCGCATCTGTTGCCCCACCAGACAGTGGGTCTGTGAGGGAACAAATGGTGACTGGTTTTTCCCCTTTGGATCTCTCCCTACTCACCCCCAGTCTTAAACTGGCATGTGCGACCTACTCAAGAAAAACATTTACGGAATGAGGGGATGCATGGCTGGGTGGACACATGGATGGATGAATGGATGGAAGGATAAATGGTGGATGGATGGGTGGATGCACAGATGCATGGCTGGGTGGACACATGGATGGATGGACACACAGATAAACGGACAGAAGGATGATGGACTCATGGATGCATAGATGGATGGGTGGGTTGATGGATAGATGGATGGATGCATGGACAAAAGCATACTCAGCCCATAAGATCATGCATAGTAGAGGTAGACAGAGGCAGGGCCTGGGCCCGGGCCACAGCAGACGGCCTGAGGACAGCAGCCCAGGGAAGCAGGACCATTGTGGGCAGAGCCAGAAGGAACGAGCCTGCATACACATCCCTGGGGCCCAGTAGCCCCATCTTCATGAAGGCGCTGATTGGGGGAGCTCGTCAGAAACAGAAACTGAAGTCTGAGCTGCTCCAGCTGCCCTGATAAAGTGTCTCTCGCATTCTCGCCACGCCCCGGGAGCCACACTGCCTGCGGAGGGTTCTCCAGGGGTGAAGAAATCCTTGAGCCCAGAGCAGAGTCGGGGTCCCTGTCCAGGTGACTCAAATGACCCTCTGAGCCCCCCTGTCCCCTCTCTCCACCAAGGAAAAGTCACAGATCCAAACACCAAGGACTTTAAGAACCACCCAGCTCGGGCTGCCCTGAAGTGCCCTCAGGAGCTCGGCCAGTCACTCATGGCCCTGCCTCCCTGCCTTTCCTTCCTCACGTCCTAAAGGGGAGGGCAGGTCCCAGGACACACTTCACATACCCCGCTCATTGGAGTCCCACACAATACCTTTCACTGGATCTCTGCCTCTCAATTTCCAGATGGGGAAACTGAGGCTCAGTGGCATGCGGTAACTTGCCGTGGCCAAGACTGCACAAGGCCAGAGAGGCCAAGCCTACGCCAGACTCAGGTCTGCTGTGGGCCACCGGGCAACGCCCCCCTGCCAGCGGCACAGCCATTGCGGGGTCGGTCCCGTCACTTGCTGACTCGGAGGGACTTGAGCATCCACCTGATGGACCTGGACCTGGCATCCGGGAGGCTGGAGGGAGGCACGGGGACCTGGCAGTGCCCAGAGCCCATCCCCTGGAGCCTGTAGGCACCTGGGGGCACATGGAGTTCCTACTCTTGAACACCTGAGAGGCAGGTGTGGCCAGCCCATCCACAGGTGAGGGAGCCGGCACCTGGCGTAGGGAGAGGCTGACGCACCAGTCACACTAGGAGGCAGGGGGCTTCAGTGCCTGTCTCAGCTCTAGCACAGTGGCAAGCCCCTTCCCTCTCTGAACCCCACTTTCCTCTCCCTTAAACCACAGGAGTGTAGACGCACCCCCCTCCTAGGCGATTTCAGCTCCCAGGGGGAGCTCCGCTGTAATTCCCCAGAGCCTGTCTGTCCCTTTCTGGAACTCTCTGAGCACGGGACCAGGCATCCAGAGGGACACCCCCATGGATGCCTTCAGTGTGACCAAAGAACAAGGAATATCCTTACAGGGAAGGACTGTGAGTTTGAGCGAGCTAAGGATTTCTTTGCTTGGTGACCCAGTTCCTCGAGGGGAGGGTGGGGATTTTGTGTCAAGTTGGAACAAATTAAAATGCATTTGTCTTCCATTCAGAAGGAGCCCAGCCCCGAGGGGAAGCAAGGCACTGTCTTATTCCAGCATGCCCCGTGCCAAGCCCATGTGCAGGAGCCAGGCACTCACAGCCCTGGAGCGGAGCAGCCAGTGCTCAGCCGGGCTGCAGCTGATCCCGGGCCCCTGCCCTCAATGACGCAGGGAGCCTCATATCCGCGGCCACGATGACCCGGGCTTTTGGATGGTGCCTGCTGTTCCTAGAGGTGCTTCCTCAGCCCTGGAGGAGGTGACAGTCCTGTGAGTCCCCAGCACATGCTCAGCTCTCCGTAACTTGGGTGGTGATCTGGGATGGTGCTCGTGTGTGTGTGTGTGTGGGGGGGGTGATGACGACAGAGCCCCATGTTGAGGGCTGGTGTGCCAGGCGCTGCACTGAGCCTTGTTCACAGCAAACGCCATCCTCACCCACTGGCCACCCACCACCGCCAGCCACGCCTCCCTGGCCTGGACCACCTCCAGGGGCTGCTCCTCCTGCCCATCGGGGCCACCCTGCTCCTAGGCCCTGCTCCCATCCACCTCTCCGGGCCCCCCGCCCCCTTCACACAAAACAGATGGCGGAAGGGTCCAGCAGGACCTCTTGGGCGACTCCAATGCCTCCCAGACAAGCCCCACACTCAGATGTCGGAGTCCTGCGGCCCAAGCACCTGGTCATTCACATGAGTGGGGGGCTGAGGGCTGCTGGGCAGAGGCAGGCCCAGGGGACCCAGGCCCCCAGGGAGGCGGGGCCCCAGCGGGAAGCTAAGAGGGCAGCACCGAGCTGTGCAGCTCCGGCTCTGGCACACAGGGACCCTGCTTGCACCCCTGGTGGCTTTGCTGCCCTGGCCCTCGACCCTCCAGACGCAGGTGCCCCCTCCACCCACCCCTCCCAGGCCCCGGCGTCTGTAGCTCAGCGCACGCCTGCTCGTGCCACGTGTACACACAAGTATCCAGGCTCAGGCCATGGCCCCGCCGTGCCGCGCCTCCCTGCAGCCCGGGGCCCTCTTTCCTAAGGCCTCCCAACCGTCGGAGAGTAGGCTCCCGGTGCCCTCTCGTGGACAATAGAGGGATGGCTGTCACTGCCCGTCCAGGGCCCCGGCTGGCTGGCGCCTCCCGCCCCAGGAGGGCGGCGCTCTGAAAGGGACGCCCACGGGGCCGCGTGCGGTCTGAGGGGGGCTCCTGCCGCCAGGGGTTGGGGGCCTTTGGAGGAATGACCTCCGAGGTCCCCATCTACGGGCAATTGTGATTCTGATGTTTTAGGGCCCAGGGTCCTTGCTCACAAATTTACTCAGCCCACATTTACCTGAGTGCCTACTGTGTGCCCAGAGCCCGTCCCAGAGCCAGGCCGGGCGACCTTGCCCTCAAAGCAACTGGTCTGGGGGTTCAGACATGCAAACTGAGCTGCGTGCTCACCCAGCAGAGAGATGTGCATGGGGTCTCACGGGGGCGCCCGAGGGGTGTGTCCCACCCCAGCCTGCAGGGTGGGGCAGGGCCATGCCAGGCCGGGCAGGCTGCAGGGACGAGGGACAGAGAAGAAGTGGCCAGGGTCACAGGAGCGAGCGAGGAGGGGTCAGCAGGGGCCACTCCGGGAGGGCCTGGGTGTGGGAGCTGTGGGTTTCTGCACAGAGGAGGGGGCGGCCAGATGACTAAGTCAGGGAGAAGATTCTGGCGGCCTGGGGGGATCCCTGCCCGGGGTGGGGGCCTGAGTCCACAGAGGAGAGAGCGGGCAGCCTGTGGCCATGGGTGTGGGGGCAGAAAAGAGAGCCATGCAGAGGCAGAGCCGCCAGGCCTGGTGACTGGGTGGATGTAGGGGTGAGAGGGACAGCAGGGGGTCCACAGGCCAGGGAGGCTCCAGGAGGAGAGATTTCTACAGGAAGATGGGAGCTGTGAGTGGGGGTCAGGGACCCGTCCCATGGCCCTGCAGGCTCCTATGCGGATTGGTGTTGCCAGTACTAGGATGACAGGAGACTGGGAACCGTGGGAAGCCAGCATGGCCTCACAGCCCCATCTCTCACCGCGCATGCTCATCCACAGCTGTCACTCTCTCTGGACTTGAGGAGAGCTGCAAGGGCGAGGCTCCTGCGGCTCCCTCCAAGCTGCGGCTCCAGCACCTGCCTGCACATGCCCAGAGCCTGCCATTGAAGGACAGACCACCTCACGAGCAGGTGCCACTCCCGGGGTTCGGCCTGGCCAAGTGGAGGAAACAATTTCCCATAAAACAAAGTTGTCAGGGCCGGCCGAGTGGCGCATTGGTTAAGCGCTGGTTTTGGGATGCCAGCGGCCCCGGTTCGGATCCCACATGAGGGCCAGTGACACTGCCCTCTACAGCTAACAACAGCTCCACCTGGAGCTGGGCTGTGCGAGCCCCGGTGATGGTGTGGGCTGCAGCCCCTGCTGCAGTGGGCTGCCATAGGCTACAGTGAGTGGCCCGCAGCCAGCGTGAGCGGCTGGCAGCCAAGAGTGAGCTGCCAATAGCCGCGGTGAGCGACATCCAGAGGCCAGCGACCGATCTGCCTCATCTGGGAAGAGCGCAATGACGATACCAACATGGGCCAGTGAAGCAACGTCCTCCGCAACTAGACTGAAGAACAAAAAGACAGCAACTTGTCTGTTCCCCTTCCCCGATTCCCCAACGCTGTTCCCCTCTGCCAATTCCCCAATAAAATCTTTTAAAAAAAAACAAAAAACAAAGTTGTCAGTCCTGGCTGGCATGGGCCAGTTCTCAGAAGGCCGCCTGATGGCGTAGGGGGCAGGGTGTCTGTGCTGAGGGCCTGCTGGGGAGACCTCACCACTGCTCCCACGATCAAGGGGGGACCGTGGCCACTGCCAGACTCAGATCTCCATGGAGGTCTGGCTAGAGTGCTAAGTGCAGACCCCGTGCTCTGCACCCCCCGACCAATGGGCTGGGCAGCAGACAGGGCAGCCAACGGCCAGGGTGTCTGCTTGCCAGGTGCACCTAGCCCCCTTTTCTCTCCCAATTTACTGAGGCGACCTCATGCCCTGGTTCTGGCCTCAGCCTTCAATATCAGACTCCTGATCAATGGTGAGATGCTCACTGTTACGCGTCAATCGGACATTCCGTCAGGCATCAGTGCTGGTGTGCCTGCGAGCGTGTTTCTGGATGAGACCAACATTTGGATCTGTGGCTGTGTGGAGCAGATGGGCCTCCCCAGTGCGGTGGGCCTCGTCTAATCAGCCGAAGGCCCGCATAGACCCAAAAGGTTTGAACTTCCTGTGAGTGACGGGGAATTTCCTTCTGCCCAACTGCCTCGAACTGGGGGTGTCAGCCTTTTCCTGCTCTCAGACAAACTAAAACGGAGACGCGTGCTGGCTCTTGAGCCTGCCCACTGCAGATCTTGTAAATTGTCAACTTCCACGATTCCGGGAGCTGATTCCTCACAGCAACCCTCTTCCTGTACGTACACATCCTACTGGTTCTTTCCCTGGAGACCCCTGACTAATAGAGTAAGTAATAATGTCACTAACCCCTGAAAGGGGCCCTGACTCTGCCCTGGTCTCAGCCATGGTAACTCCCACCCGCGAGACCTGCCACCTCTGAAGTCACTGTCCAAGAGGCTACGGGGCCGTGGGCCCTCCCAGGGGCTGCTGAACAGGTGCCAGAGGCCACCCAGACGTGCACAGGCCACCAGCCTTTGCCAGGACTCGTGCAGACGACAGGGCTGCCCTGCACCCAGCTTCCTGTCCCAAGGAGCCACGCCCAGCGCTGCACATGGCCATCCAGAGAACACCCCCACTCAGTGCACAATTTTGCTAACTAGTAAAGAGGAGCAATCGACCCGATTCTGTGCCTGGCCGAGTGCCAGGCTCCGGGCCCAGACCCCAGCGCTCGGCACACAGGCAGCCCACGGCCATGTCTTCACACACTGGGAAGCAGGTGACACACACAAGGCCACCAGGGCCCTGGCACCCCTTCTCCCCCTCTGGGGATTGGACTTGCGTCATCAACAGCTTCCGGGGCCAGGTGGGGAGAGCGTGGATTCAGAGTCAGATAAAAGCAACCCCCTTCTGCAGGTGACTCGCCGTGTGGCCTTAGACAGACTTCACTTGTCTGGGCCTGCAAGTCCCCCTCTGAAAATCAGGTAAGGTCACTCACCCCAGGCATTGAGACAGGTGCTCTGATTCCCGGTAAGTTCTCAGAACCTGGTGGAAGAGGGCGGTGGCCAAGGAGACAGTACAGGGGATGGGAGCCTGGCGGGAAGGCGCTAGAACCCCTCTGAGAACCATTATTTAGGATCGGCTGCCTGTCCCGGTCCCCTGGGTCAAGCCAGCAGCTCTGCCCCTTTCCTGTTCTCCAGGGAGGTCCAGCTCATCAGCCCGGCAGGGCGTGGGGGGGGGGTCCCATCACGATGGACAACCATCCTCTAGAGACGGAGGGAGGCCAGGGACCACCACCGGTGGCATGTCCACAGTGGGTTCCTTCAGGCATCTTCCCGGGGAATGTCCGTTGGGTCAAACAAATCTGAGAAATTCCCTACTGCAACTCACCAAGTGCAGGAATGTCGGGATGGCGGGCAGCCTGGGGAATTCTGTCCAAAACAGCACATCCCAAATTCATCTGACTGGAGTTCCTTTTCCCACGCCCTGCCAGTGCACATCCCCTGGAAGGCGTGCTCTGAAAGGACACTGGGAACTTCTGCCAAAATGGGTCTCAGAGCAAGTGGATGCCTATGACGCCTGGACCCTGCGCTGCTCTGTGACACCCTAGAGCCGCCCTTGCCCCGCCCCGCCCAAGAGCTGAGTTCTCTGCAGCCCGTTGGGGACAGGAAGTAGTTACACTAACAGCTCACACCTGTGTGCAGGGCGGGTCAGAAGCAGGCGTTCCACAAATGCACTTTGCAGAAACACAGAAATGGCAGTCTTCCCTCCAG
The DNA here is from genome assembly GCA_033961575.1 of Aselliscus stoliczkanus. Lineage (NCBI taxonomy): Eukaryota > Metazoa > Chordata > Mammalia > Chiroptera > Hipposideridae > Aselliscus > Aselliscus stoliczkanus. Next base: position 115,377,813 of record CM066728.1, on the reverse strand, counting down.
CTGGCACTGGGAAGGAAAAGTGTGGGCAATTAAATCGTGACAAGCGAGGGCTCCCCGGAGTCCCTGGCTTCCCCCTTAGGCTGAACAGACCTCAGAAATCCCATGAAAACAATTTCAAACTCTTCACCCAAAGCTTCTCCACCAGGAAGCCGTGTCCATCTTACAACTGGCGCTGCCTGTAAGGAGGCCCGCAGGAGCAGGGCCAAATCCAGCGGCCGCCTTGGGCCCGCCCTTCCCACTGCCCGCAGGTCCTGGGCCCTGGACACTGAGCTGGATTCTGGGAAAACCTGGAAAAGAAACGCGTAAGAAGCAGTCAGGTTACCGGGGGCGGGACTCCCTCTGTATTACATTGTGCTGAGGGGTTGACTCTAAGCAGGAGGTAGGTTGGGGTGAGGTGGCATATGTCCATCTGTCATCTGGACTCGGGCTCAGAGCAGAGGACACACACTCCTGAGGCCGTGACACACTCATCATGGGTCACACATGGCCTCTTTCTTTGTATTGATGGATTTGTCTGTGCATTTATGTGTATTAATAATACAATGAACACCTTTAGCCCCTGAACCCCAGAATGAAAGCTACCTTCCACGCTCCCTCCATCCACCCCCTTTCTCCCCTCCCTTCTACCCCACCCACTCCCCCTTCACCATCCCAGACTCAAACATTAGCCTGCCCTGTACACGCATTTGCTTCCTCCGGTTCTGTAAAGTTTTATCACACACAAACGTACGCCCAAGTCACCTCTTGCTTAGTTTGATACTGTGGTCGTGTGCTGCTGGGACAAAGCTGGCCCGGCCTCCTGCCGTGCTCTGGTGTGTCCCACTTTTGCACAAATTGTGTGCTAAGTACATTTGTTCAGAGCCTCTCAGGCCTTGGGCGTCAACCTTCCACTTTACAAGAAAACCCACATTTTCCCACAGTGTCTGTTCAAATCCAGCCTTCCACCAGCAAGAGAAGGCCCCGTTGACACCAGCCCTGCCAGTGCGAAGTGACCAGGACGCACGCACATCTGATACCCAAGGCTCCAGGGCCTTCAGGCTTCTCCAGGGAGAGCCTGCCAGTGCCCAAAGTGGCAACGGCAGTGGGCAAGTCCACCCTGGCAGAGCGTGGCACTGGGCAACCGAGGACAGGCTTACCCACCGCCAAGAACTGGGTGACACCCAGGCCCCCAGAACCTGCCCACCCCCGGGAGAAGCCAGTGGGCAGACGCCCCTCCGGGTGGCCTGGCTTCGAACCAGAATTAAATGGGCTGCCTGGGGGTCAGAGAGCGGTTCTGAGATCTGCCTCTGATCACCAGTGGACAGAACGGAGACCTTCCTTCCCCAGGGCCCCAAGCGGTGCTGCCCTGGAAAGAGGACCACGCAGGAGGCAGGGCAAGGCCGGCAGGACGCCCATGCGGACACGAGTGCCAGCTCTGCTGGGTCACCCCTCTAAGCCCTCCCAGCTCAGCAAAGCAGAGGAAACACAGCCTTCGTGGCACCTGGTGGTCAGCTGTGCAGAGCAGAGGGGCGAGAGACCTCCCTCCCTCAGCAGGGGTGGAGGAGACTAAAAAAACTGCTATGAGGGCTGGCCGAGTGGCACATTGATTAAGAGCTGGTTTTGGGGGCTGGCCCAGTGGCGCATTGGTTAAGAGCTGGCTTGGGACGCCAGTGGCCCTGGTTCGGATCCCACATATGAGGGCCAGTGACACTGCCCTCTACAGTTAACAACAGCTCCACCTGGAGCTGGGCTGCGAGCCCCGGCGACGGTGTAGGCTGCAGCCCCTGCTATAGTGGGCTGCCATAGGCTACACTGAGTGGCCGGCAAACTGAGTGAGCTGCCAACAGCTGCGGTGAGCGACCATCCAGAGGCCGGCGACCGATCTGCCTCATTCGGGAAGAGCGCAATGATGATACCAACATGGGCCAGTGAAGCAATGTCCTCTGCAACTAGACTGAAGAACAAAAAGACAGCAACTTGTCTGTTCCCCTTCCCCGGTTCCCCAACGCTCTTCCCCTCCCCCAATTCCCCAATAAAATCTTTTAAAAAACTGCTATGACACTTTTCTTTTTAGAGGGCAGTGTCACTGGCCCTCATATGTGGGATCCGAACTGGGGCCGCCGGCATCCCAAGCCAGCTCGTAACCACCGCGCCACTCAGCCGGCCTATGCTATGACACTTCTTGAAAGAGAAACCGATGGCCAAAGGGGACGCTTCCGTGCTGAGGTTCCAGGGAGCATGAGCTGACCGTGGCTCCCCAGGGTGGCCTGAGTGTGTTGGGACTGCTTTTTCAAGTATTTAAGCGACAATCCACAGCCCTTGGCACCAATCCGAGGCCGGGCGTGACTGCCCCCTGCTGGACATTCTCTCCCCTGCACCCAACCTCTTCAGCGGGGGAACCCTGGCACCCAGAGGCCAGAGCAAGCATCTCTGCAAGAGGGGAGCAGGCGCCGTCCGGTCCCGTTTACTGAGTGCCGGACACGTGCCTCCTTCAAGGAAGCTGGCCCTCGCGTTGGAACATGTAAGCCAATTACTGCCCTTGTCGCGCACACACACCTGATGGTGACAGCAGCAGCAATGCTGAAAGGGCGTCAGCTCAGCGGGGGAGCTCGTCCCCTATGACAGACACGTTTTTACACAAAACTGTGAAGGCTCCTATATGATTTTGCCACAATCTAGATTCCCAAGTGCCTTGTCCCCACGTATAGTGGGGTTTGCTCAGCGCGACACTGCTGGCCCTGCACTAGTCACTCCTGCCCTGGAGCCGGCCAGCCTCCACCGGCTAGGTCTCAGCAGTTGTCACACATCCCCAGTTGTCACCACCAATAGTGTCTCCAGACACAGCCACATGGCCCCCAGGAGACTGGGTCACCTCCAAGAACCAGTGATATACAGGGAATGCTTTTCTAGGTTTTTGGACCGTTTTAGAGCCTGGCTGGAGAAACGAATGTTTGCTTCTCCATGCCATCAGGCAGGTCTTTGCAAATCACTGGACCGTTTCCAGGACCCCCAGCACACAGGACATTGTTCTGTGGACATTCTGTGTTTTGACAGACATGCCGTCCACGCCCTCCTCTGCACAGAATCACTAGACGCCCTCCAGGTTCCCATTTGGGACTAAGCCTCGACCCTCCTGACACATTTCAACAGCCTCACCCACAGAGCGGGCTGGAATGCGTCTTCTGTACGGGAGATTTGAAGGCCGGCCTTTCATCTTGAGTGTAAACATCAAGGCAGGTTCCTATCAGAGTGAGTCTTGCAAGACACCCCGCAGGGCACACAACTACCTCAGAAAGGGGGCCCTGGGGCCCCAACCGGAACCGCTCTCTCCGAAAACGCTGCCTGGTTTGACCCCTCTCGTTTCTGTGCATCCTTCTGAAGCCTGGCTGCCCTTTTCCAACTCTGCTCCCCGAGGAGCTGGCGCCTGGCGCCTCCCAGCCCTCCTTAGGCCCAGGTTCTTCTGACAGCATGATGGCCTCTGCGCCTTTGTCACCTTTGTCTTCCGTGAGGCACAGGAAGGGAATTTTTTATTTTTCCCTCAAGGCTTTTACATAAATAAGCAGAATACCACACGCAGCAGGAAATAAGAGACCCGCCCATATCTTTTTTTTTAAGACAAAATTCGGTGAAATTTGTTCTGTTTATGCTACTGGGTTTAAATTCTTTGAACTTAAAAAAAAATCTTCCTGGGTCGGCCGAGTGGTGCAGTGGTTAAGAGCTGGCTTGGGACGCCAGCGGCCCCGGTTCGGGACCCACACTGCCCTCAAAAAGAAAAAAGAAAAGGAAAAAACAATCTTCCTAACTGGCACTTTTTCTAAAGCTAAAATGTTATCATAGAGATTCCAAAAACCACGATGACTCCAAACTTGTCTTCCAGGAACGATTGATGTCTTTAGCTGAAAAAATAAACCCAAACAGACTCTCCCAGGAGAGGTCGTTGCCTTTTTTTAAAAAACCTTAAATATTTACTTGAAAAGCATGAGTCTGAGCTTCCCGGTACGGATGTGGCAGTGCACCACCCACCCAGAGGGCACACAGCACAACGGGAAAGGGTTTGAAACTCCCTTTTCAGGAAAACTAGGAGATGAGTGTGACTGCAGACGGGAGACGCAGGCAAGGGCAGGAAGTGAGCCTGCCCAGGGAGGCCGGGAAGCAGCTCAGAGCCTGGTGAGGGTCCCAGGCAGCCGGCTCGGGAGGTGTGCGGTTGCTCTGAAAACACTTGTAACAAATGTGGGGGCTGCAGGAAGAAGAAGGCACATACTGGCAAAATTCCGCGGCCCAGAGTCGGAGAAGGCAGGGGACGCTGGTCATCGAAAAGGAGCCCCGGGCTCACCTCCGTCAGTGCACTGATGGGGGGGCGGGGGGCGCGCGTACGGAGTTTAAAAGGCAGGGCACAAACTTGCCATTGACCAAAGGCTCACAACACCCTTCCGTCACAGGCTGGTCACAGGCTTGTCAATCACGCTGGGTAGGAGGGAGTGCGGCCTCACGTACCTGCAAGGAAGCAGGAAGCCAGCTTCCCTCGGCCACTGCGCCACACGGCTAGGATCTGAACCAGACTGGCCCCAGGGTGTCCTCACTGTGTCCCCACAACCCAGCTCTGTCCTGGACCACTTTTTCCCTGCTTTTCCAGGGGACAGTTTCACTGGTTCAGGCCTCCAGAGAATACAAACAGATTAGAAACGGCTGGCCACTGTGGGTGCTTTTAAATGTCCCTTTTATAGATTTTCTATCTTCAGAATTTTCCACACTAAACCTCTATCACTTTTATAAGTCAGGGAAAACAATACAAATATTTTAACAGACTTGAGGTTACACCATCTCCTCCCGGGCATGGAGGCCGGCTGCTGCTCCAGGGCGCCCCCAGGCGAGGAGTGACCCTGCAGCCCTCACTGCTCTCCAGACCTGTGAAGTTATCCCCAGGGGACACGGCTGCCCAGCTGGATTTAATTTTTGCAAATTAAATTAAAGCAGTCCGGAGGAATTCAGGACAGCAGGGCGAGTCCTCAGGCAGGTGGGGGTGTTGGGTGGAACACAGGCTTGATTAAATCACCCAGGACTAGTTTTCTTGAGTGGGCAGCTCCGGCCAGACCCGGGGCTGTTCTGCCTTGTGGGGTCACAGCCTCCACCCATGTAAACAGAGCCTGGTCTGCAGGGAGATGCCACACTTCCGGGGATCCCCCATGTCTGCTCCTCCCACCCGCCCAGCTCCTTTTCAGCAAGCATTTCATGGAACACGGGGGAAAGGCCTGTGGCGATCTTGCCCAGCCCTGACCCCAGGGCACATGGGTCCTGCCCAGATCCCCAAGGTAAGTACGGCAGGTGACTGACTGGCAGCGCCCATTGCACCAGCCCAGGGCTCGGCTTATTTGCTCACTTTTTTTTTTTTTTAGGGCAATGTCACTGCCGTCTTATGTGGGCCAGCGCTTAACCACCGCGCCACTCAGCCCGCCCAAATTATTTGCTCATTTTTAAACAGCTTTAGTGAGATCTTTCAAACACCATCAAACTCACCCATTGAAAGTGTACAATTCAATTACTTCTAGTGTATTTACCACACGTGCAACCATCCCCACAGTCGATTTTAGACCGTTTTCATCGCCCCAGGGAAACCCACACCCTTTAGCCACCCCCTCCATCACCCCCACCTCCGAGCCCCCAGCCCCTGGCAAATGCATTCGACTCTCCCAACACGGGGCAGCTGCTGCTCTGGTTCCCCCACGCTCACTCTGGGGGGGTCCCCTGGATGGAGGGAAGGCCCGTCCTCCCAGAGCCCGAGAGCCCCTTCCCGGGCCCTGCACACAGCAGCAGGCTCTGATTCCAGCCCCAAGCTGATGGCAGGGAGGGCCGACTCCTGCTGGGCGTTGTCTCCTCAGAAAACTCCTATCACCCACCCAACCTTGACGTCAGTTTGGGGGAGCGTTGTCAGAGAAACAGCTTGAGCCCAGAGTACAGACTAGTCATGACTTAGCAAGTCTGTAGTAAGACTGCCGCCTCTACAGCTGAAGCTAAGATGGGACTAATTGTGCCAAAGGAGTCGAAGGAGTCCCCTGAGCGGACACAGGTGAACGCTGCATGGCTGAGTGAGCTGCAGCTGCTGCCGGTGGGGGAGGCCAGGCTGGGATGGGGTAGGCACAGAGCTGCCTGCTGGCAATCCGGGCCCCCCATCGGGGCACCAAACCTAGTGGGAGAGATTTTCCCGAGTCAGGGAATCACGCGCCTTTAAATGTCTCAACTTTTTCTTATTTACTTTTACTGCGTTTAAAGGAAACCCAATCACTTTCCAACTTGGTAAACTTGCTATAAATGTAATGGCAAGGTCGTTGGGACTGTGTGCACAGACGAGTTAGAACCTGTTTGGTCTGAGGTGGCAGCTAAGACCCTCCCTTGCGAGAGGGGGGCCTCCCAGGGGATCCGAGCTGCCCTTGTTCAGAGGCAGCAGCGCAGACTCCCCTTAAACTCATGGGTAAGCCCCACGCTTCATCTCGATGGATCTCAACGTGGCTGGCCGCCTTCCCTTCCCAGCTCCTACAGGCAGCGTCTGGGGGTGGGGGGCTCAGAGCCCCATGAGTGCTTAAAAAGTTAGCAAGGAGGCGCAAACAAGCCCAAGGGAAGCAGAAGAAAGGAAATGGTAAACAGATGGGAAATAGGAGAAAAAAAACATTTAAAAAGAAGAGACTCCGTTGGAAAGATACATGGCGGGAGTCACAGAGACACTGCTGGTCTCAGCTCCCTCATGTAGCGGGCTAGGAGGCCATCACCCCATCCTCAGAACAAGGAAAAGCTGCACAAGCAAACGCAGCGACTCTGTGTGGACCCGTCAGAGAGCTGAGACCGTGGTCAAACTGCCACCCTGACACCTAGAGACAGGAATTCAGACGGTCAAAGCCCAAACCTGCTCACCCAGGGCAGAAGCCACTGCCGCCCACTGGCAGGACCACCGACAGCATGGGGACGCTGAGCAACTGCTGGGGGGTACAGTCTGGGGGCCACGCTCTCCAGGGGTTTCCCTCCAGGAACCCCACCAGGAGGTCGTGGGAAGACCTGAGAAGGCCCTTAGTGTCCCTGGCAGGGGGAAGGGGACAGTAACGCTGGTGACACACACCAGGGCCTTCTCCACCCCTCCTTTTCCATACCATTGTCTGGTGGGTTTCCCGCAAGGTGGAGGCAGGGCAAGGGGCTCCATCACTCCGGCCCTGTCCCCTCGGCCACCCCCAGGCTGCCGTGTCCTCCATCGGGGGGCACACAGGTCTGATGTTCCCTTTTTTAGGAGCCAGCCACTGCAGGAGTGGTGCCGTGGCGATATTCTAGTTCTATCATTCCTTCTTCATTTGTTACTTGGAATGCTTCCATTAAACAGGCTCCCTTGTGGGCCGGCTGAGTGGCTCAGCTGTTTAAGAGTTGGCTTAGAGTGCGTGCTCTGAGCAACAGGGCAGCCGGTTCGATTCCCACATGGCCCAGTGATGTTGCGCCCAAGCTGAACTGTCGCTGATGCTGCCAACAGGTGGCAGGATGGCTCAGCTGGTGTAACAAGACTGCTTGTTCAATGGTGGGCTACGCCCACCCGCAATTAAGACTGAACTTGGCACCTTGAGCTGAGCTGCCGCCCGGATGGCTCAGTGGATAGGGCATGGGCTCTTAACAACAAGGCTGCTGGGTTCGACGCCCGCATGGGATGGTGGCTATGCCCTCCCACAACTAAGACTGAACACAGCACCTTGAGCTTAGAGACGACTGGCGCCCTCCACAAGGAAGACTGAAGAACAACTTGTCTGTCCCCTCCCCCAATTCCCCAATAAAATCTTAAAAAAAAAAAAAAGGCTCCCTTGCGTCCTATTTGGCACAGAGCATGAGGGAAAGGCAGGAAAAATGCTAATTCTTCCTCTTCACCTGCCTGTCCGTCTCTGGCGCATGGGGCCCTCGTCAAGTTACTCCTTATTTGTCCCCCAGAACAGGTCTCAGGTTGGGTGTTATTCTGTCCATCTGAGGCCTTCAATGAAATCTTGACACCAGGGCATAAGAAAACTAGACGGTACCATCAGGGCAGAGGCTGTAATATGTGTTCTAAAGTTTTACCACTTTTATCAGCAAAGGATAGGAGTGCTGGGTTTGGGGCAGGGCGGTCTGAGCGAAGCGCTCTGCTGTCGGCCTGTCCCGGAGCCCAGGGCCCCTCTGTCTCTTGGTTAGTACCTTCAGCTGAGGGACGGGGCCTGTCCTGAGACATTTCCCACCCAGTTTCTCAGTCAGCTTTGGATTCTTCAGGAAAACGTCCGGCTCTCCTTTTTCAATCACAGATGTTCTGTCCTCATCTCCTTCTCTTCCTCATCCTAGAGGCCTGAGGCTGGAGTCTTCAGATGACACTTGACGTGACATTCTCTGCAGCCAAGACATCAAGGCCAACTTGGGGTGTCTTATAGAGTTCCGGCAACTCACGTCATAGAGGCCTCCTTTTTCTCAAGACACAGCTTTGTTCTTTCCCAGTTTAGCTGGAGACACTGGGGAAGATGCACAGAGCAGAAAGCAGATGTCAAACTTTCTCTCTCTGGCATTACCTTTAAATGTCTTGGGTTTCTCCTTCAAGGTTCTAGATGGAGTCGCTTCTCCAGGGAGCCAGGGGTCTGGGGTCGCTATGAGAGCAGGGGCCGAGCACAGAAGAGCTTCTCGGCTGTCACAGTGAAGCTGTGTGACACTGTGTGACCAGGGCCCCTTTGGACCTGAAGACTCACATGGTGCCAGCACAGTCACTCCCAGGCTCTCAGAGCAGAAGTGGCTTCTCAGCCATCGATTGTGCAGGGCAGTCCTGTCCCTTTTTACCCTGGGTGATAGAGGCTGCAGACACTAATAGTGGCTTGGGACACAGCAGGGCCTGGCCAGCTGCTACCTGAGGCTGCCTTCACTTCCCTGAAGGTCAGCATCTGATGCCCAGCTAAGCGGCAAACGCAAAGTCTCACTGTGTGCAAACATTTGGGTGGGTTCAGGCTGGAGCGAGGGCACAGCCCTGAGGCTGTAAGTCAGGGGGCTTCACAGGCTGAAAGGAAAGGTCACTCCGCTAGTCACTTGTGTAAACACTTCAGTGGTGCTGTGTGGCCCAACTGTTTGTCTCCAGGCTTCCACCCTGAGAATTATGGCTGGGTTTCACATGTCTTACTGGTCAACCTCTTTCTGCCTTTCAGTAATAGGATGGCACAGCCAAAGCCTGTTTCACTGTGACTGGAGACCATGGTTTCAGAACGTGGCGGCGATAGGTTTCTGCAGCTGGTTTTTACAGTAGGGCTCATCCTGCTACATAAACAGAACGGAAGGGCTGGCTGGCTGGGCAGGGAGATCATCTCCAATGTTCCACCTTCGGGCCCCACCACCTACTCAGGAGCCTGAGAGGGCGGGGCCGCTCACCTCATCCTTCCGTCCATCCGGGGTGTTCGGCGCGTGGATGGATGCCCATCGCGTCTGGAGAATGGCACTGTTTGTCACACCCAGGGAGACACTGTCCTCTGAAAACTAACAGCAGTAACACTTAGACTCCAAGGCAAAGCTGTGTCTGACTCTCTGATTGAAAGGAGGGGAAAACGCCCTGCCCCTGGCTCTACACCCACCCAGGTCCTTCCTCACGCTCAGCTCTGGGTGGTCTGGGTGGGTCTCCCCCATCAAGGAAGATGAGTCCTGGGGGTCAGAAGAGGGTGTGGCAAAGGCCACCCCACGATGGAGCCTGCGTTACACCCACACTGGCGCCCACGCCGTCTCCTTCCCTCCCTAGCGGGGGCAGAGCAGTGCTCTCATCTCTTCTCACGCCCACAAGGTCATGACCTGGGAGAGTGTTTCTCCCAGCGTGTACCTGAGGGACACATTCCCAAGACACAACAAAGAGTGCTGTGGTGGAGGACATTTCCGAAGGCTGCTTTAGTTTGAAATTAGATGGTGCCTCTAGAATGGAGAGGGCTTGGGGCATGGGTTTCTCTGTCCCCAGCACTCATCTTTCCACTCCTTCAGGCCTCGGGTGGTCCTGTGAGGACTGAAGAAGCTCTCCACACACCCCTACGTCTCTCTAATGGCACCAAACTAACTGCTGTACAAAGAAGCCATAAACCTTTGTCAAGCTTTGAGGATCGTTCTCACCATCCCATATGTCAAAAGGGACTAAGCGATTCAGGGCATACGAGGCCTCACAAGTAAGTTCCTGAACTCCTCCTAGAAGAAGTGCTCCATGCCTCATTGCTGAATACCACTACGGTCACCTTTGAAGTCCTCCCCTTGGGAAGCTATGCACCGACACCAGCGCCTAGTCCACCCTTCAAAGCAATTTTGGAACTCTTTTCCTGGAATGGCCATCAGAGCTGTCATTGTATTGCCCTTGATGTCTTGAATGTCATCAAAATGTCTTCCTTTCAATATTTCCCTTTCTTCAGGTAAAGAAAGAAGTCACTGGGGGCCAGATCAGGTGAGTAGGGAGGTGTTCCAATAGTTATTTGTTTACTGGCTAAAATCTCCCTCATAGACAGTGCCATGTGAGCCGGTGCATTGTCGTGATGCAAGAGCCACGAATTGTTGGCAAAAAGTGAAGGTCTTACTTTTTCACGCAGCCTTTTTAGCACTTCCAAATAGTAAACTTGGTTAACTGTTGTCCCGTTGGTACAAATTCATAATGAATAATCCCTCTGACATCAGAAAAGGTTAGCAACATCGTGGCAACAAGTTCTGAACTTGTCAGACCTCCTACGTCGGGTTCTACACACAGATATAAAGTCTCTAATTGCCCTTTCTACACCCGGAGAGTGTGCAGCGGTTGCTCTGATCGCCTTTCCTACACCCGGAGAGTGTGCAGTGGTTGGCCTACTTCTTTCTGCCAAAGAAAAATTGAAATAAAATAATTTCTATGGATTCAGGGAAATTTCTGAGGCTCACGTGTGAACTCTCACTTGCACGCCACCCACATCCACTCAGTGAGGTCATGGACCCTTTCTCGGGACGAGTTTGGCTGGAATTTGTTTCCTCCATCGCATTTGCATCATTTTAATCACGATGGTTAAAATTCTAGTTCAGATTTTGATATATAAGACTTATAATCTTATAATTTCTTGACACATTTCCAGCAGCCTCTCCCACTGAATGGAGCTTGGGTCAAATTTCTGCGGAAGATTTAACACATTAACTAAGCTTTGCCTGAAACATGGACAGAAGGCTGCTGGCAGACTCTCTGAAACACAAGATTCAAGTGGTTGCTTCCAAAGGAATAAAGTCCTGGGTGGGTGGTGGACACAGGCCAGCGGCCCAGAGCCCCTTCTGGGAAGAGGCGCCACAGCTGAGACCCATGGGGCCACGCCTCAGCCCAGAGGACATTGCTGGGCCAAGGTCACCTCCTTCCAGGAGCAGCCCACGTCCAGCGGCCTCTGTGTAGGGGATGTGAAGACTCAGCCACTTCCCTCAACTGGACAATCTGAGAGGCCATCTCAGCAGAGGCTTCTGTCCTATCTATGTCACAGCCAACTCCCTCTGCTCCATCCTGCATTCAGATGGCGCTGACCTGACTGACCACACACACACACACACACTCACATTCACACACACACTCAATTCTCACACACTCACTCACACACACTCATACACACTCTCACACACTCACACTCACATTCACACACTCACACTCACTCACACACATACTCTTACTCATACACACTCACACTCTCATACACACTCACACACACACACTCACATACTCACACACACTCACACACACAAACACACTCACATACTCACACACACTCACACATGCATACAGACATTTCTTTCTGTGTGGGGAGGACTAACCCCAGGTGGCTCCTGGCCCAGACTCATTCAGGCAAAGATGCCTGATTTCTGCAGACTGTTGTGGCTTTTACCTTTTTAGTATGTTTTTCCTACTTTCAAAGGGGACCCCATCCCAGCCCTAAGCCCCCGTCCCAGCCATCTCTCCGTGCCACCTGCAGGAACCACCAGGCCCTCCTAGGAGAGGAAAGGCACTGACTTCCCAAAATTGCCTAATAAGGGCCTTTGTCCGATTTATTTTCTGCAAAGAATCAGAGAAAGCCATTTCCCCCTCCAATCTTGACTGGAAAATACCCTGCTCAATCTTGAATAAATCTGAGGTGATGTGTCTTCAGTTTCCGTTTATGATGCCCACTGGGCCCTCTTGAATAATTTCCTCTCAAGAGGCTTATTTTCTGCTCTAGTTTAGAATGCTACCTTATAATAGACAAGCTTAACGTCATGTCGACCCCTGAAATGGTAAGAAACTGGGTAAAATTCATGCCAGGAGAATTCTAACAACCTGACACTCAAGAAATAAAACCGAACAAAGCTGTTAAAACTCGCTTCTGAGGTAAAAGGTTTTATAACATGCTGTGCAGACACAGAATTTCCAAAGATCCCATCAAGTCAGCATTTATTTCCCCCTGGCTCTGGGAGCAATATGCATATAACTTCATTTGCATACATTAACATTCCCATTAAACATTTCATGAGAGTTCCTTTTTTACATATGAAAGCAATGCTCATGATTTTAAAAACTGAAACAGTATAAAAGGAACAATAAACACCTCCTTGCTGGCCCCCACCCCAGGCCACTCCTTACAGGGCTGCTCGCAGGCCCAGGCGGGACAATGAATCTGTGCCTCCATTGGCCAGACAGCAGGTCACATGATACCCCCACCACCCTCCACTGAGAGCACACCTGGATGAGGCTTTCCGTGACCTGCTCCCCGTGGGCCCAGACAGACCTCATTCTTTCCATCAGAGGCTCAGCCAGGTGTGGATGTGACATCATTTTTCACGGTCCCCCTCAGTTTGGTCATTTCCGGTTTTTTGCTTTGAGAAGTGAAAAACAGCCTTTGTAGAGACCTGCCTGGACACACAGTGAGCAGGACCTCAGGATGGATTCCTTAAAGTGTGGTCCAACATCTCACATTCCACAGACAGGACCGGGTGCATAACCTTACCTCCTACTGGGGACCATCAAACTTCCTCCAGGGGGAAATGGTGTCTTCTGTCAATTGAGTGTCTTTAATTATGACAACATCGCCAACTTCTTAAGGGGAAACAGATAATAATAATATAAAACAGATAATAATAATATAAATGGCTTCAGCCCCTCCATGTCTTAAGTTGTTCTCTTATTTTGAAATTTAGCCATTAAATCAGTGAACACTCATGAAATCTCAGAGTGATAAAAGCTACCCTCGGCCTTACCCCAAAGCCAGAAACCATAAAAGAGAACTTGATAAACTTGGCTATATAACAAGTTCAAAACTTGCACACCTCAATGAAAACAAACAAGGGAAATCCCAAGTGACAAGAAAAATGAGAAATTGATAAATAAATGTGATGCACATGAGTGAGTAGTAGAGACGGGCTAGCATCCTTAACAGAAACAGCTGTCAGGTAACAAAAAGACACACAGCCCAAAAGAAAAAGAAAAAATGTGCAAAGAACACGTACAGGCAATTTTCCAAATGGCCAATAATAAAATTAAAAGATACTCAACAATACCGGAGTCAGAGAAATTCAAATTAAAGTGATGAAAAGGCTGTCTTACCCATGAGACTGCCAGACAGGACACGGAAGGCAGGACCAGTTCAGGCCCGCTCACCCACCCGGGGGCGGACAGCACCATGGCTACGTTTCTGGAAGGCATTTTGGCAAAATGCATGCTAGCCTTTGGCCGATGGTGTCTCTTCTAGGAATTTACCCTGAGGAAATACTCAGCCGCTTCCAAGGACATATCATCAATGATGTTCACCACCGCACTATTTACACTGTGAAGACACATGCCTAAATATTTACAGTGCATATTTCTGGGCTGTTAGATGATGACTTAAACACATTTTCCCAAACTTTTGATGAAGAGTCAAACAAGTATGACTCTTACAATGCAATAATACTGTTCATTAAAACAATTCACTGAAGCATTAAGAGAATGTTTACCTGGTTTCTTGATACTTGGCCCCCAAATTCTCAGATAGTAAGACTACAAATGTCCCTTCTCATACCCTGTAGAAAAAAAGCCCCTGGTTTTTGATTCTATCAAACCTCTGGCATTTTCTTTTCTTTTATTAAATTTACTTTGTATTTTTTTCTCAGTTACAGCTGACATTCAATATTATTTTATATTACTTTCGGGTGTACAGCATAGTGGTTAGATATTTACATAATTTATGCGTAAGTCCAGCACCCACCTGGCACCCTACATAGATGTTGCAACATTATTAAACTATACTCTCTAGGCTGTACTTTACACCCCCCGTAACTATTTTGGTACTTAATCCTTTCACATTTTTCACCCTGTTCCCCAACCCCCACACACACCCCCATACCCACAGCTATCCATTTGTTCTCTGTATCTATGAGTCTGCTTCTGTTTTGTTTATTTTGTTCTTTAGGTTCCCTCTGGCATTTTCAAGGCAGGAAATGAACCCCCAGTTCACCCCCAGTTGCATCTGGGTTATGGACACAGAGGCGGCAGGGACAGACAAATGGACAGTGTCTGTGTCTTGCTCTGGATCGGTCCAGGTCCCAGCTGGCTTAGCGCCCTGAGCAGCACCTGGACACCACAGGCCTTGGGCGAAGGAGCCTGGACTGTCTGAATTACAAAACAAAACTGGAAAGGCGTTCAAGGTCACCAGTTCAGTGAAGAGACAGGAACAGAACCTGACTTACTGGCCAGGGCTCGTCCTGGATGTGTTACCCTCCCCCTTCCCAAACAGGCCAGGTGTCCAGGGCAGGTGGGAGGGCTCTGACATCCAATTCCTCCTGTTGGAACCAGGCTGCAGGTGTGCACTTGAAGGCAGCCCCCCAATTCCCTGAGACCCCACTCCGACCGCCAGCACCACATACTCTCAGGACCATGGCCTGAGTGACCGAGGGAAGTGCTCCCAGGTCCTTACTGCTCAGAGGTTCTGGGTTTCTACTAAACACAGGGCTGGCACCTTGCTTTCCTGGGCCTGCTCCTCATCCCTTCTCAGCCTCAGGTTCCTTATCTCTGAGTTTGGGGTGAGGCAGTAAGCCCAGACTCATGGAACCATTCTGCAAAACCAAGGGCAGATGCCACTGGAGGCCTGGGCAGTTTCCTGGAGGGAAAGCTGACCCTGCAGCACGAAGCTTGGGAGGACCTGGGGACGAGGTGGGGAGGGGCAAAGGGACCGGGCGGAGGGACGGGCCCCTTCCACGGCTGGGAGCCCAGGCTCAGCCTGGAGCTCGGTGCAGACTCCCAGCGCGGAACTTCACCTTCGCGGCCCCGAGGAGGAAGGACACGCGGGCACGGCGCCAGGCACGCAGGGCACACTGGCCATGCTGCAGCTCCCAGTGGCACGGCAGCTTACATCCAGGATAAAGGCGCCAGCGGCGCGCCGGCCTGCCACCCACCCCTGCCACCTCCGGACGTTCGCCGGACGCCCAGCACTTACAGTGCGTGAGCCCCGGGACGGGACGGGCAACGGGCGCCGGGGGTTCCCGCCTCGACCGGCTGTGGGGGTCCCACATCGCGCCAACCGTTAAACCCACCCGCCGCCCCGGGCGCATCTCCGGACGCCGCGTCCGCGTCGGGGGCGGGGGCGCGGCGGCGCGGGGCCTCCCGGGCCGGCAGGTGGGCGCGCGCTCGCCGGGCGGGGGTCCGGCCGGGCCGCGCGCCTCCCCCGGAACTCGGCCGTGCCATTCCCATGATGCCCAGCCACCGGGCACGGCTTCCGGAGCGCGGCCGCCGCCGCCGGTAGGTCCAGGGCGGGGGCGCCCGGGGGTCGCTCCGCCCCGCGCGCCCCGCCTCCTCGCCTTCCTCGGCGCCGGCGCCGGAGCGGGGAGCCCGGCGGAGAGGCGGCGGCCGCAGCCCCCCGCGCGCCGGGCCCCAGGGGCGGGCCGCCGGGACCCCGCCGCCGCCCCCGCGCGCCGCTCCGCCCCCGGGACGCGCGGCCGGCCAGCCGACGCCGGGCCAGGGGGCGGTGGCGAGGGGCCGGGCGGCTGGGCCGAGGTGAGCGCGGGGCGGAGGGCGGCGGGACAGGCCGCGGACGGCGGCGCCAGGCCCCGGGGCAGGGCGCGGGGGGCCGGGACCCGGCGCCGGCGCGGGGGGCGGCCCCGGAGGCAGCTCCTGGCGCCGCTGCGGGGCCCGCGCGCTCGATGCCGGCGGGGTTGGGGCGAGGGGCGCGGAGCGCACGCAGGTGAGGCGCAGGTGAGGCCCGGGCGCAGCTTCCGGCGGCGCGGCGCCCCCCCCGGGGCTCGGCCCGGCCCCCCACGGACGGGCGGTCACGCTCTGCGCCCGGCGCGGCTTCCGGGAGGCTCACGGGGCGGCCCCGGCAAATCACCCCGGGGCGCAGACCTGCGGGAAGGCCTGTCCCCTTCCTTGAGGGAGGCGCTCGCGCTCACCTGGCTGAAGTCCGGGTCGCGGTCCCAGACGCAGAGATCTTGCCGGCAAAGGCGCGCGGGTTCCGCGCCCCCGGGCAGGGAGCCCCCTGTGTTGGGGTGGAAGGGCCGGGTCGGCTCGGAGGGCCTTGCGTAGCCTCCAGGCCCCCGTCCCACGCGGCGGCACCGCAGCTTTGCTTGGGGAGACCTTGCTGCAATCTTGTGAGGTTTGACCTAGCCCACACCCACTTCAGGTTGCCCCGAGTGGACCCTTACCCCGACACGGCCCTCACCTCTCTAAGCGCCAGGAGCGGGGTGGGGGGCACCTGGGAAGTTAGAACAGAGCTCAGCCAATTTTGGTGACTCACGAAATGTATTGGGGGGTATTCTGTGCAGGAAGCCAGGCTGCTAAGAATAAGCATAAGCCAGGTTTTGTCCCCCTGAAGGTGTCCCATCTTCGAGCCTGAGAAGATGTCAGGGTCGCTCCACTACTTTTTAAAACCAGGCACCACGTGGCTTTGGGGTGCAGGGCTGGGCGTCCCCACAACTACCCTGGAGACCTAGTTCTGGGCCCTCAGTGCACGGTGGCAGTTTGACAAACCTGGCTTTAGCTCACAGTTCTCTCCATGTGCAGTTTAGGGGAGTTTTCCAGAGTGATTCATCTCATGCATTTGATTGTTTTAAAGCCACAGGCTGTCGCTGGAGACGCCCTCTGAATTTTAACCTCATTCTTCTGCTAGGTAATTTGACAACTCAGAAAACTGTTCATGGGAATCCAAGCTAAGAGTGAACTCAGCAAACCATTAGTACAGACCAGTGGCTTGCTTCCCCCAACTTTGCTTCCTAGTTTCGGAGCCACTGCAGCCTGATGCATTGGGGTTTGTCTCAGGGCTTCTTTTTAAGATAGTATTGCTGTCCAGGCCTACTCAAATGTCTTGTAATTTCTGTGATTTGGAATCAAGACTACCACCAGGTGGACACAGGTCCCCAGGGAGTGAAAGAGCCCTCCTCGCCCCCTCCACACACACACACACACACACACATTGGTGGTGCCCACTGCTCTGCAGCTGTGATGTTACGGGAAGGATTGTGAGCTGTAGTGGCTGCCAGGGTATGAGAACTGGCAGATAGGTTCACATCCTCCCCCAGCAGCACCCTATAGTATCAGATCTATGGCCAGAGAGTGGTAAACTAATTGTGATTAACTGTATTTGATCTCAGGGTAAGTTCTTTCAAAATTTATTTTGAGCCCTTAAATTGATGCTGTTTCTTTCCAGGATACATACATGTATGTATTTACTAGCTGTGGCTTCAACCTCTGAATTAGATGTCTCTGCTTCTCTTTAGTCCTGGCAACCCAAAGTCTATTTTAAACGTGGGTAAAGGACGCCATGGAGTGCAGGTGGAGCCATGAAGACACCTGGCCTGCGACTTTGTGCCAGGGTTGGCTGCTGTGTCACCGGACTGAACCTGGACTTGAGGAGAGTTTCAAGTAAGTGCAAGAAATTCTGTCACATTGTAGTTTCACTTTTTAAGCACAAGTCAGTAATAGCAAGTGACTTGCTGTTGAGTTCGTTGCACCCTCTTGTAATTGCCGGTCACACCTGTTGGGGCATGTCTGTGCCTAAGTGGCTGGGCCACGCTTTCTTGAAGGAGAGGACTCTGGTGTGTAAACAAGATTACGTGTTCAGCAGAAAGGAAGCTCCTGGTGGAGAAGGGTCTGTTGGAAGCAAAGCAAATCCACGGGCTGGTTCCACCCCACCTCTGAGGTCCCCAGGGTGGTGACAGCCTTGCCTAGCACCGTTTTTGGGGTGGAACTCAATTTCCTGTTTCCATAAATGCTGCTAGGCTGTCCTCTTGCATCTCAGTGGGCTTTGCATTCCAGTTGGTGGGGTCGCAATAGGGCAGAGAAACATGTTAAAAATTAACAGATACCTGGTGTGTCATATTTTTCCGCCTGACCACTTGCCGGCCACATTACAGCCCTCCCTGCAGCAGCGGTCCTCAGGCCTTCGGTGTGGAGGCTGTTTGCCATCTGGTTGTCAATGTTCCCAGGACCGGCCGGCAGCTTTGCTGGCAAAGCCACATGTGGTCTGAGACACGGGACCCGTGGGTGACCACACAGGATGAAAAAACGGCATGTGACTGTTTGGGGGGCAACTTGTATGCTAAGTAGCCAAAATAATGATACGGTTGTATGAGACCATCTAGCAAATATACATTTGACATCTTTGAATAAAAAGTGAGTCTTTGAAGATGTTTGGGGAAGTGATTGTCAGGACTCACATCACACAACGTTTTCCTGCAGGAGCTTGCTGCTCATGTCAAGAATGACCCGACCCACGAAGGCCCCTAAGTAACCCTGCGCAGAGTCTCGTGCCTTCAACGCACAGAGAAGCGTTTGCGGCCTCTCTCTCACTGGCACCCCAGGACAGCTTTTTGAGGTAAATAAGACCTTTTTTCTTGCAGAAACGATACGGACACAAAGTCAGAGCTGGGGGAGGGGGGTGGCACGGGAGTGGGGTGGGGGGGTGCTCTTGGGAACGCGTGCGAGCGGCCCGGAGGTGTTTTCTCCTCAGGTCTTCACAGTAATCCCACGTCACAGCCCAGGACACTGAGGCCCACGAAGCCCGCCTCACGCGGGCCCCCAGCTGGCTGGACGCTGACCGGCCTGCTGCTTCTCCGTGGCCACGACGCCATCGCCTCGCTCAGTGGCATCTGACCAGTGTGCTCTCTTCCCCCCAGGATGTGAACCGGGCAGACGGACAGACGCGGCTCTGCACGTCCCTCCCCGTCCGCTAGGATGTTTCTCATGAACGCCCCCCCTGTGCTTGCTCTCCAGTCCACATGGGAGGCCTTCGGCCCACCGGGGAGCTGTAGGTTTCCCGGCTGCTTCTCAGAGGCGACAGAGCCCGTGGGGGGCACGGCGGTGAGTGCCAGCGTGCACATGATCATCAGCACGCTTCAGGGCGCCCAGGCCGCGCGGGGCATGAGCCATGAGCGTGCCCTGCATGGGAGCCAGAGGGCAGAGAGGGGCCGTGACCCCCGCTGGGCCACCAGCCCCACCTCAGCTGCCTGTGACCCCAAGGGAAATGAGCAAGCCGCAGACGTCGGCGCCTCGCTGCCCGACTCTGACAGTGACGATTCCGTGGACCGGGACATCGAGGAAGCCATCCAGGAGTACCTGAAGGCCAAGAGCGGGGCCACCCAGTCCCCCGCGGTCGCCGATGAGGACAACCGGTGCAAACCAGAGCCGCCTCAGAGCAGCGCCCCAACTGCCCTGTGTCCCCCAAAACTTGCAACTGGCTCAGGAGGTGTCCCGGGCAGCTGCATGGGAGCCGGCAAGGACCAGGGCTCTGCCTCCCCCGTCAGTGTCAGCAGCGAGGACTCCTTCGAGCAGAGCATCCGGGCAGAAATACAGCAGTTTCTGAGTGAGAAAAGACAGCACGAAACCCCAAAATGTGACGTGTCTGCAGATAAAACACCAGACCCCAACGACAGCTTGGCCAAACCAGCACTAAGATCTAACAAAGAGCCGATCAGGGTGCATCGGCAAGATGTGACGGGGGCACAGAAAGAGCTTGTCTTCCGGAAGCCTCCCCGGCTGTCGAAGACGACACCACAGCCCAGAGGCCTCAGGTCCAAGGTCACCACTGAGCCCGAGAGTGTGGGTGGCACGAAGCCAGTAGCCCCTAGGCCAGCTGCCACCTGCCGCCCTGTGGAGGCAGCCCAGAATAAATGTGGCACCAAGAGGGGCGTGGGCCCCGGGAGGAGGGGGAAGCGACTCCAGAGCGCAGCCCTGGTGCACGAGGCGTCCGACTCCAGCAGCGACGACGGCATTGAGGAGGCCATCCAGCTGTACCAGCTGGAGAAAAGAAAGGAGGCGAGCGGGGACCCGCTGCAGAAAACCTCGCTGGGCGGGGAGCAAGGGCCCCACCTTCCTGCACACAGCTTGAGCCACTCCACAAAAAGTGCCTTGCCCGAACCCCACAGAAAAACACCAGGCAAGAAGAGGCCAGTCGCCTCAAAGACCATGGACCTCAGCCCAGGTGGCCTTGACCCTGACCATCCCTCCAAGCCGCCAAAGGAAACCAAAGCCCCTGCACCACCAGGAAGCACAGCGGCCAAGGGCGAGTCTGTGGACCGAGCCTCGTGCCGGGCAGACACGCCCACCGAGCTGATGTGTGCCGAAGCAATCCTCGACATTTCCAAAACGATCCTGCCGGCCCCTGGGGAAGGCAGTGACAGGCCCCTGTCTGCCAGCCCGCTCCTTGGTCCCCCAAACGTGCCTTCCCGCTCGGCTGGGGACAGCAGTTCTGTGGACAGTGATGACAGCATAGAGCAGGAGATACGGACGTTTTTGGCGCTGAAGGCGCAGTCAGGGAGTTTGCTGGCCAGAACAGAAACCTGCCCGCCGTCCGCACAGAGCCTCGTGCCGTCACCTGGCCCCAACGGCCAAGCTAGTGGCGCCAAGGCCCCTGGCTCCAAGACACAGGCCCTATCACTGAGCTGTAAAAGGAAACGCAGAGGAGGCATCAACCCTGTGCGGCTGCCCACGCCCAAGAAAACGAGAGAGATGGTGAAGGAGGGCGCCCTGGACGCCGACCACAGCCAGGGAAAAGCCAGTGAGGCCGCCGGAAGGGAGGGCGAGGCCAGGGCCCAGCCTCTGCCCTGCAGGACAGTCGGGCTGGGTGACGAGGACCTGGCCCCAGACGCTAGGGGCGGCGTGTCACCAGGCCAGGGGAAGGCGGCCGAGGCGAGGCGTGTAGACGAGAAGGATAGCTCGGAGGACAAGAGCAGCTCGCTGGACAGCGATGAGGACCTGGACACGGCCATTAAGGACTTGTTACGATCCAAGCGGCAGCTCAAGAGGAGGTGTCGGGACCCCAGGGCCGTGTGCAGGAAGAAGGTCAGGTTCAGCACCACCGAGGCGCAGTTCCTGGACCAGCTGGGTGGCTTCCAGAGAGACTGGAAGGACAAAAGCCCGCACTTGCTAAAAAGCTGCCTCTCAAAGTCCAAAAAGGACAGCAGGGAGAACCCGCTGAGGAAACCTGCCCGCGTCTTCGGCGGCCGAACCGAGAGCTCTAAGCTGGGCGGCGCCAGCCCCAAGGACACGCCGCCAGCCCTCCGCTCAGCGCCGGGGGCCTGCGAAGGGCGCCTGCTCTCTAATGAATCACAGGACCGCGGACTGCACGGCTCGGCCGCCAGCCCCAGCTGCCGGTCTGACGACAGCAGTTCCGTGGACAGCGACGATAGCATTGAACTGGAGATCAGAAAGTTTTTGGCAGAAAAGGCCAAAGAGTCCGTGAGCCGTTCAGAAATTCAAGGGGGCGGTCCCACTGGTCTCAGGCCAGGGAGCGCGCCCAGGCCAGAGCTGCTGTGCAGGAAGATGGTGGCCCCGGCCCTGCAGCCCGGCATGTGCACGCGGAGCCAGAGGGCCAGGGGGACCCCTCCGCCAGCCATGGGGCTGAGGCCCGGCCCCCACGTAGGGCAGGCCTGCCCCCCTGCTGCTCTGGCCCGAGGCCACCTGGCGCCACCCAGGAGTGCGAGTGGGACTGTGTCTGCCAGAGGGTCACCCGCTGGTAAGAGAAACCTTTATCCTCACAAAGACCAAAGCCCACGAGGGGCTGGGCCTGCCACCGGGGACAGAGCTTTTGGTCAGCTGTCCAGTTGTGCGGAAGCTGGTGCCTGGGCAGGAAGCCCCGGTGGGGCCTTGGCCATGACCTCTAGGAGCCGGAGTGCACTAACACGGAGCCTGGGGGCAGACAGGGAGGGGGGGCCCCAGGCTGGTCTCGCCCTCCCGTGGGGCGACTTTGCCCACCAGAGTCGGCTGCAGAGCACGTGGGTGCTGAGCTCAGAAGGCAGGGACACGGCGTGGAAAGGGGGCCTTGGGAGCGAGAGGGAGACGGGGCCCAAGGGCCAGGCCCCGTGCACACCCAGCCTTCCCCCAGACCCCAAGAGAGGCCTGCCTTTCGCAGGCTTCTCTCCGCTGCTCTCCACACAGTTATTCCACTTCGGGAAGAGCGTCTCCTGGGGGGGCAAGCCAGCCGGCCTCTTCAGCACACCCCTGAGCCTGCCGCTGCAGGGCCCCTCCTTCTCGGCCTTCAGAGAGCCCCCGGCCAGCCATGGCCCCGTGTTTGGAAGCTCCCACTTGCTCATGAAGGAGGGTGGACACTGGCCCAATAGGAAGGCACCTGCAGCGCTCAGCTTACACGACAGGAGGAACTCGGGTTCAGAGGAGGCCATTTTAGACCTGAGGTATCGACGGAGCTTGATGGAGCGAGAGCACGATGACGCGGAGGCCTGGGGCAGCGACGCCAGCGAGCTGAGTGACACCTCCGTGGAGGAAGGCGGTGGAGGCCCCGTGGCCACGGGCAAGGCCCTCAAGCTGTGAGTCCACGCCGTGGTCTCCGCGTGTGCGGATGGCACGTGGATGTGCGTGCAAATGGTGCCGTGGTTAAGGGGAGAACTAGCAGGAAACGATGTCTTGTTTCACACATGTCCTGGTAAATATGATTTTTGTAGCTTTTTTGTAAATTATTTAAAGTGCTGTAAAAACTATTTTTGGAAAATATAGTTGTTTGATTTTGTAGGGAGCCCCTCATTGTAGTTTCTGTGGCCTCCATACAAGTCTTAGGTTTGCAAACACTTGGTTCTGCCCGTCACAGCCAGGTTTAAAGGGACTCAGACTGGTACTTTGGGGTGATTGCTGCTGGAAATGTCTGGCTGTGCCTGCAGCCAGCCTGAGGGGGCAACAGTGGTGCCTTCCCAGGGGGCCACCAGAGCCCCCAGTCCAGGTTTCTGTCAGGAGGCTTCTGGCCAGCACTTCTTATATAGGGGGCCCCAGGCCTGAGAGACCAGAGCACAGCCTCAGAGCACGGCAGTCACAGCCTCCGATCGGAAGAACGTGTCAAAGCACAGAGGCCAGCGAGCAGGCTGGCCACCCCCGCGGCGTGTGGGAACCCCAGCCGAGAGCTCGGCACAGGCTCCCCCAGTTCCCACACTAAGCCTTTATCGTCTCGTGCCCGATCCCATTCAATGACTTCATAGTTCTAACAGCTCAATGAACCTCCTGTTACTTGGGAGCTGCTGTCCATTTTTAGCCACAGCCCAACAAGGTAATGGGCCGCCTGTGTGTCTGTCATGTCCCTTCTGAGCTGTGCCCACCAATGAGCTTGGCTGGAGCTGCCCCGGCAGCTGCAGCACCGATGCCAGCCCAGCACCGCCCAGGGAGCAGCCGAGCAGACACTTCCCACGGCCTGCAGAGGGCCTGCCTCCCAGGGCTGCGTCGTCTCGGGTGAGGCAGGGCCCCAGCCCTCCCCCGATGCCCTCAGTGTTTGAGCATTGAAGAGGGGAGAGCGAGGTGTCCTGTGCCTCCCGCTCTGCGGCTGTGGCAGGACCCACGGCTACTGTAAAGACGGGAGGGACAGCTGCGTCCCATGGGGCTGGGCACCGACAAGTCACGACCTTTACTTACAATTGTCCGGCAAACTTGCGTCGGTTGCCCGGAGTTTGACAGCTCACGTTGTGACGTGGCTGGGACGGCCCTGGAACGAGGTTGACTTTGCAGCTGAATGTAGATGGTACTCTCACTGCAAATGGATTTTCCACAAAGCGTGCGCCCCTAGGTTTTTGCAGTGATTCACTCCTGTGCCCCCAGGTGGACCTGCGCCAGCACCCCCAGTCAGTGTCTGCCGGGTCGGACGCCGTGACGAGTGGGCCTGTGGACTCCGTGACTGTGTGATGTTCATTTGAGATCCCTGTTGTCAAATATTCATTCACTGAAGTGCTTCCAGGAAAAACAGTTCATGTAATCCATGTTTTAAATTTTATTTAATTTTTAACGAGTGCGTTTAACACTCGAAAACAAACGTCAGCTTGTTTTGTATATAAGAACCGTTTTCTAAAAGCTAATAAATCAAGCACTGCTTATGAGTCTGTTTATGGAGTTGGTCCTGTGTGAGGTGGCCTTCCCGGGATGTCATAAGCACCCAATGTCTGGGACCTGCAGTATCCCACTGGTGCCATCAGCACATTCAGCACTGAGAACGTACCTCACTGCTGTGTCCACCCATCCCAGCCTCCCCCAGACCTGGGACCGCTCACACCTGCCTCTCTCCCTGCCTCCCGAGTTCCTGCCACCTGGGTGACAGCCCCATTCTGTGTGCCTGCCGTCACACATGCCTTATTTTCACAAACTGGACATAAGCCTGATTGTGCCAGCCCATCCCTGAGACAGCAAACAGGACACATTGTGCTCTACACCTTAGGTCGACTGGCACATGCCAGGGCCACGGTCAGAAGTGTCCCCTGCACCCATCTGGAAAGGGCGCTGCAGTGGGGGCAGATGGGAGCGCCATAGAGTGACGACTGTCTGTGATGCTTGCAGCCTGTGTCCCACACTTCCGCTGGCCTGGGCCTGACCTGGCCACGTACGGCAGTGTCACGGGTGCTGCTACCTGAGATGCTAAATGCACGCCCACCTGTGGAAAGAGTGCCAGGTTGGTGACGTGTCACTAAACCCAGCTGTAATTGTTAAGACCTACTGACAATCACACCCACAGAGCTGCTCTCACCTCCCAGTCTGTGTGCCTGAGGCCGGGGTTCATTTCTTTCAGTGAGAGGAAGGGGAGACCAGATTTTAAGAGGTATCTGGTGCTCTGGGGCAGCTCAGCGGGTCCCCGTGTCCGCAGGCAAGTCCCGCGGAATGCGAGCAGGGAAAGGGAGAAAGTCCTGCTCATGTGCCGTGCCCCCCACCTGCATCCCCCTGCAGAGGGTCTCCTGTGGCCAAGATTCTCTTACCGTTGCTCAGAATCTGAATCGGAAGGTGGAAGGTTTTCCCAGCCTGAGATATTCTTGCTATGGGAAATCAGGCACTAAATGTAAGTACGAGCACCTTATCTGTGCATAGGAAACTATAGAAAATATTGCTATCTTCAACGGTGTAGGCTGCAGCCCCTGCTGCAGTGGGCTGCCATGGGCTACAGGGAGTGGCCGGCAGCCAGCGTGAGCTGCCAATAGCCGCAGTGAGCGACATCCAGAGGCCGGCGACCCATCTGCCTCATCCGGGAAAAGCGCAATGACGGTACCAACATGGGCCAGTGAAGCAACGTCCTCCGCAACTAGACCGAAGAACCAAAAGACGGCAACTTGTCTGTTCCCTTTCCCTGATTCCCCAACGCTGTTCCTCTCCCCCAATTCCCCCAATAAAATATTAAAAAAAAAAAAAAGAAAGTATTGCCATCTTAATCCCCCGTCCTGGGAAATTAAGGGCCTGTTCCCAGGGAAGCAGCACAAATCCCACAATCAGTGCCTGCACCCCACCACCAGGTTAGTACCTGGCGCGGCAGCTAGGAGGTGGGGCGGGCACAGCGCACCTTTGCAGAATCTTTGAGGCATCCGCTATTGTGTGTGCTGGACAGTTTTTTCCAGTGTTGATGTAATTTGTGTTTGAATCCTCTTATTCTAATTGACTATAATTAAAAGATTAAAGGTTACTGGAGGAAATGAAAATATATGGTTAGTGTAAGAAGCGACTGGTTTGAAGCCGACCCAGCAGCTTAAAGATTAGTAAAGTGTCATGTGACTTCACTTTTCAGTGTTTGCTTTCAGTGTGGACTCAAAGGCCAGACCAAGCAAAGACCTACTCATGGATGAAGACAGGTTTTCAGGACTAGCCACGAACTTTCATATTTTAAAGTTGGAAGCTGGCTTTTGTCACCCCTAATGTTTCAGTTGCCGTTTTTGTAATCATTCTGATGGATTTAAGATTTTGAACGAACTCATTACAAAGGTCAGAGTGAGGGGATGTCATTTTCATTTCCCAGCCACCCATTTTGTATGCTGTCATCCCAAAGAGAACAGTTAGACCTGTAGATCTAATTTCTTTTTCACCGGGGCTCAATACACAAAGATTCTAGTTTGAAAATATGTTTAAAAGGTAAAGTTCACAAGATTTATAATCACTGGAGTTCCTGTATGACTTGTACAAATACGTAGAAATTAGGGTCAGACTCTGGTGACCTCGCCCCTCCCAGGACATCCCCAAGGGGGGTCAAGCCCTCCTTTGGACCCTAATTTTCCCATCCAGAAATGGAGGTGCAAGCATAAGCTTGTCCCAGGTGTGCGTGTCCAAGGAGGTGACAATATTGAAGCCTGTGGAAGGATGTCAGGCAAATGGAGAGGAGCGGCCACCCATGGTCCACAGGGGCTGAGTTTTGGGGAAGGTGGATGTGTAAACCACAGGTATTTCTGTGTTCCAACTTTCCAGATATTTATCCTATTTGTCTATTAATTATTAATCTATTATTTCTAAATGTAGAGAGTAACTCATTAGCAGCTGCCACAGAAATGTCAATGTGTTGAGTGTTGGCTACCACCAAGTGTCCAGTTATGATTCCAGCATGCACTTTGGGGCGCCCGCCAGAGAGCTTGGCATCTTTTTTTTCTTTTTTTTTTTTTAGGCAAATAGATATATCTCAATTTTAATGAAGTCCAATTCATGAATCTTTTCCTTTAAGAAACCTTGGCCTACCCAAGGTCCTGAAGACACCATTTCCTAGGCTTTCTCCTGGAAGCTTTATTTTACCTTCCCTGTCTGTGTGTGGATCGATTGGCAGCTCTTTTGTTTGTTGATATCAGCTCCAAGATACTCCCAGGCCGAACGGGGGCTTTTGTTCTGGTAAGTGGTGTCTCCTGTGTGCGTGGCCTGGAGACGCGGTCCTGGCCCCCGAGTGCAGGCGCTGGCCAGTCTAAGGCCGGAGGACAAAGCTCTTTTGCTGCTGGCTTTCTTCTCCCCTGGGGCTGCCGACCACTGGACCACCCGCTTCTCACTCAGCTGCCCAGCAGGAATTCATCTTTTGTGGTGAGTTTAGAAACTTGGTAGAGAGGCATTCTTTTTCTTTTTTTTATTTCAACAGAGGCTAAATGCAGAAGAGTCCTTAGTATTTTGGTGTTTTTAATGAGGAGTTGTAAAAACTCATTTTCGGTTTGATGCCGAGTCTCTGCTGGTTTTTCAGAAGGACATTATCCAGATCCTGGCTTGAGGCTCAGCTTTGTAACTTTTTATTAAGTATATTGATTTTCTCTGGAAACCATTTTCACTCCAAATTGGACGTTAAGAATGTTGCCAAAATGTTTACTTTGCGGATTAATAATAAAACGTTTTTAATGAAGAAATGACCAGTTGGTGTTTGATTTGTTCCCAAATTCATATGTGAATAAACTCTTTGGGTAAAAATCTCAGTACACAAGAAGTTACGGATGGCACGTAACAATGGTTTCTTTTGTCCTGAAATGAGAACGTCTTGCTGTCATAATGGAAGGGGGAACTCTGTCTGAAAGATGTGCCGTCACAGAAAACGTCTTATTGAGGGCCCTCTAAGCAGGAAACACTGATTGACGATTAAGTACCTAGACATAAAACTCCACTTAACACAGCTATTTCCCCACCTGAGAAAAATGTTATTCCTCGTCCGCTTTTTTTTTTTCTTTTTGACTTCTTATTGAAAGTTTAAAATGAGCACGAAGAAGCGAGCCCGCATGAGGCATCAGCCCCGCACTCGCCAACCCGGCACTTCCTCGTGGCTGGGGGCTGCTCAGTGGAGCTTTGAGCCTGTCCTCTGTGCCGGGGCGACATGGGCCCCTGCCTGCTCCTGCCCGGAGCTTTCTGGAAGGGCTCTGCAGTTCCCCTCCCTGGACCACTCCCATCCAGGCCCACCCGTCCCTCCCGGCCTTGTAGGGTTTGTGCAGATTTCAGGTCACTTTAGAACAGGACCTGCTCCATAATTTGTCATGAGTGTGAGCAAGCCTCCAAATAAACACGCAGGTGGACAGTGTTCAGGACACCATTTGGGTCCCAGGACGCCCACCGACCTGCTCCTTAATTACAGGTGAGTTGGACAGTCAGGATGCGGCAACATTTTTAATGAAAGTCGGCATTAGTGCCTTTCCATCTCAGATGTAAGATGAGAAAGTAAGACATTACAGCCCCACTTGCATATTTTTCTAATCTAGAGAGGCAAACTTTTGAGGGAGAGCAGTGAACTCTGTCGCCTTCACAACTGGGCAAATTGTCCGAGATCAGGGATGACGAGTCTCCCAGATGGCCACCCCTGGGGAGACGGCAGAGGGGGGTGTCCCGGCCCCCTCAATCACAAAAGGACGGCCTGCTGACGTTGTAACTGGGGTGGAAGTTGAGCCGGTCGTAGGAGGTGATGTGGTTGTCGGCACCTGTCACGATGCTCTTGTCCACTTCCATGTTCAAAGTATTGCGCTGGAACATTCCACCAGCTGCAAGTTGTCTGGAAAATTTATTTGACTGTGCGTAAAATACTTTCTGGAAGTGAAAAGGGAACACAGTGATGCATGATAA
This sequence comes from Aselliscus stoliczkanus, assembly GCA_033961575.1. NCBI lineage: Eukaryota > Metazoa > Chordata > Mammalia > Chiroptera > Hipposideridae > Aselliscus > Aselliscus stoliczkanus. Next base: position 115,349,105 of record CM066728.1, on the reverse strand, counting down.
TACTCTTAAGCAGTCAGTCATTAGGTATTTTTGGAAGACAAGTAAGAATTCGTAAGAAAATGTCGTCTCTATTCCTAGGAAGCAGAAAAGCCAAGGCAGGTAGGATGGCCCAGTTTGGCCCAGACCATCCCAATTTATGCCTGATGTCCGGAATAATTATCAATAGTGCCTCCCTTCACAATTACACTGATGGAAGGGTCAGTTACAAGGCCACGTGGGTATGGTTCTAAGCCTTGACTTGGGGGTCAGGCCCAAGGCCACCCCCAGTTCTGCTTTGACCAGCTGTCCACCTAGGGCAGTTACTAGACCTTTATTTATTTACCTTAAAACGGACTGCTTTTGATGGCAGTGTTGGTTGCGTGTGTGGGTGAATGGGGCCAGTGCTTTGAGAGGTTGTAGGCCAGTCTATATGTACTCCTTTCATCCTTTTAAGAGGTTTCATTGCTAGATTCCTTCATTTCTACTGGGCCCTGATCCAAGAGGATTTGAGGTGTCCCTTTGACTTTGTGATGTTGGAATTTTGGGCCCTCCCACCCCACCCCCATGATGGGTTTTAGCCTCTTCTAGAGACGGCCCCCCATGCACACATGCCCTTTCTTGCTTCCTGCTTACTGGCATCTCGTGCACCGTAGGGGCTCTGCTCCCGTAATCTTGATTACTGGTCCTATACACGGAGGCGGGCTCCTTGGTCCTGGCAGGTGAGAAACGTTTATTCTAACTCTGCCCAAGCCACAGCTTCGAGGATTTGGTTGATGGAATTTTGTTGGACATGCCCCAGGTTGGTGATGCGACTGTGAACATGGGCTCCAGTGGAGTGCTGGCTCACCCCACCCCCTGCACACCTCTGCCGCCCTTGCTCTTTGTAAAGCAGGCCCAAAGCCCTAAAGAATTCCCAGGGGGCAGGACAAGTGCTGGTACTCAGCACCAGGTCCTCAGCACCAGCTCAGCGGTGGCTGCCATTTCTTGGGTAGGCCAGGAGCTGGGGCTCAGCCTCCAGACCCTGCCACCCAGGGGGGCCCCCCATTTCTGAGCTTCCTGAGAAAATGTGACACTACTAGAAGTTCAATGTGACGGAGTGGACTGTGTATTCAGACATCCCAGCTCTGCCTCATGCTATGAGATCTCGGGCAAGGTAAGAGCCTTCTACAATCAAAGTTGTTTCTCCTGGGAAACGAGGACGCTAACAGACCTACTCGAAGGGATTGTGGAGGGGGCTAAAGGCTGCAGGGCAGGGAAGGTGGTACACCTTCCCCTCGCTGCCCAGCTGGGAGGAAGGGTTTGCAACGCCTGGAAATGCTCACAGGGCACTGACTCAGCGGGAAGACGGAGTGGTGGCTGGATCACACTTTGCAGAGCTGTCTTCAGCCTAGAGAACAGTGGAGACCTACCCACACCCCCATTCCCCAATGGGGTTTTGTGACTTCCCTTGGGATCACCCACTGTCCCACGTGCACTGGCTGGAGGCCCACTGACTCTGTCTAAAGCTTTAGGCGGCACTTGGGCAGCTTGTTTGATCCAAAGAGCTCATCTCGCTTTTGACTTGGGTGCCAGGGCAGCCTGGGGACCTGGGGAGGCTTGCATACAGGGCTGTGTGGGCAGAGCGGAGGCCCAGCTGGACACGTGTGTGCACGCTGGCGGAGGAGGCCTCGGTTCCTCTGCGTTTGCCATGTGGACCCCGGACCCCACTGTCCTCACCTGTAGCCCCGGAACCACGCGGGGTTGTTGAACCTGGCCGGTAGGCCCTCGGCCACGCGGTAGTAGTCGCTGGTTTTCTCCGGGGGGGCCTGGGCCGCGGGCCCCGCAGGCTCCGCGCTCTCGCGGGGGCTCTCCTCGGACATCCTGCAACCCGCCGGGGCTGCGCGAGGAAGACACACGAGGCGGGGACAGCCTCTCCGCGGCCCGCGCCCCAGGGTCGCACGGCATCCTGTTGCTAAGCGACGGCCTGGTCACCTGACGGAGTGGGTCGGGTCTTAAAGAGCCCGCAGCTTCCCGGCCGGGGACCCCTGCGGGGCAGCGGGGCCCGGTACGAGGCACGCTCGGGGCGCGCAGCAGGGTCCGGGCGCGCGGGGCACCGAGGCGCCGCTCCCGGGGCCGTAGCGTCAGGCGCCCCGCATCGCGCGCGGGACACGCCCGACACTGTCCCAGACGCAGGGAGGCGGATTCCGGGCGAGTGAAGCCGGGGCTCAGTCAGCGAACTGCCGGGGTTCGCGTCCTGCCGTGACGGGACGCCCGCCGCGCGCCCGGGGCGCCTCTGGACCCGCATCCGTGCGCCCGGCGCTCGGCGCCCGCCTTCAGGCTCCAGACGTGCCTAAGTTTACGGCGTCCTCCTGAGACGAGCGCTGTTTAAGAATTAAAACGGTTTTTGAGAGCGCGAGAGTGGGTTAGACCGGCCCGGGCCCGGCGTGTTCGCTCGTGGGCCCCTCGGCCGGCGGTGCTGCGCAGGGGGGCGGCCCAGAGGGCGGGGGGGGGGCCGCGGGGACAGGGACGGGGACGGGGACGGGGACAGGGACACAGGGACGGGGACGGGGACGGGGACACAGGGACGGGGACACAGGGACGGGGACGGGGACAGGGACACAGGGACAGGGACACAGGGACAGGGACACAGGGACGGGGACGGGGACGGGGACACGGGGACGGGGACGGGGACAGGGACACAGGGACAGGGACACAGGGACGGGGACGGGGACAGGGACACAGGGACGGGGACACAGGGACAGGGACGGAGATGGGGACACACAGACGGGGACAGGGACACAGGGACAGGGACACAGGGACTGGGACACAGGGACAGGGACACAGGGACTGGGACACAGGGACAGGGACACAGGGACTGGGACACAGGGACAGGGACACAGGGACAGGGACACAGGGACGGGGACACAGGGACAGGGACGGGGACGGGGACGGGGACGGGGACAGGGACACAGGGACGGGGACACAGGGACAGGGACGGAGATGGGGACACACAGACGGGGACAGGGACACAGGGACAGGGACACAGGGACTGGGACACAGGGACAGGGACACAGGGACTGGGACACAGGGACAGGGACACAGGGACTGGGACACAGGGACAGGGACACAGGGACTGGGACACAGGGACAGGGACACAGGGACTGGGACACAGGGACTGGGACACAGGGACAGGGACACAGGGACAGGGACACAGGGACTGGGACACAGGGACAGGGACACAGGGACTGGGACACAGGGACAGGGACACAGGGACTGGGACACAGGGACTGGGACACAGGGACAGGGACACAGGGACAGGGACACAGGGACTGGGACACAGGGACAGGGACACAGGGACTGGGACACAGGGACAGGGACACAGGGACAGGGACACAGGGACTGGGACACAGGGACAGGGACACAGGGACTGGGACACAGGGACTGGGACACAGGGACAGGGACACAGGGACTGGGACACAGGGACAGGGACACAGGGACTGGGACACAGGGACAGGGACACAGGGACTGGGACACAGGGACAGGGACACAGGGACTGGGACACAGGGACAGGGACACAGGGACAGGGACACAGGGACAGGGACACAGGGACTGGGACACAGGGACAGGGACACAGGGCCACAGGGACACAGGGACAGGGACACAGGGACTGGGACACAGGGACAGGGACACAGGGACTGGGACACAGGGACAGGGACACAGGGACTGGGACACAGGGACAGGGACACAGGGACAGGGACACAGGGACTGGGACACAGGGACAGGGACACAGGGACTGGGACACAGGGACAGGGACACAGGGACTGGGACACAGGGACAGGGACACAGGGACAGGGACACAGGGACGGGGACGGGGACGGGGACACGGGGACGGGGACACAGGGACGGGGACACAGGGACGGGGACACAGGGACTGGGACACAGGGACGGGGACGGGGACGGGGACACGGGGACGGGGACACAGGGACTGGGACACAGGGACGGGGACGGGGACGGGGACGGGGACGGGGACAGGGACGGGGCCGGGGATGGGGACAGGGACACAGGGACGGGGACGGGGCCGGGGCCAGGGACACGGGGACAGGGACACAGGGACACAGGGACACAGGGACAGGGACGGGGACAGGGACAGGAACACAGGGACGGGGACGGGGACAGGCGCGCCCCTCGGCCCGCACCCGCCCGCACCCCGGCCGGGGAGCCCGCGGGGCCGGGGAGCCGGGGCCGCCGCGCGAGGGGCGCAGGGGCACCTCCGGGCCTGCAGGCGGCGCTGCGCGGGGCGCGGGCAGCCGCGGGAGGGACGCCGCCGTGAGCCGCCGTGAGCCGCGTGCGCCGCCCGCCCGCCCGCCCCGCGCCATGGCCCCCGCGCGCGCCCTGCCCCGGCTGCTGAGCGCGGGTGAGCCCCCCGGAGCCCCTCCGTCCGCGGCCCAGGGGCGCTGCCGGGGCGGGGCGGGCGGGGGCAGGACGCGCCACGAGCCCGCTCTCTCCGCAGGCGCCGGGCCCAGGCCGCTCCGCCCGCACGTCCTCAGAGCCGTGGCGCCCGCCGTCAGCGAGCCCGCGGGCAGCAGCGGTAAAGCGGGGCCCCGGCAGACGCGGGGGCGGGGCGGGCCTTGGCTTAGCGGTGAAGCCCCGAGGGGCAGAGGGGGCCCCAGGCCGCGCGCGGCGCCCTTAGCGGGTCTTAGGGTCGCCCCCCACCGCTGAGAGCGGGGCCGAGGCCGGGACCCCCTCCCGGGAGGGCGCGGGGTTAACGCGGCCTGGGGGGGCCCTGCTCCCGACGGGAGGCTCAGCTGGGCTCCACTCCCTGCCCGCTTCGCCCGGGAGCTAAGCCGGGGTCAGAGCCCAGCCTCTGTCCTGAAGGTCCTGGAAAGGACCCTGGGGCCTGGGGCCCTTCAGCAGCCGGCCCCACTGCCCCTCCCCCGCCATGTGGCCCCAGGGGGTCCACTCGGGGTGCCCAGACACAGCGTCCTCCCCACCCCAGACCTCCAGGACAGGATTCTCGGCGAGCCCCTCAGGCACTCCGACTTCTTCAATGTCAAGGAGCTGTTCTCCGTCAGAAGCCTCTTCGATGCCCGGGTGCACCTGGGACACAAGGCGGGCTGTCGGCACAGGTAGGTGGTGTTCCCGGGGTGCTGGGACCCTCCTGCCTTGGGGTCTGCTGGTGGGTATCAGTTTGTCTGAGTGAGTTTAGCCCCCTCCTCCTCCAGATGGGATCACTGGGCGGCACGGAGAGGCAGGGGTTTGTCAGACTCAGCTCTTACCCACCACATTTAGGCCCCCTGCGCACACACACACACACACACACACACACCAGATGTCTTACTGTAAGTGAGGCTGACGGCCCTAGGTGGAGGCAGGCTGGTCTTGTGAGCTGGGGAGAGGGGCTGAGGGGGCTGGCGAGGCCACCTGCACAGTAAAGGGAGGTCCACAGGTTCCAGAGAGCAGTCCTAGCTGGCCTGATCTTGTCCCATGGTCATTGGGATGGCTGCGTGGAGCATGGATTGGGCGGTACTGGAGGGGCAGCTGGGAGGAAGGCCACCGAGGAAGGGGGTTGCAGACGTGAAGGGGAAGGGCATGGGGCGCAGCCCCCCAGGGGCAGAACTGGAGCCCAGGGTCGGGTTGAAGGTGGGGCTGTCAGTGGCCTTTACCAAGATGACCAGAACAAGGGGCGGCCTGGGGGACATGGGGAGCTTGGGTCCCGTGAGTGGTGGCCGCCTTCGTGCCGATGCTGAGAGGGAGAGCCTCGGCCTGGAGGACCACCACGTCAGTGGGACGGGCCCCACTGTGGGAGGCTGCTGAGAAGGCGAGCCCCGTGCGGGGAGGGGCAGGCCCGCGGCCTGGGCGCCTGGGGTGGAGTCTGAGAGGAAGGCGGAGGATCCGGATGGGAGGGTGCAGCGGAGGTGAGGGCGAGGGGCTGGCCAGCGGAGACCGCACGTGCCGTGTGCCGAGGAGCAGGACAGCCCCCTCCCCTGCCCCTCTGCCCCGGCCGGCAGCAGGTCTGTGTCCTCGGGGTTCCCCTCCCAGGCCTGGTTGGCTCCTGTCCTGACCCCTCACGCTTGAAACCTGGGGCATCCCCCCTGCTTTGCTGGTCCCAGAGGGGCCTCAGTCATACAGCCAGGAAAGGATGGTAACAAGCACAAGTGGCTGTGAAATGAACAGCACTCAGCAGGATACCCTGCTGACATGTTGAAATGCCTAGATGTGCCGCTGGGGTGACTTCTGTTAGGGTCCCCATGTGACGAGGTGGAGCTTCGGAGGTGTGGAAGTGGCGTACAACCAGGCCTGCCCCACTCACTGCCCACCCAGCCCCGGCTGCCCCACCGTCACCCACCGGACAGGGCCCTCACCGCTTTCTGTCCTTGTGGAGAGGGGTTGCAAATGGTACCCGGGGTGGGGGCTCCCCAGGAGGAGGGGCCCGTGGGAGTGGCCGCAGGAGCCCTGACGGCTTGCCTGGGCGCGGCCCTGGCAGGTTTATGGAGCCCTACATTTTTGGGAGCCGCCTGGGCCAGGACATCATCGACCTGGAACAGACGGCCGCGCACCTGCAGCTGGCCTTGAACTTCGTGGCTCACGTGGCCTACCGCAGGGGCATCATCTTGTTCGTGGGCCGAAACCGGCAGTTTTCACACCTGATCGAGAGCACGGCCCGGGACTGTGGCGAGTACGCCCACACCCGCTACTTCAAGGGCGGCCTGCTGACCAACGCCCCCCTCCTCCTGGGCCCCGGGGTCCGGCTGCCGGACCTCATCATCTTCCTGCACACACTCAACAATGTCTTCGAGCCCCATGTAGCCGTGAGAGACGCGGCCAAGATGAGCATCCCCACAGTGGGCGTCGTGGACACCAACTGCAACCCCTGCCTCATCACCTACCCCGTGCCCGGCAACGACGACTCGCCCCCATCCATCCAGCTCTTCTGCCAGCTCTTCCAGAAGGCCATCGTCCGAGCCAAGGAGAAGCGGAGGCAGGTCGAGGCCCTGTATCGACTGCAGGACCAGGCGGGGGCCTCGGCCCAGGGTCCGGCCGACCCTCCTTCCCTGGGAACTCCGGCCAGGCCAGATGTGGGTCACTCCCCGTGATGTGTCCGCTCTGCCCCCGAATAAAACAGCAGCCAAGCCTGCCTCCATCCTTGGCCGCGGTCCTTAGCAAATCCCAGTCCCAGCCTTGCGTCCGCACTGCTAGTGACAAGTCTCAGCACCTGCCCCTCCACCCCCCGTCCCCATCTCAAGGTCTCATGACCCCGGGGTCCAGCAGACGCACAGAGGACCCCCCAGGAAGCTTATCCCCAAATCTGAAGCCCACCCACCCTGAGATCAGTCCTTTGGAGGGTAGGTTCTTATGCCAGGTTGGTGTTTATTCTCAACCAGAATGGCCCTCTGTTGGGCTGCTTCTCCCGCTGTCTGGTTTCAGAGGCTGCTTTGTAACGAGGTCGCAGGGCCAGCCACTTGAAAGACCCCGTCTGGGTTGGGACAGGACAGGCAAAGCCGACAGCAGGATTCCAACAGACATAAAACTCAGATTTGGGCAGAGGGCAGCTTGGACCTCGGATCAGTACCGTGGTCCGTGCTGACTTGCTGTCATTGGTGTGACACTTACATACCTACCTGGCCTGTGGAGCACATAGCATCCCTGCTCTCAGGCTCCTTGAGTTTCAATGAGATAGGCAGGCTTAGGGACAGCAGAGGTGCCAGCTGCCCCCTGAGACCACCATGTTCAGTGTGGGGGCTCGGAAACCCTCATGACCCACCCACAGGCCTGGCCAGCCCAGGACACCCAAACAGGCACCCTCCCCATCGTCAGGAAAAACCAGGGAACCCTCTCCTGTGGGGCCTTCCCTGGTAGCACTTGTGTTCCTGGGGTGAGGCGTGGGCTCTCTGTCCTTGGTCCTTCCTGGTGGCCCTCAACATCCATGCTTCCTGTGCACCTGCTGGGAAGTGTCCGGACAGTGGGCTGGGACAGGGTGGCCTGTGTGGATGGACCACGACGCCTGTGGCAGCCCAGGTCCTGCAGTGCACACGGGGACAGGAAGATGAGTCGCACGTGTCTGTGTGGCCTCTCCTCTTGGGGTGGGGGTGGGGGTGTCATGGCTCGTGGTGTGGACGGTGCAGGGAACTGGATACAACTTTGAAACCACTGTTTCAAAAAAGTCACCAGCATGACTTTTAATTTGCAAACCTGAAATATGCAACTCTAGGTAGGTATGTTTTGAGGGGTATCTCCAGGGCTTGACCCCACAGGATATGTGCCTGCGTGTGTGCAGGTCAGATGTCCCCGAGCTGTCTGGGCATCCCGTCCTTCAGAGCTCCACAGGCCAGCTGGGGGCAGCTGAGATGCTTGACAGCAGGGCACAAGATAAAACTGCTTCCCACCTGAACAGGGGTTCCTGGACCTCCCCAGGCTGACGGTGGCAGAGGATGTGTCACCCTTCAGAAGCAGGCCATTCAGGCTGTTATGGGTGTCACGGGTGGCTCCAGGCCTGGACAGGACAGTGATTTACAGGGAGGCGCAAAGACACGTGAGATGTGGGACTGGCCCCCATTCTCGGCCTTGACCAAGGGGCTGAGTGAAGAGGAGCAGCCCTGGGAGAGTGGGAGTGGGGTGTCGGGGCCAAAGGGCCCTGACTGCCTACCTGGAGCAGCATCCACTCCATGCTCTCGCCTGGCCCCTGCCATCCTCTGTCCCCTGAGGTCCCCTGGGACCTGCACTGTATATGGCCCAGTGACCAAGCGTGATCCAGGAGTGTGTATTGGTCACCTGATCTGCTCTAGTTCTGGGGGTGCTGGGAACAAAAGGAGTCCGGCAGCGGTGGCCCCGCCAGGTGGGTGATTGGACAAGTGCACCCAAACGAGCAGGACAATTCCAGCAGGTAGGGACCTGGAGGAAGCACAGAGCCGGGGCGGGGCATCCCTGGAGGAGCGGCCGGGGAAGGTCAGGATGGTGGTAGGGAGAAGCCAGCTGGGGGGCTCCAGAGGGTCTCCCCGAGTCCTCCCCTCCTGCTGCCATAGCACCCAGTATGCCCCGTTAGACCCGACAGGGCTGTGCCCTGACAGCTGGTGTCGGGGGGACGGGTTGCAGCCACCACAGGAAGGGCCTGGAAGAGACTGGCTTGGGATTTGGGGCCAGAGTGGGTGAGGACAGGAGCCCCACGCCACCAGCCAGGGCCAGGGAGCTCCAGGCGAGTGAGGCTGCGGACGCTTCTCCAGAAGCAGGGCCTGGAGATGGTGAGGCCTCCTGCCCAGCTGGCCGCGGCTGCAGCCCAGGGCTTTGCCTCAGTGGCCAGAGTCAGCCCGTGCAGTCTGGGACCCTCTCAGCATCCAGCCACAGCCTTGGCCGGGTCCAAAGTCACGTTTCACACATTGGGTTGTCGGAAGAGTCATGAGTCTTTTTGCAATGAAAAACAGAGAGAATACGTCAGGAATTTTTGGACAACCCAATATTTAAGATAATCCAAACCAACAGACTGGGAGTTTTCGTACTATTATGTTTTCTGAGCTCTCCTTTGAGAACAAGCCCCAGTGTGAAAATGAGGCGGCCCTGAACCTGTACGAGACCTGCAAGGTGCGGACCGTGAAGGCAGGCACGCTGCAGAAGCTGGCGGAGCACCTGGTGCCTGCTTTCCAGAGCCGCGACCTCTCCTATGTCACCATCTTCCTGTGCACCTACCGAACCTTCACCACCACCCAGCAGGTCCTGGACCTGCTGTTCAAAAGGTGACCACCCCACCCCCACAGCACCAGCTCCCTGCCCTGTGTGATTCGGGGGGGGGGGGTCACTTCACCTCTCTGAGTCTCAGTTTGCTGGTGAAAACTGGGGTGCTGAGAGGACCAACCCCCAGGGTAGTCTGGTCTCCGGGGAGAGTGCTGCCCTGTGCCTGGCCTGTGGGACGGGCTGCCCAGGGCGGTGCTGGTCCTTATTTATGCCTTCCTCTCCCCAACCCAGCTGCTCTCTGCCCCAAGCCTCTCTGCCCTGTGCCCTTGGGTAAAACTCTCCTGCCATTTGAATGGAGGTTCCAGATTCTGTCTGGGGGTCCCCTCCTTTCATAGCCAGATCCCTGGGGGCTGGGTGAGTGGTCTCAGGCCCACTCCGATATCTGTAAGGTGCCGGTTGGGGTTCGTTCATTCCATGAATATATATGAAGCCCCTCCTGTGTGCAGGCACTTTTCTGGCATTTAGCATAATTGAGTGACAAGAGCAGACAAAAATCCCTGCCCTCTCAGCCTCCATTCTAGTTGGGGGTCAGCTAGTCTTGCTAGACATCATAGCAGGGACCGTAGGTGTGACACCCTCCCAGCCTCCATTCTAGTTGGGGTCAGCCAGTCCCGCTAGACGTCATAGCAGGGACTGTAGGTGTGATGCCTTCCCAGCTTCCATTCTAGTTGGGGAGTCAGCCAATAACACCAGACATCATAGCACGTACAGTAGATGTGACGCCCTCACGGCCTCCTCTAGATATGGATGCATCCTCCCCTATTCCCACGAGGACGGTGGACCCCAGGAACAACTGAAAAAGTGGATCTTGGGTCAGACGGGAGGGCCTCTTGTCTCCATTTGGGGGCTGAGGGTGGGCATGGGGAGCAGAACCCTGGCTCCCACACATCTTGTGATTCCCGCTGGAGGGCTGAGGTCTGGGGGCCTCTCCTGCAGGAGGGAAGGGGTCAGAGAGCTGTGGATGGGGCCCCGGGGCCCAGGAACAGAGGGGAGGCTGGGGACTCAGAGCCGGCCCTGGAGAGAAGCCGGCCCCCCACAGCCCATCCCAGCCTGCTCGCCCTGCCCCAGTCTGGGCGCCCAGGACAGGAGGCGTGGGAGCCACCTGTTCACACATCGGCCCACCTCAGTCCTCCGAGCCCAGCTACACTGTTCCCAAGAATAGTGTCAGAGGGAAGATGAGCCCACGTGTGGTCACAGAGAATAGGGCAGCACGTGGTGCATGAGCTGCGGGTGAGGTGCCACAAGGGCCCGTGAAGGCTGGCGGGACACGGCCTGCTCGGTCCCTCCTCCCCTTCATTTCTGCAGCACCTACTGTGTGCCCGTCTGTGCCCTCCTAGAGCTTACATTCCAGTGGCGGGGGCAGGAGATGGCAGGAGTGCGTCAGGCTTCCCCGAGGAAGGAGAGGTGGTCACGCCCTTGATGGAGGGCTGCATCCCCAGGAGACACTGCCAGCCCCTGCCTGGACAGCCAGATGAGGGTGGGCTCAGGCACACTGGCCTCTGGATGGGCAGAGCCGGGCCCAGAGCCCCGCCCCGCAGGGGCGCCACGGGAGGGCCACATCGAGGAGAGGCCAGGCCTCTGACTCTGCTGCCTGCCCCCTGCCACCCCAGTGCCATCTCCTCCATCCTGGGCACCTGGCTGGACCAGTACTCGGAGGACTTCTGCCAGCCCCCGGACTTTCCCTGCCTCAAGCAGCTGGTGGCCTACGTGCAGCTCAACATGCCCGGCTCCGACCTGGAGCGCCGTGCCCACCTCCTCCTCGCTCAGCTGGAGCACACGGAACTCACTGAGGCCGGGCTGGAGGGTGAGGAGAATGGGGGGTCAGGGACACAGGGGCAGCCCCAGAGGCTGGCGTGGGGCCAGGAGGAAAGACTGGCCTCAGCCCACCATCTGGTGGATCGCATCTGTGGGAGACGGCCTGGCCTGCGGCTTCTCTAGAAGGCAGTGGAGTGTTTTCTGTCTTGGGAAGGCAGGCGTGTTGCTGAACTTCTGTCCTCTTGCAGCTCTATCACCAGCTCCAGCTCCAGCTCTAAAGACAACTCCAGAGCCGGCCCTAGCACCAGCTCTAGCTCCCGGTCCAGTGCCAGCTCTAGAAATAGAGCCAGAGCCGGCTCTGGAGTCAGAGCCAGCCCCAGAGCCCGCGCCAGCCCCAGAGCTCGGGCTCGAGTCAGCGCCGACTTCGACAGCACCCCCAGAGCTGGAGTCGGCTCCGTCACACACCCCAGAGCTCGAGCCAGCTCCAGCCCCAGAGCCCTCCTGGCCTTCGCCTGTGGCTGCGGAGAACGGGCTGAGTGAGGAGAAGCCTCGCCTCTTAGCCTTCCCCCCCGATCTGGTGGCAGAGCAGTTTACCCTGATGGATGCGGTGAGCAGCTCAGCTCAGCGTGGGGGCGGGGGCACCTTCCTCTGGCATCTGCTGCCCAGACCTGCTGTCCCCTGGTCCAGAGCCCATGTCCTGGCCCAAATCCCAGCTCCAGCATTACACACCGTGTGACCTGGGCGAGCTTCTGAACCCTGAGGCCTCGACTCCCCTCTGGACTGTGGATACCAGACACTCCTCATCCCTCCACACAGAGCAGGGACTGTACAGTCAGTGAGATAGAACAGAAAAGCCTGACCTGTTTGGTAGGGGAGTGGAACTCACTGAGGTGCAACCAGCTCCAGGGTTCACCCCCATCTGCCTGAGGCCTCACCAGGCTCAGCACTTATTGGGCACCTGATGTGTACCTGACTGCATGGGAGACAAACAGCCATTGGTGTAGCTGCCGTGGGGAACGTGCATCTGAAAAGGCAGTCAGAGAAGAGGGCTTGTCAGGTTGAGTGGAAGACACCCCTGAATGGGCAGGTATGAGCTGCCTGCAGAGGCTGGTGCAAGTGTGACTCCCCCTTCCGCTAGTGTGGACCCCCATCACCCTGTGCTGGGTACCCTCAGTGGGCAAGAACAAACAAACCCAGGAGCGCTGGCAGGCTCGAGCCTCGTCCCCAGGTCTCTGACCAGAGGCCCTCCTTGGGACTGGGCGGGGGGGCTGTGGACACTAAGCTCCAGGGTGTGGCAGGGCCAGGTGACACTCCCCACTCCCCAGGAGCCGTTCAAGAAGGTGATGCCTTGCCACTGCCTGGGCTCCATCTGGTCCCAGCGGGACAAGAAGGGCAAGGAGCACCTGGCCCCCGCCGTCCGTGCCACCATCACCCAGTTCAACAGTGTGGCCAGCTGCTTTGAGGAGCAGAGAATGATGGCTGGGGCCAGGGTGACAGAGCACTGGATCCTGGCGGCCAAGGTGTGCTGTGGGAGGGCCCAGGATCCCTCTGCAAGTTCAGGAAACTCGTCTGTCTTAGAGAATGAGGTCTCTAGCTTTCCAGTGGGTCCCTCGATCTGGGACTCAGCTTTCTCCAGTCTGGTGGGTGGACGGGAGGGGAAGGGGTCCTTCCTTCCCCAAACCAGGCAGCCGGGCCCCACGAAGCCAGGCTCCTACGGCTCCTTCTGTCTGCATTCACCTCCCAGGGGAGGGCAGAGGAATGCCCAGGGCCAGGTGGCCAATGTGGCTGTCAGCTTTCAGCCCAAATGCCCAGAGCCAGGAGGCAGGTCTGGGCGCACCGGGGGACCCCCACTCTGCCCCTGGGCAGATGCTGCTGGTCACCAAGAGTCCTGTCCGATTGTCACACCCACGCCTCATTACAGTAACATATACTAGGCTGCAGCCAGCTCCATGGGCCGCCTCCCATCTGCCCAAGTGGCAATAACCCACCGCTTGTTAGCAGTGTCCATGGTGGGTCTTTTCTCGATCTGATCTCAGAAGCTTCCAGTTAAGCGAGGTAGCTAAGCGTAATAGCTAGTGCCCTTGGCAGCCCCTGCCCCATCCGTCGGACACGGCACCTAGGAGAGCCCTGCTGAGTGGGTGAAGCCGAGCTCCCTCTGGGGAGTGTCCGGAGGGGCTCGGGGTGGGCAGGTGCAGCCTGTGGCAGGGCCTCAGGCCTGAGGTGTTGGGGTGGGGGGCAGGGACTGCAGGGGGATCGCAGCAGGCAGAGGCACAGCCCAACGCGGGCTCGCCGCTCTGCGGCGAGATGGCCGCACCCCGGGCTGCAGCAAGGGGTGGGGACAGTCACTGCGGGGGACCCCACGGCGCGCTCAGGAGCCGGCACTCGGGGCTTTGCACAGGTGGACGCGTGCAGCCCCGCCACGCACGGGGGTCCCGCTGGGGTCCCCACTGGGCAGGGTCTAACCCCGGGCTGCACGGGGCTCGCCCCCTGGGACCCAGCCGCAGGCGCCGGGAAGGGGCGGCCCGCGAGGGGGCGCTGCGGCGCGGGCTGGGCTCGGATGGGCCTCGCGGGCCGCCGTCCGCCGTATAAAAGGCGCGGCGCGCGCCCGCGCGTCCTCTCCGGCGGTCATGGCGGCGGCGCTCGGGCGGCCTGGCTCCGGGCGGGCGGGGGGCGCCCCGGGGGCGGGCGCGGTAAGGGGGCCCGGCGGCTGCGGGGCCGCGGCGGGGCTCCGGGGGGGCGGGCGGGAGGCGTGGCGCCCCATCCTCCCGGCGTGGGAGCGGGCCCTGCCCGCGGGGCCCCGGGTCGCCTCCGGCGGGTCCCGCACAGACACCGCCCCGAGAGGCGTTGCGGGCGCGGCTGCCGTGTCGCGTCCGTGTCGACAGGCGGCGGAGAGCAGCGGGGCCGGCCTACGCCCCGCGTTCCGGCCCGTGAGCGCGCGGATGGTGACGGGCCCCACACGCGGCGCGCGGCGGCCTGGCGACCCGAGGCCCATGGAGTGACCGCGCGGTTCTCTCCTTCCAGGTGGTGGCTGGCCTCGCGTCACGAGGGGCTCACGCGTGTGGCTGCGGGACGTAGGCCCGGGCCACTGGCTCGCTGAGGAGCAGGAAAGGTGAGTGGGTTTCAGGCCCACTCCGAGTTCCTTACCCGTCACATTGGATGACAAAAGGGGAGGGCGCACCAAACTGCCCCTTTCTGGGCAAGCTGGCTGTCACGTAAGGGTCACGCAGTTCAGAGTGCTTCAGGTGCACTTCAGTGTTACAGAGCCCCGTGCGTAGCTACTCGGTACTACTCTGTCTCTTCAAACAAGCTCGTGGGCTGTGCAGCCAGAAACCTCCGAGGTCAAGCTGCAGGATTTCAACTGTACAGACAGTTCTGCAGGCCACTATGCTAGCTTTCTCCAGCAGGTGGGAGTTTGAAAAATGCCAGGGCGTTGCTTGTGTCCTGTGTCGCCACCTTCCCCTCTTGTTCTGTGGGCTCTGATCCGTTGGTCAGTACCTCACTAGTAGCTCTCTAGTGTCCACGTTGGGCTGCCCGTTGGGGATCTGAAGGTGACAGTGGAGAAGGTAGTGGACTCCCTGGTCAGTGGCAGCTTCAGGAGTTTTAAACACTGAATTGGGGGCGGGGGTTGATGGCTAAACTTTAGACTGGGACCCCTGGCTCTGTGCTGGGTGGGAACGGCTGCCCTGCAGATGCTGGACTGCCGGCACCACGGACGCAGCTGCTGTGCTGCACCTGTGACTTCAGGGCAAAGAGGAAGTGGCTATTTCTACACTCAGTGCTCAGAACAGTGAGCACTAAGAATGGTTTGTAGCCTAACATTCCTTCGAACCACCAGCAAGGTACCCTTTGTTCCACATGCACTTGTAGCGAGAACTGTGTTCAGGCTTGACATTGGGAACCCCGGGTGAGATCCTAAACACTTTATCCTTTTCTGCATACGTGAAATGAGGTGTGTTCTGAGAACTAAATGAGGTGGAGTAGGTGTATACAAGGCAAACTTGGGGTGCAGTGGGATTAACCGGGAGAGGGTCTCCCTCCTGGAAATGGGCATTCTGTAAGTTGGAAGGGGCTTTTCAGCAGCCCTTGGACACGTGTGATGTGCATCCTTGGCTAAGAACTGCTGGGCTGGTACGAATGGCAGGGCCCTATCCCCTTCCTAACTTGCATGGAGGAGGGTAGGGACACATCTTACCCATGAGCACCCATGCACCAGGGACCCTTGAGACAAGTAGAGCATCTTGGAGGAGCAGGCGAGGTTTGGTCAGTTTAGGGAGGACTGCTGAGGGCCACTCTGGGCGTGTGTCCTGTGGAGGGGAGGGAAGTTAGGGCCCATGCAGCCCCTCATCAGTTTTTATATTTTTTTAAATACAGTAAGACGTTTTGCATTTATTTCCTAAAGTGTCTAGTGTGAGGGTTGAATGAAAGCTATAGATGAGTGGCTCTTACCAGAGGCAATTTGTGGACCCCTCCCAGGGCACATGGCACTGACTGGGGACAATGAGGGGTGCTGCCCCGTGTCCTACAGGGAACAGACGGGGCCCCAAATGTTGGTAGTGCTGAGGTGGACAAGCCCTGCTGCAAGAATTGCTTCAGAAAACCATTTTCGGTGTGGTTTGGGGTTCCACAGATTGGGTTCCCGGGAGCTAGTTCAGGGTACGTGGTTGAAGCAGGGGAGGCTGGCCTGGGCTCACCGTCTTCCATTTCTCAGATGCAGAGGCCCCAGCAAGGGCATGGGCCCAGCTCAGTGCCCGGCAGCCAGGCAGAATAGATGAGGTGCGAGCTGTCACTCCACCACTTGCTTCAGGACAGGTAAGTGGGGGCGGGGTGTGGCTGGCCGAGGGCCGAGTATGCAGTTTCTCTTGTTTGGGGGAGGAGTCAGGGATCATTGGCTAGTTGGAGCTGGTTAGCCACCTGGAAAATGAGAGTGAGTCCTTGACGTGGGAATGGGCCCACCCTGCCAGCGATGGTGGGGTGTTGTACTCAGCCTGTGCTGCCCCCAGGTGATGCTCTTAGGGGAGGCTTGATGTGGCTTTTCTGTTTATACTCTGCTGTGGCACCGGCACAAGACTTGTACTGCGTGTTGTGGGGGGCGGGCGGCCATCATAAAGGCACATCTCATTTCCAGGCGATGTGGGTGTGCCTTAGGGGGGTTCAGTATTTGTCCGTGTTTCAATGCAAGTGAGTGCCACCCTTGACCTCGTTAAGCAGAGCTGGGTGATGGCAAAGCATCCATCTTTTGGTGAGGCAGGATAGCCTGTGGGCTGGCCTCGGTCACCTCACCTGTTAGATGGTGTGCTGATTACTTGATGCCAAGTAACAAATTGCCCGGAAACTTGGTGCCTTAAGACAGCTCTGTGGGTCTGCGCCTGGCTGGGTTTCTCACAGGCCTGTGGCATCTGAAGGCTGGCTGGGCGGCCCGCTGTGGGGTCTCTCCAAAGATGGCCGAGGGTCCTCACAGTGGGGCGGCTGGCTCCCCTTAGAGCCAGCCTGACCCTGCCAGAGGAGGGACGTCATCGCTGGTCATGCTGGCCAGCCCTGGTGTGGAGAGTACTGCCCAGGTGAGCACAGGACAGGGCGGGACCTGCCACCTCAGCGGGCCCAGTGCCCTCCGCAGGCTGGCAGGGTCGAGTGTCGGTTTGTCCTTTATCTGGGTGGCCCTTCCTCCAAGTTTTGGGGAGGAAGCACCTTTGTTATGAGAACTCCTGGCCACCCTTGCTGCCGCTGAGCAGCTGCTAGGGTTTGCCCAGGTGTGGCGTGTCTGCGGGTGCAGTGAAACTGCCGGAAGTTAGTGGGCCTGGTACCGGAGGATGACGCCCACCCACATTGGTAACTGATGAGAGCCTCGCTTCAGTCAGAAGGTGGTTTTCTTAGAGCTGGGCTTGCTTTTTGGTCTTTGAACTTGGACGAGGCTGGGTCTGTTATTCTTGATGTGGGTGAATTCCGCCAGAAACCGGGTGGTGAGTGTGGGGTATTGAGAAGAGGGCTGAGGCGTCTCCAGCAGCCATGTCCTTGCATTCCAGAAGCCGTCCGTCTGCCTTGCTGTCTGTCCTGAGGTCTCCGTGCCAAGGTAAGGTGGCTGAACCAGGGGAGAGGGCTGTGGGGAGCAGTGGGTGGGCTGCTGGGGGCCCCTTGGGACTGGCTGGTGTTCTCTCTGCAGATGGGCATCTGCCAGATGAGCCCAGGCGGCATCAGCTCTGCAGGGAAGACAGTGAGGAGGACGCTGCCACTCCTCGCAAAGATGGCCGGGCCTGTCGGCTGGAGCAGGCGAGACCCTGAGAGACGCCCACCCATGGAGCACCTGCAGGCTCCTAAATTCACGCGGGTCGGGATGTCGGTGTTGAAAGCAGCCCTGTGTGCTCAGCCCTGAATTTACTTTACTAGTTGCCAACCTGTCTGGAAGTTTCACCGATGACATACAGTCCCCCAACACCTTTTATGAGGGGTGCCATGTGTCACACACTGTACTGTTAGAATAAAGCAAGCCTTGGTTATTTACAAGCGTTAAGGTTCCGTGCACTGACGAGGAAGCAGCCTGGCCTGCACACCCCCGCGTGCCTGCTTATTGGTGTTCACCGTGCACGCGTCATGGGCATGCACTGCTGGGGACGCCAGGCTTCATAAAACCTGCCTGTGGCGATCGGCTGACAAGCAGTTTCCAGTTGGGAGAGGCATTCTGTGCGGTGATGTAATTCTTTGGAGGCAGTTACAAAGCATAAGAAAGCAAACTTGGATTTTACGTATCGCTCACGTGACGTCTGTGAGGGTGGGCTGCCAGCTTCCATTCAAGTCGCGCAGACAATGCTCCCGCAAGGGATCTAAAGGCTTCTTGGGTGACGATGACACAACATCATGGCCGACAAGCTTATTAACTGGCAGGGTTATTTATTGCCCACACTAAGTGGCCGTGGGTTGCGGAGGTCTTCGCATTGAGGAAGGGAGGGTGTTGGTGTTGCTGTCTCGGGTGGCGAGGATCTAAGGTGGGCCAGGCATGTGTGGTGTAAGGAGACATATGAGGTGTGATTAAATAATACAGGGAATGTTTAAAAAAAAAATTATAGTAAGACACATTGTCGTTAATCCCCCTCAAAATGCATTGTAATTTCACAGTGATGGCATCTGCAGTGGTGTCACCCTCCAGACTTACATGGAGATGGTGTGAGACTAGCCTTACAGGTCCCCAGGACCCCTGGTCTGGAGACGGTGTGGGGCAGGTAGCCCGCTCTGACGCTGTGGTGTTGAGCTTGTGGGTTCTGGGGGGCCAGGGGCACTGCCAACTTCAGGCCTTTAAAAGGCTGTCTCTTCCTGGCAGTGCTTTCCTGCCTGGTGTCAGAGCGTTGATGGCACCAACCCAGAAAAGGGCTCCTGTAGTGGTGTTGCCCCTCAGGGCTCAGCGAGCCTTACAGATATGGGCCACACTCATGAACCCGACCGCGTTTGCACACAGCCTGTCCCTGCCTTAAATCCTGGTGCTCACTTCTCTGCCTCACTAATGTGTCCTCTGTGACTTGGCACTGCAATAAAAACCTGTTTGGGCAGATCTTACTGGTGTCTGCCTGGGAGCTCGTCTGCAGCCTCGGTCAGCAGAACCGAGTTGTCTGTTACCTTGACTTAAGCCAAACCTCGAAAATTGTCAGACCATCCTTTGTGGGCATTAAATTCCCCAGCTTTCGATCTCTCACCTTCCTTTCTCTTTGTGTTGTCACATGACTGCTTCTCAAATCATGTCTATAGGTGTGCAAGCTGCACCCACAGGAAAGCTGCATTTTCAACAAGAGATAAAAGGGTAGTGAAGTAAGTGCAAGGTTCTCACGCCTGCTGGGGGAATTGCAGCGGTGGCTTCTTACGTTTATGGTTTATGGTTTATGCTCGTTCAGCTGGACTCTGACCTTGAATGAGAACTGCAGCTGCAGACCACCACGGTGCCTGCCCCTGTAATGTTGACTTCACCGGAGCACTTATGGGCCCCCCGGTGTTGCTCAGTTACAGCTCTGCACTGCACAGTGAGCGTAAGAACGACGCTCACGAGACAGACCAGGATCTATTTTGCATAATTCTGTGTACTCATATGACACCTGATTTTTTCTTAGTTTCTCCATTGTTTCTAGGCTACACAGTTTGTGGTTTTCAAATTGTTGCAAACTCAGAAAACAATTTCCTTTACTGAAAAAAATCCACGTATAAGTGGACCTGTGCAATTCAAGCCTGTGTCAGGCCAACTGTACACTCAGCCTGCAGCGGCTTCTAACTACCCAGAGCCCGTGGTTCTAAACTATATTTTACTGAATTTGGATTATGTTTCCCTTACAAGGGGGAAAAATCTAGCTGGGAAAAAGTTATTTTGATGTATTTAGGATGAGGTGTAAGAGTACTAAGAACTTGGGTATTATGGTTGAGATTTTGGAACATGTTTTAAGCAAAAGAGTGAGTTGAAGGATTTGTTTGATACATTTTTCTTCAAGGAAAGTTGGCAAAATGAGACTGAATTGGTCCTGAATAAAGTGTCTTGATGTGCCTTTTCCTCAGTCTTGATGACTTGAGGCCGGAACAGGAGGGAGGTGTGTGTGCTGGGGCCGAGGGGAAGGCTGTTGGGCCCCCTGGGTTGAGGGCTTCCTGTGGGGAGGGGCACAGAAAAGATTTGGGTTCTTTTCCCAGATAATGGATTTTTACATGCAGCGGTTCATGAAAATCAGACTTCCCTGGACAGGGCTGCGGCGTTCTGAGCAGCAGGCGTTACAGGAGGTGTTGAGAAGACAAATCCCAAACCTGTCCCGCTTGTTGCTAGAACCTTTCCTGTTGGTCCCAGTGTCCATCCACACCTCCCTGGTCAGTCATGCCTAATCCAGGCAGAGGCTGGCCCTCTGGTACTTAGAAATCAAAACTGAAGGTCAGCTTCCAGCAGCCCGTCTCAGCTAATTACCCCGACCCCAGGCCGGCCCTAGGGGTGCGAGGGGTCAGGCAGGGCTCTGGGACCTCTGCTGAAGGCCAGGGCAGCCCCCATTTCATGCCCAACCTGCTGGGTGTGTGGTCTGCACAGCGGAGAGCAGGGGCTGGAGTGGGGTGAGGGGAACGTGAGGACTCAGAGAAAAGCTATTTATTTACATCACCTCTTCAAAGTAACAAAACCCAACTTGGCCTGCATGGGTCATCCTTCCTGTCCTCCGGCTTTCAGCTAAATGGTCCATCTGTCCGGGTTGTTAGGGTCGAGAGAGGGACACCCTAGGGGAAGGGGGGCTCGGGGGAGCCTGCCTGAGTTCTGGTTGCCGGGAGATCCTAAGGACTGCCGGGCTGGACACTGGAGCAGCCCTGTCCTTTGCCTGGTGGCAGGGTGAAGAGGGAGGAGGCCCCAAGGGTAAGGGTGGCGCTCTAGGGCCACAGGCGGCCCCTTGACAGCAGGGACGGCAGTCCTTGGTGTCAGACTCCAGGCTGCCCGTCAGGAGTCCTTGGTGTGGGACCCAGGCCGCCCACCCGTGAGGAGTCTGTGGGACACGGGCCGGC
The DNA here is from genome assembly GCA_033961575.1 of Aselliscus stoliczkanus. Taxonomy (NCBI): domain Eukaryota; kingdom Metazoa; phylum Chordata; class Mammalia; order Chiroptera; family Hipposideridae; genus Aselliscus; species Aselliscus stoliczkanus. Next base: position 115,328,174 of record CM066728.1, on the reverse strand, counting down.
CGCCCGTCGGGAGTCAGTGTGGGCCGCCGGCCGCCCGTCAGGAGTCCTTGGTGTGGGACACGGGCCGCCCGTCAGGAGTCAGTGGGACACGGGCCGCCCGCCCGTCGGGAGTCCTTGGTGTGGGACACCAGCTGCCCGTGAGGAGTCTGTGGGACACGGGCCGCCCGTCAGGAGTCCTTGGTGTGGGACCCGGGCCGCCCACCCGTGAGGAGTCTGTGGGCCGCCGGCCGCCCGTCAGGAGTACTTGGTGTTGGAGATCTTCTTCCAGAGCAGCGCCTTCAGGTGGCTCAGCACCAGCGAGTGGCGCGCCTCCACCTGGCTGGCCCGCCCGCTCAGCGTGGTGCAGGTGCGCAGCTGGGTGCCCAGCTCCTCGCGCAGGTCGGCGGGGGCGCCGGGCAGCAGGTAGTCGCGCAGCAGCTCGCACACCTTGGCCAGGTTGGGCTGGATGAGGTCGCCCTTGCACTGCCTCATGAGCTTGTCGCAAGGCGCCCTGCAGTCGCGCCCGTAGGTGCAGTCGGCGCTGCGCTCGCAGCGGCGGCCCTGCAGGAAGCGACGCACGGCGGCCTCGGGTGCCACCTGCTGCAGGTCGGCCATCTTGAAGTCGTACTTGGCCGTGTAGCCCACGTTGGCCAGCGTGGTCTCACACATGTAGAAGGTCCCGTAGGAGCCGTGGAAGAGCTCCTCCACGAACTCCAGCAGGCCGATGGCGATCTTGGCCCGCCAGGGCCACGCGGGCCCCAGCCACTGCTGCAGCGCTGTGCGCAGGGCGGGGGGCAGCAGCGGGCGCAGGAGGGGCGGGAGTGCGGCCCCGAGCCAAGGGCGGTGGGGGGCGCCCTCGGTGACGTACAGGTCCCCGCAGTAGCCCAGCAGCCGCGAAGCATGCTCCTTCTCCTGCAGGGACAGCAGCAGCAGGAACTCGTGCCGCTGCAGCAGGGCCCACACGGACTTGGCCTCGGCCAGCGACACCCTGCTGTCCTTGTTGAAGTCGGCCATGAGCAGGACCTGTCCAACCAGCGCGGGCAGCGAGGGCAGGTCGCCCAGGTTCGCCTGACATTTGGGGCCAAAAGAGAGGGAGACTGTTGTCTCAGAGCCACACGTTTCTCAGTTGGCAGGGTGCCAGGCTCGGTGCGGTCCTCCCAGGCCCTGGGATACGGTGGGGTGGGCTGCACGAAGGACCCCGGCATGTCGACCAGCTTCGGGGAGCCCAGCCTTGAACCGCACAGATGGAGGAGACAACCAGGCCCCCTCGCCGCCTCCTAGAAGGCCACCCTGACCACGCCCCCACCCCACCCCTACATCTCTTCTGGAGCTGCTCCCGGTGTCTCCACAAGTGCTCGCAGAGCCTGGGGGTGGGCACCTTGGCACAGGGGAGAGCTTGCTAGGTGGGGCCAGTCACTTCTCAGGTGCTCCCACCCCACTCCTGCTGCCCCCATCCCCTCAGGGACCCCCCTGCTGTCCCCCACTGATGCCCCCAGGGAGCAGGGTCCTCCCTACCTAGTAGGGTTGGCTTGGAGCTGGGGGGCCCTCTCGAAGCCTGGCTGGCCCGTATGGCCCCTACCCGGCCTGCCTCATGCCCTGTGCACACGCCCCTGGGCATGAACTGGACAGTCCCCAGGAGAGCCAACTGACCTTGAGGTAGCTGAGGGTCATCTCCCGGAACTCTTTAATAGAGGTGCCCCGAGTGGGCTTGTCAAACAGCACCAGCTCCCGCCGGGGGGCCGCGTCCAAGCTGGCCTTGGAGTTTAGACTCTCCTCGATGCCACACTTGATGGTCACCTCCTTGCCCTGCCAGAGCCCACTGTACACCTGGATGGGGCCACAGGGGACATCCGTGTAGGCGTGCCGCTCCCGCTGCACCTGGGCCACTGAGTGCCAGGCCTCACCCCGCCGCGCTCACCTGCTGGCCCGGGAGGGAGGAGAGGCACGTCCGCCACTCCACCTTGTGCAGCGTGCACAGGTCCTGGCAGATGGAGCCCGAGATGATGCCCTTCCGGTACTGGTCACACTGAGGAGAGGAAGGGGCACCAGGAAATGGCCTGGGGAAGCGGGGACGGGGGGCTGAGCCCTCCCCCCGAGGGGCCTCCCTGCCCCCACTCTTTACATGTTGCAGCCCCTGGGTGGGCAGGCTGAGGCCTCATCACGTGTCAGTGGCTCCCTGTTTCTTAGGCCACAGCCCTTGACACGGCCCCCAGACCCTGAAGACACACAGCCGGGCCCCTGCCCAGCTGGCAGGGGCCTTGCGCTCACTGCAGTCTGGAAGCCCCCAGCCCTCCAGTTAGCGCTGCCCCTCCCACTTGTCCCCACCATCCTACCAGATGCCAGGCTTCTCCTCGGCATGACTACTTATGGGCGTGTGTCTGGTTCGCCCGGGTCGGGTCTGTCCGCACCCTGCGGGCCCTTGCTGTGGGCTGAGGCAGGAGCAGCGGGCAGAGACGGGCGCAGCCCCACCCCCACAAGTGACAGTGCAGCGGGCACCATGCTTCAGCTGCTGAGAGGGAGCCTGCCAGCTGCGTGATGGCACCTGGCTGCTCACCCTGCCCCCCGCTCGGCCCTTACCAGGGCTGTCTGTCACCTGGGCCTCCGCTGGGCCACCTCATTAGCCGGAGGCCCAGGGAGAAGCTCTCAGCTGCTGCCTCTCTCCTTGCAGCCCCTGAGTCCCAGGGGTCTGGGCCCACCCTAGCAGGCGGACGGGTGGCAGGGAGGTGACAGACTCAGGCCCTTCCCTCCGGGGGGAGCTGTGGCCATCTGCAGTGAGTGTGGGTGAATTCCTGGGTGTGCATCACCGTTGCCATGGAGCCCAGGCCCTTAGCGGAGCCAGGCTTGGAGGAAGGAGAGGCAAGGGAGCACCGCCCAAGTGGGGAGGAGGGAGGGCAGGGCCCTGGGGCGGGGACCAAAAGCGAGCCTGAGCCATGGACTCCGCTGTGTGAACCAAGAAGGGGGCATCTGTGACAGCATGAAAATGACAGCCGTTCATCAAGATAGAAAAGGAGAGTCAAGAAGAACTACACACCTTCGTTCCACCACCCTGTAGGGAGGCCCCACCCCAAGGGGTCAGCTCCCCCTCACACCCTGGGGGGCAGGCTGCTCTGCTCAGGCTGAGACCCAGCCGGCGGGGCAGGAGCCTGCTGGCCACCGGCCACCAGGGTCTGGGAGGGGCTCCCGCAGGCTCCAGGCGAGTCGCCTCACCTCCCGGCCTGTTTCCCATCTGCAGACTGGGCCATGGCGGGGCCTCACTGTGCAGCTCTGGGCCAGGCACCTGGAGGCCTGCGAACACCTGACCTGGGACCCTTGGTCCCACCTGCCTCGCTGTGTGGCCTTGGACAAGCAGTAGAACCTCTCTGAGCTCACTGGTAGCCCTCACGAGGTGGGCAGGTGCGTCCTCAGTGCTGGCCGGGCCCCCAGGAGATACTCAGCCAACAGTCAGAGAATCAGACGCCACCCGGCCCTTTGAAAGTCCCGTCACGTGGGCACTCCCCATCCCCATCTCTAGACTTCCCAAATTTGGCCCCGTGGGGACCCTTCCAGGCTGGCCTCAGTCACCACCCCGCACCTAGGACAGAGGCCCCTCCTCATCTTACAGAGGAGGGACAGAAACTCCAGGCCAGCCGGCTGGTGTGGGGCAAGTTGAGGCAAGTTCAAAGCCTGGGGTCTCCCAGGCCCATCAACCAAGACTCCCCTTCGAGCCCCAAGGAGTTCCTGCTGCTACAGGACAGGCCCGTCCCCAAGGGGACTAAATGGAGGCATCAGAACCCTGGGCATCAGCTGTGAGGAAGGCCAAGCAGGGTGGCCGATGGGCCCGGGAAGCCTGAGGTTTGCCAGGGGTCCCTCGGGCTGGCACGACATCTCCCTCCAGCCAGTCACAAGGCGTCAACAGAAGCAGTGTCACTAGGTGTGCAGGCTCGTCGCACCCACACCCTCAGAAGCACACATGCACACACGCATCAGCACATGCACGCACACATCACACCCACATCTCATAAGGCACATCACACGCACTCACACATGAGCACATGCACACACGTGCGTGAGCACACACCCATGAACATGGGCCCATGCACTTACACACACGAGCAGCGTGAGCACACACCTCACACACTTACGCTCACACAGGGACCTGCACACCCCCCGCTTTAGAGGCTGTGAGCAGTGACCCCTGCCTGTCTCCAGGCAGGCGGCTCTGAGGACCATGCCCTGCCACCTCCTTTGGGGATCTATCCCCAGCAGGGGCCACCAAGGTCTGCCTGTCCCAGTCCCCCTCCCAAACATCTCTGGAGCCCACCCCGTCTGTCCATCCCCAGCCACCCACCCACTCTCCTGGGCCCCTGCAGTGGCCTCCCCAGAGCGCTGCCCCCCCCCACCCGCCCCCATCTCCAAGCCAGGCCAGAGGCAGCCAGGCACCACGCAGTCGGATCTGTCTTCAATCCACCCTGCGGGCGCCTCTGAGACTGGACAGTCTGCTGCCTGTGTGCCAGCACTGAGCATCAAGGTGCCCGTGTCAGCCCACAAGCTCGGCCCAAGGGGACACTTACAATGACCACCTGGCAGACGTGCCCGCGGCACAGCTCCACGTAGGATGCGTAGTGGACGTATGCCAGCCAGCCGCCCGCAAAGATGCCCAGCCAGACCAGGAAGATGTACTTGACCCTGAGGCCTGGGAGCCGACCCTGCTGGGGGAAGAGGGATGTGAGGAAGTGCCACATTCGGGGTGCATGTACCCCTTCCACACCCCAGCCTTCCGGCCGGCCCCTCCCAGCCAGTGCCTGGCCGCCCTGCCCCAAAATCCAGACACCGTCTACCTCCCGCCTCAGTGCACGCACTCCCGGGTGGGGTATGGGCAGGTAAGAACCAATTTCAAAATGAGGGGCTACAGGGTAGGCAACTGTTTATTTTACTGAATAAAGAAATATTTTACAAATTTGCTTTCTGTCTTGCCCTCATTTCATAATGACATGTAACCTCTACACAGGGTCAGCCTGGAGGATCACCACCCATGGAAAGTTCCAGCTGGATTGGGGCCAGCAGGGAGGCTGGGGCAGAGGGCAGGGCCCGGCCGCAGTCAGCCTGCCAGCCTTTAAGAGACATGGCCTCACACACACACACAGCAGCATATTGCCAAGTGGGACACAACCCCACTGTCCACGGACAGAGGACGGGATAAACCAAACGGGGTCCCTCCGCACTGCGGATGTCACTCAGCCCTGAAAAGGAAGGAGGTCCTGACACCTGACACCACGTGGATGGACCCTGGGGACACTGCTCAGTGAGATGGGCCAGTCACAGAAGGACAAGTCCTGTAGGACCCCCCCTCACAGGAGGCCCCCAGGGGCGTCAGATTCAGAGACAGGAAGTAGCTGGTGGGGGCCGCGGCTGGGGGAGGGGTGGGAGCGAGTGTTTAATGGGGACAGAGCGTCAGTTTGGGGAGACGAGAAAGTCCTGGGGATGATGGAGGTGGTGGCCGCACAACAGTGTGACTGTGCCAAATGCCACTGAGCTGGCACCTAAATGTGGCTGAGATGGTCCGTTTTGTATTATATATGATTTACCACAATAAAGAATAAATAAGTCCGAAGCCCCTGGCCCCTGACCTCACTGCCAGAGGCTCCATCCCCAATGTTCAGGGTGACAGGGAACTGCTTCTGTGCTTTTCACAGGTGACAAGTAGAATTACAGGGTGTGTGGGCCCCAGAGCCTGGCAGCTGTGTCCCATGCACCCCCTAAGCGGGGATTCCAGGGGCACCACCTCCCTTCCCCACCCCCTGGCAGGCAAATCCGAGCGTTCGCAGGCTGCTGTCCGAGAGCGGCCAGCTGAGGGGACCAGGGTAACAGGCGTTGTCCTGTGCAGAGGCTCAGACACCCTGACAGGGCTGCTGAGCCCCAGAGGCCAGCAGAGCAGGGAGCCTGGGGCTTCAGGCCAGCCTCGCCCCAGGGGAGGCACCGCTGGCCACATGTGCCCCTACCATGGGCTGGCCAGCAGCTCCCCACTGAGTTCTGGGCAGGGGCCTCTGGGCCCAGCCCCAGCAGCTGTGGTCATTTCTATGGTTCTTCCAGGAGAGGCAGGGTCCTCACTTCCTGCTTCTTGGTACCTACTGTGGAGGGGCTGGCTGCCCCAGGAGCGGCTGCAGCAGGAGAGCCCCTGAGGGCTCCGGGGACAGGTTTGGAGCCTCAGCACCACCGAGGAGCAGGGGGTTGGGGCAGCCCTGGAGCAGAGTGAAGGGGTTGGGCCTCGGGCCCACTTGTCCCTGCCACCGCGTCTGTTTCCGTCAAATTTGTCCAAAAGGAAAAACAGGAAAGCAAAGCAACAGTGGGTGGGGAGCTGGGAGTGCGGTGGCCGGACAAGGTCCGCGACTTCTGCTGGTGGTGCAGACGGCCTGAGGTGGTGCTGAGCAGGGCTTGGGCGGGCTTTCAGTTCCAAGGGCGCCCCAACAGCCGGGGCTGGGGGTCCTTGGGGGACAGCAGAGGGACCCAGAGGTGGATTCTCAGCTTTACAGGGTGATCGCTCCAGGAGCCTGCGGGGCAGTTGGGGGGAGCCCAGACACTGCCCACTCTCCTGCCAGACCCCCTCCAGGCTCTGGGCCTTCACGTGGTGGCCTTTCTCCCAGTACATAGTCCCCGCCTAGCTAGCTCTGACTGACCCCTAGGTCCTTATCTTAGGCAGGCACTTGGCGCTTCCTCCAGGGGCAGTCCCTGACCCCCTGTGGGTGAGTGAGCCCCTGGACAGGGCAGGCCTTACTCATCGGTGGGTCTGACGCAGTTGCTCCCCCACCTCACCCCATCCCACCCCAGCTCCTGGTGGAGCCACCTCGGGAGGGGAGGGTTGCTCAGAGGACAGTAATGACATAAGGATCTGCGCATGCACCACTGACCCAGGAGGGTGTTTCACAGGCGGGGAAACTGAGGCTCAGAGTCCGCCCCGATACTAAGAGCTCAGACTACTGGGAACCTGCCAGAACCCCTCTCCCACCCATCTGCCGTTCCTGGGCGACCCCTGCAGCTGGGCAAGGCCTTCCCTCCGAGCTGGGGGCCAGAGCACTCCCCACCCCCACCCCCATGCGAGTGGACCCTCAGACCCCTCAGCTCCCTGCTGACCCAGGGCTGGGCCAAGCACCGCACCCCGAGGCCTTCGGCGGGCAGGAGGGCATCTGGCACAGACGTGTAACCTGCCTCTTGCCCAGCTTACACCCTTCTCCCTACTTCTCCCCAAAGAGGGGCCGAGGCCCGCTGGGCCCTGGGCCAAGGACTCCACCCTGTCAGGGACCCCCCCAGAACGACTCTGACCGGTGCTGTCCTGGGGGCATCGCGGTCACAGACCTGGGACTCTGATGTAGGCCAGGCTCAGACCACCCAAGGCGGAGGTGACAGGGTCCCCGAGGGCTGGCACCCAGGCAGCCTGGGACGCCCCTGCAGAGGAGGGCCCTGGCAAGGACGTGGCTTGCACAAGGTCATGGCGGGGCTGAGAGCACACCGAACGCTAGAGATGGCTGGGGGATAACCCAGGGGCAGGCTATCTATGTCCTTCTTAGGGCATTGCTGTGTCCTAAGTTTTTCACAACAGAAAAACAAACCTGATCTTTAACTAGAGGAAAGAGGAACGGACGCGATGTGCTTTCTGGGCCTCTGGAAGCAGGGTCCACCGGAGGCGGGTGGGGCCTCCTCAGCCCTGGGGACAGGGGCCGCCCCCATTCAGCAGCGCCGCCGGCCCTCCGCTCGCCCCTGCAACGCCGCCCACCGCGGCCCCGGTCCCCTCCCGGCTCTGCAGCCTCCCCGGCGGCCGTGGACCCCCGCCCCCCACCCACCCCAGGGCCGGACGCCGCGAGCCCGCTGCGGCCAGGCATCGCCGGCAGGAGCGGGGCGCCGGCCCGGGGCGCGCCTACCTGCAGGCCCTTGGAGAAGGGACAGAAGAGAACCAGGTGCGCCAGGCGCCGCAGCCGCCGCATGGTGGGCGCCAGGCCGGTGCACGGGCCCGGATCGGCCTCAGCCCCAGCCCCGCGGGCCGGCCCGCCACGGCCGCGCAGCCGCCGCCCGCCGCGCGCCCCCGCCCGCCGCGTCTCCGCGAGGACGCGCGCCCCCGCCGGCGGCCGGAGGGAGGAGGCGCCGGGGGCGCCGGCGGGGAGGGCGGGGGAGGAGGCACCGGCGAGCTGCGGGGCGCGCTGCGGCGCGGGAGGGGGTGTCGCGCGTGCGCGGCCGCTTGGGGCCGAGGGTCCGGGGCGCGCGCGGCCCCAGCCCGGGTGGGAAGGGGGCAGAGGCCGCCGGGCCGGGGTCTGCGGGGCCGCGCGCCCAGGGACGGGGCGCGTCGGGCGAGGTCCCCGGTGGGGGTGGGCGCCCAGCACCGGGCCTGCAGGGGCGGTGGACGCTGTGGCAGCGTTTGACTGTTTCTTGCGTGTGTTATAGGAATGCGGTACAGACACCCTCTGCGCGCTGCGGCTCTGCCAGGGACGCCGGCCGTTCCCGCTGCGCCCTTCACGCCCCTCTGCCTTCAGGCCGCCCCGCAGCCCCGGCCCGGCCGGCCCCGCCACGTCGCAGGAGTGCAGGGAAGCAGTGACGGCCCGGCTTCGGTCGCTGGGCAGAGCGCCCGGCATCAGCCCCCTTCCTCACCGCCGGTCCTCCCGGCACACATGCTTGGGATCGTTAGCCCTTCAGCGGCGGGAGACGTTTGCGTGGATTTGCTGGGGCTGATTAGGAGCAGACAGGCCGGTCCGTGTTCCCTTCACGCGGGGAAATGCAGGAGGGCTCGCCGAGCTGTAGGGTCGGGGTGTGAAAGGCTTCCCAGGGGCTGTTCGCCCCGCCCCCACATGTCGGTTCCCACCGCAGGGTGCGCGCTCCAGCGGCCCCACATCCTGGCAATACTGCGTATCGCTTCCTTAATTCTGCCCGTTCCAGAGGGTGTGCCAGCGTGGTGTCTTTGTGGCTGTCATTTGCGTTTCCCGAATGACCCCATGACATTGAACATTTTTTCGTGTGCTTAGTTGCAACCCATGTATTTTCTTTAGCAAAGTGCCTTTTCAATATTTCTGTCCATTTTAAAAACTGTTTCCTTGTTATTGAGTTGTGAGAGTTCTTTATATCTTCTGGATACAAGTACATTATCAAGCATGTGATTTGCAAAGATTTTGCCCCAGACTGGCTTGTCTTTTCAGTTTTCTAACATCCTGTCATAGAGCACAAGTTCTTAATTTTGATGAAGTCCAATTTATTTATTTATTTTAAAGATTTTATTGGGGAATCGGAGTAGGGGAACAGACAAGTTGCCGTATGTTTTGTTCTTCAGTCTAGTTGTGGAGGACGTTGCCTCACTGGCCCATGTTGGTATCGTCATTGCGCTCTTCCTTGGTGAGGCGTTGCTCCTGGGCCATTGGACAGCCGCTCACGGTGGCTCACGGCAGCTCACAGCGGCTCACGCAAGGTAGCTTATGGCAGCCCACTGCAGCTGGGGCTGCAGCCTTCACCGTCGCTGGTGACTCACAGCAGCCCAGCTCCAGGTCGAGCTGTTGTTCACCATCTTAGCTGTAGAGGGCGCAGCGTCACTGGCCCTCATGTGGGATCCGAACCTGGGCCCTGCTGCTCAGAGCTGGCGTTTCAAGCCAACTCTTTTTTTCTTTATTTTTTGAGGGCGGTGTCACTGGCCCTCATATGTGGTACCCGAACCGGGGACGCTGGCTTCCCAAGCCAGCACTTAACCACCGCGCCACTCGGCAGGCCCTCAAGCCAACTTTTAACCAACGTGCCTCTCAGCAGGCCCCAATTTATTCATTTTGTTCCCTTATGGCTTGTGCATTTCCTGTGTGTCTTATCTAAGAAATCTTTGCCTAACCCAGGGTCACAAAGGTTTTCTCCTGCTTCTAGAAGTTGTATAGTATTTGCTTTTCTATTAAAATCAATGTTTCAGTTTGAGCTGATTTTTGCATATGGTGCAAGGTCTGGGTCAGGGTAATGTTTTGGGTTTTTTTGCATATAGATATCCAGTTATTGCAGCACAGTTGTTGAAGGTGACCCCATAGTGGTTTTGTAGTGGTGCCTCCACAGAGCCACTCACCCAGTAGGTTGATTTTCTAGCAAGTTCCAAAAAGCACGTTTCCAGCAGCTCTGCCGGCACCCCAGTGACCCTCCGTGCCCTCCGGGAAGCCAGGGCTGCACCCTCCCAGCAAGGACTCTGACTTCAGCTGTGTCTGTGCCTCGCTCTACCCCTCTGGATGGTTAGCATGTCTTGTATTAGATTTTCCCTGTTCAAATTGCCATGTCACTTCTGTTTCCTGATGGGACCCCGACTGACAAGGTCAAGTGCAAAAGCGACACAGGCGTTTTTATAAAACTTACGTTGGGCCAGCCGAGTGGCTCAGTTGGTTAAGAACTCGCTCAAGAGTGAGAGCTGAGGGCCGGCCGAGTGGCGTGGTGGTTAAGCTTGGGAAGTGGCTTGGGAAGCCAGTAGCCCCGGTTCGGTCCCACGTATGAGGGCCAGTGACACTGCTCTCAAAAAACAAAAATCAAACAAACAAACAAAAGAAAGCAAATTTCATAGTGAAAATAAAAGTGATTCTTAAAAAAAAAAAAAAAAAAAGTGCGAGCTGAGCTCTGAGCAACAGCAGTTCAATGCTGAGCTGCCACTGAGCTGCCAACAGGTGGCAGGATGGCTCAGCTAGGAAAAATACATAAATAAAAAATAAAAAATAGGGCCGGCCGAGTGGTGCAGTGGTTAAGAGCTGGCTTGGGACACCAGCAGCCCTGGTTTGGGTCCCACATATGAGGGCCAGTGACACTGCCCTCAAAAAAATAAAAAATAAAAAATAAAACTTACTGAGACCCACAACACCCACACTTGGGGCCACGTGGCCCACCCTCGGGTGCCCAGTGTCCTCAGCCAAGTGGACTTAATCCTTGGATCCAGGACCATGTCAGCCCCACAGGAGAGCCCAGGTGGGACCAGAATTAAGTTTGAGTCCCCTTGTGGACCCCTCTGCTCGGGAGGTCAGAGTAGAATCTTGAATATCCAGAAGAGATCTAAATAGCCCCACCCACACAGAGGTGCTCCCCTCTAGGGCAGCCACGCTCAGTGCAGGAGCTGCCCAAGGTGTGTGGAGGAGGAAACAGACGGAGAGTCAGGAAACTACAGCATGCTTTGGAGAAGGTCATTGCAACACTCAGCACCACCAGGGGCTGTGGGCGGTGGAAAGTGTGGAAGAGCCCACCGTGGGGTGACTTTTGCGATAAATGAGCCACATTGTCAGACTGCAAGTGAAGCCAAAAACGTGACACCGCTTAGTTTCAGGGACCACAAGGCTGTGGCCATTGTCAGCTGTGTAGAGCGCCCGGAAGCTGTTGGAATGAGTTTTGGGTGAGCAAGAGTGACTCCATATTGAATGAGCAAGCGTAACTCCGTTTTACACGTGGGCAAAGAACTTAGCAGACAACACCCAGGGAGCCACCATCCAGTTGCCCTGATCATTGTGTGTAACCAGCTACACCCCAAAGGTCTGCTACTGAAGACATGATGATGTCAGGGTTACCAGCTGGCTGCCCCAATAAGGTGACATCAGGAAGGCACTCAGAACTGCGAAAGAACTGAGGACTTCTGCAACTCAGAGAGCTGGTCTCGACTGAGAGGAGACCACGCTGCCACTCTGCTCCGAGAACCCTCCACTCTGCTCTGCTCACACCAAACCTCTGCCCGACCAAACTCCCAGACCGGCCACCCCTCCTCACTCTGCCAGGACTCTGATTGACTTTGGGAGTGGTTTGTTACTCTGTTTTACCAAATTATTGTGTACTCTGTGTGCTTTACTGTTTGGTGTGTTGATGATTGATATTTGAGTAAAGAGCATATTGAAAGGCATTTAAGGTCTTGCGTGCTGTGCTCTTTGTTTGTGCCATGGCTACCCCGGAGGCCTCAGGCAGTGCCAGGTAGATCCTGGGGCCTGAGAGTCTCTCAGGGGTTAGTCCCCCTGACTTGCAGGAAGAGGCTGCAGCACAGACTGTGAGCCTGGCAGGGGCTCATGACATCAGCTGATTGGCAAGTGGTGAGGTGCAACCCACAGCCCTGAGAGATCAAAGTCTGAGAGTCAGCTTGTCAGGAGCAAGGTCAACACCCCATGCAATGTCCCCCTGACTCACATTCGGACATTGTGGGCGGGTATGAGCCTGGGGGACCCTACCCAACCCACTATGCAGACCAAACAGCTATGTCGTTGGAAACAGACCAGGAGTCTATGAAAATATAGCAGGTTTCATCAAGGGAACCCAAAATAAAAGTGGCTTACTCAGGAAAGGAGTATATTCATCTTTGATGTAGCACTCTGAGTGGCAGCCTCCAAGGGCTGATGTGGAGACCCCACATTATCAGGGACCAAAACTCCTTCTGCCTTGTTACACTGGCATCTTCAAGATGCAGTCTAAAATAGCTGCTCCGCGCCAGCCATCAAGTCCACACTCCAACAAGGAGAATAGCAAAGTGAAGAACATGACTTTCCCTTTAAAGACTGGACCTGGAAATGCCTACCTTTTCTGTCTATATTCCATTGGCCAGAGCTCAGTCACATGCCCAAGAAGGCTGGGAAACCAAAACTCCAGGGTTCTGGTAACCCTCAGTCTTGGGCACAAGCATGTCACAGGAAAAATGGAAAAATGGAGACTTATGCCCCTGGGCAGATTGCCCTTACAGACATAGCCCACCCCACTCCCCCAGGGCCCGTGACCTTTCGACTGAGGTCATAGGTCATGCAGTTCCCTTCAGACAGGTGCTCAGAGAGGTATGAGAACGGGGAAGCCAGCCTATGGTGGGGATGCCTTCAGGGCCAGGCCAGGCCTGGAGAAGGTGATGTCTGCACTGAGACCCAAAGAATGGAGGGAAGGGGAGGGGGGGCGAGATATGCAGTTCCAGGTGGAGGAACAGAATGTGCAGAGCCCAGAGGTAGCACTGTGGGCAGATGTGGAACCTGCATTTTGTGCAAGGAATGTTTGCACCTTTGGGTCATTATCGTAGTGGCCTGGAAGGGCCCGGAGTAGAACGTGTGCTACTGTTATGATTTGGGTCCACAGTAACCCTAACTTGCTCGCTGCTCTCCCTCCTCTTGCACATTCTGACGTGTCAGGTGGGTTGAAGCACATACAAGAGTGGGGTTGGAGGAGAGAAGGGGAACAGGAAAGGACCAGGGAGAGAAAGAGAGGCTGAGTGCCCAGGACTGAGTGCAGGGAAATGGGCTGGGAAAGGCGGGGCCTGGGACCTTGGACAGATTCCCTGCAAACCGCCCAGTCATGGTGACTCACGTCCTGTTTACAGAGGACTTAATTATCCATTGTAGAAATATGAGGTCTGATAATTAAGCTCACGAACTCATCCTAGAAAAGGTGCTCCATACCTCCTTGCTGAATACCACTACAGTCACCTTCAAAGTACTCCCCTTGGGAAGCTATGCACCAATGCCAGTGCCTAGTCCATACTTCAAAGCAATTTTGGAATTCTTTCTGGGATGGCCATCAGAGCTGTCATCATATTACCCTTGATGTCCTGAATGTCATCAAAATGTCTTCCTTTCAATATTTCCTTTATCTTCGAGTAAAGAAAGAAGTCACTGGGGGCCAGATCAGGTGAGTAGGGAGGGTGTTCCAATACAATTATTTGTTGACTGGCTAAAACTCCCTCATAGACAGTGCCGTGTGAGCTGGTGCATTGTCGTGATGCAAGAGCCATGAATTGTTGGCGAAAAATTCAGGTCGTCTAACTTTTTCACGCAGCCCTTTCACCATTTCCAAATAATAAACTTGGTTAACTGTTTGTCCAGTTGGTACAAATTCATAATGAATAATCCCTCTGACATCAAAAAAGGTTAGCAACATTGTTGCAACAAGTTCACAAACTTAATTGTCAGGCCTTGCACACGTAGCTGTCCCCCCACGGATGAATGGATAGATGGATATTTCTTTTTACGGATGCAATAATAGTCCATGGTGTGTGGTCCATCCACACAGTGGAATATTATCCAGCCGTAAAAGAGAGTGAAGTGCTGACACATGTTACAACTTGAATGACACTCACAAACGTCTTGTTATGTGAAAGAAGCCAGACACAAAAGGCCACATGTTGTATGACTCTGCTGATATGAAAAGTCCAGAACAGAACAATCTACAGAGACAGGACTCAGATTAGTGGATGCCCGGGTTGGGGGAGAGAGGATGGGGAGTGACTGTTTACAGGGCATGGGGGTTTCCTCTTGGGGTGCTGAATGTGTACTGGAACGAGATAGAAGTACTGATGGCTCCCCATTGTGCATGTACGAAATGCCACTGAATTGTACGATTGAAAATGGTTACTTTTACATTATATGAGTTTCACCTCAATAAAAATGATACAGATGAGCAAGAATAAAGAGAAGTCTGTTACCTCGACATCTAACCGATATTAGTTAGCACTGTAGCATCCAAGTGGACAGCTTTCCAGGTTTAGTCACACACGGCCTTCAGTAGACACGTGCTTACGTGTGTCTTGATATAAATGAGGCCACTAACTCTGTACTTTTCTTTGATCTGCTTTTCTCAATAGAACTGGAGTCCTCCGCCAGATTCTTGGGGGCCCCCCAGTTCTCAGTGAAGTTTTACATGCTGTGCTTTATTTGGATGATATGTGAAAGAAACTGTCTAACTATCACAAAAAGAACGAGCTTCCCTTTGGCCTCAGAAACACTTGTTTCCCCCCAATGCCTTGGACTTCTTGAGGAGTGTCCAGGCAGGGCCACAGCATCGCTGTGGGGTTCGGGCAGACCTCGGGGCCCAGGTAATGTGCTTCCCCTTTGAAGGGTTTGGGCCAGCTCCGTTTCAAGGGCTGCACAGTATTCTGCCGCCTGGGTGGACCCTAGTTGTCACCAATCACCTCTCAGCAGCATTTAGGATGGGACAAACTTTGTCTTTCCTGAACAAGGCTGGGTGAGTGACCTTCTGGCTAAGTCTATGCCCTATTCCTCAATTATTGACTCAGGACAGGTTGCAGCAGGTGACATTTCTCAGTCAAAGGCTTTGAAAGGGCCGCTTTCCATAGCGCACTCCACAGAGCCCACCCCTGGGGGTAGCTGAGGAGCCGTGCCAGGGGGCGGGGGTAGGAGTTTGGGGGAACACTGATGGGGGGCAGGCCTCTGCAGCAGCATTAATTCCGGGACGGCAGTCCTGGGGGACTTAGCCTCCTGCACGCTTCTCTCCATGCCAGTGGCACTGCCTTCTGGGGCAGCAGACTGTCCTTCTCTGTGACCCCACCCTCACCCCAACCCCATTTTTCTTTCAGTCCCAGAAAGCATGTGCTCTTTCCTGCTTCAGAGTCTTTGCCAATGCTGTTCCCTCTGCCAGGAATTCCACCCCCCCCCCCACCTCCCCTCCACAGCAACCCCTGCTGGGTGGGTCCCAGCTCAATAGACCTCTCACAGGGGCCTCCTGATCTGATGGGTCTCTTGGACCCCCTTAATGCTGGGCTTCCCCATTGGACCAGGACCCCCCCCACGCCCCCCCACCAGTGTGGGGCTCTCTGCTGTCAGGGTACAGGCACCGTGCTGTGACCCCACGTGACTACATGGGTGGCACCTGTGCAGGGCCCACTGTTCAGGAGGCCCACAGCTCTTTAAGGGCCCACAGAAGTGGTTTCATCTCTTTTCAAGTCAGAAGGAAAAAAAGTGAACTTTTAGGGTTGAATATTACCTTTGTATTTATACCAACACAGTCCTAGAATACAATTTTCAATGTGTTTTATGGAGGAAGGAGCCTATAGGCGAGGTGCTGGGCCCTGCAGGGGTGGGGCTGGAGGTTGGGGGTGGAGAAGACGGGAAAGACATGTTTGTAGAACAGAAAAAGAGAGGAGGAAAGAAAAAGAAGACATGAAAGAAAGGAAGCAGGGAGGGAGGGAGGAACAGTTGTGTCCCCCAAGAGCAGGCAGTCTTGGGGCTAGGGTCAGACTGACCGCTAGCGGGGGCCAAGAGCCCAGGGCCTGCTTGCAGCTCAGGAATGACCACTGCACCCATTGACGGGCAGCTGGCCCTGGGAGGTGGTAGGCTCTGGTTGATTACGCGATTATTGCTCCCCCTGATTCCCTCCAGGGGCAGAGGAGGGGTCCAGGGGGCCTGAAGCTCTTTCCGCCATCCTGCCGGTCTGATTCCACCCTCCCGGCGTCCGTCCACTAGAGGGCAGTGCAGCCCAGCTGTTGGAGAAGGTCAAGCCTGTTCCTCGGGTTGGGCTGAAAAGGTAGGGAATCCAGGGGTTCGGCCTCAGTCTGGGGAGCCAGTCCCAGGTAAAACACAAGATGCCAGTTAGATGCGCCTGTCAGATCAACGACGCACAGCACTGTTCAGTGCAAGTATGTCCCAAATGTTACACGGGACACACTTAGGCTAAAAAGGTGCTTTCCTTGTTGATCTGGTATACCGATCTTACCCCATTTCCGGCATTTGTTTCTGCTAGATTGGATGCCCGGTGCAGGAAGTCTGGGTGGGGCTGAAGCTCAGATTCCAAACTCATTAGCTCAGTGACGGATGTCGGCACGGGTCCCCAGGAGGCCATACCTGCCCCGAGGCTCTGACTCAGGTGAGGTGACACTGCCACCAGGGCAGGATGAGGCCACTTGAGCTAAGCTCAGGAACCTTGCCTTTGACCTCTCACCCACTCACCTTGATTCCAGTCTCATTTGTCCGGGCTTCTGGGTGGTGAAGGGTGTGTTACTGATCAAAGGCCAGAGAACCAGGCCCGCTCCCTCTGGAAGGGGGGGTCCAGTTGCACTTAATGTTGTTGGTGCTTTCTAGACTTGTGCAGTGCACAGCCTGCATAGCTGTGCCCGGCGGCCCTGCGCAGTGTTGGCCTCCTTCTTCATCCAGGGCCTCTCTCCCTCACCCCTCCTGCCTGGCTTCCCTCACACACAGACCCTGCTCCTGCAGGCGTTTCCTTGGTATTACCTAGGCCATGAGGTCACCTGCAGTTGAACTGGGTGTGTGAATGGAGATGGGGACTCTGACTCACTTCCCCGCCCTTGGGGGCTGCTACTTGCCCCAGTGCCATTGGTCCAACACTCCACCGTAGTCTGAGTGAGTATGCATGTGCGTGGACACAGAGAGGCAGAGGCAAGAGCTCAGACACTCAAGCCCCTGGGACAGGGTCTCATGGGAATTGGAGAAGACGGCAGAGGGACCCAAGACCCACATGCACGTTACCTGCACCCAGGCCATTTCTGCATGCCTCCAGAGCCCTCGGTCCCTTTCTGTGGGCACAGGGCCCTCCAGTTGTCCCCGGGTACCCCGTGAGCTGGCAGGCTCCAAGTAGCATGCATACTGCTCTTCTGGACTAGAAAGGAAGGAATTCTTCATTTCTTCATTCATTTTATTCCTTCATTCACCCAAGGCTTGTGGGCACCTGCTATGGGCCAGGCCTCCATGCAGACCCTAGGGCTGGAGGAGGAAGCCGCTCAGACAGATCTCAGGGCTGGACACAGAAAAGGGATATGGGGGCGGCCAGTTAGCTCAGGTGGTTAGAGCACAGTGCTCATAATACCAAGGTTGCCGGTTCGATTCCCACATGGGCCACTGAGATGCGCCCTGCACAACTAGATTGAAACAACTACTTGACTTGGAGCTGATGGGTCCTGGAAAAACACCCCAATAATTTTTTTTTTTTTAAAAAGGGACTATGGGAGTGAACTAACGGGGAGGCAGTGACATAAGGGAGAGGACGCCCACCTCCCTGCCTCCCCATTCACGGATGCCCAGAGCGGGCAGGACCTAGACACTGGCTCCCCCAGGGCAGATCCAGGCAGGTCATGACACCCCAGGCCTATAACTTTTTAGTAAAAGGCTTATCACTGCTGCATAAGCCAGCCCTGTCCATTGTTTCAGTGCATCTAGGTCAACAAGCCTTTGAAAGAAGCAGAACCACCCTCAGGGGAGCACAGGATCTTGTTAGGCGCCCTGTAACCCAACCCCCGCCTTGCTCTTTCCCACCCCCTTCATTCCAAGTGCATAAAAGAAGCTGCAAAAAACGGTTATTCCTGGGAGCATTTGAGATCTTGCTTCCCAGCATATGCCATCAGTTTGGTTCAAATAAACGCTTCTAAAAATTCTCTACAGGTTTGGACGTTTCTTAAGTTGACAATGGGCTTGGAGGACAGAGGACACGGGGAGGAAACACCGGGAAGAGACCCACGTAAAGTGAAGTCCCACGTCCCCACCGTGAGGGCGTTGTGTCGCTGAGTCCCTTACTCCCGTCTGACCAGGAGGAGACCATAGCCCACGGAGGAAAGGGGCCCCTGGCCAGAGATGGTGGGGGCGGAAGTCAGGCCTAGGTGTCTGCAAAGCTGAGCGCCTGACCTCCCACCTCTTGCCTCATCTTGTCAAGGGAACAGCCTGAGGAAACGTGGAAAGTCGCTCCCTACTTTGGCGAGTGTGTCTCCAGACTCAGTTTGCCAAGGTGCGGTCGAAGGCCCTTCCTGGCCGGGGCAGTGCTCACAGAAAGGACGTCCTGCCCTGCCACAGCCACGCTCGGCAGGGGCAGCAGCCGCCCGGAGCTCTCCAGGGCTGAGGGAATTCAACGTATTCGGTGGAAGGGTGAAGGAGGCCCGGCCAGCTGGCAGGGCAGAACCCCCCCCCCACCCCTGACGGCCGCCCGCCCGGCCCTAGCTCTCCCCCACACTCAGAGGCAGGTCGCTGGCCTTCACAATGGTGGAGACGCCCCCAGTCCAGCCGTTCTCTGGTGCTTGTTGCCTCTGCCCTCCCCAGTGGTGAGAGGCAGGACGGCAGGGCCCAGGGCACCTCCGAGACCCTTGTCCCAGAGAGGTGCCCCTCAGCCAGCAGCCCACACTGGGAGTGGTGGGGAGAGGCAGAGGGCAGCCTGCTTGGCCGCCAGCCCCGTCTAGTCCCATGGGCGGGCCTGGGGAGCACTGACTGGGGCAGCTGACCGAGCCTGGACGCCAGCTGGACCATGGGTGAGGAGGCTGGAGGGCAGCATGCCCTGGGAAGAGCTGCCGACAGGCTGGCATCTCGCACACAGCCGGCCCCGCCCAATCCCACCAGGCCCCAGGAGCCCAGCATTGTCCCCTGACACAGATAAGGAAGCAGGCCCAGAGAAGACGGGCTGGCCCAGGTCACCTGGGGGGCAGGACAAGGCAGCCCGGCTCTTAGGCCTGCGCCGTATGCTGTCTCCCACTCCATCGTGCTGGAGGGACCCTGGAGTGTCTCCTCACTCTTCCTGGCCCCTGTGTTCCTGTCTGGCAGTGGGGGTCTGGGTAGGCCATCTCTGAGGGCCCATACAAGACCCGGGTTACTGGCAGGACAGCTGGCGGGGCGCTGGGCTCAGGGCCGCACTGGGTGCCTGCCCTATGCTTTCTGCCTTTCAGCCCCTCTTCCCAGCCTTGTGACCCAGGGGCTCTGCATGGGACATCCACATGGTGGGTTCCCATTGGCCCGGCTCCAGGCCACATGTCCCCACCCAGCTCCATGTGCCCTGGCCAGCACCCCCTGGAGCCCTGGCCTGCCAGCACAACCCTCCCCCTTCCCCTGCTTCCCTGGGAGTTTGTGGCCCCAGCACCACCCACTGCAGAGCCCCAGAAACTGGGGCCTCACCTCATCTATTTTTAAGCACACGCTCGTGAAAGATTTATAGGATGCTTTATTTACAGGTGTCGGGATGGCATCTGCGCCCGGTGGCACACCCACCAAGAGGTCTGAAAACACACAAGCCCAGGGACGCTCTGCCTGAGCCCCAGGCAGGCCAGCTCGGCTCCCAGCCCCTCCGCGCAGGGCCCAGCTCTCCAAGCTGCGTCCCTTCCTGCCGTCCTCCAGGCCTGGACTCCGTGGGTCCTCTCCCCAGGAGGTGAGCCTCCGAGAGAGGCTCCCAGAGGGCGTGGGGGCTCACAGGGACGCCTCCCGGCGCTCCCCGCAGGCCAGCTATGCAATCAGCTGCCCCTGGTCCACACCCCCGCGGGCTTGAGGGATGGCTGAGACAGTCTCCCTTCCCTGGCCCTCCTCCTGGTCTTGCTTTCTCCTGGTTTGAGGGAGAGGAAGGCACTGCTCAGGGTGCCAGAGGCAAAGCCAGGACTGGCCCTCCTTCCCGAGCCTCGGGGGCAGGCCTGGGACAGGTGCTCCTTTCATCTCAGACGGTGAGAAAACCGAGGCTCAGGCGTGGTTACGTAACAGAGTCTGGAGCAGATCACCAGACTTCAGAGGCTGGGTACCCCACCCCTGCCCCTAATGCCACGTGGCAGGTGGGAGGGGTCACACAGTGCTCCTTTGTCCCACTTCCAGGAGTGGAGAGCCTTGGCCATTCCCTCCACTCCCCACCCAACCCCAGAGAAACAAAGACTGCAGGGTACCACGATGCCCCCCACCCCTTCCGCACAGGAGGCTGTGGGTGGACCTGGTCAGCCTCTGGCCAATCTGCATGGCCAATCCAGCATGCCCCTGTGCCCAGTGGCGTTTCCCTCCCCTCGGCTGTGGGCTCCCTTGGGCCTCAGGATGTGGTGCCAGCTCAGCCTTGACTGTGTCACCTGATGCCATGTGCTGTCTGGCTGGGTCCCAGCAAATGCCCAGGAGGGCTCTCAGCTGTTGCCCAGCAGAGGACAGGACTGACTCACACCCAGCACCTTCCCTGGGTAGTTGTGGGGACTCGGGGCACCCTGAGAGGGTCAGACAGGACGCTGCCCATCCCTGCCCCCGAGACCAATGCCTCCCTTCCTTCGCCATGTTCTTGGGAGGAAGCTGAGTAGACCCCAGGCCAGTCCCTGCTCAGAGGATCACTGATTTCAGAGAGACTCTCTTAGTATCTCCAGCAACTGAGAGATTCTCTGAGTCTCCTTTTCTAGAAACAAGGAGCTTTTGTTAACTTTCCAAATAGAGCACTACAGTAAAATATTGAATATTTGTTTCAGACCCAACCCGTGGAGTCTCATGCCACCTCCACTGGCCTCTCCCCAGGCCCAGCCCTCCTCCGCCCACTTCTTGTCAGAGGAAAAGTGGACTTTTTATTTCAACACTTCCCCAAGAGGAGGACGGAACTGGGGAAGGAGGTGAAATTGGGCAATAGCCTCTTCATCTGAGGACACAACAGCATCCAGAACCCGTGCCCCCGGGGAGCAGAAGGACGACAGGGCAGCAGGCATGGCACACAGTGACAATGGGGTCAGCTTCCTCCCCTGTCACTTCCTGTCTGGGTGATTGCCACCTCTGGGGGCCCCGGTTTCCTATGTGTAAAATGGGGGTGCATTTGCTCTCTAGAGGAACATTTGTTAACCACCTACTATGTGCCAAGCATTCACAGTTCCCAATGCTGGTCATACACTAGTCAACGGAACAGACAAGTCCGAGTGGCGTGGGGGGCAGAGTGAGGCAGGAAAGCGAGCACATACCCAAACATGCGGCTGGGCCGCAGAAGTGCCAGGGAGAGTGTGAGGCAGGCGGTGGGGTGTGAGTGATGGGTGCGGTCCCTTGGGAAGGGTGCAGCACTGGGAGCTAAAGGGCTGGAAGGAAGCCTCTGGGGCATGAGACCCTTTCTGCCCTCGGGTTGGTGAGGACTGGGTTCTGTCTGTCCAGTAAAGACGCTCGGGACCCCCAGCCGGAGATGCTGCTACCCCTAGTCTGAGGAGCGCGCCATGACTCAGCCTATGCTCACCGTTCCTCCCTGGAGCGCCCTGGTTGTAGGGTGCCCACCTGCACCCATCAGCATACTCTCCCGGTCACCCTGCCATCTGCCCAGGGGCTGTGAACCCTGCAGCAGCCCAGTGCCCCCTTCCTGGGGGGCTATCAGGCCTCCTCTGATGGGGCGGCAGTGTCCTGTTCCAGGATTGGAAAGAGGGACACGCTGGTCTCTTTAAACTGATACAAAATAACGGCCAGCCAAGGTGGCATGCTCCCATGGGTCCTACTACGCACAGGCAGTGCAGCCCCACAACACCTGTGAATGGGCTGCGGACAGCAGGGCAGGAAAGCCCCACTCATCTCAAGACTGAGCTTTTGTATTTGTCAGAGGAAAGTGAACAGTTTTTTTTTTTTTTTTGAGGGGGCGTGTCAGTGACAGATTTCAGTAACAGGTCACCTTAGCACCTGAAAAAAGGAAGAGGCCAACACTGTTCATGGCCCTGGGCCTTGGGAGCTCCAAGCACAGTGGGCGTTTCCTAAACTGCAGCAAACACAGGACCGCAGCCCACCACGTGGCGAGGACTTGTGCCAAAGAGAAAGTTGGTTTCACAAACTCAGGTCTGCTCTCTGGGGCCTGGCGGCGGCGGTCCACGCAGGAATGATCTGGAACACCCTGGCAGGCCCGTCCCCCTCCCCCTCGCCAGCGCTAACGGCACGGCTGTCCTGCCAGGCTGGCGGCCCATCAGCTAAGCTGATGTGAACACTGTTGCCTGATATCTGCAGCTGGCCCCGACCCAGGAGCGCCTGCGGTGACACTGCTCCTGGCACCCACGACCGGCACCCCGCGCCCCGCCCCAAACACGCCCCATTCCGACTGCCGCCCCCTCCCCCAGCCGCGGCGCCCACCAGGCCCGGCGAGGCGAGGTCGCCTGAAGGCCAGCTGGGTGTCCCCGCAGTTGCTTCAGGGAACCCGATGGGGCAGGCTGCCCGTCTAGGCGGCCGTCGGTCCCTCGGGCGCAGCTCAAGGGCGCCTTTGGGTAGCGAGCGGGCTGGCCCGGGTGGCCACGTCCTTGGGCCGCCTTTGGAGCTGAGCTCCGCGGCCGCGGCGGCCGGGGCGGCCCGGGTGGGGGGCGCCCTGCAGGCCGCGGCGGCGGGGGCGGGGGCGGCGCGGGGGCCCAGGGACCGGCCGCGGGGGGGGCGCGGCGGGGCGGGCGCGGCGGGGCGGGCGCGGGGCGGGCGCGGGGCGGGACGCGCACCTAGCCGCTTCCCCGGCGCGCGCGCCCCACGCCGCCCCGCCCCTCCGGCCTCGCCCTAAGGGGCGCGGGCGGGGCGGGGCGGGGAGCGGGGCCTCCCGAGCGCGGTCCGAGCCGAGGCCAGCGCCGTCGGGGCCCCGAGGGCGGACGCGGCCATGGACGCCTGGCCCTGGCTGACGGCGGCGCTGCTGCTGCTCCTGCTGCTCGTGCAGCTGAGCCGCGCGGCCAGGTTCTACGCCAAGCTCTGCCTGTACTGCGCGCTGTGCTTCACGGTCTCCATCGTGGCCGCGGCCGTCTGCCTGCTGCGCCACGGCGGCCGGACGGTGGAGAACATGAGGCAAGGGGGCCGGGCGCGGGCCGGGGGGCAGGGCCGGCGGCGCGCTCCGCTTCCGCTTCCCCAACTTTCTTCCGCGTCCCCCTGCTTCCTGCCCCGCCCGCGCCTCTCGCTCCCGGGCTCCGGGGCCCCGCGCGGGGCCGGGGAGGGTCCCCGGGACCCGGCGTCACAGGGCGCGCCACGCGGGCCTCGGGCGGCGCCGGCGGATTTACGCAGGTATCGGCCTCCGGCGCCGCGCTGCCCCTGAGCCCTGCCGAGGGCGGGCGGGTGCAGGGTGCCAGGCACTGGGTGGCGCAGCGGCTTTCCGAGAGGCACAGGGCCGGGCCTCCTTCCCCCGCGGCGCAGCCGAGGCCTGGACCTCCCAGCGCGCCCCTCCCGGCTGGGCCCCGCCTGCACCTGGCGCACTGGGCGCGGTGGTCCCTCCTCTCCAACCCCCCGCTTGCCTGCCCGCCTGGGGATGAACTACCTGGTCCCAGGTGCCTCGGCAGGGGCCCCCTTCCCTTTCCGTCCTCTGATCAGGAGGGTGGGAGGCTCCGCGCTGGGGCGGGTGGGAATTGACCCTTCGGGGCCAGCTCCAGCCCAGGTGAAGGAAAGGCGGGGCGGTTTCCTCGGGAAGCCTGCCGGGCCCAGGGAGCTTGGCTTTGGGGAGGGGTGTGGGGTGTGGGGTGGCCGGAAGGGCTGATGGTCTCCTGGGTTCTGACGGAGGGTGGAGCTGTTGAACAGCTCCCTCTGTGGCTCTGCAGCGGCCTCTTGGCTGCGGCCTGGTGTGGGGATGTCGTGGTCCCTGAGGGCCAAGCCCCCCGCCCCCCTGTGGTTACAGGGCAGTGGGTGAGGGTTCCTGGCTTTCTACCACTTCTGTGCTTGCCCGTGGCAGGCTGGTGCCACTGGAACGACCCGTACTGCATGGGTGCCCAGGCCTTGTCTTCAGGGGTTTGTGGCTTCACAAGGCACCAATAGTGGGCATCAGACTGGAGGGCCCATGGGTGCTCAATAAGACCTGGCCCCACACGCAACCTGGCCCGGCCAGTGTCCCAGGCAGTGCTCGCAGACCCCAAGTGCAGCCCTTCCAGTACCCATCTTCCCAAGGAGTGCCCTCTGGTGAGGGGCGGGCCTGTTTCCAGAAATAGTTCCTCAGAACTGGGCGCCCAGCACCCCAGGGCAGGGGTGCCCCGGGCTTCGTGCATCTCTGAAGGCCTGGCCCAACATTAAGGCCCTGGGATCCTGCCTGAGTCTCCACCCTGCACCTGTGAGGGCAGGGCCTGGAGGTACAGGAAGAGGGGTGGTACTGGGTTGGGGTGCTACCCTCTTGCAGACAGGCCAGGAGGGGGCATGCCTGGCTCTGAGTCAGCAGGGAGCCCTGGACCTGGCGTAACTGGGGTGCAGGAGGGGAGCTGGGCCCAGAGCGGGTTTCCAGGGGAAGTGACAGGAGATCCTGGAGGTGACCCCCCCCCCCCCCCCGTGTCATCAGGTGGCCTCTGTACAAGCACCTTCCTTGTCTTTTAAAGGCTTTCCTGGCTCTCCCAGGAGTGCCCTGGGCAACGAAGCTGCTTCCCAGGGGTCAAGTCAGGAGCCACCAGCACTCTTTCTGATGTGGTGGTGGGACCTGGAAGGTGGGCCAAACTGGAGCCCGACCCTGCAGCCTCACCCGGGCCCTCCGGCCTCGGCTTGCTCTCCTCAGCCCAGCGCTGGACTTGGGCCCCCAGCCTCCCCCGGGATTCTGACCACTAGGGCATCCCCCTCAGGACCCCAGGTGGCCTGATGGCGCTTGGGTGGGGGCTTCGTGCCACACCCCTCCCCAGGGCAGTCCCCAAACTCAGATCCTGTAAAGGAGCCACTCCAGGACCTGACAGCAGGGAGAAGGTGGGCCTAGGGGGTCCAGGGGTCCACAGCCTGCACCCCTGTATCTCCAGATCCCACAGGAATGGGTCACAGTGATGACCCCCCCCAGCCATAGCTAGGGT
Source organism: Aselliscus stoliczkanus (assembly GCA_033961575.1). Lineage (NCBI taxonomy): Eukaryota > Metazoa > Chordata > Mammalia > Chiroptera > Hipposideridae > Aselliscus > Aselliscus stoliczkanus. Next base: position 115,303,051 of record CM066728.1, on the reverse strand, counting down.
GGGGGCAGGGATGCAGAGTCGGGGTGGGGTGCTCCTGAGGGATGTGGCTGTAGCGGGGCTGAGGAGGTCTGTGTCCAGCGGCAGGACCCAGGGGGGCAGAGTGAGTGACAGGCCCGTGGGCGACTGGCTCCCTATCCCCCTCATTTCTGGCCACACCCGGCTGGGGCAGGCCATGTCTGCCAGTGTGTGCCGGGGTTCCTGAGCGCCCTGGATGCCTGGCTTTCTCCTCTCCAGCCCCCCGATTCCTGGAAGTGTTCTGCCTGCCACGCTCTGTGCCAGCCGCCACTTCCAGCTCCTGAGCGCCCACTGTGGGCCGCGGATGCCTCCACCTTGGGAATGGATCATTGCGTTCCGTTTCACAGATGGAGTCTGAGGTTTAGAGAAGCAACTGGAAACTAAGGCCTCCGAAGCAGGGAGGGGAGGCGGCGGTTGTCCGGGTCCCAGAGCTGGGACATGGCACACCCACCGGGAGCGACTCCAAAAAGCATGCTTTCCCTTTCCCCCTGTGCCCTCCCAGCACTAGGTGCTGGGGGCAGCGCCATGGCGGTTTCTGGGCTGGAGTCCAGGCTTTGGGAAAGCCCTGAGCTCTGGGAGGGGCAACCCCACTCTGCTCTCTCCCCCACTTTCCAGCCTTCCCCCTGAGCTGTGGCCCTTCCCCATGGGGCTCTGGGCGGGCCACTAAGGAGGCATTTGCTTGAGATTCGAGTTTGAGTGTGCCAGGAACCGAAGAGCAGAGGCAGACTCTGTTCTGACCAGGCTGGGGGTGCGCCTTGGGCTGGCGGTGGTGCCCTGTGTACAGGGCACGTTCCTTGCCCTGGGAAACAGAGGCCCTTATCATACCCATTTGACAGGGGGAAAAGTGAAGTCCAGGGAAGCTGTGAGTGTTAGGGTTAGATTTGGCTACAGGATCAGGAAACCCTAATACTAGGGTTCACTTTTTCATACATCGAAGGAGACCAGAGCTGGGTGGTATGGGGCCACAGAAAGCTTCAGGCTCCTCTGGCCTGTGGCCCTGCTATTCTCAGGGTCCAGCAGGCCTCCACTGTGGGACTGGACCACGTGCATCCGTGGCCAGGACCTAGGCACATGGCACGGCTCTTAGCTGCAAGGGAGGCAGAGCAGTGAGGCAGTGGGGGCCGTGCTCATGGTAAACATTGAGGAGGGGACACTGGGCACTGTTTCCACCCCAGCCAGGAGGCTGTCCATGCCGGTCAGGGTTTGGACCCAGAATGGCCCAGGCTCTCAGCCAGTGGTGCCAGTGACTGGAGGGAATGCATGGATTGGGACACAGTGTGGCTGGGGGGGTCCCACAGCACCTGGGGGCTGGTCTCGAAGCAAAGTCCACCCTTGTCCTGCTGGGGGTGGGATGCCAAGGGACACGTAGACTCTCTTGGGCCCAGACACCAGGAGAGTCCCAACAGCCCTGGACACTTGCTCATTAATGTGGGCTGGGAGGGTTTCCCTGGAAAGCTTGTCACTTGGGGACCACTTCTTTCCGGGTCCCTGGCATTCACTCCACTCCTGCACATCCGTCCTGGCGTCTCTGGGCGTCTGCGCAGGCTGGAAGCTCCCACCCCCCACTCCTGTCCCTGCCTTGTGCCCCAGCTCATATGACAATTGGAAAGTGTCCCTCCTCTGCCAGGTGGCTTCGCTGGGGCCTTCTGTCCCCTGAGCAGATCCGTGGGGTCTGTGCTGCCTTCCTGGCAGGGCTGCCCCAAGTCAGCTCCTCGCTCTGTGGGGCAAATCCCAAGGGGCCTGACTGAGGGCTGGCATGCCTTGGCCAAAACAGCTGCCCAGGTCTTCTGGGAGCCGCCCAGACCAAGCCCAGGGGCGGAGGGCGAAGGCCAGCATGCGGCCCTGCCTGGCTCTGAGCTGCCGGGCAGCCACCTGGAGCAGGCGCCCGCTGGGGGAAGAGTGAGCTGGCTGAGTGGGGAGGCTCCGCTTTCATTTACTGTGCGCCCTTCCTTTCTGCTCATGTCATCACCACAGTTGCTGTTTGTGGAGGTTCCCATGGTCCCAGATGTTTCACGGGGTGTCCCACCCTTGCCGTGCTCAATTCCTCCACGCCCTTCCTATTTCACAGGCCGAAATGGAAGCTCAGGGAGGTCAAGTTTATTGCCCAAAGTCACAGCTGGTGAGAAGGGAGTCAGGATCCAAATCTGGGCCTGTCTGACTAGAGCTTGGGAGGGCCAGGTGTCCTTGGGCCAAGCACCCGGGTAGATGGTCCAAAGAGGCTGGCTGCCAGGAGCCCGGCCTGGGCTCCCAGAAGGATCTGGACCATTTGTGCCGCTCCCTGCTAGGCCGGGGGTCCTGGTCTGAGGCTAAGTGGAGGGCTCCTGAGAAAGACCCAGGAAGCACCAGGCTGTCTTCTCCGCTGGGGGAGCTGGACACTCCTGGAGGCAGCTGGAAACAGAGAGCCCCAGGGGGCCCCTGCCGCGCTGTAGAGAGCCCAAACCAGTCACCCCTCAGCAGCCATCACTGGTGCTTCTGGAACACCAGGCCAGCTACCCAGCCCATGCGCCGGCTACTTGGGTTTTGGGCAACCTTGGCTCCACCCCCGCTGGCCTCCCTGGAAAAGCAGGGCCATAGAATGGGGGCTGCAGGATGTGGGCCAGCAGCCAGTGCTGTGTGTCCCAGGGCCAGCACCACTGGCACCTGCCCCAAGCTTTGGGACAAAGGAGGGCTGCTGCTCAGAATGACTCCTGGGCTGGGCAGGCAGGACAGCCTGGGGATGACGGCTGCTTTGAGGTTCCGGCGAGGAGAGGGGGGCAAAGCCACTTCCGGCGCTCCTGGGGGTGGGTGGGGGCTTGGAGCCCAGGGATGGAGGGAGGCCTCAGAACTAGCTTCAGGAGTCTTGCGATTTGAACCCTTGAATCCCTGAGCCTTTATGCCACCTTTGCCTGGCATTCTTCACATAGCTTTCAAAAGCCAGGTTAAGAGGTGGGTGCTGGGCCAGCCTGGCTTCCCTGCTGTGTGATCTTGGGCAAGTTACTTAACTCTGCTGAGCCCCAACTGCCTTATCTGCATAATGAGTGTATAATGAGTGTACCGACCTTGCAGGGTTGTTTTTATTTTATTTTATTTTATATATTTTTTTTGAGAGCAGTGTCACTGGCCCTCATATGTGGGACCTGAACCGGGGCTGATGGCTTCCCAAGCCAGCGCTTAACCACCACACCACTCGGCCAGCCCTATTTTATTTTATTTTTTTATTTTATTGGGGAACGGTGTGTTTTTCCAGGACCCATCAGCTCCAAGTGAAGTAGCTGTTTCAATCTAGTTGTGGTATGAGCCTGCGCCCTAACCACCTGAGCTAACCGGCCGCCCCCCCCAACCCCCGCGCCGTGGGATTATTGTCTGAACAAAACGGGAAGGTTCACGTGGAGCCTTGGTGCAGTGCTTGGTGGCGCACAGCCGGTGTTCACCAGACGTCAGTCTCAGGGGGTGTTCCCGACCAGATTTGTTTGCCTGGGCTCCGGGTGTCTGGTGGCACGTGGTGGGTTCCCGGAAATGTCTGCTGACTACAGGAGCCTCCCCAGAGCTTGAGCTCAGTTTGCTTCCTTCCTCTTTGAGGAAACACTGTGAAAATGGTAATATATATTCCCCTACCACTTTCACAGAAAACCCTGAAAATACGGGCGGGACACATTGAGAGAAGGAAAGGTGGGCGCCCACGTGGGCACTGTCTGCCTTTTCTCACTCCCAGAATGCACCGTCCTTTCGCAGCTCCCTGTAGTCACACCGGCTGCTGTATTTTCTAGTGTGTGTGAGTGCAGGTATTTGTAAAAGTGTAGAGGGCATGCTGCCTAGGCTGTCTGTCCTTCCCTGAGCCTTTGGTCCTGGTGGCACGGCCTGGGCCAGGCTGCCAGGCTCCCCGCCCGCTTAGGTTCCCACTGCTGGAGGTTGATGCATAGTATGTTCAGAAACAGTAACAGTGTACCATCAGCCCCTTAAATGTGATACAAAAAGGAGCACAATAGAAGTCCCTCAGAGGGGTGGTGGGGCTGCCTGTGCAATGTGCCGCTAAACTGGACACTGAAAAATGGTTACAGTGATCAATTTTATGTTATGTGTATTTTACCACAGTTAAAAAAAAAGAAAGAAAGAAAGAAAGAATGGAGCCAGCAAATCCCACTACGGGGGGAATCACTGTGCATTTCCCGTGTGACCTGAGACGTTCCCTGTGCAGCAGGGCGAGGAGACGCGAGCAGGGTGCAGTTACCGTTAGAGGAGGGGTCAGAAGTCAGAGGAGTGCTCTTTGTAGGAGATAAACGTCATTTTCCTCAGCTGCAGCAGGCTGTGAAATGGACCCTGATTTACTTCACCTGTCCCTCTTGAGGGGCATTTAGGTATTTTCAGATTTTCCTAATTCAGACCACACTTGAGTGTCACCACAGCTGCCCATAACTGCCTTCGGGTAATTCCTGGAGAGCGGCTGCGGATGGAAGGAACTAGGTTTCTTAAGGGCCTCGGCAGTGTGCTGCCGGCCTGCCTTCCAGACTCATCTCCGTCTGTGGCTCCTGCTACTGCCAGCATCTCTCGGGGTACACACCTCCGGTTACCAGTCTTTTTAATCTGTGCCAATCTGAAGAATAATAAAAGGGTTTCTTGTTTCAATGGGTATTTCTCTGATTGCTAGTCAGATGGAACTTTTTTCCATGTTTATTGGCCTTTTATGTGTTTTCTTCTTGTAAAAGAACCGCTTATGTCCTCTCCTTGTCTCCTCCAATCGTCACAGTGACCCGAGAGGCTGTCTTTTGTAGATGAGGAAGCTGAGGCTCCCGGAGGTGAAACAGCCAGGCAGTTCCAGCCGCTGTCCAGGGCTTGAACCTGGGCCCAGCCCCTGAGCGGGAGGGACACGTGGGCAGGTCTGGCCGGAGCTGGCTGAGGCTGGCAGATCCAGGGAGGGATGACCAGCCGAACCGTGAAAACAGCCCAGGGTGACCACGGTGCCTCCCCGAGCCTCGGTTTCCTTATCTGCAGCAATGAGAATTGCCTGCCCTTCTGACAGGAGTTAGGTTGTGAGAGGTGCAGCCTTTCAAACACAAAAAGACAAATCCCGTAGGACTCCACTTACACGTGTCCCCAGCGGAGTCAGATGCACAGAGACAGGAAGTAGCTGGTGGGGCCGGGGGAGGGGTGGCAGCGAGTGTTTAATGGGGACAGCGCGTCAGTTTGGGGAGACGAGAAAGTCCTGGGGATGATGGAGGTGGTGGCTGCACAACAGTGTGACTGCGCCTAAAGCCACTGAGCTGTGACTTAAAAATCAGTAAGACGGTTGATTTTCTGTGTATTTTCCCACAATTAAAACCCAAGTTTGGCTTTGAGTCAGAGGGCCCTGACTTGCTCCGTTGAGAGTCAGCTCTCAGTAACCTGTGTAGGGCAGGGAACTCCCCCTTCCCGCAGGACTGGCGAGGAAGTCAAGAGGCCTGGGGGGCGTGGGTAGCACATCCCCAGCCCCCTGACAGCCACAGGGGATGGGAAGGACCCGGGGCCCTGCAGGGAGCCACGAGCAGTGAGCTCACACCTCAGACTGGCATGGCTAGGCATCACCCCGAGGGCTGACCTCTCAAGGGCACCTGTCCTGTCCCGGATGTGAGCAGAGCACCCCACAGAGGGGGCCCCCAAAGGTGGCCCTTCCCCCGTGTTCTCCACACCCACCAGCCACATGCAAACACAGTGCCTCTGGATGATTAGAGCTCAGAAGACACAGGTGCCCCCGGGCCACCCCGGCCATGCGCATTGAGAGCTGCTTGGTCAGACCCCTCAAGTTCTCCGGTGCCTCAGGACCGCCTCCTGGGGGAGCAGGGCCTGGAAGGGCTCAGGCTTCCGAGTCGCGTCCCAGGCTCACACATCCTGACTCTGCACCCTGCTCTCCTGGTGACCCCGGGCAGGTCCTTGGACCTTCCTAGGCCCCTGTGCTTATCTGTGAGGGGAACGCTGTGGGCTGGGGGGGGGAGCGTGACGCGCATGGCCACGCGCGGCCCCTCCGCGGTGGCTCTTCCGTTGTTCCGGAAGCCCCTTCAGCTTCTCGCAAAGGTCCCACTAGGAGCCAGTGCTTGCTTCCTGGTGTGGCGCTGTCTCGAGGGGACGCTCACTTCCCCAGCTGGGTCTGCTCTCCTGCAGTGTGTGGGAGGGGGCTGTCCTCTAGAGGGGCCCAGGGACCTGTCCCCATGTGGGGCCCTTCGGTCGCTGACCTGGCCAGGCCCTGGGAGCTCTCAGCCCCCAGCCCCTTCCGGCTGGGTCCCCACATGGCTGAGCAGGCAGGGGTGTGGGGCGAGGGCCAGGTGACATGGGCAGGACCCTGCAAAGTAGACGTGGAAGTAGGGGCCCTCCCCTTTGTGGGGCGTCTGTCCCCAGAGGCTTTGCTCCCACCTTTCCGGCTGGGGTGGCAGGAGGCAGGGCAGTCCTCGCTGCCCCCTTGAGGGACAGGACCTGAAGGCTCTGGACGCGAGGGGGAGCTCAGGGTCACGTAGCCAGCCCATGAGAGGGCGAGCAGGCCCCGTCGGCTGCGGGGCTCTGTGCTCTGTTCCCTGCAGCCCTGCATCACAACGGCCCTCCCAGGCCTCCAAGCCAATCTGAGACGGGCTGAGGGGCAGCGAGACCCCTGCTCACTGGCATCGTTCCCCCCTCAGCATCATCAGCTGGTTCGTCCGGTCCTTCAAGTACATCTATGGCCTTCGCTTTGAGGTAAAGGGCCGCGAGAAGCTGGAGGTGGACCACCCCTGTGTCATCATCTCCAACCACCAGAGCATCCTGGACATGATGGGTGTGTACGCCGAGGGCGTGGCAGCCAGCCCGCGTTTCCCGGCCACAGGCTCGGTCCAGGCCACCAGCCGGTCCGGGGGCAGGGGAGAAGGGAAGGACGCTGCTTCAGGGAGGTGGAGGCGGTGTGGGGGGCCGACAGGCCAGGGGCCCTGTGCCTCCCTCCAGCTCCAGGCCTCCAGTGACAGGGCTGTGTGTGTGCCTCTGACACCGGCCCTCCGCTCACCAGCATCCCAGCCGGGAGCTGTTTCAGCACCCTCCCTTTACACTGAGAAACAGGCTCACAGGCCAAACGGCTTGCCCAGGTAGCCAGTGCAAAGGCGGGACTAGCCCGGGCCTGTTGGCACCAGCCGGCTTGTCTCCTTGCTCCTTGGGGAGGTGGCTCCAGGCGCTGAGGTCTCTCTCTCTCTCTCTCTCTCTCTCTCTCTCTCTCTCTCTCTCTCTCCCTCTCTCTGCCCCCCCTCCCCACCCTCCCCCTCTCTGTCTGTCCCCCACCTGCGCCCCATGGCACCCCACAGGCCTCATGGAAATTCTCCCCCAGCGCTGTGTGCAGATCGCCAAGCGGGAGCTGCTCTTTATGGGGCCCGTGGGCCTCATCATGTACCTGGGGGGTGTCATCTTCATCAATCGGCAGCGCTCTAGGACCGCCATGACCGTGATGGCTGATGTGGGCGAGCGCATGGTCAGCGAGAACGTGAGTGCGGGGGTGGGTGTGTGTGGGGGTGGGGGGCTGCCGACACTTGCCATCCGTCTCCATGGGAGGCAGCAGGGTCAAAACAGCCCTGCAACACTACTTCTCTGGGCAGAAACACACTTCTTGGGTGTGTCTGTAAACCACACAGCGAAGTCCTCACTGTTAGCCTGTGGCCTGCTGAGAAGGGGGCGGCCTCCCTGGGGTGGCTCCCCCCACCCCCGGGTGGTGGGACACGCAGGCCTGCAATAACTGCCTCGTCTGTCCCCTACAGCTCAAAGTTTGGATCTACCCCGAGGGCACGCGAAATAACAATGGGGACTTGCTGCCTTTCAAGAAAGGTGCCTTCTACCTGGCAATCCAGGCCCAGGTGCGTCCATGACCTTGCCCTCCTGGGGCTGCAGGGAGAGGGGGACTGGTCCAGGTTGGCTTAAGGTTGAAGGTGACCATCGCTCAGGGTCCACCTCCTACTGGGCGAGTGGCAGGGCCTCACTGCCCCTCCAGTACCTGGGCCCTGACCTGCTAAGGGAGGTCTTTGGGGCCCCTTCCCCGACTCTGAGTGACGGCTGCGTGTGTGCCTGACAGCAGGCTCAGTAACTGGCTGGAATGGTGCTCGGCCCCTGGAGGCCCAGCACCCCCGCTTCCCTGGAGGGCACTCAGCACCCTAGCTGGGGTAGGGTTCGGGAGTGGACAGTGGGTGCAGACAAGCAGGGCCTGTGGCGTGGGGCAGGCTGGTGCCAGAGCTGGAGGTGGGCCTGCGTGGAACAAACTGGGAGCTCTGCCGTGGGACCTTATATGTCTCTGGTCCTTGACCTCCAGGGGTGCAGTTTGTCCCAGAGGTGTCCCGGGGCCTGGGGGTGGTACCAGGAGAGGCTGGTGTCACACCCACAGGGCGGGGTCTCCTGGTGGGTGAGAGGTGCCCTGTCCCACCCAGGTACTGTGCTGCGGGGGGATCTGGGTACGGAAACCATCATCTGGGGTCAGAAAGGGCTTTCATCCTGCCCGAAGGGGGTCTGGGGTCCAGGTGGCAACTTGCCTCCTGTCCCCACCTGGGACAGGTGGCCTCTAGCACCCCCTGGTCCTGGCCCTGAGCAAGGCCAGGTGAGCCCTCCTGCCGCAGGCTCCCAGCTAATGCCCCGGGGGCGCGGGAGCTGGCAGGGGGGTGGAAGAGCCCTGAGCTGGGGGCCCTCCAGAGCCTGGGCTCCAACCCCAGCCCTGCCCAAGCAAGGTTCCCCCACCTTCTGGGCCTGTGGCCCCTCCAGCCAGGAGGTGGAGGGCACTCCTGCCATGTGCCTGGGGCTGATGTCTCTTCCCTCTGCCAGGGGCCTGGGGGAAGGGTGGTGGGAGAAGGGGCGCCAGCCTCAGCCAGGAGCCTGGACAGGACTTCCCATCATCCTCCCGCCTGCCTCCCTGCCCTCTCCACCCCGCCTCCACCCCGCCTGCTTGACCGTAGCCTCCCTGTTTTCCCAGCCCCCACCTCCCAGGCCTCTGCGGTGCCCTGGGGAGAGGTTCCCTAACTGCCTGCGTTAATGATTACCCTCAGGCACCATTGGACTTGACCCTGGTGTTTTCCAGGACACCAGCAGGCCCTGCCCCCTCCCCTGGCCAGAGCTGCCTCCAGCCTCCCCAGCATGGGGGAGAGGGTGGATGGGGAGACCTCAGCACCTTCTCTAGCTACATGGGACAGGGCCCTGCCCCACTGGGTAACCTTAGAACCCAAAGCGGGACATAGATGTGGATCAGATGCACGTGCCAGGAAGGCTTCCCGGAGGAGGTGAGGCTTGAGTGAAGATGCGCAGGATGAGTTTATGGAACTCTGGGCCACCCAGCCCATAAAGGGTGTCCCAGTCCTGGGGGTCAGAGTGTGGAAGGGCCCTGAGGTAGGACAGGTGTCTGTCTGGTAGCCATGGGTGCTGCCCCAAAGCAGGGCGGGCGGGTGACGACACAGGAGCCGCCCTTGGGGGCTGTGGTCCTCAGGCCGCCTGCGTCCCCTGTACATAGGTGCCGGTCATCCCCGTGGTGTACTCCAACTTCTCCTCCTACTACGACCCCAGGACCAGGCTCTTCACCTCAGGTAGCACTCCCGCCGCCCGCAGTCCCTGCAGCGCCGGGGCCCTAATGAACACAGATCGCATTTCCGGTGCTCACTGTCAGCCAGACTCCTGCCACTCAGTGACCATCAGGGGGAGGGAGGGAGGGACGGAAGAAGTGAGTCTCAGCCATGGGCTCTGAGGTGAGTGGCAGTGGGCCCATTTCCCAGATGAGGACACAGGCTCCCAGGCAGTGTGCTGCGGGCCTGAGTTCACACACCCAGGTCCAGGCCACGCACACAGCTTGGGGGGCTTGAGGCAGGCGCCTCCGGGGCTGAGGGTGGGCTTCTGGGCCAGTGCATCCAGGCCTGTTTCCCGGGGAGGCAGCCTCCCAGGCACCCCTGTGCCCACCGGCCACAGAGGTCGGGAACTCGGCCCTTGGCTCCAGACCCTGCACCTGGTGCCCAGGTGGAAAGATGGGGTCCAAGGTTGAAGGGCAGTGGGGGAAGTGCCCAGCTGTCCCCCAACGCCCACGACTCCGTGCCGCCTAAACCGTCACGGAGGATGGGGTAGGACGCAGGTGGGGCTGCCTGGGGCACAGGGTGCTCCTTCAGGGCGGGAACGCTCTGCTCCTTGGGCGGTGCTTAGGGACGACACGGGTGTCCAAACCCACGGAGTGTGTCCTTAGGAGCTGTGGTGACTGTGAAAGTTTTTCTCAGCCAAAGAACAACCACCCTAGGCCGGAGTGTCCACGGAAAAAGCCAGCCTGGCTGGGCCTTTGGGGGCCCCACAGGGAAGGCTGGTCTATGGCCGAGGGGGGAGGGGCTCAGCTGGGGCAAGAGGCTGCGGTGTGGGGGCCAGGACAGCTGCACAGGGGGGACCCGGAGCCCCCCAGGCTGTTGACACCCACGCCCCCCACAACAGGAACCATCAAGGTCGAGGTGCTGGACGCCATCCCCACCAGTGGCCTCACCGTCGCTGACGTCCCCAAGCTCATGGACAGCTGCCACCAAGCCATGAGGAGCGCCTTCGTCCACATGTCCAAGGCACCCCAGGAGAATGGGGCCACTGCTGGGCCTGGCGCCCGCCCAGCCCAGTAGCCAAGGCCTGGGGTTGGGTAGGACTTGGGGGTGGGGCAGGTGGGGCAGGACCTGGCTAGAGAATGGGCGGAGGGACCCCCGCCCCGCCCTGGCTGCCAAATACCGGGGTCCCATTCCCGCAGAGCCCTGGCTTTCCTCCCGGCCCATGAAGCAGGGACCCCTCCTGTCGCTGGCCTTGGATCCAGACCCTGAATGTCCCTGCAGAGCCCGCCGGAGGGCAGGGCCATGCCCACCCCGTGCCTCCAGGAGCCATGTGTAGGGGCAGGTCTGGGGCCCGGACAAGTGGCCAGAGCTGAGGCCCTCCGCCCTCCTGCTGGGCTCCCAGCCATGGGCCTGTATCAGGTCTCAGGGAGAGGCGGGCTCTGAGCTGGGGTCTGTACCCCGGCTGGCCCTGGGGAGCGGGTGCTGAATCGGTACTGCACTTGGCTGTTTTTTATAAACGAACTCTTGGAAGTGCCGGGTGAGTTGCCGTCGCTCAGAGGTGGGCGGGGTTCCCTCAGGCCCCATCCTGGGCCAGGGATGGCACCACCCGAGGCGCAGTGGCGGGCATCTTCCAGGCTCCCCGCACCTCCTCCTCCCGGCGCACAGTGCAGGCCCCCCCTAAGCACCCCCTGGCCATGTTCCCTTCCAGGGACTGGGCCCACGGTCATTCTGTAATACTTTCTTCAGGGTGGGGTTGTCCACCTGATGGGGGGCAGTGGGCATGCCCAGGGGTCCCGCAGACACTGGGGAAGGAGGCTAGAGATTTGCTCTTTGGCCACTGGCTGCGTGCGGGCCAACTTGTTACAGGAGGAAGCTGCCTGTGGCCAGTGTCACCTTCCCAGAAACCAGCTGCTCCAGCCTCGTTTGAAGAGTAGGGACCGAGACCCTACCTAGCAGGGCCCAGGGGGCTGCGCTCCTCTCTTACCGGCCAGCACAGGGCAGTGGGCCGGGGGGAGGCCCCTGTCAGCTTCTGAATGCCCCCAAAGCATATCCATAGATGCAGCAGCTCCTCAAGTCTCATTTTATTCTGACAAAGATGAGGGTGGGGCTCCCCCAACCACACGATGCCCAGTGAGCAGCCCCAGGCTCTGGGCAGGGAGCCCTCGTACCTTCCCTTAGCCACGGCCCCACCAGGTCCTGAAAGCCAGCCCGGGGGGTGCAGGCGTCTGGCAGGGCTGCGGCTGGCTTCACAGGACGCCTCAGCCCACTATGCCCTGTTTCTTCAGTAAGGAGAGGTGGGGGCGCCTTCCCCTGCCTTGCTCACAACCCCCCTCCTGTCCTGCCCAGCACAGTGGGGAGGGCGGGCTGGGGGTGCAGTGCAGAGCTCGGGGTGAGAAGACAGGCCAGTCACAGCTCCTTCTTGCAGGAACCTACAGGCGGGTGGGGGGCTGAGGTCAGAGGCCACTGTTCCCCACCACCTTCCGGTCCAGCCGGATCTGGCCCCTCATATCTGCGGCTGCCCCAACTGCACCCTCTCTGGCCTGTCTGGCCAGCTCAGCTAGCATGGGAACTCTGGGGAGCACGGCACTCACAGGACCCCAGCTGCTCCTCTAGGAAAGAGACCTGCTCGCTCAGAGAGTCGATGCGCTCCAGCTGCCGGAGGGAGTGGGCCAGGAAACTGCCGGGGTCGGGGAGCCCGTGCTCCAGCGCCCGCGACGCCAGGCTGTGCAGCGGGGCCAGCACCAGCTGCAGCCTCTGTGGGGCAGGCAGGGAGGCTGGGTGGGGAGGCCCGTGGCCCGGGTCAGCCCGCACCCTCTGCCCCACAAGACTTGAAACTGCTGTGGCCTGCGAGGGCCCTGCCAACCCAGCCCAGCTCTAGCTGTGGGGCCCTGGGTGTCCACCAGAGGGAGCGTCCGGGCCAAGAGAGCCGGAGGTGGCTGGGCACAGGCAGCGAGCACGTGCTCCCTGAGAACTGGGGTCCCAGGTCAGGGGAACTGGGGGGCGGGCCTGGAGCTTCTGAGGGGCTGTCAGGCCAATGGCCCTGTGGAAAGGCCCCCAGGGGCACTCTGTCCCCACAGGGACAAAGGCAGGGGTTGGGCTGGACCTGGGTTCAGGCTGTGTGGCCCGAGGGGGAGGGCTGAGCCCGGGCACCTCCTGTTCAGGGGGGTCCCAGTCATCTGCTGCCCCTGCCCCACACAGAACCCAGGCCGAGGGCCCCCGGGGCTATCTATCGAGGAAGCCTCCCCCGGGGCACCCCTGCCGAGCCCCACAGCCAGCCCAAGGGTCAGACCCATGCCACGGGAGACAGCGGTGAGGGGGAGCGGGGGGCGCCCAGCCCAGCCTCACCTGCTCCAGCCGGTCCACTCTTGACCGAAGCCTGTTCACTTCCTCCTTCACCTCACTGTCCACTCCTGGGGAGAGCCAAGTGCTGAGTCCGGGACGCCCAGCCCGCACGCCCCACCCCAGGCTGGCCTCCCAGCCCTGGAGACGGGTTCAAGTCCCGGCTGTTGTGGCAAGCCCCTCCCCCGATCCTGGGCCCCTGGAGGCCCGGGAGGTGGCCCTGCCAGCGCCCCGCACCCTGGGGTATGGCGGGGCAGACGCAGCCCCACTCCTGCCGGCCCTTGGGTGCAGGGTCCCCGCCATGCTGAGGGCGTCCCCGCCGAGGTCCGTGCCGCGCTCGGTGCCAGGCTGCCGACAGCGCATTATTACTCACGGTACGAGTTTGAAGTGTCACAGCGCGTACCAAAAGTAATAATGTCCCGTCACCAGCAGAGGTGCGGCATCTCCAGGTTGCTGGGGCGGGGACGCAGACACGAACCCCAGGGCGGGACCTTCCTCCCCTCTGGGCTGAGACGAGGCCCTCAGCAGCCTCCACATGTGCCCTAGAGAAGCTACCGCCCGTCCTTCCTGTGGGGAAGAGTCCACTTCTGCCGGGTGAGGGAGCCGCCTGCCATGCCCAGCGCAGAGCTGCCGGCTGATGTCCACCGTCCCAGGCCCTCCCCGCCAGTTCCCCTAGGCACAGCAGCAAGGGTAGGGCCAGTGGGGAGTTTACCTCTGTTGGGGTTTGGGGCCACCCTGGGGGTCCCTCTCTCGGGCAGGCAGAGCTCCCCGTCCTCAGATGGGCTGTGTCCCTCCTGACACTGGCACCAGTAACTACCCACAGTGTTGACACAGCGCTGGGGACAGCCACCCCCTCCAGCACTGCATTCATCCACATCTGCGGGAAAAGGGGTGTTAGGCAGGGGCAGCGCCACAATGAGCCCCCTCAAGACTGACCCACCAGAGGGCCACCCAGGACACACAGGGAGGCCCTTCACCCTGGGAGGGCGGGCCCCAGCCTCACCTGTCTGGCAGGTGTCTCCCCGCCACCCTGCAGGGCAGTGGCAGCGGCCTGGCTGGACACAGCTCCCTCCATTCTGACATGGTGGCTGGCATATTGCTGTGGGTGGGAGGCCTGTCACCAACTCAGGAGGGTCCCCACGCGGCCAGAAGGGGTATCATGCAGCCAGGGCGAGGAGGCGCTGGGCTCAGGTTTTGAGAGAAGCGGCAGATGCTGGCTCTGGAGAGCGGGAGGGGCTGCTGCCTAACTGGGCTCCGGTTTTTGCCACGCTGGGTGCCGTGGGCCCTCACCTGCTCCACAGGCTCTGGGGAGCCCGCCGGTCCTCTTCCAGCCGGGGCAGCAGGCGTAGCGAGGCCTGGTGGGGACCGGCCCAGGGCTTCTGCGGTAGGCAGTCCTGTAGATGGTCCTGTGGGTGGGCAGAGGCAGCTCAGAGAGGCCAGACCCTCGTGGGCTGGCCTCAGTGGGTGCCACCAGGTCTCCTGGTCCCAGGCCAGGCTTTCCCCAGACATGCCACACAGGGGTGCGACACCCCTGCCCTCCCCATCCACCCACCTCCCTGGCTGGCGTGGTCCTAAGCCCTACAGAAGCCACATCTCCCAGAGTGGACAAGGTTACCCAGGTGTGCCCCCAGAGGGCCTCGCCCCCTGGGAGGGCACCTCAGGGTCGCTGCGAAAGCCATCTCCCAGCCCTGCTCTATAGTGCTGAGTGGGACCGCAAGACTTGGCGGGAAGCCCCAGCTGTGGCCGGCCTAGGGCAGAGGTGGTCCCGGCACCCAGACGCGCCAGGCCGGTCCAGCCTCCTCTTCTAGGGGCAGGAGGATGTAGGCCGAGGGGAAGGCGCTGGCCAGGCCTGCGGCGCGTCACCAGCAGAACCGGGCTGATCTCCCCAGTTTGCTCAAGGCGCTCTTCTAGTCCCACACTTCTCAAATCACCAGCTCAGGAGCCATCTAGGCCCCCTCCCCTGAGCAGGCGGACGGGCTCAGAATCAGGGCTGTCATCACCAGCTCCCTCCACGGCCACCCTGGCTTAGGGGACCGCTGCGCTTCCGTATGTTTTATGTGTGGGCTGAGGTGCCCGAGCACTGGGCACGTGTCTCGGGGTCCCCGGCCCGAACCCCTCCCTCTGCTAGGGAGGTCTTAAAGAGCCTTACAGAAAATAAAATCTGTTTAAACCACACCCCCACACCTGAGAACCAGAGATGCATGCCCCTCACGCGGACAGAGGCCGAGGTGAACATAATGGTGGGGGGTGAGGGGGAAGGATCTCCATTTGTGACAATGGGGGCCGTCAAGGGGAGAGGGGTCCCACTGGAGCCCCGAGGGCTGGACCAGGACAACGGAGGCAGGCAACACAAGGGGACAGAACTGTAGCCAGTGATGCAGGGGGTGGGGGGATTAACACCCTGAAATGGAGGGGAGCAGACAGGATGGGGACCCCTCTAAAATGAGGGTGGGGGCAGATGTGCTAGATGTTCTTGGAGGACTGGTGTTTGAGGTCACCACGGTACCATCCTGAGACCAGGACTGCCCACATTCAAACAGGCATCAGTCTCTGCCACCCATGTGGACGTGGCTTCAGTGAGTCCTACTGCCCTGGGCCTGTTTCCCATCTCGGGGTGAACTGCCCTCCTGAGCCCCAGGATTCATGTGTGGCGGGCGGGGTGCACTCACCGGTAGGTGCTGCAGGCTCGGTGCCCATCGCAAGTGGTGAGAAAGGGCTGGTACACACGTTGCACGAAGGACTCGGACACAGGGCCCCTGGGAGCCCCAACGGCACACACCCTGCGGCTGCACAGGCGGGGGCCAGTGGGTCAGCCAGGGGCTCCCAGCCCTGGGACCCAAGGGACCGGAGAACCTGGGGAAGGGGCTTCTCAGTGTCACTGTGGGAAGGACCCTCAGCAGGAGCCACAACGATGAGCTCACCCTGGCCGGTAGACGTGCTCGGTGCCGCCCGCCGCCAACACCAGGGACCACACCAGAAGCAGCTCCCTGGAGCCCCTCATGGCCCGTGTCTCCAGGTAGGGTGGCCTTCTCCTCAGGGTGGCCTAGAGCACAAGGCACGACCCTGTCAGTCCCTCTGCAGGCCCTCCTCAAGCCCATGCTCCGGGTGGGGACTGTCCCCGTGGCCGGTACCGGCTCTCCCATCCCCCAGCCTGCCTCGCCAAGTGAGGCCAGCCGCTCGCCAGCCACAGACAGCTCACTAGGGGACCACAGAGAGGCGACGCCATCGGGGCCCAGGAACAGAAGCCAGCACCCTCGCCCTGCTGGGCTTGGTCTGGGTGAGCCCGGAAAGCATCGAAGCTCCCGGAAACTTAACTCAGGCAGGTGGGAGCCCAGGACATGCCTCCGGGCCAGCTCTTCCTCCCCTGGAGGGGCTCAGTGCCCTCCTGTCATGGCAGGGCAAAGGCACGCTTGCACCCCAATCTCAGTCCACAAACGGGCATTAGTGGGCACAGCTGGAATGCAGCCCCGCTGACTCGGCCCTTCGGGCCTCCAGGCCTCATCTGCCAAGTGGGGAGCCCGCCGCAGTGGCATGGGCGTCCAGCAGGGGTGCGGCGCTCCCTTCCCAGTCCTGAGCGGCATGGGGTCTGCACTCAGGAGGGAGGGAGGCCTACACTGGGGACTGACCATGTCTGGAGTATCATGCAGCCTTCAGGGCTCCCACAACAGCAGCCACACTGGGCGCCTGCCTGGCGCGGGGACCGGAGCAGCCCCCCACATGCCAGTGGAGGGGATCGCCATCCCTCTCCTGGCTGTGGGAGGGAGCCAGGGAGGCAGGGAGGTGGGGAGAGGACTCCTGGGAATGTGAGAAACCCAACCCAGAATGAATAGTCTACAACACAGCCAGGGAACTGGAGAGGCGGTCTCCAGTCCGGGGAGTGGGGAAGATGCTGTCCACGTGTGCAGCCAGGGAGCTCCGTGCCCCCATGATCCGGGACCCCACTCGAGGTCCCCAAAGGGCCAGGTTTCCATGCCCACACCCGTGGGCTGTCCTGGACCCTGCAGAGGAAAAGGGCACCAGCAGAAGCTGAACTTGTGTGTTGGGGGTAGAGTCGGGGTAAGGTAGTCAGTCCCCGTTTCTGGGACTCTGTTTCCTCAACGACATCACCAGCGTCTCAGACCCTTGGGCTCTGACGGTCAATCCCATAAACAGTGACCACCATGAGCGGCTACTGAGCTCCCCATGCCCACCAAGCCTGACCCCGAGGGGAGAGTGTTGCCATGCTTGATCCCAATGGTCATTCAGCTGGTTCAGTCTACACTCTTGCCCACTGCATCACAGGGCCCTGGGCTGGGGGGACAGGTAGCTGGAGGAGGGTCCTTCCTGCACCCCTGTTCTCTGTCGGGCAGCCAGAAAGGAGAGGGCAGAGGGCAGCTGATCAGGCAGAGACTGCAGGTGTCGCGGTCAGTGGGGAATTTCTGAGTTTCTGGGCAGAGGCAAGTCCTGCCAGTCAGAGCTGGTGGGAAGATGAACTCGGGGTGACCTATGGGGCAGCACATTGTTAGGGGGCGGGCCTGATGGTGGGGACTAGGTCCTGGGAAGGCAGAAGTGGGCCGGTGGGCTCAGCGGCAGAGCCATGCCAGGGGGTTCCACAGACGAAACTGCCCTTCGCAAAGACCCGTTCCAGGACCCTCCCTAGTATGCAAGCTGTCCGGAAAGGAAACTGTGCTTCAGGAAAGGAGACTCAATTTTTGAAAGTCATGCTTTCCCCCTAGACCGGAGGAAGCCCATGGCACTGCCTAGCTGTGCTGGGCTGGCAGAATCTTATTTCCCTTTGGTGTTGCAGCCCTGCTGTGGCGGGACAGCAGGGCGGGGTGGCAGGCGAGCCGCCAGGTCCACAAGCCACAGTGTCCCGTGCGGTCCAAGTGGCGGCAGGAGCCCTGCCCGCCGCCTTCCCCCGCACCTGGCCGGCTCGGTCGGCGAGGCTGGGTCCGCAGGAGGATGGCCCTAGGGCCCCCCCCACCGCGAAGGCGCTCCGCTGGTCAGGACCCACGGTGGGGGCGGCGAGGCAGGACGGGCTCCCTGGGGACGCGCCCTCGGCCCTGCGCCCCGCGGCGGCTTCGTGGGGAGCGGAGTGGGGGGCTGACACCCCCGCCGCGCACGGCCCGCGGGGCCTGGGCCGGGCCCGGGGGCGGATGAGGGGCTGCAGCGCGCCCCGCCCGCCCCCAGCGCACCGGGCCCGGGCGCCCGTCTCCGGCAGGGGGCGCCAGTGCCCAGGCCGCGGGGCCCATTCTGCAGACCCGGGACCCCGGCCCGCTCACCTCCGGACTCCCCGCCGTCGCTCGGCGTCGCCCCCCAGCTCCGCGCGCCCCCGGCCCGAGCGACCAGCAGCCCCCGCGCCCCCGGCGCCTCCCGCGCCCCCGGCCCGGCGCCCGGCTCCCTCCGCACTCACCGCCCGATCCGGGCGCGCACGCGCCGCCGCCGCCACCGCGCCGAGGGGCCCCGGCCCGCCCCGCCCCGGCCCCGCCCACCTGGCCACGGCCCCGCCCACCTGGCCATGGCCCCCTGCCCCGGCCCCGCCCACCTGCCCCCCGCCCCGCCTTGGCCCCGCCCCGCCTGGCCCGGCCCGGCCCGGCCTGGCCCGGCCCGGCCCGGCCCGGCCCGGCCCCGCCCAGCCTGGCCCCGGCCCCGCCCCGGCCCCGCCCCGGCCCCGCCCGCCCCCACCTGGCCCCGCCCCGGCCCCGCCCCGGGGTGCGACCCGAGCCTCCAGGGTGCCCTCCAGCCCCCATTGCGCAGATGGAGAAACTGAGGCCCCGCGGGGGACTGGGCTCCCGGCGGGGCGGTGAGTCAGCTAGAACTCCAGGCTCCTGACACACAGTGGCTTCGGAGCGCTGCTGCCAGCCTCAGGGGACCAGGACTGAGACGCAGGCAGGTGCCCAGGGGCCCCTTAGGGAGCCACACTGGGGAGCCACACCGGCCCAAGGTGGCCAGCTCTCACCTCTCCCACCCGAGCTGAGCACCAGGGGATGGCCAGTTCCTAGGCACCAGGGGTAGGCTAAAGCTGCCTGCCGCTCTGTAGCTACAGGTAAGGTGGACATCATGACCCGTGAAGCGGGGAGACCTTGCTCCCATGAGATCACGGGGAGCCGGCTGGGTCTTGGTGTGACACCATGGCTCCCTCCCAACCAGGGTGTCAGCTTAGCACCCCCTTGTTCAGGACAGTCAGGACTACCCCTGAGAGTGCCCCAGGTCCCCAGGGAGTCCCCCCAACTCCACAATCACCAGTGGGGACTCGAGTTGGTCGCTCCTTTCCTCAGCCCCATTTACACATTTGTGGCATGTGCTAAAACAGCCCCACGTGGCAGAGTGGTTAGGAGCAGCAGTGCCCATCGGGACAGTAGCTGGCACAGCTGGAGCCAGGTGCAGGTATGCCTCACCTGAGAACTCCGTTATCACTTCCGGCATTTTCATACCATGATTATTACAGCCATCACCTTGCCTGAGGCCCCGGGCCTGCCCCTCTCCGCAGCTTCTGCCCTTGAACTCAAGCCTGGGCCCTGATCACCTCAGTGCCTGCACACAGGTAAAGGCCCAGCCCAGCACCCTGCTGCTGCCCAGAGCTCCTGGGGCTTGCTGTGGAAACTCACCTAGAGAAGGGGGCTCCCTCATGCCCCAGATACTGGTGGCAGCTGCTCTTCTGGATGGTGGGGGCAACCTGTGCCTTCCCTGTGCTGGGATCTGCGGGTCAGAGATACGGTGTGGGTTAGCACACAGCCTTGGTCTCCCTGACACCCAGGGGCCGGGAAAGGAACCAGGGCCAGCCTCCATGCCACTGTGGGACCTCACCTACACCTGCTCTACAGACCCCACCCCGCACGATGGCCCAAGCTGAAGGGCCTCTCAGATCTGCCCACGGCTCACACCCTCGGCCTGGTGGCAGACAAGGTTTCCGTCTGTCCGATGGCACTGCTGCCTCCTACCCCAGGCTCCCTGGGCACAGGAACGCTGTGCTCACAGCCCACAGTCCCTCTGCAGAGCCCTGTGCTGGGAGAGGGTCCTGCAGGTTCATGGGAAGGAAAGTGCCTTCCTGCAGAGTGAGCGCTATGAGGCGTCTGTCCTGGGCCTCCTTTGGTGCACAGGAGCTGGAGGGAGGGGACCCAGGTGGCTGTACAGGAACCCTCAGAATGAGGCCTCCCCTTCCTGCCCTTCAGGGGACCCTGTCCAGGGGACTCTGGACGCCCCTGGCAGATGGCCTCCGGGCAGCAGGGACAGCTGCTGCTGGATACCTATGATTGTGAAGAGTGGGGTCTTGCTACTGGGGACTCTAGGTCTCCAGCAGGGTAGCCCTCGTCCAGCTACAGGCAGTAAAGGGTTAAGAGCTGGGCCTCAGAGGGAGAGCTTCCCCACCCTGTCTCCTGCCCCCTTGTCTCTGAGGCTGTGGTCACTTGACCCTTTGACCTTTTGCCTGAGCAGAAAGGACAGCCTGGGGGCCTGAGTCAGCTTGTCCTCACTCTGCCACTAACCAGGGCTGAGGCCTCATTTTCTGCTTTCTCGTCTGAAAACTCGGGGTTCCTCAGACAGGCTGCTGGTGTGGCCATGAGAGAGCAGCAGGCAGGGGCTGGGAAGGCACCCACTGCAGCTTGGGGGCTTCGGTGGGGGGGGGACTTGGGCTGCTCTGTCCCAGGGTCCAAGGTGGGCTGCCAGTGCCCACAGCACACTCCACCAAAATGAGCCTCTCCCTGAGGACCCCAAAGCAGGCCAGCAGGAGGGGGGCTCCCCGGTCCTGTGCTCAGTGTCCCCAACATGCATGGCTCACCCTGACTGCAGATTTGGCTTTGGGGTTCCTGCCCCCATGGGTGCCCCCTCCCCCGATCTCCCCGGGCGTGCTCCCCCGCCCTTGGAGGATGCCCTCGGGACATCTAGGTCTGAGAGGAGAGCCAAGCTGGGCTTCTCCCGGAAAGGGGAAGGGTGCCAGCTGCATGTGCCTTCTCCTTCCAGGGGTCACAGCAGCTGCCGGGCTGCCCACGGGTAAGTGTTGGAGTTGGGCAGGCCAGACCGCAATCCAGACTGGGCTGCCCATCAGTGCAGGCCCTTGGCCAAGGGGCCTGATTGTCCTCTGAGCAGTGGGGATGGCACCAATAGGGAGGACAATGAGAGAGCAGAGTCCAGAGCTGGCACAGGTGCACACAGCCAACGGGTGCCGTGGTCACTGGGAGCCGAGGGGCGCTTACCAGGCTTTGCCCACTTCCTGCCCTTCCAAGGCCACCCCTGCCATACCTGATGCTGCCCAGGCCCCGGCTGGGCCATGGCCACCACTGCTGCCTCCTTGGGCTGGGGGTGGACCCTACCCCTCGCCAGCTGCCCCAGGGCACCTCCTCAGGCCGTCTGCCTGGCCTGTTTGCTGGAGCCTCCATCTCAGCCGTACGTGCAGGATAGCCGGTGTGGGGCAGGGAGGCTCCTCCCGGGCAAGGAAGGGCGGCTTTTTATGCTCCCTCCCGTGTAAATCAGGATTGGGATGGGCCCTTCCCCACCGGACTTCCTGTGTGTGTTCTCCACTGATAACGGGATCTGTCAGCACACAAACAGGAGGCCGAGGGGCGGGTGGGGGGCCATCAAGGGAGGGGCCTGGCCGAGCTGCTGGAGGGGTGGGGACCCGTCCCCCTGGGCTTCAGAGTCTAACCCCGAAGCAGCCAGAGCCCAGGCTCTGGACAGCCATAGCCCGGCTCCTGACCCTGGGACCCGGCTGCTCCCGTGTGGGACAGGGGATGTGACTATAGCGCCAGGGCCTTTGTAGCACCGTGGGCCCACCAAGCTGGTGGAACCACGGGCCATGCTAGTGTGTCTCCACAGAAGGAACCGTTGGCTCTGTGACCCTGGACTCTCCCCCAGGCATGCACCAGTACCCCCTGATGTGTATGCCATGGGGTGGGAGCCCAGCCGGAAGAGACCTGGGGATGGACAAGGGGGCAGGGTGGTCTGAGAACAGCGTTGTGGGGCGTGACAGGGAGGGGCAGACATCAGCTCAGGGCCCTCTCTAGGAATCGAGCTGTGTCCCTTGGAAAGGAGTCCCGGAGGCGTACCAGCAGGGCGAAACCCCGCAGCCTCATTTCACAGGGGTGCTGCCCTGGAAAAAGCATGTTCTCTGGGGCTCAGCCTCCAGCAGGCCGAGAAGTGGGGGGTGGGGTGGGATGGAGGAACGCAGGAGCCTTCATGGTGGCCAAAGGGGTGGGTGGTCCAGCCCCAAATCTGGTCCTCCATCTCCTCATTTAGGTGGTGCTGGGGGCTTGCAGGCCGAGCCTCAGGGGCTGTGGTGGTGGGTGGCTGGTGCCCAAGGGGAGCTGGGCAGCTGCTGAGGACCCACCCAGACGACACAGTCGACTGAGGGCCTCCGAGTGAGCAGGGTTGTCCACGGGCCCTGATCTGGGGTTAGCCCCCACCTACCCACAGCCTGGGACACCCTCATTTCTGTGACATTGAGCCCCTCCACTCACCGTCACCTCTCTCCAGCCCCACCCAGCTGATGTCCAGGCCAAGAAGGAAGTGGGGGCAGCTTGGGAAATTCCCCAGGGGAATGCTGAGAGCAGGAAGGGGTCTCACCCATGCTCGGCAGCTCTCACGGTCAGCAGGGACCTGCTCCCTTCCCCATCCCCATGGCCAGGGAAGGCTCTGCCACGGGTGCAGGGCTGCCATCAGGACCCAGGGGCTTCTCCTCTCTGGGTCTCAGTTTGCCCATCTGTTCCATGGGGGTGAGAGGGGTGCCAGCCACCAGGATTGTTGTGGTGGCTGGGGAGGCTCCTGGGGCTCAGCGGTTGTAGGTCTGAGTGGTGAGGGGTCTGGGGGCCGAGGTGCCCCCTGAGCCTCCCATCCCCCCGCCTCTCCCCACCAGCCCACAGTGGCTGCACTCTGGGCACCCTTTGCCTCGCTTGGCCCCCTTACTCCCCTCCCTGAGGGCCCATCCGCCCAGAAGGGCTGGAGTGTCCTGCCAAGGGTCCTTGCCAGAGTATAGGGCCAAGTTGGGCTTTGCCTGCCCCCCAGGAGGTGCCCACACCACCCAGACCTCAGGCCCAGGGATCTGTCCTGTGCCCCTGGGTGGAGGAACCAGCAGGCATCAGGGCTAGGTAAACCCAGGCCCTTTTGTGTACAGATGGGGGAGTGAGGCCCAGAGAGGGAAGAGGCTCAGCCAGGTGAGCAAGCGGGCAGAGCTCAGCGAACACCCTGATGCCCCCTAGGCCCCCCTGTGCCAGCGGACAGGCTGGGGGGGACAGCTAATTAGCCAAGTATGTGAACAGGTTAATGGGCGACTCCTCCTTCTAAAGCTGGGACATGTTAGGGAACTTTCTGGAAAGGTGCCCCAGCGCACAGAGGCGAGTCCAGGCACAGACAGGGGAGAGCAGAGCCCTGGGTCCTGCAGAGGTCCGTGTTCTTAGCTCAGGTGCCGCCTGGGGTGGAGCTCTGGCCCTGCCTACTGCCCACTTGTTTTGGGGGTCCCCCACTGCTGCTCCGTGATCCCCTCCTGACCAGCCCTGCCCCCAGCTCCTCCCTGGATTGACACCACAACCAATCCGAAGAAGAGAGGTCTGGGCTCAGGGCGGCAGGGTATCAGCCCTACCCTGTCCAGTTGCCTAGAACCCCACCGTGTACTACCGTCTCAGGTCCCCGGGGCCTCAAGGGCACATGCGACAGGTGGGCTAAAGTCCTGCCCCAACCCAGGGCATGTCAGGGACAGGGAGGGACTGCCCAGGACGGGGTCGGGGGTGTGGGTACAGGCAGAGGGCAGAGATGGGTGCTGTCTGACCCTCTCAGACTGCAGGAGGGTCCTGGGATCCTGGAGAGGAGTAAGTGGCACTTTCTGTCCCCTGGAGCGCCCCAGGAGCTCACTCACTCTGTGTTCCAGGCTGCATGGGGCTCCCCTGGGGCCCGAACCCCTGCTCCGCAGGACGGCTCTCCTGCCCGTCTGATGGCGTCTGTCTAGGTTCATCGAGCATGCCACCTGCCCACTCCCATCCCTTTTTGGAAGGAGTCAGTGGTGCCACTGATCCAGGCCTATGTCCCCAGAGGGCAGAGCGTGCCCTGCCTCACAGACCCGTCCAGAGGTGGCCACCTGATGGGACCGGTCAGTGACTTCCAGGTGGTCTGGACTGTCCGCAACACCTGGGCGGCTCAGAGACCTGGCCTGAAGCCCCGCCAGCTTTGGGTGTGGCATCCAAGGCAGGGGCCCTGGCACTCTGGTGCCAGCTTTGCTTCCGTTGGAGGCTCTGCCCACACTGGACCTCAGTTTCCCCATCTGTTCCACGGCTAGCAGGGTGATACCACTGCAGCTTCCTCCCAGCTGCCAGGAAACGGTGACTGGAAAGGGATCACACTGCCTTACCTTCCCAGAGTGTGCTGGTCAGGCGGCGGGCAGGGGCAGGGGTCGGCCAGGGCCTCCAGGGCCCTCCGGGGACTCTCCTGGGACCCCTCACCGCCGAGCTTTTGGCCTCTGCAGCCCCAGGAGAAGGTGAGCCAAGTCCCCGGCAGAGGCCAGCGTGGGCACTCAGGCGGCCGGAGGCACAGGGGCACCAGGCACAGTGTGAGCGGGCTGCGGGAAGGAGAGAGCGGAGCACGGAGCTGCTGGGAGAGATGGCGCTTCCTGTTTACCCCCCTGAGTGCTGCTGGCCTCAGCAACAGGATGGCTCTGTCAACCACGGGGGGCGCCCAGCTTCACGCCAGATGTGGCTGAACCTTCATCAAGGGATGGCCTGGTCCAGCAACCCATCCCAGGGGGGCGGGGAGGGAGCTGGCCAGGCACGCACGCCTGGGCCAGGTGAGCCGTCTACACCCGGTGGGGCGGGTCCCAAAGGGGACAGGTTCCTAGGGAGCCGGGCTCTGCAGCTCCCCTCCCCACGCCCCACAGCCCGGACTCTGTTACAAGTGCCCCATGCTGGGCACCTGGCCCAGTGCTCACATAACGCCCTTGGGTTGAGAAGCTTTCCTTTTCAGATGATGCACCTGAGGCTCACAGGAGAAGATGTCTGTCCAGGGTTGATCATGGGAAACAGAAGCCTGGGACAGGGAGCTCAGGGGTGCCTGGGCGCCGGGAGACTCTCGGGGGACCCTTGGCTCCTTCTCCTTGCTGCCCCCCGTCGCCTCGCTTCCTGGGGACCGCGCAGAGGACAGGGACCCAGCCCTTGCCCCTCCCCTTCCCTAGCCCCCTCTTGCTTCATTCCCAACAGATCCCCGTGGGCTCTGCCTTCGGAACACATCTCTGCTGCCACTCCCCTGTCCTGGTCCAGGCCGCCAGGCTTCCCACGTGGACGGCCTCCTCCTCCACCTGGTGGGCACCCCTCCTCCCCACACCAGTTGTCAGGGAGCTTCGTGAAGTGTGACATCTGGTTGTGTGGCATCCCTGCCTGAGCTCCCCTGAGGGCTTCCCATGACGCTGGGGCCGAGTCCTAACCTCACACAGCCCCTGAGCGCCAGCTCCAGAGTGCGGAGCAGGGCCTCCTCTCGCACTCGCTGCCTGCTCTCCCTGGGACAGAGCCGGCCCCAAGCACGTCTGCAAAGCACGCTGAGGGGCCCTGCAGGTGCCCCCCACCCAGAGGTGGCTTGCAAGCGTGCACTGCAAGCAAGACTTTGTACAGACCCACGTGGCCCCGTAAATGGTCACACAGCGAGCACGCCCGTGTAACGGGCACCCGGCCGAGACAGGGCCCCACTTTCACAGCCCAGGAGCCGCTCCCCTGACTCTTGCGGTGTGGTTCTGCCTGGTTCGAGGTTTAAGCCCAGGGAGTCATGTGGTGCCCAAGCTGTCTGGCCTCTGCCGCTCCACGGGGCTCCTGTGAGCCCATCTGTGCTATTGTGGCTTGGCGGGCTGTTGCTCGTCCCTTGGGAGAATGGAACAGCTTATGCGCACACCGTGGCTGGCTTTGGGTCTTACCGACAGTGCTGCTTCAGACACCTTTGGGCAGACACACGCCTGAACGTGTTTCTCTTGGCTGCCTGTGCCTGGAACTGTCCCAGGAGAGGCACGGAGCCGGCGACGGCCCAGCAGTTCAGGTCGCCCCCACCAGCCGTGCAGGAGCTTTGGGCAGCCCAGCCCCTCGGCAGCACTTGCTGTGATCCGTTTTGTCATTTTAGCCATTCTGCTGATTCTGCAGTGATATCACTGTGCTATTATTTCTTTAATGCAGGGGGTGAGAGCCGGGCAAGGGGCCTTCGGGAAGCAGGGCAGCCTCGAGCAGGGGGCTGAGCGCCAGGCTTCGCTTCACTGAGCCGTCTGACCTGCAGGCCTGTGACTGGTGACTGCTGCCTCGGGGCAGTGAGTCTGGGTGGTGCAAAGACAAGAGGCCGTCCCCTGGGACTGAGCCCCGGGGGTCCGCTGGGTAATTGCTCTGGGTGCTCAGCATGTCCCTGGCTCCCAGGAGCCCCCATGAAATGTTTGTCTCCAGAGCTGTTGGTTGACCAGGGTCAAAGTGCTGACTGCGGCCAGGAGGTGGGCACTCACAGGTGAGCCGAGGTGGTCGGGCCGACTTCTGCAGGAGCCTCGCGGAGCAGGGAGGGCCGCGCGACAGGGCCCGAGACCCATCTGGTGCTGTGGCCAGGCCCTGGAGAGTCACCTCACCCAGCACACTCAGCCGCACGGCCAGGGCTTGTTCCAATGCCCAACTTCGTCTGTCACCCAGGCTCCTCCAGGCCATGGAGGCCACCCCCACCCCCTTGCAGCTCCCCCTTTGTAGGGAAAAGGGCTTGCCCTCCCTGCCAACACCCTGCACAGAAGCCCCACTTACAGTCAGGCTGCAAGTTGCCAAGCCTGGCAGATGGGGCAGCCGTTAAGGTAGAGGGAAAAAAAACCACTTTATCTTCCCGTGAATGGGGGTGGGGGGCGGTAATGGAGGTGGGTGACGGTTCAGTGGCCCCCCAGCTCCTGCCCCCACCTGCCCTGCCTACTTAGGGAAAGCTTGGGCAGGTCCTCAGGAGCCGTTGGGGTCGGGGTGGGGGTAACAGCAAGAGTGACAGCTAAGGGGCCGGCCGAGTGGCGCGGTGGTTAAGCGCTGGCTTGGGAAGCCAGTGGGCCCGGTTCGGGTCCCACATATGAGGGCCAGTGACACTGCCCACAAAAAAAAAAAAAAAAAAAAAAAAAAGAGTGACGGCTAAGGCCTGCATGCCTGTGGCTCCTTGCTGGGCTGTCACCATCCTTTGAGGGCGATGTCACAGTCTCACCCTGTTTGTGGACAAGGAATGACCTCCTCAGGGTCATGAAGACTGCCACAGGAGAGCCAGACCGCCAGCCCAGAACCTCAGCATGCCGCCAGGCCAGAGCAGCAGGCAGGGACGTGGTGGCCATGGGGGGTAGGTGAGCAGCCCCTGTCTGGAGACAGGCGCCATCCCCATTATCCCAACGGTCAGTGGAGGGGTGCTGGGAGTGAGTCCTCTTTCCGGGGAGACCTGGACCTGGGCTCTGGTGAAGTCAGGGACATTGGATGGCCTGAAGGGAAGGCTTCACTGACTCAGTTTCCCCATGTGTGAGATCAGGGTGTGGTAGGTTTGGGGAGATCTGAGGGTCTCCAAACTCCTGCATGGTGGACAGTCTGTCCCTGGGCCTGTCATGCGGGGGGCAGGGGAGGACAAGGCCCCTGTAGCTTACTCCAGGTTGTTAAAAGGGGGCCTGTGACACCTCCCCCCCAGTTCGGAGCCCTGAGATTCCTCCAGACCTCCAAGTCCACCACCCTCAGCTCTGAAGTTGCCTATTATCAACATTATTTTTTAATGTTCTTAAAAATGTAAAGACAGAAAGGGGGGAAAAAAGGCCAGGATCTGCTGCCCGGCCAGAAATCTCTGTTTCCTCTCAGCCAGGAAACAGGAAGTGAGTGTGCTGGGGAGATTGGGAACCGGGCTGCGAGAACAATAGAGCCCCCCCAGAGGGGAAGAGGAACTGCGTCAAGGGGCCAGCCGGAGCCTGACCTCTCCCCCAGCATGCTCTGGCCGAGGCATAAATTTAGTCTTGCTTCTTTTCCTGATGAAAAGCTCCAATGCACCGCTGTTGGGGGGAGGGGGTGCAAGGCCCACCTCGGTCCCTGGGTGTCAGGGCTCCTGGGGTCCAGGGACCATCTAGCTGAGCCCTCCTTTCCCTTGTGGGTAAAAAGACCCAGAGAGGGGGAGAACCTTGTCTGGGGGCTGCTGGTGTGGGGATGGAGCCCCTACAGCTGTCTGGTTAAGGCAACAGGCTCACCTGTGCAGGGATCAGACACCCCCCTCCCACGCCCAGAACAGAGGCTACCCCTCAGGGATGCCCTGCCTGCCCAGGTCCCTGGACCCTGACCTGCCACACTTGGGGCTCCACCCATACCTGCCTCTCACGGAGGCAGGAGACAGGTGACAAACAGGCACTCTGTTACAAGCTGTGGACCTGCCACCTGGAGCTGTGACCTTAGGCAGGGCTCCAGGACGGGCCCTGGCTCGATGAGAACCAGGGGTCAGCAGGTGCTTTCTTTCTTTCTTATTATTTTTTTAAATATAGCAGCTTTACTGAGATGTAATTCCATCCATTTAAAGTGTACAATTCAGTGGATGTTAGAATAAGCCACAGGGCTCAGTAGCCATCATTGTGGTCGTTTCTAGGGCCTCTTCATCACCTCAGAAGAAACCCACACCCTGAAGCGGCATCCCCGTAACCCTCCCCTCCCCCAGCCCCAGGCAGCCACTGGCTACTTTCTGACTCTGCAGATTGGCCGGCTCTGGGATTTCGTGTAAGTGGAACCTTGCACGACATGCTGTTTCGTCTGGCTTGTGCCTGGCCCCTTTCACTGAGCACGCCGTTTTGAGGCTCGTGTGTGTTGTGGCGTGTGTCCGTGCTGCACTCCCCTCTATGGCTGACTAGGGGCTCCAGCGTCTGGCAATCTTCTTCATTCGTCCCTCGGCGGACCAACGTGGGGCTGCTCCTACTGTCGGCTGTTGGGAACATGCGTGGACAAGTTTGCGTATGTTCCCTCCTCTCAGGCGCATGCCTGGGAGTGGGGTCACTCTGCGCCTGATCATTTGGGGAGGTCCCAAGCTGGTGGTGTCTGACCACACTCCCCTGCCACCCTTAGAAAAGCTGAAGGGGCCACTCCCGACCCTGCCAGAACCTGGGATGGACTAGGAAACCCACGAGGGGGCCGGAACTGTGGCTCCTCTGGGCCAGGCTCAGAGGTGAACCAAAGCCCCATGAGGCTGTCATGGGACAGACTTTGTGCAGCCTGAGGGCTGTCCCCTCTCTGTAGACTGTGAGCCTGGGGTCATATCCAACCCCACAAGAGCTTGTCTCTCCCCAGAGGTGCTAGACTCAGCTCTGGAGCCGCCAGGAGGTCCAGGGAGCCCCCAGATCTCAGGACTGCCCTTCGGAATGGCTCGCTCTCCCACCCCAGGGCCCGGAGCTCGTGCCCAGTCCAGCTTCTTGCCCTGGTCCCCTGGTGGGACCAGGACCAGGAAGGCAGGCCCCCCACCAACTGGGGAGAATGGCAGTGCTGGGTTGTGGTCTGGGCTGTGTGTTCAGGGTTCCTGGGGCCCAGGGCAATTCTGGACAAGCCCCATCTTCTCCAGAACCCAGTGTCCTCCATTCATAATGATAATGATCAGGCGGCCCCCATCACTAAGTCTTAGGGTTCCACCCTAACCCTCATTGTGCCAGAGGGAGCTGAGGCTCAGAGAGGCTACCAGGCACATGGCAGAGCTGGGGTTAGAATACAAGCCCCACGCGGCCAGCACTCGCTCCCTGCCCTCTCCTGAGCCCCACCCCTCCCCCATTCTAGGATTTGCGTGGCTCCAGGTCAGCAGGGGGCTTTGGGCCAGGGTACCCAGTCTTCTTGACTCTGCACGGTCTCTGCCTACACCCCGTCACCACTCTGCGGACCTGCCTTGCATGCCCCACTTGCACCCAAGTGTGACCAAGTGAAGGCGACCATGTGCCCCTCCCTGGGGAAGGAGGGGGTGCGGGCAGTCTCCACCCCAGGCCTGGCAGCAATTCTGTCTGAGCAGGCAGCCAGGCACGGGATCAGCCCTAAGTCTAGGGTGTCGGTGCCGCTGCTACAGGCCACCGTCCCAGCCCAGGTGACGCCAGCTGCACTCTCAGCCAGGATGTCCCCAAGCCCACCCCAGCTCCATCAGGCCCCGTCTGGGGATCACAACTTCCTGAGCCAGCCCCTGCTCAGAACAATGGCCGGAAACGCCTTGCTCAGGCCGTGGTCGGGGCAGGCCACATGTGGCCCTGGGGGCGGTGGGAAGCCTGCTATGCTTGAACACAGACCCCCCCAGGCAGCCTGGCCCGCCCTGCCCGCCCTGCCTGTTGGCTCTGGGTGACGATGAACACCTCCCCAGGGAGGCCGTCATGCCCAGGGCCCGCTCTGTGCTCAGGGAGGGGTGCCCCACTGTGTCCCAACCGGGAGGCTCCTCAGGCTTAGCGAGCAGAGCGCTGAGGGCTCAGGGATGCAAGCTGTGGTGACGATGATGGTGACAGTGAGCTTCGTGGGTCTGACTCGGGAGGCAGAGGGGTGCCCCCCCTCGCCCCTTTCAGCCCCCACCATGCAATATATGTGCTTCCGGAGCGAGGGCAGCATCCGAAAGGAAGAGCCACGCCCCTCCCTGGGCCGACACCTTGGGGACAGGTGGCAGCTGGGCCCCAGCGTGGTGGGCTGTGCTGTGGGGATGTCACTCCTCTAGGGCGTGGAAGCCAGTGGCCCGTGGCTGGGCAGGGCAGGAATGTCCTGCTGGTCCCAGGATCACTTATTTATATTGTATTTTACAATCCCAACATGCAAATTCAATTTTTTGTATGTGTCATCTGGGCTATGATGTAATACCTGCTCATTTTGGAAAAGCTGGCTGGATTTGAGGCGAGAAACCCCACGCCCCGTGTCTCCCAGCCTGGCATCTGTGGGGGACTCCTGTGTGCCCCTGCCATGCAGGGCTGAGGGCACGCAGGGGAATGCAGAGTGGCTCCCTGGCCAGGCCACCCATGATGGCGACAGGAACAGACATGTCCTTGAGACCGAGCTTGCTGAGGTCTAAGTTACGTTCAGCACTTACAGTAGGACATGTAAGACTTACTGGACTTTATTTTTATTTGTTTGTTTGTTTGTTTGTTTTTGAGGGCAGTGTCACTGGCCCTCATATGTGGGACCTAAACCGGGGCCGCTGGCTTCCCAGGCCAGCGCTTAACCGCCGCGCCCCTCGGCCGGCCCACTAGACCTTATTTTTAGAGCAGCTTTATGTTCACAGCAATATTGAGAGGAGCATACAGAGAGTCCCCTGGGCCCGGCCCCCACGCACAGCCTCCCCATTGTCGACACTCCCCACCCGAGTGACACGTCAGTTACAGTGTGGGGACCTGCACTGACATGTGGTCATCCATTCCCAGAGTCCACAGTGTATATTAGGGCCACTCTTGGGGCTGCACATTCGTCAGTTTGGACACGTGTATAATGACAAGTAGCCACCATAGGGTCTCAGCAGTGTCACTGCCCTAAACAGCCTCTGAGGGCACACAATGCAAGCAGACACTTTCATGATTCTAGTATGTGTGTCCCCCATGTCACCCCTACTTCAATCGGTCCATAAGACATTCCCACTCCACTGTGACGCGCCCCACACCAGCTTGTGGTCACTCTGTCCCCCCTGGCACCCTGCCCTCTGGAGAGTCCCTTCCTGGAGCCACACAGCCTGGGGCTCAGCTCGGGACCTCGGCGACGGTCCGTGCTGGGTGTGCGTCTGCGGCTCATTCCGTCCGTTGCTGAGTGGGACCCCGCGGTGTGGGTGGACCACAGTTTATATGAAATGCACTTTAAAAGAAGTGGCCCGCAGTTTCTCAAAAAGTAAACAGAGAATTACAGCATGGGGACAGCTGGTTAGCTCAGGTGGTTAGAGCTCAGGGCACAGTGCTCATAACACCGAAGTTGCCGGTTCAATCCCCACATGGGAATTGCAACTATGCCCTCCACAAATATATTGAAACAACTACTTGACTTGGAACTGATGGGTCCTGGGAAAACATGCTGCTCCCCAATAAAAAAAAAAAAAAAAAGAATTATGGCATGATCTGGCCATGCCACGCCCCAGTGTACAAACACAAAGGAAAGAAGGCGGGGACTCAAACAGATGTGAGGGACGCCCACAGCCCAAGAGGCGGGGCCACCAAGTGTCCTTCAGCGGACAGGTGGGCAGACAGCGTGTGGCACATTCGTACAGTGGAGCATCATTCAGCCACAAAGAGGGACGAGGTGCCAACAATGCTCTCACACAGGTGAACCCTGAAAACATGACACCGCGTGCCAGGCGCCAGACACAAAAGGACACGCATCATATGGTTCCACTTACGTGGAACGTCTGCAGTCAGCAAATCCAGACAGAAAAGCAGCCCGTGGGTGCCAGGGGCAGAGGGGAGGAGGGGGTGCGGTGGGGAGTCAGTGCTTAACGGGTGCAGAGCTTTAGTTTGGGGCGAGGAGGAAGTTTTGGAAATAGTGCTGATGGCAGCTCAACCACGTGCATGTAATTAACTCCAAAGCATTGTACACTTAAAAACAGTGAAAATGGCCAATTTTATGTTTTATATGTATGCTATCATAATTTAAAAGAATTAACCGTGTCATACACCAAAGCTTATTGAGCTGGATACTTTAAACGGGCGAACTGCATGGTACGTGAGTTGCACCTCAATGCTACAGAAGGAGAAATTGAGGTGCTTCCCAAGTGTCAGCCCACCAGGCCCTGCCCACGGACTGGGGGAGCATCTGACCAGCCCCACGAGATGTGCGGGCATGTTTTAGGGGGACCCCAAAACCAGTGGGGGTCAGCACTGAGGGTCCCCAACATGGGAGGGTGAGTCTTCAGGGCCCCGGTCCTCTCTCCCATACTTGCAGGGGCTCCGAAAGCAGACATTGGGGGCGTGGTGGGCCTGGCCCTGGGCTCCGTCTGCAGCCCGAGGCCACCTTCTGACGGGGGCACCCTTTATCTAGCCAAGGGCCACTCTTGGAGTTCAGGGGGTGGGAGAGTTCCCTTCAGAGTTGTGGTCACACTGTGGGCAGTGAGGCAGTGGGTGTAGGGCTGACATTTCTCTCTGCCCAGTGTCCAGCTCATGCCAACGAGCTCATTTTAGGACAAATGGCAGGAAGAGCAGCCTGGGAGGCAGGGCCCGAGGGGACACTGAGGCTGAGTCAGGCCCGTGCTGCCCTGGGCCTCGGGTAGCGAGTGGGTGGTCTCTACCCGAGGGAGGCTGGGCCACGGGGCAGGAGGGCGGGGGACAGCCCAGCGCAGAGGCAGCCGAGCTGGCCCCGGAGGGGCGCCGGGCGGAGGGGAGCCTGAAGCTGCCCCTGGGCCTGATTCCGGGCCGGGGCTGAAGGCCTGCCACCGCGGGCCTCAAACGCCTCCCGGCCCCTGGACCTCAGAGCTGAGAGGCGAGGGGAGGAGGAGGAGGGCCTCCCGCCCTGGCAGGAAAGGCTGACCAGAGTCGGGACAAAAGGCGGACGTGCAGCCGGCCATGTGCGCCCTTATCAGGGCCTGCACACTGGGCGCGGGGCCTTGGCGGAAACGCTGCTCTCCGCCCGCCTTCCTGCGGCCTGGCCACCCCACCGGGCTGCGCATGGGCAGGGGTAAGGGGATGCTGGCGGACGGAGACCTGCCCCCCAAGGGACATGGCCCGCCGGTGGGGGCAGCAGGGTGCGGGCCACCTGGCCTCCGGAGCCCTGGACTGTAACCCGTGTGGCTGTCACTCTGTCTGCTGCACTGCTGTGAAGTAGGCGCCAACAGTCTCCCGTCCATCAGATGAGAAAACTGAGGCCCAGAGCTCTGCAGTCGGAGGAGGATCTGGCTGCCTGGGACCCCTGGGAATATGCAGGAGGGGGCGGCAAGGATGCAGGCAGGGGCGTGAGGGGGAGGGGATCACCGCCGGCACACCTAACACAGAGCTGCACATTTTATGTTATTAATTAAAAGTGTTTCTGGATGAATAATCGTGGGGAGGTGGCTGCAGGCAGTGGGCCTGGGGCTCAGCGGCTTGTTGTGGGGCTGGGGGAGGGGACCTCATCCTGCGACCCTGCCCATCAGCCGGGGCCCTGGTGGCTTCAAGTCCGAGGCTCTGCCCCAGCGGCCACACTTGGGGCAGCCTCTCTGGGGCCTCAGACTTCCCTCCTCAAACGGGCAGGGGTCCCTCCCGGGTGCCCCTACTGCCCAGGCCTAAAAGGGCTCTCTGGTGCTCATGGCCTCTCCCTCTGGAAATGCACTGTTGGCCTGAGCTGAGTACCCCATTTTCCAAAAGAGGGGATGGGGTACAGACGAGGGGAATGGTTCTCAGTCCTGGTACCTGGGGAACTCTTACAAATCCCCTGTGAGGGCCCCTTCCGAACCCCAACCCCAGGTCAGGGGTCAGGCAGTGGGGACTTTGAAAGCTCCCTGTGGGGACAGTGTGAGGCCAGGGTAGACAGCCCTTGTCTCTGTGGGAACAGGGCAATGGGACTCGGGGGAAGGACTCCAATAAAGTGTAGGACAGAGCCATGGCAGCAGGGTCCTGGACGCCATGCCGGCATCTGTGGCCATGCAGGCTGTCCTAGTGACACCAGCAGCAGGCAGGCACCTCTGCAGCCCTCCGATTCTGCGTAAGGCAGGAAGGGACCTGAAGAGGCCCCAGAGGCCAGCAACCTGTCACCCAAGGCTTCTCCTTCGGAGTGTTTGCGGGCAGTGGGTGGGAGGAGCTGGCCAGATGTTCCCATTCATATCACCCAGAAACACGGGGAGCCTGGGCTCGGGGCTCAGGCCCTGGCTCTGCCGTGGGATGTGACCTCTGTCACCTGAGATCAGGTGACTGCCATGCCCCTCTGTGGGCAGTGCCATGAAAATCCTTCCTATTGGTCCTGCCTGGGGCCTGTGACCCACAGGTCAGAGAGGACAAGGCCCTAGCGAGCAGCCAGCCAGGTCCATTACCATCGTTGTGCCTGGCTGTGCCTCGGTTTCCCCCATCAAATGGGGCCAGATTTGTAGCCTGAGTTGTGCTGGTCCCGGCCCTGTGGGCAGCCCTGCGGAGCTGGAGGGTGGGACGTGCTTGGGAGCCACAGAGGGGCCGGCACTCATGTCCAGAGCACGTCCACACTCGGCCCCGGCCCGACCTGGCCAGAGGCCCTGCTGCTGCTGACTGGAGAGGGCGGAGGAAGGCGGCCTCTCGCTTCCTCACTGACCCCACCCGTCTGGGCTGCTCCAGGAGAACGCGCAGTGTACCGGGGGGCCCTGTGGCCTGGCCTTAATGCCTCACTCTCTGAGAACTGCCCAGACTTTTGGAGAAGGGTTAGGGGCTTCTGTGACACTTGGCTGCCACCTCCATGCTGGGAGGCTCACTGGGGGGAGGGCTGTCAGCACGGTCACCTCTGTGCCCAAGACCCCAGACACAGGGTCCTAGCCAAGAGATCAGCACATTGGCCGCCCATGCCTGTCCCCTCCGGACCCACAGGAAGGAGTGGGGCAGGGAGGGCGCTGGGTACGGCCCCTTGGGACCTCCTAGCTGGGGGTGTGAGGATCCCCTCCCGGGCCACGGGTCCTCAGCCTGGTAGCCTCCAACTGCCCTGGCTCAGGATGACGAGATGGGCCCTGGCCCCATGCAGTTCACTCTCTGCCCGCCAGGCAGCGGTGTTCCACCACACGAGCCCGACTCCAGTCCTCAGAAATGACCAAGGGCCCGTGGGGGCAGCCAGCTCCGCCCCAACCCTGGGCGGGGCTTCGGGCAGCCTGGGGCCCTGAGTGGGATAGTGTGAGCTGGCTACGCCCCTGACCACCTGAGCGATGGTACAGGGTGGCAAGGCGCTTCAGACACACAGGGTGGAGAAGACCCAGCTCAGTTATGAAGGAGCTCCTTCTGTCTGTGAAAACGTGCACTTCACATGTGCCCCCCTGAGACAGGGTACCCCCCAAAAAGCTCACTTTGAAGGCTTTACCTCCGGAGCTCCTGTCAGACCCCTGCCTGAGCTCAGGATCTCTGCCAGCTGACATTTCAGGCACCCCATGCCCCAGTCAAGTTGACGCATCACATTAACCATCACATTCACGTAAGTGGAACCCATCAGGATCTCTCCTTTGTGGCTGACTTATTACAATGTCCTTAAAGTTCACGCGTGAGGTGACGTGTGTCCGAATGTCCTTCCTTTTTAGGACCGGATAATATTCTGTTTTATGGATGTCCCACAGCTTGTTTATTTATTCATCTGTTGAGGGGCACTGAGGTTGCTTCCACCTCCGGCTACTGTGAACAGCGCTGCTGTGAACGTGGGTGTGCAGGCACCTGTGCTCCTACTTTCAGTTCTCTGGGTGTGCACTGCCGGGCCGTATGAGCTCAGGGTGGTGTGGCCACTGCCCAAGTCCAGATATAGGACTAGGAAAAACGTCCCCTGCTAGCTGAGATGGACCACTGGGAGCAACCAAAGCACAAAACCAAACCAGCCAAATGTGTGACACAAGTCACTGGACACCTGACAACATGGGACAGTGACACCTGAGAGATGCAGACAAATCAGGGGAGCCCTACATCTGCCCCAGCTCCTGCCTTTCGGGAGTTTCCGGGCCTGAGCACGGGAAGGGCGCTGAGACAGCCCCAGTGGACTCCTTGGGTGAGAGTCTTGGGAGGCCAGGCAGCTAGGAGAGTGTCAGAGAGGGCAGAGCTGTTCAGAGAGAACCCTGGCAATCCAAAGAGCGTCCCCTGAAGTATTTAGAGGAGGACTGGCCAGCACCTGCCTATGAGGGTATGCCTAGAGGTGGGTGAAGAACCATCTGGAAGGATCCGAGGGAACAGTACCCCCAATTCACCGTTGCTCCCGCCAGCCAGACCAGAGAACTCTTAACCACAGTCCTCAGGAAGGGTTTGCCTTTGTGGTCGATAATTAGCTCTTGACTGAGCTCTGCTCTGGATCCAACTCCTAAATCCTGAAAGCGGGCTTCAGGGGGATCGAACTGCTCCCAGTAAGGTAACCACACCCCAGAACAAGGCTCAAGAGGATTTGCAGGAATGCAAACTACCCAACAAGATAAAACCCACAATGTCCGGCATCCAAGCAAAAATTACCAGGCACACAAGGAAGCAGGGAATGTGGCCCCTGGGGAGTGCTGACAATCCTCCAAATCACCCCGAGTAGGCACAGATGTTACAACAAAGCAGCAGAGGACATTGAAACAGTTATGATAGCTGTGATTTGGATTTCAGAAGCTAAATAGGGCCGGCCGAGTGGCGCATTGGTTAAGCGCTGGTTTTGGGATGCCAGCAGCCCCGGTTCGGATCCCACATGAGGGCCAGTGACACTGCCCTCTACAGCTAACAACAGCTCCACCTGGAGCTGGGCTGTGCGAGCCCCGGTGATGGTGTGGGCTGCCATAGGCTACAGTGAGTGGCCCGCAGCCAGCGTGAGCGGCTGGCAGCCAAGAGTGAGCTGCCAATAGCCGCGGTGAGCGACATCCAGAGGCCAGCGACCGATCTGCCTCATCCGGGAAGAGCGCAATGACGATACCAACAGTGAAGCAACATCCTCCGCAACTAAACTGAAGAACAAAAAGAGAGCAACTTGTCTGTTCCCCTTCCCCGATTTCCCAACGCTGTTCCCCTCCGCCAATTCCCCAATAAAATCTTAAAAAAAAAAAAAAAAAAAAGAAGCTAAATAGAACCACAGTGAGACACCGACTCACGCCCATTAGGGTGACTACTATAAAGGCAACAGAAAATAAGTCTTGGTGACAGCGTGAGACGTTGGAACCCTTGTATACTATGTGAAATGGTGTGGCCACTATGGAAAACGGTATGGGATTTCCTCAAAAAATTAAAAATAGGACTACCATATGGTCCAGCAATTTCACTTGTAGGTGTACATCCAAAAGAATCGAAAGCAGGGTCTTTTTTTTTTTTTTAAGATTTTTTTTTTTTTAAAGATTTTATTGGGGAATTGGCAGAGGGGAACAGCGTTGGGGAATCGGGGAAGGGGAACAGACAAGTTGCTGTCTTTTTGTTCTTCAGTTTAGTTGCAGAGGATGTTGCTTCACTGTTGGTATCGTCATTGCGCTCTTCCCGGATGAGGCAGATCGGTCGCTGGCCTCTGGATGTCGCTCACCACGGCTATTGGCAGCTCACGCTTGGCTGCCAGCCGCTCACGCTGGCTGCGGGCCACTCACTGTAGCCTATGGCAGCCCACTGCAGCCCACACCATCACCGGGGCTCGCACAGCCCAGCTCCAGGTGGAGCTGTTGTTAGCTGTAGAGGGCAGTGTCACTGGCCCCCATGTGGGATCCGAACCGGGGCCGCTGGCATCCCAAAACCAGCGCTTAACCAATGCGCCACTCGGCCGGCCCTTTTTTTAAGATTTTATTGGGGAAGGGGAACAGGGTTGGGGATTGGGGGAGGGGAACAGCCAAATTGTTGTTCTTCAGTCTCAGTCGTGGAGGGCGCAGCCAGCTCAGCCCCAGGTCCAGTCGCCATCCGGCTGCCCATCGACAGCTCATGGCTGCTCAGCTCAAGGTGCTGTGTTCAATCTTAGTTACGGGCAGGTGTAGCCCACCGTCCCATGTGGGAGTGGAACCGGCAACCCTGTTAGGAGCACGTGCTCTCACCAGCTGAGCCATCCTGTCACTTGTTGGCAGCTCAGCTCAGGCGCAGCGTCACTGGCCCATGTGGGAATCAAAACGGCGACCCTGTTGCTCAGAACTCGGGCTCTTAACCAACTGAGCCACTCGACCAGCCTGCAAGCAGGGCCTTAAAGGGACATTTGCCTACCCACGTTGCCAGCAGCATTACTCGCAACAGCCCAAAGCTGGAAGCAACTCCAGATGTCCATCAGTGGATGAATGGATAAACCAAACGGGGTCCCTCCACACAGTGGAGTGTCACTCAGCCCCGAAAAGGAAGGAGGTCCTGACACCTGACACCACGTGGATGGGCCCTGAGGACACTGTGCTCAGTGAGATGGGCCAGTCACAGAAGGACAAGTCCTGTAGGACCCCCCTCACAGGAGGCCCCCAGAGGAGTCAGATTCAGAGACAGAAAGGGGGGTTGTTGTTTAATGGGAGTAGTGTTTCCTATTTGCCAGATGAGAAAGTTCTGGAGATGAATGGTAGCGATGGTCGCACCACAATGTGAATTACTTAGCACTACTAAATTGTACACTTCAAAATGGTTAAGAGTAAAATTGATGTTACACGTTTGTTACCACAATAAAAAAGAGGGGAGAGGAAGGAGGGCTGGAGAGAGAGATATCACAGAGACAGGAAATAGAATGGTGGCTGCTAAGGGGCTGGGAAGGGGCTGGGGTGAGTGTTTAATGGGGACAGAGGGTCAGTTTGGGGAGATGAGAAAGTCCTGGGGGTGATGGAGGTGGTGGCCACACACTAGTATGACTGCACTAAATGCCACCGAGCTGTGCACTTAAAGATGGTTAAGATGGTACATTTATATTATGCACACTTTAGCACGTTTAAAAAAATAATTAAAAAAAAATCTAAGTAGAGACAGGGAAGGCACTATGATAGAGCGTTCCCCCAGGCCCCTCTCCGCACCCCCTCGGTCAGCCCCCACCCCCACTCTACAACCACTTTCTGCCGTTCGTCACCACAGTCAGCTTTGCCTGTGTTTGGACTTGGTGTAAATGGAATCAGACAACTTGTCCCTGTCTGTGCCTAGCTTCTTTTGCTCAGCATAAGTTTATTTTAATTGTTAGTCACATATTGAATTTTATGATCACAGCTTGTTTAAACATGGAAGTCTGGAGTGCTCTAAGGCATTCAATTTCGAACTTTGAGCAGGGGGTTTGTACAACTCAGAGGTAGTCCTACTGGGTTTAGGACACCTGACACACTGAGATGAGTTAATGGGAGGACACGGACGGCAGGTCAGGCTCATGGGAGGAGGAGGCCCCTGCTGGGGGCGGATGGCCGCACGGATCCTGTTGACAGCTCCTCGGGCTCCAGCAGAGATCAAATAGACGAGGAGGACATGTTCAGTGTGACCCACAAGGACAGTTTTCAAACAGGTCCCATTCCTGTCCTTGGCACTTGGAGAAAGACAGGCTAAGCCTTGGCATCCTCAGTGTTTTCATTTTGATGTTTTCGATCCGTTAGCATATGTTTTGAGTTACCAGGAATGAAGTTTGGATTTCACTACTCTGCCCCCTTCTGTGTCTGCCCCCTCCCTGCCATGTGCCTGCAGCCTACATTCTGAGAAGTTTTAGTAAACTTCTTATTTTAGAAAACATTTACATTTACACAAAAGCGTCAAGATGGTGCAGAGTCCCATACACCCCTGTTATTCACATCTTACAACAGGATGGCATGGGAGTCACAGTTAATGACCCCAAGTTGATACGTTATTACATATCAGTAAGTCTGAACTTTCTCCAGTTTTCTGAAGATTTCCTTAGTTTTACCCAAGTCCCTTTGCTGACCCAGGACCCCATTCAGGGCCCACACGACAGTTAGTCGACACTTCTCCCTGGGCTCCTCTGGGCTGGGACTTTCCTTGCTTTTGATGACCTTGGTGGTTTTGAGAAGGACTGGTCAGGTATCCCGTAGCACGTCCCTCTGTTGGGATCTGCCTGATGTGTTTCCCATGACTGAGGTGACAGGTTTTAGGGAAGACCACAGAGGTGAGGTGCCCATCTCATCACACCCAAGCTGGAGTGTTTGCTGCTAACATGACTTTGCGCTGATGATGTTGACCTTGGTCACTGGGTTGGGATGCCCTTCCAAGTTGCTCGGCTGTAAAGCCACTACCCCACCTCCAAGCTGTGTTCTGCCATACCTGAGGAAAGGGGGTTCTGCTCCACCTGCGGGGGTCATGTACATAACACATTTGGAATTCTTCTGCATGAGAGGTTTGTCCGTTACCCCCCTTTATTTGTTCAGTTGCTTATTTGCATCACTCCATACTCATGGGTATTTATTTCACGCTTTGTGTTATACTCCAATACAAAATTATTCTGTGGCTCAACTTGTCCCAGCTCTGGCCTGCTGGGGGCGTTTTCAGGTTGGCGTCTCCCTTTGACATACAGCCCGTCCTGTGGGTTTGTTGTGTGTGTGTGGGGGTGAGCATTTCCTTGCTTTCTGGCATCCCAAGATGCTCCAACTCATCGTGTGTATTTCCTGCCCCCATGCTAGAATCAGCAGTTTCTCCAAGAAGCCCTGAGTCCTCTCGTTGGAGATGGCGTTAGAGACCAAGGTCTGGGCTCTGGTGTGCAGGGTTGCTATTGGGGTGTCGTAGCTTCCAGGGCCTCTTGCCTGATAGAACAAGGAGATACATGTGCATACAGGAACTTGTTTACATACACACATATCTATAAATGTTTCCATATGTAAGCATCTGCATTTATAGGAAGCTAAAGCTAAACGTGGGCTTTTCCTGCTCTCTCCAGCTCTAATCCGTCACCACACGGATCATTCTAGCACCTCCCCAGCTTCTCTGCCACTCTCACCCCAACAGTGAGAAGCCTGGCTCCCGCCACGTACTGAATTGCTCCTTTGCAGTCTGCACGCATAGTGGGTTCACACTTGCTACCCTGCACTCGGGTGGGACAGTCTTATCAGCGTAATGATGCTGACATTCACCCATGTTGCATGCCTCTGAGGGTCCTTCTCAGAGCGGAGCATGTCTGTGGTCTGGCTCCTGCAAAGATGCTGTTCATCTGTGGATGGACCTTTGATTGGCTTCTGGGCTTTGGCTCTTATGAATAAGGCTTCCTGGGACATTCTTGTACACGGGTTTTGGTGACTGTGGTAGGCAGGTAAGACTGGCTCCTAATGTCCTTGCCCTTGTAGACCCCTCCCGCTCGAGCATGGGTGGGACCTGCGGACATGACCCCTGTGATCCAGTTACGTTACATGGCAAAAGGAGATCCCAGGGTGAGCATAGCTGGGTCACCTGTCCCTCAAATAAGAGGTTTCCTCCAGTGGGGGTAGAGAAGGAAGTCAGGGAGCTCTGTGCTGTTGCTGGCTTTTGAGACGGAGGGGCCAGGGACTGAGGGAGAAAACCAGGGAGGAAATGGGGACCTGGAGCCCACAACACGAAGAGGTGGGCTTAGCTGACAA
The DNA here is from genome assembly GCA_033961575.1 of Aselliscus stoliczkanus. Lineage (NCBI taxonomy): Eukaryota > Metazoa > Chordata > Mammalia > Chiroptera > Hipposideridae > Aselliscus > Aselliscus stoliczkanus. The sequence goes on along the minus strand of CM066728.1, from coordinate 115,261,223 downwards.
CCTGAATGAACGTGGAAGTTGATCGTACCCCAGCCTCTAGATAAGCCCGGCCCAACAGACCTTTGATTTCAGCCTTGGGAGACCCAGGGGCAACAGGACGTCTGACCTCGGAGCTGTATGCGCATCAGTGGATGTTTCCGGAAGCTGCCAAGCTTGTAGCTATTTGTTACACAGCAACAGATAACTGATACAGCAACACATTTTCGTTTCTCTCAGATAAGCACAAGACTCAAATTGCAGGATTTAGGGGAGATGCATGTTTCACTGAACAAGAAACTCCCAGGGCCGGCCGAGTGGCACGTTGGTTAAGAGTTGACTTGGGATGCCAGCTCTGAGCAGCAGGGCACCGGTCAGATCCCACATGGACCAGTGACGCTGCGCCCTCTACAGCTAAGATGGTGAACAACAGCTCGACCTGAGGCTGGGCTGCTGTGAGTCCGTGCAAGCTGCAGTGGGGCTGGCCGGTGGCTGGTGTGCGCTTTCGTGAGCTGCCGTGAGCCGTCGTGAGTGGCCGTCAAATGGCTGGGGAGTGACTGCCTCACCCGGGAAGAGTACAATGAGAATACCAACATGGGCCAGTGAAGCAACGTCCTCCATAACTAGACTGAAGAACAAAAGGACAGCAACTTGTCTGTTCCCCTTCCCCGCTTCCCAATGCTGTTCCCCTCCCCCAATTCCCCAATAAAATCTTAAAAAAAAAAAAATTGTGAAGCACCTAAGGTACAAAAGGGTGGAGCTCAAACACTTAAAAAAAAAAAAAGGAAACTCCCAGAGGTCTCTAAATCATGATGTCATTTTACACACCCACGTGCTAAACATCTTTACCAATAGCTGGTGTTGTCAGTCTTTGGATTTTAGCCATTTTAATGGGTGTGTACTGATCTATCAATGTAATTTTCATTTGCATTTCCCTGATGTCTACACATTCTGGGCATCTTTCCACATGTCTTTGGCTGCTGGTACATCTCTTTTTATGAAATACCTATTCAAGTATTTTGCTCATTTAAAAAAATTAAGTTATCTGTTTTTGTTTTTGTTTTTAGGTTATCTATATTTCTGTTGTTTGTTTGTCTGTGCTCTTTACATATTCTGAACACAAATCCTTTGTCAGGGGCCATACTGTGAATTTTTCCCCAGTTTCTGGATTGCCTATTTATTTTCTTAATGGTGTCTTTTAATGAGTAGGAAATTTTGATTCTAATGAAAACCAATATATCAATTTCTTTTCTTTATAGCTGGTACTTATGTGACCTGAAAAAACAAATCTATGTCCACCCCAAGGTCATGAAGATTTTCTCTTATGTTTTCTTCCAGAAGGTTCTGGGTTTTATATTTAGGACTATGATCCATCCCAATTCCATTTTTGTGCAAAGAGTGAAATAAAAGTTGGGGTTCAATTTTTTCTTCCCCTACATAGGCATCCAGTTGTTCCAACACCATTTGTTAAAAAGATTTTCTTTCCCTATTGAACTGACTTGGCATCTTAGTTTAAGATCAATTGGCCATCTGTTTGGGAATCTATTCCTGGACTCCTTGTTCTGTTTTCCATCAACCCATTTGTCTCTCCTTCTGCCAGTACCACGCTGTCTCAATTACTGTGGCTTCCTAGTGAGTCTTTATAGTGTAGGTCCTTCAATTTTGTCGACTTTTTCAAAATTCTGTTGATTATTCCAGATTCTTTGCAAATCCATTTCAAATTAGAATCATCTTGTTAAAAAAAATATTTTTAAGCTTGGTGGAATTTTGATAGAACTTGCAATGAATCCATACATTATTTTGGAGAGAATGATTATCTTAGAAATGTTGCGCTTTCTAGAAATGTTGAGTTTTTCACATGTCTCCATTAGGCCTTCCCTAGTTTCTCTCAGCAGAGTTTTCTAGATTTCTATTTGAAAGTCTTCTGTATTTTATTCATCAAAGTAATTCTTATGTATTTGATGTTTTTGATGGTATGGTAATTTTTTTTAATTTAAGATTTTATTGGGGAATTGGGGTTAGGGGAATAGCATTGGGGAATGGAGAAGGGGAACAGACAAGTTACTGCCCTTTTGTTCTTCAGTCTAGTTGTGGAGGACGTCGCGTTGCTGGCCCATGTTGGTATCATCATTGTGCTCTTCCCGGCTGAGGCAGTTGGTTGCCAGCCATTGGATGGCCACTCACAGTAGCTCACGGCAGCACTCTGCAGTAGGGGCTGTAGCCGGCCATTCACGGCAGCCCAGCTCCAAGTGGAGCTGTTGTTCACCATCTTAGCTGTAGAGGGCGCCGTGTCACTGGCCCATGTGGGATCCAAACCAGCGGCTCTGCTGCTCAGAGCTCCCAAGCAAGCTCTTAATCAACTGAACCACTCGGCCGGCCCTATGGTACATTTTTTTGAAATTTACTTTTCTAATGCTTTGTTACTAGCAAATAGAAATGTAATTGTTTTTTTTCTAAATTGACCCTTTACCCCCTCAACCTTGTTACATTTACTTATTGGTTCTAGCAACCTCTTTTGTAATTGTAAAAGGATTTTCTACCTATAGGATCATGTCTCTCTCTCTTTTTTTTTTTAAATCTGTATGTCTTCTGCTTCCTTTTCCTGCCTTTTCACCCTGGCTGGGACCTCCTGTTCAAGGTCGTGCAGAGGGGATGAGACTGGACATCCTTGCCTTGACCTCGGAGGCAGCATTCAGGTTGTCACTGCCAAGCATGACTTTAGCTGTAGGTCCTGTGGAGAGAGACACTCTTATCAAGTTGAGCAAGTTCCCTTCCATTCCCAGCTTGCTCAGAGTTCTATCATGAATGGTGTTGAATTTTGTCAAATGCTTTTGCTGCCTCTATTGAGGTGATCATGTGGATTTTTCTGTTTGCTCTGTTAATATGGTGAGTTACGTCTATTGATTTTAGGATGTTGAACCAGTTTTGCATTCCTGGGGTGAACTCCCCTTGGTCATGGGGTAGTCTCCTTTTTATATATTTCTTAATTTGATTTACCAACATTTTCTTAAAAGCTTTTTGTATCCATGTTTATGAGGGCTATTTGTTTATAATTTTCTTTTCTTATGATATCTTGAACAATTTTAGTCTCAGGATAATAGTGGCTTCATAAAGTTTTATTTTCTGGAAATCTGTGTAGAATTGATACGTCTTCCAAGAATGTTTGGTTGTATTCACCAGTGAAGCCATCTGGACCAGGAATTTTTCTTTGTGGCAACATGAAATTATAAATTGAATTACTTTAATAGAGATAGGGCTATTCTGATTATGTGGTTCTTCTTGTGCCTGTTTTGATCATTTGTGTCTTTCAAGGAATTTTTCTCTTTCATCTAAATTGTCAAATAATTCAAGTTATTAATCATGAAATATTATTTTCTTAATGTCTGTAGGATATGAGGTGATGCCTCCTCTCCCATTCCTGATATTAGTCATTTCCTTCTATTTTTCTTGATCAGTTCAAATGGAAATTTATCAATTTTATTGATCTTTTCAAATGATCACCTTTTGGTGTCATTGATTTTCTCTATTGTTTGTCCATTTTCTATTTCGTCTGTCTGTGTTCTTTTTTATTTCCTCTACTTCTTTAGGGTTTATTTCCATTTCTGCAATCCTTGGCAGGGCCTGGCAGCTCCGCCCTACCGCCCGGGTGGCCTGGGTCCCCAGGAGGGGCAGGTCTGTCCTCCACCAGATGTGGTGATTGGGGACCCCGCTCTCCAAACAGGAGGGTTCTTCGGCCCCCTTTCTCCTGCACTGGAGAGGGAATGTGGGGACCGCCAGATCTGGAACCCAGGGTTCCCAGGCCCGGCCTCAGACAGTCCTTGGGGACAGAGCAAGCGGTCCTTCGCTCGCCAGACTCTGCCCTCACACAGGCCTCGGTGCCCGCGCTCCATCCGGCATCCCGACTGGGCCCTCCGGCACCGGGTGGGGGAACCGACTGCACGTGGAGCCACCTGCGGCCACTGGAGGCAGCGTGTGAGTGCGCGCACGCCCCGCGGCCAGCCGCGGTCTCGCAGGACGTCTCTGGGCCTCCCCGTCTGGGCCCCGCGCGGGGGGCGTGCTGCAGGGTCCACCGAGCCCAGCAGGTGGCGCCGGGAGCTCACGGAACGAACGCGGACAGTCCGATGTGGGCGTGGGAGGGGTGCGGGTGGGACGTGGACGGATTCCGCGGGGAGAGACCCGGGCCCGGGCCTTCTCCTCAGCTCCCCCTGGGGCTGAGGGCCTCGCTTCGCAGCCCCCACTCCGAGAGGCTGGGCTCAGCCCCAAGCGCTGGCCTGGAGAGTAGGGCTGGGAGCCCCCGACAGGCCTCCCTGCGCTGTTTTCACCATCCGCGGTCATTTATTCATCGCTGCTGGGGGGAGGCTGGGTGGGGCAGGGATGCAGGGTGCGACAAACACTCCGGAGGGGTCCCCCCAGATGGGGGACCTTCCCCTGAGCCCAGGGTAGGGGCGTGGTGGAACTGCCCAGCCCAGGGCCGCGGAGGGCAGCGCAGAGCGGCGGGGCGCCTCACTCTGCGGGCCCCCGTGGGTCAGGATGCGCCCGGGGCTGGTCCTGGGGGAAGGAGACAGGGTGGAGTCGATGGGGAGGGGGCCAAGCCGACTTTCCCCCGCTTCCTCCCCACTGGAGCAGGGGCACTATCCCCTTAGGCCTCTGGTCTGTCCCAGCACAGCCCCTCCAAGTCCTCTCCCTCCCCCTAGGGACTGAGCCGTGACCCCTGTCCCGCCAAGGTGTGGCCCCCACACATGGGCAGCCTGCCTGGGGCAGTAGGAGGCCTGGGTCCCTTTCCTGCGGGTAAGGAGCTCAGTGGGGGGGATTGGGGACGCCCTGAACAGGGAGGGGCCACCGGCCAAGGGGCGTTTCTGTTGCGCCAAGGTGGGCGGGGAAGGGCGGGCCAGCCTCCCAGACACCACCCAGCCCAAACAAATCAGAGCAGCAGCATATGGTCGGCAGGCTCTTTGTTTGCCAAGAAGGAAAAGGCTGGGAAGCTGTGGAGATCCCACCCCCGGGCTCACCCCCGGGCCGGTCCATCCCAGGGCCATGGCTAGTCCCATCCTTGGGCTCTGTCCTGGCCCAGTCTTTGCACTTGCCGGCCCAGAGTCACAGGTTCCGGTATTGCTGGGGAAACTGAGGTACAGAGCAGGAAGCTGATGGGGCAGTCTCTGGATCCCCCAGTAGGCTGCAGGGAACCCTAGAACAGAGCCTTCAACCAGGCACACCTTCCTTCACGCCTGCCCCGCTCTCTGGCCACATAGTGGCCCCCCCTCCATTCTCAGACCCCACTCGCCAGCCCTGACACTGAGGACAGGGAGAGCGGCTGGACACTCACACCCGGAGTAACAGGAGAGGCCGCTGGAGGGCGCCTTCCCCCTTTCTCCGTCTCCCTCCCTCCTCACATGCAGGGCCTAGGGGTGCGGAGCCTGCGGTGCCTGTTTTCTCACCTGTGAGACGGGAGGTACCTCATGGGAAGTTAGGTTGTGTAGGGCCTGGCTCCTCCTGGCAAATGTTCGGGGTTCACAGGATGGAGGGCTGCAGCCTCCAGGCCTGGCAGTCCTGCCTCGGTGGAGGGGCCTCTGGGCGCCTGGGCTCCCCTGCGCCCAGTGGGGGGCAACAGGCACTGTTGGGGGCCGGCGGTGGGCAGAGGAGCGTGGGAACTGAGGGAGAGCCGCAGGTGTTGCCTGACTGATGGCGGTTTGGCCGCCAGAGCCAGAGAGGGAGGGGAGGCGCTGGCGCGCAGGGGGGAGACCGCGAGGGCTGCTGGGCCCTGAGTAGGGCCCCGGGATGGGGGTACGAGGCAGAGTTCTGTAGCGGGGAATCCGAAGTGAAGGGGATATTGGGAGCTGCCCTGCTCCACCCCTACCTCGCATCCCTCCTGGAATGCTGGTATAAAGACTCCTCAACCTGAATGACACCCCCTCTCCCTCAAACCCACAGTTCCTTCTGTTGGCCCTCAGGAAGCTCCCTGGAGACTATTTAGCCCAACGCTTCATTGTATAGGCGGGGAAACTGAGGCATGGCAGCCAGCCCCTTTCCTGCTGGGAGCCCTGCCTCACGCCCAGCACCTGCAGCAGCATCTTCCCCCCGACCCCAGGTTGCAGCTGCGGCCCCCATCCCGGCCTGTGAGCCCCCAGCCCCACCAGCCCAGCAGCCTCTGAAATGCAGATGGACTCTTGTCCAGCCCCGCTTAAATCTCCTGTGGCTCCCAACAAACCCCAGCTGAGGGGGGCGGTCCCCCAAGGCCCCGCCTCCACAGGCCCCACCCACAGCCTCCCTGCCTCCGTCCTCTTGCAGGAGGCCCTGGTGCCCTTTCTGCCTCCCTGAACATGCTGGGTCCTCCAGTGCCTGGTTCTGACATCTTATGGGCGGCTGCCCTGACCCCAGTCCCTCCTCTGGGCCCCCCACACCCAGAGACCAACTGCTCCCTCGGGCCAGGGCCCAAGGGACTTTCAGGGGCTCAGAGGAATATTTTAATGTCTTTTAAAATCAGGAGAAAAAACGGAATTTTTAAGAACAAGAAAACTCTTTCATATAATATTAGTATATTTGTCTTTAGACCAACACAGCCATAACATCTAATTTTCACTATTTTTGTTATTTTTTACGGAGGAAGGAACTCGGGAAGTCAAAGTGCCGGGGGCCACACAGGCCACACCACAGCAGGGTCCCCAAGCTGCCCAATGCCATGCTGACCACACTGGCACCCTCACCTGCGACTGGCTTGCCTGCCTAGACCTGTGCGCCTGGGCTCTGGCTTCTCATGGCACCAGGGGGACGCAGAGATTGTGCCGTGCAGGTCCAGCTGCCCTTTGGAGGCTCCCAAGGACGCCAAGCCTGCCAGGCATCTCCCCGACTCACTCTCCAGGTCCCTCAGCCCTAATGCCCATGGGGTGGCCCCAGGGCTCTGTTGGCCTTGGGAAATGGCAGGCGGACACCCATCTGAGGACAGCAGGGGGGCTCCCCCAAGCTGCTGGTACCAAGAGGGCTTTGAAGCAACCTAGGGGCCCTTTAAACTGGGTGATTAAACCCCAATAAACCCAGAAAGGAAAAGGGCCTTCTTTGGATGCGCTGAGTGCTGGCATACTGAGCGTGCTGGGGGAGGGTCCTGTGAGCCAGCACCCCTCCCTGGGTGAGAGAATGTGTCCCCCACTCCCAGCCTCACCCTTGGGTCAGGCTGGAGGGTGTGGGACTGAACATGTCATCAGTGTCCCCACAACTCTGTAATATGGGGCCCATGAATACCCCATTTAGGGGAAACTGAGATTCCACAGGCTATAGACTGCCCAAGCTCACAGAACCTCCTCACGCCCTAACCAGCAGACTACCCTGCCTCCTCTGGGCAGAACACAGGAGCTATGGGTGGGCTCTGACTTGGGGCTGGGCTCAGCGTCCTGAGGCTCCACAGCGCTGGCAGCAGCAGGGGGATGGGGCCCAAGGATCCTCCAAGTGGACTTTCTCACGGTGCAGGTGTGGGCTGGGACAACATGGGGGGCACGGGACCATCTCTCAGGGCTTTCCTATGAGAAGGGCCCTTTCAGCCACACCCTGTGGGTCCCATCGGAAGCCAAGCTCGGAGCTGGGGAATGTCAACACCACAGGCACACCACCTGGCATCTGGTGCCCGTGGCTATCCCCTCTAAACGGAGACGCTCCATGCTATTTATAACACCGCTGGGAGAAGCCCGGCAAATATTGTCAGCCCCTCCCCACAGCCCCTGTGACCTCCAGCCCATGTTTGAACTCACGATGGGCAAACAGGCCGTGATAAGCGCAGAGATTAGAGCTTCCAATAAACAGCTTCCCCGTGCCCCCCCCCCCAGCACCTATTCCCAGCCCGACCCTGGGGGCGTTGGGAGTCCACAGGGGTGGCTGCAGGGCTGCAGAGCCCGGGCTGACCCCACGCCCACTCCCGCCCCTGGCCCGGCCAGCCCGGCGGTCTCCTGCATCCCCTTCCTCCCCAGTGAAGGTTCCCAGCCATTGGAGGCAGTCTCCAGCAGGTGGCCACCTGGGTCCGGTCAGACCAACTTGGATCACGGTCTGGCACATTCACAAGTCACTGGCCCTGTCTAGCTGGATTCTTGGTCCACCTTCCAGGGCCGGCTAGAAAGACAGGAGGTGGTGGAGGTGACATGCTGGCACACCGCAGGTACTCAGACAGCCGTGGGTCCCACCGGGAGACCAGGCCTCCCAGCTCCACACCGGCCAGCCTGGCTCCATCGGCACCCCCAGGCTGCACTCTGCCCTCCCTCCTGGACCCTGCTTTAGCTGGTCTAAGACCCTGTGAAAGTGCAGGAGGGGACAGTGTGATGCCCATTGCCATCCTGGTGCTTGACCTCTGTTAATACAACCCAGGAAGGCCTCAGTGTGGGGACCAAGGATGCAAAGAGCCAGAGGTGAACAAAGCTGGAGTCTGAGATCTGCAGAGATGAGGCTGAACCCTGTTTGGAGCCAGGGTCAGTCTGTGTCTGTGTCAGGGCTCAGCCTACAGATGGGATTAAGGATCGGGACTCGGCCTGTGCCAGGGCTGGGGCTGGTCTGGACAGCCTGTGTCTGCCCCCAGTGGTTCCACATTAAGTTGCTGTAGATGAACTTTGCTTCCTCTTGGCCGGCACCCAGCTGCTGATTCCCGGGGGAGAGGCTCTGTTCCCGCCAGCCACATTCCCACGCCTGTCTGGGGGCTTGCCAAAGAGCGGTGGGGTGTCGAGGGGCTGTCTCCCAGACGACCTGCATCTCACCCCCTCCAGCCTCTGACGGCCCATGACTTTTGCAGAAGGAGCTCCTAGCCTGTGGGGTTCTGTGCCCTGGAGCCCAGTGAGACGGGCAGGGACGATGGAGCCCTTGGGAGGCCTGCATACCAAGGCCAGAAAGTGCTGCTTCGGGGAACCCAGCCTGGCTATAAACCCAACCATGGGCCTGCATGCCCTTGGGCATCAGTTTCCCCATATGACAACAGAAAGGGGGAGGAGCTGGTCGAGCACCCCTCTAGCCTGTGCCGTATCCCACTGTCTCCCTCAACACCCATATCTCGTTGTGACAAATCTGACAGACCAGGGACTCATGGGGGCCGCCACTGGCCTAGGTCCCTACTAGCCCTGCAGCGTGGTGCCCAGCAAAGAGCCTGTTTATCTTTAAAAATCATAGGCCCACCCCAGGACCCAGTGTGCTGGGGAGACCCCCAGGCCGGCCTGACCTCAAATGGAATGGATTTGCTCAGGGCTCAGGGTCTGTCACCAGAGAGGTCTAGCCACCTCTGGAGGGATTAGCCAGCAGCTGGGGCAGCTTTGGGGTGGGGGCTCCCTTGGAAGCACGCAGCTGTCAGCTCAAGAGTGACCCTTACTAGTTTTGCTGGGCAGATCTGAGGTCACAGCCTGAGACTGGCTGAGGCCTGGGAATGGGGCCAGAGACCTCTGTCCCCACAGCCCATCAGACTCAGGGGCCCTGAGGAATTTCTGACTTTCTGTCTCAAAGACTCAGCCATGCTGCCTTGAGGAAGGAGACAGCCCTCCACACACCCCCATCTCACCACCCTCTTGTGGTTTCCTGTTGGAGCCTCCCAACTGCCCCCAGGTAGCTGGTCCTATCATCCCACTCTTTCGAGGGCAAAACTGAGGTCAGCAATGGTGGCCACAGTGCTGGGCTCTGACAAGGTGCCGGTGCTGTGCCTGCCCCATCCACATAGGTGTCCCCACTAGCCTTTCTGATCCCCAATTTCAAAGGTAGGACCAGAAACGGGCAGGGCTTTGGCCCAGGTCCCCGAGTCCCATTCTAGTAGGATGGGAACCTGCCTCCTCTGCCCCCTGCCGGTGCCCTCTGGCCTCTGGGGTGGGGGTGCCAGGCCAGGCTGGGCGGGCTGGGACAGTGCCCAGCGTGGGCCAGGCCTCCTGCAGCTGCTTAGCCGATGTTGCAACCCGGCTCCTCCACTCCATCCTGGCTCATCTACTCCAGGCCGTGCCCCAACTTGCAGGGGCCCCTGCCCCCAGGCCCAAGGAAAGGCTCGCCTACCTTCCTGGGATGGGGAGGACAAGTCCCAGCGTGGAATGGTCCCCATGCCAGCTCCGAGCGTGAGAAAATGCTGAGCCGAGGAGGGAGGTGTGGCAGGTGGCTGGGGTGTGAGTCCCAGCAACCAGCGAGTGCCCACCCTTTTCGCCCACGAGCAGGCCACCCCAACCCCAGCCCCCTCCTTGGCCCTTCGCAGAGCTGGCCTGGGGTCCGCTCTCATCTCCCCCCTCGGGCCCCTCAAGGGCTGGCCCCTGGCTGCCTCTCCCCATCAGAGCTGCCCCTTAAGCATCCTGCAGCTGCACGCAGCTGGTTGCTCAATGGTGGTCTCCACCCAGAGGCTATGTGGCCAGTGGGGGTCTGCAGAGAGGCGAGGCTCCAGGGCATCCTGGTCAGGGTCACTGAAGCCTGAGCTGTGCTGGCCCTTGGGGACAAGCCTGAGAGGTGCCCAGAGGCCTTCAAGAGGCCACTGCTACCAAACATGAGGGCAGGACAGAGAGCTACCAGGCTCCGCGGCGGCCACTCAGGGCCCAGACGCACCATGGTTTGTTCTTTAGGTCCCGTGAGTGACCCTGGGTCCTTCACGGACCCCTGGTTTGCTGGAGAGAAGGAGGGACAAAGGAAGAGGGGGATGTGCTCTGGGGGTGGGCACCTCCCTGAACCCTAATCCCCTAGGGGGCATAAGCTAGCAGGGGGACAGGAGTGCTGTCCTCTGAGCTGCCAGGTGCAGTGGGCCTGCCCCGGCATGTGCCTGCTGTCACACTCGGATGCCTGGTGGGAACGGGCTGGGGAACACCTGAGAGCCCAGCCGGGTCAGCAAGCGTTGTCTCCCCGTAAGGGGACCCTGGTCGACAGCCTCCCACATTCCCCGGGTTTCAAATGTCCCAAGAGCCTGGCAGGCCCCACAAAGTCCCCTCAGGGCTCCTGAAAGGTCAGGGGGAGACTTGGGCTCTGCCTAGGAACTCTGGGAGGGCTCCCTGGAGGAGGTGGCCTGTGCCCTGGTGACAGAAGGCCAAAACAATTTGGAGTGGGGGCTGAGTGGAGGCGAGAGCAGTGTCTGAGGGAAGAGGCAGGGCTGGCACCTGTGGTGGGCAGGCGCTGCCTGAGCGGGGCTCATGGAGGTGCCCAGACCCCTGTACAGATGGAGAGGTGGGCCTGGGCTCCATTCCCCACACCTCTGCACTGTGAGGCAGGGGGCCTTGGGGGCTGGCAGAAGGGCTGACTGAGGGGCACTGTCCCATCAGTGCGCTGCCCTTGGCTCCTGGTGCCAGGCCCTGGCCCGAGGCTCCCCTGGGCCTGCCTGCTCCCACCCCTCCACTCACTCACCACCCCAGGCCTGGGCCCCCTCATTGGCAATACCTGGGGTTCCAAAGTGGATTGATCCAGGTTCGTCCCAGCTCTGCCAGAGCCCACATACCACAAGTCAGAGGGGTCGGGGAGAGATGTCCCAAGGACCAGGCATCGGCAGCTCAGTGTGACCAGGACACCGATGGGGACCACGGAGGCAGGACCTACTCGCAGGGAACGTGAGACCCAGCTGAGAGCCATGGTGAGGGGTGTGGGCAGAGGAGGCGCACAGGACAAGGCTGGGGGTGGGGGCAAGCAACGGCAGCAGAGGGCTGGGGGGGCACCACACCGAGTGTTAGCTGGAGCTCAAAGAAGAACCCCGTTCTCACCATGGAAAGATGCCTCGTGTAGGCAGGCTGCTGCCCTGCCAGCTTCAGCTCTGCCGGGGGGGCCTGGTCCCCACATACAGAGGGTATCGCCTGGCCCCAGGGCAGGGCCTCTCCTCACTGAGCCGACTTCAGCGGCTCCCACCCCGGAGGGGAGGGGGCCCGTCGCCTGCTTATCCCGCAGCCACCTCTGCTCCACCATCTGCCAAAGAGGAAGGAAGTCCCCTGTCACTGGCCCCACCTGTGGTGGCCCGTGCTGGGACAAAGAAGCCAGGGGCATCAGGCCACCTGCCTACCTCCCCTCAACCTGTCCCTCACCCAGGAGGAGTGGGGCGGGCTGGGCCTAGGGCTGGACAGGCCCTGTGGCGTTCAGCTGGAGTCCGGAGGTCCCCGCCCAAACCTGCTGCCTCTTCCCAGTTCTGATCACACGGGCCTGGAGAAGCTCTCTGGTGTCTGAGCATGCCTGGGCAGAATCCACAATCTCCCCCTGGGTACCCACCCAGGGCCCCCTCCCATAAGCCCCACCTGAACCCCTTCTGCAAGGAGACAGACAACGTGTGGGCTGTGAACTGGAAGGGGCCAGCACTGGAGAAGGCAGGCCCCGGCCGTGCCCAGCCCTGGGGCTGCCCGGCACCCCCGGGAGAAGCTGGCAGTCACAGCTGGCCCCTCTCGCCTGTGGGGGGCGGCGGCACAGATTCTCCCAGGGGTGGAAGGCTGATGAGGGTCTTGGGCAGACGTCCCGTTCACATGTGGGAAAACTGAGGTGTGGACACGGGGCGGACCTGCCCAGGCTGCCCGCGGGGTCAGGGGCTGGCTCAGGCCCAGGCTCCTCTGAAACCCCTGCCCAGCTAGTGGGACAAGGCCTCTGTGGGACCGCTCAGTGCAGCCGCCCTGCCCTCCCGAGAACTCAAAGGGCGCCGAGCCATGGGGTCTCGTCCCCTGGCTTTGCCCCGGCGGGGGAAGAGCCATGTGAATCGTGTGGATCGGGGCGGCAGGGAGCACGTCAGGGCCTGAGCCTGCGACTCGGGTTTCTGCCACAGCACTCAGCGGTGTCGCAAGAGCGGGCAGGAAGCCTGGCCCCGGGCCCTGGGTGGGTCGGGATGGGGGCCCTGGAAGGCCCTTCGTGTGGGATCCCAGAAGGCCCCCGCTCCCCCAGGCCACCGCAGTGGAGAGGCAGGCCCGCGTCCTCTGCTCTCATGAAGCCCATGCCAGGCCCCGGGCCCCAGGCCCCAGGGCGTGGAGCAGGTGTCTGTCTCCTTCACCTCCTGGAGCCTCAAGTCACATGCTGGGTCTGGCATGGAAGAGGCACCGCTGTGGGCACGGGCTCCAGGCAGTGGGTCCCAGGCGGAGCTGTGCATCCCTGGAAACCCTGGAGTGGGCACGCGCCCCCCTCGTCCTGCAGTTCCCTCCCAAGTGGAGGGCACCTGGTCCGGGCTGCAGAGGGTGCGCCTGGCCTGGCAAAGGCCTGTGTGAGGGTCCTGGGAGGAGGGCACTGTGGGCAGAAGGCCAGGAAGCCAAGCAGCCCGTGTCCCCAGCCAATTCACCCCCCTTCCTGGGCCTCAGTGTTCTCATCTCTCCAATGGGAGGCTCAAACAGTGCTGGTTCCGGGGAGCCATTGGTGAAGCGCCGGGGCCTCTTCCAGGCGCCCACAGCCCTTTACCGCTGCCTGGCCGAGCCTCCCTCCAAGGGCTGGGAGCCGGCCCTGCAGCACCGTTCCCAGCATCTATCTCTTCTCTGGGCAATTATCTCGGGCCAGGCGAGGCCACCCCAGATAGCGGGCACTGGGCGGGCTGGGAACGCCTCGAGCACCCCCGCCCCCGTGCCTGGCCTGGGCCCGGTGAGGTCACGCTCACAGTGGCCCCTGATAACCCTCCCTGGGGGGCTCTGGGCTCTGTATCCAGCACCCTGTCAGGGGGGCTGAGATAACCAGGACCCAGCAAGCACCTCCCAGGTGTCCCCTCCCCGCCACTCTCCAGGGGACAGTCCCCGCTGTGCCGAGGCCGGGGTGGGGTCCTGCCAGTCGGGAGCTGAGTCCGGTGGGTCAGGGTCTTACTCTTACTCCCAGCCCTGTGCCCAGCACATCCTGGCCTCCTCTGGGCACCTCAGGCAGAGCTGGGCTGTTTCCTCGACTGGGCCCCTCTGCTCAGGGCGCTGCCACGCCCCCCTTGGCCAGCAGGGACCATTTGGCTCCTCTTAAGCTCGGACCACCAGACCCAGGCCTGTCCGAAGGAACTCCTTGAGGGCAGACCCAGGCTGAGGGCATTGGCCAGTGGCTGGCGTGTGGCTCTTGCCTCATCTCAGGGCTTCCCTTAGCCGTTCAGGTGAACCCCTTACAAACCCCATGCACAGAGTGCACTTGGGGGAGGTGTAGGCTAGGACCAGACCCCAGGGAGGCTCTAAGACCGGGTTGTCTCTGGGGAAGAGAATTGGGGGTTCAGGGCACCAAGTCAGCATGGCCAGGGCCGGGCTCGGGCAGGCCCCTCTTGGAGGGAGGACCGCGGGGCATGGGCGGGGAGGGTGGCCTAGCCCTTTCTTGGTGCCCTCCGGGCAGGCGGCGCTGAAGCTGGGCAGGGCAGGGATGAGCTTCGGTGGCACGGCTGAGGGGGCTGGGGTCCCATTGCCAGCTCAGACCCCAGCTGGGTCCGGGTGGCCTGTGGTCACGACTGACCCAGGCCACGCTAGCTAGCGGACTGCCTTTTGGGTGACCCTTCGGCCTGCCCCTTGCGTGCGGCCACGGGCAGCCGGTTTTCCGGACCCCACGTTCATTGCACAAGCTCATGAGGTCGGCGACACAAAGCACAGCATTGCACCACCAATTTCCAAGGCCGGCTTCCTCTTTGTTCTGTGGATGCCTCCGCAGAGGATGCGTGGAGGCCTGGCTGTCCATGCCCGGCCCAGGTCAGGGTGCAGACCGCTAGCTGTTCCACCTCAGCCCTTGGCGAGTCCCGGAAGCTGTGAAACGGGCTGGGGTGTGATCCACAGCCCGCACTGGCCTCGGTCCACCCCGGGCTCAGCCTCCACGCTGCTGGGCTCACCCGTGAACAGCAGGACATTCATAGGCCAGAAAACCAAGGTCCAGAGTGGCACCTCACTTCCAAGAGCCCCCCAATTCTCTTCCAGGAAGTCCTCCTCAACAGCTCCACCTGGAAGGGGTCTCCACCTCCCTAGGCAACGGGGAGTCCTGCCCCACTGCTGCTCGCAGCCACCCCCGCACTCTCCTCTGCCCAGCAGTGGCCCCTATGGGGTGGCTAGGGGACGGTGTATGTCCAGCTCTTCCCCGTTTTCCTCCACTGGACTCGGCAGCATACATTAGCACTCCCTAAATGTTTGCTGACCGTCTGTTTCTTCACCGGTAGAAGGGGTGATGGCTTGCTTCCCTTGAGGGTGAGGACACAGAAGATGACATCAGGGATGACTTAGGCCTGTCTCCACCCAGGAGGCTCATAGAGCCGTGAGGGGAGGGCTGGGGGGCTGGGAGAAGGCTCTGGCCCATGGTGGTCCCCACTCACCCACACGGGGCTCCAAGCCCTCCAGAGGAGGGGCTCCTGGCCAGGACCTGCCGCTGAACTGGGAGGGACAGCAGCAGTGTGTCGGGGTCTCCCCCAACACCCTCATTTACAGAGCGGCCAGGCTGTACCTGCTCAGTGTAGACAAACCAGCAGCTGTGGAGACAGAGAAAAAAGGGAAAAACAGGGGCGAGTCGCTGGGGATCCCCAGTGTCGGCTGGCTGCTGCCCAGCCCCTCCCCTGCGACCATGGTTTCCACAGGACCAGCGCTGCCCTGGAGGACACATCTTGCCTGACAATGAATCTAAGCTCACATCATCTTTTCTCTGAGAAGACCGAATCCCTCTTCAGAGCAGCCCTCTCCCACACTCCTGCCTGTCCGTAGCCACCAGCCAGGCATTGCCAGTCCCCACCCTCTCCACCTGCCCACCAGCCCCACCCAAGCCGGGAGCCCTGCAGATTGGCCCCTGCACCTTCTCCCGTGTGGCCTGTGGGCTGCAGGCCTGGCAAGCGGGCGGGGCTCCCCATCATAGCATGCCTCCAGGGCTGCGCAGGCCCAGGCCTCCACCTCCTTCCTCCTGGTTTCGGCTGACGGGAGTTTATTGCCCTGAAACACAGGTAGCACACCTAGCCCTGGCTTGTCTCTCTCGGCACCTGTCTGGGGCGCCTTCTGGACATGCTTCTGCTCAGGCTTCCCCATCCAGGGGAGCTGGAGAGCTGCTGACTGCTGGGGCCCGGGCTCAGACGACAGCTCTCAGGAGCCGCCTGATCACCCCAAATCTGGCGAGCCCCCCGCAGCTGCTCCTAATAATGGCACGCCTTCTCATCCACAGTTCCCTCTACTTTGCAGCAGCTCCAAGTGCCTCCATGTCCCAATTCGCAGGCAAGTCTCCCAGGACTAGAGAGGCTGCCTTCTCTGGTGCCCTCTTCCTGCCCACCACCCCAAAGCCTTATGGCTCCAACTAGGCCCCGCCTCCCCAGAAAGCTCCTGACAGATGGCTCCTTGATGAACACAGGGTGCTACACGGGTCACTCAGCAGGGCCCGTCCCGATGGCCTGGGAACTTGGCCTGCCCGCTGCCCTGTGCCTGCCTCTGCCAGTGACCCCACCCCAGAACCCTGGGCTTGTCCTCCGGCCCACAAACTAGTGGCTCTGTCCCTTCCCCAGCCTTTGGCCCATGAACCCCCTGTCCTGGTACCTTTGACTCCATCCCACCCTACCTAAATCCTACCCCTCCCGAACAAGACCGCCCCTCTCTGGTCTTGGCACCTGTCGCAACGTTTCCACTTTCTTCTGTACCAGCACCATCCTGGATGAGGGACCCATTCCAGAAGACCCTCCGGACCCGCAGCCAGGGCTGAGGTGTCTGTTTTGGGTGCTATTCTGAGCTCAGGGCCACATGCCCCACCATGTCCAGCCTCCCACTGGGGCATTCGTGTCTCCTGGGCCCACCTGGGCGCAGGCCCCAGAGCCCCTCGGACCCCAAGACCAAGCCCTGGGTCCCCACGCTTCACATCATCCCCAGTCCTCCACACCCCATGGCTCCCTGGTGTTGCTCAGCCCTCAACTCTGGCAGCCTTGATGGTCCCCCCATGCCACCCTCCCTGGCCACCTCTTCAAGTCCAACAACGGTGACAATCCCTGACGTGACGGGGCTGGCCAGGGGTCCTGGGCAGGATGGAGTCCAGGCAGCTGCAGAGAGGGGGGCCCTGAGCCCCAGGGCCTAACCCCACACCCGACCACTCCCCAGCAGCCGGTCAGGTCTCCCCGCACAGGTCACCCTGCAGGCACCGCGTGTTTGGACAGCTGGAAGTGCAGAGCTGGCCCGTGACCTGGCCCAGTCGTCTTTCTGGAGGCGAACATGGGAGGAGGCCTGAGCAGAGGAAGTCACCTCCATCAGGAAAGGATAACTCAGCTGAGGGGGCGTCCTGGGCCATGGGGGGTGCAGAGGGGGGAGAGAAGGAGGGGCCACGGGAGAAGGCTCTGGAATTTGCTGTCAGATGAGATCTGGGAGAACTCAGGCCCTCTGGGCTTCAGAAAAATGTTGGGGGAGGCAGTGTTTTTGGGAACTGAGAAAGCAAGCGCCCCCAGCATCTGCCCCCATCGACATCCCCTCTCGTGGGAGGGCCCCGGGCGGACACATATGAACAGACGCGTGATGCAGAAACTCCTGCCCCTAGCCCCGGGGTGCTGAGCGGATGGAGGGCTCCTGGGCCCCCGTGCCCCCTGGCTGGGGCTCCAGAAAGCAGCTGAGGGGTGGGGGTGTTCAGGGGCAGCAGGAAAACATGCACAACCCCCCAAGCCCCAGACAGGACCCAGGACACGTCTGTGCCTGGGTCGGTGAGGCCAGCAGGCGTCAGTCTGATGTGGTATGTTTGTGGCGTCACCTGACGTGCCTCAGTTTCCCCTTGAGCACACAAGAGGTCTGCACTTGGCCTTCCCAAGCTGTGAGCAGTTGTGAGGGGCCTGGGGGCTCCCCTTGACCACCAACGGGGCCAGGGCCCTGGAGGGAGACAGGAAGTGCTCTGGGCTTCCTCTCCTGGTCTGATGACAAGGCCGTCCAGCCCCACACAGCTTTCACTCGCGTGTGACGACTCAGAGCCAGGCGTGACTTCTGTCTATTTGCCCTAACTGGGGGCAGGGCTCTGAAGCCAGCACCCTCAAATGGAGCTCCTGGGGGGCCCTGGCTGAGTCACTGCCCAGAGGCAGGTGCTGTCAGCGGCCCCCCTTCTCGGGGTGGGAAGTCCGCAGGCCGTGCACAGTAGGAGCGGAGAAGTCCCCACCGCAGTTTGAACACGCGGGGGGAGGGGAGCATAACCGCTCCCCACCAGGAGCTGGAGCTGTCCCCAGGTTGGAGCTGAACTGTGACTCCGAGCTCCTTTCCAAGCGGAGTGGGGCCATGATGGTGAGGGTCCCTCAGGGATGAGCAGGGCAGGACAGGCCCCTGGAGGAGGAGGGTGGGCAGGTGGGATCTGAGCAGGCCGAGGGGGCTGGACCAAGGGGTCTCTGCCAGGCACAGGGTCTTGGGGGCAGCTGGCAGGCACCGGAGTGCCCCATCCTTGGCTGTTCTCCGCCCCTGCTGTCCCAAGGAAAGCTTTGTTTGAGGAGCCTCTGAGGTCCCTCCGGCTGTGAGCACCTACTGTGTGCCAGGCCGTGAGGTGTTGGTGGACGACAGGCTCCCACCATGGCGGGCACTGCCTGAGCCCTGCTCTTCGTCAGAGCAGTGCTGCAGGGCAAAGAGCCCACCCTACACGAGGACACCTTGGCTCAGGGAGGATAGGAAACTTCTTCAAAGTCCCGCAAAGTCAGAGGGGCTGGCTCTGAGCACTGGCCCTCCCCGACCCTGGCCCTGGCCGCAGAGTGGAGGGTCCACAGAGCCCGGGCTCGGGAGGCCCCCACTCTGCCCTGTGCCCCTGCGCTTCGGCCTGGGAAGCTGCTGGCAGAAGCGAGGAGCTGGTCCCGGGGCGGGGCCCCACCCCACTGAGGATGAAGCCCGCGAGGCCCAGCCTAAGCCCCAGGCCCCGACCCCACTACAGGGATAACAGGGGCCCGTGTCACCTGACACGCTCAGGGCTATGGCCCAGGCGGGGCCAGCCCCCAGGAGGCTGAGGAGCCTCATTTATTCTGGACCTGGGCACCTTCCTAGGACCCAGGTTTTCCTGCTTGCCCCTCCTGAGGGGACCTTCGTTTGCCATCTTCTGCTCCCTGGAAGTTTCCAGCATGCTGGTGGGAGAGGGGTCTGGAAGCCCATGGAATAGGATTTCGATTTGTGGATCCTGCCTCCAGATTGCTGTGTGGCCTTGGGCCACCTCTTCCCTTCTCTGGTCACCTCGGCACGCGTGTCCAAAGTTGCTGGGCTGGTTGGGGGACCACAGCCCCTGCTCCCTGGCCCCATCTTGGCGTCCTGGGAAACACCCTTGTCTTGAGAGCACGTGGGAAGACCCGGCTCTTGGCGCCATGACCCCCGAGACCTCCAAGCCCGGCCCCTCCCACAGAGCTGTGGCTGCAGCAGTGACCCCAGGCCCACCGAAGCCCCCTCCTCCCTGAGCGCTGGGCGCTCCTGCAGTTCACCGAGGGGTCGTGGTGTTGGCTGCTGCCTGGCCGTCTCGCCCGCCACTCTGGGCGCTCTGTGAGGACTGGGTCCACAGGGCTCGGTCAGTTCTGAGGTCATGCATGAATGGTCTCTCGCTCTGTGGTCCAAACTGAGGCCCAGTGGTCAGCTGGCGGGGCTGGACAGGAGGCTCCACTTCCTGGGCTGGCTGGTGACTCACAGGCCCGTTTCTGGGAAAGCTTTCCCCCCACCCCCCACCCCGCACCAGATCCGGATGGTGCAGGGCTGGCGTGTGCGGACCAGCTGTGGGAAGCATGGTTGTGATTAGAGGCTGGGGTGTGGGGGAGCAGTGGGGACAAGGGGAGGGATGAGGCACCTGGCTGGGGCACCCCCCGCTTCTGGGCCACTGTGCTGGGCTCCCTGAGCTGCCAGGCTGGAGGCCACGCTGGCCTGGACCGCTCCCGCCGGGCCTGGCTCTTCCTCGGCCCGGGTCTGGGCCCCAAACGTGGTCCCCAGGAGGGTCACATCAGGCTCTGCCGGAGCCCTTCCCAGCCCCTCTTAATGACAAAAACACACTCAGGTGGCGTCAGGCCTTTCATGGGGGCCTCTGCAGCAACGCGCAGGACAGCTCAGGAGGCCGTCTGCCCCGTGATCCTGCAGCTCAGAAGGCCTGAGAAGTGGCACAGCTGAGTCTGGCCGGGCCTGGGTGTCCGGAGGAAACAGGCCGCTCTTAAACGGGGGGTGGGTGTGGGGTCCGTCCCTGCAAGGCTTCCAGGCCAGAGTCCAAATGCCATTTGCTCAGCAGGTCCGTGGAAAAACATCCTTCTACGGAGGCTCAGAGGTGGGGCGGGGGAGGGCCCCGGCCAGGTCGGGAGCAGGGCCCCGGCCTCCTGAACAAACATGGAGAGACCCGCAGGGACCGGCAGCCAGGCCCTGGGCCGGCCCCTTCCCAGCCCATTTGGCCTCCCGCGGCCACCCGGCCTGGCCTGCTGCAGGGGACACTGCGGCGATGGAGGTAACAGCCAGCTGCTCCCTGTGGGGGGCCTCAGCCTGCTCAGCCCCCGCCTGGCTGGGTACCCGGGACAAGCCTCTCTCTCTGTCTCTTTTATTTATTTTTTATTTTTTTTGTCATAACAGGGTAATTGAGATGATTCTCACACCATACAATTTCCCCATCTAAAGTGTACAACCCATCGGTTTTTTAGTGTGTTTCCAGATATGGGCAACCACTGCTCGTCACTTTTAGAACCTTTCCATCCCCTCCAGGAGACATTCCCTGCCCTTTAGCTGTCTCCCCCAGCCCGCAAGCCCCCAGCCGGAGGAGACACGGAGCTGCTTGCTGTCTCTGTGGATTCGTCTATCGGGACATCTCCTTAGTGGAATCCCACATGATGTCTTTCGTGACTCGCTTCTGTCAATCAACACGACAACCTCAAGGTTCATCCTTTCTCCTTTTCCTGGCCTGAATCGCATTCCGCTGTGCTGTGTGGCCCGGCCATGTTTTGTGTACCCATCACCTGTTGACAGACGCTGGGGCCGTTTCCACCTTTAGACAGCTGTGACTAGTGCTGCCGTGAGCATGTGTATGCAGGTTTGTGTGTGGACGTGTGTTTCTGTCTCTCCTGGGCACATACACACCTGGGCTGGGATTGCCGGGTCCTACGGTAGCTCTGTGTTTAATCCCTTGAGGAGTTGTCGCCTGATCTCCCAGCAGCTGCCCCATTTCACATTCCTACCAGCAGTGTCTGCAGGCCTGATTTCGCCACTGGGTCGACAGCACACCCAGGCGCCCCCCCCCCCAATGGGCGGCAGGCATGAGTGTGAGCTCCACGCCTCTGAGGGCTGGTGCTACCCCCTCCTGTTTCACAGGAGCCTGCTGGGCTTGGCGGGACAGCCCGCCTGTGAGTGGGGTGCGAGCGTTGGGCACAGGCCACCGGCCCTGCCTCTTGGAGGGTCAGTGTTCTCCAGACAGGACTTCAGCCAGTGCTGGTCCCTTCGCCCCATCACTGAGCCCCACGGGGAGCCTGCCTAAGGCTTGAGTCGGCCACTGGGCCTGAGGCTGGTGAGCCTGGGACCAAATAACATTCGGGCATGAGGTTCGGGAGGGTTCTGCAGGACCCTGGAGCTTCCTGGGCCACCTGTGGCCAGATACGCGTGGACGCACACGGGACACACAGCACCCCACGCCCCACGCTGCTTCTCTTTGGCCTGAACCCCCTGTCTTGCAGGGGCCCCCCTTCCTACCCATTCACACCCGCCCCTGGTCCCTGATAGCCAGGAATTTGGGTGCGGGGCAGCGTAGGCCCAAAGTCCACATTTGGCCCACATCTGCGCCAGGATGGTACTGGCAGGTGCTGGGACACTGAGATGGGGGGCACAGGCCTGACTGTCCCTGTCCCTGGTCCCAGTGCTTACAGCTCGGGGCTCCGGCCGGCCTCCCTCCTGGACCCTCCTTGGGCTTGGCTGAGCTGTGACCATTTGTGTGGCCCCACCCTGCCCATTTGCTTCCTAGAAACCGCCATCTATACCGCTGGTGGTCCCCAGGATGTGGCAAATGGCCAAGCATGCCAGGCACCCTGGCCTCTGGGTCCCCAAAAGCCCCCAAGGGCTGGCGAAGTCCCCCAGGCCAGCTGGGCCATCTGGCGGGCTCGGGCTCACGATGGCACTCTGCCCCTCAGCTGCCCAGCCAGGTCGGGTGTCTGCCATCCACCGGGGAGGAGGCAGCGCAGCTGAGCAGCATCCCGGGGAGGGCAAATGCCATCAATTCCTTCCAAGGCAGAGACCAGGGCTACCGGGGCCCTGGGCATGGTGGCGGCAGGCGCCTGGCAGCACAGACCGCAGCCCCGCACCCCCAGGCCCCATGCATTTTGAGGCTTGTTGAGGTGGCTACCAGCCCACACTCAGAGCTCTGTGGGGACAGAGTGCCCGGTCCCCTTGGCATCACCAGCACCTCCCGCGAGGCCTGACAGAGCCGATGCTCGGAAGGGATTTGCTGAATGCAGGGCCAAGATGCCCATCGCCCTGCTCACCCCGCTGTTCCTTGATAGGCTGCTGCCCTGCAGTGACGCTGGTTCCTACATCGTCAACCCCAAGCCCAGGACTGGCATGTGGGTCAGGGGCATGTGGTGGGGAGGCCCATAGCCCTCAACATGGTTGGCGGAAAGTGGCCCCACAAAGAAAGCCCCCTTGAGAGGGAAGAAGGACCCAAGAAGGGGCAGGCAATGGTCATTTGGGGCCATTGCCCACAGAGGAAGGTGGCCTGGGCAGCGGCTGGCTGGGGCCAGGCAATCCTGCAGGGTGGGCCCTCTAGCATCCCGGTATTTCCCAGGAATGCCCCTGAGGGGCAGCTGCAGGGAAGGGCTGGGCTGGGCAGGCGGGCCACTGCGGGGAGTCTCCGGCCCCCTGGCCTCTCCAGCCTAGCTTTGCCCAGGAGGCCTCGGGGTTCCCACGGTGGGGCTGGAGATGGGCTCTATCCAAGGCAAGGAGACCCCACCTGTCCCCGGGACCCCCTACCCCAAGCATGGGCACCGCCCTGGTGCTGGGGCCTGACTCTCAGCCACCAAGCGCTGCCCACTGCAGCCCAAGGGGAATTGCGGCCAGTGAAGCTTTATGGCCCCCCTGGAGGAACCCTGTGGGGGCTGGGGAGGGGGAGGGGCAGGGAGGCCCCACCACACACACCATTTGCTGAGGCTGCTGCCCAGCTGTCGGCAGGCCCCACCCCCTGAGCGAAGAGCCTTGGCCCATTTGGCATTTGTCCCTGGCCAAGGAGACCCCACAGCTCCTGCTTTCCCAGGGGAGCGCAGCCTGTGCCCAGAGAGAGAGAGAGCCTGGGAGGGAGAGGGGCACAGAAACATCCGGAGACAAAGATAGGGACAAGAGATATGAAGGCCAGGCTGAGGGGCTGGTCAGCCCTGGGAGAGGCAGGCAGGGCCTTCTGAGGAGGGTCCTGGAGGAGAACCAGGCGGGAGGAGCCCCGGGGCGAGCGGGCAGCCAGGCCCCACCCCTGCTCTCCCTTCCCTGCCCAGCCCCACAGAGGGACAGGTGAATCAGGAGCTGGCCATGCCCATACGCCAGCGGGCGCAGGCTGGGACAAAGACCCCTTTGAAATCGAGATCAAATGCTCAGCGTTTTATGTGAGCACAAGAAGAGGCAGCCGGTTTGGGGCCTCACTACATAATGGGGGTGGGGGGGAGCGGGTGAGGCAGGAGCTGCCTCAGTGGGCCCACTTCAAAGGCCCAAGGGACCCTGGGAGCCCTGCTGTCCACCCTCCCTTCCTCCCCTCCTTAAGGAGGACGCCTGGAGGGAAGGGGTGACTTGTCTTAACCTAGCCAACCCTGACCGTGCACCTCCTCGGGCAGCCCTGTCCCTGGCCTCAGGGGCCACCAGCTAGAGGCAGCTGGTGCTTCCATACACGGAGGCAAGGCCAGCAGGAGTTCTAAGATGGGCAAGAAGGTGCTAGGTACTGAGCAACTCAGAAACTACCAGTGGGGTAACAACACAGAGGTTGGGGGTAGCCTCCTGGGCCAGTGGAGCACAGGCAGGGTTTGGCCCGGGAGACACAATCAGTGTAAAGTGGAGAAGAATCACCTCCCTCATTCTGGACACTAGACCTCTATTAATGCGACCTAGCAGGTCTCCATACCCAGACATTCTCCCTGTGCGGCCAGCTGTACTTGGCGTTCCAGCCCCGTGGGCTCTGTCCCAAGCTCTGCACTACTGTCTACTGCCCCCCGGCCCCATGGGAGCCGCCCAGCTGCAGGGTCCAGGGTAAGACCGTCATGGTCCTAGCCCTGCCCACCAATCCTCCCTGGGTGCTCGTTGGTTCCCTGTGTAATTAGCCACCAGTCCCGCCTGCTTTGATCCCTGGCCTGGGAACCACGCTGGGCATCCCCTGGGCACCCTGCCAGACCCTGTGGCCGGGTCTGACCTACCTCTACCCCATCTCCAGTCCCGCTCTGGCCTTGGGCAGCACACCCACTCCGCTAGCTCCAGGTGGCCCTGTGGTCTTGGAAGTGCTAGTTCTGTGTGTCTGTGGCCAGGAGGCCTTGAGGGCTGACGGGCAGCCAGGGAAGCCCCATGAACAAGCTCAGGTTGGACCTAAACCCGGAAAGGCCAGGTGGGGACTGCCACATTGGGGGCAACCTCGCCAGGGCAGTTTCTAGGGGCTGTCCATTGGGCGGCTGGTCGCTGGGGACAGAAAACCAGCGGGAGTGGGTGTGGGGAGCAGGCCAGGCTCCCCACCAGCTCTCCGGGCTGGAACGTCCCTGCCCCGCTGGGGCCAAGGAACTCAGAGACGGGTTAGGGTGGTATCCTCAGGGGAGTGTCCACCTGCCCGCGTGGCTGCGCGGCCAGTGATCCAGGCCCAGGTCACAGCCCCCAGGGAAGGGTGAGGGCCCCAGGCACAGGCTCTCTGGGCTGCACCCCTCACCTCCAGTCAGAGCGGAGGCTCATGGACACCCAGAAACTTTCCCTCCCTGCTGAGGGGCCTGTGGCCTTTGAAGTAGGAAGGTGGGGGAGGAGGCAGGGGTGGGGGTGAGAAGGTCCAGGGGTATAATTAGAGATGGAGGTTTCACTCTCACACATGGAGCAAAACCTGCCGGGTTCCCAGGACGGAGCTGGCTTTGCTCCCCAGAAGGGACCCTGGCCGGGCTCAGGGCTCCTTGGCCACCCTGGCTACCTTCCCTGAGAGGGCAGATGGCGGGGCCTGCTCCCCTGCGCGCCACAAGGGGACCAGGTGGAAGGGGAAAGGCAGCTCCTGGCAGCCCTTCCCTCCCGGCCGCTTGGGTCAGCTTGGGGGCCCTGGAGGCCCTTGGGGACCAGGGCTGCTCCCCTTCATCTCCCAGCACCCTGCCACCCACGTGTGCCACTCCTGTTTCTAGAACAAAGGGTGGTGTGGGGAGCCTTGGGCTTGAGGCGGGAATTGCGGTCAAACCCTGGTGCGTGTCCTTCCTCAGGAAGCAGGGCGCTGGGAGGAAGCCGCCCCGGGCTGTGCCAGCTGCCCCCCCCCGGGCTGCGTCTCCCTGCGGGGGTCTGGGCTCGGGAAGGTGGTGGACTGGGCCCCGGGCTGTGCCAGCTGCCCTCCCCCGGGCTGCGTCTCCCTACGGGGGTCTGGGCTCAGGGGAAGGTGGCGGACTGGGCCCCGGGCTGTGCCAGCTGCCCCCACCCGGCTGCGTCTCCCTGCGGGGGTCTGGGCTCGGGAAGGTGGTGGACTGGGCCCCGGGCTGTGCCAGCTGCCCCCCCCGCCGGCTGCGTCTCCCTACGGGGGTCTGGGCTCAGGGGAAGGTGGCAGACTGGGCCCCGGGCTGTGCCAGCTGCCCCCCCCCCGGGCTGCGTCTCCCTACGGGGGTCTGGGCTCGGGAAGGTGGCAGACTGGGCCCAGGGCTGGACAGCGCCCCCCATCAGGGCCGGTGTGGAGTTGAGATCTCCTTCCCGGCCCCCAGCCCTGCCCTGGCCAGAGCCTGGGCCAGTGAAGGAGGACCCAGGCGGTGCCCCCGGGGGCTCCTGGGTCAACAGGCCCCCAGCTCGGGTCACTCTCTCTACCGAAACTCCGGGACTTGGCCCGTGCTGTGCCCAGAGCACTCTGTCCTCCTCTGCCTCTTACCCCTTTTCTGATCTCAGCCTGGGCTTCTGCCAGGCTTCTCTGAACCCCACCGGAGAAGTGAACAGCCTGCACCTGCACGCCCACATCCCCACATTTATTGGGCATAAATCCTGGTGACTGTGCCCCTCCCACTGGCCTGTGCATGCCAGAGGACACTGCAGGGCCTGGCTGTCATTCACTCGTCCTTGCATCCATCGCCCCCCCCCCGCCCCTCCACTCGGCTATCACTCAGCACGCCCACCCTTGGCCAGGCTCCACTTCAGGGGATACAGAGGAGAGCACAGACAGCCCTGTGCGAGAGATAGTGTGAGGGGCCCCCTGCAGCCCTTCCTGGAGACGCCATCTGACCTGCGTCTCTGCAGGGGATGCTGAAGCCAGGGCTGCGGTGAGGTTCTGCCTGTTCCAGCGGCCACACTCCGGAATGCCGGGCCTGGGCAATTGTTCCAGGGACCTCGGTGCTGCAAGCAGAGTATGAGGTCACCTACAGTATATTATTTCAAGGAATGACCTAGTCATGGGTGGGAGGGGAAGTAGGTGCCCTCCCAGCAGCCTGTGTGGGCACACACATGCACACACACACGCACACACACACACACACACACACACACACACACACACACACTTTCTTGCACCTCCTCCCTCCCAATCGCAAGCCCAGCACCTAGAATTGGGCGCCCAGAGCCATGGGGAGGGATCTGACCATGCAGTTGGTGACAGGGCCCTGCTGACCAGTGGGGGCGGGCAGTGTGAGGGCCAGGGCAGGGGCTCCGGTCCCCTTGAGGCAGCCCCCAATTCCCCCCGCCCCTTCTGTGAGGGAAAGGTCACCAGACAGGTCCCCTTCTCTGACAGCGCTTCCCTGCCAGCCCCTCGCCCGCGGGGTCTGTGCCAGCAGCACTGGCCAGAGCGAGGGCACGTTGGGGTGTAGAGCCAGGGCTGTGCCAGGGGTCCCTGGAGCCACCTCCCTCCAGCCTCAGGCACCCAGGGGCAGGGGCGGGGCAGCAGCCAGTGTTTACCACCCCGTGTGGGACATGACTCTAAGGGACAGACTTGCCCCCGTGCCCCTCCTCACTTCCGAGGACAGTCTGGTACTGCTCTCATTCTTGCCGGCCTGGCCCTGGGGAGCTCCCGGGACTGCGGCCATGGCCTCCAGGCTCGGGTCCAGCAAGGAGGTCCAGGACCCGGGGGTAGGACACAAGGGCATGCAGCTCGGGCCGCACCGGGTGGCCTCTCTGGGAAGGGGTGGAGGGGGTATTCAGAAGGCTAAGGGGGTCATGTCTCAGCTGAGGCCTAAGGAGGGACAGACATTTGTCAGGGGGAGCACCCCAGGCAGAGGAGAAGGCCTGCAAGGTCAGAGCACCATGAGTTTGGCCACAGCTCATCATGAGCACCTCTGTGGGACGGCAGGGGCTCAACGTCTGCCACACGCAGAGGGAGATGGAAGCCACTGCAGGTGAGCTGTTGTCCCCGAGGCGGGAGCAGGGCCTTGTCAGTCCCCCAGCAGGAGTCTCTGGGCAGCTGTGAATGGTCAGGGGCTCTGCCTGGGCTCCGGCCCAGACTTCTAAGAGCAGATGTGCCGGTGGGGTGGAGGGCTTGGAGCATGATCCCCCTCTCTGAGCTCAGGCCCCCCGCATTCCCAGACCCCATGATGCCAGCCGTACTGGTCTGTGGGCAGACACTCCAACCCCAACACTACCTTACCCCCTAGATTCCCTCCGCCTGGGGCGTCCACCCGCAGGGCTCCACCCAGACCCAGACCCAGGCTGTCCAGAGAGTGCCCGCACGTGTGCCTGCCAGCACTGGCACCAAACCGGGACAGGTTCACACGATGCCTGGTTGGCTCCTTTGGGGTCTGTCTCCCCACCCAGAGGGGTGCGCCCCGAGGACAAGAGGCCCTGGCTGTCTGCAGCTTGAGTCCTCCCTGCTCAGGAGGACAGCGCCTGCACACAAAGGAGCTTAATAAATATTTGTCAAATGAATGAATATGAATCTACCCGTGGAGACAGACGAGATGACCGCATGTGTGAGCAGTGGCGACTCAGATACCTGGCACCGATCTCAGCACACCACGTAGCAGGTAGAGTCCCCACGGGCTATGTCGCCACTCTGAGCCCAGTGCTTGCTGAGTGCCCGAGGTCACGCCTGAAAGGGCCGGGCACCTAGAGTCCCCTAGGAACTGGCTGCTGAACCCTGCTGAACCTTGGCTGATCAGCTTGCTCTGGTGCTAGGGCCCCCCGTGGGCCCCAGAACAGCAGGCCAGGCCAGGGGCACTCGCAGCCAGGCCATCACCGTTAACTCACGTGGGTCGGGCTCTCGGAGCAGCCTGGAGGTGGGAGGGCCCTGAGCTTTCTTCTCATTGGGGACCCAGCACCCCACCTAATGGGCGGTGCAGCCACTGGCCCCCAGCCTTATGCCCTCGGTCAGGGTCAGCGAGAACAGAGAATGCGCTGGGCGTCCCTGGGACTCGTGCCTATCTGGCTCTGCCCAGCCCAGAGCCAGCCACCCCGTCCACCTCCACTTCCCAGCCCTCCCACCTGGTATGTGCATTGCTGATGGGGCAGGGCCCTGGGCCTAGCAGGCGGGCAGGGGGAGGGTGTGGTGAGCCGTAAGTGTGGAAGCTCAGCGACGGCGGCCCAGCCTGGGAGCTGGGAAGGGCAGGGCCTGCAGGGACCCAAGCTTCTCCACCGCGTGTGGCGCCCAGGTCCCTCCAGCTGCAGGGCCTGTTGGAGGCAGCAGAATGTGCCGGGCCCAGTCCAGGGGCTCAGCCATGGGTCCGACTTGCTGGGTGACCTTGAGAACGCCACCAGATAGTCTCCTGCAGGAGAGGAACTCCCCTGTCCCTTAAGGGTGAGGTCCCAGCAGGGGTGGTGGAGAAGGTGTCTGTAGGTGTGGAAGGGGTGTTTGCATGCATGGAGGGTACCTGTGGCCTGGTCAGGAAATGGGGCTTGAGTTGGGGGCAACAAGATTTTGGGGGCTGACTTGGATCTTGGAGCAAAGGGGAGCCGTGGAAGGTTCCCGGCCCGGGGAGTGGGGGGAGGGCTGGAGTTCGAGGCTGATAAGGCTCTGTGGGCAGCGCTTGTTCTGCCTTCCTTCCTCCCTTCCCAGGACCCGCCCGGCAGCTGATCTGGGCGCTGGAGAGAGCCCTAAGCCTGGGGACCAGCCCGCAGGGACTCACACTTCCTGTCCAGGAGCCCCCACGGCCCCTGACACACCATCCCTCAGGAAATCCTGGCCCCAGGGCGACACCCAGCTCCAGATGCCAGAGCCCTGAGGGGCGAACCTGTGGGGCAAAGTCCTGTGGTCCCCTGACACCCCCAAGTTAGGGCCCTCACCGCAGCCCCCACACGGGGAGGCCCCTGCCCTGAGTCCCCCTCCTCATGGCAGCGTCCTCACCCCACACCGCTGTCCCCACAGCATTCCCATCCACCCAGCTCCACCCCCCACCCCCGGAGTGGCATCTGGTACAACTCCAACCCTGACTTCCCCACAGCCTCCTCATCTCTGCAGGGGCCGCTGGGTTTCTGGGGGACCACAGACACCTCAGAACCTGATGCACATGATGGACCCTCCCCGGGAAGACGCACAGAGGTCCACCCCACCTTTCAGAGCTGCATCGGGGTGCACACCCAGGACACTCCTCCCGCCTGGCCATCCTGGGAACAACCCTTGGGCCGCAGGCCAAGCCCTCAGCAGGGAGCAGGGGGCCCCTCCAGCCCAACAGGTGGGGAAACTGAGGCCCAGAGGTGATGGAGACACGAAAGGTATCCCAGGATTGTTCAGAGCTGGCTGGCTGGGCTTCGGCCTGTGGACAGCTGGATGCCTCGTGGGGGGGGGGCGCAGGGGGCTGAAGGCACCAATGCTTCCAGGCCTCTCAGAGAGAAGCTGGGACTCAGCGCAGCAGCACTTCTGGGCCTGGAGATGCCCTGCGGGTCAGCCTCCCGCTGGCCAACCTTTCCTCAGCACCAACAACCACAGAGTGCCAGGTCCCCCAGCCTAGCTGGCCCCGGCCCCCACCAAGCCCCCCAGCACGGGTAAGCCTGGCTTGGAACTCGAATCCCAGCTGTGGAGACTGGAGTCAGGTGTGGTTTCCCTTGGCCTCAGTTTCCCCAACTTGCAACAGCCCAACCCCAAGCACCTGACTCTGGCCTTTTACTGAGGACAGTAAAAGTCACGGCTCCAAGGATAAACACTAGAGTCACGCACACCTGGTTACAGCTACACCCCTGCCTCTCCTCAGGTAGCTGCCTGTCAGACAGCTGGCTGAATCTCCCAAGCCTCAGTACCCTGGCTGTAAAATGGGGATAAAATGTGGTATTTCAGAGTTTTGTGAGGGTCAGAGAAGTCCCTCCATGCTCAGGTCAGACAATTAAGTTCACGAACTTTCCACCATGTAAGTGTGCAGTAGAAAGTTCATGAATTTAATTGTCCTTCCTCATGTACATGGAGGGGGCTGGTGGTCTCCAAAGCCTCTCCCCCCAGCTGCTCTCCCAGGCCTGTGGGCCAACAGGCTTGTTGGGTGTGGGGGGTCACTGATAGGGAGGAGGTCACGGATGAGTGGCTCCGGCAGGGAATAGAAGCAAAAAGCATTTTCACTGAAGTGTGATGACTGCTCACCAGGCAGGCTCAGTAAATATAGGCACCAGCTAAACCCCAAGCAACAGACCTGGTGGGGGGGGGACAGGGCAGGGCTGGCCCCTCCACTTGGTCCTCCAGGATCTATGAAGGGGCTGAGTCTGTGGTCGCCACTGTTTTTCTCCAAGACAGGTTCAGGGGTGGGGCCGGGGGGTGGTCAGCTGGGAATGCCACAGGCTGGGGCCTGAATGCCAGCTGTGCTTTAAGGGAGGGTTAGCCCCAGCTCAGGGGACGAGAAGCCCACTTGGAGGCCTGTGGGACCACCGCCCGCAGATGCTGCATCCCTTCCGCACCCGGGGCTCCGCCCCCACTGCCCCTGCGGGAACAGGCTGTTCGCAGGAGCCCAGGCAGCTTGGTTCCCACGTTCCTAGGCTCCTGCTGGCAGGTGTTGTGCCCTTCCCTGCCCACCTCCCCCAGCAAGCCCAGGGCCCTGGGGACACCGCTCCTCCCCCGTCCCGCCCACACTCCAAAAATCACTGCCGGGAGACACATGAGACACAGCAGGCTTGGCGCCCTGTCCTCTGCCACCACTGCCACCACCACCTGCCAGCACTTGGAGTAAGTGGACAGAGGATGAGTTGGCCCTCTAGCACGCCAGGTCCAAGTCACCCAGCTACCGTGTCCACCTGAATCCAAGGGGCCCTGGGAGCCTGCTGAGGGCTCCTGTGCACCCTTCAAGGCTGCCAGCTCCGGGAAGCCTTCCGGGGCCTCCCTCTCCAAGGGGACTTCTTGGCCCTGACTCCGCTCAGCCTTGGCCCTGGGCCGCCCCTCTCCGGTCTGTCACCACACTAGCCGGCTAGTTCTCTGGGAGAGGCTGTGTCCCCATTTCCTCAGTGCCCGGTCCAGGGCAGTGCCTGAGGCAGACACGGTGCCCTGAAGCCCCAGCCAGACAGGGACTCCAGGAGAACTGGCACGAGTTGGCTTCTCCCTGCCACCTGCCCTGGTCCTCAGCTGGGGGCCACCCCCAAGTTCTCAGGGGTCCCTGGGAGAGGGCAGTGGTGACTCCCCACACCAGGGCCAGGCTGCAGCTGAGGTTTCATGCGACCAAGAGCGCCCCACGGGGCTGGAGGCCCAGGCCAGGAAAGGAGGGAACGTGCCCGGGCAGCACACTAGCCACACTCGGATGCCAGGACAGGCTGCGGATGGCGCATAGGGAAAGGTATGCCCGGGCAGGTGTCCCCACACTGGGGCACAGGGCACACTCACCCCAGTGCACTCACATGCAAATTCCCCATGCACACACAACTCTGCACACGCGCGTGCACGCGCACGTACAGCCCCCACCAGCCCTGCACGCTGTCCGTTCCTCCTCCCTCAGCCAGAGGCCCCGGGAGCTCTGGTTCTGAGGCTCTGCCCCCAGGTTCTGGGGCTGCCCTGAGAGGGGCTGGCTGGGCGCTCTCCCAAAGGCGGAAACTGTTAGGCCCCGTGCGCTGGCTGGGACGGGGCTGTGGCGGTAGAGGCCAGGCTCCACGCTGCTGGCAGGCCCAGCCCTGCCTCAATGGCTCCGAGAGGACAGTGTCGGCCCTGGACTCGTACAGCGAGACCACAGGGCCCAGCAGCCGCGACAAAGGGCCTTTTGTGCCACCACTGCCCTCCTCGCCACCAGGGTTAAGTTGACTAAACGAGCCCTTCAGAGGTGGCCCCTAACTCTGTGGGTTCAGGTGCAAGGAGGGGACAGTGGCCATTACCATGGCCCCACCCCCCCAAGTCTGCCGGGAGGCTGGCAGTGAAGGGGTGGACACTGGGCCCTGGAACCTCTGCCCAACACCCTCCCTCCCCCCGGGCCTTGCAGCCTGGTGCTAGGAACACCCTGGGCTCCCGCCTTCCCTGGGGTGTCCCCTCTACACAGTGGCACCAGGCCCCACTGTCAGCAGAACCGCTGCCAGAGCCTGAGGATCCGGGGTCGGGGGTCAGGCTTTGGGGCTGGAGGCAGGAGCAGGGATGGTGGGAAGCCAGCAGTCCCATGGAACAGGCACATTCGGGGAACAGCAGCTGGAGGGCCGGCCGCCCTGCGGGGCCTGTAGCCTGCTAAGGACAGGCCGAGAAAGGGAGGTGGGGTGTGGGGCAGAGCCCCAGGCGAGGTTTGAAGGGGAAAGGTGGGGGGAGGGGAGAAAATGAGGGTTGGCAGAGAGACTGTCTGCTGGACACAGGGAGTTTGGGGCAGCTCACAGAGCGGGGCCTATTCTCTGCATGCCCCCCCCCAGCCCCTCTGCAGTGACCTTCTACACTTCAGAAAGCAGAGGGACGGGAGGGTTAGGGTTAGGGAGCTGCCATCCCCACACTGGAGGCCAGTGGAGGGGACCCGTTCTCACTAGGTGCTCGCTCACCACCCACCTCACTTTGGGCCAGTTCCACTCCGGGCCTTGGCTTTCCCATCCGTCAATGGGACAAGGCTCCCCCAGCTCAAATGGCCTGAGATTCCTCTCTGGAATTTTCTGGGCCCGGAGGTGACGCCTGTGGGGCAGGGGAGGGGAGGAGGTGACAGATGACCTAACAAAGTCCAGGTGGGCGGCCCCAGCCCCAGGGCCGGGTTCACACTCTCCCCCCAGTCCCACCCCCATGCCCCCCCACACCATCGGGGAGCATTTATGATCCCCAATCTCCTGTTACTTGGGCCTTGACCACATCACCTCTGAGGTCTGCAGAGCAGTGTGTGACCCCTGCCAGGTGCCCTCTGAGCCCTCCCCTCCCCAGCCCAGGGCCACCCTGAATCCACAAAGACCCTCAGTTTCCCAGCCTGAAGAGCAAGCCCCCCTGTACCCCCCCCCACAGAGTGGTCAGAAGGCTCTGCTCCCACTGGTGCTACAGACACAGGCCGGGGTGGCCCACTCCCCCCAGGTGGCCCCTGCCCCCACTGGGCCCAGACTGGAGGCAGGTGTGGGCTGAGGGTGGTCCAGGCCTGTCCAGGCTCATCCCCGCTCCTGGAACACAGGTTTCCCCAGAGGCTCAACAGACCCTGCCCCACGCGGCAGAGCGGGGCCCTGGCAGCCCCGGCCCTGGGAGCCGGAGCTGCAGGGGGAAGCTGACAGGGAGGCCCCCAGCCCCCAGTCCCGGACACAGGGAAGACTGAAACTGGGAGTTTCGGGTGCGAGGCTGGGCGGGGGCCAGGCAGGCGGTGAGACGGGTTTCACCACGCACCCCGCTCGGGGCTTATCACCTGATGCCGCCAGGGTGGCCTGAGCCCCCTGTCTCTGATATTCTTTTCCCGAGGCAGGGAGGGCCCACCTCCACCCAGGGACACTTGGAAGAGCCGTTGCCTGGCTGCCTCAGTTTCCTCATCTGTAACTTGGGGCCACGGTGGCTCAGTCGGCAGGGTTGCTGCTGTCCCCTCCTCCGCCCCGGCGGCGGCACTGTCGGCTCCTGGAAACGCCGCCTCCGCCTCCAAGATGCCCGCTCAGACCTGGGGTGGGAGAGGGGTCCACGGCTTCAGCCACATGGAAACGAGCCAGCCCGCGTAATCTTTTGCTGAAAAGATAATTTCTTTCTGTGCCATTGTGGGGCGCTGGGGGGGAACAAAGGGGCTTTTGTGCAGGCCCCTCCTGCGCGACCCAGCATTTTCCCTCCAAATGTAAAACCCTGTAACGGGCAGTTCTTCTCATAACCCTCTCCTTTCTCAAGTACAGAATCACTTTGTTACAGAGGGCCAGCGCCTGGCTGAAGAGAGGGCCTCACTTTCCCTTCTGTCCCTCGCAAGATGTCCTGTGCGCCAGGGCGGAGGAGCCAGGGAGGAGGGCTGCGGAGGGGAGGGAACCCTGCACCACCGTGCCTCCTCAGTCCTCCCTGGTGGGTGCGGAGGGGTTTAAATAAACACATTCCTCAGTGCCTGGGGCCTCCAGTGTCCAGCCCGGTCCTCTGTCCTTGGGGTTAGGAATGTCCCTCTGATGACCCATCCGCCTGGCAGAAGGGCCCGAGCGTGCAGAGCCGGGACTCCCGCTCCACCCCCACGCCACGCAATCACCCACCCACTCGATCTTCTCCAAAGCCAGCCTCACACGCTCACTGCAGCACTGTGGGAATCCAAAAAATGGGGGGACATCATGCACAAAAGAAGATAAACCCTCAAACAGAGGTAGCTAATTAGTATCTGGGGTATCTCCTTCCAGTGTTTTCTCTACTGGCTTATAATATGCTCTTGCTTCACAAAATTGGAGCCACTCTCCATTCATGCGCCTTCACTCATTCATCCTTTGCATGAGCAATTATCAAACAGCTCAGAGCTGGTAGCTGTGCCTGAGAACGAGGGTTGCTGATGGAAGGGAGCAGAGCTGGGCCCTGCCTCGCCCTCGAAGAGGTGCGCCTCGCACGTCATCCGGTAAATATAGGATCATCATTTAATTACTCTTTTTCATCTAACACTATCTCATGAGTGTTTGCCCGGACCATTAAACACGTTTCTGCAACGTACTTTCTCACAGTCACGCTGGATTTCCTTGAAGACATCATTCCACGGCTTATCGAACAAGGCTTTCAGTTCAGTTCACTTTTAAAGCTGCTGTGTGTGTGCCAAGCGCTTGGCAAGCATGGTCCCAGAGAGCCTGTGGCTCAGGTGCTATTATTAACCCCACCGTGCTGATGAAGAGACTGAGGGCTACACAGATGCCCTGCTGTGCCCCCCCCCCATGAGAGCGCAGTCTGTTGTTTGACTTTGCAGCTGATATTTCCTCCCACTCCCGTGGGGGGGAGGGGGACGGACCTCTCTGTCCCTTGGCAGAATCAGCCTTATCTGGGATACTTCTCGTGCCAAGCTCCTGGGTTCCCAGTTAGGAGTAGCAGTGGTGAGCCCAGGCAGGCGCTTTCTCCACCATCATAATTTCATGTGAAGATCTCCCCACAACTGCGAGGGCTCCCCATGACCATCAGCCCCATCGCACAGAGGGGGAAACCCCAGCTCAGGCTGGGCCACCTCACCCAGTGGTGCTGGCCCCCACTAGCTTCCTACCTCCCCTGCAGGAGGCGTGCGGGCTGGACCCTCTCCACCTTGCTACCTTGGCCAGGACCTCCCACGTATCCCATTGTGCCTC
This sequence comes from Aselliscus stoliczkanus, assembly GCA_033961575.1. NCBI lineage: Eukaryota > Metazoa > Chordata > Mammalia > Chiroptera > Hipposideridae > Aselliscus > Aselliscus stoliczkanus. The sequence goes on along the minus strand of CM066728.1, from coordinate 115,225,779 downwards.
GACTGTCCTCTGAGCTTCTTTGTTTTAATTGTGGGGAAAATACACAGAAAACTGACCGTCTTATTCATTTTTAAGTGCCAGCTCAGTGGCATTAGGCGCAGTCACACTGTTGTGCGGCCACCACCTCCATCATCCCCAGGACTTTCTCGTCTCCCCAAACTGACGCTCTGTCCCCATTAAACACTCGCTCCCACCCCTCCCCCGGCCCCGGCCCCCATCAGCTACTTCCTGTCTCTGAATCTGACTCCCCTGGGGGCCTCCTGTGAGGGGGGGTCCTACAGGACTTGTCCTTCTGTGACTGGCCCATCTCACTGAGCACAGTGTCCTCAGGGTCCATCCACGTGGTGTCAGGTGTCAGGACCTCCTTCCTTTTCAGAGCTGAGTGACATCCACAGTGTGGAGGGACCCCTTTTGGTTTATCCCGTCCTCTGTCCGTGGACACTGGGGTTGCTCCCACCTTTTAGCTCTTGTGAATAGGGCGACAGTGAACGACTGTGAATACCTGTTTGAGCCCCGCTTTCGTTTCTTTTGGAAGAATACCCAGACGCGGGATTGCTGGGTGACACGGTGGTTCTGTGTCTAATGGTTTGAGGAGCCGACATAGCGCTTTCCGTCATGGCGGCACCACTTCCCATTCCCACCGGCGCTGGACAGGTTTCCAGTTTCTGCACATCCTCGCCAACAGCTGAGGTTTTCTGGTGTGTTTTACAATCACACCCCGATAATGGGTGTGAGGTGGTATCTCACTGTGGTTTTGATTTGCATTTCCCAGCTCTGCCTCCTGTTAGCCCCTGAGGGCAGCAGGCGTCTGCGCCATCTCCTCAGGCATCCGCTCCAAGCTACTACAGCATTGGGGGGAACAGAGAGGGGAACGTGGCTCCAGGGGCTTTGGGCTCCTGCCATTCGGGCTATCACTCCACAGGAAAAGGAGCTCACGGGAGGGTTTTGCCAGCTGCTAAGCAAGCCCTCCAGTCATGTACTCAGGGCTGGGCTGGGACTCCACTTGTCACCTCATCATGGGGCCATGCTATGTGTCACTGTGGTCTCCTGATGTCCTTTCTCCAATGCCCAGGTACTCTGGGAAGGAGCCATCAGTCACCCCAGGAAGGACTGGGGAACTGCCACTGTGTAACTTTGCTGGGCGTTGCAGGGTCCTTCCACAAGGGGACTTGGGTGGGCCCTGGGTCTGAAAACCAGCTCAGGTCTGGAAATCAGGGATGAAACGATCCCATTTCAGCCACTGGTGCAAGCTCCTGGTTCACCTGCCCTTGCTCTGTTGCTGCGCAGGTGGAGTAACCCCAGATAGCTGCCCGCGCAGGCTCCCGGGGGGCAGGGCACTCTGGTGGGCATTCTGGCTGTGCTTCCCCTGAGCGGGCCCACCCGGCCTCTGCCCTCTGCCCCCCATCAGGGATCTGGGCTGCTGTCCCGTGCTGTCCCCACTGCACCTCAGCCCTGTGGAGCATACACTGAGGCACCTTGCTGGCTGCATTGGCTGAGGGTGTCTTCTGGGGAAGCAGAGATGGGCGGTGTGTCCTCTGGTCCCTTCCAGCACCCACCTTCTGAACTGTGGGCCTTGCTCTGCCCTCTGTCCCACGGCCAGCGTTGGTTTTGTCCCAGAACCTGCTGCAGGGTTAAATCCTGGGTCATGAGACAGAACCCCCATATTAACAGACTTTCCCCCGCCACCCTTATGTCATAACCCCTGCCCTGACCAGGCAGCCTCCAGACCCCAGGTGGAAGGGGGGTGTCAGGGGGTCCTGGGGTCCTTCCCTGACCGGCCCTTCCCCTCCCACTGCCCACCTAGTCGGTGTGGCCTTGGAACAGGCCTGGATGGGAGGGGGCAGGGCCTGCAGGGCACCTGCCCGATCGCAGCCTTTGCATGGTGCCCAGGTGGAGGTCTGTGGACTCCTCTCAACGGGGAGCAGCCATTTCTGGGGGTGCCCTCTCCTTGGTTCCCCGCCTGTGGCCCCACTCCATGTTCAGGGTCCCCGCCTTCTGGGTCAGAGACCTGACCTCTCCTAGCGGATTTGTCCTGTTCCCCCTGTAATGCCACGACTGCCAGTCAGGTCCTGGGGAAGTGACAGGCCCCGAATCGCCCACCCCAATCCTGGCCACGTTACAAACCCAGAGGTTTTGTAACCCTCCTGTGAGTGGAGGGGAGGTCAGGCTGCAAACCGGACCTGACCCGACTATGACATGCTCGCCCTACAGCTCCCCGGTGCTGGGAGACTCTGCGGCCGGCATCCCCTCCCTGATTGCCATGGTGGGGGCGGTCTGCACACCCGCAGAACTGCAGCAGGCCGAGCCTGTCACCCTCCTCAGGTCACCAGCAATGGGGCTGCTCAGTGGTCAGGTTCAGAATCCGTCCTGAGCACCCTGGTACCTAGTGTGGGTTCCCCAGAAGGAGGCCCGAGGACGAGGACCCACATACTGGGGTGCAGTTTGAGGGCGCAGGAAGCACAGGTGGAGGGGGAGTTAGGAAGAGAGGGACAGCCATGGGGTGGGAGCGAAGGTGCCAGCTGCCAGGCCAGTTCAGCCTAGCGGGGAGCAGGGGGGACTCTCCGGGGGGGAGGGAGTCTGTGTGTTTTCCTCTCCAGCCCCAAGAGGCTGTCACTGCAGAGCACTCCTGGCCTGTGTGAGAGGACAGCGGGTAAGGATGCAGGCGCCAGCCACTGGGAGCTGGGGACATGGCGGTGCACTCCCAGATTCAGGTGGGAGAGGAAAAGAGTGTCAGGCAAGGTGAACAGCCGGCGTGGGGGACCAATGAGTTAGAGGCGAGGCCAGGCAGCCTGCTAGGGCTTCCTGCCCGGTCAGTCTGGACACCCTCTGGGAGGAAGGCCCCTCTCCTAAGGGGGGCTGTGGGCCTGTTGGGCCTGGTCCCCTCTGAATAAGTCCATTGTTACCTCCGCTCAGCAGCTCACCCCCAGAGCAGAGGTATGGGCATTGCCCCCACTTTCTGGATGAAGAAACTGAGCCCAGGGGGCAGGAGGCCCCCAGAGGAGCCGCCCACAGCCTCCCCTCCCTTTCCTGCAGCCTCCCATGTCCTCACGTGGCCTCCTCTTTGGGGGCACTGGCCACAGAGCCCAGTTCTCAGACCACCTCCTCCTCCACCTACAAGTGCCCCAGGAGGCGACATCATCCCGGGCTTTGAAGTCACTCTGTACTCCCACCTCAGCCACTTCCCTCACCTTCCTCCCACCGGGAAGAAAGCAGGCTTCGCAAACTGGATCCCCCACTGCCACACCGACATCATTTCCGCAGGTGCACCCCAAACCCAAGTTCTGCTGACCCTTCACCTGCCCCGACCCACTATGTCTAACCCATCAACCAGGGTGAGCTTCTAAAAGTAATGATAAACCACCGCATCCCCCTCTCCCCAACTTTCCATTGTAACGTCATCAGGATTCAAGACGGCGGAGCCTCCTCGGGCTGGGAGGTCCTGCATGCCCAGCCGCCGGGCGCCTGCTGCCCTGATGACTTTCCCGCCACTGGCCCTGCCCCCCCACAGCCTCCACTTCTGTTTCTTGGAGGTGCCCAGCACCTTCTGCCATCGAGCCGCTGTCTCTGCCCAGAGCTCAGCCCCCACTCCCCTCCCTCAGGCCTCCAGAGGCCTCCCCTGACCGTCCCGGGGTGGACACGCAGCTGCTCCAGAGTGCTGGCCTCCTGTCTGGGCGGAGACACCGTGCCTGCACACAGAGGTGCCCTGTCCCCCCGAGTGGGCGAGGACAGAGGCCCACCTTCACCCCAGGGCCTGCCTGTTGGCCCTCAGGGCCCCTGAGAGACCCCTGCCGGCTGCAAGTTCTGCAGGGGACAAGATGGCTGGGAGCTGAATGAGGGCTGAGCACCCTGCCCACCCCAAGGCCCCCGTCCTGCCCTGCCCCTCGGGGGTTCAAGGGGCCTTGGGGGACAGACCAGACCAGCCAGAGGAAATCCTTGTATTTTTTTGAGGACAAATGGAAACAAACCACTTCTTGTTTATTTCCTGGTGAATTGTGCACAGGGTGGGAGTGGGGCTGGGGGCCGGTGCTCAGTTAACTCTTTCTCCCCTGGATTTAATTGTCCCCTTTTCCGGCCTGGGCTCCTCTGGGCCCCCAGCGCCTGGCGACCTGTTTTCCGGAAGCTGGCTGGGGGTGGGGGGCAGGAGGGGACCGAGACACACACACAATCCAAGCTTCAGCAGTAAACAAGCCCTGGCCTGGGGGCCCAAGAACCAGGGACACTCCATGCCGGGCCCATAACAGGGACCTGGGGAGCACCTGACCAGGAGCCAGGGGCCGGGCTGGGCCCCAGGGTGGGGACCCTTTGGCTCCTGCTCTAACCGAAGCTGTGCTAAGCCTGAGGGCAGCTTTGGGGATCCTGGGCTGGGGTGCTTGCCTGCTGCAAGTTTTTCCCATGACCTCACCGGAAGGGCTGAGCCAGGGAGGTGCACCACTCCCCCCCCAACCCCAGAGCCGCTGTCAGGCCAGGCCCCCAGCAGGCGCCCCTCTTCAGCCTGGGTCACATTGGGCCTGGGGCAGGAGACACGCGGGGGCGGGGCCAGCCCTCGCTGCCTTTGCACCCTCCTCCAGGCAGCAGCAGCTGTCCCAGCTCAAGGGGGCTGACCCTGCAGTGGGCTTGCACCCACCTCCTCTCATGACTTCAGGCCTGCGGTTTCTGCTGCGGCCTCTTGGCTATAGAGGTATGAAGGCCTTCGGATAAATAGGCAGAGCAGGATCCAAGGCTGAGGGGAGATAGGGGGCCCCACCATACAGAGTGTGGCTCTGGGCTGGCCAGGGGCCAGCACCCCCATGCCTGATCTCCCCAGCTTTCCCCATGCCCCAAGAGGCGGGCCTTCCCGCTTTACAGAAGAGGAAACTGAGGCTAGGAGAGGTGGAACGACAGCTTCAAGTCCCACAGGGAGTGGGGGCAGGACCTGGTGGTGGGGTGGCAGGGGAGGCGGCGCCTGGAGCCCTTAGTGAGCGGCCCCTCCACGACGGCTGCCTGGAGGTTGGGGCCCAGTTTGGCAGCCTGGGCCTCCTCCCATCCAGAGAGTGGAGAGGTCTCCCCTGGCCCACCTGCCTCTGGCCCCTGCGCGGCTGTGGCCTGGCCACCGCCCCCATCCCCCTTTGCCGGCTGGGCTGGACTCCGCCCCCGGACGCACTGGTTCTCACAGCCCCAGCGGAGACTCCCACACTGTTCCCGCAGACAGGCCCCTCCTGGCTCCAGGCCTCCCACCCCCCAGCTCGCTGGAAACACCAACCAGATGTTGGGACTGTGGCCCGTGGGGGGGTGGGAGGAAGTGGCTGTCAGGGGAAGCCTGGAGTACAGGCGGGGCCTGGCAGGGCTCAGACTTGTGCTGGGGGTGGGGGACACGGGGTGGCGGGGCCATCAGAGAGAAGGAGACAGCAGGCCAGCCCCCTTGCCATCACTCCCATGGGGAGACTGAGGGCTGGGAGGCCCTGGGGCCGACCTCGCCTCCTCCAGGAGCCCACAGGCCTCTTTTGGGCCGCAGCCTGGCTGTGCCTCAGCTTCCCTGAGCCTTCTTCATCACAGATGGGCACTCTGGCAGGCACTGGACAGCATGAAGGCTGTGGCGGCTCTGTGCCCATGGGCCCCCACTTGACACTGTGGTCACCCTGGCACACCCACTTCTGCCGGGTGCCACCAATGGCCTAGTGCCACTCCCTGCTGTCCACCTGCTTGTTACAATGCCGCATCTCCCAGGAGGCCCGCCTGGGCCGCAGAGCCGGTGACAACCCCACTTCTGTCGTGCACACACATACACACACATATGCACACATGTACACATATGCATACCCAAGCATGCATGTACGAATGCACACATACACACTCACCGATAAACACATGCACGTGTGCACACACAATACACGTACACACACAGGCACATTCGGCAGGAGGACTTGCACACACGCCGGCACCAGTGTGTGTGGGTCACACCAGGTAGTGTGACTGTGGTAGTGTGAGTGTGGTCCCTCCCCATGCGCTGATGCAGTCCACATGGCCTCGGGCCAGCAAGCACGTGCTCACGCTTACACACATGTGCATGTGCTCACGCTTACATGCATGCAAACAAGCACGTGCTCACACTTATACACATGCACGTGTGTGTGCATATACACGTGCAGCACATGCTCATGCGGTCATGTTCTTGTGTGCACAACATGCACACAACATGCACAACATGCACACAAAGGCATGCCTGCATGCAGACATGCACACGTGAGGTCAAACACTCATGCACACTCATGCATATGTGTGCCTGAAAGCTTTCTCTGTCCCAGGAACACCATGCTCACATGACACCCAGTGTCCCCTCTTTGCACACCCACCCATCCCAGGCCTTTCCCACGCCCGAATGTGCCCCAGGCCCTGTTCCCTGGGTGAGAACTCAGAGGGGATGAGGGTTAGGGTAGGCAGACTGCCTCCCACCATCCTGTCCCTGCACAGGGGGACCAGGGACAGACACCCTGGGACCTCCAGAACTCGTCACACCCCTGCCATCTGGAAGCCCTCCTCCCTAGCTGCAGGCCCCTGGCCTGGGTGGGAGTCTTGAGAACAGGACCCCCGGGGCCCATGGCACTCAGCCCACCCCAGGCTCTTGACTCGGCCCCATGTGTCACCGGATAAACATTTATTGGATATTTCCTGTCCGGCCCCAGCCCGTCTCCGCCATCAGTGTGAGAATGTGGGGGTGGATGAGTGTGTGCGAGCCTGTGTGTGCGAGGGTGCGAGCACACACCTGGCGTGGGAGTGGGAGTGGGTGCATGGCTGGTTTGCAGAGTGGGGTGTGGTGGGGATGGGGCTTCGGGTCCCACTGCGTGCCGTGTTGGGGAGCTCCCAGAGGTCCCCTAGGCGTGACTCACGAGTGTGATTGGCAGATACACACGGAATAAATGAACAAATCTGTGCTTGACTGGGGAGGGTCTGGGACCCAGAAGACGCAGTACCCGGCTCCTCTCCCTGCCCCTCCCAGAAATACCTTTCTCTGCACCCCCAGGGGCTGTCCAGCCTATGGTCAGCCTGTTTCCACCCTCTCGTTCTGTCCCCGCAGCCTGCAGATGTGAAGACCAAGGCTCAAAGAATTTGAGGTAGATTCCCAAAGTCACAGAGGCCCAAATCTTAAACCACTCAGGTGGGGCAATGGGGTGTTGCGCCACCCAGCACCCCCATTCCCTGGTCCCGGGTCGGCGGAACTTTGGTGGGAGAGACAGACTGACAGCTCAAGCCCAGCCTGCCACTCTAGCTGTGTGACCTTAAGCAGGTTGTATCCCTCTCTGGGCCTGTCTCAGTTTTCCCTCACTAGGTTTTGTAGGGGTGCTGTGGCTCCCAGCTGCTCCTCCTGCACTGGCATGACCCCATGACCTCAGAAGTGCAGGCTGGACAGGGGTGCACAGCTCGCCCTCCGTGGGAAGCAGTGGGTGAGGTGGAAGGAAGGCCGGCTCCAGCCAGCCTGGGGGGAGGGTGAATGCAGGGCGCCCCAGGAGCTGCTCATTGTGACCAAGGCCAGAGGGGAAGGAGGGAGGAAGTTGGGGGGGCCTGTAGACCCCAATCAGGGAGGAGGCGGGAGCAGGAGGGGCGAAGGCCAGGCCCCCCAGCTGCCAGGCCACCCCTGGAGACAAGCACCTTCCTGGCTGCAGCCGGTCAGTGCACAGGAGGCCAGCAAGACAGTGGCCAGGACTGAGCCCCTGGTGTGTGGCCGGCCCAGAGGCAGGCACTGCAGTCAGATAGAGAAGGGGACACAACCCACAAGCCTGGGATAGGGCCCGGGCATGTGGGAGACTGTGTCTGTGGGGAGCAGGGCATCGATGACACTCTACTAGTTTCCTGTGACGGCCGTAACAAAGTACCACTAACTTGGTGGCTTAAAACAGCAGAAAGGTATGCCCTCATGGTTCCCAGGCCAGCCTGCCATCGCCGTGTCCAGTAGGGTGTCTGCTGTGGTGTGGGCAGGGCCACTCTCCCGTCCTAGGCTCCAGGGCAGGACCGGTCCATGCTCCCTGGGCTTTTGGCGGTTGCTTGGCAGCCCTTGCTGTTCCTGGGCTGTGGCTGCGTGGCTCTGATCCTTGTGTGTTGGGGGGGGACACACAATTCAACCCATCGTAAACTCCATGGACCCTCAGTCTAGCACAAGACATCTGTGCGAATGTCCCAGGGCCCTAGAGTCAGAGTCACCTGGGGGAAGGCGTGGAGACCTGCTCCTGGCCCAGGGGACAGCAGGCAAGGTCCAGGAGGCAGGACCAGCATGCAGAAGGCCCAGGTCCCCCAAGCAGGGGCCCGCCGCCCCCCTGGTGACTGTCAGCTGTGCACGGCTTCCTGGCGGTTTACCCGCCCTCTACCCACAGGTGGCCAGCCCTCCTTGTTGTGGAGGTGGGAGGCTCTGGGCCCCCGCAGACAGGAGCTGGGCAGTGCACATCAGTGCCTGTGGGCAGGGCCAGGCCAGAGCCCAGAAAGGAGACACCTCCTGTGGGCCCGAGGGCCTGGGAAGCCTGCGGCAGGTGCGTCCCCAGCCCCCGTGGCTCAGCCAGGGCCTGGCTAAGGTTTCCCAAGCTGGTGCCGGGGATGGGCCGGGGCCTCCCCAGTGCCGGCCGGCCCGTGGCCCAGCTCCCAGGGTGCTGCAGAAATGTCCTTTGTTGGCTGAACAAAGCAGCTTTGAGCCGGGCCCTTATCTAAGGCTGCAGTGAGATGGGACACCACAGATCCGGGCGGGAGCCAGCCGGCCAGCTTGGACGGGCACCCCACCCAGCAGGAGCGGCGGGGAAGGCTGCAGAGAGGGGCTGGCGGGGAGCGAGCCGGTGCTGCCGCCCACTATCAGGGTCCACATGGGCTCATGAGGGACACGGCAGGCCCATCAGATAAGGCCAGGTAGACACAAGCAGGCACAGTGGGCACAGCAGGCACAGGCATACACAGGTGAGCACAGACATACGTGAGTGGGCACAGGCACAGCAGGCAAAGGTGGGCACATACCTACACAGGTGAGCACAGGTGGGTACATTTGGGCACAGACATATACAGGTGGGCACAGGTGGGTACAGTCGGCACAGGCTGGGAAGGGATGGGGGTGAGGTGGTCTCCCTCAGTGACAGGTGTCCAGTGGGTCAGAGGTTACTCATCCTTGGCACATGTTGGGGTCCCTCTGCAGACAAAAGCCCGAACCCTGGGCACCTTGAGGGCAGGGCCAGGAAGGGTGGCCTTCAGGGGTCTCCTACGCTCAGCTCAGAACTAGCCTAGTAGTGTCCCTAGCAGCTGACCCCTGGGTGGCAGGGCAGGGTGCAAGCCAGAGTGTGGCCTAGAGGGGCCAAGAGGTCCACACCCCCCACTCTGCCCTGCATCTGATGCCGGCTCAGAACCTGCCACTACGCTTCTGAGTGTCAGTTGCCCGTCTGTGCAGTGAACCGAAGGTTCCCAAGGAGGCTCAGACACTTGTCCTGCTGTCCCAGGATGCACCTCAGGCCACCAGGAGCAACCCCGGTGGAGAGAATGGATGTGGGGGACAGAGGAGGTGTCAGTCAACCACACAGCAGGCCCCACACCCCACATGAGGGGGACATCTCAGGTGGCTCCTCACCATTGAGGCCCTCCCTGCCTGCCTCCCTCCCACCCTTATCTCTGTCTGGTACACAGTGAGGCCCAGAAAACATCTATTGAATGAATGAATGAATGAATGACAGAGAGAAAAAGAAACACAGGTGGGCCCAACAGCCCAAGACCCCTGGGTGTTCCCAGCAGGAAATTCTCTTATCTCAAAGGGCCCAGATATTTCCCAGCCTTTAGGGGAGACTGGGGGGTGGGGGAGGTGGGCTGGGCCCCCTGGGGCAACTGGATGGGGAGCGGAGAGCTGGGCTCCCAGCAGGAGCACGCGGTCACCCCTCCTCCTGATGGTGGGTTGAGGCCGCTCCGGGCAGACACGGTCTCCGCCCTCCAGACTCCCGGGGACTGCCAGGCCACAGAAAGCTGTCCTAGTGGTTCAGCAAGGCTGGGAAAGGGTGAAACCCACTGCAGGCCCTGTCTGAACAGGCTTATTTCAGTACCCGGTGTGGGGGGCAGGGGCCCCCCGCGGCCAGCTCAGCGGCTATAATTAGCTTCTAGCTGGAGCCAAGCCCTCGAAGGACCAGAGTTTGTGCCACAAGAGCACCCCCTTACCAAAACCCTCTGGCACTTGGCCGGGCCTCAGGGAAGGCCAACCTGCCCCTCCTTTGCCTGCCTTCCCGTGTTCCTCCCTAGACCAAGAGGGGGAATTGGGACCTCATTGGAGTAAAGGGTCCCTTCTCACTTGGGATTACGGTCTTTCTGTTTTCCTGCCTTCCCGCCAGCCCCTGACTTTCCCACAAGCATTTTGGGGCATAAAAATAACTTCATTGGGAATGGCAGTCGCTGGAGGCCTCCTTCTGAGCCCCTACCCCGAGAGGCCTAACGAGGACAGGCCTCTGAGCATCGGGCACTGGCAGCTGTGTTTTGGAGGTTGTTTCTCCAACAAAAATACTCCGGCTGGGTTATTTTTACGTAGTCGTCTGGGGGCGTCAATGCGGAGTTGACAAGGAGTCTCTGGGGTAGGGGTGGTCTGTCACTTTGGGGCCAGGAAACTCTCCTCTTATCCCTTTAGTTCTTGTGGCTGGCTGGTCGAATAACTCAAATGACACACAGGAGATGAACAGCAGAAAATGGCTTTTAACACCTGCACTTGGGGAACTCACATAAGCATGGAAATTCAAAGACAGTGAGGCAATGCGAGGTGTATATGTCAGTTTGGACTGAGGAGGGGGAGGTGGGCCATTCACAAGGAGATGAGACAGAGCAAAGGTGTGATAAACAGGCCTGCAGGGCCACCGGAAACAGTGGGACACAGAAGGAAACCTGGAACCGCGCAACAGCTCTTTGCTAGATGCTCCGGCCTGCCACTCCTCACCCTCTGAGGTGACTATTCGAGCCTCCCTCCCGAAGCAGGTTTTCTATCTGAGGCTCTTCAGGCAGGAAGTGGGAGGTGACAAGCTTCCTGAGTGTGTTGGGCTTTGTTTTCAGCAGGCACGCCCCCGGGGAGACCCCAACATTACCTTATAAACTTCAGTGCTGGGATTTTTTTTTTTAACCAAGGGATGTGACTTTTGTAATTTAGAACATTTGCCAAGTCATTTAGAATCTTTATTTTACTTGTCGTGAAAACTGTCTTTATACAAAACAGGGCCCCTGCCTCCCAGGAAGTAACGATTCCCACGGGGCTGAGCCCGGCTGTGGGATGCCCGCCTTACTTACCACCGGCCATGGACGGGGCTCGGGTGTGCACTGTGGCTTTTCAGAGATCTTTCTTTGTTTTTTTTTTTTTTGAGGGCAGTGTCATTGGCCCTCATAAACGGACCAAACCGGAGTCGCTGGCTTCTCAAGCCAGCACTCGGCAGGCCCTCAGAGAACTTTCTTGAGGAATGACAAAGAGAATCAGCAGGCCCCAGAGGGTGGGGGGAGCAGGGAGCCTGGATTGGTGCCCCTGGACCCCAGACCCAGCAGGGGTTGCAGTGGAAGGGATTCCAGGGAGGCTGCCATGCCCACAGCAGCATCATGATTCTGAACCCCATACCTGGAGAAGTGGCTCCACCATGCACAGACACCCCCTCCTTCACCTAAGCCCCTCGGCCTCTGCTCTGTGTTAGAACCCTCAGAGGTGGCTGGTTTCACCTGCTGTCCCAACCCCCTAGTGGGTTTCCTCTTGGTTTGTGAGATCATATCTTTGGATGCACTCTGAACAGGTCCACTTGTCTTCTGGAAGACTGTGGACATTTTTATGGGTCTTAAAACCTAATGGGGGGCTGGCCGAGTGGCGCATTGATTAAGAGCTGGTTTGGGATGCCAGTGGCTCCAGTTCGGATCCCACATAGGAGGGCCAGTGACACTGCCCTCTACAGCTAAGAACAGCTCCACCTGGAGCTGGGCTGTGCAAGCCCCGGCGACGGTGTAGGCTGCAGCCCCTGCTGCAGTGGGCTGCCATAGGCTACAGTGAGTGGCTGGCAGCCAGCGTGAGCGGCTGGCAGCCAGCGTGAGCTGCCAATAGCCATGGTGAGCAACCATCCAGAGGCCAGCGACCGATCAACCTCATCTGGGAAGAGCGCAATGACCATACCAACATGGGTTAGTGAAGCAACGTCCTCCACAACTAGACTGAAGAACAAAAAGACAGCAACTTGTCTGTTTCCCTCCCACAATTCCACAATACAATCGTTAAAAAAAACAAACACAAAAAAAAAAACTCTAATGGGTCAGGCAGCGATGCCCCCGGCTTCCTCCGCACCCATCGGCCTGGATCATTGGCTATTAGTATCTTTGGGTCATTAGTGCTTTAATCTCACCCTTTGTGTGTTGGTCCAATCTGCAAATATCTATGAAGAAAGTGCCTACTGATCATCAGGCACCATTCTGGGCACAGTGGGCACAGCAGTAAGAAAAAAAAGGACAAACATCTCTGCCCGCATGGATCTTGGCAGGGCAGACAGGACACAGGTAAAGCCTGGCAGTTCAAGGGGGGGCTTGTGCTCAGCATAAAGCATGGGGTGATGGGAACAGGCTGAGGAAATGGCACCTGGGGGTACCTCCTGTATGGTGTGGGGAACGACCAGGCAGGAGTGCAGGGAAGGATGTCCTAGTCAAAGGGAACAGCCAGTGCAAAGTGGTGAGGAAGGGGTGGAGTGAGTGGGGGTGAGGCAGAGAGGGAGCAGGCCTGTGGGGTCTGAGGGCCACGGACACGGACACGACTCTAGCTGTTCCTTGGAGTGCAATGGGACCACCCAGGGGCTCGCATTTGGCACCCAGGAGAGGCTTAGTAAATGCGGGTGCCCGCAGTGGGTATGTTCCGGCTCCTCCTCTGTCTTCTTGTGTGCTGACACATCACTCTGAACCTCAGTTTCCCAGTCTGCACCACAGGAGGCTGGACTGAATGTCTCTCAGATCTCTATGGAGCGGCAAAGATCTGTGGGTTGGTGTGCATAGCAACGGACCTTTGTGTGAGCTGCTCAGGTGTGGCGGCCTGACACGGTCTACTCCAGCAGGCACGGCACCCTCTGCACCCCCGTTAGTTGGGTTTTTAGAAAAGGGGGAAGCTGCGAATGCCCCAAATCAGCAATGAGACGTGGGGACCAAGCACACACAGGGGAATTCTTAGCACCACTTTGCTCAGTCATGTGCAAATGGATTTGAGAAACCTGGATGAAGTGAACAATTTAACCAAAATGCACACTAAAAGATATTGAAAATCAAAACATACCAGTGACCAGAGAAGACAGTGTGATGGGTGTTTCTTGCCGGCCTCCCTCCAGAGCACTGGGTGCCAGCGGAACTCTGCCAAACCGCCAAGGAAGAAAGAGGCCACCAAACGGCGGCGTCAGGTCACCGCCAAAGCGCTTAAAGTGCTTCAGCCCACGGGGGGAAAGAAAAAAACGAAAAGCTTCCCATTTTGTTTTATGAAAACAGCACACAATTAATACCAAACCCAACAAAAATTACACTAAAATAGGTAAAAACTGCAGACAAATTTCACTTTTAAAAATCAATGCAAAAATCCTAGGACATGTTAGCTGGCACAACCCAGCAGTCCATAAAAAGATGAGGACCCCCTTTTTTCACCCCTTATTGGTCGGGAGGTGTGATTCTGGCCCCTCCCCCCATGGACCCTGCCACCAGGCCTTGGCAGAGCTGGGGTCTTGGCTCTGCCCCCTCCCCTCCCTTGGGAGGGGGGAAATAGGGGGGAGTGGGGAGGGGTTGGAAAGCCCCCCCCTCGCCAGACAGCTTTCTCTCTTCAGGTTCCCACACTCACCTGCCCTCCTGCTCAGGCCTGGGGGCATATGGCCCTGGGGCTTCTCTACCCCTTGCTGCGTCCCTAATCCCTGCCCACACCTTTGTAAATTGTCCCTTTACCAAATCTCCTCAAATTACCTCATCTGAGTACACCATCTGCACTTTTTGCACCCTGATTTATAGGATTATACTTCACCTCCAAAGGAAAAACAAAACAATATTCATCCCCACTAATGCCCCAAAAGGCATTTGACAAAATTCAACAAAATTATTGATTTTTAAAAATCATAAGATACGATAAATACTTCCTCAAGTTGATAAAACTTAACCCCAATCTTAACCCCAAACCAACTTAATGTGGAAATTCTGGAAGCCTCTCTGAAAGTCAGTGATATTACAGAGGTACCCAGCCGTACCTGACATAGCTATGGGCAATCACACAAGAGAGAAAAAGGTATGACTACTGGGGAAAAAGGAGATAAAATTAACCTTATTGGCAGATGATCGTATTAAACACCTGAAAAGCTGAAAGGTTTCACACAATAAAAGAATTCCTAAAAAAAACAAAAAAAACAAAAACACAAAGAATTCCTTAAGATGGCTGGAAGCAAAATAAATACAGAAATCTAACTGCCCTTCACATATACAAACATTAACCCATTAGGCAACATATGAAAAAAAAGGCCGCTGTGTCATGGCTAGAATTACAAAATCTTTGGAAATCAGGAAGAAACATGCCAGAGCCACATTAGGAAAGCTTCCAAATGCAGTTGAGAGACACAAAAGAAGATTTAAACCAATGGAAAGGCCTCACTTGTTAAATATAAAGACTTACTATCATAAAGACATCAATTCTCCTTATTCTTAAATTCATAAACATAATGACATTTCACTTTTAAAAACTTAACAAGACTTATTTTTAAATTGAACAAACTAATTCTAAGGCTCATGTAGAAAAGTAAACAAGCAAAAAAAAGCCAGGAAAATTCTGAAAAAGAATAAGTGTGTTTCCATCGGGATTAGGTTTGATTGCATGTAATAGACACCCATATTCCGAGGCTTACACAGGTGAGTGTTTGTTTCTCTCTCCTGTAAAAGAAGCCCTGTGAGAGGCAGGCAGCCCAGGACTATGCTGGCCCCACGGTGTTCAGGACTCAGGATCCTTCCAGCTCTCTGCCCCACCCTCCTGTTGTGTGGTTTCTTTCCCAAGTTTGCCCAGTGGCCCAAGGTGGCTGCTGGAGTTCCAGCCATCACCTCCACATTCCAGGCAGCCAGAAGGAGAAAGGAAGGAGAAGCACTGATGCCTCCTTTGTAGGGAAAGTCCTTGGAAGTGCCACACCTCACTTCTACTTCCCTCTCACTGGCCAGAATGTAGTTCCCTGGCTACACCCCTCAGCAATGAAGTTGGGAAATGCCGTTTCTTAGTGCTTTGCTGCCTCCAATAAAATCAGGTTACAAAGGAGGAAGGGAGGAGGTCATGGATGTTGCGGTGGGTTCCTATAGTCTCTGCTGAAGTGAGAAGTGGAGACTAGCTCCACCAGACATTAAAACATGTTACAAAGCGGGCCGGCCGAATGACACAGTGGTTAAGCGCTGGCTTGGGATGCCAGCGGCCTGGGTTCGGATCCCACATATGAGGGCCAGTGACACTGCCCTCTTAAAAAAAACAAAAACAAAAAACATGTTATAAAGCTACAAAAATAATGAAAACAGTGTGATGCTGGCCCAAGAAGAAGCAGGTCAATTCACGGAACGGAATAGAGCCCAGAAGCCAGTTCAAATATGTAGGGGAATTTAGCGTGCGACAAAGATGGAATTTCAAGTCAGTTAGAAAAGGGCCCGCCGAGTGGCATGGTGGATAAGCGCTGGCTTAGGAGGCCAGCGGCCCCGGTTCGGGTCCCACATGTGAGGGCCAGTGACACTGCCCTCAAAAAAACAAACAAACAAAAAAAACAAAAAAAGAAAACATCAAGTCAGTTAGAAAAGATGGATCATTCAAGCACCTAGCCATACGTGGGAAGCCAGGTAGCCTGGAAAGAATAAAGTGAGATCTGTATCACATACCTCATCCCAAAATAAATGCCACATGGCGCAGAGGTTTCAAGGTAAAAAAATAAAACTACAAAGGCTAGAAAAAAGACATAGAGGGAATTTCTTTGTAAACTTGAGGTGAAACTTCTCCCAAGCATGGCAAACACACCCTATTTTTGACAAATGTATAATCACCATATTGCATACCTGAAATTAATATAATATTGCATGTCAACTGTAATTAAAGAACAAAATTGTTTTGTTTTGTTTTTCCCAAAGATTTTATTGGGGAATTGGGGGAGGGGAACAGTGTTGGGGAATTGGGGAAGGGGAACAGTCAAGTTGTTGTCCTTCAGCCTTAGTTGTGGAGGGCGCAGCTAGCTCAGCTCCAAGTCCAGCCGCTATCCCCCCGGCAGCTCGTGCTGATCAGCTCAAGGTGCCGTGTTCAATCTTAGTTGCAGGCGAGCGTAGCCCACCATTCCATGCAGGAGTCAAACCCGAAACCTTGTTGTTAGGAGCACATACTCTCACCAGCTGAGCCATCCTGCCACCTGTTGGCAGCTCAGTGTCAGCTCAGCTTGGGGGCAGCTCGCTGGCCCATGGGGGAATCGAACCTGTGACCCTGTTGCTCAGAGCTTGCGCTCTTAACCAACTGAACCACTCAGCTGGCCCAAGAACAAAATTGTTTTTTGATAAAGTAAAAAACATTTAAAAAATTGTTTTGATAGTCAAAAACATTAACAAAAATGAAAAAAACGATTTTGATAAAGTCAAAACCATAACATAATATTTCTGCATGGTAAAAATATGCAAATGATATCACACAGATAAAGGGCTCCTTTCTCTCATATATAAAGAGCTCCAACAAATCAATAAAAAAAAATTTAACAATCCAGTAGGGGAACAAATGGAAAAGCAAAGGCTGTGAACAGAGTTCACGTGAAAAGAATGGGAATGGCTCCTGAGCATTTGGAAAGGTGCTCAGCCTGCCTCTTAGTGAGAGAAGGCAGATGGAAGCCACACTGATTGATGTCCGCCATCAGATTGTCATCACCTGTGACTGCACGATTGGCAGCACCATGAGGATGCAGGGACTCGCACACATTATTGTAAATGATCTCGACCTCAGCAAAGAGCAATTTGGCAAAATCTCTGAAAATGACGAACACACATTCTTTGACTCAGCGGTTCCCCTCTAGGAAGTCTTCCTGTCCACGGGGACATTAGGTCCGAGGTCATCGCAGCATGGTTCCTGGGCTGGCCAGGAAAAAGTGCCGTCAGTGGACCCTGTCAACCACACGTCAGTGGACCCTGTCAACCACACGGAGGATTGTTTGACGGCAGAGAAAAGAATGAGGAAGGAGGCTTTTGGGTTTTGAGGTGGGGCCATTTCCATGAGGTGTCAAGCGAAAAGAGCCATGCCCCAAGGGCAGACAGGCAGAGAAATCTCCTGGAGGAAAGGAGGTGGGCCCTGGCTGTTGGGTTGCCTTCGGACGGGGCAGCAGGCCGCTTTCCTCAGCACACTGTGGGCCCTGGTTGAGTTGTGAAGATGTGAATGTATTTCCACTCAGGACACATGTGCGGAGGGAAGAGGAGGATGAGTGAGGGGTGGGGCCCGCCAAAGCCAGGCCAGCTGTTCCAGGTCGGGGGCAGGGCTCGGGGTGCGGGAGCAGGTGGGAAGGATGATGAGGTTGCATAGATGGCTGTGCTGGCCCCAGAGCTCAGCCCTGACCAAGTAAGCCCTGCCTTCTCAAATCTGACCTTGGCAGTCACAGGGCCCCGGCCTGGGTGGGTTGACAATGCTTTGTGACAAGGGCTATGCTATAGAGGGTCAGGGCCAGAGGAGGGGCACCTACCGTGTGTGTTGGGGTCCCAGACGGAGGAGAGGGACGCCAAAGAGCTGCTCCCTCCATCCAAAGGCAGTTCTCAGCCCAGAGATGGGGAGAGGGCGAAGGGGCGGGTCAGCCCCTCCCGCTGGGCTGCAGTGGGACAGCTCACTAGACCCACTTTCTGGGGAGTCCCTGCCCAGGTTCATCAGCATCTCATTTGCATGGCCATTCATCCCCTTTCAGCATTCCCAGCACCCCCAGAAGTCCCTTCCTGTCTGGAAGAAAGGGACCAGGCCTGGGTCCCCGCCCAGTCGCCCTCCATACTGTCCCCCCCAGAGGGAAAGACAATGAGGGTGGGGAGGAGGTGGAGGAGGGGTCTGGCTGGCCAGGCCAGGCTGTCGGGAGCCATTGTGTGTGAGGCCCTGAGTGTTTGCATAGCAAGTGTCTTGGCTGCTGAATGGGGAGCAAGAATCCCAAGAATGCTGCCTGAGCCGCAGAGGGGCTGTGTTCTCCGGTTCAAGGCAGCCCCCACATCCTTGCTAAGCTGCTGAGTCTTCCTGTCATTCACACCTGTGGTGGCCAAAATTGCAGAGGATGAGGCTGGCCAGGCACTAGATGGG
Source organism: Aselliscus stoliczkanus (assembly GCA_033961575.1). Lineage (NCBI taxonomy): Eukaryota > Metazoa > Chordata > Mammalia > Chiroptera > Hipposideridae > Aselliscus > Aselliscus stoliczkanus. Next base: position 115,207,523 of record CM066728.1, on the reverse strand, counting down.
AGTAACCAAGGACTGCCTGGCACAGTGGTACAGGTTGTGCACTGTACAACACCAGGGTGCCCACCCACCTGGGGAGCTGCAGCCACCAGCAGCCCTGCAGACTCCCTGTTGACCTCAGTGGTCTCAACAGCAAAATGAGACGGGAAACCCCTGCCTCGGGTATCTGCTCTCAGCCCTAGACAGCAAGGGGCACGGGGGAGACGGGGCAGAAGGGCATGGAGGAAGGCAGGGAATCGCGAAGGCTCTGAGGAGGGAGAGGTCTCTCATCTGACAGGCCGTGGGCCATGCAGGGGTGTGGGGGGCTGTTTTGGGCTGGATGGGGTCCCAGACACAGTGGTAGAGTCCAACCTGCAGACCTAGGGGTGACTACCGGCAGCTCAGAAGCTACCACACGTGACCCTGTGGGCCGAAACCCTGCCCCTGCCTCCTGTCTATGAGACGGAGTGCAGGAGGCCAGTGGGGTCAGCTGCCCAGAAATTGCAGCCTGTCTGATTGTCACTGTTCCCAAACAAGGTGCTGGGCTGTGCTTTTAAGAGCAGGGAGGGGACGGGAAGGGTATACCTGGCAGAGGGACCAGTGTGGGGTGTGATGACAGGAGAGGGGAAAGCTGTGGGTGAGGTGGGCACACAGAGGGTGGGTCATGGATGGCCTGAGGAGGGCAAGGAAGATTTGAGGGGAGAGGAGGCCAGAGGGGCGGCCAGGAGGCCCCAGGAGCAGAGGATCTGTCCCTCTCTGCCCCAGCTGTGAGATGTCATGCCATCCCCAAAGCAGTGGAAGCCATAGCAAGGTTGGGGTGGGGGTCGCTTGGCCCTGACCGGTCCTCCCCTGGTGTCCACGGCCTCAGCAAGGGGGCACTGACAGGCAGCACGCCAGCAGGGTCCAGGGGCCATATCTATCAGGCCAGGACCCCGGGCAGCGGAGCTTGGGGGCGGCTCCTCCTTCGTCTTTCAGTGTGAGGAAGGGCTGAGCCCAGCTGGCTTACCTGGGGACTGGACATAGAGGGACAGATATTCTCGCCTCTTCCGAGAAGACAGAGATGACTTCAGCCAGCGGCTCCCTGATCCCAGCCTTGGTTTCACACCTGTAAAGTGGGCATGCCCACTGTTCTCACTGCAGGGCCGACAGAGGCTCTGATACTCTGGCCCAATGGAGTTGGCCCACTGGTTCTTATCAGCATCAGAACAAGCCAGGAGGGCTCCCTGGTGGAGGCAGTACTGGGAGTGAGACCGTGACCAGAGGCAAATGGGATGAGGTCCCTGGTTCTGGGAGGGCAAAGTTCTCATTGTGGGGATGGGGAATCTGAGGCACAGAGAAGCAGGGGATTGCCAAGGACACCTAGCAAGGGAAGAAAGGTGGGCTCAGGGCCCTCTGGGGGAGAATGTTAGGCTCCAGCTGTCTGGGGGGTGAGTGGCCAGGACACCCAGGGATCAGGACAGAGAGCAGGTCTGTGCCACGCCCTCCCACGTGCCCTGCTAAGGTGGGCCCCACCCTGGGTATCCATGCTGGGGGCCTATCCCTCTAGCCCCATTTCAGGGCCTGACAGGAAGTGGGTCTAGGCCCTGGCTGGGGGCCCTGGCTCAGCTCCCAAACTCCAGCTGGGCCTGGGGGACAGCAGGGCGAAGGGGAGGTCTGGCCGGCGCGAGGGGCCAGAGCCGGGAAGGGCAGAGGCAGGAGCTGTTTATACGCAGGGTCAGGCCTAGACTCAGGCCGCCAGCCACCCCGGATGTGGCCGGGGCAGCTGACCATCCGGACAGAGCCCCGAGCGTGGCCTGGCCCCAGGCCTGGCCCAGCCTTTCCCTGCTCCAAGCATGCCCTAGGGGACACAGGCCCTTGGCCCCCAGAACTGGACCTCACCTTCCCCACCCCCAGGCCTGTTTCAGAACGGGAGACTGAGTTGCAGTGCCTCCTCTGAATACCCACTTTGCATTTGGAGACTGGGTTCAAAGTCCACGCAGCACAGGTGCCCTCACTCCCTGAGCCCGGCTTGCCGACCTGGGAAGGGGGGTAAGGCCAGCTCGCATCCAGGGAAGGGCCTGCCGGGGTGAGGCCTGCTACCTGGGGGGCACCCCACCCACTCATTTTTCATTTTTCCAGTTGAGGTGAAATTCACCTCGATATAAACGCTTCTGTGCATTTAGCATACGATGCTGTTCAGCCATCACCTCTGTGTATTTCCAAAACACCCTCCTCCCCCAAAGGGACAGCACTCACTCCCCATTGGCCGCTTGTCTACTTGCTGTCCCCCTGGACTTGTCTCTCGTGGACATTTCATGCCAATGGGGTCCTGGGACACTTTGTGTCTTATTTCTTTCACGGAGCACGATGTGTTCGAGGCTCCCCCGCATTAGCACCGGTCAGGACTCCATTCATTCATTCATTCATTCTCCATTCATTCATTCGTGCTGAAGAAGAGGTTCAGCCTGACCCTACCAGGCCACATGTGCCCAGAGCAGCCCACATCTAAGCTGCTGCTGTCCCCCCACACACACACACACACAGCCCTGCGAGGGGAGAGCTGCGCTGATTTTCTGAGGCCCAGGGAAGTTAGATGACTGTCTGAAGTCACAGAGAGGGTCCCTGGTGCTTTTCCCCAGCTGGGGGGTGGAGGGTGCACTTCTAGACTTGGGGACATTGCTGCAGGGGGGCCGGGCTGTGGCCGCCACTTGGGGAGCTGAACTTCCTTATCTCAGGGGGGTGAGGGGCCCTGCACCCCACACGAGGCTTGCCTGGGCACGACGCAGCCAAGAGCTCGCCAGCAGGAAGAGGGAAGATAATGGCCCCACTTAGTCTGGTAATTACGTGCATCTTGTCCGAGTATCACGATGATTAATGGTGAGAAAGCCACCTGTGCTGTCCTGGGGTGTGTCCACCACCGCAGTACCTGGCCTTTCCGAGTGTCCTGATCACCCTGAAATTTAGTTTTCATCAGAAAGAAGGGGAGACATGTGAGGCCCAGCATGGGCCAGGAGGCAGGAGATACTGGGGGGCCCCTCCCAAGTCATGTCTGGGCAAATTTCCAGGAAGTCCAGGGGGCCATTGGGCGGGACCTCCTGGGTCCTGGGTCCAAGGGAGATGCTTCCACTTTCCCCTTTGGGAGACAAAAGGAGAAGCGCCCCTTGTGTCCCTGGCTCCTCTAGGCAAGGGGAGGCCCAGTTCTGTGTGTGGGACCTCAAGGCCTGGCCCTTCACCTCTGCGTGGTCCAGAGGGCTTTGGGGGTCTAAGGGAGGCTGAGGTCCTCTCCCCAGGAAAACTCCTGGAAGTTCTAAATTATTCATAAGACTCCAGGGTGTCCATGAGCTCAGGTGGCAGCCGACCTCTGCCCATCCCTCACCATGTGACCCAGTTTCCCCATCTTTTAATAGACTCACCTCACAGAGTTGTGATAACGCATTAGAAAAAATAAAAGTGGTGTCCACTGGAATGAAAGTGGGCTACTGTCATCCATCGCATCCTCCTGCAAGAGCCCTGACCTGCCCGAGGCTCACACTGCAGGGCTAAGTGCCCACACCTGCATCCAGCCCCTGCCACCTGGGGAAGGAAGGCCCGTCCTTGGTCACCCTGGAGATGAGAAGGTTAGGAGCAGAGTGGCGCTCGCTTCACCGAGGCTACAGGTGGCCGTCCCCTAGACCTGGCATGCCTTGGGCATTCCTCCTACCAGGGCCTGCATCCCCTCCGACCCACTAGTCCTCTGAGGCTCAGGTCCCTGACCCCACGCCCTCCCCACGAGGAAGCCTGTCTCACCCCAGGGTCAGCACTTGGTTTTGGTCGGATGCCTAACCACCCACCGCACCCCCTCCATTTATGGACGCCTGCTGTGACCAGTCCTGCACCCGGCCCTGTGCCCGGCTACATGCCACAGGCTGTAATTCCCTGCTTGCCAGGAGCTCGAAGGCAGTGCCCAAGGGCACCGATACCAGGGCCTGTGCCTCATGCTCAGCCCAGCCGTCCTCTCAAGAAGCCCTCTCTGATTTCCAGATGTAGGGACACAGCTGCTCCTCACTGGCCACCTTGGCCTGAGCGCTAGGCCTGCCACGGGGCGGGGACACCAGCTAATCCCAGTCCATGTCCTCCTTAAGACCCCCATAGGCTTGGGGAGAAAGAAGGGACAGCTCATAGAGCCCACGGTCAGCCTTGCTGGGAGGGACCCTTCATTCCACACATCCCAGAGACCTGGGGCTCAGAAACCACCTGGTGGTGCAGCCGTAAGAACTGGACCCTGCCCTGCCTCCCACTCACCCCAGCGTACACAGCGGCCCTCCGGGACAGGGAGGTGGCTGGCACCCTCTCTCCCAGCTCCCCTCCTGAGACCCCGCTGCAGATGCTGACCTGAGGACAGTCCCCATCACAGCCTGATTGGTTTCTGAAACAGGCCTGGGTGTGGGGAAGATGAGGTCCAGTTCTGGGGGCCAAGGGCCTGTGTCCCCAAGGGCATCCTTGGAGCAGAAAAAGGCTGGGCCAGGCCTGGGGACAGGCCACACTCAAGACTCTGTCCGGATGGTCAGCCAGAGGGGTATTCGAGTGGAGGCTTTCTGAGCTTCATATTAAACCCTCAGAATAAACTCCCGGAAATAGAATCACGGGCTCAAAAATACAAACATCAGCTGCCTCTCGCTGCACAGATGTCAGCATGAGTCTGGGATCCCACCTACGATGGAGACGGGACCCTCTGCTGAGCCTTCTCCTGCAGCCCGGGCCTCCTCACAGCACCATCACCCCCATCTACATCCCAGAGGCTCTGCCCACGCAGGACCGCCGTGTGCGGGGCCTTTCGCTGCGTGGTTTACCCAACTCCAAATAGTTCTTGCACCCCAGGGCCAGGCTTCCATTGGGGAGATGACTCAGAAGGCCCAGGAACCCACGAGGCCTGCGGTGTGCTGGGGAGGTCCTGGGGTGCCTGTGGGGCTCCAGCGATGGAGACATTCTTGTCTGAGAGAAGCAGCCTGCGGTCAAGGTTAGGCCAGCAGACCTGCTATGAACCCCAGGTGACCTCAGGCCGGTGCCTTCCCCACTGGGCCTCAGTTTCCCATGCACAAGTCCAGCTGAGGAGCCTGGGCAGGTCAGCCAGGGTCACAACACATGCTCAGCGGCCATGCCAGGGGGCAGTGGAGGGGTAGGGCGGGCAGGCCAGGCCACAGGGGGCCCTGCGAGCTAGCCAGGGAGCCTGGGCTTCATCTGCGCTGTTCAGTGGGCACCAGTCTCAGCCCAGGCTGTAAGGCCCCCAAAATTCATACATGCCAAGACCCAGGTGGCCGGACCCCTAGCCTGAGAGCTGGCCCAGCCATGCGGGGGGACACAGATACTAAGAGGTCATCATTTCCTGCCTGTTCTAAACATTCTGTGAAGCCCCTTGACCCGGCGCTTTCCTTTCTCGCTGGGGCTCTAGTCCCCTGTGGACTTTCCTGTTTACTACACCCCAGAGGCTGGCCTTGACCCGGGACTAGTTCCCAGAGGATTGTCATATTCCATTTCTATGAGTCCCCCCAGGTCTGGGCAACTGGTGGAGCGGGGCTTGGACCCCACAGCCAGGTCTAACTCTAGGCCCTGGTTGCTGTCCACACTCCCCCCTCCCTGGGAACCCTCCCTGCTTCTCCATTGGCCAACCCTGTTTAGCTTAGCTGTCCCTTCTGCAGGAAACTGTTTCTGCACTCACCGCAGTGGACAAGGGCCCTGCTGTGGCCTCAGAACCACTGGCCCCCTCCTGTCAAGGGCCTGTCCCTGGATGATGGGCTGTCTACAACTCCAGAGCGCCACAGCCCAGCGCCCCGGGCTTGTACAGGGCTCGGCTCAGGGTGTGCTCAGTAAACGCTCTCCAAGTCTGAATCGAAACTAGGGGTCCGGGAGCTTGGGACCCTAGGAGGACCCACCCACATTTTCAAGTGGTCAGTTCGGTTTGGGAGCAGGGTGGTGACCCCCAGCTTCCAAACTCCTGGAAGAGCCCAGACTGGGGCACGGTGCTGAAGAGGGGTCACTCAGTGTCTCAGGGACAGGGCGCTACAGGGAGGGGTTCCGTGCAACAGTACAGACAAACTGTGAAGTGTCTGCCTTTATGAATGACCGTATGCCCAATGCAGCTCCGAGCTGATGCTCTCCAAGGTGGCCTGGGGTTTTGGCCAGTGCAGATGGCCAGGTGGGAAGCGTCTGAACTCTTTATAAAGTCACCCCATGTTACATTGTTCAACCCCTGGCCAACCTGACGTGGTAAGTGGGATAAGAAGAAATACCCCCATTTTCTAGAGGAGAAAAGTATGACTCAGAAGGCAGGTGGCTCATCCATGGCCACAGATCTGGTGAGTGACAGAACAAGGCCTAGAACCCAGGCCTTCTCCTGTCAGCGAGGGAAGAGACAGTCTCAGGGGGTCGGTTCCCATCTTGGGAGGTTCTGGCCTTCCTGGGGTGGGGTCAGGGGTCCAGGGACACCCTGTGGACAGGTGGCTGAAGACCCCAGTGCCATGCGAGGCTGTGGCCCAGGAGCAAGGCACCCCTCCCAGGTGAGGCCCCAGGCGACACCCCACCTCCTGGGGACCGTGACGGCAGTGGCCGCTTTTGCTGTAACATGACTATATCGCCCCCCTATATCTTCTTATCTAAAGCCCTGGCCAGGGCTGGCACTGCGGAAGCAGGGTCTCAGCCTCCCCTCTGCCCTGGCCCTGCCCTGTGAGTCTCAGTGCAGTGGTCTGCAGGGTGTCACTGGCCCCACTTTACAGGTAGAAAGGTCGATGCGGGAGAGCTGCATCTGACGGAGGAATAGCGAAGACACGCGGAGTCAAGGGAGAACCCAGCTCTATGTCTCCGCTGGACACCAGACCCCTGGTGATCTCAGAGCAGAAACGAGACCTGCCCAACCATGGCCAGGCTGGCTGGCTGGTCCTGGCTAGCTTGCGGGCTGGCCACAGGGCTGGGTCGCATCCAGATGGTCTCGCCCAGCTCCTGCCAAGGCGGATAAAAACTTTCTTCTAAGAGTGAACAGAAACTGTGGCCTCGCTGTGGGGCCTCTGGGAGCCTCTGGTCCCCGAGCGCCTGGGCTCGGAAACACCTGCTCAGCCCGGGATGAAGGCGGTGGGCGCAGCTCAGCTCGCCAGAGAACATCCGGTTTGGGCCACTTCCCGAGTGGAGCCAACGACCTCTCCTCAACCTGCTGTCTGGCCAGATGGCCGGCTCCGCTGGGCTTGGGCTGAGGAAGCGAGCTCGGGGGGTGGGGGTGGGGGGCCCGCGGCTGGAGCGGAGGTGCCCACTGCTATGCCCTGGTGGGAAGGGGGCTCTGGGACCCAGGTGGCTAGCGGTGCAGCCCCAGCCGGGCCACAGTGACCTGGGAAGGAAGTGGGTGGATCAGTGTCTGCTGTGACAGGCTTTGGGCCAAGGGGTCTGCCCGGAGCCCTGAGGTCACCGACCACAGGGACTTTGTCAGGCTGGCTTGGCAGTGGCATAGAGAGCAGTGAGGGTGGTGGGCAGGCCTCTTGGTGCTGGCTGCTGGTTGGCTGCCAGGCCTCCCAGTTCTAGCCAGTTATCAGGTCAGCTAGGGAAGCCCTGACAGGCAGCCAGACACACCAGCAAGACAGGCAGGCGGTGCTGAGGAGGCAGAGGGGATTGGGCTGCCATCCTGGCTGTGCCTCCAGCTCCCTGTGCCACTCTGAACGCTGTCCTTTCTCCCTCAGGCCTCGGTGTTCCAATGGTCTTGCAGGCAGGATAGTCTTGCCCTGCCGCCAGCAAGACTGCTGTGTGTAAAAGGAAAAGCTGAGTGTTTAGTAGCCTTGTGAGCAATAAAGCCCTGGAAGAATAAGAATAAATAGAGTTATTGATACAGACAGCTTCAGGTGTGGCTGGATCCAGGTGCTCCAGCGATGCCATCTGGACTTTGTCTCTGTCTGTCTCTGGGCTCTTGGGCGCCATTCCCGACGGTGTGGAAAAGATGGCCTGTGTCTCCCTGTCCCAACCCCCACTCCAGCCCAGCAGCTCTGGTGGAAAATGCCTCTGCACAAAGCCTGAATCCCTGTCCTGGTCAGCCTGGGCGACAGGCCCACCCGAGACCTGGAAGTCCAAGCACACAGGCAGATGTTGGGGGAGCTGTGGGAACCACAGCTCTCCACCGAGAGTGCTGGCCTAGACATAGAAGCACCGAGCATCCACTTAGCCCATTTCATCCCTTCACTGTTCCCAGAAGCGAGTCCACTCTACAGGTGAGGAACCTGAGGATGAGGGCAGGAAAGCCACCTGCCTACGGCCACCCAGCTTGCTAGACCGCAGTCAAGAGAGTGAATCAGAGAGTCCTGACCTCAAGGCCCAAGATGCAACCCCAAGTTCTCCCTCGGGCTTTAGAAGTGATTCCAGAAACTCTTTACCCGACATGAAGTCAATTGACACCCCAGTCCAAGGGCCTGTGTGTCGGGTGCCCCTCCTGTCTGGGGTTGACACTTGAGGTGAAGCTTCTCGATACAGAGCACGTGTGGGGGCTCGGGGAGAGCAGAAACCCATGGGACAAAACGGCCTATTTATTCTGAAGCGAGGCCTTACCTGGGGCACATAGCATTGGTACTCTAAACCAAACGTAAACTCAATTTCTAAAATGTGAACACACACACTTAACACAATGGGAACTATTAAGGAATGCGTGGGTGGACAGCCGCTGCGGGCTCCCCACTCCATCCCCTCTCAAGCACCCGGATACCTCAGGCCAGACTCTCGGAGTCTTCACTCTCGGGCTCCTAGGATGCCAGGCTGCCCGGGAGACGCCAGTCTATAGGGCCTGAGGTCCAGGGAAGGGCCCGGGGCATGTGGGCCTCAGGTTGCCCTCGTGCTCACGCCAGCCCGCCCGCCCCACCTCCCACTGAGGAAGCCATTTGTCTCAGGCCAGCCCAGACGCACGGCGTCTCAGACGAGCTTCAAACATGTCTGAGGAGAATAACACTGGTTCCAGCGTGTGCCCCACTCACCCCAGCCACGGGGACCCTGACCCCCGCCAGGCCGCAGGTGCCTCCCTGCAGCTGGGTCGCAGGGTGCCCCCGAGAGATGCCCGGGATGTTGGAGTACAGCCCATGCTGGTCTAGCTTCCTGTTCCATTTCATCCCATCTGGCCCACGTGAGCCTGGGGCTCCTGGCCTGCCCGGAGCCCAGAGCCTTCCCGACTTCAAGTCACATGGGGACCCTGGGCTTCAGGTGATGGGTCCCCTGTCACTGCAGTGATGTGACCACAGGTAGGATGAGAGAGTGAGGAGACGCCGTCAGGAGCTGGCTCAGAAAGTCCCCAGTTTGTACTCTGTGGGGGCTCAAAAAATATAATACGTTTCCTCCCACCTCCTAAGTTCCTCTAGCTGGACTAATAATCACAGAGACAGATTAACAGGAGAAAAATCAGTTTTAATGCATGCGCGTGGGGAATTCAAGTAGCAAGAAAATCCGAAGACAGTGAGGCAGCACTGGGTGTACATGACATTTTTGGTTTCCTTCAGGGGAAAAAAGTTATTTTCATTTGTGTAACAACATGTAACCAGTAAACACAAACATGTTTGTTTTTGCTAAACTGGCCTTGATGTGAAAAATAAAAAATGTTGCTCCCCAAGGAGAGATGGAAGAATGACAGGCTCACAAGTGTGGCCCCTGCCCTGGGGTTCTCTGCCTGTTTTCCCTCTTGGGAGGCTCAGAGGCCGCCCCTGGCCTAGCTGTGACCAGGGGGAGAATGCCCTGATCGGAAGGCCGTGTTCCGGCATGGTCCTTCTTGCCTCTTGCCCCTAAGCTGCCCGCCTCCGGCTCCCTGGCATGTCAGGAGGCCATTTCCTGGGCTCTGGGCTCCAAAGAGGTGGGGCCTCCTGTTGCAGTCCAGGCACCAGCCAGCCTGGGCTCCCCAGATCTCACAGTGCCTTTCTTCTTCCAGAGCCTCTCAGGACACAAGCCACGTCTGTCTCCCCCAAGCTCAGGTAGTGCGGGGGTGGGGGGGATAAGAGAGGGCGTCGTTGTTGACTAGCACCCCTGGAAGGCCTCCTCATCTATCCAGTGGGAAGCTCGTCTGAGCCTCTGGCCTGCCGCAGTCCTTGGAGCTAATGCCTTCCTTGGTTGTGCATGGCAGGGGCGAAGGGCCCAGAGTCCTGTGGGCCCTTCTCCCGGAACCTGCTCCCTGTGGGTCCCCACTCCCCATAGGGTGTCCTCGGTGGCCCTGAGTTGCGAGTACCATTCCTGCATGGGGGGAATCTCAGATGGCCAGCAGCTGTGAGCATGCTGGGGCCTGGCCGCTTCGCTCGCTCCACTCCGTGGGGCAGTGACACTCGAGGGGGTGTCACCTCCCTGTTGCCCAGAGCCTCCTCTGGAAACCAAATTCCATGGCTTTGCATGAGAAGAGGAGCTGGCTAAGGAAAGGAAAGGCCAGATGTGGTTTCACAGGGCTTGCTGGGCTGAGACACAGATCTCAGCAGAGCAAGGGCATGGCCCCCAAACACCCGGACCCTCGAGGGCCCCTTAAGTTGAATTGAGCAAGGAAAGCACAGGTACCAGCTCCGTGGAGATGCCCGGCATGGCCCAGGCGGCACTTTCAGGGAACCGGTTCACGAAGATTCAGGAAAGCGACTGTTCCCTCATTCAGCAGAAGCAGGAAGTGGGGTTCCTGTGAGGACCCGTTGCGGCCCCCAGGGCAGCGTGTCTCCCTAAGGAAGAGCCTCCCAGGAGAAACCACAATCTCAGACAAGTCAGGAAAAATGCAGCGTCCTCACATTTCACCTGAGTCACAGGGAACTTGAAGGCACCCTTATCTCGTTTCCTCTTTCAGAGTAGGCTCTGGAACCCACACTGGTCCCTTTGGGTCATTCTGGCCTTTTCTGGGAAGCTCCGCTGGGGAAGGCTGCACGTGCCGAGTGGCCCTACGTGTAGTCGCCGTCACCTCTGTTCCATGTTTGTTTGTTTGTTTTTATCATGGAGAATATAAAAATGTATTTTCATCTTAAATTTGCCTTTTAATTTTTTTTTTCTTAATTAAAATTTATTGGGGGTGACAATGGTTAGTAAAGTTACGTAGGTTTTAAGTGTACAATTCTGTTATACATCATCTGTATATCACACTGTGAGTTCACCACCCAGCATCAGTTCTCCTCCTATCACCATATATTTACCCCCTTTACCCTCTTCTACCATCCCGTCCCTCCGTTCCATGTTTTCTAGAAAGCCTCAATCACGGGTCGGTCGTATTGGAGCCTGTGTTAGGGGACAGAGCACATTCACGTTTCAAGGTTGTGGCATTTTGCAGTGTTCACCCTGAGGGGACAAGCGTGTCATCTGTTGGCCCTCTGTGTGGCCTGAAGCAGACTGGACCAGTGGACACAGAACTCTTTAGCCACTGGACAGCCTGGGACCCAGGGCACTGTCCCCACTCCGTGTGATGACCAGCGAGTCCCACTTCATGATGTGACAGCCACAAAGTCATCATACTGTGCTGTTTCATCCAAAGAGGGGCCTGTTGTCGCCACAGGCCAGCAGGTGTGTACACCTGGGCTGTGTCCTCCCCTCCCATGAGCCGGCCTCCTCCTGCAACCTCACTCACGGCTTGCCACTCCTGCCCCCAGCCTTGTGCAAAGCTCCTGGAAGTAAAAACTAGCTTTCTTCATATCAGAATACCTTTTCCCCTTGTGCTGGTCTCCTGGGCCCAAGTAACGATGACCTTAAACTTAGAGGCTTCAGACAACAGGTCTGAGGTGAAAGCCTGACTTCCAAGTGTGGGCTGCAGGGCTTCCTCCAGAGGTTCCTGAGGAGGGCCCCTCCTGCCCACTTCTGCCGCTTGTTGGCAATCCTGGGTGTTCCTGGGCTTGTGGCCACATCACCCTATCTCTGTCTGTGTATCTGTGTCCAAATGTCCCTCTCAGGACATCAGTCATTGGATGAGAACACACCCTACCACCGTCTGACCCCATCTTAACTTGATCACATCTGCAAAAACCCTATTTCCAAGTAAGGTCACATTTCACACATTTCGGGGGGGCCCATCCTGCATATCTTCAGGAGACTCAATTCAAGTCACAACACGCCATGGGCGGCTAGTGACAAGCCAGGATCGCCTCTGCCCGGCAAGCAGGCAGGCACCGCAAGGGAGACAGCGCCGGACAGTGATGAGTTCACCCCGATGTTAACAGAAGGACCTACCATGGCCTGCAGACTAAGGCACAAGTGAGCACTGACAGTGATGGAAACATCCGCGGTCAGGCCGGCAGGCCGGGGGCCACAGAGGGGGTGTGCCGGAGCCTCCGCCAGCATGTTCTGCCCAGACACCTGCTTGGCCCAGTCCCTCACTTCCTGGGGTCTCTGCTCCTCTGTCACCTCCTCACTGTCTACCCCCTGAAAGGCCTCCATTACTCCACGGGGCCCTGCCCTATAGCTCCCCACCCTCTGCCCCCCACTCTCCACCCCCAACCCCCAACCCTCACAACACATACCTGTTTACTGTCTTCCTCCTTTCTCGGGCACACAGTGTCACCAAGAAGGACCTTCGTCTTGTTCCCACCCCAGCACCTAGCACAGTGGGGAAGGTTCCCCCCAGATACAGTCCCCATCTGCTCCACGCGGGACTCCCTGCTTAGACCCCTCCAGCAGCTGTGCAATGTCTGCTGCCCAGGCTGGGGGCGGTGGAGCCAGGGTCGGGCTGGTGGGAGAGGTCAGGCACGGTAGCCTCTTAGCACTGGTACCAGGTCTGTAACTGGTAACTGGGGTCGCAGCCCTGGCCTGGTGAGAGCCCGGCCACAGGACAGACAGACTGTGGACGGATGGACAGGCGGGCTGCTACAGCCTGTGACCGGGCATACCGCGTCAGGCTCCGCAGGACCGGCCGGCCCTCTGCAGCAGCCGGGGTCAGGCGTGGGAGGGCTGAGGCCTCTCCCCAACCCCAGCTTTGGGAGTTCCCAGGCTGTGGGGGTGGGGCACAGGGGCCTTCAACGCCCACAGCGTCTGCTTTGCTGCTGGATCTTCCCTCGAGTTAACTCCAAGGCTCGATGTTCTAAGCCAGGAGCAGACATCAGTACAACCACACACATGCCCCCGCCCCCCCCCCCCCCCCGCCCACTGCTTCGGGGAAAGGACAGAGACACCCCCCAGTGAGTGACGGCCCCAGGGAGGGATGAGAAGGTACCTGTCACAGAGGGACTTCCCAGCTCACCCAGAGTCACTGAGGGGTGCATAGTGGACGTAACAACCCCCACCTGCACCAGCAGAGCCCTGGGCCCCTGTCACCCCTTCCCGGCCGCACCCTCAGGAGATGGGAACCAGCTTTCCTTTGATGCAGGAACCATGGTGAAAAAGCCGGCGAGGCCTCACACCCCGCTCCCCGCCAGCTTCATGGGGCGGCCTCGAGGTATCTGCACGGCAGCTCAGCCCAGTAGGCACGCTTGGCTCAGGGCCCCACCGTGAATGCAGCTCTGTGGCTGAGCACCAGCGTCCTGGACAAGGAGGGGCAGTGGCCATCCCTGGCGTCCCATGGCCACCTGCCCAGCTTGGGTCCTCTTGGCCCTCCCCCGCCCCTGCGAGCCCCTGGGAATGTGCAACCTAATCCCATAGGCCCACCGGCTCCAACATCAGTGCCATGATTTGTATCCTCCCCCTGCAGTCAGACTCAGGTTGTGCAAAGACCCTCAAGTGGCTGAAACACCCTCGGGAGACAAGCTGGGGTGGCCCTGAGAAGCCATCTCTTCCAGCCGGGGCAGCGCAGTCGCAGCCAGATGAAAGATCTGACTTTCCTTGCTGATTTTTGAAAATTATTGCGCCAAATGTTTACCAGTGAAATGCTGATTGTGATGATAAGAAGAAGGCTGGAGAGGCCAAGAATAAAGGGACGAGGCACATTCCCAAACCCCCTTTCCCTTCTGCAGAAGCTCCGTGGCAGGCATGTCTTGCTGGCATTTGCCACCAAAGTGCCTGTTTTTATTTAAATGGCCCAGAGCAAGTCTCTGACTAAACTAACATTCCCACGCCAACACTCAGCAGCGCCTCTGGTTTTTGGCAAATTTTTTCCTTAGCTGTCAAGGCAGAAATATAGGCACATTCTGGTCTTACTTAAGGATTGTTGGTTTTTTTTTTGTTTTTTTTCCCTTCCCCTGGAGACATAAAATAACTCACAGATGTGCTGTACCTGCTAATGCCCGTGCTCCGTTTGACTCCGGGAACAGAATTCCCTGTGCTCCCTGAAACCCGAACCCCCATTTCCAGGCCCATTTTCTTTTTTACCAGTGGGCTGTGGGGGAAATGTGGGGGAGGCCAGGCGTTCTAATGTGCAAATGTGTCTGGAGCAAATGGGAGAAGCCCACGAGGGGCTGAGAGTTCCCGCAGGCGGATGGCTGAGGCCAAGCGTGGGGGGGGGCAGGAGGGCACAGGATCGGGGGGCCGTCTGTAGGAGCTTCCGACCCCCTCTTCAGCAATCCCTGCTGGGCGGAAGGATTCTGCTGTGGGAAGACTCAGTCTTCCCTGTAAAAATACAAATGGATTTTTAAAAGGAAATTTTTGACTATTTTTAACCCCAGAAAGAAAGAAAGGGAAGGAAGATGGGGAAGGAAGGGGGTGGGAGGAGATAGGTGGGAGAGGAGGGACCCAGCCTGGCTGGCTTTTCCATGAGTGACTCAGGCCTGGGAGGCCCTGTCTGTACCAATGCCCAGGGGGTGGGGCAGAGCAGTTTCGTCCCCTGGGGCCCTTTCTTTTTTGGAGCAAATCCTGAGTGCAGCCTGTAGGGCCAGGCAGAGTGGGAGTGCCCCACAGCTATAGTCCTCCTTGGAGCGCCCTGAGCAGGCTCTCTAGGGGCCCAGGATCTGCGGGGGTGTGGGCCGACAGGCGTGGGCAGATCCGGGTGCCAGGCTGGCCTCCACAACCCCACCAAGAGCATCAGCGTCCAGTCCATGAAATGGACATGGTGACGTCATCCCCATCAGGGCTGGCCCCCGTGGCTGGCCCCTGCTTGGAGGTGTCCACTCAGAGCTCTGAGGTCAGACAGCTCCTCTGAGCCCACACCCCACCATGTGCCTCCTTCACGCAGCCCCCCTGATTTGGGCATGCCTGGCTCACTTCTCAGAAGGCCCCTCAACTGGCAAGTTCCCCTGGAGTCCCTGGCCAGGCCTTTCCTCCTCTGAGGCTGCCTGTCTCCCTGGAGCACCCGGAGGTGACTACTGAACCCTGACGACTGAACTCAGCCCATGCTCCATGGGCAGCTGAGGGAACCTGGGGCTGGAGAGGGGCCCCTCCTTCTCAGGACTTGGGAGGTCATGCCAGGACCACCTGCCGTTGGAGTCTGTGCACCAAGCAGTCAGTGCAGGGGCTGCTGGGGAGAGGCAGACGAGGGGGCCGCTGAGCCTGAGCCCCCAAGAAAGGACGGGCAGAGGGTCTCTGTCAGGGCCTGCACTGCTCTGGCTACCTGGAAGCCCATTTCTCAAATGACAAGTATTGGATGGGCCCCATGGGCCAGTCCCATGGCTCTCAGAGCCCATACCAGCCAGGCCTCGTCAGCTTACCTGCTGGGGAAGCTACCTGTCGGGGACTTGCCCGGGCAGCACACTCCCCAGGTTCTATGCCTGCTTCTGGGGTTCTGACTCTCCTTAACAGGCCTCATGAGCAGCAGGGAGGCTCCTGGCCGACTCTTGCTCTGGCCCTGAGCTGCCCAAAGGCCTCGGGGCCCCCAAGTAGTGACCGCTGTGGGCCCAGGTAAACTGGCTCTCCAGCAGGGGCACGCACCTGTGCAGAGTCCCGCATTCATTGAGCCCTCCATCAGTCACAGGTCAGTCTGCATCTGTGGGTTCGGTGCAGTGACAGGTCCCTGCATCTGAGACCATACACCTCCCTGGAAACGCTATAAGAGCAGTATTGGGAGTGGGGAGGCCGAGGGGCTCTAGGGTGGCTTCCTGGAGGAGGTGAAAGCTGAGGAGGGACAGGTCACTTCAGCAGAGTACAAGGCATGGAGAAAGCAGAGCAGGGAACTGACCCAACCCAGATGGCCTGGGGCCCAGGGCCCAGGGGGCCTCCTCCATCAGGCCTGCTGATGCTGGCCCAGGGTGCACACTGGGCCTGGGTCACAGTGGACCTCTGCATGGGGGGCAAGAAAGGGGCAAGTACGAGCCCCCAGTCTCCCTTCTGAGAGCGAGGAGAGTCCTGCGAGGTCAGCTTGAATTCGCCCTCAGGGAGAGGTGGAGCCCCCACGCACGTCCCACGCGGAAGCTCTCTGCTCATAGGGGACTGGCTAGCCAGCCTGGCCTGTCCACCTGAAACTATACCACACAGCCACTGAAACTGCGTCCTGGAAAGATGCTCAAATCGCTGGGAAATGTTCCAGGTTGGTTAAGTGGGAAAAAGGCAGACAGGAGCTTAGACATCACATCGTACTGGGGGAAACTGAGGCCCAGAGGACACTGATGGTCCCTTGGTGGGCCAGCCGGTCAGGGTCCAGTTCTGGGCCTGGGTCTGGCTGTGGAAGTCAAGGGCTGGAGTAAGAGGCTGAACACTCCTCAGGCTCCCCGGCTCTCTCTTTGTGAGCAGGTCAGGTCTGTTTTACAATCAACTTCTGAAGGGGAAGGGCCCTGTCCCTTGTGTTCTGGGGTCTTCCTGCAGCTGCCCGAGCTGGCACCTCCTGACAGGCCAGTGCGCCCTCACAGGCCTCAGCCCGGCTGCCACCCTTGCTCCTCCGCTGACAACCCTCCCCTCTATAACCTACATGCAGCAGACCTTGTCTGTACCCAAAGTTCAGCCTGCTTCCCCACATTGTGAACAATTCGTGAGGGCAGTTCACCCAGCCCCGTTGTGTACACACTCAGCCCACCTAGCCTTTAGGGGGCCCACCTGTCTGTTGAAGACCAAGGCCCAACCTGGCCTGACCCTGAGCCAGAAAGATTGGGAGCATCACGTTTACCCCACCCCCCAGGGTGCGGGTTTCATGGGGCAACAACTGAGGTGTCAGGAGGAATCCCGGCTGGAAGGGCAGGCCAGCGCTCCAGAATCAGGCCTCCCAGGCCTAGCTGTACCTGAGAATCCTGCGGGCCTTTAAACACACTGACCCCCTGCCCCCAAAAGACAAGCCATGCTGGACCCCAACGGGAAGATGCTGGGATGGGTTTTCTTTGGGGGAGAGGAACAGGCCAGTGTCAGCACGGTGTCCCCTGTCCACCCTGACGATGGCAAGAGAAAGGGGCATTGGCCCAGCGTAGTCGGCCTGGGTGTACAGTGTGAGGGCCTTCACCCCTTCAGGAGAGATGCCTGGAACCTGAAGTGGCCCCTGGAGAAGAAAGTGGCCGCTGGACACTCGGCCCTTCCTTCCTGAAGCCTCACCCCCACTGGCCCCAGGTTCCCTGGTCAGCACGGGGCGTGCTCATTCTGCCGCGTGTGCAGGGGACTGCCCTTTGGACCTTATCTCAGCCCCCACATAAGCAGGACAGGAAGCCCAATTCACACTGTTGCCCCCCATTTCCGCTTCTTGCTGGCCACCATAAAGGGCTGCCCGCTTCATAAAAGAAGACCTCCAAGCCCAGGACGCCCAGCCCTCCCCTGCCTCAAAACCCCTGTCCTGGGAAGATTCAGAGAAAGGGGCAAGAAGGGAAGTCCAGAAACCTCCAGCCTAATGTGTGGATGTAAAAGCTTCACACCCACTTGCCAGGGCTGGCCCACCCCCTTCCCATGTTTAGAGGGGAGGGAGCCCCTCCCCAACCCCGGCCACTTCTGGTTTTCCTGGGGTGTTCTCTGCCTCAGAAGCCAAAGGGGCACCCCAGGCAGCACAGGGGTTGGAGGCCTGGTTGCCCCGGTGTTCTGTGGGCTAATGAGAGTAGAGTTGGCAAGGCTGAGCAGACCCAGGTACGATGCCCCTCCCGCGCTCCTCCAGGGCCCCCTCCTCCATGGCTGCTCCCAAGCCAGGGCTGGATGGGTCTTCACTTTGGGCCTGGGATCTATTGGCAGAGACACAGGGCTCCAAGGAACGGCACATGGCAGTGGCTCCAGGAGGAGCACCCAGCTGAGATCTTCAGTCCATCTGGGAAGAGGGGGGTGTGGTGTGCAGAGCCCTGAGTCTGACTGGGGAGGGGGCAGGGGAGGGGCTTTGCAGCCCCCAATTCCTTCTATGGAAACCTGCTCACCCAGGCTCCTGCTGCCTCCAGGTGCCTCCTGGCCAGGCCCTGACCACGAGAGAAGTCACCCTACTACCAGTGTCCTGCAACAGGTATGCCAAGGAGTGCGGCGCCGGGCCAGGTGTGCAGCCTGCCACTAACCCCCCCCCCCCAGCTCTGCCCACCTTTCTGGGCATCCCTGGCAAGAGCTGCTTCTCTGCCCGTCTCCAGGTTTTCTGCAGTCCTGCGGGTTCTCTCGCCCCAGTGCCCTTTACCAGGCCAGTCCCTCTCCACCTTTAAGGCTCCCCTCTGGCATCTACCTATTCCAGGAAGGCCTTCAGGGTTAGGGGCTGGGTGGATGCGCCTCCCGCCACCTGCCAGCACATTCACCACCCTGTGTTAGGATGGGGCAGGCTGTCTGTCCGCAGTGGGAGGCCATGAACTCTGGTTTCCTAGGACTATCGCAGGCAGGCAGTTTGGACGCCCAGAGCTTAGCCCGCTGTGGCACAGGATGCCCAAATCTGGCATCGCGGTGGGGGGAGAAATCAATCATCCGGAAGGAGCACGTGGGAAGGGCCAGGGCCGCCGGCGCATGACCCAGGCTTTGCGGGGCACCTTAGGTGGGAGGCGCCGGGAGGAGGGGCAGGATGGTGACCAAGGAGCGTCCCGAGGGGGGTTCCTCCTGGGGAAGCGGGTGTGCAAGCCATCCGCTGGCCCTAGGCTGTTCCGTCGGGGCTCCCAGGGCCCTCTTGTCAGAGGCTGCGGCCGTGGCGTCACCATCCCTTTGGGTGACGTGCCCCCGCAGTTTGAAACCAGGGGTGTCGGGCCTCGGTCTCTGGGAGGCTTAAAGCAGCGACCAAGGGGTTTCTGGGGGTGGAGCCCCCGGGTCAGGGCGCGCCCTCCGCCAGGGTCCCATCCCGAGCCTGGGGTCTCCCACAATGCGCTTCAGAAACTGCTCCCCACCTCCCGGGTTTCAGCTCCCGACCGGGAATTGCCCCTGCAGGCTCCCGAGTGCCCACACGGCCCACGCCTCCGCTATTGAGATGCAAATGGTTGCCAAGTGTCGCCGCGCCGGCGGCGGCCGGGGGCAGATCCTTCCGCAGTGTCGGACCAAACTTTTGGTCTCTAAAAACTTTCGAACGAGAAGTAGTCCCTCGGGCCGGTCCCCGGGCCCCCGCACCGCCGTGGTCCCCAGCCCCGCAGCCCCCGGCCCCGGACGCACGCCCAGCTCCGGGCTGCGCCAGGCTGGTGGGGGCGCGCGGAGGGGCGCGGCCGGGAGGGAGCGGGGGCTGCGAGGGGGCGGGCCGGGGCGGGCCGGGGCCGGCGGGCCGGGGCGGGGCCGGGGCGGGGCCGGCGGGCCGGGGCGGGGCGTGCGGCCGCCCGCACCTCACTAGTGCCTCGGCCACGGGAGGGAGCGCAGGGGCGCGGGGTGCGGGCGCGGCGCAGCCGAGGGACCAGCCGGGCCGTGGAGCCGGGGCTGCGCGGCCGCGAGAGCACAGCGCCGCCCGCCCGCGAGGAAGCACAGGGCGGTAGCGGGCTGCTGCCCGTGGGGTTCCCCGGCGCGCGCGCGCGAGCCCCCCGCCGGCGCAGGAGGCCCCCGGGGCGCGGCGGGCAGCCGGCGGGCAGCATGCGGCCGCTCCTGGGGCCCCTGCTCTGCCTGGCGCTGCTGCCCGCGCTCGGCGCACGAGGTAGGCGCCCGCCCACTGCGAGTCCGCAACTTCGCGCGCCCTTCGGGAACTTGGGCAGCGCCCCGCGCGCTCGCGGCCAGGGTCGGGGGGGCCCGGCGTCCCGGGGCGGGGGCCCGGCGCTGGGGGAGGAGGGCTGGCCGCCTCCCGCGCCGTCTGCGCAGCCTTGGGGTCGATTCGTGCCGCCCGCGCCTGTGGCGGGGTTTGAAGCGGGCGTGGGGCGCCGGGCGCCCCCGGGGGCCCAGCCCGGGGCTCGCCCTGCGCCCGCCGCTCGTGGGGCTCGCCGCCGGGGCAGGCGGACTGCCTACTGCTTTTCGATTTGAATCGAGTTGGTTTTGGTTTCCTGTTGCTTTGGGGGCCATTTATCTTTTTTCTCCGTCTCTGGCCCACGCCAGGGGCGGATGTTGGGGCGCGGAGTGTGGGGTCCCGCGCGCCGCGTTCGCCTTCCCCGAGCTGCGCGGCGCGGCAGGCTGCGCGGCGGGGTGGGCCCGGCCTCCCGACCCCGTTAGGAGAGTTCGGGCAGGGCTGGGGCAAGGGTCGCGGGTCCCGCACCCAAGGGTCCCCGGCTCCCGGGCGCCCGCGTCTCCTCCCCACGCCGGATCGCTGCCCCCTGTCCCGGCCCACAATTTGGGGGGTTGGCGAGTGTGCAGAAGACTCAGCTGCGACTTGGTGGGACTTTGACTTCGCAGAGTTCAAGTTTGCAAATGTTGCCGGAGTGAAGAGTGGGACGTGGGGAGGGAGCTCCTATCCCTCTTTGCACGTGGAGGGGGTCTCCGAGGAATCTAGTGGTGATTAATTCCATTCCCCCAGAAGTTCAAGGGAAGAATTAGCTCCCCACTTCTAGAAGGTAGAGTTCCATGTCATGCCCCCTCCCGGCCTCTGTGAGGGGCTTAATTTACACAGTCCTGGTAAGGTGGGGAGAGAGACGCTTGATTAATTGATCTCTTCTTGGGAATGGGGTCAAATTCCTTCCAAGTGGGGCATCTTCATCCTCCTCCCCCCCGTGTACGTGGAGGGGGGGCAGCCCTGAAGATGCCCGAGGGAGCAGGTATTGGGTGTCTGCAGAGGCGGGGCCAGGTCCCCAGGGTGCAGTCCTGGTGCCCCAGGAGGCCGCCCTGGCACCACAATGGGCTGCTCTGATTCCTCGCTGGCCGGCGCTTTGTTGGCGGGTGGGGCGGCTGGCCTTGCAGCTGTCGCATTTTCCCACGAACGGGGAGCCAGAGTGTGGCCACCCCCCCCAGCGCCGCCCCCTTGCAGGACGTGTTTGAACAGCAAGACAATCCCGGTGGCTGGATAGGGGCCCCAGCCCAGCTCCACTCCCCAGTGAAGATGGGGTGGGGGTGCAATGTTTGGGAGAGGGCCCAGGGCCATCTCACGTTTTCACCACTGCTGTCCAGGTGGCATTTCAGGCCACCACTGCCCACGTTGAGCATGACCTGTGCACCTGCCACCAGGCCAACCTGTTCCCCCCTCCCCCATTTCTGACTACAGAACTCTGGGCAGAATGTTGAAGCCCCTCGGGGTTCACTGGGGAGAGGGGCTTCCTGAGCGCTCTTGCCCCCAGCAGCCCCATTACTCGCAGAGCCTCCGAGGTGAGGGGAGGGCTATGCCCCTTGGGGTGGGCCTCTCCCACAGCTGAGGGCTCTGGTGCCTGGGAGGCTGACCTCTCCTCTTGCCCCTCCGCAGGCCCGCGGTGTTCCCAGCCCAGCGAGACCTGCTTGAATGGCGGGAAGTGTGAAGTGTTCCCCAACGGCACCGAGGCCTGTGTGTGAGTACGCGCCCCAGCGGGACCTGTTGCTTTTGTCGGGAGCAGAGCCCCTGCCTTCTGCAGCGGGGCCAGCAGGGACAGAACACTAGACCATTGTCCTCTGGAGATGGCCCAGGAGGCTGGGTGCGGTCACGTGCTACTTTTATTGGACAAAGTCTGGCAATTACTTAATCACCAGCAATTATGCTTCGTGTGGAGCTGGTCTGGCCTCTGGAAGTTCTGAGCACTTCTTTGGGGGCCACCTTGGGCTCCTGGGGTGCTAAGTGGGAATCCCTGGTACCCCGTTTCGTTCTAAAGTCCCTGAATAACAATTGACTTGCCAGGGAGGCTGAGGACCATTCATTAGAGAGGCCCAGCCACCTGGGGAGCACCTCCTTCAGGTGATTCCGCAGAAAGAAATTGACCATTTCAAAGCCAAATCTGCCCTTCTCAGCTCTCTTCCTTCGCCAGCTCACTCCTCTCTGGCCTCGGGTGAAGTTGGGAAGAGAAGTTGGAACTCATCTTATTGGTCGCACCCATCTCCCCTGCTTGGCGGGGGGCGGAGGGAGGACCTGCTGCAAGTTTGGTTTCTGTCCTGGTTTCTGTCCTGGCATCTGTGACTCCGACTCCCTAACCACCTGGCCCTTGGCCCTCCCAAGCCTTAGGGCCTCCGCTGTGAAATGGGCGGGCGTTGGAGGGGTGTATGTCTGCGGTCTGCCTGCCTGGGAGTCCCAGTCAGCCTGCGGGAAGTTTTTTTCTGCCGGGGCTGATGCCCTTCAACTTGAGTTCATCCCTGATGGGAATAATGAGGAGGTGCTTGCTGGCTGGCGGAGGGCCCCTCCCGCTGGAGGCTGCAGTGGAAGCAGTGGCCCCCTAGCCTGCTGGCGCGCCCTCATTCCAAGTGCCCAGGGCCCATTCCCTTGACAACCCCAGCCAGTGGGCAAGCAGCCCCCTCCTTCCCCTGCCCCCACCCGCCCCACACTGAAGCCAATTAAGCAGGTCTGTGAGCAGTTTAATGGACAAAGCGGATTGTGTCTTTGTCAGACGCTAATGAATGCACACTTTTTTTTTTCTTTTCGCTTTTTTGGGGGCCTTTTTCTTCTCCTGCAGAAGCCTCACCGACGCTTGATGCCCTAAATCTTGTTTCCTTTCATTCAGAGACCGACAGCTGGGATTCAGTGGAAGTGCAGCGGCTATTGTTGGGGGAGGCGGATTAATGCTGTGTGATTAATTATGCGTGGCTTCCCAGAATGCACAGCTTCCTCCCTGCCCGCCTGCTCCTGCATGGGGCGGTGAGGGCCTCTGTAGCACTTCTGCTGTGAGGGTTTTGGGAAGACAGGAGGGGCTGCTGTGCTAGGGAAAGTGGGAGCCGTGTCTTCTCTGTGCCACCAGGGAGTAGGGACAGCCTGTCCCAGAGGACACTGGGGTCTCTCTGGGCTGAAGCCTGAGCCGCGCGCTGCCTGGCCCAGGAGGGGCTGCTGTGGGACACAAGCCGCTGTGCCGTACCCCTCCCTGATATCGGGGCGAGACGCTTCAAGGGGACAGAGCGATTGTGCGCCGTGCTGTCCCACCCCCAAGCCTGGGCTCCTTGGGAGCCCTGCCAGCCCAAGCCAGGCCACCGATCAGGGTTTGGACCGTGTCTCTCCCGGGGGCCTGGTGCCCCCTCCTCCTGGCGGGAAGCCTGCCTCAGTCTGGCCTGGCACTCAGCCGAGCTCAGCCCACAGAGACCCCATTGTGCACACCCCACAGATCCACTTGGAAGGCGAGCGGAAGCGGCGTCCTCAGAGGCCCCACCTCTGGGCGGCACCGTGTTGGAGGCGAGGGACCGGAGCAAGGACGGCCCCCCAGCCAGGCCCAGGTGTGCAGAGGTCCAGGTCCAGGCTCACTGTGCCGTGCAGTTTGAGGGTGTTGCGGCCACTCTGGGCAGGGCTCTGGGCCCCTCTTCTGGGGCCTGTGCCTTTCCGCTTTCGCCCCACTGTTCCCCCGAGGCCCTGGGAGGTCTGCTGGCGTGGGAGGCCCGGCTCTCCTGGCTGAGGGAGAAGCCGCCTTCTTTCCAGAAGGTGCCAGGGAGCAGGCATCCGGAGCCGCACCGACCTGGGTATGAAGCCCAGCTCTGCCGCCCGCAGTGAGCCTCCTGAAAGTTCCTAGTCTTTCTGCGGCTTTGCTGGCTCCCCCGCGGACAGGGCGTGGGAAACAGCGGTGTCACAGTGCCGGGCACGTTAGTACCTGGTGAATCATGTTTCCACCCCAAAGAGAAGGAACCTTCCCCAGAAGCTGCTAGTCAGGTGGCTGCAGGGCTCAGGGTCGGAAAAAGAGGTTTCTATCGGGGCAGACGCCTTCCCAGGAAGTCCCCGAGGCCGGGAGGAAAGGCTCCCCGCACGTCTGGTCCCTGTGTGTGAAGTGCTGTCTGTGGACAGCTGTTGTGTGGGAGGCTGGCGGCCTTCAGGCAGGCCAAGGGGGGTCGCCGCGGCCCCCTGCCCACCTCCCGCCGACCCCTGAGTGTGGCGCCCCCTTCTGGGGCCTGTGCCTTCCCGCTCTCGCCCCACCGTTTCCGGGAGGCCCTGGGAGGCCTGGTTCTCCTGGCTGAGGGGGAAGCCACCTTCTTTCCTGAAGGTGCCAGGGTGCAGGTGCCCGGAGCCATTGCTGAATGGGGCTCTCCCTCTTCTCTTTTGATTAGAGGAAGGTCTCTAGGGACTGTTGTCCTTTGGGTGAGTGTGCATTTTTGGTCCAAAAAGCTTAAGGGAGTTCCCGGTTCCGGGCTGGGAGCTGAGGCCCCTGGATGTCTAGGTACTCCCCAGGCCTGCGAGAGAGTCAGAATTTCACTGGGGCATCGTCCTGACAATCAAGAAGTGTGGTGAGCTGTCACTCCTAGAGCACCGGCAGGGGAGTCCAGGTGGCTGACAGGTGGTGGGCTTGCGCGTCCTGTGTTTGAGGCCCGGCTCCGCAGCCCCATTCTCTGTGACCTCGGGTCATTGGGCCACCTGAACTGGGAGTCCCCGTGTGTAACGTGGGTCCGATACACGATTGATCTCTCTCAGTGGTGTGTAACTGTTGTGTAAGAGCAGCATACGGTGGGCACTGGGCGAGTCTGTTTCCTCCTGCCTTCTCCTTTTGAGCTGACGGTGCTGGTTTCAGGATCCCCATTCTAGCGTGTTTAGTTAGCTAATGAGTTAATTCAGAGAACCCAAAGGATGCTGCCTGGGGGGCCCGGCTGGCTTTGCCTGGGGAGGGGCCCCCAGCCTGCGGATTATATCACCCACGGTCACTCCACGCACAGCCCTTTGGCTTCCTTCCGCAAACACTTTTGGGTACCCGCTCGCTGTCTGCTGGGCTCTGCTCTAGGCATTGGCACAGCAGGCTCAGGTCAGACTGCCCCTGCCCTTGTGGAGCTGAGGTCCTAGTGTGAGGGGCAGGAGAGGCAACAGCACGTGGGTGTGACGTGTCCGGTGGAGGTGAGCTCAGTAGGTAGGGAGCTTCCAGCAACCCGGTGACACCATGCAGATCAGGCACCGGAAAGCACGCGAGAGCACAGAGAAGCCGGTGCTCGGCCCCAGGGTCACACAGCCCAGAGCAGTACCCAGCCCTGCCTCTTTCTGTCTTGTGTTCCTAACCACTGCCCCATTCTGCCACAGTACCCCAGGCCCTCCCTGGCCACTCTTGAAGGAAGCAGGGCTGAGACTACGACTTCCCTTTAAAAGAGGAGGTTCAGGCGGGAAGTGACTTGGGCGGGAAGTGGCTGGGCCAGCCGCCTGACTTCCGAGGGACCGATGGAATGTTATGCATCTTCTGTCATCTGGCCTAGCTGTTTCCATTGAGTCACCTGCCAGTCTGGGGTGAGGCCGGGGGAGGAACAGGTTAATTCTCACCCTCACCCTTAGGCTGAGAATGAAAAAGGTCCCCTCTAGGACTTCCTCTGTTTACACAGGCCTCAGCTTCAAGAACACAGGGTTAGAAAAACACATCTCGAAAGTCTCACCTACTTGCTTCCACTGTGGGGACACATCAAGGAACACGCCTTCGTGAAAGGAAGGTGCCTTCTTGGGCCAGGCCCTGCCTCTGAACAGCAGCCAACATTTTTTCCATTGAAAAAAATAATGATAATATTTTTTAGAAAGAGAAAGAAAACTGCCCTTAGCAGGAAGTGGGTGGGGGCAGGGCTAACAATTGACCAAGGAGCAGCTCTTAACAGGATGTCTGAGCTGGGTTGGTGCTGGGGGCACAGGCTGGGTGCTAGGACCCTCCAGAGGCTGGGGTGGCAGGGCAGGGGGTCCTCAAGTGCCAGGTCTTAGCCCGCAGGCCCTGTGGGAGCCGAGACCGGCTCCCTTCCTCATTTGCCGCACCTTTGATGGGTGGCAGTGGCTGTCACCGGCAGATGGGGCTCACTGGACAAGTGCCTGGCTGGGCTGAGGGGTTGCGCCCTTCTGGGGTGGGGAGGACACCTTTCCTGTTTCATGTCTCTTCTATAAATAGTGAAAGGATGTGGCTTTCAGAGTCGATCGAGCGTCTAGATTGCCTTCCTCAATAATGGAACGGTAATAACTCCACGCACAGACAGGTGCTTTTATCTGGCGTAATAAAACCCCTGGCAGACCTGTTACTCAACTAGCTCCCACCCCTCTCCAGGTGGTAGCCAGCTCCGCCCTTTTTTTTAATGCCTAGTTTACAGGTGGGAAAAACTGAGGCTGAGTGGTTAAGAGGCTGGGCATGGGGGTGGGGACCTGAGCCAGCTTGCGTCAGCTTTCGCCTTCGTGTACAGGCCTATCCAGAACTTTCCCAAGCTTTCCCAGAGGCTTTAACGAGCTGCTGGCTTCAGGGCATCATGACCCTGAGTTAGGATGTGTTGGATGGTCCCATCAGGGCTGGGGCTTGGCTGCCTCCAGGTGTGGGGTGGGCGAGCAGGTCCCACCCCATGCCGCACCGTGGACGTCTAGAAGACTCAGAGCCCCTGCCTCTGGTTTGCTGTGCCCCCTCAGACACGCGTCACCTCCCTGGGCCTCAGATTCTCCTCTGTACATGAGAGGGTTGGTTAGGTGGCCCCCTAGCTTCCTTCCTGCCGTGTCCCAACAGGACCCTGGAATGGCCCTGCAGTGCCCGGGTGGTGCTGGTGGCCAGAGGAGCTGGGGAGTCGGGCCTGGCCTGGGGCAAGGCAGGTTCTGCCGGTCTGGGGCCAGCTCTGGGCTCTGGTGCTCTCACCACCTGGCCCTGACTGCAGGGATGGACAGGTGCCCTGGAGGAGGGGCGGGAGGGGCAGGCCTTTCCCCAAGAGGCCTGTTCCTGGCATCTCTCCTTGAGGCCTTGCCCCACCCTTCCCTGCTCTCTGAGAACACCAAGGAGCCGACAGCTAGATTTTGGGGGGGGATGGATGTATAAAGCGGTATCTTGGTGGTAAATTACACATCAGAAGTTGTGCCATTTTAGCCGCTTAAAGTGTGCAACTCAGCGGCATGTAGTCCATTCACAGGGTTGTGCAGCCATCCCCGTGGCCTAGCTCCAGAACTTCTTCATCACCCTAACAGAAGCCTCAGGCCCGTTAAGTAGCACCCCATTCTCCCACCCACCCCCAGACCCCGGCAAGCCCCACTCTGCTTTCTGTCTCTGGATTTGCCTGTTCTGGATGTTTCCTGTGGATGGCCTCACATGGCGTGCGGCCGTTCGTGTCTGGTGTCTGTCACTGAGCGTGTTCCCAAGGCTTCCCGACGCCATAGTGTGTGTCGGTGCCTCACCCCTACAGACCGCAGGGATTGACCAGTGGTGGGCACCAGCATGCAGGGCCTTGAACTGTGTTGGACACAAGTCCGGCAGAGGCGGGGTTGGGGTGGGCGGATGTCTGGGAGGCTTCCTGGAAGAATCAGCACTCATTTCTGGGCCTGTGTGACTGCCCACCTGGCAGTCATGGAGCCCTTGAGTGGGGTCTGGTATGTCTGCGGGTGAGTTAGTTAGGATGGCCTGGCCTGCCTGCCCCCGGCCTGCCCAGGGCTCCCTGCCACCTTGTGGGCATGAGACAGGAGGGGCTGGGGATCTGACCCCTTGCTCCTGGACTCGGACAGGGTCCCCTCCAAGTTGCCCTCAGGCTCAGGGATGTTCCGTGTGTCCTACGGGGGACCAGAATGGTCTGGGGGCCCTTGACAGCTGTCCGTCCCTTCTGGTCAGGCAGACGTGTGAATGTTAGCATCTGGACACCTGCTTGTCCCCAGTGGTGGTGGGGGTTAGATGGCCCCCCGTCACTATTGCTCTGCATCTGTGAGACCTGTGGAATTCTGGGAATGGACGTCCCCTCCACAGTGTTTCGCCACTGAGTGGTCCCTTCCCCACCCTGCACTCACTGCCCCTGGGATGGAGGCATTCTGGGAAACGTGACCCCTAAACCTCCACTTCCCCATGCTCAGGGTCAGGGGTCTGGACATTGTGCCATTAACACTTTGGAGTGAGTTAGGTTAAGCCTTGCCTTCTCCCTGTTCTCTCCCTGATGCAAAGCTGCCTCTTTGAGTGGGTGGGTTGTGGGCTCCTCCAAGGGGCCTGGCCTCCTGCCAGGCAGCCCCCGCTTCTCAGCGGCTCAGCCTCCCGGAGCCTCCAGCGCGTGTTGTGCTGTGGATCTTGGGCTCTCCTGGGCTGGCGGCCTCCCTTCACCTGAGCAGTGAAGGCAGCCCTGTGGGGCTCGAAAGTTCCTGGAAGGGAGCGCCTGGGGTCCAGGTTTCAAGTGGGCCTGGAGGGGGTGCGTGTACGCTGGGGATGCCTGGTCTCCGGATCCACACCCAAGGGTCACTCAGACATGGCTGCCGTGGCCTGCTTGGACTTGGCCCGGGAGTTCTCAGGCCACAAGCCATCAGCATCAAGCCGGGCCCTCCACCCCGCGAGCTCACCCCCAAGGTGGGGTCCCCGACCACAGGACACTCGCCGACTCACCTGGTCCCACTGCACAGGGCTGCTCAGGGACAGGTGTGGCAGAGGGTGGGAGCCGCTCTCACCTGTGGGAAGTCAGCCAAGTTCTGGGTTGGTCAAGGTTTTCCCCAAAGAAGTGGCCATGTTGTGACCCCACTGCACCAGGTCTGAGGCTGTGACACGTGCTAGCCTCGCTCTAGTGAGTGGCTGAGAGAACTTGTCCCAGCCTATGCTGCTCGCCCTGTCGCTGGGCTGGATGTCAGTGGTATGCCTCTGAAGTGCTTGAATTGGTTGTTCTTTTAAGCTGGGTACACGGCCCCCTTGTCACTCTGTTGACACTGTTGATTTGCTGAATATACTCTTCCCCACAGGTAGCACATAGGGCCAGGCCAGCCTCACGCAGCCCAGGCCAAAGCTTTAGGCAGGCAGGTAGGTCCGCAGGGGTCCTGTTTATCTCGGTGTGAGTGCAGAGGACCCAAGAGAAGGGCTGGGGGTTTGAGAGGAGGCCACGAAACATCTGACATGGTGCGCAGCTGGAGGCTGGGAAGAAGCCCAGCTATGGTCCTTGTGTTGAGGTGACACTCAGGCACTCGGCTGAGGACTGAGGCAGTGGCTCAGCTCCTGGCCTTCTGCCTTCTTCACCCCACACTCATGGCCCAGTGTGAGTCACAGCGAAGCCACAGGCATCTGCCCTGTAGACTCAGAGTCACTGCGCCTGCTCAGAGGGCCAGAGGCTGG
Organism: Aselliscus stoliczkanus; assembly: GCA_033961575.1. Classification (NCBI taxonomy): domain Eukaryota; kingdom Metazoa; phylum Chordata; class Mammalia; order Chiroptera; family Hipposideridae; genus Aselliscus; species Aselliscus stoliczkanus. The sequence continues at coordinate 115,178,448 of CM066728.1, read as the reverse complement.
GCGCTGCTGTCGCCCCAAGTACACAGCAGACAGGTAGCTGTCTGCGCACATGACCGTGGCTGTGCTGTCCCAGGCCCCCCGGCCGTGCTGTCCCCTGCCCCCGCGGGCCAGACCTGCTGCTTGTGGACGCATCTGAGAGAAGGTGGGCGGCCTCTGGAAAGATCTGCGCGTGTCTGAGCAGCAGGGACTGAGGGCCCAGCCGTGGGCCTCGGGGACCTGCCTCCCACCATTTCCTCTTGGTTTTGGTTGTTGATGAGTGGAAACTACAGTTACTGGAAATGAGAGGTTTGGGGGAGAAGCCAGAGTTCTGATTGTATGTATTTTTCCCTGACAGCTTTTTAGTGAGAGACGCTGAGCTAAGGCCGGGTGGCAGGCAGGGTGCTCGGGCCTGGCGGGGACAGCAGCAGGGGAAGGTGGGGGCCCTGGCCACATTTCCACCCCTCTGTCTCTCCCTCCCGCCGCAGAAGGCCTGATGAGGGGACTGCCTCTGGGCCTTCTGCGTCTACCCCGAGGCCCCTCTGTACCATGAGCTAGGCTGGTCCTCCTGGGGGCTGCCCCATGGGGAGGCTCCATACCCCATACTTCCTCTATCAGTGGTCAGAAGGGGGGATGCCTCAGCCCTGTCTGACTGAGAGCCAGATATGGGGGTGGGGGGTCAGTATGTCCCGGTGTCCACACGTGGCAGGGGCTCATGGCACGGGCTCAGACCCTGGCGATGTCCTCTCCAGGACCCAGGGTCTGACCCAGGATCTGACACTGGGGCCTGGGGCAGCCATGGGGAGGCTGGAGCCAGGCGGGCAGGCCTGCAGCAGACAGTCAGGCTGGGTACCCCTCCCGCTGCACGCGGCTACCGCCCGATGGTGCCAGAGTCAATAGCACAGGCCCCCAAATTAGCTCTGGGCCCTGTGGCCTCGGGCCGCTCAGCCGCCTCTCTGAGCGCCCCAGCTTCCACGAGGGGCAGGGACGCACCCCTGGGAGCTCCTGCCGGCAGGGGCCGTCACTGACCGTATTGTTATTTTTAATCCAGTGTCTTATTTTGAGATGACCCTAGATTCCCATGGGCTCTAACAGGGATCGGGAAACTTTTGAGACGGAAGTGTCAGCCCTGTCCCTCACAACAATTTAAAAATTATTCGAGAGCCATAAAACAAATGAAATCACCATTCTGTGAATAATATCCTTTAAAAATTTTATAAATGGGGCTGGCCGACTGGTGCAGCGGTTAAGCACTGGCTTGGGAAGCCAGCGGCCCCGGTTCGGTCCCATATATGAGGGCCAGTGACACTGCCCTCAAAAAAAAAAAAAGAAAAAAAAATTATAAATGAAACTATGATAGTTTTATTTTCATTTTGAATTTTACTTCAGAGCCACGCGTATGTACCCAAAGAGCCGCATGTGGCTCGCGAGCCGCAGTTTGCCGACCCTGAGCTATAAGAAGTAACCCTCTGGTCCTGTGTGCCGCTATCCCCATGTCCCCTGAGGAACGGGTCAGTTAGTTTTACTCCACGCTGGAGTCCATTCCTCACGCTCCACAGCCTTGTCCAGAAAACTCACCCAGAGACCAGCCCAGACCCAGGATTTGGGCAAGGTCACGCAAGGGCAGAGGGTCAAGTTCATCTCAAGAACCTCTGGCTTGCCCTGTAGAGAAAAGCCCCAGATAGCCCTTGACCCATGCCAGTAGGCCCAGAGGTCCCTGGGCGTCCCCAGTGTGTGACATGCAGGCCTCTGCCTCCTCGGGCCCACCTGTCCTGGGTGCAGCTCGCTGGGTTCTGTCTTCTGGCATTTGCTGTGTCCCCCAGGAGCCTCCGTGGCTATGCTGGGCCTGGGGGCGACAGCCTAGGGGGTGGGATGCAGGGGCCTGGCGGTCTGCCAGGTGGGGGGCGAGGCAGCATTCGGCTGGCGTGAGCCGGGAGAGGACAGAGAGAGGGGATGATGACCGTTGCAGAATGGGGGTGACCTCAAGGACAACCCCTGAAGCCTGTGTCTCGTGCCGTGGCTTAGAGGCAACCCACAGCCGGCCGGCCAGGGTCCCCACTGCCCAAAGTCAGGGGCGGGTGTCCTGGGCGTGGTGGGAGAACGCAGCGGGGGCTGGCCCAGTGGCCAGCCATGATGGACTCCATCCCCTTGTCCCCAGTGCCAACCGATGCCATGCTGCCTCTGGTGAGAGTGGTGACAGGTGTCCAGCACTGGTGTGACCCTCCTGCTGGACAGAAGGGGCGCAGAGGAGCTGGGGCCCAGGGAAGCTGGCTCCCCACTTCCCAGGCCTCTCACCCTGAGCCCCGCCCCCACCCAGCCAACCCTATGAAGGTATAAGAATGCACTGTCTGCTCTGGACTGGCCCTCCGGTTGGTCTGGGGAGATGAGGTGGTCAGGTGAGAAATCCAGGCCAGCCTGCCAGGCAGCTGGGGTGCACACCCCCCCTCCACCTGCTCTTGGAGCTCCTGCTGGCTCCGTAGCCGCCTCTAGGGGGCACCCCTGTCCTGACAGTCTGTGAGTCCCCCAACGCGCCCGTCCGCGCCCCCCCCCCCAGTCTGGCCACCATTAGTGGTGAGGAAGGTTAAGTGCGTCATTCAAATCCAGGAGGTACCAGGGGCCCCAATTTTCTCATCTATGAAATGGGCCCGGTGTGAACCTGCAGGGCAGCTGTGAGCATCCCAACGAGATACAGCAGGCAGCATCCTCATGCAGGTGGAGAGGGGTGGGGTGGGGCGGTGGCCTCTGTTTCTTCATTCTGGGATCCACATAACGGGGTCCTTGGTACCCTCCCACTGCGTTCTCAGGACGCTGGCCACGGAGCCAGGGCTGCCCCTGAGTGCCCATCCACTCAGCGGGGGAGACAGGCCCCTCTCCTAACCCCCGCCCCGCACAGCATCTGCTCCTGTGAGCAGAGGCAGGAAGTTGCCAGAATCATTTCTGGCTTTGGCGGGGAGCTCAGTCTGCAATTGCTGACTTCATTAATCGAGTTTTGGATTAAGCCCTCCCCGTGCGCCCGGTCTCACGAGCCTATTGATTCCTGCAGTGCGTCTGGGCTCCGCCCTGCTTGGGAGCAGAGGCCCCTGACGGTTGTAGGGGTTCCTGGCCTCCCTGGCAGTTGTGGGGGCCCCGGCCTTTCTGGCGGTTGTGGGGTCCCCAGCCTCCCTGGCAGTTATGGTCACGGGCTCAACAGGCTCGTCCACATGGGTCTCCAGGGGCCATTTGGGGTTGTGGACATTCGGGAGAGCCCAGGAGAGGACACACATCCCCGCCTTGTCTCCAGCTTGGGGCTGTGTCTTTTGGGGACCAGGTGGGAAATTCCCCCATGAAGGGGGTGGTCAGCAGGCTCTTCTCACCCCGCACAGCCGGTGAGGCTCCCTTGTGACAGCGCTTCCTGGGAGACCCTGTGCTTGCTGGCGGTGCCTTTTGCAGTGCTGGGGGGGGGCTGGCCCACCGGCAGCCCCTCCCTCCCCGTGGGGACCTGGGCTGCCCTGCCTTGCTGCTGCTTGATCTCTTCATGGGCCTTGCTGTCCCTTCAGACAGGCACGGGCACGCCGCTTCCCATGTCCCATGTCGACGATGGGGCAGCTCTAGGGGACGTGGGGGACAATGAGTGTTGGGGACATTGTTCTCCCGGCCGTGGGAAAGGTGGCTTCCCAGGAGGACAGGTTCTACCCCCCCACGAAGGGCTCCCCTAGGCCCCGGACAGGGCCAGGGCGGGCCCTCGCTTTTCCTGCCCTCCCTCCTTCCAGCATATTTTAAACCATCCAAAGACACAGCATGGGAAAGAGACTCCAGACAGAATTGCCCAGAATGCTGTGAGCAGCTGGGCTGGGAGGACGGGCCGCAGGGCCCGTGGGCACGCTCCATACCCTCGCCCCTGACCATCCTGCTCTGAAGGGTGACCGATGTTTGGGGTTGGGGTCTGTCTGCACCAGATCTGGCCTCGCCTCCTCCGGAGCCAGGGGCGGCCTCCCCCCTGCAGCTTTGAGCAGCTCACTGGCTGCAAAGGCTAGAAGTAGCAGCCCTACACGGAAGGCCCCGCACCCACCTGACCCCCACTCAGCCCCGTGCCCGCTGGCTGCCTGTAGGGAGGCGGGGAAGGGGACCGGAAGCAGAAAGGGGAGATGACTAGGAGACGCCAGGTGTCCCTTGAAACACAGCCCAGTCACTGGCGAGGGTCCTAGCCCGCCCCTCACACAGGTCTCTGGACAAAGCTTCCTGCAAGTTTGAAAGGAACCTGGGACTCTCGCTGCTGTGGCTGTTTGTCCTGGGGGCTTTTGGAGGTGAGGGCAGGCGGCCCGAGCAGTTAGTTACCTGGTGGTCACTGACCCTGGTTCTCAGGTCTCCCTGAGGCTGTGTTCCTCAGAGCTGGAGTTGTCCCATTGTTCCCAATGGGAAAGGACCCCTGGTGGGGTACAGTGGGGGAAGGCCAGCAGAGGCCCCCAAGCCCCTGCCCATGCGGCCAGGAGCACATCACCCCTTAACAGCTAGTGCCTCCTGGAAGGCAGGGGACCCCTGCTGGGGTATGGGGGCACTGGACTGGCCTCTGCCCAGGGAGGGGCTGAGGTCCCAGGAACCACCCCTGTAACCTTTGCGGGGGGCCGTTGGGCCTCTTGACCCCACTCCCTGTGGGGCAGGAATGTGGGGACTCAGGTCAGTACCCCTCAGTCTCCCCCTTTATCAAGGGGTCAGGGGTGGTTCTGTTCTCCAGGCCAGAGTCTCAGAACCGCCTGCTAAGCTGCCCCGGAGCGAGGGGAGGGCCTGCCTGGCAGTGGCCCCTGGTTTTGTGGTGTGGGTGGAGGGCCTTGGGCCTTAGTGGGTCTTTGCTGAGTCCTGCAGGACCAGGCTCTGGGGAGGGGCGGGGCTGCACGGAGCTGCCCATGCCCCCGGCCTCATGAGCGGTGCGCCCCTGAGCCTGAGGCGGTTGCAGTGTGCAGAGCGACAGACTCTCCTTTCTGGCAGGAGGCAGTGCTGGCATGGGGAGGGGCTTCTCTGCAGGCCCCGTGCAGGCGGGGCCCTGCCAGGCGGGGCATAGGAGCCATGGAGTGGGCGGCACCGCTCGTGGGTCTCCTGTGGCAGAGCCAGACCCCCACGCAGACGGGCAGCCTGGGGACGGGAGTGTGGGGAAGACATAACCCCCTTTATTGCCCAGGAGTGACCACTCCGCTGCCCGGGAAGGCGGGGAGATGGGCTGGGAACAGGCACTGAGGGGCCTGTGGCGTGCAGGTGGGCCGGAATCCTGCCTTCTCTGCTCCACCTGGGGCCCCTCTGCTCAGACAGGTGCGGCCGGTGAAGGACAGGAAGGTGAAGGCCAGAGTGTTACGGCCGGGGGGGCTCCTGCCACAAGTGCCCATGCAGACCGCCCGGCGCCGCGCGTGAGGAGCCAGAGACGCGCCGAGCTGCCCCTACCGCTTCGGGCCACACGTCCTGGGCCCCAGGCGGGGCGGGTGCCTCCATGCCGGAAATCCCGTGGGTCCCCACCTTTCCTTGAGCAGATGTACCTTGCTTGGTGCGCTTGGTAAATCGCACGAGAATCAAATCCAGCGTTGAGTCCCCTCGGCCCAGGTGGTCAGGTGGCCGGGCGATAACTCGGATATGGTGGAGCACAATGCCCTGGACCCACCAGTGCACCCCAGGCTGGCGGGACAGCGGGTGGAAGAACAGGGTGGAGGGCCCCTCCCCCACCCCGAAAGCTCCTCTGATGGAACTACGTAACACCAGTCCCGCGGTGGAACCCCCAGGAAGTACCTCCCCTGGGGTATGCCTGTTTCCTCCTGCGGTTGTAAGGAGGGTGCCATGTCACTGCCCCCGCTCCCCACTGGACCAGAAACTCCTTGAGGACAGAACCTAGTAAGGCCCCCTCACTCTACTTCGTCGCTCCCCCTTCTCTTTTCCCGTTTGGGGTGGAGGGAGCTGTCATCTGTCCCCTGGGGGTGGCAGATGGCCGCTTAGCTTAGAAAGGAAAACAGCACAATTTAGAATTAGTCCCGGGTGAAAGGTCGAGGCAACATCTGCCTGCGGATGCTTTCTGGAGTCGCATTTCTATGGAGTGCCGAGTGCGCTGGGGGAAGGGGGAGCGGGCACAGTGGAAATATTGAGGCGGGGAACAAAGCACAGGCCCTGCTGCGGGACAACAGGCACAGCAGCCATTTGGCGGTCCTCCGGGCAGGCGGCTGCCGGAAGCCCAGCCCCTCCTCACTCACCTGCTGCCGCCCAGCACTGGTTGCCTGGGCCATGTGTGGGGTGGGAGAGAGGGCGAGCGGGGAGCCGAGGCTGGGGTGGCCCCAGCAAGGAGCGGGCCCCAGGCGGCCGTGAGCTGGGCAGTGCAGTGCACAGGGCGGCTTCCAGCCTGTAGGAGGGTTGCACCTCCCGTCGAGGGTTCTCCACGCCGCCCCCAGCAACAGGGGTGCGGGACCGCAGGAGGCATGGGTCAGGTCACTGGGGCCCTGGCAGGCATGTGCGGGGTGCGACCTCCCTTGCCAAGTCCGGGGAGCCTGTCTCCACCGGGCACCTGCTCTGACCGCCAGGGCAGATATCGAGGACAGAGTAGCAATGACTGGCTTGGTCACCCACACTCGTGGCCCTGGCCATGTCCGAGCAGGGGCCTTGCAGTCCCTCCCACCTCAGGGAAGTCTGGTCACTGTGGGCAGAGGAGGCGACAGGTGTCTGTCCCTGGGAAGAGAGGTAGCACAGGCTGGAGTGGCTGGAAGCTGCCCAGAGCTGGAGCAGGGGCCGGGCGCCCCTGGGAGGAGAGGCCCTCGACACAGGCCCTGAGCTGCTACCCCGCCCCGAGGCCCAGACCCTGCCCGCCTGGCTTGGGGAGTCCTCCCTCCGGCCAGGCCTTGGTTGCGCCTTGCACCGGCACTCCCCCCCGCAGCACCTGCCTCAGCTGTCCCACCTCCAGGGGCTGCTCCTCCCTGGGGCGCTGCCTGTCCTTAGCTGGGGTGTTGGTGGTGGATGGCGGCCGGGCCCAGCCCCAGCCCACGAGCCGCCCGGGATGGGCAGCATGCCTTCACGGCTGTGTCCGCCAGGCCAGGGCGGGAGCGGAGAGACAATGGACCCTCTCAGCTGCCGCCTTCCCCCAAGGAGGAGCCTCCCTGGCTGCTGCCCGGCCTGCCAGGGATGTGTCCTCCCCCCACCCCCTTGCCCCACGCCTGGCTGGGAGCAGCTGCCGCCAGCGTCCCCTGCCACAGGCGCACCTGCTTCCCGGACACCCTTTGTCCATGCTGACGCCTGATTTATTGGGCGTATTTTCCCTCTGGCTGGCCCAGCAGAACGCAGCCCTGCTGGCTATGTGTGCTCAGTCCGGGCAGAGTCTCCCACAGCCCTCCATTTTGGGGTCCCCATTCAGGAGGGGGTGGCAGGAGAGCAGGACATTGCCCCATGGCTGGAGGGTTCTGGATGCACATCTGGTCCATTTGGGGACGCCCAGTGCCCCAACACAGGGCGCTGAGCCCCGGGGGAATGCTGTGGTGGCTGGGGGCCCTGGGTGTTCCCTGGGACCAGCGACAGGCCTAGCCCACGCAAAGTAGGGCGCTGGGCAGCCTCGTGGGGTGGGCCTTCCTCCCCTTGGAGCTGGTGGGGTGGGGGCACAGAGGGCCGGAGGGAGCCGGGGCCGGGCAGGCTCCCACCCCGCTTTGATGACCAAGCACCCTCTGTGCGGCACCCACGGCTCTGTCAGCGGCTGGGAAAGAAGAAAGCCTTTCTCCAAGTGGGAGCGGGAGCCAGCTCCTGCTTGACAATGGGGGGCATTGATAGGTTGGGGGAGGTGCCGCCTCTGTCTCCCCACCCCCACCCCCGCCCAGTGCTCTGTTCCCAGTGAGCTCAGGCCAGGACCAGGCGGCCTGTAACTGGATCCACACACAGTGGGGGCCGTGCTGCCTCCCCCAGGCTCCAGGAGTGTGGCTTTGCTGGAGCCCCAGCACTGGGGATGTGTTCCCGGGGTCTGCCTGTCACCAGGAGCCAGCCGTCCCTCCCCCTGAGTGGCAGGGGCAGGAGCCTTGGCTCAGGCCTGAGTTACCTCCCTGGGCCCTCCCTGAGGGGGCAGCTTGTTTTCTTTAAGCCAGTTGGTTTGGGACTTTTGGCTTCTGGCAACAGATGGTGGGCCGGAGTGGCCATTTCGCGTCTGCCCCGCCCTGCCCAAGCTGCAGCCACAGATAGAAGCCGCCGGGGACGCAGATGCCTCCTGGCCGCGGGGCGGGGGCGGCCCAGCTGCTAAGAGACCTGCAGACCCTCGCTCCCTGCAAACCACCCATTGCCCCTCTGTCCTGCCATGTTGTGGGCAGAAGGGCAGGCAGTGAGGACCAGTGGGCTGGCATTTAGGTGGCCACTACTTCAGATGCTGGCACCAGGAATAGCCCCTCCTGGGTGGGGTCAGAAAGACGGATGGTTCGGTACGCAGGAGAACCCCTTCTTCATCCAGGGGACCCAAGGCTCCCTGCCCCGCCAGGTGGGAGAAAGCCCCTCACCCCAGTGCCCAGAGCGGTGCCATGCAGCATGGGGGCAGCCTTCCCAGGCCACTGGGGCACCCGTTCTGCCTCAGAGGCTTTGCTCCTGGGAAGAACGGTGCCTGGCTGGTCCCAGAGCCTGTGCTGAGCTTTACCCCGAATGCAAGGCCACAGGTGACTTCAGCTGCAGTTTGTGGCCCGAGCTCTAGGAGCTGGACCAGCAGGTGGCCCAGGGGGGTCCTGGTGGGGGAGGCAGGGCGCCCCCTCCCGCTCATAGGCTCTCGAGGGGCTGCACACACCTGCAGATGCAGTGGCCCTCTGCCTGCCCGGCCCTTCAGAGCTCGGGGAGGACACGCCTGGCACCTCATTCCCCCAGCTGTGGTGTGGGTGGTTCTGATCCAGCTAGTGGACTATCTCTTGTGAAGGGACAAGCTGCTAAGTGCAGGTGGGGATGGGGCGCCAGCCTGTGTCCCAGCGACATCCCCATCAGGAAAGACCCTTGAAGAAAGAATTCCATGTCACAGAGAAAACAGCAAGCCAGTTGATGTGGTTTCTGCGGTCCTTCCACGACTGCTGCCATGTTGATACTGAAAGAAGGAAAAAAAAGAACGTTTTTTTTATTACCCAGACAAGGCGTATTCATTATAGAAAAGCTAGAGAAGAAGAAGCCCCCAAACAAAAGATTTTAGTGTCCCCCATCCTTCCCCTGGAGAGTGGCTCTGACTGGGCTGCGTGGCCCCCCTTTTTGGTGGCTTGCTGAGGTGCATGCATGGTCCGGTCTCATGGGTGCGTTTTGAAATCAAAGCTCAGTTCTGCCTAACTTCCTGGTCTGTAGCCCGTTCCCCCAATTAACATAACTATTCTTTTTTTTTTTTAATGGAAGTGAAATTCATTTAATGTAAAATGAACCTCTTTAAAGTGTACTGTTGAGTGGCACTTGGCATATTCACGATGTTGTGTAATCACCTCCCCATCTGGCCCCAGAACACGTCCACTGCCCCTCCAGGGGCCCCCAGGACACCGAGCAGTCCGTCATGTGACATGGTCTGAGGCAGCCGCCCCCTGTGCATGCTGCCTGGGTAGGGCCAGCAGCCTGTGGCACTCCCCGAGGGGCAGCCGGGGTCCCGGCAGACGCCGTGCTGAGTGGCAGGGGCGGTTGGCTGGGAGGGCCGGTGGAGCTCACTGCTCTGCTGTCTGCCACAGCTGCAGCGGGGCCTTCGTGGGCCAGCGATGCCAGGCACACAGCCCCTGCCTCAGCGCCCCCTGCAAGAACGCCGGGACATGCCACGTGGTGGACCGTGCTGGTGTGGTGGACTACACCTGCAGCTGCCGCCTGGGCTTCTCCGGGCCCCTCTGCCTGACGCCCCAAGACAACGCCTGCCTCGCCAACCCCTGCCGCAACGGGGGTACCTGCGACCTGCTTACCCTCACGGAGTACAAGTGCCGCTGTCCCCCAGGCTGGTCAGGTAAGGGACCCTCAGCCGGGCCCTCCCCCGGCTGCCCAAGGAACGTGATGTGCTGGCAGATGCCTGCCCCTGTCTGTGGCTGGGAGAGGGTCCTGGGGTATCCTTAGGCTGTTGGGGGTCTGTAGTCCAGAAATACTTCCGAGGGTCTGCCCTAGAGCCCCATGTTCCTTCCAGCTCTTGAGTTGTCTGGTTTCGGCTGCCCTACACCAGGGCCCCCACTCCTCCCTGGCTCTGGGAAAAGGGACACCCCACCTTCCGCCCAGGGATGCAAGGGCCCTCTATCAGGAGCTGGGATGCTACAGCGCAGTTTTTCAGAGTGTAGGCTCCGAGGGCAGACAGGCTGGGTCAGATCCGGAGGCTGCCTCCTCGCAGCAGCGTGTGCCCTGGGATGGTTACTCAGCCTCTCAGAACCGTGGTCCCTTGTCTGCAGAAAGCTAGAAAGATGGCGGTGCCCTGTAACGGGTCCTGAGGATTAAAGAGATGGGTCCATCCTGGGCTGTCACCTCCTTGGCGCTCGGAGGGAGGCCTCAGTTGCAGGGACCAGGGCGGCCGGCCTGACCCTCTCTCCCCTCTCACCCACCAGGGAAGATGTGCCAGCAGGCTGACCCGTGCGCCTCCAACCCGTGTGCCAATGGCGGCCAGTGTCTGCCCTTCGAGGCCTCGTACATCTGCGGCTGCCCGTCCGGTTTCCACGGCCCCACCTGCAGGCAGGACGTGAACGAGTGTAGCCAGAACCCTGGGCCCTGCCACAACGGCGGCACCTGCCTCAACGAGGTCGGCTCCTACCACTGCATCTGCCGGGCCACGCACACTGGCCCCCACTGCGAGCTGCCCTACGTGCCCTGCAGCCCCTCCCCCTGCCAGAATGGGGGCACCTGCCGCCCCACGGGGGACACCACCCATGAGTGTGCCTGCCTGCCAGGTACTGCCGGTGGCTGGCCACAAGGGAGGGCCGGGTGTGCAGGGATGAGGTGCCCAGTGTGGACGAACACAGGATGCCGGGGAGGGGAGGGGCAAGCGGGCCAGGTTGGATGGGGTGTGTGGCCATGGGTGTCGCCTGGGGGTGGATCTGGACTAAGGGATAGTGTTAAGCCCGGGTGGGGGCCAGGAACCACCCCAGTGCCCCGCCCGCCCACCTCTGCTGGGCTGGGTCTTGTGACCGGACCGCTGGTTCCGTAACCCCCATTGCTCCTCCCCTGTGCCAGGGGCCTGGGGCCCTTGCAGCCCCAGCAGGGGCTTCTTGGTGGCGAGTGGCCTTGGGCGAGCCTGACTCGGGTTTCCTCGGGCATTCCCTCCTGAGGCTCCGCTGCCGTCGCGGCCCTGGCACCCTGTGCCTGCTCTGAGCCTCCTGGGGTGGCCGGCACCGGCCTGAGGCCAGCCGCTTGTGAGTTCCCCTCGTCTTGAGTTCTCCAAAGCCACGTGCAAATTGCAAAACTCCCTCTCACCACTGGCTGCAGGGAGCGCCCTCGCCTGTGCAACCTGGGGCTTCCCCCGTTTACCGGGTGGGGCCTGGCCGAGGCTGGCACCATCACTTCCCCCAGAGGTGGCCCTTCCCTTCCTCCTGTCCCTGGGCATCACCCCTGAGAGGGGTGGGGGTGACAGCAGGCACAACCCTTTCCCCGCCCACTGTCTCTGTCCTCCATACTTGTCTTCCCGCAACAGTTTTTGTTTGAGTAAATTTTGTTGCTGATGATCTAAAAATAATAATGACGAGGTTTGAAACCTCTTAAGTCTGTCAGCTGCACCCCATAATTGGGGGGCGGGGCAAGGAGGGGGAGCGGGTAGGGTGTGGGTGCTGGCAGGGCACAGGGCCCGGCTGACCCGGGGGTGATCTGACGGTGATCTGACGGTGACCTCAGCCCCCACGCCGCCCTGGCCCCTGCAAAGGGGAAGTGCCCTTCTCGCCGCTGGGTCCTGTCGCCGCAGCCCTGCCTCTGTGTGCAGACAGGCGCCAGGCGCACGCGCTTCCTGTGTGTCACTGGGTGCTCCCCTCACCACCTGCCTGCCCGGAGCTGCTGGCCGCTTGGCAATCTCTGGGAGCTGAGGGCTGAGCCCCCGGACTCTGAGTTCAAATGCCTCCTTGGTGGGTGCGTGACCTTTAGCCTAGGACCTCCCCCCTCCAAGGGTCGTGGGGCCTTGGTGAGGACTGGGGATGGGGGGCTGGGTGTGTGGGGCCCCCACCAGAGGACTCGCCATGCTTGGAGCTGATGTGCGCTGGCCCTGCCTGGGGGCGGGGTGGGCTGAGCATGGCCTGGAGAGGCTGAGCCCCATCCCCAGGAAAGCAGCATTCAGGGCGTAAACAGGAACCAGAGCTCGGGCTCTGGGCTCTGAGGTTGGGGTGCTCCCTAGACCACCCTGCTTTGCATTTTGGCTTTTCCTGGCCTCCTGTTGTTTTTTCCAGGGCAGCTGGGGTGGGGGGCTCTGTCTTCAAGGGCGGGGGGGGGGGTTCAAAGGCACCTGGGAGGGACATTAATTAGCAACCGGCTGCAGGTTTGGCTATTGCTAGACACACCTTTCTGGGTTGATCATTGACCCGCTGGGAGTGGAGTGGATTAATAGCTGACTGGTGTGAGGGTGACAAGCAGCAGGTTGGCCTCGGGCTGGGGGCTGAGGTGGCCCCGCACAACCATTCCTGGGACTGCCCACCTGGTCCTGCCTCCACCACTTTGCAGCTTGGCGGCCTCCCCAGCCCCCATACAGGCCCCGTCCGATGGGGCCCCATGGCCGAGCTCCTCTGCACAGTGCCTGGCACTGCCCAGTTATGGGAGCCACTGGGAACTCTGGGCCACAGAAGGGTTTCTGAGACAGACCCTCAGGACCTGTGTGCACGAGTCCCCGTCTGTCTGGTGCCCTTTGCGAAATGATTCCTCCGAGAGTAGCATGCCACCTGTGGGCTCTGGAGTGTGGCGCCTGCTCTCAGGAGTGGAGCGTGCAGGGCATGGACAGGAAAGCAGGCGTGGAGCGTGCAGGGCACGGACAGGAAGAACCCCAAGGCAGTGGGCATTGCAGGACAAGGGCCCGGCTTGTGCCACTTGACCCTGCAGGAGGGCTAACTGGGCCCCGGCTCCTCCTGCCGCAGGGTTTACTGGCCAGAACTGTGAAGAAAATATTGACGACTGTCCAGGAAACAGGTGCCAGAATGGGGGTACCTGTGTGGATGGGGTGAACACCTACAACTGCCGCTGCCCGCCGGAGTGGACAGGCACGTACATGGAGGAGCAAAGAGGGTGGTGGTGAGGGCCCAGAGCCTGGTCCAGGCCGGGAGGGATGGTGTGGCCTCGGGGACTGAGGCCCGCCCCCCCAGTGGTCAGCACACATGTGGCATCGGCTGGTCTGTGTGGGCCGTTTGCAGCCTGGCTCTAGGCAGCCCTGTGCCAGATTTGAGTCCCCAGGTTTGAGCTGAGCTTGCTGGGCAGGACACCATCTGATGCAGGCCCTGGCCTCAGGGGCTGGCACCCGATGGAGGCAATAGACAAGCGTGGACCCCAGTGCAGCTATGTGCACAGTCAGAGCAGAGAGAGAAAAAAGCCCCTCTGGTGCCGTGGGTGCGGGGGAAGAAGCGATTCTGCCTGGCGATGGGTGGACGAGTGCTCCCTGGAAGGCTTCCTGGGGGAGGCGGACCCTGCACCTGGTGGGGTGAAGGTGTCAGCCTGTGGTGGAGAGGTCTGGGAGCAGCTGCCTGGCCCAACGGTCCTGGTGCCACCACAGGCCAGTACTGCACCAAGGACATGGACGAGTGCCAGCTGATGCCCAATGCCTGCCAGAATGGTGGGACGTGCCACAACTCCCACGGCGGCTACAACTGCGTGTGTGTCAACGGCTGGACCGGCGAGGACTGCAGCGAGAACATTGACGACTGTGCCAGCGCCGCCTGCTTCCACGGTGCCACCTGCCACGACCGCGTGGCCTCCTTCTACTGCGAGTGTCCCCACGGCCGCACAGGTGAGGGGGCAGGTTCTGGAGCTCTTCGCTGCCCTCGACGGGGGCGCCCCAGGGCCAGGCGGGAACCAGGGTGACGCCTTCCTGCCTCAATGGGCTCTGTTGGCCCAGGCCTGGCATGCGTGACCTCACTCAGACCACAGACTGGCTTTTCAGGTCCCCCCAGGATAACCCGGGAGGGGTCTTTCTGGAGTGAAGAGGGGCAGAGGTGTCCGTGATGATGCCTGCTGGCCCATTGACAGGCTCTGCACAGCGTTGCAGTGGGAGGCCCCTCCGTGAGGAGTCTGGGTGGGGATGGAGCCAGCTGTGGGCAGCTGGCCATTCCCAGGCCGGGGAGGGGCCATGCCCTGCTGACGGGGATGTCCTGCCCAGGTCTGCTATGCCACCTCAATGACGCTTGTATCAGCAACCCCTGCAACGAGGGCTCCAACTGTGACACCAACCCTGTCAACGGCAAGGCCATTTGCACCTGTCCCTCGGGTTACACGGGGCCAGCCTGCAGCCAGGACGTGGACGAGTGCTCGCTGGGTACGTGACCAGGGCAGAGAGCTGGGGGACAGCCAGGGTCAGGGGATCTGGTGGACTCTGCCCTCAGAGGGTTCCCGGTCTGGGGGGAGGCGGGCAGGTGCCACCGTTCCAGAGGCCAGGGTGCCGGAAGCAGCCCCTCACCGTGCTGCACCCCCCAGGTGCCAACCCCTGTGAGCATAAGGGCAAGTGCATCAACACGCTGGGCTCCTTCGAGTGCCAGTGTCTGCAGGGCTACACCGGTCCTCGCTGTGAGATTGATGTCAACGAGTGCGTCTCAAACCCGTGTCAGAACGACGCCACCTGCCTGGACCAGATCGGGGAGTTCCAGTGTATCTGCATGCCGGGTGCGTGGGGCCCGGCTGCGGAAACCGAGTCAGGCTGGGCCACGGCCGGGAGCGCCCCCCAGTGTCCGTGCCCACCAGGCCACAGCCTCTGCCAACATCTGGGAAAACCAAGGGAGGCCAGGCCTAGAGGGCATGGCAGAGCGCGGGGCCAGAGTGGGGGGGTGGGCCGGCCCTGAGAGACGGGTGGGCTGCTGGAATGAGGTGCAGAGGGTGCTGGGCAGTGTCCTGTTGGTGGCTGGGGCTGGGCATCACTTTCCGTGCCCCGGGCCAGCCCAGGGGGGCTGTAGCGAGGGCCGCCAAGACCGTCCATGTCCTGAGCTCCCCCTCTGCCCCCACCCCCAGGCTACGAGGGTGTGCACTGCGAGGTGAACAAGGACGAGTGTGCCAGCAGCCCCTGCCTCCAGAATGGCCGCTGCCTGGACAAGATCAATGAGTTCCTGTGCGAGTGTCCCACAGGTGAGGCCGGCCCCCCAGGGCTGCCCCGAGTTCCCCACATGCTCCCTCTGGCAGAGGTGGGCCAGGAGCCCTGATGCTGCACTGTGGGTGGTCTCCGCTCTGGCCCAGGCCTCCTCCTGCCCAAGCCCCTCCTGCCCTCCTGCCGCCCCCAAACATGCAAGTCCAGGCTGGACAGGGGCTACTGGCTCCTCGCCTTGCTGGGTGCGTTCGCCCAGTGGTTGGGGGAGCCCAGGGCCCAGAGACTGTCCTAGCTGCTGGGGTTTCCCTGGAGGGGACGGTGAGCTCCCAGACCCCCGAGGGGCTTAGACAGGGAGGAAGCACCAGTCAGCCTCTCTGAGAGGTCATGTCTGGGGGGGCGTCAGCCTGCAGTGGACATGATGGCTCAGAGGGCTTGAGGGCCACCCCCCAACACACACTGGTCCCCCACCGTTGAGGGAGGGAGCTGTCCCAGGGGAGCGTTTCGGGTGAGAGTCTTGGGCCTCCTGAGATGCAAATGCACTATTCCAGACACCTCCCAGACATGGAGCTGGGGAACCCCATTCTCCACCTGGCTGGGTTGTAGCCATAGCAACCGGAGTCCGTCTGCGGACTGCCCTTCTGTGAGGGCGCCAGGAGGGGTTTGACCTGAAGCTTGGTAGCCGAAAGGGTGGAGAAGAGAAATCTGGGGTGGGGTGGGGTCCTGATGAGCCCTGGCCGAAGCGTGCTCAAGAACCCACATCGGGTCTCCCTGCTCCGCATCGTCCGAGGCTTGGCTGCAGGGCCGCGGTGCCTGCCTTGTCTGACAGCCGCCCCTCTCCCGGGCCGCAGGCTTCACCGGGAACCTGTGCCAATACGACGTGGACGAGTGTGCGAGCACACCCTGCAAGAATGGCGCCAAGTGCCTGGACGGGCCCAACACCTACAGCTGCATGTGCACAGAAGGTGAGCTGAGGAGAGGGAGGACAAGCATGTGTACAGGGCCCAGCAGCGCGGGCTGTAGGCAGCTGGGGCCAGCGAGGTGACCCATGAAGGTCCCTCAGTCTGGGGCCTGTTGTCCAGGGGCCAAGAGCACAGCTCAGCTGTGACCCCAGCAGTGGGGGGCGTCTCTCAATAAAAGACAAAACCCCATGGGCCGGCCAAGTGGTGTGGTGGTTAAGAGCTGGCTTGGGACGCCAGCGACCCCCGTTCAGATCCCACATATGCGGGCCAGTGACACTGCCCTATTAAAAAAAAAAAAAGACGAAACCCCAGTCCTTCCAAGTGGGAGCACAAGTGACTTGGGTCTGGTGGTGGAGTCCTGGGGCAGGGATGGCCTCGTGGCCAGGGAGCAGCTGCCCTGAGCCCCCGGCCCCCGGCCCCCACCCTGCAGGCTACACAGGGCCCCACTGTGAGGTGGACATCGACGAGTGCGACCCTGACCCCTGCCACTACGGGTCCTGCAAGGACGGCGTCGCCACCTTCACCTGCCTCTGCCAGCCGGGCTACACAGGCCACCATTGCGAGACCAACATCAACGAGTGCCACAGCCAGCCCTGCCGCCATGGAGGCACCTGCCAGGACCGTGACAACGCCTACCTCTGTCTCTGCCTCAAGGGGACCACAGGTGCCTGGCCTGGCTCAGTGGGGCGAGGGGGGTTGGGGCGCTCAGGAGCTGACCACACGTGCCCCCTACTCTCCAGGACCCAACTGTGAAATCAACCTGGATGACTGTGCCAGCAACCCTTGTGACTCGGGCACCTGTCTGGACAAAATTGACGGCTATGAGTGTGCATGTGAGCCGGGCTACACAGGTGAGCGGCCCCAGAGGTCAGGGACTCACAGGGCCCTGTCCCCCCGAAGCCTCCTCACAGCCTAACCTGAGGCTCAGGCTGTGCTCAGAGGTCAAGGTCAGGGCCTCCCCAGGGCCCTGGGTGGGTCAGGTCTGGGCGAGCCCCAGGGGTGGCGTGGTGTGGACCACTGTCCGGGGCTGTCGGGCTGCTGGCCTTGGCAGACTGCAGCAGAGACCATCGCAGGATGGGCGCCAGCCTGCATGGCATCCTTGAGCCTCTGGTCCCAGCTCTGAGCTGGCCCAGCAGGCCGAGAGCAGAGCCAGGCTCAGGGTGCACACTGAGCCCTTGAGCAAGTCCTGGTCTCGCTGAGCCTCAGGTGCCTGTCAGTCGGGGGACAGTACAGACTGTGCCCCTGGGGCCATTGGGAGGGTGCCTCGTGTGAGTGCCCAGCACAGGGCGTTGGGCCAGGCTGGCTGCTGCTGCGCCTATGCACGGGGCGCTGTGCCTTCTTGCCTGGTTTACGCCGCAGAAGGACCCGGGTTGAGGCGTTGGTTGTTATCCCAGTTTCACGAGCAAACTGAGGCTCAAACTGAGGGGCTGGAACCTGCTCACCGAGACCCCTCCTTTTCTGGTGGGGTCCTGGTGTGGGAGCTGAGCCCCCACCTCCCCCTCACCACCCGCCCACAGGAAGCATGTGCAATATCAACATCGACGAATGTGCCGGCCACCCCTGCCACAACGGGGGCACCTGCCAGGATGGCGTCAACAGCTTCACCTGCCGCTGCCCTGAGGGCTACCACGGCCCCACCTGCCTGTCTGAGGTCAACGAATGCGACAGCAACCCGTGCATCCACGGGGCCTGCCGGGACAGCCTCAATGGGTACGAGGCCAGGGCAGAGGCTGCGCAAAGGGGGCGCCCGCCTCTCCATGCTGAAGCCACACTGACCCTGCACCCGCAAAGCGGCATGCGTGGTGGCTGGTGGGGTGGCCGGCGGGGAACAGGCTGGGCAGGTGCCCGTGCAAAGCATCGGGCAGGCCCCGGGCCAGGTGAGTGGGTGGGCAGCCTCCCCCCAGGACAGGTCTGCTGTCCGCCCCGAGGGGCACCTGCTCAACCCTGGCCTGTGCCTTGGTCATGGGCACAGTGCTGGCCCAGGAGGCCTGAGTGACCCCAGGAACTGGTTGGTGTGCCAGCAGCAGCCAGCATTTCTGTGATGATTGTGAGGTAATGAGACATAAATGTGTTGTTGGCCGTGTCCTGGCTCCTAAAGCAGCTTCTCTGGTCTATAAAAGTGGGCGGAGCATCTTTAGTTATTTATAACAAGCCCCCTTCAACCACACCTGAGCTTATGCTAATGAGGTGGCTCAGGTAACCTAAAGCATGGAGGCTGGGTGCCAAGAACCTACCCTGTGATTAGAAGGTGGGACCTTTCAGTTCCTCAAGGAGGGGGAGGGGCTGGAGGTTGGGCTCCCCAAAGCCAGTGGTCAAACCAGTCAGGCCAGTGCAGCCAGGCCTCCATAACTGCTCCCTGAAGGGGTCAGAAGGCTCCCCCTGTTGGGGACCACATCACTTGGGGACCACATCACAGTGCAGGGAGGGTGGCCCCCTGGAGAGGGTGTAAACGCCCCATCCCTTGCCCTGTGCACCCCTTCCATCTGCCTGTTCCCGAGTTCACCCTTTTATGATGAATCACTCATCCAGGAAGTAAGCTCTTTCCCTGAGTTCTGTGAGCCACTCTCACAAATTACCAGACTCAAGGAGGGGGTGGTGGGAACCTGATTTATGGCTGGTTGGTCAAAAGTGCAAGGGACAGGGCCGGCCGAGTGGTGTGGTGGTTAAGAGCTGGCTTGGGGTGCCAGCGGCCCCGGTTCGGGTCCCACGTATGAGGGCCAGTGACACTGCCCTCTAAAAAGAAAAAAAAAAGTGCAAGGGACAACCTGAGACTGGAGATTGGTGTCTGACATGGGGCAGTCTTGTGGGATCGAGCCCTTAATCTGTGGGGTCTGCGCTGGCTCCAGGCAGCGTCAGAATTGAGCTGTCGGACACCCAGCTGGTGTCCTGATAGCTGGAGAATTTGGTGTCAGAAGTATTGGGGTATAGAGAAAAAATGGAAGCTTATCTTTTGTTTCTACACCCATTATGTGCCCCGCACTGCTGTCTGGATGGGGCATTGACGTGGGCAGGGCCCCCATGCCCATGCTTTGCACAGAGAGGATAAGCACTGTCTTCACGGCCACACAGCAGTGAGTGGTCAGAGCCTTCTGGTTACCGCCCTGCACTGGGCGCTGCCCCACATCTGCTGTAACCAGACCCTCGCCACTAACGGGCAGGGTGGGTGCTATCGCCACACGTCAAAGGACTCAGGATCAGGGGACCGGCGCCTCCCTGTCACGACTGTAGGAGAGTGGTAGAGCCGGAAGTGCCCACAGCCCAGGTCCATTCGTCTCGGGCCAACCCTGAGTCCTAGTGTGGTCACCTCTGCAGGTACAAGTGTGACTGTGACCCTGGGTGGAGTGGGGCCAACTGTGACGTTAACAACAACGAGTGTGAGTCGAACCCCTGCATCAATGGTGGAACCTGCAAGGACATGACCAGCGGCTATGTGTGTACCTGCCGGGAAGGCTTCAGTGGTGAGTGGCAGGGGCTCCTGGTGCACAGCGGTCCCTCCAGGGGCGGAGGGGCAGTGCAGGGGACCACATCTCCCTCCTGGGAGGAGCCTGCTGCCAGCTGTGCAGCCTGGCTCCTGCTGACTCCGGCCTGTCCTGTCGCTCAGCACCGCACCGGCTTTTCCTCCCACCAGATGAGGGGGGGCCTGCAGGGGGACCCAGCCTCGTGGATACACTGACTGCTGTCCCTCTCTCTTCAGGCCCCAATTGCCAGACCAACATTAACGAGTGTGCGTCCAACCCGTGTCTGAACCAGGGCACGTGTATCGATGACGTGGCGGGTTACAAGTGCAACTGCCTGCTGCCCTACACGGGTGAGGGTGGGCCTGTGAGTGGGGCGGGGCCTATCTGGTGGGTGGGACCTATGGGGTGAGGGCGTGGCCTACATGGTGAGGGTGGGGGCTACACAGGTGAGGATAGGTTTGTGAGGGTGGGTGGGGCCTGCGGGGTGGGCGGGGCCTACAGAATGGGTGGGCATGTGAGGGTGAGGGCCCGGCCTACAGGGTGGGGGCTGGCCCTAACCAGGTCCCGGACAGCCAGAGGGATGCAGTGGCTGAGAGTACAGAGGTGGCCATGGGGGTACACAGCTGCGTTCCTAGGCTGGCTGAATTGGGGCCTCACCCTGCAGGTATCATTGCCAGATGAGCACAAAAAAATACAGGATACACAGGAGAAAATTTTAGTATAAGTATGTCCCAAATAGTTCACCTGGCAAGCCTGTTCAGGAGGTGAGAAGACGGAACCCTTGGCAGCAGAGCCAGGAGCTGGGCCTGGGCTGTCGGCCTCCGTGGCCTGAGCCCATCCACGCTGCCGTGGCCCCTGGGGCCAGGCCCAAGAGATTCCTTTGACGGCAGCCCATCTTGGTGTAGGGGAGCAAGGAGCCCTCTTCTTGCTGAGCAGAGGCAGGAGACATTTCCTTGGGTGTCCCAGCCTCTGCGGTTGCCCCAGCCAAGGGGGTCACAGAAAGAAACGTCCCTTCTCCAGAAGAGACAGGCATAGAGTTAAAAATGAAAAGTCCACAACGACCAGGGCCACTGGGCTTGCTGGGGGTCCTGAGAGGACCTGCCTGGCCGGCCAGGCAGTGGTGGGGGCCATGCAGGCGGTTCCCATGACATCGGGTGGCCTATGGCCAGAGCAGTGTTTTCTTTGACCAGAACTAGGGACCTGGATTTTCTCTCGTACATCAGTGAGGAAACCCCCCTGTGGCCAGCCAGGGCCTCCACGCCCACACGCACCCGAGAGCCTTTTGGATACGTTGGTATCGGAGGCTGGAGGGCCCGGCGGGTGGAGCAGGCCTGTGCTGACCTGCTTCCTTTCTACGCTGCTTCCTGCTTCCCTTCACACAATTGTCGGAAACTCTGGCGAATTTCCTGCCTGGCCAGGTCACCGTGGAAACCGAAAGAAAGAAAGGCCCTGGAAAATCGCACCAGCAGGCCAGGGAGATAATGGGCGAGGAGGAAGATAACTCTTCCTTGCTTCCTGGGGAATCGGGCCCCACGGGCTGTAAACAGGAAAAGTCCTCTGGGCTTTCACAGAGAAAACGTCGCCCTGGTGTGCACATGTCCCTCGCCAGGCTCCCAGCCTTGTCCCAGAGGTCCTCGCGTTGCCCAGGCTCCCTGATAAGTAGGATGTGCTCAGGGCTGAGGCTGGCACCTTCCCAGAGGAGCGGAGGACTCATCCCCTGCTGGCACAGCCTTTGCTAAGTGGCCCCTCCTGACGGGCGCCTCCTGCCTGTGACACAAGCCCCTGGGATTAGCTCCCAGGCCTCCGCTCTGGGCAGGGAGGGCTCTTTGCTACCATGAGGTGTGGAGAGGCTGAGGCTGGGAGCAGGCCCGGGGCCCTGGGACGTTGTGGAGGGGCTGCCAGTCCTTGCTGCCTGGCACTCCCAGTGGGGTGAGGCCAAGCTGTTGTGTCCTGCAGCCTGTGGGGGAGCCGGGCCTTCATCGGCTTTGTGTCCAGCCCCCAGTTCAGTTCCTGATGCAGCCGAGAACTCACACAGGGTCTCAGTGCCGTGCCGTTGGCCCTCCTCGGGCCAGCCCCATGTGCTCTGATGGTGAAACGACAACAGGCGGTGGCCATGGAGGCCTCTGGCAAAGCCATCCTCCGGGCCGGGCTCCCTGTGTCTCACCGCCTGTCCTTCCCTCAGGAGCCACGTGTGAGGTGGTGCTGGCCCCATGTGCCCCTGGCCCCTGCAGAAACGGCGGCGAATGCAAGGCCTCTGAGGACTATGAGAGCTTTTCCTGTGTCTGCCCCACTGGCTGGCAGGGTGAGGCCGGCCTGCTCCCTACCGCCCTGGCTCAGGCTGAGTTCCAGGAGGGGCTGGGGCAGGGAGGGAGGTCCGGGGGTGCAGGTGGTTCCAGGGTATGAGGTAGTGAGCTCCCTGTCTTTGGAGGTGTGCTGGTGGGCTGCAGAGCCACCTGCAGGGGTGGCTCTAGAAGCAGGAATTGACCTTGCTTGCCCTTCCTGCCCCAAATTTGTATAACCTGCTTGGCCCGAAACTCGGGGTCGGCAAGTCAGATGCCCCTCCTTTCTTCCTGGGGCTGAGGAGGCCCCACTCCTGGGGAGGGGCCTGGAAAGGCTGAGCTGACGGCCCCCTGCTCCCCACCCAGGGCAGACCTGTGAGATCGACATCAACGAGTGTGTGAAGAGCCCGTGCCGTAACGGCGCCTCCTGCCAGAACACCAACGGCAGCTACCGCTGCCACTGCCAGGCAGGCTACACGGGGCGCAACTGCGAGGCGGACATCGACGACTGCCGGCCAAGTGAGTGGCTCGGCCAGCCCCGCCCACCCGAGATGCTCTCAGACCTGTCTCCCCGGTGGGCACAGGGCAGGGAGCCTGTGGGGATCAGATGGAAGAAGGATGTGGCCGTTCCTAGCTGTAGGGGTGGTGCCAGCCATCATGCCCAGAGGCCAAACCCGGCTCAGTCCAGCTGGGCACGGCCAGGATGGAGCCCAGGGTAGATGCCGGGGGTGGCAGCTGCTTACATGCATCACTGTAGGCCTTGGTGGACCTAGCGAGGTGTTTCCAGGTGGCTCCAGAAGGCTCTGGAGCCAGACTTCCCAGCTCTAAGCTGCATCTCCCAGCCGGATCCCAGTATCCCCTCCCCCAGCACAGCCCCAGCCCTGGTCCAGCATGGCTCTTACTAGTCCTTGTCACGGGCCTTGTCACAACCCACAAGGAGCGCTCTTTGCCCCCGCTCCTGCCTGCCCCTCAGGCCTGCCCTCCTCTCCCCACCCAGACCCATGTCACAACGGTGGCTCCTGCACAGACGGCATCAACATGGCCTTCTGCGACTGCCTCGCTGGCTTCCAGGGCACCTTCTGCGAGGAGGACATCAACGAATGTGCCAGCAGCCCCTGTCGCAACGGCGCCAACTGCACAGACTGTGTGGCCAGCTATACGTGCACCTGCCCCACAGGCTTTAGCGGGATCCACTGTGAGAACAACACGCCCGACTGCACGGAGAGGTGGGTGGGGCAGCAGCCCTTGGGGCGGGTGCTGTGCATCGGGCGCAGGCCTGGGTCTGTGGCAGGGAGGGAACCGGGCCGTAGGAGCCACGCACAGAGTGTGGCAACCTGCACACCAACCAGCGGTCTGCCCGGTTGTGCTGTGCTAGTTGACTTGAGTCAGACATCTTTCATTGATTGCAGTGTTTCTCCTGGAAGGCCCATTGCCCATTGCAGGATGAGAGCCAGGAGCCCTGGTAGTTTATCCTGAAGAACTGGCGTGCTTTCTCCTTTCAGACAGGAGAGCTTTGTAACCCACCATGTGTTCCTTTTTTGCCTTGGCTGCCAGGAAGCTCAGCATTAAATGCCATTCTCCTTCCAGTTTTCTAACGTGCTTGTCTCCCACATTGTCTGTTCCCCCTCAGTTGTATTTTAACCTGTGTGTGTGATAAAGCTTCTCCCAGGATGAGTTATGAGGAAGGCAAAGAAAGGGGCTTGAGAGTTTGAGGTCCCTGGCCCTGTGTTGGGAGCCCCCTGGAGCTCCTTTTGGGCTCCCTGCGGTCAGCCCGGCTGCTTCCGGCCTGTTCTGGCCCTTTGGACCCGGTCTGAGCCGAGGGGAGATGCCAGCACACAGGTGCCAGCTCGGCCAGGGTCCCATGCCCCCAGTCACCCTCCCCCCGCTACCTGCCCGCCTCCAGCTCCTGCTTCAATGGTGGCACCTGTGTGGATGGCATCAACTCCTTCACCTGCCTGTGTCTGCCTGGCTTCACGGGCAGTTACTGCCAGCACGATGTCAATGAGTGTGACTCGCGTCCCTGCCTGCATGGTGGCACCTGCCAAGATAGCTATGGCACCTACAAGTGCACCTGCCCACAGGGCTACACCGGCCTCAACTGCCAGGTGAGTGAGTAGGCTGCAGGGCGCCTGGCCGGAGGTGGCCGAGGTCGGGCACCAGCCTGTGGCACATTACAGAGCCACCCTGCCCGGCCTGCTCAGTCAGCCCAGAGTAGGGAAGAGCCTGGCTCGGGGCCGGGGGGCGCGGTGAGGCTCAGTCATGTGCTGCTGGAGGCCTGGATTGCCAGCCTGGTCCCAGCCCTGGGCTGGGCTGCCTCAGGTGGTGGATGGGGCGGCCGTCCAGGGTGGGTAGCAGAGGTTTATGGTGCGAAAGCAAGGACTGGAGGATTTGGGGAAAGGCTTAAAAAGCAATGTTTTTACATAAGAATGTAAAACCATTAGAGATTGATGTTCACTAAAGATTTTCACATAACACATTAGTTACAAAAAACTTCCAACAAAGTTGTTTACTGCTGAAGAAAAGTCTTCCTTCAAGAAAAGGCAGCTGGTGGCCTGGGCTTGCTGAGGGCCCAGAGAGCTGGCGAGCGAACGCGGGGCTCCCAGCGCCAGGCTGCCCTCCAGCCGCGCGGGAGCCCAGGGGCCTGTGTCCTCTTCTGGAGGATGGCGTCACAGCCCCCCCTTGGGCGTGAGGGTCTGGTGGGCATGTGTACCACACGGCTGGGCGGGACAAAGCCTGACAGGCCCGGTGTGGATGGTGAGCTTGCTGCTCCCTGCTGTCCCCAGAACCTTGTACGCTGGTGCGACTCCTCACCCTGTAAGAACGGCGGCAAGTGCTGGCAGACCAACACCCAGTATCGCTGTGATTGCCACAGTGGCTGGACCGGCCTCTACTGTGACGTGCCCAGCGTTTCCTGTGAGGTGGCCGCATGGCAGCAAGGTAACCGGCTGCGTCCCTCCCTGGCCCAGTCTTCCCTGGCACCCGCCAGGCATGTGTCATGTGAGGTCTGAGGCTGCCCTCCCACTCCCCGGAGGAAAGCCCAGGCCTCACGCCTCCTGCTGCCGTGTGCCCTGCAGGCATCGAAGTGACCAACCTGTGCCGGAACGGAGGGCTCTGCATGGACGCAGGCAATACACACTACTGCCGCTGCCAGGCGGGCTACACGGGCAGCTACTGTGAGGACCAGGTGGACGAGTGCTCCCCTAGCCCCTGCCAGAACGGGGCCACCTGCACCGACTACCCTGGCGGCTACTCCTGCGAGGTGGGGACCCATCCTGGGTAAGGGTGTCTGGTGTGAGTGTCATTAGGTGCCAGGCCCTGGGCTGGGAACTGGAGCAGTAGGGAAGACGAATCCCAACAGGTGTGGACACCTTTCAGTTCCGTGAAGGGAGGACCAGGGAAATCAGGGAAGACTGCCTGGAGGCGTGGTCTTATGGGGAGGCCTAGAAGTGGAAGAAGACCCTGAGAAGGGGACAAGGTTCCCTTCCCCCAGAGTTGTCCCTTTAGGCTCACCTGATACCACCCTGAGGTCCCCACCACTATCTCACAGGGTAAGCCTCACCCCTTCCCTGGGCAGTAAATCTTACCCTACCAGAGCCCCCCCCCCACCTGGTTGGCTGGACAGGAGTCTCGCTCTGGGTTGGCAACTGAAAGAACCCAAGGCTTCACTAGAAGCCTAGAAGAGGGCAACCTATGTGGCCCCGTCAGCCTGAATAGGGCTGGGGGACCTCACACTGCTACCCACTGAGCCACAGCCCCCACCCCTGTCTGTCTCCCTGCAGTGTGTGGCCGGCTACCATGGTGTGAACTGCTCCGAGGAGATCAATGAGTGCCTGTCCCACCCATGCCAGAACGGGGGTACCTGCATCGACCTCACCAACACATACAAGTGTTCCTGTCCCCGGGGCACACAGGGTAAGGGGTGCCACACCCAGGGCTGGGGTCCAGGGGAAAGGGGGTAGTCGGGCAGCACCCAGTGATCGGCCAGAGACGTCCTGGACCCAGCCAGGGTGCAGGGCTAACAGCGACAGAGTGCTGCCAGGCCCCTGGCAGCTGCCCTGTGCCAACCCGCTTTTCGTGAGCATCTGTGGTCCCAGTCCTCACCACTTGTCGGGTGGCGCCCTCTGGAGGGAGCAGGGGCCAGCGTGGGGCCTGCACAGGTCCCTGATGGCACGTGGCCCCTGCAGGCGTGCACTGTGAGGTCAACGTGGATGACTGCAGCCCCCCCATCGACCCCGTCTCCCGGGGCCCCAAGTGCTTCAACAACGGCACCTGCGTGGACCAGGTGGGCGGCTACAGCTGCACCTGCCTGCCCGGCTTTGTGGGCGAGCGCTGTGAGGGCGATGTCAATGAGTGCCTGTCCAACCCCTGCGATGCCCGCGGCACCCAGAACTGCGTGCAACGCGTCAACGACTTCCACTGCGAGTGTCGCGCCGGCCACACGGGTGGGTGCAGCGGGCCGGGGCGGGCGGGCGGGCGGGCCGGTGGGGGGCCGGAGCTGGGCGGGCGAGCCCTTCACACCCGCTTTCGTCCACAGGGCGCCGCTGTGAGTCCGTTATCAACGGCTGCAAAGGGAAGCCGTGCCAGAACGGGGGCACATGCGCGGTGGCCTCCAACACCGCCCGCGGGTTCATCTGCAAATGCCCAGCGGTAGGTGCGGTGCCGGGGCGGGGGTGGGAGGGGCTGCCTCGCCCCCAAGCCCTGTGCGGCCCCGAGGGTTCCCTGGTCTGAAGGTGGCTGCAGAAGGCCACCTGCCCTTGGCCCTAGCCCTGCACACATGCCTGCCAGAGGGCTCTGCCGTCTGCCTTGTCCTGGAGGTCATGCCTGTTTGCAGAAAAACTGTGCAGAAAGTAGAGCGTTCCCCTCCCCCTCCCGCGCCATTCTCAGGTCCCCGTTGTTAGCATCTGCGATACATGGTTATTATTGACTGGTTACTATTGACCAGCCAACATCGATACGTTGCTGAGTCAAGTCCAGTGTACCTCAGGGTCGCTCCTGGTGCTGGGGGTTGTTTGGGTTCTGACAGCGCACCCACTGTCACAGCGCACCCACTGTCACAGTGCCGAGTGGGGTTCTCAGTGCCCGACAGACGCGCTGTGCTCTGCCTATGCGTCCTCCTCCCCCTGCCAGCCCTCAGCAGCCCCAGAGCTGTTTATGTTGACAGACTATATCTTTAAAGGGCCGTGTTGCCGGGGTAAAGGCTGCCAGCCCGTCTCCCCGGTGAGGGGAACGCAGTGGTACTTCAGAGCCTGGGGGGGACCACATGTCGTCTGGGAAGCCACCCGCCCTGACAGCCTTCCCCTCTGGTCACCCTCCCCTGGCAGGGCTTCGAGGGCGCCACATGCGAGAACGACGCCCGCACCTGCGGCAGCCTGCGGTGCCTGAACGGCGGCACCTGCATCTCGGGCCCGCGCAGCCCCACCTGCCTGTGCCTGGGCCCCTTCACAGGCCCCGAGTGCCAGTTCCCGGCCAGCAGCCCCTGTGTGGGCGGCAACCCCTGCTACAACCAGGGCACGTGCGAGCCCACTTCCGAGAGCCCTTTTTACCGCTGTCTGTGTCCTGCCAAATTCAACGGGCTCCTGTGCCACATCCTGGACTATAGCTTCAGGGGTGGCGTGGGCCTGGACATCACCCCGCCGCAGATCGAGGAGGCCTGCGAGCTCCCCGAGTGCCACGAGGAGGCCGGAAACAAAGTCTGCAGCCTGCGGTGCAACAACCACGCGTGCGGCTGGGACGGCGGCGACTGCTCCCTCAACTTCAACGACCCCTGGCAGAACTGCACGCAGTCGCTGGAGTGCTGGAAGTACTTCAGCAACGGCCACTGCGACGGCCAGTGCAACTCGGCCGGCTGCCTCTTCGACGGCTTTGACTGCCAGCGTGCTGACAGCCAGTGCAAGTAAGGCTGATGGGGACGGCCACGGCCCGGCTCAGGCCCGGGGCTCATGGTGCAGGGAGAGCGGGCGGAGGACGGCCCCCGAGCTCAGATGCAGGGCAATGGGCCACTCAGTGCATAGGGCGGGCAGCAGGAAGGCCCGGCCAGGCGGTAGAGGCAGCCTGAGTGTGACCTCCTCCGCAGCCCCCTCTATGACCAGTACTGCAAGGACCACTTCAGCGATGGGCACTGCGACCAGGGCTGCAACAGTGCCGAGTGCGAGTGGGACGGGCTAGACTGTGCGGATCACGTGCCCGAGCGGCTGGCCGCCGGCACCCTGGTAGTGGTGGTGCTGATGCCGCCGGAGCAGCTGCGCAACGACTCCCTGCACTTCCTGAGGGAGCTCAGCCGCCTGCTGCACACCAACGTGGTCTTCAAGCGCGACCCGAACGGCCGGCAGATGATCTTCCCCTATTACGGCCACGAGGAGGAGCTGCACAAACACCCCATCAAGCGCTCTGTGGAAGGCTGGGCCACGCCCGGCGCCCTGCTCAGCCAGGTGGAGGCCGCGTTGCTCCCAGGTGGCAGCAGTGGGCGCTGGCGCCGGGAGCTGGACCCGATGGAGATCCGCGGGTGAGTGAGTGCCGACGCGCGGCCAGGCCGGGTCTGACCCTGGGGCCGTCCCCAGGTAGGCGCTCTCCCCGCCCGATGGTGAAAGGGCCGAGGTTCTGACCGGACCCCGGACTTCCAGGGCCCACCACAGGCGAGGGCCAGAGGCAGCATTCCCACCCACCCAGGGCTGTTGACCCGCAAGTCTCACCCCCTGGGGCCTGAGGTCAGCTCCCAGGAGAGGACTGGGCCTCTGAGGCCTCTGTCCTGCTGACAAAAGCCCCTGAGGGAACCACAGAGGATGGCAGGGGTGGGGTGCGGAAGCCCTTTGTGGGTGTCTGATGAGTGCCTTCTGTACGCCTGGCTCATGCTGGTGCGTGACTTGGGCTGTCGGGGGCACTGTCCCCCTCCAGGGTTGTTCCTGTCCACATGCGGCTCCCTGCTGACCCCCTGGAGTTCTTAGAACACCTGTTTCCCCACCCATCGAGATGATGCCACCAGGGCCACAGCTGGTCCCCAGAGGCAGCCCGTTGGGCAGGAGTGGGGACGAAGGCTTTGGCCCAAGCCGCTGACCTGGGCACGTCCCCCAGGTCCATTGTCTATCTGGAGATAGACAACCGGCAGTGCGTCCAGTCGTCCTCACAGTGCTTCCAGAGTACCACAGACGTGGCCGCGTTCCTGGGGGCGCTCGCCTCGCTGGGCAGCCTGAACATCCCCTACAAGATCGAGGCCGTGCAGAGTGAGTGGCAGCCCTCCTGAACGCGTGGGCGTGCGTTTTAGGGAGCGTCTGCCTGGGAGGGGTTAAGTCCCAAGCCCCTTCCCAGATGCGCTTGCTCTTTGTGTCACTTACCACCCACGGGTGGGTGCCACACCATCCAGAGTTCGGGGAGTGCTTTTCCAAAATTTTCTGCCTGACACACCCCCTCCCTGCTGTAACGACAGCCGCCGGTGAGGCTGGCCCTGGGGACAGACACATCCACCAGGAAGTGGTAGCCTTTTTCTCTCTCTCCCCGTTCCCCCCGATTTTTCTTTGTTGGGTATTATTTCAAAATCATTACAGCTTTTTAAAAAGGAGAGAGAGGGGTGGGGGAGAGAGAAGAATTGATCGGTGTCATGTGAAGTGTTGAAGTTTGTATCTCGAAAATCCCCGTAAATCCTTTGTCTTAACAGCTCAGTGCGGGCGCAGCGGTTTCACGTTGGCTAATCCTCCTCCCTTAAAGGGGAGAAAAGTAAAAGCCGCCTCCAGATACTCGGCTGGTGCAGGAGAGAACTTAGTGATAGTTTGCAATTCTGATTAATCGCGTAGAAATGACCTTGTTTTGGGGGGCGGGATGGAGGAGAGCGGGTGAGGAGGCGCCCTGCCGTGGAGCCAGCCCACCGCCCCCCGGCCGCGTAGGCGCCGCCTGACGCCCAGGCGCCCACCGGTGGCTCCTGTGCCCGCAGGTGAGACGGTGGAGCCCCCGCCGCCCCCGCCGCTGCACTTCATGTACGTCGCCGTGGTCGCCTTCGTCCTGCTCGTCTTCGTGGGCTGCGGGGTGCTGCTGTCTCGAAAGCGCCGGCGGCAGCATGGGCAGCTCTGGTTCCCCGAGGGCTTCAAGGTGTCGGAGGCCAGCAAGAAGAAGCGGCGGGAGCCCCTCGGAGAGGACTCCGTGGGCCTCAAGTTAGTGGACACTGCTGTGGCTTCGGGGGCGCGGGGGCGGCAGGGCCCTGCAGATCCATGGCCCCGCCTCACCTACCAAGCACGGTTGAAGGCCTGGCCTTGGGGTTGTTCCTGGGGAGACCTACTCCACTTAGTCTTGCCCCCCACCCCCAGGCCCCTGAAGAACGCCTCGGATGGCGTCCTCATGGATGACAATCAGAACGAGTGGGGCGACGAGGACCTGGAGACCAAGAAGTTCCGGGTGAGTCCGGCGGCCCCAGGGCTTCCCCTGTGTCCCTCTCCCCTCCCCCCCCCTGCCTGCCGTGACGGGGCTCTCTGCTCGGCCCCCTTCCTTAGTTCGAGGAGCCGGTGGTTCTTCCTGACCTGGATGACCAGACAGACCACCGGCAGTGGACCCAGCAACACCTGGACGCCGCCGACCTGCGTGTGTCTGCCATGGCCCCCACACCGCCCCAGGGCGAGGCCGACGCCGACTGCATGGACGTCAATGTCCGTGGGCCGGGTAGGTGGGTGGCCAGGCGCCTGCGCTGGCCCCGGGGCTCTCTCTGACCAGGGCCGTTCACCTGGCAGCCTGAGCTTACCTGACCCCATACCCCACCCACCTCCCTCCCCTGAGGCCCTGGGGTCAGTACTTTGGAAGCGGAGATAGAGGGGAGGGCAAGGTACCCTCAGTTCTGTCACCCTGTCACCTGGCTTCCTCTTAAGTGACGATTGAGCCCACTCGGCCCTGAAAATTGATGTCTTCTCCCAAAATCTTTTGAGACATCGAAGGGTTGATTTCCTAACTATATTTTCACATTTGCCTTTTTTCTGGGTGGATGGCCCGCAAAAATTTCAGGCAGCTCATAAGCAGAGCCACAGGGGGCCTTCATTGCCCAGGGGCATCTGGCATCTGGCCTTGGCTCTACCCCTTGGGAAGCTGGGATTGATTTTGGTAGCCCTAGGTGGCACAACTGTGTGTGCAGGCTGCCACGGGCTGTACCACAAGTGCAGACTGCTGCCCGGCAGCTCGGGGCTGCCGCCCCTGCCCAGGGCCGCTGCCAGGGCCAGGCTCCCTGACTGCCCACCGTGCTCCCACCCTCACTGCAGACGGCTTCACGCCCCTCATGATCGCCTCCTGCAGCGGAGGGGGCCTGGAGACGGGCAACAGTGACGAGGAGGAGGACGCGCCGGCTGTCATCTCCGACTTCATCTACCAGGGCGCCAGTCTGCACAACCAGACGGACCGCACGGGTGAGACCGCCCTGCACCTGGCTGCCCGCTACTCGCGCTCCGACGCGGCCAAGCGCCTGCTGGAGGCCAGCGCCGACGCCAATATCCAGGACAACATGGGACGCACGCCGCTGCATGCAGCCGTGTCTGCCGACGCCCAGGGTGTCTTCCAGGTGGGCAGCTGCTGCCACGCACACGCCCTCCTGCCAGCCCCCCGCAACTGGCCTTCTCCTCTGGTCTGAGCCAGCGACTCGGTTCGCATGGACTCTGGAGCCCTGATCCCAAGCATAGCCTAAGCAGGGGCAGCTGGTTTCTTTATCCCGAGCCTTTGCTCTGAGCGAGGTGCTCAGCTGGGGAGGCCACCCAACCACGCGTGTCCTCCTTAAAGGGAGGCCAGGCTAGAGGTGGTCCAGCAGGAGGCCAGAGACACCTGCTGGGGGCAGGGACTTCCCGCTGAACCGAAGTCACCCCTCCCCCCTCCCTCCCAGCTGCAGCCAGAGGCATAGCCTGTGGCAGCGTGAAGGGCTTAGAGTCTGCCGCTCGCTGCCTGCAAACCTGGGCCTCGACCTCGCTGGGAAGCCCAGGACAAGAGTGAATTTAGGGATTTGGATGCTTGTGTCTCTGGGGAATGTCCCTGACAGAGGCTTGTTTTACAAGTCGCCTACCGGTTCCCCCAGCTCTCAGCAGCCCTGCTCTGCACAGATGGTCAGGTGAGCAGCGGCGGCGGGGTTCACTATAGAGCCTTTGATTTCATAGTTTTTAGCACATTGTCTTTCTACAGAAATCAGAAATTGAGGTTAGCTGAAAGAGGACCATGGGAACGAGTCCCCAGAGGCAGGCCCTGGCCGTGGCCGCCTTTCTGGCGCGTAGAGACATAAACTCCCACAGTCTCTTTGCAGGGACGAGGCCAGTTCTGCACACTGCTTGGCGCCCAGCGTTTTTCACCCCCCAGCAAACAGTGATATTCTTCTGGCTAATGACGCAGGCCGGCAGCATCTGAAAGGCTGCCCACACTCTCCCCTGTGGCGAGACAGGGATCTGAGCCCTCTGCGTCCTGGGGTGGTGATGGCAGCCAGGCCCGTGGCAAGGATTAGATGAGGCCACATGTGGTCACCAAGGATCCAGTCTGTGGGCAGCGTGGCCTGCACTCTGGCCCCTGCCCCTCCAAGAGCAGCCGGTGGGGTCCTGCCCTCTCATCCTGGCCACTCAGACCCCAGTGGGGGCTTCATCCATGCTGGGGGCCTGTTCCGGGCCAGGGCCGACTGAGCCTGTCACCCCTCTGTCACCTAGATCCTGATCCGGAACCGAGCCACAGACCTAGACGCCCGCATGCACGACGGCACGACACCCCTGATCCTGGCTGCCCGCCTGGCCGTGGAGGGCATGCTGGAAGACCTCATCAACTCGCACGCCGACGTCAATGCCGTGGACGACCTGGGTAAGCCAGGCTGCGGCCCAGCCCGCAGGGGACGGCCCGCGGCCGCCTGGCCTGCCCCAACCCCCGCTCTGCTTCTCCCCCTCAGGCAAGTCCGCCCTGCACTGGGCTGCCGCCGTGAATAACGTGGAAGCCGCCGTTGTGCTCCTGAAGAACGGTGCCAACAAGGACATGCAGAACAACAAGGTGGGCTGGGGCGTGGCTGGCAGGGCATGTCACCCAGCGCCAGTGCTTTCTGACCATGGGTCCCCCAGCCAGTGACTGAAACCCCTGGGCCTCGGCTTCCCAACCTGTGAAGTCCGGGCGAGAACTGGCATGGACGTAACCGCGTAGCTTGGTGCCCGTGCATGGTTAGCACCCCTTGCTTCATTTGTCCTGTTTTTACTAGTTCGCCCCCCAAGTGCAGGGGAGCATAGGGCAGCCGCTGTAGCAGATCATTGTGAATGGGGCGGTGGCAGCTGTCCTGTGTGTCACTCTCTGTGACCTGGACCTCACTGTCCATCCTTGGCTGTCACCGGGCAGGGAGACCCAGATAGTACAGGTGGAGCCAGACGCTGGCAGGTGTTGGGGGCTTGGTGCCCTGTGTGGTCCCCACATGTGAATGTGAGTGGCTGCCTTGCTACATGCGATCGCACCCCCCCACCCCTCTAGTCCTCCACTTCTACGGTCTCCTGAGGCTAAGGAAGCCCCAATCTGAGCCTTCATGCCCTGAGCCTACACTGGGCTCCTCTGGGTACTTGGCACAGAAGCATAGCCCCCCGCCTCCTGCTGTCCTCCTGATCCTCATTGTGTTTCAAGCCGAGGTCTCCCTCCTGGGTGAGGGGACACAGCAGGCACTGGGCACTTGGGCTTCTGAGTCCCCGGCAGGCCAAGACTCGATCCCATCTCCCGCTGGGGAGACTGACCCTCAGATATAGGGACTGGTCACAGGGCATCAGACCATTGCCAGGGCTTTCTGTGTGTCAGGCGGGCACCATCAGGCCTCACCCCCACACGGCAGCCTGGCGGGGACACATGGCATGTCCACTATTCAGACGAGACAGCTGAGACCAGGGGAAGGATCTAAGATGTAAGGGTCACTGTGGGACCATCTGGGTGAGGGACTGTTGCCCTGGTGCCCACAGATACACTTCAGGGGTCCTCAAGTCCCTGAAATTGCTGCCGCGTTTGTGTCTGTAGACTTGGAAGGAGGAGGAAAGGCCACAGTTTGTTAGATTTCCCGTGGGGGACCCCCACGGAGGGAAATCCTCCTAGGTTAGAATATAGGATCCTATAGACCACCTCTGGGTAAGTCTCAGAAGATGTATTTAAGGCTTTTGTTGTTTTTTTGTTTTAAGAAGACTTGATGGGGCCAGGTAGCGGGCACACGCTGGGATTGGGTCAAAGGATCTCCCCCTGATCCCAGCAGTGGAGTGGGAGAGTCAAACCGCTGGTCCCCCTGGCAGTGGGGCATTGGTGAAGGTGATGCATCTGCCCATGCCCGTGTCCCCAGGAGGAGACGCCTCTGTTCCTGGCCGCCCGGGAGGGCAGCTACGAGACCGCCAAGGTGCTGCTGGACCACCTGGCCAACCGGGACATCACCGACCACATGGACCGCCTGCCCCGCGACATCGCACAGGAGCGGATGCACCATGACATCGTGCGGCTGCTGGACGAGTACAGCCTGGTACGCAGCCCCGCGCTGCACGGCGCCAACCTGGGCGGCGCGCCGACCCTGTCACCGCCACTCTGCTCACCCAACGGCTACCTGGGCAACCTCAAGCCTGCCGTGCAGGGCAAGAAGGCCCGCAAGCCCAGCACTAAGAGCCTGGCCGGGGGCGGCAAGGAAGCCAGGGACCTGAAAGCACGGAGGAAGAAGTCCCAGGATGGCAAGGGCTGCCTGCTGGACAGCGCGAGCGTGCTGTCTCCTGTGGACTCCCTGGAGTCGCCCCACGGCTACCTGTCGGACGTGGCCTCGCCACCCCTCCTGCCCTCCCCATTTCAGCAGTCTCCATCTATGCCCCTCAACCACCTGCCTGGCATGCCCGACACCCACCTGGGCGTCAGCCACCTGAATGTGGCGGCCAAGCCCGAGATGGCAGTGCTGGGCGGGGGTGGCCGGCTGGCCTTCGAGGCAGGGCCGCCACGCCTCTCCCACCTGCCTGTGGCTTCCAGCACCAGCACAGTCCTGGGTACCGGCGGTGGCAATGGGGCTGTGAATTTCACTGTGGGTGGGACCACAGGCTTGAACGGCCAGTGCGAGTGGCTGTCGAGGCTGCAGAATGGCCTGATGCCAAACCAGTACAACGCGCTGCGAGGGAGCGTGACCCCGGGCGCCCTGAGCACCCAGGCCCCAGCCCTCCAGCATGGTATGATGGGCCCGCTGCATGGCGGCCTCTCTGCCAGCGCCCTGTCCCACATGCTGAGCTACCAGGCCCTGCCCAACACTCGGCTGGCCACCCAGCCTCACCTGGTGCAGACCCAGCAGGTGCAGCAGCCGCCGAGCATCCCACCCCACCTTGGCGTGAGCTCGGCCGCCAACGGCCACATGGGCCGGAGCTTCCTGGGCGGGGAGCCAAGCCAGGCCGACGTGCAGTCGCTGGGCCCCGGCGGCCTGGCCGTGCACACCATCCTGCCACAGGACAGCCAGGTCCTGCCCACCTCGCTGCCATCCTCCCTGGCCCCACCCATGACCACTGCCCAGTTCCTGACGCCGCCCTCGCAGCACAGCTACTCTTCCTCGCCCGTGGACAACACCCCCAGCCACCAGCTGCAGGTGCCCGAGCACCCCTTCCTCACCCCTTCCCCGGAGTCGCCTGATCAGTGGTCCAGCTCGTCCCCACATTCCAACATCTCCGATTGGTCCGAGGGCATCTCCAGCCCACCCACCAGCATGCAGTCCCAGATCTCCCACATTCCGGAGGCGTTCAAGTAAACAGCTGCCCGCCCGGGCACTTCCTTTCCCAGGCTCTGCTGGGGCGCTGGCCCGTGTGCCCCATGGATGCCGGGCCCACCAAAGGAGCTTTTTTTTTTTAAAGACACATGTTTTTATACAAAAGAAGAGGACCTGGTTTAAGAAAAATGTTGTTGTGGTTTTTTTTTAGTATTTATTTATGTACTTTTATTTTACATGAAAACACTGCCTTTTTATTTATATGTACTGTTTTCTATGGCACCAGCTAAAGACTTATCTTCCAGGAAAATAAACTAGTTCTCAGTCATAATTTTCCTACTTAGGATAAAGATTGTTACGTATCTGTAAAAAAATATAAACAAAGATTCATGATTTATGAATGCCGTTTATTTATTGATTTCTGTTTTTCAAAATCTGAAAAGAACTGATGTCGAGAAGGGAGGTTTGAGCCAGCACCATCCCAAAACCTCCTGGGTGCCTCGGGCAGCACAAACCCCCACGCCCCCTCCCAGCATCTAAAGGTGTAGCGGCCAAACCTTCACATCTTTGGGACATGGGTGAATTTGCATCTAACAACGAATGTAAAATGATGTGGTCTATGCATTTGGGTGCTTGTTAGTGATTTTGGAAAGCGTGCTTTCAGCAGCGTATTCTTGGTGTCCTGAGAGTACACTCGTGGTACCAATCATGAATCTTTGTTTCGGGTTCAGTGTTACGTAGTTGTTCATTGGTCTTGCCACGTCTTGTTCCTTTCGGAAGCTCTTCTGCCCTCTGCCCCTGGTCCTTCTTGATGTTTAAGCAAGGAGCCAGCTATGGCTGTGTGGTGCCCACCTTGGCCCCACGTGGAGGAATCCTACCCTTTTGTGGGGAAGACTGCCTGAGCTACCCCGCCTGAGGCGCAGCACCTTCAAGGCTCAGCAGTAGGTGGACTGGCGCCATCAGGGCCTGGGCCCCACTCACGGGCCCCAACTGCTGATGGGCCCTGTGGATAGAAACGGGCCAGAGCAACAACCTACACAGAGGTTTCGGACAAACGTGGCTGTGTCTGGCCTTGGCGTGCGGAGGCCGCTCTTCTGGGAGCCTGGTGGGGCTCAGTGGGGTGCAGCCGAGGCGGTGGGCTGGGGGCAACAGGAGCCTGCTCGAGGGACACCCCTCCTGGTTTAGGGGGGCCAAGCCTGGAGGTGGAGCAGATTCTTGCAATATCGAGTATAAGCCTGTGGCAAAGTAAATGTCTGTAAATACATTTTTAAAGGTGGATTTTGTTTAAAAAATCTGAATGAACAAGTCTGTCAGGGGTCATGCTGATGAGAGGTGTCAGAACGGGGCTCTGCTCACAGCCCAGGCCTCGCAACCTGCCGCTGCTGACACCGTAGCTCCTAGGAGCGGACCTGGGGAGGCAGGTGTCCACCTCCCGGGGCGGCTTCTCCGGCCTTGCCGGGGCCAACACTGTGCCATCCCTCGTGGGTATGACCAGACACATCCTAAGATGTTGATTCTTACTGTGTTTTATAAAATAGAGTGTAGTTTACAGGGAAAGGAACTTTTTTAAAAAAGTTAACTACATGTAAAACTGTAGACGATAAAAATGATGTATTTTTTTTCATCTTTTTTTGTTAACTGATTTGCAATAAAAATGATGCTGATGGCCATCCAGATTTTGCAAAACTTGGCTGTGGTGTTGTTTCCCTTTCTGGGAGGGTGGGAGGGTGGGACTGGCTCTGAGACAACTGGAGCCCCTCTGCCCCTTCTGACGGGAGGACATGGAGAGACCACTCAGACCTGGCCCTAGGGGTGCTGGGGCCACACCTTTTCAGTTTTGGTTGTTTTTTTTTTGAGGGCAGTGTCACTGGCCCTCATGTGGGACCGAACCGGGGCCGCTGTCTTCCCAAGCCAGTGCTTAACCACCGCGCCACTCGGCGGCCCACACCTTTTCAGTTTTGCAACTGTCTTTGCATCTGCCGGGGGCGGGCAGCACACCCCCCAGACCCGCAGAGAGGCAGAGACGCTGCAGAAAGCAGGGCACTTGCAGCCCATTGCTGGACTCATATCTGGGGTGACACCAGGCTCTAGGCTCTCCCAACCTCCAGGGCACTTACCCAACCTGGGGATGGTGGGCAGGAGGGGCATAAGCAGGGCTCTCCAGGCCTTATCTGGAGGGCAGAGGCTTCTGAGCACAGCTGCTGAGGGGGTGACACTGGGTTGGGAAGGCTTTGTGAACCCAAGAAGGTGCCTCAGGAGTGGATGCTGTGACCATCCCTGCTCAGGGACAGGAATCCCAGGCTCAGAACAGTGACATCTGTGCTACAAAAGCATTATTTATGCAGAACCCGACAGGTGCCAGACAGGAAGGGCCTCAGAGTTGGATTTTCCACATTTTCCACACAGCCTTGGACTCTTCGTGGCTGTCCGAACTTCACAGCATGGGATTATCAGTAAACATCAATGCTTATTACGAACTTATGACTGTCTATAGATTCGTGCTACTTCCTACGAATCTGTATGTTTCTTTGATGAGATTGCATTGCATTTTGTGGTGAGTGACCCCAGGTCAAGGCAAACTTTACACTATACCACAGCTCATGTCACTTCATTCTAAAGACAAGCCCTGGAAGTGTGTGAACTTCAGTGACTTTCCTTGTTCCCCACCAACCATTTCCTTATCTGTAAAATGAAAAGAAGAAGCGGACAGTGGCGTGGACCGACACTCTTCCCTGGCCGAGGACTTCACGTCACCAGTGCTCCTCGTGGGTTCAGGCTGAGGCTGAGCAGCATCCTTATTGAAAAGCAACACCAGCCCCCAGAGCACAGTATTACATCACTAAGCACCGAACTTGAAAAATAAACTTCTTGTGCCATTAAGTCAACTCTGGGAACACTTATGGAGTATCTGCTATCAGTTGATGCCTCCCGCTCCCATCCCTGGGGAATCCAGAGGGTGCAGTCTGGAGATGAAGACGAAACCAGAAACCTTCCTCTGGCGGCATTGGGGCCAGCTCCTGAACGAGCCTGGGTGTCTGACACCAGCACCCTCTGAGCCCCGAGCCCCGAGCCCCCCATGAGAGGAGCCTCCAGCAAGGCAACGGCTTGCTGCACGCCAACCGCCCCCTCGAGGCAGCACTCTGCCTCCCCCTGCTGGCAGCACTCCACCAGTGCTGCCTTTGGCAAGTGGGTGCTTCTGACAGGAGTTTCACCAGACCCAGTGAGTCACCAGGCTTCCGTCTGCATCTCACCAAATGCTTACGGCCACTTCCTGCAACAGTGTTATTATCCCATTTAACAGATGAGGAAGCTGAGGCTCAGAGAAGTGGGTGACTTCCCCAGGTTCACCCATTCAAGCCAGGGCCCCAAACTCCCAGGTCCATGCTCTTGTAACCATTTGAGGGGTCACCTTCCCTGGGAGGACTAGGGGGGCCTGGGGGGCCTATGTCACTCAGCCCGTCACTTTTCAGACAAAGAAACATGCTCAGGGAGGGACTTGCCAAGGTCACTGCCAGGAGTTAATGCCATAGCCAGCCTGGCACTTGGCAACCTGAAAATGTGGGCGCTCTCCCAGCTCCACCCAGGCCCTTTC
Organism: Aselliscus stoliczkanus; assembly: GCA_033961575.1. NCBI lineage: Eukaryota > Metazoa > Chordata > Mammalia > Chiroptera > Hipposideridae > Aselliscus > Aselliscus stoliczkanus. The sequence goes on along the minus strand of CM066728.1, from coordinate 115,139,388 downwards.
TGCTCCGCAGTCCACAGCCTCCCCGCTTCTGGCCTCCAAGTCCACACCTGTGACTTAAGTCACCCCTGGTGCTTAGGACTGTCACCTTCCTGTCCAGTTTGTTTCCTGCGCTGATGTGTGTGGAGCACCTGTGGGTACTGGGCTGCAGCTGGCGGCAAGACCAGAGTCCTGCCCTCGGGGTCAGCCGGGCATCAGCCCTCCCCAGCGGTCTGGCTGTCCGCGCAGGGGCCCCACAGCCACCTCCCGGGCTCCCGGCTCTCCCTAGTGCCCTGCCAGAGGACCTGGGGAGCTAAACTGATGACGTCATTCCTGGCTGCAAAGCCCCGGAAAGCTTCCCTTGCTTTCAGACACCAAGTGCGAAGCCCCTTGCAGGCCTGTGGGGCCCCCCGCAGTTCAGACCCACCGGCCGCCATGCCATAGCCCGTTTTCGGGGTTTCTGCCCCTTGCCCCTGCAGAAGCTTCTGTGTGCTTCCGTCACAAACGCTCCTTCTCCATCCCTGCCCCCATCCCACCCCCAGCAGGTGGGATCCAGGCACCCTCCGCCTACACTGGGCATTCTCAGTGGTCTATGCTCCCGAACGGTAGAGGCCGGGCCTATCCGTCCCACGGCCACTGCCCCAGCTCCTAGAGTTCCTGGCATGCAATAGGGGCTCAGTGAACCTCTGTGTACAGTTTTGGGGAGGTGTCTCCCAGGCTCCCCCGCAGCTGAGGGGCCACCATGCAGGTTTCCTGTGGCTCAGTTCTCTGTGGCCCAGGTGGGTGCAGAATCAGGGCCTTCCTTGTGCTCTCCCCTTCGTCCCTATCACTTATTTATCACCTCAGATGCTTTGTACCTGACTCAGTGATTCAAAAAGAAAGTTCTCTGAGACAGCTAGGTGCCAGGCCTGTCTCCAGACACTGGACAGGACAGACAGCGCCGTGCTCAGGCTAATGCTGATGCAGAGGATGGTGATGTTGTCAAGACTGGCATGTCAGCGCTTGGCAGGAAGTGGGTTTGCTCCCGCAGATCCCCCAGGGCCTGGGGTGGCTCTCACAGGGCTGGCTTTACACCCCGGCCTGCACCCTCCTACAGGTGCTCCCCTCCCCTGACACTAGGCCTGGATGCACACCGCAGGTGCCTGCACACCAGCAGGGGCCTGACACACAGATGCACAGAACACACTGAACGCCTGCAGACCTGCTTTCTCCTGGAGGACCAGACTCCCACCCCTGCCTCTCCAGCCATCCAGTCCTCAGCCCTTATCATCTCCCCTGGAAGCCCTCTATGCCAGCTCACTCCACCTCTACCTGTGCCTTCAGTCTCAACACCCAGAACTGAGGGGTGCATGGCAGGGGCTGAGCAGAGCACCTGGCATGGAGCAGGCCTGCACCACAAACATCCACAAAACACATTAATACGCCTACTTTATGCCAGGGGTGGGGGTGGGGGTGGTACAGGGAGTGAAGGGCCGTGGTATATGGCCCGAGACTCTAGCCCCACCCCCAAGGGCTCCTTGGAGGCTGGCAGGTGGGTGGTCAGGAGAGAGCCAACTCCACAGCTGAGGAGGCTACAAGCTCCACGCTGGGATGCTGAGTGGAGGTCCCTAACCCCTCCCTCAATGTGCTCACTGTCTAGACCCACACTGTCTAGTGGAAATGTGCCAGCCACTATGAAATTTTTTTTTAAAAGATTTTATTGGGGAATTAGGGAAGGAGAACAGTGTTGGGGAATTGGCAAAGGGGGACAGCCAATTTGTTGTCCTTCAATCTTAGTTGTGGAGGGTTCAGCTAGCTCAGCTCCAAGTCCAGTCATCATCCGGCCACCCGTCGGTACCTTGTGGCCACTCAGCTCAAGGTGCCATGTTCAATTGTAGTTGCAGGTGGATGTAGCCCACCATCCCATGTGGGAGTTGAACTGGCAACTTTGTTGTTAGGAGCACGTGCTCTCACCACCTGAGCCATCCTGCCGCCTATTGCCTATCTGCAGCTCAGTGGCAGCTCAGCTCAAGCTGCTGTGTTCAGTCTTAGTTGCGGGTGGGCATAGCCCACCATCCCATAAGGGAGTCAAACCGGAAACCTTGTTGTTAGGAGCACGTGTTCTCACCAGGTGAACCATCCTGCCACCTGTTGGCAGCTCAGCTCAGGCACAGTGTCACTGGCCCATGTGGGAATCGAACCAGTGACCCTGTTGCTCAGAGCTCGTGCTCTTAACCAACTCGGCCAGCCCCCACTATGAAATTTTTAATTTCCTAGTAGCTACATTTTAAAAAAGGAAACCGATAAATTTTAATAGTATCTTTTATTTAACTTAACATATCTAAAACTTTATTTCAACATACAATCAAAAGTTGACAATCAGACAATGGCACTCGGGCATTAGAGTTCAGACCAGCCTGTCAGGTGCTAAATGGTGGTCTCCTTAGATGGCAAAGACCAATGGGAGAGGCCAACTGTCATAGTCATGGAAAGGACAGGGTTCTCTGGCATAGCCTCTGCCCATTGTCTGGGCAAGTGTGCAGCCCTACGACCTATGTGCTCTGGGTAATGTGACAGTAACTCCGTCATGGAACTTTGCACAAGGAGGTACAACTTTGCCCCCAGGAAAAAGCGGTTCATTCTAGCACACCTGGGGAGGGGAGGGCTTCAGGGAGGTGGTGACATTTCCATCAGGAGAAAGGAGAGAGGAGTGGACATTGCAGCAAAGGGAAGGAAGCCTGATCAAGAATACCGATGGCTGGGGCTGGCCGAGTGGCGCATTGGTTAAGAGCTAGCTTGGGACGCCAGCAGCCCGGGTTCAGATCCCACATATGAGGGCCAGTGACATGCCCTCTACATCTAACAACAGCTCCACCTGGAGCTGGGCTGTGAGCCCTGGCGACGGTGTAGACTGCAGCCCCTGCTGCAGTGGGCTGCCATAGGCTACAGTGAGTGGCCGGCAGCCAGCATGAGCTGACAATAGCCACAGTGAACGACCACCCAGAGGCAGGCGACCAATCTGCCTCATCTGGGAAGAGTGCAATGACGATACCAACATGGGCCAGTGAAGCGACATCCTCCACACCTAGACTGAAGAACAAAAGACAGCAACTTGTCTGTTCCCCTTGCCCAACTCTCCAATAAAATCTTTAAAAAAAAAAAAAAAAAAGAATACTGATGGCTGTCCCGGCAGCATACCTTCTAGGCACAGGTGCCTGAGTGTTCTGCAGCCAGAGTCACCCTACATGCCAGTTTGCCCGGAACAGTTCCAGCACATCATATGTATCAACAGCACCTCCTTTCAGTCCCCAGATCGTCCATGTGCTCATCCTGCTTGAACCCCAGGTTGAGGACGACCATCAGGGAGGTTAAGGAAGCTGACAAAGGGCACACAGCATCTAGGTGGCAGGCTGGGCCTTAAAGCAGAAGGTCTGTGGCTCAGAGCCCTGGCCTCCATGGCCCAGAGGCCTGATGGCTCAGCCGTGGGCCCAGGAACCCTCTTCCACACCAGGCTGCAAACAGCTGAGAACCTGAGAGGCCTCCCTCAGAGAGAGACTTAGCAAGAGGGAGGCCAGGACGGGAGGAAAGCCCAAGGTCCTTGCAGGTCAACTAGCTAATCACAGCTTTCCTTAAAGTCACCCTGTAGGAGTCAACACAATGCTGCCTCTTTAACAGCCAGGCCCCAGGGCCCCAAGGTCTTCCCTTTGTCTTGGGTGGGTTGATTTGTGCAGCTTACGATCCCTCCAGGTTAGATCTCACCAGGGCCAACCACTGGGCTCCTCAGGACACCAGAGGGCCAAGTCTGGGCTCCAGCTCTTGGGCTCTTTGAATTCAAATTGAGAGCAAAGAGGAGACAGGCAGCCCTGAGCCTGGGGGAGTCAGTGCTTTGCCCCCACTTTCCCCTCTTTCAGGAGGAGGGCTAACAATGACATCTCCTTGTGGGCCGCCTTATTGGGAAGAAGCAACTGCAGAGCGCAGTGACCACCAGGAAGAAGGGGTCAGGGCAGTGGGGCCTAGGGCTGAGTTCCACGTGTCCCCAACAGCCTGGGAACTCAGTTTCTGGAAGGCAAATGTTAGCTTAGCAGAGTGGCCACGTCAGATGGGCTGAAACACTCCCCACACCTGCCAGAGGCTCTGACAGCGTGGCTGCTCCCTCGCCAGTGTCACAGCAAATAGCTGAACCGCACTCCTTGCTTCTTCCCAGGCCTCTGGTTCCCACCAGTGACTAGGGTGCCCTCCCACGCCGGGGTGCCACCTGTCACTGCGGCAGTAGCAGCAGCTGTCAGTGGGAGCTTGACTGCCAGGTGATGTAAGACGGGTCCATGTGCCACCCTTCCTACCCTCTGGAAGGAGCTGGGGTCAGTGGGGCGGGCTGCTGCTCTTCCTCTCCTTGCCAGGTAGGTGTGCAGGTGAGTAGGCCGGACCGCCCTCCCTTTGCTCATCAGGAAAATGGAGACACAAGCGGCAGCACCCTGTCTTCGGTGGTGGGCATCCTCCTGGAGGGCTCCGACGGTGCCTGCCGGGTGGGCGCACCGGGACGAGGTAGCAGCCTCCCGGAGGTGCAGGACCCTGGGACCCAGTAGCCTGGCCTGTCGATTGGTGCCTTCGGGGTCGCGCTCCTTTCACAGGGCTCCGCGGTTTGGGGGGTCCTACTGGGCACCGGGGAGCCGCTGCTCTCTGGGAGACGAGTCCTGGACCTGGAGGGCATTGGGTCAGACAATAGAGGGCCCGGGACCTGCGCGCCCCGCGTGGGGAAAGGGAGCGGGCAGCCGGTGGGCACGGGGGCCGGCGCAGGTGACGGCGCAGCCGGGGAGCGCCTGGGCGGGGCGGCGGCCTGTGAACCGGGGCCCGGCCCCGAGACACGCACAGCGGGGCGGTGGGGCTGGCGGCGGCCGCCCCTCCAGGGCTCTGCTTCCCGGGAGCTAGGCGCGCACCGAACCCGCAGCCGCCGACGGCCGTAACCAGGCAACCGGCGGGCGCCGGGAGGTGCGCAGGCGCACTGCGCTGCGGCGCCCTGGCGCAGGCGCCGTCCCCTCCCGCCGCCTCCCGGCCTTCGAGCCCCGACAGCAGAAGGGCAGGGACGCGCCTGCGCCAGGGCGCCGCGCTGGGTCTCGGCTCCGCCAGGAGCTCTTCTCGGCGGATGCACCTGCCGGCACCGGTCGTTCACCGCTGTTCTTCCCTTGGGTCTCACTGAGGGACCCCTGCCCTCCTCACATCCTACAGCGAGAAACGGCTGCCAGAGAGAGCGTAGCCGGAGCGACGGCCCGAGGCGGCCCCCGGGTCGCGCTGCCCGGCAGGTGGGCCAGGGGCGGGGCCAAAGCCTGGGTGCTGGAGCACTGAGCTCGTCGCGGGGCGGGGTCAGGGGCGGGGCCAAAAGCCTGGGCGCTGGAGCACTACGCTCGTCGCGGGGCGGGGACAGGGGCGGGGCCAAAAGCCTGGGCGCTGAAGGACTGCGCTCGTCGCGGGGTCAGGGCGGGGCCAAAGCCTGGGCGCTGGAGCACGGCGCTCGTCGCGGGGCGGGGCCGGGGGCGGGACTAAGGGATGCGGCGCTGAAGGACTGGGCGCCGGCGGAGGCGGCCAAGGGATGCGGCGGTGATGGATTGGACGCGGGCGGGGGGCGGAGCCAAGGGTGGGCCATGGCGGAAGGAGGAAAGCAAGGGGCGGGAGTAATGCACGAGGCAGGGCGAGGGGTGGGTGGGGCCAAGGAGCGGAACCGAAGGATGGGCTGGAAGGACTGGACGCGGCGTGAAGCGAGCCAACGGCGGCGGAACGAAGGGATGGGCGGCGAAGGACTGGATGCCGGAGAGGGGCGGGCGAAGGAGCGGAGCGGAGCGTCGGCAGAGAAGCTGCTAGGGGCGGGGCAAGGGCGGGCGGAGCGTCACGAGACCTGTGCGAGGCGGGGCTCGCTGGCGTGGCGCGTGCTGACGTCGCGGCCGGACACGTCGACGGCGCAGCGGCCGGGGCGTCCGGAGCCGGATGTGCCAAGATGGCTGCTGTGGCCGCGGTGTCTGCACTGGTCTTAACCGCCCGGCCGGCTTCCGCCCGCGGCTCCTGAGGGGCGGGCGCGCGGGGTCGCGGAGGGACCCGGCGGGAGCCAGAGCGGGCCTCGCTCGGCCCGAGGCGCGCCGGTGAGGGCCGGGGGCCGGGCGGAGGCGGCGGGCGGGCGGGGTGCGGGGCCGGGGGCCGGGGGGCCGGGGGCCGCCGTCCTGAGCGCGGCTCCTTGGCCGGGGTCTTGCGGCTCCGCCGGGCTGACGCTGGTCCCCGCCTTGGCGGCCTCGGCCGTGTGGGGGCGGCTGACTGGCGACTTGCTAAAGAGCGCAACCCCTCGGAAGCTGCTTAGCGCGGGAGCTGCCCTGTGCTTCTAAGGGTCTGAAGTTGTTTGTCCTCATTGGTTGAAAGGTTTCTAGCGGGCCACGCACGGGATGAGACAGGTGCACTTTGGAGCCACATTAGCGCAGCGCTGCTGTGTGACCGAGGCGTCGCCACGGGGGCCAAGCGCTGGGTTTTGTATCAGGGGTCAGAGGAGGTGGGAGCCACCTGCCCGTGCGGTGACGAAAGGGTTACAACAAGGGTCAGAGGAGGTGACAGCCACCTGCCCGTGCGGTGACGAAAGGGTTACAACAAGGGTCAGAGGAGGTGACAGCCACCTGCCCGTGCGGTGACGAAAGGGTCACAACGTCTGGACACAGCCAGCCGTTGAAAATCAGTTTTTGCTCCTTCACATCTAAATGTCTTGGAGATTGGGCATGGGTTGCTTATTAAGATTTTGTTTTATACATGAGGTGTGGTAAATACGGTGGATGTTTACATTTTTAAAAATTTACTACAGTAAAAGATGTTGCCGTTAACGCCCCTCAAAAGACTGACCCCTCGCTTCAAACACACTGACCCCATCGTTCTTGCCACTTTCTGAAGCAGGTCTGGACGTCCTCTTTCCTGAGTGTCTTTAGTTGCCCTGTCGTGGCTGCCTCCATGCTGAATGCATTCAGATGTTTTCCTTTCATGGTCATTTTGACTTTAGGGAAGAGCCAGAAGTTGCACGGTGCCGGATCCAGTGAATAAGGTGGATGAGGACACACTGTCATATTTTGATTTGACAGATAATTGCCGTATACCAGAAGCGATCTGTGACAGCATTGTCATGATGGAGGATGATTTTCAGCACACTTTCAAACGTGCTTTCTCTCAACCGTAGCTCACATCTGACTGACTGCACCAAACAAGTTGAAACTTGTCACACACTGTCACTAAGATGTGATGTGCTGCTTCCCATAATGAAGATCCTTGCTTTTTCGTTGGCTGGCCCTTGGCAGCAGCACTCAACGTATTTTTTTTTTTTTATCACACTTCATACATATGATGCAGGTGCCACCCAGAGAGGTATTTCCCATCCTCATATGTGACAAGAATCAAACAGAGTTACAGACAGTTGTTCCTAAAGTGGCACTTCTGTTTTGATTTTTTTTTTTTTTTTTTTTTGAGGGCAGTGTCATTGGCCTTCATATGTGGGACCCGAACTGGGGCCACTGGCATCCCAAGCCAGTGCTTGACCACCGTACCACTCGGCCAGCCCCCTAGAGTGACACTTCTGCAATTGGCGCACAACCACCCTCCCTGCAGTTTTTTTCCATGCCCTTTCTTAGAGTTGTGCGTGCTGCTGTCGTAAAAAGATAAGAGGCAAAAGAGCGCTTCTTTCTTGTTCCTTGTGACTCATTCACCCTTCACCCCTTGGGTACATTTGATGACTGAGACTCCTCATGCACTTGCTTTGCCTAGGTGCAAGATGACAAGTTCAACTTCTTATTTGATTTAAGACAATATTTAACATGTACATTCTTGTTCATTTTAGAGTAGTTTGTATCAGTTGCAACAGAAGAAACAATTATAGTATTTCAGTGAAACTTGTTTGGGATACATTTCCCCATAATGTCAGAAATAAGTATATTTTATGAAAATGATAATGAAAATTGTAATGAAAGTAACTGGCAAAAAGAGAAAAACGCAAGGTGGCGATATTGAAAATATTATAAAACCAGCATATGTGCTTGAGTATAATAAAGCTATGGGAGGTGTTGATAAACAAGATCAAATGCTAGTGTGCTTCCCTATTACGAGAAAATGTGTAAAGGGATATAAGAAAATATTTTTTTGTCTAATAGACATAGCCTTTTATAATGCACATTTTATTTATTTATTTTTGAGGGCAGTGTCGTCACTGGCCCTCATATGCAGGACCCAAACCGGGGCTGCTGGCTTCCCAAGCCAGTGCTTAACCACAGCGCCACTCGGCCGGCCCTGTAATGCACGTTTTATATTCTAAAATCAACTGCACAACCCAAACAGGCATTGTTTGCTTTCGTCTAGCTATTGCTGAACAATTATTGGAGCAAGTGTCATTGCCAAATTATAATTGTCGTGGAAGTCTTTCAAATAGCGATACACTGTTTTGTTTGCAGGCGAAAAATTGTGCACGCTTTCCTGAGAATATTCCATCAACTGAGTCCAAGCAACACCCAAAAAAAGGTGCCATGTTTGTTATAAACATAAAATTAGGAAAGAGACTACATGGCAGTGCAAACAGTGCCAAGCACCACTGCATTTACCTACCGTACTTGCTTTGAAAAATACGATGCTCTTCATAACTATTAGTAGTTTGCTTTTTGTTATACCTTGAATTTGTTTATTTTAGTTTTGTGTTTTTTTAATTAACTTATTTTTGTTTTGCAATTCTAATTATCTAAAGTCATCTCAATACCATGTATGTCACGGATTTTTTTTTTTAGAAATAAATGAATTTTTAGATAAAATCTACTGCTTTTATGTATTACTCCAACTACCAAAAAATTAGATCTGTTCCATATTCAAAAGTTTTTCAAATAAATTGGTACCCAAGGGGTTAATAGCAGTTACTACAGTAAGTCTCAAAATTGTACTGAGAGTTTCCTTTAGGGTAGTGTGCAAACTTTCATGTGATGACTTCCGTAAACACCTTTCCTCAGTGTCAAGGTGTCCTTTTGGGATTTTGTCATTTTTAGCAGTGTTTAGACTCCCCCTTTTTTCTCTTTAACATCTAAATGTGTTTGATTCTGTACTTAGAAAAATTGGAGGTTACGATGTCTTTGGGTCAGATGTCCAGTCTAGCAGGACGTCACTCTAGCCATCACCACGGGGGGAGGTTGTAGGCAGAGGGCAGACTCAGGTGTTTCTTGGTGCGCCCCTTGGTTTACACACGCGCAGCTGGGGCCGTGGCTGGGGTGGGGAGGGGAGGAGTGTGCTCTACGTATCTCAGTTCAGTAGCCAGGAATTCATATTGGAAACGAGTCGTGTCGCAGTATTTCACAGACACAAGGCAGTTTAACTGAAGAGTTAGGTTTATGTGTAATGCATCTTAAAAATCAGCTGGTCTTTCTGAAACTGTCCTTTTTAAAGTTACATGACTTGGGACTACAGAATGACTTACTGGACAGAATAAAATTCCCTGTCATCATGAGATAAATGATATGCAGTTGCATTGTTTTTCTGCTGGTGAATAGAGAAAAATGATCAAAACAATAAGATTGTTCAAGATTGTTTCAAATCTTATTGGTATATTGCTAAAAAGCTCTCAATTTGTGGTCCGGGGAGAGTAGGGGATGCTACTTTGTAGGGAAGTGATAGTGTTTGCTTCTAAAACGGTTCTTAGTCCAGGAATTGAGGAAATAACTTTAAGAGTTTCTGTAAGGAAAACATTTAAGTATAAACATGTGAAATTTAGATTCTGATAAGATTTCCCTATGAAACAGTGGTAGGGATTAGGGAATCCTAGAATCCCCTGTGAGCATAATTGGATAAGATTAAACCCTGAAGGTACCTTAGAAGTCATCATGTTAATTCTCTCACTTTGTGGGTAAAGAAACTGGGTTGTGGGCAGAGAAGTGGCGTGGCCAAGCCACTCAGCTGGACGTCCAGTCTTGTTCTCACAGTGACACCTAATGAACAAATTCTCTAGCCCTGTGCTCTGTATTTTTTTTTTTTTTTTTTGAGCTGCTTAGAGCGGCTGAGGGTCTTCTGAAGCCCTGCAGGGAGGGAGTTGTGTCCCGGAGGGCGTCCTGGGCTCCTGTGTCCCGGAGGAAGACTATCTGCTCTACCCTCAGTCCATATAGAGCTGAGGGGTAGATATTCTGTTTTAAAATGACAGCTTGACACCAAATGAAGTTTCTGATGCTGTTCCTGATATACAGTCCATTAAACCTGAGTGAGTTTCAAAGTGCTTGTCAGGCGGAAAGGTTTCCTGTTGGCCTAGGACAGCATGTGTGGGCAGTGATGGCAGCGAATTAATATATTCATAGGATTAGTTTTCAGATGGGGATCGGAACTTTTTTTTGTAAAGTGCTTTACCTAAAGTACGTTCATAAGGGGTTTTTTTATTTGAATATCACAAAGATTTCCAAGAACAAAAACATTGTGCATCTGCAAAACCATGTGGATTAAACTCGAGTCCTTCCACCATTTCCCTGTGATTGGCTGAACTTACCCTGTTTGTGAGGGTGGTGCTTGGGGAGGAAAGGACTGAGACACAGACAAGGGGGTTGTAAAGAGACAGGACGTGGACTCTTGTCTTCAGAATACAGGGTAACTGTTCAAGATTATACTTGATGTATTTTATTTAAGAACAAGCAATGACAGAAGATACTGCAAAGAGGATTTTACCCCTTTGTTTCTATAAAAGGTCTGTTGGCACTCTGCCTATTCTTTGTTTTTTGTTTTTAGCTGAGCCATCCTGCCACACATTGCCTATTCCTGAAAATGTCTGAATCGAGTCATTTGGTCCCTTTGATAGCTGCTTTACGTGGACTTGGCATTTACCAGGCATAGTCGTTACAGCACCAACAGTCAGGCGCCTCGTTGGTATTCAGTCAGTGGGAGTGCAAAAAATGAGACACTTTATGTGGTGGGATAAAAGGCATTTTAGATAAATACGGTTCATGTGCCCACTTTGCAGCTTGTATCACCTGTACTTTATAATGCTCTTTCATTAAGGAAAACGAGAGAGCACATTTTAAACTTTGGTTTTCCTTTTGAGATTTAGAATGTACCTCTATGAGAAGTGTGATATGCAGTCTTCGGTGGGCTGGCTCTTTCTGGGCCTGGGGATGATAAGTTACAGGGAAAGTTACTGCGTCCCTGCTGGTCAGTCAGACCGGCAGATTCTCCCTTGTCCCTGCCAGCTTGGTGAGGGCACCACAGAGGTAGCAGGCATGCTGGGTGGGTACTTCGCTGGGTTACGTAACTGGGCCCCAGAGAAGGGCAGTGACTTGTCTGAGGTCATTCAGCTAGTCAGGGCACAGCCGTCCTCTGTGTTCCGGCCCAGTGTTCCCACTCCGTGCTCTGCTGCCCAGGGCTCCCGGAACGGCGACAGTTCTGTCCGGGAGTGTGGGGAGCAGACATGTATCCCTCAGGACTTACGTGATGTGAAATTCTTTGCAGTCTTCGTCTTTTTTCTTAATTTCCTGATTGCAATCATGACTGAATATATGGATTTTATGCTAACTTTTTTGTTTTGTTTTGTTTTCAGGTTAAGGAAAACCTGTATCCTGCATCTTTCCGTGAGCGGTATCTGTCAGTCATGCAGCCGCCGCCCCAGGCTGCCCCACCCAGTGTGGTGGGGCCACCTCCAGCCGGAACCCCGCAGAGCACCCCCTGGTCTAGCAGCCCGTATAGGAGACAGGCGACAGCTAGTGCACCAGTGGCTCTGGGGACTCGCCCATTGCAGCCAGTCACGGACCCGTTTGCTTTTAGTAGACAGGCGCTCCAGGGCACATCACTGGGCAGTTTGTCCAAAAGCAACCCACCCGCTTTGCCAGGCCCGGCCCCGCCAGCGTTCCTTCAGCGCTCTGGTCTGCCTGTGGCTCACGCAGATGCCGGGGGCGGCTCCCAGGGCCCCCACGAGCCTCTTCTGGGACCTGTGTCGCAGCCCAGGGCAGATGCTGGCTCATTTTCCAGTGTGTTGACCCCTTCAGCACTCCCCAGGCCAGAGATAAACAGGAGTGCCGAGGTCTCGTCCAGCTGCGAACGGGAAGCTCAGACTCAGTACATTCCAGGAGTGGGTCCTGACAGTTCTCCTGGGGGCCATCTACATGGGAACCTGCCTGGGCCCGACAGGCCCCCAAGTGGGCAGAACCTGCACGACACCGCTGTGGCACCAGCAGCGTCCCCTTTCTTCCCTCAGCCTCATCAGCAAATGCCAGGGCGGTGGGGGCCAGTGCAGGGAGGTGCACAGCCCCCAGCTCAGCATTACTGGCCCTGCCCAGAAGGACCTGTTCAGAATGCAGTGCCCCAGGCCGCCAGCATTTCCCACCTCCTCTCTCCATCCAACCCACATCAGGGTCCTGGCCACGAGCCACACAGCCCACTGGTGTCCTCACCAGAAACTGTGGCCGGTGACGGAAGAGACCAGGCAGCCTACCTGCAAAGTGGAAACCACTCAGCAAGTAACTTTGATCTTGAAAACACATTCAGGCAGAATTTCTGTGTTGGGACCGCTCGGGCTGGCCAGGAGTTCAGGCTGAATCCAGGAGTGAACAAAGAGCAGTTGCCAGACCCTGCTCCTGCTAGCCACCTTGCTCAGGGAAATAGCCCCGGAAGCCATTTGCACTACGCCCTGGGGGCTGGCACCAGCCGGGCCCTGCCGGAAGCAGACTCAGGCACTCTCTCCATGTTCTTCCGGGGGCCAGAGACCGAAAACGAGGAGAACCTCCCCTCCGAGAAGCCAGGCTCTGCCGCTCAGTCTGACTGGGACGGGCTCGCCCCCAGCCCTGGGCTCGGCCATCCCCCTGCACATGTGGGGGCAGGCGGCATGTACCAGGCCTTTGCCAGCGCTTCCACCAGTGAGACCGCGCCACAGGGAGGAGACACACAACCGTTCTTTCCTCGGTCTTCAGGCATCCAGCATGATCAGCCAACCACTGAAAACGCTGCTGCTGATGTGTGGAGTGACCCCGCCGGTGCGGGGATTCGGGATGCTGGTGGTGCGCACTGTGAGAATGCTGAGAACTCAGAATTCACTCAGAACCAAGAGGTTCTGCCACAGGAGCCCCCCAGCTTGGACCCTTCCTCTCCAGGCGATCAGCTCAGATATGGGCCTGTTCCCGGAGCAGCCATCCCCAGGCGCAGTATCTTGGGCCATGCTGGAGTCGGGGGCCCAAATCTTGAGGCCCTGGACATGCCGCTTTATGCTGTGCGCCCTGACAACAGCGTGTTGTCCAGTTACAGTAGCAAGAGCCACAGGAGTCATCCAAGTGCGGCCAGGCCCCAGGACCTGGGCACCTTTATACAACAAGAAGTTGGAAAACCTGAGGACGAGGCTTCAGGGAGCTTTTTTAAGCAAATCGATTCTTCTCCTGTGGGAGGCGAGACCGATGAGACCGCCGTGAGCCGGAAGTGCCACAGCAGCCTGCCCCAGCCCTCAACTCCAAGCCCCCCTAAACCCACGGGGATCTTTCAGACAAGTGCAAATAGTTCTTTTGAACCAGTGAAATCACACTTAGTTGGAGTGAAACCAGTTGAGGCAGATCGCGCCAATGTGGTAGGCGAGGTGAGGGGGACCCATGCCCAGAGGAAGAAACGCAGACCTGCCGCTGTGCCGCCGGACGCCAGCCCTGGCAACCTGGAGCAGCCACCAGACAACATGGAGACGCTTTTCCCACCCCAGGCCTGTCCTCTGCCTCTTACTACACCTACGGAAGCTGGTCAGGGGCTGGGGCCACCCTCGGAAACGGTGCTTCTGACACCTGAGAAGAGACCGTTGACCAGGGCTCAGGGAGCCGTCAAGTGTGAGAGCCCAGCAACGACTTTGTGGGCACAGAACGAGCTGCCAGACTTCGGAGGCAACGTCCTCCTAGCCCCGGCTGCCCCAGTGCTTCACGTGCCTGCGAAACCTCAGCCGTCAGAAGTGATTCAGCCCCCAGATGAGGGGGTGTCCAGTCAGCTGTCCCTGCAGCCCGGCTGCCTCCCTCAACTGCAGAGCGGCGATGGCATTGGTGCTTCTGAGAATCTGGAGAATCCTCCCAAAATGGGAGAGGAGGACGCCCTTCCATCGCAGGCGAGTTCTGGTTATGCCAGTCTGTTGTCCTCACCACCCACTGAATCTTTGCAAAATCAGCCAGTCTTGATTGCCCAGCCTGATCAGAGCTATGGTCTCGCTCAGCCCATTCATTTTTCTGTGTCTTTGTCAAATCCAAATGAGAAGAATCCGTCCTGGAGAGACGCTCGGGTGGGAGACAAACCCACCACGAGCAGCCGTGCCGTGGAGGGTGATTATGGAGAAACCACTCCTCTGTTTGGGGGTCCAGCCAGCTCCCTCGCGTACTCGTCTCTGCCTAACAGTCTTGCCCAGAGTAATTTTCCACAAGTTTCTGCTATCCCTGAAGTGGTTTCCGCTCAACCTGCAAATTTGCTGGTTCAGCCACCATCTCATCCAGCTCCAAAGATCTTGCGTCCCGAAGGTCAAAAGGTTCATAATGCAGAGGACACTCTTCCAGAGTTGGTTAATAGCTGTGCTGGGGGCTCAGACGGCATGTTGGTGCCACCCGCAAACACCACCTCAGGACCGCCCAGTAATAAGGCAGATCACCCCAGTAATTGGGAGGAGACTCCAGGAGCCCTAGACTTTACACCAAATAGGACTGTGGACGATCCCGTAAGAATGTACAGCCTGTCCCATTCTGATGGCCCAGCTCCCTATCAGCGGACCACCCCCAGTCATCCCAGACAACCTGGGCCTGGGGCCCGTAACCCAGACTGTTTCTACCAACAGGTGACGAAAGATGCTCAGGACCAGCGTGGCCTAGAGAGAGCCCTGCAGGAGTCAGCGCCGCCGCCTCCGCAAGGCCCCACCGCACCACCTTCAGAACCTTCAAACCCAGGAGTTCCACCGGCGCAAGCACAGCCCCCAGACTCAGCCCAGCCACCTGCAGGTCCGGCTCCAGCTGACCCGAGTCAGCAGCTTCTGCCTCGGCCGCCTCAGTCCTCCAGTACGTCGGTCGTGTCCAGCAGCTCAGGCCAGGGAGCCATGCAGGCGGACCAGCAGTGGCAGCAGCCGCCCCCGGACCTGGCGTCCTACTACTATCACAGACCCCTGTACGACGGCTACCAGTCCCAGTACCCGTCTCCGTACCCGTCGGACCCTGGCACAGCCCCCCTCTATTACCAGGTAGGGCTGAGTTCCGGTGGCCGAACCCTTTGACCAGTGGTTCTCTCCCGTGCGCTCCTTGGCTGGGTTTTGTCGGTTGGTTCAGAAGGGAGCCGCCGTCCTGCCGGCGGGCAGGGTGCCTGTCCCGTTGCTGCGCACGAGAATAGAGCTCCCACCTGTGCTCCCTGCCCAGCATGGCCCGTCTCGGCGGCCACACCAGTGTCAGCACACCGAGTCGCGTAGAGTGCCTGCTGCATGCTGTTGAGCAGCATCCCCCAGCTTGGGGACAGCCGCACCTGTTGGCTGTCCGCAGAAGCCCGGTTCTGAGTTGCTTGCTGTGGGAAATGAGAATAGCTGCGTGGAGCTCCTGGGGGCCTTTGGGACCAAAGCTGCCTGAGGAGCAACAGGAAAAGTAGTCTTTTGAACCCCTTCAGAATAAAAACATTGAGGAAAAGAGTTAAGTTTGGAATGTAAAGCGAAGGAAATAGCTAAGGGGATGAAGTTCCATCGGCTTCTCTCAGGTACATGGTGGTTCCAGCTGCGGAGTGGGGGGCCTCTGTGCTACACAGGAGGTGGTTTCCGCCCCTTCACAGTACTGCAAGCTCATGGGCTGATTAAATTAGATAGGTGCAATCCTGCATTTGTTTGAAACAGTAGGGTTCGAGTGCACATGTTTGGCTATTGTGTGCTTTTTGTCCTGGCCCAGCGTTCCTCTTGGCCAGCCAAGGCAGCAGGACCGCGGACTAGGGGGTGTGGGCAGGCGCCGGTGACCGCGCTGGCGGCCTTGTGGTCTGAAGAGGCTGTGGGGCAGGCCTGTGGTGGCTGGGATGGGGTGGGAGGCCTGTGCCCCCTCGTGGGCTTTGAGCATCTGTGTGTGAACAGTGACACCCCTGACCACTGAGACCTGGGAATTCGAGGTTCCTACAGGAGCCACATGGACTCCTGGTTCTGTAGCAGGAAGTGAAGGCCTGCCGGGACCCCAGGCATGGCCCACAGCACGGAGCGCCCCCCACTTCTTTCCTGTGTGCAATGCCCCCTCTGCATCCTGGAAATTCCAGCCAGGAGCCCTCTCCTCCACGTCCCTCCGCCTTTTCTCTGGGGCTCCCCGGCTGCCAGGGGGGTCAAGCCATCCACGTTACTTGATTTCTTATCCTCTGCGAGGCAGTGGTGGGGAGTTAGGTGCTCAGACATGAGCGACTGGTCCTGGCTGGGGCCTCGGTCACATCGTTCGTGCTTCAGGTCATCACGTGGCCACTCCTTAGAGACGGCCGTGGTGACTCTGCGATTTGCAGTGGAGCTGAAAGCCTCATGAAAATGAAAGTAGCTTCAGGACCCACTCAAATGGACCCCGGTTCTTTTGCTCTCCTGAGGTGGTGTCTGGGCAGGATGCGAGCTTGTCGAGTCATGATGGCATCTCTGCACTCGAGGCCTCAGGAGGCAGGGCCTCACAGGACCCGTGACAGTTGCCTTGGCACCTGGGGGTCACCTGCGGACATGCTGGCGTCTCCCGAGCATGGCCAAGGTGGTCTGTTTTAGGAAGGTGTGCAGCCTGCCTGTGGCTTTCCTTCTGTAGGTTTCCGGTTTTGCATGAGGCGCTGTGGCGCTCCTTGGCTGTCACCGGTGCCTCTGAGAGCTGGACGGGCTGCCTCCAGGGGTGTCTAATTCTGCCCAAACCTGTCTTCCAGCAGGACATCTATGGCCTAT
This sequence comes from Aselliscus stoliczkanus, assembly GCA_033961575.1. Classification (NCBI taxonomy): domain Eukaryota; kingdom Metazoa; phylum Chordata; class Mammalia; order Chiroptera; family Hipposideridae; genus Aselliscus; species Aselliscus stoliczkanus. The sequence continues at coordinate 115,122,560 of CM066728.1, read as the reverse complement.
ACGACCCCAGATACAGGTCCTACGACAGTACAGGATCCGCCTATGCCGAGAACTACCACTACCCTGAGCCTGAGCGGCCCAGCTCCCGGGCAAGTCACTGCTCGGACCGGCAACCTGCCAGGTGATTGATGTTTGTGTTGCTGGCTGCGGTAGTGACTGAAGACTGTGTGTAGAAGATCGTACCAACCTGGGTAATGTGTGGATGTTTGTCAGTGTGGCTAGGTTGCAGGATGCATTTTTATTTTATTTTATTTTATTTATTTTTTTGAGGGCAGTGTCACTGGCCCTCATATGTGGGACCCGAACCGGGGCCACTGGCTTCCCAAGCCAGCGCTTAACCGCCGCGCCACTCGGTCGGCCCAGGATGCATTTTTAAATTGCAGTAAGCACACTGCCGTGCAGGCATGGCCATTCTGTCAGCTAGCATTTGGGCAGGCAGGCCCTGTGTGGCCTCGTGCAGGTAGCTGTGCCATCGCTGAGGCATGCATGCGACAAGGTTTGCTGACTGGGCATCCAGGCTCCTAGACTGCGGCACCTTTTAACTTGCGCAGACCCTGCCGCACTACAGGTCACAGATTCCATGATTCTCAGACCTGAAGGCGGCTGGCCCTTGGCCTCAAAGCCCATGTTGTCACCCCAGCACTCTGTCCTGACCCGCCGACGTCTCTGTCCTGCTTTTCTTACACTGACAGTCCCGGCTTTGCGATGACAAACGAGAGCTGCTGGCAGAGCCCTGGCATCCTGCCTTGAGCTGAGTACGGACGTAAGCAGGTCAGAGGCCTCCCACTCGGGTGCCAGTAGTGCTGGAATGAAGCAGGGCTGTTTGTTTGTTCGGCTTTGCCCGCTTTCCAGCGCCCTCACCTGCAGCAGTGGGCGTCACGTTGGAGGAACCCCATCTCGCAGGCATTCTGCTGTGAGGGTGTGGGACTCGTACACTCGGGACAGAGAAGGTGTGGTCACTGATGAACTTTGTATCCCTGCCCCGCCTTTCACATTCATGGGCTCCTTAGGCTGGCTCTTCGGTGCCTGACAGCTCATTCGGAGCCAAGGCTGTGCCCATTGAGCTTTTGTCCATTCGGCTGGCCTCCGTACTTTGCCCCGAGAGACGCACTGACCAGTGTGTGGCCTGATGTTTTAGGTGCTTTATGTGAGAAGGCTCCCAGGGGTTTGGCGCCTGTGTGTCACCTGCACAGTGAGGCTTGAAGTTAAAATAAGCACTGTGACTCCCTGAGAGGCTGGGGTGTGCAGTGGGGGGTGGCCAGGGTGCTTCTGGGGTCGGGGTTCCCCTTTGCTGGCCCACCGGCAGATTAACACGGCGTTCATTTCAAGGGGCCCAGCTGGCTTGGCGTTGAGAAGACGCCTGACCAGAGGCCCGGTCGGTCCCGCAGGAGTGGCTGTCCCCCTTATCTGCCTGCGGGGTTCGCACCACCACTTTGTGACAACCCGGAGGGTGACGTCTCCGTTTTCCTGCTGGCTCTGGTTGGGGGTGTGTTTCCATGTACATGCCCGTATGCACATGCGTGCGAGTTTTCATGCAGAGGTTTAGCATTGGCTTGTCATCTTGTGCCCACTCTGATCATGTCCCTGTAGGAACTGCCTGAGGTGAGAATGGACCTTTTGTGTTGGTGGTTGTACCTCCCCGACAGGCGAAGGGTTGCTGAGGGTAGTGAGGACGTGGCATGTTCGTGATTTCCCGCTGTGTCAGGTCATCTTTCAGGAGCCCACCGGCATGTGTGCAGGCAGTCTGCTGTGCTGCCCTCCAGGCGCCGGGGCAACAGGTGGTGTCCTGTCGGGGCAGCGGGAGGGGCTGCGGGACCCGAGGGCTGGACCTTCACGCCAGGCGCAGGCTCCGTGGAGTGAGATGTGAGAAAATCAAATATCGCCTAAAACTCGTGATGAGAAAACAAAAGTGTCATTAACCTGCCGAGAATCTCGCTGCCCCAGAAGGCCTGATCCCTCGTCTTCTGTGAGGACCCACTTTTTCTGTGACGAGAGTCAGGCGGCCTTGCTCTGAGTCCTCTGCCCGTCAGCTCTCAGGCCCCAGGGGCCTGACACAGTGTGCCCGCCCAGGGGACCCGGCGCGGTCCGCACAGAGGGTCGTAATGTCGCTTTGGTCACTGTCATACCTCAGTGCCTTTTGCTCTGCTAGGTATGATGGCAGAAACTTGAGAATTGATTTTGTTTGAGTGCTGAGAACACAAGGTTCTGTAGTTACTGTATAAGAAATTGTCATCTGCTGTGTGGTGGGGAACCCCATACGTCATGACTGCCACTGTTTTGGGTCTTCTGATTAGATTTTCACGTCCAGAGTGCTCTGACGGATGCCTGCTGCTCTCGGTGTGATCTGTGTGGGCTGAGACCTTGTCACACTTTCAGATGCGGGTGATTCCGTTTTTAACAGCGCTGTGTTTTTTCAGGCAGGGGTACCCTGAAAGTTATCCCCAGTCCAGAGGTGGATGGAGCAGCCAAAGTGATTACTACGCCAGCTACTACTCCGGCCAGTACGAGTATGCAGGTGGGAGCAGTGGCCGTGGACGGTCAGCCGTGAGGCGTAGGGGACCCCCAGTGCCAGCACTGCCTGCCCGCCGGGGCTTCTTAGGGACGTCTCCCTCTTACCAGTGTCTGTCTGCACCCAAGAGACAGGGCACTGTAAACAATCTGCATGTATAAACAACTACATTGCTATTTTTCATTAAGAAATGATATTGCACTTACAGCATTAACAGGTCGTTATCATATTGGCAGTTTTCTTTGATTTTCTAGCAGAGTATAATTATCAGTAGTTCTAGAGCTGCCCTGCCCACAGGTGGCTATTTCAATTGATTAAAATAACTGAAATGAGAAAGTGGTTGCTCTCACCCATGTCTGACGTGCTCCATGGCCACACATGGCCGGTGCCTCAGCTCTGGAGGGTGCGGACACAGGACGGTCCCCTCGCTGCCCAGGTGCAGCGTGCTGCCCTGCCACGTGTGCTTCTCGGTGGCATGTGTCCCCAAGTGCCCTGCTGCGCCCCCAGTGGGCTGTGTCCTGTGCTCTTGGCGCGTGGAGGGTGCCAGGCCGCAGCCCCATCTCCCCCTTTGCATCTGCATCTCTTTAGATGTAAACCCTGCACACACTTGTCAAATTATTGTGTCCGGTTTGTTTTAACGTTAATGTTCTTTTTAAAGTAATCTTTTAATTTTGAGAGCATTAAAACTTTCTGGACCACATTAGAAGAGACGTCAGTAAAATTTGTAGTTAATGGGATTAACTATTTAAAAGCAGTAACTGAGAGCAAGAATTTAATAAAGATGTCTGCTCCCTAGCTGTTGTTTTCTTTTTAATTTCACGTATTGAGAGAAACAGCCAGCGGCCACGAGGCATTGTGTGCAAACGCAGGACACAGCCGGGCCCCCAGTATTTCAGCTACATCCCAGGTTGCACTAGTTTTCGGGAGGAAGGTTTGGTTCCCGGGAGCCTGGAAGCATTCTTCAGCCCCGGGGTGGCCTGGCTTCTCCAGTGAAGGCCAGTGTCATCTTTTGTGTGTTGTGTTAGCCCATTAATCCCTTGCTTGCAGATCCGGGTCACTGGGATCGGTACTCCTATGGCTCTAGACTCCGGGATCCTCGCCACTATGACCGCAGGTACTGGTATGACGCGGATTACGACCAGTACAGGAAAGAAAACTACGCCTATGCTGACAGGTGGGTAAGGGGCCTTGCGCTGAGGAGGGCGCACCTGCATCTGCCTGCATGTCTGTCACTGACCCACGAGCTGCAGGTGTGTGTGGGTTCCCGGTGAGCGTCTGGCGTCGCGGTCCCTGCCTGAAAGGAAGACAAACCAGACTCTCCCGGCGTGTCTTGGGCTGGGCCGGAGGAGGAGGACTGGCCTCATAACGAGGGTCTGGGAACTGGTTTGCTCTTCTGTCTCGGTGTCCGTGAGAGGTGTGACGTTGGCCGTGCCCTCGCAGCGTGTCCCTGATGCACACAGATGGGCTGTGAGCTTGGGGGTCCCCGCCTGAGGGTGGCTCTGACTGGCATTCTCAGGGCGGCACTCGGATGGCGGGGGCTCAGGGCTGTGAGGACCTGGGGCTGTGCGTGGCATGCCAGGTGGCCCCCAGCGCCTGTCTGCGCCTCCCCAGGCCCGAGAAGTACTGGAGATACGACCCTCGCTTCACGGGGAGCTTCGAAGATGACCTGGAGCCCCACAGGGACCCTTTCAGGGATGACGGGGACAGGCGCAGTGAGCACAGTGACCAGTCGTCCCGGAGCCTCGGCGCACCCAGCCGCCGCAGCAGCTTCAGCACCCACTCGCAGCAGGTGGGTGGCGCCGTGGGCCAACCGCATGCCCCGTCTGGCTGACGTTCGTGGTGCACTGACTTTGCCTGTTTGCTTTGTGTTTTCTAAGAGTCAGGTTTACAGAAGCCGCAGTGTGACTGCTGGTCCCTATGAGGCCCCGCCTCCACCAGGCTCCTTCCATGGGGATTATGCCTATGACACCTATGGTGCCCCGGGCTTCTCAGAGTACAGCTACTCGGCTGACGCCAGCTGGCCTGCCGGGGAGCAAGGTGTGTACGGTCGGGGCCCTGCGCGCCCACAGGTGCAGAGGGCTCCAGGTTAGCGCTGGGCGGTTTCTCACACCTGTGGTGAGAAACGGGGAGGCGTAACTGATAGGAATTGCTGATGGCCTAGTCTGATCTTCCTGTGCGGGAAGGACAGCTGTGTCACGGCATGCCTGTCCTGAGTGACAGGGCTTGTCACAGTGGGCTGGTAGCGTGGTTCCCAGTGGGGCCTGAGAGCTGCCCTACTTGTCTGTCACGTCACGTCCATGCTAGGTACTGAGTGCAGGCTCACTGCCCAGTTCTTGGGCGGGGCCGAGTGGGGTTCCCTGGTGCCGACCACACGGATCAGCAGTTTGGGAGGAAACTTCTTCTTCTACTTGCCGATCTGTTGGTGGATATGTCACATCTGCCTTATTCTCAGGTCCCCTCTGAAATATTTGATCAAATGCTGTTTCTTGGGGCAGGCCGAGTGGCGTGGTGGTTAAGCGCTGGCTTGGGAAGCCAGCGGCCCCGGTTCGGGTCCTGCATGTGAGGGCCAGTGACACTGCCCTCAAAAAAAAAAAAAAAAAAAAAAAATGCTGTTTCTTGAAAACTGCAAAGATACGTGTAAAGTTCTAAAATAGAACAGTGGACTTTCCTTCTTTAAGTAGTATTTCAATTGAAAGCCCTCTTTGATTTGAGCTGTCTCAGTGTGTCATGCTCACTGGGCCCTGATACTCAGACTGGAAGCTGGGACTGTAGACCGAAGCTCAGAGCACGGGGTGCTACGTCCCACAACATGGGGCTCCTTAAGGGAGCTTTTTCTCTTCGTAAGACAACAGTTCTCCTTGGATCCGATTAAACACGGATGTTTTGATACATACTATAGGTTCTACTTTTTTTTTTCTTTTGAGGGCAGTGTCACTGGCCCTCATGTGGGACCCAAACCAAGGCCGTCGGCTTCCGAAGCCAGCGCTTAACCACTGCACCACTTGGCCGGCCCTAGGTTCTGCTTTCTAATGGGATATTAGCAGTCATTAATTTCCAGTTGAAAGCTTACTATGGGAAATGTAATCTGTGATTCCAGTCCTGGGGGCAACTGGGAAAATGTACACTGTTGATCATGTTCAGAAGCATTCAAAACTGCCTAACTGCCAAATTCACTTCATTTAAATGCAGCCCCGTCAAGACCCACTTCTCCTGAGAAATTCTCCGTGCCTCACATCTGTGCCAGATTTGGTCCCGGGGGCCTGCTCATCAAGGTGATCCCCAATCTGCCTTCGGAAGGACAGCCCGCCCTGGTGGAAGTCCACAGCATGGAGGTGATTCGGGGGAGGGGCCGTAGTGCACTTGGGCCGCCTGTACACTCTGCTCTGCAGGCGGCTGTCTTCCCCTCATGCATCCTTGTCTGAAAAAAACAGCCTTGCAAAAGGTTTGTTTCTGTGAATCTTCACCTCAGAGGTTTTCTCATTCTGTTTGGTCATTCACGTGTCTTTCCTCGCAGATGTCGGCATTGTAAGCATCTGCTTTGGGTGTTACATTAGACTTGGTTTCATTAGATGCTCATTTTCCATCTAGCCATATTTCTGAGTTTCAGGGCAGGACCTTGTTCGTGTTCGTTTTGCTGGTGATTTTCGATACTGGGTAGAGGTGCTTCATGAGCTTGTGGCTGGTGGGGGTGGCATTGCCCGGAGGCCAGTATGGGAAACCCTGTTTTGCAGCCCCGCAGGCCATTGTCACGTTTACAGGGGCCTTGCTTCAGAGGTGGGGGTGGGGATAGGGGTGGATGGATCTCATTGCGTAAAATAAAGCTTTAAAATCACCGTTGCTGACCAGACGTGGCCGCCCTCCCTGAAGGAGTACCTGAGCCTCTCTAGTGGAGGCCAGGCGTCCTTGGGTCAGCAGAGCAGTCGACAGTGGCGGTGCCCGCCCTGAGCTGCCCTCTGTCCCCTGCCTGTCCCCCTGCAGACGCTGCTGCAGCACATGCCGGAGCAGGAGGAGATGCGAGCGTTCCCGGGGCCTCTCGGCAAGTACGTCCCCGCTGGCGTCTGGGCCACGGTGCGGTGTCACTGGGTGCGCGCGGCCTCCCTGCGGTTGTCGCTGTTCACTGAATGTTGTTCTTTTTTCAGAGACGACACCCATAAAGTGGATGTTATTAATTTTGCACAGAGCAAAGCCACAAAGTGTTTGCAGAATGAAAACTTACTTGACAAAGAGTCTGCAAGTCTTCTTTGGAACTTTATCGTTCTGTTGTGCAGGCAGAATGGGGTACGAATCTATTTACCTTTAGAATGGCTACTCTGTTGGCTTTGAGCTCAGGAATCCTTGGTTCCCTGGGAGCTGGGCAGCATTTCTGTGCCAGGCTGTGCATGGGGAGCAGTGTGCCGTCCAGCAGCTCACTTGGGAGAAGCGTCTTGGCAGTGACTCGGGGACATGGGAGACGAGAGTGTGCAGTTGGGGGGAAGGGAGGGTCGGGCCCCTGTGTTGGCCTGTCGGGAGTGGTGTTGTGTCCCCGTGGTGGCCTGGTGTGCTCCTCTGAGGGATCCTGATCTGAGCAGGACCTGCAGGAAGCGCTGGTCGTAGTGAAGCCCATTGTCCTGTCCCCGCTGCCCCTGCAGACTGTGGTGGGGACAGACATTGCAGAACTGCTGTTACGGGACCACCGGACAGTATGGCTTCCTGGGAAGTCGCCTGATGAGGCCAACCTGATTGATTTCACCAACGAGGCCGTGGAACAGGCGGAGGAGGAGTCCGGGGAGGCCCAGCTCTCCTTTCTCACGGACAGTCAGGCCGCTGCCACTGACACTCTGGAGAAAGACACGGAAAGGTTCCGAGAGCTGCTGCTCTATGGCCGTAAGAAGGTGAGGCCCAGCCTTGGATTTCGGAACTGCGGACAGCTGTGTTTTGGGGCCTTTGCGTCATGTGCGTTTTCCCCTGCAGTTGAATCTCGTATTTCCTGGTGATGTGTGACGATGCACACTCTTCTCGCTCTCGTCACGTGCGTTGTTGTGACCACTTAGCTAACGACTGAACTACTTTGCAGGACGCTTTGGAATCTGCGATGAAAAACGGCTTGTGGGGTCATGCTCTGTTACTTGCAAGTAAGATGGACAGCCGGACGCATGCCCGAGTCATGACCAGGTGAAGAGCCTTGCAGGGCCCACTGTTTGTGGGGAGGTCTGGCTGGTCTGGTCGCAGCCTTGGTGGCCCTTGGAAGCACACAGGTGTCTTGCTGATGTCAGAGAGAGCTGGAGAATCTCACCTGCACTGGGCACTGTTGCGGGGATGTGGGTGTCCCGGTCCTGTTAACCGCACAGCTTTTAATTCTGTAAAATCTCAGCAGGCTCCTTAGCCTGGATATTTTGCAGGTTTTTCATACTGAGCTGTGTGCCCTTGTCAAGCGTCAGCGCCAAGCATTAAAGGGGCTGGCACGAGACCGGGCTTGTGTCTTGTTTTCCAGCCCCACCCAGCTACTTCCCTCTTGCTGTGTCTCCCTAGGTTCGCCAACAGTCTTCCGATCAACGACCCCTTGCAGACCGTCTATCAGCTGATGTCTGGGCGGATGCCCGCTGCATCCACGGTGAGTGTGGGGGCTCGCGCTGGGCTCCTGCGGCCCCGCTTTCTGTGGGGTGCTGGCGCCTGGGAAAGCTTCCCTCACAGGATGAGCCTGGCGCTCCGGCCCTGCCCTCGCTGCTGCCCCTGCTTGCTGACCTCAGCTGTGACAGATTAGGACAAGGCTCTGCCCAGGGTAAGGCTGTGTTTGCTTGGCCTTCTCCTGGTTGTAGTGCTGCGGAGATGAGAAGTGGGGGGACTGGAGGCCGCACCTCGCGATGGTCCTGTCTAACCTGAACAGCAGCGTGGACGTGGAGGCCAGGACGATGGCCACGATGGGCGACACGCTTGGTGAGGCCCATGCAGAGTGCAAGGGACCCGGCAGGGGCCACAGACAGCCCTGCATTCCGCCGGCGTCTCGGGCATTTCCTGTTCACACCCTTGGGTTTCTGGGAGATCCCCCCGGACTGACCCTTGGCTGCTTTATTGTCTCTTCAGCCTCAAAAGGTCTCCTAGACGCGGCACACTTTTGCTACCTCATGGCCCAGGTTGGATTTGGGGTTTATACAAAGAAAACCACAAAGCTTGTCTTAATTGGATCGAACCACAGGTGAGGCATCACCTAAGTGTAGCGACCCCTGGTTTCCTCAGAGGGAAACGTCTCCTGTGGCCAACCCGGAAACCGTAGTCCTCGCTGCTTATCACATGGCAGGACATGCTGTGTGACTTGCTCAAAGGTTCAAATAACTCATTTCCTCAACAGTTTGCCATTTGTTAAGTTTGCGACCAATGAAGCTATTCAGAGGACAGAAGCCTATGAGTACGCACAGTCCCTCGGGGCGCAGGCCGGCCCCTTGCCCAACTTTCAGGTGAGCAGAGCCATTGGGGGCGGCCGTGTGCTATTGTGGAGTCCATCTGAGGTCTCTGAGGTCTCTGCTGACAAGTCTTCCTTTGTTTGGGGTTTTTGAATTCTTACACAAAAACGACATGTCTTTGGAAACATTTGAGCTGTAGTGCTGGAGAACAGACCCTGTTGAACTGAGGATTCTGTTGTATTTTGGGTCTTAGTGTTTTTCTGTCACCTATTTTTAGTATTATGGGGAGAGTATTACCTGATCCCGGAGTGAATGTGAGTGTGCAAACACTCGCGTAGACAGGTGCCAGTGGAGAATGGCTGGAGGACTGCTGGCGGCTGTCCACGAGGCCGTCACGGTGTACTCTGGGTGGCGGCCTCTGTACTTGCCGGCCACGGTGGCTCTGTGAAGGGCATTGAAGAGAAGTGAGGGTCTTAGAAGCTCAGTTGTCTCCTTTGACCTAAATACCTTGGGGCGTCGGGCCTGGGGCCCATGGGGGGCGGGGGGCACACACAAGAGACGTGAAAGTGTCCAAATGAGTCTCACCTTGTGGGGGCCTGTGGGTGATGTTAGGAAGCGGGAAGAGCCACGGGGCGGCTGGGCTGTTCGTTCGTTTCAGGTGTTTAAATTCATCTACTCCTGCCGCCTGGCTGAAATGGGGCTTGCCACACAAGCCTTTCATTACTGTGAAGTCATTGCTAAAAGCATCTTGCTTCAGCCGCACAGCTACTCCCCCGTGCTGATTGGCCAGCTGGTTCAGGTAACGTCTTCCGGAGTGGCTCTGACGTGTCGGGAGCCCTGGACTCGGGGTGGAGCGGGGTGGTGCGGGCGCTCGGGATTTCACCTCATGGATGAGTGGAGAGGCTGAAATGTTCCCGGGCGGCTCTCTGATGGTCTGCATCTCAGCGTGGGAATTGTTCAGCTGTCCCTTGCCAGTGCAGAAACTTAGCAGTAAGCTTCAAAAAGAAGGACCCTGTCTCCAGAAAGTCCTGTCGTGAGGCAGTTTAGTCTAGCAGTTTATGGCGTCTGGGCCCTTGCTGGGCTACTGTGGGCCTGGCTTCTCGCTCTGTGAAACGGGCACAGTGGGACCGACCTTTGAGACAGGGCCCAGCCGGTGGTGACCCTTAGCACCTAAGTGGTCACGTCATTGTTTCTCACCCCCACCCCCAGGAGCTTCGTTGTTGAAAATATGCTCATGTGATCCCTGAAAAAGCATTTTATTATTGAAACTTCTAGACATACAGAAATAGAATAATTAGTGAGCCCTTGTCCTCATCCCCCAGTTCCAGCAGCTGCTAACACAAGGCCAAACTCATGTTACCCGGACACGCCGGTCAGAGTATGTGTTTCTAGGTCAGTCCGGCGTGGGGATGGGTCAGGTCCCATCTGCAAGGTCAGGTGGCAGCAGGCAGGCCCCGCCCCCGGGGCTCTCAGCACTGCCGGCCCGTGCAGACGGCCTCAGAAGGTAACCCTCAGCAATTGGCAGGCTGCGGCGTCACATGTCAGCGTGTGAGGCATGTCACGTGGCACACTCCTAAGAGTTTAGGCCGCTGACTCAGACTGCAGCTTAACACAGGACACGTCCCGGGTGAGACTGAGTTTTGAAAACGCGCTTTTGCTCGCGGTCCCTGCTGGTGACGGGCCTTTGTTTCCCGTTTGCAGCTCGCGTCCCAGTTACGACTCTTCGACCCTCAGCTGAAGGAGAAGCCGGAGGAGGAGTCCTTCGTGGAGCCGGCCTGGCTGGCCCAGCTGCAGCGCGTGGACAAGCAGGTCCAGGTGGGCAGCCGTGGGCTGGCAGCCGTGGGCTGACGCACGCAGTGTGACAGGTGGCGTGGGCCCCTGTGCTTTTCACCCTGTGGTGTCAGGTGTAAACAGGCCCGTTTCAGAGGTGCGCGTGTGTGTTAGAAGGCCCCTTTGTGGTGGGGCGGCTTTCCTGAAGCCCAGGGTGAGCGGGGCAGGGCACGAGGGCAGGGCACGAGGGCCAGACTGCCTCAGGGCCTCGGGCTGTCGGGAGTGCCCAGCGCGTTTCTCCCTAGGAGGGTGCGGTGGTGTGGAGCCACGACGCGGCCTTCCCCCAGCGCTGTCCCAGCTCTCCGAGCTCCGAGGTGGGACAGTGTGATGGCCCGGGACTCGCGCAGCCCCTGGGCCTGGGCACTGAGAACCCGCTGCTGGCGCCACCCATGCCCAGTGTCCAGGGCTCTGGCCTGGCCGTGCGGCTGCTGCCTTCAGGTGAGCCCTGCGACGCTGGGGAAGCAGTGGGCCGCACACCTCTCTCGAGGCGCCTGCTTCCCCATATGGACCGTTCTGGTCCCGCTGCCTAGAGAACCGAGGGGATGGTCTGTGCCACCCCTCAGCCTCCCGCCCCTCCCCGCTGGCTTCCTCCCTGGTCTCACCGCTTCGCACAGCCGTCAGAATGCAGGGGGCCTTTGGACCCCTGGAGGTGGAGGATGGTGGGCAGGACTCGAGGACTTGGGGGACATAGCGAGCCTCTGCCAGGGAGCTGCTGGCCAGGTGGTGCAGGGCCGTGTGACCCAGAGCCCAGGCCCCACGGTGCACCAGACGAGTCCTCCCCGGCCCTGAAGTGTGTGTCCACTTCTCCCCAAGCCCGTGGTGCCCCCCCCCCAGCCTCAGCACTTTCTGCTGTGATGACGATTGGTTGGTGCCTGTCGTTTAGGAATGTGGTCACACAGGGCAACAAGTAACAAACTGTAGTCACCACCACCGAGCTCCAAGTGACAAGCCAGCTCAGTAACCTCTGACTCCCTCCACTGTCTCCCACAGCGCTGCCTACCATCCCTGCCAGGGTGCCCACGTTCTCAGTGCCGCTGCCCCTGGGCCCTGTCGATCCAGGGCCTGGCTGTGGACCCCCAGGGTCTGCACTTGGCTTTGCAGAGCCCTCTGGGCCTGATCCTACAGCTCTGTACCCAGGGCCTGGCCTGCTGCCTGGTGCACCATCTCTCCAGGGGAGTGAACACCTGTTCCAGGATGTCAGGAGCCAGGAGCCAGGTGGGTCTGCCGAGACACCGTCATGAGAGCAGAGCTGAGGTTGCGGGGGAGGGGGTTCCTGTCCACGGAGGTGGTTGGCGGGAGAGACTGACTCATTTGAACTGGAAACAAGTGACATTACTGAATGTACACCAAAGCCCTAGAAGTTGTGGGCCAAGTGGGTTAAGTGAATGTCACTGCTAGTTTCTCTGGTGACTCGGCTTTTTGTTAGGACGTGACATGTAAGTGGCTGTGCAGGGCATGGCAAGTGGCCTGAGGTATGCCCAGGCTGCCACCCTTGTGACATGTATGGGGAGCTGTGAGCCTCCACCTGGCGTCAGCCTGGCTGGTCGTGTCCCTGACTTGTGCCTGGCTGTCTGCTTAGCGGAGTGGAGACTTTAAAAGAAAGCATCTGCACAGATTTGGGGACTTGTGCAGCTTGGCTCCTGACGGCAGCGTTGGGAGGTGGCGGCCGTGAGGCCATGTGCTGCCCCCTCACCGTGTCCCAGGAGCTCCCTTGCATCCACAGGGATGACGCCACACGAGGTGCCCAGCAGAAACTCACTGGCTGAGATGAGCGAAGAGGATTTTGATGGAAAATTTGATAATGCGGTACTCTCCCACCTGGTTTAAAGCTGTTTGTTCTCCATGAATGAACTTCATTGAGTAGGAACCCAAACTCCTGGTCCTGTAGTTGCATAGAGAGAGAGAACACTGAAATTTGAAGTTACCTTTAAATTGTTTCTTAAGGAGAATGCATTTCTGAAGTAGCTCTCACCCTTAAATCAAGAAGGCTTGGTGGAAAGCACAGACGGGGACGATAACTTACTTGTAAAAATAGTTACTTTAAGAAGAAATTCTCGTTTGTAATGAAACTCTCATGTGATTTTAATTTTTCTTAAATGGAAAACTTCCGCAATTTCAGCACCTTTCTACGGTAGAATCCCTAAAATTTTCTCTGGTTTTCTTGAAATTGAGATTCATTTTATCACCTGTTTGGTATAAATGCCACCTCTGCTCTTGATCCTAAGCAGGAGGGACAAACACTTTTATACCAACTGTGTTCTGGAACCTTCTTCACAGACACTCAGCTCTGAACATCTGCCAGCGGGCGAGTGCTGTAGTTTAAACTTCTGTCATGTGCTTTCACCATTAAGATATTCTGTCCTGGGCCGGCCGAGTGGTGCGGTGGTTGGGCGCTGGCTTGGGAAGCCAGCGGCCCCGGTTTGGGTCCCGCATATGAGGGCCAGTGACACTGCCCTCAAAAGAAAAAAAAAAAAATTTATTCTTCACAGACAGTGTTCCTATCATAGAACTGCTACCCCCTCCATCCCACCCCAATCTAGAAAATGTAAATTCTTTCAAAACAACCTACTTCTTAAAAAAAAAAAAAAGAAAAAAGATATTCTGTCCTTGGAAAAGTAACAATGAGACTCTGACTGTATCGAAAGCAGAGTCTTAATCCAGGGATAAACCTCTTTACTTTTAAAACGCCCACTGCCTGCTCTCACCAGTCTGTGCTCAATGCACGTCCGGGTTCCATCTTCCAGCCAAGTCTCCCCACTGAGCTCCAGGACCCCCATGTTGAGTTCGTCATCACCCCTTGATAAAGTCTCTTGTGTGGACCGACTGTCCTGCAGTCGCCCCCCGACCCGGGAGCCAGGGCTGCCCCCACCTGTCCCACCCTCACCTTACCTGGCCTCTGGGGATGTTCTGCAGGCAACTGGGGGTGCCCCAGGTGAGCCTGCTCCCGTGTCACCTTTTACAGGGCTCCTCGCGGATGCGACAGGACTCCGAAGCCCATACCGGCTGGGAGGGTGCCAGCCTCGGGGCCCTGCAGTCCCCGTCTCTGACGCCCACTTCCGATGTGAAGAGTTCTGTACAAGCAGCCAAGGCAGAGGCCAAGGAGCCTAAGAAGGTAATGCACAACCCATGTCCAGCGGCCCCGGGGCCAGCAAGACTCAGGGAGGGGCTCAGCCCCCACAGGCAGCTTCGACGCCCATACAGGACAGGCGTCCATCCTTTCCTAAGTAGGAAGCATTCGCTCAGTAAGGCGTGCGAAGGGGGCACCAGCGTGGTGTTTGTCCTTGTGCCGCCATCCCAGCCAGAGCCACAGTTTCCGCTTCCCATGACCTGTCAACCCCCCTGCCCCCCCAGAGGTGACCTCTGTTCTTTGTCACCACTGATTAGGTTTGGCCATTGTTGAGCTTCACATAAGGAGGCGCTTTCTTTCGTCATCATGGTTGGTGTCTGCTCTGTGCACCCCAGTCTTACTTGCCCTTCCTCCTGAGGGGGGTCATTGGGACTTTGAGTTTGGGGTTCTCACGCATCAGCCATCTGTCTTTGGTGGCCAGGGCATTTGTTTCTCTAGGGTCTGTGCCAGGGACACAAGCAGCTCTGTCCAGCCTTAGAACGTAATGCCACAGTTTCCGTAGGTGGGTCAGGCACCCCTTCCCAGCAGCTGACCGAGAGGTACCTGCAGTCTAGCTGTGTCCCGGGGAGAACACTGTCAGGCCTCTGCTGCAGCCCTTCTGCTGGGACCCCATAGGACTTGCACTTTTGTGTCGCTGCACTGAGCATGACGTCCTCACAGCTGTCCTCATGGTGTTGCTGTTTAGGGTGGCGAATCCTGGTTCTCTCGCTGGCTGACTGGGAAAAGGAAAACAGAAGCTTATTTGCCAGATGACAAGAACAAATCGGTGAGTGTCCAGAATCTGGCTTTTGAGGGCTTGATCGGTGTTTCGATGACGCGTCCGGCCGTGGTTTGCACAGCACACGTCAGAACAAACCCCAACACGTGTCTGCGGAAGCTTTGAAGCATCCCATGTGATCAGAGTCTAATTTGGCTTTATCTGCTGACGTTTTCCTTCACTCCTCACAACGTGGCAGATCGTCTGGGATGAGAAAAAGAACCGCTGGGTGGACGTGAACGAACCAGAGGAGGAGGTACGCCGGGCCTGGGGAGGCGCCTCTGGACGCTGCTGTCAGTGGCGTGGCCAGCGGTCTGGGTGCACGAGCACATTTTCTGAAGCCGAGTTTGCCTCTGCAGAAGAAGGCTGCGCCCCCACCCCCGATGTCCCTTCCCAAGGCTCCGCAGGCTGCTGCCCCTGGGCCTGGAGGGCCTCCGAGAGCCTCTGTGAACATGTTTTCCAGAAAAGCAGGTAAGAGAGTCAGGCCTGAAATCGGTGTTTCTTTGCATAACTTATTTGCCCTGCAGACATACCTGAGTTCAGTGACTACAGCACATGTGCTAGCTGGCAGTTTGTCACATGCTGAGGTGTGTGAGGGGACTCCTCGGGGCGGGGGACGGACCTCAGGGTATCGGTGAAGAGTGGGCGGGAGGGCAGAAGCGGTCTGGGGGGGCCCTGGTCCAGGGCTGGTGCCTGCGGCCGCTCAGTGGACCTGCTCTGCAGCAGTCAGCACTGGGCAGTCAGCACGCGGCCTAAGTCGGCTCCTCCCCCACAGCTGGGACCAGAGCTCGCTACGTGGACATCCTCAACCCGGGAGGGCCCCGGCGCGCCGAGCCGGCCCTCGCTCCTGCAGACTTCTTCGCCCCACTTGCCCCACTCCCGATCCCGGCTCATTTTTGCGGACCAAACCCAGGTAGGCCTGGCCTCCTGACCTTTGACCCTCTCTGCTAGCCGCCGTAACCTCCCTTTAAGAGGAGTGACTGGCCAGTGTGCAAAGGGCCTCAGCTCCTTTCCCTCCACGCGTGGATGTTGGTGCAGCCGCAGAGATGTGTGGGATGCAATGACGCCCCCCCCCCCCGCACTGTCTCCTCGCAGACGCAGCAGATGGAACCCCACTGGCAGAGGGGGCTGGCCAGGAAGGGCAGGCGCCGGCGGGGGCCGCGGCCCATGCAGAGCCCGCCTTGGAGCCCAGGGTGAGTGGCTGCAGCGTGACAGGTGGGGTGCAATGACGGTTTGCTTACCTCCCCGCCCTGACCTGCGGAACTGGGTCTGTCATGTCTAGAGGACCCCGTTTCTGCCTGAGGTCCTTTTCCTGGTGAATGTCCTCTAAAGATGTGCAAACTAACCACATGTGTGTTGAGTAATGACTGTCTCACTGAAATCATGGCAGTCAAAGGGTTTTTAATGTAAAACTTAATGTGAAATGTAATAGTACAGAATACGGTCTTCATTTGGAAAGACCTGGATTTCCTCCCTGGTTCCTCATGGCCCAGCTGAGCAGAGGCCTCTGTGTCCTGCCTGCAGAAATGGGATGGTGGTAGCGCCAGGCCACCGCGGGCACACGGCTGGCAGTGTTGGAGCCTGTGGGGTGCGCATGGCGGTCAGGCACAGAAAGTGCGCCTTCCTTCCACGGCCTCTCCAAGCGGGCACGCCCTGTGGACTGGACAGTTTGTTCCCTGGGCCGGAGGGGCGTGCTGGGTCGCCACCCCATGTGGGAACTCGGTAGTTATTGCATTTCCTATTTTTCTCGGCAGGTTTTAGATTCCGCAGCCTCACTCCTGGGCTCTGAAGTGCGTGGTTCCCAGGGAGGAGAGGTAAGGGGCCCCCACGGGAGGGTGTCCGCCGGAGTCTGGGCCGGGGTAGTTTGTTATTGTTGTCCAGTGGCTTCTGCCTTAGAAAGGAGCATTAGCGAGTAGGAACGTCCGTCTAAGCACTTTTTAGAACTTGAAAAGTGTTCCTGTATCCTCAAAAAACCAGCCACATTTCTTTGGAACTCGAAATAGTGGAGGCTTTGAGTTCCCATTCAGCAGGCGAGCCCTGCGCTCAGCCTGGCCCGCCCGGGGCTTGAGTTCTCAGGGCCATGAGGTCCAGCGGGCTCTGGCCAAGGGCTGGACAGACCCCCCAATACCCTCCACTAATGGTTGTGTCTTACTCAGAACTGTGTATTAAAACGGGAATGTCAAGCTCACTCTGGCTTTTCCCCATTTGAATCCTGTCGATTCTAACGGCTTCATAAAGGTCTTTGGAATTAAACCCGCAGCTTGGAGCGTGACGTGCATGTTGACTTTTTCCTGTCTGTGTTGTGTTCTCGCTGTTTTGTAGCTTTCGCGCTGTAGTTCAATGAGTTCACTGTCACGTGAAGTGAGCCAGCATTTTAATCAGGTACCTGTGGCTGGCGGTCCCCACTGAGCACAGAGCTGACTGGGTCGCCTTTGTTTTCCGTTAAGGGCGCTGTACTGGTTGGTCATTGTGCACTTGGTCACTAACGTCACCCCTTGTCACACCCAGCCACCACATGACAGGATGCAGTGTTCCTCTAGCTAAGTCTTCTTAAAGGGTGCTGAGTATCCAGACACTCCGATGACTCGATTGACCCCAGTGCCCTGGTGACTACCCTGGTATGAGTTTTGTAATTGCGCTGCTTTGAAAGTGGCTTTTTCCAGGGACCGGCCCTGGGCGTGGCCTCACTGTGTGAGTGTGTTTGCAGCCCGCCCTTTGACTGGGCTCTCTTGGAAGGAAGAATTCCTCTCTCTGATCAAGCACGAGATGGTTCAGTAGGCAAGGCAGTGAAGCAGTGACCGTGTCCCGTGCCAGTCTGGGTGGGAAGGGCAGGAGTACTTCATCTTTCATGTGTCGTGGAGCCGAGCTTTTCGCATCAGCTCAGGAGAAAGGCTTCCTGGGACATCTTTCTTCGCGTATTAGAACACTGGATTCTATAGCTGGTCACCTTAGGTCTGAACTAATCCAAAGTGTCTGCTAACTGTCCCGCTGGAGCTGACGAGACGTGGCTGTGCATGTTCTGGCTTCGGGAGTGTTTGCACGCTGCTCTGATTCTCACGATTTCTCTGTTAGCCACTAAAACATTACATCCGGTGTCGCAAGAAGGCTCTTCGTTCTGCTTCAGTGGCTTACTTAGCAGCATTCTAAGTCCTGCTCAGACATAGCATCTGTACTTGTCTGTGGGACATAAGTGCTGTGTGACGTTGTCTCACTGAAGTGTGCTCTCTGGTCTCAGGCTCCCGGCACCCACCGCCCTGCAGGAGGCCCTCCTGGGGCAGCAGTGCCCTTCTACAGCCCAGCGCAGTTCACACAGTAAGTGCCCATGTTTCTCGGGCGCGGGAGTGGGATGAGGCCTTTTCCCCAACTGGTGACCTGACTCCCGGCTCTGCCGCTGTGCTCGGGGCCCCGCGGGGCCTGGGGTGTACCTCTGGTGTGCCAGCCATGGCTGGCCTTCACCTGGGGATGTTCCAGACTGTCTCCTTTTACTTCTCTCTCTCTCTGCCTTCTCTCTTCTCCCCCAGGCTCTTGCCTCTAGACTGTAGACTGGCTGCCAGATGATGGGGGGCAGAGTGGGGGCACAGGTCTGCAGGGGTCTGTGGTCAGGATGGAAGACGCCACCTGACCCCATTTGTCCTGATGCAGACCCTGTCTCCTGACTCTTAGCCAGCGTGCCTGCCTCAGCCAGTCCTGCTGCCCACGCCATCCCCGTTCCCCATCCCCTGCTGCCCTCTGCTTCAGGCACCTGCAGATGGTGCCGACTCGGTCTCTCCCCACCAGGCCTGCTGCGTCCTGTTACCACCTGGCCACATGCCTGCCTCTCTGCTTCAAGATTTGGGGGTGGTTTTCTCTGTCCTTTTGCCTTTACCTTGTATTGTAGCTATGCCGCTGCGAGAATCCCTCAGCTGTCATTTCAGTCAGGATTTGTGAGGGGCTGAGAGAGAGCAGTCCCGTGCTGCTCGGGAGGAGCCTGGCTGCGGCCCTCCCTGGGGTCCTCAGACGCTCAGCCCTTGGAATTGGCCTCCCTTCTGAGCAAACTGCAGCACCTCTAAAGGGGACGCCAGGGTCTGATGCAGACTGGGCCAGGCAGCCGTCACGGGCTGCAGGAACAGAACAAACCAAACGTGCCATTCGCCAGCAGTGTCCAAGGCCCGCGTCTCAGCGTGCCGATCCTTCCCTGAGTGTCACCCACCCCAGGAGACGGGCCTGCGGAAGTCAGTGCTGTCTGTGTCGTTTCAGGCCTCTGCCACCTCAGGAAGTCCAAGGACGGGGAGGATCGGCCAGAGGCAGTGCCCAGCGTTGAGCTCGACTAGCCTGTCTGGATTAGCATTTGGAACCTGAAACGACTCCACCGAGGACCAGATTGACTGCCTGCACCCTCCCTTCTGTCCCCAGATGGACAAGCAGAGACTCCGGATGCCTTTCCGCTCTCCTGTCTGTAGGACGCGTTGCCACGGTTAACCCCGCAGCTCCTCTGAGGTCTGGAGGAAGAGGCACTTTGGCTCAGAAACTGCCCCTAGGAGAACGAGGTCAGCGTAAACACTCGTAGTCACTTAGGGCTACACTGAGGGCAGCCGGGACGGTCTTTGCTGCAGGACAGGCTTTGTTCTTCGGTGTGGAGGGCGTCTCTCGAAGCCCAGGGGCGAGTTCCTGCCAGATTCGTGTCTCAGTCCCTGGGAGATGCTGGCAGAAAAGCGTTCGTGAACCTCTGACTCAGGAAAGAAACACGCCTGCCGTGTGGCGCCCCGCTCACCTTCGGAGCCCAGAGCTGTGGTGTATGGGTGCGGCAGTGTTGCTGAGTGTCCTGACGGAGCCGTGGAGTGGATTAGCGGTCATTCTCTTCAGGCTGGAGAGACGCCCTCATTACCTCGGTGCGTTTCTGTCGCACAAGGGGTTTCCTGCAGCCAGAGGGACTGGCTTGGTCCATCACGAGAGATGAAAGAGCCACCGTCGCAGACCTTGTGTTCCAAATGTGACAGGTCCAGACCCATCAGCCAGGGTTGAAACTGACTTATGAATTTGATCTGGATTTTCAGTGGCGAGTAGCCAGCTCAGACCCACTGTCAGCAGTCAGCAGGTCGCCACGCTCAGCACACCAGTCCACGCTCTTCTCCTCCTGGTGGTTTCAGAGCACAAGACGGCCGACACGCTTCCTGTTACCTGGGTGACGTCATTTCAGGAGATGGTAACATCCTGAAGTGGCTTAAAATAATTTCTTGCCAGAACTCTGGAAGCTGGTGTTTCTGCCCCTGGCTTTTCTCCACACTGAACCTTCAGAACCAAGTGTTGGCTCTCAGCCAAACAGACCTGCAAAGGAAGCCCTCCTCTTACTGGGCTCAGAGCTTTAAGGCTTCATCGACTGTTCTTTACTGTCCCCACTCCTGTTAAGTCTAAAGAGACTGAAAGGACTTAAGTATTTATGGAAGTCATTAGGAAGTAATTGCCGTAGGTTCTGCTGGGGAAACGTAGCTTGCTTGGTGTTTTCAATCTCAAGTAGGGTTGTGTGACTGTGGAGCGTGCACGGGCCCTGCCGTTTTCCTGGTTATTTGATCATCTAGGGAAGACCCACAGGATGGTTTCCAAAATGGGTCACAGACTTGCAGGAGCAGACCCAGTTGTTGTCACTTTGGGAAAGGCCAGGCCTCCTCAGGGCGTCGCCTGTGTCCCTAGGTCAGCGCTCCTTTGCTTCCTGGGACCCGAGAGACCCTTGGGGCGCCCTGGGCTCCTCCAGCCTAGCGCAGCCCATCTTTCTCTGTCGACTGCCAGCGACTTTTGATTCAAGAGGCTTCCTCCGAGGTGGGAGCTGCTATTTTTCCTAAATGCAAATTGTTAAATAAAATATTTTGCGCCTTGAGCGCCCTCATCAATTGTTTGTGTTTGTTTATTGAGATTAGTGAGCTGCTCTGACCAGGTGGCCTCGCTGTGCCCTCACTGCTGGGCTGTCACCTTGCAGGGTGCCCCGGGCCCTGCAGCTCCGCAGGATCCTGCTCCCCCTGGGGGGCTCCCCCTGTGGTCGCTGGTGGGCTGGGTGGCTTTGCTCCAGACACCCAGCCCGCCACCACCTGGGTGAACGTATGCGAAGGGGAGCACGTGTGCCAGGGTCCCACTGATGGGGCGGGGCCGGGCTGGGCGCTGGGGGCGGGGCCGGGCGCTGGGGGGCGGGGCGGGGCCGGGCCGGGCGCTGGGGGGCGGGGCCGGGCATGGCGCTGGGGGCCGGGCCGGGTGCTGGGGGACGGGGCCGGGCCGGGCGCTGGGGGCGGGGGCCGGGCTGGGCGCTGGGGGGCGGGGGCCGAGCCGGGCGCTGGGGGGCGGGGGCGGGGCCGGGCGCTGGGGGCGGGGCCGGGCTGGGCGCTGGGGGCGGGGCCGGGCTGGGGGCGGGGCCGGGCTGGGCGCTGGGGGCGGGGGCCGAGCCGGGCGCTGGGGGCGGGGGCCGAGCCGGGCGCTGGGGGCGGGGCCGGGCTGGGCGCTGGGGGGCGGGGGCGGGGCCGGGCGCTGGGGGGCGGGGCCGGGCTGGGCGCTGGGGGCGGGGGCGGGGCTGGGCGCTGGGGGCGGGGGCCGGGCTGGGCGCTGGGGGGCGGGGGCCGGGCCGGGCGCTGGGGGCGGGGCCGGCCCGGGCGCTGGGGGACGCCGAGGCCCCGCGGCGCGGAGAAGGCGCAGGGGCGCCCCGCTCGCTTGGCCCGTCGGAGTCCTCCGGCCGCCAGGGGCCGCTGCGGGCGCCGGGTCCGAGCCGGGAGCTGCGACCGAGGCCCGCGGTGCCGAGGAGCGGGCGGCGCCGAGAGGTGGGCGCGGGGCCCCGGAGCGAGGGGGCGGCCCCGGGGGGCTCCGGGCCGGGCGCGGGGTGGAGGCGGGTCCCGCGCGCGGCGAGCCTGGAACGCGGCCTCGCCCCCACGCCCTGCGGCCGCGCGGCGGTCGTTGCCCCGGGTCCCGGCCTCCCGCAGCCGCGTCGTGGGCCGGCGATGGCGGCGGTCCCGCGGGTGAGCGGGGGCCGGCGGGGGCCCCGTCCGAGGCCGCGCCGCTAAACGCTTCCACCGGCCTCCGCCCTCGGGCGGGAACCCGCAGCCAGCGGTTCCCCGCACCCGCGCAGGCGGCAGCCCGCGTCTCCGGCCCGGCCTCGCCCACCCGCTACGTGGAGGCGCGGGCCTGTCCGCGCTGCCCCCCGGCGCAGCAGCTGCCCTTTCGCAACTCGGAATGCGTGGAAGTAATGGCAGTGTCTCCTTAGGTCCCTGTGGCGACTCCGTGACTCAGGGCCTCCAGCCGGGCCGCAGCCGGGCCGCCCCACCTGCCGGGCGCCCGTTGGGGGCTCGCCCCTGCGGCGTTCCGCTTCCCCGGCGCTGCGCGGCCCACGGCCCTGGAGAAGCCGTCCCCTGCTCAGCGCGGCGGCCGTCGTCACCGTGGGGGCGGGCGAGGGCCCTGCACTATGCCGTCCAAGTCGGCCTGCCTGGGGCGCTCGCAGGCGCCGCCTCCGCAGCCTCCCGCCCACGCACGCCTGCGACCTGGAGGCAGAATGCTGCGGGGCCCCCTGAACACAGACAAAGACCTCGACCTCCGCCCGGGTTCCCCGGCCCCCGACAACAAGAGCCCAGTAGACATTAGCAATGAAGACCCACAGGCTACGGCCAAGCCCTTCACCCCAAAGCCACCCCCGCCGAGGCCCAAGCTGGAGCGGACACTGTCCCTGGATGAGAAGGGCGGGAGGAGGAGGCGTTTTCAAGCCAGCCATGAGGACCTGGCCCCCCAGAACGGGGCCAGCCCCTCCAGGGGCTCCTTGCAGGATGGCGCCACCGGGCCCCCCGCCCACACTCGCTCCCCACCACGCCTGAGCCGCTCCTTGCAGGACATCCCCACATCCCGCAGGGCCCCTGGCAGAGCCGGCGGGAGCCGCTCCCTGTGGGGCAGCAGCGCCTCCCTGGACCCCCTGCACCGGGAAGGGCCCTCGGCGGGCAGCACCCCCAGGCTGGCCAGCGGGCTGCCCTCCCGCTCGCTGCCCGCCATGGACTGGAACTTCACCTCTGACTCCCTGCGGACTGCAAACAAGGTGGACGCGGATCACGCGGACTACAAGCTCCGCCTGCAGACCAGACTGTTCCGGGCCCACAGCAGCCTGGGCCCGGGCCATCCCCCGAGCCCCCTGGCCTGCGACCACTGCTCCCTGCACTCCGCCAAATCCTCCTTCAGCCTCCTGGCGCCCATCCGCGCCAAGGACGTCCGGAGCAGGTAAGGCCTGCTGGGCGGCGGGCGGCCTCCACGGCCTTCATTTAGGGTTCAGAGGCGAACAGCACAAGGGCCTTGCGAGGGTCCTGTCATAAAGGTGGAGACAGGCCTCCTGTCACCCAGCTCCTTCACGGAGGGACACCTTTCCTTTGTGTTTCAACAGCTCAGGCTCGTGCCTGGGAAGCAGGTGGTGCGGACGCCGAGACCGCCGTGTACACTGTGCAGCAGGCTTTTCTTTTTCTCGTTGTGTCGACAGCTTTTTGCCAGTGTGTTAAGTCTGCTTGTTGCCTGGCCTCCGGCCTGACCCGAGAGGTGTTGCTGAGGCTTGCTTTCACTTGGCCCCTTTGCCAAGGACCTGCATGTAGGTGGCCCAGTGGGGCGGACAGGTCGCTGTGCTGTGCGCATGCCGCTGCTTTTCCAAGATGGTCACTAGAAGTGCAGTAGCTAGGGGCAGCCAGTTAGCTCAGTTGGTCAGAGCACAGGCTCATAACACCAGGGCCGCTGGTTCGATCCCCACATGGGCCACTGAGCTGTGTCCTCCACAACTAGATTGAACAACAACTTGACTTGGAGCTGATGGGTCCTGGAAAAATATACTGTTCTCCAATAAAAAATTTTTTTAAAAAGTGCAGTGGCTAGACCAAGGGGTGGGGCTCTCGGTGACCATGGCCAAGCCACACATAGGAGAGTCCCCAGGTCCATTCACCGGCAGGGAGGCGACAGCGGGTCAGGGCCTGACTTCCAGCACTTTTCTTCTAGCAGGGCCCCGTGATTTCTCTGGTGTTCAGGGACTTGGTTTGCTCAGCGCCCCACCATTAATCGGCCTCCTGCTTGGCCCCCACAACCCCGTGAGCCAGGGCCTCATATCCGGAGGCTTGGTTTCTGGGCTTTGTGAGGCTTTAATAATTCATCCACATTGACCTTTTTTATAGCTTGAAAAGACCCTGGGTGCAGCCCCCACATTTCCTGCTCAGACTTCCACACACATGTCCCGAGGCCGCAGCCATGACTTTACCAGACGGGGGCCCAGAGATCTGAGCCTGCCTGTCCAGGCCCACAGCCGCTTCTCCCCGAGCCTGGGCCTGTACCGGAACTCGGAGCGCCATCCTGGGCCCTCCCCTGCCCTCCCGCAGGGCTGTCCTGGCCGTCACCTTGTCAGCCGGACCTCTGCTCCCTGCCAGGGCTGGGTGGGTGGTTTAAAGCACATAAGGGGCTGTGGCCCTGACTAGGGCCTGAGAGCCGTGTTCCTGCAGCTGACCCCTCCCTGGGTCCATCTGCTCAGACCCCAAGTTCAGTGTGGTCCTCTCCACAGGAGCTACCTGGAGGGGAGTCTCCTGGCGAGTGGGGCCCTGATGGGGGCGGACGAACTGGCCCGGTACTTCCCGGACCGGAGCGTGGCCCTCTTGGTGGCCACCTGGAACATGCAAGGCCAGAAGGTAAGCAGGCTGCCCCCTCGGGATGAGGTTGGGCTTCCTGCCACACCACATGGCTCTGCCTGGCCCCACCGTCTGCCCCACCGGCTGCCCGTCACCCCCATACACACTGCGTTAGCGACTGGGCAGGAAAGCCCTCTTTTTTCCTTGATACTTAATTGTTTAGAGCAGTTTTCTGTTGACAGCGAATTTGAGAGGAAGAACCAGAGCTCCCCCGAGCCCCCTGCCCCCATCACAGCCTCCCCACTCCCAACACCCCACGGTTGAGGAACCTTCATCCAGAGCCCAAGTTTGGTCCCCGGTTCCTGACGAATGCGTGTGCATCACAGCAGTGGCAGACGCCGCTGTCCTTGTCTGTGCGTCTCCCACCCGCTGGGGCCCCACACCCTGCTCCCCGTGTATCCCGCCTGGGTCCCGCCTGTGATCTGGGGCTCCCAGGAAACCCATTGACATGAGCATGGAAACCTGGCATGAGGGGTGCTTCGTACCCCGACAACCGTGGACAAGTCATCAGGCAGGTGGGGGGGCCCGTGTGCAGATTTCTGGGTATTTGCTCCTGGGGGCCCGTGGCCTTTGCCCCTCCCCCCCATCGTCTTCTTCAGCTCACCCCGTGTGTCCCTGGGACCCCCTTCACAGAGAGATATCTGTCCTCAGGTTGGCGGTCTCCGCCACCCGGCATTGGGGTGCTCTGATTGCTGGGGGCCAGATGTGGACTTGATTTAGACAGCAGATGTTCCTAACTCCAGTGGGGTGAAGGCAAAGGAGGTGATTGTGCCACAACTGGGGTCTCGAGGCCATTTCCCGGGTGTCACGATATTTAATGATCTGAGAACAGAAGGACCGTCCCTTCACGTGGCTGTGCCGGCTGACAGTCGGTGACAGGCCCTGGGGAGAAACAAGCACTGGGACAAGGGGGCTGATGTCACCGGAAGCCCCGATGAGACAGCAGCCTGAACGGTGGAAGCGAATTTCTCTTGAGTTGCAGGAGGAGGCAGGTGGCCAGGCCACTGGCTCCGCTGTCCTCCATGAGGCACAGCCCTTGTCCTGCGCCCGGAGGGCTTGACAAGCCAGAGGCAGGCGGTATCGCGGCCACAGGGTGGAGGCATGAAGAGGGCATAGGGTGCCCACCTCCCGCAGGACCTGCCGCACCCCAGCCGCACAGCTGCTCTGGGGTGCAGTGGGGGTGGAAATACGGGGCAGGGGGCGTCTTTGCCCAGATGTGCATGTGGGGGCTGCACACTTAGGGGCCATGTTGTGGCCGGATGCCGGATACCACCAGCAGCGGCGTGCATGTGGGTTGGGGACACAGCGAGGGAGGGGGCGCAGGCACGACCTTGGCGAGGACAGACTGAGGTGGAGAGGGCGGCCTGCCCAGACCTGGGCTCCCCTGGACATGGTTCCCCTTTTCCTGAGAGCCCGCGGGGTCCCTGGGCCGAGCAGGAGCCCCCGTACGCTGGCCCCGCCCAGCCCCATGCTAGGTGCTGCTTTCCCACAGGAGCTGCCCCCAAACCTGGATGAGCTCCTGCTGCCGCCCGAGGCCGACTACGCCCAGGACCTGTACGTCATCGGGGTCCAGGAGGGCTGCTCGGACAGGTAGCCCCCCCCGCCCCCGGGTCGCTCCAGGCCTGCCGGACCCTCTCGGGCCCCAGTGACCAGCACTGTTGGGTCTGCCTTCGGGGCTGCAGCTGCTGCGACCTGAGACCCCGTGTGGGTCAAGACACGCCTCCGTGGCCAGGCCTGGACCAAACCCACAAACTGCCTTCTCTTCAAATGGTGACACAGAGAATTTAAAATGAATGAGGTTTACCTCCTGGTAAACAAAGAGCGGATCAGAGAGATTCCAGACGCTGCGAAGGGCAGCACAGCCATCGAGCTGCTGGGTCCCCTCCAGGCTTCCAGCCCAGCCCTCCGGTGGCACTGCTGACTGCCCTGGGCACCGGGGCTGCTGCTCACCTGTCCTAGGCCTGGCAGCGCGCCTGTGGGCTTGCTGAGGCTCACCTGGCGAGGGGCACAGGCTCCAGGAGGCCTGGTCGGCGTGCACCTGGGGAAGGGGCCCTGCTCCCGGGGACCCTGGCCTCTAGGTGAGGTGGCCTCACCCCACCTGGCCTGGGGCTTCTCCCTGGGCCTTTGCCAGGTGGGCCGGGAGCTCCTGCTACAGTCTGAGCAGGGGTTGTGACTCGGCCCCATGTACTAGAGCCTTTCCGAGGCAGCGGGAGCGCAGGCCTGTGGCGTCCCTGGAGAGGGAGGAAGCCAGTCTCGCAGGGAGACCCCGGCCTCTGGCCCAACAGGCCCAGCAGCCCCCGTGTTCTCATCTGCCCTTCGCCCTGCAGGCTGAGGCTGGATGGTGGGGGCCCTCCCCAGGGCTCCGAGAGGGGGCTGATGGGCTGCGGGGCCAGGGCCCCCTCCCTAGGCCGGCCTCTCCTTCCTCCCGCAGGCGCGAGTGGGAGACACGCCTGCAGGAGACGCTGGGCCCCCATTACGTCATGCTGCACTCCGCAGCCCATGGCGCGCTGTACGTGTCCGTGCTTCTCCGCAGGGACCTCATCTGGTTCTGCTCAGGTAGCCCGGCCGGCCCCGTCCCCCTCGGGCGCCCAGGCCCCACTGCTGGCCTCACGGGCCCTCGCCTCTGTCCAGGGAAGTGGATGCCTGCTCACGGAGCCTGGCAGTGTGGCCGCCACGTGGGGCCTTCGGGCCCTGATGTGACGGGTGGCGTCCGGCCCGGGTCAGCTCCGCGTCCTCCCCACAGAGGTGGAGAGCGCCACGGTGACCACACGCATTGTGTCTCAGATCAAGACCAAGGGGGCCCTGGGCATCGGCTTCACCTTTTTTGGCACCTCCTTCCTCTTCATCACGTCTCACTTCACCTGTAAGTCACGTGCACCTGAGTTCCAGGCGTCGTGTGCGGACACTGCTCCTCTTGTCTCGGGAGGGAATGGCCTTAAGGGGCCGCCCGGAAGGCAGGGTGGGTGCTGGGGCCCTCTGCTACGGCCCGTCGCGCTGGCTCCACTCTTGGCTGCCGAAAGCAGGTCCCTCTAGAGAAAGGCGTGGGGTGGGTCACAGCAGGCCCTCGCCATGTGACAGCAGCCTGCTGCTCCGGGGAAGCGGGGTCTCCACCGGACCGACCCCCAGAGTCTAGCCCTGAGTCAGACCCGCTCCTCCGAGGTGCCCAACTGCTCTGTCCTTCCAGCTGGGGATGGCAAGGTCAGCGAGAGGCTGCTGGACTACAGCAAGACCATCCAGGGCTTGGCCCTGCCCAAGACCGTGCCAGACACCTGCCCCTACCGCTCTGACCCAGGTGAGCTGGCTGCTCGATGGCGCTGAGGGACCCCACCTTCCCCGGAAGCCCCCACCTCATGCGCAAGGGAGGGGAGTGGAGACAAGCTGTTCAGAGGTTTTGAGAATCAAGGTCAAAAAAGTTCAGAAAGTCACTGAAATGAAGCCACTCTGAAACGAGGCGTGGCACCTGGTTCCTCAAAAGTGGTGACCGCCTCAGCCCACTTAGTGCTGGGCAGATGGATGGACGCCCTTGAGGCCTAGTGGCTTCATCCACGTGTCGCCTTGTGGCTGGCCGGGGCCTGCCTGCCGGGCTTCGTGTCCTCTGGCTGTGTGTGATGCTGGGCCTCACGGCCGTGGGAGCAGACGGGGTCAGCTGTGAGCGTGAGGGCGACTATTTGTGGCTGAGACAGCCTTACGGTTTCTGGATTGTCTGTCGCTGTGTGAAATGAAAGAACATCATGAACTCAGATGTCAACCCAGAAAGCTGTGAGGCATGCCACCCCCCCATGGCCCTGAGCCCCCAGACAGTCACTGGGTGGCTGCCCTGCTTCTCTGGGGGGGGGGGTCATTGCCCCACTGTGGTTCTGGGGTCAGGGGACACAGGCCGATCCCTGTCGCTAAGGCGTGGCACCACGGGAGGCTGGGCTCATGTGCTTTGCGGTTTGTGCCCCAGCGGACGTCACCACCCGCTTCGACGGGGTATTCTGGTTTGGAGACTTCAACTTCCGTCTGAGTGGGGGGCGCGTGGCCGTGGAGGCCATCCTGAAGCAGGACCTGGGAGTGCGCGTGCCAGCCCTGCTGCAGCTCGACCAGCTCACCCGGGAGATGAAGAAAGGTGAGGCCCCGGGAGGGGGTGAGGCCCTGGGAGAAGGTGAGGCTGCAGGAGGGGTGAGGCCCCGGGAGGGGGTGAGGCCGCAGGAGGGGTGAGGCCCCGGGAGGGGGTGAGGCTGCAGGAGGGGTGAGGCCCCAGGACGGGGTGAGGCTGCAGGAGGGGTGACGCCCCTGGAGGGGGTCTGGTCCCGGGAGGGGCGAGGCCGAGCCCCCCAGCTGCTCTGAGGCGGGGCCTGTGCCTGCCTCAGGGTCCATCTTCAAGGGTTTCCAGGAGCCAGACATCGACTTCCTCCCATCATACAAGTTCGACATTGGGAAGGACTCGTATGACACCACGTCCAAGCAGAGGACGCCGTCCTACACGGTGAGCGCGGTGGGCTCTGCAGGCGAGGTTTGTGTGTGCTCAGGCCTCCGAGCAGGGCCGGCGGAGCCACAGGCTTGAGGCATGTCCAGGCCTGAGCAGTGCCATGACGAGCTGGGTCAGCCCGCCTGCGTGTGACCCTCAGCTGGGGCCAGGGGCCTGGCCGCTCTCAGTGTCGTCCTGAAGGCTGGGTGCCGGCCTGGCTCCGAGGCCTGGCTCGCAGCACGGGCCTGAGATGCTGGTCACTGTGCCCGGGCACGGGCCCGCCCACGCCAGGCTCCGGACAAGCCCCGAGGCGGGTGCCCAGTTGAGTGCGGCTGCCTCCGCTTGCTCCCGCGGGGCTGGGTGGGGGGCAGATGCCGCCCCAGGGCAGCGGGGCTAAAGCCTGGAGGACAGCTGCCCCTTGCAGCTGGGGGCGGGGCTCTGGGAACCCTACGGCAGCTTGGGGACCTTCTTGCAGGACCGGGTCATGTACAGAAGCCGCCACAGAGACGACATCTGCCCCGTCAAGTACTCCTCCTGTCCTGGGATCAAGACGTCGGACCACCGGCCTGTGTACTGCCTGTTCCGGGTGAAAGTGAGGCCGGGGAGAGACAAGTCAGTACCCGCCTGGCTGGCCAGGGGTGGGGGTCAGAGCCGGGGGGCTTAGGGCTGGGGGTGGGGTGGGGTGGTCAGGGCCCGGGAGGGGTCAGGGCTGGGCCACAGGATCGGGGTGGAACCCTTGCCCACTCCTGAGGGGTGGGTGCCATCTTCGGACCTCGGTACATGCCGCTGTCTCGTGTCCTGACAGCCCCAGACAGGAGCAGCTTTCCCGCAGCCCCACGTGGGGATTGCTGCCATTGGCTGATCTGAAGTGGTTGTCACTTAAGTGACATGCTAGCGCGTTGGGACCTGGCCTGGCCCCTGCGCCCACTTCTCTCTGTAGAGCTGGCTTGGCACAGGCTTGTTCCCCGTGTCCCTCGGGCCGTGGCGGGCCCCGTCCCTCCTTGCTCCTGACGGTTCTTGCCTCCACAGCATTCCGCTAGCTGCCGGCAAGTTTGACCGCGAACTGTACTTGATAGGAATTAAACGACGGATTTCCAAAGAAATTCAGAGACAACGAGCGCTGAAAACGCAGCACTCCAGCACTGTCTGCACTGTGTCTTGAGGCCTTTTGCTGGAGGGCTGTCACCTGCCACATGGGAGGATATTTGACCAAAACTCCCGGAACAGGATGGAGGAGGTTGCTGCTGGGACTGCTCAGCGTCTGGGGACACCGAAGAGCCATTGCTTCCCTATCCAGAATCCCAAGGAGGCCGGTGACCACGGCGCGAGAGGGCCCTGAGAGACAGCACGCCATCCTGGCCTGGAGCCAGCCTGCTCACTCACAAGCCGCCACCAGACACCCCAGCATTCCTCTCAGGGCAGGCAACGCTGGGGCCCTGACGCCGGCCACGCCACGCCTGCCACTGTCACTCGGTAGCGAAGGGAGCAGCTCACGTGTCGAAACCCAGCTGCAGAGCCCGCGCTCCCGGACTCCCCAATGTTGGCACGCCCGAGGCCTGTCTGGGGTCCAGACCTCCATCCTCCCAGCAGCCCCTCCTCACCTGAGCTCGGGTGGCCTGGTTCCTGGGAGGCTGCTCATGGGGTGACCTAGGGCCGCAGATCCCATAGCACACGCGCTAGGGCCAGGCTGAAGCCAGACGAGGTGGGGATGACCGCGGTCCCCGCAGCTGGGCCGGGCCAGGGGCAAGGCCGAGGTTTCAGGGCTGCATCCTGGTCTCGGGGCCACACACCCCCAGCCAATGCCACCCCCATGCCCTCTCGGCTTTGCTGGTGTTAGGCCATTAGCCTGTCAGGTCAGCCATGAATGGGGTTCGTGGAAGCAGTGTGTCTCTGGGCCTGAAGCTGCTGGAAGCGTCAGTGGCATCACCCTGCCACCTGGAGCGCCAGCCTGCCATGTTCTGGGTTTCTTTTTCTCAAAGGGTTTAGAGCCCATTATTGCTCTTTCTATCTTATCCCATCTCGAGAGGAGAAAAAAAAAGAAAAAAGTAGGCTTTGAATGTGGGGAAATCTAGGGGCATTCAGTCTAGTCTTTTAAATTATTTATTTTTCCATATTTATATTTTTAAATAAATGCTATATCGAATCTTAAACCCTTGAATCCTAGAAAGAAACGGTCTGTGTGCACGCCGTTGTCCTGGTAAGAAAGGCGGGTTTGTTCCCCGCCCCCCGGCTGACGGCTGACAGCAGCCCCGCCTTCCACCTCCGAAGGGTTTGCTCAGCAGCCCCGGGGGTCAGGAAAGTGAATCTCAGACGTGAGCAGGTGAAGTCAGTTCTGATGAAAAGTAAATCCAGCTTTTAGAGCATTCGTTTCCACGGGATGGAATGTGAATGTTAAATCAGTACACATGCAGTCTTTTGCTACAAATGGGAGACATTCCATTGCACAGGCAGGCCCACCTAACTTCTAGAACTTACTCAGATGGCCTATGTAGAAAATCCTGCTCCAGTTGAGACTGTGCTGTTGAGTTGCGAATCAATTAACTGAAAATCCGTCAAAAGATTTGTGTAGTGATGGGGCTTGAAGTGTGATTTGATGGATCCTGGGCACTTTCTCTGACCCAAACCGTGCCAGAGAGATTTAAGGCGACCGAGGAGACGCAGCTTTGTCGGGGGCGGTTATTATATCCACCTACTAGTCATCAAAGTTAAGTGCTTAATACCAGCCATTGGATTTTAGGTGGATGGAATTTCACTTGGAAAGTTAAGTTTAAAATTCAAATTAATGCAAATGAAGTGGCCAGTCCCTGGAAAACAGGCTTCATAAAAAATTATGAAGCACTGGAGTGTGAGGGTGGTTTGTGAAGTCGGGCTCCCGCTCCCAGACATGCTGGGCTGGTGTCCTACTCCAGGCATCAGGGTGACAGCCAGCCCGCCCTCGGGAAGCACAGTGCTAGGAGGCAGGCAGATGAGGGGGAAGACGGAGGCAAACACGCAGTACGAGGGGCTGAGATGGGGCCCCAGGAGCTGCGAGGGACAAGTGTGGTGACATCCGGCGGGGAGAAGGCGGTCCGGCGAGGGGACAGGAGTGTCCCACACAATGAAGGGGGAGGGAGGCGGCCAGCAGAGGGAACTTGGGTTAGTGCCAGCTTCCCAAACAGACACCTGTGTCAGGTGGGGGGCAGTTCTAGAATGTTCATAAAGCTGCCGGGTCATTAGAGGTGCAACTCCAGCTGTGCACCTTTGAGTCTCCGTGAGGCGCCCCCCACCTCACCTCTATGAGCTGTTCCCATCTTAATGCACGTGTAATGGCAGCTGATCTGGCCTCTACCCGCCACCAGGTGCTTTTCCCAGGTGGTAATCATGGGAGTGTCACAACAGGAAGTATGCTGTCGGATTATCTGCCACCGGACTGGCTCACCCCTCCCCAGTGGATGGGGGGGCAGGCACGCCGTGGAGAGCAGTGCAGGACGGACAGTCCCCACCGGGACAAAGCAGGCGCCCTCACCAGTGGCCGTAGACCACAGGACAGCACTAACGTGTACATGTTTATTTGACTTCCTTAAAACAAGCCTCCCTCCCATCCAAGCTGCAGAGGCTGGGCTTAGGATTTCAGAAAAGATGACGCGGGGACCAGTCTTCTCGAACAATCTGCAAGGCCTCTGAGCCATGGCAGCATCCAGGCGGCTCCCAGGCCCTTTGAGAACCACGCATTATCCTGTTTGCCCAAAGTCACCTGACGTTTCACTTCTGCAACAGCCCCACACCCCTGTGGAACCCTCAGCTCCTATAATCCCATCTTTGAAAACGTGACCACCGACCACCAATTCCAGGAACCTCCTTCCACGCCCCCGTGTCCCGACACCTCTGAAATCAGAATGCATCCTTCAATTAAGGGCAAGAGGCTTTGCAAAACAACATCAAACTGAAGGGGTGCGGGATCAGAGGTCCCTGGCCACTTCCACACCTGCTTTCAGGAAAGCTGCCAGTGAAGACAGGTCTTTGACGGCGCCGTCCTGAACCAGGGTGAAGGACAAGAGTTGCCATTTCCTCTGCAGTGTCAGCAGATCACGTGCCTTGGCCTCGCCTTGGCACTGTCACAAGAAGTGGTGGCTCGGTGTGGGTGGCACGGGCCTGTCAGGAAGCCAAGAAGGGCTCTGATGGGCCCACCGGCCTCAGTGATGAGACAGTTTGGTGCTTACCCACCCTGGCGGCTGGACTCACGAGAGACATGAGACACTACTCGGAGTTCACTATGGCTTTGAGCCCTTCTGCACGTGACCCTGTCTCAGCGGGTGGTGGAGGCAGGCATTTATTCCATGACCACACGCTCAATTCTGGAGGAGGGGCTGAGCGCGCTCCGGCAACACAGAACGTCCAAGTGTAAGAGAAGTGTCCCACAGTTTGCTCCGTTTGAATTTGTGCGCTCGATTCACCTCCAAAGACATGCTCTGCAGCTCTCGTCCCTCTACCGGAAGAGCCGGTAGGTCCTGGGCAGGCGCCCGTCCCTGCTGGACAGCGCCGCCTGGATGTGCTCGTACGACGGCAGGTCGGCCAGGTCACCCAGCGCGGCCACCGCAGGCTTCCTGCGCAGCATCTTGGAAGCGACCCTCCTGATGTCTTCTGACTTCACGTTGCCTGGCACAGACAGCAAAGGACAGGGAGTGCCTGATGACCGCGGGCTGTGGTCACTAGGCAGACCGAGGGGACAGCCCAAGGGGGGTTAGTCTGCCAGTGCCCCACCACTGGGCAGGAGGTGCGGAGCCCCCACAGGCTCAGGTACAGCCAAGCATGCACTGCCCGGTCCCGGGGTGAAGGACAGAGCGAGTCCCTCTTAGTGAATGGGGAAGTGTCAGCGGTTTAAAAGGATTTCGAACACAGCAGGGCAGCCTACCCCAAGAGGAGTTAATGTAAGTAAGAGAAAGCTCCTCCTCTGACAGCTGGGGGGTGGGGAATGAGCGGGCGGAAGCCACACCCCTGCAGCCCTGAGCGGGGGGCTTCCCCCAGGAAGGACAAGGGTCCCTGCAGCACTCCAGGCCCAAGAGACACCATAAGGCTGTGTCAGTCTCACATCAGGTGACTCGGGTCACAGACCCTGAGAATCTGATGAACTAAGAAAAACCTGCCCCCCAGGGTCACGAGCAAATAAAATCTAACGTACAATCGGAGGAAGCTCAAAGGCCGCCTGAAGGAGGCGGCCACTCATGGGAGGCCTTGGAAACCTGGGTCCCAGACACCAGCCCGAGCCGCAAAGGGCAGCACTGCCAGGGCCCTGCCCCTGCCCCCGCGCGCCAGCCCCGGGCCCCCGAGCGAACTCACGGATGAGCGCGCATAGCTCGTGGGGCAGCTTTCGGGAGCGTGTCGCCAGCACCTGCCGCCCCACGTCCTCGAAGATCACAGGCCTGGACTCCAGGTTCATCATGAGCATGGACATCAGCTGCGTCTTGGCTCGCTCCAGCTCCACCTGAGGGCAGAGCCAGGACACGTGGCGGGTCCCAGCGGGCTCCCACACGTCACTGGGCACCGCCAGATGCCTCAGCCAGCAGAGTGGCTTGCGAAGACGTGCCCTGCCCCCAGGCCTGCTCTCCCTGTGCTCGCAGGCTGTCACGAGCACATCGTGCCCTACTTCCTCCCGCGCTTCTGGGGCGCGGGCGGCCCTCACTTGACACACTTCAAATATGGAGGGAATACGCTTCCCTTGAGCTTCGTTCATGGTTAAAACTGCCCCGCAGCATGCGAAAGGCGAAGTGCCAAACACCCAAGCTCTGGGACCCCAAGGCTGAGCACATGTCAAACTCATGAGGAAACGAACCCCCGATTCCAGGGCTCCACCCAGACCCCAAGGTTCATCGCTCCTGATGAGTCCTGAGGGAACCAGTGCCTACCAACTCCGCATCCTGAGCCCCCGTGACCAGGCCTGGAATTGAAAACTTGAGTCCAGCAAACCTGGTCCATGGAGTCCAGCCTGGAGTTCAAGGGCACAGGATGGAGCTGGGGAGAAATGCCACCTGACCGACTTTGAAGAACAAACACTGACACGTTGGCTGTTGAAAGTGTCATTTTTTAAATACACTAATTCCTAATTTAGGACAGGCCTTTTTAATGTTTGCAACTTCAGGCAAGTAACACTGATCTAAAATTGACTTTACGTTAGAGGAAAGTCCTGTTTCTCCAGCAGGAAACTAACAGAATCATGAGAGTTCAATTTTTAAAACATTTCTATTTTTAGGGCCGGCAAAGTGGCTTAGTAGGTTAAGAGCGCGAGCTCTGAGCACAGGGTCTGAGCACAGGGTCGCCAGTTTGATTCCCACATGGGCCAGTTAGCTGCACCTGAGCTGAGTTGCCAACAGGTGGCAGGATGGCTCAGCTGGTGAGAGCACGTGCTCCTAACAACAAGGTTTCCTGGTTCAACTCCCACATGAGATCGTGGGCTATGCCCACCTGCAACTAAGATTGAACACAGCACCTTGAGCTGAGAGGCCGCAAGCTGCCAATGGGTGGCTGGATGGGGACTAGACTTGGAGCTGAGCTAGCTGCGCCCTCCACAGCTGGAATTGAAGGACAACAACTTGGCTGTTCCCCTTCCCCAATTCCCAATAAAATCTTTTAAAACACAAAACAAAAAACCCTTCACTTAGCACAGAGCGGAGCCCACAGGAAGCTAGAATACACCATGAGTATCAGGGAGGGCTCCCCACAGGGAGCAGGTCGGCCATAGGCCTGGGTCACCCATGGGCTGCACTGTTCTGGCCAGGACACTGGCACCGGGGGCACAGAGCTGTGGGGGTGCTGGGGCGTGGGTCCCTGTTGTCCTTACCATGTCTACGGTCCCAGCCATGGAAATGAACTCCTTTGTGATGATCTCCACCATTTCCCGGACCTGTGGAGGAGGCAGGGGAGTGACATTTGCCGGACGCAGCAGGGGCACGCCCCGGTCCCAAGCAGTGGCTGTGTCTCCTGAGCTGCGAGCTGCGGGGTGGGGGAGGCGGCGGGGCCTCACCTGCCGAGGGTCAGCGCTGGCGTGGATACACAGAAGGCCCGTGTCCTCGTAGCTGTGGTGGTAGGCGGTCGCGTTGTACATCCAGTGGTGCCTGTGGGGACATGGAGAAAGGGACACCGGGAAGATGGCATCACTGGCCCCGGGGACAGCGAGGGGGAGGCGCCGCCTACCTGTTGAGCACGTTGAGGTACAGCCTGGTGAACATGCCCTTGCCAGGCCCGCCGGCCGAGAAGGAGCCACCGCCGCCCATCATCATGTTCAGCACAGCGAAGGGGATGAAGTCTCCCTCCTGCGGGGACAGGCGGGCAGGGCTCGGCGAGGGGCACAGCCCGGGGACGCACACGCACACCCAGGCCCAGCGGGACGTACCAGGAAGGAGCAGCTCTCCAGCCCGATCATGATGTGTGTGAGCTCGGGGAACGGGGCGGGGCCCAGGCTGACGTTGGACATGTCTCTCTCCAGCTGCAACAAGAAGAGCGGCTGAGGGGCCCCGGCCTCGCCAGCGCCCCGGGCCAGCGCCCCTTAGGGAAGGCGCCCTCGCTCGGCCCCCGCCCACACGGGGGTCAGGGTCGTGCTGAGAGCAGGCTGTGTGCTCAGGGGGCACCACGGGCACCCGGTGTGTTCTAACAGCCTCAGAACAAATTCACAGACGGACGGCAAACGGCCCGAGGCCACGGGGCGTGCCCAGGTCGCTTTACCTTGACGACCCCTCCGGTGTACTGTGCTACCGACCGATCGACAGCCACTGCCGCGGGGCTTCCCCAGGCCGGCTGCGTGCCCAGCAGGTGTTTCCTGGCGCACTCCACCAGGTGGCCGTGCTCGACCCCCACGCCCGCCAGCACCATGCGCTCAGGGCTGTAGTAGTTGCGCAGGTAGGAATGCAGCATCTCCCGGTCAATCTTGGCTATGTTTTCCGTGGGGCAGAAACGATGGAGACCAACTGTGTTCTCCCGGTAAGCAGCCTGAGAAGGAAGCGAGAGGAACACGAGTGACAGAGACACAGCCAGTTTTCCCCAGGCGAGATGGGCCTGCCGCTTTGCGCCGCCGTCCTCGGGGACGCCCACCAGCTGTGGTGGGGCCACCACAGTGCCGTGTTCAGTAAACGGTGAGATCTACCTCCAGAGCAGAAGCTCAAAATCGTAAAACACCAGGCTCGCTCTAGAGACGCTGTGGGAAAGGTGTCATTACTCGAAAGGCTCCAAAGTTAAAAACTTGCATGAAGAGCAGTCAGAAATTAAGAGTGTCCTGCCAATAGCCGTAACCAGTGAGGACACCTCTCCGACTGCCCCGGTGTTGGGGCCTCCGACGGGTTTTCTGTCTCACCTCATGAATCATCTCTGTGAGAAGCGGTTCCGGGTCAGGCCGCATATTGAGGTCCTCCAGCTCAAACTGGATTGCCATTCGAGCCATCTCAATTTCTTCATCTGCAAAGGACCCAAAAGACATGGCTCAGACTGCACAGGCCAGCACGGAGCCGGGCCTGGCATTCTCGGTGGGTGGATGTTGGCTGTCTTCTCTGCCTCCGTCTGGGGCAGACCTTGGGGACACATGTGAGAGGGGGGGGGAGTGCCATGCAGGTGGTAATCTGGGGAAATGGGGCCTCTCACCCGGCTGGCTCTGCTACTAAGCAGCCACCTCTGCCTCCTGCCCTCTGGGGGCACTCAGGCCACGGACCTATCCCATCTGTGAGGATGACAATGGTCGTGAAGGTGCTTGGAAAACTGAGGCACAGACCAACATCAGCTCACAGAACAAGGACGAGAGATCTAACGCTGATCTAACGCCTTGGGGCACAGGCCGGGCTGTAGGAAACAAAGCGGTCAGACTGGCTGGGATGGCCAGCATGGACCACCCCCCGCCCCCCCGGCCCTCTCCTGGCAGGGAGCTCAGAGTCCTGCCATTTGCAAGGCCGAGAGAAGGAAGGGAGACAGGAACATGGCAGTTGGGGTAAAGATAGTCAAGATGCCCCTCTGATATGAAAGGACCAATTTATCAACATGTGAAAGGGTGCAGGGAGATGTCTGAGTGTGAGGCACCCAGGCCCTTCCCACTCATCAGCGTATTTCCGATGAAATTGGGCCAACTCACGGGTAGGTGAGCCTGAGGTCTCCAACAACAGTGCTTCTCCCAGGGGCAGGGCTCCCTCCTCCCCCATGGCACCCCATCCCCTCATGCGGCCTGGACACACACCTGTTAGCCTGGGGTGCAGGACCACATCAGCCAGCAAGCCAACCACCGTGTCCAGGCCTTTAGAATCAGCGGACACAGCATACATGGTGGTGTCTCTGGAAAAAACCGACAACACCGGGCACCGAGGTCAGACAGGTGCACGCAGTGGGGACTTTTCTGCGTTCCGTGTCATCGGTCGGCACAGTGCTTCTCCCCTTTCTGGTCCCACAGTGTAAACGTCTGGCAGGTGGGAACCATAGCTGCATACAGGCTGCGTGTGGGGGGAAGACACGCGAGCCAAGATGGATGAGAGCCAGCTGAGGTTTTCTCAAGCACAGGCTCGCTCCACGGTGAAGCATTTCGTCCTGCGCTCTGAGCATCTCCTGCGTGAACTGACTGGTCAATGTGGGAATGTGCCTGGCCTTAGGTGGCTGGGGGACAAAGACTGCTTGTAGCCTTAGATGCTCACAGCATGTGGCACTGGTCAGACAGGCACGCTGAGTCAGTCAGAGAAGGCACATGCGTGACAACTACAGAACCATGAGACGGAGCAGAGTCAAGGGGGAGACCGTGTATGACAGACACGACCGCCAGGTGGAGAGAGTGAGTCTGTGGGGGGGGGGTACGGGGACTTGGCCACCAGTGCCTCTGCAGATGAGGAGCTGCAGAACAATGTGGGACAGCGGCAGGGACAAAAGCCTGAGCTGAGTTGGGGTCAGGACACTGGGCTGCATGACCAGGAGTTCCCTGGGGAGCTGGAGAAGGTTTGCGGCAAGGACACAGAGGATCTAACACTAGACAATGAGCCTGAATTTCACAGATGGGCAGCTGGGAGCCAGAGATTTCTGAATAGACCTTTCTTGAAAATGTGAATATGTTGCCTCCACGCCAACTCTAACTCTTTGCATTTAACCTACTTTTTATACATAATGTTTATCACTCAAACTTAGATAATTAACTATTGCAAACAGTATGGTCTTTGTCCGCCCATCTCCCATCACCCTCAACAGACCTTTCTGAATGTGCTGCCCATGTGGGAGAGAAACGCCATCTGCCTGCGTCCACAGCACCCACACCCATCTGTGCACCCCTAAACACACCACTGCCTCTTCCAGGCTCAGGGTCTGAGCTCCTCCCTTTGTTCCGTTTGGCAACAAGCCTTCAAGAACCAGCCCCAATGCCAAGTTTTCTGTCATTCCTTTCCTGACTCCAGACTAAGTTAGTCGCTCCCCCCTATGCTCCCAGCAGCCTTGGCTCCTGGCTGTATGTCCACTACCTGTGGCACAGCCTTCTGCTCCATCTGTGAGCATCTTGGGGACGGAGCCTACTGTGTCCCCAGGGCCCAGCCAATGCCTGGCTTGAATCACGAGGTAAGGAGCCCTCTGGGGACTGCGTGGTTCTGTGTAAGTGTTGCCCACCCAGCTCTCTGCCCTTGCCAGGGCTCACTTTTCACCGTTGACCCCCACAGCCTCTGATAGGAGGGGCTCAGTGGGACTCTGACCATGAATGCATCCACATAGATGCAAAATAAACTTGTATGTAAAAGCTAGTGTACCTTGACGTCTGACAGTCACAAATACCCCCGTGCTTTTCCAAGGTAAGCAGGATTTCATCCCTGCTGTCAAATCGACTGGTGGACTAGTAAAAACAAGTAAGAAAACCATATTAGGTTTCAGCAATCCAAAACAACCCCTGAACTACAATTTTTAAAAAGAAAATTTACTTTTGCTTTCAAAACACAGGAAATGAAATTATCTTGTATTGCCATTAACTTGCAACCTAATCATTTATTAAAGTAACAACCCCAAAAAGCAAAACTTGATGGATTCTTCCCAAAGATAATCTCAAAATTCACAAATGGATACTGACCGAAAACGCCAACTTTTCCAAAAAGTGAGCAATTCCACTAAGATATTTTGCTTCATATCTTGATCCTGAGTTAATAAGAACTGGCCATAAAGAAACGTGACAGGTTAAATCAAAAGACAAGATTTAATCAGAAAAAAAACTTTTGAATTAGAATTGTGAATATGACTACATAACCAGATTTACTTATATGGGAGTGAGAAATATATTCGTTATCTCGTGATGATGGTTTTACAGTTATCCATACAAGCCAACATTTCAAAACTGTACATTGTATATTTGTGGTTGAAAATTTGTAGTTACAGAAAGGTAGAAAAAGGGAAAAAGCAGACCACCAAAACGATCACTGTTCATACTTCGGTTACTAAGCTTTCTCACGTGGGATGCAACTCATAAAAGATGTGCAAATTACAAGTCACAGGCGATTGTTAAAACAAATGGGGGCCGGCCGAGGGGCGCGGTGGATAAGCGCTGGCCTGGGGAGCCAGCGGCCCCGGTTCGGGTCCCACATGTGAGGGCCAGAGACACCGCCCTCAGAAAAAAACCAACAAGGGCCGTCCGAGTGGCTCAGCTGGTTAAGAGCTCGCTCAAGAGCGCGAGCTGAGCCCTGAGCGGCGGCGGTTCGACGCCCAGCCAGGCCAACCGTCGGGGCCGCCCGCGGCACTTACTTCCTACCGTGCAGAACTGCCCGAACTTGTTTTGCGAGGCCACGCGGAGCCCGTTTTCCAGCGTGGTCACTCTGGTCTCAAACTCCTCCTGTCCGTCCACTGTGGCAAAGACGGGCGTGGGCGCCCCGGGGAGCGGGCGGGAGAGAGGGACGCGGGCGCCGGCGCCGCCGCCGCTGAACCGCCTGTGCGCGGACACGGCCCGGTCACCGCTCGGCGCGGCCCCTCTCCCGCGCGCGCCGGCCTCCCCCCGGGGCCCGTCCTGCGGGCTCTCAGCGCCCTTTCCTCGCCCTTCGCCCGGGTTCGGGCGCCGCCCCCCCAGAGGCTGCCCGCATGGCGCTGCCCGGCGCCCGGCCCCCGGCCCGGCTCTGGGCGCCGCCTCTGCGCGTGCGGAACCCCGAGGCTCACCTCAGGCGCGGGCGGCCCCAGGCGCGCGAGCCTCGCAGCAGCCGCGTCGCCGCCAGCACCACGGCCGCCATCTTGCGTCCGCACCCGCCCTTCTGTCGTCACGTCCGGCCCCGGCCCCGCCCCCGCCGCGCGGCGCTCGCTTCCGGCGCTCGGAGCGGAAGCCGCGGACTGAGGCTCGGAGCGGCGGCCGAGCGGTGGCGTCGGGCCGCGGCCGGGGCGGAGCCGGAGCCATGGGGCCGCCGCTGCCCGGCTAGGGAGGGCCGCCGGGCCCACGCAATGGCGGGCCACGCGCGCCGCCCGCGCGCCACCCCGCTGTCCCGGGCGCGCAGCCTGGTCATTGCGGACGGTGAGCGGCGGGCGG
Source organism: Aselliscus stoliczkanus (assembly GCA_033961575.1). Classification (NCBI taxonomy): domain Eukaryota; kingdom Metazoa; phylum Chordata; class Mammalia; order Chiroptera; family Hipposideridae; genus Aselliscus; species Aselliscus stoliczkanus. Next base: position 115,081,400 of record CM066728.1, on the reverse strand, counting down.
GGCGGGGGGCGGGGCGGGGGTTGGCGGGGCGGGGGCGGGGGCGGGGCGGCGGGATGGGGGCGGGGCGGGGCCAATCCAGGCCAGGCGCCCACGCAGAGCGCCGCCCCGGCGCGCGGTGAGGCCCCCCGTTGTTGTTCCAGCTCCAGCGTTCTGTGAGCGCCGCTCTTGCCTCCCGCAGCTAGACTGCGGGCGCCCCCTCGCCAGGGGCCTGGACCCCCGCGTCCTCGGCATTCGGCCGACGTTTATGTGCTATGCGTCCAGTCCGGCGCTAGCTGCCGAGGGAGACACAGGTGAGAGACAAGCCTAGGGCCCCGCGCCGCCTGTCTGCGGGCCGCGCGGCTGCCGCCGTAACTCGCGCCCTGGCCCAGCGGCGCGCGCGGAGCGCTGGGAACGGAAAGGGAGAGAGCAGTCCGGTCCTGGGAGGCCCCGCCCCCCGCCCCAGACAGACGGTTCCAGTGTAGGATGGTAAGTGCCAGAAGGCGGAGGGGAGGGCAAGGGAGCCTTCATCTCAGAGGCCACGATGGCAAACCAGCCGGAGCAGCCGCTCGGTGACCTGCGTTAGTTCATCCTCAGTCTGCCCAAGCAGCTGCTCCACCTGCCCCAGGGCGTGCACCGAGCGTGTAGGAGGGTACAGCAGGGCCTGAGAGACCAGTGGCAAGCCACAAGGGCATGTAGGAGGTGTCAGAGACAGCGGAGGACCTGTGCAGCCCCACTGGGCATCAAAACCTAGTGGGAGCTTTTCCAGAATCACCGTTGCCAGGGCCCACGGAAGGCGGACCGTCTCCAGGGCAGGAGCCCGGAGGCTTGTGTTTTTAAAGGTCCCCCGCCCACGAGAACCACTGCAGTAGAGACCCCATGTTGGAAGAACTTCCATGGTTGTAAGGGCTTCCCATGATCACAGCGGGGTGACGCCATCTCTGCAGGTTTTCTCTATGGAAAGGGGAAATGTACTAAGCAAGGTCCATCCGAAGCCCAGGAGACACGTTTTGGAGGTAGAGTAGTTCAGTAATCCCTTCTTTGTCCCACACACAATGCCAGCCAGGTGCCTTGGTGGCTGGATCGTTGATCTGACAGCCTGTAACTAGTGTACCTGGATCCCGGCAGCTGGTGGGGGTGGAACCCATGGATTCAATCTTGACCCTAGGGTAGAAGGAAAGAGGGTCCAACCCAAGATGGGAGGGAGGTGGGAAGTCACTTCTGAGAGATCTGAGGAGACAGCAGAGGCTGGGATTGCAGGAACCAGCTTTACACAAGGTTGGCACCTGGGCTCAGATAATTGGTGGACCAAAAGGGCTGCAGTGTAGCTGGTTAGGTACTAGGAGAGCGGGAAGGGAGAAGGAAAAAAGGTGGCTGGCTGAGTAGGCAAAGGATGGAGGTGGAGGTGGAGCAGTGGCTCCCACTTTGGGAGCTCTGACGGTCCCCAGCGCAGGGCACACCCCAGGCCAAGCTGACAGCCTGTGTGGGAGTGCAGACGCCTGCCTCAGGGCCTCCCCGTGGGCAGTAGTGTGGGAACCGAGGGCTAGAGGAGGGGAAGGTGGGGATGGAAGTAGGCCAGCTTTCTCATTTCCCAGTGTCACTGAGTTCTGGCAGACCCACAAGGGTGGCCTTTCTGATTTTAGATGTGATCTTGTTCTGGAAAGAGAAAGGAATAGGGAAGTTCCCTTTCAGAGTCCTTCAGGAGACGTCACGTTTGCTATGTCTGTTGTTATCTTAGATGATAAACTTGAAGAACTTGAAGAGGCAAATCCATTCTCCTTTAAAGAGTTTCTGAAAACCAAGAGCCTCAGCCTGTCGAAAGAGGACACAACCAACAGCAGACTTTATGCAAAGGTAAATGTGAGGAGTTTGCCGGGACTTCGGACAGACTCTCCCCACCCCCAGCATGTCTCTCCTGATTTGCTTCCTCCTTCTGGAGGAGGTTCTGCAGGCAGGAGGGGTGGGGAAAGCGAGGCAGCTGCTGATGCTGGTGAGGAAGTTGTGTGCATTGAGCTGGGGCAGCCCCTCCTGGCTCTCCTCTGCCCTGGTCGACGAGATGGGGCCTTTACGTTCCAACGTTGGACATCCAGGATGAAGGGCTGTGGTGGCTTCTGGGTCTGAGCCTTGCCTCCCGCTGTTTCCTCTAGGAAGCCACGAGGCACTCACTGGGGCTCGACCGCAACTCCCCAACCTCTCAAGCCGTGGGGTTCGGCCTGGAATACCAGCAGCCGTTTTTTGAAGACCCAACCGGGGCTGGCGACCTCCTGGACGGGGTTGAGGACGAGGACGACGGATGGAACGGGGCCTACCTGCCGTCTGCTGTGGAGCAGAGCCACTCGGCGAGGGTGGCTGCCAGCACGTCTCCCTGCAGCACATCCGTCTCCTTCTTCTCCAGCCCATCGGAGCTGGTGGGGCCTGAGTCTCTGCCTTCTTGGACGCTGAGTGACTCGGACTCTCGCGTCTCTCCAGCGGGGAGCCCTGGTGCAGACTTTGCAGCCCACGGAGAGTCTCTGGGGGACAGGCACCTTCGGACGCTGCAGATAAGTTATGAAGCAGTAAGTGATGGGGGGGCTGTGTATCCACACGTGGTGAACGACCTGTGTCTGAGCAGCACTTTGAGAGACAATCCGGAGCTCCTGGTGGGATTTGGGCTCCCAGGAAAAGACAGTCTGGTGCGACAGCCCGCTGCACCGTCTCCGTGTGGAGCATTGTCCCCCGTGCTGACTGAGCACACATGAATATGGCCGACAGAGAAGCACTGTGAAGGGCTGTAGGGCACACCCGTCTAAAAATGAACTGGAACGAAGTGGAGACCCTCGAAGGCTTACCCTGCAGAAAGGGTCGCTCCTGCTGTTGCTTGGGCATTATGCCAAGTGTTCTGGGTAGAGGAGATTTTTATTTTATTATTTTTTGAGGGCAGTGTCACTGGCCCTTACATGTGGGACCAAACCGGTGCCGCTGGCTTCCCAAGCCATCGCTTAACCACCGCGCCACTCGGCCGGCCCTAAGGAGATATTTTAAAAATTGCAACCACCTAAAAAGAGTCACGTGAGTAAGAGAGGAGTCTGTGGCCGTGGGCCTTAAGTAGGTGCCTTTGCACATGGCTGTCCTCTGTAAGCGGACTGGGTTGTTTCTGTTTATCGTCACAGACGTGCCAGAGTCGAATTGCAGATGTACAGATCCCTTTTGAGTGTGACACACTGAGTTCTAATAAGGCTGTTCTTTCTCCACAGCTGAAAGATGAGAATTCTAAGCTAAGAAGAAAGCTGACAGAGGTTCAGAGCTTCTCTGAGACACAGACAGAAATGTAAGCCATAGGTCAGGGCTGCAGTTCAGAACTCCTGCTGCCGCTCAAGTCCATTGTGAGGTGGGGGCACGGTGACCAGGCTGAGCTGAGTCTGGGCTTCACTGATCATGAATCCTCAGCATCAGATGCATGTCCCGTGTTCTGTGTCCAGTGCATTTTAGACATTGTCCCGAATCCGTCACACTCAGGGTGGAGCGGCGGGGCTGGCAGGCCCCCCGTGAGCTGGCCGAGGTTATGACCCAATTCTCACGGACATGGTTCTTTGCTAAACAGTGGGTGCTTGTGGTTTTCATCAAATGGATCCAGTGACAGCCCCTTTTAGAGTAGTCTTAGAGTTAGGCACATGAGTTCTCAGTAACATGGTTTGTTCTTCAACAAGGGTGAGGACGCTTGAGCGGAAGTTAGAAGCAAAAATGATAAAGGAGGAAAGTGACTATCATGACCTGGAGTCCGTGGTTCAGCAGGTGGAGCAGAACCTGGAGCTGATGACCGTACGAAGAGGGAGGGACAGGGCTGTGTCGGGGTAATGCCGCTGGCGGGGCGGGACGTGGGGACTGTCACTGAGGTGGCCCTGCGCTCTGCCCTGGGCCATCCCGGAGGCCATCCTTGAGCAGAGACACAGCTGCTGAGAAGGGGTCCGTCCCTCCCAGTGGCTACTGCTGGCGGGGAGGGCACCGGGTGAGGGCAGAAGTGGTGGCAAGGAGTGCCGAGTCCTGTGTCCACGTTACCATGTCAGCAGTTCCTTTTCTTTCTGTAACAGAAACGGGCTGTAAAGGCAGAAAATCATGTCATGAAACTAAAACAAGAAATAAGCTTGCTCCAGGTAACTAAAAGGTCTCAAGTTTCCATGTTTGTGGATTAAGTAACTTCCAGACAAGACACTAAAGAACCTCTGCTGGGGCTCTCCCTGCCCCCTGGAGGACGCGCCTGCCAAGGCCGCACACACTCCCCTCAGGCTGCAGGTGGAGGTCCGGCCCCCTCGCCCGCTGCGCCTGCCAAGGCCGCACACACTCCCCTCAGGCTGCAGGTGGAGGCCCGGCCCCCTCGCCCGCTGCGCCTGCCAAGGCCGCACACACTCCCCTCAGGCTGCAGGTGAAGGCCCAGCCCCCTCGCCCGCTGCGTCTGCTTCACAGGGGCCGCGGCAGTCACTGGGTTGCCTGGGTGGCGTGTACACTTGAACGAATCTCTGATTCCTGTGGGGTAGTGCTGAGGATGGACTGGGAATGGCGTTAGGAGCCCCCAGTTAGGAAAGAGCACCCACTGTTGGGGGGCCAGGCCCCCATCCCTCAGTTGCCTCTACCAAGGTGCCATGCTTGGTTTTGGTCAGGCTGCTGTTTAGATGCCCCCCTGTTCATCCCTCCCCAGGTGCAGGTCTGTAACTTCAAGCGGGAGAACGAAGCCCTGCGCTCTGGCCAGGGCGCCAGCCTGATGGTGGTGAAGCAGAACACGGATGTGGCCTTGCAGAACCTCCGCGTGGTCATGGACAACTCGCGCGCCTCCATAAAGTGAGTGCCGGGGCAAGGTGAGGTTCACAGGGGTGGGGCGGGGCGGTGGGGGCTCCCTTAGTGCCGTGTTTCAAGCCACAAGGACACGGCTGGGGTGGGTGCTCTCGATGATGCTCTTAACCCTAAAGTCATGTGACAGGCCAGTAGGCTTTTTAACTAGTCCATGTGCCAACAGCCCTTCTTACCTGGGAGGCTGGGGCATTCCCATTAGACACGTCTAAGGCCCAGCTGCCCCACCTGCACGTACACTCGGGTCCCTAGCACAGTGCCCGGTGCAGTAGGAGCTGCTGGGAGCTGTCGGCCATGTCACTAGTAATCCTCACCATCTTGTCCCTCTGGTCAAGTGCCACAGGGGCAGCAGTGTCCACAGCACGGCCACTTGGGTGAGGAAGGCTGAGGTTTCTGTGCTGCTCACTCGGCATGTCCTGGGCCTTGATGGCTTGCCCTTCTGTTGCCTGGCCCTGACAGCAGCCTGTAATATCCGTGTTTTCATTTTAGGCAGCTGGTGTCTGGAGCTGAAACCCTGAATCTCGTTGCTGAAATCCTTAAATCTATAGACAGAATTTCTGAAATTAAAGAAGAGGAGGAGGAGTAGTCTTGAGAACCACGAAGAAGCTTCCAGCTCACAGCTCTGTTTACATCCTGAAATCCCTACCTACTGGGTCTGAAAATGCCATTGTGTCTTTAAACATGCAGTCCTTGCCCATAGTAAAAATATTTACCATGAGATACTAATTTCATGACCTAGAACAGTATTATTAGCCAGCCTTGAGGACCAGCTCCCATAGGTGAGAGTTGCACCTGTAGACCCTCGCATCGCTTCTGGTGAGCCCCTGCTGTTTTATAGACTAATGAGCTATTGGAAGACATTTTTATAAAAGCCACTGATTTTTTAAGTTAATGAACATGAAAACAGCAATTCTGTGATGTGCGGTTTTCATTCTTATTCCAGAATAGTCATTGTAAAATAAGTTTAGTTGATCATCCTTCATTTCACAAGTTGAGAAAAACACTAAATGAACTGGAATCCAGATGGTTGCCTTGGACAGGGACTTGTGCCTTTAGGCCACCTCTCAGCCCCTGTGCCTCCCAGTCCCTCCTGTGGCTTCACAGGGCTGGCTCCTGCGGTTGGTGGCCTGAGCGTGGACACCCCACATGGTGAACGCTATCTTCCCACAGGGACTGAGGTCACACATGGAATCCCCACTGTGAAGCCATCTAAACACACCTTCAGAGGCCTTCAGTTTTGAAAAGCTGCTTTTGGCTGGAGGGTTTTGATACATGTTTCAAGTGGCCTTTTGTACAGTGATGTTTAGAATTCAGGGATTTCGAGGGGGTGCCAAGCCCCCTGGGGTTAGCATGAGGTCTTCAGGCGCCTTTCCAACCGCTTTGCGATGCAGGGAGGTTCGTGTAACATGCACTCTGCCTTTTTGGCTGTTTTCCTGTAGATGTTATTTTTTTAAATTCTCTCCTATTCATATTGACAACTTATTTAATAAATTCTGAAATTCATATGCACTGTCCCTTTTTTTCTGACTTAGCCAGTTCTTTATGAGAGTCATAACACCAGGGCACGCATCTTGTCCTTGTGACAGTGACTTGTTCTGGTATATGAAGCGTCAGCCCCCTGCTGCTGGGTCCATTCTCAGCACTGCTGCCTGGGCCTGACTGCAGTGCATGTTTCGAATCCGCAGATTGGATTCTTCAACTGTTAGAGCGTTTTTGGATTTTCAAAAGGACTTTTAAACTGCTAGACCCTCTGATCTACAGGGAAGAGCCTTGCAGAAGTCGCTGTGGAATGCTTCCTTCAGCTCACCCTACCCACCTCGTGCTCTTGCCCGTTGGGGAAAAGTGGGTCTGTTGTCAGAGCCAACTTCAGACAGGTGGTGTAGTAGGAAAGTGCTAGAATGAGGTTCTCTTCCAGGTGTACCCTCAACGGGGCAACCTGGAAAGGCAGGCTAGGCTGCTTGGGGGAGGCCTGCAGCTGCGGCCCTGCGCGAGAGGCGGGGCAGTTACAGGAGAAGGGGGTCTGCGGCACATCAGCCTGGTATCCCCTCAGCCGCCTGCCCACAGGCCGGGCTGGGCCCCAAGCGGGGCGGCCACCCAGAGCGCCTCAGGTGTTCCACTGACCCTGGGCTGCACCCCCTCCAACTGCTGCCGCCGCAAATGGGCTGGCCCCAGGGAGGGGGACGGGCACATGCTTTGTCACCCTGTTCTCTCCTTTTGTGTAGTTTGAAGTGTTCCCTAGTAAAAAAACAAACCATGAAAATACAAGTCATGCTGACAAATGTGTTGAACCTCCACCTCTGCCTCTGGATGCGGGCCGCGCGGCAGGTCCGGCCACTGCAGGAGCCGCGCGCCCACGGTCCCTTCCGGTCCCCACTCAGCACGGATCCTAACTCCGCTGCCCGGCGCTTCAGAGGCAAGCCCGCCTGGGCGATGCACCGGAGGGGAGGCCCGGCCTGGCCCGGGCGGCACCGGGCACGCGACAGGCTTCCTCATTTGCTGCTCCGCGCGGACCCTACCCAGCTAACGGAGACGGGAAGGCGCGGTCCCGCCGCGGGAGGGCGCGGCCGGGCTGGAGCCGCAGGAGCTGGGGGCCGGCGCCCCCGGGCACCCCCGGGCACCCCCGGGCTGCGCAGCCGGGGGCAGTGCCGCGGGCGGTCACACGGCGGCAGCACCTGCCCGGGCCCGGGCCCGGCGTGCCCTGCGCCTGGGGGCGGGCGCGGGGCGGGACTTCTGGTGGGTGGCGCCCGAGCCGCGCGGGTGCCGGAAGCGCGGGGCGGCGGCGGCGCCGGGGCTGCGGGCGCGTGAAGGCGGCGGGTGAGGGCGGCGGTCCCCGGCGCGGGCGGGCGGGCGGGACGGAGGGCCCCGGGGCGCCGCCTGTCAGCGTCTCCCCAGGCCGCCCCGAGCGGGGCCGCCCTGCTGTCCCCGCGCGTCCCCGGCCCGCCGCCCCCCGGCCCGGCCTGCGCCGTCGGGCGGCCCGGGGCTCCTCCCCCTGATCGGCGGCCGGGCGGCCGGGGCTCCTCCCCCTGATCGGCGGCCGGGCGGCCGGGGCTCCTCCCCCTGATCGGCGGCCCGGGGCTCCTCCCCCTGATCGGCGGCCCGGGGCTCCTCCCCCTGATCGGCGGCCGGGCGGCCGGGGCTCCTCCCCCTGATCGGCGGCCCGGGGCTCCTCCCCCTGATCGGCGGCCGGGCGGCCCGGGGCTCGTTCCCCTGATCGGCGGCCGGGCGGCCCGGGGCTCGCCCGCGCGCCCGCTGACGGCCACCACACGCTGCCCTTCCCGCCGGGCGCCCAGCTTGGCCGGGGGCCGCCCTGCCCGCGGCGCTGCCCGCAGCCTTGGAGCAGGCGGGGCCCGTTCAGGCGGCTTCAGCCCCTGAGAGCAGAGCGGGGCCGGCGCGGCCCCTGGGAGCTCGGGGCCTGCTTGGCTCGGGCTCCGCCGTACCCTGCAGGCGCGCATGGCCGAAGGGGAGTGCAATGGCTGCACACCTGTGGTTTTCTAACATCTCATAACATGTTTCCGTGGCAGACACAAGTCATGGATATAGATGCTGAAAGAGAAAAAATAACCAACGAGATCAAGGAGCTAGAAAGGATTTTGGATCCCAGCTCCTCCAGTATCAGCGCGGAGGTCTTGGAATCAAGTCTCGATTCGGATTCTGACGCAGGTAAGCTCCTCAGCGTGGCTAGGACAGCTGCGGCCGCGATGCTGCTGGGACCAGGCCGCTTTTTGCTAGGGCTGGTCTCTGCCTTCACTCCACTGGACAGTTCGTTACTGTCCCTTCTTCACGAGCTGCCAGACCAGCTGGGAACTTGCGAGTGTCAGTCCCCTGGTGGGCATGTGCATCCTGCTGCCCCTACGCAAGGGGCCGGGCTGCCCTCCCTAGGAATTGGAAAGTTCAGCCACCCCCAGGCGTAAACAGTCACCTCGGATGAGATAACTCCCCACCCCGCTCTCTTCCCTGGGCTCGTCCAGCTGCCCTCTTTCTGGGTCCCCTGCTACCAAGGCTCATGTCTGCTTGCTTACCCACTGCCTGGTGCTCCCCTGGGGCCTGAGGGCCCCTCCCCGTGGCTCCTACTGGAGGCCTGCCTGCATGGCCAAGCTGACCAGGGCCCCTAGCCGGCCCACCCCGCCCCAACCCTGGGCTCAGCTCTGAGGTCCAACTTCTCCGAGTTCCCAGCACATCAGGCCTTTCTTGCCCCTGCTGTCAGGGCCTCTGCATCTGTGCCTCCCCCTCTGACTAACTCCACTCCCCAAGGTCCAATCCGTCACTCTGAAGCCTCCCCTGATTGCCCGAGGTCACTGTTCACCTGCGTGCCTGGGGGCACTTCTTGTTAGGCCAGTGTTTTCTCTTTCTCACTGACCCTGCCCCCTCAGACCAGCACCTGCCCTTCTGGTCAGCGAGTGGTGCTCAGCCACCAGATGCTGCCAGGCACTGAAGGTCCAACAATGCAAGTCTCACCCGGAGGGAGGTCTTTCAACCCCCTCTCATCTGGGGCTGCCCATGAAATGGCCTGTGCTGGACCTGCTGGTCATCTCCCTGGTGCTTGTGGGTCCCCTCGCCAGCCACCCGTTTCCATCCCACTCACCAACACAGCGTGCTTCTGTTCCCACAGATTCGTTGCCTGATGAGGACTTGGGCACTGCTGTTCCCCCCATCTCGGTAACTACTGGACTGAGCTGGCTGTGGCCACTGAGGCAGACACACCACCCTTCTAGTGGGCCTGGGAGGGGGAGTGCTTTGAACTTATCTCGGTGTTCCAGCATTTTAAAAGGAATGCGTGTTTGTTACTCAAGATAAAACCTCACAAAGCATTCATCGTCAAAACTAACATGGTCCCCAGAAGTAACCATGGTGGTAGCTTGGTGTTTATCTCTCCTGACTTTGCGAGCTCCTCCTAACATATATTTATCTCAATGTGATGCCCCACGCCTGGGTCCTGCCGCTCGCAGCTCACCCCTCTGTGCCTCAGTTTCCCAGTCTATACAGTGAGGACAGTTACAATCCAAGTCAGTTTGCATATATGAGTGCTTAGAACAGTGCCTGGCAAGAAATCACTCAGTTACGCCAGGTATTAACTGTCCTTTGGTTATTCTAGAATTTTACGCTATTTTGGAAAATTTTCGTAGTTTGCTTTTTGTGTTTTTTTCACCAAGTCAGTAGGTGCAGAGCTGCTTCCTGTCAGTAATGGCTGGCCAGCCCCCAGTGTGGCTGCACTGTAGCTTTTTTAGACGTGTCGCCTTCTGACTACCATTTGGATTGCTTCTACTTTTTGGTGCTGCTAGTACTGCAGTGGCTGTCCCCTGCCAGCAGTGAAAGTTACACAGCCTGTTACAGAGCTCAGGGCTTACATAAACACTTGTTGTAGTGAAACAGCTCGTTTCCTCACACATCCCACACCCCATATTCCTAGAAATTGAATTTCCTCGTGTTGCGAATGCCAGGACCTGCACACACTCTAGGTGTTCTGTGTCAGTGTAGTCTTGCACTAGCCCAGTGGCTGGAACATAGACTCAGAGGCTTGCAGGACCACCCAGGGCCTCGAGGGTGGGGGAGCATGTGTGCCCCATTCCGTCACCTGCAGCTCCCCAACTGTAACCAGGATGAAGACGGGTGGGGTGAAGGCAGCAATGGTGAGGACGACGCTAAGGACAGAATGCTCCCTGAAGACCCAGAGACCTGCCTGCAACTCAACATGGTCTACCAGGAGGTCATCCAAGAGAAGCTGGCGGAGGTCAGCCTGCTGCTGGCCCAGAACCGGGAGCAGCAGGTAGGATGGGCTCTGGCCCCGAGAAGCCTTCCAGGACCAGAGCTTTGGTTGGGTCTGCTCCCCTGCTGCCTGAGTCCCCTTCTCCACAAGCAGTCGCTGCCATCTGGCCCACAGAGCAGCCCCTTGTGTCTCCACAGGAGGAGGTCATGTGGGACCTGGCGGGGTCCAAAGGCCCCAAGGTGAAGGCCGGCAAGAGCCTGCCCTCGAATCTGTACATAGGGCACTTCATGAAACCCTACTTCAAGGACAGGGTCACCGGAGTGGTGAGTCAACAAGAGGGGGCAGCTCTTTGGGGAGGGGCTTGCGTCCCCACCATCCGCAGTGGCTCTCTAGGATAATATCCTCCGACATCCTAAAACTCTCCCTGTCTGGGGGTGTAAGTCAAGGCCTCCTCCCCTCGAATGGGGGAAGCCAACTGCTGCTCCACGGATAAGCCCCTGGGATGTTTCCGGAGAGGTGGCCATGGGGGCAGCTTGGCAGGAGTACCGAGTCCTAGCAGTGCAGGGTCCGATGTTGCGACAGGCAGCCCTGCCCTCCTCGTCACCCTGGTGGCGTCGCTGAGCCCGTCCTCGGCCAGTTGAGGCAGCAGCTCTAGATCCAGGTGTCCAGGGCAGACCTCACGTGACCAGGCTGCTCTGGGAAGCAGAGGAGAAGGGGTCCTGGGTCCATGCTGGGCCCTTCAGGTTAGCTTACCTGGGTCCGTCCGCATCGTGACGCTGTCTTCCCTGACAGGGGCCACCTGCCAATGAAGACACGCGGGAGAAGGCTGCCCAGGGCATCAAGGCTTTCGAGGATCTTCTGGTGACCAAATGTAAGAGCCTAGGCCCAGCCCTGAGTACCCGCCAAGCTCGGGCACCATGGAGGCCTTCCCCACACCCCGCCCCTCCCCAGGCGTGTGCCGTGGTTCCAACAGCTCTTTCCTGGGGCCTCGTGGCCTCCTTCAGGCTTTGACCATGGGACTGGCCACTCAAAGCCCCTGCCTTTCCCATGCTGAGCAAGGTCGGGGCCGCCCCCAGGGCTCACTGTCCAGTCTCTGAACGCACAGCTGTGCCAGGCCCAGGTGGAGCCGTGCTTGCTGGCCCGAGGCCCAGCGCCTGCTGCCTGGCCCATGGCCGGGCTAGCCCCCGAGGACGGCAGCACAGACCCCCTTCCTCACTGTGGGTCTCCCGGACAGACTGCTTCCCCTCTGTTTGCTCTGACTTCCCACGGAAGTCAGAGCTGACGAGGTGCGAGGGTGGTTAGAGGACCCCAGAAAAGAGTGTGCGTCCAGGAGGGCGTGGGTGTGAGCTGCCGGGGGCTTCATTCCTCCTCAGGGAAGCACTGGGAGAAGGCCCTGCTCCGGAAGTCAGTGGTCAGCGATCGCCTGCAGCGCCTGCTTCAGCCCAAGTTACTGAAGTGAGTGAAACTAGCCAAGGCCAGTCAGCCTCCAGTCAGCGCATTTGGGGTCAGCAGGGGCTCCATTTAGCTGTGTCCCCTTTCCCGCCAGGACTCCCCTGCTTGCAGCGGGGGAGACGCTGACCCCCGAACCTCATCCCAGAGGAGGCAGTGAGCAGCAAGGCCGAGAAGAGATGGGTGGGGCCAAATGGCCACATTTAGTTGTCCTGCTCAGGTGGTTTCTTTGGTCTGGGCCTTGGTTTCCACCTGTGAAAATGGGGACCATTCACAAGACCTGCTTTATGTGTGTGCTGATGGGGTGATGTCACGTGATCAAGTCACAGCACCCGCAGTCACACGAGGGGTTCTCAGAGGCCGCCCGCTGCCTCATGCCTTGCTGTGCGGGTCAGGATTTGCTGTGATCATGGTTGGGTCCCTCCTCAGGCTGCGGGAGAGCTGGTTTCGTCCCTGGCCGGTTCTTGGAAGTGGTTGTTGACGCTAGTGGGCAGCGGCAGGCTTCAGAAATAGCCTCTGGCCTGGCCTCATTCCTGGGCATGAGGGTCAGGATGCCTGTGGGCACAGGGCTCGGAGCAGGGCACCGAGCTGCGAGCCATGGGGGCAGCAGCAGCAGTTACCACCATCCACCTCAGCAGACACGGCTGCAGTAGCCACCGACGTGACCATGGTGACAGCCAGAGGGGCACCGCTGCTCTGTCTGGCAAGGGAACCTAGGCAGCTCGGAGAGACCTGAGGAACTTGCCTGCGGGGTCAGAATTCGAACCCGGCCCCGAGTCCGTGCTCCTCGGCGCTGTGCTGTGGAGTCAGCAGCCCTGCGGGGCCTGCCCAGGCCTGCGGGAAGGCCGAGCCAGCCCGAGACCACGGCGCACTGTCACGATTGGTAACCCTGGCGCCTCGGCTTTGCCTTGCAGGATTGAGTACTTAGAACAGAAACGGAGCAGGGTCACGAGTGAGGCCGACAGGGCAGTCCTGGAGAAGCAGAGCCGGGAGGCCGACAGGGAGGTCCAGGAGATCAAGTGAGCCGGGGCTGCCCAGGGAGGTGTGGTCCGGGGGAGCCGAGAGGCTGGGCGTGACCCCGGTGCCCGCTGCCTTTCTCCAGCCAGCTCCCAGAGGAGGCCTTGCTGGGAAGCAGGCTGGACAGCCACGACTGGGAGAAGATCGCCAATGTCAACGTAAGCGCCACCCCGGGAGCCGGGGCTGTGGGCTGGGATCGGCAGGGTCAGCTGCAGTGCCAAGGCCACGTCCTCTGCCCAGCAGACCTGCTCCACACACACCGCACTCGAGCCTGTGCCCCGCGATATGGAGTGGCGTCACAGGGCCCTCCCCTCGGGTGCCAGGCCCCGTTGAGACGCCTGGTTGCGAAGGCTCCAGGCTTTGCATTAGGAGCCAAATCTACATTTTGGCTGCACATGTGTTAGTGGCCTGGACAGATCCTCCTCCTGCCCGTGTGCCCAGCTGCTGCCGTCACAGCGACGGCGCCTGCAGGCTGGGTCTCTGTGGGCAGTTCGAAGGCAGCCGCAGTGCGCAGGAGATCCAGAAGTTCTGGCAGAACTGGGAACACCCGAGCATCAACAAGCAGGAGTGGGGCGAGCAGGAAGTGGCCCAGCTGAAGGCCATCGCAGCCAAGTACGGCCACCTGGAGTGGCAGAAGATCGCCGAGGAGCTAGGGGTAAGGGCCGGGGCCTCCGAGACCCGAGGGCGGCGTCGGGTCTACCGCTGGGAGGCCAGCCGGGTTTGCGGTCGTCAGGGGCTGCGTCACACCCCAGCCCCGGCTGCTTTGAGCCTTCGCGTGTCTTCACCTCGCCGCTTTCAAGGGCGTGGCCCTGAGGAAGCGCGACCCCTCCGCACCTCTCTGGGCTGAGTCTCAGCAGCTGCGAGCTCCTGACACCCCGCTGCCTCTCTGGGGCTCACTTGCCGTCCACATGCGTCCTGAAGGCCTCGCCCAGCCACCAGTTTTAGCTCCGTCAGCTGTTCCCGTCCTTCCCCCGTCCAGCTCAGAGGAGCTGATTTTGGTTGGTGATGAAGAACACTTCTCTGAGTTTCTTTTGGGTTTTTTCATTGTTTTTCTCATTTCTTAGGTGAGGACTAAGTTCTTCGCTTGGTGTCCGTCTTTAATAACGAAAGCATTTAAGGTCGCTTTTCTGACAACAGCTTGGCATGAGACGTTCTTTTCATAAATTTCTAGTGTGTGTGCTGCCGAGGCGAATTTCTACAGTGGCTGTAATTTCAGTTTTCATTGTGTCTTTGGGCCTTAGTTTTGTTTTGTTTTGTTTTGTTTTGTTTAGCTGAGCCATCCTGCCACCTGATAGCAGCTGAGCAGCAGCTCAGCTCGGGCTGGGCATCGAACTGCTGTTGCTCAGAGCTCAGCTCGCACGCTTGAGCGAGCTCTTAACCAACTGAGCCCCTCGGCCGGCCCTTCTTTGGGCCTTAGTTTATGTAGGAATATGTTTTCTCATTTTTAAGCAGTCAGGTTTCTTGGAATCCTTTTGGTTGTTAATGTTTTTTTGTTTGTTTTTTTGTTGTTGTTTTTTTAAACTAGTTTCAGGTGTACAACACAGTGCAATAGTTATACTTTTTACTCCTCAAAGTGACAATCCCCCCTGATTGTTAATCTTTAGTTTGAATTTTATTGGCTCGTGACCTGAGAATGTGATCTATAAAATCCCCATTTCTTTTTTTTTTTTTTTAAGATTTTATTGGGGAATCGGGGGAGGGAAACAGACAAGTTGCTCTCTTTTTGTTCTTCAATCTAGTTGCAGAGGACGTTGCTTCACTGGCCCATGTTGGTATTGTCATTGTGCTCTTCCCGGATGAGGCAGACCAGTCACCGGCCTCTGGATGGTCGCTCACAGACGCTATTGGCAGCTCACACCGGCTGCCAGCCGCTCACACTGGCTGCCGGCCACTCCCTGTAGCCTATGGCAGCCCACTGCAGCAGGGGCTGCAGCCCACACCATCAACGGGGCTCGCACAGCCCAGCTCCAGGTGGAGCTGTTGTTAGCTGTAGAGGGCAGTGTCACTGGCCCTCATCTGTGGGATCCGAACTGGGGCCACTGGCATCCCAAAACCAGCTCTTAACCAATGTGCCACTCGGCCGGCCCTAAAATCCCCGTTTCTTAATTTATTACTTTAATGGCCAAGCATGTGATTGCAGCAAATCAAACTAAACTTACCAAAGCCTTTTAGAAACAAAAGTGTATTCTTTGCTCTGAGGGTCTACGAGTCCAGTGAAGTCCATGAAACGGTTAGTCTGTTGTATTACTGAATTTTGCTCCCCAGAGCAATGAAACCTGACACGACGATGTGGCAAAGGCGTTGTCTCCTTGTAGCTCTAATGTAATAGTTTTGCTTTGTATCTTTAGCTGCTATGTAGTTTGGTACATGTTACTTTATGCTTTTATTTACTTGGGGGATTATGCTTGTAAAGAAAGTTGTTTTATGTCCTTATAGCCTTAGTCTTATTTTTAAAGATTTTATTTTTTTTTTTAGAGCAGTTTTAGGTTGACAACACAACTGAGAGGAAGGTATGGGGATTTCTATGCACCCCTTGCTCCCCACACATACAGTCATCCTCATTGTCAACATCACTTACCAGGCGGTGTTTGGTTTTTTGTTTGTTTGTTTAACAAGGATGGACCTACATTGACAGGTCACAATCACCCCAAGTCCACAGCTGACCTCAGGGCCTGCTCTTGGAATGTACTTTCTGTGGGTTTGGGCAGATGTGTAATGACATGTAGCTGTCACTGGGGTGTCACACTGAGTGTCTCTACCGCCTGAAAACCCCCGTGCTCCGCCTGTTCTTCCTACCACCATCCCTGATCTTCACTGTCTCCTGGCTGTGCCTTTTCCACAATGTCACACAGTTGGGATCACACCGCATGTGGCCTTCTCAGACAGGCTTTGTTCAGGGATTTGCATGTAAGCATCCTCCAGGTCTTCTCATGGTGTGACAGCTCATGTCTGTTTAGCTGAGTGATATTTCACCGTCTGATGGACCACAGTCTGTCCATCCATCACCTGCTGGAGGACATCTTGGTGGCTTTTGAGAGCTGTCAGTTTTGACTAGAGCTGCTCTGAACATCCATGTGCAGGTTTCTGTGTGGACACACGTTTTCAACTTCTGTCGGGTAAATACCAAGAAGTGTGATCGCTGGATCTTACGGTAAAAGTATGGTTAGTTTTGTGAGGAATCACCTAAGCGTCTGCCCAGTGACTGCTCCGCTGGCATCCCCACCAGCTGTGAACGGGGCTGCTGGGTCCACATCCTCCCGGCGCTGGCTGTGGTGGGCATTTGGGATTCTGGCCGTCCTGAGAGGCATGGAGTGGTGTCTTGATTTAATTTGCATTTCCCTGGCCACCTGAGGTGGAGCTTCTGATATGCTGATTTGCCTTCTGTGTATCTTCTTTGACCATGCATCTGTGGAGGTCTTTGGTTCATTTTTTTCATTCCAGACTGTTTCTTATTGCTGAGCGTTAGGGGTTCTGTGTATCTTTTGGACGTCAGCCCTCTATCAGTTGTGTCTTTGGCAAGTATTTTCTCCCAGCCTGCAGCTTGTCTTCTCATTCTCTTAACACGCTCTCGCAGAGTGTAAGTTGGCAATTTTAGTGAAGTCGAGCCTGTCAGTTATTTTTCTCATGGATTGTGCTTTTGGGCTCCCTGCACCCCTGGGCCACCCTGACGCGTGGGCTTTGGAGACACCCCCTTAGTCTCTGCAGTCACAGTGGCAGCGCTGGCCTCCAAGTCAGGAGAGGCAGGCGCTGTGCTGGTGGCCCTGCCCCAGGCTTTGTGGACAAGCTTCCATCGAGTGTTTGAGTTTGCAGTTTACTTTCAGTGTCATATAAGTGAAGCATATGAAGGAGATCACTGCCTGTTCTTCCGAACCTGTTTTCTTTCCGTAAACGTCTGTTTCTGTCATGGAGTTACCTTGCTATCCACACCGGGGTCTGGTGGGAGGAAGGAGGCGTTGGGTCACAGAAGCGCCTGACCGCACGGCGCTTCTGGTCCAGCGGTGCCCTGGACGCCTGATTGTGCGGGCGAGCACCCAGTGACCCCTTTGCTTCGGCCGGGGCCTCGGGCAGACCGGCCGCAGCGCCTTCCAGTGCCTACAGCAGTACCAGCAGCACAATGGGGCCCTGAAGCGCAAGGAGTGGACGGAGGAGGAGGACCGCATGCTCAGCCAGCTGGTCCAGGAGCTGCGTGTCGGCAGCCATATCCCCTACCGCAGAAGTGAGTCCGGGTGGCTGTCCTGGCGGGTGGAGGCAGTTCCTAAGGACAGTTGTGAGAGGCTGGAAGAAGTGAGGGGTCCTATAGTCCCAGGTGTCCCAGTTCCTTTCCGGTGACCCCGGAAGAGAAGGTTCATGGGCCCTCTGCCTGCAGTCGTCTACTACATGGAAGGGAGGGACTCGATGCAGCTCATTTACCGGTGGACCAAGAGCTTGGACCCCAACCTGAAAAGGGGCTGCTGGGCCCCAGAGGAGGATGCGGTAGGTGTGCGGGGCATGGCTGCCGGGCCCCTGATGTCCCCTTTGTAAGAGGACAGAGTAGAGGGTGGGAGGCAGCATCACTGTCTGTGTGTCACTTCCTGCAGAAGTTGCTTCAAGCGGTTGCCAAATACGGGGAGCGGGACTGGTTTAAGATCCGGGCAGAGGTGCCAGGGAGGAGTGATGCCCAGTGCCGAGACCGGTGAGTGAGATGCCCGGGCGAGGGGTGCAGCTGCGGTAGGAGACGGGGGCTGCGGTGATGTGCCAGCACCGGAGGCGGCTCGGCACCAGCGCGACCCGAGTGGGAAGGAAGGGCGCGACTGACTTAAAACCAGCCGTGTTGTCCAGGGGCCTGTCCCACATCCCTGAAGGGCAAGGCCCTGGCCGGCGGCTTCAGCCCCCGCTTCTCAGCTTCCTTTTTTCCCCCAACATTTTTATTTAGATGTCATTTACGTACAACTCACCCTTTTAGAGCATATAGTTCTGTGGTGTTCAGTGTATTCATCAAGCTGTGCAGCCATCACCACAGTCGTTCTTAGAACATTTTGATCACCCCACAAAGAAATCTATTCCCCAAACAAAAATACAAGTAATTCAGAAATGGGCAAAGAACTTGAATAGACATTTCTGCAAAGAAAACACACAAATAACCATTAAACACTTAGAAAGATGCTGACATCGTTAGTCATTACAGAAACAAATCAGAACCACAAGGAGGTATTCCTGCACACACATTAGGGCGGTGGCTGTTTTAAAGAATGGAAAGTAGCAAGTGTGGCGAGGAGGTAGAGAAGTTGGAACCCTGAGCACCCTGGTGGGAGTGTAGGATGGTGTGGCCGCTGTGGAAAGCGGTGTGGGGGGTCCTCACAGGTTAAACACAGAACTGCCATGTGACCCAGCGGTTCACTCTGTGCCCGAAAGGCTGGGGCGGGCCTCACACACTTGTCTGCTGCCCGTGTTCCTAGCAGAACTGTTCACAGCAGCCAAGAGGAGAAATAGCCTAAATGCCCATTAACAGATGAGGGGTCAGGAAGACGTGGGTGTAAAGTGTGTGGACCACAGAATATTATGCAGCCTTAGAAGCAAATGAAATCCTGATGTACACTGCCACATGGACGGGCCTTGAAAACACCTGAACACGCTGTATGCTCCGAGGCACTCCCTCCTCCCAGATGCACACCTCGGAGTGGAGTCCTCAGGTCACATGGCAGGAGCCCTGGAGGAGCCGCCACACCAGTTGTCCAGGGTGGCTGTCCGCGTGCCATTCTCCTGCAGTGCGCAAGGCTCCCACCTACCACGTCCTCACCATCACTGACCATTGTTTTGGGTTGTAGCTGTCCTAGTGGGGAGAGGTGGCTCTGGTTTGCACCTCCCCGTGTTGATTGGCTATTTGCATGCCTTCTCTGAAGAAGTGTGTTTGGTGCATTTTTTTTTTTTTTTTTGAGGGCAGTGTCATTGGCCCTCACATGTGGGACCCGAACTGGGGTCGCTGGCCTCCCAAGCCAGCGCCCAACCACCGCGCCACTCGGCCAGCCCAGGCGCTTTTTTTTTTTTAATTAATTTATTTATTTATTCATTTATTTATTCATTATTTTTTTTTCTGAGGGCAGTGTCACTGGCCCTCATATGTGGGACCCGAACTGGGGCCGCTGGCTTCCCAAGCCAGTGCCTAACCACCGCGCCACTCGGCCGGCCCAGGCGCAGTTTTAAAACCAAGTTACCTGCTGCCTCAGAGGGTTCTCTGTGAGCTCCACGTAGAAGCCCCTTCTCAGGTGTGCGGTTTGCAGATGTTCTCTCCCAACCTGTGGGTCATCTTTCATTTTCTTGATGGTGACCTTTGAGGCACAAAAGTTTCTAATATTGAGAAAATCCAGTTGGTCTCTCTTTCTTTGATCATCTGTGCCCTTGATGTCATATCTTAGAAAGCGTTGTTTGCAGAAGCCAGGATGGTGGTGGGAGGCCACCCTATTATCTAAAACGTCCCTTTTTATCCATGTCATTTCTAGATATCTCAGAAGGTTACATTTCAGCTTAAAAAAGGGACGATGGAATTCAAAAGAAGAAGAGAAGTTAATTGAACTAATAGAGAAATACGGCGTTGGTAAGTTCTCATTGGCACGTTCACTCCCCTTTGGATGGTGGTGGCTTCGAGCTCACAGTGGAGGCTTGTGGCCCCTGGAGGCTGGGGTCTGCCCCATGCCAGCCTGCTTCCCTGGGGTTGTCACTCCCACCCCGTGTCGTCATCTCGGCAGATGGCCCTGATTTTCCCATTGTACAAATTAATTGGCATTTGCTATAGAAAATTCGGAAGCAGAGATGTGTGAAAAGAAGGAAAGTGATGCCTGCGGGCAGCCCGTGTGCCCTTGCCCGGTCAGCCGTGGTGCAGGATACTTTTCCAGAAAAGGCTGCCTTTTCAGTTGAATCGCTCCATTTAATTTCGTTGGGCCAGCTATTTCTTACTTTACGAAGCTTCTCAGATGGGGGGCCGCGGGAGGGCGAGCAGGAGCCCCATTCCGCCCCATTCTGACGGAACACGAGGCCCGTCCTCTGGAGGGGACCCAAGCCCAGCTCCGAAAAGAGCCCTTTTGTCCGCACTGGTAAGCTTGTGTCGCCGAAGACCGTGCGAGGGAAGCAACTGCCATGTCGTTTGCTTTTGCAGGTCACTGGGCAAAAATAGCTTCTGAACTCCCCCATCGGACGGGCTCCCAGTGCCTGAGCAAGTGGAAAATCATGGTCAGGGTGAGGTGTCACTTGTGGGCTCAGCCTCACTGCGGGGCAGGAGGGGCTGGCCTGCCTGCAGTTGTCCCTTGTCTGAGCTCTGGTATGAGGCCTCCAAGCAAGCCTGTCCCCCACAGAAGCAGCAGCGTCAGGGGAGGAGGCGGCGCCCACCCCCTCGCAGCGTCCGGTGGAGCTCCAGCAGCGGGGACAGCAGCGCCAGCAGCGGGGATGATAGCACCAGCAGCGGGGACAGCAGCTCCAGCAGCGGGGACTCGGAGCTGGAGCCGGAGCCGGAGGAAGCCCTGGAGACCCAGGCGTATGGCCAGGTGCTGCCGTCAGCACAGCACCTGGTGCCGGACATGGACCTGTGGGTTCCTGCCAGGCAGAGCGCCAGCGAGCTGTGGCGGGGAGCTGCCGGGGGCCAGCCAGGACGCTCGGCTACCTCCCTCAGCCCTCCCAAGGGCTCTGAGGCAGCCCCAGGTGGCAGCAGAGCAGCGGACGGCAGCGAAGCCTCAGCCCCCTCCAGGACCCACAGCCCTGGCCTGAGGGGCGTGGGGTACCCACGCTCTGCGGACACTCAGCCCTCGCCCTCAGAGGGGCCAGCAGACGAGGTGGGCACGGGCCCCGGTGCACCCCCATCGTGGGCGAGGAGGGAATAGATGCTGCTGCTAGGCAGTTCCTGAGGCCGGCGCTTGGGGACATTGGGCTGGCCATGTCCCTGGTGCAGGGGGCAAACATACCCGTCCTTGCTTTAGAATGTTCGCTTCCGGTCCATTTCAGGAGAAGCGGGCCCAGGGCAGCAGTCTTCCTCGCTGAGGCCGGTGGCCTCATTTCCCCCGTTTGTTTGCCTTAAACGCTGCTGAGGGCACTTGGACCTGGAGTCGTTTCTGGCGTGTCTCACCCCAAGGGCGGGTAGAGGGTGAGGAGGAGCTGTTTCCTCCCGGCCTGCATCCGACTGGCCACCTGCTCAGTCCAACCTCGCTAGTCCCACGTGTGCCTGGCTCGGCTGGTCCTGCCGGGGTCGGGGCCCTGGGCACAGGCCCAGCTCTGGCTTCTTCCAGAGTGGCAGTCTGGACTGAGCAGGCTGCTCTGTCGTGGTAGAGGTTGAAGCCTGTGACATCGGAGGGGACAGCGGCCCATCGAGGCGGCGGGCACAGTGCCCACCCACAGCCCCTGGGCTGATGCACAGGCTCGTCTCCCCTGTGCCTGTCACTGCGGGGCCCCGAGCCCCAGCCCAGAGTCTGTCTCAGACGTTTGGTTCCGTCAGCTCAGGGAGCTGCCTGGGGGGAGTGGGCACCCCTCGTAGTCCTGGGGGAGGCGCTGCCTGAGGCCGCCACACTTGGGAGAGCGTTTGTCACCAGCTCAGGTGCAGGTGTGTTGCCCTGGGGCTGGGCAGGGTGTGTGTGCCGCCTGGTGGCAGGCCCCGGCCAGCTTCCACGCCGGCCTCCCTTGCTCTTTTTGTCAGGGTGAGCGGCGTCTGCTGAAAGTGCCCCTGGACACCGTGCTGCGGGTGCTCAGGACCAACACGGCCGCCGGGCGCCGGGCGCTGGTAAGGGCCTGCCTGCGTCCCCCCGCCCCGGCCGTGCGTGCAGGCGCTCACCGCCCCAGCCCGACCCTCCTGGCCTGCGCGTCCTGCCTCCCTCCCACCCCTCTGCTCCGGGACTCGGAAGCAGTGGGGGGCCGTGAGGGCTGGGGCCCAGGTGCCTTTCTCTCCCCACAGAAGGAAAAGCGGAAGCAGCCATGCCCATCCAGCTCGTCCCCGGGATCCAGCCCCGCTGGCGGCGGCTTGGCCAGACCTTGTGTGCGGCAGCCATGGCAGCAGCTCCGGGGACACGCCCTGCAGCGGAGGCTCCTTGAGCGCAGGCTTCTGATGGCCGTGAGCCCCTGGGTGGGGGACGTCGTCCTGCCCTGCACCCCCCAGAGGCGTGCCACGCTCACTCAAGGTACTGCCCAGAGCCTCTCCGGGAACCCGCTGTGGGGCTGTGGGGCGGGGAGAGGAAGGGGCACTCGTGGTGTCTTTCTAGAAGTGTGTCTGCTTGGACCGGTATTGGGTTTTGCCCTTATTGTCCTGCTTAACGCACGGCAGTCAATTCAGAGGTGGCCCGACATTCATCTTCTCAGGATCAGGGATGTGTGTGCGGGCGGGTTGCACGTTTCTGAGAGCTGGTCGTGTTGTCTGCCCATCTCAACTATCAATCTCTGGCGCTCAGGAACGCCTGTCCCCAGAGTCCGAGCTGAGGACCAGCTAGGACCAGCCTGCTCTCTGGGCCCCGCCCTCTTCTGTTGAGCATAGTGGCAGCTGGATTCGGGGTTCTTTGGGGCTTCCTACCTGGATCCCAGTCTCTGGGGCTTTTGGGGCCTCCAGGAGGGGGACATGGAAGCTGGGGCCACTTGACGCATGTGCCCTTGTCTCCTCAGCCGATATCATCAGGACGCAGCTGCAGGACACCCACCTGGCCAGCACCCCAGTATTCACCATCTTCATTCAGGTGAGCCGCCCACCGTGTAGCTTTCTCCTCTGTTTCAGTGGTAGACTGGAGAGTGTGGAGTGGACCAGCTCCCTGGAGGCCAGTTTTCTAAAGTTGTGGGGCCTTGGGAACAGTGGCTCAGTGGCCAGCAGCCTTTAGGGCAGGTTGGCGTGGAAGAAACAGCCACAGTGCCGGCCCCCACCACGGTCAGGTAAACCCAGGCCTGGAGGGCTGTGTAATGACACTGAGGGGCACACAGCAGGACCTGCTCCGTGAGAGGCCGTGGTCGGGGGCCCGAGGCCCACTGCAGACACCTTTGTCTCTTGGGCCCTTGGGGGCGGGGGGCAGCCTAAGGGTAGGGCAGAGCCTCCTGTCCATGGTGTGTCACACGTGCCACATGTGTCTCTCAGCTGTTCCAAATCGACACGGCCGGCTGCATGGAGGTGGTTCGGGAAAGGAAGGCCCAGCTGCCCACCCTGCCCCCGGCTGGCACTCAGGACCCACTATGGCGGCTCCCGCAGGTGAGAAGCAGGCTCCCCCGGCCCCTACCACCCTCCCTCCCCATCCACCAGGCTAGTGCTGGGTGTAGGCGGCCCAGCCAGGTGGTCAGGCGGTGCCCGCTGTTTGCAGGGACAGCAATCATCCCGGGGTCAAGAGCATCCCCTCCACCCACAGCCGCCCTCAGGCAGGGGTCTGCCTGTCTGTCAGCCCGTCTGTCAGTGAGGGCCTGGAGCCTGAGGACTGCAAGGCGAGTCCAGGGGTCAAGGCTGGAACCGGCATCAGGCCCACGTGGTTCCCCGTACCTGCTTCTCCTGCCACCCTCCCCACTCCTGCTGGGGCGGCATGCCTGTGCAGGGGGCCAGGCCCACAGGTCCGCCAGTGAGAGGCCGTGTGCTGGAGAGAATGCGAGTGGGGTGGCTGCTCTGGGAACCAAGTATGGCCTGTGCCCTGCTGCCCACACAGCCAGGCCCCTGCCTCCCCCTGCAGCCTAGCCCAGACCCGCCAAGAGGAGCTCTCCCAAGGGTGCCTTCGGGTGGGGCTGCGTGAGAACAGATGCCAGGTGCCCTGGGGCGTGGGCTGCCAGGGCTGTGAGGGCTGTCCGGGCCAAGGCCCCATGGCCTCTAAGTCGCATACGGGAGTGGGGTCCAGGGCCTGGGCCTTGTCCCCACAGTGGCCAAGAGGTGAGCGATGGTGTTGGTTGTGGTGATGTGGGTCCGGGCCCCTGGGGACCTCCCTGAGATGCTGACTCTCCCTTTTTCAGGAGCCCTCGAGTGCCCAGAACGCCCCAGGTACTGTCTCCCCCTTTCTCTTGGCTGTTTTGTCTCATGGGGAGAGGCTCGACCTCCCCCAGGCTTTGAGTTCCAGGCTGGGAACAGCATGGCCATTGCCCCTGATGAGGGTTCTTTGTGCGAGTCCTATAAGAGGGACGAGAGCCTGGCTGGCCTGAGCCGGGGGGATGGAGGGGCCCCTTGTTGGGCACTCACCTGCGAGCACAGCAAGTGAGCCCTGAGGCCTCCCCAACACAGATGTGGGAGGCGGGCCCCTCCTGCCAGGCCCACCATCCCAGCAGAATCGGGCGAGAGTCTGGAGTGCTGAGACAGGAGGCAAGGAGGGGCGGGCAGCGGTGCCCAGCGGCCTGGTTTTGAAGATGTTAGAGATTTGGGGGTGAAGTGTAGGGCAGGTGAGGGCTGGGCTTCCACACAGTGCTGGCCCCGGGTGGCGTCCAGTGGACGCGGAGGCTGCGGATGCCGTGTGTGGGGCGGCCTGGGAACGCATGGCCTCCCAGACTGAGGAGCCCCTCTTGGCCTGGATGCCAGGCTCCTGCTTCCACACTCCCAGCAGCTGCCCACCAAGAGGGCTTACCGACAGGACGCAGGGACCAGGCCTGTGTCAAGGCCAGTCATCTGGACCTCATTAATGTGTTCTGTCCTACCTCAGGTGGTGTCTTGCAGAATGTGCCAGCCCAGGAAGCTGCAAAGAGCTCCAGCTGCAGAGGGAGCAGAGGGCTGCGGACCTGCCGGGCCAAGTCCACTGCACAGGCGCCTCTACCAGCTCCATGCGGCCCCCGGCCCAAGCCCAAGACTGTGTCAGAGCTGCTTCGGGAAAAGCGGCTGCGAGAGGCCCGAGCCCGCAGGGCTGCCCAGGGCCCTGTGGTTCTCCCGCCCCAGCTGCTGGTCTCCGCACCGGTGATCCTCCAGCCCGCTCTGCCGCTGGCCTCCCACGGCGTTCCAGCCACAGGGCCGGCCATCCCAAACTCGGCATTCTCTGCGCCTGGGGCCCCCACAGCAGCCAGTCCAAGTACTTCAGGCTCCTGGGCTTCAGCCCAAGACGAGGGACCCCCTGCCCTGCAAGCCTTGGCCGTTGCTCCTGCCTCCACTGCGGCTGTGAAGGCCCCAGCTGCCCCTGCCGCCTCCAGGGCCCCGGTTCTGGGCCCCGGCCAGGTCCCTCTCAGCTGCGACCTGAGCAGTCTTGGACAGTCTCAAGCCCCTGCCACGTCCCGGAAGCAGGGACTGCCTGAGGCGCCCTCCTTTCTCCCTGCAGCCCCCAGCCCCACTCAGCTGCCCGTGCAGCCCCTCAGCCTGACGCCAGCTCTGGGCACCCACACGGGTGGAGCATACATGGCAGCCAACACCCCTCTGCCTGTCACTTTGGTGCTTACAGCCCAAGGGCTGCTGTCCGTGCCCATGCCAGCCATGGTGGGCCTTTCCAAGCCAGCAGGGACCTCTGACCCCAAAGGGCTGTTGGTGACACTGTCACTCTCCATGACTGAGACCCAGGCAGGCCAGGGTCTGGTCAACACGGACACGGAATCAGAGCCTCTCTCCAGGACGGACCTCGTGATCCCTTCGACGCCCTTGCCATCCCAAAGCCCTGCAGGGGTGGACGGTGACGAGGGCCATGCCCCCGAGGGACTTCCTTCCCGTGGAGAGGCCCAAGTGGCCGGGGAGACAGCCTCCCAGGTTGCACTCCTGGCTGATCACCCCGAAGCACGGTCCAACCAGCCGCCTCCACAAGGTGGCGCTGGCCCAGAAAATGGCCCTGGAGGGACACTGGAGCCACCCGCAGAGCAAGGGGAGGCCAGGGGGCCTCCGGACTTGGAGAGGCACGCCGCACCCCGGCTTGGGCCTGAGAAGGGCGCCCTGGACCTAGGTCTCCTCTCCCTGGAGAGTGAGGCTGCCGTGCGGGAGTGGCTTAGGGGACAGCGGGGGGTGTGCACAGCCCCCCTGAGGAGCAGGCTGCCCTACCAGCCCCCGACCCTGTGCAGCCTGCGCACACTGTCGGGCCTCCTGCTCCACAAGAAGGCGCTGGAGTGCAGAGCCGCCTCCCTGGTGCGGCCCTCGCTGGGACAGCTGCGGTGCAGTCCCGCCTACCTGCTGCTGAAGGCGCGCTTCCTGGCCACCTTCGCCCTCCCCGCGCTCCTGGCCACCCTGCCCCCTCACGGTGTCCCCACTACCCTGTCAGCAGCCACGAGTGTGGACCCGGAGAGTGAGGACGACAGTCTGGGGCAGCTGGAACTCACTGACGGCCACAGGCAGCCGCACTGCTGGACAAGCGGCAGCCCCCAGGAAGGGCCCATGGCCACGGCCCCTGCCCAGGTAGGCAGCTGTGGGTGCGGAGCCGGCGCCCCGCTTCCCTGCTCCCCCCAGGGCGCCCTTGGCCGCCTGTGGTGTGTGGCCTGCCGGGGGGTGGGGTGAAGGCTGGGGCAGAGCAGGTGGAAGGCCCAGCCAGGGCGGCCAGCTGGCCGGTTTCTGGGGGAGGAAACCGGCTCCCGGCCCGCCCGGTGGCATGTGGGTGGTGCAGCCGTCGTCTCCCCTTTCGCCAGTGTGGGAACCGGAGGAGAAGGAACCTCACTTCTAACATGGGGAGCCCCCCCAGCGGCTCCAGGAGCTGCTAGCCATGCAGCCTCGTCTGCGGGAGACGGACCTAGGGCCCCGGGCTTCCCCGCGTGCGCGCACGTCCCCCCGCCCCCCCGCGCAGGCGTGGGCCGGAAGCCCTGCGCTGCTGTGGGCACCAAGCTCCCTCTGGCACCGTCCCCATCACGAGGCTTTCTAAGCCGCAGAGGCAGCACCCTGGTGCCAATTTCCCAACCAGAAACCCGATACAAACACACGCGGGAAGGTGTCCCCACACCTTTTGTGACCGAGTGTGCCCAGGAGTCCCCAGCAAGGCCACCTCTGTCCCTCTTGTCAGGCTGAACAGGAGAGCTGGGCCACCCTGGGCACTTTGTGCCGCGTCAGGGAGGCTGTGCAGAGCCCTTGTGGGGGTGGGGGGCGGGCATGTGGCAGCCCTCCCAAATAGCGCCTCCAGATCAGTCCCTCTACTTCCCCACCTGGGGCAGCCGTGGCCACACGGGAGGCAGGGCCTGTGGCTGGAGCTTGCGCCGCCCTCCCTGTAGGCGTGGTCCAGCCTGGGCGGCTGGGCATGCCACCTCCCTCCCCGGGCGCCTTGCCGAGGGCTCCCAGGGCTGTCTCTGGGCTGATGTGCAGTGGACTCCAGATGTCACAGGGAGGCTCCCTGTCCCACACTGCGTGTGCCGGCTCCCCCCCCCCCCCCAGGTCACTGCCCTACTGGCCCAGCTCGGGGAACCATGACACGAGGCAGGCTCTCAGCCGTTCAGAGGGGTTTGGACACCCCCTGTGAGGGCGAGGCCCCAGTCAGGACAGTGCCCCCCCCCCCGTTCCTTGCTGCCACAAGCCCCTGCGTGTGGTGCTGGCACCTGCTGCTGGCACCTCAGTTTGCCTGGGAGCTGCCCATCCCGGGTGTTGGGGACCACGGCATCCATAGGCCCACTCGGCTCCCTTCTTGCTGCCCCTGACGGCCACCCCACTTCTGCCCGTCCCGGCCAGAGCATCACTCTTGTTCCCCCATCTCAGGGAGCCCCGGGCCCTGGCGAGGGCTCTGCCCCCTCCTGCTCAGAAGACTCTGATGACTTCCACGTGCTCAGGACCCGGCACGCTCGGCACGCCCGGAAGCGGAGGAGATTGGTGTGAGCGGCGGGGTGAGTGTGGGAGGCGGGTGCCTGGCACCACGAAGGGCAGGGCCCTTGCTTCAGCTCCGCACAGAGCATGTGGGCAGGCCACCTGTGTCCTCAGCTCCCACATCCGTCTCCCGGCGCTTCCTTCCTGGTGTCCCCTCCCTCCACTCTGGTCTCTGCTCGGTGGTCAGCTCCTGAGACACACCGTCCCTGACCACCTTCCTGAGGCGCCATGACCGTCCCAATGTCCGTCTGTCCTGATGCACTTGTCTCTCCCTGCTGTCTGGCCACGTACTGTCCACTGTCTCCTGTGAACATGAGCCTGGACAGCAGGCACCGAGTAGGTCCTCAGCACACATGAGTGGAGTTCATGAAACTGAGACTCGAGTGAGGGGACGCCGTGGCCAGCAGGTCCCCAGAGGCTCTGAGCAGTGTCGGCTAGGAGGGGGCAGGCTCAGAAGGGACAGCACACTGCAGCCCACCCTCTGGCTGCATGGCCTGCCCTTCCCCAACGGGGCACAGTGCCACACTGGTTCCTGCTCCTCTACAGGGCCATCCGGGGGGTCTGGCCGGGGTCAGGGCACCCCTCTACCCAGGTGTCCTTGTGTTCCAGGACTGCCCGGCTTGGATGCCCACGGTTGCTGCAAGGGGGCAGGGCCACCTGGCCAGGAACCCAGCACCCACCCTGAAGGAACCCAGCACCCACCCTGAAGGAGAAAGGGGCCAGGGGCCGGGTAGGCTCTGCCAGCAGTGACCGACTGCAAATTGGACTCTTTGAAGGAATTCAGTAAATGTCCTATTTTTTAATTAAAAAGCAAGCCACAGGCGCTTGGGGTCTTAGTCCTGAAATACGAGGCGGCGTGCAGAGGGATTGGGCCTGCACAGGGCGTGGCGGAGAGGGGCATAGCCTTTTCACGACAGGTGCTCGTGGCTGCCAGCCCTCTGGGCGCCACCACAGGGACGCGGGGACCCGCTTCCTCTGCTGCCCAGACCGCACTGGCCGACCCAGGCAATCTTCCTTTCCTGCGGGCATTTCTTCAGCGGAAGACCGAGTCCCGCACACACTCCAACCCTCTGTCCCAAGGACAACGGCTGAGGTTCACAGCCTCGGAGGCACATGGCTCCGGTTCGCCTGTGTGGCCGCTTCACTTCCAACAGAGAAATGAGTGTGGCGTGGCCCCGGCCTCCATAGCGGCACCCGTCTCCCCTTCACTCCCACCAGACACCACGCGTCGCGCCTCCCACGGGCCACTCTCCACTTGGTCGCCTGTGTGTGTGCTTTGTGCTCAGTCCTCCCCGCCAACTTCCAGTTTTCCTTGCGACTTCCCCTGATTTGTGGGTCACCGACAGGTGTGGATTTAATTTCTGAACACGCAGGGACTGTCCAGATAGCTTTGTTTCTGATTTGTAGCTTAACCCTGACGCTCTCAGAGGACATGGCGTTTTGTTACCTAGTGCCCCGTTTTTAGCCTTGTTTGGCCAAGTGGGGAAAGTGAGTGGTCGATGGCCTGGCACAGGCCAGAGCGTCCACGCCTGTGGCAGGCCCAGGCTGGGGGTGGCTCCACTCCCAGCCCCCCAGGCGTGATATCAGGCCTCTGCTGTCCTCTGGGAGGGCCAGGCCGCCATGCCACCACCACTCCTCAGCAGCACCCGGTTGTGCCAGGACTCCTGAGGTGTCGGCCAAACAGCGACTGCCTGCCGAGGGCCAGGAGGCAGAGGAACACAGAGGCTGAGGGCCAGGCGACAGCAGGCAGCTGAGGCGAGAGGCGTGGTGCCTCTGGAAGCCCGTCCTGCCTGTCTTGCCCTGCCAGCCACAGCCCTTTCCAGGAGCTGTTACCTCAGCCTGGCGGGCGGCAACTCCGTTTAACCGGTGTGGCTGCACCAGGAAGGCAGTGGCTCGGAGGACTGGTGCCGTGGCCATGGCCTGAGCTTTGCCCTGTGCGCAACACCCTTCAGAAATGCCTGAGGGGCCACGGGGGGTGGCCTCGGGGTCCTGGGAGCTGCCGCCACTGCCCCAGAAGTGCTGGTGGAGAGGAGCTGCAGAGAGGGGGTGCTCCCGGGAGGGAGTGGGGGCGGCCTCGCTGCAGCGTGGGCTGGCCGCCTCGTGGGGCAGGCATGGCCGGGCACTGGCTTCTTGCAGGCTTCAGGGGCCTCTTTAGTCCCATTCCCTCTTTGGACACCACACTGCAGACCCTGTGACCAAAGCCTGTGCTGGCCTGGCTGTGGGGGGCGCTCAGCTGGGGCCCAGAGTCCGGGCTGATGCCCTGCAGGCCTGCTGAGCTCTCCCCACCCACACCCCAGATGAGTGCCCGGCTGCCCTCAGGCTGCTGGAGGGCGAGGTGTTAGCACAGGGCACCCCTGCTGGAGAAACCCCCAGCTGCCTGGGTCCGGACCAAAGCGGACGGGAGGGTGGGTCAGCCTCATCTAGGCCCCGGAGAGCCTTTGCTCAAACTTGCACTTCATGCGGCGCCGCCGGGGCTGGGGTGCTCCCAGCAGCTTCTGAGCGCCAGCAACTTCCACTTCCCTCTGCCCCGCCTCCCGGGCTGGCTGGGCCAATCAGAAGGCAGCCACCTGGGAGCATTCCCCCAGCGGGAGAACTGGCCTCTGGAGTAAGCAGTCACCAGGAAGCACACGGGCTTCCCTCGCGGGCCTGGCCCTCGCTCAGCCGGCGGCAGGCACACCTCCCGTCGCCCACTGAATCCCGGTGACACTGGCTGGCCGGCGTCCAGCAACACGGGTGCCCCCCCAGGACCCTGAGGTAGGCCGGTCTGGTGCCTTTCGGAAAGGTGGCTGGGAGACTGCACCTCTCCGCTCGGGACTTCTAGGACAGGGTGCTGGTCCGAGAGCAAACACCTCAGGACACCAGGTGGCTTCCTCGCTCCTGCCCCGTCCCCTTCACAGCCACTGGCGCCTGCTTATGCATTCAGTGGAATCAGCAACAGGGTGGCAGATGTGGGACCTGGACGTTTTAGGCGAGAAAGGCAGGGGACAGCCGAAAGTCCCAAGGACAGTCCAACGAGTTGCTGTTTTTCTTCAATGCCTTGGCTGTTGCCGGGCCCGGGGATGGGGGTGACCAGGTGCAGCACAAGTCGGAGAAACGCCTGCTGCCACCTGTATCTGTGGGAGTGCAGTCTAGCTCCTGGGGGCTGAAGGCTGTCTGAGGTGGCCGGGCCCGGGTGGCCATCCCCACCCGGGGCTGCTCCAGCATTGACCTGGCCCTGCAGACAGCAGGTTGCTGCCTGCTGGTAGAAGGGAACAGCACTGGGTGGTCCTGACATAGGTAGTCCCCTTGTCAGAGAGTTGACGTCACAGTCCCGGAGTGTGTGGTTTAGAGCAGGCCTCGTCTGGGAGGCAGGAGAGGAGCCCAGAGATGGCTGGGTGCCCAGCATCTGAGCGCCTGGAGCAGACGCCGAGGCAGCGTGTCGGGCCGGCCCTGGAGAGGAAACACCACAGCCCCTCCCAGTGTGCCTGGACCCTATTTCTGTAGGCGTCCACAGTCACCCTCCCGAACAGCACAGTGTCACCGAGCCTGACTCGGAGCAGGCCAACCCCGGAAAGCTGCTGAGCGACTGTTGCATCACCAGCCGACCACCGGAAGGAAAGGAGGGGACAGGACTGGGACGTGAGTGGGTGCCAAGTTGGGGAATGAGGAAGTCTGACACAGCACAGGGTGGTGTGCAGGTGGGAGGGTCACTTGCCAACGTGCTTCTGACCCCGGCCTGGGCTGGCCGGCCGGGGCTGGAGCATCGCTCCCCACACCTGCCAGGGAGGTTGGGCCAGCAGGCAGCACCTGGCATCAACGGCTCCTCCTGTCCACACCTCCAAGGGTGGGAGGCAGCCATCCCTTCCAGCTCCAGCTCCATGGCCTTTTGGGGTGTCCAGGAGTGGGCCATGCACAGAGGACAGTGTTTTCTTAGCACCTGTCCTTGGAGCATCTCCACACTGCCCCCCACACTCACCCAGTGACTCTGGGAGAGAGAGCCCAGGCTGGCCGGAGTGTGTGTGTGTGTGTGTGTGTGTGTGTGTGTGTGTGTGTGTGAGCAGGGCCAGGAAACGCTGGGGAGGGTTACCCCGGTGAGCCGCTGGGGAGCAGGATCGCGGCTGCCACCCTCTGTTGGTCGCCGAGATGGGAGGGTGGGGGGGTGAGGCCACCCACCGGGCAAGTTCCTCGTCAGGCTCTGCCCAGCCCTGGGCCGGCGCCCCGATGCAGGCCTGGGTCCTGGCTGGGTCGGACCGCCCAGTGAGCGGCGGTCCCTCCCAGCTGCTGCCCCAGACTGGCCGCCCCTGCCGCCATGTCGGACTACGAGAACGAGGACGAGTGCTGGAGCGCCCTGGAGGGCTTCAGGGTGAAGCTCATCTCGGTCATCGACCCCTCCCGTATCACGCCCTACCTGCGGCAGTGCAAGGTCCTGAACCCCGATGACGAGGAGCAGGTGCTCAGCGACCCCAACCTGGTCATCCGCAAGCGGAAAGTGGGTCAGTGCGCCCCAGCCCCTCCACGCACAGCGCAGGCTGCCGGGAAAGCCAGGTGGCGGGTGGGCAGCACCTGGAGCCCCGCCCAGGCCCGGGCCTGCAGCGGCTGTCCGCTCCGCGGGCCCAGCCAGGCCTCTCTGGGTTGCAGGCGTGCTCCTGGACATCCTGCAGCGGACCGGCCATAAGGGCTACGTGGCCTTCCTCGAGAGCCTGGAGCTCTACTACCCGCAGCTCTTCAAGAAGATCACGGGCAAGGAGCCCGCGCGGGTCTTCTCCATGATCATCGGTGAGGACGGGACGCGGGCGTGGGGCAGGGCCGGCCTCAGGGCCCGGCGGATGGGTGGAGCCACACACGGGTCTTGGGGGGGTATGGGGTCGGGGACAGATGGGGGAGGGCAAGGCGCCAGGAGCTTGGGGCAGGCGGACCTTAGGAGTGGGCATGGGGCTGGCCGGCCCCTACCTGTCTCTGATGGATAAAATGGGGATGAAACAAAATGAGTGAGCAATGCATGGGAAGTGTCCTGCGAGGAGGGGTGTCTGGTCCTCGCTCCCGTCCCCCTCTCCTAACACTGGTGGAGGAATCAGAGGCTAGAGAAAAGGGGGACCCATCCTCTGGAGTGGGGGGAGGGGGCTACACAGGCCTACTCGCCATCCAGAGCTTCTCCTGCCCAGAAGACCCTTGACCCTTTAAAGCCACAGCTGCTGCCCTGAGAGGGCAGGGGCCTGCTGATCCCAGCGAGAATGAGGCAACGCTCTCCTGGCCTCACAATCGAGATAAACATTAGACAACGGGATGGGTGCCGGGCCCCCAGGCTGCCTGGTGCCCTAAGGGGGCAGGCACAGGCGACAGGAGCTGAGTCACAGTCTCAGTCCGTTTCCTGAGCTGGAGCCGCAGCCACTTGGAACCACCAGCTGCTGGTCAAGCCCGGGGCCCGGAGGCCGCCTGACACCTGCCCGGTCCGCAGACGCGTCTGGGGAGTCGGGCCTGACGCAGCTGCTGATGAGCGAGGTCATGAAGCTGCAGAAGAAGGTGCAGGACCTCACGGCCCTGCTGAGCTCCAAGGACGATTTCATCAAGGAGCTGCGGGTCAAGGACAGCCTGCTGCGCAAGCACCAGGAGCGCGCGCAGCGGCTCAAGGAGGCGGCCGAGGCCTGCAGCCGCGAGCTCAAGCGCTGCAAGGACGAGAACTACGAGCTGGCCCTGCGCCTGGCCCGCCAGGGCGAGCAGAGGAGCGCCGCGCTCATGCGCAGCCGCGACCTGCAGCTGGAGGTGCCCCGGTTCCGGCCTGGGGGCGGGCCCCGCCGCCATGGGAAGGGGCCGCCCGGCTGACCGGCTTGTCCTGCAGGTGGACCGGCTCAAGCACAGCCTCATGAAGGCGGAGGACGACTGCAAGGTGGAGCGCAAGCACACCCTGAAGCTGCGGCACGCCATGGAGCAGCGGCCCAGCCAGGAGCTGCTGTGGGAGCTGCAGCAGGAGAAGGCCCAGCTGCAGGCCCGGGTGCAGGAGCTGGAGGCCTCCGCCCAGGTAGGCCCGGCAGGGCGGGCGCAGCGGCGGCGGGGCGGTCTCCCCAGCCAGGCCCTGCCCAGCCCCGCCCTGCTGCCCTGTCCCTGGACATCCGCAGGAGGGAAAGCCGGACAAGAGCAGCCCCTACATCCAGGTGCTGGAGGAGGACTGGCGGCAGGCGCTGCGAGACCAGCAGGCGCAGGCCAGCACCATCTTCGCCTTGCGCAAAGATCTTCGCAGGGGCGAGGCCCTGCGTGCCCGGGTACATGGCCAGGACGGGGCCCCGGCCAGGCTGCCCACACAGTGCCTGCCACGGGGGTGGGCCACGCTCAGCCCCACAGCCCCGCATCACCCCGTCCTCGAGGCCCAGGGGCCAGAGCTGGTCACCCCAGCCCTGGCCCGCTCCCCCGCAGGGTGGTGTGAGGCCAGGGCGGGCGGGGCTGGAGGGGCCGAGGGTGGCGGGCCTAGCTGCCGTCTCCCACAGTGCGCGGAGGAGAGGGAGGTGTTCGAGCTGCAGTGCCTGGCCCTGCGGAAGGACTCCAGGATGTACAAGGAGCGCATGGAGGCCGTCCTGCAGCAGATGGAGGAGGTTGCCCAGGAGCGCGACCAGGTGAGCGCCTCGTCCGCGGCGGCCAAGGGCCCAGGAGGGCGTTCCCACACCTGACCGGCCGCCAGCTTGGTGGCCAGCCCTTGGGGACCGGCAGTTGTCAAAGTGGTTTTTAAGTAGTGAAGTGAATGTAGCCTCCCACCTCGGCCCCAGCCCACTGCCAGGAAATCCACCTTCCGCCTTCCGCTGGGCTTCAGACTTTTCCAATG
This sequence comes from Aselliscus stoliczkanus, assembly GCA_033961575.1. Classification (NCBI taxonomy): domain Eukaryota; kingdom Metazoa; phylum Chordata; class Mammalia; order Chiroptera; family Hipposideridae; genus Aselliscus; species Aselliscus stoliczkanus. Next base: position 115,047,008 of record CM066728.1, on the reverse strand, counting down.
TTCAGAGAGTTTCGTGTTCGTTTTGCAAAAAATGCAAGCTATCTGTCTTGTCTTACAAATAAGTTTTTTAACTTATTAACTTATTAAGTTTGTGTGGGCGCCTTGGCCGGCTGCCTTCTTGTGGACGGGAGGCATTGGGCTGCACCGGCTTCAGTGTTCCCATCACATCGCAGGGTCATACAGTGGGTGCTTCAGTGACATTGTGGAGGGTAACTGGCAACGTGTCAGGAGCTTAAACCATAGATTCCTTTCAACCCAGCAATTCCACTTCCAGAAACCTCTCTCCTGGGAATAACAGCAACGCGGAGAGAGCCTGGCACGTAGAGGCCTATCTCAAGGCCATGCACGGTGGTGGGAAGTGGGAAGCACCTGTGAGGTGAGCTGGCCGGCAGGGCGCCCCCCCTCGCTGGCACCTGGTTGAGGCTTGCAGGCAGATGTGTGGAGAGCTTTTACTGTCACCTAGGCAGGCGCCAGGTGTGCCGGGGAGGCTGGGGTCGGACCAGTTGTCTCTGGTCGTCAGTGGAAGCGGGGACCAAACGTGGGCAAGTTCTCAGTTATGAGTCAAGTCCTGGCTGTTGGGGGCTGATCATTACAGGGGACATGGGTGGGTTTCCCAGGTTGTTGCTGAAGATGGCAGGCTGGCTTCCTATACTTCTGAGTGGCAGCCATGCCTCCTGGACTGGTCGCTGTAGATAATGGCTGGTAGCTCAGGTCATGGATCCAAATTCTGTCATACGTGGTCTGGCCGTGAGGCGTGTATACATCCAGTCTGTCACACCTCAGGGTCCTGTGGGGGTGGCTATGATAATGTGCGGCGCGTTCGTTTTAAAGAATCTCTAAAGTCATGGTATCAGGCCACAGTCAAAATTTATAAACCCGTGTGTGGGGCACAAAGCGTGCGGAATGTGCCCATGGCACACAGGGCTTGGGAGACACAGGGCCGGCAGGGGCGATTCTGAGGGCTGAGTCTGGTGACTTACTCATCTTTATCTTTACTGAACTGCCCACACTTTCCATCATGAGCCTCTGTTATGGTGGCAATCCCCAAACCCTAATGTATGTCCATGGAGACCAGAGGAGACGAGAGAGGAAGAGGCCAGGCCGGGTCGGCCTGCCTGGTGCTGGAAGCTGGCTGGGGATGTTGCTAGAATTGGGCGGCTGCGCTGAGGAGAACAGAAAGCGCCGGGGTGGGGGTGCGCTGTGTGGGGACCCACACCCAGGGTCTGCCCACAGGCCATCACATCACGGGAGGAGCTGCACACCCAGTACGCCCGGAGCCTGCAGGACAAGGACGGGCTGCGCAAGCAGGTCCGGGAGCTCGGCGAGAAGGCCGACGAGCTACAGCTACAGCTGTTCCAGCGCGAGGGCCAGCTGCTGGCCATGGAGGGCAGGCTCAAGCGGCAGCAGCTGGAGATGCTTGCCCTGGTGTGCCTCCCGTGGGAACCCCCAGGCAGCCCGGGCCCGGGCCTGGCCCCACCACCGCTCTCTGATGGCCCCGGCATGTCCCCAGGTCTTCCTGGCGGCGGGTTGTGGGCTGCAGCGTAGCTCAGGGCCTGGCAGGCTGCCCAGGGTGTGGTGAGGGGTAAGGCGGGTCGCTCTGAGCAGGGGCCTGGGGCCCCTTACCACTCCCCACCCCACCCCACCCCACGCCTGGGTGGCTCGGTTTCCCAGTGGCCTGCTGACCAGCCCCTCTTCTGTGACCACAGAGCTCCGACCTGGAGGACAGCTCACCCAGGAACTCTCAGGAGGTGAGTGTGACCCCTGGGTGGGCTCCCAGCCACACCTCTGTCAGACCACAGCCCCACTGTCCTTCGGAAGTCCCAGAAACTCAGCTGCCCGCTGGCTCTGGGGAGCTGAGCCGTCACCTTTCCTCCCAGTGCTTGGCCAGGTGGCGGGAAGAGCAGCTGGCACCGGCCAAGGCTCTGTATGCTCAGGGCAGGACAGGCCTGGGCAGTGCCTTCTTGCCAGTCCCTGGCCTGGCTGGGCAGCAGAGGTCCCTGAGAAGCTTGTACAGAGAGGGTGACAGCGATGGGAGAGCAGCACAGGGTGGGCAGTGCAGCAGGCTAGGCCCAGTGCCAGGCCCGGCAGTGGTCTAACCAGCTGCCCCTTCTCTCTGGAAGCTCTCGCTCCCTCAGGACCTGGAGGAAGACACCCAGCTCTCAGACAAAGGTGAGGCGGGGAGCTTGTGTGCCATGCAGCCTCCTTGTCATCCTGAGGTGGTGCCAGTCCTGACCCTTGGCACACACAGCCCCATGTGGCTGGTGCTGCCTAGGGATGTGTGCACTAGCCCTGTCCCATTGATATTCACAACTCCACTTTACAGAGGGGGACACACAGGGTCAGAGAGATAAATAACCCCACAGTCCTCCAGTGAGCAGACGAGGGTCACATTCAAACCCGAGGCCAGGTCTGCAGGGTCCGTGCCCAGCTCTGGCCCTGAGATCACGTGCCTCCACCGGAGCCCCCTCTGGGCCCCGAGACTGCAGGGTTGGGGCATCCTGCCCTGCTGAGCTGAGCTTCCCCTGGAGGGGAGGAGGCAGCAGTAAGCCATACGCAGGTGTGCCATACTAGGGGTGGAGACAGAATGGGGAAAGAGGGATAGAGGCTGTCGTAGGGTGACAGGGTGCTGGGGGCCTCAGGCGGCAGGGGCAGGTTCCCTCTGCCTGCCAGGAGACAGGACTGCGCAGGGGAGGCTGGGAGATGGCCCGGAGTGGTGACATGGGGACGAGGGGCCCACTGAAGGTGGGTGTCAGAGTCTGGGAAGAGCCCTCTGCTGGGCTGGGAAGGGCAGGAGGAGGGAGGTGCAGCCACCGCAGAGGTTGCGTGGGAAGCCAGACTTCCTCAATGTCAGGCTGACCCTAGCTTCTAAAGGGGCGTAAAAGAGGAAGAAGGGGCAGCAAATAGAGAAGTGAGGGGTCTGGCCAGCTGCCATCGCCTGAAGACTTGAGCTTGAGGCCACTGAGCTGCCCCAGAGGATAGGCGGGCAGGACTTGGTGAGCTGCAAGCCCAACCAGCCCAGGGGTGGGGTGGCCCCTCCCAGGAGCCAGGGTTGCTTCAGGGTTGGAGGATGAGGAGGGGAAGGTGTCGGCTCCAGGGAGAGACCTGGGCCTGGGACTCTCCCACCATCCTGTCGCTGAGGTTCGAATCCATAGTCTTCATCATGGCCAGTTTGGGGGAGCCAGCCCACACCCAGGAGGGGTTGGGCCTTCCTGCTCGGGAGGAGCAGAGTCTATGGTGGGAGCAGAGGGAGTGGCCCCAGTCCCCTGGTCTATGCAATGGGAGTCCTTGTGGCGTCCTAGGAGATGGTGCAGGAGTGGCCCGGCAGCATCAGGGAGCAGGTGTCGGCCATGCTGAGCTTGGTCCCACGGGTGGGCAGGACCCACAGGCACAACTGTCCTTTCCAGGAGGCCTGGTCGATGAGAGCCCCGAGCAGCCCTTCGAGGCTCTGCAGAAGGAGCGCCTTTCACTGACTCCCCACGTAAGGCAGCCCTGGGGTGCCCCTGGTGTGGGCCTCAGTGTGAGAGGAGAGTGGTTCCCTGACCTGGACGCTGGGTGGGGGGGTGATTACAAGGGTGTCTGCCCATGAGCTTTTGGGGTGTAGTGTTTGCAACATGAAGCTGAGCCCCCTGCTCGGCAGCAGGCAGAAGGGCGGCCAGGACAGGGCTGCGCTCAGGTGCGCAAGGCGCGGGAAGCCTGCCTTATGTGCAGGCCACGCAGCTTAAACGGGTAACCTCCACTGCCCCGGAGTCCCGGCAGCAAAGGGACCTCATTCCACGTGCCTGGAGCCCGGCGGACGCTGGCTGCGCGCTGGGCCATGCTCCGCTCCCCGCACGGGGTGCGCGCAGGTCGCAGAAGGGGGCTGTCCCCGTGCCGCGCTGGGGCTGCGGTTCCCTGGACTCGGTGCGGACCCGGGGCGGGGTGGGCGCGCACAGGCTCCGGCTAGCGCCTGCGGCTCCCCCTCCTCTAGGACTCCGGCCTGAGCGGTGGGGAGCCCCCCGAAAAGGAGCGGCGGCGCCTCAAGGAGAGCTTTGAGAACTACCGCAGGTGGGCCCGCGTGGGCGGGGCTGGGGGCGGGGTATGGGGCGGGGCCGCGGCGGGACGGGGGCGGGGGCCGCGGGGGCGGGGCTGGGGGCGCGGGCTGGGGGCGGGGCCGCGGCGGGACGGGGGCGGGGCGGACGGGGGCGGGGCTGGGGCCCCGCGCAGACACCGCACGCCTCCCTCCCGCAGGAAGCGGGCGCTCGGGAAGATGCAGCCCTGCCCGAGGCTGGGGGAGGTGGACTGGGAGAACACCACGGGCAGCGACAACACGGACACCGAGGGCTCCTAGCGCCCGGATCAGCCTCTCGGCGCGCCCGTGTCGGCGCCGCCACGCGCAGTGACAGCAGTCGGCGCGCTCGCTCCTTATGTAATGCAGACGTAGGCAGTAACGTTAGAAATGCTGTTAAATAAACGCCCGCCGCGTCTGAAAGCCTGGCTCCCGCCGACCCACGTCCGCCAGCGCGCTCCGCCCGCCGCAGGGGGCAGCAGAGCGCGTTCCGCCCGCCGCCGCCGAGCCCGCGGAGGGGCGTTCCGCTGCTGCCCGCTTCCAAGATGGCGGCGCGCGGCTTCAGCGGCGCCGGGCAAGACGGGGCGGGGCGGGGCAGCGGGACGCGATGCTGCGAGCGGCGCTGGGCCGCGTGTCGTGGCTGGTGAGCCGCGCACGGCCGCGGGGGTCCGGCCTGAGGCAGCTGTGGGGGCGCAGAGCCCGCCCGGCCGTCGCCGGAAAAAGACGGGACTGGGGCTGGCGGCGCGCGAGCTCGGAGTCGGGAGCAGGGGCGGCGCACTACCAGCTCGTCTACACCTGCAAGGTGCGCACGCGGCGGCGCCCGGACCGCACCTGCCCCCGCGCTGGACGGCGCTACAGCCCGAGGTGGTCCGCGCGCGGGGCGCGCCCGTGCGGCAGTGAAGGGCGGAGCTCTCCATCCCCGGGCACGGGGCTTTCTGGCCGAACTGAGCTGCCCCTTGGGAGGCGGGGTCTTCTGGGCGAGGGGCGGGGCCGCGCTAAGGGGCGGAGCTGTCCGGGGCGGGGCCTTCTGGGAGCGGGGTGGATCCATCTCAGTGGGTGGGTCCTCCCTGAGTGGCAGGCCAGGTTCCGCGGTTAGGCTGGATTTACACCTGGGGAGGAGCAGGGCCTTAGGGAGGGGTGGCCCTGCCCTGGGGCGGGGCTAATCCTCGGAATGGGCGGGGCCTCTCGAGGGGCGGGGCTAGGCGCGAAGCTTCACCTGCGCGCTCTCCACCAGGTCTGTGGGACCCGGTCCTGCAAGCGGATCTCCAAGCTGGCCTATCACCAGGGTGTGGTCATTGTGACCTGCCCTGGCTGCCAGAACCACCACATCATCGCAGACAACCTGGGCTGGTTCTCCGACCTGGATGGAAAGCGGTGAGGCCACCCGGGCCGAGTGAGGGGACCCAGGCCTGTATCTCTGGGACGCTGGGAAGCCCTGGGTCAAGGGGCCCACCCAGCGTCCCTGGGGCACCCTCTGCCCAATGAGTTTTGCAGAGCCTCCTTCTCCAGCCTTATCAATATAGGAGGTGCAGTTAAATTTGAACTTTAGATAAACCACCAATAACTTCTTTGTATAAATGCCCCAAGTATGGGCCATGTTTTTATTTGCTAAAACTCCTGCCCTAGACCCAACGACCCCTTTGGCCCTGCTTCACCACCTGACCTGTGCCCTCACTGACAGCAGGAAGGACCCGCGTACCTGGCAGGGCCTCTAAAGCAAGGGGGTCAGACTAGGTTGACTCAGCAATGACTTCCTTTCATTTTTTGGTCCCTTCCTTCACCCTACAAAGATTTCCTGAGCGCCTGCTATGGGGCAGGGATCGTAGCGAGTCACTTCCTTGTCCTGTGCTGCTGCTGGCTGGTTGACCAAACCCGACTTGGGGGTACATGTGAGGCGGTGTGGACAGGACCCTGGGCCTGTAGGGTTGGCCTGTGTGGAGAGCAGTGGCAGGTGGTGGTCAGGAGGCTGGTGGCCAGGTGGTCCTGCACAGTTGAGTTTGGCTTCTGAGCTAGCATTCTCCCTTGGGAATGGGACAGTAGCAACAGCTGCCTCAGGGCTGTGGGAAGGCTCCACCAGGGCCCTGATGCCACACCATTGTGGGGACCCATGCTGCTGGTCTAGCCTGGCCTTGCATGGCCTCAAGGGACCAAGGGGAAGGACCGGCACGGGGCCCAGAGTGTCATGGCGCCTCCCTCTCCCTCAGGAATATTGAAGAAATCCTGGCAGCCAGAGGGGAGAAGGTGCACCGAGTGGCCGGTGATGGGGCCCTGGAGCTGGTTTTAGAAGCCGTGGGGCCCCCCAAATCCACCACTGCTCCAGAAGAGGGTGAGGATCAGGACCCCGCCAAGCCCGGCAAGACGGAGCCCAGCTGACCTGCCTTCCACCCTCCAGAAGGAGGCTTCAGCCCTGGGCCTCTCGGCACTTGTCCATTTTTGTCAATAAACAGTCATCACTTGCAGGTGACTGGCCTGGGTTCTCCTGTTGTCCCTGGTCTGGAGTCAGAATGACGCACAGGCGCCCCTCCAGGTGCAGCTGCAGGGCCCCTGGCCACCACTGTCGCCCTGCTCACAGGAACTGCCCTTGTACTTGCCCATAGCAGGCCGCGTCCGAGTGGGAAGGGACTGGATGTGGAGTCTGAGCCCATCCTCATTGGCTGTGTGGCCTTAGGCAGGTCACTCTGCCCCTCTGAACTTCTGCCTTCCCATCTGCAGATGAAGACACTCACAGTGCCGCTGTAATGGGCGTCCGGACAGGCAGATCAGAGTCAGGACAGGCACAGGGTGGCTTATTTGAGCCCCCGAATGTCAGGCCCCCAATCTTGCTGGCTCTGGAGAGAGGCCTGGAAAGGATGGCCAGTTAGCCATTGTTCCTCCTAAGGGCAGGGGCAGCACATCCTGTGGGTCCCAGCCCTCTGGCCAGACACAGGGAAGCCCCACAGACCCGTCCCATGCCACCTGCCGTGCCCTGGACACGAACCAGGCTACCCACTATGGCCACTGATGGGCTGGGCGGCTGTGGTGGTGAGGGGAGTGGGAGCTGGGCTGCTGTGAGGCGGGCGGTGGGCTGAGAGCCCTTCATGGCCCCCCCAGCCCTGGGGTGTGCGATCTGTCTCCCAGCCTTGTTTGACTGTCTTCTCAGGATGTTCCTGTGTTTATGCAAGGGTGTTTATTTCCAGAAGTGTTCTGGGCTGTGTGACCTTCAGCGTGAATCACCAGCCAGTCACTGGGTTCCCCACAGGATCTGAGCTCCTGATTACTGTCCCGAGTCGGCTCTCGGAGCCTCGGCTTTGTTCTCCAGGCGTTGGCAGTTTGTGCTCTGCCTCCATTACCCTCTATTATTCCCACCCAGAGTTTCTGTGCCATTTGCAGAGACTGTCATTTCCGGAGCCTCCACGGAGGCACTGAGGCCATGTGGGGACTGGCTGGCACTGACACGCAGGAGTGGGGGCTGGGCTTTGGCCTGGCTGCCTCACTGCTCCCAGAGTTGGAACTAGAGTTTTGGGAGGCCCAGGGAGCTAGCTGGACCCGTGAGTGCCAAGCTGGACCAAGGAGGGTCCGAGGAGGGTCACCCAGGACCCTCCCTTCATGGATGGGGAAACTGAGGCCTGTGGTTTGGATGTGTGTGTTGACCGTGTCTTTCATTTTTTGCTTCTGATGCTTCGACCCTGCTGAGCCTGGGGAGACTGCCCCTCCCAGGGCTAGTCAGTTCCTAGAGAGAGTGACTGACATCGGTGAGCACACCCAGGGCAGGCAGCAGACCCCAGGGCAGCCCCTGCGCCCGCTTAGAGCCGCTGACGGAGGTGGTTTGTACCAGCTGGTCTCGGGCCTGCTGGCCCTGCCGTGCCTTCTGGTGCGAAGCCTGCACAGACAAGCTCTTGTGCACATCCCCCCAACCCCCATTGCCTGAGCCACCCATGCCTTCCCCTAAGGGCCCTGGGGCCTGGCATACTCCCTCCTCTGGGGACCCACGGATATACCGACTGTCTTCTTGGTGGCAGTTTCTTCTGACTTGCTGGCCTCACCACACCTGAAGAACAATAACACCTACCTTTTCAAACAGTGTGTCCGTCTCCAGGCTTCTGCCGTTCCCCAGCTCCATCTCAAGGAGCCACCCCCGCCCCCACCCCGATTAGCTTTCCTCCCTAGCCCCAGTCCAGGACCCTCTCCAGAGGGTCAAATTAAAGAGCTGTGTCGGGGGACATTAGGTAGGGAATGCCATGTTCAAGGACATCAAACAACTTCCTGCAGGACTTCTCAGAGCCTTTAGCTTGCTGACCTGGACATGAGCTACTGAGAGGACATGGCACCCAGTGTTAAATTTGACTACAGAGCGTTCTCGGAGTGCCAGGGTTTCTGGAGCATTGAGAACTGTCTGGGTGGGGGGCTTGTGACTGTTCCCTGGGGTCCCTCGGGGCACCTCCCCGTGTGGATGTGCTGACATCTCCCCTCACTTTCTCCATCTCAGGAGACGTGACGGACCCCCCCCCCTTTACATTCCTGTGCCCTGCACTTTCCCCCAGCTGCTCTGACCTCCCCAGTGCCACCCTCACGTCTCTGGGGCTTCCCAGCCTCCCATGCCCCTGCTCCCATCCCCACCGTCCGGTCTCCTGTGGTCAGGGTGGGGCGTGGAGGGGAGCAGCATGGCCCCTGTGCAGTGGGTCACTCAGTGGGTCACTGGTCATGAGCTGAGTGGGGCCTGTCCTGCCTCCACCTGGCTCTCATACCCTACTGGGGACACTGCTTTATGACAGCTGTTGGTTTTGGGGGTGTCCATATTTGCGGGGTGTCATCCCCAAGCTGCTTCCTCAGTTGTATCATCACAGGCTGTTGGATCAGGCTCCCAGGTCAGTGGCATCTGGGGGTGTGATGTCAGAGGCCCACTGTACCTCCCTTGTGTAGGTGGCCTGCGGGCCCTGGGTGGGCCTCAGACTGGGAAGCGTGTTCTGGAGTGTCCAGTTAGGATGAAGACAGCCGCCCCCCGCCCCAGGGTGCAGGAGGCCCACGGAATCAACTTGCCTCCAAGTGGCCGAGGGGTGCCATGCAGCCCCGTCACACTCGTGCTGCCCGGTGGGTGCTTCAGCTGCACGGGTAGGTCACCTTGGTGAGTGGGAGACCTGCCCAGGCCCACCTTGCCTGCCCGCTGTGCGGGTGCTGGGGTCACTTGGCTGCCTGGTCGTTTGGGGCCCCTTGCAGGGCAGGGGCTTTCTGCTGGGTATTGACTAGTGCCAGAGGCCTTCCCACCTGCGCCCACTCCCTGCCACGCTCCTCCAGGCCCTGACTGCCAGCCAGGCCGCTAGCCCCTGCCATGCGTCCGTGTGTGCTCTGACTGAGCCAACTCTCCACACAGAACGAGTGACCAGGAGTGCTCCGGGGGGCCTCTCACCCTGCAGTCCGACAGGGCCACACTGAGAGGCTAGAGAGCGACCGTTGTGTCCCGGCTTGCCCTGAGTCCGGGGGCCACGCTCGGCCTCTCCTTGGGCCACTGGGCCTACCGCCCGCAGCCATAGGTGCGCCCGGGGACCGAAGCTGTACCAGGTAAGAGTCGGGGCCCTGCTCCTGCACCTCCGGCCCCCAACCTGTGCCCACTGGTGCAGGCGCCCCACCTCCTGCAAGGGCAGAGCCTCAGCAGGGCGATCCCCTCTGGGCGCTGCCGTGTCCCACACCTGTAGGATTTCCTGGCCTCCGCTTCTGGAGCAGGTCTCCTGTTCACTCCTCAGCCCACTAGTGAGCGTCCCCCGGCTCCCACTGAACAGGCCCTCGGCCTCTGCCTGGCGGATCTCTGTCCCCACCCTCGGGGCCATCAGTCCCCTCTGAATGCCAGGGGATCCCGGCTGCGTCTCTCCTGGGTGGGGCCCCTGAGCAGACCGAGGTGGGGGGCTCAGCCTGTGAGTGGACTCCAGTCGGCCTGGCCTGAGGCCCATGGTTCGGAGGGGCCCCCAACACCATGTCTGGCTCAGACTTCAGGACCTGGAGATGCAAGCAGGAAGCCGGCTGCCCTCCAGGTTCTATCAGCGCTTGGTCAGAGCCCCATCCTGTGAGTGGGGAGGCAGTGGGTTCCCAGCAGGGGGTGGGAGCTTGTAGGGGTGGCCTTGCTGGCACATGCCCCAACTGCCTGCATCGCTGTTCCCTAGACGTGAGTCCCCCATGGGGTACAAGCCCCAGGGCTCCCAGCTCCTCCTCTGTGTGGTCCAGGCAGACCCAGATCCCTAGGGAATTGGTCTCCTGGGACAAAGCCTTCCTGGTGGGAGCCAGAGGCAGGCTCAGCCCACAAGAGACTATGTGGACATTCATGGGGGACGAACAGGGTGGGGAGGCCAAGGGGGTCACCTGTGCCCCACTTGGGAGGGCCAGCGGGCGCAGACCCCATGTCCTAGCATTAGAGCACTTGCCACAGTGACTCCTGTCCCCTCCCTCCTGGGAGGACAGTTGTGGAGCTCAGGGTGAAGGCACAGGCTTGGGAGACACATGGGCTCCGATGGCAGCTCCTCGCTGGCTGGGTTCCCTGGGGGTGCCTGAACCCCAGCCCCCACACTGATAAAACACAGCAGGACCGAGCCGATGTATGGCAGTTGGGCTTGCAGCAGGGAGCACCTGGGCGGGTGGGCGCTGCTTCGGAGCCCCAGACCCTTGCAAGGGGCAGGCTTGCTTAGCCAGGTGATCACCGGGCCTCCCAAAGGATCAACACCCCCGTACTAATCCCAACACAGACAGCTTTCACTTGGCAGACTTTATTTTTTTTCCGGAAAAACAAATGTACCTTGTGGGTTGGAAAGGACCCATGGACCACATGGCAAACACGTGAGAGCAATAAATACGCATGTACATTCAAGTTCTCGGGTGGCCTGAGCAGAAGCCGGTGCTCTGGCGTCGACCCACACCTGCAGACCCTGGCCTTGGGGTCCCCCCATGCCCCTTCGTAGTGGCCATTACACTGAGCCTAGCCCAGCCCTCCACCCACAGCTCCCAGGCTGTACCACAGGGCGGCAGGGCTGATGTACCACTGCTGAAAGAGGTGCCGCTTGTGCCCTGCGGGCCGGGCCGGGGCTAAGGCTCCACCCCAGGAGCACTTCAGAAGGGGGCTGGTGGGGGGCCCTGCAGGTGGGCTGCAGCAGGGGTGTGGGTGAGAGCTGATGGCCATTCCCAGGGGTCTGTCTCTTGCCCAGTCCTGTGAGCCAACACAGGCATTCAGGGACCAGACCCCCCCACTCCATGGGAGAAGGCAGTGATGTCACCTCCCCAGCTGGTGAGGGAGAGGGCTGGGTGCTCACTGGGGTCCCAGGGCTGGGCTGGGCCCCTCCCAGCTTTGCCGACCCCACTGCCTCCCATGGCCACCGGGCTGGCCCTCATGCCATCATCGGTGCCGGCATGGTCAGGGTGCAGAGCTGGCTGTGGGCCTGTCCTCCGGGAACCAGGCCTGATCTGTCGCTGGGCTTTAGGGCTTGGAGTTGAGCAATGTCACTGCTCATCCCCCATGCTTCCCCTTGGGGTCCCTGCCTATTCAGGATACCATGGGGCCAGGGGCTGAAGTGCCAGGGCCTGGGGACTCTGTGTGGGGCACAGCAGCCCGCCTCCACTGCCTTGTCCGGTTCCAGGCTTCCTGTGATGCCTTCCTGCTCCTCCTGCAGCCTGGGTAGGAGGTGAGAGGCCGGGAGTGGGCCGTGTCTGCTGGGCCATCCTGGGACCAGCTCTGGGGCGACGCAGACGCCCAGGTAGCGGGCAGCCCCCGGGGAGACTTCAGAGAACCTTTGGGGGCGTGGGGTAGGCAGCAGGGTTTTCACATTTGGCCAGGCACGGTGGAGCGGGCAGGGGGCAAGGAGAGGGCATGGAGGGTCTGGGCGGCACCGGGGTCGGGGGCTGACATGCTGCAGGCCCAGCCTGGGGCAGGGGCCGGGGCGAGGGCAGGGCTGGGCTGGGCAGGCCTGCAGGGAGCTGTGGACCACGTGGGGGCTGGCCCAGGACAGAGCATGCCTTCCCCCACGTGGGCAGCCCTGGCCCAAGCCTACCACCCTGGGGAGGGGACGCCGCGGGGGCAGCGCGCCCGGCGCCTGGCTCCGTGGGAAGGACTGGGGGGCTCAGAGCTTGCCCTCAGCGATGGCCTTGGAAGGATTCAGCTTCTGGGGGGCCACGGGCATCCTGGACGGTTGTGAGCTGCACCCCCACCCTGGGCATCCAGGAGTGGGGGTGGGGCAGGCCTGGCTGGCTGTGGGCACGAGGCCTTAGCTGGTGCCGGGCTGGCACTGTTGCCGGTGCTCCGGTGGCCCGCCCACCTCCTGCTCCGGGCTCCCAGCAAGGTCCACCCGCTGTTCGTCCATCCGCTTGGCCTGCACCCTCTGGATGAGGCTGAAGAAGTCCTCGTCAGGCATGGTGGGGCCTCGCGGCAGCCCGTCGGGAGGCGGGCAGCGCTGGTCATCAATCCTGGAGGACTGGGCAGACATGGACACACCGGTTGGCAGCCTCGCCCTCCCAGGCCTTGCAGGGCCGCCTGGGCCCAGCGGTCAGGGGCCCTGTTGGGCTGCTGTCAGCAGCGGCGCCAGTGTGGGAGTGTGGGTCAGGCCGCCTTGGGAGTCCCCAGATCCCAGCTCGGGCAGCACTGGTGAGGGCTGCTAGGGCACCTGCTCCAAGACCACCTGGCAGTGGTGTGGTCACGTGCTCCTGGGACAGGGTGAGGGGCTGCAGCCCCCAGGGAGCCCCGTCGGGTCAGGAGCCTGAGGCTGGCAGGCTGAGGGCAACGAGGAGGCATCTGGGGTCCTCTGCAGGATCTGGAGCAGGAGGGCCGGGAGCAGGCGCAGCTTCCGGAGCCTGCGTGCATGCGGACGGGGGGCTCGGGGGGGCTCGGGGGGGCTCGAGGGGGCCGGGTTTGAGGCTCCAGGGCGGCGCTTTCCTCTCCTCTGTGGGAACGAATGTCAGGTGTGCAGACTTTGCAGCTTCTTCCCCCTCCAGGCACCTCACCGAAGCTTTCCTGACCCTGAACTATGGAATCCTGCCTGCCGGACCCCACTCTCCCCACTCTGTGGGGTGCTCCTGGACCTTGGTTTTCTCTGTCCAGAGGTACGAGGCTGGGGAGGTCCCCGAGGCCATGGCCTTGGGGACCTGGGGACCCACCGGCTCTGAGCTCTTGCAGGGCCAGGGATAGCTGACCCTGAGGACATCCTGGGGTCCTGACCACCCCCGGGGACCAGGTGACACTGGCTGAGCCAGCCTAGGGGCGCCCCCCAAACCCAGCCTTACGTGGAGGGACCAGAGCCCCCTGCGGACTGCTGGGAGCCTCCACAGCAGCCGGCAAAGGGGCCTTGAGCTACCCTGGGGCGGGGTGAGCTGGGGGCACAGGCCCACCTGGCACTTGATGAGCATGTTGAAGAACTCGTCGCCTGGCTCCTGGGGGTCCCCGTCACCACGCAGGTGCCCCAGGTTGTTGTGGGTGATGCGCAGTCCAGGCAGGCTGCCCACGCTGGCCCGCTGGTCGTCCAGCCGGCGGCTCTGGGAGCTGGCGATGAGGTCGAAGAACTCCTCGGTCTGGGGGGAGGCTGTCAGCGAGGGCTGGGCTGTGGGGGACAGGGCGTGAGCCCAGGGAGGGGTCCCGCGGGGCCACGGCTGGGCTGAGGCGGGGACCCTCCGAGGGTCAGGCTTGAGGCTGGCCAGGCTCGCAGTCTACCAGCCCTGGGGTGCACGGGCCCACACCCACCTCCAGGGGGCCTGCCTCCCACGCCCGCTCCACGCCGCTGATGTGCCTGACATGTTCCGGAGGGCGGGCGGGGTGATAACACGTTCCCCAGTTTGGGCAAGGCGGGAGCTCAGTGACAAGGGGCACTTTGCAGCTGGTCTGCACCGCCTCTCAGGAGCAAGGGCCCGAGGGGGGCCCCAGCCCCGCACCCCTGGATGCTAGGGGAGCCCACCGGGTGCTCACCGGTCCTCTCCTCCACCGTGGGGGCGGCGGTGGCCTCTGCGGCCCCAGGCCGGCCTTCCTCCAGGGGGCAGCGCTGGTCGTCCATGCGACTACTTTGGAACTTGCTCAGCAGGTCAAAGAAGCACTCCTCGTCGGAGGACGGGGCCCGAGGGATGCTCTGGGGATGGGGGTCAGTCAGTGCTGGCCACACAGGTGGCCCTGCTCTGGGCACCAGCCCCTCACATCCCTGGACATGACCGAGGGGGCCGGCTCTGCCGGGGCCAAGGTCAGGCTCCTCTTCTGCCACCTGCTGGCCACCCTGCCCCAAACCTCCTCCCCAGTCCTCCCAGCACCACACTGCCCAGCCCTCGCCCCCCCCCCCACGACACTGCCCTTCCCCTGCGTCACCCACATCCTGCCACTCCAACCCCACCCGCACAGCCTGAAATGCCCCTGCTGACCGGCATATATACTCGCAGTGGTCTGTGCCAGCAATGTCAGGTAAGATCACCAAAGGCAAGGAGCCCGAACTGGGGGAGGTGAGGGCTCCTGTGTTCCACCCCTTGTGGGGTTTGGGCAACATGTTTATAAGGTCCTCGGCTAGTGGGCAGGCCCAAAGGACAGTGGATGTGTGGGGGCCAGGAACCTGGGTGTGAGGTATTCAGGCTGGAGAGAGAGCGCTAATCTAACATCCATCAGCCGCTTCCTCCGTGTGTTGGCTGAGGTGCTAGCCTGGAGGCCTGGGGTCTGCTCTGGGGGGCTGGCGGGACGGAGCCCGGATGTTAGGCTGAGAGCAATGGGTTTATCACTGGACCACAGGGACTTTGGGAGACACTGTTGGGTGTGCAGCCTGGGTGTTGGGGAGGGCTCAGAGGGGCCACAGTCCTGGAGAAAGGGGTAAGGGTGGGGTGGGAAGCAAGACACCAGGTCACTGAGCCTGGCTGAGTTCCAACTGGCAGGGTGACCTTAGACAAGCCCACCCCCGCCATGGACCATCCACAGGAGGGACAGCTGGAAGGTTGGAAGGTAGGGTCTGTCGGGGCCTCTCCAAAGGGCAGGGCTAAAGCGGGGCCCACCTCCAGCCTCTCTAGGCCTGGCCCAGGGCCCTAGACAGGTGGGCGGGGTGGCTTCCCGATGACACTGGCTGCAAACAGGCACGCCATCCACCTCCCCCTGAAAACCAGGGCCCCCTGCCCAGCCCCGGCCCGTCCATCTCTCAGCGGGCCGGTGGCCTCCATGGGACTGCTCAGAGCTGGACTCATACAGAGGCTGTATCGGCAAAGGGTCACCCACTGGGTGTCGGCACTGCCCAAAGGGTGTGACTGATAGCCCACCACCAGCCCCCTTCAGAGGAAGAGGAGGCAGCTGAGGCACAGAGACTGCACAGCCTTCCAAGGTCACAGCACAGGGGCAGGCTGGGATCCCTCCCCAAGCAGGCTCAGCCTGGCCTCAAGAGCACAGCCAAGGGCTATTCTGAGCTGGGCTCCGTCTGTGGGGCAGGTGGTCCTGCTGGCCTGTGCTGTGGGCTGTGCTGCCAGGTGGCAGCTTGGAGGACAGAGCCCCTTTCAGGCCTCTGAGCCCTCAGGTCTCCCTCCTCCTGGGGCAGGCCCAGAGCCAAGGTTTGGGGGAGCTCAGGAACCCCTTCTCAGGGCCCTGCTCTTCTATGGCCTAGCCCTCCAGCACCCAAAGAGCCTGGAGGGGAGAGAAGGGACCTCCGGTGTGAGGGGCCCACCCTGGCCAGGCCCCCACAGGCAAACCCAGGGCATGGGTGGTGCCTCCCCTCAGCGGTCGTGGGCTCTGCTCCCAGGCTGTTTGGGGCCGAGTGGCTGTGCGGAGCCCTGGGTTCGGCCAGGAGTGGGGTGAGCCCAGCACCACTCCACTGTGGGCCAGGTGAACGGAGCCGGGCCCGCCTGGGACAGGGGTGACCCCAGCAGTCCTCCAGCCTTCCCTGGGCTAAAACTCAGGGTTTCAGGGAGGCACACAACGGAAAGTGGGGCCTCTCACAGCCCCGTCACCGCTGTGGCTGTGCCGACAGGCTCCCCCACAGCCCCCCAGAGCGTCCTGAGGCCCCGAGGCAGAGCCCGGAGCCCTGGGCCACCTGCAAAGGGATGACACTTCCCTCATGAGTGTGGCGGGGAGAGCTGAGACCACCGGAGCCCTCACCAGGCACTCGGGCAGCCCCGCGCCCTCACTCAGGACACCACCCTGGGTCCTGGTGGGACACCCCCATGCTCCGGTCTCGCCTTTGCCCCCAACTCGGGTTCTGTCCATCTGGAGGTCTCAGAGCCGATCTTCAGAGCTCACTGCAGTCCCTCCCGCTAGAAGGCCAGCGCTTCTCCAGGGGAGGAGGCGGCCTGCCCGGCCGCAGCCTGCTTGCACAGGTCCTCAGAGCCACTGCTGCCCAGGGCCAAGAGCAGGGGCTGGAGGCAGGTGGGCAGGCGGCTGGGCCAGCGCAGGACGCCGGAACTCACACCCACGGCACCGGCCCTGAGTGGGCGGGCCACTCAGACCCCATCGCCGGGATCACTGAGTATACCACCCCCTCAAGAGGAGCGCTCCGCCCGGGGCCAGCTTCACACAGGCCCGGGTGCTCCCCGAGCCTCCATCTATGTTGGGGACCCCACACTCACGCTGATCCACAGCTCCTGCAGCGCGGCCACCAGGCACTGGTCAGGACACTCAACCACGTGGAGCCCAGGACGGACACCAAGGTGCCTGTGCCACCTCCTTGCCAGTGGCACCCAGTGCTGCCTCACTGCCCATGCTTAAATAGGGCCACAGTGAGGGCCCTCCCAATCCCCGCCCACCGCGCTGTGCTCCATCTCTCTCTCTCTCTCTCTCTCTCTCTCTCACACACACACACACACACACACACACACACACACACACACACACACACGCAGGCCGCGCTCTGTAAACACTCGGAGATGGATTTCCCTGAGCACAGCATTGAGAGTTCTGGCTTGGGGCCTGTGGCCGTCACACCAAGGGGCCGAGGGCTTTGGGAGCCTGTGTGGACAGCACTTTCCCACTCTGACCAGGCCCCCAGTTCCTCTCCCAGCTGGGCCAGCCTAGGAGAAGCCATGTCTTTCTTCAGGCCGATTCCCAGGCAGAGGCTGCTGCAGCCCAGAAGGAGCTGGCGGACAGAGCCTGTCCCGTGCCGGGCCCTGGCCGCCCTGCACGGCCACCTCCCACACAGCAGCCCCCGGCCTCGCTGCCCGCCTTGGTGTCCCGGCCCTGCTCTGGGACGCCCTGGGGCCTGAGCCTCGAGCTCCCTCAGGAAGAGCCTTGTCCTTGCTCACACCACGGGCAGCCCTGGGACGGTGGCTGCGAGCCTTTGCAGGAGACGTGAGGACAGGAGGGGGCCCAGGGCTCCCCTCCGAGGCCCCCCGTCCTGCTCCGTCCGTAGTGAGCTCAGGGACCCAGGGAGGGAGTGGCCAGCTCTCCGGAGCTGCCCCTCGCGGGGCTGGCGGGCGGAGGCTCAGCCCTCCACAGCGGCCCGGCCTCCAGCTGGGGCCAGGCTCTCAGCACCCTGCCTCAGGAATCTCCTCCAGAGGCACTGACAAGGCCTGAAGCCCCCGTGTTCTCCGCGGGGACCAGCCGCAGGGTCCAGGAGCTGACCCTGGCCTTGGAACCCGAGCTCCGCCTCTTCTAACTGGACGCCTCGACCAGCTTCCTGGCTGCTCTGTGCCTCAGTCTCCCCTCTTGGGGCTGCTGTGATTACATAACAAGCTTGAGTGTCGGCTGTCATCTGTTTAGAGGAAGGGGCCCCAGGACGGCAGCCACAGGAACTTGTCTGGGGCCGGAACTCACAGGTGGCAGGTGGGCAGGGCCCACAGTGTCGGCTGGCCCCACGTGGCGGCCTGGCCCGGACAGGGACAGCCATATGCTTCCTCGGCCAACCCGGGCCCCACCTGCCCAGACCCCACCTCTGCAGCCCAAGGCTCCGAGAGCCCCGGGACAGGAGGTGGGGTACACAGCTTTGCCTTTTCAGGGAGCCTTTCTAAATGGCCATCGTGTGGGGAGGCTGGTGTGCGTTAGGGGCTCAGGGAACCAGAAAGACACGTCTCTCTTTGCTTTCCCTGCTGTGGAGGGACCTGGACAGCTGGGGTGCAGGCTCTGCCCCTGCCTTACTCAGGCCCCCATTTTACAACACGAAAAAAGACGGATGCAGGTGGCACCGCCCCCCAGTAAGGATGGTCCCTGGGTGGCGAAGCTCAGGCGGGGGGGGCATAGCACAGTGGTCAGGTCCTTCCCGCTCCAGAAACCCGCCGTGGCTACCCAGTGCCTTGGCGTTGGGGGTACTTCCCTCCCAGGCCTCTCTGGCTGGGCCCAATCCAAGGGCCCCCGGCCCCAATCTTTGGGGCCAGTCCAGCCCTGCTCCCCAAGCCCATCCCTGAGATGAGTTCTCGGGGCCCCTCAAACCCCACAACCACCCCTCTGCAGGTGGCAAGTCCCCTGCACTGCTTGGGGCCCCCACAACACGGCCGGCAGTGTCATTACCAGCTCCCTCACCTGGGGCCTGACTGGGGCCCCTTGTGGGGATCCCTCTGGTGCCCCCTTCCCTCCTCATCTCACTCCATGGACACAGGCCCTGATGGGCTGGGCGGTGCTGGGCTCTTTCCCCGGCTCCTGGGAAAGAGGGCAGGAAGCAGCCACCTGCGGGGGAAATCCTGCACCCACACCCCCCACAGGCTGGGGAGGTACTGGTTACGCCCTCCGGGGGATTGGTTTTAGATGGGCTTGGGCCAGGGGTTCTGCATGGGGGGCTCCAGGCTGACCTTTGAACCCGGCCCAGGTTCCTGGGCACAGCGGGACACCTGCCAGATGGCAAGAGGTCCAGTCCCCATCTCATCTACTGACCACCAGTCCATTGGTCCCCCATCTATCTGTCCACCCAGCCCTCATCTGTCCATCCACGGGGCTGCTGCCCAGGCCCAGGACCTGAGCTGCCCGAGCCCCAGGCTTCAAGCAGACCCCTTGCTAGGCTGCCTGCTACCCCGTCCATGAGGCCGCGGTCTAGCTCCTCAGGTGACCTGGGCCTCACTGCGGCCCGATGCCGCTAACAATTCAACACTGTCCCTGCTCTGAGTAACTTGCACTGTCAGCAGGCCCAGTGCCCACCAGGTCCCAGGGGACAGCCAGGGCCGTGACCTCTGGCCCCTGGAGCAGCCTCCCAGGTCTGCCCCCCCAGGGGGGAGGTGGAAGCCCCACGGGGGCTCCATCGGAGCCCAAGGCGTTGCCTACCATGCGAGGCAGCTGGACCCGGACGTCCGCGCTGTCCAGCGGTGAGCGGCTGCCCTCGCGCGGCCTCCTCTCCGCGGCGCCCGGCGCTTCCTGCTCCTTCCTGCTCCTCCCGGGGGCGGGCAGCCGGTCCCCACAGTGATGGCTGTCCCCATTCTGGCCCTGGGGGAAGGGGTGTGGGAGGGCTGTCAGCAATTCTGAAGCCCCAGGACCTTGGGGGCGGGCAGAGACGGCACTGCGGCCCAAGGGAAGCGGAAGGGAGGGCCAGCGAGGGCCCAGGAGGGCGAGGCATTGGGAGGGCTTCAGCCGGGTGTCTGACCCCCCAAATGTCGACTTTCCCATACTAGACAAGTGGCCATGGGTGACCCGATGCTCGTCTCCAACAGGCTCCCCATGGGCATCTGCAACCGAACCCCATCTACACTGGAGTGACCAGAGGCTCAGCGAGTCAGGCCCATACAGCACCCACGGGCCCAGGGCCCCGCCTCGCCGGCCCTGAATCTGCTTGGGGTTTATGGAGCCCTCGCTGTCCCACTGGTAACACTCTGCTCTCCTTGGGGCAGAGTCCGAGTGGCAGGGGGCAGGCAGGAGTGGGGACTGCGGACATGGCTGGGCAGGGGCACAGGGGTCTGCAGTACGGAAGGACCGTGGCTTGTCCCCAGGGGTATGTGACTCACAGGACCCTGAGGCAGTGGGAGGGATCAGGCACTGGTGCTACGGGGCCTTGTGAGGGCCTTTCAGGGGGCCCCCGGGGCAGATGGCGCGTTTGTCTCCCGTGGCAGGGAACAACTGGGGACGGCAGTGGGCGGCTCAGCAACAGCGCAGCGGCCTCGTTAGCCTGCCACCCGCACTCTGCTCCCAAGTGCTGGCGCTGCTCCACTGGTGTCCCCCGAGTCCCCGGCCACCCATCCCACCCCGACTCACCCGCTCCAGCGGGAGCCTCAGCAGGTCCCAGGCCTCTGCGCTCAGCCTCTGCGGCCTCTTGGGCCTGGCCCCTGGAAGATAACAGCTGGGTCAGCACACACTGACCCCTGGGCCTCCAGGTTGGCTGGCACAGGCCGAGGCCCTCTAGGGAGCAGAGGGACAGAGGACAGCGCCCCCCTCCCACCCCACGTGGAGGCAAATGCACCCTCCGTGTGGCCTCTACACCCCGACTGGGCAAGCCGTCAAGCACTGAGATGGGGTGGACTCTGTAGGGGCCTGGTGGGGTCTCTACTCACCACAGCCAGCGTGAACCCTGCTCCATCGCCCGCCAGAGCCTGGCTGAGGGCCTCCCTCTCGGCTGCCCTGACACCCTGGGGGCCCGACTCAGTTTCCCCACCTTGTCCATGGGCCCCAGGCCCCACTCAGCCACTGCTGCCTCACTGGCCTTCCATGTACATCCCTGGCCAAGGCAAAGGCTGAAATGCCTCTGTAACACGCAGTGTCTGGCTCTGGGGTGGGGCCCCTCATGGCCACCCAGGGCAGCAGGCCCTCGGGGCCCAGCTGAATGCACCCTCTGTCTGGGGAGGGCCGAGGTCTCCCTTGCCCTTGGCTGGGCCGTGTTGACAGGGGGCATTCAGGTCCCGGCACCGCTGGCTTGATTCCCACCTCTCCCACCAAGAGGGTGAGTTCTGGAAACTCCCCTGAGCACCGCCCACCCCACCCGATTCTGACTGGAACCCTCTCATTTCTGTCCCCACCAGGCAGCACGCATGATGCCCTATCCCAGCCCGCTGGGACCTGAGTCCCACACCGCGCCTGCCTCCCGCCCCAGCCTTGCCCCTGAAGTCCCTTCTCCATGCAGCGGCTCGAGAGCCCATAGGATCGGGGCTGGACCTTATTCCTCCCGGCAGGGCCCCACCGGCATGGGGAGGGGCTCACACAAGAGCCCACAAGGCCCTGCCGCCCTCAACCCTCTCGCCTCGCTTGACGCACTCCGCATGTGAGCTGCAGGCCACATGCTCAGTGCACAGACAGTGACGTGTCTGCATCTTTAGCCCTCATCCCTGCCAGGCACTGTTCCCAGGGTGGCCTGCTTTCCAGATAGGGACACTGAGGCTCAGCCGGATCAAGTCACTTAGTCAGCTGGCCAGGACATGGTGGAGTTAGGGCCAGAGCCCCACAGCCTAAGCTGCTGTTTGGATATTATGAGTGCACCCCAACGCCCCGGCTGACACGCCGTCTAGGGCGCTCCTGCTGCCCTGTGCCCGGATGCCCTGAGCAGAGACCACGGAGTGAAGCAGCCGTGGAGCGGTGCAAGTGGGGAGTGGGGCAGCTTGTGCCCCATGGGACAGAGGACAGCCCAGGCCCATCAGGGGCAGGCAAGGGACAGCCACCCGGGAGGGCAGCTGATCAGCCCCACGGGGCTCCGGGCTGGCTCCCCGGCTTACACACCAATCCAACCACCGTGTCAAGGGGACCCGGCTTGCCCCATCCACAAGGTGCCCTTGCTGGGGCACCCCGGACACCCAGGAGGACTGACCTCTGACCTGAGTCCAGCCACAGTAGCAGGAAGATGCCCCTGCCCCTCTAGACCCCCTCTGGGCCTCTTTGCTAGGGTCGGGCAGTGAGGGGAGTGAGGTGAACACCTCTCGGCCAGGCTCTGGGTCTTCCAGCGGCCGGAAGGGCCCTTGTTTTTTACCGGGACAGGCAAGAAAAGCCCAAGGTCTGGCCTCCCGCGTTCCAGCCACACCCCCGCCCACCGCAGGCCTCGCCGTGAGTCCTGCTGCTCCTGAACTCCTCGCCCTCCTGGACCCAGCCCAGGCCGCCTTCCTCCCCGGGCGCTAGCGAGCTGCTCCTCCACACCGGCTGCGTTAACTCCCCTTAAGTGCTCACCTGGTCCCCTTCACTGGCCCCAAACTGACAGGCTCTGGATATGCAACTGCCCCATTCCCAAGCCCCAGGGACAATTTCCAGACTGGGCCAGTCCACTAGTCTGCCTCAGTATGCGCTGAGTGAGCGAGTGAATGAATGATGCTGCCCCTGCAGAAAGCCCTGCCCCTGCCAGGCTCACCTGAGGGGGGTCTCCCCCAGGGCTGCCCAGACTCGGGGCGCCCGCCTGCCTCCGGCAGCAGCATCCCAGAGCCAGGCGCCCTGGACTGCCTCCTCTGCCCTGAGCAGCCTGCACTGGCGGCTGCCGTCCCAGGACTATGGCGTATGGCTTGCTCCCAGCAACTGCTGGTGGCCCGGCCCTGGCAGCCTGGCTGGGGAGGGTGCAGCTCCGGCAGAGCCAGCCGGGAAGGACAGAAGCCGCCTTGTTCCTGCACAGCCCGGCCGTTCACCCGCCAGGTGCCCCCCCCTCAGTTCCAAGGACGAAAATGTCAGAACGTGGGGCTGGGAGGCGCCTCTGTAGGAGCCTTTCCAGACGCGGGCCCAGCCCTGCCCCCACCTGCTGCTGGGGCTCCCAGAGGGTGGTCCAAGGGCCTGGGCTGGCCAGGGGCTCTGGGCAGAGCTGCCTGCCCTGGGAAAGCCATGGCCGGAAGGGCAGACACTGGCCTGTACTTCCCAGGGGGCCACACTCCATCCCACCCGCTTGGGCCAGTGCCCCCAAAACAAGGGTGGCTGAGGGTCCCGGAAGCCTGTGCTCCCTCCTTCCGTCCTCAGCTTCTGAGTGGAGGTGACATGTATTCCCCCATCTTCGGGCCAGGCCATTGTCTCTAACCCCGGGGAGCCACCAGAGCAGCCAGCACCCGCTTCCCTGGCCTGGTTCTGGGCAGGCCGGGGGCTTTGGCGGCTGGGGCAGGGTGGTGTCCCTAGGAGCACAGCATCAGCAGGCTAGGGCCAGACTCAGAAAAGTCAAGAACCATGGATTGGGGCCGTGTGGGTGGGGAGGGGGCAGCTAGCTCCCTGCCCTGAGCCTGCCCCACACCCACCTGCAGCTGCCCGGAGAAGCCAGCTCAGGGTGTGCCCCATTCCCCGCCTCCCCCAATTTATTAATCTGTTTGCTTTGCTGGGAACATTCTGTCCCTGTGTGCACATCACTGACCTGTATGAGGTGACCAGCAGCCCGTGAGGGATGAGATCATTAAAGCAGGACCCACTGGCTGACTCAGCCCCGCCTCCTCCCTGCAGTCCCTCCCACTCTGATCCGAAAGGGGAGCCCCCTCCTAGGCCCGGCCTGGAGGGGGTCCTCAGCCCCAAGGGGAACACAGCTAGGAGGGGGCAGTGAGAGCCCTCTCCTCTTCCTGCCCACTGGCTGATAAACTCGGGGGGCTCAGGGGGACCCCAGGCCCCAGGGTGGCCCTCCTGTCACACCCCTGCAACCCGGCCCATGGGGAATGGGACCCCCGACCCCAGCCCAGTAACTCACCTTGGGCCTCATAGCCTGCCAGGTCTGGCTTCTCGGCGGCCGCGGGGCTGGTCAGCCGCCCCAGTGCCAGCTGCAGCTGCGCCACGTTCATGCGGGCCGTGAGCTCCCCGGTGCGGTCCCCAACCTGCAGCCAAACGGCCAGGTCAGCAGGCAGGCGGCTGGGGGGCTTCCGTGGGCCTCACTGTCCCCAGAGGCGGGTCTGGGGAGTCAGTCCCTGGGCGGGGTGGCCTCCCGTGCTGCAAACCGCCCCCCTCACACCGCAGGAAGGCTCGGGACTCTGGCAGCCTGGCCGTGTGGGTGGGGCCCTCCTTCCCGGGCACCCTCCCGTGCCCGGCCTGCCGGCTGCACGTCCCGGCCCCTGGGGCTTCATGTCCACCCCTCTCCTGCGCCCTCCGGGCTCATGGCTCCTCCCTGGCTCCCGGCTCGGAGCACAGGCTCACGGGCCCACTGCCCAGGAGCGAGCCAAAGAAAGGGCGGCCGGGGAGGCTGCCGCATGGAGCCACTGCCGCACCGCTGCCGGGGCTGGCCCGGCTGGCAGCCCCGGTGAAGGGCCCTCCAGGCCAGGCCCTCCCACCTGCGGGCTTTACCCTCCCATGGGCCGGGGCTGGGGTGGGTCCAGGTGGGCACTGGGGGTGTGGCCCTGCTCTGGGGCTGCTTTTTGAAGGCAGGGTAGGGGCCAAGGAGCAGGGTGGGGGTGAGGTACAGTGAGCACAGGCCAGGAACTGGGGGGGTTCAGAGTTCACCTGTGACAACCCTGTGGTTCTAAGCCACAGGCTGCCCTGACTACAACAGGAGGGACGTAGGTGGACAGGCCCTGGGACACCGTTCCCCAGGGAGGTGTGTGGCTGGCCCCGGGGACTCCAGGTGCAGATGCTGCGGGGTGGCCGTGCCTTTGTGTCCCTAGGCTGCCTCTGGGTGTGGGGCACAAGCATCGTTGTGGCCCAGCCTGTCCAGTTCCACTGGGGACAAAAGGACCCGGGAGTGGGCCTGCCCACAGGGGACACTGACATTCTAGGGTGGAAAACAGCTCCGCTGCTCCCCCAGCCACCTCCTGGCTACAGCAGGCCTCCAAACACGGCTGGCCAGCCCGAGCAGCACTACGCAACAGTCCAGGAAGGGTGGAGAAACAGTCCAGGACAGACCAGTCTGGAGAGGCCTGCGCAGCGCCTGGGGGCCTCCAAAGCGAGCTACAGCAGCGGCTGGCAGTCGCGGGGAGGGCAGGCCCGACTCACCTCCTGCGAGATCTCCAAGTGCTTCTTGGCGAAGGTCAGGGCTTGTGCCGGGCTCCCCATGGACACGTAGGCGTTCCCCAGACTCCAGCATGCCCGTCCCTCGCCCACTCTGCCAAGACAGGGAAACTGAGTCCACACCGGCAACCCCTAGCCCTGCCCGCCAGCCCAGCCATCCCAAGCCCCCCGCCTCCACAGTGGTCAGGCCCACTGTGACAAGAAGTGGAAAGGACAGAGGGGGTGGGGGTGGGCAGCTCCATGATGGAGTGGAGCTGGGGGACCCGGGCCCTGGTGGTGCCAGGGTTCCTGGCATGGCGTCGCTCGCCCCCTAGTGGCTGGTGACACTCTCGTTCCTAGGGCTCCTTCCACCCTTGGGGGCGAGGGAGACCCCAGTCCCTCGGGCCATTAATCTTTTAATTGAGGTGAAAATCTACCGTAAGCTTCACGATTCTGAAGTACACGATGTGATGGCCCTGTTCCCATTTACAACCTGTGGCCATCGCCACCATCCAGTCTAAGATACCTCTACGACCCCGAAGGAAAAGTGCGGAAGATGTGGGCGTTAGAGACGCCTGGCAGGGCAAGAGAAGACCCTCCTCTCCACCATCCAGGAGCGAAACTGCCCACCCAGCTGGTGCCAAGGGTCCCTGCAAGCGGCCAGCGCGGCATCCACCTGGCCTGGCCTAGTCCCACTCAGTGGGTGGCGTGGCCCACCAAAATGGAGGGAGGTGGAGCCCCAGTGGGGCAGCCCTGCTCAGTGCCCCTGGGGGGTCAGCGGCAGCCAGGGCTGCAGGCCTAGGCCTCGGCTGCTGAAACTCTTGAGTGTCAGCCGCAGGGGCTGCAGGGAGCCCTCCAGGCCAGGCTGGCTGCCCCCACCCCACTCTGCCCTGCACACCTGTCGGCCAGCTCCTGCGCGATGAGCAGGTGTCGCAGGTGGTACTCGGCGGCACGCTCATAGTCCTGCAGCAGCGTGTACGTGTTGCCCAGGCTGTAGCAGGCCTGTGCCTCCACCGCCTGGTCCTTGAGCTGCCGGGACAGCTGCAGCGTCTTCCTGCGGAGAGCAAGGTCAGCCCCCAGGAGGGCGGCTCCAGCACTCCCCTCTCCTGGGGGACAGGGCTCTGCCCACGGCCTCCCTCTGTCCGAGGGGTAGATGGTAGGCAGTGGGGGAAGCAGGCCACGCACCCAGAGGCCTCCAGCCCCGGATCCCACTAGGCTTTCTCTGGTGCCCGGTCGAGTCCCCATCCTCACAGGGCCAAAGCACCTGGCTGCTGGAACCAGATGGGGTCCCATCAGGCTCTGCCCACACTGGCCAGTCATCTTACTGGCCAGTCATCACCTCTCCACTGGGGGCCCAGAGATAGCAACACTTGGCTCAGGGTCCTGCTGTGGGGCATAGGGCTCAGCACAGGACCCAGTGCAAATGGCCCGGTCTCTGCCCAGTGGCTACCACTCTGCTACTCAGGCCAAGGAGCAGATGGCCCATCCACAAGTCAGGGACCCCCAGGAGCCAATGAGGTCCCTACCCTCCTGAGTCCATACGGGAATGGTCACGAGGAGCAAAGACAGCCCCAGGGTTCCCCCCAGTAACCGACTCCAGGAAGCCCTCAGCCAAGGCCAGCCGTGTGCCAGGCGCGCAGTGCCCTCCCAGAGTTCCCCAAGGGAGGCCCTGCAGTTATTTCTGTTCCTGGCAGCCCGAGCCTCGGCTTTGTCAGGCTGCCCCTCCGGGATGGCGGAGCCCCCGCCTGGCCCCTGGGGAGGCTGGGAGGGGGACTCCCCCACCTTGGGGCTGTGCCTCTGGGCCGAGCCCGCCTCAGGCCCACCCTCTCCCCGGCTGGCTGCAGGGCAGCCTACTTGTAGTACTCAGCAGCCACGTCGAAGCGCCCCAGGAAAATGTGGGCATTCCCCAGGTTGCTGTAAGCCCTTCGCTCAGCCGCCTTGTCTCCAAATTCCTTAGCGATGGCCAGGCGCTGAGGACACAAGAGCCATGGCGCAGGTGGTCACAGGGTAGCCCTGGGCACTGCCTCCTCACCCAGGGTGGCCGGCCCCATGTCTGTGTGTCCAGAGGAGCAGCCCGGGACCCCAAGCACCAAGCCCAGACAAAGCACGGGGCTCTGCCCGGCCCGCCTTCCGTCCACTCACCTCCTTGTGGAAGGTGATGGCCTCCACGAAGCTGCCCAGCAGGTAGTGGGTGTTGCCCAGGTTGCCGTAGGCCCTGCCCTGGGCCGCCCGGTCACCCAGCTCCTTCACCAGCGACAGGTTCCTCCTGGGGGCCGAGTCCGTCTGAGCCGTGTCCCCTCCTCCCAGCGTGAGGGAAGCAGGGCCCCAGTGACCCATCCCCCCAGACTAGGGGCCACGGTGGGGCTGGGAGTGGGCGCTGTGCCCGTGAGGGATGCTGGGAGGCGTGGACGCCCGCCGCCCACTCACTCGTAAAACTCGGAGGCCCTTCGCAGCGTCTCACGCACGTCGGGGGGCAGGTGCCCGGGGTCCTGTGCGGCGCTCCAGGAGAGCTGTTTGCCCTTGGCGTGGTACACGTTCCCGATGTTGTAGAGCGCCCTGGCCTCCCCGATCTGCGGGCGGCACGGAGGTTGGGGTGTTCCGCAGCCACACCCCCAAGGAGCCCGCTGGCCTCGAGCTGCTGGGAGCAGACGTCGCTCCAAGGCTGCATGCAAAGCGGGGAGCCTGCCCCCTAGCCCACCGTCCAGGCCCCAAAGTCAAGGGCCTGGGTGGGGCATACTAGGTCCAGATGCTGAGGAGGGGTGGGCCCTGAGGGGGGCGGGGGAGAGCCCAGCTCTGCCCCTCTCCTCTCCTTGGGGTGGCCAGGCCCCTCGCTGAAGCCCATGGGAAGGGCTCCGGCTCAGGGCCCGGCACTGTGACTTGGGGTGTAAGTCACATCACCTCTCCAGCCTCAGGCTCCTCATCTGTGCAGGGAACAAGGGCACCTATCCCACAGGGAACAGGGCGGGCATGTCACAAAGCCGACTGGCAGGTGTCAGGTACGGGCCAGACCAGAGGCTGCTCTGTGCAGGGCAGCTACTGCACTGACGTCTGCGGAGATGTGACTGGGGGTGCGGCAGATTTGGGGGGAGGGGGCGAGGGGGAAGCGACATGGACGATGGGGGCTGAGGAGTCCAGCTCAGGGAGCCAGGCCTCAGGCCCACGGTGTCAGCATGAGCTGGAAGAGCCCTCGTTGCTGAGGGAGACTGTCCTCCCGTCTTCCTCCCACAGGGGGACAGCGTGGGACTGTAAGTGGTGTGTCATTCACGCCGCAGGCCCCAATCCCAGGCCTGAACGGGGCCACAGGTCAGGAGTGGGACAGGCAGGAAGCCTGGGGCTGAACACCTACCTTGTCCCCCTGCTCCTGGGCAATATCAAGGTGACGCTGGCAGCAGACGATGGCCTCGTCAAAACGGCCCAGGACCTTGAGTGTGTTGCCCAGGTTCCCGCTGGCCTTGGCCTCCCCCATGCGGTCACCGATGGTCCTGGAGGGCAGGAAGGAGTGAGGCGCCAGGCTGAGATCTGCCAGGACTGAGCCCAGCAGGGAGCCCGGGCAACGGTGGGCAAGGGTAAAAGGACCAGCCCTTGGGCACAGTGCACAGCTCAGGGACCCGCTTCTGAGGAGCCAGGTCTGGGGGAGGCCCCCGCACAGCCTGCAGCTGTTGGGGTTTGGGGAGGACCCCGGATGAGGGGGGGGCCTCCAAATGAGAAATAACACTACGGTAACTCAATCAGTGAATCCTGCGCTGTGACTGCCCCTCCAAGGGCAGGAGCCCCGACCCTGCCCAGGGCTGACCCAGCAGTGGAGGTATGGCCCCTCGCGCCCACCCCAATGCCCGCAGCTCACCGGGCCAGCAGCAGGTCGTGCTTGTGGTACTCCAGAGCCCGGGCATACTCCTTCAGGTAGAAATAGGCATTGCCCAGCTGGCTGTAGATGGCGCTCAGCGTCTTCAGGTCCTCGGTGCCCACCTGCACAGCCGCCTCGAAGAAGGCCACGCCTGCCTTGAAGTCCCCAGCCTTGCAGAGACGCTCGCCCTCCAGGGCCAGCTCCAGGCACGAGGCCTCCATCCTGGGCAGAGAGGGGAGGTCAGAGCCGGGTTGCCCAGGCTCCTCACGTCATCACTATGACCACAGGGTCCCTCAGACAGCTGTGGTCTGTGCCACGCCTGTGCACACAGACGTAAATCTCCTATTGGAAAAATGCTCAGAAGCACGTGCTGGGTCTGACAGCATGCCCATCCCCAGGTGAGAACACCCGTGTGGCTCACTTATACCCAAACGTCCTCACCACCAGGGCTCAGAAGCACCCTGGGCGGAGGTGCATCTGTGACTACAGCAAGACCCTCAGCTTGCAGTGACCGAGCTCCAACACTGCAGACCCTTAAGTGCCAGCCGCCCAGGACAGGGGCCATCAGGAGCCAGGTGCCACACGCCATCCTCCCAAGTGGCCATGGAAGCCTGGGGCAGGCCCTGATCCCCACCGAGGACAACCAAGGCTCAGAGAAGGTCAGTGAGCCGGACAAGGCCACACAGGCAGGATCTGAGCCTAGCCCCGCCCCCACCCTGCCTCCTGGGGGGCCCACCCTCCAAGCTCTCAGTGGGATCTAAGGGTTCAGCCATCATTTGTCTTCACCGCCCATCCCCTGGGGGAACACGGCTGCATTTGATCCAAGAGTCAACCAGCCCGTCCCCGCCACCCCCGCCCCAGGCCCAGCTGAGAAGTGCTGCTGGCTGCTGGCCAGAGCTCCCCTGAGAAACAGCTGTTTCCCCTACGCTGCCCCCTGAACTTGGTGCTGCCGCGGCGGAAATGGACAGCACCTCGTCCCAGGATGAACCCAGCCCCCGGGAAACGGCCCCGGGCTCCTTCCCTGTGAATGTGGCTCAGCCCAAGGTCCCAGGGCCTGCGTGGCCACCAACACCCTCGCCGGAGGCTGTGCTGGCCCTCGTGCAGCCACCTTTGGGCAGGGGCTTCAGAGAGGAAGCCCCTTACCCTTGGGCCCTGCACAGCACCCTGAGGTGGGGCCCGGGGCCTCGGGTGAGCTGCCCTCCGGACACAGCTGGCAGGTGACTCATGGGCACTGGGGTCCATCTGGCTGTCCCTGGCTCTGGCCCTCCTTGCTGTGGGGCCCTGGGGGACACTTTGCCCCCCAGGGCCTCAGCCTTCTTCTCCATCCTGCTCCAACCGGTCACGTGGCTCCCGGGCTCAAGGCCTGACATGTTGCCCTGCCTAGGGCAGGAGGACAGTTAGCAGGGGAATACAGACGCCACGGGGCCAGGGAGAGCAGGATCCCCAACGGGGAGGATGCCCTAAGGGCAGGAGGGGAGGGGCAAAGGGGCTACTGGGCCTCCGCGATGGGGTGCCATGCAGGTGGCAGGAGGGGCCCGGGGAGCGGGTCCTCCCAAGGCAGTCAGCCCAGTGGCTGAACAGAGATCGCAGGCCGGCCCTGATTGTCCTCATCTCTTTCCCATTGCTGTTTTCTTTTTTCTTTTTGAGGGCAGTGTCAGTGGCCCTCATATGTGCGACCCGAACCGGGGCCGCTGGCGTCCCAAGCCAGCGCTTAACCACCGCGCCACTAAGCTGGCCCCTTTCCCATTGCTTTTTGAGGTCAACAGAGTTTGCGGAAAACCTAAAGTAATTTAAAATGTCCATACCAAAACAGCCCCGTTGTACCCCAAGGCACTCGCCCCTTCTCTGTGCTGCTAGAATTGGGCAATGATCAGGACTTTTGGGGGGAAATCAACATATTGCCTTAAAAAAATGAACAAAGCTGTCTAGGCCAGCGCTTCTCAACCGTTTTAACCAAATGCCCCTTTGATACAAACCACGTGCCCACTCTGTCCCCACATCACTGAGAACACGGGCACCTTAAACGCTTCCAACGCTAACGGCCCAGCAAACAGGCGGGGGTGGGCTGGCTAACCCTCGAGAAGCTGTGCCCAGCACCCTGCAGCTTTCTGCCAGGGAGGCCCCCACCCTTCCCTCTGTGGGGGGACCCCACCACCTCCCTGCCTCCCCAGATGCAGGCAGAACCCTGTGGCCTCTCAGGGGTCCAGGGGCGAGGCCTTGAGACCAGGACACCAGGCCGTGCCTCTCATCCATGCTGTGTCCTCGCCTCAGCAGCCGCCTGGCCGAGTGCTCTGGGAAGGGCCGTCAGGATGCACGGCACGGGAGCCCCACTCCCACCGAGGTACCACCTACCAGGCTTCTTACTCCAGGCCTGCTTGTCCCTGCCCGGCTCGGCAAGCCACCTGCCAGGCGAGCCGCCCTGGCCTCCAGGTGACTTGGGTGCCTTCCCAGAGGAGCACGCCCTGCTGGCTCTGCCAGATCTGCCCCCAGCCCCCAACTCAGAGCAAAGCTTCCTAGCTGGGGAAGGGCCTGGGGCCCAGAAGTCGATGGGGTGGGCAGGGCACGCTGAGCACAACCCGGGAAGGTAACCCGGGGAAGCACCAGGCAGCGTGTCTGGGCTAGAAGGCCCCCCTGCATTTATCCCAAGAACCTCCAACTGCACCTTGACCTCCAGGCCAGCCCATCAGCCCCACCCCGCCGGTCACTGCCTGTCCACCCTAGTCCGCCCTCCCAGGTGCCGTCACACCTCTTCCTCTGCAGGCTTCGCATCTTCTGCATGTACTGCCACAACTCCAGGCCCGCGGGCAGCAGCAGTGGGCGGGGTACGACCCTTTGCACACAGCCTTCTCCGCCAAGCTCAGGGACACAGGCTGGCCCCCCATGGTGGCGGCTGGGACCGCCAGGCTTCAGGCCTCCCTCCTGGCCGGCCAGTTCTCACCCTGCCTTGGCTGTTGGTCCTGAGGCTGCACCGGTCTTGGGGTTCCCTTGCCTCTCCCCACCCCAGGCCCTCAGGCAGATCATTTGGGGCTCACAGCAACTAAGGAGGATCAAGGGATAAGGGCAGCACAGAGCCTCGGATCAGCGCTGTCAGCAGGGCGGGGGAGCCCAGAGGACATCCTTTCCGGGGCTGTGCCCTCCCTCCCACTCACCCCGCACCCCTCCTCGGCAAACTGTTGTTACTCTACCCTGACCCCAAGGCCAGCTCTGGGCCAGAGCCCCGTCACGCAGCAGGAAGGAGCCCCAGGTCACGGTGAGGGAAGGAGGGGCACAGCCCAGCGCCACAGGGCAGAGCTCCTCAGCCGGGAAGCCCGCCCTGCCTCCAGGGCCCACGTGCAGTGGAGCGGGATTCCCTCCCGGCAGGGTCCGCACCGAGCGCAGCCCAGTCCTGCTCCTAGTCGGCTCCCTGCCCCCGGCTCCCCTCAGCCAGACGGCGCTCCACCGGATCTGGTACACGGCAGGGCCCATGGATATAGAGCATGGAGTCCAAGCCATGCTGTCAGCACCTCCCACCCTGACCATCTGCAGGGGCTCCACGGGCCAGGTCTTACCCAGTGAGGGGTCTGGGGAGGCTGCCCAGGGCCAGCGGGGGCAGCTTAGGAGCCACAGACATCCGTCCCCAGCTCCTCTTCCTGAAACTTCCCAGCCCCTTGGCCACCTACTCTGCCCGGCTCCTAGCTCCTCCTGCCACCTGTGGCCAATGAGGCCGGACGCTGTGACGGTCCCTGGGCCAAGGGAGGAATCCCCCGGAGTAGTGGGGATTGGCGCCAATGTCCAGCTACAGAGAAGGGGCCGTGGAGGCTCAGAGGTGGCTGGGTCTCCAGTCCAGGCCCGTCAGGGCAGAATGGTGCTGGTCAGGCGTCCAAGGCGTCTGTTGAGGGCCTCCCTTCCCACCCCCTGGGACTCCATGGGTCCTCACAGAGGCTCTCTCTGCCCTAATAGTGGGCAGCCCCCGCTGCCAGGCCACCTGTCTTCTCAACTGTGGGTGTTGAGGTGGGAAGGATCCCCAAGGCTGCATAGCTAGGGACCCCAGGACGGGGAGAGGTGCAGCTCCGGGGTGAGGGAACTGGACAGCCAGGGTGGGCCCAACTCCGAGACAGACCACCCTGGGGTCTGAGTAAGGCTGAGAGGGAGGGTGTGCAGGGCACAGGAGCCCAAGACCGGCATCAGCCGTGAGACCCTGCAGGCCCTGCCCATTTTGGGGGGCGCTGGGAAGTCAGAATCCTGGAAGGGGAGGGGAGGTGGCTGCAGAGGTGGGAGGATCGGGTCCCAGGCTCCCCAGGGTGTCCAGACCGGGGGGTCCTCCCTGTCCTGAGGCTTCTGTCCAAAGTCGCCTTGTCCACCGCCCAGGACAGCTCAGCTGAGGGGGCAGGGCAGGGCTGGGCTACCTCCTCTGTGCCCAGCTCCTGTCAGCACGCTGAACTCCCAAACTCTACACCCTCACATCAACTCCAGGCCTTCCTCCGCCTGCCGGGGCGGCACTGCAGGCCACCCTCTCCTGGCACTTCTGTCCCCACACCATCTCTGCAGGCCTGTGGGTATTTGCCCCATCACCTGGCAAGGTGCCCATTCACATGGGCAGCACTGGGACTGCAGCCACCTTGGGCACACTGGTCTGTCCAGTCCGCCTTGCTGCCTACTGCCCTCATACCCACCCTGCAGGCTGTCCCCCAAGGGCCACCAACAGCCCGCTCTCAGGCCACAAGACTGGGACGGGGCTCCCAGGTGTCTCAGTCCCCAGGGCTGCGGTCTTAGCTCCTTTACCAGACTCACCACCCAAACCCTGGGACCGGGCAGCCCTCCCAGCTGGGATTTGCCACCTGTCTAAAAAGACGCTGAATTGGGCACCTACAGTCCTCCACCTCCCAACACCTCAGGCAACTCGGGACCAGCCTGCCTGCCCCGGCCGGGTCCGCATCCCCTCGCTAACACCAGGCCTGTCCAGAGCACCTCTCCTTGCGAGGGGCTGTCCAGGGCCGGCTCTCCCAGAAGCCACACTGCGGTGCTGTCTGCCAAGCTCCCGCAGCGGGCCTGCAGGCTCGCTGATAATGAAGTGACCAGCCTTCCTTCTCTGCCACCATGCTGTGCCACACCCCTCCAGCCCAGCCTTGGCACCCGAGACAGCATCCTGGCCCCACACTGCCCTGCTCTCTACCCGCGGCCCTCACCTGTCTGCCCCGCCAGAATCCGTGGAGTCCTCTGGTGCTGACGACAGACTGGCCTCCGCACCCCACCACCTGCTGCTAACCAGGGGCCGTGTCCCCCTCAGCCCCATGCTCTGCTAAATGCGATCACTGCTGTCCACCGTCTCCAGCACCGTCACCCACACGCTGGGCCCCTGCTCACCCCCAGAGTGAAGCCACATTGAATCTCCTTCAGTGGGGGGGATGGAAGGGCAGCAGGGGGCAGGCAGCCTGGCGGGAGTGGCATCGCTGGGAGGCCATCAGTGTCACCCAGCTTGGGAACCCTAGGGCCAGGCCAAGGAAGGGTCCATTAGGCCACTTTTCCCCAGGGGCCATGCCAAAGTCAATGCTTGGGGGAGCCCGGGGAGGGAGCAGAGTGGGGACAGACAGGCGGCAAGGCCATAAGGTCTGCGGAGGCCCTGTCTAGGTGCCTGCTGTTTGGGACCCATCTCTAAAGGCCACCTCTAGTGGGGGTGCTTTGCCACTGCCCCCTCCCCTTCCTAGCCCTGGGCAGGAGCATTTAGCAGTGGCTGGGGGAGGCCAGGAGAGGGCCACCATGGCTTCCCCACTTTCCAGAGCTTCTCCCACTGCCTGGCGCCCCGCCCTCCCAAACCCTGCTCCCAGCAGGAGGGCAGCAGGACCAGGTGCAGGTGACAGCTTCTGCCTCCCTGACCCAGCCCTCCCCAGGCACACTGTGCCCAGGCTCTTCCCAGTGAGTATTCCAAGCGCAGTGCCCCCAGCCCCGTTTTGGAATGGAGCTCTCTCACCAGCACACATGTCAGGAATGGGAAGCGGGGCCCCTGGGGCTGGGCCAGGCAGAGCAGACCTGGGTCATCCACAGGGAACCCCTCCACACACAGAGGTGCCCCCTAAAACAGCTATGCAGCCAGCGCCCAGACCCAGTGGATCTTTCCAAGGGGCAGCCACACCCCTTGCCTCCCACGGCACTGGTGGGCTCCCACCGGCGTGTGGGCTTCAAGGGGGCAGACGGCCTTTTGACAGCTTCCTGGCTAGAGCCGGGGAAGCAGGCCCCTCCTGTCCTGCCCTCCAGACCCCGTCCAGGATGCCCCCACAACCCTTCCTGCCAGCCTCCCAAAGCCAGCTCTGACCAGGAACTGCCCTGCCCACACCTGGCCATGGCTACCTGGTTGGTCGGGTCCAAACTGCCCACAGGCCTCCCAGGCCCTGCAGAAGGCTCGTGCACCACCTCCCAAATCTGCACTCGGCTCGCCCAGTCCAGCTCAGTTCAGGTTTCAGCTTGCAATGATGCCAGGCTAGGCCTGGGGCCTCTCCCCGCATCCCCTCTGAGCTTTGTCCCTGCCCAGGGACAACTCCCCCAGGCCAGGGTACTGTCTGGTGTGTCCCTGCTGGGGCACGGTCACGGCAGTGGCCAACACCCCAGGCTCCCCAGTCAAGCCTGTGGAGTGACTAGGATGGTTGGACCCCATGCTCAGCTGTGCTGGGTGGGCCAGCGCGCATGCTCGCTCTCTCTCTCTCTCTCTCTCTCTCTCTCACACACACACACACACACACACACACACACACACACACACACTCACACAGCCAGTTGGCCACCAGATCAACTCTTGTCATTCTTTAGGACAAACCACCCCCTCTCCATCGAACAGATGACCCTGGGGCAAATGCTGCCTGCACAGCTCTCCATCCAGAGGGGGTGGTGGAGGGGACCCTTTAGGGCAGGCCTCCAGCGTCAGCTGCTAGCAACCCCCCCCACGGCCCCTCCCCCCATGGGGCCCAGGAGCCAGGCCAGGGGCTCAGGCACGGTCCTGAGACCACACAATGGGGGCTGTGTCTCTGGCCAACAGCACAGCCCAGACCCAGGTAGGAGGGGCAGCAAGGCCTCACTGCCCCCGCCACACACCCTCATTCTGCACATGGGGGTGCAGGCAGAGGTTTGCTGCTGAGAGGCTCCCAGCTGGGCCCCTGAAGCTTCAGCAGCTGGCGGCCGCAGGGTCTTAGGCATGGCTGGGGGTGCTGGGATGATGACATCTCCAAGTCAGGGGGTGGGGGCATCAGGCACACTGCAGGGAGCCAGGCCTGCCTCTGGGAGCTGCCACCCGCAATCTGCCCTGCTCAGCACCGACACCTGCACGGGTTGGCGGAGTCCAGACCCCCTTAGAGGGTCTCGTGCCCCCCTGGGCCGGGCCCACGGCGTCACCCTCCAGAACATCCTAACCAGGCCTAAAGTCACCAAGCAGGCATGCAGCCCTGGGCAGGGCCACCCCGTCATCCCTGACGAGTGTGGGGCACAGAGCCCAGACAGCTGCCATCACCCAGGAATCTGCCTGGAGGCAGGTGTCTTTTTAGGCAGGCACACACCCACCTGGCTGGCTGGCTCTGCAGCCCCAACCCCAGTGGAATCTGCTGGACCCCAATGCATGGGGTGGGCCGCTGGGGGGCAGGATCCCACCCGTGACACAGCCTGGCCTCTTCAGCCATGCTGTCCCCTGAGTACCCAGGCCATGGCAATGGGGAGGTGATGCCGGGATTGAGGGAAGCTGCCGGCAGCCCCCTCAACATACCTGCAGTACCAGGCGGCTGGCTCCACGACCAGGAGAGCGCAGCTGGAGAAGCTGCTGGCCTCTCACTCCCTGGCCGGGCACTGGGATTGGGGGTGGTCCAGCCCAGCCACCCACCCTGCACACCGCTGGTCTCCGGGCTTCTGCTAGTCCCAGGCCCTCCTGGGCAGTGGGAGGCCCCACCAACCCCCTCAGGAGCCCCTGTCCTCCGGCCCCACCTCCCGGGGTCCCCAACCCCCCACACCCCCCGGATTTCCACCAGGCACCCCTGGAACTCCCACCCTGGCATCCGAAGCCCCCAGCACCCCACTCCCGGCCCCCACCGCTTTGCAGGGAGGGCGCGTGCCCGCCTCGCTGCGCCCTGCAGACGCCTTTGTTCGGCCGCCCGCCGCCCGGCAGCCACCCGCCCGCTGCCCCTCGGGCGCCCGGCCCACCTGGAGTAGAGGCGCCGGGCCGGGCCGGGCAGCTCGTCGGCGGCGGGCGGGGCGGGGCCGGCCATGGGCCGGGGTCGCCTGGGGCCGAGGCTGCGCACCCCTCGCTCGCGCCGCCCAGCGTCTGTGCCCGTCCGCGGTCCTCGGCGCGCCGTCCCCGCCGGCGGGAGGCGCCGAGGAAGTGATGTGCTTGGGGCGCCGCCCCTCCCGCCGTGGCCGTGATGTCACCGGCCCCTCCTCCCTCCGCGCGGTGGGGGAGGGGAAGGGGGAGCTTGTGGGGGGCGGGCGCCGGTGCGGCCGGGAGGGGGCTCCCCGGGCCGAGAGCAGGGGTCCTGGAGCGGGCGCTGCTGCTGGGCCCTGGGCGGCAGCGCATCCCTGCTGGCCTCCCCACCCCCACGTGGCGTTGTTTGGGGGCCCCCTGCCTTTGTTTGTCAGGGGCCCCCCTGGTAGTCCTGTGCCCCTCTCCTGCTGCCCGGCCCTTACGTGGGTCATCCCGTCTCCAAACTGGTGGTGGGGTGCAGGCATTGGGGAGCTCCTCTGCCCAGTGTAGAGAGAGGGGCTGATCGCAAACACAGAGGAGTGATGGCCTCGGAAGCTGTGGACAGTGACCAGCCCCCGACCCTACCACTGAGACCTGGAGTGGCCACGTTGCCCTCCCAACCACGGTTTTATCTGTGAAGTGGGGGTGACAGGAAGACTGCAGGCAGAGCAGCTGGGCTGAGCCCAGCCCGGGGGTGTCCCAGCCCCAGGCCACCTCCTCCTCTGTAAATTCCTGGAGCACTGATGGCAGGAGCTGCACGCGCCCAGTCTCTGCACGGCCCCAGGGCCAGCGCCTGGCACAGGGGGCTTGCAGCAGGCCCTCGGGGCACATTTGGGTCTCACCTGGTTCTGTCCTGCTCCCCTTCTCAGCCCCGACCTTCCCGGTGCAGCCAGGAGACTCCAAAGGCTGGAAGTCGCTGTCACCGAGTGGAGGAGACAAGTCCAGGAGCCGGAGAGGGGCTACTCTCGTCAGCAGCTTTCCAGCCCCTCCCAGGAGCCCTCAGGAAAATACCAAGGCCTCTAGCCAGACCCTCAGCAGAATGCAGCCCACAGGACGCTGGCTTCAGGCAAAGGAAGACAAATCGAAAATAAACAGGAGATAAAAAAGGGCCCACTGGCCAGGCTGGCTTGTTTTTCCTACGGAAGAAAGGCAGCATGCAATGAGAGCCATCTGTGCCCAGAGCCTGCGCCGGGCGGCTCTGCCCACGCTCCCTCCCCGATGACCACAGGAGCTGGGCAAGGCCTAGCTCCTGGCCTTGGCTGTGGCTGCCAACTGGCCCCTGCAGGGTGGGTGGTACAGCACACCGAGGCTCCACCCTCATCTGCGGCAGCCCCAGGCCTGCCTCTTTGGGGCTCCCCCTGAACTGACATCATTGTAAGGGCAGGGGCTTCGACGGCCCCACCTATGCCAGGTCTGAGCTCAGTGTCCCCAGGAAGCCACCGCTTCGAGCCTCCTATGTATACCCTGTGTCTGCAGCCAGGTGCCTGGTCACAAGAAGGTCCTCATAAGTGATGTGATGTGAATGGCAGAGTAAGAGAGAACTTCGTGGCCTTGTGCCGTGACACTCACTGCAAGGAAACAGGAGCTGGGGTCCCTGGGCACGAGCTGGGGTCCCTCAACTTTATATAGGCGCTTCCTGTGGGAGCCGGGACCGTCTGGGGGTGCTGTGCAGTGAGCTGGCCAAGGGCTCAGGCTCTGAGTTAGGCCGAGCAGGACTGGAGGCTGTTCCCGCTCCCACTGCTGTGTGATCCAGCACAAGTTGCTTTCCCTCTCTGAGCCTCAGTTCTGCTGCCTGTACAGCCGCGCTGTCCTCCAGGGGCCGTGAAGGATCATGGGTTCCAGATAGTGCTGGTCACCTTGCCTGGCACACAGTAAGAGTTTGGGGAATGCCAACTGTTGGAACCATGCTGCCCCTGCAATAGCGCCCGGCCCTGCTGGGCTCCTGCAGGCAGCCCTGGCTGGATGGGGGAACACCCCTGCCGTACTGCATGAATGTGTGTCTTCTCCCATACGGAGGACCGACCCTCTCCCAGCAAAATAACTCACAAAGGAAGATGGAAAGTGATGAGGGCAAGTACCAGGTGACAGGCCCAACATGTGCTGCCTAGTCCTGAGAACCATCGCGCCTCTGGGCCACGTGGGGCAGGGGGCTCCTGAATGACAGGTGTGGAGAGGGGGAGCTCCTAGGGAGCACCAACCCTCTAGCATTACTGCCTCGCACTGGTGCTGGACCCCATCTGGCCCCCCATTCACTCTGCTTGCCCTCCCCAGCTGCTCCTCCCCGCCCCCAGCCTCTGTGGGGGACTTGCTGCCCGTGCACACCTGAGCACCTCGTTATATTCCGGCTTGTCAGTTCTCCCTGTGATGCCTCCTGC
Organism: Aselliscus stoliczkanus; assembly: GCA_033961575.1. Classification (NCBI taxonomy): domain Eukaryota; kingdom Metazoa; phylum Chordata; class Mammalia; order Chiroptera; family Hipposideridae; genus Aselliscus; species Aselliscus stoliczkanus. The sequence goes on along the minus strand of CM066728.1, from coordinate 115,007,909 downwards.
ACCAGCCCGGGCAGAGTGCCCCCACCAGAGATCGGGAGCACGCCCCCTGCATTCATCCCCAAAGGAGCAACATGAAAGAAAAACAACTTCCCATCCAGTGAGCAGCTCAGGGCGCAGGGAGGGGATGCGATGGGTGGGACAGACGGGGTGCAGGCCCTGGGAGGTGCCGCCCCTGCACCCGCCCATTGCACTCCGCACCGCCGAGGGGTTTTGTCAGCGTGCCCAGGACCCTGCTCTGGGCTGTCAGCCGTGCCGCCTCTACCTGAGGGCACCTGCCTCATGCCTGCCTGCCGTCACTCACACTCCCAGGCATGCCGCCTCTCGACACACCCCTTCCATCCTACAAACCAGAGGACAGAGCAGTGACGCTCCAGGTCACTGGGCTGAGGCACAGGGCAGCTGAGGGCAAGCCCTGGTTTCCTGACTTGCGCCTTCCTGGACCTGTGCCCTGGACAGGCCTGGAGGGAGATGCGAAAAAGAACACGTGGTCTGACCACTGTTTCCGATAAACTCGTTACTCTGAAAACACTTCTCCTTCTGCACAGTTTGGGGAGCATGTGCCCCCTCCAAATTGCCCCAAGGTCCCCATGGCATCCCGAGAGCCGTTTCCTCTCCTTGGGGGCCTCCAAATCTTTGGGGAGCAGGGGCCATAGGTGCAGATGGGTAACACGGGCAAGTGCCGCAGGGAGCCCAGAAGGAAACGGTCTGTCCATCCACGGGCCCCCCAGAGCGCCTCACTGGGAGGTGACACACGCCCAGGAAACAGCTGCAGGCTCACGTGAGGTCGTATAGAACCCATGTCATCGAGTGACACCTGGCCATGCAGCATTCCTGGGGCACTTGCTGTCCGCTGCCAGCTCTGTCACCCAGTTTATGTCCCTAGGACCTGTGGGAAGGAGGCAGGGCACAGCAGGGCGGTCTGTGGGGACACGCCTTTGGCCTGTGTGACCCAAACTCCTGTCCCCATTCTATCTGTGCCCCCCAGGCCTGGCAGGCGAGGGTCACTGTGAGTGCTGGAGAGAGGCAGAGAGACAGAGACAGAGAGGGAGAGAGACAGAGAGAGGGAGACAGGCCAGGCTGGCTCAGGCCCAGCTCAGCTGCTCACAAGCTGGGGCCTGGCCTTCTCTGGGCCTCTCTCAAATGGAAGCCTGGTGAATGAGGCCTTGCTGTGAAGCCCTTGGTGTGGGTCGGAGCAGAGCAGATACTCCTCAGGAGAGAGAACTTCTCCTTCTGCAGTTTGGGGAGCATGTGCCCCCCCATTGCCCCAAGGCCCCCATGGCATCACCCACAGCCTGCACCGACCCCTCCAACCACCTCGGGCTGCCTCCTGGAGCTCTGGGCAGATGCGGGGGCCTCCACTCGGGCCTGTGTGTGGGGCCACTGGGTGGGCGTGTCCCACCCCCTGGCACAGGTGCTCCCTTTGGAAGCAAGATCAGAGGGAGCCCAGGCGCCTCTGGGGCCAGCAGGCTGGGAACCTTGAAAAGCAGCCAGGAGGGGAGGAAGCCGTCTTGGGCCCTGGGCTCTGCAGCAGGGGCCCCTGCCCTTCAGTAACCTCTCCCCTTCCGTCCTCTTCCCTCTGGCCTTGGCCCCTGGGTGCTCGCTACCTGTGTGCCACCTGCCATGCCTGGAGTGTGGTCACAGAGCCTGGAAGATGCCTACGCCTGTGGGACCCGCTCACCCCACAGGCGTCCCCGTCTGGTGGAGGCCCGACTCCGGAGTGCCCTGCCCGCCGCCGGGTGTGGAGGAGGCAGGGGCCCTGCCCCTCCTTTCCCTGCCCTCAGGCTCTGTCCCCCCAACCACACCTCGGGCAGACAGACAGATGGAGAGGTCAGGTGCCAGCTCAGAGGCTGGGCTGGGCTGCAGGGGTGAAGCACAGTTGGAGAATGGAGGGTGCTGAGGGCACCTGTGGCTGTTTCACTGTGAGGATGGGCCCAGAGAAAGCGGTGGGCAGGGTGCCATGCTCAGGCTTGCCTGGCCCTCCAAAACAGTGTGGGGAAGGAACCCTTAGAGGGCACAGGACCAGGGGCAGAGTTGGGAGGTAGCCAGCTGTCCAGAACACAGCGGGCCCTGGGGAAACTCACCACACCCCACACCAGCGTACCCCTTCCCCGAGCCAGCACGACCCAAACGTGGACTAGCTGGCGGCGGTGGGCACCCTTGGATGCTGGGGTGGGCATGAGGCATGAGGCAGGCATGTGGCGGCCGGTAGGAGCTGGGGTGCCCTCAGTGGGGCCCCTGTCCATCTGTCCGTCCAGCAGTGACCAAGAGGAAGGACAGCAGGAGAACAGGGGTGGGGCCCAGCACACCCTCACGGGCAGCCTGTGCCCAGTGGTTCCCGGCGGCAGCTGATGGTTGCCATGGAAACCCCCTTTCTCCTCCAGGGCCCCTCTCCCCGCTGGCTGCTCCTCCCACCACTGGCTTTGCATCAGAATCAGCGGCAGCCTCAGATCTGGCCTCCGCAGCCTCAGCAGGGACTGAAGGCAGCAGTGGGTGGGGGCTGTTTTCGCCGCTGGGCTCTTCACAGCGGCCCTGGGATGAGGCGCGTGGGCCCTTTCCCTAATTTTGGAACCACCTGGTCAGTCGGGCAGGGACAGAGAGGGGTCCCGGGGTCCCGTGCGTAGCTTGCAGGCTCCCCTTGTTTGTGGGCCCCTGTGTCTGGAACCCAATCAACCTAGGGGCGATGGCTGACATGCCGGGGATAGCAGCCTTGGTGGAGCAAAGCAGGTACCCTCTCAGGCCCTAGGGAGCCCCTAATCGGAGACGGCACGCACCTGATCCTAGAATTCCTTGTGGGCTAAGCACCGCCCCCTTCAAGCTGCAAACTCCCAGGGGTGGGGGTGGGGGGACAGTTCCCAAAGGCGCCTGTGTCTGTGGGGCCAGCCGAGGGCGAAGTCGCAGGAAGGAAGCAGGGAGCCAGGGCCTCCCTCGCCAGACACCTGCGCTTTTAGGGTCCCTCCCTCTCTCTGCGGTCAAAGCTCAGAGCCAGGCGGATTCAGAAACTAGGGAAAGGCCCCCTACTGACCTGCAGTGCCCTGGAGGGGCTGGGGGTGGCAGTGGGAGCCGACTTTAATGTAGAGTCTGTGGCTGGCGTGGGGCATGACCGGTTGGCGTGCTTTCCCTGTGGAAGGCAGGGGGACCGGAATCGAGGTGAGGGCCAGAGGCTGGCCTGGCCCCCTGCGAGTAGGGTGCCTGGGCAGGCGTGTGCGTCCCCACTGCTCAGCGCCCCGTCCTCCCTGCCACTCCACCCCCAAGCAAGAGAGTAGAAGAGGCGTGTGGGCCTGACCGGCCCTGAAGTTTAGGAGTCCGCAAGCCCTCCACTCCCTGAGTGACCAGCTTGATTTGGGCCCCTTGGTGGCGGGTCAGGTTCTCCCTGTGCAGACACCAAGGCAGCTATTTTTCAAAAGGCGAGTGTCAAGGCTCAGGCAACACAAGCAAAGCCCACGGACCGGGCGGCTTAAACAGCAGCCATTTATTCCTCCCAGCTCTGGAGGCTGGATGTCCAAGATCAAGGTGCCGGCTGATTAGCTTTGTGATGAGGACTTTCTGCTTGTAGCCGGCCGGCCGCCTTCTCTCTGGTGAGCTGTCTCTTCTCATAAGGACACTAATCCTTTCGGACCAGGAGCCCACCCTTATGACCTCATTTAACCTTAATTCCTTCTTACTCCAAATACAGCCACACTGAAGAAGCTTGTCTCAAAGCACAGAGGCGCGTTTGCATGGGCACATTTCCTTTGAACAAAGAAAACACACGAATTCAAATTCGTTTTGATTTGTGGTGCTTCTTGGATCTGAAGTCTCCATCCCAGAACTCCAGGCTGAGGCCGGCAGGCATTGCTGGCCCTTCCCTCTGCACAGGCCAGCGTGTCCGCCAGGGTGGCCACTGGGCAGAGGGCCGGGCACTCACAGGCGGTGCTGGGCGTGAGGATGGGGACGGTGAGTCTGGACAGTGGGCGTGCGGCTGCCGCCTCCTCCCCCGAGCATGGGGTCTCCTTCGCCATCTGGGGTGGGCGGTGTTCCGGAAACTCTCAGGGCCGGGGGATTCTGACCCCCTTGCAGGCTCCACTCTCCATGCGCATCCTTTGGGCCAGCCGGACCTCTACCTGTTTCTCTGACATCCAGGGACAAAGTAACCTGTACCCAGGACCAGCACACACCTGACCCACCCACCTTCAGGTGCCAGGTATCTCCTGGCTGTGGTGGCCGAGGCAGGTGGGCAGTGCACAGAGCTTCAGCACCACACCTGCCAACTGTGGGGGTCACCCCTCTCTGGACCCTCTGGCCCAGGGGCACAGCTGCTTCCACTGTGTTCTGCTTGGAGGGCTCAGCTGCGCTCCCGTGGGGCCTCCTGGGACAGTGTCCTGCTGCTGCCCCTCACCACCTCCAGGGGGCAGGCGTGCTCGAGTATTCAAGAAACCAGGCTGCTCGGAACGCTTTTCCTGAACACCATGAAGTTTCTTGGCAAAAGACTGTTTTTCTAGAGGTGTTTTTTTGAGGGGAAGGACACAACTTCTGGGGGTGGCAGGAGAAGCAGAGGCAGGAGGAACCCCCAGAAGCCCCCCTGGTGGGGGAGGCTGGTTCCCCAGCCATGATGGGGAGAGGGTGCCCCCTGCAGGCACGCCCCCATCTCTACCTAAGCTGTGCCCGGAGGGCCCTGGATTTTCAGCAGGCAGCCTGCACCACCCACCAGACTCCTGGGGGCACCTCTAGTTGAAAAACTAGTATAACGGCTTCAGAAAGCACCCGATCCTAAGCCCAACGCTAGGGACCCTCCTGTGCCCCCCACCAGGGTGCCACGTCAACTCCAAAGACACAAAGAGCTTTGCCCGTTTGAGTTTGGTGTAACTAGACCCAAAGGTGCCCTGCTGCCTCTCTCCAGCCTCTGGCCACCTGGCTGGCGCCTCAGTGCTGTCTTAAGGTCTGGAGGGTGAACTGTCCCAGGTGACACCCCCAAAATCACATTTCAGGAGGTCCACCTCCAGGCCCCCTGACTCCTGACCGCCAGAGACCCGGGTGGCTGCTGGGTGGGGGTCCCTGGGGAAAAGGGAGAAAGCCGGGGCCGTGGCTGGGAGGGAGCGGCAGCCCAGCAATGACTACTGGGGGTGGGCTCTGGACCACATCTAAGACCCCTCCCTGCCTTGACTGCCACTGCCCTGGGGTTCAGTGGCGAGAAATGCCCCAGGTGTGTGTCCTGTGCCCAGGTGAGGGCCCAGCCTCCACAGAGCTGGCCTGGAGGAGGAGCTCAGGCGGATTTACACCTGGGTTTCTCTGGCAACGTCAGGGCGGGCGTGTGTCCCAGGCTCCTGGCCTCTCTCCTGAGTGCCTGGAACGCGGGCGGGCGGGCGGATGCCCAGGACCTGTGCTCTGCTCCTGGCCGAGTTTTGAGCCATGGCTGCTGCCTGGCGCCCTCCCACAGACAGGGAGGCCTGGAGCCTTCCAGCTGGTGAGTACGGGGTTGGGGAGGGCCTAGCTGAGCCCTGCTCAGCCTGCCCCGGGCACCTGGGCGCTGGGCAGGAAACACCAGCAGGGTGGTGGACAGGGGTGGGTTGGGAGGGTGGCTTAGCTTTTACTCCTTCCAAGGACTTGGCTGGGTGCAGCCTAGCCACCCCTCCTGCCTGCTGCTACCTTGTGAAGTGGGTCTTCTTGTCTGAGGGTCTCCTCTGTGGGCTTGGGGCCTCCTCAGCGGCAATGCCAGGCTTCCCCCTGAGAGTGGGCTGCCCACCGACCCTACCTATAGGGCAGCCCTGCCTCTGGGCTCAGATCCAGCTGTGGACAGTATTAGATTATCATCTAATGAACCCTGCCTCAGTTTCCCCACCTGTAAAATGGGGATAAACACCACCCCGGGCCCCAAATGGGGCTGACGATTCTGTATTTGGTTCCACCTGGCAAGTCCATTACCGACAGTGGGCCCAGGTCAGCGTGGACCCCCTCTAGCTAACTCTCCTTGGGCAAAGGGCTTGGGTTGCCCAGTCCTTCTGGAAGGCTCCTGTAAAGGAGCGAGCAGCAGGAGACCCTCAGCCGTGCTCCCCAGAAGCCATGGCCCCTAGGGACTGTTCTGAGCCCTTGAGGTTCGGTCCCTGGGACGGGGGTGTCTGTGTCCACAGGCTCCTTTCCTGGGCTTGCCAGGGTCCACGGCAGTGTCACCGCTCCGGGCGCTCCGACTCTGCAGGGGGTGAGGGGTGCTGCTGAGGGCAGGTCTCTGCTGTGTGTGTGACCCTGGGCAGGCCACTGACTTCCTCATGAGCTGTGGTGAGGAGCTCCAGGTTGCCCCGGGTTGCCCAGGGAACGCAGGGCGTGGGCCTGGCCCTGGCGGGGAGCCGCTCGCAGGGGCTGGCTCAGAAAATATGGCTGGAAGGCTGGGACCAGACCTGGGCAGGGATGCAGGGAGGTGGCTGGGTCTGGGGCCTTGAGGGGAGCAGGCCTGCGGTGGGTGGGCACTCCCTGCTGACCGCTCTGTTGGCTGTGAGTCTCCCCTTGGCACAAGTGGACAGTGGCTCCGGGTTCCCTGGGCGGGCTGCGGGTACTAGGTTCCTTTGGGCTGCTGCATCACGGTTCTTCCTTGCTTAGCCGAGGGGGGTTGCAAGAGCTGGGCGGAGAGTCTGGGGTAAGGACAGCTGTGCCTTCATTTCCTACGTGTTGCCGCCTCTGACTGCGGAGCCCGCTGCTCTGCGGCCCGGCTATTGTCTGGGGTGTTTGCTCTGCCCGTCAGCGCTGCCATCTGGCTTCCCCAGCGGCACCCTCCTCCCAACCTCCAACCGTCTTTCCAAATCACTGGCTTTTGTGTCACCTGTTCCTGCCCTTGTGTCTGCCACCTCTCTGTGGCCTGAGGCCCCTTGGGGCCCAACCGGTCCCCAGGAGCCCGTCAGCCGCCCTGGGGAGCAGCTGCTGGAGACTCTGTGGCTGTCGGAGCACAGCAGGCAGCAGAGGCTGGGGGGCAGGGGACGCCACCCCAACCGGACCCCCTGCATGAAGCCTGCTGTCAGCCTGGCTGGCCTGTACCTCTTGCCCCCTTCTGCAGACCCTGGTGTGTGTACGTGTGTGTGCGTGTGTGCTCGTGTGCGCTGTATGTTATGTGTCTGTTGTGTGGTGTGTATCAGAGGGGCAGCATGTGCTTTGGTGCTGCGGGGTCCAATGTGCCCAGGTGCTCTGTCATTTGCATGTCATTCCCCCAGATGTGACCTGAGCCTGGGTCAGCCTCTGGAGAGCTGCCATTTGGACCCTTGAGCCTGTGCCCTCTCCGGCCCTGCTGCCTGCTGCCTTCCCGGCGTGGGCTGTTGCAGCTGGAGATTCTACCAGGGTGCAGAGCGACTTTGGGGACCGCTGCTTCCCCAGGGCTGCGTCTGAGCAGGTGGCGGTTGGGTGCCCTGCCAACGTCCAGACCTGTGCCAGCTGTTGTTTTCACCCAGTTCCATGTGGTCTGAGGACCCTGGGGCCCCGGAAGCAGTGGGCGTGGCTCCTTGTTCCTTGTCCGCTGACTGTCGCCAGCCTGCTCAGGCCTCCTCAGGGCTTGTTGCTCTAGGGACCAGGTGGTGAGAGCTAAACAGGGTGGCTAATTAGAGCACAGCGCTGCCAGCTTCCAGAGGGAAGCCCACCCCACCCCGCCAGCCAGCCCAGGCAGCGGGCCGGGACAGCAGGCTGCTGCTCACAGGAGCCCTGGGCGAGGGGCAGGCCCCGGGGAGCGACCGCTTCCTGGTAGCTCTGTGCCCGGGCCTGGTGGAACCGGGCAGCGGGCAGGGCTGGTGGTCTGAGGGCAGGGGTGCCAGGTTTCTTAGTCTGTGCCGGGCCCCAGAGTGAGCACTGTGTGTTCTGTGTGTCTCTGACCCTCGAAAGAACCCTACCAAGTGGAGTTTCATGCTCTGCCCACGATGAACAGGGCTGAATGACCTGCCCGAGGCCACTAGCAGGCAGCTGGCATGTCTGGGGATGGGGACTCTCCACTATTGTGTCCACCATGCGTGGGCAGGGGTGGCTTGGTATTCCCACCAGCCCCCAGGCCATATGCCCGCCCGTGTCACCCTCCCAGTCCTGAGTGGCCCAGCATGGCCCTGGGACTAACAGGGGCCGCTGCTTCCCCATGCCTGGGTTCTGACCCTGCCAGCACGCTGGGCTGCAGACTGGCTGAGCCTGTGGGCTGGAGCTAGACTTCTCCCCTAATTAGGGCTGTCATCCTGTGCTCCGAAGAGCCTGGCCACCCCGGGGGCTCTTACAGCCACGAGCATTCTCATGCCAGGCCATCCCCTCTCCCCAACAGGCCCCAGCCCTGTGGGGGAGGCAGGTGGCTGAGGACCAGGACCAAGGGTGGGAGGTGAGGGGACGTTTGTCAGCCAGAATGGCACAGGGGAGGGAGGCAGGGCAGGGATCAGGAGGGGAGCCCGAGAGAGCCCTGGCGTCCGCATACGGGCAAGCCTCCAGCCCAGCCAGGGTCAGCTGAGATGCTGTTGGGCCGAGCACAGGCTTGACCTGTGCTCCACCCCAAGCAGGGGCAGGTGACGGCTGCAGCCCAGCTCAGTGGCCACGGTCACCCCAGGAGGTGCAGCAGTGCAGGGACCAGGCAGGGATGACTGCAGTACGTGCAGCAGCTGTGAGCTGGACGTTGGCAGAGGGTCCTGGCAGGAAGAGGGTCATCCCGAGGCCTTTGGGAATTGGTGCCCAGGTCTGGATTTGGAGCTGTCTGGAGGCCCCATGGTGAAGCCGGTGGGGTGTGGTGGGGAAGGAAGTTGGTGGGCTTGTCACAACTCACAGGGTGCCTATGATGCTAGTGGGGTTTATTTTCGTGTTCACCACGCATTTGTTTTCCTGGTTTTGCTTTTTTTTTTTTTTTTAATTGGGGAATTGGGGGAGGGGAACAGTGTTGGGGAATTGGGGAGGGGACCAGCCAAGTTGTTGTTCTTTAATCTTCGTTGTGGAGGGCGCCAGTCACCAACTGGCTGCCCATTGGCAGCTCGTGGCCTTTAAGCTCAAGGTGCTGTGTTCAATCTTAGTTGCGGGTTGGCGTAGCCACCATCCCATGCGGGAGTTGAACCAGCAGCCTTGTTGTTAAGAGCGCATGCTCTATCCACTGAGCCATCCAGGCGGCAGCTCAGCTCAACATGCCGAGTTCAGCCTTAGTTGCGGGTGGGCATAGCCCACCGTCAAACAGGCAGCCTTGTTACACCAGCCGAGCCATTCTGCCACCTGTTGGCAGCTCAGCTCAGGCGCAGTGTCACTGGGCCATGTGGGAATCAAACCGGCGACGCTATTGCTCAGAGCTCATGCTTTTAACTAACTGAGCCACTCGGCCGGCCTCTAGTTTTGCTTTTATTGATGGCAGAGGTCTAAACCGACTGCCCCGCCATGTTTATGACGTAGCTTCCTCCTGGAGCAGCCATTCCCCGCTGTCTGCCGGAGGCAGCTTAGTATCTGCAGCGTTTTCCAGCTAGTGGGAGAAAGGGCGCCAGGCCACTCGTCTGGAGAAACTTCCCGGTGCTCGGGTCCGGCCACTTCTGCTCAGAATGACCCTTCCCTATGCCCTTCCGGGAGCGGCTGGGGAGTCAGGGAGGATCCAGGGGAGGATGCCCCCAGGTCCCCACCTGATGAGGGGCTGGCGGGGCTGGCAGCAGGGAGGTGGCCCCTCAGTACAGGGGCCAGCCTCTGCTTGGTAGGACGGCCCTGGGGCTGCAGAGGCGGGTGGGTCCCCGGCAGGATGGTGGGATGGGCTTGTGTCCTCGTCAAGGCTGCAGAGGGAGCCTGCCCAGGTGTGGGGAGGCTCTGGGAACAGATGGAGGTGGAGTTCTCTCCACCTGTCCCCTCAGTTATCCACTAAGGGTGAGGGACACCATGGTCACTCCTTATGTCCCCCGAGCCTGCTGCAATGTCCCAAGACCTGCCACGGGGGTGTAGCAGGAGCCACCTGCAGGCCAGGAAACCCAGCCCATCAGTGACACACTTGTGCCCTGTGACTCTACAAGAAACGCCGCTTCCCCAAGCCCCCGGGCTCCCCTGAGATGCAAATGTCATAAAGAAACGCACCAGTGGGACCTACTCCTTTTCAGCCTTGCAGAGCAATGTCCCTAGTGGATCAAGCCAGCCTGGGCATGGCGGGACTCCTGGCCAGGCAGACGAGGCCAAGCCGGATGGCAGCCACGGAGCTGCCTGCAGGGGGACCTTGCTGCAGAGGTATGTCAACTGTCCGGGCCACCAGGTGTGGTCGAGGGCCCTGGGGCTGGAGGCTGTGGCACACACATCCTTCCCCTCGTTCGACTATAGGGGTAGCTGGTGGGGGTGCAGGGGGTGGCAACTCACATCCAGGCCTATCGCTGGGCCCCTCACGCCTGCTGATGGCTAAATGTGGGGCTGTGTCCCCTGTGACCGGGGCCCCTGGCTCAGAGCCCTGCCTGTACCCTCCCCAGATAGCAGTGACGCCCGGTGTCCCTGTCCCCTTGCTTCTTTAGAACAAGCCTTGAGGATGGCGTTCCATCCCCCATGCCTGTCTAGAATTAGGGGGTTTTGCTGCAGACCCCCCTTCCTCGGGGGCTGCTCTAGAAGGAGTGCCTGTACAGTTCCTAAACTAACACATGCTCATAACCATCTCAGCCACTCCCTGACCGCTCATGGCCGTGGCCACCAGCTCAGGCCCTCCCACAGGAGCGAGCTCACTGAGGACGCTGGGCTGGGGTCTCTGGTCACCCGAGTCCTGTCGGCTGGGGCAGAGCGGGCTTGGAGCCAGCTCTCCTCCTAGGGGACCATGCCATGGGAGCTCGGGCCAGCTGACCACAGAGCCTGTCTTCCCCACCACACCGCCCTGCCAGAGTCATCACGAAGGTGTCAGGAAGCCCACTGGGGGTGGACAGGAGCTCAGGGGCCGGCTGCCGGGGCTCGGGCAGCTCTAGCTCCTGTTTCTATGCGTGATGGAGTGCCCTGAGCCCCTGCGGGCCGGGGAGAGCCCAGAGGCCAGTGCCTGCTTCCCCTGACGAGCCCCAAGCAGCCAGAAGGCGGTGGCTTCAAAAAAGGTGGCCGATGTTGTTGCTTCAGTGTTAGGGCCTGAGCACTTAGCCCCTCGTCCAGCTGCTGGACATGCATCAGGCAGGCTCCTCCCTCCTGTACCCAGGCTCCCACTGACCCCTCTCAGAACTGAACCTTGAGCCTCACACCAGCCTGGGGTTGAGCCCCAGCCCTGCCCGCAGCACCTCACTACTCCCCACTGTGGCCCGGGACAGACACAACCCCTAGCCCTGGCCAGCTCGCCCAGCGCGCGTGTCATCTTCTGGCCTCTGCGCCCTGCAAAGCCTGGGGTGGGGGCGCTGCCTGGATCCCCAGGAGGAGCTGAAGGCCTCAGCATTCGGTTGCTGAGTGACAAGGGTTATTATGCTGTCATGGGGCTACTGGGATTCTCTCCCAGCCAGCCAAGAGGCAGCTTGTTAGGGAGGTCTCCCAGGCCATTGCCCAGGGCCCGGCTGCCCACCGTGCCCACCCAGTTTCCATGACCATCCTGAGGACTTCCATCTTGGGCCAGGGGACTGGGACAGGCCAGCGTCCGCAGTGGGACAGCGGCCAGCACGCCTTGAGCAGGGATGGACGCCAGGCTGCACACCACAAAGCTGCCCCGTGAAAGCACCCAGTACAGGTGGTGACTGGGTTTGACAGCTCCACCCTCGCTCCTGGGCTGCGGCCATGCCAACCTGCCTGGAGAGATGAGCCAGCCCCACCCCAAAGACAGCCAGAGGCAGGGCCCACTCTCGGTCAAGGCCCCGAGGAGACCGGCCGTCGGGAAGACCAGCATCAAGCCTAGGTAGTTTGTGCCGGCTTAGGCACATGTGTCAACATACCTGGCCGGGTCGTGTCACTGCTGGGAGATGGCCGCACCTTCTCCTGGAAGGCGGCTGAGTCAGTGTGAGGAGCAAGGACTTGGGGGCCAAAATGCCCCTGCTGTGTGCCTTCTCCCCGAGTCTCAGTTTCCCCATCTGTAAACAGGGCTGATCAGGGTGCCTAGCAAAAGGGCTGTGGTCAGGACCTGAGTCAGCTCCTCTCTGCGCTGACATGCACGGGGGCACTTTACTGGCCCCCGACGTCTTTCTCAGTCGTGGGTATTCTGGGGCAGGAAAAATGGGAAGCAGGAGGGGTGCCTGAGACCGTGGGGTCCAGCAGCGGGGTACGGAGACGGTGAGATGTTCTGCCAGGCCTCCACATCTGACCGGCTGTGTCTGTGCCTCTCCCAAGGGCAGACGGGCTGCGTCTACCTGCCGCTGAGGATGACCCCACGGCTGCCCTGAGGTGGCGCAGGCCCTCTGTGCAGCCAGGCACCCTGTGGGGAGCTCCCTACACAGCCTGGTCTGACCATATCAAGAGGCCAGGCTCCCCGGGACAGGCCTGCATCTACCCGGAGTGGACAGCAGGCGAGGAGGCCAAGGATGGGGACAGCTCGGTGTCATCGGGCCGCCTCTCTGGCTCCTCTGGGGGCCATGAGTCGTGTACACCTTCCCACGGGCCCTGGAAGGAGAGGCCCCCCCAAGTGCTGGGGTCCCCACGGCGGCCCAGGGAGAGCAACCCACGGCTGGAGCAGCTGAGGGACAAGATCCGTGCCCAGGTGCGCTGGCAGGCCAGCTGTGCCTCCCTGGGCACCTCAGTACCCTCCAGTGCCTCGCACCTCTACCAAGCCTCCAAACCAACGCCCTGGAGGAAGGCCCAGAAGCTGAAGCACCTTCCTCCAGCCCCGGCCTACCCAGGTCAGTGGCAGCCCTCCCCGGCGAGGGGCAGGAGGGCTGTGAGGCCACCAGGAGGGCGTTGCTGAGTGCCGGGGTGGAAACCACCTGGGCTGGTGGCCAGTGTGCCCGGAGAGGGGCTCCCAGCCTGGGAGGTCTCCTGGAGATGCGTTGAGCTGGCCTTAAGCCTGAGAAAGGATCGCTGAATTGACGGGGATGGGTTTGGGGCTGGGGGAGCCAGCGGGATGGTGCGTTGGAAGGCAGGGTACACTGGGGGGCGCGGGAGGGACCCGGCACCCGGGCGGAGTCTGCAGCCCTGTGGAAGGAGGGCTGGGGTGGGTAAAGCAGGTGAGTGTCATGGTCAGCTGTGTGGGGACTCAGGTCAGGAACACCTTGAAAAGCCTGCAGGGGATTTTGAAGGTTCTCAAAAAACAAGGTGTAGGGCCGGCCGAGGGGCGCGGCGGTTAAGCGCTGGCTTGGGAAGCCAGCGCCCCGGTTCAGTCCCACATAAGAGGGCCAGTGACACTGCCCTCAAAAAAAACAAACGAAACAAGGCGTGCTCTGGCCCCAGGGCGCGGGTGAGGGAAGGGGTTAAACTATCTAGCGTCTAGACACAGCTTCTCTGTTGGACAAATGGCAGAGTCGCGGCCCTGTGGCTTTTATCATTGTGCAGGCACATAGCTTTTTCTAGGAGACAGGGAAGATGTTTTCTTTTCTTAAAAAAATTATTATTTCAAAGGTATCTCTTAAAAGAAATTGTAAAGTACACATAACATAACACCGACCATCTCAGCCACATTTAGGTGCCAGCTCAGTGCATTCGGCACAGTCACACTGCTGTGCGGCCACCACCTCCGTCATCCCCAGGACTTTCTCGTCTCCCCATTAAACACTCGCTCCCCGCCCCTCCCCCAGCCCTGGCCCCACGGGCTAACTTTTGTCTCTGTGAATCTGACTCCTCTGGGGACCTCGCGTGGGAGTGGGGTCCTATAGTATTTGTCCTTTTGTGGCTTTTTTCTTAACGGAAGGGACACCGCCTGTTTCTCTGAGCACGTCTGCAGAGCACGAAAAATGAAACAAAAATGGTGGACATTCCCTGTGTGCCCCCCTCCCCACGACTGCCCTGGTTAACACTTCAGGGCGTTGTCTCCCTCAGTCATTTTTCTCTTTGCAAAAGTGGGACTTTGTGCGTGTGCTGTGACAACCCTCTGTACTGTGCTACGTGGTCCAAACAGCACGCAGTGCCCAGCCTGAGGCGCTCGGGGCCCAGCCCACCACCGGCTGGGTGAAGCCGGACAGCGACACGGTGGTGCCACAACCAGCCCCTCTCCATCAGGCTTAGCACCGCCTGCATCCGGGTTGGCTCCGAGGATGCACTCCGCCTGGGGCGTCAGGCAAAGCCGCTGTGTTGAAAGGCTTTTAAGTGGCTGTCCAGTGGGGGCTTTTCCTGTAGATTTCATGAGTCCCTCTGCTCACAATGCCCCCTTCCTTACACTCTGCTCCAGGCTTAGGCGTCCTGAGTGCGGCTGAGCACGGAGTTGGAGACAGGGCAGTCCTTGGCCAGCAGCGTGTGCTCCCCAGGGTCTCCCAGAAGCGGGCGTCAGGTGAGTGAGTGGCTCTGGGGCCCACCACCCTGGCACCCCAGTCAGATGCTCAGGCCATGGTATGGGCAGCGTGCTTCTGGACCCAGCACTCTCCATGCACCTTCTCTTAACCCCTGTGACTGGCTCAATTATTAATCCCCATGCACAGATGAGGACACTGAGGGTCAGAGGGGACCCCAGCCAGGAAGGGGCAGAGCCAAGATTTGAACCTAGTTGCCATTCTCTGGCCCGACTTCTAACGCTGTGCCTCCCACCCAGCAGGGAAGGGATCCGGGCAGGCCCTGCAGGGCAGGCTGGGCCCAGAGGGCAGGGAGCCGGGCAGGGGCATCTCCTCCCCGAGATACGCTGCACGGAGCTCTGGGGTCTTTTCTGCATGGCCACAGGGCAGCCACAGAGGTCCTGCAGGTCCCGCCAGCTCCCGGGCTTGTGGTTCCACCTTGCAGGCAGGAAGCACTGCCCACCTGTTCCCCAGGTGGCCCGGCCATGCCACAGCCCTGCCTTGCTCAGGAGGTGCTGGAGGGCTGGCAGTGGGTCGGCAGACTTCCAGACGGGTGGGGAAGGGCCCAGGGGCCAAGGGGGTCACCAGGATTTGGCTCACTCATTCACCCCACAGATGGGCGGGGGGAGGGGGGAGAGGCCGGCAGATGGAGCTGCCCCTGGGGGCAGAGGGAGCGGCTTTAGGCAGAGAGCCAGGGCGGGGGTGGCTTTGGCAGGCGGGCTCTGAGGCAGGATGGGGAATGGGTGGAGGAGGCTGTCGCCATAGTCCAGAGAAGCAGCCTCACTCCAGCAAGATTCTGGAGACTCAGGATAGAGAGAAGCGAAGGGCTCGGAAGCAGAGGTCAGGCTGTCCGGCCAGGAGAGCTCTGGGTTTTCTGTGGAGCTGTGGGGAAGGAGTAGGTGGGAATGAGGTCCCCAGGGGATAATCGTCACCTGTCCCAGTGGTGCCATGGTGGCCAGGGTGGGGTGAAGCTTGGTCAAGCCTTGAGTCCTGGCCCCCCTAGGTGGTGGCCACAGGCACGTTTTCGGGTGTGTGTCTTGCCCCAGCTGGATGTGTGAGCCAAGTACAGGCCTAGATGGGGTCCCAGCGTGGCCCGATTGAAGCCAAGGGGCAGGACCCTCCTTTTGAGCCCAGCTCTGGCCTAACCGTGGGCACCAGCAGCCCCCCACAGAAGCTGGGGCTCCTGCCCATCCCCATTTCGACTCCGGCTCATGCCAAACCTGCCTGTCTTTCTCTTTCTCCATCCATGAGGACCCCACTGGCCTTAGTGTGTCCACCGGTCATTCTCCACCCCATGGAGGCGGCTGGGCCCATCAGTGAAATTCAGGACTCTGCCCTCGGTCGCTTCGGGGCCTCAGCACCCATTGTCACCGGTTAGCAGCTCTTGGCGGTCATATTTTATCCACCCAGTTTTAGAACTCTCCGGAAACGGCGTGGGGCAGAGCCTGGGTCTTTTTCTTAAAGTTGTAGTAAAATACACATAACATAAATGTACCATCTCAACCACGTTTAGGTGCCAGCTCAGTGGCCTTCGGCGCAGTCACACTGTTGTGCGACCACCACCTCCGTCATCCCCAGGACTTTCTCGCCATCCCCAGGACTTTCTCGTCTCCCCAAACTGACGCTCTGTCCCCGTTAAACACTCACCCCCCCCAACTCCCCCGAGACCCGGCCCCACCCTCTACTTCCTGTCTCTGAATCTGACGCCCCTGGGGGCCTCCTGTGAGGGGGTCACGCAGCATCTGGCCTTCCGTGGGGGCCTGGGTCTTGAGGGCCTTCTTACCAGCAGGGTCAGGGCACTGAGGACTGAGTGACATGCCAAGGCCAAGACCCAGTCACACTGGAGGCCTGGAGAGTCCTTCGGGTCAGTTTGTCCCACGCGTCTCCAGCTACGTGGGGACATGGTGGGCTTGGCCCACTCTCTCGCACTCACTGGCTGGCTTTCCACTCCGATGGGTCACTGTGTTCACCATGGGATTTAGACCCCGCTCTGAGTCTCCATGTCACCCCACCATCCGGCCAGGGGCGGACCCAGCTACACAAAGGCCCCTCTGACTCCAGCTCTCACTGCTTCCCCACTTCTTGTTCAGTGTAGCCGGTTGCTACATGAAGGGTTCACCTGTGGGCCCATTCAGTCATTTATTCATTCAACAAACACAAGTGCCGTGGCCCATCCCTGAGCTGGGTGCGGGAGACCAAGATGCGAGGCTGCTCCTATTCTCAGGGGCTCTCGGCCCTGGGACTTGGGAATTTGTGCACAGTCAGGGTGTGCCATGAGGGAGGGGGTGACATGCCCAGCCCTGCAGGGGGATCCCCAGAGGGTGGCCACAAGGGGTCGGACAGCCACGTGTGCCCCCTCAGCCCCTTCTTAGCCTCCCACTCTGGCCTGCATGACCAGGGAGCAGACAGGACTGCCACGTTGCTCCATGGCGCCCGGTCGGGGAGCCCCTCTGTGTTGGCACTGCTCACTTTCTCTCTCTCCCACCCCCTCTCTCTCCTCTCTTGAAGTTCCATGGGAGAAAACCAAAAGGATGAAAAGTATTTCTTGCAAAAGAGAGAAGGTCCCCAAATCGCCCACCCCGAGAAGGGCTGCCAAAGACAAGGGTAAGGTTGGTTCACGTGGGGCTGGCCAGGCTGGGAGATGTGAACTTACCACCTGGCTCACTAGGTGGGCACACCGGGTCAGGATGACTGGTGGCCAGGGGCCGCCTGGAGCCCCATGTGCACAGGGTTCTGGGGGCACCTGGGACCTGTGGGGCCGAGCTTAAGGGGGGAGTATCTCCATGCACGGAGGAGGGCCAGCGTTGGCATCTGCATCTCAGGTAAGTGCAGTCTGGCCACAGTGGAATGCCAGGTGGTCCTGCCCATCCAGGGGGCCGTCTGTGGCGATGAAGAGGAGGAAGTCTGCCAATACCCGTGTGCATGTGTTCCACCCCTGGAGTGACCCAGAGGCACGCACGCACTTGGCCAGGCTTCAGCACTTGGACAGGCGTGTGTGGCAGTAGGCGTTCTGTGGCGTGTGGCGCTGACAGATGGGTCTGCGTTTTGTCGCATGGCATCACTTCACGGGCTGTCAGTGTTTTGCCGCCTTCAGCAGCGGGAAGTCTGGTCGAGGACATGGCCTGTTTGGGAGTGAGAGTTTCAGGCAGCAAGCCCACCTGAGCACTGGAGAGTAAGGCCTTGGGAAGTGTCCTTTCTCCGACCCCTTTGGGGACTTGGAGCCGCGTTGCAGCCGAGCACTTGTGTGTTGATGGCAGAGTCCCTTTAAGTGGCCTTGGTGGTGGGCCGGCAGTCACGGAGAATTTCCTAATTCGGGGCCTTGGTGCCAACCCGGATAAGGTTTGTGGAGCTTGTGGGATGAACCTGAGGGGCCCCTACCCCCTCACATGGGTGTGTGAGGACCAAGGAGGCAGCATTCTATGGGACGTTCCTTGACAACGTTCTTGGCAGTGGGGTGAGTGGGGCGGCAGTGGGGTGAGTGGGGCGGCAGTGGGGTGAGTGGGGCGTGCTCCGCACCCAGCTTGGTGTGTACCAGGCACCCTACGGACATCAGCTCCCGTGGTCCCCACTGCTCTCCTCGAAGGTGGCTGGCTTGCTCCCATTTTGTAGATGAGGAAACCGAGGCTCAGAGAGGTGCGACACAGGCGAGCCAGGGTTGGGCCCTGACCTGTCCAGCTCCAGGCCTGTGCTCCTTACCTGAGAGGGCCCAGCAGTGCCTACCTGAGACCACACCTGGTACCTCCTCAAGGCCTGCCCTCTGGGTCTGGGCTCTGGGACCACTGTACCGAGGGGTTTGGGGACACCACTGAGAGCCCCCGAGGTGGGGAGAACCCCTACCCAGTGGGACTGAGGCCAGCTCTGCAGGACTCTTAGTCTAAGAGTACTTGGAGCTGGGGTGCAGCTTTTGAGTTGCTCCTATGCATCCCCGTGCCTCAGTTTCTCCCATGGCATGAGATGACAGTCCTGATGGGGAGTGGGTGGGGTGTGCTGTGCCCCATGTCACCACACTCCCTTCTCCACACCTTGCTGGCTGGGCCCTGAGTGAGGTAGGGACGCTGAGGCAGGGCGGTGTGTGCTGGGGCAGACATGCTGATTCAGTGGGAACCTCCACCCACGCCCACCGGAGAGTGAGGGATGCTGGGAGACACGCAGAAGGTCCACTGAAAACGCACAAAATATAACAATTTTCTGCATTATTGTCTGCCCCCCTCCCTCATCTTTTTGGTTTGTTTTATTTTAATGGCTCACTTGAAAAATGACCTGCTTTCTGGCTGACACTGGGTCAAAGGGCGTGCTACGGGCCACATTCATCATCGTAACCACCGTGTCACCCCGGTGGCGCTGACCATTAGTTTCTGTCAGTGACGAAGTCACAGCTGGCTAAGGAGAGATGAGTGTGGGCTCAGAGGTCAGAGTCACAGGACTTGGGAATTGGATGAATTAGAAATTTGCTGTAGTTAACAAAAAATTAAATCACAATAGTTATAAAATATTCATCCATCCGGCCAGAGGAAAATGAAGCCCGATATTTAATTTCAGATTATATCACCTCACTTTGCATTTTTTATCATAGATTAGGTCGGCCCTGGAACTCTGACAGGGCACTTGGGGACTTCATCCATTTCCGCAGATTAAAAATCCTCTCGTAAAAAAATTAATTGCCATTAAACTGCTCAGCGGAAGAAAAAAATGTGCCCATCAGGACCCATTTATTGAGCTGGACCCTCTGGCGGGCTACTGGGGAAGCTGAGTGCCCCGCGAAGGAGGGGCCTGAGGGTGGGGGCGCTTGGGACCGGCCACAGCAGCCCCTCCCCACCGGGCGCCCCGCCCAGTGCCCCAGGGGCCGGAGGGCAGCCATTTGGGCAGCACAGCAGCTACAGGGACGAGGGCCCAGGAGTCTCTGGGCGGCCTCAGCACACCGGTCCCGCTGGGAACCAGAGGTGGCCCGGTGGGCAGTCCCGGCCTCAGTCCTGGCGTTTGACTCTGCCCTGACCTTTCCAGGCCCAGCTCCTGTAGTGGTAGCGGCCGCTTTTTCATTCGTATGGCTCTGTGGGGAGATGCTCCCAGATGGGGAACTGAGGCACAGGGAACTTACATCACTTGCCCAAGGTCCATAGCTAGCGATGGGCAGAGCCTGAATTTAAACCCAGGCCTGGGACTCCTGAGACCAAGCTCTTAACCGTCGGTGTCCCCAGGAGCCTGGGGCTGGGAGGCGTGGCCCTGGGGTAACCTCCCAGTCAGTCATGCTGGGCCGCGCCTTGTGGGGACCGGGGCGACACTTCCTATGGCCCTGGGGTAACCTCCCAGTCAGTCATGCTGGGCCGCGCCTTGTGGGGACGGGGCGACACTTCCTAGAGGGGCATGGCTTTACAAAGGATGTGACTTAAAGAAAGCAGGGCTGGTGTCCTGTCCCAGAGAGGTGTGGGCTGGGTGTGTCCTCAGCGGCCCTTCCCCGGGGCGTGGCCTCTGGAGGGCTTGGGTCTGCGTGGCCCCTTCCCCTTCCTGGAACAGCAGCTTCAGGTCTGGGGCGGATGCGCTGGATCTGGGCCTTTGGGAGGAGGCCATGCCTAGAGGCCATACGTGCTAGGGAGACCCCTACGCTTTTCTGGTCACCTGTCCCTGGTGGTCAGCCCTCTGGATGGCCTCTGCTATTAGGCACCATCACTTGGCAGAAATGCCCAAGGGGCAGGGCAGGTTTTGGCTTGGGCTGTCTTGATGCCCCTGTGGCTTGCCCTGGGCTGGCCCTGGGGGAGGGGCAGCGTGTGTGTGCGTGTGCATGGGTGCCTGTATGTGTCTCTGTGGGCATGCGTACGTGTGTGAGTGTGTGTGTGAGAGTGTGTGTGTATGTGTGAATGCGTGTGTGAGAGTGTGTGTGTGCATGTGCATGATTGTGTGTGTGAGTGTGTGTGTGAGAGTGTGTGTGTATGTGTGAATGCGTGTGTGAGAGAGTTGTGTGTGTGAGTGTGTGTGTGAGTTACAGGCTGGCAGCTGCTTCCTGCCTCCACCAGGGCCTCTGTGGATGGGGTTTGTAATGATGGGGGGCTGATATTGGCATTTGGTGAATATAACCTGGGATTGTAAAGTAAAATCTTGATAAATGATGTTTATTATGTGACAACAGTTATCAAAGAAAGTTTGCATGGGCTGCACTCTCTGGGACCCCTCATCCTGCCAGCCTGGGCATCTCTGTTGATCGCCCTGTTGTCATTCATCGAGTCTCATCTGCTTAAAAACAGATTAATTTACTTCAGCTCAGTGCAAATGAGCACTGTTGGCTGGTGGCTTCTTATTATTATTAGCCAGCATTTACTGAGCACATGCCACGTGCTTGAGCCTGTGTCAAGGTTTTACAGACAAAGCCATAGGGAGCAGCTTTTATTTCCCGTTTACTGAAGAAGAGTCAGAGGGTCAGAGAAGTCAGGTTATCCAGGGACTCAGCCCTGCCTCTGGCTGGTTGCTGGCTGATGGTGTGGCTCTGCCCCACACTCTGGACCAGGGAGATTTCACCCCCAGCCTCTCGGGGAGCACGTAAACTGGTCTCCTGGGCTGTGGAGCCGCCACTTCCCCATCTGGGCTGCATTCGAGGGCCTAGGCCCGGGCTGCGTGTTTTCTCTGTTTAAGATTCTGAGTTGGTTGGTGTGTACGCCTGGAGGAAAGGACGAGCTCTGGCGAGGGTGCTGCTTGGGCCCCATCCCGCCCTCCCCAGGCTCCCGAGTGAGGCGCCCTCAAGGGACCTGGCCCCATCCGCAGAATTAGGTACCTTGTGCCTCCGCCTTGGGCTCCACCCTGCTCTTCTGTGGCATCTGGGGGAGGGGGTCACGGAGGGAGAGTCTGGGTCCCCACACTGCCTGGGAAGGAGGTGGTGTTGGGGTGCGGGAGCAGACCTCTCCCCCAGCGCCCTGTCAAACACCCTCCAAACCGCCATCAGACGGGGGACTTTGGGAAACCACTATATTTAAAAGCCTAACAACAGAATTTCTGCCTCTGAGAGCCACCGTTGTGGCTCCTGGGAGGCAGGGTACAGCCATCTAGGCGTTCCCAATTTAGGGGACCGAGGCGAGAGCCAGCAGGGGCTCCTAGCAAACACCCATCCCCGACTTGTGCTCAGTTTCCACCAGGCGCCCAGGCACAGCCTCGAGTCACACAGACGTGGCACCTGCTTCCTCGAGTCGATGATGAGTGCAGAGGCCAAGAGGGGCCTCCCTGGAGCGGGAGCACGGGGGCCTCTGGGAGGGGCTGGCTCTGCTCTTCCCTGAGCCCAGCAGGGCCTGCTACCCCTGTGACTGCCTGTCTTTGCAGGAGACAGCAAGGAAGTTGGAGGTGCTGAGAGCTCCCCAGTCCGTCCCCGGATGCCCAGTCCAGCCTCCGTCCGCAGTGACCCACAGGTGCCTGCCAACACACCCAGCCTGGCTTCCTGCAACCAGCCCATGACCATCCAATCTGCTATGGCCATCCTTCGAGAACTCCGCCAGCAAATCCAGGCAGGGCTGGAGTTGGCCCAAGACCGGCAACTCAGGGGAAGGCAGAGACGCCAGTCATGGAAGCCAAAGCCCCTGTGGCTACAGGACCTGCCAGGGAGGAGTGCCCCTGATGTGCGGGAATGCTTCTCAAAGAGTCCTCGGGCCACACGCCCCTCCTTAGAGAGGGCTGGGAGCTTCCCCACCGGGCAGCGCTGGAGCACCTTGGCCAGGTGGGGGTCCTATCCGCAGGTGGCATGGTCGGCCCAAGGACGGGACTCCTCTTTCCAGAGACCTGGGAGCCCCCCTGAAAGGCTGACCTACTTCCCCTCGCGGCCTTGGAGCACCTCAGCCGGGCAGAGGACCTGGGCCGCTTGTGAAGACTGGGAGGCTCCTGCCCAAGGACCATGGAACCCTCTGGAAAGGCCGAGCCCTGCCGCCCAGCAGCCCTGGAGCGCCTCCTTCACACAGAAGGCTGGCACCTTGTCCAAGGACAGAGGCTCCCTCCTGCTGCCCGGAGCAAAGCACACCTCGCCGAGACCCACCCAGAGTGCCCCTCAGAATGCACCTGAGAAGGCGAACGAGGCCCGGCCGCCGGCCCCCTGCCCGAAGCTCCGGGGGCTCCTGGGCCACCCCTACAGCTCCAAGTGCCTGCGGGAGTTCATGCGCCAGAAGACACTGGCACGGAGGCAGCAGGCCCTCGAGGAGAAGGCCAAGGCCATGCGGGCACTGGAGCTGAGAAACCAGCGGCTGCAGGACGTCTACAGGAAGCAGAGGGAGGCCGTTCTGGGCAGAGCCGTCCCCGGCAGAGCAATCCCCAGCAAAGCCTTCCCCGTGGTCTCCCAGACCACCCCTGGCATCGTGACCTTTGTCCCACATTCTGCACAGTCCAGGGTATGTACTGGGGTGCAGACGGGGCGCTGGCTAGCTTAGCCACTGCCTCCAGTTCCCCGAGTCCATAAATGCCTGCCTCCCTGGGTACGATGGGGCTCTGGAGGGACCCCGTTGCCTTTGAGGGAACCTTGAGGAGTCCAGCCTGAAACCTCCGTGGAGGCCGGGGCTGCTCTGAGGCTGGACAGGGGTCGGCATTCTGGCCCGGAGTGGGGCTCTGACTGCGTCTTCCTCTGTTATAGGACCGGGACGGCCCCGGGAGCCTGCAGTGGAGCAAGGTGACCTCCGGGATGGTGCTGGGGGACCAGGAGGCCCCAGGCAGGTGGGTGTCCAGCTGGGGGGGAGGGGATGCACTTCCTGGGCGGGGTTTCTAGGGGCTAGAGAGGCGCAGCCTCCTCCATGCAGTGCTGCACAGAGCCCGAGAGTTCCCTGGGGTGGCATTCCTATCACATCAGGTTCACCATTTCACCGTAAACACTTGAGTGGCATTGAGCACAATATTGTATGACCAGTACCTCTGTCCGGTTCCAGAACGTTGCATCACCCAAGGGAAACCCCCCATTAGCAGTCGCTCCCCATTCTTTCCCCAGCCCCTGGCTGTCCCCGGCCTCCTTTCCAGCTCTGGATTCCCCTGGACATTTCATATAAAGGGACCTAAAACACGCGGCCTGTGGTGTCCGGCTTCTCTCGCTGAACGGTTGTCTAGGTTCTTCCCCGCCGTAGTGTGTGTGGACACCGTTCCTCTTCATGGCCCCGGACTGTTCTGCTGTCTGGGGGGGCCACACTTGGTTCATCCACGGGTTGTGGCCGATCACTTGGGCAGTTTCCCCCGGTGCTGCTGTGAACAGAGCTGCTCCGGGTGAATTATCTGGACACTTCTTGGGTAGATACTAGGAGTGCCATTGCCGGGCCATGGGTAAGGCTATGCCTGACTTTTGGGGGAACTGCCCCCCACCAGCAGTGTTGGAACCCAGTTTCTCCCTGTCCTTGCCAACACTTATTTTCTGTTTTTTCCCCCCTTGCTTTTGTTTTTGTTTTGTTTTTATTATCGTGTGTTCTAATGTTGCTGAGGCAGCTGTCCCCAAGCCGCCGCCCCCATAGCACCTGGAAGCACAGAGAGACCTCCCCCGACTTTGCCTGGGGTGCTTGACAGTCACCTCTCACTAAGGCCACCTTCCCAGCGCTTGCCCTTACCTGGGAAGGGTTCCGTGGAATGCCCCGTGGGCCTCAGGCCAGTGCCAGCCGCCCAAGGCAGCGGGCAGAACCGTGCGACCAGGAACTCAGGCAGGCTGAGGAGGGCGCTCGGGGCAGGACCTGAGGCGGGGCCCTCTCAGGACGCCACCCACCAGGTGCCTCCCACCCTGGCTCCCGGGTGGGTCTTTGGCAGTCCACGCCGGGGAGGGGGCTTTGGGTGGACCCCCAGATGCTCAGCTCCCAGTCCTCTTTGCAGCCCTTCACCCCCAGGGGGGATGGACACCCCTCTTCTGGCCCCTGGAAGTTTCTCTGTCTGGCTCCCTTTTGTCTTAAAAGTGTACATTTCTGGGCTGCTCCCCAGATTCTCGGCCCACGGGTCAGCCCAGGAGTCTGCATTTTAAAACTTTTTAAAGTTGACATCTGGTAACATCCCGACAAGGATCAGGTCCTAAGCGTGCGGCTCATGAGCGTTCACACGCTGCGCACATGTGCAGGCCGCCCCAGGGCCGAGGGACTGTCCCCGCCCCCGGGGCCATTCCACCTTCCACAGAAAGGCTGATGGAGGGCACCTGGCTGTCCTGACACCATGCTGGGCTCACTCCTGGGGCTGCAGGAGTCTGCGGTCCTTCCTCTTGCTTCATTGTGTGCTTTCTTTTTCACTTTGAAAAAATTGTGGGGAAAATACACAGAAAACTGACCATCTTAGCCAGTTTTAAGTGCACAGCTCAGTGGCATTAAATAGATTCACACTGTTGTGCGGCCACCACCTCCATCATCCCCAGGACTTTCTCTTCTCCCCAAACTGACCCTCTGTCCCCATTAAACACTCGCTCCCACCCCTCCCCCGGCCCCGGCCCCCACCAGCTACTTCCTGTCTCTGAATCTGACTCCTCTGGGGGCCTCCTGTGAGGGGGGGTCCTACAGGACTTGTCCTCCTGTGACTGGCCCATCTCACTGAGCACAGTGTCCTCAGGGTCCATCCACGTGGTGTCAGGTGTCAGGGCCTCCTTCCTTTTCGGGGCTGAGTGACATCCGCAGTGCGGAGGGACCCCGTTTGGTTTATCCCGTCCTCTGTCCGTGGACACTGGGGTTGCTCCCACCTTTTAGCTCTTGTGAATAGGGCGACAGTGAACGACTGTGAATACCTGTTTGAGCCCCGCTTTCGTTTCTTTTGGAAGAATACCCAGACGTGGGATTGCTGGGTGACACGGTGGTTCTGTGTCTAATGGTTTGAGGAGCCGACATAGCGCTTTCCGTCATGGCGGCACCACTTCCCATTCCCACCGGCGCTGGACAGGTTTCCAGTTTCTGCACATCCTCGCCAACAGCTGAGGTTTTCTGGTGTGTTTTAGAATCACACCACGATAATGGGTGTGAGGTGGTATCTCACTGTGGTTTTGATTTGCATTTCCCTAATGATAGGTGATGTTAAGTGCCTTTTTGTAAGCTTATTGGCAGTTCTTTGGAGAAATGCCTATTCAAGTCCTTTGCCCATTTTTAACCAGCTTCTTTGGGGTTTTGTTGTTGTTGAGTTGTAGGTGTTCTTTACATATTCTGGGTTTTAACCCTTGTTAGGTGTATGATTTGTAAAGATCTCCCACTCCTTGGGCTGCCTTTTCACGCTGTTGATTGTATCTTTTGATGCGCAGATGTTTTCAGTTTTGAAGCAGTGCAATTTGTCATTTCTTTCGTTGCCTGTGCTTTTGGCGTCACATCCAAGAAATACCACCAGTCGTTCTTTTCTTGCTAACAGCCGTGTGAGGACCTGCGAATGTTCTGTCACCAGTCCTGTGACCATAAACAGACACTGTGACTGGGTCCTGGGTCTGTCACAGACACTGCTGCTGTGCCCATCCTGCATGTGCATGTTTCACACCCCTGCTGGAGACAGGGCACTAGGCCTGACCCTCCACACCCTCTCCCTGCAGCTTCTGCCTGTGTTTGAATAGAGCCTTGAGCTGTGCCGGGACGCTGGAGACAGGGGGCCTCCAGGAAGCCTGGGGTGGCACTCCCCTGCTGACATCTGCCAGTGGCTGTCTGGGCTCCCCGAAGCTCCAAGACCTGACCACCCACGCCCCACGCCCGGGGCTGTGCATCTACCTGGACCCCGAGGAGGCCGAGCGCCTCGGCACGCCGGGCCCCCTGCACTTCCAGTATAAGCAGGCCCGGCTGCAGGCCCTGGAGACCATGGCCAACATCCTGAAGCAGCGGATCGACATCCTGACCACCAAGCTGCTCAGGTCCGAGGCAGTGGACACTCTCGGCGACCTGGTCTTGGACCCTCTGCCCTTGCGCCCCAGCTCTGTGTCTGTGGCCGCCACACCTGCAGCCCCGGCCTGCCCTGGAGGCTTGGTGCCCAGTGCGGGCAGAGGGGCTCCCTGGGACTGGGCAGACGTGCAGGCCCATGCACTGGTCTCGCCCACCTGCTTACTGGATGAAGAGAAGCCACCGTGGAGCCCCAGCCAGAGGGCGCAGCGGAGCTTGATCTCGAGGGGCCCTCTCACCAGCGAGCCGCGAGGTAAGGCTGGTACCTGGGCCATGGGTGACCGCCAGCCCCATTGATGGCCAAGGGAACCTCACTTTCTCCTTGCCCCTCAGTTTCTCCTCCTAAAAGGGAATATAGGGACAATACCATAGTTGTTGTCCAGGCCACTTGAGGAGGTGACCTAGGTGACCGTCCCGGCACAGCAAATGGCACATGCTAAATTTTCTGTCAGCCCCAGCTGTTGTCACCATCTTGGCTCTGGTTGGAGGAGGCGGTGCAGCCTGGTCCTGAGGCTTATGTGCCTGACACTTCCCTGCCCCGCTTCCCGAAGACGGGCAAGAAAGCAGGAAAGGGCCCCTGGGGCGAGGCACCGAGGGGTGGGCCCCCCACACTCCCCACCGACCGGCAGCCCCTCCCCTCATGCTGACACCTGGGAAATAAAGTCCTGGTGCCCGTTTCTCCAAGGTTTCACAGACGTTGGACGTTTGGAGCTGGATGAGCGGCTGGCGAGAACCACAGCTTCCTTCCAGGCCCTCGGCCCCTTCGCAGGGAGGTAAGCCACGAGCACCCCGCACGTCTGGGCCATGCCACTAGTGGTGCGGCTGCCTCTCGTGCACTCAGTACGTGGCCCATGCTGGCCGAGGCCAGAAGTCTGGCTGCTCACAGGCCTGGCAAGGGAGTCACAGAGCTCCTGACCCATCCGTGCGGCTGGGACACTGGCCAGGCAGGGCAGGAAGCCGTGTTCGCACAGTGGCTCTCAGACACCTCTGGAGGGCCGTGCGCGGTGGACCCCTGACCCAGGGTCCCTGCTGATGAGTGAGCAGCCCTGGGCTGCACGCCCCTCCATCTTCCCGGCACTGCTTCTGGGTCCCAGGGAGACGTTGTCGGCCACACTTTCCTGTGTCATCGGTGTGACTGGAAGGCTGATCGTGTGCCGGGGACACTGATGCAGGTGGCCCCCATCCATGTCCTGTGTCGTGTCTAAGTTCTCAGGACCACCCGTCCACAGACCCTTGCACCTTCTCGTGGCTTCCATCCCCAGCACCACTGTCACCTTCTCTGGGGGCCACTTCACACAGGTGTCTTCCCAGGGGACACGGAAACCAGTTGCACACAGATGGCCACTCTGGGGCGGGGGCATTGAGGGCTTGGTTTTTGGGAACTTCTGTGGTCCCCACCTTCACCCCAGGACCCCAGAACCTGCAGCCTCAGCTGTGCTCCCCACTGATCCACTTGCTGTCACTTCCTGTCCCTCTGTCCTCCAGCTCATTTCCCCCTAATAGCCAGTGTCCCCGCTCTGTGCCCCAGCTCCTCTCAGCCCCGATTCCCCCTCAGGAGGGGCGTCTGTGCCACCCCAGCCCAGCTTCTGCTCAGGAGGCCGCCTCCTTGCCCCGGTGTAACCGTCCCTGAGCAGCTGCGGCCTCTCATCTTCTGGGGTTCATGAACATTCTCAGGCTCCTCCTCAAGGAGCCCTTGCCACGCCAAGAACTATGTCTTCAGCCCCATTACTCGCCCACCTGCCTGGTGTCTCCTGATGCCAGAGCAGGCGTGGGTCGCTGTCCCATCTTCCTCAGTGGCCAGCGGCACCCTCCTGGTCCCCCAAGCCCCACCCAGTCCTTCTCCCTGGTACACCATATGGCCCTCGAGTTTCTCGAGCCACCCCGGCCCCCCTCACTTATCTGGCCTGGGACTGAAGCACCCTGGGGCAGCCATCTCCCACATCCTCCAGGAGCCCAGGCCTTACAGCTCAGAGCTGAGGGAAAAGGGGGCTCCAGAGGGGGCCAGGCTGGTGGGCGGTCTCCAGGGGGCTGGCCTTGCTCCTTGTCAGTGTCAGCCAGAGCCCACCTGGAATGCCTGGGATGGATGCCAGGGGCTCCTCACCACCCAGCCGCCTGGTCCTCCCTAGCTTGGTGCCCGGGTTAGGGGGCTTTGGGGGCTGGCTGGAGGGTGTAGAGCTTATTAACAGAGAGTTAAAAGGGAGGTTGGAGGCCATGGTCAGGGCAGCTGTGCAGTAGGAATACAAATGGGGGTGGGTTGCATCTCTAGGGAGAAAGGGCTTGACGCCCCCTCTCCATGGGGTTGCCCCAGGGGACCCCAGGGGAGTCAGTGCAAACCCAAGACTTGTGCTTCAAGCTGTTTGTCCTGAACAGAGTCACACAGTCCTGCCAGACTGGGCCCTCCCTGGGAAGTGGGGCGGTGATGTATCGGCCTGGAAGGGGGGTAATTCTCCCAGCACCATTTCAAGCCCTCCCCTCCCCTCCAGGGGCATTTCCCGGCCTGCACGCCTCCCTGGTCATCACCCCAGGAATCCCCACCCACCCTGCTTTCCTGTAGCCCCCCTTGACCTCAACAGTGTGTGTGGGGAGTGAGTGTTTGGTCCTGCGGGGTGATGGTATCTTGCCCCCCATCCCACCCACAGCTCAGCTTCAGTCCAGTTGGTGGAACTGGATTGTGACCACCAGAAGGGGGCAGCATTGGGCTGGACTTCTTTGAACACACACCACACACTTCCCCTTCGGAGGGGGCTGGGGCTGGGGAGAATTCTCCAGAGGTTAGCCTCCGGGTCCCAGGCTCCAAGGTGGACTCTACATCTGCACATCCTGCTGCCAGATGGCCAGCAAGGCCCCGTGGACCCAGCCCCAGAAGGTCTCAGAGCAGAGAGGTGGCGGGTGCACGGCCTATGGGACGTTCCCACCGGGGGCATTCCCACCCAGGACGTTCCCACCGGGCACTGCATCGCCCCTCTCCCTGCAGCCCTGACCAGGCACTACGGGCAGAGGTGGAAGTCATTCAAAAGCTTGCCTGGAGCGTGCGGATCGGGGCCCCGGGGCTTGCTGGCTCCTTGAGGCATCCAGGGAAGGTGCCTAGGCTGCTCCTTCTAAAATAGCAGTCATGGGCCGGCCGTGTGGCGCGGTGGGTAAGCGCTGGCTTGGGACGCCAGTGGCTCTGGTTCGGGTCCCACATATGAGGGCCAGTGACACTGTCCTAAAAATAAAATAAAATAGCAGTCATCACTCACTGCTTCACAGGGCTGCAGCTTTTCAGCAGTGCCTTGGGCACCTTACCCGCTGTCCAAGTCCAAGGATGAAGGCCACAGCTCCCCTCTGAGGCCAGTTTCTGGGTTGGGGTGGGACGACTTCCTCTGCCCCGTCCTTTCCCGGCTGGGACCATGGCGCTCAGTGCATGGTGGGGCCATCCTGTCACCAGCATTGTGTGATAAGTACGCTGGATTGGGCCCCAGGATGCCCTGTCCACAGGTGGGTGGTATGCCCCGCTCTCTGCAGGCCCCCCAAACCTCATGTACAGCTTTTAGCACCTCCAGGAGAGGTGCTCTCACCTCCATTTTACAGACAGGAAAGCTGAGGCTCAGAGAGGAGCAGGGACTTTGCTCAGGTCACATGGCTCGTGGGAGGGCAGGCCGAGGTTAAGGCCAGTGGTTTTTCCACTCTATCCATTCCCTAGTCCAGCGGTTCTCTGGGAACTCATTAGAAATGCAGAGTCCAGACCCACCCAGACCCCCTCAACATGATACGCTGGGCAGGGGTCAGTGTTTTCGCAAGTCCTCCAGGTGATTCTGGGGTCCACTGAAGTTGGAGGACGACTGCCCTAGAAAGTCTGGACCAAGCGTCAGCACACCACAGCCCCCGCCTGTCTTTGTAAATAAAGTTTTATTGACACATGGCAGCGCTCGCTTTTACATATCGCTGCTTTCATGCTGCAAAGACAGAGCCGAATCCTGTCCACAGAGAGAGACCATGTGGTCCACAGAGTGTAACTATTTATTGTTTGGTCCTTTATGGGAAACGTTTGCTGACCCTGCTCTAAATAGTCAAGGGAGACGCGGGCGTATGGCCATTGATGGCGTTCTTTTTAACTAAGCCTCCAAGGAGATGGCTCCTTCTTGCCGTCCATTGATCCACTCAGTGAGGCGGGCACCCCAAGTGCAGGGTTTGGAAAGAGGGAGCAAGCGTGAGCCTAGGGAAGAGCCTGCAGGAACCTCATCCTTCCTCCCGCGTCGTGGGTCCGTGCCCCCGGAGCGCCCCCACCCCAGCATCCCCAGGTCATCCAGGCCTGTCCGTGGCCGCCTCAGCAGCTCTCTCTCAGCCCCAGGGAGAGGGCTGCACCTTCTTTCTGGAACACTCTTTTCCATGCCATCTCCCCATGAGCTGTGGGGGCAGAGGCTGGGGGGCGGGCACCTGGCACACAACAGGTGCTTGACCAACACCTGTGGCCTGTGGGCCCCTGTGGGCTGCTGGAGGAAGGCCAAGCCCCCCACCTGCCCCAGTCTCCATGGCGACAGGTGTGGCTGGCATGTTTAGTCACTTGAGCAGGCTCTGGGTTGCTGTGTGCCAGGAAGGACAGCCATGTGCCCTAAGGAGGGACGTGAAGGGAGGCGGGCTATGTGCACTGCTGCTATGACGGCGGCCCATCAGTGGCCTGTGGCAAAGGGCACCCTGTTCTGGCCCCAGCACCCCTAGATGACCATGGAAGCTGAGCCTCAGGGGCCGGCACTCCTGCGGGGCTGCTGGTCCTCCGGGTCTGAGAGCAGAGCCCCGAGCCACTGCTTCTCAGACAAGGGGACACTGCGGCTGTCAGCATCTTCAGGCCCCACCTGCTCGCCACAGCCCCCCTGGTCCTCTGGTCACAGGCTCATCTCTCGTGGGTCTTTAGACCTGGGGTCTTGCCTCGGACACCGTGGGTCTGAGAGCTCTCCCGGCGGAGGGAGCCCAGACCCCCAGGCCCAGCCCCACTAGCTGCCTCCTGCCGCGTGATGGTCACTGCTCCGCCCTGCTCACACGTGTGTTTGCATGTCCCCAGCTCACGCAGGGTGCCAACCCCACCGGACCCCACCTGCGGCTCCCTGTGGCTGGAGGAGACGCCGCCGGCCCGAGGTGCGGGCTTGGCGCCCTGGACACTGCAGAGCTGCGGTAAGGGCGAGTCTGCGGACAGGGCCTGGGCTGGCTGGCCGGGTGGCCAGGGAGGCCCGCTGCGGACCCCCGCCACGGCCCGATACTCCAGCTAGGTCCTGCGGGCGCAGAGAGGTCTCTCTCTATGTGGAGAGCATCCAAGCCTCAGTATTAAAGTGTTCTGGAGGCTTTCGGGACACAGCTGCTTGCTCTGTGCTCTTGCCACGTCTCTGTTGTGACTGATGCTCGCTCCTAGGGACCACAGACCAGCTGCCTACCTTCCCGGTTCCTGGGTCTGCCATGTGTGGTGGGCAGGGAGGTGGAATGGCATCTGGGGAGAGGGGCAGGCGGCCCCGCCTGGGACCCTTGCTGAGGGGCCTGAGACCAGAGCCAAGGGCAGAGAAGGCACCCTCCCTACATCCCAAAGGGAAAAGCACCCGTCATTCGTTGAAAGGACAAAATACCTGAATTGTGGACCGCAAATCAGGGGTCTGGATGGTGTGAGCTTTCCCACTAATTCATTCCCTGGAGGAGCATTTAGTGGGCGGCCTGGGTGACAGGGCAAGGACAGACGAGACCTGACATCAGCAGCGCGTCCTGCGGCCGCCCCCCCCCCCCCCGACAGGGGCCTCTCTGCTGGGCGGAGGGCCAGGTCACATACCTCCTGACAAAGGAGGGACCCGGTGGAGGCGGCCCCACCCCAGCCCCCTGTGGGGCCTCAGGGTCCCAGGGGACCCCCCCACACCAGCTATGCCTTCCAGAGAAAGGACACTGGGCAGAGCTGCCCCACCCACCTGAGAATGTCCGTCCTGAAGCCTCTGGGGTCTGTTCTGGGCATAGCTGCAAGTTGTTGGCTGGGGCCTGGCAGCTTCCACAGGTTGAATCTGAGCAGACCAGGTGCCAGGCTTTCTAGAAAAACGTGCCCCTCTCCGTGGCTCGGCCTCCAGGCTGCCTCTCCAGGAGATGGGAGCAGTTGGGCAATGGGGTGGAGGCTCCCCCGGAGTTCTCAGTCCTTCCTGTGTGAGGGGGCTGATTCCCAGCTGCCCTTATGTTCTCCTTGACATGGGGGGGGCAGGGCCCACCTCTCTGCCTGCGCAGACTGAAATTCTCTGACAGGGTCTCTTTATCCTGAGGCTACAGGAAACATCATTTGAAACCGGAGCCACTTCTGCAGGGAGTGGCTGAAAGCAGGATATCAGGTAGCCACAAACCAAGCAGTGAGCACAACCCCAAGTGACTGCACCAGGCTCCTGTCAGACACCGCCTCCAGGAAGCCTCCCAGATAACACCCAGGCTGGGTCAGGGCTGCCACTCACCCTGTCGTGGCCTGCTGTGTGGGCGCCCGTTTGTATTTGTGCATCTGTGTCTGCGGGCCACGAGAACTTGAGGGTCTGGTTCTCACTGCGGCCCCGGCCCTTAGAACAGGATGTGTCGTGGGGCGGGAGGCACCCTGAGTGCCCCGGGGCCAGGTCTCACTGGGCCGCAGGGATCAGTCCCGTCCTTGTGACCATGAGCGAGAAACCTGATGCTCAGAGGTGCCCGTCACCTCCAACCAGGAAACGGCAGAGTGGGGCCCAGACTCGGCTGAGTCAGTCAGCTCCGCCTTTTACCAGTGGAAACAGCACCGTCCGATAGAACTTTCCAGTCTCACGCACCTCGACCAGCGCTGCCCAACAGAACTTTCTAGACCGAAACACCTAGCACCTTGTGGTCCAGCAGAACCTGCTGGGAGGAGGGAGACGTTCTCACTTATTCTCACTTATTATCTAATATGGCAGCTGCCAGCCACACGTAGCCGGCCACCTAGACGTGAAACATGGCCACTGTGACTGAAGGGTAACTTCCAATTTAAGTGTACACGGAAGCAGCGCGTGGGGCCGCCGACTGCCGTGTTGGGCAGCGAAGCTCTGGCCGCCAGATTCGGTGGCCCTCCCACCCAGCACGGTGCCCTGCCAGCCTCACTGGGGTGCGAGGCCATGATCCCCCGGCCCCAGAACTGAGGTCACCTCGTCGTCGTCATCATAATCATCGGCCATAATAACAGCATTTATTAAATCCTCTCACTGGGCGCTCAGCCACCAGGCACTTTGGGGTGGTGTGTGGTGCTGAGTTCTTGGGGCTCCTCACCAATTGTCATTAGAGGACTAGGAGAGTGAGGCCAGTGTCACTCTGCTCAGTGGGCTGACTCTGGGGCTGCCCGGTGCTTGGCCAGCAGGGCCATGCTGCTGTCAGGGGCAGCTTGCTTCCTCTTGGGTCACAGCTCAGAGCTCAGCCCGTGCCTCCCAGTGACCTGTCGGGGACACTGGCCAGGCCAGCTTGGGGGGTACTGGGCACCTTCTCTGGTGTCAGCTTCTCAAAAGGACCACACCACCGAAGCAAGCGGGGAGTTTCCCTTCTCGAGGGAACTGCAGCTCAGAACAGACACTTTAAACCAATTCCTAAGTGTCTTCACGGAGGCCAGTTCGCTGGGAGGAAGACAGGGCCCCTGAGCACCCCCGTTGTCAGTGCACACTAGGTGGCCAGACCCCTGCTTCTCATCTGACCTGGCGCCTCAGCTGCTGGGGCAGCCCTCATTCCCAGCTCCTTATCCGCTCTAGCCGTGGGAAGCTGAGCGGCTCTGTGCTGGGAAGGATAGCTCAGAGGAGAGGGTGTTACTGTCTGCGCGCTCACCAGCAGTGACTGCGGAGCTCATCGGAGAGTCACCAGGAGGGTTCTGCGGTCCTCAGACCCGCGGGCCTGACCCGGGGAGTGAGCCGACCGCCCTCATGCCCGCCTCTGCCAGCTCTCATCAGGAACCAGGCCAAGAAGGAGGGAGGGAGGGAGGGTGGAGGAAAGAGCACACTGGCCGCCCTCCGACCATGGAGTCGCCCCAGAGGCAGCTTCCTGGGGGGGGGGGGCCAGAGCACCAGCAGCACTCAGGGCCCAAGCTGGGCCTCGGGGCCATCAAAGGGAAAGAGAGTCCCCTCTGCTGCCCTTGGGGACTTGCTACCCCTGGGAGGCTGAGGTCCTCACTCCCACCCTCTGGACCAGCTCGGGACCTGCACCCCTGCATCGATGTGCACCCCGCCCCCCACCATGATTGTTACGAGTGGACACTAACAGCCACCACTGTGGAATATGCGTTAATTAAGTCACCTCACTGCCAGGGAGTGGGGAGCGTCCGTTTCCCACGGAGGCTCTGATGGGTTAGTGGTTTTTTCCAGGTGACCTGGTGAACGCATAACCTGTGAGGTCTCTCTGGAGGCGAACTCATGTTTTAGCCCCTGTCATCTCTGCAGACCAGGGTCTTCTCTCCAGGGTGGGGAGTGTGGCCCTGGTGGATGGGGTGGCAGAGGGAGCCCCGAGGGCCAGCCCGTGCAGCAGTGCCTGTCTCCTTCCCCAGGGGCTGCAGCCTGATGTGTGGAAAGGGACGCGGTTGGGCAGCTCAGACCCACGAGTCAGCCTGGACTCCTCCCTCTGTGCCCAGTGCTGACGCTGAGCCGGGGACCCCCGATGGGGCCCCTGTGCTCAGCTGCTCCCCTCCCTTGCTTCCTGCAGGTCAGCAGAAGCCTGGAGTGCTGCATTCCGGGCACCTCACCGACACCCAGCGAAAGTCCCTGAGATTCCTCCAGTCACTGAAGGTGTGTCCCGTCCCCTTCTGTCAGGTGAATGACTGCCATGTCCCCGTTAGGCCTCTTCTAATTGGGGTGAGCTGGGAGGAGCCCCTGCCCCCCTGAGACTGAGCAGAAGAGACTTCAAAGCGGCTTCTCAGGGGAGGCTGGGCAAGAGGGCCGGAGGGCAGAGAGCACAGCAGCGAGACTGGCCCAGGACACCAGCCTTCCAGGCTGAGATGGGGCGGCTCCAGGTAGGGAGAGCATGGGGAGGGGCCTTGCCAAGTGTGGGGTGCTCTCTGGCAGGGGTGATGCTCCTGCTCTTGGACGTGGCACTGCCTGCCCTCTCGGGCCAAGGGTTTGCGGGGCGCTCTGCAGGCTGGGCCGCAGGAGCCCTGAGGCTTGGGCCCTTCCCACAGCTGGACCAGCGGAAGCAGGGGCAGGCTCTGGCCCGCCTGCGGCAGAGGGCGGAGACGGAGGTCTGGGAGACACAGAAGGCCCTGGACGAGCTGCTCTTCAAACACCAGGCGCAGGTCAGTCGGGCGCGGCGAGGCTCTCACACATGCCCACTCCCTGCCCAGGTGCCTGGGCAGCGTGCCCCTCCCTTGAGGAGCTTGTGGTCCTTGAAGGTGGATGCGACTCCCTTGCTGGGTGGGGGCTGCCTGCCTTTGCAGAAGGTCGAGTTGGAGAGCGTGCAGACACGCTGCCTCCTGAAACGCGGGCCCTGCCTGCGCCCCACAGAGGAGAGCGCGGCAGCCTGCTGGAGACCCCTGGATAGGCTGTGTGCGACGCTTTCTCGTATCCTGGGGGCTCCTGGCTGGGGTGACAGATGGCCGTCTGAGCCTTCCACCTTCCTATGTCCCGGGGGGTTGGCACCTGAGCCTCGGGCTCTCCAGTGGACACTCGTATGCGGGACGCTCGTAGTCGTAACCCAGGAGAGGCAGGGGACCCACGCCTCCGAGCCCGTCCTGCAGTGCTGGCTGGCCGGGGTGGTACAGATGGGGCCCAGCCCGAGGCCGGAGGGGCAAGGACTGGGAGGCTGGCTCTGTCTGTGATGCGTGCGATGCGGCGGGACGTGAGCAACCTTCCCAGAAATGGCTCTCCTGCGCCTTTGGTCTGGGGGCTGCCGGTGGGATGCACTCACTCACATTCAGGGGGACGCTCCGAGGAGAGTGACCGGACCCGGGGGGCATGTGGGCACGTACGTGCACGTGAGCAGTGTGCCGAGTGTGCACACGTGCGCACAGGTGCCCTCAGACCCGCCTGGCCTGTCCCCCTGTTTCCAGCATCACACCTGCTAGGTAACTGTGGTCACAGGCGCCGGACACTGGTTCCCCAGGAGTCCTTCATGCAGCTGGCCCTGGCTGTCCGATCCCCAACACTGGGGGGTCTCCAGCACTGCCCTTGCTCTGTGTCTGCTGGGTACCTGCCACCCTTCCCTCACCCCTGCCCTGTCCAGCTCTCTGGAGGACAGGGAGGGGCAGAGAAGGGGCTGCGCCCTGTGGAGAATGGAAAATAAGGCCCTCAAGGTGGGAGGCTTGTCCGGCCTGCAGCTCCGCCCTGGGGCCTGGCCGGCCTGCTGGCTGTGAGGCTGCGCCCGTCAGCCTCCACACACACGTCTGTCCTCACAGAGGCTGATGGAGAAACACGCAGCCCAGGCCAGGCCAGGAATAGCTTCAGAGCTGCAGCAGGTGCCGCTATGTGGGGACCTGGACCCAAAGACTTCTTGGAGCACGGTGACAGCCAGACCAAGGTGGGCCCGAGGCTGGGGCCCATGGCCCCCCGCCCAACATAGAAGCCGCTGTGGGGTTCTCAGACAGGCATGGGCCCTGGTGCTGCCGGGTGGTGAGTCCGCAGCACTTTCTCGCCTGGCAGATCACACCCACCCCTGGGCACAGATGCTGCCGCGCCCTCCCGCGGTTCTGAAGGACAGCCGAGTCCGGTGGGCAAGTCAGTTTCTGCAGGTGAGACTGTCCTCAAAACCAGCCACACCCCAGGGGCTTACCCCCGAGCCGGGCAGCAGGCAGAGCCCGTTCCCTGCATGGACCGTCCCCCCAGGGGAAACTGAGTCAGGCACACAGTAGAGAGGCCCAGAGAGATGAAGGGATTTGTCCAAGACCACACGGTAAGGACAGAACCAGGATCTGAAACTAAGTCTGATGCCAGGACTGTGTGATTAACCATCAGACAACACTGTTTCTGGTTTGTAGGGACAAGCTGGGCATCCATTGACCTGGGGTAACTAGGATAAGACAGCAAGTGGACACAGGGCCACCATCCCCACCCACACACCTGGGGCACTGGGAGCCTGGGTTATAGCAAGAAAGCTTTAGGTTAGACGCTAGGTGAGACAGCCCAAGGGCCGTGGCTGAGTAAGGAAGAGTGTGGTGTGGCATCCAGTCCTGGCGGCCCCGCTCTGGGACTGAGAGGGTCTCAGCTCCTCTAGGCTTGCTCCCAGCAGACCCTCAGGGTGGCTGTTGCCATCTCCCCAAGATCTTGGTTACAGCCCATCTCGGCCCCTTCAGGAACAGGGACCCGCACACTCTTCACAGGCCGGCCGATGTGCCCACCTCCACCCCTCTGAGCAGTTTTCCCCGCGGCCTCTGTGCTCGCCCCCAAGTACCCAGCCCAAACCCCTTCTCCATGTTGAGTGTTGGCAGATGACGGTGCCTCAGTGCAGGCTGCAGGGACCTCGGAGCAAAACCCCTTGAGCTCTGAGCCCTCGGCTAAGCTTGGGGCGGCAGAAGGAACCTGACATAGTCGCCCAACTGTGCGGTTTTTCTCTTGTTACCAGTTTTCAGTTGAATCTCATCGTGGACATGAAGCCTTTTTTGTAGGACCCTCCCTATGTTCAGACGTGGGTCTTTCCCACAATATGGCTTGTCTTGGTGGATGTCCCATGTGCTCTTGAAAAGAATGTGTCTTCTGCTGCTGTTGGGTGGGGTGTCGTTCAAATCTACTCCATCCTCGAGGGCTTTCCCATCTTTCACTGTGGGAGGGCACTGAAGCTTCACCCCTTAGCCGTGGCTTTGTCCATTGCTCCTCGCGGCTGTCAGGTTTTGCTCCATGTACGTGGAAGCTCTTTTATCAGGCCCTGAACACTTAGGGTCATTACATGCCCCTGATGAATTGACCCTTTATCCTTTGTTGCTGTGTGATCCCTGGCCACATGCTTGCTCTGCAGTCGGCCTTGTCTGGCACCCCCTGGCTCCTCCAGCTTTCTTACGGCCAGCGTTGGCGTGGGACAACCTCCCATCCTTTTAACTTGCCTCCTGGGTCTCTGTTTCAAGTGTGCTTCCTGGAGGCAGCATGTCGTCGCATCTTGCTCTGTTTTTTTCTCATCTGTTCTGGCAATCTCTGCCTTCTTTGGGATTCCACACGCGTTCTGTCCTGACCCCATGTTATCTGTGCTGCCAGCTCAGGAGCTGTGCCTGTTGTTTCAGTGGCTGCTGTGGGATTTACCACAGTATCTGCCGGGATTTGAAATGCAGTCCCCCTGCATGTGACATGCCACCACTGCGCCGAGAGCAGAAGCCTCTTCCAGACGCCCGTTTCTTTTCTGGATTTTAAGCGTCTGTTGGCATGCACTTTAAGTATTTTGTAAACTCCATAATATGTTGTTATTATTTTAAACACTCAACGATCTTTTAAAAATACATACATAGTCCCATTACCTTCAGTCCTTTCTGTGGATTTCCTCTCTGGCATCACTTTCCTTCTGCCCAAAGGACTTCCTTTAACATTCCAGGTAGTGCTGGTCTGCTCGTGACTGTTTTACCCTCCTGTGCTCTGCCCTAAAACCCACCAATCATAAGGTTTTCCAGCCTGGCTAGTGGGGACAGACATAATCCCCTGCTGTCTGTTCCTTCTGGATGCTTCTTTCCCCAGCAGTGAGGTTTCCCCACGTGCATGTCACTGACCAGTTCTCTGCTGAGAGCTCCAGGGGGACACCCCACAGATCTCCGGGCATCCCTCTGTGCATCTGTCTCTTCTCTGATTCTGTCCCATGAGCTCTAGCTGCTTTGATCTCTTCAGACTCTCAACTCCACTCCCCTACACAGGGGGTCTGCCAGGCTGTTTCTGCTCCCTGCACTGCATTCGAGAACCTCTCTCCAGGCAGCCAGCAATGGCAATGAGCGGTCTCACCGCATGGGTTTTCTGTCTCTCAGGGATTGCTGTGCTATGCTGCCTGATGTGTCTGGAAAACCATTCTTTCTCGTGTGTGTGTGTGTGTGTGTGTGTGTGTGTGTGTGTGTGTGTGAACATTTATATCTGTATGGTGCATTATATATGTACTTTTTCATTTAGTTAAGTTTTTTCTTAGTGGGACAGTAAATCCACAATCCAATCCCTTTTACTCTCTTGGAAGAAGCACAAGTCCTCATATGACCTTTTAAAAGCACTGGGTCCGTTTTCTATCACACCCAGCATCCATGAGTGGCCAGCAGCCATCAGTGGCCAGACAGCTGCTTAAGCTGGGAGTTTGCGCTCTGCTGTCACCCCACCTGCTTAGTGCTGGACCTTGAATGGGTCATTCTCTCTCCCTGGGCTTCAGTCTCCCCTATGGAAGTTAAGTAACTGGACTCGGTTAATCCCCAAGCACCCTCTACCTTGGGTCTGGTCTTTTGCATGGTCAGTGGGTTCAAACACCAGAACTTTGTATCAGGAAAAAAGAGATAGCTGATTCCTTCTGGCGTGGCCTTGTGAAGGTCTGGGGTGAAGCTATATGTCTGTGGGGGCATTAAACCCTACCACACATCCTGCCTCTGTGAGGCCCTCCTGTAGAACAGGCCCCTGGAGCCCATGACCCAACAACCACCTACCTGCTTTCTGTCCTCAGAGCCCATGCAGGAAGGGAGGCCAGACCAAGGCCCCCCGCAGCTGCCCCCGGCCAGGC
Source organism: Aselliscus stoliczkanus (assembly GCA_033961575.1). Taxonomy (NCBI): domain Eukaryota; kingdom Metazoa; phylum Chordata; class Mammalia; order Chiroptera; family Hipposideridae; genus Aselliscus; species Aselliscus stoliczkanus. The sequence goes on along the minus strand of CM066728.1, from coordinate 114,968,209 downwards.
TCTACCCTTGGGACCGCCCCACCCATCAGGTACAGGGACATGTCCCTTGTGGGGAGGGGCATAAGAGTGAGGTCCGGGGGAGGCACTGGCAGCCTGTAGAACCCAAATCCTCCCTCAGCTGCCGGGAGGCCGTCAGGGGCCAAGGCCTGCGTCTCTGACAGCCTGCACCCAGGGGCTCTCCACTGTGGGTCCTGGGCTGGGGGAGGCTCTCCCCGCCATGGGCATCACCCACCCTTCCACCTGACATCAGCCCCATCAACCCTGGGAGGAAGGGGAGGGCAGGCATTTCAACAGGCTGCTTTGGGCGGGTCTGGCGCCTGCCACTCAGGATGCACATTGCAGAGCTTGTGGCCTGGCCTATCCCAAACCCTCTGGAGCACACCTGAGTGCCAGGACTGAATTGGGGCTGGGTACCAGGTCACGATGATAAGGACCCAGCCCTGCCGTCAGCAGCTCACAGCCGGGAATGGGGCACAATCTGGGGATGAGTAGGGTAGGCAGTCCAGGAGGACTCCCTGGAGCCAGCGGCCTCCTCCTGGGAGCTGAGCACTGCTCCCATGGAGCGAGGCTGGTCTCAGGAGCGGCCTGGAGCCTGGCGGTGGCGACGCGGCCAGGAACAGTCCACCCCGCTGCAGTGGAGCCCTGCGGGGCCCTCTAGCGCTGTGCCCAGTGCTTCCCACAGCTTCACGTCCCAGATGCTGGAGCAGCGTCTGCAAGAGGGAGCGCTCCGTGCGCAGCACCAGGCTGCGCTGCTGCGCCTGCGCGAGAAGGCCCTGGAGGAGAAGGTGTGCGCCGAGCTCGCGTGGCTGGAGCATCAGCGAGGGTGAGCGCGTCCCGCCCCGCCCACACCTCCAGCCCGCGTCCCGGCAGCGTTAGGGATCTAGACTGTACTGATCCAAATAGTAACGGGAGTTTGCAGAAAGTTAGATAAGGCAGTAAAGTACCAAAAAATAAATAACATAAATTGGAAAACCACCCATAGTCCTATCTCTCCGCGATAATCTCTGCCTATAATATCCAGTCTGCCTTGAAGGCTCTTGTTGAGGGAGACATGCCTATGGGTTTTTTGTTTTTGTTTTTGTTTTTTTTTGAGGGCAGTGTTACTGGCCCTCACATGTGGGACTGAACCGGGGCCGCTGGCTTCCCATATGGGTTTTTAAATAATGTTAGTAATAGACTTCACACACTGTTTGTAACCTAAGTTTTCACTTAAAAGTCCAGAAAACCCTTCCTTGTCCCTCTGTAACTGCTGCAACACCCAGGGCGCCCAGCACAGAGACCAACAGCCCCGGTAGCAGGACCTTCCAGCAGCTTCCCACTTGGTGTCATGGGAAGTGACCGTCCGAGACATAATTTCCCCAACGTCAATTCTTCCTAGAATTAGACCGTGTCAGTGAGAATGCACTTTTTAAGCTTTTCGATATTGCTACACTAACCTCCAAAAAGGTTCTTCCAGCTAGGATCCCCACCGGCAGTTTACGAGCGTTCCAGACTGGGGGTGTTCTACTCCACAGCCCACGCCCCTCCGCAAAGGGCCCTCAGGCTGGGCTGGGCTCCAGGGTGGGAGATGCCCTTCCTTCGTCTCTCGGGTCCAAAGGGGATTGTGACGGGGTAGAAAGAGTGACAGCCTTGGCCGGGGCTACCGCCCATCCCCAGGGCTCCCCCAGCTTGCCCACACATGGCTGCCGCCTCCTGCTGTGGGAGGGGTCATCCCATGTTCACCTGGCCAGCTAGGGCTGGCAGGGTCTGGTTTTCCACATCCACTTGCCGGACTTGAGGTTGTCCATCCGCCACCCCACCCACCCCGCCCCAGGTGTCTGGGCAGCGAGGGGTGCTACGCTGCGCTGGTAGCCTTGGTGGAGAAGCAGCAGCAGGTCCTCAGCAACCTTGAGCGGGAGCAGGTAAGGCCGCTTGACTCGGACGGTGGGCAGGTGGGGGCCACCATGGCGATCATATGATCATCCCGCACCCTGGCTAGAGAATTCCTGAGCCCTCACCACCTCCAGGGCTGCTCAGGCTTCTAGTTCCTGCCCTCAATGGCCTGTCTGGACCCGGGAGGTGGGGTGGCAGGCGTGGGGTGGCAGGTGAAGGAAGGAGACTGAAAAATGCAGTGACGCTATCTGTAGGGCGGGCCCTGACCAGTGACCATGGGAAGGCTTAGAAGGGGGTCCACTCATCCCATGGCATTGAGGGGGGCCCATAGCACAGGCCTTGCCGGAGGGCCTGCCCCGTCGCCCATCTGAGAGAGGGCCCTGGCTGGCGGGCCTGGAGCTGGCCAGCACAGGGACCACCTCCCAGACCTGGAGTCCTGTGTTGTAGGCAGACACGGTGGAAGCTGGGGTCAGGGCCAGCTCTGCTGAGCCTCAGTTTCCCTCTCTGGCCTATGAAGGCTGCCACCTCCCCGGTGGGTGTGGAGAGACCTAAGCGTGGTTAAAGTGTCTCTGCTAAGGCACTTTAGAGAGTTGTTGAAGACACAGCAGGAGACAGGGAACAGTGGGACAGTTTAACAAAGGGATGCGTTCTAGAGGTGGTTGCAGTGTCCAGACGCTGGAGAGGGAGGGGTGCGTGGGGAGGGCAGACACGGGCACCCAAGCTTCCCTCCTGCCTCCTGCTGGAGCCTCCTGCTGGCCAGACCCACGGGGAGCCCAGGTGCACGGGGCCTCCTGGCCGAGCAGGCTGAGAGGGCAGGGGCATGTGGAGGGGCAGAGGCAGGCCCCACCCAGCACCAGCGCCGGGCTGTCCCCTGCGCCCCATTCGTCAGTGTGTTTGTCCCCTTTGTGCTGGGCTGGGGTACAGCTGATGTTTCCTCCTCTGCCTGGTTCAGAGGGAAATCCAATACCTGTGGAACAGTCACCTGTTGTCACATCGACAGAGGACATTGCTCCTACAGCATGCCCAGGACACCCTCTCCGTGCAGAGGTCCCTGGCCCGCCTGCAGCAGGAGCTTCAGGCCCCCATCCAGCTGCCTCAGGTGGGCACTCTCACCTGGGCTGGAGGCTCTGCTGTGGCCAGGAAAAGCTTGTCACCTGGCTGCCTTGTGGGAATGTACAAGTCCCTTGTAAAAATGACCCATGACCCAGGGTGGAAAGGGACTCTGGAGGGGTACAGATGGGGGGCGGGTGGGGTGACCCCCTGCTCCCAGACCAAGCAGATCTCCTGGCAAAGCAGCCCTGGCCGAGCCCTGGAAGAGGAGCCAGACCCCAATGGTAGCGGAAGGGGCTTCAAGGAAGAAGCCCATGGCCTGGGGCTCCTTGGAGAGGCCAGCCCTTTGGGGAGCCTGAGCTGCAAGGTCATCCTTGGTCCAGCTCCCCATCCCTGCCCGCTGTTGCATAAAGGAGACTGTGACCATGTGGTGGGGCAGCCGTCCCAGCCTGAATGTCTCCTCTATAAGTTGGGGATGCTGACGGTCTCACCTGGCGGGTAAGGGTGGCATGAGCTGGGTTTCATGAAGCGCCGGTGTAGGTTAGCATTTACACAGCGGGATGACCACCAGGTGGGTGTGCTGCCTGCAGAAGGGGGCACCCAGGGCTACTGCATTCCCAAGACGGCATTGGTTGCAGCCCTGAGACCCCACTCTGGCCTCGTGTCTGTGCCTGTCAGGGGACGATTAGTACTGGGGTACAGGGTTCCTGTGAGGGTAAGCCCACCTGTTTCAGCCCGGTGCCTGCTTGTGGGAGCATGCCACCGCGTATGTTCTCGGCCGCCCCACCACAACTGCCGCGTGAAGCCTGCCATCCACTTTTCCAAATAGGAGATGGACCCGAGGTGCCCGCGCCAGCTTACCCTCTCTTGTTTCTCATAGAGTCCCGGCCCCGAGGTCGAGGCTGCCCGGGAGGTGGGCTCTGAGGCAAGCCAGCAGCCAGAGGGCTCTGCACAGGGCTCCTCGTGCCCCCCGACGCCCCACAGGCCTGGCAGCCCCCCCAGCCACCGCCCCTGGAGAAGCCCTGAGAGCCCGCGAGTTCCCCAGTGAGTTGTCAGGGGCGCCCGTGACCCTGGTGCTCACCGCTAACAGTGTTTCCTGTGCCAGGTGTCCATTGCACGGCCCGGCCTGCCAAGGAGAGCAGGGACGTCGGGGGCCCTGTGGGGACCCTGCTCCGGCAGGCTGGCCCATGGGGGTATGGGCAGAGGCCAGAGCTGCCCTGGCTGGTGGCAGAAGCACAGGCACATCCCAGCTGTGCCCCTGGCTGGGGTGTGGCACAGGTGTCCTCCCCTCTCTGAGCCCTCATTATTTCCTCGTTGGTTAAATAGGGACAGGCTGCCACTGTCCCCAGGCCGTGGTGCCGCGCATTGAGACAAAGCGGCTAGACAGGCCTGGCTTGAGGGCAGCACGCGGCATGTGTGTGGCCAGCCAGCTGCTGGGCCCGCCCCCGCCGTGGCTGTTCTCTCATGGTCTTTGCCACGTGGCTGCTGCCCGGTTTGCAGCCAAAGGGCCTCTCTGTTTGGACAGCAGGGTCCCCACCCAGGCCAAGTCACCTCGGGAGGCGGGGCGCCAGGTCACCAGTGCCGCCTGCCCCTGGGCCTTGCTGTGGGAGGGAGCGCAGCTGCTCTCCTCACAGGGCTTCCTGGCGCCAGGAACGCGCCTTCCCTCAGCCCTGGTTAAAGTGGCCCTCCATGCCCAGAGGCCCTTTCTCCTCCCAGCTCCATCCCCAGGGCTGGCCGGCTGCCAGACTCTAATGGCGGCGCCCGTCAGAAGCAGGAGGCAGCCCAAGAAGGGGCTCCGTCCCCACAAGCAGCCTTCACAGGGACCCCGGCCTGCCCTTGGGGGCACCGTCACCTGTGCAGCGGCCCTCTTCCAGCGCTGTGGCGCCCGTGTTCACACCTCCCCCAGGAGATGAGGTCATCGTCCACTCAGCTGCCTGGCCCTGAGCTGCCCTGGGCCTCCCCCGATGACACTTCCCAAATAAATCTCACACAGACTGGTCTATAATTCACATTGCTATCCACTGCCAGTCCCAGGTCTTTGAAAGGCTTGGCCGACCCTACTGCATTGGTATCTGCGAGCTTGCTTATAGGGCTGGGCGGCTGAGTCCTGGGCCCAGGGTTGGCAGCCCTAGGCCCGGGGTGAGGGCTCAGCTGTGGGGTCCTGTGCTTTCCCATCACACCAGCAATGCGAAGTCAGAAAACCGGGAAGCTGTGTATATACTGGAGAGACCTGAGAGAGACTGAGCGTCTTGCTGGCAATCACAGCACCCAGACAAACAGATGTCCTCCATTCTTTTGTCTGTTCAAGTGCAGCCCAGTGGAGGGGGTCAGAGCCTGGGCGCATCTGTGAACCAGCACCTGCGCCTGCTCCCTTCCCCCGCCCTGCACTCTCCCTCCAGGGTGTCTTGGTTGCAGGCCTGAGACCCCTTAAAGGGGTGTGGGGACAGGGCTCAAGGCACGGCCCCCTTGTTCTGTCCCCAGCGCCCGTGTCCCAGGGGCCAGGCGGGCAGGGGCAGGCATCTGGGACACACAGGTGCCCGTCAGGTCCTGCCCAGCGGGGCCAGAGCTCCAGCCCCAAGCTTCCCGTTTTCAGGACTCTGAGGACAGCCCTCTGACCCCCAAACCCTGTCACACTCCTGACATGAATGTGAATCTGGGGGAGAGCTCAGGACCCCCCTGGAGGGAGTGTCAGGCTGGGTCCAGTTGCAGTCTGGGGAGACAGGGAACGGAAGTTAACGCTAAGCTGCCCCTGGAGAGCTGCGTGCAGAATGTTCTAGAGCAGGTCCGCCTGTAGGCATTGCCCTTAAACCCAGGAATCAGGACACCTGCCAGGCTTACGCCCCAGCCACTTCCTTGAGGCTGCGACGGGGGCCATTTCTTGCTGCCCATCAGTGTGCCCAAAGCATGGCAGTTGATCTGGGTGTGTGGCACCCAGGCCACCGCCCCGCTGTACCTCCCAGAGCTCAGTGGGCCCCGCTGACACACACGGTGCCTCCCCGCAGACCAGCGGTCGGTCTCCATGCAGGTGTCTTGACAGAGTGCGTGCTCTGCCCCACTGTGTGCTAGGGGAGACATGGCCATGCCCATCACACTCCCAAGGGCTGTGCCCCATGCCTTGTCACTCCCCAGCAGTGACCCCTGCTTGGGAAGCTGCTGGTTGGGGAGGAGCCAGAATCCATCATCCTTCACCCAGGCACTGACCACCTGACCACTGACCAGAGCTGACCCCTGGAGGGATGTGTGTTGTTCCACTTGTGGAGTGGTTGTGAGGGCTGGGTACTCAGGGCAGGCAGTGAGCATCCCTCTGCACTGCCTGGCAGGCTTCTCACCGAGCAGCAAGTCGGGACATCCCCCAGGACAACTTCAGCTTTGGAAGGTCACCTGCAGCCTCTGAGGCCATTATCGGGGGAGGACACAGCCACGGCTGATGGCTGGCCTGATGCCCGGGGCCAGCTGGTGGATAGCGGCAGCCATTTGGACCTAGGTAAACAGGCAGGGCAGTGGCAGTGGCAGTGGCAGTGGCAGTGCTACCCGGAGGACAGACGGTTGCTCCCTCGGTGGGTCCGGCCACTTGGGGCAGCATCAGGCTCGGGGTCAGTCAGACTTGTGGCCTGGTGCACTGCACCCGAGCCGTGTGATGGGACATCCCCAACCTCTGTGTCCGGGCGTGCACTGGTCCCTGTCACCAGATCAGAATGCTGTACTGGTGGGGACATGCAGAGGGCTCCAGCCGCCCGCCCTCCCCCTGCAGGGTCACCCCTGGAAAATGTCTCAGAGCCCAAGGGTGCCCTGGAACAGAGTCTGGGAGGCACTGAGTGGAGGGTTGAAGGGTTTATCGAACAGACCCCTTGGGCCAGCAGCCGAGTCTCAGGGCGCCGGTATCTAAGGGTTGCGGGGAGAGGACGGTAAATTTTCTACCACAAGGAGAGGGAGGTGTGGAGGAGGGGTTAGCAGGATGACATTGGGGTCCCAGGGGATGGAGTGTCTGGGACTCCAAGAGGGAGGGCAGGACGACAGCGTCTGCAAGAACCTTCCTTGGAGACCAGCTTTGCTTCCCCTGCACTCTGGGACGCCCTCAGCCATGGGGGGCCTGTCCCTGAGGGCTGGTCAAAGATGAAATCCTTGGGTCTCTGTGTCTTTCAGAGTCTGGGGAGCAGCCTTGTGTCCCTCTACCAAGCCTTCCGCAGGTGACCTCTCTGGACGTTGGATGGCCCCTGGGCCCAGCCTTTCCTGTATGCAAACTCCCAGAAAGCTCTTTCCCTGATTTGCCCATTTGGGGGACCTCCCCTTCCTTCTGCCTGATCTTGGTTGGGACCCCAGACACCAGTGTGCCCTTAGTTCCTGTGTGGAGGGGGGTCCTGGATGCCCTCTCCCCAGGGGTCTCCTATTGGACTGTGTCTGTCTTTCCCCCACCCTCATAGACTGTGCCGGGTGAGGCGGAGGGGAGCATCTCGGCAGCTCAGCTCCAGTTCCCGCAGATGAAGGAGCCGCCCCCAGGTAGGTCCCCTGGGAAAGGCTTTGAGGGTCCCCCCCCGTTTGGCCTTGCCAGAAGATCCCCACACCCAGCGGGTCACCTCCAAGGCAGTGCCAGCCGCCCAACAAGACCAGGGAGGCCCAGGGGAGAGGCACACAGAGCCCGCACACATGGAGACCCGCCTGCTTTGTGTCTTCGGGGTAACGTGAGACTTTTTTGGCAAAAGGAGAAACTGTAGGCTGCTGATGGTTGCAGTCACAGCTTCGTCCACCTGGAACAGGTTCTCAGTGACTTGGACACCAGCGTTGCCAGAGGCGTTCTCATAGCTAATGGGAGATTTCCGCACGTACTGAATTCCTGGGACAGGAGGACAGTCATTCGTGGCATGTTGGGGACAGCAGGCTGGACAGCCAGGGGGTCCCGTGGCACCCGCCTTGTCTCAGTTCCCAGGATGCCACCTGAGCTCGCCCTCCAGCCCTGATCTGGGCCCCATGCCCAGAAGCCTGTCTTGAAGTCCACCCTCTCGAGCAAGCAGGGGACCGTCCGCACCAGCGAGTCTGGCCTGGGAACTGTGTGGATGGGAGGCCTTAGAACCACCCCGGGCAAGGAGAGCTGTGCTGGGTCCAGGGTGGCGCTGGTCTGCCTGCCGGTGCCGGCGCTCTCTGCTCAGGACACTACTAGCAGGGGCTCTCTGGGCAATGCCCACGATGGTCTTTGGGAAGCCCGAGGTCCTCCTACATGACCCACGATGCCTCACCTTCACCAAGCGCTGTGGGCGAGAGGTTCCCCAAACCTGGGCTTAGCCAGATAGCTCAAGTTCCCTCAGGCTGGTGGCCTTCAGACAGACACAGATCCTAGAGTCTCCCAACACCATCCAGGTTCAGGGTGGAATGAAGGTGTAGGAACATGACGATGGGCAGATGTGAAGATCCCCCTACAGTCCCCCTTGTCTCCACTTTGTCCCCTCTTTACTGATCTTCCACTTGTCTGTGGTGACCTTGACATGGTCAAGGCCTGCCCCTGCCCCACCTGCCTGTAAAAGGTTTTTGGGGACTTGGTATAGTAACTAACAAGGATCATTTCAGGAGTAGACAACACATATTTCTGTGTCCTCACACGAGCCCAACACAAATAAGTGTGTGGCTGTTTGGAATTTTAAGATTTTGTTCTTGTGGCTTCAGAATTCCTGGACACTGCGTCCTCTGTGTCCTGTGTTCTGTGCCTGGCGGCACTGACGCTCCCTTGCCTCACAGGAGACCCCCAGGCCAACCCCAGCCCCTCGTCAGCAGAGGAGGAGACCCAGGCTCTGATGGGAAGCCACGGTCAGAGCTTCCACACCCCAAACCAGCCATCCCAGGGCGGAGGGGGGCCCTGCAGCCCCCAGGAAGCCAGTGTGAGTCAGGGCTTGGCCCTGTGCTGCGTGCTGGCCCTTGACGTTTTGCCTTGGGTAGGGCGATCTCGTCTGTCGGGTGAGGTGCTGAGGGGGTGGACTCTGGCCTTTCCCAGGTGGTGCATCTGTTGGCGAGCCTGCTGGGCGGAGGGATGTCTTCTGCATGGGGATCTCCAGGGCCCTCTGCAGGGGGATGGTCTTTATTCCTGACTGTGGTCACAGGAGCAGAGGGGCTTTCTCCACAGCTAAGGGACACGGACTGATGCCGCCAGAGGTGGCCACACCCTGACTGTGACATTTCTCCACTGTGTTTCCAGCAGGTGGTTGAAGGCAGCGCAGGCCAAGCATGGGCAGAGTCGGGGCTGGATTTTGCCGGGAGCCCCGTGGGGAAGCCCCTGGAAACGGAAAGCTGGTGGTCACGGGAGCAGAGGTGTGAGGCCTGGGGGGCTGCCTGGGCCTCGGGGACCCCTCGGGCTGGGGTTGGGGCCTGGGGAATGGAGATGATTTGGCCAATGCTCCAGGTCCTCTCACTCTCTCCTAGAGCCCCTCAAGCTGGCCTGGCCCACTGTGCACCCCCAAGCTACCTGAGTCTGAAACAAGAATGTCACCCAGTGAATCATCCCCAGAGCCAGTGATGGGGGCAGCAGGCGGGGCCCCTCCAGGTGCCTCTGGGCCAGTCAGGTGGCCACCTCTCAGCTACCTGATGCAGTGGGGACGAGGCCAGAACCCCTTAAAGACAGGGCTCCTCAGCCCACCCACGGAGCCCTGACTCTGGCGGTCACCTCTCTTTGGGGTAGTTGAAGGCCCTCTTTAGAGACCTGGAGCAGGGAGGAGGTTAGGAGGATGGGGCCCCTCCTGGGGACACCCCAGACTTGTCCATGATGTGCTTGCAGGACGGGGAACAGTTGGCAGGAGGATGCCCGCAACCCCGTCTCCTGGCAGGGAGCCGCCCAGGTGATACCTGTCCAGACTGCCTGTCCAGGTGATGACCCCCACCCCCTGGGCCCCGACCTTGCACCAGGACCATCGAGTTCCCACTTAAGGGTTATGCAAGACCAGCTTCTAAATCAGAGCCAGACTTTTCCCACAGTGCCCACCCACTCCCCACCCCTCACGTCATGGGGTCCCAAGCGGCAGGTGAATGACTGTAGGTAGACTCCCTCTCTGGACCATCTATGTCCCAAATGAACATAGAACGAGGCAAAGACAGCCAGTCAGTCTTTGAATGGCAGCTTCAGTTCTAAGCCCGGGTCCCTGAGACGTGGAAACGTCCACCCAGGTGTCACTCCCTTCCGCGTGGGGGTGGATGGGGGCTGCGCTACCCGTGTGGGATCAGAAGGTCCACACGCTGCCGCTGTGGCCATGTCTCCTGCCCCTGTCTGGGTTTCCTGGTTCTGGGCGGCTGCCTAGCGGCTGAGGAGTCTGGGCTGCTGCCCTTCCCCAGCGCTGGGGATGGTGAGGGGACCACAGGGTGTGGAGCAGCTGGCCTCATCCCCACACCCCCTCTCTCTGCAGCTCCTGCGGCGGCTAAGGAGGCCGCGGGGCTCTCGGCCCCCTCGGCCCTGGGCTCCCCGTCCGGGTCTTGTGGGAGGTCCCACGTCCCCTCCTCTGCGAGCAGCCTGTCCTGTCCCTCCCTCCAGGAGTTCCAGAAAGTGTCTGCCATCCTGGTCCAGCTTTCTGAGAGCTCCGTCTCCCTGTCGGACTGGGAAGCCGGGGACACCCCAGACACAGACCTGATTTGGTCTGGGGAGTCCTCCCCTCAAGGCTCCTGGGGGCTGCACCAGGGCGGAGGGCTGGTGACCTGGGAAAGGCCGGAGGGCAGTGGGGCCAGTCCCCTGCTGGGCTTCTCCGCTGTGTCGGGAGGCCCAGAATCAGCAGCAGGCCTCCTGCAGGCCAGCCAGCAGCCACCTCTCCTCGATGTCCCCTCCCCCAGGTCAGGGTCAGAGCTGTCAGTGGCGTCCAGCGAGGTCTGGGACGGGGAGGACCTCCCGGAGCCTGGCGCTGGTGCCCTGCCAGCCTCAGGGCTCGCCTCGCCTGCAGGAGGCTCCTCTGACCTGGAAAACAGCGGGGCGCCCCAAACGGCACTTCCCTCTTTGGGTCCTGGGATGGGGCAGGAAGCTTCTGGAACTAGTGGGAGGCTGACCAGTGGATTGAACACAGGAAAGGCCAAACGGGCGTCCCCTGAGGCTGCTTACACGGCATTCCCACCCAAACCCTCTTCCTCCAGTGACTCAGACCTGTCCCTTTCCTGTCCCTCGGGGCCCTCAGCGTCCAAAGGGGCAGAATTTGGCAAAGGAGGAAAGACTGGGCCTCCAGAGGCCTCAGCTGGCTGCCCAGAGGGGCCCTGGGATAGTGACCTGAGTCCATGCATTGACAGGAAGCCCCTACAGGCCTCACTGGAGCCTGAGGTCCCTGTGAGCCCCCAGGCTCCTCCTTGGGACCCGAGTGGGCTGGCAGCCCTCACAGCCGAGAGCTGGGCTCCTGGGCATGGGGGCAGCGGAGCCCCCGCTGTCCCTGAGGAAGCCTGCCCCCGTCTGGCGAGTGCTTTCCTGCCTGAGATCCTGTCCCCAGTGGACGAGGTGCTGTCTTATGGCAGTGCCGACCTCCCATCCTCCACCCACAGGGGTGCCCTCTTTCCTCTGCCGCCTCCTGCCCTCCCAGCAAAGAGCCTCCACTCAGAAGACTTCCCTTCCCCACCAGAAGACACCATGTCTTCAGGGGGCTCTCTGGGTCCCCCAGAGGAGGACGTCTCCATTAGCACTGGCGAGTTGCCCTCCTTGTCCGAGGAAGGGCTGCCCGAGACACTGACCCTGGGGCTCCAGGGGCCTGGGCTCTGCCTGGGTGAAGGTGCACAGGGCAGAAGCCTTGGGGACAGATTGGAGGAATCGAGTTCCACTGCAGGGGACCAGGCTATGGGAGGCCAGTGGTCTGAACCTAGCTGGCAAGGGCCCCCCTTGTGTGGGGGGGTAGATGATGCCCCAGTGCAGCCCCCGACTCTGTCCAGAGCGGCCTGTGTGTCTCAGGAGGGTCTGCCAACACTGTTGACGGCCAGCAACACAGGGCTGTCTGGGTGGGGGGACCCAGCTCCTGCTTTGGACGTGGGCCCCTGCACTGATCTCCCCGGCGTGGAGAGGGCCGAGGTACTGGATTTGGTCTCCACCCAGCTCAGCAGAAAAATCCTGTGCGACACGTTATCTGTGCTCTCAGAGCTGGTCCAGCCCGGCAGCTCGATGACAAAGGAGTTGGCGGGTGCCAGCCGTGTCCCTGGGCCTCACACAGCGGCCGCTGGGCAGTCTTGTGGAAGACGGGACCTCTGAGAAGAGAGTGGGCTGGGGATGGTGATGCACAGATGTCAGTGGCGTCCTTGTGTGTTTGTGTATGTGCATCTGTGTGCGTGTGTGTATGTGCGCTGGAAGCTTTAGGAAGCCTGGACTTCCCCAGGGCAGAGCCGCCATTTGGAATAGGCTGCTGTGCAGACAGACGGTCACCTGTGCAGACAGACAGACAGATGCAAGCCAAAGCCTGGACACCGACTCCTTGACATCATCTGCACACTGGCTCTGTCTGCGACCTTCTGGACTCTGGGTTCACTGCTTCTACCCAGTTCTCGAAGAGGTTCCGACCCACGGGCATTAATTGGCAGGAGTGTAGGTGGTTGTGTGGGGCGAATCCAGAGGCCGCTGGCCAAGAAAAGATGTGGGGGTTTGGACTTGAGAGAGAGCAGTCCTGAGGAGCGGGAGGGGAGCAGCTCCCCGGCACAGACTCGGCTCCAGCCCATGTGAAGCCGTGAGCAGCGTGTGCCAGGATGGGGTGGGGGCGGGGCGTCAACAAGAGCAGCTTTGAGGGGGCGGGAAGCAAGGCTCTGAGGCGGACTGGGGTCTCGTCCACTGACTCACCCCTCAGCTTTGCTCGGCAAGTCATTGTGGAGATACTGACCCAAGTTTGACTTCTGGAGGCCAAGAAACTGGATGGCTTCACTGTGCCCAGCCAGTCACCCGTGTCTGGGTGATGGGCGTGTGCTTCTCCTGTGCCACATTGTACAGAGGCTAGAGGATGTGACAGCTCAAGGGCCGAAGGGCACCTCACCTGCTGACAGCCAACCCTCGGGCCTGTCCTCGGGTGGGTGGGCCCAGGCCTCCCCAAATGCGCTCTGCCTCCTTCTGGAAGAAGCAAGAGCCTGTGTCCGGGTGGCACCCATTGCCGAATGGCTCCTCCGCGACTCGGCGTGGACCCGGAGCCATTTTCAAAGGTGTTGGCAGTCCTGCACAACACAGCCCACCCAGGCTCTCCTCTCCCTACAGTGCCTGCCATCTTCAGCGCCGACGCCCAGGAGGGCATCTAGGAAATCCATGCTGACCCTGCATAAAGAGGATTTTCTGGGGGGAAAGTCAGCAGATGAACGCGCCACGCAGGGCCCTGCCAGGGGGACAGGCTCTCAGCAGGCCCGGGGCAGGGGGCCTGGGCCTGGCCCAGTAGAAGGGCCCTGGTGCACATAAGGGCCAAGGCAGCTGATCTTCATGGACCTGAAGGACAGGCTGCCACCACACAAGCCACTGACGGGCTGTGACCAGGACCCTGCAGCCCGCCCCCTCACCCAGAGCAGTGCTGCTGCCACAGCCGCTTTCCTGGTGGAAGCCACAGGACACCAGTGCTCTGACTCGGACAGTGGTGGACACTTACGTCCTGTCTGCCAGGTCCCCAGGACTTTGTCTCTGGGTCACACTGGGGTCCAAGCTGCATCTTCCCCAGCTGGAGGGAGTGTGTGTTCCACCACAGAAGTCACTCTAATTCATCTATCATCCACCTAATATGTCGCTTATCTATATCGGTCTACCCATCATTATATATCATGCATCCATCCATCCATCCATCCATCCATCCATCCACCCATCCATTCCCAATTCCCTTCCTGAACTGGAAAGTACCTGCTCGATGGGGAGTCCAGAATCCAGAGAGCAGGGTGTTGGCCTTAGGAACGTCCGTTCCTGGTGCCGAGGATGGCAGGCATTCCAGGAATGTCTGTTCCTGGACTCGGTTTCCCCGAGGTCCCGGACCCCAGGCTTCCCCAGCTGCGAGTGAGGACCTTATCCACTGAACTGTGTTCATGGGCCCCTGGGGAGCCCAGACTTCCATGCACTTGCTGAGTAGGGTGGGGGACATCTCCAAAGCTGGTCTGGCGAAGCCCCGAGGTGCCACCTCTGTCCTCCACCCTGCAGCTCGGGTGAGAGGCCCCTGAGAACATGCAGGACGCTTCCCCAGGCCCACACAGCCCGGGCTGCCAGGCCAACCTTCATCCTACTCTGATGCTCCGTGAGCGGGTTTCACGGTTTGGGAGGCATCGGCTGTTCGCAAGCCCTCCTGAGAGCTCAGGTGAGGTTTGGGTGCAGTGGGGACGTGTTTATTCTCTGTGTGCACAATTTGAAACCAAATCTTGAGCTACAGCTTTCTTATTGATTCACTTCTAGTTTTCCAAACAAATTAGTGTGTAATTTCTTATTTTTTTCTATCTATGGCTGACCCTTTGGATTTATGAGGCCATGTGAGAGAAGTTATGTATTTTACACGCACACGTTTGGCACAGTAATAAATCTCCCACATTGAAACCCTGCAGACCTGCCTCAAATTTGGTTGTGTCCCTTCTGGTCACGATGGAGTGGGTGCTGATGGCTCAGCATGACTCCCGTGGCTGTGCTTACAGCTGGACCGATGGCCTCCAGACATGACCTTGCCCGGGCAATGGGCGGGCTGCGGTGTCGCTGGAGTCGTATCTCGGCCTGTGGCCCCATGCCCTTGAAGGGAGGCTGGTCAAGGGGGACTAGTGAGAACCCTACCATACCTCCCGTGACAGCGGGATCCGAGGGAGGCCAGGCTATAAAATGACTGGCTAGAGGCGAAAGGTGTTCACCCAGGTGGTGGACATTTTTAATCTCAGCCAAAGTGACGTGCGCAGGGCCGCTGGCTCGGGCATTCAGATATATTGACCCGGCAAGACTTCAATATCAGGATTACTCCCTACTAGGTCTCACCATGCTTGGCTTGGCTCCGATCCCCGGTAACCTCTTGGGCCAATAAATCTTGATACCTGTCTCCAGAGAAGTCATTATCTTTCATAGAAAATGATTATTTCTCAGTTAAACCCCACGTTTAATTTTGCTGTGATCTGTCTCTTTCAGCTTCCCCGCTTAATGGTCCCTCCTGCATAAAATGCTGATGAACGCGCCTTCAGCACTTTAAATCCCAGGTCATCAGACCAGCTTTACAAGTCGGTTTGATTCCTTACTCTGTGCGGCCGTAACAGCCACTCTCATAAATATAAATGAAAGCTTGATGGCCACTTCTAGAGGGGTGGTGGCTGGCTGCACGCACACAAGAGGAGCACGGCAGTGTCTGTTTAGTTGGTGCCCTTTGTGCCCGGGGGTCTGGCTCCCTGAGCAGGCTGGTCCCTGCTGGGCCAGGTTCTCCTGCGGCTGGAGACAAGGCTGTCTGCTGAGTGCCCACACAAAACCTGTCCAGTGAGTCAAGTCCAGTTCCATGCTGGCTCTGTCAAGGTCCCAGAACAATGTCTGCAAGTCCCACATCTGTCCTGATGGTCTTTTGTCCAATCCGCCCACACTGTGCCAGCCATCAAACTCAAATGTCAAACTGCTTCTCTATCTTTGCCTCCTCCCCACACACACACACACACACACACACACACACACACACACACACGAGCCTGTCCTGTCCTTTGCCCCAGCAAAGACCCCTCCCTAATGCTCTGTCAGGTAGAAGTTAGAAAATGGAGCAAGAGGAGTGTTGGGAGGGGGTCCAGGACGCCCACAGAAAAAGCTCATAACTAGCTTTGATAACCGCCTCCAGCCACTGTTTTCACAACAACAGATGACGAGAGGGGGTCTGGAGCACGATAAAGATCTGAGTCCACAGGCCTCCATTCTTCTCAGGAGGCCATGCCTTCCCACAGACCAGCATGCACCACCTGTTCTCGCCAAATCAACTGTAACTCTCTCGCCCCACCCAGCAAACTATACAGCCTTGGGACATGAGCTCGCGTGCCTTTTTTTCTTTTTTTTTTTTTTTTTGCACCCCTTCCCCTCTGGTTCTCCAGCACTCTAGCCCTCACTCTCTCCCCCTTTCTCTCTCCCTCTCTCCCTCTCCCCATCTCCCCATCTCTCCCACCTTGGCTAGCCTGTTCTCTTCCCTGAGAATGTATCACTAATAAACCCCGATTGCATACTAATCAGCTTGCTGACCTTTGATTCTTCAGTGAGTGGCAAAAAGAATCAGACCCGTAACAGCTCCATGAGCTCAGCTGGGAGCAGGCCTGCGCCAGCGTTGGCAAAACTTGATTGCAGGCTCTGGGACAGGACAAGATACCTCTCTCTTCCCCCACCCTCTCTCTCTCACGCTCAAGCGTGCACCCCTGGCCCTGCCTTGGGGCTCCCTGGGTGCATGGACCTCAACCAATCCATCTAACCTTCTGAGCTGCAGACTCACATGGCCAACCCATGGCCTGACACCTCCCTCAGAGGTTGGAAAGGTCTCTCAAATTCAACGCATCCAAAACAAACGCTTGACTTGCACTCTCACCCCGAAACCTGCTCTCCTCTTGCCCAGGTGAACCCCTCCCCTGCCATCTTTCATCTCAACCAAGGGCAGCTTCATTCTGCAGTAGTTTAGGCCAAAACCCTGCAGGCAAACCGCTTTGTCTCACACCCTGGATTTGACCCACCACATGTCCTACCTTCAAAATATCCCCAAAGTCTGAGCCTTCTCATCAGCACTGCCACCCACCCCTCACCTGGGCGTCACCACCTCTTGGAGGGCCGTGATGGACACTCATAGTTCTCCTGCTGCCCCTCCTGCCTTTCTACCCAGCAGCCAGAACCACGCCTGGCTCAAAACCCTCCCAAAACCACCATCGCCATCATTATCAAGGCCCTAGCTTGCTCTCAGCTGCTTCTCTAGTTCCCTCTCTTTCTCCTGGCTCACTGCTCCAACCACACTGGCCTCCTGGCTACTCTCCCAAGGTGCCTACCTCAGGGCCTTTGCACGTACAGTTCCCTGTGTGGGCTGCTCACCTCTTTTCTCACCTCCTTCTTCCACTCAGGTCACCTTCTCTGAGGGGCTTCCCCATTCCCTGTGTGCAACAGTCCCATGCCACTGGCCTGCTTTACTGCTTTTTATAGCATTCCTTTCTGTTGTGGCTGCTTGCTTGCGAGTTGTGAAAGAATCCACCAGGCAGGTAGGAATACAAAAGGAAGGTTTATTAAAGTAAGAGGAGGGTCGGCTGGGCAGAGTCTGCTGGAGACTACTGCCTCGCGTCTTTGTTTTGTCTGAAGTTTTATATTTTCTAACCAGGATGTAAATTGCTTTGGCCTGTAGTGGAATTTTCTGTTGAGTTTGGCTTTGTCCGTTGGGGTGGGGGAAGGTGTGGTTAAACTGGTTATTGAAACCTTTGCATATATTATATAGATTTAAGTTGGAGCCAGGAGTGGATCCCATACAAAGCCTCTCCCAAGTCACAGGACCAGCACTGGGCCATTGGGATTGGTATGCCTAGTGAATGTTTAGGAAGGCAGAGTCATTAAGGTTTGGTGGAAAGGAGGCAAAGAAAAGAAAGCTTTCAAAAAGTCCCAAGCTGGCCCGGCCAAGTGGCGTGGTGGTTAAACGCTGGCTTGGGAAGCCAGCGGCCCTGGTTCGGGTCCCACATATGAGGGCCACTGACACTGCCCTCAAAAAAAAAAAAAAAAAAAAAAAAAAAAAGTCCCAAGCTAAATTACATTTGTTAATTTGAATCGTACCAGAGATCCAAACCTGAAAATACAAGATTTAGTGCCACCATTACAATCCCCCTGTTTTATTACTGTTCATCTTACTTACTTGTTTGCTTGTTTTGGGTCTCTCTACTTGAATGCAGACCCAGAGCTGCTTCGTCTCCAGGGCTCAGCAGGGAGCAGCGCTCCCTAATAAATTACATTGGTATAAATGTAGTTTAAGTTCAAATTACATTAAATTACATTGGTATAAATGTAGTTTAAGTTCAAATCATATCATTTACTTATTGAAAAGAAAATCACCCATAAGAGGAAGGTGGCCTCAACATAAGAATTTGAACTTCCAATCCAAATGGGTGACTACTGCTGACTCATACCTTCCCTGTGATCCACTTCCTTTTTTGTTTTGCTCAGTTCCAAGAAAATCTAGATATGCATAACAATTAGGAATAGCAATTTAAAAGCCAGTGTCTCCTGTTGAATTAAACAAAATGTCATATGAAGCATTACTTCCCAGGTTTACAGAGAGATCAGCTGTGGTCAACTCCAAAGTTTTAAAATTTAGCACCCTAACGCATTCCAGTTTGCATGGATATTTTGCTACATTTTCTAAGAGTTAAAAATTCATATTAAAATGTCAAGGTCAGGGTGGCAGACCTTCTGAAGCCCCAGGTAGGGCTACCAGATAAAACATAGGACGCCCAGTTACAGGTGAATTTCAGATAAACAGTGCGTTTTTTAAAAAGATTTTTATTGGGGAATTGGGGGAGGGGAACGGCATTGGGGAACCGGGGAAGGGGAACAGACAAGTTGCTGTCCTTTTTTTTTTTTTTTTTTAAATGCAAGCTACTTTTATTATTATTTTTTTTTTTAGAGGGCAGTGTCACTGGCCCTCATATGTGGGATCCGAACCGGGGCCACTGGCGTCCCAAGCCAGCTCTTAACCAATGCGCCATTCAACTGGCCCCAAGTTGCTGTCCTTTTTTTTTTTTTTTTTTTTTTTTTTTAAAGATTTTATTGGGGAATTGGGGGAGGGGAACAGCGTTGGGGAATCGGGGAAGGGGAACAGACAAGTTGCTGTCTTTTTGTTCTTCAGTTTAGTTGCGGAGGATGTTGCTTCACTGTTGGTATCGTCATTGCGCTCTTCCCGGATGAGGCAGTTCGGTCGCTGGCCTCTGGATGTCGCTCACCGCGGCTATTGGCAGCTCATGCTTGGCTGCCAGCCGCTCACGCTGGCTGTGGGCCACTCACTGCAGCCTATGGCAGCCCACTGCAGCAGGGGCTGCAGCCCATACCATCACCCGGGCTCGCACAGCCCAGCTCCAGGTGGAGCTGTTGTTAGCTGTAGAGGGCAGTGTCACTGGCCCTCATGTGGGATCCGAACCGGGGCCACTGGCATCCCAAAACCAGCGCTTAACCAATGCGCCACTTGGCCGGCCCCCTGCTGTCCTTTTTTTTTTGTCCCTCATTCTAGTTGTGGAGGACATTGCTTCATTGGCCCATGTTGGTATCATCATTGCACTCTTCTCGGGTGAGGCAGATTGGTCGCCGGCCTCTGGACGGCCACTCACAGCAGCTCTTGGCAGCTCACACTGGCTGCCGGCCACTCACGGTAGCCTATGGCAGCCCGCTGAAGCAGGGGCTGCAGCTATGCCGTCCCCAGGGACTCACAGCAGCCCAGCTCCAGGTGGAGCTGTTGTTCACCATCCTAGCTGTAGAGGGCAGTGTCACTGGCCCTCATGTGTGGGATCCGAACCAGGGCCGCTGGCGCCCCAAGCCAGCTCTTAACCAACAGCGCCACTCGGCCCAACAGCGCATCGTTTTTAAGTCTAAGTATATCCCATACCTGATATGCAAATTTAACGGGATATACTTAGACTTAAAAAACGATGTGATGTTGATCTGAAATTCACCTGAAACTGGGCGTCCTGCATTCTCATTTGCTAAGTCTGGCGACTCTACCGCAGGCTGGGAGTTTGGGGGAGTGGGGGGCGCTCTTGAGGAGGAGGCCTAGACAGTGGGGCGGGGCCTGAGGGGCGCGTGAGGGGCAGGACCGGGCCTCGGGGGGCGGGGCTGGAGGCGGGGCCTGGCGCGCATGGGCGGGGCTGGATGCGTGACCTGGGACTGGGGGTGGGGGAGAGGCAGCGCCCGGCACACAGGACCTGGGGCGGGGTGGGGACGGGGCGTGGAGAGGCGCCTGGGGGCGGGGTCTGGCGCCCTGGGGCGGGGCTTGAGGCGTGACCCGGCGCTCGGGGCGGGGCCGGCCGCCTGCGGCTCACGTGACGGCGGTTGCTAGGGTGAAAGGTCAGGCGCTCCGCGGCACTCCCAACATGGCGGCGGCCGCGGGGGTGGCGGTGCGGTGCCGTTCGGGCGCCCCGGCTGCGACGGCGGCCCGAGCCCGGCGCCCGCCCCCGGCGCGGCCCGCGCGGCTGCCTCCGCTGCTCGTGCTGCTGGCGGCGGCGGCGGGGCCGGGCGCGGGCGGCGCGGCGCGGCTGTACCGCGCGGGCGAGGACGCCGTGTGGGTGCTGGACAGCGGCAGCGTGCGCGGGGCCACGGCCAACAGCTCGGCGGCGTGGCTCGTGCAGTTCTACTCGTCGTGGTGCGGCCACTGCATCGGCTACGCGCCCACCTGGCGGGCCCTGGCCGGGGACGTGCGAGGTGAGCCTGCCCCGCGACCCCCGGACCCTCCCCGGGAAAGAGCCCTCACTCCACAGTGCGGGGCAGGCCGCCCTCCCAGTGCCTCCCAGCCACACGCCTCGTGTGAACCCCCAAAGCCTCATTACCGCCCCCAGGCCTTTATTCTGGCTGTTGCCTGACGCCTAGACTCTCCCTTCTTTGAGGATCAAGCCCTTTCCCTTTAAATCCTTCGTGCTCATCCTCCTCTTCTCCTTTGGGTAGCTGCCCGTACGGTGAGCTCTCGCCTTAGACGTCCACACACTGTGCAGGCGCCTCTGTGGACGCAGAAAAAGACCTTTGGAGCATTTCGTGGGGAGGTTCCTTGTTCATAGACACGCAGCCTTCGGTAAATCTGTCATCCCCCAGACTCGAGGCACTGTCCCCGCGTCGCATTGTTTGGCACTGGAATCGCACGGCACAGTTAGCCAGCGCCTGAGGCATTCGGGAGCGGCGAAGCACCCGCCTCGCAAGCTGGCCCAGCTCTGAAACGCACCGAAAATGGAACGTAAATCGCCCTGAAGTGGGAGCTTGTTCCCAGCAAGAGTGAGGTTTGGCCGGAACCTTGCTGGTGTTGAGCTAACCTCTAATTATATATTTCACTGGGCGAGAGGGTAACAAATTGCTGTTTCCTTCCTACCTCTGGTTTTAAGTCTTACATCCAACCCTGTTGCGCATGTCTCGTATCTAAACTGATTGGCAAAGAAGCTTTAAAGAAGAAGGAATAGGGGTTTGCTGCATAATTGTAGACGATTAGGATGCTTCTCATCTTACCGCAGGATGTTGGGCCTTTTCATTCTCAAGGTTTTTCTGTCTGATCTGGTGTTTTCTTAAGCCCGGCGTGTTCTGCCCTGGTCAGAACTGAGCCCAGTGGCTAAGAAGTGGGCAGAGAACTCCTCAGTAGGTTGTTTGCCTCAAGCCTTTGCTTAGAGAACAAACAAGTCCCTGAGTAACGCAGAGCACCTTTAGTTCTCATTTGTCATTCCGTGACAGAAATAGGTATGTCATTAGGATGCAGGTAGCTCTGGTGAAGAGCTGGGCATATTCTGATTTTTTCAGTGTAGTGTCTGAACTATAAAAATCGTAAGCCAGATTCAAGCATTGCAAACTCTTCCCTGGAGGAACCAGCACAGAAGGAGCCTTGAGAAGTCTCCCTGGAGCTTGGAAGCTTACTTCCACAAGTGGAACCTAGTCAAGTCTGTACCGAATGGTGTGAGTAGCTTAACTATTAGCCAAATAAGGTTATCTTAAAAGAATTGGACATTGTCCAAGTTGAGGCCGGAAGATCAAGGCCTGAGACCGGATGGAGATGTGGCTAAAAGTGAAAGACAGCTGTGGCCCAAAGGACCCTTGAGGCAAGAGCAGGGTGAGAGGGGGGAGGGTCTGTGGGGACCTGCCAGCAAGGCTGCCCGAGCGCCCTTGGCACCAGGGGTGTCCCACTTGGGATCCCCAAAGGGGTCACCTGGGGACTTGTTAGGAGTGCATGTTGTCAGCCCCAGCCCAGTTGGGTCAGAAACTGGGCATGAGGCCCAACATCTGTCAGCACAGGCGCCAAAGTGGAAGGGTCACTGTTCTCAGGGACACCCTGCAGAACAGCTGCTAGAAATGGCCCGTGGCCAAAGGTGATGGCAGATGTGAGGTGTGACTCCATCTCGTGGATGCCGACCACACACGCGAGGGCCTCAGTTAAGGAGCCTGGTAACTCTGACCCTTTGCCTCCCAGGTGGTTGACCCCAGGACCCTTTTTGTGCCTCATTTCACCAGACACCCCTTGGCACGCGTTGGGAGGGGTCACGCTCACCTCGCCTTGGAAGTTCGCGGCAGTCCCCCTCTGCTTGGTGCCGTGCTCCCCACTGGGCCGCACTCACTGGGCCACCTCTCAGGGTGCCTATCACACATGTGCTGCAGTCTGTTTAAAAACAAAATTCAACCCAGTCCATTTGAAAATGTAATTGGCTTTATTAAGCAATTCATGGATTGAGCAGTGTGCCATCTGGCAACTAGACGGGCACTCCAAGGGTTGCACAAAATGGAAGGTTTTATAGGCAGAAAGAGGGTGGGACTAAGAAGTTAAGGGCAGATTGTTTCAGGCAAGGACACCTTCCCTTAGGGGAGGGCAGGGGGTCTGAGCAGGCAGGTTCCCTCACCTGTGTGGGGCAGGAACTTCCAGACTGGTTCACAGCGGCCCTCCTGGGAGAGGCTGCAATTGCGGGCGGTAGCTGTGAAGCCTTGTTTGGTGTCGTGGTTCTACCAGTGCTGCCGTTTGGGGCCTGTGGTTTCCTCTAACAAGTCCAAGTGCTGTCGCCGCTCCACGGACACCACTCTGGTCCCCATCAGTCACTTGTGAATTGGACTGTCCAGCCAGCCCCCCGGGGCATGCGCACCATGCACCGGAGAGTGTCCAGCCAGCTTTCCCCACCTGCCGCCACCCTTCCAGTCTCTCCACCGGAGTGGCTTCCAGACAGTGGTTCTGGCCCTGGCTCTGCTCCCGGGCTGGAGCTGGTCTTGGGGGCACGGGGAGGGGCGTCGAGCGAGGTGAGCGTCTGCTCCCGCACCGCACCCCACCCCACCCCTGGCCTCCTAACTGGCCTGCGCTGGGTCTGGAGCAGGAAGCCAGCTGGGCGGGGACTCTGTCCACAGCTTAGTTACCTTTGTTTTCCTAGATTTGGATTGAACTTGAATTTAGCTCTTCACCGACATTTCCCAGATTTTGAAAATAAATGTTTTTTTCAAATACGGTGGCTTCAACAAAAGGTGTACTGTTGGGTGTAGCCAAATGTGATCGCAATGTTTATGGTGATATGGCTCAGGCCTGTCACTCCCAAGGACTCCCAACAAAGCCCCGCAGTGTCCCTGAAAATCATGAGGCCGGACCCTGGTGGCAGCTCACTTGGCCCTGTGTGCTGGCAGCTCAGATACTGTGCGCTGGGCAGCCCCTCCCTGAGAAATCTCTGAAACATCTCTGCAGAGACGTGCCCCGGCACTGTGGCGAGACGACGCAGGGGGAGCTGGGAACCCCCACACACACCGTGTCTCCTCCGTCCTACACGGGGGTCGGTGCGCTCGGGTTGCAGATGGTGTGCTGAGGCTGAGTGAGACTTACCCACTGGGGGTCAGAGCCGAGTGGCAAGTGGGGATGCCAGTGCCCCAGGGGCCCGCTCCCTGTGCTGTGCCGCTGCGTGCCGTCGGCTCTGGGTCTTGCCTCCTGCCGAGCTCTCCGCCTGGCCTGGACTTGTCTGTGGACTTGTCCGGACTTGAAGGTGAACTAGAATAGAATAACCCGGTGTTCCCCAGGGGCCCCGTGTCTTCACTGGAAGGAGGAATGGGGGCTGATGGGGGCCGGAGTGACGCGGTGTAGCACCCCTGCAGGGGTGTTGTGGGAAGGAGAGCCCCAGGAGGGCTGCCAGTTGCTCACCTGGACTCCGGAAGGAGAGGGTAGAGGCAGGCAGTGGCAGTGTCCTCCCAGGGTGGGCCCAGATGCCTGGGGGACCCAGGCTCCATGATAACTGTAGTGTCCAGAGGCACTCCACCGCTGGGAACATTGGAGGGAGCGGGCTGCAGATGCCGCTGGCCCTGCCTCGGCGCTGGAGGTGTGTGGACTTGTGCGTGAAGGCTTTCCTTTCTCATAGTGTTGTGATGCTGCAGCATTTAACCAACAAGACGTGGTTTGCACCCCTGCAGCAGCCCTGGAATACCTACTGGGGACCCTGGACAGCCCCAGTTCAGCCGTGCTGGGCCAGGAGCAGGAGTGGCAGGGACCACCGAGCCAGCTCCAGCTGCGGCTAAGAGAGCACGCCTGGACTCCTCACGCCCACTGGGTAGCTTCTAGATAACTTGTGCTGGCTTCTGCTTGGTAGCATGTGGGCTTAATTTCTACTCAGGCCTCTAGACCCTAAACTTGTGGCTTGAACTTGAGCTTACCCAGAAGGACCTTTGCTGGGCAAGGAAGGCGCTGCACCAGGAGAGACATGCGCTGCCCTCCGATGGCTGGAAAATGGGCATGGGAACCCCCACGTTGCCCTGACTGTGCACCAGGATGGAGAAGCCACACTGGGGGGCTCTGCCTGAAAACCGACTCTGCAGTTGCCCTCTTTTAAACCTGGGAGACTAATTAATCTGCACTGTCATCATTTTCTAGAACTATAATAGTTGATGCTTGACCATAAATCAGACTTTCCTAGACTTTTCCATTAGAACTTGACAAGTAACAGTGAAAGGTTTAATCCTGTAAGGTTAAGTAAGATGGTTATTTGACAAGTAAACTTGAAATAAATTTTAGTCCACTGTATGCAGAAGCTTAATTACTGCACAAGTAGTTTTTAAGCCTGTGGCACTGAAGGTAGGCAGGCCTGTGAGTGGGAGAGGAGTGGGCCAAGCCCACAGGGAGTGGTTGCCCCTGGCGGCAGCCTCCCAGCTGGTACCCCCATATCCCCCTCTCCCCCCCAGTGTTTAGCTGGGGGTGGCCCGAAGATGTCATGAAAGCTGGCAGTTTGCATTCAGTTCAGAGCGTCTCTCCCCTTTGTGTGGTGGGACCCAGACAGGTGGGAGAGGCGGGAGGGGAGGGTCCGAGCTGAATGAGGCAGCTACCCAGGAGCAGACCGTTGAAATGGTTTGTTTGCCTCGCGTTGGTGATGGAGGCTGTGTCTCTCCTTTGTGTCCCCTTAATGCCCGTCCATCTGCCGGGAGAGTTGCAGTGACTGTAACCGAAATTCTCCCTCCTGGCGCCTTCTCTCAAAGGCAGACAAAGGCCTCGCGAGTGTCACCCTGTGCCCTCCCCCAGGACGGCAGCCTGGTTCCTGGGGGACCTTGGATGTGAGGGGAGCTCTGCAGACGACGGACTTGTTGATTCTCAGAAATCTTAAGAAGGCAGGCTCGGCACTGCGCCTCCCACCAGGGCCCCAGCCCGCTCCCTGTGGAGGCAGGATGTGGTGTCTGCCCGGTCCCCCATGGGGCCTCTACCCAGTGCGTTCCCTGCCCGAGCACTGTGCTGGGTGCAGAAGGGACTGCCCTTGCCGAGTGGAGCCTGTGCTTCAGGGGAGGGCTGGGCAGCGAGCAGAAAAAATGAACAGGTCGACTGCCAGTGCTAAGTGAAAGGGAAGTTAGCACCCAGCACCTGGTGGTGGAGGAGGGGCTCGGAGGTGCAGGGGGCGCGAGGCCCGCAAGGGGAAGTGGAGCAGCCCTGTGATGCCCCCTGCCCCCCACCCCCGTGGAGGGGAGGGGAGGGCACATCCATGCCATGTCCAGAGGGGCTGGGAAGGGGCCGGGGTGACGAAGTGGGGAGGCTGTGACGGGTCAGGCAGCAGTGGAAGCCGGCAGCCCCGGGCTCTGGGCTGCTGACCCGTGTCCTTAATGCTGAGCCACAGGAAAGAAGAATGGCTTTTTTTTTTTTTTTTGAGGGCAGTGTCACTGGCCCTCATATGTGGGACCCGAACTGGGGCCGCTGGCTTCCCAAGCCAGCGCCCAACCGCCGCGCCCCTCGGCCGGCCCGGAAGAGTGGCGTTAAGCAGGGGTCCAGGCACCTGGTGTCTGCTCCCTGGAGAACTGCGGGCCGTAGACCAGCAGGGCCACTGTTGGGACGCTGTGAGAGACTTCAGGTGCGCACGCCACTTTGATTGGCATTGTACACTCTGTCACAGCCGGGCTGCTCCTGGCCACAGCCCGTGTCACGCAGCCGCAAGCCGGTCTGCCAGCAGGCAGTGCAGGAACGCCCGTGACCCTGGAATTGTGCATGTGCACTGGTCATGGTGCATGGGTCTGCCTGAGTCGGGCCTCGGGATTTTTCAGGGTTAGGCCCTGACGTTGGCATAGGAGCCCTCCCACTGCAAGTCTGCTGGTATTTCAGGGATCAGAGGCATCAGGAAGGATTAGGACAGTGCAGGCTTTTCTTAAACACCCTGCAGCCAAAGTGCGATGCTCTGAGGGACTCGGGCTCTGTCCACCATTGCGATGGGAAGAAGCAGTTGGTCACACACCTGGGGAGAAGCACGGTTTCCCTCTCTCTTTTTCATTTTTATGCCACCGACTGTTGAGCCTTTTTTCAAAGGGCAGGGTCCACCTACTGGGTGCTGGGGGAGGGGGGTGGATCTTCAGAGGCTGAAGAACCGGCGTGATGGCTGCAGTCCGCATGGCCCCCATTTGCCCTACATAGGGGGTCTGTAACCTGTCATCTCCTCCTCAGAGGGAAGGCAGCCAGCGCCTCTGGGCTGGCACCCCAAGAAGGAGAGCTGGCTCCCCGATTCTGGGATATGGGGTGTGGGGGAGGCGGAGGACCAAGAGTCCTCTTTTGGTCCTGTGCCTTGAGGGTTACTTGGGACAACAGAGCGCAGATGGCAAGTAGGTGGGTGAAGCGTACAGTCTGGGCTGTGGTGGGGAGTGGGGCCGAGGTCAGGGCTGGACAGGCAGTGGGTCAGCCACCCTCTGCCCCTGCCCTCAACCCAGGGCCTCCGGACAGCGGACAAGGTTGCTGCTCTGCCAGTGATCGGTGCTCAGTCCCCCAAAATCCCTGAGGCCAGAGAGTAGCGGTTAAGGTGTTGTTAGGGAACAGCTGTGGGTGCAGGCAGCAGAAGGACCTCTGTCTGCCCAGAGCCAGGGGACCGCCCTGGACAGGGACTGTCTCGGCCTCGCCTACCTCACTGCCAGGACCCTGAGGAAAGCTGCCTGGGTGTCACTGGACCCTGAGAAGGAGGGGTGGCAGCCACTCTGCAGTTTCTTAGGCCACTAGGACCCAGCGCTGCTTGTCAGAAGGCCACTGTCGTTCACTCATCGGCTCCAAGGTTCCTGAGGCCCCAGCAGACCAGTGGCTGCCATGGAACTGGGTACAAAGAACAGAGGGCCTCGCACGCTCGCAGCCTTGCGGGGACTGGCCCGGCCCACGAGCTGTGTGGTTGTCTTCCTGTCCCTCTGCTGCCTCTGGGACTGGTCAGTTGTCACTGTCCAGGAGGACAGAAGTCCCCAGGGTCACTGAGAACGTGGTGTGCTCTGCTGCTCTGCCAGCCAGAGCCGTGGTGACATGCACTCGTAAGGCATCCTAGCCGCGGGCGCGGCTGTTCGCCTGCCTGGTCCTCACGGCCTCTCAGGACGTACATGTTAGCCGGGGTCTCCGTTTTCAGGTGGGGCAGCCAAGGCACGGTCACTGAGAAGCCGCCCAGAGTCTCAGAACCTGGTCAGCGGCAGAGCATTGTGTGGGCTGGACACTGCCTCCAGACCACTGTCTTTACGTCGCCCAGCACTGCCCACCATCCCTCTGTTGCGTGAATGGGCCTGTGGGTGCTGGGATGGGACAGCCACTCAGTGGGGACCGACAGACTAGCAGTCGGGAAGGCCTCCTGAGGAAGCTGAGTTTAGACAGAGAACCAAAGGCAAGGAAAGCGAAGGGGCAGAGGCCTAGGGATGCCAGGACGTGACCTGGAAAGAGCCTGGAGGGACGTGCAGTGGGGGTGGGGCACGGTGGGGCCGGTTGTGACCATGGGGAGCCATCGGTTCCCTTTAGGGTGCTGCTGCCTGTCCAGTGCAGGATGGCGGGTACTCGCTGACCCCCCCCAGGGCTTCCAGGAGTGGCGTGTGCTGGTGTCCACTCCAGCAACCCCCATCTCAGCCAGACTCGCCTGCCAGGACTCTGTCGGGACTGTCTTTTCTCCCCAAAGCATGTCCTTTGTCAGGCCAGCGTTCCACAGGGATGTGATTGTCGCGCTGAGCCGGGGAGTGTGAGGGGCCAGTTGAACCTGGGTCCTTGAAGGGAGACCAGTTAGGAAAGTGGTGTGCGGCAGTGAGGAGGGGAGGGGCTCGCCCACCTGGCAGTCTCTGCCTGCCCCTTACCATCTAAGAGATGGCACAGCCCCAGACCAGGGCAGGGGAGGCCACGTGCTGGGTCCATCACTTGTCCTGTGGTGTGTCAGCCGGGGGTGTTGGTACCGTGATCCGAGTGACACTGTGAGTGGGAGAGAGCTGCTCTCTGCTGTGCGTCCCTGGGATACTGGCTGCACCCTGCTGGTCAGGAAGGACCCTAGCTGTACTGAGGGCGTTTCCAGCCTCTGGTGGAGAGAAGTAGAGAAGGTATGGGGGGACAGGGACAATTTATTTCTCCAAAGAATTTATTTATTTATTTTTTAAAGATTTTTTTTGGGGGGGAATTGAGGGAGGGGAGCAGCGTTCAGGAACCGGGGAAGGGGAACAGACAAGTTGCTGTCCTTTTGTTCTTCAGTCTAGTTGTGGAGGATGTCGCTTCACTGGCCCATGTTGGTATTGTGATCATTGTACTCTTCCCGGGTGAGGCAGTCGCTCGCCAGCCATTGGATTGCCGCTCACTCATGGGCTGCCGGCCACTCACGGCAGCCCAGCTCCAGGTGGAGCTGTTGTTCACCATCTTAGCTGTAGAGGGCGCAGCGTCACTGGCCCTCATGTGGGATCTGAACCGGAGTCCTACTGCTTAGAGCTCGCTCTCCCAAGCCAACTCTTTTTTTTTTTTCTTTTAGCTGAGCCATCCTGCCACCTGTTGGCAACTCAGCGACAGCTCAGCTCAGGCTGGGAATTGAACCAGCAACCCGGTTGCTCAGAGCTCACACTCTTGAGCGAGCTCTTAACCAACGGAGCCACTCGGCCAGCCCCCAAGCCAACTCAACCAACGCACTACTCGGCCGGCCCTACATTTGTTTTTATAAGTAACACGGACTTAATAAGAAAAACCCGAAAAACCAATTGTCGTGCCAAGTCCCACCGTGAAAAGCAGCTGGTGGTGAATGCCCATGAGTGTTTTGCTGCTCTCCTGCTCCTGGGTCGGCTTGACATTTCCCTGTGCTTACGTTGTATGCACGATGTTGGCTCTCGGGCCGTTTTTCATTTTCTTACACACTTTCTGGGCAGTAGGGTGCTTTTTTTTTTAAAGCGTGAAATGGAAGTGTGTCATGGAAATTCCCAATAAACAGTGAAGCTTTGTGTTGCAAGCCAGGAGAGAGGTAGCAAATGTGGGGCTCTGTGCGAGGTGAGGGGTGAGCAGCGAAGATGACAGGCTTGGGACGGTTCGGAGAGGAGGCGCCGCTGGGCCGCTGCCTGCCGCCCACCGCTCAGCGGCTGTGCCATTTGCTTCCCTGTCTGGATGAGAGTATTAACTGTTCTTCCTCAGGCTATGTAATCTGAGACTCCAGAAAGATGTGACTTGTGATTCGGGAGGGTCTGTGACATTTTTTTTCCCTGTCCATTTAAAATGGCCTTGGGGTGTGAGCGGGCTCCCCTGAGGCTGGTGCGTGGAGCAGTATTCCGTCATTGATTGTGAAAGGCATGGCTCTGTTGGTGCTTTTCCTTGAGCCTTTGCGTTACGTTAACGTTGGTTCATTTTTTATAATTATGGAGGAAAGGACATGTATTTTTAATCAAAAGTGGTGGATGAGGTGGGGAAACAGCAATTATTGAATTGCTATTCGTGTTTGTATAGCAGCTAGCGATGGTCGGTATTTTCTCTCTCCTTCCAGGCATGTTTTTAATACAACCTCTGGAGTTTTGAGTCATAGCAGGACTCAGACAAAACTCTTTTTACCTAATTTTTAACCGAAGTACTATGTAGACCAGTGTGTGGCATGAGAACACGGGCGGTGGGAGCCCCACCACCTCACTGACGGCCAGTCGTCACTGACTATCCCACTCAGAGGTCACAGCTGCAGGAGAGGGCGAGCGGGACTCACCTGGCCCAGGAGTGGCCCGTCCCGCAGGGCGCTCACTCGTCTCTGGAGGGCCTGAGTCCCTGCTTGCGGCCTGGGTGTCCCCGCAGTGTGTGTGCTTTGCTGCTGGGTCTGCAGAGGACCCCAGCTCGCTTACATGCCCTGCTCCCTTAGGCCAAGAGCTGGAGTCTTAACATCCGTCCTAGAGAAGGCGGACAAGTCTTTAAAGAGAAAACTCCACTAGTTGCCCTCGGAGGATGTTGGGGACTGCTCCTTTGAAACTGGTGACTGAAGCTGTAAACCAGCACTCCCCCAGCCCCCGACCGCGCCTCGGGGTCACCATGAGCACAGGTTCCTCAGATCAGAAGCTTCCTGCCTGTAAGTGAGGCTGGGAGGAGTGAGACGCCCCCATATGGCTGCAGCCCGGGGAGTTAATGGGTTCAGGGGGTGGTCAGGAAGAAGGGTGGCGGCTAAGGGTCACCCACCTCCTGGTGGAAGCCTGCTATACTGCCTGGGAGGTGTCTCCCATAAGAATTGGATGCAAGTCTTGATCTCGGTACACAGGTTTACAGAGTCCCGGGGCTGCGGCAGTCAGCAAATCCCAGATGGTGGCAGAGAGGACCCAAGTCCTGCAACAAGCAGTGTGGGGCTCGGGGACAGGAGATGGCAGGCAGGTCCTCCCGCCTGCGAGGGAGCCTCGGTGCTGAGCTGGGGGCAGGGGCTGGGGTCCGCAGCCCAGCATCCAGGTACTGACAGTCTCCCCCTGCTTTCCAGACTGGGCCTCCGCCATCCGGGTCGCCGCCCTGGACTGCGCCGAGGAGAAGAACCATGCAGTGTGCAGCGCCTACGACATCCACTTCTACCCCAGCTTCCGGGTGAGGCCGCCTGCCCTCGGCGGCACCCTCCCCCATCGCCTCGCCACCTGAGCCGAAATCCCCGCGTGCACCTCCTTGTGTTTAGCATTGCGACAGGCTTCTTGAAGCTCAGTGGGAGTTTCTGTTGGCAGAAGGTCCCCTCTTTCGTCCCACCCTAGTGGGTGGGACACATCCCTGGGGCCGGTGCACACACAGCCCCCCACCCCCAGCGAGGTGAAGTGTGAAGTGAGATCTGCGCCCCATGCCCAGTGGGTGGGGATTGTGGGCTCTGCTGTGGGAGGGCGGGTCTGAGGGGTCTGAGGCCTTGCCACCCAGCGCTTCCCGTGGGCACGTGTCCTTGTGCCTGCAGACAGTCTGTGCCCGTTCCCTCCACTAGGGGGCGGAGGGTAAGCTGGAACCTGGACGGTGAAGAACCACGTAGCTGGTTAGTGTAGGAGCGCGTCACCGTATACACCTGGGAAAGCTTCGCAACCCCCCGCCCCACACACACACACACACACACACAGCCCTACCATCCTGGGCCCTGTGTGGCAGTGTGGCAGAGGGTCCCGTGTTCTTCCCCCTGTGCTGACTGAGCCGGGTGCTGAGTGTGGTAGCGGCGGCTGCCCGTGGGTGTCGCCTGCGCAGACCGCACATACTGGCCCGCCTGCTGCCCCCTTCCCTTGAGCCCCGTTTTACCTGTCCTCTTGCTTTCTCGTCCGAGAGTCTGGTGGCGTCCGACTCTCCCCTGTTCTGTGTCTGCCTTGTGCACAGGCTGTTGTGCTGCATGGACGCTTCGGGCCTCCTCTCTCACGTAATGACGTGGCTGGCAGTCACTTCACCGTGTGGTGGTGCATGGTTTGCTGTCCCCTCCGTTGTTGGCACTGCCTGTTCAGGCTTCGGCTGCCATGAAGACGCTCATGCGTGTCCCCAGTTGTACGTGGCAAGAGTCCCTCTGGGCACAGGCCAGAGTGCAGTCGCTGGGCCGGGGGTACACGGACACATTCCCGGCTGACAGTGACCCTGTCTGCCATGCTTGTGGGCCCTTGTGTCACCCCGTCTGTGACATGCCTGGCCCTCTCATTTGCCCATGTCCTCTTGGATTGTTTCGTTTCTTACTGATTCATAGAAGTCCTTTGTATATTCACAGCGCTAAGCTGTTTTCAGCTTTGAGTGCTGACAATACTTCCCCCTCCTTTGTAGCTGCCTTTAACGCATCTTTTCATGAAGAAGGTTTTAATGTTAAGAGAACTGTTTCTTCTGCTCAGAGGTACCGGGGTGGTGTCTGTCATCCTTCCAGAAATCCTGAAATCCTGTGTTCTTAGAATGAAACGATTAGGCTACATACTTAATTTAACACCAGAGTCAGAGAAAGCACTGTCTTTATGGCTCTGGGCCTGTGTGAGCCTGGCCGTAAACACAGCATCCACAGAGACACACGGAACCACGTGGTTCCCCACCGATTCACTCAGCTTCCTGGAGGAAGTTGGCTAGAGCTGTGTCTTCAAGATTATGGTCATTTTGTTGCTAAAAGATTAAACATTGACACAGACACCAGGCAAGGCTGTTTCTTATTTGTTCTGTGTTTTTTCTTTTAGTATTTTAAAGCATTTACAAAGGACTTTACAACCGGAGAAAATTTTAAAGGTAAGGACATAAGCAACATATCTTCCTGTCTGAGATTACCTCACAACCCATCAAAATGAAGCGGCTTCAGGAGACGCAAAAGCTCTGTGACAGGGCTGCTCCCCCACCCCCTGTGTTGGCACGGCCCCGTCCTGCCTGCCTCCGTAAGAGCAGACACCCAGGCTCAGCAGGAGCTATTTATTTCGTGCTCTGCCTCCGTTGGCAGACATGGTGGTGACTTTTCTTTTAAAAGGTAAACTGTTTTATTGGAGAAGCACACTGCATTTTTATGAGTGAGCCTGCCTGGTAGCCCAGACCGCGTTCCAGAACGTGACCCATCAGCCCATGGGGGACAGCGTTCCACGCCAGGGGCCATCCTGCCCGGTTCTGGCCCTGCTGCGGCGGGGACCGCAGCGCCTCTTGGCCTGTCTCCACGGCGTGTGTGTGTGTGAGGTCGCCCATTGCCCATTTGCTCCCATGCTCGTCGCTGTGTGGTCTCTGGCTGTGTGATTCCACTGCTGTCTGCCCCACACACTGGACGGGCTCGGCGCCCCCGCTGGGGCCCTGGGCGGGGCTGGCGCTTGGCGGACAGCGCCGTGATGGGCTGCCTCCCACAGGGCCCGACAGAGAGCTGCAGACGGTGAGACAGGCCATGATTGACTTCCTACAGAACCACACAGACGGGAACAGGCCTCCTGCCTGCCCGGCCTTGGACCCTATTCGGTGCGTTGCTCTGTGAAAACGTGGCACGTTGCGAGTGGAA
Source organism: Aselliscus stoliczkanus (assembly GCA_033961575.1). Classification (NCBI taxonomy): domain Eukaryota; kingdom Metazoa; phylum Chordata; class Mammalia; order Chiroptera; family Hipposideridae; genus Aselliscus; species Aselliscus stoliczkanus. The sequence goes on along the minus strand of CM066728.1, from coordinate 114,935,083 downwards.
TTTAATTTTGTAAAATATAGGTGTGCGTTAAGTGGCATGGGTGCTGGTGTGTGATGGCCAGCTCACTGTTCTTGAGAGCACTAAAAGCCTTTCTTTTTTTCTCTTAAAAGGCCCAGTGATGTTTTTTCTCTCATTGACAACCATGATGGCCGTTATGTGGCTATTTTATTTGAGAGCAACAGCTCGTATGTTGGACGTGAGGTACGTGTCGGCATCTCCTCCATTCCTGCCACAAGGCAGGGTTCAGTCTGGGGCCCAGGAGTAAATTGCTGGGCAGTGGGAGCTGCTGGTTTACAGAGAAGGGGAGGTGGGGGGGCTCTGAGGGCAGAGCAGGGACAGGCCCATGCAGTCAGCCGCGGCCTGTGTGGGCTGGGGGCTCACAGGAGACCCGCCTCCGTGGGTCGCTCGTCACTCCCTGTGCACTGGTGTCAGGATTTCTTCTTTGCTGTATTCTGAACTCTCAACTTTCTTGCCAAATCCAAGATTCTGTAAAGCACGTTTCCATTGTGAGACTTTGCTCCCCTGTTCTCCCGTGTGAGGGCCTGTGCCTCAGTAAGTCTCAGGGGAACCCAGGGACCAGAAGCCAGGATGGATGGATGGTAGGGATTCCTAGGGATGGAGGAAACGCTCGCTCTCAGCACCGACTTTCCCCTGCCACGTGCCTCCCTGCTCGATATCTCTGAGCTCTGGGAACCAAGGTGGGGACACGGCCCCAGGGGTGCTTTTGAGGGCGCAGCTGGGGCAGGAGGTTGCCGAGGGCAGCGACCTGGCCGCCACCCCATGCCTCCGAGTCTGGTGGTGCCGCCAGGCTGCCGTCTCTGCAGGGTGGGAGGACCAGCAGCAGACTCGACATTCCCCTGTGACCCCATTCCCCACCGTCCCAGGCTTCCTGTCTCACCAGCAGATGCCCTGTGCAGGACCCGGCTGGTCCCGCCGCCCCACCGGAAGTCGGCAGCGGGCCGGGGGGTGCATGCAGGGTTAGCTGCCCGCCTCTCCCACGCCCTGGCTCCCGAGGTGCCGCTCGTGTGGTCCCTCTGGCACCATGACCCCATCCCTGCCCCCTCGGCCTAGTGGGACCCGGCAGGGGTGCGTCCTGAGGGAGGGAGCGGCCAGCACGGAGCCTGCAGGCACTCCAGCCGTCCGGCCAGGGCCACGTGGCTGTCCCCGGATACTGGCGGCCTCCCAGACACAGGGCATGCTATGGGGACACGACCCTCTGCGCCAGGGGATGCTTAGGCGTGTGGTCCCCATGTACACACGGTGCTGTGTCCTTGTTTGATGAGTGTCAGTTTGTGGAGGACGTACGTGCTAGCTTTGCTTAGTGCACGACAAGTTTATAGACAAGTGTTTTCAGGGTCGGTGTGTAGGATGGCGAAACAGGACTAGTTTATGCGCCGGCTCAGTACCTCAGAGTGCAATAAAAATAGGTGTAAGTGATGGTCTGGTTATAGAGGAAAATACAGATTTACTCCGTATGATGTTTCCAGTTCCTGTAGCAGGCCAGTCCTGTCAGTGTGACGCTTCTGAGGACACCACCATCCACAGGGAAGGTGACACATCTCTCCTTACCCAGGTGATTTTGGATCTGATTCCGTACGAGAATATTGCTGTGAAGAGAGCGCTGGCTGCGGATGGAGCTGCTCTGGAGAAACTTGGCATTTCTTCCGTCCCTTCGTGTTACTTGATTTACCCAAATGGGTCACACGGGTTAATTAACATGTAAGCACAGTTTGGCTTAAGGCCTGTTGGTGACACCTGGTGGGTCTGGGGTGGGAGCATACTGGGGTCAGGTGTGTCTGTCCGGGGCGAGGGCGCCTCCCTGTCTCCACAGTGAGCAGTGGGCATGGGCGGGCGCCCGGCTCTGGTACCCTCACATTCCGCTCTCTGTGCTGGGCTCAGCAAGCCATCAAAACGCCATTTGCCTCTGCGTTGGGTGCCTGGGTGCCCCTAAGGTCCCCTCGATTGAATAAAGGTTGGGAAAAGATCTCGTCCTGAAGCCTGCGTCTGCGGGTCCCAGTCTGCGTGGCGGTGGGGCAGGCCCACTGGCCCGGATACCCCGGGCCCATATATCCTGCACTTACTCAGCAGTTCTTGGCAGGTCGCCATGCACCGGGGCCACACAATGAGAAGACAGGACACGTTTCCTCCCTCTCAGGCCTTCCGGTTCAGCTTCTGCAGTTTAACGGGAACACCAAGGGTGCCCTCCCTCCCCAGAACCTCAGACACTCTAGTTCCTCAGGCGTATTTCTAGTCTTAATAAAAATATCAGAATGCAAGGTAAGCATGGTGTCTGTGGAGGTGGGCCATCTTGTATCACGCTCTGTGATCCGGCTCATTAGGATGCTGTAGCGCCTGGGCGGACACACCTGGAGCCCCTGGGCCGGCAGCAGAGGCCACCGGTGCCCGTGACAGCTTCCCTTAACACTGCCGTTTTGTTACTCAAAGAAAAACGCTCGTTTTATATTAAAAGTGTGACCTATGCAATTGAACGTAAAACGACGGTATTTTTACTTGGATGCTTTTGACAGCCGCTGAGGTACGCTGGAAGTGCTCAGTAACAACCTCCACGCGTCCTCACTTGGGCCACACAGCACCGCTCAGGGGAGCTGACCGAGCCCGTCGGGCAGGGCCAGGACACCCTCTTCTCCCGGCCGCAACTTCCAGAGGCCACCCCCAGAGCTGGCAGACTGGGCAGAGGCTCTCAGGGTTGTTGAAAACCACGGTTTGAATGAAGCTGATGTTGGCAGATGCTCAGCCAGCCTTATAAACAGGCTTACTGTCCCCATGTCCCCACTGAACAAGAATAATTGTAGCTCTCATTACAGCCAGAGCTGGATGCCGTGTGGGTCTGTCTGATCGCCAGAGGGTCCAGCTCCCTGAGGCCAGTTTCTGCCCACCCCCACCCCACCCAGCACCTGCAGTAATCGGTGACAGGTGGCGGGTGACTTAGCACGTGGTTTGGATCCTGCAGAGCTGGATTGGGCCCCTTGGAGTGGCCGGTTCAGCCTGTACCCTGCCCGCCCCTTTCTCACAGCGCGAAGCCTCTCCGATCGTTTTTTTCCTCTTATTTGAAGTCGTTGCCGGATGTGAGGAAAAAATCACTTTCTTTGCCTGTGAAGCCAAACGAAGAAGAAAACTCTGAAGCCGTGGTGTGGAGAGAGTTTGACAGGCAAGTGTGCCTGTGGACGTGAGCTGCCCAGGGAGTGGCCGCATGGGCGGCTTGGCTCACTGCAGGTTCGGCTCCAGTGACAGACCACTGTTGGCCGTGGAGGAAATACCCATGGTGTCCCCGTGGGGGGCGGTCGCTCTGGGGCAGGAGCAAGAAAGGGGGGTACGTAAAGAAGGTGGTTTTCACGTGACTGACGTTTGCCCTTAGGTCCAGGCTGTACACGGCGGACCTCGAGTCGGGGCTGCACTACCTGCTGAGGGTGGAGCTGGCCGCCCACAGGTCCCTCGCTGGGGCCGAGCTGCGAGCGCTTAAGGATTTCATCACCGTCGTAGCCAAGGTATGAGGGGCGGCTGCTCTGGGCAGGGGCTTAGCCCACGGAGAGGGTGCTCAGGACACGGGGCTCCCTGATTTGAGGGGAGGGAAGCCGACCTGAGCCTGATGGTGCCCACTGTGTGCCGGACATGCCCTGGGCACTGGGGGCATGGCGCACAGCAAGCCCGGAGAGCACTGAGCTAGGGAGTCAGGGTGGCCGGGTCGGAGGTGAGTGTGGGTGCAAACAGGCGCCGCCAGTCGGTCTGTGGGCACAACCAGGGTGAGAAGGGGGGCGGGGAGCCGGGCACGGGCAGGCAGTTGGAGGAAGAGTAGCTGCGGCCCCCGTCATTGTCCACTGGGGTCTGTCGTGTTGGATGGGACCTTGGTGGGCTGGTCGGCACCCCACCTTTAGTAGTAGGTGGAGTGGGTGGGTGGCTTGTGTGTCAGCTAAAGTTTACTTCCTGCTGAGAACTCTTAGTTCCGGGGCTGAAACCCATGGCTCCTTTATGTTGAAAGGAATAATGAGTCAGCTGTATGGTTCAAATGAATGAAGGAAAGTTGTTTGGGCAGGTTTTGACACCCCTGTGCTGTGCACAATTCAGAAATCTGCAGCTGTCCTCATTTCCTTTGAGAAAGTGCCCTGCTGATCTGTGTCACTCGTCTGCTCGGGCTGTTAGATGGGAACTTGCCATGACCAGCTCGCCTAGTTTTGTTCACCATTCAGTAAGGCGAGAGCCCAGGCGGCCCTGCCTTACCCTAGCCATTTTTCTAAAGTTTACTTAAACTTTAAATGCTGGTGAACTAGTAGTGGTCCTGGAAAGCTACGTAGGAAAAACATTTTACAGAGTTGATGGTGTGGTGTTGGCGTTGTGATCGCGTCGTCATCAGCAAAGTTTAGTCTGTAAAGTTCCGTTCGGGTTTTAAGAGCTCTGTGGGCAGCCTTCGTTCTGCAGGCCCCCAGCGGCAGCTTCCCACTCGCAGTCCCCACGCGGCTCTGGGGCCCTGGGGGCTCAGCATGAGGGCTGGAGTCCATGATCCCAGGGGTCACACCAGCCACAGGCGGGCTGGGGGGAGGGAGGAGTGAGCACAGAGCTTTTGGTAGCGCACAAGAAGGTCATTGCGCGTGGCTAGCTGGTGGAGGACGCCGCGGCGGGCTGGAGGAAGGGTCTCCGGTCCTCCCGTTGGCCGTTGCCTGCCGGCCAGCACGCAGGTCGCCTGTCCTGGAGGAGCTGTAGTTCCTGGAGAGGCCCCTGCCCCAGCCCTCGGTTAAAGCCCTGGGTTGATGGGAGACGTTTTCGCCGTCTGAGGGAGGCAGGCACGTTTTCTCCGCGGGGGACACTCCGCCAGTTTCTGAGTGAGGGTCCTTCCTCATTCAGCTGTGCCCCGGGCGGCCGCCGGTCAGGAAGCTGTTGGAGATGCTGCAGGAGTGGCTGGCCAACCTCCCCCTGGACAGGATCCCCTACAATGCCGTCCTCGACCTGGTCAACAACAAAATGCGGGTGAGCCCAGGGCCAGTGACCCAGACTCGGCAGGTGGGAACAGGAGCTGATGTGCCGGTGGCCTGACATTGTGCAGACCCCTTCAGGCCCAGGGCGTGGGCACCCGCTCATTTTCCGACTGTCCCTGTTTCCATGACGACCTGTGTCTACGCCCTCGGGTCTCTGGTGCTGTCAGCCTGTGCCCAGTCCCAGTTTACGGGCAGTCCCAGGAATGTGTGACGTGCCTAACACAGGAAGGAGTGGCTTCTCAAGCAGTGATGCACCAGGCTTTTTGTCATTTAGATTTTAAGTAATCTCATCTCAGTTTTACACCTGAAAATGAACGAAAGTGACATTTCCGGAAGGAGTGTGGGAACCCAAGCTGGAGCTGCTGTTCTGGCCAGAGGGGCCCAGAGCCCCCGCTTCTGCCCAAGAGCACCCCACAGAGCAGACCCAGCACGGGCTGCATCAGGATGGCGTTTGCTCAGTGTCCCCGTGTCACCACCACCCAGCTGGACAGAGGACACTTGCCAACTTTTTAATTCTAGCGATTTAATTCTCTTCCTCATTCCTTTCCCCCCAGATTTCTGGAATCTTCCTTACTAACCATATAAAGTGGGTTGGATGTCAAGGAAGCCGACCGGAGTTGAGGGGTTACACATGTTCTCTCTGGAAACTGTTCCACACTTTGACCGTCGAAGCCGGAACTCACCCAAAAGCGCTGGATGACACAGGTAAAGTGTCCCTGTGTGGCCACCTGACATGTTCCCCGTGATGGCGCCTGCCAGGTGCCGTCAAGCTCAGCACAGGTCAGATTTGCGTGTATAAGGCAGCGTGTCGTCCTCTGCCCAGTGGCCACGGGGCCGTGCTGCTGGAGCCAGGGTTCCCAGCTTCTGAACTGGTGGGCACGCGCGTGGCAGGGAGGGCTGAGGGCGCGCTGGCTGGGAAATGTCTGAGAATAAGTGCACATGCGTGGGAAAGCGTGTGGTCTCTTACTGCAGAACACAGTGCGCTGGACATAGCGGCTCAAAACAGCACACACTTACTATCTCACAGTGTCTGTGGGTCGGGGGTCTAGTGTGGCCGAACTGGGCCCTGTCTTGGTCAGCGTCGGCCGGGGCAGGGTGTTGCCCGGAGGCTCGCCGTGGAGCGCCCCACCCATGCCCCCTCCCAGTGGAGGCAGAGCCCAGGCCCCTGCTGGCTGTCCTCGCCACAGGCCTCGCCACAGGCAGCTCCCAGCGCAGCGCCGGCGAGCGAGGGCTTCCTCCATGGCGCGACATCCCTCACGAGCTCTGGTCGTGAGAAGGGAGCCATCAGCCCAGCCTGCTCACGGGCGGGGGACACAGACTGAGTGCAGGAGGGGGGCCACGGGGCTGTCTCCTAGGCTGCCTGCCACAAGAGGTTAAACCTGCAAAGCTTTGGGCTTCATAATCTCGATTGCCAGGAAATAGCTCAGTGAGAGCGGTCACGCTTTACGCCCTACACACGACACTCGCACTGCGCTGGGTTCCCCGCTTGGGCTCTGTGGGTGTCTCGGCAGCCCCTGCGGGCTCGGGGTACCTGCTTGTCCTTCAGGTGCTGTTTTCGTAACCATTTAGGTGCGCTGATGTTTATATTGAGTCACAAGTGGAGTCTGTTGACTCACACAGTCCAGTGTTCTTCCCAGTAAACTTGTAAAATGCTTAGTTATCTTTTGCTGCATGACAAACTAGCCCAAAGTGCTAGTGACAAACTAGCCCAAACATGCATTGTATTTGCTCGTGGTTCCATGGCCGTTAGTTTGGGGACCTGGCTTGGGCCCAAGGGCTCGCCCGTGCTGACTGTTCTAGACTCAGAAAGTCCGAGCCCTGCTGGCCTGCCCCACTCCCCACATGGTGACAGCACATCCGGGCAGGGCTCTCGGGGCCTCCACCCAGGGCACTCACGGCATTGCTTCCGTCACATCCTGCTGGTCACACAGGTCTCGTCCAGCCCACATGCAAGTGGGGACATAGAGTCCACCTGATGAGGACACATTGCAGAGGGGCACCTGGCTGTCTTCAGAGATCTTCACCACCCCAGTTCCCTCCTTCCAGGGCCCTGGTGGGGGAGAGCTGGGCTTTCAGACCGCTCAGCCCTTTAAAGATCATACAGGAGAAGTGGGTTTTCAGGAGAAACCTCGGGAGCCCAGAGTGAGATCAGCCTCAGCACTGCCTGATGGAACGCGAGCAGGCCCGTGTCCCCATCCGGACCGCGACCCTCAGCATGGAGGCCTCGTGTTTACTGCGGACAGTCCTGCTGAGACAAGACCAGTGCTTGACAGGCAACATGGTGACAGCTAGGGATGGGATTGTCCCCAGGGTATTGTGCAGAAATGGCGCAGAGCTGATGCTGGTGTTGTGACGCTGTGAAGGCAGCAGACCCAGCCAGCGTCCTCGCGCCATCCGCGTAGACTGCAGGCGTGTCAGGAGCGCGTCTCATGCCGGAGAACTGGGTCAGACGGAGATGCTGGATTATGTCTTGGAAGGTTTTCCTGTCCTTTCTGCAGTTTAAACCCCATCATCTAGAAAGCCTGCGCGTCCCTAATCCCCCCCAGGTAGCTTTATGGTTCTTGTCCACTTTAAAGATTAGGGTGGCCCCGAGTCAGAGCTTTGCTGGGGAGAGAAAAGGAGGATTACACAATGATGCTTTGCAGCTGTCGGCTGCAGAGGAGGTGGGCGAGCAGGCCTGTGGCCAGAGGCCCAGCCGTGGCGAGTCCCAAGCGAGTCCCAAGTGTGCACATGGTCGGTCTCACTGGGTGCCCCCAGCTGCCCATGGAGACACGTAGAGCGCAGAGTCGCCGGGGCACTCAGATCACTCGCTCTTCCCCTCGGGGAAGCAGACGAGGCCCCGGGGTCAGTGATAGACGCACACGAGCAGAAGTCGGTGACATTGCCCCTCCCGGGCGGAACCGTGATGGGGCCACATCAGCGTGTGGGGAGAGCACTCGCCAGGGCCTGCTTTGATTAAGACAGATTCTGTCTCAAAAGCGTGTCTTTTTTTTTTTTTTTTCAATTATTCTGCTGCAAGTCTTTTAATGCCGACATTTAATCTGTTCTAATCTCACAAGTCTCTTATTTGTGTGCTCAATCCCTGTGTCCGTTGTCTGGACGGCCCGCGGGCCCCAGCCCGTGCTGCCCCCCCCAGTTTTGTCAGGGTCACCGTTTAGCACCGTGCTGGCAGCTGCCTTGGCTCCTGGCAGCTTGCTTTCTTGAAACACCAGTGTCCTGTCAGGAGCGGGGCCTGCCAGGGTCGGTTCACACGTAGCGCTGTAGCCTGTCTGGCTGGCAGAGGCTGGAGACAGTCAGCAGTGCTCGCCAGCCTGCCGCCCTGCCGGAGGGGCCCTGGCAGCTGACCGGCCATGGCCAGTGCGGCCCCTTCAGGGAAGGGCCACGTCACGGGGCTGACGGCAAGCCCAGAAGCACATCCGAAAGCCACGTTCACATTGGGCTTGTTTTACAAAGGTTTCAAGGCAAAACAACTACGAATTCAGAACAAGTCGCCGCCTTTGCCCTGACACCAGCCTCTGGGGGTTGCTTGTGATGCAAGAGACTGGCACACAGGAGGCAGACACCCCAGCACAGCCCTGGCCCTCTGGGTCATGAGGTCAAGGGCCCAGACGTCTGAAGCCTGAGCTGGAGGCGCAGCCCATCTCCCTGAGGGTCCGCGGCGTCTTGACTCTGTGGCTTGTTCGCCTGGCACTGTGTGCGTCCTGGAGCGTGTCCTGCCAGACACAGGTCGCGCCTTCTTCAGGAGTGAGTGATGCTGGCGCACAGCGCCTCCTGGCATCCGGACCGTGCACTTCCCTTCCTGGGTCTGCACAGACGCGCAGGCCTGTCCCATGTCCCAGGTCGGGCGTTTGGCCCAGCCCACTCCTGGCGACACCTTCACCCCGAGCCCTGTGGTGGTAATGGACACAGTCTGACTCATTCCCTCTGCAGGCTTTGAAGGCAATCCACAGGCAGTGCTGCAGGCCATCAGGGGGTATGTCCGCACCTTCTTCGGGTGTAAGGAATGCGGGGAGCACTTTGAGGAAATGGCCAAGGAGTCCATGGACTCGGTGAAAACCCCAGACCAAGCAATTCTCTGGCTTTGGAAGAAGCATAACTTGGTGAACAGCCGCCTGGCAGGTAGGCAAAAGCACACGGTGTGGCCAGGTATGGCCAGCACATATGAGTGAGGGCATGTCCTGTGGGCGGGGAGGCCCCACCCATGAGCCTTGCGCCCTGCTGCCCGTCCAAGTCCCGTGTGCCAGGCTTCCTGCCCCCACGGCTCACAGCTGGGATGTCTGCCCCGATCAGACGGTGACCTTGCCTGGGAGCTGCCACCACAATGGCCTCTCCTGCTTGTAGTGTCCCAGCTTTCCAAATAGTTATCTCACTTCGGGGACCACATAGGGCCACCTTTACCCCTCCATGGGTAGCCCACTGACTCCCGAGTAAATTTGGCAGCGGGGGCTTGGAATAGAATTAATTTTCAGTAAGGAATTTTAGTGTCATTAAAATCTGCTCTCAGACTATAAACCAAACCCCTCAAAATGGTTTTGTTTAAAAAAACTAAATAGGGCGCATGTATTTTCTCAGGGTTCAGTAATTCAAACTGTTCCTAAATCAATGGCAGATTAAAATTAGGCTTTAAAATAATTCCCCTGAGAAATAAATCTTAATAGAGATGAATAGAAAGTGCCACTAAACTATTGGTTTTTATTTAATCCACTGTATTATAAAAACATACTACGAGTAAAGCACTAAAGAAAATTGGTTTTTCTTTGCGCTCAGAGCTCACTGCTGGGCTCCAGTCACGTGCCCACGGCCCCTTTTGTGTTTGCCCAGATTTGGCCATCGCCATCAGCTGCAGGCCAAGGCACTTGCACGGTGACCCTAGTACAGGGACTTGCCCGCCTCCAGGGTGTCGGAGCCTGTCCCTCCGTCTGTCCCCCGCCACCCTGTCCCGCACAGAGACCCACGTGCTTATCCCAGCAGCGCTCCACTCTGAAGCCACCCGTCCTGCCCTGTCCGTCACGCTGCCGCAGCGGGGCTTTCTGTAGCCTGCATTGCTGTCACTCCCAGATCCCTTGTGCCCCCAATCCCACCTCTGGCCTCTGGGTTGTGACCCAGATTCCTGGGACCTCCCTATCTCTGCGGTGTTGCACAAGGACTCGGGCAGCTCTGCATTTGTCCCCTTGTGTGTTCAGAGTGTCCACTGGACACCCCAGAAGCACAGCCCCTGGGCCGCCTGTGGTCTGCACCCCCCCTCAGGCTCTGTATGTCACGCAGGCCTGTGTGAAGGCTCCTCTGCCACTGTGGGCCCTGCTGTGGCCTGTGTATCGCGAGGCTGAAGAACACATCCAGTTAAAACTGAGCGTGGGTGTGGCTCATCTTGTGAAAAAGCATTTGCCACATCAAAGAGATTGGGAAGGACCCCCTCAACCCACCCCGGGCCACCCCTGGGGGCAGGCTGGGGGCCAGCTGTGCGGTGCTTGTCTGTCCTTACCTTTTCCTGTAGGGACCAGGGCTCACTCCTGGGGTATTTGTAGAGACCCTCAAAGGATGCCGTTTAGGACCCAGCACCTGTGCCTGAAGGGCTGGCGGACACCGGCATGAAGAGCGTCCAGGGCTGGATGTTCTGGGCCGTGGGCTTCAGGGAACCCCTAAGGGAAGGGAGGGCAGGCTGACGGGGCCCTCAAGGTCAAAGGCACAGAGGCGAGGACTTGGCACAGCCCGTTTTGGAAGCCAGGTAGCTGGGCAGATTGGAGCAGGGTGTAGCCAGGCGAGGGGCAGTGTCCAGGTGTGGATGTGGGGAACCTGCCCGAGTGTAAGGGAAGAGGAGACATTTATATAGGGAGCCTTAGGGGGACGGGCTGCAGCCTGTGCAGGAAAGGGGAGGAGGGACGAGGAGCACCAGAGCCCACCCGGAGGTCACAGTGGAGGTGGGTGAGGAAAGCGTGGCGGGCAGGGGGCGGGCAGGGCGCCGGGAGGGACGGGCCATGCTGAGGTGGCCGCGGGGGGGGGGCGGGCAGGGCGCCGGGAGCCCCCACTGTTGCTCTCCCTCTTCCAGGCCACCTGAGTGAGGACCCCAGGTTTCCAAAGGTGCCGTGGCCCACTCCAGACCTCTGCCCGGCCTGCCATGAGGAGACCAAGGGCTTGGACAGCTGGGATGAAGGCCAGGTGCTCCTGTTCCTGAAGCAGCACTACAGCGGGGACAACCTGGACCTCACACACTCGGCAGCCCTGGGTGGCCCAGCCGAGGCCCCGGAGTGGGACGGAGGCCGCGCTTTTCCCGAGAAGCCTGGAGACCAGGGCGCCCGGAGCCTCCGTCCGCCCAGCGTGCCGCCTCCCAGACCTGGCCTGTCCGAGAGGCCGCACCTCGGACGGGACTGGGCCGGGGCCCCGGGCCGCAGGGAGGCGGAGGCGTCCGTGCCCTTTCTGGGGATGGGCTTCTCCAGCCTGGACATGAGCCTGTGTGTCGCGCTCTACGTGGCCTCGGCCTTGTTTCTGATGTTCATGTTTTTCTTCTTCCGCGTGCGGGCCAGGCGATGGCGAGTCCGGCCCCACCATCCGTCTGTGTAGCGCCTTCGGGAGCCGCCGGCCGTGCGCGGTGGCTCATTTCACATCAGGGGTTTCGGGAACACGGCCTGCCTTCCCGGCAGACGGCAGCCTCGGTTTCCGAGCCCGCGTGCTGTGGGACTGCATTCCCGCACGCTCAGCAGGCGCCTTACAGAGCTGCAGCAGATCGGCTTCTGTGTTTCCGCTCCCCTAGGTCTGTGAACTGGAACGGGGGTCCAGGCCAAACCAACAGAATTGTTGTGCCCACTCTGATCTCTCGTTCACTAGACTCGACGTCCGTCCGCTCTGCAAGGCTTTGCTGTGGGTGCCACAGCCGCTCAGTACCAGAGGCGGGGAGCCCTCTTAGCTGTCCCCCTGCTCAGCTTTCACTCCAGACTGGAGAGTGGAGCATGGAGAGCGAGCCGAGGGGTTTGTGGCTTCGCTGCATTTCAGGAACTCACCCCCAGAGGCTGTGTGCGGTGGACTTGCGGCTGGGACCGGGGACTGGCTCATCTCATTCTTCAGGGGCAGTGCCTTCACGTGTTTGTTTATGTGGTGCGAGAGAGATAAGTGAACCAGGGCCCCCCGCCCTCCCAGGCAGTTCTGGGAGACAAGCTGCCCGGGGGGGGGGGGGGGAAGGGGTGTGGGTGTGAGCAGTGGGCAGAGTCCCCAGGGGCGTCTGAAGGAGCCCTTCGTCATCCAGCACCTGTAGGTCCCCCTTGGGGGGACCCGAGTGAGCAGTGGACGCCTCTAAGGCCAGATTTTACTTGCCTGAAGCAGTTTTACCAAGGGTGCTGGCACTGGGCCCCATCCCTCAGGCTTTGGTGATTAATTTTTTACCATTTAGTGATTTTAACACATTCTTTGCAAAACCCAAAACATTTAGAGGTAATGAAGATGTAAACAAACAAACTCTACCTTGGACGTTTTCATTGAGATTTTTTGTGGCTTTTGGTCGCCTCATAAACTCAAGATGCATCTGCGAGCGTGTGTGTGTGTGTGTGTGTGTGTGTGTGTGTGTGTGTCACTGTGATGGTGGTTTTTCCCACTTGGCCTGTTTTGTACTCATGTTCACTCATTAAGGCCACTGTGATACCGAATGTTGCTGCGAGGAGGGGCGGGTTCCCCCTCCCCCCGCAGCTGGTGCCTGCAGCTGGCGCCAGCCGGAGGGCCACCCTAATGGAAGGTGCGGCTGCACAGAGCCTGCGGGTGGCCGGTGGTTGGTGGCCTGAGCCTGCCCCCCACTTCTCTGCCACGAGAGCTTTCTGCTTGTTTGACATATTTTAACCCCTAGAAACCTCTGTGTTTGAAAACCCATGAGCTTGTCTTCGTAGCGGACTGTATGCCGGGGTTATCGAAGACACCACATTGTTTCTTTTAAACTTGAAAGCAGGCAGATTCACACAGAGGGAAGTACTCAGAGCCATTCGTCCCACTAAACGCGTGGGCCGCAGGGACGGTGCAGCGCGCCGTCCTGCACGGTAACCTCACAAGGCCAAGCCGAAGGGCAGTGTTGGCTTTTAAGGTTCATAATATTGCAGTTGTAGGTCACCACTACTTGAGGACACGTTTACAACGTCCAGAGCAGCAGGGTTTGCAGCAGAGGTCAGGGAGATGCCATGTGCCAAGGTGGCCACGAAAACGTGGCACGTGCAAGTGTCAGCAGTCCTGCACACCACGCGCGGCCTGCTCGGAGCTGGATGCCGTCTTTAGGCAAGGTGTGAGGTCTGTTTTCTAAAGTTGTAAGGATTCAGACAATGAATATAATAGTTGGGTAATTTAAATGTATTTATTTTTAATGGAAAAATTTTGATTAAAAATAAGCTAACTGACATGGAAATGTCAGTGAAATTTCTTACCTGCAAGGAAAATGAACATTTTGTAATGTGCACATTTTAAAAATAAAGAAATTTGACATTTGAAAAAAGTTGTAATTCTTTTGAAATGTGAGCCGGGTCTGCAGAGCCTGGGGAGGGTATCGGTGGGGTGCAAAACAGGTTCCTGCTCCTGGGGTCTGTGGGCTGGACACCGGAAGCTCTTCTGTAGGGAACCGGAGGCGTCTGGAAGCCTGCCCCAGGTTAGGTGGACAGTGGAAGACGGGAATAAGCGAAGTTCTCAGTGGTCAACACTGACGGCGGCAGGCTTCGGGTCCCACAGCCGATCGGGGCGTGGGTGGTGGCAGCTGCAGATGGACTGGACTGCTTCAGAATGCACCCCTGTTCAAGGGGACCTCACAGGACCCTCAGCCTCCCCTAGCCGCCAGCCCACTCAGTTCTGGACATCAGCTCTTACTGATCATCACTTTCCTAGGCCGCCCCTCTGCACCAGGCCTGAATGCCCCGGCCCATGTGGCTTTGCCCCCGACACCTGTTTGCTGCCTCCGATTCTGAACCGTTTTGATTTCTTCTGCCCTGCCTTGTTTTGCGGGAGGAGGTCTCCAGGAGTTTCGTGTGGCTTCAGAGGGAAACCTGGTGGCTGTGTTTCTGTGGATTCACCTCCCCGGCCAGGCTGTGCAGAGGCTGGTAGGTAGCCCCCTCCCTGGCTTTGCCCAGGTCCCTCCTCCAGAGAGGGCACAGGTAGTCCCTGCTGTGCCGGCCTGGCAGCACACAGTGACCAGCGGGTACCCTGACCACCAGCCTGGGTCTGAGCGGTGCTGCTGCGGGCGTAGCCTCGCCATGTGGCCCCTGTTACAGGCCCAGGGTCCTGGAGCTTCTGGCCTTTGAGTAGTTTCTGCTGGGGGCCCGCAGGCCGCCTTCCTATGGGCCTCCGGGGGAGTGAAGGTGGGGCTGTGGCCTCAGATCCAGGGGAAGTTGAACGTTGGGGAGGTGACTGCAGAAAGCCTCAGGCCAGAGGCAACTGTCGAAGGCGCCAGCCGCACCAGGAGCCGGGGCGGGGGCCTGGGCTGGAGGAGGCGCAGGGCAGAGGGGCCCCAGGCCCGCAGCCTGGAGGCTGCCTCCCAGCAGCGAGCGCCCGCTTCCTCTGAATCCCCTTGCCTCGGGGCAGCCTGGAGCTCAGAGTGAAGCCGGCCGCCTCTCCCTCGCCCTCCCCGCCACTCCTACCTCCTCCTCCCGGCGGGGAGGGTGGGAAGGCAGGGGGGACGGGACCTCGGGAGGTGGGTGGTAGGCGGGTCAGGGAGCAGAGAGGGCGGGGCAGCGGCGGGGGCGGGGGGGGCGCGGAGGGCCTGCGCTCGGGGAGGTGGGAAGTGGGCTGCCACGCACACGCCTCCTTCAGCACCGCGGACAGCGCCCGGGCCCGGAGGCGGCCGGGCCTGGCCACACCGCGCGGACAGGGACACGGGTCGGCTCGACGACGTGGCTGCAGGCTGGGCGCTGCGAACTACCCGGGGGGGTCCGAGGACGAGAGAGGAGCTCGGCCCGCACGATTCGGGCGGTCGGGGCCCACCCCGGCCTGACGGCAACAATGCTGCTGGAAACGGAGCTCGAGCGCGACCGAGACAGGCCCGGGGCCTCAGCGGCCGCTGCCGTCTGCACCTTCGGCGGGACTCGGGGTAAGAGCCCCGCGCAGGAGGCCCCCAGGGGACAGACTGCGAGGGCATCAGAGGCAGGCAGGGGGACAGCGCACTGAGAGCAGGGAGGGACCTCAGGCATCACGGGAGAGACGGGGACAGGGGCGAAGGCGGCCAGGGCGGAGGGCCTGGAGCGCCCTGTTGTGGGTAGTGGGTGGTTCAGGGCCTGGACCTGAGTGTGGGCCGTAGTTTGTTGCGGAGTGCCCTAGACCGGGAGGGGCCTCACAGGTATGGGGGCAAAAGGATGGAGCAGAGCAAGGGTGCCAAGTTCCTCCAGAGACCCCAGCCCCTCGGTCCCCCCACAGCCCAGCCCAGACCTCTCCAACCGGCCCAACAGTGCAGCGCCTGGACCCCGGGGCTGGGTCTCCCGCCTGAACTGCCCTCCCCAAGGGCCTTCCGATTGCCACAGACGTTAGGCGATAATGGAAGCATTGTTGGTGGCCCGGCCAGATGCCCGCCCACGCCTTCCCCAGTCAAACCACACAGGCCCCTCTCAGGCAGGCCTCTGCAGCAGCTGACACTCAACGCAGCGTCCACTCGGTCCCAGACTTGGGCGCCAGGCCCTGCCCTTCTGGGTAACGAGTGTAACGCACAGTGAAGGGCCGCAGTGCTGGCCGCATGGGCTCAACGCGGAGAATCGCACAGACCAGGCGACTGGTGGCCAGGAGGAGGCAGGGGAGCGGGGCATTACTGTGGGACTCCCAGGTGGGGGCACCTGGAGGGTGGCATCAGCCTGCTAGGGGAGGGTGTCCTGCTCCATGCCTGGGGCCCCTGCCTTCCCCACGCCCCACACTGGCAAAGGGCTCTCACCGCTGAGTCCTGATGGTGGGGGGCTGCAGGGGGCTGGCACGGGCCTGTGGCCAGGTGCTGTGTGCCCTCTGGGCAGGAGCAGCTGCCCTGGGGTAGGCGCGTCTCTCTACATGCAAGGGTGGGTAGGTTCCTGCAGCCTCACCTGTTCAGACTGGGGCAGGATGCCGTGAAATCGGGCTCAGGGGCTGCATTCTGTGCAAGCAGGGTGCTGAGGGGTAGAGGGAAGTGAGGAAGGATCCCTGGCTTTCCCAGCTCTGTCCCTGCCGACCTGGAGTCTTGGCTGCCTGTCCAGGCCGAGGACACTGGGTTTCCCTCCTGAGAATCGCCCTCCTTCCCTATGCCCACGTGGAGCCAAAGTTCCAAGGGTGGGGCCCAGACGCTGGTCAGAGCTGGGAGGTCTGAGATCGCGTCCGTCGTAGTGGCTTTGCTGTGAGCCCTTGGGCACCACACTCACACTTTCTGGGCCTCCGTGGCGTTTGTCCCAACCAGACGTTTTCACCAAGCCTCCCGAAGCCGTCTCTTGACGCGCGGCTCAGCGGCGTAGGGCCGGGCTCCCTCCCGTAACCCTGCTCTCAGGGCCCCAGCCAACGGCGTGCGCGCTCGCTGGAGTCCAGGCCTCAGCCTGCGCCCCTGGCGCGGGCGCTGGAAGCCGCAAGGCCCTAGCCAGTGCCTGCGGGCAGTCCTGGCCGGGCTCCTCCCCTGCCCGTCCCCGCCCTCCCACCGGCTACCGAGGTGGCGCGCCGAGGCGCGCAGAGCTGGCGGACTCCCCCTGCGAGTCTCGGCGACCCCCGGCCCCGCCCCGCGCCTCGGCCCCGCCCCCGGCCGCTCCGCCCTCCGAGCGGCCGGAGACTCCGGGCCCCCGGGGCGGCCCGCGGGCGCAGCGCCCAGCAGTGCCGCGAGTCGCTCGGGTGCCGGCCCGGGGCCACTGAGGCCGTGGCCTCACCAGGCCCCGGGAAAGTTCGGGGCCGCAGAGCGGCAGCGCCGGGCGACTGGACCCATGGAGGCGCGCGGGGAGCTGGGCTCGGGCCGGGAGTCGGCGGGCGGCGACCTGCTGCTAGCGCTGCTGGCGCAGAGGGAGGACTTGCGCCGAGGTGGGTGCCCGGCTCGGCGGCTGCACTAGGGAGGGCGGACCACCAGGAGACCGGAGGTCTTCGCTCTTTTCTGGGCCTGGCTACAGGACCCATGGGACCCGGGTGGAAGTGGGTGCCAGGGCCCCCGCACGTCCCCGCCTGGGAGCACCCGCAGCAAGTTTGCGTCGGGGCCTCTGGAGCTGTGTTGTCGGGTATATGGTGGCGGCGTTGCACCGCTCAGGCCAGGAGCCCTCGGGATCCGAGGTCCTGTTTAGGAAACCCTCTCCGAGATAGGCAGTGTTCAGAGAGCAACCATGGGCCCCAGTGACCACGGGGCAGCCCCCATCCACACTGTTCCCTCCACACTTTTCCGGGAAGAGAGTCAGATGCAGGGGCCAGGGTGGGTGCCCCTCGTTGGGATCTCTGCGCCTGCACCCACACGCACCTGTTCTGTTGGCCCGCTCTGGGCTGCTCTTCAGGACCCTTCTACAGGAAGGCCCCCAACTTCCTACTGGCACCAGTCTCACCCCCAGTGCTTTGGCTCCCGGGGAATCGGGGCCCTTCTCCATGGGCTTCTGGGCTGGCGGGGCCCGCAGGGTGGAGACAGAGGTGGCCTGGCGAGGTGGGGGTGACATCCAGGCTGTGGGGTCCCATCCTCCCCTACTTATTTATTTATTTTCCGACGGTTCCTGGGAGGGGTTGGCCGCAGGGGCTGTGAGGAAGAGGTGGGTGGGCGGAGAGGGAGGGAGGGAGGGGAGGCGGGCTCGCGGGCTCGGGCTCAGGAGAGCTGGCAGGGAGCGGGCGGCGGGCTGGCAGCAGGCTGCCCTGGGCCCAGCCAGCGCTGAGGGTAGGAGACCCGCCGAGGCTGGAGTCGCCATGCAGCGTAAGGCCCGGGTCTCCAGGGTTTCGCGGGGAGCGCGAAGCGTGCGGCGGGTGCGGCTTTTGCCCGACGCGGGCTCCGGGGGCGGCTAGGTTAGGGCGCTGTCCGGGCCGCGGTGCTGAATAGACGCTGCGAGGGCCGATCAGCCACTAGCTCTAAGCCGGGTGTCCTTGCCCGCCGTGCCGCGGACCGCGATGGGGGCCCAGGGCGCCCGGCGGATCCCCAGGGCTCCGTACCTGGGCCCGCCGTTTTGTCCGACGCGGGACTGCGTCCTTCGTGGGTTTCCCTCTGCTGCGGGAGGGAGGTCGATCCGAGGGAGGCCCTTCTGTCCCACCCATCGCTTGATGGCTTGGAGCTTGAGGGGGTGGGGGCCAGCGAGGTGAGCACGGTGAGGTGGGTGCAATATTTGTGTGGGTTCCAGCTCCTTGTGCGTTGCTCTTTCATCCCCAGGAGGCTTTCTGAATTAGCAGGGAGGCCTCACCTCGTGAGCACCCTGCAAAGTCCCTCATGGCCCCGGGGGCCCTGCAGGCCACCCCCGAGTTTTCCCAGCCTGGCTTCCCGAGGCCTGCAGTCCCAGGGGAGCAGAACCGTGAGAACCTGGTGTTGGAGTAACTGACTGTATGGGAGAGCAAACTGCCTACTGTGTGCTCGGGTACCCACGCTTGAGCACGAGTACAGTGAATCCATTTGTCCAGTCCACTCACAAGTCTCCTACAGGCTCCCGGAGAAGGGGTGGGTTCGGGAGGCATCGGCTTTTACCTGGTGGCCTGCAGGCGGCCACCGGGCTGGACGGCCACACGTACAAGGAGCCTGTCTCACCACCGGGATGCTTAATTGTGCAAAGGAACAAGGGCAATTGGGTGGTGGGTGTCCCCCGAGCCACATGTACCTGGCCTCTGGGTGATGGTGCGGACCTGTTCTCCAGCGGCTCAACCTCCAAGAGAGCTCCCGGGGCAGGGTCTTCATGACAGACCAATGTGCAGCCCTCCAATGGTCCTGTGCACTGGGACCACTTTGCAGTTGACCATATCTGGCCTAATGAAATGGCCTGGGCACCTTCTCGCCACGGGCACATTTCTAGACTGATTTTGGTTTTCCTGAATTTTAACTGCAGGCTGGTCTATGGGCTTCCGTGCCATGCACTCCCCACACTCGGGGAGCCAGGCAGCCCCTCGAGCCGGCTGGGGAAGAGGGTGTGCGTGGAAGGGGCCTCCCTGGGCAGCCCTGGGGCTGGGGCTGGGGTGGAAGGTGGCCTCCAGGCTTCCACGACCACAGCGGCTCCTCGTCTTGCAGAGATCCCACTGTGCGCTGGCTGCGACCAACACATCCTGGACCGCTTCATCCTCAAGGCTCTGGACCGCCACTGGCACAGCAAGTGCCTCAAGTGCAGTGACTGCCACACGCCGCTGGCCGAGCGCTGCTTCAGCCGCGGGGAGAGCGTGTACTGCAAGGAAGACTTCTTCAAGTGAGCCTGGCTGCCGGGCGGCGGGGCTCCCGGGGGTCAGCGGCGCCGTCTGCCCCGTGGAAAGGAGGGCGCGAGTGGCCACCCTGAGGGACCGGGGAGTCCCTGCCACAACCAGACCGGGAGCCCTGGAAGCCCGCAGCCCCAGGCTCCCTCCTGTCACCCAGGCAGGGCGCCCTGGGGCTGCTCCGGGGGGGCGGGCGGCTGGGCTTGGCTAACACATCCACACAATTTTTTTACGTAATTAATTTTGTAAATTGTAGAAGCAGTCGTTAGAAAAGATAATCCCAAGTTTGTAGAACCGTGTTGAAGTTACTCCTTATTTTTTTTTAATTAGTTTCAGGTGTACAACACAGTACAATAGTTATACATTTTACCCCTCAAAGTGACAACCCCTCCTTCTTAGTTTTGATCTTGTTTTTGTCCTGAATGCTGGGGCAGGGGGCGCCCCTCGGGCCTAGGTCTCTGGCTTCTAAGGGATTCGCCTTCCCGACGCCCCACCGAGGGCGCTGTGCCCCAGGGTCCCCGCGTCGCCGCTCCGCGCTCTGTGCGGCTCTGCCCGGCTGCTGGGCCGGAGACCCGGGGCAGTGCCCTGGAGCCTCCGTCCCGGGACCGCCCTGCGCGGCGCAGCGCTCGGGGCTCTGCCACCCGCTCCGGGCGAAGGGCCGCCTGCGCCGCGCTGAGCCGCGCCCTGTGCTTCCCGCAGGCGCTTCGGGACCAAGTGCGCCGCGTGCCAGCTGGGCATCCCGCCCACGCAGGTGGTGCGCCGCGCCCAGGACTTCGTCTACCACCTGCACTGCTTTGCCTGTGTCGTGTGCAAGAGGCAGCTGGCCACGGGCGACGAGTTCTACCTCATGGAGGACAGCCGGCTGGTGTGCAAGGCGGACTATGAGACGGCCAAGCAGCGAGGTCAGCGGGCGGGGGCGACGGTCACCGGGGCTGGCCTTGGCGCCCGCCTTCGTCGTCTGCAAAATGGGGCTAAGGCCAATCCGGGTGGGGCACGGAGGGATGCGCCCCTCCCGCGCGCGCCAGGAAGCGCTCACTAAGCGGCGCGCCCTTGGGCGCCTTCCCCCCGGGCTGGAACCGTGAGGGCAGCCTGGCCCTTCGGCCTCGGAGCCGGGCCCGGGCGGGAACCGTGAGGCTCGCTTTGGGGAAGCCGGGGCCTGGGGTCTTCGCGGCCGCCTCGCGCGGGAGCGCAGGGAGGCTGGGCTGAATTGCGTGACTTGTCACCTCTGGCCTGAATTATCGCCCTAAGTCCTTGACCGAGAAGGTCCGGCCCTACCCACACCCTGACAACAGAAAGGGGGGCGGCGCGGGTTCCCAATAAAGGCCGCCGCGGAGCCGCCCCCCGTTTCCTCCCCGCGCGCGCGTCCCACGAAGCCCCTCTGGCCCTGCGGTCGGTCGCTGGGGGGTCGGCATTAGGGGCCCCGGAGTCCCCGCGAGCGGAGCGGGGAGGGAGCGCTGGGGGGTCGGGGAGGCGGGCCCGAGCTCAAGGACCCCCCGCGATGCAGAGGCGGAGGCCACAGCCAAGCGGCCGCGCACCACCATCACGGCCAAGCAGCTGGAGACTCTCAAGAGCGCCTACAACACGTCGCCCAAACCGGCGCGCCACGTGCGCGAGCAGCTCTCCTCCGAGACCGGCCTGGACATGCGCGTGGTGCAGGTCAGCGCCCCGCGCCCGCGCCGCGCCCTCCCCGCCCGCCCCGCGCCCCGCGGCCGCTCACCCGCCCCGCCCCGCGCAGGTGTGGTTCCAGAACCGCCGGGCCAAGGAGAAGAGGCTCAAGAAGGACGCGGGCCGGCAACGCTGGGGCCAGTATTTCCGCAGCATGAAGCGCGCCCGCGGCGGCTCCAAGTCGGACAAGGACAGTGTCCCGGAGGAGGGGCAGGACAGCGACGCCGAGGTCTCCTTCACCGGTACGGCCGCTCAGCCGCCTCGCAGGCGCGAGCTCCCGCGTCGCCTGGGTCCCGAAGAACGCTGGGCTGGTTGGTTGGTTAGTTGGTTGGTGGCAGCGGGGCTCTAAATCTGAGCTTCCTAGTCAGTGGCTTCTTTAGCCTTACCTAAAAAAATTCACTTGTAGACTCTGGTGTCCCATGCCCAAGCCCGGGGAGCTGGCCGCTCAGGACACTGCTCTTCCCCTGCTTGGGGCACAAGCCCTGTGGCCCGGCCTGTCCTGCAGCAGGCTTTCTAATGGGGGGAGGTCCAGACCTGCTCTCTGGCGCCCTGCACTTGCAATGACTTTTAGGGAACTGGGCAGCCCAATTTTGCGGTCAATGATTAAAAAGTCCTGGGTGCTTGGTGTTGGGACAGTCCACCCTCCTCTGTGGCAGGCGATTCTCTCAGCCTCCCACGCTCAGAGAGCCTCACTCCCACCTCTCAACGCCCATCCTCAGGGAGTCTGTGCAGGTGACTCTTTTTGGCTGTATTGTGACATTAGACTGCTCACCTAGCCTCTCTGGGCTTCAGTTAACTTATCTGCAAAATGCGGGTGAGTGGTATCTGTGCCACCCCTCCCAAAGCAGTTTTGGGGATTGTCCTGGAGCCCTGATCCCTGACCCCGTGCCATCCCACCGGGGATCCTTCATTCATTCCTTAGACACCCGGTGGGACTGAACTGAACAAACATAGGGGTGGAGAGGTGGGGCCAGAGAGCTGCGGTAAGTTCTAAGAGCAGAAGAGACTCGGGCTGACCTGACTGGTTGTGTGATACGGAGCAGGTCAACCCTGCAGCAGGGGCCCCAGGGGGTCCAGAGGTGGAGGAGGGTGGGCACTGAGCAGCGGCCCTCTGCTTCCGTTGCAGAAGAACCGTCCATGGCTGAGATGGGCCCCGCTAACGGCCTCTATGGCAGCCTAGGGGAGCCTACCCCAGCCTTGGGCCGTCCCACGGGAGCACCAGGCAGCTTCCCGCTGGAGCACGGAGGCCTGGCCGGCCCAGAGCAGTACCGAGAGCTGCGCCCCGGCAGCCCCTACGGCGTTCCTCCATCCCCGGCTGCCCTGCAGAGCCTGCCAGGCCCCCAGCCCCTCCTCTCCAGTTTGGTGTATCCGGATGCTGGCTTGGGCCTGGTGCCGTCGGGGGCTCCAGGAGGGCCCCCACCCATGAGGGCGCTGGCAGGGAATGGACCCAGCTCCGACCTGTCTACAGGCAGCAGCGGGGGCTACCCTGACTTCCCTGCCAGCCCTGCCTCTTGGCTGGACGAGGTGGACCACGCTCAGTTCTGACCGAGGCTCCTGGCTCCACTGAGCAACTGACCTGAAGGGCCTGGCCAGCAGCGCTGCCCCGGCTGGGCGGCCCGCAGCTGCACTCTCCTCCTTTCTCAAAGTCCTGGACCTCTGAGAGAAGCAGGTGCCACCAGCGGGGGACAGGATGAGGACGCCAAGGGAGGGCTCGGTTCTGTGGCGCGCCCCTGGAGCGGGCACTGGCCGTTCCAGCTCCTCCTCTGACACAGGGCTGGCCCACCTGGGGACTGCCCAGAAAGCCTTGTTTTATAAGCAGATTTCTCCCTTTATCGACCAATTAACTGCGGGCTTGCTGCTGATTCTAGACATGAAATGTCACCCCATCTAGGCCAGGCCTTCATGCTGGGACCTCTCCCAGCCCAGACCAGCACAGCCCTCAGGCTGGAAGATGCTTTAATTTCTAAGATTAAAAAAATAATGCTAATTGTGCTTTCATTTCCCAGGGTTCCATCTGTCTGAGTTGTGTAGCACCTTGGCCCCACTTTAGGTCAGAGGTGGGGCTCGTTTGTCCAGGTGGGAGGCAGCAGTGTGTGTGTGTGGGGGGCATGCCTGTGTCTTTTCTGATCCCTCCGCCCTTCCTGCCACCAATCCCCACCTCCCCCAGTAGCCTCCCCACCCCTCCCGCCCGGGCAGCTGGCTCTAGATCTTTCTGTTCTTGACTGCACTAGCCTGTGGAGTTGAGGGAACTCCCTGGGGGCCCCTCTTTGGAGGCCCCTCATGTCCAGATCAGCCCACAAGGAGACCCCCCTACACACAGACTGAGCTTTCATACCCTTCCCAATCACGGCCGCCTGCCCTGGGGTCCCGGCTATGCCCACCCCCCCACCATTTCCGTTGCCAAACAGCCTGGGGCCCTCTGTCCCTGCCCCCGCTCTAACTGCCCGAGGGCTGGGCATCCCGCTGGAGGGGGTGGGGCGGGCTGCTCCGAGCGTCCCCTGCCGCCTCTGTCTGATGCTCTCTGGCTGGAGTCCCCAGACACAAAGGCTGGGGGCGTGTGAGTTCGAGCAATTCCTGCAAACCTGCGTCCCAAGCTGCCCGTTGGTTCTGTGAAAGTCCCATGTCTTTTATTTATTCTCTGACCATCAGCTTTTTCCAAGACTTCAATAAATTTGTCAGTTGCAGTCCTTGTAAGGTCTGTGTCTTTAGTGAGGCCAAGAGGCAGGCAGAGCGCGGGTGGGGGTGGGGGGGTTTGGGTGGGGGTCGCTGCTGGCTCCTCGCCAGGGATGGCACCTGGTATGAACTGGGGCCCCTTTGTCCCTGGATCTTGTCCAAACTTCCGAGCACTGGAAGGAGATGTAGAACAAGCTGTCCATCCATGGGGGGAGGGGCTGGGGCCTCCACATGGTCCCTGGGAGAGGAGGGGGCTGGGGTGGCCGGGAATTTGGCAGAACACAGCTTACACCTTGGGGTTGGCAGCAGGTGAAGGACGCGGGAGGGCTGGTGGGGTCAGCTGGTCAGAAGATTCTGGGGTCTCTCCAACTTGGCCTCCAATCCCAGCCATCTGCTAACTTGCTGTGTGACCCTGAGCAAGTGACCTGCGTCCTTTCCTCCTCTGGAGACAGTGGTGACAGCCCCCTGGAAGGGGGGACATAGAGGAGAGTCCATGCACGCGGGGCCCCAACTTACCCTGTGGTAAGTGCTCGCCAGAAGGCCCCACTGGACAGTTGGGGCACCGAGGTGGTTCGGAGAACAGGCCCCTAGTCCAGGGGAGAGGGGAGCTGATCACCAGGTCAGAACAAAGGGTGGGGGGAGGCTGGGGTCCCCCATACCGGAAGGAGGAGGGACACTCCCCAAGTGGGGCGCCTGGGCAGGAACAGGAGACTGGGGGTGGAGGATGGGGGGTGGGCGACCAGGGAAGAGCTGGCGGAGATCGGAGCGCGGGTGGGGCTTGTGCGTTAGGGGATGTTGTAAGCACCGGAGTGGCGGCTGGAAGCGAGAGCGGTGTGTGGGGGGCTGGCTTGGGCGTGGGACTCAAAAGTCAAGGGTTCCGGGGAGCGGCAGGTAGAACGGACCCTGAGGCGATGACTTTGCTCGCTTTCCGGGGGCAACGGGAACCCCGAAGGGAAGGTGGCCCGCACCCGAGCGGGCCGCGGGGTGGGGGCGGATCCCGAGGGCAGGCGCTGCCTCCTCCGGCGGCCCGAGGGCTGGTTATAAATCCTGGGCCCCGCCCCGAGGCCGCGGAGGCCCCGCTCGGCGCTGACAGGTTAATAAAGTGCTAAGTGCCCCTCCGGGGCCCTCCGCCTGTTGGCCGTTCCCGCCGAGCTCGCTGCAGCTGCGGCGAGCCGATGACCCCGCGTGGAGGGGTCCGCGGCCCAGCCACGAGCGCGGGAGGGCGGGAGGCAGACGGGGGCCCGAAAACGGGGCGTCGCGGGCTGCGCCCGACCGCTCGCCGCGCAGCCTCGCGGCCCGACTCCCCGTCGGAGCAGCGGGCGCCCCGCGGGGACACCCCCGGCCCGCCCAGCCCGTCGCGTGCGGCCCGGCTTGCGGTGCGGGCCCGAGTCCCACCGCGAAGGGGAGGGCGGAGCAGGCCTCCGGCGGAGAAGCGCGGCCCGCGGGCCGTGTGCGGGGCCCTGACAGACCCCCAGGCGAGGGACAGGGGAGGGCTGGCGCCCCGTGGTCCCAGGCCCCCTTCTGCGGAGCCGCCTGGAGGCCGCCCCGAGCTTCCCACAGTGAACCCCACGAGCCGGGCGGAGAGTCCAGGCGCGCGGGGGTGTCAGCCCAGAATGCGGCGCTCCCTGAGCCCGGTGTCCGCACGGAACCAGGCCGAGTGGGGCGCCCAGGCCGCAGCCTGACGTCAGCCCGCGGCCCGAGGTCGGGAACCCAGAACTCGGGCGGGGGGCGCGCGGGGCGGGGCCCGGAGCGCGGGGGGCCGCCCCCCAGAGGGACCCACCCGGGAAGGGCCCACCCGGCGCCCTGGGCCGCGTCCGTGTCGGCCGGGGGCTGCGGCACCGCTGGCGAGGGAACCGAGCGGGGCAGGGCGCTGCGAGGCCGGTGGGCCCGGAGAGCTGAGGACCGTGTGGTTGGAGCGCGTGGTGCGCTTCTGCCTCCGTTTGTTTGGGTGGCAGGCCCGGCGGGTGGGCGAGCAGAAAGGGCGACCGGGCGCTGGGGAGGGGCGCCCTAGCGGCCGCCGGACCCACTGGGCTTGTGTGTATGGGGCGTTAGGGCTTGTTAACTTTTGAACCCAGCGATTGTGTTACGTTACCAAACGTTGAATACCTGAATAATACAAATAATTTTAACCAATACGTAAAAGGACTTCTTTCCTTTTAAATACATACAATTTGCACACCGTGGAAGCTCAGAGAAGCCTCCCCAGTCACCACTGCCTTGTCTCTCCCTGAGACCGTGAGACACGCCCTCCCCCTCCCCCTCTTGTGTCTGCTCTCCGTCTGATACAGGCACCCCTGGTTTATCTTGGGGACTGGACCCCCAGACCTAAACCCGCGGGGGCTTGCCTGGTTGGTTGAGTAGCCAGACGATAAATCAGCGTGTTTCCAGTGGAATCACCTGGCAGCTAAACCCCAGGGGCTGTAATGATCAATTCTTTAAGCCCATAATTGTTCAAATTACTCTGAGCAACATAAAACATTAATTTTAAGAAATTTAATAGGAAAAAAGCTCTTTAAATCCACAACGAGATAAATGGCACCCAGCATTGCGACCTTTTCCATACCTTGGTGACATTGAATAATCTGAAAGTTATTTACATTTTCATTCTTCGTGGGAAATGTTGACAAGCTTTTGGCCGTGGTGAGGTGCACGGTGGTGTGGACCGCCCCCTCCCCCCTAATTAATGGGGAAGCAGCGACTTCATAAGCAGGATTTTCATCAGTCTGCCCGGGCGACCTGCAGTGACGGCTCCCACCCTCCTCGGAGCTGATGCAATGAGGTTCATTTTTTACCATAAAAATATTCCCTCCGGACTAGCGGAGCCCCCTCCTGGCATTCAAAAATAGATACGAGGCTGAGAAGCAGCTTTAAGGGGTGATGCACGGATGGAGGCCAAGGCCAAACCTGAGGGGAAACTACAGATTCTGCAGACCCGGGTCAGCCATGGACGTGTGTGAAGGGTGTGCGTGTACAAGGCCGTGTGAGTGCTGCAGCGGGTGTGGAGGTCATCCCCGGAGGGGCGGCCACCGGTCCCCAGATGCTCCCATAGCCCTCAAACCCTCCACTCCATGTGTCCCTGAGAGACCATCCAGGTGAGCCAGTTCGGTGGGTGGGATAGTCCACCTGGCTGACACCTGCGGAGCTGGGGCTAAGCTGAGCTCCTGAGCTGGAGGGGTGGGGATGTCCTGGGTGCACCGCTGAGGCTTGCCTGTCTGTCATTTAGGACCTCGCAGAGCCAGGCATCAAGGATTGACTGGGGGCAACTGACCATGCTACTTGATCCCTGCAGCTGTGTGACCTTGGGTCAGTGGCTCAGCCTCTCTGAGCCTGCAAAGAGCAGCAAACACGACCTCCTTTCCAGGGTTCCAGCAGCTTACTGAGGGAAAGCTGGGATCAGGCATGGATGAGGGGCTTGGCAAACCTGGGGCAGGGTCTGAACCACCTTCCTCAGGTTCTGAGGGCAAGTCCCACTGACCCAGAGCGAGCAGGACCCTGACAGACCTGCGCATCTGCAGACTCAGGGCCCAGTGCTCTGTGCCAGCATGTGTGCACGCTCACCCACTCTCTACACATCACGCACGCACACACAGCTCACCCTACCCCTACCCCCACCCATACTCCCCAAGGGCAAGGGTATGTGATCCGTGGTGGCTGCGGGGTATCCTCATTGGGGGAACCTCTTGTCCACTGTAACAGAGGCCAAAATGCCCCTGGCCTCTTGGCCCGGACTGGGCTAGCTCGGACTTGCCCTGAGATAGAGGGATAGATAGGCTGAGCCCAGGACTGCTTTCCTAACTTGTAGCAATCACTGCATTGAGGTCCTGGGGACACCGCTGTCCTCAGTTTCACAATCTAGGTCTCCTCTAACCCGATGCCATGGCTGGAGAACCTAGACGGGTAAGAGGTGGTTCATGGTCCTGTGCCCCAATCTCGCCAGTGTCAGAGGCCAGGTGGGAACAGTGTGCTGTCCGGCTAGAGCCATCCTAGAACCTGAGGGCTGGGAAGGAAGCTGTGTCCTGTGCCCACACCCGAGGTCCGCCAGCTGTGAGACCAGGCAGCCACTCAGCACTTCTGCAAGCCTGGTTTTCCTCATCCTGGTCAACAAGCCCAGGAGGAGCCAATAACACTAGTCATCCGGGAGATACGAACCAGAAGCACGGTAAGATGCCACTCCCACCCCCGTGGCCAGGGTTATAACAACAGATATGAACAAGTGTGGCGAGGGTGTGGGGAAATGGGACCCCCACACACTGCTGCTGGGAACACAAACGTGGAATTACCACGTGACCCAGCAGTTCCACCCCTAGATACGCACCCAGAAGAAATAAAAACAGGACTCGGGCCCAGCCCCATCTACGCAGGTTCACAGCAGCACTATCTCAATAGCAAAAGGCAGAAACAGCCCAAATGTCCATCAGTAAATGAATGAATTCAGATGTGCCTCATCCATACCACAAATGGGAGACACGCCGCACCCGGGATGGTCCT
Organism: Aselliscus stoliczkanus; assembly: GCA_033961575.1. Classification (NCBI taxonomy): domain Eukaryota; kingdom Metazoa; phylum Chordata; class Mammalia; order Chiroptera; family Hipposideridae; genus Aselliscus; species Aselliscus stoliczkanus. The sequence continues at coordinate 114,906,980 of CM066728.1, read as the reverse complement.
TGAAACCATGATTCAGGTGGAGGAAGCCAGATACAAAGCACCACATGTTGTGCGACTCCGTTTATATGAAGTGTCCAGAACGGGTCAGTGGTTCTGGGGCCCAGGGGGGATGGGGTTCCTTCCTGACGTGATGGAACTGGTTGAGCACCAGGTGAGGTGCTCATCGGTTGTACCACATACACTTTAAAATGGTTTGTTTCATGTTGTGTGAATTTCACCTCAATTTAAAAAGGGGGGCACCGGGCACCGCTTGCTCCCCCCCACCCCGCCCGCCCCCCCCAGGCTGCCCACACAGATCAAACAGGAAGTCATGTGATAAACAACAGCAGCATGGGGCCACGAGCCTTGGGGGAGCACCCCCCACGCGGGGGTCATGGAGTCAGTGTCCCACCCACTCCAAACTGGCCCTCCCCCTAGAGAGGTCCCCTCCTGGGAAACCCCAACTTCATCTCTCCTGCCCGCTATGGTCCAGCACACCGAGGTCTGCAGAGCTGCTCATGCCTGGATGCAGGGGCAGTGCTCCGTGTCCGTGGCCCTCACCTGCCAGGGCATGGGGCTGGCAGCAGAGGGACCCTCCCCAGCTGAGCACAGCTGGCCTGTGTTGCCAGCTGCAAGCAAGTGACAGGAATGGATATTAACTCACTTCCCGCTCCCCGGGAAAGGGGAAAGGGCTGAGTCTGGACAGGAAGGTTTGAATATGGAGACAGCTCCCCTCGCATTCCCAGCTCTCCCCTGCCCCACCCCCACCCCCCAGCATGGAAGCAGTGCATTTCCAGTCCCTGGGGCCTGGTGGACGTTTATAACGTCTCCCTGTCCTGTCCCCCCATCAAAAGCTCCACAAGACGCCCCTGGCCATTGTCCCCAGGCCAGCCCGCCCTTGTTTGACCACCGGCCTTGTTTGACCTCCAGGAAGGTTAGAGGTCGAGGCCCCTGTGTTCCTGGCTGGCACTGAGACACACCCTCTTCACATGCCCCCTCCCATTGCTTGAGGAACAACACTGGCTGGTGGCAGACAGGTCAGACAGCCAGTGTGTGGGGCGGCCACTGCAGTGCCTGCACCCCGGGGGAAGTCACCGTGGCACTCCTCCAGGACAGAGGAGGCGGGCCGGCCATTGGCCACCAGCTCCGAACTGCAGGGCTGGCCCCAGGCGATGGTAGGCAGGGTGAAGAGAAGGGTGTCAGAAAAGGGGAGGAACCCCCGAGTGCCCGCGGGCCCCTCACACGGCATTCACTCCTCCTGAACTGGAGGCCAGTGTTGTCGGGCTCCTTAGAAGGGCCCCTGGCATCAGGGGTGGGTGTGGTGAGGGCACCCCTCCTCATCTCCTCAGGGTAATGGCCCCAGTAGTCCTGGGGCTGAGAGCTCCAAGGCCTTCCAGAAAATTCCTGTTTTGCTGCTGGAGTCAGAGGCCTCTCCATAGTTTACACCAAGACCCCCAAGGGGCCTCTCCTTGTGGGGAGGCAGAGGTGGGGGGGGGCTGTGGGCTCCTCTCTCCCTGACAAATGCTTTGTTCAGAGCTCAGGCTAATCTTCAGAATGACAAGGTTTAAAATTTAATTAGCAAGTACCTCTTATGCAAACTCTCCTCATTAAACTAAGTGTTCTATTAGTTAAAATGGAGCTGGTGGGGTGGGGTTTGGATATATGGCTGGCCCAGCAAAGACGGATAATGAGGCAGGAAGTTTTATGGCGGCTTTGGCTGCTGCAAGTTGGGTCATAACTTAGGTGGGTGGAACTCGCTCCCAGTCCTTCAGGTGACATCGGGCATCAGACGGGAGGGAGGAGCTGGGCTGCCTGATGGGTGAGGCTGGGGCTCCGAAATATGCAGGACACAGCCGTGAGAGATGGTGTCACCACTGGGCGGTGGCTGGTGGGTGCTGCCTCCATCCCTGTCTGGGCCGCTGGGTCCTCCTGCCCTGGGCTCTTCCTGTCCCATCTCCCAAGGTCCGGGGCTGGCCTGGCCACTGCCACAAGAGGAGGGAGGCTACTCTCTGTGTTTATTTTATTTTATTTTTTGAAAGATTTTATTGGGGAATTGGGGGAGGGGAACAGCGTTGGGGAATCGGGGGAGGGGAACGGACAAGTTGCTGTCCTTTTGTTCTTCAGTCTAGTTGCGGAGGACGTTGCTTCACTGGCCCATGTTGGTATCGTCATTGCGCTCTTCCCGGATGAGGCAGATCGGTCGCCGGCCTCTGGATGGTCGCTCACCGCGGCTATTGGCAGCTCACGCTGGTTGCCAGCCGCTCACACTGGCTGCCAACCACTGACTGTAGCCTATGGCAGCCCAGTGCAGCAGGGGCTGCAGCCTACACCATCACCGGGGCTCGCACAGCCCAGCTCCAGGTGGAGCTGTTGTTAGCTGTAGAGGGCAGTGTCACTGGCCCTCATATGTGGGATCCGAACCGGGGCCGCTGGCATCCCAAAACCAGCTCTTAACCAATGCGCCACTCGGCCGGCCCTACTCTCTGTGTTTATAAGCTAATGCACATGGCTTATTTTTTTGTTACAAAACTAATATATGTTCATTGTGGAAAATTCGGAAAACATAGGCGCAGCCCCTTGCCCCCCGACACACACATGCACTGGGTTCCTCTAACAGAACGCTGCCTGGGGGGCGCATCCCAGGTCTTTAGCAACTGGCGTGTGTGCATCTCGCACGAGCTGTGTTTACGCCCAGCTGCGCTGCAGCCCGCTGGTCCTTCACCTTACCCTCACACCATGACCACTTCCTGGGACACCGAATGTCTCTTCAGAGATGCATTCTACTGCTGGCCGTAGCTGAGGTCTAGCTGGCTGTTCAGGCCCCTCCCATTGTTTCTACTGGGCGCCTACTCAGGAGGGGGCAGCTCACCAAGCCATCGGGCACAGCGCCCCTCCCCCCTGCCCTGGAGCCCAGAGGTGGTGTTGGCCCAGGACCCACCAGGGAAGGGTCAGCTCCTTTCCTCCCCTGACCAAAGGGGATGCCAGGTGGGAACCCACCCTTCCTCTGCTGCCGGACCAACCTCAGCCTTTGGGGCCCTTGGGCCGGGCCCCCACCTCCGTGCTGTCCTCAGGTCTTGGAGGCCCCATGACTGCTGTTTCTGCTGTTGGTCCCTGGTTGCCTCTCGGGCCCAGGGATGCAGGCGTGAGGCCAGTCTGCACCCATCCCAGGGGATCGTGTCCCCACCCCTGCATCTGGCCATCCGTCTAGTCCATCTGGCCCTTTGTGCGTGGGCCAAAGGGGGCGGGTGGGCAGGAGTTCCACGAGGGTCTAGAAGTGCCGTGCTCCCTCCCTACCCCCCAGCCAAGAGGCCAGGCCACCTCCTGTCACTGTCCTTTGACAGACCCTCTGAGGAATTTGTCAACAGAACTGTCTACTGACTTCCCCCAGTCACTGGGCTTGGTTAATGGGCCAGGGCTGAGGCAGGCAGCTGTGGGAGGTGGGCGTGGGGGTGGGGTGGGCTGAAGTGGCCAGAGGGTGTCCTGCTGCCCTTTCTTCCTACTCCCAGCGAGACTGCGTGTCCCCAGCACCCTCCTGGTCTTGGTACAATTCCAGCTGTCCAAGCCGGCAGCGTGCCTGCACCTGGCATTGTTGCCGCCTCTGAGGGTTGCCCAGTGGTCAGGGGCCCGAGAAAAGGGGCAGGGGGCCCAGTGGTGACAGAGGGCAGGGGCTGAGTGAGGGGATGCTGCTGCTCATGATACTTTGGGAAAGTAACCCCCAACCTCTCCCCTCGCTCATTTCCTCAGGAGCAGGCACACTTGAACTCAGGAAAACATAGGCTTCAGAATGGGGGCGGGTCCGCGCTGGGGCTTTGAGCGGTCTGCACATCTGCTGCTTTCTGGTTAGGTCTTGGTGAAAACAACTTGGCCCCTTAGTAATCGGCCAGCTTCTGATTCCAACTAAAATGTTTCATTAAAAAACCAGCTTAAACTTTGAGGTCAATGTCTTATAAACTTCGTTGGAACCACGCTGGGAACCCAGAGACAGAGGGGCCTCGATGTTGGCATGCTTATTGTGCTGTTTTAGACAAAGAATGACTTACACTTGTGGGAATTTTTCTTTGTTAGGTCTAACATCTAAAGTGATTAACAAGGAAACAAAATACTAAGGTTGGAAGAAGGGTCTAAATGGAATTTCACTGAGCTGGTGAAGTTCCCAAACATCGTTCTTAGAATTTGCTAGACTCCATAAGAGAATCAAACTCAACTTAAAAACTTAGCAAAGAACTAAAGTTTTGAGTTAATCAAATATTTGAAAAACCGAAGCAATTATGCTGAATAATCTTTTCTCTGCAAAAAAAAAAAAAAAAACACAAAACAAAACAAACTCAAGAGCACAGAATATTGATATTCACCAAATTAAATTTTCATGGCCCCATTTCATACTCTGTGTTCTCTGGCTGTGACAGACCCTCTCCATGCCCCAACCTCTCCTGTTGCTGGTTGACTTGTGTCCCCCAAAAGATGTTCATGTCATGAATCCTGGTACCTGTGAACAGGACTTTATTTGGAAATAGGGTCTTTTCAGATGTAATTATAAGATGAGGTCAGATTGGACTGGGTGGGCCCTGACCCGGGGACTGGCATCCTGAGATGAGGGAAATGTGGACACAGAGACAGAGGGAGACGCTCAGGAAGGCAGAACGGGGCTGATGTTTCTACAGTCAAGAGATGCCAGGATTTCGGGCACCACCAGCAGCTGGGTGAGTCTGGAATGGGTCTCCTTCAGAGCCTGCTGGAGAAGCCAGCCCTGCTGTCACCCTGATTCTGGACTGTGGCCCCCAGAACCTGGAGAGAGTGCATGTGGGGTCCTTTGTCACAGTGGGGCCCAGGCACTAACCCCCGCCATGCCCCAGGGTGGATTCTTGGACTCCGCCCCAGGCAGGTGGCCCCCAGCAGGCCCCAGGGCCGTGGCTTGGGCAGTTGGGCCCCTGCTTCGTGATGGGCACAGGTGGGCAGGACCTGTTCGTTAGTCCTGAGCTAGGCAGCTGGGCGGGGTCAGGTACAAGGCACCCGCAGGGGCCCCACACAGGTCCTCCAGGGGCCCGGCAAGCCCTTCCCCGTCCTGGCTGCGATGCCCCACTGCCCACGCTAGCTGGGCCTGTCCTTCCTGCCCGGACGGTCCTGTGTGGGCGTCTGTAGCTTCTGCCCACTGCCCAAACTGCTCCCTACTCTTCCATCTGCTTTTGTAGGCTGAGGGGTTGGGAGCAAGCCATTGGCTGCCCGCTCTGTCTCCGAGACCACAGCGACCCTGCCCCAGCCCTTCCAAATCCGCCAATATTAGAAAGGATTTGTGTCCCCGATAAATAATGCAAAGTCAAATTACATCCTCTCTGGCTTAAATTTTCATGTTCCTACTCCTCATCTTCATAAAGAAATTCTATTTGCAGACCTCACAGGGTGGCCCCTGCCAGCTGCCGGACGCCCCTAATGAAATTACTCTTCCGGGGGGGGGGGCCCAGGCGGGTGCGGGACGGCCCGCCCACAGGGGGAAAAGGTAAAAGGCCGGAGTTCAGATTATTTTTCTCCCTAATAACTTAACAGATCGCATGTATTGTGTGGCCCAGGCCTCGTGCCTCGGCGGGTGGTGATATATGGGGGGCGGGAGTGGGTGACGCATGGATCTTTGCGGTAGTGACCCCACCACAAGGACCCGCCTCCCATCCAGGGAGAGGCGGGGTCAAAGTGACCTTCTCTGGGCTTAGCGAGCTGACCCCACATGTCTTTTATAAAATGCAGAATGGGACAGGGCGTCCCCAGGGGCTTTGCCCCCTGTGCCCCAGCCAGGGTCAGGGCCTGGCTTTTGCAGACTTTCCCCCGGCCTGCGATGCAGTGGGCACTTAGGAATGTTGGGGGTCCCATGTCGTCCAGCCAAGGGGTCTCACATGGGTGCAGGGGGAGAGGAGGCTCTGGGCTGCCTGGAGGGTGCCAGGAGTCTAGCCAGAATGAACTGGAATTTCCTGCAGGATGGGGAGGGTCCCCAATGGCTGGAGTGCCAGGGAGGGGGGCTGCAGTGGGGCCTTGAAGGGTGAGTTGGGGGCGGTCCCACTCAGGGGCGGCCTGGGGAGGAAGGGCATGTGGTCAGAGGGCAGGCAGGAGGCAGCCAGACAGACCACAGGACAAACTCAGACGCCCCCAAACCAAGACAAGAAGCCGCAGCTCCAAGCTGAGTCCTTTGTTATGATTTTTTAAAAGGGTGCGCACGCCCCCTGCACGTCAGGCACTCGCTGCGCCCCTCAGGTTCTGCAGGTGACGTCTCTGGGCCAGGACCAGGGTCTTGGGACACTGCTGAGGGTCCCCAGGGTCCCCCACATCCTGAGGGGTTGGTCACGGTGGCCCAGGAAGCCCTTCATTGGCTGAGTGTTGCAGCTTCCCCACCCTTCGCCATGGCCCTGCACCCCACTGCAGCTTCCCCACCCTTCGCCGTGGCCCTGCACCCCACTGCAGCTTCCCCACCCTTCGCCGTGGCCCTGCACCCCACTGCAGCTTCCCCACCCTTCGCCGTGGCCCTGCACCCCACTGCAGCTTCCCCATCCTTCGCTGCACCCCACTTTCCCTCCTCCCTGGCCCAGCACCTCGGTGACCCCCCTGCCGTCAGCGTCCCCAGGAACGCCCCAGACCCTGGTTGGTCAGGCAGCATGGCCCCCAGTCTCCCGCCTCCCTCACCTCGTATTTATGGCCACTTAATCTGTATGAGCAACCAGCCCCCCATATATCTCCAAGTATTGATCAGCTTTAGGCTGATAGAAGTTCAAGCTCACGGGGTCCCGCTCTTTGACCCCCAAATAGGGTATGAATCTCAATCGAATAGACTGATATTCACACATGGCTTCTACCCCGGGCTGGAGGCTGCGGGAAAATCAATGAAGAGCGCTAATGACGCACGATTTATAGAACACCTGCCATTTTAATATTAGAATAAATGTTATATTGCGAAGGGGGGGATGCAGGGGGTCTCAAGGAAAATATTTCTTAGAGAGCCTTTTCTGCTGGAAAATGATGTGCGTGGAATTTTATGAAGTCAAATTTATAGACCTCGTTTAGGCTTATAATTTAAAACTCCTTATGAGAAAGACATTAAGTAGAGTGCTTGGGGTGGGGAGGCAGGGACCAGACAAGCGGGTGGTCCCCGAGTGGGAAGGAAAGGGCCTCCGTTGGGGGGTGGAGAGCATGGGAGGGGAGCATGGGCCCCGGGGCCAGGGAGCCTCTCTGCCAGGGACCAGCAGCCGGCACGAGAGGGTTAGTCTGGGCTGGGGGCCAGCCGGCGAGCCTGGGTAGGGGGTGCCAAGTTATCTGCATCCCAGGGTGTCAGGGGTCCGGGATCCCAGGGTGTTAGGCCTGACAAAAGAAGGGACACTCCCAGGAGGCGGGCCTCCTGCAGGTATCCAGGCCTGGCCACTGCCTGCCCCCGTGGGCGCTCTCGGGCCACGGCCACATCAGGCCCATCCGGGCACACACCGCAGGCACACGCGTGTGCACGTGCCCAGGCACACGCTCACACTGTTCCTCACAGCCTTTCCGTGACCTCCTACTTCAAAGCCACTTCTCCAGTTTCCCTGAAGAAGGTTTTTGGCCCTGAGTGCCCCATCCCCAGAGGCGCTCAAAGTCCTCTATGTCCCAGGCTGGGTGGAGGTCAAAAGGATACCCTGAACATTGTTCTTTAGATAAACTCAGAGGACAGTACTGCTGGGTGTCTGGGGGCCGGGAACACCCCTGTTTGGTAGAAATGGGCTCAAGCCAAGGACAGAGCTTCACCATCGGTCAGATATCCTGGTCAGAAGCAAACATGCCATCTGAACACCAGCCTCCCAGGCAGCCGCAGACCGTGTTTGGGGGAGCTCAGACTCGGGGCCTCAGAAGGTCTCTGGGGAACCTTGGCCTATCTGAGCTGGCAAGTCACCTCCCACAGTCTATGTGTCTGTCGGAGGCTGCTGGGGCTGCCTGTGAGCTGTTAGCTTCCTTTGTGGCTGAGTGGGCCTCAGTTTCCCCAGCTGTAAGTGCAGAGGTTCCGAGCCTGACAGCTGAGACTCCTTAATTCCAGGCCCAGGTCTCTGATTCTGGAGCCCTCCTGAGGGGTCAGATCCAGGCCCAGCCACAAAGTCTCTGCAGGGAGACACACCCAGGGGCCATGGCTGGGCCTGAGAATAGGCCGGAAGGTGCCGGCTCTCTGGGAGGCCTGGCCTTGGGGAGCTGGCATTTCCTGAGGGGGGATTAAGGCCGGACAGCAGGATTAGCTTTTTTCCTAAGGGTATCATCTTTCCCAGACAGAAGGCCCGGAAGGCCCTTCCAAGTCTGAGGCTCCTCACTGAGCTGAGGGGAATTATTTTCAGGGGCCACCTGGGGGCCGCCCGAGGGGAGGGGCAGAGCATGGATGAGACTTGGGGAACCCTCGCGCCCCCCCCCCAGTCCTCATCCAGGACTGCCACCTTCCCGGCCCCTGCTGACGGGCTGTTGGCACACATTTTGTGCATGCCTGACCAGCGGTCAGTCAGTCGGTTGGTCGGTTGGTCGTGTGTCCCTCTCTCCCCCTGGGCTCTCGGCACAGCCCACCACGGTGCGGGAGGGGCATATGTGACATTTTCAACATTATTAAAGGAGGGAGTCGAGCGTGGGAATGCTGCCTTCTCTCCGTGGTCAATTCCGCTCCTGGAGGCGATCAATCTGCAGGCCATGATTTGTGGCTCCGCACTCCCAATAAATTCAATCTTTCCTGATGAAAAGGTTGGTGCTCCCAGCTCCGCTTAGGTCACTGTGTGTGTCCAAAGTGAGTGGCTGAGAAGAAGGCGCCGGCTGGGCTCCCTACTGCGCTGGGTGGCTGGGGCGGACGGGACGCCAGGCTTCGTGGCAGAGCCGGGCCGTCTGCGATGACGTGCTCCCAGACCCACGGCCGGCCGACACCCCTGTCCCCTCCCCTCCACCAGTCCTCCACCGTCAATGAACATTTGGCGGTTGGTCTAAAATTTCTGGAAATCTCTAGAAATGAAGAACAAAGCTGTGCTTGCCCTTCTCATATGGAGGGGGTACAGTGGACAGGGGCTGTGCTGGTGGAGCCCCCGAGTGTGGCCCAGGCCCTGCACTGTGGAGTGGCCTCGGGTTGTTCTGGAGGGTGACCGACCGGGTGGCCTCTGTCACTAGTGTGGGTCCAGCTGGGGTGTGGGGCAGGCAGAGGTTTTGGGGTTCTGGTGCCTGGCTTTGCCCTCCCGTGGCCACCCTGGCCACTCTCTGAGCCTTGGTTCCTAATCTGTGAAAGGAAGTCACCACCACCTGGGAGGGCTGGCAGTGCTGCCCACATAGGAGGGCTGGGCAGTTACCCTGCTGTTAAGTGAGGCCTTACACTGCCCTAACTTTCTCAGGACAGGAAAGGCTGCACTGTGGATGCCAAACTGCGCAGCGGCTTCTAGAGCCTGGAAGGGCGGTAGTCCCCGTCAGCCACTCTGGGTCAGCGTGGGAGGTGGCACCAGGGACAGCCTGGCCCTGGGGGGAAGGTGGCCAGTGCCCTCTCAGACCAAGGGGACGGAGATGAGCCTGTGACCCCAGATGGGTCCGGGTTGGTGCCTGGCAGCTGCGGTGCCATCCAGCAGAGTGACCTGGCCACACAAGCGAGTCACAAAATCACTGAGGACTTTAAGGCCGGTGTCAGGCTCACTTGTTTAATAGCCTGCGAACCTGTGTCAGGAACCAGAAGGAACGAGGTCTGCATTTTGGAACAAAAAGATTTATGGTCTTGGTTAAGAATGGGTCCCAGGGAAAGTGCTAGAGAGATTGCTGGGACACAGGATGCAGTCTTGCGGAGCCCAGGAAGTGGAGCCAACGTCAACACAGCGGGCCCGGCTCGGGTGTCGCGGTCAGGCCGGGCCGGGCCACGTGCCTGCCGGGCAGGGGCTTAGGCGCTGGCACCCGAGACAAAAGCGCTAACCCCTTCCTCAGACTCCGGCGGCCAGCCAGCCATTATGCTGATGAACCAGATCCTTGGGAAGCACTCAGGGCCTTTTGGCTGATTGCATTCAGAGAGCCGCTCCCTAGCACCCCCTCACCCCCTCGGAAGCCCCATCTATTTATTTTATTTAGTTTTTGGTTGGGAGGTAGGGAGCCGTTCCTGGTCACCCGGCTGCTGAGGGGGAGGTGGTGGCCTGGCGAGGCCAATTCGAACGGCCTCCACAATTCTCGCACTGTCTAAACAAAAGCCGCCTTTGTCCCCATCTGTGTTGAACTCGGGGAGGAAACAGAGGCCGGAAGTGACCTGGAGAAGGGTCAGGAGGCCCATTAGGTCCAAAGGCATGGGGAACTCAGCCCCCCCGCCCAGAGAGTGGCCTCATCGAGGGAAGGTCCGTCGTCAGGGCCCTGGACCCCAGCCCCTGGGCACGGCTGCCTTACTCGAGAGACTGGGTGAGCCCAGCAGGGCTGGACTGCAGCTGCCCAGGCTGGTGGGGCGGCGGCAGGGGAGGGCCTCCTGACCGGGCTTTCCAGGCCTTCCAGGGACAGGTTTCCACAGTCAAGGCACCGGAAAGGCCCTTTCCTGGCCATCACCAGCCACCGCTCACACCTGTTACCTCGTAGCCCCGGGGCCCACAGGCCTGTCCCGCCCCACCCCCCCTTTAGCTTGGCTCCTTTCGGAGTCTCCTGCCTCAGGGCCATTGCACCTGCCGTGTCCTCTGCTGGCACACCTTCCTCACCTGCCCCTGGACACCCTCCCTGGGCCTCGGGGCCTCCGCTCGGCTGCCACGCCGAGCTCCCCAGACTCCTTCCCTGGCTCACCCCAGTCTCACCCCACCTGGAATCACTGTGGCACGGCCCCAGGCACTCCTGGGCTGGTGGCCACATCACTCCAGCCTCTGCTCTGTCTTCACATGGCTCCTCCTGAGTCTGTGTGTCTGTCTCACATCTCCCTCTGCCTTCTCTTACAAGGACACCCGTCATTGGACTGAGGGCCACCCTAACCCAGATGACCTCATCTCGAGATCTATAACTAATCATATCTGTGAAGACCCGGGTCTGCTCTTTGGCCGCCTGAGGCCTGGCTGGCCTTCTTCCCTGTCCGGCCCCTGTGCGCCCCTCCGTAGGACGGACATGTTCGTCCTCGCTTAGAGGACCGTGGGGGAGGTCTCAGGGGAGCCTACTCAGCAGGCGGGCCCAGGACTGGGACGCCTCGCTGAGCTGACAGCAGCGTTTTCCTGCTCTCCCGACTGAAGCATTTCAGTCTCAAAGAAATGTCTGCAAATGTCCACTGGATGCCCCTGTGCCCGCCTGGCAGGGGAACCATTGGCCGAGGCGAGCTTCCAGCTATGTCTGCACTACAAGGCATAGGTTAGTGGGAATGGCAGCTTTGCGCCTTCACTGATTAACCCAGTGGTGCATGTGCCTCCTGCCTGGGTCACTAGGGGGCCTAGCTAGATGGCCTCTGTCCACCGCAGCCCTCGGGCCCTGCTCTGGCTGCCCGCCTGCTCTCAGGGCTCTGCCCCCCCGTGGCCGGCTGCGGTGGGCGGAGGACTCAGGCCCCACTCCTCACCCACCACCTCGGGAGGGTCGCTTCTGACCCCTGCCCGGCCCACGCTCTCACTCTTAGCAAGTTCAGAACCCAAGGCTCCTCGGGGCCAGCTGGTTACCATCAAGCAAGACCAGGATGGGGGCCTTTTACGTACAAATTGGAGTCTTCCCTCCAAACAGTGCCTTTCCCATCCCCCGAAAGCTCCCCGTACAGGTGGGGGCTTCCTAACCCTGATGCTGTTACCACCACCAGTTATAGCTACCAGCCTCTTGGCCAGACTCGGTCAGGCACCAAGCTATGCCTGGGACCCTGGGCATTTTGGCAGATGTGTGCAGGGGAACCTTTAGCCCGTTTATAGATGAGCCTCCCAGAAACGAGGCCGCTATCTCCAGTTCACCAGCAGCTTCAGGGGCCGGGTGTTGGGGACATGCTCAGCTGACCTCAAAGCTTTGCTGTCCCTGTTGCTCATCTCCACACCCACCAGCTGAAGTTCTCAGCAGAGGGGAGCCCCCAGGGTGGCCAGCACCTCCCAGAGCAGCCCCCACGCTGGGGGAGGCAGGCTCCAGGGCACAGCCTAGGGAGCAGCTTCCAGAGGTCCCCCGGGCAACGTGTGCAGAAACGCAGAACCTCCCGCCGCCGGAGCTCAGCCCACCCCGTGCCCCGGCTCGCCTGCCCGTGCCCCGGCCTGTGCCCCCAGCACTGAGGCCAGGAGGGCTGTGTCCCAGCTGCAGGGCGGCTCTGCCAGGGACCTTTGCTGCCAACCCCGAGGAGCCCGGAGCTCTCTTGTTGGCCTGGGAGGGGAGGACCATCCCCTGGATCCTGGGTGGCATTGAATTGCACAGGATGGGAACCCGACTCCAGGCCGCCTACACCTGAGAAGGGCACATTCTTTGTTTGCTCTTGGGGGTAAATTCCAGCCTCTGGCCACAACACTGCAATTCTGTCGACTTAATTTGGCTTTTGTCTGGGTGGCCCCACAGAGGATTACCGGGGGTCCTGTTACAATTCCCAAGCCTTGCCCTGTAATGAGTTCAGGGGCGGGTGGCAGAGGTGAGCGTGAGGCCTGTTTTCACGTTGCCTGGGTGACAACCCGTGCGTGGCCGCTCCCAGGCTCTGCGAGGCCTCCGGGTGCAGTGAGGGCCCAGAGCAGAGGGAGGACAGGGGAGCCCGCAGGCGTGGGCCACAGAGGGGCAGTGTCTCTGTGCCTGTGGGCTGCCAGTCCAGCGGGGAGGAGAGACGAGCCCGACAGCCCACACCAGGAAGATGTGATAAGTGCTTTAAACAGAGCCAAGAAAGAAATGAGTGTCCAGCACAGTTTAGACATAATCCTTGCCTTAACCTTCCTGGGCTGGGCTGGGGGACACCTGAGGTTTCAATGACTCAGCGGAGCCACCTGCCTGTGGTCAGGGGAGGGGCATTCCAACTAGGGAACAGCAATTGCAAAGGCCCTAAGGCAGGGGGGCTACATGAGCCCCAGGACGGGAAGGAGGCCGCCCATACGGAGGAGACAGAGGCAGCTGGGAGCCTGGAGGAGGGGAGAGGTCAGAGATGGAGTCTGTGATTGGGTGCTGTGGGAGAATGGGCAGATTTGAGTGGGTTTCATTTTACAGAAGAGGAAACTGAGGGTCAAAGAGGCTCAGAGGCAGTGCCTTGGTGATGCTGCTGATGGGCTGAGCCAGGAGCAAATCCCTGCCAAGGGAATTCAACCTGCTTTCATGACCACTGCAGTGTGCCCACTCTCCTGGGGGCAGCTGAGCGGGAGACCCCCCTCAGCGGGGCTCCCAGCCTCGTACACACCCCCTCCCAAGGCAGTGAGTTCACCAGCAGGCACAGAGGGAGCTCAGCCTTGGTACAGCCCATGGTACAGCCCAGGGCTGGCTGAACTTGGTTGCCCCTGACTGCCACCCTGGCTGGGGACATCAACGCTGCCATGTCACCTCAAGGTTCCACCTGGGGCCCAACCTGGGATTGTGCAAACACGTTCACCAAATTGTCAATTAAGTGAAAATCAATGCTGAGTCATCCATCACGGACTGCTGGGCCGCCATCGATCGGGCCCCAGGGAGTGATTGAGGCCAAGTGCAGCCCCACGGCTGCTGCATCCGGGCGGCATCAATGATCCATCATCCCAACCACTACGGTGCCCACAGGGCCAGGTTGCCCAGGAGGGGAGAGGAGGTGGCACAGGACCCTCTGCTCAACATCCGGAAGCTCCCCTCCCCCACCAGCCCCAGCGTCTTGCCACCTCCCTCCCATCCTGGCTGCAGGGACGAAGTCCGGTGAGGCCCCCATCTAGAGAGAAGTCCCCAAACAGCAGGCTGGAGGTGCTCCCTCAGTGACCAGGGCCCCCTTGACTCCTCCACGACTCCTTGAACACACCTGGGAAATCCACAGGCCCCAGGAACACCTGGCTTTCCGAACTCCTTTATAACATAGCATCAGGCCGTCATTTTTAGTCAGAAGGAAACAGCCTCTCCACCCCACCTGCAAACAGCCTGGCCCCAGGTTCCCCGAGGGGCCACACAGCCGAGACCTCGGGACCCTCCCAGCAGGGCTTTGGGAGCTGAACCGACTCTCAGTGCTTGGGGGCCGTATGCCCTGCCCTACAGCCAGGGGTGCCTCTGGTGGAGGGGTCCCTCTGGACATCTGAGTTGTCCCCGCTGGACAGATGAGCATGTGATGGAGAGAGCCCCAAATCCCTCATCCTTGGCTTCGAGGTGGAAACTGATGGGGGCTGACCCCCCGCCCCAAACGCCCTCCTATCCTCGCCTCCACTCAAGCACAGGGGTTCTGGCTGCATGTGGGGATTATTCCATAAAGACCTGGGGTGCTGTGGGCCACATAGGTCGAGGTCCTTATAAATGCTGATATCTGTTGGCCTCCAGGTTGCCCTTCTGGGGCTCAATGTATAACCAGCCAGCCCAGCCCACCTACTGTGTGCCAGGTGCTGCCACACAGAGGCAGACAGGACACCCGTTCCTGCCCTGGGCTTCTGTTCAAAGGCACGTGGGAGCTTTACTCTCTTACCTATTCATCTGTTCACCTAGAAATACTTGCTTCTAAGCATGCTGAGTAACAGGGACTGAATTTCATGCTAAAGGAACCAACAGAAGAACCTATAAAGTGTATAAAACCACGGTTGTCTGATGTTGGAAGGGCTGCAACACAGGGCAGTGGTCCCCAAGATATGGAGTCAAACGAGATGAGTCCCTTCTTGCCTCACCTCACTGCCAGGTCCAGCGTGGGGGTCCCAGAGAGAGCCAGTGGTCTCCCCAAGTTGAGGAGGCAGCTGAAATGTGAGGAGAGGAGGGGTCTGTGTGGAGAGAGGGGGCCGCCTTGAGAGCCACTGAGCCAGCCCTCAAGTCTCCAGCTGAATTGCTGGGGAGCATGTGCTTGTGACAAAAGCAGCCTATACTGGAAAAGAACCCCAGGAAAGGAACACGCAGAGTTGCCCTCAAACTCATGCATGGCTGGGGCTGGTTTGTTTCCACCAACCAGAGTGACAGGCCCCCTACCACACAGGAAGTCAGGTGAGTACTTGGAAGGGTCTTGCCTCAGGATTGGGGCAAAATTCGCCTCCAAATGGTCACATTGCTCCCAGTAAGGTAACCACACCCCAAAACAAGGCTCAAGAGGATTTACAGGAATGCAAACTACCCAACAAGGTAAAGCCCAATGTCTGGCATCCAAGCAAAAATTACCAGGCACAGACAAGGAAGCAGGGAACGTGGCCCCTGGGGAGGATCGAGTGTAACACAATGACTCAGAGACAACACAAGAGACTCAGCAGACAAGGCCATTAAAGTCATGTCATGAAAGTAGTGAAAACAACCCAAATCCAATTTCTAGAATAAACACACACTGGATGGAAGTAACAGCAGAATAGACATGACAGAAGGAAAGACGGCAGCTGAACTTGCAGACAAAGCGATAGAAACCACCCAAAATGGAACAGAGACAAAAGACCAGGGAAAGTGGCACAACGTCAGGCGGCCTAATGCACCTGTCCCTGGGGACCTTGCAAGACAGCAGAGCAGAGGGGAAACGTGTGAGGAGTTAACGGCCAGACCTCTCCAGATTGAAAAAAACTATAAACCCACAGGCCCAAGAGGTTCGACAAAGCCTAAACACAAGAAATGTGAAGAAAAGGACACTAAAGCACATCACATGTCTTAAAGCCAGGGATGAAGAGCACACATGATATGCAGAGACACGAAGGAGACCCAACTTCACATCAGAAACCCCACAGGCTGGGAGACCGTGGGCAGCATCTCTCAGGCTCTGAAAGAAAGAATACCTGTCAGCACTGAATTCTACAACTGTTGAAGCCAGTCTCCAAAGTAAAAGTGGGATGAAGGCTCTCCAGGAGTAGGAAAGCTTTCAGGAGCCTTTACAAGCAAACCCACACTACAAGGAGTGTCAAAAGGGGGACTTCAGACAGGAAGAAGGTTATTCCTAGGGGAAAGATCGGTCTACAGAAAAATAAAGAGGACTGCAAATGGTAACCATGGGTGCAAATACAAAACACTTTCTAATTTGAAAAAAAAACATAAAAACATCATTGATTGTTTAAGCAAAAAGAAAATTGTATGATATAGTATAGAGCCTGGTACATGCATAAAAGTGTGAATGACAGCACACGGGCCGGGAGGGGGACATGGATGTGCTCTGTACATACGTGAAGCGGGGTGATGCCACCTGGAGGCAGACTGTGACAAATTAAAATAAAGAGTTATCACTAAGGGCCGGCCGAGTGATGTGGTGGTTAAGTGCTGGCTTGGGAAGCCAGTGGCCTCGGTTCGGGTCCCACATATGAGGGCCAGTGACACTGCCCTCAAAAAAAAAAAAAAAAGAGTTATCATTAAGAAGGCAACAAAAGAGATGGCAGGAAATCCTGAAAACATTTGATGAATCAGACAGAAAGCAGAAAAGGAGGGGGAGGGGACAAAGTGTAGAGACGGCAACAGTTACATTAAACGTAAACGGTCTAAATACCCAGTGAAAAGATAGTGATTGTGTTATTTGACCTCAAAAAGGAACGAAACTCTGACACGGGTTACAGTGTGGAAGAACCTTGAAAACATGGTGCTCATTGAAAGATATGTCATAAAATGCCACAGACTGTGGGATTCTGTGGACATGAAGTTCCCAGAAGAGTCAAATCCACAGAAACAGAAGATGGAATACAGGTGACCAGGGCTGGGGGTTGGGGAGCTGGCATTGGAAGGGGACAGGCTTCAGGCTTGGGTGACATAAATGTTTTGGACATAGATGGTGTTGGTGGCTACACAGCATAGCGAAGGCTGCTGCCACCCCTGAGCTGCACACTTAAAAATGGCACATTTTGTGTTGTATATATTTTACCACAATTTAATGGGCTTATGACTTCAACGAGTGAATTATATTGCATGTGAAATTTGTCTCAGTAAAACTGTTTGAGAGAAAACGGTGATGATCATCCAAATCGGCTTTTAAAATTACCGAGCAAGCAGGTGTGCCGGGCACCGGTGTTGGCACTGGTGATGGAGCCAAGCTTGGGCCCTGCTGAGCACACCTGGGGGAGATCCAGACGACAACGAGGAGATGCTGTGACGAAAATGATTCTGAAGAGGGGACAGGACGGGAGGGATGGACAGACTTCCAGGAGGGGCCGGGCCAGAGCCCTGCAGGCATCGGGGAAGAGGGTGTCGGGAGAGCGCAACCGCTGGGCTGGGCCCCACGGGGCTGATTTTGGTTCCCTCGTTTATAACAGCAAAGAAGTAGTGTCCTCCCAAGTGTCTAAATGTCAGGGAAACTATTAAGGGTTTTATGCTACAACCAATCCATTGAGGATCTTGCAGTCATTAAAAAAATTTTTAAAAAGGAGTATTAAATAACTTGGATTTTTGTCTGTTGCAATGGGCATAAATCAGGAAATAAAATTGACCATGTGATACAATTACATTGTGGCACAGGCACTGCATGTGTGCACACACACACACCCTGCACACACCCTGCACACACACACACACACACCCTGCACACACACACACCCTGCACACACACACACCCTGCACACACACCCTGCACACACATGCACACACAAACCCTGCACACACCCTGCACACACACACACCCTGCACACACACACACCCTGCACACACATGCACACACAAACCCTGCACACACCCTGCACACACACACACACAAACCCTTCACACACACACACCCTGCACACACACACACCCTGCACACACACACACACCCTGCACGCACCCTGCACACACACATACACACACACACACCGCACACTCACCACCTACACACAGCACATCTGGTGTCCCCCCTGCCTTTGCTGATGAGAGGGGAGGGCCAGGGGATGTGAGTCAGTCGCCGTGGTTTCTCCCTCCCACCCCACGCTGCCTCCTGTGGTTCCTCCCAAGGTGAACCCAGCCCCAGTTTGGTGACATCGCCCCATGGCCCGCAGCCCCCTCTGTCTTGGCCCCATGTAAGGGCACAGAAACAGGGCTCGGCCGTGCCCCGATGCGCCAGTCCTGCGTCCCTGGGACAAATGAGAGTCTTACTGGAATCGTCATAAATCTTCCATTCCTGACAAACCCAAAGGAAGGGAAGGGGATGAAGAGGCAGGGGGAGGGGAGACAGCAGAGTCTCCTGCTAATTCTTTCAAACTGCTGTTTATTGAAATGAGGCAGCAGGGATAAACCCGCGCTGGGTCGATGATGGGCTGTCTAATATAATCAGCGAGGGCCGCCAGCCTCCTGCACCCTCCGGCCCCTCCTTCTAGCTGGTGGCCTGGAGGAGACAGCCAGGGCCAGCTGGCCCCAGGCCCTGGGACCGGCCCACCCAGCGAGGCAGTGCGTCCCCCGTGGACGTCAGCGTGGCTGCTCTCTGCCAGGCCCCGGATGACCCCTAGCCCCCCTCATTCTCCCGGCCTTCCTCACAGGGGTGCCCAGTGGGGTGAGTGAGGCACCAGGCCCAGCGACCAGCCTGAGGGCACCAGGGCTCTGATCCAGGCCGTCTGGCTCCTGCAGCTCCCAGCCAGCCTGGGGCGCGGCCCCACTGTGCGCCTCACACTCCAGCTTGCTCGGGGTCAGGCTGTGCACTCTGCCCCCAGCAGCATTTCCTGCCCTGCCCCCACCCCCATCAGAGCCCCTGGTCACTGGCCCCCTGGCTCTGCGTAACTGGCACCTCAGCCCATGGTCTGTGAATCCCCCATACAAGCCCTGTGGGCAGACTCGTAACCCAGTGCCCGGCTCCCTGGAGGCGTTTCCTTTTTAAATGAAGTCACCAGAGGCTGGTGGGGTCTCAGCCTGCCTGCACGTGGTAGGATCACAGGGAGATTTGACTTCAGGGGCCCCCTGGAGACTGGCCACACTAGGAGTGCCGCCCCAGGGGAGCAGGCAGTGGGGTGGGGATCCTGCTGGAGGCCGCGTCTCATCTCCACCAAGTGGACTTGACATTCTTGGTGGCCCCAGATGCTGACTGCCTGGCTCTTCCGCCTCAGGTCCAGGCTGCTGAGACCTCCGAGAGTTCCAGCGAGGGACTCAGGAACTCATCCCCCACCCCAGGTGGTGCGGAGCTGCGGCTTCTTCTCCCATCTGGAGGCCTCAGGACAATGCTCAGGGCCCTGGGGTCCCTCGGAAAGGTTTGGGAGCTGTGGTGCCACCTAGGATCCAGTTGTGAGGCCCAGCTGCCCAGTGCCCCGGCCCTGACCTCCCACCTTCCGGGACCCTTTCACCTTCAAAGAGGACATCTGGGAGTGACTGTGACGGGCGGCCTTCCATGAGCTCAGAATTAGTCTTGGAGAGAGGCTTCCTGGGTCCACCCCTCAGGTGAAGACTAGTAAGGCAGGAGGAGGGACAAAGTCACACGGGGCAGCGACAAGGTGATATATGCCAGGGACTCATGGAGGGATTCAATTGTCTGAAAACCAGGCCTGTGTGTACAGATGGCCATCTTCACCGGCTACAGGCGGGCCAGAGCCATAAAGAAACAGATCCCAGCGTGTGCCCACGGCCCCTCCCGCCGCCCGAGTGTGAGAAGCTGCTTTGAAATCTGCCAGGCAGGTAAATTTCAGCACAGAGCTGCTGGCCTTGAGCAGCAGCCTCCAAGATTTACAGTGTCCCTGGGAGGCTGGGAGACGGCTAATCTTTCCCGGGAAAATGGGAGGCCAGCCCGCTGCTGCTGGGGTCCCTGCGTGGTGGTCTCTACACTGCTGGGCATGAGGCGGGTCCCTAGAAACTTCTCATCCATCAGTCAGAACATCCCACACCAGGCTCCGCCCCTCCTCGAAGGTCAGGACTCAGCTTACACGCGGGAGATATTGTTGGGGGCACATGGGAAGGATTCAGTTAGGCACCTCTTCCCAGAAGGCTCCGAGACACCTTCATGCGCTCAGAGGTCTGTGGCTTTGCTTCCTGGCTGCAAAAGCGAAGAGTGAAATGGGTGGGGTCTCCTGGGTCTGCTTCTCCCGCACGTCGTGCGTATCTTGGTCACAGACACAGCCTTCCCAGGGGCTGACTGGCCCAGAGTGGGGTTTGCCCGTGACTGTCCCCTCCACAGGGACATGGGGAGCAGAATGGTCCGCAGCCAGGCAAGAAGCCTGGCTTCTGTGTGGTCACGGCAGCTGCCCAGCCCTGAGGCCCTTTTCTTCCTCCAGGAAACGGCTTCCCCGTGACTGACGTGCCACAATGCCTTCCCTCCAAAGGAAAAGCGCTGGCCAATGGGGTTGGCAGGACAATGTGACCTGAAGAAGGGTGAAGGCCATATGGGCTGCCAGGTGACCCGTGACCAACCACCTCTAGGCACCTGCTCCTGAAGGCCCGGGCTCCAGCGCCCCTCACTTACGGCTCCTGCCACAGGCAGCTGCCCCCGTGTCCCTGCAAACGTGGCAGCTGCCCCAGGAACGAGGCCGCCATGGAGGACACCCCTGCAGACCCCAGCCCTGGCGGCCCCTTGTCCGCGCCTCTGACACAGACCCTGTGGCTGTTATCACAGGGTGTGGCTCGCCCCACCCAAAGACGCTCTCTCGGGAGACCCTGGGGGAGTAGGGCCCACAGGTGGGCTGTTGCTCAGAGGGAGCAGCTCTGGCCTGGAGGTAGCCACGCCCAAAGCTCACAGCTGGCCCTCACGGTGGCTTTGCCCAGGTGGAGGGTGGACCCTTCGGGGCTGCAGTTCCGGGCTTGCATCCGCACATTCCCAACAAGCCAAACTCCCCCCGGGTGTAGCTCCACGTCTGACTCTTTCTGACGACCCTCTCTTTGGGCCTCAGTTTCCCCACCTGCAGTGGAAGGGTAGGGGACAGCTCCCTTTGGTTGTAGAGTGCTGAGATTAATCAGCAGGCAGTGGACCCTGGAGGGGAAGCTTGTGCAGTTTCTGCAAGCTCTCCCAGGAGATAAAGGTGGGGTTTTTGCTTTGATTTTCAAAGCCCCCAGTACGGGACAAGCTGATTGGGAAATACTGGAGGAGCCGTGGCAGCGGGCAGTGGTTTGGACTCTGACCCCACTCAGCTCTGACCCTCTCTAAGTGGACTGCCAGACACAGAGTGGGTGAGCCCCCAGCACACAGGGCCTCCTGGGGGGCGCCCCTCAACCCTGGGTCAGGGAGCCTTCCCTCGGCCCGGTGGGCTCCGGGCTCCGGGGGGGCCCCCCAGCAGGGAGGGGAGGCGGAGCGGAGACCGAGAGGAAACCAAAAGCAAATTATTTTCGGGATTATAGCTCTAGAGTCCGGGCAAGATAGTGCCCATTTTTCATAGCAGACAAAAGCATTTTCCAAGGGATCAATTTTGCCTGTAGAAGTCGCCTTCTTTCAACCCACAATCCATCATATTTCCCCATTTGCAATTTCTCGGTGTCTGAGTGTTTTAAGTTTCCTATGAATTATTTTATAAAGCTTCCTTTCTTCCTGCGGAAACGAGGTGTTCTAGCCTTGCCGGAGGGCCCGACAGTGTCATTAGGCTATGGGCCGAGGGGCCGGGGGCATCCACCAGCAGGGCCTGGTGTGACAGGGTGCAGGATGGACCTTCCAGTCAACGGGGTCCCTGTCACCTGTCAGCCCTGATCAGGGTGGCCCGCAGGCTCCCAGGGTGACTCAGGGTGGACACGGGCCCAGCTGGGAGGGCAGGGAGCCAGTGGGTTGGCCAGTGGGCTGGAGATGCCACCAGCTGCTGGGGGCAGGGGAGATGGCGCGGGAAAGTTTTTGAAGAGATTTATTCTGATGTGCTGCTGAGGGAGGGTCATCCTTCAAGAGGCAACGTGTATAAAAATTTCCCGGCCTGTTGATTGGTCTGTCACAGTGATTTGTGGCTCTTCCCCCGAGGTAATGGGGAGCAACTGGGCCCGTGAAAGGCAGCCGGACAGATTGCTGAACAGAATGGGAGGGGGGCCTCGGCGGCCAGCAAGATTTATTGACCTCGACCCACGGAGGTCCCTTCAGCCTGTCACCAGCACTGATTACGGCCTGGCCTACTGTCCGGCCCCAAGGGCCAGAGGCCTGGGGGATGGCCGAGGGGGCCACGCCATCTGGCCACTGCCCCCGGGGTGCCCCTTCCCCGGAGAGCTCGGCCCTCTGCTGCCCTGATTTCTCCATCAGCTGGGGCGGCGGCTCTTTTAAAAGGAAACAAGTTTATTGAGATGTAATTCACACGTCATAGAATTCACCCGTTGAAAGTGCACAATTCAGTGGTTTTCGTGTATTCTCAGGGATGTGCAGAGGCACACACTTCCAGCTCTAAGATAAATAGTCCTGGGGATGTCACATAGGGCACGGGGACCACAGCTACCAATACTGTATATTTGGAATTGCTAAGAAAGGAGATCTTAAAAGTTCTTGTGAGAAAAAACTGTGCCTCTGTAGGCGGTGGATGGTAGCTGCACTTACTGTGGTGACCACTTCACAGGATACACACCTAACGAGTCATTATGTCATATGTGTAAACCAGTGCCGTGTTATATGTCACTTATATCTCAATAACTCTGGGAAGGAAAGGCCACGTGCTGTGTGATTCCAACAGTGTGACATTCTGGAAAAGGCGGAACTATGGAGTCAGTGACAGGATCAGTGTTGCCTGGGGCTGGCATTGGGGGGTGAACACATGGCTCACGGGATTTCCAGGGCAGTGAGACACTCTGTATGATCTCTGACGGTGGCTACATGTCATTGGGCATCTGCCCAAACCCACAGAAAGTACAACACCAAGAGTGACCCTAATGTCAACTGTGGACTCGGGGTAATGATGACGTGTCAACATAGGTCCATCAGCTGTAACAGAAGGACCACTCTGGAGGGGTGTCGTGATGGGGGAGGCTGTGCGTGGGGGCCGGGCCCAGGGGACTCTCTGTACATTTGTCTCGAGATCGCTGTGAACCTAAAACTGCTCTAAAAAGAAAGTCTATTGGGGGCCGGCCGAGGGGCGCGGTGGTTAAGTGCTGGCTTGGGAAGCCAGTGGCACTGGTTCGGTCCCACATATGGGGCCAGTGACACTGCCCTCAAAAAAAAGAAAGTCTATTGAAAGAAGAACCCGACCCCTGTACTCTTTAGCTATTACTCCCCAAGCCCTCTCCCACCCCGGGCAGTCCCCGCTCTGCTTCTGTCCCTGTGGATTTGCCTGTTCGGGACAGCTCCCAGCACTGGTGCCAGCCAGCGAGTGGCCTTCCGCGGTGCTTTCCAGGCTCACCCGTGTTGTAGCATGTGTCCCAGCTGCATTCCTGCTGTGGCCGAATGGTGTTCCCTCCGATGGACGGGCCACGTTGAGTGTTTCCATCTTCTGCTGGTGGGCCCCGTCACGGGCTGGGCCCTTGGTCCAGGCTGCAGCCCCAGGGAGAGCCCTGGTCCTGGCCGCGGGAAGCACTGTGCTGACTCCTGTCCTGAGCAGAGGATAGCAGGTCTGTGTCTGCAGGGCTCGGAGAGTGACCCGGGTGATCGGAGCTCCGGTCCAGCCCTTCCCTCAGTCCTCATGTGACCATGACGCCCATGCAGAGGCACCCAGGGGGACAGCGT
This sequence comes from Aselliscus stoliczkanus, assembly GCA_033961575.1. Classification (NCBI taxonomy): domain Eukaryota; kingdom Metazoa; phylum Chordata; class Mammalia; order Chiroptera; family Hipposideridae; genus Aselliscus; species Aselliscus stoliczkanus. Next base: position 114,883,522 of record CM066728.1, on the reverse strand, counting down.
CACTGCACAGCCCCCTCAGGGGCCTCAGCTGAGGACAGCCACCCTGACCCCTGGGCTAGCCCCTGCCTTCTCTCAACCAAAGTTGCTGAGGCCCCAGGCAGCCACATAGAGGACGGGGCCAGGTAACCACCGGCAGCCCGAGGGCAGGAACCACTTCTCCTTCTCGGCCTCTCAGGGACCAGGCCCCTCCACAGGCCCCCGTGTGAGACAGTGCATGGTGGGGCTCTGGGCTGAATGTAGAATGGGGACACCCTGCACTGGGGTCTTGGGGAAACGGGGAAGGCATAGGACAGTCCACCCATCCCTTTACAGGGACTAAATTTCTCTTTTCCCAGAAGGCTGGGAAACCTCTAGCGTTTAAAAATCAATAATAACTACAACTAAAACCAGTGGCTAGACAGAGATGCTGAAGGGAAGTGACACAGACCAAATCCGTGTCGCCTCTCTAAAGACACTTTTCCGAGGCCCCTCCGGTGCGGGCATCCTGTGGGTGGCCCGCAATCTATTCTGAGCGTGCACTTGGAAATTAAATTCCCTTTAGCTAAACCGAGCCTGGCTTCAATCAGCCTGAAGTACGTCTGTCCGCCCATCCTCAGCCGGCCCCCACACTGGAGGCATCTTTTAAGCATGCAAATGGGGACACCTTGCTAAATGGTCAGCCAGATTGATCCTGTTGTTTCATCGGGGAAATGAAATTAAAACGGAGCCTTGCCGCTGTGCTGCCCCTCGTGATCTGCCCTTCAGCGGCTTGGGTATTCTCCAGACACAGCCCTCCGAGGCCCCGCCTGGCCCCTGACCCCACTGCCACCAGGAGGGCCTGGGCCTGTCAGCAGATGGCCCTGACCTTGACAACTTCCAGAGGGCATGGGGGTGAGGGGCTGCCTGCCAAGGACCCCCAGGTGGGTCAGGTCCCATGAGCACCCTGATCTCTGGCATGTGGAGGCTCCTAAAATGAGAGTTCAGGCTAGATCTGCCTCTCGGGCCTGTGGCAAGCGAGACGGGAATTCAGGCCCCGAGGCCCAAAGTGCGGTATGGGATTGCTGGGGACCCATGCTTCCCTTCTCCCAGGGGTCAATGCAGGAGCCCTCATTTCCTAAGGCGCTATTCATTCATGTGCCAACTCACTCATTCCATGGATGTCCAGGGCTCTGCCCTGACTGGACCCTGAAGACACAGGAAAGATGGCCCCTGCCCTCCAGAGCTGATCAGACCGCAGTTTCCTAAGAAGTGCTCCTAGGGGAGAGAGGGGTCTTTAGGACCCACCAGGATGGCTGGTGGTGGCATTTCAGGCTGGGCAGTGGGATCGGTGGGGGGAGGGGCGCAGCGGGCACACACCTAGGGTCATGGCCACGCCTCTCTCTGTGTGGCACCCAATTCAGGACGCAGCTCCTTCTGTGGGCAGGAGTGACATGGGAATGTTGGGACACACATGTGACGAGGATGGCCTGAGGTGGCTCCAAGGACTTGATCGACCCTTACAGAGCCACTTGGTACCCAGTCCTCACTCAGGCTACCCTCAAGGGCTACACAGGTCACATCCAGACCCACCCATATGATGAGGGTCCTCTAGAGTGGGGACAAGGTGAGGAGGTGCCACGTGGGAGAGAGACAGGGTGACAGGTGGCGGTCCTCACCTCCTCACTCCCGCCTCCTGGGCACCTCCTGTCCCCCCTCAGGGACTTTGCACTTGTCGATCTCTCTCCCAGCCACATGTGTGGCTGGCTCCTTCTTGTCACTCAGGAATGAGCTCCCAGGTCACCTCCTCCCTGATGGCCAACTGGATCAGCAGTGGCCTGGGCCCTCATCACAACACCCTCGACTTCCCAGTTGTAAATTTTGCGGTCTGCCCCGTCCCCCTGCTCGCCCCACGTCTGTTCTGTGAGGCTGACTCAGTGAAGAGTAGAGCTGGCTCCCGGAATGAACCCTGTAGCCCTGCGTGTGCATCTCAGCCCCAAGGGCTTGGTTCTGTCACTGCCCCGTTTGAGGGGGCCAACGTGCCTGAGCCCTGCTGGCCACTCCAGGAAGCATTAAGGTGTGTCTCCCCTGCAGGGAGCCCGAAGCCGGAGGACCAGGAGGGGCTGGCGCCCTGGAGGCTGGTTCTCGCTGGCCCTGGTCCTGGGCCTCTGGGGAGCCCCTCTGAGTCTCTGGTGCCGGGGGTGGGGTGGGGGTGGGGTGGGGGGTGGGGGGGTGGGGGGGTGGGGGGTGGGGGGGTGGGGGGTTAGAGCTGCAATGTTAATTATGATGGGTGATTCTCACCACAATTAAACTGATTCATTCCCAACAATCCAGCCTACACTGCATAATATATTTAATTAGCCAGATTTCCTGTGCACGTCGTGGGACGGGGCTGGCACGTTCTCTGTGTAATACACTTAATTCTGAAATAAATCAACGTTTGGAGAGAGGCATGCTTGGCCCACCCCTGCAGGGGACCAGGGGTGCTGGGGGGTTCCCGGCTGGAATGGTCTGCTCTTCCCTAGAGCATGTTCTGGGACAGAGTCCTTCCCAGTGTCAGGGGAGGCCCGTCAGGAGGGCTGGGATCCCCAAGGCCGGGAGATGGGGGAGGCAGAGAAGCACGGTGCTGTGCTCCGTGGCGTCCCCCAGAACCCTGAGGGGACGGAGGCCAGGAGGTGTGCCCCGCGCTCAGGGCTGCCATTTCGGAAACGCCAGGCCCAGAAAGACATCTGTGGGTGTCAGTGTTCCTGGGAGGGCCGGAGAGGAACAAGGCTTGTCCAGAAGGTCTGTGCTCAGGACGCGGGAGGCAGCGCCCCGGCAGCGGGAGCCTCCCCCACCCCCGCGGCGGGCTTTGGATCTGGGCCCTGGGGGGTGAGGGTGCCCACTGCTGCTCCCAAAGGCGAGAGAGGTGCAATGTCACCCCCACCTTCCCTTCCTGTCCAACATGGCTGAGCACATTCCCCCCAGTGGCTTTGCTGTCACTTCCCTGGGAAACACCCCCCACCCTGTGACTACCAGCTGGATGTTTAAAGGAAAGACAGCTGTTGCCAGGCTCCCGGGGGAATGGGGGCACCTAGGGGCAGATAGCACGGACTCCAAGGACAGCTGGGAGTGGGGTCCCCCATCCCAGCCTCAGCAGGGCCCTGAGAACCCTGCTACAGCCCAGCCCTGGCAGCCCAGCTAGGCTGACACCTCCCCCGGGGGGCCCTGGGCCTGGGCTGGCAGCCTGCCTCCCACACCCTCCCAGGCGGGGCCAGGTGCCTGCCTTTTGGGTGCCCACGTCCGCATCTGTGCTCCGTGAGGAAGAAGCACCTTTCAGAACCAACACAGCGTCAAGACTGAAAGCACAAGAAAGGCCCGAAGAGGGACATTCCTAGGCCCGAGCTACGCAGGCTTTGTCCCCCAGTGGAATCCCAGGACAGGAGGGGCTCCTATGTGTCCTCTGCCCCCGGGACAGGAACAACAGGGGGCCTGGTGTGCCCCCCGCCCCTCGCCCTGCTGCCAGCCTGCACAGGGCTCTGGTTACTGTGTGCACCGCCAGCTGCCACCCTCGGGGCCGGGCCTTGTGCATAATTCAGACATCTTGGCGAGGCCCCAGCAAACGGGTATCGACGAGGCCCAACCAGCCCGATCAGATGTCGTGACATGGGACACTCGATGAACAGGACACGTGTCCTTTTGCCCTGTCTGTACTGTGGTGACAGGCCGGGCAGGGAGCAGTATGACGGGTCTTCCTGGGCATGGGGGGCGCGGTGTTGCCCCGGACACAGTCACGTAATCACTGGGCTGCTGGGGGGTGGGGGTGGCGCTGGCTCGATCCCAGCCTTGCCCCTCACGGCTGTGTGGCCTTCATGGGGTCGCTGAGCCCTCAGCTCTCGGGCCTCAGTTTCCTCATCTGTGAAATGGACCCAGGGTTGAAGGGGATTTGAAGATGGCCACTGAGTGAGGGCTGCCCCAAGGCGCCCTGCCAGCCATGGCTCCTGCAGGGTAGCAGGCTAGCGGTCAGCTCGAGGCCGGAGTGCTGGAGACCAGGGCTGGAACCTGGGACTGTTGCTCTGGTCTCTCGGTGCCAATTGCCCTCCTCACGCTGTCCTCTCGTTCTGGGAAACTAGGGAGGCAGTTCAACTCTAGGATGAGGCTTCAGGCCCCGGTATCAGCGCCCAGAACCCACCACCATCCCACATGGCCACACAGCGTCTCCAGGGGAACCCACTGCTGCAGCGGAGGCCTGTGTCCCATGACCTGTGGGTTCCTGGAAGTCTGGGCAGTAGGCTTTTCATCCCAGCCCTGCCATGGGCCACTGCCTGACCAGCAGCTCACTGCCCCCCACATATAAGGTGGGCGATCACCCCAATGACCCTTTCTGCCAAGCCCGAAGAGAGAAGGGACTCTCTGCCCCCTCCCTCTCTGCCCAGAGTTCCCCTTGGAGGGCTGTGTGAGGATCAAAAGACAGAGAGACATGAGCAGGGAGGGGCTCACCAAGGACCCACGGACACCCCTAGGATGCCCAGGGCTTGGGTGGCTGTTTCCAGGATGCTGACTTTGACCCATCGCGGCCGGGGCTCAGCCCTCCGGGCACCTCTCTTGTTGAGTGGGCACCTGCAGAGCAGGTAACCTGAGCCCGTTCCTCTGACGCTTTTTTAAGAAAAGGGGGATCCGTCCCTTAAATAATTGATGATGGGTGTTAACAACCCTGGAGGACATCTGGCAGGTAGACGGCTCTCACCCTGTCGGCAGCATCAGGTTAAAATGACTGCGGGCTGGTGGGAGGGGCGCCCGAACTGTGCGCACTCCCTGCTCCGCTGTCCGTGGGTGGAGGTGCCTGAGGTAGGGGGTTCATCCGGTGTTCCCAGCGGTGCATGTGGCCTCAGACAGGCGCTCACGAGTACACACACTTGCACCCCACATGCAGACACACAGGTCACATGTGTCACAGATGCCCACTTGCACGCTCCCCCACATGCAAGCATATCACACGTATACTGTGCACAACACTCACACGTGTACTTGCTTGGACACACACATATCTTATGCCCACAAGGTGTCACACACATGCACACATTCCCTTCCGTGAGGGACTTGCCACCTCCGCCCGGACTCTGGGGATCTTGGGGACCCCTTCCAGTCCCAGTTGGAAAGTTCCTTTCCCGTCCTGCCCTGGTAGGAAAGGAGACGGGCAGGTCCTGCCCGGGGCCTGGAAGCAGCTGGCAGGCCTCCGGGGAGGTGTCTTTCCTGCCGAGACCTGCCAGAGAGAGGAGGGGTTGCGGTGGGGTCTGTGACATCCGGGTGCTTACGGATGACTCCACGTGATGTGGCACCTTGGTGCGAGGGGCAGGGCTGACAGCCAGAGCCCTGGGGGCTTGGGGGAGATCGCTGCCCAGCGGTCCTCCAGGAGGACTCTTCTAACCGGCAGAGACTGACGCAGACACATGGCCCTCCAGTTCCCACGCCAGGAATGCCCTCACCAGGAAGTGACTGTGCTGGAGACAGATGAGCTGGCACCCAGGTCCCTTCTGTTCACTCCATTTCGTTCGGTCCTCACGGCCTGGCCTCATCGCCCATTCTACAGCTGAGGACACTGAGGCTGGGGTAGGGAGCAGCTGCCCAGGTGGCCCAGTGCTGGAATCCTCCCTGTCACCCTCTGCTGCCCCACCCCCACGCCCCCACCTAGGTCACGGTGGCTCTTCCCAGCTCTGCCTGGAGGCCCCACGGGCAGGCAGCCTGAGCCAGGGGCTTGCCATCAGGGGAGGGGTCCCACCTGTGGACTGAGGGGCACCCTGGCTCTGGGACCTTCTGGGGCTCGGTACTAGGTCTAGGAGTGAGATCCGTGGAGAGGAAATGGAAGAGCCCCCCAAAGCCAGGCAGCACTTCTGCTTTCTGGGGAAGGAGGCCGTGGGGTTGCAGCCGGGAAGGGGAGTAAATGACCCAGAGCTAAGGGGAGCCTCTTGGCCTCAAGACGCCAGAGTTCTGCCGAGAGTGGGCCTGGGGGCCTCGGATGGCGCCCCTGCCTTCCCCACCACTCCCCGAGTCTGGGCCCACCCAGGAGGCATGTCACACTCTGGGCCCCCGGGTACCAGCCCAGCAGTGTCAGCAGCCCTGCTCACCCAGTGCCCCAGCTCCTGTGAAGGCCACCCCCCTTCCAGAGTGCACCCCGCCTCCCGACCCCAACCCCCAGTCAATGATTTCCTCATTACAAAAACACCGCCACGGCATCCCTTAATTTGCCTAAGTTACTGGACTTCCAAAGACGTCTCCTGGTCGATGTCTCCGCTGACCTTGATTCTGGGCCAGGTGTCCGGCTGGGGAGCCAACGTGCGCTCAGAAGAGCCACGTCCTAAGAAAACTGGCCCCTCAGGAACGGGTGAGACCCAGGTTTGCACCCACTTCCACCTCCCAGCTGGCGACGGGGCCCAGCCACGTAACCCCTCAGGCCTCAGTGTCCCTGCCTGTCCCCTGGGGCTGTAATCCCCCAAACCCTTTCACAGACACAAACAAGCAAGCAACCCCACCCCCCGTCTTCCCTCACTATCGTCTCTGATTCAGCCACCGCCTGGTGACCAGTGATGCCTGGCCAGGGCTTTGGGGGCCTTGCCTGCTCCTCACCCTCACCCCAGGGACTCCATGACAAACACCAGGCCCTTTGCAGATGGCGAAATCAAGGTCCGAGAACTGAGGCCGCCTGCCTGCCCTGTTCTGTTTGTAAGTGGTAGGGATCGGCTGCCTCGTGGACCAGGCTGAGCCCTGAGCAGGCCTTCCCCACAGATCTGAGCCATGGCAGGTGGGGGTGGCGTGTGTGTGCTGCACACTTGTCAATGGCCACTTCACCCCCAGCCTCTCTCCAGGCCTCTCTGCTGTCCTGCCCTCGGGGAGGGAGAGCAGCAGGCCTGGCCACTGAGCCCTGCCAGTTCCTTCCAGTTCCAGGCCGACTGCCCAGAGCTGCACCAGGTGTGCACTAGTGAACTGGCCAGGTGGCCGTTTCCTGACCCCTCTAGGAGGCAAACCGTCTCTGCATCCAATTTCAGTCAGCGAAGAGGCATGAGCCCATTGCCCTGAGGGGGAAACTGAGGCCGAGGAGAGGACTCGTGTGCTGGGGCGACACAGCGGGGGGCACCTGTGCATCTTGTCCAGCCACTCCCATGCCCTCAGAGCAGGGAGCCCCCAGGTGTGAGGCGGAGGTGGGGCAGTCCTTCCCAAACACCATCCATGCTGTCTGGGAAACGCCCTCCGAGAGCCTACCCGCCATGGGACGGAACCTCAGAACCACCTGCCCTCCAGGAGGGGTGGGTGGGCTTCAGAAATATGCAGACCTCTGTGGAGCAGAGATTCCAGCCACTGGGGGCTCAGGGCACTCTCATAAAGGCCTAGGAAAGGACCTTTGCTCAGCAATGGTCCATGTCCCCAAATGGATGTTGATGTTCGGTCTGAACTCACGAACCCCAGGCAATCCAGGAAACAGCTGGCAGGGGCTGGTGGACAGAAGGCAGAACATGCCGCTTGCCTGCCACACGTGGGGCGGTCCTGGGGAGGGGGTCCTACCCCGGCTCTGTGGAGGCATTTGGACATTCCAACTCAGGCCTCATGGGGCTCAGGGATTCTGATTTCCCTCACCTGATCCCAGCTGAGCCCAAACCTTCCCGAGTGAGGCTAATGAGCCCCGGGGAGCTCCTGGGTTAGGCCCTGGGGGAGGGGCAGGAAGGGGCCACTTCCTGGGCCTCAGACTTGGGAGAGACCAGCCTGGCTTGGTGACCTTGGTGCAGGAGGCGTCCGGCCGGGTTGGGGGCAGATCTGGGAGGCAGAGGGAAGGCGGGGCCATTCCCTGGCCTGCCCTTCTCCTCTCTTGCTCCCCGTGCCATGTCCATCCTTGTGAACGGTCCGCCTGCCCATCAGCTGTGAGGACACAGCTGCAGAAGCGAGTGACTCAAGGGTCCCCTGAGCTCCCACAGCCTGGAGCCCTGAGGGGTGGGAGCCTCGCTCCAAACCTCCTGTCTGGGCCCTGCCTCAGCTTCCCCTCCCGGAATGGACTGGTGCTCCTGCTGCCCCTGGGTCCCGGGAGACCCTGGGGTCAGAAAGGCAGCCAGACCTTGGGTGGCCTCCAGCAGGTGAGGGGAGCAAAGGGAGGCGCTCCTGCCCATCCCCCTCGTGGTGGCTTTGGCTGAGGGCCTTGGTGCCTGAGAGTTTCTAGGTCTCCCGAATCCACACCCACACACAGGGCCGGGGTCCACAGAGGTAAAGATGGTTTCCGCCCCAGTGCGGCCACCTGCTCACACACCCCTGCTCCTTCAGAGGGGAGCATCACCAGGGCCCTTCTTCCTGGGGGCGGCAGCCCCATCCCCCACACCCTGCCCAGTGGCGGCCCAGGCAAACCAAACTCAGCAGCAGCCCTCTCCTCCCTGGGACATCTCCATCCTCAGGGCCTGGTCAGCCTCAGGTCACCACGGGTGGAGGCCGCCTGGGACGCGAGCAAGCATGAATCACATGTTTAGAGTTTACCAGTTTTACAACCCGGAGACAGGCTTTTAAACGGTCTCACTGGAGGTGAGAGGTGGGGGTCTCGCTTTATGAGGGAAGCCTGTGGACCCCAGGCACGCACACCCAAGCCCCCGGGGAACCTCTGGCCATGAGCAATGATGCTGGGCGGCCCAGGGGACTGTCCCTTCGACTTCTAGAATAGTGATTCCAGCTCTCACTCATTGATCTCCCTGAGTTTTTAAAGGAAATTTTATTTGTTTGGGGTTTCTAGTCATTAGGTTAAAACCAGTAAAATAGCGCCAGATCAATACCTATGGGACGCAGCAAGGCAGCCGGAGTTACGATGTAAAGCAGGCAGAATAAATTGCGGCCAGGATTCAGCCTGGGGGAGGGCTCGGCCTACAGGGGGATGACCTCAAGGGGAACCACAGGGTGGTGGGTGGCCAGCCTCAGAGCCCGTGCCCTGGGCGCCCTGCGCCCCTGGGGCCTTCTGCTTGGTTGGGGACTTGTCAGTCCCAACACCAGGTGTGAGTTTGGGGACAGCAAGTCATGTGTGATTCTCAGCTCCTCAGAGCATGACTCATTTTGCAGGCAGTGCTGCCTGCATGAGCCCACATCTGCCTGTGGGTGTGGGCACGCAGCCACCGTGGGCATGGCAGGAGGCCCTTCTCTGTCGGTCCCACGGGCCCTCCGCTGGGTGCTAGCCATGCAGCAGGGCTGCCGTCCACTGCCGTCCACTCGGTCTTCTCGTCACCAGGAGCCACATGTGTGCTGCCAATAGGAACTGGCTGGAAAACCCATGACCTCCGGTTTCTAAGCTCAGCTCCCCCACAGGACAGGGGAGGAGGCAAGGTGGCAGCCAGCACCCAACCCGCTGTGGTTCACACACCACACAAGTCACCCAGTTGGGGTGTACAATTCAGGGGTTTTAGTGTAGTCACAATGTGAGCAACCATCGCCGAGGCCAATTTTAGAACATTTCATTACCCTAAAAAGAAACCCTGGGGGATTCTGACACTGCTGCGACGTGGATGGACACTGAGGACACTGTGCTCAGTGAGATGGGCCAGTCACAGGAGGACAAGTCCTGTAGGACACCCCCCCCTCACAGGAGGCCCCCAGGGGAGTCAGATTCAGAGACAGGAAGTAGCTGGTGGGGGCCGCGGCTGGGGGAGGGGTGGGAGCGAGTGTTTAATGGGGACAGAGCATCAGTTTGGGGAGACGAGAAAGTTCTGGAAATAATGGAGGCAGCGTCCACACAACAGTGTGACTGCACCTAATGCCACCAAACTGGCACCTAAACGTGGTTGAGAAGGTCAGTGTTACATTAGCTGTATTTTTACCACAATTTAAAATAGAGGAAGCCTTGGGCCGGCGGAGTGGCGCGGTGGTTAGGCGCTGGCTTGGGAGGCCAGCGGCCCCGGTTCGGGTCCCACATATGAGGGCCAGTGACACTGCCCTCAAAAAAAAAAAGACAAAAGAACAAAAACAAAAAAATTAAAAAAATAGAATAAAACGAGGAAGGCTTGAGCCTGTTAGCTCTCACCCCAATACCCCCTACCTCCCAGCCTCGGGTGAGCACTGACCCCCACTCTGCGTCCATGAATTTGCTCTTTTGGGCCTTTCACGTAAATGGATCATGTGTCTGGCTCGTCTCATGTAGAATGATGTGGGCGCTTCCTTCCTTCTTATCGCCGGATAACAGTCCACTGTAGGGACTGACCATGTCTAGTGCCCATCCATCAGCTGACGGGAGTTCGGGCTGCTTCCTCCGTGACCATCGTGGATAAAGCTGCTGTGGACTCGTGTGTACAAGTCCCCGGGGGACGTGTGTCTGCAGCTCTCTCAGGTGTGCACCAAGAGCGGAACTGCTAGGGCCTGCGCTGACTCCGCGTTGCAGGAACCACTAGACTGTTTTCCAAGCCTAACCTCCATTTTTTTTTTTTGAGGGCAGTGTCACTGGCCCTCATATGTGGGACCCGAACCTGGGCCGCCGGCTTCCCAAGCCGGCGCTTAACCACCGCGCCACTCGGCCGGCCCCTAACCTCCATTTTTAGGAGGTAGTTTTGGGATTTATCCTGATTAGGGAGGAGACATTGTCCTCTATAGAAGGTGTTCCTGGCCCTGGGAAGACCCAGAGGTCCCCACTGCATATGAGACAGGAGGGCGTCCAGCCCTTCTGAGGCTCCTAATACTGAGGGGTCACCACCCCATCCCCATCCTGCATGGTCCAGGTGCTTAATTTGACAGAGGACCTTGAGGCGCATGATTCCTGGTGAGGGTGACAGTGAGACAATGAGTGAAGGGTTTTCTGATTGGAAACACCTCGCCATTTTTTGTGGGTTCCCTGTTTCCCGTGGCCATCAAGCCCCAGTGCAGCCATTGCTAGGCACCCCACCTTCTGGGAAGATCCCAGCAGGAGGGATTCAAAGCATCCTAGATTGTCCAGGACAACCCCCTCAGGGCCACTCTACCCCACGCTGGGAGGGAGCTCAGGGCAGCTGGGCCGGAGGCCCACTGGGCCAGAACACACGTCACTGTCTTCTGGGACCACTGAGGAGAAACCTGTTCTTGCCCCAGGGCGGGGCACCTACGGAGGCCTGAGCCACTGCAGGTACTTGTACGGTGGGGTTTCTGGAAACCCCACTGCAGCAACGGTGCCTCTGGCCAGGCCCTGCCCACTTTCCTGGTTGAGGGGAACACCTAGCTCTGGTGGGAAGCTTCAACAGACAAAATCTAAAGTATGTGGAGGGTGGGGGGAAGAGGGGTGGGAGGAGAGAGGTGGGGAGGGGCCGTCGTGGGGGGCCCTGTCACCAAAGCTGGGGAAGCAGGCCTCCCCACTCCTGAAAGCTCGCGCTCTTTATGCGTCTATCTCCACCCCCCAGAATTTGGGAGTTCACACGATGGAAGTGTTTGGCACTTGAATTCAACAGAAAATTAAATCAATTACCGAGTCTAATGAAGAACCCCAGGTTTTAATTAAACTAAGCTTAATTAAATGGCAAGTGCAGCTCTGTCGATGCCCTGATCAGGCCCTGGGGGGCTGGGAGCGTCTGAGGAGACCACGTAGGCGCTGACTGGAAGGGCTCAATGGGCCGCATGCCCTGGGACAGGGAGCAGGCAGGCGTGTGTTCCTGTCCCAAAGCGCCAGGCCCTGCAGAAGGGCTTCAGGCCCAGCTGGAAAGACCCTGGACAGAGGGACCAAGGGAGAGCCTGAGGGCCAGGACCCTGCAGGCTGGTGGCGGGGAGTGGGCTGGGGGCCTCCCCCTGCTTCTCCCGGGGCAGCCGATGGCCTTGTTCTCAGGGGTCTCGTTGATGCCCGGGCCACAGCGGTGTTCACAGGGCACTCAGGACGGTCTCTGCAGCTGGCCCACCCTCTGTGCCTGCGGAGTCCTGGCTGAGGACGGATGGCCTCTCTGCCCGCTCACCCGCCCTGCCCGCCTGGGCTCCTCAAGCTCCCCACCCTGACCATGCGTCTTAGTGATCAGTGCAAGCAAAGGCCTGGCCTGGCCAAAGCGCTTGTGTTTGCAGAGACGCTGGCAGTGCCAGATTGGGCATTGGGTGCTGCTGCCCATTGGGCCTCAGGCCTCCCACTGCCGAACCCCAGATGACTTGGTGGCCAGGCAGGAAGGGGCAGCTGCCTGGTCTGCTGTGGGCCGGGGAACAGGCCTGGGGCAGCTTTTGGGGGGCCAGGATCTCAGAGTGCATGAGGGAGGCCCTGTTTCAGAGCCTGGGGAGGCACCCAGGAGGGTCCCGCGTGGGAAGTGAAGGGACCTGGGTTGGGGTCCTTGTGGCCTCGCACCTCGGCGCTTCTGTAAATCCGGAGGTGGAATCCGTGGGATCTGGGCCCCTTCGCAAGTGCCTGAAAGGGTGAAAAGACCGGAAGCTAGAATCAACAAATGCAGCTGACTGACCAAAGGGCATCCTGGAAGACCCCTCGGGGCCAGCCTGAAACCCCAGGGACATCAGGACACTTGTGCTGTTTCCAGTGACTTGTCCCCTGGGCAGTAAAGTGGGCCCCTCACCCTGGGCACTCTTGGCTCGGCAGCACCACACAGGCCCACCCAGCAATTTGGAGCTGTCTTGCAACTCCAGCTGTAGCGCCCCAGAGGGGACCTGACTTCCCTCCCCATTGGCGTCACCCATCCAGCGGTGGGGAGCCCTTCAAGAGCTGCTGAAGCCACTTGAGTCCTTCAAGCCTCACCCTACCCTGCAGCTCTGTTGTGTGGTCCCCTTCCCGGTTCTCAGGCTTGGGGTTTATGAGCCCCACCCCTCTCTACCCCCCAGACCCCAAGACTCTGATGGATGTGTGTCACTGTGACGGTGTGTGCTGGAAGCGTCCTACCCCAGGCGCCGAGAACCAAACTGCATAATAAAAAAAGAACCTTCGCTGTGATTGTCTGATCTATATTTATTTTATAACATGCAGAATTAATAAGATACCGGCTTTAAGGCAACCATGGCAACTGAATGCATGAAGGCTTGCCCTGGCAAATAAATGCATTCATAAATAACACTGAAGTGCTGATATCAACAGTCACGGGGCCGGCTGCAATGCTAATGCGGCATGGACCAAGGCCACCGTGGCAGGCCCCCCCAGGAGTGACAGGCCCCACCTGTTACCTGGCGCTGGCCTGAGGAGGGTGAGTGTTCTGTGGCGGGTCAGAAGGGAGCTCTTACGGAGCTCTGTCCCCCGTGGGCACCGGGTCCACAGGTAAATGGCCCTGGGGGTGGGAGGGGTGGACACAGCGGGGCCATGTCATGTCTCTACAGCTCTGACAGCCCGGTGGGGGCCTCTGGCTTCACTTACAGAGGCATCCCTCCCTTCATGCAGTCATTCATTCATCCCACAGACGTCTGAGCCCATGAACGGATCCCGCTCACCACTCACTGCCCGTGCCCTGTAGACCTCCCTGCACTTGACTGAGAGCCACCATGTGTCCCCCAGGGCCTACTGTTTTGCTGCCCTGGCCCTTCAATTGGCCTTTAAATAACACACTGTGGCTGTGCTTCTGCCCAGAAGTATGAGCAGCCCACCGGAGGGGCTACTGCAGGACTTCCCAGGTGTGTGTCCTCTGGCTGCAGTTTGGGCTCTGCTATGGGGAGCTGTGTGCCAATGTGGGCGATCAGTCCTGAGGGTGTGGGTTCCTTCGCCCCTGAACCGGTCTCTCCTCATCTGTAGAGTGTGAATCCTAGTCCATCAGGCCACATTCCCACGAGAGAATTCAAACAAAAGGGCGAAGCCCACGTTTGGGGGAGGGCGCACAGGGGACTTCGGGGCAGAGACTGCTCTGTGTGATGCCAGAACACTAGACATTACACAGACAGGACATTAGACATTTGTCCCAACCCATGGAATGTATATGAAGAGTGAGCACTAATGTCAACTGTGGACATGTCAGCATAGGCTCATCAGCTGTAATAAACGGGCCCCTTCGGCAGGGACATTGCCAGAGGAGGAGGCTGTGCCTGAGGGAGGAGGGGATAAACCAGAAATCTGTTCCTTTCTCTCAATTTTGCTGTGAACTAAAACTGCTCTAAAATACTGTGTGTGTGTGTGCGTGTGTGCGTGTGTGTGAAGTGAAACCCTCAGGGGTGTAACCCTTCTGCCCTTATTACTTAAAGGCTTTTCTCAGACCATCTCCTATAAGAGGTCTTTCTGAAGTCACTGAGTGGTCCCCCCACCCAGACCTAACGGCACTGTCTTTCCCAGGCATCGAAGGTCTGTGAGAGAGGCCCCCTTGTGCCAGGAAGACTCATTCACTCAACAGATATTTGTCTCAAATCCAAGGAACTGGGTGGGATGGTCAGGACACGGTGAGCAGGGTTGGGGCTGCGTGGGGGATGGGCAGACCCAGGTTGTACCCAAAACGCTCTGGGGAGAGGATGGCATGAGCCACTCAGTGGGGCTGCAAGACTCTGTCCTGTCCACACCTGCTCCAGCAGTAAAACCTCGGGCCAGGCAGGCCATCACTCAGGATGGAGTAGGGGCATCCCTGGAAGGCTGGCCGCTGGTCCTCAGGGCCACTAACTTTCTCAGTAGCACTGCCAGCAGCTGGGCCGAGGGCTTCTTCAGCACCCAGCAGCCTGAGTGGCCGGCCACACTCACCTCCTTTAATCGGAGGTAGTTTAATGCTCATTTCCCCTGTGTGCCCCGACCCTGGGCAGGGGGGAATTCCATGAACATGTTTCTGGACCCCTGACCCCACCCTGTTTCCTCAGTGGGTGTCAGGTGCCAGCCTTACCCGGTCTACAGGTGGGCTTCTCATTCAACCTCCATCTTTTGGCGCGGGAAGTGGGATGTCCCCGCTTTCCCCCTCTGTCCCCCTCTGTCTCTCCGTCTCTCTGCTGTTGATCGAAGGATGAGCCTTGTGCTCCGGTTCTGAGCGTTCACAGGCTGCAGCCAGCCCCCCACACTCCCCGCGGTGACACCCTTCTTCCAGGAGGAAGGCAGCGGGCGCCCCCTGCAGGCCTCTCGTCCGCGGGAGCGGGGGCTGCGGGGGAGGGCGTCCTGCCCCCTCCCCACGGGGACCGCCTCCCCTCCGCGGCGCGCTCACCAGGGTGCCAGGGGCCCCTCCAGCGCTGCCCCGCGCCGCCCGCCCGCCAGCATGTCCGAGCCCACCAGGGGAGTGGGGCAGCGAGGGACGCGGGCCTCCGAGGGCCGGGCGGCCTGGTGAGACCCCGCCCGCGTCGCCAGGATGCACAGCCCTCCGCTCGGCGTCGCCCCCGTCCCCCTGCTCCAGGCGTCCCCACGTGAGAGGGCGCAGGGCGCTTCTGAACTCAGCGCTCTGCTCGCCCCGGACACGGGGCTCCCGGGGTGCTGCGCCCCGACCGCACGCCCCGATCGCGCCGCCGCCCTGCGCCAGGCCACCCTGGGCCGCGGCCCGGGAGAGAGGGGGCCGGGGCGCCCCAGGGGCGGAGCTGCCGCGCCCGCGCCGCCTCGGGGAGACGCTGACGGCCCCGCGCCCCGGGTGGCAGAGGCTGGAGCCGCCCCTGGCGCCCGGGGCCCGCGAACCCCAGGCCGCCGGCGGCCGAGGCCCAGCGCGCATCCCGGCCCGGGGCGCCCCTGCCGGCCGCCGTGCGCCCAGCCAGGCCAAGCGGAGGCGCCGTGCGGGACCCTGCTGTCTCCGCGTGGAGCACGCGTCTCGGCGGCCATCCTGCCCTCGGCGGCGCCGTCACCCGCAGCGGTGGTGGCCGCAGGCGTCGGGGAACGCGCCGATGCACAGCTGCAGGGGCTGACACCTGCTGCCTTCTACCGGGACGGACGTGGTGTTTGGCAATACTTTGTCTTTCTCCGTCACAGATAGATCGACGGTGGGCCTGCGGTCCACCCGGTCTCTGGTCTATGGCGTGGGCAGGCCTCTGAGTGGGCGCCCCAATAATGCTCTGATTATTCCGTTTCATCTGGAGAACCTGCGCGAGGACCCTGGCCTGCACTGCGAGAGGCTGCCTCTCCCACGCGTGCTAACCACTCCCGGGGGTGGGCGGGGCGGCCTGTGGGCGCCTCCCTCCAGACCCAGACCAGAAAGGGAACCCCCCGCTGAACAGCCTGCCCTGCGGACTCGCAAAGGTCACCGGTGGGTGCGGAAGAGCCCTGGGGCCTGAGTCCTGGGCCTGCAGACCCTTGGCGCTCCTAGGAGCCGGCGGCGGGACTTAAGGACATGGGTAGGAGTGATGGGAGGAGGCCTTCGTTCTGCCCTCATGTCAGCTCCACGTGGATGAGAGAATGCCCTGGGACATGTGACTTCTGTCCTGTCCCAAGAGCACTTGGTCTTGATGATTTCATTGAGGGGAAGCGATCGCCCTTCCAGTGATACGGAGCGGTGCCCTAAGTGGTCTGTACACACTGCCCCCGCCCCCACACAGAGCCTACAGCTGGGCCCCAGGGCTGGCGAGATCCAGGAGGTTCGGCAGGATGTGAGGGCCCCTGCTTGGGAGTGTCACGTCTCAGGGGACACTGCCAGTGGGGACACAGGAGAATAGCCGAATCCCTGCAGCGGTGTCCATGGCACACAGCTTCTACTGCTCTCCTCTGAGGGGCAACGAACTGGCTCTCAGGGACCCTTTCTTGCTCATGACACCTCCACCTTGGACCTTCCTAGTCCCAGGGGCTTTTCTTCCCCATGGGAGCTGAGGACCCCACGAGGACACTGACTGGGTGACTGCCACCCAGGCCCAGGTTGCTGCCTCGGCCAGCTAGGGACTTGAACAAAGCTGGGGGTCCCCCAGCACCAGGGTCCCCAAGCACTGCACTGCGACATGCTGCTTCTGTCCCTCCCTAGGCTCTGCCTGGGTTATTTGCGCCACCAAACCCTCAAACCCCAGAGGGACTGGAAGACCTAGGACCCTTGGTGACACTGCCTCCCTCTTTTAGCTCCAAGGCTGATACTGAGAAAAGATGGGCGGCATTTGACAGGAAGAGTCCAGGCAAAGGCAATGGCTGCATGTCACCCACACGTGGCTTCTATGCTCTCTTCCCCAGCACCCCAAGAACAAAGCTTCCTAACCCCATGCCTAGAAGACTCTCCATCCCCTCTGGCCTGGCTGAGCCCCCACTCACCCTCCAGCCTGCCCAAAGCCTGTCCCTTCCCTGGCTCCCTGCTCTCTGTCCTTTGGCTGTTCCTTCTCTGAACCTCCCTCTGCTCCCCATCCCTGGGCTGTTGGCTACTGCATCAACTCCCCCCACTGTCCCCCACCCCCACCCCAGAAGCAGGGCCAGCCTTGACTTGGCATTCAGGAGGCCATCTGGGATGGGGGAGCAAGAGGGCTGGTGAGCAGGGCACACCCCTGGAAAAGGCAAATTGCTTTATTTAGTTGTCAGAGTAGGGACAAGAACCACTGTCAGGGAGACCACTTTTAGGCGTTCCGTGAGAGTGATTTTTTTGCTCGTTCCAAATGGGGAAGTCAGCATCTGCTCAGGCAGCCTTGGGCCTTTCCTTCCAGGGACGCCCCTGAGCCCCCAGAATGAGTAAGACACCACCAGGCATGTTGGTGGTTGTCCTTGGAACCCGCCCCTTGTCGACGGTAGTGGGGAGGCTCTCTTTCCCCAAAGCTTGGGGGTTCTTTGTGGCTTGTTTTAGAAATGACAGGAGGCACGATCCTCTTGGCTGGTTCTCAGGGGACTGTCTGTCCCAGGGAGAGCGAGTGAGGGTGGCGATGGCAGAAAACCTCAGGCAGGGAGCCCCAGCCTGGGACCTTGCCCCTCTGTCGTCCATCGTCCATCGTCCGCTGCTGCCAGACAGCAGGGAGCAGGCAGCAGGACTTGCCACGGCCAGAAGCAGGAGCCTTAAAGGAGCCCACATCAGCCTCCATCTGGAGGGACGTGAACTGTGCGTGCACACAGCATTATTTATAGAACAAAAACTGGCGCCAGCACATGTCCAGCCAGAGGGTGCGGGTCAGGTAAGTGATGGGGCACCGGGTATGGGCGGCACGTGACCCTTACACAAGTTATGCGTGAAGAGTGTTCACTGGCATCGGAGCTGTTCACTGTATGCGGTCAGGTGAGGAAGAAGCAGAATGCACACCAGGTGTACAACATGATGCCCACCTGGACAACTAAAGAAAATAAAGCAATTTGCCTGCCAGAGAGCAGGTGCCAAGAAACGCAGGCCACTATTTTGCTGTCCAGGGTCCCAGGGCTGAGCTGTCCGCCCAGGAGGTCCTGCAGGGGACCTGGGAAGTGGGGGAGGCAGAGTGTGTGCTGCTGGCCTAACAGAGACCCTCTGCCAAAATGTGGGGAAAAGGGTACAGAGGGGCACTTGAGGGTGAGGTGATGGCCCCAAGGTGAGGTCCTAAGACACAGGCGGTAGTTAGGAGCTCAGAACGAACCTAAGAGTGACCCAGCCCACCCACGATCAGCTGCGAAGAACTGCGCACAAGCCTCCTGTCCTCTGTGCCTGTCCCTGTCCCTGTGTCTATCTCTGTCTTTTCCCTTTCTTGTAGGCTAGAATTACACAATAAGCAGATTTGGTTCTGGTAGAAATAGATTCACCAAAATTTACAAAAAGAAACAAAATACCCCACAATGCTTCAGTTCCCCCCAAAGATCCTTGTGCAGGTAGGTCTCAGGCATCTGTGGTCTGCTGGGGTCTGGGCGGTCCCGTCGGACCAGGGGGTCTTCAGCAGGCACTGAGTGACACCTGGTGTGTGGCCTCAGGCAGACAGGAAGCATAATGCACAGGTTCCCCCAGTGGGCACCCCCGTCCTCTATGATCCTGCCACGGAATTGCTGGTGGTGTGCCCCTCGCAGCCATTCATCATTTCCAGCCTGCAGATTATTCCAGGGCTGATTAAATTAGTGAATGCAATCACAATCTGAAGCAAGTTAATTGAGAGGATTTATTTGGGCCTGACAGTTTTATGCATGTTTGATTAAGTATTATAAGGTTGGTTTTTTATTTTGCATAATTTAACTTTAAATTCTGCGCTGGGGGGCCATCAACCATTAACGACCAAAATAAACCTCTTTTAAGATGCATCTATTTATGATTTATTTCTGAATGAAATATCTTCCAGGGTTTTTTTTTGTTGTTTTTTTTTGGTGCTGTTGCCAAAATGACAAATACGTGAAAAGTAACATTTTGAGCTGTTGCGTTGGCCCTATAAATCTTGCGGAATGTATACAATTCATTAAAAGTTTTGAAAGAAGTACAAGTTAGCATTTATATTGCAACAAGTGACATATAAATGTGTATGTTTGTCTTCTGAGCCTGCCGTAAAATACATCCTCCTGGCAGGGCTCCTGGGACCCGACAGGTCGCCCACGCTCTGTGTGGTGATAACTCTGCCACAGATCTTGCCTCCTGTCAGCGCAGCGCTGCTCAATCAACAGGAGGGTGAACTGTGTCTTTTGTGAAATTAGCACGGAAGGAAAATGCAGCCAGGACACATGGGCAGCTGAAAGGGGCCAAACCCAGGTGAGTGCTAACCTTGAACGCAAGCCTCTCGTGCCCCCTGGGTCTGAGTTTTAGGAGAGAACAGCCGTTAAATGACCAAGGGCCTGCTGCCCCAGAGAAGTTCAGAGCCATCTAGAAGCTGGACTGTGTGACCTCCTTCTCACCCCGTGAGAGGCCGGGGTCCAGGCGCTGTCCGGCTCCCTTAGGAAGCGGAAGTGGTTTACCCCTCCTTGGAGTTGCCTCTTGTAGCTTGGGGGTGGGTGAGGGGCACACTTCTGAAATGGGCACAAATCTGTAATCTATAGACTAATCTAGCAGCCCTGGACAGTGCCCAGCATCACTCACAAAGCCCATAGACGTGGGTCCGATTGCCCAGCGCCCTGTCTCCTGCACTGTACACAGGCTGTGTGTGTGGGGGGCCTGGACTGAGCCTGGTGGGTTAAATGTCATGATGTCACCAGGCGATGCCAGGCTGAGGCCTGCTGCTCTCCAAAGCCTCTGTCTCCATATTTTGAATGCCTAGCACAAGTCAGGCACTTTAACCAACCAACCAACCAACTAACCAACCAACCAACCAACCGATCAACCAACCCAGTAGCACTGGGCCCCGCTGTGTGCCAGGCCCAGGGAGACAGCAGGGAACAGGAGCCGTCTGCCCCAGGAGCGTCAGCTCCAGAGGGGTGGGATGGGACGGGCAGCGGGGGCCTCCCAACCCAGCACAGCCTTGCTGAGAGCGTTACCGGCTCCGGCTGGCCTTGGGCTGGCCAGGATGGGGACAGCCAGGAGAGGAGGAGTGCGTGGGGGTGGGGTGGGAGGCCACCCTCCCTCTTCCCAAACACCTCAAAGGCTCAAGCTGGCCAGGAGAATGGAGGGCTATTGTCCCAGCTAGAAAGGAGTGAGGCCAGAGCCAGGCCTGGAGGACGGGTTGTTCCAAGAATTTGAGGTGATATATGGTTCTGCTCAAACCATTTGGGCATGGAACAGACCATCCCAATTTCCCAGAATACAGCAACCAGTTTGTTTTGCTCACACAGTCCATGGGGCAGGGACCTGGTCAGGGTGCAGACAGCGCTTCTCTGCTCTGTGCCATCTGGGGGCTTAGCTAGGAAGACTCAAGTGGGTGGTGGTGATGCAGGGCTGAGGCCACAACCACCTGAGGCTCCTTCACGCACAGGTCTGATGCCTACACGGAATACCCAAAGGCTGGCTGTAGCTGAGCTCAACACTGGAGCCCCCACCATGGCCCCCACATGACACCCACGTGCCCCCCATGTGGTCCCACATAGCTTCCTACACATGCTCCCTTCATGCCCCCCACGTGGTCCCCAACTGCCTAGAACGAGACCACCCACATGGTTCTCACCAGGACCTACTGACTCCCACACGTTCCGCATATGCTCCTCAAGTGCCCCCCCATAGGCCCAGCATCTCAGCACAGCAGCTGGGTGTTGCCAGGGAGTGTCCAGGAGTCCAAGACGGAGTCTGTGCTGCCTCTGACCCCGCTGGAAATCGCGAGGCGTCCCGTGGTCCTCAGGTTCTGGTCACTAAGGCAGCCTAAAGCTAAGGCAGCCTAAAATTTCCCAATGGTAGGTGACTGCAGAGCCGTAATGAGGACTGTGCCTCTGTGCCAGCAAGTGTAGGGATGGAGCACCCCTAAAACTGTACCAAACCCAGCACCAGACAGTGGGGATAGATGCCCATTTAAAGTTGGGTCAACCAACTTTCCAGAAAGGCCAGAGTAGAGGTTTCTGAGTCTGCAGGCCCTTGAGTCTCTGTCAGGACTCAGCTCCACCATGATAGCTTGAAAGCAGCCACAGGCCTGGAGCAGCAGGGCTTGGCCCTGAAGGGCCCCCATTTCCAGCTCTGCCTTTAAACCTGCTGCACTGCATACACTGTCCCAGCAGATGGCACCAGGCCACTGCCAGCAGCGAGGCCTGGGGCTGACCTGGGGAAGGGGACGCCTGGGAGGAGATGGATGGGAACCCCTGCACCAGGACAAGCCTGCAACCAAACCATGTGTGTGGGCCTCAAGGCCCTGCCACGGAGCTGGCCTTGAGGACACAGCGCCGTCCTCAGGGCTCCTGACCTGGGGGTGGTCAAGCCACCGATGGGCGTCATTTAGCTCTTCTGCGGAATGAAGCCACAGAACATATCAGAGTACGTGGGATTATTTTGTGAAGCTTCTGGAATTTTAAAAACATGGGCATGTGTGGACTAGGTCGGAAGGTAGAAATACATCTTACTGTGGTTAAGAAAAGTGAGCTGGTGGGAGAGAAGTGTTCATAAACGAATCTGCAGCTTTGGGGATACAGAGTAGTTAGAATGCCCCCTGTCGGGGGCAGTGGGTATCAGGGAAGGGGTGGCACCAGTTGGAGGCAGCTTCCCAGAGAAGGGGATATTTGATTGGGATCCTGAAGGGTGAGTAGGAGATTGGCAGGTGGACAAGGGCAGAGGGACAGTATAAGCAAGTATGAAGGGGCAAGCCATGGACTAGAATGGGGCTTCCTCACAGAGCTGAGAAGAGTGCCCATGAGGGGGGTCCCAACAGGACGGCGCTAGTCCGGAGGCTGGAAAGGAAAAGCACCACTGCAGGTCTGTGCGGCAGGGCGCAGAGCAGGGGGCCCTTGCACGGACCAGTGCACAGAGAAGATGTGTTTGAGGAAAACTTCTTAAAATATTCCCCTTCTCCTCCTCCTCTCCTGCCGCTGCTTCACAGCTGCTCCGGGACACTTTCAAAGCTCTCTGGGCCTCAGGCTTCTCGCCCCTCTAGACTCTTCTCTGCGTCCTGACCCTGCCGGACCATCCTCACCACAGGGCAGGAGCCCAAGGGTCAGGACCACACGTACCACCAATATTAGGCTCTTTCTACACAACAGGGAGTGGGCGTTGGCGGGTTGGGGTTAGGGCTCAACTAGGTGACATGCAGGCACTTCGTTCCTGCAGGTGGAGAGGCTGCGGCCCTGGCAGTCAGCCAAAAGGGGGCAACGCCCAGTTGTCATCTGTGAAGGGTGCCTGAGGAGCTGGCCTCAAGTAGGGCATCCAGGAATGAAAACAGAGACCAAGACCAGAACTCCCCGCCACCCGGGGGACAGACAGCGCTTCCCATGTGTGGAGCTTGCAGAATCTCTGAACTTGATGGAACTCAGGCAGATGCAGCTTGCCAGCTACATCCAAGAAGAAGTGTCTCCCACTCCTGACACCTCAGTAGGAGTTAAATGTTTAAAACACCTGCATGGGCCTTTCTGCCAGGGGAAAGGTCGTAAAAGCCTCCCGTCCCACGGTTGTCACGTCCAGGTCAGACTCTGCCAACAGCCACGGAAGCTCTCCATCAGAGGTTCGAGCGCCGAAACAGCTGATAAGCCTATGAGGAGCCATTCTGCAGAGGGGGGGACGCAGCCATGAAGGCTGCACAGGTGGACGCAAGAGCTGTGGGGCCTGAGAGGGCTGGCTCAAGAGAAGGCTCTCGAAAACCTGGTGTGGACCTCCCTGAGGTAAAGACTGTTATTGGTGGTGTCGAAGGAGACACTGGAGAACATTGCCTAAAAGACGATTTTGAACAGTGTGGGAAAACTGAGTGACTGAAATCATGACTGACCGAGGTGGTGGCAAGAAGAGAGGATCTGCTTTTTGTAACCTCTGATGACCATGACTCTGCAGACAAGACTGTCATTCAGAAACACCATCCTGTGAATGACCACAACTGTGGCGTAAGGAAAGCCGTCTCTAAACAGGAGATGGCTGCTGCCTCATCCAGCCCTAGGATGAAGTGGTTCTGGAAACGTCGGCGGTGGTCAAGGAGGTGGTTTTGGTGGGAGTGACAACTTTGGCTGTGGAGGGAACTCCAGTGGTCGAGGTGGCCTTGGTGGCAGGCGTGGTGGTGGCCGTGGGGGCTAGAATGGGTTTAGAATGGGAAGCAGCGTGGGCGGTGGTGGGAGCTACAGTGATTTGGGCAGTCATAACAATCCACCTTCACCTTTTGGACCATGAAAGGAGGAAACCTTAGATGCAGAAGTTCTGGCCCCATTGGTGGTGGAGGCCGAACATGAAACCAAGGTGGCTGTGGTGGTCCAGCAGCAGCGGCAGCCATGGCGGTGGCAGGCGGTTTAATGACTGCCAGGAAACAGTCATTAGCGGGAAGCCACACGGAAGCGACCGGCGACAGCAGGCTGGTGAGCTCGGCCACGCGCCGTGGGAGCGGGGCCTGGCTGCCGCCAAGAAGCCAAGTCTTGGGCGATATTCGTGTGAATGGGAAAAACCTTAGCCTGTGTGTGTGCCTAACGGATAGCAGGTTATTTTAGTTTCTGTACTGTGCAAGGTGCAAAGCACCCTAACAAAGGGTTTTCATGCAGATTTTTTTTTTTGCACCCATGCTGTTGATTGCTGCATGTAATCATCTGGTCATGACGCTGAATAAATGTCTTTAAACATATATTTATGAAGTATATTTATAAGTAAGTAAAAAACGTCTGCATCCGGAGTTTCCTGGGAAGGGCACTCCAGGGCACGTGGGCGTCCGCCAGCGCGCCGCTCCCGGCCCCTCGGGCTCCGGCTCCCACGCGCCCGACCCCACCGCCGGGCAGCCGCGCTCCGGGTCGCAGACAGTGGGGCCGTGGCGGGCCCCGGACGCGGGACAAGCCCCCCGCAGGTTCGGGAGGCACACCCGCCCGCCACCGCGCGCGGACGCGCGCCTGCGCAGTGCCAGCCTCTGAGGCGGGGCTGCCAGGGCGCACGCGCAGACCCACTCTCCGAGCTCGCGCAGGGCAGGCCGAGGCGCCGGCGGCGGACGCGGCGCGGTGACGTCTGCGGGAACGTCATGGGGCGCGCGCCGCGCACGCACGCACGCTCGCCCTGAGGAAGCGTCTAGTTCCGGGCGTTGCAGGTCGGCTCCAAGCGGGGGGCAGGGAGGCGTTCTCGGTGCCGGCGCGGACGGAGCGGCGTGAGGAACGCCGTACGGTGGCCGCAGAGGGACGGCGCTACGGCTCCCACGCGGGGCCAAACGCCGCCGGCCGCCGCGCGCGGCAGCCCCTGGCCCTCGGGGGCGGGTGGGGACGCGTGAGGCCCGGGCCCCGCCGCCGCCGCGCCGCCGGCGCCATGCGCTCGCCCGGCTCCTGGAGCCCCGAGGCCCACGGAGGCCCGCAGGCGGGGACGCCGGAGCGCGGAGGGCACCCGGTGAGCGGGGCGCGGGCGGCTCCGGGGGGCCTGGCAGGGCCGCGCCTCCGGCGGCGGGCGGGCGAGCGGCCTGGAGCCCGGGGCCCGGGAGGGGGCGGCCGGCCATCCCTGGAGCCGGAGCCGGGGCGGAGCAGCTCGGGGAGCGCACAGCTGCGGCGGGCCGGGCCTTCCCCGCGCCTCCGACCCCGGGGCGGGCAGCGCCTGGGCGGCCGTCGGCGCCGGCCCGCGGCGGGAGGCAGCCAGCGGGGCCCCGGGAGCGCGGCCCGCACGCAGGGGCAGCCCGAGAGCCGCCCGCTGTCTCGCCCCTGCGCCCATCTGTGGGGCCCTGTGCCCGGTGACACGCGCCCCGGCGCGGCGGGCATCGCCCTTTTGCACTTGGGTGTCGAGTTGCTGAAGTCGGTGCTGTGTCCGTGGCCTCGCCTTCGCCTGGGTCCTGCCGCGTGGGGCATCACACAGGGACTTGGATTCAGCCCGGATAGAGTGGCCTCACGCCCAGGCAGGACCCAGCACCCACACAAAAGCCAGAGGGTGGCCGGGTGCCAAGCCTGTGGAAGGGCCCTGCTCCACGCCAGCACCCACTGCCCCCAGCGCGGCGTCGGCCGCCATGCAGGCCGCCCTTCCCGGCGCCATTGCTGGAACGGGTGCTCTCGGTTTCCACGTGATTGGGGTCCCTTTGGGGCGTCATTCGTGTGGGCGGCTGTCCTGCGTTCCAGGGCTAGCTGACACCCCTGGCGGGGACAGCCCGCCGGGCGGCCTCAGGCTGACTCGGCCCCTCTGCTTGTCGCCCTCCTGCAGGCCCACGCCTCCCCCGGGGCTCAGCTGCAGGCTCCCAGGCCTAGGTGCCCATGACGCCTCCGCCGACCGCCGCCTGGACGCCGCCTCCGCTGCGAGCTAGCGCCGCCGCCCAGGCCCCAATGCCGGTCATGCCCATCCCGCGGCGGGTGCGCTCCTTCCACGGCCCGCACACCACCTGCCTGCACGCGGCCTGCGGACCGGCGCGGGCCTCCCGCCTGGCGCGCACCAAGTACAACAACTTTGACGTGTATGTGCGGGCGCGCTGGCTGTATGGCTTCATCCGCTTCCTGCTCTACTTCAGCTGCAGCCTCTTCACCGCTGCGCTGTGGGGCGCGCTGGCCGCCCTCTTCTGCCTGCAGTACTTGGGCGTGCGTGTCCTGCTGCGCTTCCAGCTCAAGCTGTCGGCGCTGCTGCTGCTGCTGGGCCGCCGGCGCGTGGACTTCCGCCTCCTGAACGAGCTGCTGGTCTATGGCATCCACGTGACCATGCTGCTGGTCGGGGGCCTGGGCTGGTGTTTCATGGTCTTCGTGGACATGTGAGGGCCGAGCTCCACGGCTGGCTCGGGGGCTTGTTTACTGTGACCCGTGGGGTCGATGCCTGCGGCCGCCGTTCTTTTCTGGGCAGAGTAGGTCAGGGCTGGTGTCCGTCCCACTCCATCCTGCAGACAGGGGCTGCAGACACTCTCCGGCTCTGGCTGCGGAGAGACAGGCTGAGACTCCCGGAAAGGGGACGCTGTGCCCTTCCTCCCGCTGATGTTTTTCTCTGGCCCTCCAGTGAGCGCGTCCCGGCACGGTGTCCCCTTGGCTGCTTCCCTGTGGCCCAGCCCGCACTCTTCCAGGCTGTGCTGTGGGGGCCCGTGGGTTTAGTCTGCACCTGGAGAGCCGGTGTCCCTGTCCCTTCTCCAGAACACTGGGAGGGGTGTGCCGCTCGGGAGCAAATCTGGAGGGGGTCCTGGTGGCGCTCCCCGACCCCTGCCCCAGCCTTAGGGAGGCGTTGGGCTCCACTAGCCGACACACCGCACTGCCACAAAGCTGTTCACTCCATCCTGGGCCGCCTGAGACCCTCCTCCACCTGTCACCCTGAAAGGTGTTGGGGGTCTTGAGTCCCAGGCCACTCTTTAGGGTCGCCTTGGTTTGCGGAGGCGCAGTCTGGCAGGGATTATGGCCTGGCCCCGGGCCGATCCGTCTTCATCCTGGGCAGGTCTGTGGAGAATGTCAAGCCTTTTCATATGGGGGTTTTGGGAGACAACTCCATTTCTTTCTGGCTTCCAGGGGTTGCTTTTGGCCTGTCTTCCTTTGAGGGAATGCCCAGCATTGAGGCTTCTATGTCAGAGGTCTTGGGAGGCACACCAGGGTCTCTGAGTGTGCACCGCGCAATATGGTCAGACCCTGTGTTTAAAGTTAAAAGCGCCTGTTAGGGTTGAGGGTGTTGTGGGCCAGGGCTGGATGTGCAAGCGAGGGGCTCGGCTGTCCCTTTGTTCCTGCCTCAGCGCTGTTCTAGCAGCCAGGGCCTGCAGAGCAAGGATGAATGTAGGCAGGGACTGGTGGCCAGGAAAGAACAGGGCGGTGACAGAGAAGGACACTCCAGGGGCCAGCATCTTGCCCAGCCCCTCGCTCTGGCCTCTCCATCCGGGGGGACAAGGTGGCCACGTGGCTTAGGCCGCTGGCCCTCATTGGCAAGCGAGAGGGTGCCCTGAATAATTATGCTGGGACAGCAGGCAGAGACCAGGGACCAGACATAGGGCTCCATGTTGAAGGTGACAGGCTGCTGCTGCTTCACCCCAAGTTATCCCCACACCCCCTGGGCATGGGCGATGGCCCTGGGGGTCCTATCAGGACAGGTGCCTGCCAGTCAGGCAGAGAAAGCAAAAAATACTTGGCTGTAAACCGTGCTCTTTAATTTATAGCCAGCTCTGTCAGGCGACTGTCACCCTGAGGTCCGTGGGAAGGCTCCTTGAGGGAAGGTACGAGTTGAGTCTGTCTGGTTTGCTGGACGGCAGACAAGGAGCTGACCTGCGCGGCCCCACTTGTCAGCGCTGCAGAGGATCTCTTGCACTAAATCGTGGTGTTTCTTTCCTAAAAGCTTTGTTTGTGTTAGTTACCTGTCGCTGCTGCGCTCCCCCGAAGCCCCTTGCTGGGGTGGGCACGTGTCCACACCCTCGGGACGGCAGAGGGGTCTGGCGGTGCCACCTTGAATGTCAGCGTGGCAGTGCTGGGTGTTGATAGCTCAGTGACGCTGCTCAGTGTCTGGAGTGCCTGTTCAATTCTTTGTGACATGAGCCACTGCATTAAACTTATTTTTTTAACATGTCGATGGAGTGACTGCCTAAAGCTCAAAAAGTGTATTCCTTTTTTGAAGGATGTGAACAACCAAAAATATGTAAAACTGGACACATCTTAAAGCAGTCGTCTGCGGTGCTGGGGAAGGGGTAAGTGTGAGGGGCTGTAGAGGGGTCGCCTTGACCTTGAGGCCAGGGGTTCCAGGGTGGGAGCCTGCCCTGAGGATTGGGCAGGGAAGGGGCGTGACAGGGTCCACGAGGGCTGAATTTGACTGACAGATGAGTTCGTGGAGCCCCTAAATGAGATGGGGTGCTCTCGGCTGCAGGGTGTGGAAAGCATGTGAGCTGGACCTACAGCAGGTGCTCACCCGCAGGGACCACACAGGCACAGGAAAGGGGACAGAAAACCAATCCCAGTCCTTCTTCAGCCACAGAGCAGTTTGAAAAATGAGAGACCCGTGATTGCTTAGGATCTATTTCGTGAAGGTTGCCGTGGCTTCTGTGTGAGGGCATACCATGATGACAGGGAGGGTGGTGTCCTCCCGGCAGCCATGATGGCCAGAAAGTGTCATCGAAGGGAAACGGGGCGCCGCCCAAGCAGCTCATCCGTTGTATCTGGAATTTTGAACTAGATGTTACAGAAGAAAACAACCCGACTTGTTTTGGGGGTTTAGCTTTTGGTGGCAGAGTTGGTGAAATTCTTAACAAAAGTCTTGGCCCCTGAAGACAGCAGAGGAGGCAGGGTTGGTTTGACAAGGCCCAGCTCAGGCTGCAGATGCTCGAGGAGCCCAGTTGTGGGTGCGGGAGTGAACCCCCGGAGAGCGCTCAGCCATATTTGCTTCCCGTTGAGTGGTGGCCCACTGTGGCCCTGCCATCACTTTCCCAGGTTGGTCCTCTCACCTCCCAGGGCCTTCCCTGGGCTTTCCCCCAGCTTTGCTTTGTTTTCAGCCGGTGGGAGTGGCTTCCTGTGGCTTTCTCCCCCAGGGGCCATACTGTGTGCAGCTGAAATCTGATCAGACGGCCACACATTGCTCACCTTACTGGACAGGACCTCACAGGCTGGGTTATAATGGTGTGCTGCCAGCTGATCCCATCCTCGGGGCTGAGTTAACCAGCGTCCCCTGTGCCACAGTCACCATTTTCAAGGACAACGGGTGGAGCTGCCGGGTGATGGAGGGAGGCAGGGCCTGCACCTCATTCCCCCAGACAGTGCTCCAGTTACCAGTTCAGGTGCTGCCCAGAGAGGGTTCCGGGCCTTCAGGGCGCCACAGCCTGGGGACCCCAGCAGCAGTGCCGTCCCAGGAGGGGGACACCAGGGCGGCTTCTCCGGCCGCGGGCAGTCCCCTGAAATGTCTTCTATAGGGCAGGTTTACTTGTTCGTTGGGCTCCACATCTCCATGAAAAACTGGGACTGACCTACACAAGCGAGTGAGCAGAAGCTTCTGGGGGCTTCCAGGGGCTGTGGGAGGGGCCCCAACACGGCAGTCTTACACCAGCAACTGCAGGGGTGGGGGGTGCTGGTTTAGCAGACGGGTCTAACAACCCTTGCAACTCCCCTCCTCAGCTGCGCCCCCTCCCCGCCAGTGGCCTGCTGCCTTTCTTCCTTCCAGGTGGGGAAGTAACAGGTGGGGAGGTGCAGGACAGCTGGCATCTCCGGCCCCAGTGACCTGGGAGGGCTGAGGCCAGCCACCTGCTGCGCAGTGCACACCAGGACAGAAAAGCCATTTGAGCACACTTAGGGGAGTGCCCAGAAGGTTCTGGAGCTGGCATGGTCACCTGGTGGTGACGGCACCTGAACGGCGATGGTGGCAGTGGGCTTTTGGTTTGGGGGCCAGGAGCTGGGTGCCCAAGCCCTGTCTTCAACCGGAGGGAGGAGGCGGGCAGGGAGGCCTGGCCCCAGGCCTGCACGGTGGCCACAGAAGGAAATGTGGAGTCGGGCCCCGGAAGGGCAGGTGGTCCCAGTGGGGGAGGGCGCCCAGAGGGCAGAGGTCTTCAGGATGGGGGTCAGGGCCCACACGGAAGAAGCCAGCAGAGATGGGAGGAGGGGAGAGGCTCCCCTTGAACGAAGGTCAGAGCAGCTGAGTAGGGGGCTTCCTGTGGGGTGCTGGAGTGCTGGGGGGGTGCTCGTGGGACAATAAGCCAGAGCCGGCCTGGGTGGGCTGGGGTGTACAATGGTAAGAGGGCTGGTGCTTTAGGCATTTCTAGAAACCAGAGTCTTCTTTGAGAAAGAAGGGGGACACGGGGGGAGGCCATTCAGGCTCAGGGAAGGGGTGGGTGAGGTGGCCTCGGAGATGCCCTTTGTCCTGGCAGCCCCCCTGTGTCCCCCCACCTCCCTGAGAGCCAGGGGGAGGGGCACAGCCCTTCCCGAGAAGATGGCCCAGACAGTGTGACCCCACTGTTGCTGCTGCTGTGGTCAGAGGACAGGGCCGCCCACTGAGACTCACCGCCGGTATTGATGTTCCCTGACCTTGAGAGGTCCCTGTCACTTCCAGCCTGTGATTGGACCAGCGAGGGAGTGGATGGCAGGCACTGGTGCTGATTCAGCACTTTCTGGGAGGGCATGTGGTCGCTCCCTCCGCAGCAGTGGAGTCTCTCCGGCTCTGCCTTGTTGTGTTTGCAAAGAGCCCCCTGTGCTGCCCCTGCCCCCCCAAGGCCCAGCCCCACAAGCCCAGGGAGGCCGGCTGCCACCGTGCACCAGGCTCCATACAGGAGCCCCCCGCCCCGGGCTGGCTGGCTCCCTGAGAAGCACCCGCCTCACCAGCATCCTTGCCCAGGAGGGGACAGGGACATACAGGGACATATCGCTGATTCAGCAGCTTGTGGCCGCGCCCCTCCCCCAGCCCCAGCCGGGCTGTGTGCCCAGGCACGCTGGCAGCTGTGTCACCCGGGGCCTCTGGCAGGGTTGCTGTGCTCTCGGTGTGTGGCCCGCACTGCGCCTGTGGGGGGGAGGGGAGGAAGACTGATGCTGGGGGCGGGGCTGTTGCCACCAGACGGCCCCCATTCAGTGGCATTGGCCTGCTGCAGCAGAGGCCCCACAGGAGGGCTTGTGGGGAGCTCAGCACTGTGGGCCCCAGGAAGGAAGTGCGCCCTCAGCCAAGAGATGGCAGCACACAGTGCCCTGGGAGCCCAGGTTGGAGACGGAATCCCTGCACCCCGGCTGGCCTGCTGGCCCACTAACCCTGGTCACCTGCCACGCAGACCTGGGGCAGCTGCAGGCTGAGAGGGGCGGGGCCCAGCCAGCTGCTGGAATCCCCCTGGGCTGGGGGGGCAGGGCGTGAGCCGGAGCCCAGGGTGGATTTGGTTTGCTCCTAACTGCAGTGGGAAGCGCCGAATGACAGGCAGTGGGGTGCACGCTGGGGCGGGAGGGGGCCCGTGCCGTTGTGGAGTGGGTCCTGTGAAAGGCGTGCGTGGGAGGTGGGGTGCTTCCTCAGCGTACAGGAGGACTCGGGGGTGGGGCGGACACCTGGAGAAGGCCGGAAGAAGGATGGGGTTTAAGGTGGGGACGACAGGCTCCCCACCCTCTGGAGGTGGCAGCTGTGCTCCCACCCTTCCGTGGTCTTCAGACGGAAGCCCAGGCTGATGGAAGCCCAGGCTGACATGCGTGTCTGCAATGCCCAAGCCACACTCCCTCCAGCTGTGCATTGGCGGCTGTTCATTCTGCCAGGACCAGGGCTCCACTCTTTCCAGAATATTAATGACTAGTCCTGCCTGAGGTGCCACATGAATATTCAGACATCAATCAGTCCAGCCTGACAGTGATGTCAAGCGCAGAGGAGCAGTGAGCTGCCAGGGGTCTTTGGAGGGGGTGTGTCCCCTGTGTCTTGGGGTGCTGGGCTCTGGACTGGGCAGCGCAGCGTGACTTCACCTGGGAGCCCAGGAGCCCGGTGGGTGGACCCAGAAGTGAGCTGCCCTGTGGTGGATGCCACCTCAGACAAGCGGGGAGTGGTGACCTTCCTGCCCTCACTGGGGTCAGGAGACAGGGACATGGGCAGTCGGGGCCCCGGCCAGGCACTGCCAGGTGTGTGGGGTGGCGCTGACTGTCCTGGGGAGCCCCTGCATACAGCCTGGGGCTCGGTTGCTGCCCATCCCTCGCCCCCACGTTCCCACTGGTAGGAACGTTTGTGCCACTCTGACCACCTGATGCTCTGGGAAAGGGACCGTGTGACAGTGGGCTTCCGCTCTTCCCAGTGGCTCCAGAGGGCGTCGTGCCCTCTGCCCTTGCTGTGGTCCATCTTGGCTCACTACCGGCCCGTGGCCCTGCTCCCTCAAGGTCTGAGGACGGGGGCTCTGCCCCCAGCTCTGGCTTCCCCGGGGCCTGGGCTGCTGCCCACCTGTCCAGCCGAGCTGTGCGTCCTGCCACCCGCCCAGGGTGGGACGTGCCCTTCGATGATGTAAAGCTGGGTTTTAAGTGTGGATTCATTATTCACAGCAACACCATGACAGACGTAATGGTGACATGAATTATTTGTGTGCTGTTCCGATGGCCTGGCGATAACCGTCTGGTTTCCCGGCCCCCTCCCTGCATGACAGGGCCTGACGAGGCACTTCCAGCAGCCGCAGTTCTGTGACCCCCACCCTCCCTTGTGCAGCTGGATGCACCTGTGCACACACGTACGAGGCCGTGCGTGTGCCCGTTCTCCGCTGTCCTCACATTCCGGCCCTGGCAAGGCGGCCGGCCCTGGCCCCTGCGCTCAGAGCTCCTTCTAGGCCCTCTCGAGAACAGAGGGGCTTGGGCCCTCAGGGAACAGGCGCCGCCCCGGCGGCCATCTCTCCCACATCCCTGCCGAGAAAGCAGCCTGCTGGGAAGGCCCGACGGCCAGGCTGCAGCCCTGTTCCTCTTGCCCGCGTTTGGGCCCGACGGTCAGTGTCTGAACAGATTTGTGTGAAGAAGGGTGTTGTCCACAGCTGCTGTGCTGCGTGGGCGTTTACTGCTCTCCACACCCAGCTCTTCCTGTGAGATAAGGGATCGGAAATCGAGGGGCAGCTGGACTCGCAGCCCAGAGTGCACAGAACTGCTGGACACGGCTCCTCCCAGGACGGCAGAGGAGAGGGCTCCGGGGAGTGCAGCCCAAGGCCACGTCTCCTTCCAGGTGGGTGGGCAGGCGCTGCAGAGGGGGTGTGGCTGCCCAGTGGGCTGCAGCTCTCCATCAGCAGGGGCAGGTGCTAGAAGCCAGGGCCCAAGGCTGCATGCCCTGGGCCAGGGCAGAAAGCCCTCCCACACCCATTCCCCGGTCTTGACCTCAGGGATACGTGCCAAGGGGTCAGCCTGTAGGACGGCAGACCTTCTCCTGGAGCCCTGCCTGCTCCCACATAGGTGTTGAATGAACGAATGAGCACATGAGTGAATGGGGTTGTCCTGTCTTCGTTTGTCTGGGCAGCTGTAACAGACACCACACGCTGGGGGCTTACGAACAACAGACACCTACTGCTCACAGCGTTGAGGCTGGAAGTTGAAGATCCCGGCGCCGGCAGCTTTGGTGTCTGCTGAGGGCCCGCATCCTGGTTCGTGGATGGCGGTCTTCTTGCAGTGTCTTCACAGGGCAGAAGGGACACTGATCCTAGTCATGGGGCTCCCCTCTCATGGACTAGCCACCTCCCCGAACTCCACCTCCTAATGCCCCCACCTTGGGGTTGGGATTTAACATGAATTTGGGGACACACATTCCGATGGTGGCATGTCCCTGTGTCTCTGGGGCCAAACACTCAGTAGGCCCTTCGTGCTCACTTTCTGAGTGACCGTGTCTGCAGTCACTCAATCTCAAGTAGGCCCCACAGGCAGGGCGTCTCCCTCCAGAAGTGCCCGTAGGAATGGGTGCTTGCCTTTTGCTCAGTAATCCTGGAAATTGGCCCCACCATTCGAGACCTGGGCCCTGGAAGTCCTTCCGCTTGTCTCACCTGGGTATCTCCAGCTGCAGCGGAAGCCTTTCCCAAGCCTTTCCTCTCAGGGCAGTGTGTGCCCAGCTCTCACCTGCGTCCTGCAGAAAGAAAGCACTGACTGCTCCCACGCTGCTGTGCCCACCTGGCCTGACTTGGCCAGGGCAGTGGTGATCAGTGCAGCCGCCCTGCCCTCAGCCTTCTCAGAAGCAGGCGGCGGCAGCTGCTTAACAGCTGCGCAAAATGTGAGAGGGAAATTTAGGACAAAAGAGAAGATTGGAGGATCCAATTTAAACTGTGGGAGGCACACAGAAGGCCAGCCTGATGCCCTGGTTTACGCACAGAGTGCCACGGGCTCTGCAGCTGCTGGTGGGAACCCAAATATCCAAGGACCCAAACCTGCCTGACAGGAGCCTGCAGATGTCCCCTGGTGCCTGTGGTCAGCCTCCACTGACCCAGGGCACAGCAGACCCCCTGGGGCTGTGCTCACTCTGGCCAGTGCATCCACCCTGCAGGCCAGGCTGAGGCTGGGAGGGGTGGGGAGCATGGAGCACCTGGGCAGACAGCTGCCCTGTGAGGCTCCTGCCCTGCCCCTGGGCCAGGCTGCCCGCCCAGGGCCTTGCAGGGCCTGGGAGGAGGGGCCCGACCCCTGCCTGCGCCCATGCACTGGCTTTAGTGAGTGCTGAGGACCGGGCTCGCCTGGTGGGTCGTACTCCCAGCTGGACAAGGTGGTCCAGTGGAAGCAGGGGCTGCCCCTTGGAGAAGGGCTTTTCGGGCGGAGTCTGGGAACCAGGTGAGCCAACCTTCACCCCCTGAGCAGCCTTCAGCCACTTCCAGCCTGTGCCCAGCCCTGGGCTGGACCGGCGCTGCGCAGCGGGCTCCCTCTGACCTCTGCAGGGCAGGTGCTGGCTGCGCCTCCCACAGCCTCCTCTGGAGCGGGCTCTGTGCCCAAGACACGGGGGGCACCCTGTCTGCGGGGGTTGGGGGGCCGTGGAGGGGGACCCAACACTGACCTCTCGGGGGGATCTGGGGACCTGGGCTCTCTGAAGTGGATTCCTGCCCCAGTGACAGACCCGTGGAGGGGATGAGGAGGGATTGAAAGGGATGGTCATTCCTGCCCTGGCCTGCGAGGTGAGTGAACGCTGGAAAAACGAAGGCACTCTCCCAGGGTCCTGGAAGTGAGGTGCGCTGTGTGGAAACAGTGTGAAACCCCCGCTGCCTGCTGAGCCTTCAGCCCTGAGGAAAACGCCCGAGAGCCCTCCCGGTGGAGAGGGAAGAGGGGCAGCTTTGTGGTGGCTGAGGACAGGCCAGTCCGTGTCTGCACCTGCCGAGCCAGGTGAGGGCCCTGCCCCAGGAGCAGCCCTGGGCGGCGGGCGGCAGCTGGGGTGACGGGCAGGGCCGGCCCCTGCACCGCCCGGGGTGGAGGCCCCAGGTCCCCGTCCCGCTCTCTGCCGGCTCTCCCCTGGCTCCTGCTCCCCTGGGTGTGCCCTGAGTGCATGGCGACTCATTGGCCCTGCTTGCTGGGGGTACCCCTGGGCTCCTGGTGACCAGGTCGGGGTGTGGGTGTGCGGGGAGCAGGGTCAGGCTGTCGCAGCAGCGGGCGGCGGCCCTGGCCCAGCGCCCAGCAGGCGCTGGGTGCTGCTGGCTCCTTGGCCCTGTATGGCAGCCTGTGCAGTTCAAGCAACATCCCCGCGCCTCCCCTCCATCCCCCCAGGCCCGCAGCCCCGGGCAGCGGCCCCGGCTCCCGGCAGGGTGCTCTGGGTTGCTCAGGATGCGCTCCTGGAAGCCCGGCCTCCCTCCTGCCCTTCCACTGGTTTTGTAGGGCCAGGTTCCCTGCACCAGCCCTTCCCGAGCCAAAGTGCCTAGCGGGCTCGCCCCGGCCCCCAGCAGCCCTGAGTGGGAGCTCCCTGGTGAGGCTGGGCTCCAGCTGCAGTGGGACTAGGGACGGATGGGGACTCACCCATGAGTGCAGAGCCCCGGGTCTGAGCCAAGGCCGCACCTGGTGCCCCAGGAGGCCTGCCCTGCCCCTCCCCCGGCCTTGGCGCCTCATTCAGGCAGCCTGAATCTAAGCACCGCGTCCTCATCCGGAGTTTTTCAGGACAAAGGAAAACTGACCACGATGATGATGGTGTGCAGAGACCCAGCCATGGCGCCCACAGGGCAGGGCTAGGCCTCCAGCAGCACCCAAGGCACAGAAGCTGCCCTGCCATCGGTCACTCTCGGCTTCCGGCCCTGGGGGAGCCCATGGGCCATAGCGGTTCTGGAAGAAACGTGGCCACCTGCAGGCCAGGGAAGTGGGTCGGGAGGTGAGGCCATGAGCAGGAGGACCGTCTCCTCAGGGCCACATGGAGTCACAGGAAGGAGCTCACTCAGGTGGCCCTCCTGCCAGCTCAGCGCCACCCTCGTGCGTGGCTGGGGCATGGCTTCCCCCTCTGCCGTTCTGAGCCCTGCAGACTCTGCATGGGGGGGGGGGTCTCACTTGGTTCAGGGCTTGGAGAGCGGTGGCCTGTGTCTCCCTGCTCTGTGCCGTCCCTCTGAGCAGAGTGGCCTCAGACGCTTTGCCAGCCCTGGGACATGGCAGAGGACTCGGCCCTTCCCTGAGTCAGAACAGCCAGGGCTGGGGGACGGGGTGGGAGCCACGCTCCGGTGCCCCCTGGGCTCCTCTGACTGCCCATCAGGCTTTGACGCCACCCACCACGCCCTATGCCATCCCCAGAGGCCAGCAGGGCCACACTTGGGCAGCACAGCGCCTCCACGCCCCTCTCCTAGGGTCCAGCCATGCCTGCGGTGGGCCCAGGAGCAGGGGCCCAGCTGCGCCATCCGCAGCAGGCAGCGGGCAGGACCTGGGAGGGCAGGGGATTGCTCATCGAGGGCACGGACGCTAGGCCCTCACTTCCCAGAGGAATGGGGTTCAGTGGGGACCCCAAAGGTAAGGGATGGCCCTGCCTGTGGTGAGGGACCAGGTGTTGGTGAAGCCACAGAGAGGAGCCACCCAGGACGAGGACAGACATTTGGTCTTTGTAATTGTTACTGAAACCTCATGACCCCCTACCAAGAAGGCGAAAGTGTCTTTGGAGAGGCCCACCTGGAGTGACCAATGGGGACTCTGGAATGAGGTCCAGTGGGGTCAGGGACCAAGACGGCAGCGTGGACGCATCACCTTTCCCTCTCATGGGGAGTGAGGTAGCATTCAGCCCCAGGGCACCACCTGGGTGAATGACTGGTATGGGCAGACGGTGGGTGCTGAGCAGGCTAACCCCATGGGAGGTGCTCTGAGGGCGGCTCTGCTAACAGCCCCACCCCAATTCACTGTGTATACCCCACCACCTTTGACCACCCCTGGAGAACGAATGGTTTCAGTCCCAAAGGCACCAAGCCCCCGGTTTTCCTCCCAGGAGCAGCCCTCGATCCGAATGTGTGGGGCCCAAGTCTTTCTGTGGCGTTACGTGGAGGTGCCAAGTGAGTGAGCTGCCGCCCGCACGTGCAGACCCCAAGCTCCGTGATGCTGCCAGGGCACAGCGGTCCTCAGAGGCCGGGGCCTAAGCTGCCAGAGTGTCTCCTGCTGGTCCTTGGAGTGCCTGGGCCCACAGCTGGTGGCCAGCAGGACCTGTGGGTCTCGGGCAGGGCCCAGAGGTGGGCAGAGGCAGAGGGGCAGTGAGGATGGGGACCCAAGGCAGCAGTGTGGTTTCAGAAGCCACTAGAAGGTGTTTGGAGGAAGAGGATGGGCTGGCTGTGTGGTCAGATGCCGAGAGGTTATAGGACAAGATAGGGGACAGAGCATTGGGCTGGGGGCTCTGGGGACAGCAGGCCCCTCCATCCCGTGCCCTTGACTCTCAGCTGCGTCTGGTCTGACTTCCCAGGGCCTCGAGTCCGGAACAGCAGCTGCCCCTTGTCATTTCCGCTTGAGCCCCCCATGTGTTCTCCCATCTTCCCCATCTGAGGAGATGGCCATCATGGGCCACCTGCCCGGCCACAGTGTGAGTGCCCCTGTCCTCCTCCAGGTCCAGTCCAGGCCCCTTGACCCTCCCCAGGCCCCTGGGAGAGGCCCCAGTGGGTCCAATAGGACATTCTGTTCACCACACACAAGCGCGGAAGGCTCGCCGGACACATGAACGAGGCAGAGTCCAGGCCTGCTGACCGGTCCTGCACACAACCCCTTCCCACGCCACCCCTGCCCACTGGGAGCCTGTTCCCAGCGACATCTGGATAGCCGTGCCCCTGCCGCTGCTCACCTCTCAGACCGCCCCTCCGGCAGCTTCCTCTTTTCAGAGCCTGCACTGCGCATGTTCTGGTGGAAAATACACATAAGAGTGACCATCTCAGCCACGTTTAGGTGCCAGCTCAGTGGCATTAGGCGTAGTCACACTGTTGTAGGAGGCGGCCACCACCTCCATCATCCCCAGGACTTTCTCTCTCCCCAAACTGACGCTCTGTCCCCATTAAACACTCGCTCCCACCCCTCCCCCAGCCGCGGCCCCCACCAGCTACTTCCTGTCTCTGAATCTGACTCCCCTGGGGGCCTCCTGTGAGGGGGGGTCCTACAGGACTTGTCCTTCTGTGACTGGCCCATCTCACTGAGCACAGTGTCCTCAGGGTCCATCCACGTGGTGTCAGGTGTCAGGACCTCCTTCCTTTTCAGGGCAGAGTGACATCCGCAGTGTGGAGGGACCCCGTTTGGTTTATCCCGTCCTCTGTCCGTGGACACTGGGGTTGCTCCTGCCCCTTGGCTGCCGTGGTCGTGGGGTGCAAACCTCCCTCTGAGACCTGCTTCCAGTTATTTTGGTTTGTACCCCGACGTGAATTGCTGGGTGACAGTCACTCTCGGCTGCATCTTTCGGGAGCCGCCGTACTGCTTTCCACCCAGCGGCACCATCGTATGTTCCCACCGTTTCTCCCCATCCTCCCAGCACAGTCATTTCCTGTCTGTTTGTTTT
Organism: Aselliscus stoliczkanus; assembly: GCA_033961575.1. NCBI lineage: Eukaryota > Metazoa > Chordata > Mammalia > Chiroptera > Hipposideridae > Aselliscus > Aselliscus stoliczkanus. Next base: position 114,845,150 of record CM066728.1, on the reverse strand, counting down.
GAGCCATGCTGATGGGGAAAGTGGCATCCCTGTGTGCACAACACTTTTTCAGGTTTGTTTTTAACAGGAGCCCCAGGAGAGCAGCCCCGCCCCAGCGCCCCCTCCCATCCGCGGCCGAGCACCAGGCTGGCACACGCTGCTGAGGCCCTGGGCATCTTTCCGCTCCCTCTGGAGGCAGGTGTGCTGGCCTGTTCACTCCCGGACCACAGGGAGGCCTCGCCTGCAGCCTTCCCAGGCTGTCGGAGCTCCGTCTCCTGGTCCTAGGGGCCTGATTAATCCATTTGCTCTCAAGTTGAGAAGTTCGGCTGTCCAGCTGGCCCCAAGGAGGGGCCCAGTGCTGTCGGAGCCAGCTGAGGGGCCGGGGGCCGATGGCTTCCCTCAGGACCCCAGTTGGCCACCTGGCTTGAAGGATGAACCGGTGGGCGTTCACTGGCTAACACAGGGAGAGGAGACGCCCCAGGCAAGGGTCTCGAGTGGAACAGCTTGTGGCAGTGGGTACAGGACAGGTGGCCTGTGTCTGTAAGGAGAGAGCGAGAGGCTGGGGGCAGGACCAGGCTGGGAAGGGGGCAGAGGCCATTGCTCCGGCTGGTGGGAAGTCAGTGAGCACAGAAGGGACAGGCCCCCTGCACCCCCGCCATACCTTGTCCCCAGCTCCTGTGTCTGTAGGACAACCAGAGTCTTCCATCAGAACACAGAAGCTGAGAGTGCCCCTCTCATACCAGGTCCAGTCGCCCACTCTACCATCTGCAGGGGAACCAGGGCTGGGGCCCCTGGAGGCTGTTGCCGGATTCCCTGAAGGACAAGCTTGGTCCCTCGTCCAGCGCGGGCCAATGGTCCCCAGTGCAGGCCTGGCAGGGGTGCAGGGCGCCTGGCCTGCAGAGCTAGGCTGCAGAGCGAGCACTTCAATGGCACCGAAAAAAGCCACCAGTGGCCGCAGGTGTCCTGAGCCCTGCAGCCCACATGTCCCCAGAGGGGAGCAGGGGGACTCTGGGGGTTGGATTTTAAGTGGGTGGGTCGCCCTGTCTGGGGTTCTCCGATTCTCCAGAATCACATCACAAGAAAGAAAATGGCAGTGGGGGGGGTCCCCAAGCCAGCAGCCAGGGGCACCTGCCTCCAGGAAGCGGGGCTGCAGGCCAATTTGTTAGTGGTTCTTGGGGGGTAGGCGCAGGGCCCTTCAGACCCACGAGCCCCAACAGCACTTTACCACTGTTTCAGCCCTAGGGCAGGAATCCCCACACAATGCCGCCCTCCGGGCTGGATGGGCGGTGAGGCCCTGTCGGTGTCCTGAGCCTTTGTGGTCCAGAGAGATGTGAGGCATGGGCAGGCCCGAACTCGCTCGGCCCAGGAAGCCAACGGTGCTCCCCTTAAAGGCTCAGCAGGTGCCACCTGGGGTCCTGGGCAGACTTGGGGGGAGGGGTTGGCTGCAGGGGCAGCTCAGGACGTTTTCGTATTAAAAGAGATGGTGGCCTCAACTTGAACCCGGAGCTGTGAGTGGGGCAGGCAATGCCAACTGCTGAACCGAGGGCCTGATTTCCAGCTCTGCTGAGCTCCCAGAGGCCAGGGGGAGGCAGAGGGCCCGCTCAAACCCCGACCTCGAGGGGATGGCCGGGGCTGCTAGCCCCCCTGCACTGCCTGGTTGGCACGGAGCAGGGTCCTAACAAAGGGGCGCTTTGTGGGCTGCTGGCGTGTGGCCCCAAACAGGGCGGCTGGGCCTATCCCGGAGCTCCACTGGGGGGTGGGCCGAAGGGAGTTCAGCACTTTTGACAGCTGCCAGGGGGTCGGGGTTGGGGCTTTGATAAGTGTACCCTTGCTCCTACGGCCCTGCCTCACAGAGGCTGAGGAAGCCCCTGGCAGCTTCTGATGGGGCATTGGGACCCGAAGTCTGTAGGAGCTAAAAAAGGTTTATACTTTTCCTCCTACTACCTCCTGAGTTCCTCCAGCTGGGCTAGTAATCACACAAACAGATTAACAGGAGAAAATCAGTTTTAACGCACGCACTTGGGGAATTCATGTAGCATGAACATCCAGACAGGGAGGCAGCACTGGATGTACATGACATTTTGGACACAGGAAACAAGGGTGGATGGGGTCTCGGATTTCAGAAGTGAGACAGGCGATTTACAGGGCGCTGAGGAAAAGGGCACACGCATGGCAGGGACATTCTCACTGGGCAACCCGGAAACCCTGGGCGCGGGGCCTGGGCCCCCTAGTCACCACCTTTAATCCCAGTTAGGCCCAGGTAAGCCCCGGAGACGCCCTCCTGCAGCAGCCTTTCCGCCTGACTCTCTCGGGCAGGACGGGGAAGGCTCAGAGGTCCTTTCTGAGTCTTGTACCTTAAAAAACAGCTGAAAAATCAGCAGCCCCAAAGGCAGCTTCAAGGTGGCAAAGCTTTGGATTCCTTCAAGTCGACGGGTCCCTTTGCCCCAGTAAAGTGCTCGTTGGAGGATAGGGGGCTCCCGAGTGTGAAAGCTGGCCATGTCCCCAAGGGCTTGTCCATGTCCTCGCTTCTGTGCAGACAAACCTGCCTGCCCCTCTGGACAGGGAAGCCCCTGGCGTGTGGGCTCCCGGCCCCCACATAGGACAGGCCGACGGTGCGGCACGGGCCTCTGGGTGCTGGAGCCTGTTCTCAGCACAGCAGTCAGAGCCAGGAGTCTGACCCTGGGCCCCCGCCGGCTGCCTTCCTTCCTGCCGACCAGGGACTTGGACACTGAAGGCGGAAAAGAGGCAGCAGACCCCAGGCAGGTGGCACGGGGCTGTGGCCGCTTGTCAGCGAGGGCACAGCGCCTCTCAGGCTCCCGTTCTCTGTAGCCGTGCCACACCCCCCATTGGGCCAGGGACAGGGCAGTCGGCAAGATGGGGCGTCTGTCCCTGCAGAGGCTGTGAATGTCAGAGTGGATGGGTTAGTGCCGAGGCTGGGTCAGGGAGAGCAGAGGCAGTGGCCCGACCTGGAAGCCCCACGATCCAAGGACATCTGGGCAGAAACCCAAAGGAAGTGAAAGAGCAGGCTCGGGACGCTGAGGGAAGAGGTGCAGGTAAGTGGGAAAGCGGGCACAAAGGCCCTGGGCAGAGGCGGCTGGCAACACGAGGCCCACGCAGGAGCCAGTGTGCTGGGGCTGCAGAGGGGCCGAGCAGGGAGCGTGTGGGCTGGGGGACCAGGTCCTGGCCACTGCGAAGACTAGGGCGTGTGTTCTGAGAAGGGTGTGTGTGTGTGTGGTGGGGGGCACGTGTGCTGCTGTGTAGGGACAGCTGGGCAGGACAAGAGGGCGAGGTGGGGGCACCAGTTATGGGGCTGCTGCAGTAGCCTGAGAGTGGGTTGCACTAGGAGGGTGAGAGGGAGCTTTAAAGCACAGCCGTCAGGCTGGGGGACAGACTGGATCTGTGGTGTGAGAAAGGTGACAAGGAGCAGCCCAAGGGGGTTGGCCTGAGCTGCTGGAGGAATGGGGCTTCCAGAAGGATGGGTGACGGTGGAGGTGTGTGTGGGGGGGAATTCTGGGGCTCTGCTTGGCCATGTCAAGTTTCACCCAAGTGGACAGGCCGAGGGGGCAGCTGGCTGATTTCGATGGGCCTTCTCCTAGATGAGCCTTGGACGGAGGAAGCAAGCCTCTTGCCAGAGCTGACGCAGCCATGCACGCAGACCCGCTACCCACTGCATTCAGTGCGAGGGTCTGTGCACACCCGAGGCCCACACCCTGGGGACGACAGCCCACAGGGTGGGAGCCTCTGAACAACGTGGAGTCCAGGAGGACAAGAGTGCAGCCAGCAGCGTTTGGCTGCGTGGTCGGGATGGTCTTGTCAGGATCATGGCTGACTGGTGTGGACGCTGGAGCTCCCTCCCCCAAAGGGGCCCAGCTCCGTGTGCTCGCTTCTCCGACAGGCCTCGCTGAGCACTCGGCCACTGCAGGGCCTCAGCAGGCACCGGGCAGGGAACCACAGCCTTCCACCATCTCAGGGAGGACAGACAGATAACCAGACCAACGCATGGCTCCCGGTGACCCGGAGCCCCACCCCTGCCACCCTACCTTGGAGGCTCATCAACTTGCAGATTTATCTGTCGTGACTTCATTCTTCACCCCCCCCCCCCCCCCCCGGGCTGGATGCTCCCTGGATAATAGCGGCGGGGGGGGGGGGGCGGAGGGCGAGTAAATTAGGCCCCAAGCCATGGACGCCCAGGATCAGATGCCAGGCTGGGCCTCTGTGAGTGGAGACAACCCTTGTCGGCATCTCAGAGGGGCTGTGGGGCTAATCGGGTCCCTCAGGAGGGGACCGTGGCCCCTGGCCTGTGTGTCAGCCAGCAGCAGGCTGACCTGTTGTGGAGTAATGGAGGTGGGCAGGAGCCATGTGGCCTGGGTTCAGGTTGCGCCCTGCCCTGCTGGGGGCCCGAGTGAGTGAGCCCCAAGCTGACTGCAATTTCTTCCTAAGCTGCATCTTTCTCACTAGTAAAAGAGGAATAAAAAGAGAGCTAACCTCACAGGATCACTGTGAAAATTAAGTTAGATAACACGCAGAACACAGCAGAGGCCTGGAACTTGGAAGTCTCAGCGTCAGCATTTAAAATGTGCAGGTGTAGGATTCGTGCACAGCCCCCGTCATCCTCGGGGGACAGGTTTCTGTTATCTGTTGTCTTCTAAAAGCTTTCCTTTTTCAAATGTCCTTCATTAAGGAAGAAAGAATTTCATTAGTATTTAGAGAATAAAAGTGATGACAACAATCAGATTGTACTAATATGGGAGCCAGCTCCCCCCAGGCCTGTCCTCACCTGGTGACACAGTCACACCTTCAGACCCTGTGTGAGTGCCAGCCACCCAGCCACCCAGCCCTGGCTGCAGGAGGACCTCGGGGCCTCGTGGATGGCTTCTTGTGGCCTGATCCCTGGGCCGCAAGCGCCTAGAGACATCTGTCTCTGCTCACACATGTCCTTTGTAAAAGCCCAGATTTCCCAGGGGTCCTAGGGCGTTGGCATCCTGAGATCCTGAACAGCTGGGAGCATCCAGAATCCTGGGGCCCAGGGACTGTCTCCCCCCACCTGGGCCTAGAGCCTCTGCTGCTGGTGGTCCCTGCATGGAGCAGGCCTCTGTGTGGGCAGGTTACCTGTCTGTCTCACTTGCACATCCTGGGCTGGAAGCTCATGCCCCTGTGTCTCCAGCAGATGGAGTTCCCCCAGGACAGACAGGTTGCTCTGAGGTCTGAGAAGTGGCAGTGGGCTAGGGTGAGGGGTGTGAGGCTGTGTTTAGGTGTAAGTGGGGTTCTGAGGGTACATTGAGAAAGGCCTTGAGGGTTCACCCCCATCCCACCAGAGGGCAAGGCAGGGGTGAGCTGGTAGGGGGGTGTTTTCTGTGCAGACCTTCAGTTGGGGTTGAGGGTGAGTCTACAACCAAGGTGAAGGAACTAGGGTGAGCCTGGGGTAGGAGTACTTGGACCATGCTTCTGATCTTTGTCTTAGGAATGACCTTGGCTAACTGACCCCCAAGGGGCCCAGAATGTGGTCTGGGAGGATGGGGGGGCATCTTACTCTTCCTGGGAACCGTCTCCTTCTAGTGACCCCATGTTCAGGATCACTGTCCTGGTATCACCCCCATTTTCCTGCGAGGGGGAGGGAGCTTTGGAGGGCCACTGCAGCCTGTCCTGACTCCAGGGCTCAGGGTGGCGGGGCGACAGAGGAGTGGCGTTTGCGGGTCCCTTGGGCTGTGCACAAACACTGGCTCTAAAAATCGCACCTCTGCTCGCGGGCGGGCGGCAGGAGTGAGCCATGAGGCAGTGCGCCCGGATCGCGCCGGCCCTGAAGGCGGCCCCGGCCGCGTCTCCGCAGCTCGCGCTTCCCGACCCTGCGCAGGAGCCGCCGGCGCCCCGGGGCTCGTCCGAGGGCGCCCCGCACCCCCGCCTTCCGTGCGGCGGCAGGCCGCGCACCCCTTCCGCATCCCGCAGGCTGCCCCGAGCCGACGCGGGGCGCGGGCGGGGGAGGGGGCGCGGGAGGCCGGGGTCCAGCCGCGGGGCCGAGCTGCCCGGCGCCCGCGGGACCCCCGGCCCGGCCCCAGCGCCCCTCCCGGGCGCCCACCGGGCGGCGGGGCGCGCTCGCCGGCGCGCTGTCCCTTTAACCGGCCCGCGGCGCCTCCCCGCGCCCCGCCCCGCGGCGCGGCCGGTGCTGGGCGCGGCCGGAGAAAGTCCATGTGAGCGCGGCGCGGGCCCGAGCACTTCCTGCCGCAGGCCGGACCGGGCCGGAGCGGGCCGGGCGCCCCAGGTACGCCGCCGCGGGCCGCCGCACTTCCCCGAACTCCGCGGCGCCCGCCGCCCGCGCTGCCGCAGTGCCCGCCGCCCAAGTTCGCGCCGCGCGTCCGCGGGGCCCGGAGGCGCCCGGGTCTGGGCCGCGCCGCCGCCCCTCCGAGCGGCACCCGGCGCTGCGCACGGACCCGGCCCGGCGTCGCCCCCCGCGGGCTCCCCGCCGCCCGCGCCGCGGGGACCGAGGCCGCCGCCCAGGGGCGGGAGGCCGGGGCCCGGGGCACGCGCAGCGCCGTCCGGGGCAGGGGTCCCACGCGGGCCGCGCCGCTGCGCACCGGCCGGGCCTCGGCCTGCCCCCGGCCCCGGCGGGACCCCGGCCCGGCCCGCCCCGCGCTGCGGCGCGCCTGCGGCGCGCTCGTGGGGCCGCCGAGCCCCTGCACCGGGATGCCCAGAGGTGAGCCCGAGCGTGTCTGACGGCGTCGCGGTCCGGAGGTTGGAGGTCACCTCCAGCCCTCGCTTGGGCTCCTCAGAAGTTTGGTCTGCAGGCTGGCCGCTGCCAGCTCCCTCGCGGTGCCCGTTAAACCCGGGGGTTTGCGGTGGGTGGGTCCCCCGCAGCGGGGCTCCTACAGCCGCCCGTGCTCCCGCCTCGGCCCCCACTCCCCCTCAACGCCCCTGATCTGACACGTTTTGCCCACGTGGGCATTCGGCTCCTTCTTTCTAAGTGGTATTTCTTGGGACCCGTTGGGCGCCCAGCTGTGGGCGCCCTGGCTGCTCGTTGAAGCCGAGCCCACCCTGAGTGGCGGGGGGTCGGGCAGGGCGGGTCCCGCTGAGCACCCTGCAGGCACGCCCACCCCCTCCTGCTCTCGGTGCCTGTCCGCCCGGCCTTCCCTCGGCTCCCCTCCGGCCCTAGTCTGTCCAGATGATGACAGTGGGAGTACCGCGGCTCTCAGCCAGCTGATGGTCTCGGTGCCGGGTGTTAGTACGACTCCCAAGGACTGCAGGAGGGGCAGCTTCGGTTAATGGCCCCATTTTACAGATGAGGCACTAAGGCTTGGCAGGAAGAACTAGGTCCAGTCCTTCCATCTTCTGACAAACCACCTTCCCCTTCTCCCTCCGGCCCACCCAACTGCTCTGTAGTGTCTGTCCTCCCCAGGACACCTGTGGGCATTTCCCTATGGGCCATTCGGCTGTTGGGCGGCACCTTGGCTGGAGCCTGAGCCAAGGAAATAGAAGGAGGCGAGACCCAAGGTGACTGGCCCCCCGATGTTTCTGTGAGCCGGCTGGAAGGAGCACAGAAGTAGAGCAAGATATCACTTGTCACCTCTCTGTGGTCACACCCAGGGCGGGGACAGTGCTGGACATGGTGTCTGATGCCGTGCTGGCTGTGCCGGGCTCTGTCCATCCTCTGGAGCCATTTAGAGCCTCCTGAAGGCTGTGTGAGGGTAACTCACATGTTTGCAGCTGACCGCCACTTGTCTGCATGGGAACCCCTCTGGGCTCGTTGTCATGGATGTGCCCTCTCTGGCAGGTGGGCTCATGGGTGACTTTTTACAGAACCCTTCAAATCTCTCCCCGTTTTCCAACTAAAACACGAGCGTCCATTATTCACGTAAGAGGGACAATAACTAGGGCCTTCGCGGCGTGGGTTCCTCTTGCCGGCGTTGTGCCATGGGCTGGGCTGTGCCCAGTACCCTTCGGGGAACAGAAGGTAAGCACTGTGGCGTGGGACCTTTCAAGGATGTTCCCAGGCTCCACCTTGCACCCTTCCGCTGTGCGCCCTGGGGACAGGCTGCACAGGACACAGCCCCTGCCGGCCTCGGGCCTCCCAGGGCCTCAACTGGGTCAGACCTCAGCCCCCTGAGGCTTCATTCCCTCTACCCGTGACAGCAAGTCTGTCCGCGCCTCTCCTGCAGGCTGCCCCAGGCTGCCCCCTTCCATGTCGCCCTGGGTTCTTTGTCAGGGGTCGGCCCCTCCTGGTCCCTCCTTGGCTGTGTTGTCCCCTTGGGCTGAGCCGCCCCGGCTCGGGGCATGTGGTGAACATAGGCTGAGATCATAGCCCCTCGCTCCAGCACTCTCCAGCCCTGTTCCTTGTGAGAACCGGGGCTTTGTGCCCAGCCCCAGGGTAACGGGCATACTTAGGAAGCGTTAGCCGGCCTGGGCCAGGCTCATTCCTGTGGTCAGGTCCCCAAGGGGTGCTCTGGGCTGAAGAACTCAGGGCTGGCCTTTCAGGCCTGGCCTTTTGAGGGGTAGCAAAGCCCTGTGGTGTGGTGCCATTGGGGGACATTTCCTAAGAGCTTGTAAAGTCTGGGTGAGTCTGGGATCTGCCTGTTTAGGGCTGGCTCACTTGGGCCTCTCGCTGCCCCCTTTGTGCCAGATCGTCTCTGGGTCCTCTCCCAGTACCTCCTTCCTGCATGGCATGCTTTTCTGGGCACCCCATGGGTACTCCCTGAAATGAGCAATCTGGCCCTCAGGTGCTTCCAGGTGGGGCTTATGATTACTGCCAGAGTCTCTATTTGGGTCTGTACCCCAATTCAGTGGGCGTGGACCCCACTGTGACCCTTGGGTGAGGCCTGTGTCTCTTCCGCCCCTCCTCCGCCTTGGGCCCCAGGGTACTAGTTGCAGAAAGGCCTGCGGAACTGCTCACCTCCCAAGCTGGGGGGCGGTCTGGCACCCCTTGTCTTTTAGCAAATCCTTGCTCTCACCAGGCCTGGCTCGGGATGAGATCATTCTCGGGGCTGGCCGCTGGGCTCCCCCATTGTGTCACCTGCTGGGCTTGCTCCTCGGGAGGCCTCTGGCCTTTCAGGTTTCGGAAGTGGGTGCCTGTGGGTGAGGGTCTCTGCAGGGAGGGCCGGGGTGGACACAGTGGGGTCTGGAAGTGTTTGGGACTTGAACTTCGGAGCACGGCTCCCTGGTGGCCTGTGGTTGGCATCCTCAGAGTCGGGAGGCAACACCCATCGCTCCCGGGGCCTGGGGCCCAGCTGCATAGGAGAGGGCACCTGGGTTCTCTGGGCTGCGGGCTGGGCTTGTGTCCAGGCACCGGTCACATCCATCCAGCCCACGGCTGTGGGCCTGGGCAGGTAGCTTGCCCTCTCTGAGCCTTGGCCTGGCCTGTGTGTTGTGATGTACTTAGTAGCTTCCTTACCGGGGGCTGGGAGGAGGAGGTGGTGAGCAGGCCCAGCCTGGGGCCTCTGTGTAGGTTGGGCTTGGCCTGAGGGCCCTCTCAATCTTCTCCCTCCCAGGACGTGGGCTGGGGCCAGCAAGGAGCGTGTGCCCCTTTAAGGGGAGGCTGCTTCTCAGTGGGCAGGAGGATGGAGGCATACTTTTCAGTGAGGCAGCCTCTGGTCCCATGGGGAGCAGAGGCTGGCTCTGGGCCTCTGGAGGAATCTTACCCCTCCTCCTCGGCCCCATGCCTGGCATCCAGGAGGGCACATGGCCATGGATGGGCTGGGAGCTCCTGGGCTCCTCCCAGCGCCTGCCTGTGTGCCTGGGCAGCAGGCAGGGCTGGGGGCGGGGACCACAGGGGCCTGAAAGTGTCCATATATAGTCACCGGGGTGAGCAATGAGCTGGGCTTTGGGGCTGTGTCCCAGGCCCAGACACCCAGTCCCTGAGGGGCCTGGATGTGGGGGAAGGGGTGGTGCTGAGGGAAGCTGGGTTTGGGGCAAAGCATCAGATTCGGCAGCAGGCGCAGGGTCAGTGTTGTAGGAGTGTTTGTTGATTGAAAATAAAAATTTCCTGGGCCCTTAGTGGTCAGAGCCAAGTATATTTCCAGAGACAGCATCTTTGAAAATTGGAGGCAGTAGTGTGTAGCTGCACCATCCAGGACCACCTGGGGCCCCTCACTTGGGTTTCAGGGGCGGGATGCCTGCTTGTCAGCAACCCCAGCCCTTGCCCCACAAAATGCCCCTCTCATTATGGTGGCACCTCCAGATGTCCCTCCCCATCCCCACGGTACCAGGGGCGTCTGCCCAGATGGCTGGTATTTCCAGGGTCCCTCTGGGCCATCCCCCGTGGCTGTGAGTCCCCGTCCTGGCTCTTAGCACCCACCCCTCGGCCCCCATCCTCGCCGTCCCTGTGCTTAGAAGGGAAAAGCAACCGCCTTTGCTGCATTCCTGACTTCTGTGCTGTTAAAAAATCACAATGTTAACATAGTTTTGCTCATTTAATTTAGTTTCCATTGCACTGCTAAGCGCCTTTGTTAAATTTTGTATATTGATACTTTTTGTTGTTGTCAGCAGTTTTTTCTTCTTTTTTTTGATATAAAGCCATTAGGGTGAGAGAAGATTAAAAAGATACATTACAATTAAAATGTTAATGAAATCTGCATCATATAACTTTTGAAGCCCTTTAAGCATCAATCTTGCCTGTGTCATGCCCATTAACTTTGGCTATTCTTATTCCACACTGACCCCTGCTGAGAGATTTGGGCTATAATTGGATTTTTTTTTAATAAAAAAGAAAAAAAGGCTTTTAAGAAAATAGAGGTTGAGTGGTGGCCTTGGCTCCTAAATGTAGAGAAAGGGGAGGCATGGGGAGCCCAGGGTGTCCTCTGTCCTCTGTCGGACTCCCGTCTGAGTGGGCGGGGGTTCCTCCCAGGCCCTGGGCCACCTGCCCCCTCGAGCTCCTGGCCTGGTCTCTCACCTTCCCAGTGGTGCCCGCCGGGTCCCTCATCCACATGAATCCTTCCCCTCCCCCCGCTGTGGCCCCAGGGGCCACTGAGCACGGATGTGTGCTCAGTGCTGTATTTGTGTTCCTCCACGTCACCTGCAAAGGGACCAGCTCCCAGGCTGTTGGATGTGCCACAGGCCACCGTCGTGGTGTGGATGTGCAATGGATGTGCAGTGACAGGAATGCCCCGGCCAGGCCTGAGGCGCAACATGGAATCTACAGGCTTGAGTTCTCAGGATTCTGTGTCTCCCACGTGTCGTGTGGAAGTCGGGCCTCGCGGGCACTGGGGTCTCGGGCACGAGGCTGGGGGCAGGGGGAGCCCTCCTTGCCTACCCCTAGGGCACTTGGGACCCCGGCCCGAGTGGGCAGTAGATGAACTCCTCAGCACAGACTCGCCCTTGACCGTGGCTGGAGCCAGTGGTGGTTCAGACCTGGCGGTGCCCCCCTGGCCTGGGTGAGGCTCGGGCAGGTGGGGCATGGGTGCCCTGTGGTGTCTGGGCCGGGGGGCCGGGCGGGCTTTGGTGAGCTCCGTGCTGCAATCACAACCGTCACTCTGGGAAGCTGGTCAGGTGGTTGGCAGTGGGGCTGCAACAGACAGATTTCATGTCTGTGTGTTTTTGCAACACCTTTCTATAAAGGGAAACATAATTTAAAATATGATTACTTAGTGTTGTAACAGCCGCCTCAGCGCTCCACGCTATGTCGAGATCATTATCAGAGGCTGATATTAACTTGCAAAGAATATTATGCAAATTGCCCGCTGGAAACCTTCTCCTAGGATGCATGTGGGGCGTGGGGCAGGTCCTTCCAGGAGCGACCCACCCGGGCCCGCCAATCAGTGGTCCCTGGGCTGAGCCTCAGGACACTATGAGAAGTGTGTGCCCTCCCTCCACCCCTGGCCTCGCCCCTTGTCTGTGGCAGGGGGGATGTGGGAGGGACGCAGGGAGACTCTGAGCTGGGAGACAGCTGTATGCTCTGGGCCACGAGGCTTGTTGACTGTCACCTCCGTGCCGGCACCTGGCAGGCAGGTGCAGGCCTTAGCCAAGGCCAGTTGCGGTTAACTGTAACAGGCTCTGGCAGTAAGCAGACCTGGGCCATGGGCTCCCAGTGCTTGCCTGTCAGTTCCCCAGGAAGGGACTGAGGTCACAGCCCTGGCCTCTTGGGGCCGGAGGTGATAGGCCCACTGACTGATTACCGCCTGCCTTCGCAGCTTCCCGTTGCTGGGGCAGCCCCGGGGTAAGTGGCAGCCATGGGGCATGGACTGCCCATGCACATCCAAACCCTCTGGGAGAGAGGCACGGGGCTGGAGTCCGAAGGTGACTCCCTTGGTTAGGAAGAGCGGCACCCCACCTCACAGCCCCCAAGCTGGTCCTGATTGAGGGGGGCCGCGGTCTACCAACTTGAAGATTCCTCCCGAATGCCCCCTCTGTCCCACTGTAACAAAGAAGTGCCACAGAACACGTTTGGGATAAAAATACCCCTGAGCCCACACAAGAAGGACCGTTCCTGGGTTCTCAGAAACGGTGTCCACCCGGCAACCATAGATGCCACCGGTACCCCAGATACTCGCACCCCAGTGCCGGCTGCCATCAGTCCTCCGTGTCACGCGCCATGCTTCTTGCTAAAGCTGTCATGAATGGCGGGTCGGGCAGCAGGAGCTGGTGCGGGGTGTTGCCCCTATCCCAGGGCAGAGGGGAGGCCCTCCCCAGAGCAGCTCAGATGGGGGCAGACATGGCTCTGGGGACCACTGGGGCTGGCTGCAGCCTTGACAGCTCCCAGGACCTGTCAGGACCGTCCAGGGCCTTCCTCAGCCGAGCAGCCACTGCCCACAGAGCCAGCATTTGGAGGGAGGGAGTTGAACCCCATTCCTCACTGCACTGCTGTGGGATCCCTCCCTCGGCCTCAGTTTCCCCACAGGTGAAGTGGGAGAAGCAGACTCTGAGCTTTGAAGGAGAAACAGAAGTGGGGTACATCCCACTTCTTGTCACCAGAGTGGCCTTACAAAGGCCGCCTGTGGGCCCTGTGCCCAGTCGCCCTGGCTGGAGGGCTGGGAGGGGTCCCCATCTGCTTTTGCCCACTCGGTCTGGCCGTGCTTCCCCCTTTCCTGCCAAGCGCATTCCTCTCCGGTTGTGGCGTGCAACCCCGCTGTGTGACTGATGCTCTGGGGGTTCCCGTGGGGCCTGTCAGCTCCAGGAGGGCAGCGATGTTTGTTTCCTGTGAGGAGTGACAGGCTGGAAGGAGTGTGAGCCTGCGAGCACCCTGGAGTGGTGAGGGTCCGTGTCAGTGTCCCCAGGCCTGTATACCTGTAAACCTGGGGCTTAAAAAACAGACATGTCCTCTCTCACCGTGCTGGAGGCGACAGGTCCAAAGTCAGGGTCTGGGCAGGGCTGGTTCCTTCCGGGGGCTCTCGAGAAGGATCCTTGCCCCTCCCGCTTCTGCTGGTGCCAGCCATCCTTGGTGCCCTTTGGCTTGTGGACGCACCACTCCCATCTCTGCCTCCATTGTCACGTGGCCGTCTCCCCTCTGTGTGTCTGTGTCCAAATTTCCCTCTTCTTACAAGGACACCAGTCATTGGATGTAGGGCCCACCTAATCTATGGGGAGGTCCTCAACTGATTACTTCTGAAAGACACTATTTGTAAATAAATTGCCATTCTGAGGTTCTGGGTACACATGAATTTTGAGGGACCCTATTCAACCCAGTGTGGTGGGGGGCACATAGAAGTCCTTCGGTGCCGGGAGGGGGGCTGTCTCGGACATGGGAGGCCTAGCTGAGACGGGCCCTGTGGCTTAGTCCTGTGCTTGCCCAGGAAGTGGGCAGCCAGACCCACGGCAGTGTGCCAGGCGGGGCGTGAAGGGCCGGTGCAGCCAGGGAGTCTGGGAGGAGCTTTGTTTTCAGGAGCTGGGGTGCAGGGCAGGAAATGGGGCCACTGATGGAGGAGGATCTTCCTGAGATGGTGTCTGTGGTTACATAAGTTTGGGGACAGGAGGCAGAATTTGTGTTAATTGTCGTAACCCAGTTTAGCCGGCATGTCCATGTCATGTGAGGGGCGCCAGAAGAGGAGAAGCCCGTGGTCCCAGTGGGGTCCCCGGGGCTGGGCCTGGCTGCCCGCTGGGCCCACACTGTAACACAGACTCGGGCCACCGTGCTCTTCGTTGGAGCCTCCCTTTCTGTGCCTCTTCCATCCCCCAGGAAAAAAAGTAGGATCACGAAATTCAGGGAAGACAAAGAAATCAGGCAAAGAGAAAAGAAACTCAAGCTTCAGAGAGGTGGGTGGGTTCCCAGGGTGGGTCTGGAGGTGGGCCACAGCGTCCAGGCCGTGGGGTGGGGGTGCTGAGGAGTCCTGCTGTCCTTGGGGTCCAAACAAGCCCAGACCTCGGGCTGGAGGGGGACGGTGAGTAGCGGGGGCCACAGCGGGCTTGAGAGCAGGCAGGGCAGCGGGGAGCGGCGCCCCGGGTCTCTCCCACCCCCCTCCCAGCTCTCCAAGCCGAGCAGACCAAGCCTTCACACCCCACAGTGCAGATGACCTACGGCTGGATGACAGAGGCGGGGCCCCGAAGGTCATGGGATGCTGGTGTGCGGATGGCTCCGGGCCTAACCTCCTCAGATGCCTAACCCCCCCCCCCCCAGCTCCCTTGGAGTCAGCCTGGCTTTGCTTGGGGGGCGGCTCTGGTGTTCGAGGTGCCCCCCCCCATCTGCCTGATGTGGTTTCTGCAGGCAACGAGCTGCTGCCGCTCAGGCCTGGCCACATTCAGATTCGCTTCTGGAGGTGTTTAGACTCTGGCCCGGGACTGGGATGAACCCCAGGGGCATGGGTTCCCCAGGACCAGGTGCGCCTGAGGGGCGGGAAGGCGGCCTCCCGCCCAGCCGTCACGTCGCAGTCGTCCTGCCGACAGTGAACTGGGCTGAGGGGCTCCAGCCCTCTGTCCAGCACAGGCAGCTGGGGACATTGGTCTAAGGAAAAAGCAAAAGATGAAAAATACTAACTTACAGAGAAGCTGCATGTACTGAACAAAGAACTTCTTCCAGAGCCATTTGAGAGGAGGTGACCCCACAGCTGCCTGCTTCCCAGCCTCACTCAGGCCCATGGCACCATCGCCTAGACCCGGGCTGTCCTGCTAAGCTCCGGGCAGCCCTCACCCCGCCCCGTGTCCTTTACAGCTAGAAGGTTGGGTGGAGTCTGCATTCCAGGTACTTGTCTGGTCTGCTTTTAAAAAGTTAATTTAAAAAAAAAAAAATTCTAGTTAGTTGAGTTGACCATCTCAGCCATGTGTAGGTGCCAGCTCAGTGGCCTTAGGTGCAGCCTAATGTGCGGACACCACCTCCATCATCCCCAGGACTTTCTCCCCTCTGTCCCCATTAAACACCCCTCCCCCAGCCGCGGCCCCCACCAGCTACTTCCTGTCTCTGAATCTGACTCCCCTGGGGGCCTCCTGTGAGGGGGGGTCCTACAGGACTTGTCCTCCTGTGACTGGCCCATCTCACTGAGCACAGTGTCCCCAGGGTCCATCCACGTGGTGTCAGGTGTCAGGGCCTCCTTCCTTTTCGGGGCTGAGTGACATCCGCAGTGTGGAGGGACCCCGTTTTGCTTCTCAACCTCTCTGTTGATGGACCGGGGGTTGTGTCCCCCTTTTGTCTTTGTGTATAATGCTGCTGCGGACATTGTGGGCTCGTACTCGTGTCTTGTTGTGTCTTTGGCTCTTTCAGTTGGGAGCGTTCTGTGGTCTTTCCTTGGCTCTCGTGAGCTGGACACTGGAGTCCTGGCCAGTTTTGCAGAATGCCCCCCGGTCTGGGTCTGTCGAGGCTGCTTGGTGATACATAGCAGTGTGTCTCGGGCAGCGACGTGACAGCCTCGTGACTGTCCTGTTGTGGGTGTCGTGTCTGTCTAGTCACTCGGGGGAATTTCTGTCCTATGCTCATGTTTCCTTAACAACCCCTGGCCGCTGGGCCTGTGGTCACGGTGGCGGGTGTGCGTGGGGCAGGACAGACAGTAGGGCGGGAGACAGCAGGCGCCACAGCGGACCCTGTGTGTGTGGAAGGATTTGGGTGTTGGGCCCAGGAGCGGGCAAGCTGTGAGCGGTGAGTGACGCGGGCCCTGAGCCGGTGATGCCGGTGCCATATCGGAACCAACGGCCCCTGAGCGGGCAGGTCTTGTCCTGGTTCATAAGTGGCCATGTCCTTCCAGTGTCCTGGGAGCAGAAGCTCTGAGCCGGGTGCTGGGCTGGCGCTGCCGCTGCCCTGGCTGGCGCTTCCTCTGGGCTGTGGGGTTGTGCCCAAACTGGTGTCCCCTCCTGCTGTTGACAAGCGTGAGGAGAACTGGGGGGTAGGACGGAAATGGCTTCCTCAGACCCGGAGCTGCTCCGGGGCCATCCCTTGGTGGGCACTGCCTGAGTCTGAGCAGATGTGTCTGAAGCCAGCGGGTCCCCATTCCCTCAGAGCCGGGGTCAAGGTCGGGGTCTGTGGGGTGGGGGGTTGGGTTTCCTGGGGCTGCTGAAAAAAAGTACCACAAGCTGGGCGTCCAAGAAGCAGACATTTTTACTCTGCGGTTGAAGTCCAAGTCAAGGTGCCGCAGGGCCGCGTACCCTCCGGGCTCTCTGGGGGGGTCCCTCCTGCCTGCCCCGGCTCCTGGGTGTGGACACTCCTGGGCTCACGGCCACAAGGCTCCCATCTCTGCCTCGTTGTCACACGGCCTTCTCCTCTGTGTGTCCAGATGTCCTCTCAGAAGGACACTGTTGTTGGATTTAGAGGTCACCCTAAACTGAGTAAGGTTCCAGGTGGACGTGAATTTTAGGGGGACCCTAGTCAGCCCAGGAGAGGAGTGAAGGCCACATTGTCAATCTGCCTGTCCCCTTTTCTCTGTGACTGCCCCTCCTCTCTCTCTCACAACCCCCAGTTTGGAAGGAACGGCCGTGCTGTCTCCCTGAGCAGGGAGACGTCCAGTGTCCCGTCGGTGGTTGGGCCTCCGGTCCTCTGACCTCCTGTCTGTGGGGGGGCTGGGGAGGGGCCCCGGCCTCCTGTCTGCTGGGACGGCTCCATTCCCGAGCGGAGGACGAGGGAAACCGAGTGCCAGAGGGCTGTCGCCATGCGGGGTTCCCCATCAGATGGGGACGTCAGCCAGATCCTTTCATGTCAGCATATGTGTCTGATGGGGCAGAAGTCATAGCAGCCGTAAATCACACAGGGTCTCTCCTCTTGCTCTGAAATCTGACAGGATGGAGGCTGTCAGCACGAAGTCCCAGTCCTGTCGTGAGCCATGCATGAGG
Organism: Aselliscus stoliczkanus; assembly: GCA_033961575.1. NCBI lineage: Eukaryota > Metazoa > Chordata > Mammalia > Chiroptera > Hipposideridae > Aselliscus > Aselliscus stoliczkanus. The sequence goes on along the minus strand of CM066728.1, from coordinate 114,828,008 downwards.
GTCACATCAGCAAAATAAAAGCAGCTGCTTCTAGAAAAGGTCATCTGGGTTTTTTTAGGCAGAAGGAAAGAGGCAGACACCCAGGGCTGGGGGCCGCCGGTGGGACTGTTCTGGCTTCGAGCCAGCCCCACCCTGCAGGCGCTGGGGGCACCCCCCGTGGGGGCTGGGGTGCCGGCTGGCGGCAGGTAGGGGCCTCGCCTTGGCTCCCTTTTTGTTTCGTGTGGTGACTCTTGAGGTCTGGGCCTGGCATGCTTTATTGCTGAGGGTGCCCCAAGGCAGAGTTTCCATTGGTCAGCATTCCCCGGGGAGTCAGGCCGCTGTACCCCGCATGGACACCTCGCAGCTATCCGCGTGCTAGAAGTGCCGCCACCAGCTGGAGGCCACAGGGCAGGGGCTTGGTTGGGATGGCAACTCTGGCTGCTCTGCCGTCATTAGACCCCTGCGGTCCCTTGTAGGAGGTGCCCCTCCACTCCCTCCACGCCCCCATCCCTGCAGGGCATCCTGGGTGGTCCTGGCCTTGCTGTGTGATGAGCTGGCCCAGAGCCTCTAGCCGGTCACACCAGGACTGAGGGTTTTTGGAGTGTGTCACTCCCACACTTCATGGAACGGAGACAGGGCCGAGCGGGGCTGGTGGCAGAGCAGAGTATGGTGCAGGGATATCTGTGCCCAACATGGTTTTCTTGGGGCTGCAGGATGCTGCCCCCCAGCCCTGCCCTCTCCCCGGCACTGCCTGCTCACCTGGGCCAGGTGCTTCCAGGGAGACAGAACCCTGGGTTGGGGTGGCTCCAGCAGGAAGGAGCACCCCTGCGTCCTGGGTGGACACGGGGTGGCTGCCCCTCCCGGAGTTCCTGGGTGTTCCTCAAGGTTTCGATTCCTCCTTGCTGTGTCTGCACTGCGCTTTCGTAATAATTATAACGGAACGGAGCCACTGCGCGGGCTTGTCAGAGCCCCGGCCACTGTGATTACATTACAGGCACTGATTTCCAAGAAACGTCACCAGGGAATTCGTTAGAGCCGGCGGTGCAGGCGGAAGCCCCACGATGCGTGCCCAAGCCGCCTTCCCGGACGTGGGGAGAGTGGCGCCTGAGCGCCGCCGGCTCCTGCTGGGAGGAGGTGCTGGCCTGTCCCCAGCCGCGCCGCCCCCACCAGCTGGGGTTGCCTGGGGGAGTGATGTGCGCAGGTCCAAGTTCACACGCTGACTTCACACGCTGACCCCCTCTGTTCGGAGCCCCTGGGAGCTGGCCGGCCATGTCCACCCACAGCCCTTCCTCTGCGTCTCCAGCAGCTGGGGACCCATCAGGCCCCAAGGTGGCTGTCTCGGTTCCCAGTTCTGTTTGCTCTCCCTCCTTGGGGACTCTCTCCTGTGCTGCTCGCGGGTTCTGGAATTTATGAGCACAGATGAACACATTGTTTCTTTTCCCTGAGATTACTTGAGGTCCTTGACCCTGGGCTGTGGTGTCCTAGATCAGCACTCCTCTGTCACCTCTGAGTGGCTGCCTGCAGGGTTAGCCGTCCCTGTGCCTCCCGGAGGGCACAGAGGCTGGCCCTTGTAGATCTGCCCCTAGGCCTGTCCCCAGGCCTGTCCTGCCGCTCACACTGGCTCCTGCCCAGGCTGATGTGGAGGCGGCCTTCCTGGGGCTGGGTCATGGCTGCTTGTAACAGAGAGAGCCCAGTGGGCCCTCCCAGTGCTGGCCTGGAGCCCAGAGCGCTGTCCTCCGGGAGATGAAGAGCATAGCAGTGTGGTCACTTACTCTGAATTTAAAAAGTCAGCTTAACACGAATGCTGGAAACGGTGAGCTCTCACTGATTTCCTGTCACCCCAAAGGGCGCGTCTGCGAGGCCGGGGCACGGACCAGTGCTGTGCCACCCGCTGGCCGCTCAGGCATCTGGCTGGTGTCTTCTCCAGGGCCCCTTCTGCTTGGAGTGTCAGAGCCCCGCCATGTGTCTTGAGAGGAGAACCTCTGACTTGGTCTACCCCTTGCCCCCCCCCCCACACACACACGATAAGCGGCAGCATCACATTGTCCTGCGTTGGCTAAATTCTGTGCCACCTGGACTGGGGGCAGTTTACGCACTGAGGTGGAGTTGATGACATTTTTTAAGACCCCACTGCAGTGAGCTGATGTGCAGCGGTGCTGGCCACGTGGGTCCCCTGCAAAGAGCCCAATGGGGCGATGGAGGGAGGTGAAGGTTTGCAACTGGTGGCTTGAGGGCTTTTGCACTCTACCCGTGCGTGGGCCTGGGACTCCACTCTCCACCCCCATTATTCCTCCAGTCCAACCAGAGGCGAAGAAGGCGGCCAGGGGGTCCCCAGGCTGCACCTGGACAGGGTCACGGGCTGAAGGACAAGGGACCCAAGGTGTCCTGGGACACAGGCTCTGCTCCACCTGCTGGCTGCCAGGGCCCAGCCTTGCGCCCCTGCCCAGAAGCCAAAGGGGACACCCTGCATATCCTGTGAGGCTCTCCCTCCGAGGTTCAGATTGGCTGCAGCAGCTCAGGCCTCCCCCTCACCCCCGTGAGGACCCCCTCGGCCCCCTCTGTCACCCCTCCCCTTCGTACTCTGTCCTCCTTTGCCCAGGACGGTCCCTCAGACACTCAAGTGAGCAGTTTCCAGGTGCTGTGCCCCAAACTAATGGAGTGTGTACTTTGTTTTAAAAAGCCATGATTGAAGTCAAATTAACATATTTACCTTCAGTGTTCCCACGGGACTGTTAGGGAATTGGAGAGGTGTGACAGTGGCTGCAGCATGCCATGACAATGACAGTGATGGTGGCACCCAGCAAATGATCCTCAGAAGTGCTGGCTGGCCCCAGCCTCCTGGCAGCTTCCTTGCTGCTCACAGGGGCCCTGCAGGAAGTGGAGACTGGGCACGGGCTGCGCCCTGCCCCACAGGCTGCTGGGACCAGGACTGGCGGCCCTCCTGAGCCCCCCACTTCCGGCTTCCCTGAGACCCGCTGTGGCTGACACCGGGTGCCCTCCCTCCCTCTGGCCCGTGTGCCCGGCCAGCGCGTGGCCCAGGAGCACTTTGTCCTGGAGTCCTGCCTGGGGACAAGGAGGCCTCAAGACCCAGGTTCCAGGTCCTGGGCCAGTGAGCACGCCCCTTCCCGCTCTGAGCCTCAGTTTCTCCATCTGTAAAATGCGGTGACGGTGTTTCTCCTGAGCTTAAACTTAGGAGAAATGGACAAAGCTACATAGGACCTGGGAATTTAGGCCATTGAAATAAGACCCAGGATTATTTAGGGACCCTCCCCCACAATATGTGTCTACTGTTCTTATGGAAACGATTCTGGGGTCAAAGGGACTGAGGTTTGGGGGACTGTAGGCTGAGGGAAGTGAGGGGCCAGCACTGCGGAGGGGGTGTGCCTGCGCCCTGGGCCTGTGGACACAGCCTTTGTGGGCGGGCCTTGTCCCCTTCCAGCTCCCCCCCCGACCCTCAACACTTCTTTTGATACATAGATTGCTTAGATATAATACTAAAATTTTGTGATAAGAGCTAATATTAGAGTGATGTTAGTTACCTTATTTCCTCCTTCAAAAAACACACGTTTGTGTGATGAAGTACAGCCCAGTGTTTCAATTCGTCGCTCAGTCCTCAGACGGCTTTCACTCCCCTTTTATCACCGTACAAGTGGGCATTGTTAGCACAGGTGGCCGTGCAGCTTACAGAAAAGTGCACAGATCCTAAGTGCAGGGTTTCATCCATTTTTATGCAACCACACACCTAGGGGACCGGGGTGAAGGGAAGGTCAAGATCAAGGTGCCCCCCCCAACTTCTAGCACCTGGAAGAGTGTGCTGTCCTTGAAGCTCACCTAAATGAGTGGGTCTGGTTTCCTTTGCTCAGCCCTGGACTGGTAGGTGTGCAGGTGTGGCCTGGGGACAGGTGGTATTGGAGAAGGGCCTTGGCAGGCGTTCCATGGGAACTCTCTACTTTTTCAGTCTCTGATCTGTTGTGGGCCCTGGGCCTTTCCGCTTCGTGGCTATTATGGCACCCTCAGTGAGGCAAGGTCTGGGTGAGCCCCTGGGGCAACAGCTGCATACAGGTGACCCCACCGGCGATCCTCTGGGGTCTCGCTTGCATTGCCCTGATGCCAGATGCCCGCCTGCCTTTCCTGGCCTTTGTGCGCCCGGATGTTCCCTCTCGTGGGAGCCTTTTGCCTCCCGCCCTCCTGCCCGAGTTTCTGTTTCTTGATTGACTAGGACTCTTGACACCTGCTCACTGCACATCCTTTCCTCTCCAGGAATCGCAAACGCCTCCTCCCCTCCTGCCGTCCCTCCCTGCTAATGGGTGGACTTCTTAGTGAAATACAGTTTATCGGTAACTTTCTTTGTGATTGGTGCTGTTTGGGAACTTTTTGCCAAAGGACACGTTTCTCTTCTGTTCTTGAAGCTTGACTCTTGTGCCTTTCACATGTAGGTCTGATAAAGTAAACTTAAATTTTTTAATTGTGGTCAAATATACATAATATTGACCATCTCAGCCACATTTAGGTGCCAGCTCAGTGGCATTAGGCGCAGTCACACTGTTGTGCGGCCACCACCTCCATCATCCCCAGGACTTTCTCGTCTCCCCAAACTGACGCTCTGTCCCCATTAAACACTCGCTCCCACCCCTCCCCCGGCCCCGGCCCCCACCAGCTACTTCCTGTCTCTGAATCTGACTCCCCTGGGGGCCTCCTGTGAGGGGGGGGGGGTCCTACAGGACTTGTCCTTCTGTGACTGGCCCATCTCACTGAGCACAGTGTCCCCAGGGCCCATCCATGGTGTCAGGTGTCAGGACCTCCTTCCTTTTCGGGGCTGAATGACATTCCATGGTCTGGACAGGAAAGCTGGCTCAGAGCATTTCAGGAACTGAGTATTTATAGTCATTAAAGAAAGACTTGTGGACTCAGAGTGTACAGTTGGTTACAGAATTGCCTAACGTACCACAGGGTGAAGAAACCATACCCTTTGGGTTTCTCTTTGCTACTGGACAGAAATCACTTGCATCTTTTTAGGGCACAAATCTGAGTCAGTGTCGCAGAGGGTGGGATGGCATCAATATCAGGTAGCAGAAGAAACATGACGTAACCCCGGTGGGCCCGCTGGACAGCCCGTCCTGTGACACGGGCAGGGCAAGCAGTCACCCTTTGCCTTGTTTCCAAGTTTTTGATCATCATTCTTAGCAGCATCCTTTTGTGATCATAAATAGTCGCCAAATATAGTTTTAAAAGGCGGGTTTTGTTGTATTCTCTCTGATTCGTTTCTCGTCCCAGCAGATGGGGCCCTGGGGGCGGGGGGCCAACGGCTCCAGAGCTGTGGGCCCCAGGCAGCTGGGAAACCGGTCAGCTCCCAGCCAGCCAGCCAGCCAACGAGGACACGCAGGTGGCTGTCAATAGCCTCGATTGCTCTAGAGCTGGCTTTTTTGCTTTCTCCAAGTCATGTCCGTGGGCTCCCACAGCAGTGCGCCCGGGTTCTCAGATGCACCGTCAGCTCGTCTGGCTCGGTCGGGGTAAAAGACACCTGGTTCCCAGAGGACCAGCACCATAGTCCCACTGTCTGCCGCGAGAGACAAGAGCTCCACAAATATGTATTTCTGATCCTGCTGCGGGGAGAAGTCACGCGTGGCAAGTGTTCCCTGTGGTTTGCAGAAGCCAGTCCGCATAGAGGGCTAGCGGTGATCGAGAAGGAAGACGAAGGTGTCCCCTAGCATTGCAGCATGCTCGCTCATCGCGGTCAGCGTGGACCTTAGTCAGCAAGCAGCCTGTGACTTCATGGATCTATAACGCGACCTGGCCCTTTCCCTGTGGGGTGACAGCTAAGGGCTGAGCCTGTGCGGGGTGCCCCCATGGGAGACATGAATGGGCAAGTGTCCATTATCCCTTTGTGTGGACAGCCTGTTTCTGGCCTTTAGCAATCAGATACCACCTGTTGATGACCATACAGAGTTGGTTACCTCACACGGAAGCCAATAGTGGCGGCCTAGAAGAAATAACTGCACAGGCGGCGCACAGAACCTCGGCGTGACGGTGTGCCGCTATGTCCCCAGAGTGAGAACGTGAGTGGGCAGCGAGGACGGAACCGGTCTGGACGGAAACCTGTGGGAGTTACATTCCCGTGAGTCACCCTTGACGGTCCAAGCTTCACCCTGGAAGGCTGGCTCTGGACTTGACGACTCCTCCCAGGCTCGTCTTACCTCGGAGTTGAGCAACAGCCAATCCCATCAACCTAGCACCCCAATCAGAAGCTGAAAGCAAACGTTAACGGTGGACTGTGGGCCTTCCAGGAAACTCTAGACAACAGGCAGATGTAAAGTCCAGCCTTCTTTACCTTAGGCTCTGATTTTGGGAAGCCGAAATGAATGTCGTTATCAGAAGAGACGGGGTCTCCAGTCATAGAACAATGAATGGTTTGAGCCTGGCTTTCCATTAGTCAAAGGGACCGTAAAATATTTTAAATAATCTTAGAATCAGGAACACGTTTGTAAGGCTTAACTGCTTTCTGTATGAAGAACTTTAAGAAAAGCAAAAAGCTTGCCGGCCGAGTGGCGCAGTGGTTAAGCGTTGGCTTGGGAAGCCAGTGGCCCTGGTTCAGGTCCCACATATGAGGGCCAGTGACGCTGCCCTCAAAAAAAAAAAAAAAAAAAAAGAAATGAAAAATGCCAACAACATGATAGTCAGTGTAAAGTGGGGACATTCTCTGGGGAGACTTGGGGCCAGCTGTGGGGCCGAGGGGACCTTTATCACCCCATTTGCCACCCAGCTCAGCGTCTGGCACCAGCCACCAGCGGAACTGACATCAGGCTCTGGTTTACAACAATACATATAACGCTGGGCCTTGATGGTGCACCACCTTAAATAAAAATCTGTCTGGGCCACCGAGCAGCTCAGTTGGTTAAGAGTGTGAGCTCTGAGCAACAGGGCCACTGGTTCGATTCCCACATGGGCCAGTGAGCTGTGTCCGAGTTGAGCTGCCCCTGAGCTGCCAACAGGTGGCAGGATGGCTCAGCTGGTGAGAGCATGTGCTCCTAACAACAAGACTGCCTATTCGAGATGGTGGGCTATGCCCCCCACAACTGAAGACTGAACTCTGTACCTTGAGCTGAGCTGCCGCCTGGATGGCTCAGTGGATAGAGCATGTGCTCTTAACAATGAGGCTGCTGTTTCGACTCCCACATGGGATGGTGGCTATGCCCACCTGCAACTGAGATTGAACACAGCACCCTGAGCTGAGCAGCGACTGGACTTGAAGCTGAGCTGCCTCTACAACTAAGATTGAAGGACAACAACTTGGCTGTTCCCCTTCCCCAGTTCCCAACACTGTTCCCCTCCCCCAATTCCCCCAAAAAATGTTTAAAAAACAAACAAACAACGAAAAAAACCTATCTTATGGATAAATCCACTGAAACCAAGTCAGTTTTGCCCAAAGTGTGACATTGGGCAGCTTCTTTTCAGACTCAGTGCTTGCAGGTATTATAAACCCAGGGAGATAGGGATCACTTTCAGCACATTCCCCCGGTTTCCCATATGGCCTGTGCGTTTGCCTTTTATCCCTGTCTGCATTCTGGAACAACCAGACTGTTCACTTTAAGACAAAATACCTCTTTCCCCCGTGATAATAGAAACACACACTTGGGCCAGTTGAGTGGGTGGTTGGTTAAGAGCTCACTCAAGAGTGTGCGCTCTGAACAACAGGGTCGCCAGTTTGATTCCCGGCCTGAGCTGAGCTGCCAACAGATGGCAGGATGGCTCAGCTTAAAAAAAAACACCACCAAAAAAACCACACCCTTTGATATACATTGACCCTTGAACAATGCAGCGGTTGGGAGCACTGAACCCATGCAGTTGAAAGTCTGCATGTAATGTTTGACTCCCCCCAAATTTAGTGACTGACAGCTGACTGCTGACTGGAAGCCTTACCAATAACATAAACAGTCAATGAACATATATCGTATCTTATATGTATTATATGCTGTATTCCAATGTAGTAAACTAGAGAAAAGGACACGTTATTTAGGAAGAGAAAACATTTGCAGTATTCACTGATAAAAATGGGTGTGTAAATAGCTCCACGCTGTCCCAGCCTGCGTTGCTCAAGGGCCAGCTGTGCTTTGATCGGCCGTCCCAGCTCTCCGTCACTGCAGCGCCTCCCAGTGTCCCCATCTTAGTTAACCTCTGTAACTAACGTCTCCCAGACAGAGAGGACTGCAGGTGGCAAGAGGAGGATGGTGGGACCCGCTCAGCTCACACTGGTGGCCTAGTGTGTCGGGCAAACCCACACAGAGCACACCTGCCAGGGACCCTCCCACACCGGAGCATGCACGCACGCGCACACAGGCCTCTCACCTGTTGCCGAAGTGGCGGGAATGTGGTCGTGTGGTCTATGATGGTGGCACGTGAGTGGAAGCTGCGTTTTAAAGCTCTGCTCACAAGGGCCGGCCGAGCGGCGCGGTGGTTAAGCGCTGGCTTAGGAAGCCAGCGGCCCCGGTTCGGTCCCACATATGAGGGCCAGTGACACTGCCCTCAAAAAAAAGAATAAAGCTCTGCTCACTGATTAGTGTTTTCATCCTGTACTTACAAGTTATTCAGCTATCTAAACGTCGTCAATGAACCGAATTTAGTATTAGCACAGGGTGTTAACGTGAACAGGATTTTGGATATTTTAAGTTGACACATCATAGAGCCATAAAGTTACTTGTGGCGTTTTAAAAACTTTGTATTTTGAGGTGATTGTAGATTCATGTGCAGATGTGACTAGTACAGACTGAATGACGAATGAATGTGGTCCATCCTGCCTTTTTCACGAAGATGGCGCGGAAAGTGAAGAAGGAAGCCCCTCCCCTCCCAGAGCGGAAGCCAAAGCAAAGGCTTTGAAGTCAAAGAAAGCAGAGCTGAAAGGCATCCACAGCCACAACAAAAAGATCCGCACATCACCCACCTTCCGAGGGCCCCAGACACTGCGGCTCCCAAGGCAGCCCCAATACCCTCGGAAGAGCGCCCCCAGGAGAAACAAGCTTGACCACTGTGCCACCATCGAGGTCCCCTAACTACAGTCACCGCGAAGAAGACAGAAGACAACAGCACACTTGTGTTCACTGTGGATGTCCAGGCCCACCAGCGCCGGATCAGACAGGCTGGGAAGAGGCTCTGTGACATTGACGTGGCCAAGGTCAGCCCCCTGCTCAGGCCCGATGGGGAGAAGAAGGCCTAGGTCTGACCGGCTCCTGACTAGGATGCTTTGGATGCTGCCAACAAAATTGGGGTCATCTAAACTGAGCCCAGCTGGCTAATTCTAAATATAAAATTTTTCACTGTAAAAAAAAAAAAAGGGGTCCATCCCTACGATGGAGTATTATTTGACCGTAAAAAGGTATGGGAGGGCCGGCCGAGTGACACGGTGGTTAAGCGCTGGCTTGGGAAGCCAGTGACCCTAGTTCGGGTCCCACATATGAGGGCCAGTGACACTGCCCTCAAAAAAAAAAAACAAAAAAAAAACCAGTAATCCTGAGAGTGTATTTAGGTCATTTACGTTTAATGGAATTATTGTTTTGTAAGTTTGACATTTTATTTTTTATAGTTTTTTCTTCTTGCTTTCCTGTGGGTCACTTGAACATATTTTAAAATTTCATTTTGATGTATCTGTGGGTTTTTTCTTTCTGTAATAATAGTTTTATTGAGATATAATTCACACACTGTACAATTTATCCCTACAGTGTACAAGTCAATGATTTTTAGTCTATTCAGCCACCTCCACAATAAATTTTAGAACATTTTTTTGAGGGCAGTGTCACTGGCCCTCATACGTGGGATCTGAATCGGGGCCGCTGGCATCCCAAGCCAGCTCTTAACCACCGCGCCACTCAGCCGGCCCATAGAACATTTTCATCACCCCCAAAAGAAACCCCATACCCTTTAGCAGGCACCCCCATTTTTTCTATCCTTTCCTAACCCCCACTACTCCCAGCCCCAGGCAACCACTGATCTATTTTATATCTGTAAGTTGGCCATTCTGGTCATTGCATATAAATGGTATCATGTAACATATGGTTGTTTGAGTCTGGCTTTTTTCACTTAGCATATTCTTTTGTGAGTGAGGTTGTAGCCTTACTCAGCACTTCATCCCTTTTTAAGGCTGAATAACAATCCACTGTGTGTATAGACCACAGTTTGTTTATCCATCATCCGTTGACAGACCCTTGGGTTGCTGCCACTTTTTGGCTACTGTGAGCAGCCCTGCTTTGCACATTCGTGTACAAGGCTTTGCGCGGACATGGGTCTTCATTTCTCTTGGGTAGACACCTAGCAGTGGGGTTGCTGAGTCATATGTTTAACCCTTTGAGGAACTACCGGACTGTTTTCTAAAAACGGCGGCACCAGTTTACGTCCCCACCACATCCACACCAACGTTTTTATTTTGTTTGTTTTTTTATTCTGGCCATCCTGGTGAGTGTGAAGTGCTGTTTGGCTGGTTTTGATTTGCATTTCCCAAATGGCTGATGATGTTGAGTAGTTCTCCATGTGCTTCCTGGACGTTTGTGTATCTTTGGAAAATGTCTCTTTAGATTTTTGCCCATTTTAAAATTGGGTTGTCTTCTGATTGTTGAATTGTTGGAGTTCTTTACACACATCTTTTATTTATTTATTTGAGGGCAGTGTCACTGGCCCTCGCACGTGGGACCTGAACCGGGGCCACCAGTTTCCCAAGCCAGCGCTTAACCACCGCGCCACTCGGCCGGCCTTACATAGTTCTTTATATTCTTGTGTATAGATACATAAGTCTCCGATCTATATGATTTGCAGATATTCCTTTCCAGTCTTTGTCTTTTCACTTTCTTGATGGTGTTCTTTGAACACAAAAGGTATTAATTATGATGGAGCCTAATTTATCTTTTTTTCCCCTTTTGTTGCTTGTGCTTTTGTTATCATATCTCAGAATCCATTGCGTAGGGCCGGCCGAGTGGTGCAGTGGTTAGGCGCTGGCTTGGGAAGCCAGCGGCCCCGGTTCGGGTCCCACATATGAGGGCCAGTGACACTGCTCCCCCCTACCCCCCAAAAAAAGAATCCATTGCCTAATCCAACGCCACAAAGATTTGTGCTATGTTTTCTTCTCAGAGTTTTACAGTTTTACCTTTTACCCTAAACCTTTGGTTCACTTTCAGTTTTGTGTCTGTGTGAGGGAGGGTCCAACTTTAGTCCGTTACCTGTGGAGGGAAGCCCAGCTGTCCCAGCGCTATGTTGTGAAAACACCGTTGTTGGCCCCCTGGGTCCCCTGTTGAAAGCTGACGGTAGACACATAGACTCTCACGTCTATGGCATTGACTTCTGTCGGTCCACATGCCCGTACCCCACTGTCTTGACTACTGGAGCTTTGTAGTCTCTTATGAAATCAGGAGGTACGAGTAAGCACACCAACTTTGTTCTTTTACAGTCTTGTTTTGGCTATTCTGTGCCCCTTGCATTTCTCTATGAATTTTAGGATTGGCTTGTCACTTTCTGCAAAGATGTCCGCCGAGATTTTGATTAAGAGTGCATTAACTCTGTAGATAAATTTAAGATGGGGAGCAGTCCCATCTTAGCGATATTAGACCTTCTAATCCTCGAACATGGGCATCTTTCCACTTATTTAGATCGTTTCTTTCAACAAAGTTTTGCGTTTTCAGAGTATAACTTTTACACTGTTTAAGTTTATTCCTAAGTAGTTTACATTATTTTGATGTCATACATGGCATGATTTACTAAATTTCATTTTCGGATTGTTCATCATAAATGTATGGAAATACATTTGATTTTTTTTTTTTTTTTTTTTTTGAGGGCAGTGTCATCGGCCCTCACATGTGGGACCCGAACCGGGGCTGCTGGCTTCCGAAGCCAGCACTTAACCACCATGCCACTTGGCCGGTCCGGAAATACATTTGATTTTTGCAGACTGGTCTTATATCCTGCCATCTTGCTGATGTCTATTAGTTCTAACAGTTTTTTGGTTGATTCCTTAGAGTTTTCGTTATACAAGATCACATCACCTATGAATAGAGATAGGTTTACTTTTTCCTTTCCAATTGTCTTTTAGTTCATTTTCTTGCCTAACTGCCCTCACCAGGACAGTGTGGGCCCCCTGCCTTGTTCCCGATTTTAGGGGACGCATCCTCGTTCACCACCGAGTGTGATGTTAGCTGTGGATTTTTCACATGCCCTTTGTCATGTTAAGGAAGTTCTCCCTGTTCCTGGTTTATTGAGTGTTGGTTTTTTTCTTATTTGCAGAGTGTTTTTATGTGTTGTTTATGTGTTATGCATTGTTAGATGACAGATGTTAGAATGATCTGACAGGGTTTAAAGCAACACTGCAGCACCCCAGCGTTCCATATTCCCAGAAGTGTGAGTCCAGCACAATTAATGTTGATATCAGTTTGTCAAAATCATTCAAGATAGTTGACGATATAATTTTACATTTCTTTTCACAATCTTGAGCATGATGTAAAAGGAATTCCTGCGTCTCTGATTGGCAGAACAGTGTAAAGAGCTTGGGAAATGCACATTGCTCTCCTCGTGAGGAAACACTTCCAGATATGTGACATAAAAGGTGCTGGCTCCGAAAGTCAGGAAAAACCACAGCAAGTTGTTTTTTAACCCAAGTTACCAAAGCGGTCTGATTTGTCCAGGATTCCCCTTGATTGCAGGAACTTGGGGTACTACGTGGAAGTGCTTTTTGAGCTAGTAGTTTTTCTGAAAAAGGCCCCCTCCCCCTTACATGCTAGCTCATTAAAAATATTAGAAGTTCTGTTTCTTTATGTTCTGGGAATTCGGAAATATTCATTTTATAGAATTGCTTGTCATCTGCTCACCCCCAAGGACACAGCTCTGAGATTCTGTAAGCCATGACCACCCTAGAGACAGGAAGACATCCCACCCTCAGTGTGGGGAAGCGCTGCTCTCGGGTCCAGCCGCACGTGGGAAGTAAGCCGGAAAGTGGCTCACGTCCCCGCGTCTCAGGGAAAGGGTTTCCTTCGCAGGAACAGTAGCAGTTTCCTTGACTGATGAACAGTCAGATGACCGTATAGGACGAGTCAGGCTTCCCTCATTCATCCTTCCGAGCCGCCCCTGGCCAGGCTGGAAAACCAGCCCGAGCCGCTGCCACCCCTGCTCATTGGCTCCCAGGCCTCGGGGGTTCTGGACAGCGTGGCCCAGACCTGCATGGCCGTCCTGGTCACTCCTCCTCCCTGGCCCTCGCCACAGAAAAGGGACGGGGCCCAAACCACAAGTTAGACAGGATACAGATGGACTGACAGTCTTGGCTAAAACCAGAAGGAAACACATTCTCAGGAGAAAAAAATAAACAATAAAAACAGAAAAAGATGGTCCTCAAAGGCCCAGGTGTGTCACCTCTCAGGTCTGCGGGGAAAGGGAGTCGGGTGGGGCGTCGCTCGGGCCCGCCAGCCTGAGCTGCTGCTCCGGTGAATCCACTCGGATACCTGTCGAGTACATTGTGATGAGTTATAACAAGACCTGTACAAATAGAAAGTGAACACGTGTTGCGGATGTCCTGAGCTCGCAGCGAAGGAGCCAGCAGGTGGGAAAGCTGGCCGGGAGGCGTCCCCGGCACTGGGAAGAACGGGCCATCTCCCGCCGGCCAGGCCTGGCCTAACGCCCGCGGCTGTCCTGCGGGGCAAAACCCGCAAACTTTGAGGCTGTACTCTCGATGGGGAGAAGTCTTTGCGTCTTTCCGGAGTGAAATGAACGAGTTTGCATGGACCTGGACAGAGCCCAGGAGAACGTGAGTCAAGGGCCGTCTTCCCCTCAGTGGCCGTGGGCGGCTGGCCAGGCTGTGCTTGCCTGCGATGCTGCAGGGACGAGCAGTGACATTTTGCTGTAGTTCCAAGCTTTTAATGAGCCCTGAGCAGCCCACCATCCGGAACTGGGAGTCGTGTGTCTCCTGGGCTCGCTTCCTGCCCGGGCTGCCTGTGTGTCCGGCCTTGCCCTGACCCGGCCATGTCAGGGCTGGGGGCTGTACCCCAGGGGTCCCCGGCAGCACGTCTCAGGCACCCCCTGCTCCCTGCCCTGCCTCTTTCGGCTCTTTGCCTCCCTGCTGCCCTCAGAGTAAGTCAGCGCCTCTCTGCCGCCAGCCCCTCTGCGGGCTGAATGCCCAGCTGACCCTTGCGGGCCAGGGTGCCCTGTGAGCGGGGCTGGGTCTGGAGCTGAGCAGCAGCCTCAGGCTCCATGGGGCGAGGGGAAAGCAGCCGAGTGAAGCCGGCCGCAGTGCCCACCGTGGGTCTGAGTGGCTGGAGGCGGTGCGTGACCCACTCTGCTGTACCCGGGGTGTCAGGAGCACCTGCCTCACCACTGCCACTGCCAAGCAGTGGGGGCCACCTGGCGTTGGGCAGGGTGTCAGCCTGCTGCCGTGGCTTCCTGACACTCACAGGCTTCCAGGGCAGTCGGAACCAGAGCTGGGAGGAGCTGAACCGCCTGGCATTGCTTCCCGTCCCCTAGCCCCTGAGGGAGGCTCTGTTCTTCCCAGAGGGTGGTCATACCAGCTTTGTCCCCACCCTGTGACAGTCCAGGATGAGCAGTGTAGCCCTCAGGCCAGGGGATCTGGGGGTGATACACACGTCAGCCCCCGCCCCTGTCTCTCAGGGGGCCTGGTGTGTCTGGGGCTGCCTGGTCTGGGTGCGCTCCCAGGACGCAGAGGAGGCGGCTCTGGTCAAGGGTCCCTGGCTCGCGGCTGCCTGGCAGGTGGGCTGGGGTCCCAGAGGCCCAAGGCTGGCGAGGACGTGCCCTGGGCTTCCGAGGGCCTCAGGGGACTTGCTGCCCACCCAGCTGTGTCTTCCGTGCCTTTTACCCGGGACCCCTCTGGCCGTCCTGTCCTGTGTCCTGACGACACCTCTGAGGCGTGGTGAGTACCAGCCTGTAGGACAGAGGCCGGCCGCCCTGGGCCTGTTCTCTGGGAACCCAGAGAAGGCCTTTCAGCCCCTCACCTTGGCCCACCAGCTTTCCTGGGGTCCGGAGCCTTCCTGCTGTGAGCCCTGAGCCCCTCGCCCTGGGCAGACCTGCTGGCTGCGCCTCTCAGTTTCTGGGAAGTCTGGGTGTCTGCAGCCCCCATCTCTGGGCTTGTTGGGGAGCCACTTGAAACAGCAGGGGTGAGGCTGGAAGCTGGAGGGCCCTGTCCCAGGCTGGTGCCCCCCACCCTGCTCTGGGAGCGGAGCGAGGTCCCACCTGCTGCTGTGCTGTGGGCACCCCGGCCGTAGCATCGGTGTCGGTGTTGTATCTGTGGTCTTGATTTCTCTTATCAGTAAACACCTTTTGTGGCCTGCTGGTAAGCCCTCGATCCCAGCGCCCAGCCTCCTGCGGCCCCCAACCCCTCCCTCCTACACTCTCCTCTCGAACACAGCCGCCTCCCAGCTGCACAGGGCTTTGGGGAGACCTGGGTTTGTGGTTCCGAGTCTCACGCTGGAGCACGAGAACAATTATGTGTAGCTTTTATTTGGCCCCCAGGATTCTTACTGCATTATCCGTATTTCCTTTAATTTGTGGGATTTCTAGTAAATGGGCTTAAAAATAGGTCTGGGCGTAAGGCCAGGCAGATGTGGGCAGCAGACAGGCATCTCTGCGTCTCTCTCTAAAGGCAGAGCAGGGCAACCCCCGTGTCACTTTGACCTGTGCCTCCTGCAGGTCCCCCAAGATGGTCCTGCCATTGCACCCCAGAAGCCAGCCGGGTGCCCCAACTCCTGGGCAGAAGTCAGGCTGGTACTGGCTTCATTGCGGGGCCAGGACCAGTGCTGGGTGTCTGGGGTCAGTTTGAGGGGCTGGAGGCGGTGTCAGCTGGGCGATGGGACCTGAGAAGGCCAAGCAGAGGCCTGGCCACCTGCTCACTGGGCTCACTGGGTGGCGCTCTGCCCCCAGGGGCCCCTGGTGTCCTAGCTGCTGCCCAGCCCACAGGGGCCCCGAGATCTGTGTGTCAGTGCCACCCTTGGGGGTCCCAGATGCCCCTCTGGATAAGAAGATGGAGACAGTCCTTGCCCAGAGGGTGACCCACACGTGGCCGGGGAGCCCAGGAGCTGGGTACTTGTGTGGGGTGGGTGGCTGGGTGTCCCAGGGGAGGGTGTGAGGGGCCCCTGAGGTGCTGCGGGCCTCTGCCCTGCCCTACGCTTGTCTCTTACTTGAGGGACAATGTGGGTGTGGCCTGGGATCCTGCTGCCCAGCTCCAGGCCAGGTGGCACTGCCAGCCCGGCCACCTTGCCAGAGCATGGGGTGGGGGCCTGGTGTGCTGTGGCCCAACTCACTGTCATTGGATCCCACCCCTAGTGGCTGATTTAGCGTTTCTGTGTCAGTCTGATTTACATTAGGTTTTTAGGCATAATTAGAAATGCAGGGGAGCTTTGTGTCTTACCTCGACTATTTATGGCATGATATGCAAATGAGGGGAGCCATGAATATTAATGATGGGAGTGTGTGCAGAGGCACTGTCTTTAATGAGTTGGGTGACCGCAAGGGCCTGGCACACCCTCCCATCATCCCCTCCACCCACTGCCCTGGTACCAGCACCGCCAGGACCCCCACCCCATCCCCAGCCGTTCTGGGACCCCGCAGGCCCCCCAAGAGGGGAGGGGGAGGTGCTGTGTGGGCCAGTGGGGAGTCCAGCTCCCAGGCCGCTGGCCTGCTCAGCCTGGGCCCCTCTGCTCTCAGGACAGGCCCCCCCACCCCCGTGTCCTCCCGTGTGGGGGTCGAGAGGGAGACCCTGCCTCAGAGATGAGTTTGGAGCAGGATGCTGTCTGCGTGTGGAAAAGAGCTGGCTTTTTAAGTTATTAAACTGTGCCCCAGGGAGACACTCTTCAAGCTTACGTTATTTAAATTACAAATACGGGTGAGAGATTGTCGGCTCTGTGCAAAACACTGCTTAATTCTTTGGGAACCTTCTGGAACCGTTTTGTGGCTAGTGAGGGACTTGATGGGTCTCGGGGCTTGAGGTGGGGGTGGGCTCATGGGTGGGCCACCTGCCTGCTGCCAGCCAGCCCTGCTCCTCCCCTGAGTGACCTCTGCTGTTTCTTTAGGGTCACACCCTGCTTGTTTGGGTCCCCAATCCCCCACCCACACTAAAGTCAAAATACTTGAGAGTGGAAGTCGGGAGGCATGGCGAACTGGTGGCAGGGGGCTGTGCCTGGTTCACAGTGTCGTGTCAGAAGGAGCTATAAGCTGCATCTTCCCAGACACGCCCAGCTGGCCACACAGACCCCCAAACTGGACCCTCATCAGAGCTCACTGCATAGGCCATGTGCTGTGGGACACAGGGCCCGCTCCCTGTCCCTTCTGATGGGGTGTCCACTCAGCCCGTGCCCAACCCCATGGTCCTGTGTGTATGATGGGGCCTGGCGGCTGGTGGCCTGCCGGGTGCTCTGGGCCCTCGGGGCTGGGGCTGGGGTGCTGGGCCGTGAGGCCCCTTGCCCTGCCGGCGTCTCGCTGAGCACCAGCCCTGGCTCCTGGCTCTCTCCTTGGGGTGGCACAAGGAGGACTGATAAGCACAATTCTGAATTTACAGATTCTGGCATGCTGCCCTTCTCTGTTTGGGAAAAAAAAGCTTCCAGGCAAACATTTGTTAGAGCAGTTAAAACCGGCTTTTATGCTTGATGCCGGCTCAGGCTGTGGTCTGGGGCTGAGGCTGCCCAGCGGCCTGGCTGGACCCAGTAAGCAGGCATCTCATCTCTGCCTCTCAGGCCCGGACACCGTGAGCCGGGGCGGGTCTCAGACGTGGGGCCCCAGCTGGGGACACGCTGAGACTGAAGTTTCAGAGGCCTGTGCCTGCGCACTCCAGAGCAGCTGAATTCGGAGGCTGGGGTGGAGTTCTCATGTCTGTAGCAGAGTCCTGGGGCCCTGGGCAGGCAGGGGCTCAGCTGGCCCCGTGTCCGGTGGGGTCTGTCCTTGCTCTCTCGATGACCAAAGCTGTCCCAGGACAGCAGGAAGCCAGGGAGGGTGGCGATGGGGTGCAGGTCCTAGCCCCGCGGTCTCGGCAGGAGGCTTGTCCTCTCGGTGCCTCAGTTTCCTTGTCTGCACCCACCCAGAGGGGCTGGGGTTTGGGATGTGAGCACACAGTAGGTTTGGTTGGTGCCTGTTGGAGACTGCGGGGGTGGGGGGCTCCAGGTGCCCGAGCCCCTCCTCTGGAGCCCTGCTTTTGCTCGCCCAGGCGCTTGCCAGGCTGCTGGCCCTTCCATTAGCGGTAAGGCCCCGTGGCAGCCCAGCGTTGCTTTATGGTGTATTAAAAGTTTAATGCAAACCTGAGGCCTGAACCAGTCGGTGCCTCACCCAGTCCCCAGGGGACCTGGCACGCCCCAGCCGGGCAGCCTTGATGCGGACGGGCACCTTGACCCCCAGGCGGGTCACCTCTGGCCACTGCCCCTTGCTCTGCTCCTCAGCAAAGCCAGGGCATGAGTGGGGTGGGTGACAGGATGTGGCGAGCTTCCCCCACTGCGGGCCGTAACTGGAGCCGGTGCTGTCATCGACAAGCAAGGCCACTGCTCTGTGGGCTGCGGTCCAGAGCGAGCTCCTGCCCTCCCCTCTCTCTCCGCCTCTGCGAAGCAGCCTGCTGGCCGCGTGTCCCCGATGCCCCATGTGTTCACGTGTGTTCATGCTGACTCACAGAATCACCTGCCCGCCTCCCTGCCATACACCGTCCTCGGGGATGTGGCTGCAGGTGCCTCGCCCCAAACTTGGGAGCACCTTGACTTTTGGGAGGCGTCCCTGTTGCCAGGCTGGCTTCTGCTGACATGGAGGGCTGGGCCCCCGACTTGGGGCAGTGGGGCGGGGTGCTGGGCCGGCTCTTTCGCCTCCTGTCAGAATGTTCCCCGGGCACCTGCCCACCTCCTTCCCTGCTGTGGGTGTGTTTAATGGCTGCGCCTTTGCCGAGGTCCAGACTTCTTATTAGATTGGTAAAATTAAATCCTGCAAAATAATTTTATTTAATTTAATTTATCTCACCTCCCTTTCCCTTGCTGGTGGTGATCCTGCAGAAATTAAAGGCCGCATTCCTGCCCCTTGCCACAGGAAGCTGTGAGCCCCGGACGGTGGGGAGCAGTGGGGCTGGTCCCCCCACCAGGGCCCTCGGCCCTCTCGCATGCCTGCATGCCTGCAGCCCCCTGTACGGATGTCTGCTGCCTGGGGGAGCGGGGGGCTGGGGCCTGGGAGGACCCCTGGCTGACAACCCATAACCCCAGAGCCTAGATATCCTAGCTGTCCAGAGGGAGGGTCTACAGAGAGGGGACCCCACCCCGGCCGCGCATACTTTCTCATTCTGGGGAAGGTTTAGAGTCTGTGAGGGGTGCCCCCCAAAGATGGCACAGTTGTGGGGGGGGGCGCTGGACTCTGGCTTTGTAGTGTCAGCAAGAGTTTTCCAAAGGGGATTCCATTCTGAAGGGTGTTCTAAGGGAGAGGGTTCCGTGGTGCACTTGCTTTGAGGATGACTGAGGTGACCAAAGTTAGGGACCGCTGATATTCTGCCTGGCTCTTTCTGACCTTCTGTAAGCGAACACGCGTGGCGAGTCTCTCTGCGGAGGGAAATGGAGTAGGGGGCCTTGCTTGGGAAGCGGGGTGGGGAAATGGAGATGGAGAAGGGACAGGGTGGCCACGGCGAGGCTGGGCCCCACAGGGCAGGGAAAGGCGGGCGGTGCCTCCTTCCTCGGCAGACGGCCATGCCCGCCGCCCCCAGCCCGCTCAGGCCCCTGGCCCTTTCACTCTGGCCGCCACACAAGGGTCGGCCCTGGGCACGTAAACCAAGCCTTTATTTTATTCTTTTCTCCTAAAGTTCAGCTTTGTTCCTGCCCCAGCTGAGGCTTCTAAGAAAGCAACCTAAAACCAGCTCATGTTGGGCTCCCATGGGCCGGGCTGTGGGGCGCCAGCCTCGCCTGCACAGGTGGCATGAGGACACGGCGGCAACAGCACCAGTTGTCCTCAATCCCTGGGGACCCAGACAGCCTCGTCACCTTCCAGGGGAATAATGGTCCCTTCTCTGAACAAGTGGTCTGGCCCCAGCCCTGGGACACAGGACCCTGAAATGCAGGTGCGGGCCGAGGCCAGGGGCTGGGGGTGCTGACGAGATGCCCACCTGGACCATCGCCCTCCCGCCCAGGTCACCGCAGGTAACAGTCTTCGGTACAGCTTCCCGGGGAGGAGAGCATGCTAGGCTCTAGCCGAGGGGTTTTACTAATATCCTCTCCCTCGACCCTGTGGTGACCACCCGAGTCCCCCTGACCCTGATTGACAGATGAGCATCTCAGGTGGGGTGTCATTTGCTTGAGGCCACAGGCGCGGATATGACGTGGCTGGGGCTGGGCCTGGCATGTGGGGGTGGTGCCCAGTGGGACTGAGGAGCCACTGTTTGAAGAGACAGGCCCTGAGGGTTTGTGCTGCTCTCGGCTTAGGGCCCAGCCACTGGCCTGCCCAGCCCTGGGTAGTCGGGACCCTCCGGTAGTGCACCTTTGCTGGCCTTCGCCCACCCTGGCCAAGCTAGGTTACCACCTCTCATGATACGAGATGACCCCATTTTGCTCTTTGGGAGGCTCTGGTGGTGGGTCCGTGTGGGGGGCCTGTCCGCACTGCCTCTGTGCTGCTGGGAGCACAGCCCCTCTCCTGCCACCCTCCCCGGCCGTGTCCAGCGGCAGGTTAAATGCTCACTAGGCCTTGGGCTGACCCAGCCGCCCCACCCTTACTGAGCCCATGAGTGCACCTGGCGGGCTTCCCCGAGGAGGTGGCAGTAAAGCAGGGGCCTGATGGTGGTGGTGACTCTGTACCAGGGAGGGCTGGGCAGGCACAGTGGAGGCGAGAGCTCCTGCAGGGGCAGAGGGGGGCTGTGTCCTGAGGACCGCCTCCCATCGTCAGTCCTGCCATCCCTAGGCCTCTGGGTGTCCCCGTCGGCTCTGTCTGTGCCCCCGTCAGGCCTTCTTTGTGGCTGGGTGGGCACATGGAACTGTGCCCCCCAAACCTCACCCTGAGGCCTCAGCCCCGCATCTTGGGGCCACAGAGTTTCTCCTAGGCCCCAGGAAAGGAGGGCCCCCAGGATGACACAGCCAGTCTGGGGGGCCCAACACAGGGCTTCTGGCAGGGACTTTCCAGGGCCAGGCCCCGTGGGTCTGGATAAAGCCAGGCTGGCCAGGCTACCTGGGGCGGGAGGTGTGCAGACATAGGCCTCTGTGGATGCAGCGGCCTCCTAAGGGCAATGAGGACAAGACCCTGAGGGGTGTGAGCCGAGGGCGCCACACGCGAAGGCTGCTGCTCTGAAGCCCGTCACACCGGTGGCCCCTCTGGGCTCAAGCTGCATCCATCTCATCCAGGTCCAGGCGAGCAAGGGGCTGAGGTTTGGACTTGCTTGGCCACCCCGTGGGAGGAGGCCAAGCCAGGATCTGAAGCCTGGCTGGTGCCGAGATGGTGGCCGCAGCGTGTTGGGGGTCCGAGCAGGGGCCTGGGGCAGGAGGAGGCCCTGGGAGTTCCCGTCTCCTTGCCGACACAGCCCCCGCGGGGACCATTTCTGACAGTGCCCCAATCACAGAGCCGTTGTCTCGTGTCGCCCAGACAGTGGTCATCCTTCCTGTGTCAGAGGCCCGAGGCCGCCTCCAGGAGCCTCTGGTGGCACTGCTCCCACGGGGCCCCTCACGTGGACTCCTTCCTGCTCCCCGTGGATCTGGCCCAGGAAGCTGAGCCCACAGTGTATGATGGGGCGGCACAGATGGCTCTCCATGGAACCCCAGCCACCACAGTGAATTCTCGGTGGATGGCAGTGATGCTGCCACTGCAGGGTCCCAGACCTTGGCCATCTCCAGTCTCGACCTTGTCCCTTCTCGGGGGCTGAATATTCTCTTCCTAGGGCCACAGTTGGTGACAGGTGGGGAAACCGAGGCTGGGCAGGCCAGTGGCTTGCCCCAGGGCCTACGAAATCCAGCAGGTGGCAGCTTGAGCCTAACATGAGGTGCCTGTCCTCTAGACCAGGACTGGCCATGTCACACCACGCTAGGCTCAGTGGCGGTCGGACACCGGGGGCCTGCTCGGGCAGCCCAGCCTGTCTCGTTCCCGGGTTGGGGTGGTGCCTTTGCTGCCACCTCTGCTGGGGCAGGTCCATCAGGGGCTGGGGCTGGTTCTTTGTGGCGGGCTGGTTGCTGCCACCGTGGGCCTGGCCCCAGTTGAGCCACAAAGTTGATGTTTTTCAAATGCACTAACCTGGGCTGGGGTTGGGAGACCAGGTGCCTACCCTGAGTGGGGTGGGGTGTTGGGGCTGGACTAGCTGGGCCTGCGGGGACCCTAGGGAGACGCAGGAAGGTGGGCTGCAGAGTGCCGGGGGGGGGGCGGGGGGCTCGGGCCTGGGCCTCCCCGTGCACCCAGAAGCCTCTTCCTCCTGGCCCCTTGCTCTCCTGTGTCTGCCTCGTTTTCTCATCTCCCCGCTTTTCCCTTCCTCCTGGGCTCCCCGTGTCACCCAGCTTCTGTCCAGTCTGCCCCACCCCTGGCCCCCTCCTCGCCAGGGGCGGTGCCAGCTCTGCAGACTGTTTGGAATAGTTTAAATGCTTTGACACCCGGGCTGTGCTGGATGGCAGGGCAGCAGTTTACTGGGCAATTCATATGCAAAACTGCACTATAAATTTCCGGGCTGTCTCAGTTGCCGTGGCACCACGAAGCATTTCTCCACGTACAGTACAGTATTTCTGCCATCTTTGTTTGCATTGCAGTGAGTCATCAAAAGTCTGTCTTGTACCAACACCCGGAGCCGTGCATTCCTCTGGCACCAGCACTCCACTGTTTTTAAAGCCGGGGCTGGGAGCTGGCATTTACTTGGGCTCCCAAATCAAAGGCAGCTATTCATTCCCGGGGCTGCCTGGATGTCCGTCTGCATCCGGCCTCTTCATTTGGATGCCGCGCGCTGCCCGGGCGGGCCGGGCTGGTGCAGCTGAGCCGCGGCCCCAGCGCCGGCTGCCGGCCCCGCGCCCCCCCGCGCCTCCCGGCCCCGCGCCCTCCCCGCCCGGGGCTCCCGCTCCGTTTGCTGCATTCCCGGAGCAGCTGGCGGCTGCGGGCTGCCGGCCCCTGCCAGGCTGAGCGGGCGGCGCCGCGGCCACCAGCGGACGCGGCCAAAGGTAGGTGGCCCCCGCGGCCCGGCAACTTCTCCGCGGCGGGGGCGCTGCGGGCCCGGGCGGCCGCCCACCCGCCCAACTCCCCGCGCCTCTGCGGCCGCCCGCACTTTCCTGCCGCGGGACAGCGCGGCCCTTTGTGCGGCTCGGGCTGCGCGGAGTTGAGCCGGCGCCGCCTCCGGCCCGTGGGTCCCGGCCCCCTCCCCGCCGCGGGGCTTCCGAGCCACAGCGCGGGCCGGCCCCTTCCCCCGTCTCGCCACGGCCCCCCGTGACCCCGGTAGTCACCAGCCGGCGCGGATGGGCTGGCGCTGGAAGGTGGGGGTCCGCAGCGGGGTCCCCGACGGCGGCCTGGGGGGCCGGGGGCCTGGGGCACGGCTCAGAGCCGCTCCGGCCCCGGAGGCGCCCCCGGGGCAGGGCGGGCTCCCCCAGGGCGCCCCCAGGACCCCCCAGGACTCCCCCAGGAGCCCCCAGGACTCCCCCAGAACCCCCCAGGACCCCCCAGGACTCCCCCAGGACCCCCCAGGACCCCCCCAGCTGCGGCGCACTTCCTGGGCGCCCACCCCCTGCCCCCCTGTGGCTCTGCGCCGATCTCAGGAAAAGGAGGAAAACAAACCAGAAACCAAAAGCTTCGGGAAAGACCCCCCAGGCCCCCTGCGCGGAGGGGGGCTGCGCCGGCGCTCTGGCTCCGGGCCCTCCCAGGGGAGAGGCGGTGAGGGGCCCCCGCCGCTGCTAACTTTTTCCTGGGAAAAGAGTTGTGCGCAGCGGACCCTGTTTCTATGCCTGTCCCTGCTGCGGTGCAGGCCCCTGTGCCGTCTCCTGCCGAGATGGGTGGCCCCCTCCAGAGGGCTCATCCCTCTCCTGGGGGGCTCTGGGGGCAGCCAAGGGGTGGCGTGGGGGGCATCCCTCTCCCCCAGGGAGCACGGCTGGGGCTTGTAATGTCCCATGTGGCTCTGACTCTTCCCTCAGCCAGGGTCCCAGTCAGCGAGGTCATCCCAAGACCTCTGGAAAGTTCTGGGTGGAAGAGTCTGGGGGTGACGTGGGGGGGGCGGGGGGGGGCACGGTGTGCTGGGCTCCGGCGCAGCAGCTCCTGGCCTTTCCCCGCGGTCCGTTCGGGGCTTGGCCCTGCGCGGGTGGGCGCCGGATGTCCAGGAGGCTGACCAGGCGCACTCTGTGCCCTCTCTCCCGCAGATGTGCCCGCTTGGGCCGCTCCCGTGCTGAGACTCTGAGGCGAGTCCGCGAGCGCCTGGCCGCCATGTCACAGATGCTGCACATTGAGATCCCCAACTTTGGGAACACCGTGCTCGGCTGCCTGAACGAGCAGCGCCTGCTGGGCCTCTACTGCGATGTGTCCATCGTGGTCAAGGGCCAGGCCTTCAAGGCCCACCGGGCCGTCCTGGCGGCCAGCAGCCTCTACTTCCGCGACCTGTTCAGTGGCAACAGCAAGAGCGCCTTCGAGCTGCCGGGCACGGTGCCGCCCGCCTGCTTCCAGCAGATCCTGTCCTTCTGCTACACGGGCAGGCTGACCATGGCGGCCAGCGAGCAGCTCGTGGTCATGTACACGGCCGGCTTCCTGCAGATCCAGCACATTGTGGAGCGCGGCACAGACCTCATGTTCAAGGTGAGCTCGCCCCACTGCGACTCGCAGACCGCCATGATGGAGGACGCCAGCTCCGAGCCCCAGAGCCCCTGCAACCAGCTGCAGCCAGCCGCCCCCGCCCCCCCCTACGTCGTGTCCCCCTCCGTGCCCATCCCGCTGCTGACCCGCGTGAAGCACGAAGCCACGGAGCTGCCGCCGGCTGCTGGCCCGGGCCTGGCCGCCAAGCGCCCGCTGGAGTCAGGGCCCCGGGATGGCGCCGCAGTGGCGGGCACTGCGGTGGTGGCCGGCGCGGCCCCTCTCAAGCTGCCCCGGGTCTCCTACTACGGGGTGCCCAGCCTGGCCGCCCTCGTCCCCAGCATCCAGCAGGTGCCCTACTCCCAGGGGGAGCGGACCAGCCCGGGGGCCAGCAGCCTGCCCACCACTGACAGCCCCACCTCCTACCACAACGAGGAAGAGGAGGAGGACGATGAGGCCTACGACACCATGGTGGAAGAGCAGTATGGCCAGATGTACATCAAGGCCGCCGGCAGCTACGCAGGTAACTCGGCGGGCACCCCGCCCCGCCGACGCTCGCTTGCCAGCAGGCGTGGGTAGACCTCCAGGCCCTGTGTGTGCCCCGAGGCAGCTGCCCCCCACCCTGTCACTCACACCCAGCTGGGAAGGCGGACAGGCGGGGGCTGGAGGCGTGCAGGAGAACCCCCCTACCCAGACTGCATGAGCTAGCGGGGGCTGCCGTCTAAGGCAGGAAGGGTCCTAGGTCAGCCTTGCAGGGCCTCAGCTGAGGACTTTGAACTTGATCCTGGATGAAATGAGAGGCCACGGGAAAGCGTTTAGCTGAGTGAGCATCACCCCCTGGAAGCTCCAGTGTAGCATGCAGGACTGGGCCCCATCTCCCATTGGACAGATGGAGGCCGAGGGCCTCAGTGGCCCAGGGACCTGCCCGAGGGTTCACAGGGCACTGTGTGACCCAGGGGGGTCCCTCACCTGCTCAAGGCCACAGTGTCTCTGCCTGTGAAATGCCAGGCTCCATGGGCGCCCCAGCAGGCCCTCAGCCCTTTCTCCACCACATGGCCGTCCTCTCAGTGAGGCCAGAGAGTCCCCTGTACCCGTCGCATTTGCTGCCACCTCCCTGGGCCCAGCACCAAGGGACGGGCCAGAAAGTGCCTGCTGAGCTGAATGAGCTCCCCCCCAGATTAAGGGGGGCTCCCCCATTTGGGACCTACAAACCCGAGATGCCCTCATTTGAGATGCCTGGCACTGCAGACTGCGTCACAGTCTCCAGAGACGGTTCAGGATTTGTTGGGCAGAGGGTCCCGTACTTGGGGCCCCAGATCGGATGTCCCCCTGCCTTCTGTGTTCCCCGAAAACTGGCTGTGTGCCTGGGCCTGCTGCCTGCACTGATTTGCATGCAGGGCCCGTGTCCAGTGGACTGGATCCGGACACATGGTGCCAGCGGGAAGTGACGTCCCAGAGCTGGGGCCCCAGGGGTAGTGTGGGGGCTCTTTCCTCCCCTTTGTCCCCCCCCCCGTGTCCTCAAGCCCAGATGGGGCAGACACTGTCACCCCTCCTCTCCTTCCCTCGTCTGTGCTGGGGAGCAGGGCTCGAGGGAGCCAAGCCTGGTGACAGCTGGGTTCTGAGGAGGGCCTTTGCCCCTGGTTCTAACCTGTGTCCCTCTCAGCTGCGGGGGAAGGTACTGCCCTGGCCCCCCAGTGCAGGGGCGCTGGGGAATGGTTTTTCCCCTAGGTGTCATTACTTTCAATGCGTGTTGTCACATTTGCATGAATCCCACAGGGTATTAGCACGTAGACCTCCTCCACTGGACTTAGTTTTCCTTCCAGTGGCACAGGGAAGGCTTTGGTGCCAAGAAACCTATGAGCCATGGCTCAGTCTTCCAAGGGCCCGCGGGGCTCAGGCCTTGCGGGGGCCCCCCGAGAACCAGCCCGTGTGCTGAGGGCCGCCTGGAGCCTCAGGCTGGGCAGCTCCCAAGGGTGCTTCTTCCCCAGAGTGCAGCTGACACGGGCCCAGGGCAGACGCCGCAGGCTCTTGCCGGCTGGACGGGGCCCTGTGGAGGGCCCAGGGGTGGGGGCTGCCCACTGGAGGCAATGCGTGTCCCCCGAGGGCCCTCCCTGCACAGTGCCCACTCCAGCAGGTGTAGCCTTGGGCCGCAGCATGTTTGGGACGCCGAGAAATGGCTAGGGTGTTGGGATTGCTGGGAGCGGGTGCAGTAGCGCTTCTCCGTGCGCCTGCCTCCAGCTGGACGAGCCGTGAGCTCTGTCCTCACCTGGACAGTTGTGGTCCACCTGTGTCCTTGGGTTTCCCGAGGAGCCAATGGGACAGTGGCCATGGGAAGGCCAGGGTGGGGCTTGGGAAGCCGAGCTGTGCTGCTGCCCTGACCATGCCTGGGCCTTCTCGCCAGCTCCTCCCTCCACCCCCCCAGTACCCCAGTACTCGGACTGGTGCTGTGTCCCACTGAGGCCAGGGCACAGGCTCACTCATGCTGTGTGGACAAGAGGGAGTCGCTTGGTCATCAGAGTCCCTTGCCTCCACCTCCTGCGGGTGTTGGAGGTAGGACGCAATGGTGGGAAATTGAGACACCGGAAGGGGAGTGGATGGGGGGGGTGCCGGCTGGGGGGAGGGGTGGGCCCTGTCTCCATCCGGCCAGGGATGCTAGTCTGGGTTTTCTCCTCGGTGAGCCCATAAGTGGGGCAGGGAGGGGGGGTGTGACTTCTTGGTTAAAATCTAGGTTATTGGCAGTGACGTTGCTGGCATCACTGGGCGACGGGCATGCTGGGAAGAGGGTTGTGGGGGAGGGGCCCTGGGGGCAAGCAGGCAGAGAGGGGCCTGTCCCCAAGGGCTGGCTACCCCTCGGGCGCTGGTCCCCATACCCTAGGATCCCTCCTGGCCAGGTCAGGACACATCCTCACATGCCCTTGGGTGGCCACGCAGCCTGCTGATCCCACGAGGGTTGGGCAGGGCCCTCTTTGGGCTGGTGGAACCTGGAATGCTCTGAGGTGCACCCTGTGTCATAAGGACATTCAGGAGTCATTTCTCCTTTCTGGCCTCAGTTTCCCCATCTGCCAAGGGAGAAGTTGGCCTGAGTGACCTTCCGGACTCTCTGACCAACACCCCATGTGCAGGAACCTCCCTGCACCCTCACCCTCGTGGAGAATGGTCGGCAGCTCCCATGTGGTCAGCCTCTTGTTTTGGAGATCAAGGAATTAAACTTCATAGATAAAGCTTGTTGGCCCACCAGCAGCCCCTGCCCCATTCCCCACCTGTTTCTGTCCCATCCCTCCCAAGTCCCGCGTCTTCGTCTGCCTGTGGAGACACCATGGTGATATGTCCAGGCTCCAGGGAAGGATAGTGGGTCACTTCTAATTTGTTGCTGTCAGGAATGACGCTGCCGGGAAGGCCCTGACTGTGGGTCTCACTCCCTGGCCCGCCTCACCACGGGGTGCAGGCTTGGCTGGGTCCCCTCTGGGGCTTAGAGCAGCCCCTGCCCCAGTCCTAGGGGCTGGAGAGCTGGTGGGTGTCTTCAGGTCAAGGCCGAGGGGCCGTGGGGATCGGTGTTGGTTCCAGGGTGGGCAGGCACAGAGGGCGCCCCGGGCGGTAAGGGCCTGCCCCTGCCGTCTCCGTGCTCCTCGGATACGTCTGTGCCCACAGGCTGGGAGCAGTGGTGGCTGAGAGGGGTGTGGCCCCTGCCCTCACATTGGGAGAGACTGACAGCCAACAGGACCCCGAACAAGTATTTAATCATGGCTGGGTGGCTAATGTCACCCCAGCCGAGGGTGGCAGCGAGGCAGGCCCTCCCCAGTTCTGTGCGTGGAAGGGCCCCTCCCGTGTCTGAGCGCCCTCCGAGGCCCCACGCCCTGGGCCAGCGTTCCCACAGTGCCTCCGCTACCAGCCGGTCCTCTCCCAGCTCAGGCAGATGTTTGCTCATCTGGCAGGTGTCACTCCCTATGGATGTCTGAGACAAAGGCACGCCGCCTCCGCCTCCATATTTACACGCCAGCCACTCACTGCTCCGTTAACCCTTTCAGAGGGGGGATCACCTGGGGTGTTGTGCTGGTGCTCTAGGACGCTCCTGGTGGCCCTGTGTAGCCTTGCTCCTCCCTTCCCTTGGGGAATGCCCAGCTTCCCGGGTCAGCCCACTGTCTCCTGCGAGCCACTCTGCCGGCCGGGGACTCGGCCCACCCCTGAGCTGCAGATCCAGCTCTGTGAGACAGGCACCTGGACACGGGATAGACCCTGGGAGTGGGCCCTGGCATGTGGCAGCACATCTGTCCCCTGCCCGCCCATGCTCCTCTGTGTCCTGGGGGCAGGAGGGCGGGGAGCGTATGCAAGCCCTGCCCGGGCCAGGTGCTTTCCAGTGGCACCTACGAGGTCAGTGCCGTTGCTGTCCCATCTTACAAATGGGGGCCAAGGTTCAGAGGGGACCTGGCCCGCAGCTATGGGCCCCTCCAGCAGGGCTCCACATAGAAGGGAGAAGAAGGCTGACCTGCGCTGCGAAGCCCAGTCCCCACCACCCTACAATGACTCCTGGCCTGGGCCAGGGTGTCTGCACCTGTTAGAGCCCCGCTCAGCCCCTGGCTTGGCTAGGGTGGCCCCAAGTGGAGGCGGGGCGCTCCCTCCCACTAAGCCTTACCCTGCAGCTCCCTGGGCCAAGGAGGTGCCTGCCCCTCTGTCCCTCAAGCCCCCAGGGGGCTCGCCCCAGGCACCCCAGGTGCCATCTGGGCCTGGTCCCGAGAGCCTCCAGGGTTGGACCCCTGACTCCCTGGCTCCCCGGTCCTCAGCACAGGTACCGACCGGGCTTAGCTTCCGTGCCCGTCATGTGTAGCCCACAAACCCCTCAGTGCCCTGAGAGCTCTTCTTAAACCAGTTTCATTGTGGCAGAGCTTGTGTGCGGTCACGGGAGGGGTGGGGGAGGTGCCCGTTTGAGCCTGTGGCCAGGCCCGCTGGCAGTGAGCAGTCCCTGCGCCCCAGGGCTCTCACGCCCTGACCCCAGCCCCCTTTCCCGCCCCGGCAGCCTGCCTCTGCTTTCCGTCACGCTGGACCCTGTGGCTATTCTAGAACATCCCATAAGCAGAGTCTGGCTTCTTTCATCAGCAGAATGCATCTGAGACTCGGTGCCGTGTGGCTCAGACCTGCCTTTTTTCTCCCGCTTTTGTTTATGAAAGTGTTTATATGCAAAAAAAAAAAAAAAAAAGTACCAATTTCAAGTGTGCAGGTGATAACTTTGATAACTGTAATCAAAATCAATCATTCAAGACACAGAACACTTTTACTCCCCTAAGATGTTTCCCTGCCCGCCCACCCGCCCCCCACCTGCCCTCTGTCACTGTAGTTTTGCCTTTTCTAGAATCTCTGTAAATGGGATCATACAAAACAGTGTTTTCGTTTTTACGTTTTCCTTGAGATTCATCCGTGTGGTTCTAAGTGTTTTTGGTCCTTAACCTTCTTGATGGATTGCTCAGATTTCTCCCATGCTGCGGACGTGCCACCAGTGTGGGGTCATCGTCACTGTACCCCGTGTGCCCCTCAGCGTGGGGCTGCCGTGAACGTCCGTGTACAGGTGGCACTGCCAGGCCACACCGAAGGTGCGTGTTTCCCTCCCAGCTGCCCACCAGGCCTCTCATTTTCTT
Source organism: Aselliscus stoliczkanus (assembly GCA_033961575.1). NCBI lineage: Eukaryota > Metazoa > Chordata > Mammalia > Chiroptera > Hipposideridae > Aselliscus > Aselliscus stoliczkanus. Next base: position 114,797,709 of record CM066728.1, on the reverse strand, counting down.
TCTTTTCTTTAATCACAAATGAAGTTCCAATTTCATCAAATGTTTTTTGTTCATCTATCGAAAGGATTATATAGGCTTTCTCCTTAATTTTACTAAGGTGGTGTATTGCATCAGTTAATTTTTAACTGTTGGGCTGTCCTTGCATTCCTGGGCTAAACCGCACTTGGTCATTATGTATTGTAGTTTGTTTTTTTTAATATTGCTGGATTCATTTTATTCATATTTTCTTAAGGGATTTGGCATTTGTGTTCATGAAGGCTGGTTATCTATAGCTTCCTCGTACTGTCCTCACCTGGTTTTGGTGTCAGGACGTTGCTGACCTTGTGTTCCCTTCTGGTTTATTTTCGGGAAGACTTTGTGTCAGTTTGATGTTCCTTCTTGTTTGATAGAATTCCTTCCCCAGCGAAACCACTGGGGCTTGCAGTCCAGTTGTTAATTGTGGGAAGGTTTTTAATGACAAATTCTATTACTTTAGGTACAGAACTATTCAGATTTCTCTTTCATCTTGCTGCAGCCCTGGTAATTTGTGTCTTTCATGGAATTTATCCATTTCTGATCTACTTTGATATTACTGTAGCCATTCCAGCTCCCTTATATTTAGCATTTCCAACTTTTTATTTTAATTCACTCTATCTTAAAGTGTATTTCTCATAGATGCATGTGGCAGAGATTTGCATTTTTATCCAGTCTGACAACCTGTCTTTTATTTGGAGTCTTTAGACCATTTACATTTGATGATGGGATTAAGTTTGTCTATCATCTTGCTATTGGCTTTTTAGTAGCCCTTTCCCCCCCGCCTTTTTTCTGGCACTTTTTTGGGTTGGCTTTTTTCTAGTATTCCTTCTTAGCTCCAGACTTCATCATCTCACCTACTTCATGCTTCAGCTCCTTAGTGTTTACACTTGTATCGCTAGCTGATCCCCTGGTCCTTTCTCAATCCTATCACAACCCCATGTGTAACGTAAGGCTCATTGAACGTGCGTCTCCATTCCCCCCTCTGGTTCTTGGTGCAACTGTTGTCACATGTTTTACTTCTTCATGTGCTATGAGTCTCATAATAGGTCCTTATTTTCACTTGAAACAGCCAGTTACCTCCTTTCGGGTATGGATTTGCCATCATATATCTGCCCTGGTCTAAGGCGTATTTCCATGTTGGCCCTTTTTAATGGGTTGTGTGAGAATTGAGAGGATTGAGTGTTGCTGAGTTTTGTGCATTTTTTATTTATTCTAGATCAAAATCCTAGATTGGATATGTGATTCATAAGCATTTTCTCCCAGACTGGAGTTATCTTTTTATTCTCTTAATAGTGTCTTATAGACATTTTTTAATTTTGATGAAGTTAAATGATCAGTTATTCCTCTTCTAGATGCTTTGGTGTTGTATTTGGCTCTTTACCTAAGAAAAGTAGGTGATGAACACATAATGCGATATACGAAGTGTGCCCAAAAAAATGTATGCACATTTTAAGAAAGGAAAACTGTTTTGAAATTGTAACACTCAATATATACCGATAACAAAAGATGAATACAAGTTACTTTGACTTCTGCAGTTACAAGAGGTGCTCAAAGTGGTTCCCATCAGCATCCAGACACTTCTGATTATGGCAAACTACTGCCTGAGCAACGCTGACCAAAGTGTCCAATTCTGTACATTTTTTTGGCACCCCTGGTATAGATGATGTATTATAGAATTGTAACTTGAAACGTATGTAGTTTTGTTTTTTTTTAAAGATTTTATTGGGGAATTGGGGGAGGGGAACAGTGTTGGGGAATTGGGGGAGGGGACCAGCCAAGTTGTTCTTCAATCTTCGGTGTGGAGGGTGACAGTCGCCATCTGGCTTCCCGTCGGCAGCTCGTGGCCTCTAAGCTCAAGGTGCTGTGTTCAGTCTTAGTTGCGGGTGGGCGTAGCCACCATCCCATGCGGGAGTCGAACCAGCAGCCTTGCTCTTAAGAGCACACACCCTATCCACTGAGCCATCTGTGCGGCAGCTCAGCTCAAGGTGCTGAGTTCAGTCTTTAATTGCGGGTGGGTGTAGCCCACCATGGAACAGGCAATCTTGTTGTTACACCAGCTGAGCCATCCTGCCACCTGTTGGCAGTTCAGCAACAGCTCTGCTCGGGTGCAGCATTCACTGGCCCATGTGGGAATCGAACCGGTGGCCCTGTTGCTCAGAGCTCGCACTCTAAGCTAACTCTTAACCAACTGAACCACTCGGCTGGCCCGAAATGTATGTAGTTTTGTTGACTATTGTTACCCCAATAAATTTTAATAATAATAAATTACAGAATTTTTTCCTATGTTTTCTTTTACATATTTTAAGGCTTGGTTACATTGCCTCTACAGCTCATTTTGAGTTAATTTTTGAGCAGAGTGTAAAGTATGGGTCCAGGTCCTATTTTTTTTTAATGTGGATGTCCAATTGGCTTTTGAAAACATCTAAAATATGAAAAGAAACCCTTTTTATTTACCGACATATTTACCTGTTCCTCATACTTTGTATAGGTCGGAGTTTCCATCCGGTGTCACTTCCCCCTGCTCGAAGAATTCCCTTTCATGTTTCTTACAGTCTTAGTGATGGACTGGTAATGAATTCTGAAAAGTTATAAAAAGGTCTTTATATCACCTTTTTAAAAATATTGCCTTATTGGGCCGGCCAAATGGCGCAGTGGCGGTGGTTGGGAGCTGGCTTGGGACGCCAGCGGCCCCGTTTTGGATCCCACATGTGAGGGCCAGTGACACTGCCCTCAAAAAAAAAATTGCCTTATCAAAATATAATTTAGGTTCAGTAAAATTAATAAGTTTTTATTGTACAGCCGTCACCTTCACTTTTGAAAGGTATTTTTGCTGGATATAGAATTCTACGTTGGCAGTGATTTCTTGCTTTCCGTTGAGGTCTTTCTCTTGTCTTCTGGGTTGCATTTTTTTTTTCTCATAGGAAACGAGTCATTCCTTTGTTCCTTGGTATGTATTGTGTCTTTCTTTTCAGGCTGTTTTTTACCTCTGGTTATGATGTGACTGTGTGTGGTTTTCTTTGTGTTTATTCTGCTTAGGATTTGCTGAGCTTTTTGCACATGTGTGTTTACACCCTCATTTCTTCAAATACCTTTGTGCCCGTCCCCCTAGAACTCCAGTGAAACATGTTTTTGTCCTTGAGACCACTGAGCCTCTGTTTACTTGTTAATGTTTAGCCTTTTTCCTGTCCAGGCTTTAGATTGAATCATTCCTGTTGCTCCTTCTTCATGATCACTGATCTTTTCTGCAGTTCCATTTTGTTCTTATTTATACTTTTCATTTCCCCCCCTCACTGAGTTCCTACTTTTGCTTTTTTTTTTAATGTTCTGATCATGTTTTATAGCTGTTTGAAAGCCTTTGTCTGCTAATGCCATGCTCTTTGTCGTGTCTTCTGTTTCTTCTCCCCCTTAGCATTGCCCTTTCATGGGTCTTCATGTGTCTTCTAGTTTTTTAATGGATGTGGGACATTGTGAATGTTACATTGTTGAGCGCCTAGGCTGATGCCCTGAGTCTCACAGTAATATTACATTGAATTTCCATAATGAGTGATGATATCGAGAACCTTTTTGTAGTCGTAGCTGTTTGGATAGCTCGTTTGTGAAGTGCCCATGTTAGTCTTTTGTCCTGCTTTGCATAGAGTGAGTTGTCTGTCTTTTTCTTACAACTTTTCATGCTCTATGTACTCTGGATAGGCCTCTTGTCAGATATCTGTGTCATAAGTATCTGAAATGTGCCACTTCATTTTCTTAACCCTCCGTCGGGTGCAACTGATCTCACAGATTCATTGCACACAAAGATGCCACTATGAAATATGTCTTTACTGTACTAAATCACAGACACTACTGGCGATAGGTTACGGCCGAGGGGGAAGATACGGAAGCAACGAGTCACGATACTTAACTGTTAGATATTTAAAACTGTGTGCAATGAATCTGTGAGATCAGTTGCACCCGACGGAGGGTTAATATAATTTTGATGTAGTAAAGTTTATTTTTTTAAAAGATTTTATTGGGGAATCGGGGAAGAGGAACAGACAAGTTGCTGTCCTTTTGTTGTTCAGTCTAGTTGTGGAGGACATCGCTTCACTGGCTCATGTTGGTATTATGATCATTGTGCTCTTCCTGGCTGAGGCAGTCAGTCACTGGCCTCTGGACAATCTCTCACGGTGGCTCATGATAGCTCACAGTGGCTCATGGCAGCTCTCGCTGGCTGCCGGCCACTTACTGTAGCTCACAGCAGCCCACTGCAGCCTACGCCATCGCCAGCCACTCACGGCAGCCCAGCTCCAGGTCGAGCTGTTGTTCACAATCTTAGCTGTAGAGGGCGCAGTGTCACTGGCCCATGTGGGAACAGAACCAGCAGCCCTGTTGCTCAGAGCTCGTGCTCCCAAGCCAGCTCTTAACCAACTGAGCCCCTTGATATAGTGAACTTTATTAATGTTTTCTCTTTATCAATAGCAGTTTTCACATTTTGTTTAAAGAGCCTTTCTTTGCCTAAAGAGCACTGTGACGTCCCTCTATGTATTATTTTTTTAAGTTTGATTTACAGTCATTTTAGATTTACAGAAATGTTTCAAGATAAGTACAAAGAGCGTCTATACCCGTCACTCACTCACTGGTAAGAATTTGCCACATTTGTTTTCTCATTCTTTTTCTCTTTACGTATATTTCTTTTTTTTTTTCTGAACCATTTGAGAACAAGTTGCAGAGATTATGCCCCTTTACCCCAAAATACTGATCATTTCTTGCAAACAAGGACATTCGCTTACATAAACACAATACAGTATTCAAAACTTAGGACACTCAATTTCAACTCAGGGCTGTTATATGATCCACAGTCCATGTTTAAATTTCTCCAGTTGTCTCACAATTGTCCTTTATAGCTGCTGGTTTTGGTCCAGTATTGAATTCAGAATCATACATTGCATTTTGTGGTTATTTTCTTTGGTCTCTTTATTCTCGAATAGTTTCCCAACCTTCATCCTGCAGGACACTTTCCTTTCTGAAGAGTATTTTTTTTTTTTTGAGGGCAGTGTCACTGGCCCTCATATGTGGGACTGAACCAGGGCCGCTGGCTTCCCAAGCCAGCGCTTAACCACCGCGCCACTCGGCCGGCCCAGGAAGGGAATTTTTTAGAAAGTCCCTGTGTTTGGGCCTGTCAACTTTTGTCTCATGATAGGATGCAGGTTGAGCGTTCCTGCTGGAATTCCACAGAAGCTATGCTGCGTCCTTCTCAGTGTGTCGTATCAGGAGGCACACGATACCAGTTTGGCCTGATGTTGATGTTACCTTGATCATTCGGTTAAGGTGACCACTGCCAGGTAAAGTTACTGTTTTCCCTTTGCGAGAAGACACTGTGCATCATCAGCCTTTCACCCATCAGTTAGTATTTATTGATGATTCTGTCTACGTTCATTAGTCGGCAGTCTTTTGTGGGGAAGAGCTTCGCCATGTCCCCCACTTTTTTTTTTTTTTTGAGGGCAGTGTCACTGGCCCTCATATGTGGGACCCGAACCGGTGCCACTGGCTTCCGAAGCCAGTGCTCAACCACCGTGCCATTCGGTCGGCCCTGTCCACCCACTTTTTAATTTATTCCATTATTTATTGCAATTGTTTATTTAGTGTTAGTATAGAGGTTTTTATTCTAAAGCATGTTTCTTATTGTCTTGTTCAGCAAAACAGTCCAGGCTCATCTCATACTTTCTGTTCCCCAGCCCTGGAATTAGCTGTTTTTCCTCCTCGTAGGAGTGGTGCTTAGAAGCCAAGATCTCGGTATGAGGCTTACTTATTGTGACTGGGGCGTCATTGTTTTTATGCCTTTTTAACAGTCAAAGCTAAGGGTTTATATATTTAAATATCGTGAATTCATACTGATCTCTAGGCTCTAATGCAGCATTCCCAGTTGCTTCCTTATCTTCCTATGTCTGTTTTTCTCCTCTGACAGTCAAGATTTTGACTGTCCTGTTTTCTTATTAAAGACTTGTACTTCTGTAGTACATGTGGAATTGATTTTTTTAATGTGGTGTGATGTGGGGCTCCAGATTTACTTGTTTCCCATTAACTTTCCAGTTGATCTACCACTTTTTATTGAGAGAACCACCTTTTTCACCACTGCACCTCGGCGTCCCCTCTTGTCGACCAGATGTCTACAAAATGTGTGACTTCCAGCTGAGCTCTGCTTAGTTCTGTTGGCCTCTTTGCTCACGTGGCAGTGCACATCCTCTTAATTTCTCTATACTGTCAATCTTTCAGGTTTTTATTCCTTACAGTTGCCTTGCCTGGGCTATTATTTGCTTTTTTATATGGCTTTCAGAATCAGTTTGTCAAATTCCACACAAATTCCTGCTAGAATTTGGTTGCAGTTTCATTGACTTTATAGATGAGTCTGGGATGAACTAATATCTATATAATAATGGGTGTATACCTCCATTTATTTACATTTTTTTCAGTGTTCCTTGGGAATATTTCATCATTAGTTCTGTGCACATCTTTTGTTAGATTTATTCCTAGAAATTCAATTTTTGTTTTAATCTACATGGTATTTAAATTCCTTATTTTTCATTTTTTGTTGCTATATAGAAACAATTTGGATTATTCAAAAAATCTGGCCACCTAGATAAAATAACTTACTCTCCTAGTTAACCCATGGATTCTTTTGGATTTTCTCTGTATACAATCATGTCATCTGGTAACGATGACATTTTTTATTTCTTTATTTTTATTTTTATTTTTTTATTTTTTTTTGAGGGTAGTGTCACTGGCCCTCATATGTGGGACCCGAACCAGGGCCACTGGCTTCCCAAGCCAGCGCTTAACCACTGCGCCACTCGGCCGGCCCATTTTATTTTTATTCTTAACCATTTTAGTTCCTTTCTTGCCTGCATAAACTGGCCAGAACTCCCATCCACCCTTGTTGCTTTTCCAGACTCAGGAAAAGTTTTCACTATTTCATCTTTAAGTAGGACATTTGCTGTAGGATTTTGTGTGTGTGTATGTGTGTGATACACTTTATCAGATTAAGGAAATTCCTTTCTTTTCTTAGGTTGAGGGTGGTTTTGTCCCCCCATAAATACATAAGTGTTGAATTTTAACAAAAGCCTTTTCTCTAAATGTTGAAACAGTCATATAATTTTCCACTTCTACTCTTAATGTTCTAAATTACATTGATTGTTTGTGGAACATTAAAAAACAAACAAACACAAAAAAACCTTGCCTTCCTGGCATCAGTTCAGCCTAATTGTGATGGAGTGTTCTTTTTTCAAATCTCTGGATTCAAATTCCTAGTTTTTTAGTGTTTTATTTTGCCCTTTTTTTTTTTTTTTTTTTTTTTTTTGAGGGCAGTGTCTCTGGCCCTCATATGTGGGACCCGAACCAGGGCCGCTGGCCTCCCAAGCCAGCGCTTAACCACCGCGCCACTCGGCCGGCCCTATATTGCCTTTTTTTGAGTGTGACTGTCCCGAGGCGAGAAGCCCTCCTTGGCCTCGGACAGGAAAGGCAGTAGCCACATGGAGGGGACGCGCCCCCTCAGGCCAGACCCCGAGCACAGAGGGTAGGAGGCCCTGCAGAGGGTGCCCCCCAGTCGTCCCAACCTGCAACCTCAACACTAGGAAACCTGTGAAACGCCCGCCACAGAGAGCACATGCAGTGTGGATGCTGGTGTAGATACAAACCCACATCAGAGGAGGCGGCTTTCAGGCCCGGGCCCGGGGACAGCAGTGAAAGTTGCGTGCGTTCCATGAGCTCAGTGGGTGGCCACCAGCCAGGTGTCATAAGCCCATGCTTTTCTTATTTGCTAATAATGTCCTGAGGATTTTTGCCACGATATCGACGAGAGAGCGTGCCCTCCAATTTTCCTTTAAGGGAACATTTCACGGTTTGCTATCAAGGCTATCTGTCTTCATAAAATGAATGGAGAATGATTTTCCTCTTTTCCTTTCAATGATCTGGAAGGGTTTGTATCAGATCGTGCTATTTCTTTCTTAAACATTTGAAGTGAGTCACAGTGAAGCCAGTTCCGTCTGCGTCCTTTGCGGGGAGGACGGGTTCAGGGGTCTGTTTGTTCTTGTGTCAGTTTTGGTAAGCTGTGTTTCTCCAGGAGCTTGTCGGCTTCATCTAATTTTCAGATTTGTTGGCATGCATTTGTTCTTAATATCCTCATAAGATCTTTTTCCAAATTTGTTTTTCAATTACAGTTGACATACAATATTATATTAATTTCAGGCATGCAACATCGTGACTTGCCATTTAAATACCTTCCCCATAAGTACTTTGTAATGTCTGTAGTGGGGAGGGGTACGTTGTGACATGGGCAGAATTGTCCCCTGGCCTGTTTTTGTCCGGGTCACAAACTAAGGATGCTGTTTACACTTTTTAAAGAAGGATGTGCAGCAGAAGCCAGATGTGGCCCAAGCAGCCTCAGAGCCTTGCTCTCTGGCCTTTACGGTAAAAGTGCTGACCGTGACCTTGGATGCTGCCATGTTGTGCTCTCAGTGTTATTAATTTGTGCCCTTTTTCCTTTCACTTTATTCAGACTTGCTAGAGATTTTCCATCATACTAGTCTTTTCAAAGAACCAACGTATGGATTTTTTCTGCTATATATACTTATATGTGTCATGGTTTCACTTTACGTCTCCTTTTTTTGAATTTAACTGGCTCTTTCCTAGTTTTTGAGGTATTTTAGATCATTGATTTCTGAGCCTTTTAACATATGCATGTAAGGTTGTCCATTTCCTGGTTGGCACTGCTGAATTCTGCCCCACACATTCTGATATGTCGTATTTTCATTATCATTGAGTTAAAAGTGTTTTCTAATGCACTGGCGTCTTTTTTTTTTTTTATGACCCTTGGGTTATGTAGTGATGTGTTGCTTCATTTCCAAGCATGTTTTGGATTCTCTGGTCACCTTTTTATAATTTCTAAATTAAATTCCTTGTGGTCATAGAACAGACTGAGACCAGTTCATTGCTCTGAAGTTTGTTGAGCCTGATAAACGGCACCAGTCAGTCACGCCTTGCATACATACCCTTTCAGTTTGGCTGAAGAGATGGGGTGTTGAAGTCTCTGAATATGGGGGCAGCTTTATCTGCCCTTCCTCCCTTAGTTCTGCGGTTGTTTTGAGGTTTTGACTTGGGTGTGTGTTCACTGCAGGCTTGTCTCATTTTCCTACGGCGTGGGCCCTCTGATCACTGTGGAATAGCCCTCGGTGACACCAGACATGTTTGTTTTTTTCTTAAGATTTTATTGGGGAATTGGGGGAGGAAAACAGCATTGGGGAATCGGGGAAGGGGAATGGACAAGTTGCTATCTTTTTGTTCTTCAGTCTAGTTGCGGAGGACGTTGCTTCACTGGCCCATGTTGGTATCGTCATTGTGCTCTTCCCAGGTGAGGCAATCTCTCGCCGGCCATTAGACGGCTGCGCATGCCAGCTGCCGGCCAGCCCCACTGCAGCCTACATTGTCGTCATGGGCGACTCACGGCAGCCCAGCTCCAGGTGGCGCTGTTGTTCACCATCTTAGCTGTAGAGGGCGCAGTGTCACTGGCCCATGTGGGATCTGAACGGCCCGGCTGCTCAGAGCTGGGGTCCCAAGCCAGCTCCTAACCAACGCGCCACTGGGCCGGCCCCAGATGTGTTTCTTGCCGTAAAGTCTGTGTGTCCTCCCCTTGGCATAGCTACCCCATGCCCTCGGCTTCTAGCGGCACACCTTTCCCCATCTCTTCCGTTCAAGCTCTCCTTGTCCTTTTGTTTAAGGCTACCTCTTGGGTTTTGTTTTTTTAATCTAGTCTCAACAAACTTAAATTTTTAGTTGGAGTATTTAGTCCAGTTACATTGCATTGGTGATCTTTTGGGTTTTGTCTCCCACCTCACTAATTGTTTCCCGTGTGCCCCTCTGATTTCTCCATTCCTCCCCTTCTTTCCAGCTAATCCAGTGTTTTATTCGGGTCTTGTACCCCCTTCTTATAAGTTTGCATGCTGTTCTCCTAAGGACTGGAGATTTCAGCACTCATCCTGACTCACATTTTCCTTACAATGCGAGGCCTCGTGTCACTTTGCCATCCCCCACCCCTCCTGTCATGCTGTCTGTGCATTTTCAGCTCCACCAGCCCTTTTGTTGTGTTGTTGCTGTTTTAAATAGTAGTTTTATATTTATCTGCACATTTCTCTCCTCACTCCTCTCTGCATTTCCCTCTTATCTGGGGCCCCTGTCTTCATGTTCTCCATGCTGATGGGTTTGGGGGACTCTCGGTCACTGCGGTGTCACACTACACCCTCTGGTCCTCCTGGGGCTCCCATTACACACGTGTTGTGCTCTTTCCCCAGCCCACAGGTTCCAGCGCTTTTACTGTTTTCTGATCTTCTTTTTTTTTTTTATCTGCTTCCACCTGGATATTTTGTATTGTGTTCTCTTTCAGCTCACACATCTTCTTGTCCACTCTGTTTAATCATATTTCCAGGGCTTGGTGCTTTCTATTGATTCTTGTTGTCGGGTGATGTTCTCACGTCTTGCACACACTGGGAGTAGTGAGGGCTGCTGCCACCTGTCTTTGGTGCGATCACCTGGGGGTCTGATCTGATGTCTTCCAAGTAGCTTTTATCATTTGGTTCCGTTTCCTCGTGTTCCTGGTAACTTTTAAGTGGATGCTGGACTTTGCACGAAAGCATTTGTGAGCCCCAAGCAGGCGCCTCCCTTAGGTACTGTGGCCTCCCCATCGGGTCCAGCTGGTGCCCCTGGGGGGCTCTGCTCCTGGGTACAGCCGTTTCTGGGTCTCAGCTGAGCGCCTGGGGGTTCCCCAGAGTGCCTCCTCCTTGGCAGGCCCCCAAATCCAACGTTTGTCTATCCCAGGGGTCAGCAAACTTTTGAGACGGAAGAGCCAGCTGTATCCCTGACAACAATTTAAAAATTATTCGAGAGCCATAAAACAAATGAAATCACCATTCTGTGAATAATACTCTTTACAAATTTTATAAATTAAACTATGATCATTTTATTTTCATTTTCAATCTTACTTCAGAGCCACATGTACGTACCCAAAGAGCCCCATATGTGGCTCGCGAGTTGCAGTTTGCCAACCCCTCGTCTATCCGATACTTGAGACACCAAATTCTAGGCTTCACTTTTTACTTTCTTGGCAGTTGTTTTTCTGAATCTCATCCTGTACGTGCTGCCTCATGGTCAGTGAGCCTGTGGAGGGGAGGCTGGGAAGCCACTGGTGCTGGCTCCGGGGCCAGGACTCTGCATATTCAGGGCCCTGCGGCCGTTCCCTCTCCTGGGCCCTGCCAGCCCGGGTGGCCTTTTTAGGTGCAGGCTTTGGGGTGGTTTTCGAGGGGGTTAGTCCAGTTGTGGCTGCTCCCCCGTGCCCGCAGTGGGTGGCTCTGGGGGTCACAAGTTGAGTGCATTTGGCTTTGCACAGCTGATGCGCGCATCGAAATGTAAAAGATCATGCAGTGGGAGGCCGCTCTCTTGTGCGGTCCCTCTGCCCAGCTGCCTCTCAGGGGAGCTCACAATCCACTCTGCGTCCTGGGTCTTTCATCTACGTACACGGCGTGCAAGTGCGCGCACCTCACACACACACCCCCAGAGCCTGCTGGACGCCCTGGACGACGAGCGTCACTTGGTCAGGTAGACAGGGAGGCTGAGTGTGTCTCGAAGCCAGTGCTGGACACGCTCATGGAATTCCCAGAAGGCCGGAGAGCAGAAAGGGGCGGTCAGACGGGCACTAAGCATGGCTGCTAGGAGGGCTGGGGATCCAGCGAGGGAGCAGGAGACCAAGGAACAAATACGCTGGGTGTGGGCAGGGGCGGCAACCAGGGCGATGGGCTTGCTGGCGGTGGTGCCGCCTCTGAGGGGCAGAGGCGGAGTGGGCCGGGGAGATGCCCAGAGGGAGTTCTGAGTACTCTGAGCTGTGACCCAGCGGGGCCGGTCAGCTGGACGGGTGGCCTGCCGTCCAGGGTCACACTGGCCGTGGGCCCTCTGAGGTACTGTCAAGAGCTGAGTCTCTCTCCGCCTGGGGTCTTCCCCAGCAGCCGTGCCTGTGCCTGCCTGAACATGGGGCCTGAGACCGCTGCCATGTCCCTTTCTGTCTTAGCTCCCCTGGGGCTCAGGACAGCCGCTGTGTGTACACAGGTCCTCCCCTGTCAGGATCTCGCGTTCCTGTTTCCACCTGTTTTCCTTTCTTCCTGGCCTTCCTGCCAGAGTTTTGTAATTTTCTACCCGACACCATATTACATTGGTTCAAAATGCACCTGGTCCCCACGTTTCAGCATCCATGAAACGGGGGGTGTCTTACATTCCGTGGTGTATCACGGTTACAGTGGTGGCATTTCTGCCTTGTGGCACATAAAGGACAGAAGGGTGACTGTGATGGCTGTGACCTGTCTCACCTGGGCTTGAGTGCACCTGCAGGAGCCGCCACCTGCTATGTTCCAGGATGCTTGACGCTGTTGTGCTCATACAGACGGATGTCCTTCACGGGTGTGGCCCTTTCAGAACGGCTAGTTTGGTTGGTGCTGAGCTGGCAGCTGCGGAGACGACTGAGACTGTCCGCTGATGCGTGTGTGCGTGAGTGGAGGCTGCCTGGGGCAGAGGGGACAAGGGCAGGGCCGGGCGGCCGCCCTGGGCACAGGGTTGTGTGGCCTGAGTGTCCACAGTACAGGATGTCTCCCAGGACTCTTCCATGCTGCCCCATAGTCACTCACCCCGCCCCACCCCTGGCAGCCACTGACTGGCTCCCATATGTGTCCCCGTATTTTGTCTTTTGGAGAGTGCCGTGCCAAAGAGCCGCCCTGCCCATGATCCTTTGAGACTGGCGCCTGCCCTGAGCAGCAGGGCTCTGAGTTCACCTGAGTTGTGCATCAGTAATTGGTCTCTTTATATAAACAGCAGTGACCCATCGAAGCGATGGTCCCCAGGTTGTCTGTCCCCTGCTGCACGACACGGGCTGTTTGCAGCTTGGGCATGTGCGGACAGAGCTGATGCAAAAATTCCTGCATAGGGCGGGGGGGGGGGGTCCTGTGTGGGCAGTCCTCACTTCTCTCCTGAGTAAATACCTGGAAGGGGAAGTTCCGGGTCACGTGCTGCGTGTCCGTCTGACCGCCTGAGAAGCCGGCCAGCTGTTTCCCCGAGTGCCCGCCTGCCTGCCTGGGTTCCCACCCCTTGGGGCCGCCCGCCCAATGCTTGCTGTGCTCAGGCTTTTCAGGCTTAGCAGTCTCAGAAGGGCGATGTGGCATCTCTTGGTGGCTTGAGTTTGCGTTTTACTGGGGCCAGCGATGCCCAGCTGCTTCTCACGTGCTAATTTGCCATGTGGATTTCTCTGGTGAAGTGTCTGTCCAGATCTCCTGCCCATTTTGAAAACTGGGCTGCTCGTTTTCTGTGTTGCGTTCTGAGAGTGCTTTGCTAATCCTTTTGACGAGGCTCCTTTACCAGACATGTGGCCCTGCCCTCCTGTCTGTAGCTGGCTTGTCTTTTCATCTTTCGTAGACAGGAGTTTTTCATGTTGATGAAGTCCGGTCTATCAATTAATTGTTTTTTGGGTTGTGCTTTGGGAGTCATGTCTAAGCTTATAGCTGAACCGAAGATCACAAAGGTTTTCTTCTAAAAGTTGTATTGTTTTGTGTCTTGCATTTAGGTCCACAATCCCTTGTTGGTCATTTTTGTGTGAGGGGTGAGGTTTAGATTGAGGCTGTTTTTGTTTGCATTTTGCCTGGGTACGACCAGTTACTCGGCACCATTTGTTGAAGAGGCTGTCACCCCTCCACCTAGTGGCGTGTGCACCTTGGTCACTTATCAGCCGAGTGTACGTGTGCGCGTCTGTGTCTGGACCGTGAACTGTGTCTCCATCCATCTGTACACACAGGCTTGGTTACTGACGCTGCCTGTCGGTCTTAAAATCAGATGGTGTGATTCAGCATTTTTCTTTCCATTTGGTTTTAAGTTGTATTTTTCTGTATAATTAAGGACTAGGGGTTCATTTTCTTATTTCGCCATTTTAACAAGTGGCATATACTTTTGTGGCGTGGGTGTCACCTTCTCTGTCCCCCGTACCTTTTCCCTGCTCAACCTCAGCAGGCCTCCACTATGGCTTGACCAGGGTGTCTCGGTCACCTGCTGGTGGCCACTCACATTAGTGGGAGCTCCCTAGGGTAGGGGCTGCCCGTGCTGTCTCATGTGTGTCACTTGAGTGATTCCCTGGAGACATACAATGCTTCTGGGTATGGAAACAGGGTTCTCTATTACGGGCCCCCTGACATGGTAGCACCCTGTGGGCTGGGCCGTGGTATGCTGCTTGGGGACAGGTCCATGGCTGTCTTCAGATGAGTCAGCGATCCACAGGAGGTTGAGAAAGCTCAGGGCTGAGGCCAGCGTGACCGTCCCAGGCCCCCTCCAGACCGACATCCCCTGTTGCCCCTGCCATCCATTCTTTTACGGTTTTTGTATTGTGGTAAAACACACATAGCACCGGCCATCTCAGCCACATTTAGGTGCCCGCTCAGTGGCATTAGGCGCAGTCACACTGTTGTGCGGCCACAACCTCCGTCATCCCCAGGACTTTCTCGTCTCCCCAAACTGACCCTCTGTCCCCATTAAACACTCGCTCCCACCCCTCCCCCGGCCCCGGCCCCCACCAGCTACTTCCTGTGTCTCTGGTGACCTCCTGTGTGTGAGGGGGGGTCCTACAGGACTTGCCCTGGGACTGGCCCATCTCACTGAGCACAGTGTCTGCCCTGTGACTGGCCTGTCCCCCTCAGCGTGGTGGCCTCAGGGTCCAGTGTGTCTTCGCTGATCGGATTCATGCAGAGTCACAGGGTCACTCAGGCAGGAGCAGCAGGACCCGAAAGCACACGGGGACCCTTCTGGATGCCCCGTCAGAGCCCCTGGAGGGCCCACCCGTGTGTCCCATGACCACGAGTGCTTTCTTCGGCCAGTGTGACCTGTTTGCCTGCCTGTGATGCTGCTGCCCTGTGTGCCCAGATGAGCTATTGTTCTGGATTCTTCCGTTGAGACCTTTATGACCATGACTCACCTTTCCCACATCGAGAGTGATTACTCACCTCCCAGTACAAACAGCCAACTGCCCTCTCCACGCCCTTCTCCACACTCCATGGTGCCAAACGTTTGGAGCCCACAACCCTGGAAGCCACGTTGCTGCTGTTGAAAACGGGCAGTTGATGGTGAGGTTGGCAGCTCGCCACATGGCTGGTCCTGGGATGATGGGAAGCCTCTGGGTCCCTTGTGCTCTCGGGGACCTCCGTGGAGCCCAGCAAGGGGCCTCCCACTACCCTGCAGTCGGGCTGGAATGACCTGTCCAAAGGCCACCAGGGACATGCCAGCAGCCTGGTCACTGTGTCCCCCCCACACACACACACAAGCTCTCCTGGTTTCCAGAACCTAGTTGTACCTCGTCCCCTCCAGTCCCTGGAAGGAGGAGCAGGGGCGCGGCAGGGGCGCGGAAGGAACTCAGAGCACCTTTCCAGATGCGCCCTCTTGGCTCCAGGATTTTTAGCTGGTTCCACGGCACAGTACATGGTGGGCAAGAACAGAAAGCTGGATCCGATCCTCTCTGGCGGTGGGGCGGCGTGCGGGCGCAAACAACGCGTACCGTCTAGAGAAAGCACAGGGGGGATTGTGGATCCAGCGAGCACTCTGTCAATGCCAGGCACCGGGCTGCCACCGCCGGGGTATCACTGCGGGCTTGGGGGAGGGGCAGGGGCGGGAATTCTCTTTTAAAATGTCATTCCAGTGGTTATTCCTGTGTTCTCTGAGCCCCTGGAGGTGAGGGAATCGGGTTTGGAAGATTCTTCAGGTGCCCTCAGCTGATCCCCCACCATCCTGCTGTGTTCCCCCAACATGCCTGGTGGGAAATGCCGCCCCCCATGTCGCCCCTCTGACTCTGCCCCGATCTGTGCAACTGGGGGTCTGCTGACTGGGGAGACTCCCTTCTTCCGCCTGGAATTGGGTAGCAGCTGGACTGAAGGCATGCCCCCGACGCACAGACGAGCAGGTGCCGCTCTGCAAAGGGGCTGAGCCCAGGGCACAGGATGGAGGGGTGGCCTGGGATTCCCTGGGTGGGGATTCCCTGGGTGACTCCAGACCTGGGCAGGGGCTGGAGCAGCAGTTGGGTCCCAGGAACTCTCCTGGGTTGTGGGGGATGCTGGCCCTCCAGGGCTGTGTGGGCCACTCCTCCCCCAAGGGAGCCTGGTGCAAAAATAACTTGGGGTAATTCATGCCCTGCTACTCCCGATTCTGGAAGTCTGAGAGGAAGGGGTGAGGCGAGAGTTGCCTGGACCCTTCCTTGCCTTCCTTCCTCCCTCCTGAGGCCCCTTTGCAGCAGCCCCTACTCGCCTTCCCCAGGTCCTACTCCCACCCGGCCTCCCCCAACCCCATACTCAGGTGCCTCTGCTGAATTTTCTGGTGACCTAAGAGGGGGGTCACAGAACAAAGGGGATAGGGGCACCTACCCAGAGCCTGCTTGGGGAGTAGGTTCCAGCCTGGCCCTGCTCTCTGGGTATCCGACTTACTGGAAGGTTCTGCAGGCCATCTCCTCTGCCCAGGGGCCACTAAGGCTGCTAAGGAGAACCTTCCCGGCAAGGATGATCCATCCAACCGATCCAACCCCAAGTGGCCATCTAAGCAGCCAGGGACCTTTCCAACATGCAGACCCTGCCTGTAGCGGGTGGGAGAGGAAGGGATGGGTCCTGGGAACCTCTACCCTTAGCCTTTGCTACCTAGCCAGGTGTGCAGGGGCCACCCTGGAACAGGTGTGAGTCCTCAGTGATGACAGCTGGCTGGGAGCAGGTGGTCCTCCCAGGAGATAACCCAGAATCACCCATGTGCAGGGGCCATGCCTTCTGTCTGGGCCTGGTGAAGAGTGCTAGGCTGGTGGCTGTGTGCAGTGTGAAGGGGGGCGGTTGGGGGAGGGAGGCGGTCTGTGTCCTGGAGCCCTGCTCTGTGCAGGCCTCTTGCTGATCCTGCAGAAAATGAGGGTCTGTAAGGAAATTAGGGGACTGCGGGGAGCTGGATACAGGGCAGGACTGGGAGCGTGGAGCCTGGTGGGGCTGGGCCCTCTCCGCAGTGTTGGCCCCCACCCTGCCTGGCTCCCTGAGCCTCTGACTAGGCACTTCCCCCTCGGCCTCCCAGCACCTGGTGTAGCAGTGGGTGTGGTGGGTGCCCAGTAGACTTGGGGCCTCTGTGAGCACCAGAGGGGATCCCCCACCCCGGCCACAAGAGAGAGACCCAGAGAGCACATGGCAAGCCAGGCCCAAGTGGATGGCCGGAGGGCAGGGCGGGGGCACGCGGTCCCCTGCTTGGCGTCTGGCCTGCCCACCTGTGCCCAGTGCGGCTTGGGGACGTCAAAGGGGCCTTATTCTCCTCCGTTGTGGCTGCAGGTCTGGCTCCTTCAGGGGTCTCCGACTGTCCCCCAGCAGTGGTTTGTCCGGGACATTCCCAGATGCCGCACTGGCCCCCCGGCTGTGCCCCTGCCCGACTTTACTGCTGGCACATACTTACGGAGCCGCCTCTGGGCCAGGCGTCCATGGTGCAGCCTCAGGGAAGTGCCCCTCAGGAGGGGCTGCGCCCCCGCCTGCAGACCTGCCCCGTGCCCTCATTCCTGTCCGACCCACCAGCCCCCGCCAGGAACCTCCCAGGCCCTCAGCGCCTAGTTTCCAGGCCTGGGCGGGCATCTCTCACCTGCCTTCCTCCTCGGCTCACTTGGTGACCATGGTCCCCCCTGCAGAGGGCGGACCAGGCAGGCAGGAGAGAGGGTACGGAGGGCGGGCAGGGAGCAGGCCTGACCTGGGCCCCAGGGACCACGGAGGGTGGGCCCAGAGAGGGTATGGCCGGGCCTGCCCGGGACTCCTCCCAGGGGTTCCCCTGAGCGGGTCGGTTCTGTGCCCACAGTGCAAGAGAAGCCAGAGCCCGTGCCGCTGGAGAGCCGCTCCTGCGTCCTGATCCGCAGAGACCTCGTGGCCCTGCCCGCCAGCCTCATCAGCCAGATCGGGTACCGCTGCCACCCCAAGCTCTACTCGGAGGGCGACCCCGGCGAGAAACTGGAGCTGGTGGCAGGTGAGGCCTGGCGGGGCCCCGCTCGTGTATGCAGATGCCCTCTCGTGTATTTGTTCTTCAGAACTGTGAACAATGTGCTCATCACCCATCAGTCAGAGATAGAACAGCTTATATTTCCTCTAATTTCCTTTTAGAAGAATGTGTCATTAAGGGGAGTTATTCAATTGAGTTAATTTAGCATTTTAATTGAATCCCCTGGGCTGGTCTTGCTTCTGATTGGCAGAGGCGGCAGTCACAACTGTGTTTTAATTTAGGTCACAGATAAAACCAAGTGGAGTACAGTTTACTAGCCCCCCCACCCCCGCCCCGGCCCCTGAAGTGTCCCGTTGCCTCGGCTGCAGGGTGGCGACTAGAGGCTCAGAGTGTCAGCTTGCAGTCCAAGACGGGGCTCTTCCATAGCAGTCAACGCGACTGAGTCCGAGGCACGTTAGGGCCGGTGCCTTTGTCAGAAATAGTTCTCTCTTCAGTGTTGGGATCTGTTTTTTAGATTTTTAAGGCTATTCAAGTGGAAGATGGAAATGATGACACTGTCACTCTGGCTGATAGACATGGGACAGTCTCCAGAGAGCTCTGCCCTCCCTCACCGGGGAGTGGGGAGGCGCACACGGGCTGGGCAGGACCACGGGCACCTCCCACTTCCTCCCAGCTCTGTGCAGTTCCTCGGCCAGCTGCCAGGTCCCCACTCCTGTCTGGCAGCCCCCAACCACTGCACCCCCAGCAGCATTGTGGGGCTCTTCCAGACCTGTCCCCTCTGCAGGGCACCGCTGGCGCAGAGGGCAGCCCCCCCCCTTTCAGTTGAGAGGACAGCAGCTGGGTGGTGAGGCTGTTCTCCGCAGGACCTGGCGGGACCTGTGTGCAGGGAGCCAGTGTGGGGCTGTGATGGATGGTGAGAGAGGCCTTGGGCTGGGTTCCCTGGCTGAGGGCTCGCCATGTGGGCATGGTTCCAGGGGATGCCTTCCTGCAGCAGCCTGGGAGGGGGCACGGGCCAGCTGCCTTCCCTGGTCTGGCCCACAGCTGGACCTCAGGTTGTGGAGCCCCCTGTGCCCATCTCCCCACAGTGAGGGGGTTTCTAGCTTTCGTGGCCCAGGGCGATCTGCTCTGCTGTTGCGCTTGAGGCTCTGCAGACATGAGATGAGTGGACGTGAGGCCCTCAGGGGCATTTGGCGGCCATGGCCAGGGACTGTTGGACAGCACCGACCAGATGCCCTGAGGATCAGCTGCGTGCCTCTAAACCCACGGCTTCCGGCTCCTCAGAGACTTGGCCCATGGAGGACACATAGCTCAGTTAGGGATGGCCCCCTGCTCCCACCTGCCGCCCCGAAGAGTCTCATCCTTGTATCATTCTTCCAGCCTGCCCCCAGGAGCGAGCCCTGCCTTGTCCTCTTTCCCAGTAAGCACATTGGGTGCACTCTCGGGTAACAGCAGAGAAATGGCTGTCCCAGGAGAGAGCCCCCTAAGGCCTGGGAGCCTTGTGTGTGTGTGCCCTTCGCTGCTTCTCACACTGTTTCTCATCCCCCCCTCCCCCGACTCTCGTGTGAGCTCCTTTTTCATGGGCAACATTGGTGTAAGTGGAGGCCTCCCCAAGCTCCTGGCAGAAGCCCCCTGCTGTGGTCCCAGCCCTTTGTGGCCAGCCCAGTGGGGTGCCTGGGCCTCAGGCTTGTCAGGGGGAATGGCAGCGCAGGGGCTCACTGGCCCCACCTCCGTCCTGGGCTGGCGGCTCCCTCCCAGTGTACTGGGCCTGGGAGAGCCCCAGCCCGGCCCCGGCCCGTGAGCTGGCACCCAGCACCATCTGTGACTCCGGTATTTGGGAAGGGACCTTGAGGCAAAACAGTGGCCAAGCCAAGGGGTTCCCGTGAAGTTGGAAGGGTAGTTTGGGGACATCCTTTGAGCACGCTGCCAAGGCTGCCTCCCCCAGTGACAGGGCCTCACAGCAAGGCAAGCCTCATGACGTCACGCCCTGCGGGGCCCCAGGCCTGGGTGGGCACCTGCCGGGTGGCTGTGGTCAGGGGGCTTCCTGCTTCCCACGCCCCCCACGTCCTCTCTGGCCCCTCCCCACTGCCTGCCCCGTCTGGCCCTAGCAGCACCCTCGGGAGGCCATGGCCGGGGCCTCACTGTCTTCTGTCTGGCGGCTGCAGGCTCCGGGGTCTACATCACTCGCGGCCAGCTGATGAACTGCCACCTCTGTGCAGGGGTGAAGCACAAGGTGCTCCTGCGGCGGCTCCTCGCCACCTTCTTTGACAGGTGGGTCCCTCCGCAGCACAGAAGCTCCTTGAGCGGTGAGCTGTCTGGTCCTCAAGGCTTCTGACTTCATGCCGCAGTGTCAGACCGAGGCCCGCCTGGTCCTGGGAAGGGGGCGCGTCCACCTGGACAGGACCTGGGCCTGGAAAGGGCCGGTGGACCGCCTCCTCCCGACACACACAAAGTGAATAGCCACCCTCGCTCCATTCACAGAGGCTCAGAGCAGCTCCTCCCCTAAGGGGCTTGCTTCCCTTTCTCCCATCCGTGGGACTCAGGGCGCGGGCCTCCTCCCCACACTGCACCCACCCCTGGGAGTGAGCACCGGCGCATGGGCAAGGCTACATGGCCCCGTCCAGCATGCAGCGCGAAGCCCTTTCCTGCGGGCACCTGTGGCCAAGGCCTCACTCTGCCTCCCTCCCCATCCCTCTGCTAGGAACACGCTGGCCAACAGCTGTGGCACAGGCATCCGTTCGTCCACCAGTGACCCGAGCCGCAAGCCACTGGACAGCCGAGTCCTCAATGCTGTGAAATGTAAGGGGCCCTGGGGCCTTGGAGGGGGTTCTGGAGGAGCCTGGGAAGGCCCTCGATCTCAGCCTGGGAAAGGCAGCCTCTCCCCAGCACCACAGAGGGGAGAGCGGTTCCTGGGAGCCAGGTCTCGAGGTGTGAACGTTCCTGGTAGGTTTCCAAGCATGATGAATTCAGCTGCGAAACTATTTTAATATGTGAAATAGATCTAATTTTCCTTTTTGAACAAACCACTTATTTACATTTGGAGGTTATTTTGAGCCTTTGCCATCTGCTCAGCAGCTTCTGCCTCCCGCCCCTGGGTGCGCGGGGGTGGGGCCCGGCCATCTTTGTGGCTGACGCCGCCCTGTCCCGCACCCCCGTCTCGGAAGAAGCCAGCCGGTGCCTGGTGAGGGCCACCCTGACCAAGTTCACGTCCTCCTGTAGCTATGGGCACCTGAAACGGTGTCTCAGCTTCTTACTTAGAAAACATCCCTTGGCCAGCCGAGTGGCTCAGTTGGTTAAGAGCATGAGCTCTGAGCAACAGGGTCGCCGGTTCAATTCCCACATGGGCCAGTGAGCTGCGCCTGAGCTAAGCTGCTGCTGAGCTGCCAACAGGTGGCAGGATGGCTCAGCTGCTGAGAGCACGTGCTCCTAACAAGGTTGCCAGTTCGACTCCCGCATGGGATGGTGGGCTACACCATCCACAACTAAGAGTGAACATGGCACCTTGCGCTGAGTGGCCGTGAGCTGCTGATGAGTGCATGGATGGTATCTGGGCTTGGAGCTGAGCTTGCTGCGCCCTCCACAACTAAGACTGAAGGACAACAACTTGGCTGGTCCCCTCCCCCATTCCCCAACACTGCTCCCTTTTCCTAATTCCCCAATAAAATTAAAAAAAATAAAAATCCCTTGCTTTAGAGCAAAGAGGGGCCGTTGCAGTAGTTGATTATGTCCCAAAGTGTGGGGTGCTGGCCCGGGCTCTGGGAAGATGCTGGGCAGGGGTACAGGTGCGGGCTTGCCCGGGGACGTGCGTCCCGGCTCCATGCTGTTTAGAGAGCTGGGTCCTGTGGCTGCTGGTGGAGAAAGGAGGGGAGGGGTGATTATTTTTATTAATGATGTCACTGTGATGACACTGTTGATGCCACAGATGCTTGCTCCCTGTTCTGTCCTCGCTCCTTGTCCAGGCCCTGCCTGAGTCCAGCTCTGGCCAGGGCAGGGGTATCTGTCGGGCTTGTCTGACCCTGGCCCTCGCTCGGATCCAAGGTGGGTGGGACAGAGGGGGAAGGTGAGGCCTGGAGATGCTCAGGGGCCTTTCCAAGGCCACAGAGCCAGCCAGTTGTCACAGAGGGGCCAGAGTCCACTGGGTCCCAGCCGATGATTTCTCCTCCCCTGGACACTGTGGCCAGAGACTGCCCCAAAGTGTGGCGTGGCCTTCGGGGTTGAGCTGTGAGAAGGGTGACTGCTGGTCTTCAAGCCGAGGCCAGTACAGCCCCGAGTGGCCACGTGGTCTCGGTGCCAGTGGGGAGCAGGATGGAGCGCAGCCCCCCCATCCTTGTCCCCACTGGCCCAGGAGCGGCCGCTGGAGCACGTAGGTGCTCTGACCCCGAGGCCCACGCGGGGAGTTGGCCCGAGGGTGAGCCGCGGTGGCCCCGCCCCCGCCGCCCTGGCTCCGCCCCGCCCACGCGGGAATGCGGCCAGAGGGTGAGCAGCAGTGGCCCCGCCCCGGGCCCGGCGGCCCCGCCCCCGCCGCTCTGACCCCCCCCGCGCCCCGCCCACGCGGGAGGCGGCCCGAGGGGGAGCCGCGCTGACTCCGCCCCGGGCCGCCCGCCCCGCCCCTGACTCCGCCCCTGACTCCGCCCCCGCCCCGCCCGCAGTGTACTGCCAGAACTTCGCGCCCAGCTTCAAGGAGAGCGAGATGAACGTCATCGCGGCGGACATGTGCACCAACGCGCGCCGCGTCCGGAAGCGCTGGCTGCCCAAGATCAAGTCCATGCTGCCCGAGGGCGTGGAGATGTACCGCAGCGTCATGGGCCCGGCCGCCAGCGCGCCCCTCGACCCCGACTTCCCGGCCGCCGCGGCGGCGCAGGGCTTCGAGCAGCGCCTGTTCGCCGAGCGCCGCGGCGAGGCCGCCACCATCGTGGCGCTGCGAACGGACAGCGCGAGCGCCGACCTGGGCGCCGCCGCGCACCCCGCCTTCGAGGCCGGCGCGGAGGCCGACGGCGCGGGCGCGGCCCTGCAGGAGGGGGCGGCGCCCGAGCCGCTGCCGCCGGGCGGCCAGAGCCCCCCGCAGGCCTTCGAGCAGGGCCCCAGCCGGCCGCAGACGCCGGCGGCCCGCAGGCAGGAGGGCGCCTACGCAGGCGCCTTGTAGGGCCCGGGACCGCGCTAGCTGCTTGCATGCGTTACTAATACAAACAATGTGATCAAGCCACTTACCTACTGAACTGCTGTTGCCTGAAAAAAATGTGATTTTTATTCTGCTTGTATTTAAAATCTATGAAGGAAACAAATGCATTCGTGACACTGTAAACAATGAGGCCACTGGCAGCCCTGCTGCGAGGAAGGCCCCAGGGCCCCTTTGATACCCAAGGTCAGTCTCCGAGCTGTAGCGTCCCCGCCCGCTTCTGGGGGCGGGGTGACAGGCCCCCAGGCCCCGGTGCCCGGCTCTGCTCCAGCCTCCCGCCGCCGCCGCTCTTGCTCTCTGCCTGGAAGGCGCCAGGGGCCTGTCGTGCGGGGCGTGTGTCCTTACCTACGCGGGAGGACCCCCAGCCCCCTCTCCCTGGGGCCACAGCCAGGGGCCAAACTCTTTGTTTTTCCTTCTTCCGAGAGACTCGGGGGTCAGGCCTGCCAGGTCCATGGTATGTGCGGGGGTGTGGGTGTGTCTGAGCGTGTGCGGGGAGCAGTGGTGACGGCACAGCGATGAGCTGCCGTCACTGCGGGGAGGGGTAGGGCTACCGGCTGTGTTTGCTCTCCTGTCCCCACAGCTCCACAGGTCCTCGCTCCACCTGGGCCTCCATGTCCTGTAAGGCGGCACTGCCACCCCGGTGCACCCGCACTGTCCTCGGCCTTGTTGGGATTTTGTTTGTTTGTTGATTTGTTTTCGTCCCAGTTCAGATCTATTTCATACATGGTTTGAAAAATTTCAGACCCAAAGAGCAAAAAATTAGAGAGGACTGGATGTCCCTGCCCCCAGCCCGCTGTGGCTTGGGGCGGGTCATCTATCTGTATACCTTGTCCCTCCACCCTGGGGCCAGGTCCCATTCACCTCCCATTGGGGCCAGGGGGGGTCCCCAGAAATGCAGCCAGGGTGTGTGACAAGGTAGAGGCCACTTGGGCCAGTGGGGGCAGGGCTGCTTGGTGGAGAGCAGGACGCCAGGCTGGGGCTTGGGGGGGCCCTTCCATCCTGTGCTCTGAGCCCTGGGCACGTGCCTCTGAGACTGTGGGGGGTGGGCACACGCCTGACCCGGGGCAGTTGGCAGGGGCACCCTGGGGCAGTAGGCAGGGGCACCCGGGGCAGTAGGCAGGGGCACCCTGGGCAGTTGGCAGGGGCACCCGGGGCAGCAGCTGCAGAAGCTCTGGAATGGGGGGGGGCAGTAAGGAAGGGCCCATAAAATTGGTTGGTTTGCTTGAGGCTGGAATGTTCCCTTTGAAACTTAGTTGCTGGTTTCGGGGGAGAGGGGCACAGGTTGTCCAAAGTGCTCGAGTAGCCACTGGCCCAGGGGCTCTGTGTCCTTGTCCAGGGGACACCTTCCTCCCAAATCCAGACAGCCCTCAGGCGTGGCCAGAACACCCCCTCCATTCCCAGACTTAAGAGATCTCTGGCTTGGTGCCTCTGTCCCCAGAGTTCTGCCTGTGTGTGCGTGCAAGGCTGGGTGGCTCGGCCCCACCCAGGACCCACGGTAAACCGGGAGCCTCCCCAGCTGCAGAGCTGTGTGCTGGGTGGCAGCGTGGGCAGCCTGGGGTGGAGGTGTTAGGCTCTTTCCCACTCGAGTTCCTCATTCCTGATGACCGCCGCCCTTCCTGTGGGAGAGCCCCTGGGGGAGGGGCTCCTTCCCAGACCACACACAGCATCCTGGGCCCCTCCAGCCAGGCCAGAAAGATCTGGCAGCTTCTGGAAAGGGGAGGGGGGCCCTGAGCAGCAGGTGGGCAGGTGGGAGCTAATCGCAGCCCTCTCCCAGGCAGGAAGGTCCCAGCCCTGGTCTGGCGTCCAAAAGGGCTGCAGCTCCTGCTGGGGCTTCAAGCTAACCACCTGGCCCCAGGGTGGGGCGGGCCTCTCTCTGCCTCTTCCTCCCCTGTCTTGGGCCCGGGGCCCACAGCCACTAGGAACCAGAACCAAGTCCTCCTGGAATTGGGAGAAGGAGACCACAATCCCCCCATCCTCAGGTGGCCACAGGGCGGTGGATGAGGTTGGCTCCCACCCATGTCCCCTCTGGAGTGTCCCTCTTTCCACCCCCCACCCCCCAAATTTGCACTTTAATTTGACCATCCCTGGGAAGCTTCAGGAGGCAGGCCCGCTGTCCTGGCTGTTGACAGAAGGGCTCTCTCTGTCTCCCTCTCTCTCCTCTGCTCCAGCGTGGGCACGGCCCCCCGGCCAGGGCCAGGAAAGGGAGGGGTGCTGCTGGCCCGGGCAAGGAGGCAGTGGCTGCACGGAGAAGGCCTGACCACTGCCCAGGCCAGCACAATGTCCTGTGACCTCTGCCCCTTAATTGTTTATAATCGCCGTCTGATTTGTGTTCTGGGTAAGGAAGGCAAGAGCTATAGGTGACACTTTAATCATTAAATGTGAATGGGTTCTGAGCTCTCCCCGTGCCCCAGGTGGGCCGGGCCGAGCGTTTTGCACTAATGTGTCCCGCGGTGGACCTGGTCCGGAGCGTCTGCAGACGGGCATGGCTGATGATTGTATCTGCGGGGCGTCGCCCCGCGCCCTGAATGCTCCATGGGGCGAGCGGCGGCAGCCTGGGCTCGGAGGGGCCTTCCAGAGTGCCTTAGCATCTTTTGATCATTTTTCCCAAGGAAAACCAATTAAGAAAACCGGACCCTCCCCCTCCTCTGTTTACAAGACGACTAATTCCTGTCCTGTCAGTGTGATCCTGACACCCAGA
The DNA here is from genome assembly GCA_033961575.1 of Aselliscus stoliczkanus. Taxonomy (NCBI): domain Eukaryota; kingdom Metazoa; phylum Chordata; class Mammalia; order Chiroptera; family Hipposideridae; genus Aselliscus; species Aselliscus stoliczkanus. Next base: position 114,771,796 of record CM066728.1, on the reverse strand, counting down.
CCCTGGAGACGCAGAGACGAGCCACTCAGTATTTATGACATGTCTGCACCTTTATTCCTAAGCTTGACTATTAGCAATACACATATACTACATAGAGTCTATTATAGAGCTAAGTCATAGCAGCGCCTTTTTGGGGAGGAGAAAAGGAGAAAAGGAGGACGACGTGGTAGCTGATGTGGCCGCTGGCCGGATCCGGCAGCTGCCCTCCCCCGTGGGATGGGAGGTGCTGCAGGAGGCAGCTGGGATGGAGTGCAAGAGGTCCCTCAGAAGGGGGAGATGTGACAGATACTGTGAGCTCGGGTGGGGCCGCCCACCCCCGCCTGCGTGCCTCCGTACTTGAACTCTGTGTTGTTTTCTGCACTGTGTCTGGCTCGCCCAGAGTTCTCTGTGGTCGCCTAACTTTGCATTGGATTCTGTTGTCTTACCTTGCCCCTCAATGTGGACGCAGCTGTGGACGCGAGGCCAGGGGGAGAGACTCCGGGCGCAGCCTGCAGCCCCCACCTGTCCTTCCAGGGGCTGGGTGACTGCGGCTGGGGGCTTATGCGCTTGGCAGACTTCTCCCGCGGGACCACTCGTCCTGTGCTTGTGTGCAGAGGCATGGACCGGGAGGGGCAGGGAGGCCCACGCACACTGCCCCGAGCTCTGTGGGGACTCGCGGGTGCCGGCCCTGAACGGCAGGAACGTTCTAGCACCGGCCCAGCGCCCCCAGCTGTTTACTGCTCAGATTCCTCTCAGACAGCCTGGTTTTGTGGAAATAAGTTGCTGTGGTAGAAAAAGGCCAATTGCGCAACTGAAAAGTCCGGGGAAGCCCGTGTCTGCCTCTGCCAGCAGCAAACCCTACACACAGAACCGAGAGTTCATAGCCGTCTCGAGCTTTAACTACTGTTTCAGAGTGTTGCTGCTGCCTAAATCTGTCATTGTGTCGCTAGCCAGGTCCGAGCGTCACCCGCCGGAGACCCAAGGCCGCTAGGGCTTGGTACAAGACGTTTCTAACATGGCAAAGGTTTGGGGGTTTTGTTTGTTTGTTGTTTGTTGTGTTTCTCTGAAAAAAAGTGAACAGGAAAATACAGAATCTAAAGCATTCAGATTGGACAACCTGCTTGAATTCTGATCAGTCGCTTCGCTTCGTTGTTAGCGTTTTGCACATGATTGTAATTTTTATGTCAACAGAAGCCAAAACTTGCAATACTATTTTTAGCAGACAAAAAAAAAAAAAAGAACTAAGTATAAAATGTATACATATTTTTGACTTGAACATTTGGATGGCATGGGGTGCAAACAGCCCATTCACCCTCTGCACACAATGTTTGGGAAGAGACTTTTCAAAGGAGGCAGTTGTGGAGTCTGCTGAGGGGTTAGGTGTACTGTAACTCACGACTGTTAAGAAACAAAGAAATAAAAAACGGTTCCTGTATAAAGGCTGGTTTCACATACCACTGACTTCAATTTCAGCCACAGAAGATGCTAGCTTTTTTTTCTTTTCTTTTTCTTTTTTTTTAATTAAGAAGGGGGAAACCTTTGTTCTTCCTGCATCCTCAGTCCCTGCGCTGCTACTCAGCAGTCGAGACTGTTGCTTCTTAGCCATGGCTGACGCTGTATCAATAACTCAACCTACAGAAACGTCCGCCAGCGACCAGGAAACGGGGCTCCCAGCGGGCTCAGAGCCGCTTCGTAAGGTGGAAGGTGGAAATCCGTTACAAAGAGACAACAGGATGTGATTGTTAATTGTAAAGCGCTTTGTAAAATTCACATTTACAGAATAATAAAGTCAGTTCAAACCCAAGTTGCCTGCAAGTTGCCTGTACTTTGCTTGGACAGTGGGCTGTCGGGGAGGCATTGAGGAGCTGGGGAATGGGTTGTTTTGGGCTGTTGGGGACAGTGACCAACTATTCCAGGACGACCTCAGGACCCAGGGGCCCGATATGGGAACAGGCCATCCCCAGGCTCACTGCCCACTGTCCCTCCCCTGCCCCCCCATTTCATATCACACATAAGGGAAGGGGGCTGGTGGGCAGGAGGTCCTGGGCGTCACGTACCTAAGGGAGGGCCTCTCCTTTTCTTTTCTTTTTAGCTGAGCCCTCCTGCCACCTGTTGGCAGCTCAGCGGCAGCTCAGCTCGGGCTGGGCATCGAACCGCCGCTGCTCAGAGCTCAGCTCGCACTCTTGAGCGAGCTCTTAACCAACTGAGCCACTCGGCCGGCCCGGACCTCTCCTTTTCTTTTTATTGTCTGCAAACTGGAAAAGCCACCTGACCTGGCTCACCTGCCAGCCATCTGCCAGGTGTGCAGATCCTCCCTCCCCTGACACCTCCTGCTGGACCAGGCCTGCCCCCACGTGGACGTAGGGGGAATTGCAAGTAGATGGAGCAGGTCGCCTGGCCCCCTGGGAGCCCCCGGCGCCAGGCCCCTACACTCCATCTCCCAACTGTCTCTGCAGGTGTCCTCCGAGGCCAGCCGGGGGCTGGGGTCCTCAGATTCGGGCCGGTAGCCGCCTCTCCCTTTCTTCCTGTGCTGGATCCACAAGGATCTTCCTGAGTTACCTCTGGGCCCAGGCAGGTGGGGCTTTGCATCGATGTGTCCGGTGCGTGTGGGTCAGGGCTCTGGCCCTTACACTTGCTTCCCACACCTGGACGCCTGCAGGGCGGGGTCCTCACTTCCTTCTGTCCTGCTAGGGTCTCGTCCAAAGTAGCCGCCGCGGACCCTCTGAAAGCACCCCCAGCCGCTCCCCCTCTTCTCAGACCTCATATCCCCTGCTAGGATTTATTTGCTCATGTGTTTATCAGTCAGGGATCTGCAGGCCTGCTTCATGGTGGTGTCCCCAGAAGGGGTCCCTTGGAGCCATGGCCAGCACGGAGCAGGCAGAGTCTAGAATGGGTGGACATGGTTTCCAAAGGGCACTTTACCCTGGGGACCCTTGCAGCAATGGGTGTGCCGGTCTGGGGTCACTCTGCACCACTCCCCCCTGCAGGGGCCACATTCTCCAGGAATGCCCCAGGAGCCTGTTCCTGGAGGCGGGGGCCATGGGGGCCTGTCCCCACCCCAGTGCTAAGCCCAGCTCCAGCTACCACAGTGAGCGCCTGGGTGTCAGCTTCCTGCTTCGGGGCTTGTTCACAGCCTCAAAGCCTCTGGATGGGTTGGGTTCCCAGGTCACCCACCTGGGCTGGTGGAGACACCCAGCCTCTGGGCCTCACACCTGAAAGGCCCCAAAGCTTTCCAAGTGCACCCACCCAGGAAGACCCCACCCCCCTCAGCAGTCAGGACAGCTGAGGTCCACGGTGTGTGTTGGGGATGGCAAGGTCTTGGCTGGACCCCTGGAGTCCTGCATGGTTCCTGTGGGACAGCTGCCCAGCCCTGCCCTCCCCTGGTGCAAATGTAGCAGAGGAGCCAGGCACCAGGCAGCCTGTGCTGTGTCCACTCCAGCCTCTGTCCTTCAGCTGGGCCCCCTGCCCTTGCAGCCTCCCAGAGACAGACAGAGGCATCAGCCCCTCTCCTCTGCGCCCTCAGCCTCCCCCTCCTTTACCCTTTTGTCCTGTTCCGGGAGGAGGGTGTGGAGTCAGCAGGACCCAGAGGCTCTGCCCAGAGCCTTTTGTCTGTCTGCACAAAGGGTCAGCACCCCTGGGGGAGGGGGTGGATTCTGAGCCTGTGGGGGAAGGTGCCTGCTGACCCAGCTGGGCAGGCAGAGGCCCCGGGGAGGGCCTGGCCAGCACTGGAGTGAGCAGGGAAGTGGAAAGTGCAGCTGGGACTGCACGGACCACTCACTTCCTGCCAGCTCCCACTGTGATTGGCAAGCTTCGAGTGGCAGGTTTTTCACGACCCTACTGGGTGGGCACCACCGCTCCCTAGAGGGGGAGACAGGCCCTGTGGGCAGCGCAGTCTCCAACTGCCCCCCCCACAGCACCCCATGCCGTGCTGGGCCGGCCCAGCCTGTCCGCTGTTGGTGAGGAGGCTCGGGGCAGGCTAGTCACAGACCTATGTTACGTTCACGCTGTCAGTGGTCCCAGGAGGGTCTACTCAGAAGTGGACACTGGCACTTGTCAAGGGACCCCTGTGGGGTCTTCATCAGTAAAGGGAAGGAGAGTGGTGGCTGGCGGCGAGCAGGTTAGGACCCTGGGTCAGGAAGGAGGGGGGGTGGGGGAGGGGAGGACTGGGGCCGGACAGGTCTGACCTCAGGGGGCCAATCAGGAGGTGGATTCAGTGACCGCGTCAACAGGACTCCTGCTGTGACACAGTGGGGGTGCGGAGCCCAGGGAGGGGCACAGGGCCTTGCTCCCTGCTTCCGCTGGCGTCCTGGGCTCCTGTGGGGTGACACAGTGAGGTGCGCTGGCCAGTGGTGAGGCTGCAGCTGACAGGTGCTGAGGAGCCTGTCAGGGAACTGCTCTGGGCCTGTGGGAATTACACCAATAACAACTCCCACAAAAACATGGAGTGCAGAGAGGGGCAGGACCCCACAGGACCCCACGTCAGGCGTCCAAAGGGCTGGGAAGGGTGGGGCGGGAGGGCACCCAAGGACAGCGCTGCCTTTGACCCCCGTCCACGCCCCCTGGTCCCCATGCTGGAGGCAGCATCCCCTCAAGCCTCGCTGTGGCTGGGCTTGACCCCTGCTGACCTCCGCCAGGCCCCTGTGTGTGCAGGGCCCCACTGAAGTCCCACCGTGACCCTGTGAGGTCATCCGATTAGACAGGGAGGCTGAGGGTCAGGAATTGGGGAAATTGTTTGGTCACAGCCGGAAGGTGGCAGAGCCAGGATTTGAACCAGGTCCCTGCAGGGCGCTGACCTCACTGACCCTGCACCTGGGCAATGCCCCTGGCTGAGCGGAACGAGTGTCCCCAGGTTGGCAGGTGGGATGGGCGCCGCCAGGGCCAGAGGAGGGTGCTCCAGCCCCTGCCACCGGGTGCCACCTGTCCGTCCACCTTTCTGGTCAGCCCGGGCCAGGGGGTGGATTGCCCATGCCTCCCCCACTGGTGGAGAGCAGCAGAGACAAGAGCCTACTTGCCGCCTGGCACACCTGGGACACGTGGGGCGGGGGAGAGGCCTGCCCGGGTGTCCACTTGGGACTGGCACACAGGAGGGCACAGGCAGCCAGGCTCGGCTGAGCTGTCACCCGAGGGGCTCCCTGCATGCCCAGGTGGGTGCTGGGGACAGGGGCCACACGGGTGCTCTTTCAGACAAACTGTCTCCCACCGTGGGTGGGGGTTCCCAGAGGGAAGGCAGGTGTGCCGCCGAAGAGCCAGCATCACTCTGTTCACTGTTCATGGTGGCGTTGATCTCAGCGGCCAAAGGTGGCAGTGCCCCAGTCCATGGCAGATGCTGGACAAACTACTGTGGGCACCATATGATGGAGAGGCAGGCCCTAGGATAAGCTGGCCTGGCCATACCCCAAAACCCCAAAGGAGCAGCAGAGAGATGGCCCCCACATGGCTAGGGATGGGGCATCTGCCCAAACTGGCCAAGTCGGTTGGCCTTGAACATGGCGTTAGAAGCGAGACCAAGATTCATGCCTGGTGGCCCGCTGGGCCTGGGACAACCAGGGTGGCCTGTAGGGAGGCTACTTGCTGTAAAAAGTGGCTGAGGGAAGCCCCAAGCTCCTCCCTTCCCGGAAGCCTCTGCCTTGCCTCCCTTCAGGAAGCCTGGGTGGCTGGGTTTGGAGGGAGGGTTGATCCCCACCCCCCAGAGGCCCAGGCATTTTCCCAACAGGGGCCCACACGCCAACCTGCCCGGTCAGATCTCTGGGATCCTGCCCCTGGCCCCCGGGGGGGGGGGCCCTGGAGCTCACATGCTCCCCTCATGTCCCCACCCCGCCCCAGCTCTGCTCATGCAGCAGCCCTCTGCCCCTGTAGGAGACAGCCTGATGCAGTGGGAGGCACCCCAAAATGAAAGCTGGAACCCCTGTCTGATGCCACCTTTTTATGGTTCAGTTTCCCCACATGTTCAGAGGGAGGTGGTTAAGCTCTGCTGTGCCTCCGATACCCTGGGCATCTCTGTCAAGTGCAGTTTCTGGTTCTGTAGGTCCGTGTCACCGACAGGAAAGTGCTCCAGTCCACAGGCCCATACCACCATACAAAGGTAGAGTCCCCAGCGACGAGCAGGGGCTTGTCCAGCCAGGCTGGCTGCTGTCCACACCTCTGCCCGGCGCCTCTTGGCTGGGCTCCCGGGAGCGCCCGGGGAGGGGGTGTCCACCCCTCTAACCCACACTGGCAGGCCAAAACCCACATTCTGAGACACTGTTTGAAAATCTCCGGCTGTCGACCCTGCTCGTTAGTGAGGTGTCTGGCACGCCTGTGCCGTTTCCTGGTGGTGTTGACCATGTCCTTACCCTCCGGGGCAAGGCCTGCTGGCCGGCCCAGCCACTGTGTCCTCTGCACAGGGTGGTAATGGCTGAGCAGCAGCTCTGAATTGTCACATCCACTCGCCTTCAGTCCCCATCCCAGGCACAGGACAGGGCAGACATGGCCGCACATTATGTCGTGAACTTGGACTCTGGCTGTCCCGGACTGCTGAGCTGGGGGCCCCTTCCGTGGGAAGGAGGACCGGACACCTGAAGCCCCTCCTTGGGGACAGGTCCCCCACAGGGCTGACTGGGGGAGCAGCACTCGCTGTGGGGTTGGAGCGGAGCCCACTGCCTGATTTGTGCGACTGCACGATGGCCGATGCCAGTAAACCCAGATCTGTGTGCTCAAGAGGGCAGGGCCAGCTGGTCCTGGGAACCGCAGGCTGTGTCACTGACAGGAACAGAGCTGTCTGCCCATCCAGGCTGGACGAGACTGGCGGGGGCAGGGCTGAAGGTCAGGGAGGGCATAGACCTTGAATCAGAAAGGCTATGCCCCCCACCGCCGTGTCCCAGGGCATGGGGGCAGGGCCCAGGCTGTCTCGGCTGTGACCCCACACAGGCTCCTGCCCCTACTCTAGTGTCAGTCTCTAGGGCCACAGGCTTGAAGCGGTGAGAGCTGGACTCCGGTGGAGAGCCTGGGGCCTCGGTCAGGTCAGCAGGGGTAACTGTGGTCAACGGTGATGCTTTGAGGGGGGCACTGCATCCTTTGCAGAACTATAGGGACCCTTTGGAGAGGCTGAGGGAGGAGGGAACGCGAGACCTCTGCCACTCGGCCCCTGAGGCCATCATCAGGCCCCGGAGGGCCTCACCTCCACAAAGCAGCCCATCTGTCACGAAGGAGTGATCTCCTATGGCCACACCCCGCATTACGCCTCGCAGATGCAGGGCCTGGGGCCCACGGCACACAGTGATCCGACCTTGATCTCTACCCTGCCCCTTGGAAGCCGCCGAGGGCGCCCTCCCCACAAGGCCAGGGCACTGGGGTGGGGGGCTCGGCTCTGCGCAGGTCGGGCTCCCGGCCTTGGACGGCTGCCCCGCTCTTTGCCCACCTAGTGGGGTAAAAATGAGAGCCACGGGGTGAGCGAGCGGGGTGGGGAGATGGGAGGTGTTGCACAGAGCGGGCAGGGGAAGCCGGACCCCATACACACCCCGGAGGTGCCGTAGGGACTGGTAAGGGTCCCTCTGGGCTCAGGGTCCTGGGGGCTGCAGAGGAGAGCTGTCCGGGGGTGCAGAGCGTCTGTCTCGCCACACAGGCCCTGGGCAGTCATGTGGCTTCAGGATGCCAGCCCACCCCTCTGTGAGCCCCCAGCCTGGAGCTCCTGCAGACCCAGAGGCTGGCTCAGCGCTCTGGCTTCAGTCCCGTGGGGGCTCCGGGTTTCACGTCCACCCTGGACGAGTGGACTGCCCCACGCCGGGCCCAGAGTGGCGTCTGCAAGACAGAGCCCTTCCTGGAGGGGAGGCTGGACACTGTGTGGAAGGGGTCACTGGGTGGAGGGGATCGCCCTGCCCGCGGCCTGGCTGGGAGGGAAATCAGATCACTGGGACCTGGTGCGGACACGCACAGATGCGATCGGCACTCCCCGATGGGCCTGCTGGAGACCCAGCCCAAAAGGATGCGTCAGTGATTAGGATGAGAGCTCTGCCATTTAGCTCTATTCAATTGGCAGAGGGGCCCACAGTGCCCTCTGCTACTTGCCATTTGATTATACGGCTGTGCTCAAAACGCTCAAAACACGTTCCTGGAACCAAGGCAGCCGCAGGACTCTGGAATGGAAATCAATTTGATTAGAGAGCAGTCAATTAGCATGAGGACTGCCGACCCCACAAAGCCGCTGGCCAAACACGTGAAACTCCGAGGAAATGCATGCTGGGAGGGAGTTTGGAGGCAGGAGGGGCTTGAGGCGGGAGGGGGCCAGTTCTCCCAGAGAACGCCCTCAGTTCTGCACAGTGCCTGGGGTGGGGGTGTGAAGGGGACTCTGCCACTCACACGCTGTGTGGCCTTGGCACCTGCATTAGCTCCTCTTGGCCTCAATGTTCTCCTCCGTAAAATGGGACCATGCTGATGCTGCCTCTCAGGGTTTCGGGGCCTCGGAGGGGATGTGTTTACAAAGATGCCTTGGTGCCTGGAGCGTACTAAACAGTCAGTGAATGTGGGCCAGGTGGGTTCTGCTCAGGCAGGGCAAAACCCAGCAGGTGATTTGGTACCAAGAATCCTGGGGAAACTGGGTCCAGCAGCCATCGCCAACTACCTGGTGGCAAGGAAGTCAAGTGGAGACAAACCCTGTGAAGGGGTGGACCCTGGGCTTACGTCCATCCTGAGCGCCTTGGCCCGGCCACTCTGAACCTCAGTCCCCTCCTCTATAAATGGAGCAGTAACTCCCTCCTGGGAGCTGTCGGCGGAGGAGGGTATGTGTGCCGGGTGTGTGGCATGTTGCAGGAGCATGGTCACAGCAGCCTCCCCTGTGGTCTTCCTCTGCTGGGAGCAGGAATATGGTGAGTCTGCACCCTCAGCCTTCACCCCATGTGGAGGCTGGCTCTGCTCTGAGCTGCCTTCTCCCAGGGACCCCTCCAGCAGAGGCTGGATCCAGGCCCTATAGACCTATTCCTGCAACAGAGGCCATCTGTGCAGGGGTGGGGGCAGGGAGCGGGCAGGAGAGCTCCCTGGGTGGCCTGGCACTAGGAGGAGAAGGCAAGACGCTGACCCAGGACTCTGCATCTAGGGTCCAGCGTGGGAGCATGGTGGGGCCCCGGGCACCCATGGTGCGTTTGTGGGACACCCGGGCTGTGTCAAGTGGTGAGGGCGGCAGAGGCTCTGTGGGTGCTCTAGGCCATGCTCAGGGGTGAGGGAAGGCTTCCTGCTGGAGATGCCCGGAGTGGGCTCTGAAGGGGGCACAGCCGGGACAGACGGGCTGCCCAGGGCCAGCGCTGCTCTGTGGGGGCCGGAGTGCGCCTCAGCCCTGGAGAGATCGGAGGCCCCGCGCCTTCACTCTCTCCCGGCCGACTCCTTGGCTGGCTGCGGGCCTGTGCTGTCCTGAGAGCTGGGCTGGAGGAAGGGGCCGGCTCCCAGGAATGACAGCCTGCGTGTTACCCGGTGCCTTGGTTTCCTGGCGCTGCTCTGAGTCATGTGCTTCCTGCATTTGTATGTAGAGAGTGGAGCAGATGGTAGGTGCAGTAACACTTTAAATTAAGGATTCCAAAAGCGCATTCAATTTAGATTTAATAAGACAGTTACTGTATGGAAATTAGAGACCCGTCAATTACTCAGAAGTGCTGAGGCCCACTCCTTCGCCCCGTCGGTTACACGGGTGGCGTGTGTGTGCACCTAAGGATCGGTGGCCTTGGGACCTTCAGCTTGCAAGCCCTGTCCCTTGTCCTCACGCCAGGACTCACAACAGCTCCGGTGGTCAAGCCCTGAGGGCCAGCTGCGTCCTGGGGCTGCTTGCCCGGTGCCACGGAATCCTTCAGAAGCTGCTCTTACTTTGTCCACTTTGCAGGAAAAGAAACTGAGGCTCAGAAATCACTCTCAGAATTGGGTGGTGCCAGTGTGGAAGGCTGATGGGGGGGATGCTGGGAAGGGAGAGGCACGCAGTGGCTGGAGGAGGGACCTAGTGAGACGAACTGCGGGGCAGGGCCGTGGTGGGCCTTCAGGGCCATAGCCCCTCCACAGAACTGCCCACTTAGCGGGGGGTGGGAAGGGGCAATTCCAGAAGCAGGGCCACCCCCACACCCCGCCAGCCAAGCCATCTCTGCCCCCAGCACCCTCCCCCTCCCCCCAAACAAGGAGCGGGAAGCTGCTAAGTGAATGGTGATCTCTTGTGGCCACAATAAATCTGGTGACTTTGTCCCTCCCGAGACCAAGGGGAGGGCCCTGGGTCTCCAGCTGGAGGAAACCAGCTTTCCCCCCACCACCCCCAACCAACAGCTTAGCGCCTTTGCTCTGTTCCTGTAACTGGTAGTCATGCTATTAATAACCAATCCTATAATAATCCGCCCTAAAAGCGGATGTTGTCACCTGCTTCCCGGAGCCTCTGCAGGAGGCCTGGCCCCGTGGAGGGCGGGGTGGGGGGATGGAAAGGGGCAATCCAGAAGCAGGGCCCTGCCCACACCCCCGTCCTGCAGGTGCCCAGTGAGGCTGGGGTTCTCGGGCATTGGATCCACCTGGGGCCTGCAGCGCCTCGAGCCAGGCCTCCAGGGACAAAGGTTGGCACCAGCTTCTTCCACCGACAGCGTTGGTTTGTGTGGGGACTGGCTCAGCACTCGCCTCTCCCTTTTGTCACCTCTAGGAAAGGACCTTGGGTGAAGCAGCCAGACAGCTGGTGGGGTGGGGGGTGTCTACCCAACAGGACCCCCCAGCCAGGCTCAGGGTCACTCTCCAGGAGGGCAGTGGTGACATCCCCAGGAGATGACAGCATCCCTTCTCCGTGGCTATCAGTAGGTCTGCATGAACTTGTACTGGGATCCATGTCTTCCACTCACCTTGAGCTCTGCCCCCATCTGCTCTGACCAGCCCTGGGCCACAGGGCACCCTGCCCACCATGGCCCACACACTGGCCTCTGTTTCCTCACTTGTAAAAGGGGGGCATGGTGCCCATCTGGGAAGTCTGGTTTCTGGTAACAGCAGAAGCCACCTCACCTGCTTTTCTTGAGGGACAGGGAGGATCCACAGAGTCATGGGGGAGACAAAAGGAGGGGCACAGGAAAGCCCAGTGGGACGAGGGGCCTGCGTGGGCACCGGTCCCCTGCCCTCCACCCTGCCCCCACCCAACCCCAGCCCCCAGCACAAGTGCAGGGCGGAGGCTGAGGGTCAGGGCTGCTGGGAGCTTCAGAGTGGTTGGGGGGTGAGCTCTGCCTCCAGCTAGGTGCACATACAGGGGGATCCCCGAAACTGAGAGGCCAAGGGGGAGGGCAGGAGTCAGCATGCATCATCTCTTGGGCTGTTGAGAAGATCAAACAGGACAAGGGACCTGAGGTTCTGCTATGCAGCAGCGGGCTGCTGAGCTGAGCCCTCTGGACCCCTCTCTGTCTTCCTCCAAGGCCAAGGCCAATTTACTCCACAAAGAAAGCGCTGCCTACAACTGATTATGTATTCCTAAATTGAAACAATAATAATAATGGCAACTAATAAAGACAGCGCTTGTCGTGTGCCTGGAGGGCAGCTGGTGCTTTGACTCCTAAGTCCTCCCAGTAACACACAAGCACCTCTCTGCTTGTAGGGGCCCCCACACACCAGGGCTCCCCCGACCCCCACTCCTCAGCCCTCCTGAGTGGCCTCCTCCCCAGAGCTCTGCACTTCCTTCGAAGGTAACAATTTCCTGGTGTCTCCGAGCTGTGGGGGTTCGGGTTACCCCCACCATCACCCACAGGGCCTGGGACAGGGGCTGGGTAAGGGGCGGACACAGCCCTTTGAAGAACTGAGAACTGCAGACTGCCCTGAGAAATGGGGATGTTGAGGACGTTGGGTCACAGAGGGGGGCCCTGCTGCCCCAGCTTTCAGATTAGGAAACTGAGGTCAGGAAGGAGCCCAGGCCTCCACTTCGGGTCTTTCTCTCCCCATCCACTGCCCACTCCATGCCCCACCCACCACGGAGTCGCCCCACCCTCCAAGCTGCCCACAGAGCTTCAGGGGTGCTCCCTATGGTGTATCCCCACCCCATGCCCCCCACATGGACTGAGGACCCCACTGCACGCTGAGACCGGTGCCCAGATGGGTTCCTGAGTGCTGAGCGGCTGGGAGTGGCAGAGCCACTTCACGGCTGGACACAATCACGCTATGGGTTCAAACACTCAGGGAGACTGAGGCACCCGGCTCTCCACCCCATAGAAGACAGGCGGGCAGTGGTCACCCACCCACCAAGCAGTGTGGCAGGCACGGAGGCCAAGAGGGATTTGCCAGAATTCCTTCCCAGGCAAGGTTGGCCGCCCGGCCCGGCAGTCCCCCGGGAGGGACAGGCACAGCAGGAACCCCCAACCAACGAAGGGGTCCAAGGCCCATCCCCCAGATCCCTCCCAGGGCCCACTGTCCCGACAGGTAGCAGGGGGGTGCCACAGGGCCAGGCTGGAGGGGAGGGCACGCTCTGCGCCTCTGCCTGCCCCACCGGCTGCTCACTTCTTCTGTTTAACCGGCGGGGTTTCGGCTGGGAAGCTGTCGCCCGCAGTCTGCAAACATCTCTTCCCGCTCTGCTGTGTGCCTGCCAAGTGCCGCCGCCAGCTTGGCTCACAGGCGTCACACAAGCTGCCCAGCCTGGCACAGGGCTCTTCGTGGCCTCCCTCAGAGCCAGCCCAGAGGGCTGTCCCCAAGCGCCCTTTGTCTTGAAGCCTCACCACCAGGCCCCAGCCCCCACATGTCCCAGCCTTCTTCCCCAGTGGCCTTGGGGGCCCCGAAGTCCCCGTGGACCCAGGAGGAATCCAAAACCCCTTCGGTTCGAAGACACCTTTGGAGGAATCACAGAACTCTGAGGAGTGGGTGTGTTGGGGACAATTGAGGGACCCTAGGAGGGAACAGTCACTGAGCCTTGGGGACAGGCCACCTCTTGAGGTCAGCCCTGTGCCAGTGCCCAAGTCACTCTGCCCAGCCCTAGTCTGCCCTCGGGGTCCCCTCCACTGGCCTCTAGTAGCTATACAGGGTCACAAGTCCCTGCCGGAAGGGTGTCAGCTCCTCTGGACTGGGCCCCTGTGGGTGTGAGGCTCTGGCTTGTCCTGCCCTGGGGCATGTGGGCAGGACAGCCTCTGAGGGGATCAGAGCCTGGGCTCCACCAGCTCCCTTTGCAGCCCAGACCACTCCAGGCTGTGTGGCCCTCTCCCCGCAGCGCCTCCAATGGCGGAGGGAGAGGTTTACCTGCCTGCCCGCCCCCACCCCTCCAGTCCTGGCACCTGGAGCCCTAAATCTCCAAGCTGCTCAGCCTTTAAGACTGGGTTACACCATTTAAAATGAACCATCTTAGCATCTTGTGGCCTCATAATTGTCTCTTCCTCCTGATTATTGTCAGAAAGTGATTTGTTGTCCTCTGGCAATAAAATCAACCTGCTTCAGGTGAAGGTCTGGGAGCAGCTCAGATGCCGCCACCCCCACCTGCAACCAGGAGCTCAGAGGAAGGGGCCCAGCTCCTCCTGCGCTCAGCTTGCAAGACCCTCTGCCTTGGCGTTCTTTTCAGACATCCTGGGGTCTTGGAGGTGGCCCGGGAACTTCCTGAGTGCATTTGGGGGCTGCCAGGCAGAGTGGGGGGCAGGGAGCGCTGCAGGCCGGCCTCAGGCTCAGGGGCTCCAGGAGACAACGCGATGGTTCCCGGGGTGCTGTGCCCCCAACCTGTGCCACTTGAACATGGCATAGTACACTCCATGGACTCTCTCCAGGGCTGAGGGGAGAGCCCTAGCTGGGCGTCACTGGGCCTGGGTCAGTCTCGGCTCTTCCATTAGGAGCCCCTCTTGAGCCTCGGTTTCTCCGTTATCAGAAAGGGGTGATGATCTGCCCACTCCTGTCTCCTGGGGGTGAGGGGCAGAGCAAGGTTTTGCCCAGTGGTGGGTGGAAAGGAGGGCAGAGCTGCGAGGCCCGAAGGGGCCGGTGCCCGCTGGCGCCCGCATCGCCCTGCAGCACGCGGGGCAGGAGCTGGTCAGGGTTGTGGGTCGAGTCCCGGTGGCCTCTCCCGCGTCTGTAGCTATAGCGCCGGGCAGAGCACGAGTCTATTTTCCTTTGAGTATTTAAACAATTAGGGCCGGAACATACATAAAAGAGATTTTTGCGAGGGAGGAGAAAATGTGAAAAAATGAGCTAACAGAAGAAATTTGGTCAAACATCATCTTCTAACAAGAATTGGTTTTAAGATTATGGTTATTAGCTATATTTCCTTTCAGGAGCAGTTAAAGACGCCTCGGAAGGTGAGGTAATTAATTTTTAAGTTGATAATGCACATTATAGCACAGGGAGCCATTAACGAGGTGGCAACATTCACCTTCATGTACTTGGCAGACATAGCCACGGACCTCACGGGACACTGGCCACGCGGCCCCAGCACCGGTTCCACCTGGCTTCCAGTCCACGGACACAGGTGCCTGAGCCTTTCTTGGGTGGTGGACAGTGGGGAGGGACACGGGTGGGTGTGGGCTGCACAGACCCTCCTGTGACTGCATGTCCCACAGCTAAGGGGACACAGGACAGGAGTCAGGGGGGTGTGAGGCTCAGTCTGAGCTGGGGTCAGAGGTCAGGGCTGTCTGGAGCCTGAGTCTGAGGTCAGACATGGGGTTGGGGCCTCTATCAAGGCCTGGTCTATGACTCTGGGCTCTGAGATCCCTGCTGTCCTGGAAGCCAACTCGGGGCATGTGGGACACAGCAGGCTGATGGCTGCCCTGGGGGGGCGCCCATCTCTGCCTGGCTCCAGGCACCGGGACTCTGCTCCCCACTGGCTGTGGGTACAGCAAAGAGTTCTCCCTCCCAGCAGCGCCACTTGCAGGGTAGGATTTGAAAGTCAGGGCACTGTACTGGGCTCGAGGTCACGGTCAGCAGGGCCGGAGTCTACTCCAGTTTGGTAGAAGCCAGCGCTCCTGCCTCTGCTGGGCCTCAGTGCCCGTGATCTGGGGGCCACTGGCTGGGCCAGGTATCTCTCGGGGTCTTCTGCCCTCACCTGCTGCTGGCATCGGCTGGGGCAGGGAAGGCTGCTCCAACCATAGCTAAGAGGGCCCTGGGGGCTGGAGGTGGGGCCACGCAGGATTGCCCAGCCCTGCCCACCCTTCCCCATTCCCCCAGGGCTCCATCTGCAGCGGCCTGGGTGAACGTCTTAGCCAGTTTTAAAGGGAGCATCTGGCCAGCTGCAAGAATGCAAAAGACAAACGCACTGGTGGTGCCATCGCAGACCCTGCCGCCTGAGTGGGAAGAGGCTTTGAGTTGAGTCAGACACAGACCCTGAAGGCTGGCCCAAGGGACACTAGGCCGAAAAGCACAGCTGGGGGCTAGTGGGGTGTGGGCGGACAGGCGTGCTCCTATCGGGGCTTTGAATACGTTCTCTGGGCCTGGGACAGAGGGGCACCCAGCCCGCAGCCCGAGGCAGGCGAGAGTCCTCACCCTCTCGGGGCTCCTCTCAGGCATGGGTGGTCCTGCATCGGAGGGCCAGGGTTGCGGGTGAGTGCATTTCCTGAAACTTGACCCCTTTAAATGCTAAACCCTATTAAACCACGTTTGTTGGGAACTTTGGTGCCCTGCCTCTTAGGAGGGGCCGCCGAGCACCATGGAAGCTGCTAGTGATGGTTCATGTCTGGCAGGCCAGCGTGGGGCGGGCCTGGGCTCCCGACGCCTCTAACCCTGTCTTGCCTTCTCTAGCCCCGCTTTGCTTCTCAGCCATGGCCAGGCTTGGGGCGGGCACCCCCCCAGCCTGGAGACACTACCTCAAGGGGAGGAGTTCATACAGGCTTGGGCGGCGGTTTGCCACTCGGGTCTCTGTCTCCACGCCTTCCACCAGAAGGTGAACCCGCACCCCTGGTGCCAGAGTGCCTCCCCCAGGCCCTGTTTGCTTCCTTCCTAAAGGGCATCCAGGCCACTCCTGCCCATTAGTGCAGGTTTAGGGTTCAGGTGTGCCAGCTCAGCACCTCCCAGGGTGAGTGGTGAGGGTGGTGAGGGGGGGGTGACAGGGCAGTGGCCCCCACCACTTGCAAAGGCCTCTGCCAACGAGACCGAAACGGGGCTGCAAAGTCTCACAACTATAACTTTAAATTAAAAAGCCATGGGCTGTTTATGGGTTCCCCCGGCAGCCCCGGGCGGCAGCCTCATAAAGATGACATTATAGTACAAGCCATTATGCGCCGAGCCGACTATATATACATTTCTAAATGGTTCAGCAAACAGCAGCCCACTTACGGGCAGGGAAGGGGGGCTGGTTCATTTGGGGTAACAAATGGTGCCTGATTTGATTTTAAATGCAGTGACAGCCAAATTTATTTCTTATTTAATCACTTCCCTGTGCTGTTGAGAGCGGGCGGTATTAAGCTCCGCAGTGCGGACGCCAGCATCAGCGGAAAGAGGCGCGCGCATAGATTATGTTTATAGGGTTGGGCCGGAGGCGCGGAGCACGTACCCAGAGTGGGGACTTCTGTCGTTTATACAGTAGCTTCCATCATTATTTCTTCCCGCTTCCAATTTTTCAGTAATAAACAATATAGGCAATGGGATTCTCTTTGCATTACGGAGAAAACATCTTGATTCTTTATTAAATATTTTTATTAACCGAAGTACTGCGAGGCGTTCGCGCTCCTAAATCAGGCCGAGGCGGCCGGCTCCCTCCGCCTGCTCCCCGCGATGCGGCCTGTTCCGGAGGCGCCATCGCTGAGAAGGAGGCCCCTATTCAGAACCAGGCCCCCGTGCCTGTCCTAGAGCCACGTGTGCCCGGCCGAAGTGGCGCTAACGGGATATTTGTTCTTCAAAGTCTCACCGGTTTGGGGAATCGCTCCGCAGCCCCCGTTTTCGGGTCTGTTTTATTAGAACTGGGGGCTGAGGGGGAGCAGAGGGGCCTCAGGGGCTCGGGCAGGACCCAGCGAGTGTTAGAGGCCCAGAGAGACCACAGAGACCACTGGGGTGTGAAGGGGGGCACAGGCGGAGGGTCAGCCACGGAACACACATCCTGGTCTTGGGTTGGGACGGCCAAGGCGGGGCCCTCTGGGGAGCAGAGGGTGGGGTGGACAATGGGCCAGCTCTGGCCAGCGCCTCCTTCCTAGGTGACCAGGGGTGAGCCTGACTGTCCCCTTGTCATGGTAGGGGACACATGGATGAGGGGGAACAGGCTGGGATCACCAGTGGGGGAAGTTTCTTGATGGAAAGTTCTCTTTCCACCCACTGCTGTGGACCCACCCCAGAGCCAAGAGGGTCACCTCCCTGGGGGCCTGTAGGAAGTGGTGGCCCTCACCACTGCACCCCATCCTGTACCCTTCCTCTACACCCCTCCCGGTTTGCTCCTGGGGGGTGTGGTTAACGTTGCCTCCGTTTGCCCGGGCTCAGGGGATGGCACAATGGTGGGGACACCTCCTGGTGGTTCTGGGAGTGTGTGTTCTTGAATGGGGTGCAAAATCCTCCCCAGATCACAGGGTGTCTGTAAAGAGTGGGTGGCTGGGCCCTCGGCCCTGGGAGACTCCAAGGGCCTCCTGGGCCGGATGGGGGTTCACATGGCCCTGGGGACATTACAAGGCAGCCGATACAAGGGCAGTGGTGGGAAGGGCGCAGGCCGAGATGCAGCCACAGCCACGTCCTCCAGGGCCCAAGCCCCGCCTTTCTGTCCTGGTCGCCGCCCTCACCTCGCCTCCCAGCCTGCCCTGTGAAGGACAAGACCCCATAAGCCCTCCCCTCAGGGCCCTTGGCAGGTTCGGGCAGGAGCTCTCCAATCTCCCACTGAATCTTTCCCACAGAGGTGGGACCCACTGACCCCACATTCAGGGCCCATGTGAGGCTTGGGTCAGGGACCAACTCTGCCAGCCAGGGCCTGGTGGCCCCACCCCATGTCCTCCATGCCCACCTTCTGCCTGGCAGGGCTGCTGGGGTCCTGGTGGGCCCTGACCCCAGGCCCTGGAAGGACACCCCAGGTCCACCTCAGCCAGGAGACACTAGAGGAGCAGTCTGAGGAGGCTTCATGGAGGAGGGGGCCTGGAGAAGGCCCTGCGTCTAGTGTGGGCCAGAGCCTGGGAAGGAACAAGCCTGGATGTGCAAGGGTGGAGCAGGGAGCGAAGAGGAGGACAGTATGGGAGGGCAGATGCAAGAGGCCCAGGTGCCAGGCTGTGGAGCTGGCATGACCCGGGGACGGTGCCACTTAGCTCCTGTGCTGGGAGGAAGAACCAACCACAGGACACTTCTGAAGCACTGCCTGAGGACAACTATAGATTCAAAGTGACAGATGTCCCCTGCAAGATGGAGAAGGGGGCAGAGCCAGCATCAAACCCAGGTCAGGCCTGAGACCAGGGCCCAGCTGGACCTGGAGGAAGGAGGTGTGACCCGGAACCACCAGCCCAGGTGGGTCAGTGGGGGCCAGGCTTGTGTCCTGTGGGGTTCCTGGCAGCCCAGCATCCAGGGCAGGTGGGACCCATCTCTGACTTTCTTCACTGACAGGCTAGATAGACAGGGTGTCCTGAGGACCTCAGCTGTTCATAGTGCGTGTCTGGGGTAGGCAGTGCCTGAGACCTCAGCTGCTGCTGCCGAAAGTGCCCGCGGAGGAGGGAGTGCGGGTGGCCGTCTGGCCGGGCACCAAGGGAACGCCGTGTTCCCACCACCTCGGCAGGGGCCTGATCTGAATGTGCTGCATGCGCCAGGCCCAGGCCAGGCCCAAGTCCAGCAACGCCAGGCTGGGGGAGGGACGGGGGAGGCTGTGGGCTTCCAGCAGCCACCCCCACAGGAGCCCTGTGACCTTCCCGGGGAGGCCCCTCAATGGTGGAATCGGCCTCTGGGAATCCTGCTGCTCCCTCAGGCTCTGGTCTCGCTGGAGGAGTGAGGGGTGGGGGTGGGGGTGGGAGGGGCTAATTAACTTCAAGGGGCTGCCCAGTGCAAGCGCGTCTCTGTACCTCGGTTTCCCTATCTCTTAGCCTGTCTTGCCCCCAGACCAGGAGTGGTGGTGATGTGAGGAGAGGGCACGGGCACAGCCAGGTGGGTGCCTGCATTCTGCTCCCCCAGTGCCCTCCCCTGACCTGGTCGAGCTGCCCCATAGACTGGGTGCCCAGAGGCAGAAGGGCCAAGGGGCTGGGCACACGTCCTGCCTCCACTAATCTGTGGCCGTGTGACCAGGAGGGACTCTCCATGCTCGCCCACAACACAGGGATGAAATGTCTGTCTCTGGGGCCAACAGGGGCTCCTGTGAGCCAGCCCCATGTGCTCTCAGCACAGGGAGAAGGAGAAGATGGGGTGAAGCTGTGTGTGTCCCGAGAGGGGACCCAGGAAGCCTGGAGGGCTACAACATGCCAGGTCCCAGGGGTCCAGAGGTGACAAGGCAGGGGCCTGAGGCCCCAGGGAGGGACAGTGGGTGGGCGAGCAGCACCTGTGCTGAGCTGGTGACAGCTGTGTGTAGACATGTTAGCCAAGGTACACGTGGGCTGGTGGATCCTAGGGTCCTGGGTCCGGCAGGTCCCATGGAGAGGGACCTCCCCTCCGTGTCTGGGCGTTGCCCCCTTCCTTGAAGGGTAGGGTGCCTTCCTGGGGACTGACAGATTCCGTGGTGGTCAATGAAAGTACGATCAAAAAATTCTTGGGGTACTCAGCCCTGAAAAGGAAGGAGGTCCTGACACCTGACACCACGTGGATGGACCCTGAGGACACTGTGCTCAGTGAGATGGGCCAGTCACAGGAGGACAAGTCCTGTAGGACCCCCCCCCTCACAGGAGGCCCCCAGGGGAGTCAGATTCAGAGACAGGAAGTAGCTGGTGGGGGCCGGGGCTGGGGGGAGGGGTGGGAGCGAGTGTTTAATGGGGACAGAGCGTCAGTTTGGGGAGACGAGAAAGTCCTGGGGATGACGGAGGTGGTGGCCATGCAACAATGTGACTGTGCCGAATGCCACTGAGCTGGCACCCAAACGTAGCTGAGACGGTCAGTGTTATGTGCATTTTAGCACAATTAAAAAATGTAAAGGGACCCACATAGATGGAGTCCACACAGGACACAGGAACCACCTGACAGCGCCCTGAGCAGGCCAGATCTGGAACAAGTTGAGTGAAAGATGAGTATTGGATTCTAAGCCAAAGTAGAAAATAAATATCCATCAGGCCTCTGATGTAAACAAATGGTTGAATAAATAAAACATACACACAGACACCCCTGGGAGAGCATGACCCCCTCCTCAAGTGTGGGCTGCACATGGTGACCCCCTTCCAGGGAGTGAAATACGAAAAGGAAGAAAGAGTGCTGCCACAGGGGAGAAACCTGACAAATACACCTCAGCCCGTGACCACGGCCAACACCAGCAGTGACGAGTCCGGTAAGAGCATCACACCCCTGAGAGGACGTGATGAGAAGGGCTCCTCACCTCTGTGGCCTTCGTCCCCAAACCCACCCTAGTCTAAGCATGAGAACCACATCGGACAAATCCCAACAGACGGACATTCTCCAAAATTCCTGACTAGTCTTCCTCAAAACGGTCAAGGTCATCAAACACAAGAAGAGCCTGAGAAAGTGACAGAGAGGAGCCTAAAGGGACATGATGACCCAACCGTCACAGGGGGTCCTGGGTCCTGGCGGGAAGGACAGTAGGTCAGAACGAAGGAAATCTGCATAATGCATAGGCCTTAGCTAATTAAACAAGTATATTCCTGGGGGATGCCAGGTAGTTTTCAGGCAAGACGTGACCTTGGGCGAGCCACAGCCTCCTGGACCAGGGCCTGTGCGGCGCCCCCAGCGCCTGCCACACCCTCCCCGTGGCCGGAGCCATCACGCTAGCCTCCATCTCCGTGTCTAAGCCCCTACTGCGTGCAGGACCTTCTGGATGAACAGGTGAGTGACGCCTGTGCTGGGGGAGGGGAGCCTGGTCTAGGACATGTAGCACTTGAGGATCCTCCGGCCCTCGGGCAGAAGAGTCGGGCAGACAGAGGGACGAGCGGGCCTGGTGCGCGGAGAGGGAGGGCACTAGGAGGGAGAGTGGCCGGAATAACCACATTTTAACCCATCATAATGTGGACAGTTTTGTTATGAAAAACACCAGAAAGCCATTAATGTAAATCATGAAATATTCAGCAAGGAAGTCGCTTAAATGTCTTGTGTTCCCAGAAACGGTGCCGAGTGCTTCCTGCTTCGGGGTGCTCAAACATCAGCTCTTTTGTGCGTCTTCAGAGGCTATTATCTCAGAACTGGGAAGCATTAGATCATTGCCATGGATGGCAGCGTCTTGCAGGGTTGATGACAGGTGAGAGGACAGAAGGGACCGAGGTGCTCCCGGGACATGGCCACTCCCTCCCTGCTGCGTATTCACACTGTCAGTGTGTGCTCTCGGGCTCCTCTGGGCTCCCATTAGCTGCCCCCCATGGTTCCGGCTGCCACGGATGGCCCAGCTCCTGGACCCTGGTGTGCTGTCCTCAGGGGACAGCGGGTGGAGGGCAAGCTGCTGCCGCTGCCCATCCCTGGGGCCTCACCAGCATCTCCAAGCCTCCTGGCTCTCCAGTGACCTGTGTGAGCAATTGTCCCCAGGAAAGGCCCCTTACACCTGCCATCCTTCCATCAGTAATGATGACCATAAAAGAGCTGCTCTGTTTTCACGTTTGCTTGGCTCCTCACAGGCCTTCTCTCAATCCTGTTGCTGCCATCTAAGGTCACAAAACTGGTGACTTTGAGGTGAAGGCTTGGGTCCACCTCTGTTTGACCTTGGCCACCATGCTGCCCACCTGTGAACAAACACAAGACGAAGCAAAACACAAAAGCACCTGGTGGCAAAGAAGATAAGGACGCACCCATGGGGATGGCTACCATCAAACAAACAGGAAACGACTGTGCTGGGAGGATGGGGAGAAACGGGACCTTGGGCAGCGCTGGTGGGAACATACGATGGTGCCGCTGGGTGGAAAGCAGTATGGCGGCTCCCGAAAGATGAAGCCGAGAGTGACTGTCACCCAGCAATTCACTTCGGGGTACAAACCAAAATAACTGGAAGCAGGTCTCAGAGGGAGGTTTGCACCCCACAATTACAGCAGCCAAGGGGCGGGAGCAACCCCAGTGTCCACTGACAGAGGACAGGATAAACCAAACGGGGTCCCTCCGCACTGCGGATGTCACTCAGCCCCGAAAAGGAAGGAGGCCCTGACACCTGACACCACGTGGATGGACCCTGGGGACACTGTGCTCAGTGAGATGGGCCAGTCACAGAAGGACAAGTCCTGTAGGACCCCCCCTCACAGGAGGCCCCCAGAGGAGTCAGATTCAGAGACAGGAAGTAGCTGGTGGGGGCCGCGGCTGGGGGAGGGGTGGGAGCGAGTGTATGATGGAACAGTGTCAGTTTGGGAAGATGAGAAAGTTTCCGAGATGGATGGTGTTGACAGTTGTACAACAATATGAATGTGAATATACCTAATGCCACTGAACTGTGCTCTTAAAACTGGGTATATTGGTAAATTTTGTGTTATGTGTGTGGGCCACAATTTTAAACATAAAAATAAAAAGAAGAGGAGAGTGGTGCAGAGTGTGGGCAGAGGCCTTATGTGACCAGGGAGTGATGGTTAGACAGGAAAGCACAGGCAGCCTGTGGTTGAAGGGATGCCGCCAGCCAGGGGGGTGGCCAGGTGCCAGGGGTGTGTTTCAGCACCTCGGAGAGAGCCATGACCGTACCTTGACTGTAGAGGGGGGAAGCCCTGGACAGGGCCAGGAAGCAGGGGGCGCTGGCCTTTCCTGAGTCCGCCTGCTCCCTGCTCTGGTGGCAGCAGGCAGGGGCTTGGCGACACTTGCCAGGGCTTTGCACGTCTGGCTTTGCAGGGCTCCCCTGGCAATGGCGGCCGTTCCTTCCTGAGGCTGCCCACACCCACCCCATGGTGGGGAGGGCTTGTTGTGAAAGGCCCTCAGGGGCCTGCTTCCCGCATTGACCCTGCAATACCTTGGAAGGCTCCTGCCCCTCTCTGGGCCTCTTGACTCCACTCACAGCCACTGGGGCTTCCTGAAACCGAGGTGCCTCCCCGTGCTCAGGGCAGGAAGTGCAGGTGAGGCTGGCTCAGGGAGGTGTGTGTGGAGGGTGTCCGTTTTCCTTCTTGTGTGCTCCTGTCTGAGACCTCCTTATACCACATCCTCATCTGGGGTGATGTGCCCCCCTCCCTGCCCCCTGGGAGAGCTCCTTGTTCTTGTCACAGGGAAGCAAGGGGGCATGCTATTGGCATTTAGTGTGGTGGGGGCTGGGGGGAGGGCAGGACGCACACATGAGCCCCGAGGATCCTCCTGACAGGGCTGATGGTGTCTCTGTGACAAATCACTTCAAGTTCCACAAATGCCATTTCAGCAAAGAGCACACAGCCTTCCGGAAACTGAGCCTCGGGAGTCCCCGGCCACTCAGAGTCTCTGCAACAAGATTCCCAGGGAAGGTCAGAGACATCCGGTCACAGTAAAACTCCTCTGGTCCTGAGGCAATCGTTTCACCCTGGGTCATCATGCCTCATGCAAGTCCACCGCCAGGCACGTGCTTACCCAGCACTGGCGTGTGCTTCATATGGGGAAGGTAAGAGGAGGACCCAACCTCAGAAGACGGTGATTTTGTGGTCGGTCCCATCCCCGGGCCCGCGTGCCACGCTGTGGTTGCCAGCAGAGGTCACTGTGGGAGTCCACACCCCACTTCTTCGTGGCGTTCTACATGACTCCTGTGGAAAGGGAGGAGCGTCCTGATTCCCTGGGAGGAATTCTCTTAGTGGGTCACGCTTTATAAATGCCTGTCATTCCCAGGGTGAATCCATGTCACGCCACCCTCCCACCCCCACCCCCCAGTATGAATTCGTTCATAACGAATGAAAGCTTGGATGTCACCTGCTCTCCCATAAGCCCTGTTTAGGGGCTGAGGTCCTGGAAACAAGACCTGTGGTCGAGCAAGGAGGGTAGAGCAAACAGGGGGGAGATGGGAAGCCCTCGGCTCTGGCCCTGGAGGCCCTGATTTTGGGGGTCACTAAGAGGGGCCTGAACTCAAGCCTGGTGGAGGGACACTCCTGCTGAGATGGTGATGGTGTTGCTGCCCAACCTGCAGAGGTGCCGCCAAGGGGAGGGGCCGGGGCTCACTCAGCCATGTTCCCATGGGCCGACCCTGGAGTGTCTGGGGAGGCCTGGCACCCCTACCCCACTCACTGCAGGGAGGCGACTGGCTCCCGGGAACTGTCTGTCTGACCAGAACAGTCACCACCATTTTCATCATTTTGGGGCCTGGAAAATTACTATTCATGACAGCGAACTTAAAAATGCAACAATAAGTCTGTCCTTTTAAAAAGCAAATTGCGATGCGGGAATATTCATGAGCTGTGACTTCACGGGAAATGGCCGCAGCCAGGAGATTACCATTTGGTTAAGTCAGCAGCGGAGGAATTTAGGGAAATGGACTTGTCACTCCTAGGAAAAACAGGTGATTAATACTTTCTTGTTTTCGGGCCCCTTTGCGGGCGCATTTTTAATGTAATAATTAATTAACCTTGGGACATGCACATGCATTTCCTGGGCTCCCATGGCCTGCTCCCTGTCCCAGCCCTGCACATGGCGGGCATTTGGCACTGACCTCCACTCAGAGCCCAGAGGATGAGGCCAGCGCTGGTGGGAGGCACACCCCACCAGCCTCCCACCTAATAAATGCCCATGACCCTTCAGCTGGGGGCTGAGTAGGGTTCCCCCAAGACTTATGTCCACCAGGAAGCTCAGAAAAACTTTGTTTAGAAAGCAGGTCTTCACAGATGTAATTAGTTCAGGATCTCCAGATTCTGGATTAGGGCGGCCCGCAATCCAATGACTGATGGATGGATCTCCTCTAAGAAGCTGGGAGGACATAGACACAAAGAAGGAAATTGGAACACAGGGAGAAGGCCAAGGAAGGTGAGGCAGCCATCAGAGCGAGATGTCTCTAAGCCAAGGGACACTGAGGGTTTCTGGTGACACCAAGAGCTGGGAGAGGCCTGGGACACATCCTCCCTCACAGCCTCCCAGGGAACCAGCCCTGATGACACCTGGATCTCAGACTTGTGGCCTCTAGAACCCAGAGACAGTACATTTCTGTTGTTTGAAGCCCCCTAGTTTGTGAGAATTTATTCTGGCCACCCCAGGGCAAGCCTTAATTTGGTGACTTTTGGGAGGTGGTGCTGGTGGCCAGATGGGGCCGGGGGGCCGGGGGTGGCCAGGAACCGGGGGTGGGGGGTGAAGGGGGTGGGGGGAGAGCGGGGGTGGAGCCTGCTGCTGGCTTTTTCTGGGAACAGGATAAGTGACCAGATACTGCCCCTCCTCTCTCTGGGCCTGGAGTCTCCCACAGCAGGGGGTAGGGCCAGAGCTGTGCTCTTCACACTGGGTTCCCCCATGCACCCACAGGGATGGTGGGGGCTGTTTCCTCTTGTTGGAGCGCCTCAATTCCCACTCCCCACTCTTGCTGCCTGGTGAACTCCCAGTCATTCTTCGCTGTCCCTTCCCATTACCTTTCCTTGGGGGTGCTGGGCGAGCTACTGTTTCCTCAGGGTTCAGCACCCCCCCACCCCCCACCCCCGTGTCAGGCTCCCAGCGGGGGCCGTGAAGAGGTTGGTCACCGAATCCTTCCCAGTCACCCTGAGGCTCAGGCAGGACCACAGCTCGCCCCCGCCCTCTTGTGGCTGCCTTCAGGCATCACTGTCTGAAGGTTTGGGGCCTCCCAGAGGTTGGCGGTTCTGTGGATGAGGAGAGCCCAGATGGAGTCCCTCTGGGCCAGACTTGGAGTCCTATTTGCCGGAGACCCTCCCCAGCCTTCCCAGCCTGACTGATGGCTGCTTGGGGTCCAGGGACTAAATCCAGGCAGGACTCAGTGGGGGTGGGGAGACCATGGGAAGAGGGGTGGGTCATTCCCTTGGCTGCCACCACACACGGCAGTGCAGGCTCTTCCTAAAGACTGTCGGTGCCAGGCGGGATCCGGGGCTAGGGTGGGCCCTGCCAGCAGTCCTGGACTCCAGCCCTGTGCATTCAAGTACCTCCTGGCAACATCCACATGGGTGTCCCCCTGGACACACGTTATCACATGCAGGGCTGAGCTCAGCACACTTCCCACACCACCTTCCCCTCCTCCTCCTTCAGGTGGTGGCACCACCGTGTGCCCTGTCACTCAAGCTGGGAGCATTCATGTCATTTACGATTTAGTTCTTATTTACGCCCCCTTCCCGGCCCTGCTGGCCCTGGACCTTCCGTCCTGTGAGTCTGTGTAACGGTCTGCACTCTGTCTCCTGCACAGTGTCCCGGTCTCCAGACTCAGTCGTTACTGTATGCTCGGTGAGTGGCAGGTCTGGCTCATGGAGGCAATTAGTAAACACTGGACTAGACAAACTGAATTCAGACCAGGTTGGAATGATCTGATGACGTGTGTGCAAACTGGTGTGGAGAGTAAACACCTGGAGGCGATGGATCCCAGGACCTGTCTCCCCATTTATTTATTTGTTTGTTTTTGTTTTGTTTTTTTGAGGGCAGTGTCACTGGCCCTCATATGTGGGACCGAACCGGGGCCGCTGGTTTCCCAAGCCAGCACCTAACCACCGCGCTACTCGGCCGGCCCTGTGTCCTCGTTTAGACTGCCAGCCTCGAGAACAGGAACTGTCGTGTTCATCTCTGCTCAGGAAGTGTTTTTCTGAATGAATGAAATGAGTGCATGAGTGCAGTTCACCCACCTCACCTAGGGCTGGCCCAAACCACAGCACTGATTTTTGTCACACAGGAAATGAGTGTGCTGAGTCCCTAGGTGGTTTCCTTTCCTACAGGTGCCCTAAGATCACCTGAGTGTATCTCTGCAGCCCGAGTGAAGGCCCTCGTAGGAGAGGTTCGGGTGGGGCAGGAGACCCCCACATTGCTAACAAGTTTCCAGGTGTTGCTGCTGCTGCTGCTGCAGCTGCTGCTGGTGTTGGGACCACACCTGGGGAAACTCTGCTCAAGGGCAACGCGGTCCAAAAGAAACACAACAGCAGTCACATATGCAATTTAAGATTCTCCAGTAGCCACCTCTTTTTTTTTTTTTTTTTTTTTTTTGAGGGCAGTGTCACTGGCCCTCCTATGTGGGACCCGAACCGGGGCCGCTGGCTTCCCAGACCAGCGCTTAACCACTGCGCCACTCGGCCGGCCCGGTAGCCACCTCTTTAAAAGGTAAAAAGAAACAGGTGAAATCAATTTCAATATATTTTGCTTAACCCTATACATCCAAACTATTATTTCCATGTGTAATCAATATGCAGACATCATTGATGTACTTTACGTTTTTTTTTCTTACTAACTCTCGGCGGTCCTATGTATTTCACACTTGGAGCCCATCTCAAAACGGGCCAGCAGGCTCCACGATCCCGCGCTAGAGGCCCTGAGGTGCAAAGCGCAGGCAGGTGAGGGAGGCAGGGAGAGGCCAGAGAACTACGTCTCCCGGCAAGCTCCGGGCGCGCGCTGTGACGCACTTCCGGCGGCTTGGCCGCGGCGCCCGGCGACAGCTCAGGCCGCGGCGAGTGACAGGCGGCCGGCCGACGGACCCGGGGCGGGGCGGCGGCGGCCCGCGAGCGCCCTGGCCCCGCCCCCGCCCCGCCCGCCCGCCCGGTGACCTTCAGGCCCCGTGCGGCGGGCGCAGGCCCGGAGGGCGGCGGCGGCGGCGCGATGTTCGTGCAGGAGGAGAAGATTTTCGCGGGCCCGGCGCTGCGGCTGCACGTCTGCGCGTCCGACGGCACCGAGTGGCTGGAGGAGGCGACCGCGGACACGTCGGTGGAGCAGCTCAAGGAACGCTGCCTGAAGCACGTAAGCCAGGCCGGCGGGGCCCGCGCCGCGGCCCGCAGCACCTTCCGGGCGCCCTCCCCGCGCGGCGCGGGCCTGCGCGCCGTCCTCCGCCCCCTCGCCCAGCTGGGGCGGCCGGGGCGGCCGGGGCGGCCGGGGAAGCGGGGCCCGGGGCCTCGGGGCTCGGGGCTGTCGGGGCAGCTCCCGCAGGGACCGGGCACTGGCGCCCGAGGACGGAGGCGCCGCCCCGGGGGAGCCCGTCCCGGCGGAGCCCGCCCCGGGGGAGCCCCGTGCCCGCCCCGGGGGAGCCCGTCCCGGGGGAGCCCCGTGCCCGCCCCGGGGGAGCCCGTCCCGGGGGAGCCCATCCCGGGGGAGCCCCGTGCCCGCCCCGGGGGAGCCCGTCCCGGGGGAGCCCCGTGCCCGCCCCCCAGAGCCCCTTGGAGCTGACTCCTGCTGGCTGGCATGAGAGCGGGCCCTGCCCCGGCCGCTTGTGCTGCTTAGCCGGACACACTTAAAATAGTGCCTCTGCTCCCCTGTGGCCTTTAGATTAAGTGGGTCGGTCCCAGCAGACGGCTGTCCTCGGTGAGAGAGCACTTTTTAAAGCTTTTTCACGTGAAATCGTCTTGGATGGTTATTTAGCTCGTCAGGTTGCTCAGTTCGGGAACTAGTTCTGGATAGCTTTATCTCTGTAAACTTCTCCTCTCAGAAGGGCGGGGCTGCCTAAAGAAACTCTACACTTAGCATGACGTCTTGTTTCCTTGTCAGAATTTAGGCTACTGGAGGCCTCAGCCTTGAGACATGTGGTAAGGTCTATAGCTATACTTGTGACAAGGTTTTCGTTCAACTAAAGCGAAGGGTAAACTTGCAGTTAGGCGACGACCGACAGAGGCCCTTTGAGTCCCCTTTGTGACTGTGGTTCTGTGACGGCGGCCTGTGGCTGTGCGAGGCAGCCCCCGAACACGTGGGGTGTGAATCAGCGCTGTCTTGGCCTCAGTGGTACACATCCGGGAGGAGGGGGTCCCTGCTCACACCCTGAGGGGCAGGGACCTTTGGCCGCTTTCTGACCCGGTCGGCGTGGCTTCGCCTTCTAGATAACCACCAGAACAACACTAGGCCAGAAGGCTGCGGCTCCAGGGTGTCTAGGCTGTGAGAGCCGGGCACTGAGAGGCTGTGTCCTCCCCGACCCAGGAGGGAAGCTCCCGAGGGACCAGGCTCCGAGTGGGCCCAAGACACCGTGTGCAGGTTACTGGCCGACTTCGGAAGACTGGCCTAAGCCAGTGTGTCTACGCTGACATGTCCTGTCACCTGCTGAGGCAGGCAGGGAGAAGTCAGAGCGCAACTTGGGTGGCATTTAGCTTAACTCACAAATGATACAGATTTACAAAGGTATTAGAATATTTTTTAATGAAGGGGAACAGGAAATGAGACCTGTTTGATCCACAGACACTTGCTAATGAATGTCAGGCGTGCTTGGGGTTAATTGGGCAACCAGTTTCACTAGGACACCGATTATTTTGTTCCTGATATTTATTTTTCCAGTCAATATTGAGATGCATTGCTTGGGATCTGGGGACACTATCCTACTTTAAAATGAGATTTTAGGGCCAGCGAGTGGCGCGGTGGTTAAGCGCTGGTTTACGAAGCCAGCGGCCTCGGTTCGGGTCCCACATGTGAGGGCCAATGACACTGCCCTCAAAAAAATAAATAAATAAATAAATAAAATAAAATAAAATGAGATTTTATTGCCCACTGCAGTCTCTCCAGGTGTGGAGGATCCGACCCAGGGGGTTTCACGCCTAGAGAGCCCACATAACTCAGGAGCCTGAGAGCTGAGCCTCAGAAAGTGCCCAGCGCCGTGCCCATCCTCTCCGTAGGCACAGCCCCTGAGCCGGTCAGGCATGAGTTAGCAAAAGGGATGCTCGCGTTGTCTGCTTGAATGTCACCCTGGAAACCAGTCCTGGAATGGCACACTGGCGGGTGTGTGTCAGCTCACACCCTTCCTCCCAGGGGTCCCCTGGGGCTTGCTGAAAGGCTCTCATTTTCTTCCTGCTTCTCTCCCCTCGCCCACGAGGGGGACAGTGTGGGTTTCTTCCCCCCACAGTATTCTTGGGGGTGTGCTGCTTTATTAAAGGGGGCTTGTATTACCGTAACTCGTCGCGGATTGCCTCTGGCTTTATGTGCGCGGGGATCATCCTGGTGGCCTCTAGCGGCCCTCGCCCGGGAGTGGAGGAAGCGGCAAAGTGAGCCAT
Organism: Aselliscus stoliczkanus; assembly: GCA_033961575.1. Classification (NCBI taxonomy): domain Eukaryota; kingdom Metazoa; phylum Chordata; class Mammalia; order Chiroptera; family Hipposideridae; genus Aselliscus; species Aselliscus stoliczkanus. The sequence continues at coordinate 114,741,869 of CM066728.1, read as the reverse complement.
CATGCGTGAGGTTAAGAGGAGGGCAGCGATTTCAGGACAAGGACACCTGGGATGTGGTGGAGTGTTTTCCGTGTCTGGTCAACTGTCATAGCACTGCCAGTGCGGGGACGTGGTATGTGCTAGTGTGGCTGTGAGCTTCTCTTAGGCCACAGGAAGATGTGGCTGCAGAGGACAGAACACATCAGGCGTCAGAAACTCCACTCCGTCCTGCTCCAGGGGAGGAAGCAGGTTCGGCGGGCGGCAGAGTCGCTGCTGGGAACATGGGCCGCGTGGCATTTTGCTGCCGCACCCTGGCTGCTCTGCTTTTCCTGAGAACAAAGAGACTGAGTGCGAGCTCCATGTCCTGCGGTGACTCATGCACAGCTTTCTCCTGGCAGCTGGTGACACGCCGAGCCGGAGTAGTACTTTCAGGAACCAGTGTGAGGGTTGTTTTGGAAAACCATCCTTCCTAGACTGTGTTCTGAACTTGTCAAATCAGCTGGCCCGCAAATTGTGGAGTTAGAAGCACACCCAGGATTTCTGGGATTAGAGCCATTGTCAAATTCAAGGGAAGAGGTGGGCGGTTTTCTGCTCTGTCATAAATGGGGAAAGTGTATTTTACTACTGGCTGAGTCCCCGCCCCCCCCCCCGCCAGTTTTGTGGGCATGTGTGACGGCCCTTGACGCTCGCACCGTCCTCTTTGCCTGTTTCACGTTAGATTACCGAAAATTCTAGTTGCTCTTAAAATGCCAGGGCTGAGAGGTGAGGCACAGGCTGAGGTGGTTCTTTTCTGGTAAGCAGTTGTGTGGGCTGCTGTCTCTGAGCCTTGTGGTGACCGAGAGAGGTGGAGAAGCTTCCGTGAAGAGGCTGCCAGGACCCTGGAGCTGAGGACATTCTGAGTGTTGCCACCGCCGGCCCCCAGCCTGGACTCTGCTCTCACACACAGCTGTGTGGGCAGCAGGTGCTCAGAGCGCCAGGGAGCGTGACCCTGGCTGCTGCTTTCCTGGTCCTCGGTTATTCCATCTGACCTCAGGAAGCAACGGGGTCAAGGAAATGGTACCTGTGTGTTCAGAGCCGAAGGGCATCAGTCAGCCTGGGCTGTAGAAGCGTCTGTGGGCCTTGTCTGAATTGCCCCTGTGTGCCCACCTCCTCAGCTGATGCTGGCTCACGGGAGGGAACCGCAGTTGTCGGTTGTGATGGGTGCCACTCCGGTGGCACAGGTGAGCAGCTTGGTGTGTGAACAGATTGGCAGGGACCTGAGGACAGGTGCCTTTGGGGTGAGAGCAGCGCACGCTGACGTCTGTGCACTGGAGGGTGACTGCTGGTTTGGTCCTGTCCCTCAGTGCTGCCCCTCGTGCCGTCCATGCATGGGGGAGGACGTCAGTGCATCCTGTCCCCCCGCCATGTTCCTGGGTTTCCAGGGCCCTGGTCAGTGGGACACAGCTGTGTGCCAAACGACACCTGTGGAGCTCCCCGGAAGGGCCCCCCAATGGCATCTGTGGCTTGCTTTGGGGGTTTCGTGGCTGTCAGTTGGTGAGCCAAGAGCTGAGGTGACTCCAGGCGTGTCTCTTCCGGGTTTTGTGGGCGGTTAAGTGGTCAGGCCCCTATTCGCTGCTCTCTCTGGGGCAGCCTTCTCTCTTTGCTGCTTCTCTCGGCTCCCTTTCCATGGAACTAAGGAAAACAAGCACACAGATCACACTTAGATCTTTGCAGTTTCAGGACACAACAGACCTGCCCTTTTCATTTTCAAATTACTCTCCAGATCTTTCCCAGCTAAGGAAGCAACTAAGGAAGGATTTGGCTGCCACTAGTCACCAGCAGGGCATTCCGTGGTGGGCTGTGACTCCCTTTCAGGGATCAGGGGGCTGGCTGGGGGGATCGGGGTCGTGGCATTTCATTTGGCTTCTACCAGTGACAGGGATTCTTTGATTTTACTTACACTTTCGTTTCTTAGCTAGTAAGAAAAACCAGTAAATTCTTGGTGTGGCTTGGGGTGCTAGATGTTACGTGTAAGTATTACAGTTTATTATTTTCTGTCTCCAAATATTTGATTCTTTTCCCCAGTGTGCTCATGGGAGCTTAGAAGACCCCAAAACTGTAACCCATCACAAATTAATACACGCAGCTTCCGAGAGGGTGCTGAGTGATACCAAAACCATCTTGGAAGAGAACATCCAAGACCAAGGTAAGAGCCCCCCGGGGCCACAGTGGGCGCAGTGGGAGCGGGGCCCAGGGAAAGGCCCCCGCAGCATTGAGTCAATGTTTGCATTGGATCCAAGAAAGAAAACGCGTCCACCAAAATGGCTTTATTCCCCCTTATGAAAAGCACCATGTGCATGACGGTATATAGGTGAAAGCTAGCCAAAACGGAGCAGCAGCATGCATCTGAGAAATCAAATGTGAACTTGAGGTTTAATTCTGTGTCAAAGCAAAACCAAGATCTCCAGGGCCGGCCAAGTGGCGCATTGGTTAAGAGCTGACTTGGGACGCCAACAGCCCTGGTTGGGATCCCACATACGAGGGCCAGTGACACTGCCCTCTACAGCTAACAACAGCTCCACCTGGAGCTGGGCTGCGAACCCCGGTGACGGCGTAAGCTGCAGCCCCTGCTGCAGTGGGCTGCCATAGGCTGCAGTGAGCGGCCAGCAGCCAGCGTGAACTGCCAAGAGTGACCATCCAGAGGCCGGCGACTGGGAAGAGTGCAATGACAATACCAACATGGGCCAGTGAAGCAACATCCTCCTGCAGTGAACCAACTAGACTGAAGAACAAAAAAAAGACAGCAACTTGTCTGTTCCCCTTCCCCAGTTCCCCAACGCTGTTCCCCTCCCCCAATTCCACAATAAAATCTTTACAAAAAGAAAACAAGATCTCCAGAGCTGCTGCGGATTTCCCTCTGGCCCAGAAGTGCAGGGCTGTTGGCCGTGTCGGGGCCTTGGAAGACGTTCTTACTACGCATCTCCATCCAGCTCCTCACGGCTTGTGTCTGGAGGCATTTGGGGAGAAAACCCTGGTTTTCTGTGTGCCATACAAAGGATGATTTTGATTCTGGATTCCCTCAAATAATCAGATTTGAAAATACTGTGAGTGTTGTTTACAGACCTCCATTGAGTGTGAACGTCAAGCTCAGAACCGGGGTCAGGGGGCACCCCTCTGTGGACTGTAGCTAACCACCTCGCCTCACCGACTCCAAAACAGAGCCCATTGCAATGAGAACATTTTCCAACATTTCCACCAGTTCCCTGCGCAGTTGTCAGTGCTGGGCTGTGCGTGCCTCCTGGGCCACCAGTTACCGGTGGTGGCCCACAGCCGGGTTCTTGCCAAGCCTGAGCCTGTGTGTGAGCCAGGCACATGCAGACATGAAAACTGAGGGAAGGAGGGGCTTGCATAAACACTCGGTTTCGGAGACACCCAGAGAGAGTCCCTGCTTTTCTGTGCTTCGGGCATCTCACTGTCGTATGGGTATAAAACTGTAACCAGCCTGATGGACATGTGTTTTTCCTAGATGTCTTGTTGTTGATAAAAAAGCGTGCTCCATCTCCACTCCCCAAGATGGCTGACGTCTCAGCAGAGGAAAAGGTAAGTCTCGAAGTTTGGGATTGGAGGTCCTTGAGAGTAACAGCCCCCCGCTGAGGACCGTTAGAAAGAGGCGTGTGTGCTCAGTGGTCCCGGAGCCAGCCCAGGCCCATCGTTACAGGACATGGGGTCGCAAGGGGGTTCTGTTATGGCTGAGCTGGGTGACGGGCTCCTGTCCTGGCTGCTGCTCATGTGACCGGCACAGGGAACCTGTCTCTGCTTTCAGGCCTGGAGGGGAGGGGAGGGGAGGGGGTGCTGGCACATTCTCGAGGCAGGCCGAGGTGTCGCGCTGCCATCACCGGTGCCTGTGTGTGCGGCCCTCTTCTCTGCAAGCCCCCGAACCAGCCCTGGCAGAAAGCTCAGAAAGTTGCTGAAGAGGCCCCCCCGCCCCCGGAAAAAACCCAAGGAACACGAGTGCAGAGGGGGTGGCAAAGGGTGCCCTCGCCCCACACCCGGGAGTGTGTCTTGGGGCGGCCCGGCCACCTGTCTCATCGGCGTCTCGCACGACAGCTGGATGCCCTTGGAGTTGGCCGTCCTCTGACGCCGGTGCCGTAGGAGCACCGTGCAGGGGCTCGTCCTCCGGAGCCTAGTGTAGAGCCGCCCGCCCACTGGAAGCTGCACTCTGTCCACTGGCCCTTTTCCGCTCTTCCGTCCGTCTCAGGCCTGCGCCCACATGCATCGTGCGCTGTCTTACACGGGCAGTCATGTTCAGGCCACAGCGTCCCCTTATCTCCAGAGTAAGAAACTTCTTACTCCTGCTCCAAACTGCGGGAGGGTATTTACCCCAGCAGAAGCAGGACAGCCCATGGGGCTGACAGTGGAAGGAGCTGTTTTAGGGTGTCCCCTGGGACAGGTGGTGAGGGAGGGGCACCTTTGGGCTTCGGTTGCCCTCCTTATCTGTGGCCACACCTGGCCCCAGCGCAACCGCTCACCCCATCTCCAGAAGATAGGCCCGGGCCTGCCTCCGCCATCGCTGAGTCAGGCCTGCTTCTGAGAACTGCCGGGCCAGGCCATCTTTCTCAGGTTCCAGTTTTGGTTGTTGGTAACTAATGTAGACGGGGTCCCCACCGCCGCCATGGCTCTGCAACCTGCAGGGTGCCATGGACCTTACTCGGCAGCCCCCTTTCCTCCGCACACGTTTGCAGAATGAACACAGTAAGATGTTAACGCCTGTTTTTTGTGAAATACTATTGATTTTTAAGTGACAGTAACACAGGCATTTAAAAAGCCAGGGAATACTGTACATCTGAATGAAAACGAGGGGCGTCCCCCCCCGCGCTCCCCGAGTACCTCTTTCCATTATTCCTTCAATAATTCTCTCCCTGACTTCTTTCTTTTTTTTTGAGGGCAGTGTCACTGGCTCTCATATGTGGGACCCAAACTGGGGCCGTTGGCGTCCCAAGCCAGCGCTTAACCACCGCGCCACTCGGCCGGCCCTCTCCCTGATTTCTGAACAGCACACATATTGTTTCTTGGACAGTCAGGGTTGGGCGCCCTTGGCTGCCTCTCGACCATCCGGGCAGGCCCTCCCCCAGCCTGCCCTCCCTCAGTCCTCCCTCGAGTATTAGATCGCACTGCTGCCTGAAGATTTCAGCTTCCATTAGTATTATTATATGAGTGTGGTTTTCTGCTCTGAGCAAAGTGTGCTAAGATTATCCTTTCTTTATACAGCTTTCTTTTGCCTAGAGTCAGTAATTGCCTCATTGTTTTGTTTTCTATAGGCTAATCACTAATTGTTCCAAATTCTTCCCCAGAATTGGTAAGCCCACCAGAATTGGAAAGGGTCACAGGTGCGAGGCCACCTGCCAGTCCCCACTTCCCGGGAGCCCCCCTCCGGCTCCTTGGCTGGGTCCAGGCCTGCCCTGCGGCCCAGGCTTTCCGCCTCGCCCCTGTGGTAGGGCCTAGAAACCCTCTAGGTCTGTGTCCGTCGCCTGGTGCCATGAAGCACACGCCTCAGGCCTGCTGGCGCACAGCAGCACTTGGCGCCCAGCCTGTAGCTCCGCCGTCTGGGGGGCTCGGCTGGGCCCCACTCAGGGTCTCAAAAGTGAGATCAGGTGTCGTCAGGTTTGCATCCCTCGCTGGACGCTCTGCGGCAGGATCTGACAGGCAGAGCACAGTTCCTGCAGTGGAACGGCTGAGGCCCCATGTTCCTACTGGCCGTCAGCAGACGGGGCTGCTCCCAGCTCCTGGGGCTGCCATAGTCCTTACCACGTGGGCCCCTGTGGCTTCAGAGCCAGACTGGCTTGTGTTGAATCCCTCTAGCCAGAAAGCGCCTCGGCCTTTGTAAGGGTTAGCCCGATTAGGGCAGGCCCACCAAGGGTTGCGTTCTATTTTTAAAGTGGTCTGTGCCATGTGATACGACCTAATTCCAGAGTGACTCCATCCTACTCACAGCCCAGGCATTGTGCAGGTGTGACTGCCGGGCCAGGAGCTGGAGGCCATCTGCGAATTCTGCCCACTGCGGAATCGAGTGTCTTTCTCCTGACTTGTCCCCTTGGTGTGTGGAGCCTGGCTTCCGCTAGCATCCAGGAAGGGAAGGCAGCCCTGAGGTCCTGCATTCCAGCGTCCAGGGCTGTTGGGTGCATGCTGGCCACGCTGGTTCCGTGCACAGTGGGGCGGTGGGCTCTGACCCTGGTTCCCCGCCCCCCACCCCATCAGGCGCCGTCCAGGTTCCCCTGCACTCTGAAGTGTCACCGTCTGCTTCGACGCAGGTCTCCCCCCCTTGCCCTGTCTGGCACGTTGGTGCTGGAGGTTCACGGGTTTGAGTTCCGGAAGTTGTTCTGGACGTTTGGGATAACTTCCCTGTTTCCTCTGTCTCTCTGGAACTCCGGTTAGTTGGATGTTGGACTCGCTTCTGAGAGATTTCCTGGACTTCATCTCCTCACTCTTCTCCAGCCTTTCGTATCTGGCTGTAATGTTTTTAAGTTTCCCAATTGGACTCTTATTCTCAGATTATCTTTTATGGTGTCCTGTTATATCCCGTCTCGGTGTAGCGTTGTTTCCTGGTTGGTAAACACTCTTCCCTGCCTTCTTTTTCTTTCATGCTCCTTTTACCCATTTTTATTTTGGCACCTGTCTTAGTGTTGGGGGGCCCTCCCCACACCCCTGACGCTCTTTGGCTGTCCATCCCCCTGAGAAGGACAGGAAGGCTCACGGGCCACTCTGCCTGGTGAGTTGTGCCTTCACTGGGGTGGAGAACCAGCCCCTGTGCCCCTCCCGCCCCATAGCTGCGTCCCTCCTGCCTGGCATCCTTGAAGCCGAGGGGGCTGGGTCTTGTTTCGAGGGTTAGGATGGTGCCTCTCCCTCTGCCCAGCCTGGGTTCCCTGGCTTTCTCTGCGGTAACTGCTGGCGGAGCAGGTGGTACAGTAGCCCCACACTCTTCTCCCAGCCGGGCACTTCCTCTCCCATCCTGTTTGTTCTCGAGTTTCTACCATCTTTATTCCTTTCCTGTCGCCTGGGGGGGGGGTGTTCCCAGCGGCTGGGCCTCGCTGCCTGCGGTGTGTGTGCTTCCTGTGAGGGCGGCCTCTCCCAGCCTCAGCCCCCGGTGACAGCCACTCTGTGCGCACAGACACACTGTCCGTCCTCTCCCCGTCCGGCGCTGCCAGCCTAGTTCTGGAGGCAGGGCTTCCGTCCCGAGCATCGTGTCTTCTGTTCCCGAGGGCGAGCCCAGAACCCTCCAGAACGCCCCCAGCATGTCTAGCTCCCCATGGGAGCCAGTGCTTTCTGGGTTAGAGCTGTTAGTTCAGCTTACATAATCTTGCCTTTATTGCTCTTATATTCATTCCTGACTCTCGAATTACTTTTCTGTGCAGAAAAAACAAGAGCAGAAAGCCCCAGATAGAGAGGCGATAGCCTGGGCCACCGCCAACCTGCCCTCCTGCAATATGGACCGGGCAGTGGTCCAGACCAGCATGAGAGACGTGAGTGCTGCCCGGGGCCGGGGGTGTCGCCGCGTGTGGGGGCCGCAGCAGCTCTGACAAGTGCTGGGGAAGCGGCTGAAACGCTGCTGCATGAACTGTGTGTGTACCTTTTGCCACTTTTCTGTAAATCTAAAATTATTTTGAAGTAAAAGGCTTAAAAAGACATCTGAAGGCTGCTTTGGGGAAAAATGTTAGTTTTGTCCTGAGTTTGGCCAAAACTTTTAGATAGAAACCTGTTAGGACTAAATTGCCTTGGATTGGAAACGTCTAAGCTAACAGCAGAGCCTCCCCGGTGTTCTGTGGACAGGCCCCGGCCTTGGTTCCCCTTGCGTGCGGGAGCAATGGCGCCTCCGCTGCGCCGATGCCCATCTGGTCTGCATACCACCCCCAGCCCTGGTTCGTTTTGGCAGCAGACCTCTTTGGGGGCCTCTTCCAGAGGGTTCCGTGTGGACCAGGCCTTCGGCTCTCTGGCACCATGTCTCCTCGCGGCCTGTGTGTGTGTTTCCCCCACTGTGGTGTCCTCATGTGATGCCTGAGGCTTGTGGGAGAGGAGGGCATCGGGTGCCCAGGCCCGCCCACGGTACTGGGGCCAGTCAACAGGGTGTCTCTGATTTCTTGTTGAGAAGGTGGATTTGCTGCAGCGGACACTGTTGGTACCTGTCATTCTTTCAGCCAGGTGACAGTTAGTGGAGCCCGTGGGACCAGCCTGTTGTCTTCAGTAAAGCCAAAGAAGGGCTCTAGCTTTCTCAGCGGCTGGGGGACCAAGCCACGTCACCGGGTGTTGGCAGAGCCATTTGTGCCAACAGAGCCTTCCCCCCGCTCGCCACTCAGCCCTCCTGGATGTGTCTGTCTTCCTCTCTCCTCCTCAGTTGAGGTTGACCTACTTGAGTGAAGGGCAACAGCTCTGACTCGCACACTTGGAGTTTAGGATGGGCGTGTAGCCACGGGTCCAAGTCGATTTACTGGGCGTTCGGTGAAACGAGCCCCTCTCTCCTCTCCCTGCAGTTCCAGACGGAGCTGCGGAAGATCCTGCTGTCTCTCATCGAGGTGGCACAGAAGCTGCTGGCGCTGAGCCCCGGCGCAGTCGAGTTGTTCACAAAAGCGAACGGTACGAGCAAGCCTGGGGGGCGGCATAACCCCGCATGCAGACCCCGTGTCACCCTGCCTCCGGCATCAGCCCCCCGCAGCTCCTGCCCTGTGCCGCAGGGCCCTCGTCACTGCCGCGGGAAAAGTCCAGACTACTTTGTACTTGGACGCCCAGTGAACTGCTTGTGCCGTCACTCCTGTTCACACAGCGAGAGCTGGGGTTATGTCTCTGGGTGTCCGAGGCTCAGTCGCCGCAGATGTTTGGTGCTCAGCCAAGTGCTCGAGCTCCAGGGGGCCCAGGAAGCACCCCTGTGGGCCGGGGCCTGCCTGCTGGGCCCCTCACCGGCCACCGTCTCCTGCCCGCAGCAATGCTGGATGAGGATGAGGACGAGCGCGTCGACGAGGCGGCCCTGCGGCAGCTGACGGAGATGGGCTTCCCGGAGAGCAGGGCCATGAAGGCCCTCCGGCTGAGCCGGTAGGTTGGGCTGCCCCCTCGCCGCAGTGCGGGGCTCGCCCGCAGGCGGCAGCCCCCCTGTCTGTCTGACTGACTCGTGTCTGGTGCGTGTGCGTTGTGCGCAGTCACTGATCAGGCGGAGCGTCCAGGACCCTGAGACCGACTCCCCCGCTGGGAACGGGACGTAGTGCTGGCTGTGTAAACGCTCACGGGGCGTCGTTTCTTGAGAGCTCAATTCGAAGCCCAGTCCTAGCAGGGGCGCCAGCGACCTAGGGGTGGGCCTACTGTCGTCTGTAGCGGTCTTCCCTAGCGTCCTGGTCTCTGCGTCTCAGTGTCTACGTCTCGGTTCCAACCTGAGATAAATAACCTGTGAACCAAAGGGTGAGCAGTGGGCCACCCTCTTTTTGGCTCCTGTCCTGAACTCCTGTGTCCCTCATGTTGGGCTGCCTTTGCTTACAAAGGGGGTGTCTGTGGTCTGGCCATGACCTTGGGTCAGTTGGGGGCGAGGGTCTCATTACAAGGGGTGGGCAGCTGATGCTAGAGAAGTCATTGAAATTGGAGTGACTTTTCTTGGGGACTGGCCTGGGAATGCTGGAAAGCGCCTGTCCTTACCTTTCAGCATGTCGGTTCCTCAAGCCATGGAGTGGCTGATTGAGCACGCGGAAGACCCCACCATAGACACACCCCTTCCGGGCCGAGCCTCCCCTGCAGCGGTGGGAGCCGAGGCCTCAACCCAATCTGCTGCCGGGTCTAGCAAGGGAGACGAGGAGGCCAGAGACGAGCTAACGGAAATCTTTAAGAAGATCCGGAGGAAAAGGGAGTTTCGGGCCGATGCTCGGGTACGTGTCACTGGACCTGGCTCCGGCCAGGTAGAGGTGCTGACCCCACGTGAGGCTGCATCATGACAGCCATGTCTCTGACCATAAACTGAGCCTGCCCCAGCCCTGGCCCTGGAGGTCAAAAGCTGGGGGAGGCCTGGGACTGACCAAAGTTCCCAAGGCCAGTGTTTTTTTAAAAGATTTTATTGGGGAGCAGTGTGCGTTTCCAGGACCCATCAGGTCCAAGTCAAGTAGTTGCCTTCAATCTAGTTGTGGAGGCCGCAGCTCCCCCACATGCCGACCCATGTAGGGATCGAACCGGCAACCTTGGTTTATGAGTCTGCTCTAACCAGCTGCACTAACCGGCCGCCCCCCCCACCCAGTTCAGTTTTAAGTCCTCCTCATTAAACCCAGGTGGCTGTGTTTTCCTCTGAATAATTAGCATAATCTGTCATCTGCTGAAAACCTCACACCAGGCTCCTATCCATTTTACAGGTGTGCGTGAGCCACTGGGGCGGGTGGGGGCCTGTGGGGGATTGCCTGGTGACGGTGGGTGTGCAGGGTGGAGGGACCTGCGACCCGGGACTCCTGGCTGTACTCGGCCAGCTGACATCTGCACTCGCGTCTATGGCCACCTCTTCACTGTCCCCTCATTGCTGATGCTTGTGCATCTCTCTCCTTGATTCCCTGGTCTGTCCCTTTGGTAGGCATTAATGTCTCCCTGGATGCTTTGCCCACTGGGAGTGTGCTCTGTTCTTTTCACATCGTGGATGTGTCAGCTCTGGCCCCATGTGTTCTGAATGCTGGGGTGCAGTCCATGTGGGGTCTGTCGCGGCTCGCCTGTGACTCGGAGCGTGCTCCTGCAGGTTGACTGGGACCTCAGTCAGGGGCCCGCTTCCACGCGGATCACCGGGCAGGACGCCTGACCCTGCTCTGAGTGGCCCCCCTCTGCAGCGGCATGTGTCGTGTCCAGCTCCTCTCCTTTTGGGGCACAGGCCTTTTCAGGGTCCTGCTTTTAAGCTCCAAGTCCCTACCTGTGTGGACCCAAGGTCCATGTCCTGCCTGTGTGGACGCCAGACCCAACCCCAGGCCCCGCTAATGCCCTCTGCCCCACCAAGGGCACACCCTGTTCTCTGGTTAGTTTGCTTTTCCGACTCTGTTTTTGTCACTTGGGGATAGTCTTTCCTTGTGAGTTCAGATGTGCGTTTAGAAGCGTTTCTGTTTTATTGTAGCCCAGCATGTCTGGGTCTGGAAGGAAGTGTGTGTCTTCGGGGGGCCGGGTCCGTCTGGCCCTGGGACCGGTTTGGCCTGGAGGGCGCTGTTTGGGCGCCCGTCTCCTCTGTGGTCCTGCGAGGCCCGTATCAGGTCGGTTCATTGGCTTTGCTCTGTCTTAACCCTTTTACGCAGGCGCCGTTCTCCACGGTCTGACTGGAACATGCACCTTTCCCGAGTCCCCATCCGCCGCCTCTCCTCTCTGTGGTAGAAACACCCCGCAGATGTCTTCTTTCCTAACAGTTGCCATAAGTGGGCATCGAGGCTGTAGGGGCCAGGGCATCAGCCCTTCTACCCTGTGACCCTGTGCCAGTCGGGAAAGTCGTCCTAAGGACCGAGAGGCTGCCTCGGTTCCTGGGAAGACTGGCTGAGAGCAGGGCTTTGCTGGCTACCCACATGGGCTTTCTGCTGCCCCCTCCGCCCTCCCAGCTGTCACCTCTCCGAAGTATTGCCCAGTGCTCCCCATGAGAAGGCCTTTCCTCGATGCCTGGGAAGAAGGGTGGAGGCACGTTGCCGGGTGTCACCTCTCAGAAGCGTTGGGGCACCATTTCCCGGGCTGAGATAGAAATCAGAGAGAGGGTTGTTTTTATTGAGAGGAACGGGAAAAGCCATCCTATCCTCATATTTAGCAGTAGATTCCAGGTGACTTTCTGTGACGGTGATATGAAAACGTGGTGTGATGGGTTCTTCTCCCATCACTCAGTGATGGAGGCCTGGCAGCAGGGCGCCGCCCAGGACAGAAAGCGGAATCAATTCTAAGTAGAGAATCCTGGCTTCTGAGCTCACCGGCCCTGCCCGGGCTCCGTGTGCCCTCCCCCCCGCCCGGGCTCCGTGTACCCTTCCCCCCGCCCGGGCTCCGTGTGCCCTTCCCCCCCGCCCGGGCTCCGTGTGCCCTTCCCCCCCGCCCGGGCTCCGTGTACCCTTCCCCCCGCCCGGGCTCCGTGTACCCTTCCCCCCGCCCGGGCTCCGTGGGCCCTTCCCCCGCCCGGGCTCCGTGTGCCCTCCCCCCGCCCGGGCGCCGCCGACCCCGCCCCCCGCCCGGGCACCGGGGACCCGTCCCCCCGCCCGGGCTCCGTGTGCCCTTCCCCCCGCCCGGGCTCCGTGTGCCCTTCCCCCCGCCCGGGCTCCGTGTGCCCTTCCCCCCGCCCGGGCTCCGTGTGCCCTCCCCCCGCCCGGGCTCCGTGTGCCCTTGCCCCGCCCGGGCTCCGTGTGCCCTTCCCCCGCCCGGGCTCCGTGTGCCCTCCCCCCCCCCGGGCTCCGTGTGCCCTTCCCCCCCCCCCGGCTCCGTGTGCCCTCCCCCGCCCGGGCTCCGTGTGCCCTCCCCCGCCCGGGCTCCGTGTGCCCTCCCCCGCCCGGGCTCCGTGTGCCCTCCCCCGCCCGGGCTCCGTGTGCCCTCCCCCGCCCGGGCTCCGTGTGCCCTCCCCCCCTGCCCGGGCTCCGTGTGCCCTTCCCCCCGCCCGGGCTCCGTGTGCCCTCCCCCGCCCGGGCTCCGTGTGCCCTTCCCCGCCCGGGCTCCGGGTGCCCTCCCCCCGCCCCGGCGCTCCGTGTGCCCTTCCCCCCCGCCCGGGCTCCGTGTACCCTTCCCCCCGCCCGGGCTCCGTGTGCCCTCCCCCCCTGCCCGGGCTCCGTGTGCCCTTCCCCCCGCCCGGGCTCCGTGTGCCCTTCCCCCCGCCCGGGCTCCGTGTGCCCTTCCCCTCGCCCGGGCTCCGTGTGCCCTTCCCAGCTGACTTCTTTCTGTTGGGTCCCCTTTGAAACATTGACTCTTCAGTGCAGGCGCGACCCACGGAAGGTGGGGTTCGCCGTGCCTGGGGGGCCGTGCAGGTGCACAGCACTGGCCCCGGGCCAGCAGAAGTAGACCAGGTAACGATGGTGGGTAGCGGGAAAGAAGGAAGACGTTAGGGACTGCAAAAGAGCACGATTTGACCTTTAAAGAATTAAGCCCTTGAAAATTTGATGAAATCTTTCCTTTTTTTTTTTTTTAACAAAATTGAACCTTTTAAGGATTGTATGATAATAGTTAAGAACAAAGTGAAGGATGTATTATTGTCTTGTTATATGATTTTTGTTCTGAAAACATACATATGCCCCCTCAAAAAAGAAATTTGATCATTGGGCTATTGTTCCCTTTAGCATATGTTTATTCTAAAAGCTTAAATTTTGTTAGACATGAGACATTTAAAATTAATTTTAGTTCCATTATTTTAAAGATAAAACCTGAAGACAACCCCCTTTTCTTTACAAATTACTATGACACTGTCTCCACTTGGGTTTGCTTATGTGACCTTTCTGTGATGCCGCGCCTGATGCTTGCGAACCTGGTTGTAGCCGACAACACGGGGACAAACCTCGGGGACCTGAAGTGAGCCTGGCCCGCCTCTGGCCCTTTGGTGAGCCAGTGACCCCATTGATCTGTGGCCCCCTGGCTGGCCCCATCCTGCCAAGTACAGGCTGCCCCCCTACCCCATCTCTAGTCCCTTTGTGGTTCACAAGACCAGGAAGGGTCCTACTGAAGCTGTCAAGAGACCGTTTTGAAATCGACGATCCCGTGGCACTGTTTTCAAGCTCCCTCTGCTGAGACGCCATCCTGGAGCCACGGCCTGACTGCACAGGGGCCACCCGGCCCCTCAGAGCGTGGGTCCCAGAGCGTGGCCCCAAATGACCCCAGGCTCTCCCGTAGGCCGTCATTTCCCTGATGGAGATGGGGTTCGACGAGAAGGAGGTGCTCGACGCCCTCCGAGTGACCAACAACCAGCAGAGCGCCGCCGTGAGTACCGCCCCCCTGCCCCCCCGCCAGCTGCCCCCACGTCGCTGGTGCGCTGGCCGCTGCGGGAGCGCTGGCTCTCACTGGCAGGCCAGGGTGTTATTTTTGAAATGAAATTATAGGGGAGACTTTTCTGTTGTTTTTTAAAGCTGAGCCATCCTGCCACCTGTTGGCAGCTCAGCTCGGGCTGGGCATCGAACCGCTGTTGCTCAAAGCTCAGCTCGCACTCTTGAGCGAGCTCTTAACCAACGGAGCCCCTCTGCCAGCCCAGGGGTGACGTTTTAAGTACTGAGAAAATTCTGGGCTCGGCCTTTCTAAAAGAGTTCGTATTCGATGAGCGTGTAATTTGTTTATTCATTAGACGGGTTCTGAGACTGAGTCCCCTTCCGGACACACCCCCCGGCTGCTGACGAGAGCAGATGGGAGGGTCTTAGGGTGGGCTGGCGGCAGGGTCCACTTGTGGGCGATAGAGCCAGGCTGGGTCACATGAAACAGACAAGTGCGGCCATGCTCTAGACGTTTCCAGACTCACTGGTGAGCCGTAGCAGGGACTCAGCCATATCCAGGGCTGCTTCCCCAGAACAAGGCCCAGGTTTTGTGCGTTTCTTAAGTCTTCTCCCAGAACTCTGGGCGGTCATGCCAGCACCCTGTTCAGTGACTGGAGAAGTTGCAGCCGTTAAATTGAACTGCAGTGCCAGGAAGTGCTCAGAAAACCAGGTTGGCACGTCCTTCTCTTGGCCGGCCCGTCCCGACATGGCTGCACCAGAGGCCGGCCCTGTTTGCTTTTGTGTTCAAGTCCTTCCCAGTTAGAGCTCTCTGGGCTGGCCAGGTGCTCTCCGTGCAGTGTGTGATGGTGATGGCGGGTCCAGAAGGATCTGACGGCTGCCTGTCCTCTTGCCTCTGCAGTGCGAGTGGCTGCTGGGCGACCGGAAGCCCTCGCCCGAGGAGCTGGACCAGGGTATCGACCCCAACAGCCCTCTCTTTCAAGCCATCCTGGACAACCCAGTTGTGCAGCTGGGCCTGACCAACCCTAAGACTCTGCTAGGTATGTGTGCTTCCTTCACGCTTGCTGTGGGGGGTGGGGCACCCTCAACCCATGGGTGCCACCATGCCTGGGAGCTGTCCCCGCTCGCCGGAGCGTCCTCAGCGTGGCTCCTGCCTGAGTCACTGAGGCTGGGAAATCAGGTTCTGCTTGTGGTGTGACAAGCTCCTGTGCGGTCGGTCTATGCGAGCTTCGATAAACCAGATACGGCAGAATATCTGGGCCCTGGAGAGCGGGCTGCCCCCGGAGAGCAGAGGCCTGTGTCGGCCTCACTCTCACCGTTTCAGGGTCTTCTTTGTCCTTTGTGTTGCGTGTGAAATGTGCACACAAAAGCAGATACAATTTTTAGAACTTGAAAGAGTAATAATGAAACTGATAAGCTCGTCCCTACCATTCAGCTTTAGAAAACAGTCTTTAAAGAAGCCTAGAGCATTGCAGGCTCTCTGGAGCCTCTGGGCGCCCCGCCCTGCGCCCCTCCTGCAGGTGACATCACCCGGCTGTTTCTCACTCCTTCGCTGTCCTTCGGAGGGCTGCGTGGATGGACGCGCCCCACACCTGCCTCTGTGTGGGCAGAGCCAATCCTCAGCAGGTCTGTGACTGAGGTGCTGTGCAGTCTCACCGAGCACCCCTGTCCTGCTGTCCAGGGATACCCGCTAGTCATTCTCACACCCGGCCCCCGCTGCACGCACGGGGGTCTCTAGGCACGTCCCTGGGGCCGGCGTATGCGTGGAGAGCTGAGTGTCAGGAGGGGTCCAGCCCACAGCCTGTCGTTCCCCAGGGTCGGCGGCCCTGGAAGGTGCTGCCCGGCAGGCACAGGTGCTGCTTTGCCACCTCCCTGGTCGGAAGGTCGGCACTGCCAGGAACTCGGCTCTGGGGGCCTTTGGCTCGCCTCTGGGCCTCTTTCTCTTGGCTTGTTTCCTCATTCATTCAGTAAGTTCCTCACCTGTGCTGGACACGGATCCTGTCTTATTAGTACCGTGAGTACTGTTTTCCAGCTTCTCACTTCTTTATTTCAGTTCACGTGGCTGAACTAGAAATCCTGTGTTTTAATGGAGTTGAATGTATCTGTATTTATCTGTATTTATGACAATACCCTCTGGTCCCAGGGTCTGAAGATGCCCACCTTGGTTTAAGTCTGTAATCCACCTGGCCATGTGTTGGCGCAAGGTGGAATTTTCCCTTTGTGCTCCAGCCCTGAGCCCCAGTGGCGCCTGTGTCTTGCTGGGCCTGCATTTCCGTGCTTTGGGCCAGGCCCCGTGCAGCCCTTCTACCCGGAAGCATGTCCTGCCGCCCCAGACGCGCTGCCTGGGACAGCTCCTCGCAAGCCGTTGTCTCTCCGTGCTCTGCCGTGGACACTGTGATTAGTTGCAGGCTTTTTCTTTTTTTAATTTTTGAAGATATATTTGGTCAGATTAAGGAAGTTCCCTTTTTCCTTCAGTTTAGATGCTGAGAGTTTTGAGACCTGAACGTGTGCCCGCTTTACTGCTTTTTCTCATCTATCAAGGCTCTTACGGGGTCTGTGTCGGTTAGCGCCCAGCCTCCCTTGCATCCCCAGATCAAGCCACGCAGAGTGACTGCCGCCCACTTTGCAGAGCTCCTAGTTGGTGGAACTGAACTGCGGGCCACCGTCCCTGCCCCACGGCAGGACTGCCCCTTGGGGCAGGGCTCGGGGCTCTCACGCGCTAGAATTGTGCCTGCGGGCCCCGCCCGCCCCGGCCCTGGCCGCCGCGTCCCTGCAGCCTCAGGCTCACCCAGAGAGAATGGCCCATCCGTGCTCTGTGGCCACACACTTCCCTCAAGCTCATGGGTGGACTTTGCTGATGTGTGTTTAATTTATCACCTTTATTGTTTTAGATAAAGTAAAATAGTCATTATAGATTTTGGGGAATGCAGGAAAGAAGGAGGAAGCAGGTTGAAGTCACCTCTGATGCCCCACGGGTGGCTCCCCTCTGTTTCTGTGGGTCTGTGGAATGAGTGCTGGCACAGGGCGGTCCAGTTCTCACGCTCTTACGCCGCCTGTTTTGTATCACATCGGCTGCCTTTTCTTGTCTCTACTGGTTTGAAAACGGGTTTTTAGGGGATGCAGGTATTTTATCCTGTAGATATGCTATTTCCTTATTTCTGGTCACTTACATGGATTTTATTTTGTTGCTTTTGGACCTGCGGCTGCAGTAAACCTTGTGTCCACTGCTTTGGGTCCAGCTCATATTTCCTAGCATAAATAGTTTAGAGTCAGAGGCCAAGTCCAACAGTATGGAGCGTTTTAAACTCTTGGTAACATCACGGCAGCTTGCCGTCCCGTCGTACAGTGGACACAGCCGTCACCTGAGTGCATGCCCACCATGCGGCACTCTTGCCCACGCCACCCCACGGATAGCCTTGGTCACTGCATTTCTGTTCCTTTGAGCTTAGTAAGCTGAGTACATGTCTGCTGGCCATTTGCATTTCTTCTGTCACATACCGCCTCTGTGTCGGTCGTCCATATTTCAGTTGTGACATTAATCTTAGCCTTGTTAATAGCTCTCTCTCTGTTGTAAACTTTTTATTTGCCTATTCATTTTGTATGGCGCTTTTTTGAAATTCACAAGTTAAGACATGCAGAAGAAAGTCCTTCCTCAGATAAATATTCATCTGTGTGGATTTTCATATTTAACTCCTTTTTTCGTGTTTTTGTTCAGCTCTTTCCTCCTTCTGGAAATATTTTGCTGTTTGCTGAGAGGAAATGCGACACGAACTTTCCGGCAATGTTCGTGGAACTGCCCTTCTTACCTCTGTGATCTGCCATGTGGCCGGGCTTTATATTTCATTCTCCTAGATGCCAAGTTGTCTTTCTGACATGTTTAACTGGTTTTCCAAGGATTTTAATCAGGGGGGCTTCCAGTGATTGCGTCAGGGCTGGGAGGGTTGTCAGGTCATAAACAGAATGGGCCACGGTCCCATGTGACCCTGAGTAGCTGTGAACTCCTTGACTAAATGCCTCCCATGAAACCTGTAAACTTCTACTGAATGGCTGCGAGCTTGCTGACCCTGGGGCCCACGGGAAAGCACTTTGCAGCCGGAAGAGCGGCCACGTGCCCTGCAGCCTGTGCGCTCTTTCCCGTAGCTGGTGTTGTGTGGATTGTAGAGCTTTTGGCTGGAAGGCGCCTCTGTTTTCTGGGAGAGCAATTTTGTAAAACTGTTTAAAAAATCAGTTTTCATTTTAAAGAACTGCTCAGTTACATTTTTTTTTTTTTTTTTTTTGAGAGCAGTGTCACTGGCCCTCATATGTGGGCCTGAATTGGGGCAGCTGGCTTCCCAAGCCAGTGCTCAACCACCGCGCCCCTTGGCCGGCCCCTACATTTTTTTTTTTTTTTTAACTTAATGATGGCTGTCCTTAGGGACAGGATTCCAGGTTTTTTGTTTGTTTTTTATTGGGGAATTGAAGAAG
This sequence comes from Aselliscus stoliczkanus, assembly GCA_033961575.1. Lineage (NCBI taxonomy): Eukaryota > Metazoa > Chordata > Mammalia > Chiroptera > Hipposideridae > Aselliscus > Aselliscus stoliczkanus. The sequence continues at coordinate 114,723,534 of CM066728.1, read as the reverse complement.
GGGAACAGCCAAGTTGTTGTCCTTCAATTCCAGCTGTGGAGGGCGCAGCTAGCTCAGCTTCAAGTCCAGTTGCCATCCGGCCACCTGATGGCAGCTCCTGGCCACTCAGCTCAAGGTGCCATGTTCAATCTTAGTTGCGGGTGGGCACAGCCCACCATCCCATGTGGGAGTCGAACCAGCAACTTTGTTAGGAGCACATGCTCTCACCAGCTGAGCCATCCTGCAACCATTGGCAGCTCAGCGGCAGCTCAGCTTGGGCGCAGCTCACTGGCCCATGTGGGAATCGAACCGGTGACCCTGTTGCTCAAAGCTCATGCTCTTGACCAACTGAGCCACTCGCCGGCCCTCAGTTACATTTTTAATGAGCTGTTTTTTTAAAGTCATGTTCTTAAGATTGAACATTTTGATATCTCCAATTAGATATTATCAAATTTGCAACAGATATCTTCTGCATCAGATATTTTTCTATCAGGGTAGGACTGGAAGTGGAATTACTGAGTCACGGGCTGAGACTATTTTTAAGATTCCTGATAGCTGCTGCCAAATTGCTTTCCAGAATTGGTGTTCCAGTGAGCACACAGAAGCATGTCATTCCCCCCGCCCCCCCAGACCTGGAAGCACTGCCTTCTGATTTCAAGCCTGCTGGTTTGATAAGCAGACCAGACGCGGTGGGTGGTGGTTAGCAGGGGTCTCTGCAGTGACCTGGGCTTCCTGGGCAGCCCGTCTTCACTAAGAAGCTGTAGAAGGTTCCTCTAGCGTGTGCGGGTGTGCGGCGGGAGCGTTCACTCAGCGAGGCTCTGTTTTCCCCGCAGCATTTGAAGACATGCTTGAAAACCCACTGAACAGCACCCAATGGATGAACGACCCCGAGACGGGGCCGGTCATGCTGCAGATCTCCAGAATCTTCCAGACCCTGAACCGCACGTAGGCGGTGCCTGGCTGCGCTGCTGAGCGCCCGCGGCGGGCCGGGAGGGGCGGGCCTGGGCCGGGAGGGGCGGGCCTCTTAATTCTCAACCAAACGCGGGGAGAGGCGCGCAGACCCCGCCCTCAGAGCCCGGCCTGGCGTGTCAGGGACCGGGCAGTTCTCATGCTTCAGTCTTACTGCTTAGAAACTTGGGTGCCCGCAGTGTGCCAGGCCGCCCAGCCAGCCTGCGGCAGTGTTTACAAACAAGTGGGTGTGCATAGGGAGGGGCGCCTCCCTCCAGGGGCTCCCTCTGGGCTCTTGAAACGCTACTTGAATTGACCCATAGGCGCTGCTTGTAGAGTCCACTTGCTGTTAGGAAGAAGGCCTGTTTCAATCCAGTGTTCCCGTGACTAAATAGAGGAACTCACAGATGACTTTTCTTTAATAAAATTCCCCTTTTCCTACTTTCTCTGTAGTGTTGTTATTCTAGTGTCAAATTGTATGTTTGCATCCTTGATAAAGTTAGCGTGCTCGCCACCATCTGGGGCCCCAGCCGCAGCCACATCAACATTTTCTTGGCAAAACCTTCTGTTTTCATTGGCGTTAGGGGGCCGACAGTCCCTGAAGCCCGGTGTGCCACCCCAGGTCTCCAGTGGCAGAGTGGGGGCACCCGCAGACTTGCCCTGTCGCCTCTGGCCGCCTTTTTTAAAGACATTATCTGGGTCTTAAAATGAGAAAATAGGTTTCCTTTTTCTTTTCTTTTTTTTTTAACTCTGCTTATTATTTATAAAGCAGTTGGTTGTTGCATATGATTTTTTTGAAGCTTCTTCCCTGAAGCAGCCCTGCCTGCCTGGCCCCACGTAGCCACCACAGCTGGGCTCTCCCCATCTCAACTGAGCCAGGATGTTTGAAGATGTTTTCTTTTTTTTTTGAGGGCAGTGTCACTGGCCCTCAGATGTGGGACCTGAAGCGGAGCCGCTGGCTTCCCAAGCCAGTGCTTAACCACCGCGCCACTCGGCCAGCCCTGAAGATGTTTTCAAACATTTTTCGTTCTTGAGATTCAGATTTAAACTGGACAGAAATAATAAAAAAATTTTCTTTTTTTTTTTTTTTTTTTTGAGGGCAGTGTCACTGGGCCTCATATGTGGGACCCGAACCGGGGCCACTGGCTTCCCAAGCCAGCGCTTAACCACCGTGCCACTTGGCCGGCCCTAAAAAATTTTTAAAGGTAGTGAATCTCACGTCTTCTAAGCGTTCTCTTAATACAGAAATATTTGTGAAGCTGTGGTGTGAAGAGCTTGGGGGATTTGCTCAGCACTGTTGCTCCTGTTTGACATCCTGGGGACTGGCCTGGCACAAGCCAGCAGTGAGCATGCAGGTGGCCGTGGGGAGTGCCTCAGGGGCTCGGGGGCCCCAGACTCACCGGTGCGACCTCATTCTGTCAGATGTCAGGCGTGCGTTCGCTAGTAAGCACACAGTGCACAGGCCGCCACTTCTCGGAGGCTGTCCACTGTTGGAGCAGTCCAAATTGTGGGCTTTGGTTGAAGAAGCCCCTTACCTTTCATACCTGGAGATGGAGCAGGAGTTCCTGGTCTTGGCGGCCAGCCCTCCTTCAGACATGGTTCCCAGAAGCCCCGAAAACCCAACCCCAAGGCTGGGGCCACCCAGGATTTCCAACCTTCACCCGGACCAGGAACTTGGGAGCTGCCAGTTGGTGCTCCGACCTGGACCCGCTCCCCGTCACCTCCATATTGTCACCTGCCATCCTTTTGAAGTGGCAGGGGTGATGGGGGACTTGGGGCCTGGTGGCCGTCAGAATGTCGCCCAGAGTGGCCCTCCCTGCACTCTGTCCCTCCAGGAACTGAGGGGCTATTTTAAGTCAAATTTGGGCTGGAAAGAAGCGGGAACGTCTGTTCCAGTCAACAGATACAGTACCCTGGGCACATCTGCAGAATTTATCCTTTTCAAGAGCATTTTGCCTCTAAACTCAGAAGGTCCCAAAGAAGAGGATATAGGGAGCAGGTCTGCCGCAGTCACCTGTGTTCCCAGGGGCAGTTGGGTGTGAGATGCTTGGGGGTCATCTGGTCAGAGTCAAGTGTTCCAGAAAGTGCTGGCCCGTACTGCAGGGCTGGGAGACCCCAACATTGGGCTGGGGCGACAGGGACTTGATGCACATGCCGAGATCCACTCCGAGGCATCCCCGCTACCATTCTCCTGCCATGAGGGCTGGAACCCAGGGCTGGCGTGGGGGCTCCATGGCGGAAAGCAGTTCACTCACTCCATTACCCAGTTGCCAGCTACTTAATGGTGGTGCAGGACGGGCTGCAGCGTGAAGACGGGAATGGCCGGGGGCCAGGCAGTTGCTTCAGGGCGGGAGGGGACCGTGGTGGTCTCAGAGACAACCTTGGGGAACCACATAGAAGTGTGGCTCGGGGGATCCAAGTCCTGGACGGTGATCCTGTGTGTCCCATATCATCTGCGCTGAGATCCCTCACACAGTGTAGGCAGCTGTTGGGTATTGAGTTGTGTCCTTCTAAACAGATGCTCAAGCCCTAACCCCAGGACCTTGGGAGGTGACCATTTGAGACGGGCTTTTTTTTTTTTTTTTGGAGGGCAGTGTCACTGGCCCTCATATGTGGGATCCGAACCGGGGCCGCTGGCATCCCAAAACCAGCTCTTAACCACCACACCACTCTGCTGGCCCGAGATGGGCTTTACGGAGGTGAGTGAGGTCAAACGAGGTCACTAGGGTGGGCCCTGATCCCATAGCACTGGGTAAGGAGGCAGCCATGTGAACACAGATCCAGAAGTCATGTACAGATGGGAGCCCCAGGATGGGACCCCACGGGAGCTGGGAGGGGCCTGCGGCCGATTCCCCGTCAGCCTCAGGAGGAGCTCCTGACACCTGATCTCAGGGTCTCAGACTCTGGCTCAGGAACTGAGAGCACGTTTAACAAGTACCAACAGCCCTGAGAACTCATGTCCTCTCTCTTCCTTGCCTTCTTCCCATGGTCCCCAAGGCACAGACAGCCCTGGAGTGAGCACTGTTGGTGCCCATGCTTGGGGCCATTTGGAGTGGCAGTGGTATGCTCACAACTGTACCTTCAGGTTGCCTCACTTGTGACAAATATGTGATGTCTTGGAGCCTCTGGTTCCCCTTCCATTACTGGGGTAGGAAGGGTGCCTGGCCTCTGGTGAATCCAGTGGCCCTTTCCATCACGCATTCTGCTTCCGGCATGAGCTGACTGCCAAAGCTTTGTGTTGGAGCCCAGGTCCTAAGCCTTCGACCGAGAAAGAGGAATAATGACCCATTCCTAAATCCCCAAGAGGTGTGTAATTTGCACCTGGAAAATGTTACAGAATGAAGTTTGTGGCTTAAAATGCACCCTCTTGCACGTGATGGCCCATAAAGGAGCCCTGCTCCCTGGAGGGAGAAGTGCTCAGCAGCCTGGTTTTGTGCTGTGTCAGCTGTGCACAGGGGTGAGCCCCCCACGAAGGATGACGAGATTGCGCAGAAGCCCGCAGCTGGTTTTGCACCATCTAGTGCCTTCGGTGGTTCCCAGGCCACAAGGGGTCTGTACATCACAGGTTTGGAAAAATGGGTGGCAGACACAACCGGTGGCTGCTCCCAATGCTTTGTCCTCAAGGAAGGGGAGGCGAGCGACCCAACATGACCCTTCTTTGCAGCTGGGAGCATCAAGGACCCGAAGACATGAGGACACATATCCCTTCGCTCAGAGCTCCTCTGGAGAAAGGTGAGAAGGACAGGCTGGGATCCAGCTCCTATGTCCAGGGAGGTGCTGCCAAGCCCTTTGCAGCCCCCAGGTGCCCTCAAGCCCTAAGTTCTCCAAGGGGACTGATACTGTCCCCAGGGAGTGAAAAATCCCTTTTCCCTGGGGAAGGTGAAGCAGAGAAATCCAAAGTATTACAGGGGTTTGAGGTCCTCCACAGCCCAACCTACCCAACAACAGTCTCCCCGTGTGTTTAATTTCTCTCCCAAGCTCCCCGTCAGGCCGGCCAGGGAGCACTTGGGCCAAATGTCCGGTGCCATGGTTGATGGTGGCCAGGTCTGAGTTAGGAATGGTCGAGCCCCCAGCACACAGTAGAGCAACATTTTTCACTGGAAGGGTCCACAGGTTTCTCCCAGTGGTTGGTTAGCTGTGGGATCATTGGGTCCACTGTAACTATGAGGATAGAGCCCTTGGTGGCTGGGCCTCCCCACGCCCAGTCTGCGTCCTGCAGGGCTGCTTTGCTGAGGAGCTGCTGTGTGCCCCACTGCGCCCAGCCACGGGGACCACTCTGTCCCACCGGGCCTGCTCAGACATTACCAGCATTAGACAGAAGGTCTAGGCAGTGAAGCACCAGAATGGTGACTCATGGGGACCTCAGCCATGGGTTGGGGAGGGATGAGCACGTGGAAGGGTGTCCAGGCAGCAAGCAGCACAGGCCAGGCAGCAGAGGGGAGCACAAGACTGAGTCCCCTGGAAGAGCTGGGCAGGAGCGGGGAATAGAACCAGCACAGCAGGGCAGGCCTGGGGCTCCACCAACCGGTGGGTTCTCTGAGCCTTGGAGCTGCTGAGGGCTGGCCAGGCTAGAGGCTGATCTTGAAACTGGCTGTGTAGCTGGGCCCCAGGTTTGTTTTGTTCTTTTTTTGAGGGCAGTGTCACTGGCCCTCATATGTGGGACCCGAACCGGGATCGCTGGCTTCCCAAGCCAGCGCTCAACCACCGTGCCACTCGGCTGGCCTTGTTTTGTTCTTTTAATTGACAGGTTCTGTTTTTTAGAGCAGCTTTAGGTTAACGGAAAATTGATACAGAGTCCGTCCACCCAGTCCCTGCATGACTTCCATCTCATTCAGAGGAAAGGTCAGAGTTCCTGTGCCGGATCTGCCCCCACCCCTCCGGCCCCCACCTCCATTTCCTCCCAGTGCCTCTCCATCCTGGGTTCTGGACTCAGTGGCCTCCCCATTTCTTACAACCAGGCACTCCTGTCTCAGGGTTCTGTCTGCTGCACCTCCTGCCCACAACGCTGTGCCCCCAGAAACACTCCTGCTGGCCCCTCACTTCCTGCAGGTCTTTGCTCTGCTGCCTTCTACCAGTGTTCTCGACCGCCGGCCCCCAGCACTCCTATTCACCCTCTCCCACAGTGCTGCTCGCTGCTTCCTGCACTGCGCAGGGTGCCAGCTCTCTCCTCACTGGACCTCAGCTCGGTGGCGGTGGGGTGGGGTTGGTTGAGGAGGGGTTTGTGCTCTGCTGTGAGGCAGGGTGAGGCCCAGGCCTGCACATGAATGCATCTGTTGACCGGCCGACAGGGTCCTGAGCTTGCATCACTGTATAATCTGGGTCTTCTTTCTGGCTTAGGTCGGCTCGGTGACGTGGAGGTTGGTAGCACCTTAAAAACCCCTGGAGGCTGGAAGCCATCCTGTCCTTCACTCCCAGGACACCTTACTCATGGGAAACTTCCTTCCTGCTTTCCTCAAAGGCTTGGATTTCTGGACCGACGTGGGTGGCACGAAGCCAGTATCCCTTTCGGTCTGGCTGCGAGGTCCGCAGATAAGGAGGCGTGCCGCGAGGCTGCACGGTGTGACGGCTGATAGCTGAGCGCAGGCCCTCGGATGCTGGCTTCATCACGATGAGGCGAGCCCCTCCCGGGGGGTCTTAGGCTCCCAGGGATGGCCGCACTGACTCCGGGTGAGGGCAGCGCAGTGTGCCTTAGGTGTCCGGGCGCCCGCCTCCCCTGGACGGCGCCCTGCAGCCCATGGCCGCTCCCACTCGCGGCGCGCCCCGGCGCAGTGTGCTCCTGGCCGACTCCGGGGCCCCTCGGGCTCTCAGCTCCGCGGGGGCGCGGGGTCCCCGGGTCTCGGAGCGCGGCTGTGGTGCCCAGCGTTGCTTCAGCGGGAAGAGGTGTGCCCGAGGCTGTGTCCAGGGCCGCCGTGGGGGCGGCGCCCCGGCCCCGGCCGTGACCTGCGGAGGGCGGGCGGTGTCGCCGGGGCTGCTCCCAGGGCGGGTCCCTGGCCGTCGGGCCCGCGGGGGGAGGGGCGCCCCGGGCAGCGGGGACCCCGGGGCGGGCGGGCGGGGCCGCCGGCTCGCGCGGGGGCGGGGTCCGCGAGGGGCTCGGTCCCGTCGGGTAGTGGCCAGGGCCTTGGGTCCCGAAGACCGAGCGCCGGAGAGGCGGCGGCGCGGCGCAAACAAAGGGACGCCGCGCGGCCCTCCGGGGCCTGTCAGCCCGCGCCCCCCGCGCCGCGCGACCCCGCGCCCAGCGCCCGCGGAAAGGGGCGGAACCTCGGGCAGCGCCCACAGCGCCTGCGGGAAGGGGCGGAGCGAGCGGGGCTGGGGGCGGGGCCGCACGGCAGCGGCCACTGCGCCTGCGGAAAGGGGCGGAGCGAGCGGGGCTGGGGGCGGGGCCGCACGGACAGCGCCCACTGCGCCTGCGGGAAGGGGCGGGGCGGCGGGCCGCGCGCAGGGCGCCTGCGCAGGGCCTGGGCGGCGCGCGCGCTCTCGCCGGTTGGCCGCCTCCTCAGCGCCCGCCGCCGCCGCCGCCGCCGCCGCCCCCGGGCCCGCGCACGCGCCCCCCGCCCAGCCCGCGGCCCGGCCCGCGCCCCCCGCCCGCCGCCTCCCAGGCGACCGCGGCTCGGCCCCGCAGCATGCGGCAGCAGAAGCCCCCGCGGCGGCGGCGGCGGCGGCGGCTCTGAGGCGAGGCAGGCGGGGGCGGGGCGGCCTGCGGGCCCCGCGCGGCGCCTTTGTGGCCGGGCGCCCGGCGCGGCCCGGCTCTGGAGCAGATGGTGGACGCGGGCGGCCGCGCGGCCGGGGCCGGCTGGAGGAGGATGGAGGCCGCGCCCGACGGCGCCGCGGACCTCGCGCCGCTGGACCGCTACGACCCGGCGCGCGCCAAGATCGCCGCCAGCCTGCAGTGGCTCTGCGCCAAGGCCTACGGGCGAGGTGGGCGGGCGGGCGGCGGCGCTCCGGGGCCCGGCGCGGGGCGGGGGGCGCGGGGCCCGGCGGGGGTGCGGGGCGTGGGGCCCGGCGCGGGGCGGGGGGCGCGGGGGGCGGGGGGCGCGGGGCCCGGCGCGGGGCGGGGGTGCGGGGCGGGGGGCCCGGCTCGGGGCGGGGGTGCGGGGCGGGGGGGCGGGGCGCGGGGCCCGGGGCCCGGCGGGGGACGCGGGGGGCGCGGGGCGGGGGGCGCGGGGCCCGGGGCCCGGCGGGGGGCGCGGGGCGGGGGGCGCGGGGCGGGGCGGGGGCGCGAGTCCACGGGAGACGCGGGGCCCGCCGTCGGGACGCGCACCAAACTCCGGGGCGGCCTTCCCGAGCGAGAAGCCGCTTGTCGCGCCCGGGCCCGGGGCCGGGCGGGCGTGTCAGCCCCGCGGGTGACGGCGCTGCGACGCCCGTGTGTGGGGCTGGCGCGGAGGCCTCCTTATGAGTCTCAGGTGCTTTGTGTCAGGCACGGAATCGACAGCCAGCAGCGTGTCGTCCCCTTGGTTTCCGTTTGAAGCGTTTTTAAAAATGGCCCAATTCTGGGGAAAGCGTTGTTTGCAGCGTGGGGCGGAGGCGTTTGGCTGCCCGGTTCCCAGCCGGCGGCTCCTCGCGCGGGAGCCCCGCCGGGTGCCCCCGTCCCGGGCGTGAGCGCGCTCCGCGGGCCCCAGGACCACTCGCGTCACCTGATTTTAAGTCGAGTTTCTCGGGTGCAAGGAGAGTTGTTTTCCTTTGTTTTGCCGATTTCAGTTTCAGAATTCTTCGTCGCGGCTCTTTGAACTTGATTCCTTTTTCCGGATAGTATTATGGAGAAACGTTTGCCACGCGCCTGAATTCACGTGATTTGGGGGCAAAGATGGACTCCATAAAAAAGCGTACATAAAAATATATATAGATTTTTAGAGTAAGGGGTGGAAAGGAGCACCAGTGTGGCCCCGCTGCGTTAGCCGTGGGTTAAGGAAAAGCACAGGACGTTGACCGCTGCGGGCATGTGTGGCCTGCGCTCACACCCACCCACTCCTGTGTTGGCCGTCGGTTCGCCTTTCTGTGCCGTTCACCACGCATGTTCACATCATGGGCCTATGTCGTGTCGTTGGATGTGTCTTGCACCTTTCCTAGTGACGCTTTCTCCGAGACCCCTTCGCTCCGCTGTCGGCCCTTAGAGCCTTCCCAGCCTCATGCCCGCTGGCCTCTGTGCTGCTGTGCACGGTTTCCCGGGAGGCCTGCCCGCCGTGCGGCGTGGGCCCCATCCTTTCCCCTAAGCCCAGTGCGTTCTCGGGCGTGGCTGCTGGGGCGCCCGTGCGGGCCTCACTCCCCGTGTGTGTTGAAGATTTTGCCCGTGGCAGTGGCCACGCTGATGGTGTGGTGGAGATGTGGGTACTGGTAAGGAGCCCTCTCCCAGTCTGCCCTCCAGGCTTGTTAGCCAAGTGCGTGCATTTCTGTCCTGTTGCATTTGGCTTTGGCAGTCAGCGTGGGATTTGTCAGCAATCTGGAAATAAACGTGTGTCTTCCTCAGTGTTCCCGTTGGGTTAGTCTAGTTTTATTTCCAGCACCCAGTCACTCTTTAATCCCTGTTGACTCATCAGATAGGTAATTCAAAAGCTGATGTTAAAATAGGCTCTCCAGTTTTGACATTATTAAAGGTGGCTATTTATAGAATAACATAAACAGGAGCAGAAGGAGACTAGGTGCCCGCTGAGGACCTAGGCCTGATTGCAGGTGCCCACCAGTCACCATCCCTCGGCTGCCATGTGGCTGTCAGACACTGATTTTAGGAGGTCTGGCCTCCGTTCCTTTTTGCTGAATGGGGGGGCTTTTCCATACTGTACCTCGCTTTGCAAAGGGGAGCAGATGTAGTTTTCCTGGTTGAGAAACTCACTCTAAATTCACAAATTTGGGAGCTCTGCATTCATTGAAGTGATTTCATCTATGTTGTGGGCGTCGGGCCAGCCCTTCAGGAGCCTGGGTGGGAAGGGGACTTCGGTAGGGTGGTATAGATTTTGTCCCCTAGACTCCTCCTAATCCAGGGGCCATTCATCTCCGTGTGCCTCTGCGGTTTAGCCTTTCTTCATGAGTTAGACATGGTTCTTTCAGGCGGCACACTTGAATCGTGAATCAGTTTTTGAGGGGTATGATGGTGAAAGTGCTTAAATGTTTTACTTGTTATGTGGCTGTTCTCGAAGTAGCCCAATGTGACAGTCTTTCTGCTTGTGCAAGAGTAGGAACCATGGACACCCCAGGGCAACGTGCTCTGAGGCTGCCTTCTTGTTTTGCCTTTGTTTTTGGGGACTCTCAGTGTCCACGGGCCACTGTCTGCCATTTGAGGTGAGTGGGGAGACGCGGGAGCGCCCCTGTGGCTGGGCCTGGAGGTGGCATATGGTTATGCAGACCGTGTCCTTCCACTCTGTTCATGTCGGGGTCACGGCCAGGAACTGGGGGCCATCTTGTGCTGTTGTTTTTGGATTCTGCCCCTCCTTTTTTGTGGGGGGTAACTCATTTCATTGACAGCGTTTTAATTATTTTTTAAGAAATAATATGTTGGACATGTTGAAAGTTATTCATTTAACAGTTTTACTGTAAAGAGTAGAACCTGCTTAGCTAGAATATTTTATGATGTCTTTTGGGGTGAAAGTTGTAGTAAATTGGTAAAAAAGTTTAAAGGGTGACTTGAGGCAGTTTGTTTTACAGAATAGAGTACTGACTGGGGCTACTGTATTCCTGGGTTTTTATTTTAGTCCACAACCGTAGGAAACTTAATGGTATCTAGGTCTCAGTTTTGGAGTTTTGGGTAAGAGCTTTTGTTACCTTTCAAGGACAATGTTGAAAAAACCCAGGGAAAGTACTAGAAGTCACCCAGTATTTGCAGTGTTGTTGCTATGTAGCGCAGTGTTGGTGCTGTCACCCTGTGAAGAGCCCTGGAAACCGAGTGGAGACTGACCAACAACTCACCACAGGGCTGAGCTGCTCTGAACAGGGCAGGACCGGAAGGGTCACCAAGATCAGCCTTCTCGTTTTACTGGCAGCAAACTAGGGTGGAGAGGCCATGGGGCTGTCCAGAGTCCACTGCTTGTGAGGGGTTGACGCTGTCATCCTCCCCCTCTCTGATCGGAGTGAACCACCGGTTTAGGAACCGAGTTGTGGGGTGGGAAATTCTTGCACAGATGTCTGGGCCTCTGCAGCGATGGACGGGTATCTGATCCAGCCGCTGCTGTGCGCAGGCTCATATGGGCCACAGAAGAGCTAGGACTTTCTCTGCTTAATGTATATTAGGAGCAGAATCCCTTCGTGTCAACTCCAAGAGGTCACCACCCTGCTTTGTTGTGATGACACTTGGTTACAATGAACCACAGGCTCAGAAAACCCTCTCCAGGTCCCAGAACTGGCTGTGAAAACCAGCTTCTGCTTTTGCCCCTCGGCTAGTGGGAGCACAGCCGCCATGAGTCTTAGGGGGCACAACCCCATTCATAAGCATACTGTTACTATTTTCTTTTTCTTTTTCTTTTTTTTGAGGGCATTGTCACTGGCCCTCATGTGGGATCCGAACCGGGGCCGCTGGCTTCCCAAGCCAGCACTTAACCACTGTGCCACTCGGCCAGCCCTGCTGTTACATTTTTAATGTGACGATTTGCTCAGATTATTGGTTTATGAGTTTACTCTGTACTTTTTAATATCCTTTTGACCCGAGCAAGGGATTTGGGTGCTTCTGAGATGGCACGGCGAACGGGTGGGGGTCACAGAGCAACCTAGGCGCATGTGCTCAGTACTAGACACTGTGGGGGTGGGTCCCTGGCATGACTTTCCTTCTGTTTGGGCGCTCTGGGATCTGCCTGGTGTCCCGAGGTCAGGGGTTTTGACAGTCCTGCTTATGCCATGTCTACAGGGCAGAGTCAGTGCTCACCCATTTGTCAGATGAATAGAGGAGCTGGTGACAAGTGGGACATGTGGAAGAGAAAGGTGTGCTTTATACCTCTGACCTGGTGGCCAGACATGATGAATGCGTATTGCTAAAGATGTATCTGTCCGCACATGCTTTCTTTCCTGCCCTGATGCCGCAAGTTAAATATTAACCAAAGAGCATAAATCCATCTTTAAGTTCTGAGTTTGAGTGACTCTCACAAGGGTCACCACTATTGTGTTCCAGGATGTTAAATGTGTGTAAATGTTCTTCCAATAAGCCCTTACTACTTTCTTCGTTGTATTACATCCATCTCCTGATAGCTCCTAGGCTTCTCACTATTGATTTGTGTGTGTGTGTGGCTACATCACCGTTATATGTACCAATGTTCTTTTTCACTTCCTGGTTGAACTATTGAAAAACTCAGATTGCTGTCATTTTTCATGGAATCTGAAGGTGACCGGGATGGAGCCAATATTACACTCATTCATCCAGTAATAGTGGCGTAGCTGTCCTGTGCATAATGGCTTTTTGCACTACAGGAAATACAGGGGGGAGTCAAATGGTGCTCTCTCCGTAGTTGCTTAAAATCCTCATGAGCTATTGACATATACAAAGGAAAATGAAATAATGCAAGGACTAAAAAATGCCTCCTGACATTCATACGGGAGCTGTCTTGAGGCAGAATATGGAGCTGTCAGGTGGATGAATGGGGCCAGACCCCTGGGTTCCAGGGGGCAGCGGTAGCTGTGGGAAGGGGGCTTGAGGCTTCATGAGTGGTAGGCTTTGAAGAATGGGTAAGTATGGGTGGCCCCCAAGTCAAGGAGAGGGCATCTGGCCGGGTTCCTTACAGTAGTGTTTGTGGGCACTTGATTAGCCTTGTGACAGGATTTGTGGACTGAAATAGTAGGTGATTAGTTTAGAAAATAGCTTGGGCCAGATTGTTCACGGTGTTCCAAGCTGGCTAGGGCTTCCTTTCACCATGTGTGCTTGGGAAGGCTTTTGTGTGTGTGTGAGGGGGGTGATGAGAGAGAGCCCGGCAAGATTCTGGCAGATTGGAGCGGGTAGAGGCTGTGGGCAGGTGGAACATCTGGGGACTCGTGTCTGTCCTGGCTGCTGGACAGGACACCACACGCTGGGGGCTTACGAACAACAGACACCTACTGCTCACAGCGTTGAGGCTGGAAGTTGAAGATCCCGGCGCCGACAGCTTTGGTGTCTGCTGAGGGCCTGCGTCCTGGTTCGTGGATGGCGGTCTTCTTGCAGTGTCTTCACAGGGCAGAAGGGACACTGATCCTAGTCATGGGGCTCCCCTCTCATGGACTAGCCACCTCCCCGAACTCCACCTCCTAACACCATCTTGGGGCTTAGATTTCAGTATGTGAATTTTGGGGACACACATGCATTGAGTCCATAGCAGGGCTGATGTTGTTTTGCTTGAAGTGCCACGGCCTGCCTGGCTGGTGTGCGTGGGGATGAGAAGGCCGGATGGAGCCAGCGCAGGTTAGAAGGCAGATCCCCGGGCCTGGCTCGATTGACAGCGGGGTGGGGGCTGGGCACGTGGGGGGTCAGCTGGGGCTCGTCGTGCCCTGGACATGGCCATGGTCATAAGCTATGCTTCGGCGCTTTTCTATTTTCATGGCTTTGTTACCACATACAGAAATGTCATCTTTGAGTTTTTATTTCTATTTCTGACTTCTTTCCTGTGCTCTTGCCTCGCCCTGTTTTTCTTACTGTTCATGCTAGCTAGTTCACTTCAGTACCCCCCAGTCACTGTCCTCCAGCCACTTCAACCTCACTGAGCATTATGCTGTGACCCCTGGGGTCCTCGGCACGCTTCTCAGGGCCCATACAGCGCCAGACAGAGCCGTGCACGTGAAGACCTATGATGCCAGGCCATGGACCCTGGTTCCCGAGAGAGGGGCGGGTGCTGATCGGGAAAGGGAGGCAGAGACGCCCCCTGAGGGGGTCAGGGATGCTCTGTTCAGGAAAGTGAGGCTAAGGTGTGGCTTCGGTGGGTAAGGGTAGGTAAGGGCGGCTGGAGGAAAGGGAGCACACAGAAACCAAGCCGACGGGGCGGGGGCGGGGTGCCCTTCCCGCCAGGGGGGCTCCTGTTCGGGGGACGAAGCGGGATTTGGCTGCAGCGAGGTGGGCGTAGGTCAGAGAAGGTGCCCAGGACCCGGTCTTGGAATGCCCTTGAATGGCTGCTAGGTAAATCGGGGTTTTGATGTGTATGAATTGGATTGACAAATGGGGGTTTACTGATGTGTGTGAACTGGCTGATTGATAAATTGGGGTTTTGTGTGTGTGAATTGGGAGCCATTGGAGGATTCTGAGGGGAGAAGCTGTATTAACCCTGGGCTTTTCGGAGAAGCCTCTGTTCAGTAGGCTAATGCCCGTTGTTGGAAACACATCCCTGACCCCCTCAGGGGGGCGTCTCTGCCTCCCTTTCCCGATCAGCACCCGCCCCTCTCTCGGACACCAGGGTCCATGGCCTGGCATCATAGGTCTTCATGTGCACGGCTATGTCTGGTGCTCTATGGGCCCTGAGAAACGTGCCGAGGACCCCACAGGTCACACTTTGGACCAGTAATTGAAGTATACTTTACATACAGTGAGATGCCCACACCTTAAGAGTACAGTGTGATGACCCCAAACATACGCACGCCTGTGGACAGGACCCCAACAACGTAAAGTACAGCCATCACTGCCAGCTGTTCCCTCGAGCCCCTTCAGTCAGTCCCAACCCAGAGCCTCACCGAGTGCTCCTGTCACTGGTGACTGGAGTTGTTCATGCCTGCAGTCGTACATCAGGTGGCCTCCGCGGGCTCCCTCCCGCAGTGTTGTGACTTTGAGGTCCACCCATGAACAGACCTTCCCGCTGCGCAGTCGTAGTCTTTGTCGTCGGCTGCCCACACCTTACTTCCTCGTTCACTTGTAGTGAGTACGTGCACTGTTTCCAGTTTTTCTCTATTGTAAGTAGAGTGTTTGTGTGGATGTATGTTGTCATGTGTCTTGGATAAATGCTTGGACATGGACTTTCTGGGTCATATACATGTGTTTAACTGCCCTCATTTTCCCCAAGTAGCCGTGTCATTTTTATTTCCACCAGCAGAGCAGGAGAGTTCTAGTTGCTCTGCATCCTTGCCAGCTTGTGGCATCGTCAGTCTTTAATTTTAGCCATTCCAGGGGATGGGTTGTGATCTCTCTGTGGTTTCGGTATGCACTTCCTGGGGACTAATGATGAGCAGCGTTTTTTAAATATGCTTTTATTGGACATTTGAATCTTTCTGTTTTTTTCTATGAAATGTCTTTTCAGACGTTTGGTCAATTTTTAAAAAATATTAAACTTGTATTTTAGGACATTGTATTTTTTTTTTTTTTAAAGATTTTATTGGGGAATTGGGGCAGGGGAACAGTGTTGGGGAATTGGGGAAGGGGACAGACAAGTTGTTGTTCTTCAGTCTTCATTGTGGAGGGCGCCAGTCGCCATCTGGCTTCCGGTCAGCAGCTCATGACCTCTAAGCTCAAGGTGCTGTGTTCAGTCTTAGTTGTGGGAGGGCGTAGCCACCATCCCATGCGGGAGTTCAACCCAGCAGCCTTGTTGTTAAGAGCACACGCCCTGTCCACTGAGCCATCCAGGCGGCAGTTCAGCTCAAGGTGCCAAGTTCAATCTTAGTTATGGGTGTGCGTAGCCCACCATTGAACAGGCAATCTTGTTATTACGTCAGCTGAGCTGTCCTGTCACCTGTTGGCAGCCTAATGACAGCTCAGCTAGGGCACAGCATCACTGGGCCATGTGGGAATCGAACCTGTGGATCTGTTGCTCAGAGCTCATGCTCTAAGCCAACTCTTTTTTTTTTTTTTTTCAAAGATTTTATTGGGGAATCGGGGAAGGGAAACAGACAAGTTGCTGTCCTTTTGTTCTTCAGTCTAGTTGTAGAGGATGCTGCTTCACTGGCCCGTGTTGGTATCGTCATTGTGCTCTTCTTGGGTGAGGTAGATTGGTCTCCGGCCTCTGGACGGCCACTCACAGCAGCTCTTGGCAGCTCACACCGGCTGCCGGCTGCTCACTCCCGGCTCCAGGGGGAGCTGTTGTTCACCATCTTAGCTGTAGAGGGCAGTGTCACTGGCCCTCATATGTGGGATCCGAACCGGGGCCGCTGGCGTCCCAAGCCAGCTCTTACACTTGGTTCTTTTTTTAATCTGCCTGCCTGCCTTCCTTCCTTCCTTCCTTCCTTCCTTCCTTCTAAAAGTAATTTCCACTTTTCTGCCAAAATTCTTAATCTTTTTTGTTTTCCTTTTACGGTTTTAAGCATACAAGGTCATACAGTTACGTTCACAAACTCATCCTAGAAACAGTGCTCCATTCCTCATGGCTGAATATCACTACGGTCACCTTAGAAGCACTCCCCTTGGGAAGCTATGCACCAGTGCCAGCACCTAGTCCATCCTTCAAAGCAATTGTGGAACTCTTTTTTTCTGAAATGGCCATCAGAGCTGTTGTCATATTATTACCCTTGATGCCCTGAATGTCATCATAATGTCTTCCTTTCAATATTTCCTTTATCATCGGGTAGAAAAAAGAAGTCACTGGGGGCCAGATTAGATGAGTGGGGGGGGTTCCGATACAGAGCCAGTCGTCGTTTTCTGTTGAATGTCATTGAATTTTTTGTGGATACTGTATTTTTTAGTTCTGAAATTTTAGTTCCTTTTTAAAAATAGGTTTTATTTCCTGCTGAGAACGTCTATCTTTCTATTTATTTCAGAAGTGCTTATCTTTATTTTTTTTAAATTTTCTTATTAGTTTCAGGTGTACAAAACAATGCAGTAATACTTGTCACTCCTCACAAAGTGACAACCTCCCTCCCCCAATCCACTGCCCCCTGCCTCGATATCATACGTATGTATTAAAATTCCATGGGAGTGCTTACCTTTAACTCATGGAGCCTGGTCATATTAGATGATTCAAGGGCTTTGATGAGCCTGACATCTGGGTCCTTTCAGGGTTGGCATCTGTTGATTGTTTTTTCTCCTGAGAATCGGTCACATTTTCCAAGTTCTATATGTAGAGTAATTACGGATTGTGTCCTGAACGTTTTGGTCTTTTTTTTTTTTTTTTTTTTTTTTTGAGGGCAGCACATGTGGGACCTGAACCGGGGCCGCTGGCTTCCCAAACCAGCGCCCAACCACCGCGCCACTCAGCTGGCCCGTGTCCTGAACATTTTGAATATTACATTGTGAGACAGTTTTCTGGGGCCTGCTAAAATCTTATGGATAATGATGATATTTTTTGGTGGTTTGTTTTGCTGCTGGGTTGCAGTAAACTGCATTAGGCTCCGACCGCAGTCTATTTCACCATTTGTGGGCAGTGACTCCAAGGTCATTTCAGTTCTTTGGGCTGTTCTGCACCCATGCAGCTCAGGGGGGAGCCCAGGGTCATGTGGGTTCATACACAGAATTAGGGACCCCCTTTCTGGCTCTACCCTTGACTTTTCCCTCATACTTGGTGGCTTGAAAGGAGTCCTTCCTTTTCTGACTAGGAAGACAGGCTTCCCTCGGTTTTAGCTGCCCATGCTGTCACTGTGCAGGTCTGCACAGCTGGGGCCACTGTTGGGGTATGGTGGTGACAGAGGAGAGGAAACATAACAGGCGCCCCGTATGCTGTCCAGACCACTGAGGCCCCTCTCCTGGTTCCTCTGGGCAGTCGGATGAGCCTCTCTTAGAATGTGGGCGCCCTGCACTGTCACCGCAGCTCCGTGGCAGCGGCAGGGTTGGATGAGAAAAAAGGGAACTAATGCCCCTCCTCGTCCCCCCCCCCCCCGCACTGCCCTTTTCCTCATCCTCTGGCCAGAAAGATGGGGTTTCTCTCAGTATTTGGCTGCCTTTGTGTCACGCAGTGCTGAGTTGGGCTGCCCTTGGTAAGTAAAAGCAGGGGAGGAAGAGAAAACAGAACCGGCACCCTGCAAGTGGGGCTTCTTAAGCTCTGCCTCTCTCCCCTAAGCTGCCTGCTCTTGTTTACGCTTCGGATTCCCAGGTGGCTGCTTTGGTCTTCTGCCCAGGGCCTTGGTTGGGGTCACTGGGCTGACTCCCCCCTGACAGCACCACAGGTCCATGAGCCTGCTACTGTCATCTGTTGTGCGGCTGGCTTTTGGTCAGGATGCCTTGTCATTTTGCTTGTCTGCTTGTTTGTTACCTGCTCTGAATGTAGGATGTATTTGAAAGATTGTAGGGATCATTTGAGGCCTAAGATGTTAGTTCCTCCAGAAAGAGTTATATTTGCTTCTAGACACTTGTGGTCCGTGGTCCCCTCGTTTCAGTTCACGGGTTGGGGGGCTTCTGACCACAGCTCTTCTGCTTTGGAGGGCAGCACTGCTTCAGGTTCATGCCTGCTCTTAGGGTACAGCTTTTGAGGTTCCTATCCCAGAGAGCATGGGGGGTTACCAGGGTCCCCTGCTCCCTTTGTCAGGCCCTGGAGTCCAAATTTTGTCCTTGTCACTTGGGAGGTGCCAGAAATGCAGCTCAGCCTCTTTCCTGCTGCCTCTGGAATGGGCAGATCCTCCTGGGGGTGGAGGGAGTTAGACCGCCCCTCAGGTGAGAATGGTGTCAGGATGTTGGGGTCTCTGGACTGCAGTTTCCCCCTGAACTTGACCTGGTGACCCTTCACCATCTTGTCAGCTAGTCCAACCTGCCCCTGTGGCTGTCTGTCCTTGGAGGACTGATGCGAATGAACTGTGCAGCCCACTGTTACTGGGAGAACGCTGTCCACTCGGTCTGCAGATACTCCTTCGTTTATCTGGCCGTCTGTTTGGTCCTGAATCTTCCCTTGCCAGGTATGAGTTACACTGGTTGTGCTCCTGAGCACTTCCTGGCATTGGAAGCCCTGGGTGTTAGCATGTGGGGATGCTTGTCTGGGGACAGGGACCATTAGTGCCTTACTGGTGAGTCCTGGAGGTTCCTGGTGAGTGAGGAGAGTTGCCTCAGCCTGGAAAGACGCTGGCATTCGAGTCTATGCTTAACCATTCCCGTTTGTCACCTTCCCACCAAATTGTTTTGCCCTTGGGAAGTCTGTCCCTCTCCCAGGCAGTCCTTGGTAAGAGCCGTTGCCCGCCCGGGCTGCACGTGGGGCCTTGTAACGGAGGCGAGGAGCATGGAGGTGTTGGGGTGGATGGGTCCGCTTCCTGCCCGAGTTGGGTTCCCTGTTGTCCTGATGTCCCTGCCGCCTGGCTGTGTGGGGCCAGTGCTGCTGCGTTTCGGCCCCACTGGTGAGGTGGGCCCATGGTCGGACAAAACCGCGCTGTGGGGCTTTCGGCTGGCCTCCTCCCCACCTGTGTCTCTCCACCGCGTCACAGGTTTCCCTCCATCCTGCGTCACAGGTTTCCCTCCATCCTGGGACTTGCTCTCCGCAGGGTTTTGTGTCAGTTCTGTTGTTGTTGTTCATTTAAATATTTGCTTTCCTTCTGCGAGCATGGTCGTACAGACTGCCAGTGTCTTGGTGAGATGATTCCCATAGCTGGGTCCTCGTGGGATTGGGCCCGTCGGCTGCTTTTCCCAGGGTTCCCTCTGTTTTCTTTGTTCAGTCGGTTTAGAATTTGTCCTGGACAGTCTGATGCTGACGTGTGAGACTCTGGAGACTCGCTAAGACCTGGAGAGCGCTGACTGTTTTTACACAGGTGGCCACCACCCCCATTCAGCTGAGGCTGCAGGTCCTGGTGGCCGCTTCTGTGTCTGCCGTCCCTGCTGGCTTAGCCTTCAGAGCCTTTGTGGTGCTGCCAGTTCGTTCTCTAAGGTGTTGCTGTGCTGGTTTTAGTTAGTGTCACACATGGGCCATTCGCGTCATCCAGGACCATGTACACAGGTTTTGGATCCCTTCTCCAGCCCCTCGTCTCTGTGGCACCCCAACCCCTAGGGCTTCTCAGGCTCTCCCTCCCTGGTTTTCTGGCTGCAGACTCAGCCTGTGCACTTCCTGCAGTGAGCAAAGGGGAGAGAAGAGAGTCCGTGGGGCGTGGGCTCTGCCCGGCCGTATCTTTCTCTTCTGCTTGACACCCCCAGTGCAGGGTGGGGTGTGGGTAGGGGTGCAGAATTAGGAGACCCGTGGTCATTTATAGCTCGCGTTGTGATTATTTTCGTGTTCATTTTCATAACAAGAAGTCATCTTTGGAGCGTCTGCAGTTGTGACTCTCCATTTGTGGTGCAAATGCTGCTTCCTGGGCACCCACAGGCCGTTCTGATGGTTGTGGGTGGGGCCGGACAGCTCGTGAGTGATTGACACTGGCCGTCCTGCTGGGTGCTGTGGCTGAGCCGTCTTTTCCTCCCTCAGGCCTCAGGTTGGGGTGGCCACAAGGGAGGCCCCTTTCCAGGGGTCCTTGCCACCCCGGTGTGCCGCCACATCTCCCTCGTCATGCCCTGGGTGCTGAGATGTGACCTCAATAGACAGGGTGGGGCATATGTGACAGGCAGCGTTTGGAAGAGTGCTTGTTTGCACATCGTTTTGACCTCATGACTGTGGTATCGACTATAAATAATAGTTAACATGGTGTTACTGAGCTCCAGGCTCTGCTCTCCGGGAAGTAACTTACCTTCCTGACTTAGTCCTCACCCAGCCCCAGGAGACCCGCGCTCTCGGTGTCTGGAATTTACCCTGGGGGCTGAGGTTCCCAGAGGCCCTGCTCTCAGCCTGCACCCTGGCTGTCCTGCCTCAGGGGCCCGGGGCTCCCCCCTGCTCTGCCCTCGGCCAGGTCTGTCCTCATTGGAACTAGAGGCCCGGCAGAGCCCTCTGATGCCTCCTGCTGCCTTCCTGCCCGGGGCCCACAGACTGCCTGAGACCTCCAGCCAGCCACTGCGAGGGAGCCCGCTCTGCCTTGCTGGGGCTCTGGAGACTGACAGACTGGTGTCACTGCAGACCGCTCTCGCTCAAACCAGTGTCCCTAGGCCGCCGTCCCTCAGACAGTGGCCCCGCCTGGCAGGCAGTCCTGTGTCGGTGCATGTTGGGGTCTGCTGCCCAGTGGTTGCCCTGCCTCTGGCTTTCCAGCTGGTGTCTGCTGGAAATTCCTTCCACCTGTGCCCCCGCCACACGCTTATCTGCCGCTTTATACCGCGCTTCTTCCTTTCCTTCCGCCACAGACAGGGAGATGTGGCTTCTCTTGGCTTTACACACTTGTCCCCCACCCTTGTGCCCTGTCTCATGGTCCTCTGGCTTCTCCGACCCCACCTGAGCTGGTCCTGTCCCTTATTGTGGGCCCTCAGAGCTCCTCAGCTGGCGTCCTCAGTTTGTCCTGTGCAGGCACGTGGTAGGTGCCCAGTTGAGGCCCTGCTGAGTGAGTCAGTGACCGACACGTCCAGCTGGCTGCTCCGTGCGACCCTGAGCCGTGCCATGTCCCGCGAGTCTCACTAGGGTCATTTCTTCATGTCCCCTGCCTGCTTCCATCCCTGCATGGGAAGCTTATCCACCTCCACCCCTCCACACCCCCGGTGCTGGGCTGGATGGCTCATCTGCACCCCAGGGTGCACCCACCACGATGGGTGGAAATGGGCACCCTCTCAGTTGTCTTAAAGGGCTCCCCGCGAAAGCAACCTCCTCCCCTGCCTGCACATGTTAGTGCTTGCTGAACAGATGAATGATCCTCACAGCCATCTCACCAGTGTAAGGGGAGACGAAAACCAAGCCACTAGACATAGGTTGGAGGCTTATACAGAGAGGCCTTCTTTTTATTTTTTTTTTTAATAATCAAAGCTGGTACTTTATTTTAATTTTATTTTTTTTGAGGGCCGTGTCACTGGCCCTCATATGTGGGACCCGAACCGGGGCCGCTGGCTTCCCAAGCCAGCTCTTAACCTCCGCGCCACTCGGCCAGCCCAAGAGAGGCCTTCTTTTAAATACATTTCAGAGCTGAGCATAAAGCCCGTGCATTAGTGGACTTCATGGAAGCACGGCGTTAACTGACTGAGCCAGTCGCGGCAGGGACCGCCCCACACGGGTTGTGGAGGAGCGTGACCTCGGCCACTGGGCACGGGGCTGGCGCCCTTAGCAAAAAGGACATCGTGTAGGAGGCTTGTCAGAGTCCGGAGTGCTGGCTGTGGTCGATGCATCATTGCCCCGTAACTCTCATTATCTGCAGTTTGAAATTGATGTGAATCGATTATATGATTCTTATTCATAGATTCATGCTCACATATAGTTTAGAAATTGATTCTGTGAGTCAATCGATATTGATTATTTTTGAGAGTTCCACCAAGTGGGCTGCCCTGTGGAAACCTTTATACTGGCTCGATGGTCAGAGAGAAGCCTGCCCGTCACGGCCGCTGTTCTCTGGCAGTGCCGCTAGACGCTGTCTTTTTGCGCCTGTGCTGTGCATGCCTGTCCTTCCCGCCCCTGTGTCCCAACCCCTCCTCCCAGGGCCATGACCTGAGTCGTGCAGGTCTCTGTTCCCTAGAGGGCAGCCCATCAGTCATCCATGTGGAAGATGAGGGTGGCTTGGATTAGGGGGAGGTGGCGTGGTGGGTGGTCACGGTGTGATGGGAAGCTGATTTTTCTGGATACATTTCAAAGGGAAAGTCAGCAGGAATTGCCCGTGCGTTGGCGGGAAGAGCAGGTGACCGTGAGATGGAGCACAGGAGGGGCCGGGTTGAGACTTAAGGCAGGTCGGGCTCCAGGGCCACCCTCAAGGAGGCAGAGGGCTGCAGGAGCCCAGGGAAGTGGCTGGGGTCAGGATGCGCGTTTGGGGTGACCGTGTACACGTGGTCCTTTAAGCCACAAGACTGACTGTGGTCACCTAGGCAGTGAGGTAGGAAGGGCCCTTCCAGTGTTTGGAGAAATGAGAGCGAGCCAGCAGAGGAGACGGAGGTGGGGCAGGCATTGAGAGAGGAGGAGCACAGGCGCAGAGGACATGTCCCGACACTGTCACCTGAGCCCTGGATGGCCGGGCCGCCGCTGCTGAAAGTGAGCCTCGCGTTCTTCCCCCGGCATCTGGCATGAACTGAAAATGCAGTAGGATTATGGCGTGCATCACCTGTGTCCCCCAGCTGGGGTGTGGAGCTGGTGTGCCAGTAGAGGAGATGGTGGGTCATGGCACGGCTGGTGTCTCCTGTGCTGTCAGCGCCGGCACCACGTATGGCACCTGTGTCCTCTGCAAGCGCTCTGAATCTGCCTCTCGTGCTTACCTGGCCCCCTTTGCCTTGGCCCAGATAACATCCCCGAGGACCTCAGGGACCCCTTCTACATCGACCAGTACCAGCAGGAGCACATCAAACCGCCTGTCACCAAGCTCCTGCTGTCCAGTGAGCTGTACTGCCGCGTCTGCAGCCTCATCCTGAAAGGGGACCAGGTGGCCGCCTTACAGGGCCACCAGTCTGTCATCCAGGCCCTGTCCCGGAAAGGGATTTACGTGATGGAGAGTGATGACACCCCCGTGACGGAACCCGACCTCAGCCATGCACCCATAAAGATGGTGAGTGGCCTGCGCACCCCCCGCCCCCAGCCCCCTTGTGTCGTGCGCTTTTGCTGGGAGCGGTGATGGGGCAGCAGCCTGCCGTGTCACCAGCTGTCCTCTGCAGCCCAGCCACACGGGCGAGGCAGAGCCAGCCCGGAAATTCAGGTGCGGGTTAGTCTGAGTGTGTTGGCCTCCTGTGTCGTGTGTCCCTGAGTCACGCGACTGTTTTGGCAAGTGGGGAAAAGAGCAGCTTCTGCCAGCTGTCCCGCTGTGAGCGCCCTGATGGGCAGGGCGCTCGCAGAGGCGCCTGGAGGCCGCCTTTTTGCAGATGTGATAACGTGCTTGTTGAGCCCCTTCTCAGGTTGTTTCATGTGTATCCTGTAAGTATTTTTGTGCCACAATAGAGGTAGATGCCTTTTCCTCCCCTAAGCACCCCCTTCCCTGTCTGTCCCTGGCGGCCACATCACTGATGTGACTTTTCCAGACCATGCCAGCTCTGAGCCATTTTGATGCCTCCTGTATTGCTTTTGTTTAGGCCATTTGCTGGCATTCTGTGTTCTGCCGTGTTTTAACTCTTGGGCTTGGTGGACAACGGATTGTGTGTCACAAGGATGTGACTCAGATTCTGGGAAGAAACGGCACGAAGGCAGCTGGTGGTCCCCGGGCCTGTGGTGGTTGTGCGGCCTCCTCTGCACCTTCACCCACAGCCCCGCAGCGAGGCTGCCCCAGGGCTGCCGGGAGGCGAGGAGGAGGATGAAGCATCCACGCCACAGGGCACTGAGGGGGGCACGGGGCAACAGGTGTGCAGAGGCAGGTGGGTGACCGACGGCTGCTCTGTTCGCAGGGCGCCCACATGGCGATGGTGGACGCCCTCATGATGGCCTACACCGTGGGCATGATCAGCATCGAGAAAGTGGTGGCCAGCGTGAAGCGCTTCTCCACCTTCAGCGCCTCCAAGGAGCTTCCGTACGACCTGGAGGACGCCATGGTGTTCTGGATCAACAAGGTGAGTGCTCCCTGCTCGGGCGTCACTGTGGGCCCAGGCCAGGGTGGGGCTGCCGGAGCGGATGGGCTTGTCCTGAGCTCGGGGAGGAAGAGGCGTGCGCGGGGGCGGCGGGCGTGCGCGGGGGCGGCGGGCGTGCGCGGGGGCGGCGGGCGTGCGCGGGGGCGGCGGGCGTGCGCGGGGGCAGCGGGCGTGCGGGCCTGTCTGGGGCCATCGGCACCGGTCCCTTCTGGCTGTGTCTGAAGCGCCTGTGGGTGTTGAAGAAGCCCTCAGTTTTAGACGGCATTTTGACGACGAGGAATCCTTCTCTTCTTCAGTGCCTTTTGCTCCATTTAGAAGCTTACAGTGGAGTCTTTTTACGTTGTGTGTAAAGGATGTTTATTTTTAGCAACATGTGATTATAGGATTACCTTACCCAAAGCCTTTGGTAATATTAATCCTTGTTTTTTACAAAAAGGTGTTGAGTTAGGAGCACTTTGATAATAAAGCAAAGGAAACGGAAGATTGAGCAGCTCCTTGCAAAGTTGTGTGCAAGAAATTCCAAGGCATTCCATGATGCAGTCTGCATTGTGTTCTTTAGACTGTGAGAGCTTTAAAATGGGGAATGGACATCGGTGGCCATGGGATTAGTCAAGCATGGCCACGCCGGGCCAGAGTGTGCACTGGCCCCTGAAAGGGCCGTCCGCATCAGGGCGACTGCTGGGATGGTTGCCCCGCCTTCCCTTGGTCTCCTACCTGGATGCGGGTTTGGGAGTGCAAGTGGGTGGGAAGGCTGACCCGCAATGGGTAGAGGGGCCTTCGGATTCATGTTTGGACTCAAGGCTGGCAGTGCCCCTGTGGTCGCCCAGTGGTGGCGGCCTCACTCGTCCCCAGCTTCGCATAACACCACGTGTGTGGGAAATATCGCGAGAACCTGCTTAGAGAAGGGTTCAGGACTGGTGCCCATTTCCACAGGGGTCCGAGCCTTTGGTGATGTTTCTGCTGTCCTACTGTGTTTCCCTGAAAATAGGACCTCGCCGGAAAATAAGCCCTTGCATGATTTTAGGTGCCAAAATGTGGCATCTTAGCAGACTGAATATTTTAAGCTGAAGGAGTTTATGGAAAAGACACCCTTCTCCCTGAAACAGGTCATAAAACCCTCTGGTGAGGGGCGCGTGCCCTCCACGTCCTGGAGGAATCACGGTACGGCTTCTTCTCCAGCTGGGTCTTATTTTTGGGGAAACACGGTAGCATGAGCTTCCTGTGGCCAGAAGTTCAAGTTTTAACTTCTCTTTTTCCTTTATCAACTTTTATCCCCTTCTTAAAGAAATGATTTGGTTATTACAGAAAATTTAGAAAACATGGATGAGCAAACAGAACAAAACGTAAATTCCCCATAAGCTTACCACCCATGAGCGTAGTTTGATATAAAGAAATGCTCATCGGTTTTATTTATTTGGTATAATATGTAGACTTAAAAGCACAGGTTGGTCTTCCCCGGCATCTGACTGTAAGCCGAGGTTCGCATCGGGCAGGTGTGGTAAGCGTCTCCCTAGGGTGGTCTAGGGCGGGCCGCCTGCCAAGGTCCCCTCTCCGCCTGGTCTCCATGGACCACTGCTTCCCTCCCACGCGGTCCTGGTGGGCAGTGGTTGCCGTTTAGGTGAAGTTCATTTTTAAAGGCTTTTGATTGGTTTTTGCCGAATTTTTGATCATAAGGATTGTACTGTTTTCCTTATGCTGTTTATGGAAGTGTCTTTTTTCTGTGTCTCCCCATATATTGGATATTATTTTAAAATACTTGCCAATTTGAAAGGTGAAAAATAGTGTCTTTGACTTTTATTTCTTTATTCACTGGTAAAGTTGAAGTTTAAAAACCAGTAAACACAGCATGGAAATTCCTCAGAAAGTTAAAATGGAACTTCCACGTGACCCAGCAATCCCATTTCTGGGTATTTATCTGAAGGAAACAAAAAACTAACTCAAAAAAAGATGTCTGCAGCCCCATCTTCACTTCAGCATTATTTACAATACAACAACCAGGATGTAGAAACAACCCTAGGTACCCATCAACAGACGGTGGGACTGCACACAATGGAGTGTTACTCAGCCATAAAGAAGGAAATCTCGCCGTCTGCGACAACGTGGATGGGTCCAGAGGGTAAAGTCACGCGCTCTCTGACTCCGGTCTGTCCCTGATAAACATTGCTTTCTGGCTTACGATTATGAGAGATGGTGACACAGCTCATGGGGCCCTCCTCTCTGGTTCCCCACTGTTCTGCCGTGGTCACATCTGTAGTTGGACTTGATGCTACGATGACTGGGTAGGACTTTTTCACAGCTCATGCCCCTTCTCCATGCTTATTCCTGGAGTTAATACTTGTTCTGTTTTTCATCACTTTTTTCTCTTGCCCAGTATTTATACTTTTATTTAGTGTTTCCCAAGTTTTGCTGTTTTCTTGGCATTTCCATATGACGAAGTTTCTTACATTAATGGATTTTCCGTCGTATGGACCCTGAGGCTGGTTGAGCTGTGAGCTGCCAGGGCTCCCCACCCTTGCTGCTTTTAGGGAGTTTCTCTCAGCGTCAGACTGGTGTGCTCCCTGGGGATCCCTGCCTTCGTGGGGCCTCTCTCAGGTGTGGCTTTCCTGATGCAGGACGAGATGCGCCCACATCCTCTGCATTGGAAGGCTCTGGTCCCAGTGGGATTTCCCAAGTCTTTCCCACACGCCACGTTTCTAGTCTCAGGCGTGGCTTCCCTGATGCCCAAGAAGCTTGCCACCTCGTGACACCGATGTTTCCCTTCCCCGGAAAGTGCTGCGTGGTTGGGAAGGCGTGGGCTCTCGCAAGGTGTGCGTGCGGCGAGCTGCTTCTCCAGCATCAGTTCTTTGATGCCCAGGAGGGCCTGAGTTCTCTGTGAAGCACTGGTCCTAGGTGCCGTTTCCAGGAGTCCTGCAGTGTGCCTGCACCTGGGTACAGATTTAAACTCTCTCACACCACCCTGGCCTCTTTTCCACCTGTGAGGACATCTCTGGGGGTTTGCTTCCTTTTCATGTGTGACTGTGCCTGGGGGTTCCTCATCCCCTTCAGTAACTCGGGAGTCAGACCTGGGTCTGTCAGGTGACCTCTGTGAGCCTCTTCCTGTGTGCCCTCAGTTCTGGGGCTTGCCTTGGGGACCCCTTTGCCCCCTCCCCGGGGAGTGTGTCTACAGTGCGCTCTGACACCTGCTTAGGAAGGCCGCAGCTCAGTGTACCTTTCCCCAGTGGGCACTCTGAACCACACACACACCCCCCCGCCAACCATCAGGCACTCTGGGGGTAACCGCTGTCCCCAGGATTGGGGGGACACAGGAGCTGCAGGGAACTGCCGTCTGGACTCCCTGTCCAATGGCCGCTCTATCCCAGGAGTTCTGGGGCTTTACCCTGAGCCATCTTGCTGTGGCTTTTAATTTTTTATCGATGCCCAGCCAGTTGCTTTAGTCTTTAAAAAACAAAACAAAACAAAACCCAACTTTACTGATATACGTGCAATAAATAGATGGAGTTCTTTGCGATTTTGACAAGTGACTATCTGTGTAACATTCACAATCAAGGTAACGTTTCCGGTGCCTGGGGAAGCCCCTTGCTGCCTGTGTGCCCCTGGCCCAGCTCTGCTGACCTGCTTTCTTCATGAGAGGTCAGTTTTGCCTCTTCTAGGCTTTGGTGGAAATGGAATCGTGTGGTATGTTCTCTGTCTGGCTTCTTTCACTGAGCAAAGTGTTTGAAATGGAGTCATGTCATTGTACCTATCAGGAGTTCTGTTCACTCTCAGTAGAGCCAGCTGTGTGGACGGACGAGCTGTTCATGGTCGCCTGTCGGAGGCAGATGGGTGCCTCCAGTTTTCCCCTAGTATCAGCATTTACGTGCAGATATGTTTTCATTTCTCTGAGTAAATACTCAGGACTGGAGTAGCTGGGTCATATAAGTATATCTTTAACGTTAAAAGAACCTGCTAAAGTATTTTCCAAAGGGATTGCACCATTTTCGGCTCCCACTAGCAAGGGAGAAGAATTCGAGGTGCTCACCTTTTTGCCAGCAGTTCTGGTTGTCTGTCCCTCCGTTTTAGCCGTAAGGTCTCTCTGTGTAGTTTGACTTAGTGTTTCTCTAATGACTAGAGACGTTTGTGTGTATTTTTTTGTTAGGCGTTTGTTCAGATATTTGGCCCACTTTTTGGGTTTTTTTGGGTTTTTTTTGAGGGCAGTGTCACTGGCCCTCACATGTGGAACCAAACCGGGGCCGCTGGCTTCCCAAGCCAGTGCTTAATCACCGCGCCACCCGGCCAGCCCTTTGGCCCACCTTTTTTTTTTTTTGAGGGCAGTGTCACTGGCCCTAATGTGGGATCCGAACCGGGGCCTGGCTTCCCAAACCAGCTCTTAACCAACGCGCCACCCGGCCGGCCCTTTGGCCCACTTTTTAATGCAGTTGTTTGTCTTAAGAACAGTAAGAATTTGTAAGCAGTAAGAATTTATTTATTTATTTATTTTTAACTTTTTTATTATTATTGTTAATTACAGATGTACAAACAATGCAATAGTTGTTTTTTTCACCCCTTACAAAGTGACTCCCCCTCTCTCCCCCCCATATCATACATATCTATTACAATTCCATTGACTCCATCCCCACACTATATTCCACATCCCATGACTATATATGTGTTAAATTACACTTGACATATAATATCGTTCAGCGACAGCTTCAGATGTACAGTGCAGTGGTCAGGCCACTACACCGTCCATGAAGTGGTCTCCCTAAAAAGACATATGTCTTTCTGTTCCCCTAAAAAAAAAATATTTACAACCTTATTGATTATGTTCCCTAAACTGTCTCTTCTGTCTCTGCAGTAGTATTGTAGTTATCAGTTTATGTTGCCTTGTCCCTTCCCATTCTCCCTCATGCCCACCCCCGTCCCATCTAGCCCTCATCAGTTTTTTTTTTGTGTCTCTAAGACTATTTCTGTTTACATTGCTCGTTTATTCAGTTCTTTATAGATTCCACATATAAGTGAAATCATATGGTATTTGTCTTTCTCTGACTGACTTATTTCACTTAACATAATTTTCTCTAGGTCCATCCATATCGTTGCAAACGGTATGGTTTCATTCTTCTTTATAGCGGAGTAATACTCCATTGTGTAAATGTACCACAGTTTCTTAATCCAGTCATCTACCGATGGGCATTTCGGTTGTTTCCAAGTCTTGGCTATTGTAAATAGCGCTGCAATGAACATAGGGGTGCATATATTTTTTCAAATTAGTGTCTTGAGTTTTTCAGGATAAATGCCTAGGAGTGGAATTGCTGGGTCAAAAGGTAGCTCTATTTCCAGTTTTTTGAGACACTTCCATACTGACTTCCATAGTGGCTGCACCAATCTAATCCCACCAACAGCGCAGCAGGGTCCCCTTTTCCCCACAGCCCCGCCAGCACTTGTTGTTTGTTGATTTATTGATGATAGCCATTCTGACTGGAGTGAGGTGGTATCTCATGGTGGTTTTTATTTGCATTTCCCTAATGACCAGTGAGGTTGAACATTTTTCGTATGCCTGTTGGCCATCTGTATGTCCTCTTTAGAGAAATGTCTCTTCATTTCCTCTGCCTATTTTTTAATTGGGTTGTTTGTTTTTTTGGTGTTGTTTCATAAGTGTTTTATAAATTTTGGATATTAACCCCTTATCAGATATATCGTTGGCAAATATATTCTCCCATTCAGTAGGCTTCCTTTTTGTTTTATTGATGGTTTCCTTTGTTGTGAAAAAACTTTTTTTTTTTTTTTTTTTTAAAGATTTTATTGGGGAATTGGTGGAGGGGAACAGCGTTGGGGAATCGGGGAAGGGGAACAGACAAGTTGCCGTCTTCTTGTTCTTCAGTTTAGTTGCGGAGGATGTTGCTTCACTGTTGGTATCGTCATTGCGCTCTTCCCGGATGAGGCAGATCGGTCGCTGGCCTCTGGATGTCGCTCACCACGGCTATTGGCAGCTCACGCTTGGCTGCCAGCCGCTCACGCTGGCTGTGAGCCACTCACTGCAGCCTATGGCAGCCCACTGCAGCAGGGGCTGCAGCCCACACCATCACTGGGGCTTGCACAGCCCAGCTCCAGGTGGAGCTGTTGTTAGCTGTAGAGGGCAGTGTCACTGGCCCTCATGTGGGATCTGAACCAGGGCCGCTGGCATCCCAAAACCAGCGCTTAACCAATGCGCCACTCAGCCGGCCCGTGAAAAAACTTTTAAGTCTGATATAATCCCATATGTTCATTTTTTCTTTTACTTCCCTTGGCCGTGGGGATGTATCACTAAAATATTGCTCAGAGTAATGTCTGCAAATTTACTCCCTATTATCTTCTTCTAGGAGTTTTATGGTTTCAGGTCTTACATTTAAGTCTTTAATCCATTTTGAATTTGTTCTTGTATATGGCATCCAGTTTCAATTTTTTGCATGTGTCAGTCCAATTTTCCCAGCACCATTTATTAAATAGACTGTCTTTACCCCAATGTAAATTCTTATTTCCATTGTCATAGATTAACTGTCTGTATATACATGGATTTATTTCTGGGGTCTCTGTTCTATTCCACTGGTCTATGTGCCTGTTTTTATGCCAGTACCATCTAAGAATTTATTTTTAACACACATGCACACGCACACGCACACACACACACTCTTAAGAGTCAAGTGCTTTGTTGGATATGTGTTCCTGTAAGGTGCTTTTTATCGTTTTGGTGTCAGGGTAATGCTGGCCTCAGAAAATGGGTTGGGAAAGATTCCTTCTCTATTTTGTGAGGTAGTTTGTATATGATTAGTATTATTTTGTCCTTAAATCTTTGATGGAGTCACAGCCTGGAGTTTCCTTAGTGGGAAGGTTTTAATTAGGAATTTTAATTTTTTTAGTATGCATGTAAGGTGTTTAGTTTTTTTTTGTTTTTTGTTTTTAAGATTTTATTGGGGAATTGGGGGAGGGGAACAGCGTTGGTGGAATCGGGGAAGGATTTAGGATTGTTCTTCAGTCTAGTTGCGGAGGACGTTGCTTCACTGTCCCATGTTGGTATAATCATTGCGCTCTTCCCAGATGAGGCAGATCGGTCGCTTGCCTCTGGATAGTCGCTCACCGCGGCTATTGGCAGCTCACACTGGCTGCCGGCCGCTCACTCTGGCTGCCAGCCACTCACTGTAGCCTATGGCAGCCCACTGCAGCAGGGGCAGCAGCCTACACCTCGCACAGCCCAGCTCCAGGTGGAGCTGTTGTTAGCTGTAGAGGGCAGTGTCACCGGCCCTCACACATGGGACCCGAACCGGGGCCGCCGGCATCCCAAAACCAGCTCTTAACCAATGCGCCACTCGGCTGGCCCTGTTTAGGTTTTTGTATTTAATTTTCTGTCCGTTTGGTAACCTGAGACATTCAAGAAATTTGTCAGCTTTAAATTGTCAAATTCATTAGCATAAAGTTCATCATGTTTATTATCCTTTTAATATATATGTGTGATCCGTGGTGACGTTTGCTCTTGTTTTCTGCTTTTGGTTTTTATCAATTTTTTCTGTTGTTTTCTATTTCATTTCTCCCTTCGCCTTTATTATTTTTTCTTTTTACTTCTTTGGATTTAATTTGCTCTCCTTTCCAGTGTGTTATAGAAAGTGAGTTAGTTCCTTTAAGCCTTTCTTTGCTCCTTCCAGAAGCCTCAAACCGTTATGCCCTTTAAGCAGTGCTCTACTGGCACCTTACACATATTTATATGTTGTGGTTTCCTCATTCTCCTTAAAGTATTTTGTTTCACTTGCAGATTCTTCTTTTCTCAATGGCTTGCCTAGGAGTTTGTAGTATAGTTCCCCAATATTTGGGGGTGAAATGGTTCTAGGTATCTCTCAGCGCTTCCATTTCTGGCTGTGCTGTGGTCCGAGAACAGGCTCCTTGTGATGCATGGGGACTTGTGTGCGGTCCACCGTGGAGTCTGGCCGGGTGTCTCACGTGCACAGGACCAGAAGACGTGCTGGGCTGGGCTGGGCGGAGCGCTTTGTAAGGGGAAGTTCAGGTTGGTTGGTGGTGTTTGATCTGGCGTCTTCTGGCCGTCCGACTCTCAGTTACTGGGAGCAGAGATGACATCTCTCACTGTAACATTGTTTTCCCTTTTGCTTGTGTCACTTGTCAGTCTTTATAGATTTCTGTCTGTTATTACATTTGCACACTTTTAGGATTTTTATATCTTGATGAAGTAACCCTTTTGTCATCCTGAAATGCCCGTCTGTGTCTCAGAGGTCGATTTCATTTAACGTTAGCACAGCTGCTTCAGCCTCCTCGTGACTAGTGTGTGGGGCATATCTCTTCCCTTCTTTTTATTTTTAACCTCATGTTGCATTTCTACTGAAAACAGGTTTCTTATGGATACTGTATAGTTAGTCTTGCTGCTTTATTCACTCTGGGTCTTATAATTGGAGAGTGTGGACCAACGACATTTAGTGTGGGTATCAAGATGGCTGGGTTTTACCGTCTTGTCTGCTTTTGCTTTATCTCTTTTTTTTCTTTTTCTTTTCTGGCTTATTTTGGGTTGGTTATTTGTTAGTATCCCATTTTACCTCCAATGTTCTGGAGAGGCTGCTGCAAGGTTTGCAGCATGCATCTCTCTGTGATCGTGTCTGCCTTCAGATAAAGTGATACCGCTTCACAGGGGTGACCTCGGTGCTGTGTTGCCATTCGTTTGATGACAGCCCCAGATAATGTTAGTTTTGCTTTCAACAGTTATCTTTTAAAGTAATTAAAATGGAGAATAACATTTATACACATTCTTAATTTTTGTTGTTCTTTGTGCCTTTGTATAGGTGTAGTTTTTGGTCTCAGGTGCCCTCTACACACTTTTTTTTTTTTTTTTGAGGGCAGTATCACTGTCCCTCATATGTGGGACCAGCTCCTAACCACTGCGCCACTCAGCTGGCCCGACACTCTTAAAAGGTACTGTGGACCTTTGACAATTAAAAAAAATCTATCAATATTAAAAGTTAACAAGAGGGCCAGCCGAGTGGCACATTGGTTAAGAGCTGGTTCTGGGATGCCAGCGGCCCCAGTTCGGATCCCACATATGGGGCCAGTGACACTGCCCTCCACAGCTAACAACAGCTCCACCTGGAGCTGGGCTGTGAGCCCCGGTGACAGTGTAGGCTGCAGCCCCTGCTGCAGTGGGCTGCCATAGGCTACAGTGAGTGGCCGGCAGCCAGCGTGAGCAGCTGGCAGCCAGCGTGAGCTGCCAATAGCCGCAGTGAGCGACCATCCAGAGGCCGGCAACTGATCTGCCTCACCCGGGAAGAGTGCAATGACCATACCAACATGGGCCAGTGAAGCAACGTCCTCCGCAACTAGACCGAAGAACAAAAAGACGACAACTTGTCTGTTCCCCTTTCCCGATTCCCCAACCCTGTTCCCCTCCCCCAATTCCCCAATTAAAAAAAAAAAGGTTAACAAGAAGGCCGGCTGAGTGGCTCAGTTGGTTAAAAGCTCGCTCAAGAGTGCAAGCTGAGCTCTGAGCAACAGCAGTTCGATGCCCAGCCTGAGCTGAGCTGCTGCTGAGCTGCCAACAGGTGGCAGGATGGCTCAGCTAAAACAAACAAACAAACAAAAGAAATATTTAAAAAAGTTAACAAGAAAATTTTAAAATACTTATGTACTAAAAAAATTTTCATGTTAATATAAATAATGTATTTTATATGAAAAATAACTGTTTTCCAAAACAAAAAGAAGTGGTGGCATTTTATAGTTTTGTAAGTTTCTTTCCGCCTGTCTCATTGGAAGATAGCTGGTTCTTACGTGCTTTTCAGTTTAATCTTTTGTTTTTATTGAAGGATATGACGAAAACCTGGCTTCACATGGCTACGTAGTTGGAAAATG
This sequence comes from Aselliscus stoliczkanus, assembly GCA_033961575.1. Lineage (NCBI taxonomy): Eukaryota > Metazoa > Chordata > Mammalia > Chiroptera > Hipposideridae > Aselliscus > Aselliscus stoliczkanus. The sequence goes on along the minus strand of CM066728.1, from coordinate 114,689,462 downwards.
GCAGAATGTTTTCTAATTTTGTCAGATAATTATGCACATCTTTTTTATTATTATTTTTTTATTTTATTTTATTTATTTATGTTTTTTTAGCTGAGCCATCCTGTCACCTGTTGGCAGCTCAGCAGCTGCTCAGCTCGGGCTGGGAATTCAACCAGCAGCCCTGTTGCTCAGAGCTCACACCCTTGAGCAAGCTCTTAACCAACTGAGCCACTCGGCTGGCCCTATGGCCCTATGCACATCTTTTTTTTTTTTTTTTTTTTTTTTTTTTAGGGCAGTGTCACTGGCCCTCATATGTGGGACCCGAACCGGGGCCGCTGGCTTCCGAAGCCAGCGCTTAACCACTCGGCAGGTCCTGTGCACATCTTTTTTTTATTTTACACCAAAATTTGACAAGTGGTAATTTCTCGGAGGTTAATTGCAATGTGGAAAGTTATCAGTTAACTTTTTTAAAATTGGGGTATAATTCACATGCTGTAATAGTCACTATTCCAAGTGTACAGTTCTGTGGTTTTTAATACGTTCACCAGTCTGTACAGCTGTCACCCCGAAAAGAAACTGCCCGTATCAGCTCATGCCCATCACCCCTCCAGCCCTCACCGATGTGCTTTCTGTCTATGGATTTGCCTGGTCTGGACACTCCATGTAGATGCAGTCATACCGTCTGTGGCCCCTGTGTCTGACTTCTTTCATTTAGCAAATGTCTTCAGCTCCCATCTCGTCACAGCATGTCAGCACCTTGCTCCTCTCTATGGCTGAGTCACTGGTATGTGTGTCTAGAAGCCACGTTTCGTTTAGCCATCCTCCACTCACACACGTTTGTGTTTCCACCTTCCGGCCATTATGAATAAAACCGCTGTGAACATTCGTGGACACCTTTTTTTTGTGGGGTTTGTTTTCATTTTTCATGTGTAGATATCTAGGGGTAGAACTGCTGGGTCATGGGTTTACCTTTCCGAAGAAGTGGCAGACTTTTCTACAGCAGTGGAACCATTCAGGTGTCCACCAGCATATCCGGGGTTGCCAGCTGGCAGCATCTGTGCTAACACTTGTTTCCTGAATTTTGGAGGCTGTAAGGTGGTATCTCACTGCAGGTGAGATTTGCATTTCCCTGGTGACTGATGACAGGGGTCCTTTCCGTGTGCCTGTTGGCCTTTCTGGGTCTTCGGAGACTTGCCTCCTCAGATCCTTTGCCCACTTTAGAGTTGGATAGCTTGTCTTTTTTATTGTTGTAAGAATTCTTTTATAGGCTGGCCGAGTGGCGCGGTGGTTAAGAGCTGACTTGGGATGCCAGCGGCCCCGATTCAGGTCCCACATATGAGGGCCAGTGACACTGCCCTCAAAAAAAAAGAAAAAGAAAAGAATACTTTTGGGCCGGCTGAGTGGCACATTGGTTAAGAGCTGGTTTTGGGATGCCAGCGGCCCCGATTCGGGTCCCACATATGAGGGCCAGTGACACTGCCCTCTACAGCTAAGATGGTGAACAACAGCTCCACCTGGAGCTGGGCTGCTGTGAGTCCCCGGGACGGCATAGCTGCAGCCCCTGCTGCAGTGGGCTGCCATGGGCTACAGTGAGTGGCCAGCAGCCAGCGTGAGTGGCCGGCAGCCAGCGTGAGCTGCCAATAGCCGCAGTGAGCGACCATCCAGAGGCCAGCGACAGATCTGCCTCATCCAGGAAGAGTGCAATGACGATACCAACATGGGCCAGTGAAGCAACGTCCTCCGCAACTAGACTGAAGAACAAAAAAACAGCAACTTCTCTGTTCCCCTTTCCCGATTAACATTGTACAATACTTGCTTATCACTTATTCATCGTCTTCTAATTCATATATTTTTTAATTGGTCTATGTTGATTTTTCTTTTAGAGAACATTTTTTGAGTAGCCTGATCTCATGTCTCTGTGTGCGTGTGTAATGATAAAAGATCCGCCCCTGTGAGCGCCGATGAGTGTTCTCCTCCATGGTATTATTTTATCAGTGTGGTTTTGATTTGATCTTTTGAGTTGTTAATTCCAGAGAGCGTACCTTAGTGTTGTTTTTGTATGGTCAGGGAACTTGTGAGCCCCGGTTAGGCTCTTTGGGGGGGTGTCTCAGCGACTGTTTCATCAGTGGCCTTGTTGATGGTGACAGACGACAGGCGCTGGGTGCCCTGTGTACCGCCCGCTTGGAGGCGCCGAGGTCTCCTTGCCAGATCATAGGTCACGTGGGGCACATCTGTTTTTGCTGATGTGTAAGGGCCCAGTAACACCGACGCTTAAGGGAGCTAACACAGGGAGGTGGGGCTTCTGGGTGGTGACATGGTTACCAGTGGGGAAAGCAATTGCCTTTTTAATGCGTTTTTCTTCTACTTTAGGTCAATCTTAAAATGAGAGAGATAACAGAGAAAGAAGTTAAGTTAAAACAGCAGTTACTGGAGAGTCCAGCTCATCAGAAGGTAAAGGGCAAACTGCAGTCTCTGCAAAGCACCAAGTTCACGTTGCTCCCCATCAGAAAGGGCTGTGCCACGTCCACCACCTGCCTACTCTTTATTTTATTGTTATGAAGAAGGAGTGAGCCTCCTGTGCCTCGGTGGGCTGGCTCTGTGGCACCTCCGTGGCAGTGGGCATGGCAGCTCACCGCCCTTTCTCCCTGCCAAGGAGGGGTCTTGTATTTAATGTGGGGGGGGGATGTTGGGAGGTATTGGGAAGCCCAGGAGTACGGGACGTACAGGGCGCTGGGCGTGGCTTTTAGAGGTCAGCCAGTGAGGAAAACAGTGCGTACTGCCAAAGGCCCCTGGCAGAGCTGTCACGGCCTGTGGGGTCCGGGAGGCTGCATGGCGTTCGGGAGCGCAACGCCACGCAGCCAATGGAATGACGCACATGCTGTCTGTGCCCCGGGTCTTTTCCGTCTTCCCCCAACTTTGCTGTTTTTACCCAGCACCCGTATGACTTAGACGTGTGCACAACGTGGCCTGGCCGTGTCCGCGGTCTCTGGCATCCCCGGGTCCTCTCCCCCAACTCCTGACGAGGAGTGCCGTGGGCACCCTCTCCATGCCTGCTTTTGTGCCTCGTCCCTCAGACGGTGTACTGACCCCCCCTGAGTTGCAGCTGGCATTTGTCCTTTTGGTGCCGAGTTCCCAGGTATTCTTTGGCCCGCTCAGGCCAGTGTGGTAGAGGCGCCTGGGACCTTCCACTCCAGGCATCTGGTATATAGAATGCCCAGGCTCCCGGGCACCGGGCGGCCGTACTGCTCAGAGGACGCCTCACCTCGCCTGTAAATGTGAAAGTGTGTAACGCCCATCCACACCTGGACCCACCCGCTGATGCTCCTTTCCTGCCTTCCTTCCCTTGCTTCCCAGCAGTCTCCCTCCAAGTGGTACTGGAAGTTAGTGCCTGTAAGTGACTCCGTGCGTGCCAGCTGCCATCAGACGCCATCCTGTTGCAATCACTTGCTTCCATTACAAATTGCTCACTCCACCCGAACCTTTTCCTTCGTTTAAATGTCCTCCTTGGTATTGTTATTACACTGTATGCAGTACGAGCGGTTACCTAATTCTGGCCCGAGAGGGCTTCATAACATGGCGCTTTGGAGTTCTGAGCCGCGTGTCACAGGCCACACAGAGCGGTTTGCCACCAGTTTCTTAGGTGATCGTACAGATAGCTTTGTGTTTCTTCTTAGGACACTGAGTTACCCTCTGTGTGCTGAATGTGAATGTACATGGCAGGATCTGTTCTCTGTTCTCACAGACACCAGGACTGGCCGCTAAGCTGCGAGTCGGTCTTCCTGGGTGACCGTCCCTAGTGGTGATAGTGGACGTGTCAGCTCTCAGTAACTAGTGTGGGTCGTCTGACGGTAAAGGTGATCGCGCTGTGGCAGGGCCCTCCTCCCTGCCCCTGCACAGGTGGGAGAGGGCCAGCCCCTTGCTCCGTCCCAAGCAGAGCCTGTGTCACATCAGCACGTGTACACGGTTTCTAGAATCCAAGTTAGCGTGAATTGTGAGTTTCCCCATAAAAAGGAAGTTGAAAGGTGGTGATTTACTTCTGCGCTGTGACCCACTCTGGAAGCGAGAGGGTCATTTCCAAGTGGAGGTCCGGAGCTCAGGCCTTTGCAGGTCCCATTCACCACTGGGATACGTTAGAATTCTCTTGTGAAGGCGAGACCAGGGACACAGCTAGGAGGTGGGTCCGTGTGAGGGGGTGACACAGTCTGTTGGGTAGCTCACAGCTAATTTTGCTTCTCTTTGAAATACATTAACAACAAAGAAGAAAGCGTTTTTATGACTATTTCTATATGTTTCGACTTGAATCCTGAAGGCCAGAGAGCTAAATATTAAGAAGTTATGTGCTTTAGTGAGGACATAGTAAAAAATTTAACTCTCCTCTAGGAAGTAAGGTTTCGGATGCCACTGAAAGATGTGATCAAGGGCAGTGTGACCCTTCAGGTTTCCTTTTAGTGGCCGATAGCCGTGCCTGTCGGACTCCAGTGTCCCCCAAATAGACTAACGAGGAGAGTATAAAAAGGTCTGGTCAGATGGGCAGGTTCCAAGGTTTCACCGGAACGCTTTCCCGCCTAGAGGTTTAACCAACCTGACCGGAAGATGATTACACAGCCCTTTGGGCCCTGTAGTTTGGCGTTTTCCCTGATTTTAAATTCACACCATCCATCTTCAATTGAGAAACCATTTGCTTTACTGCATGCTGTGACCGGTCACTGTGTGTGCTGTCTGTCCGTCGTGTGGGGGCTGGCTGGCCTGGCGCATGCCCGCACGCCTGCATGCTGGAGCAGGCCCTGCCCAGGGCGGTGTGGGGGTATCCACGTCAGAGCCTGTGCTGCAGCCCGAGAAACAAGTTAAAGTGTCCAGCAAACGGATGTTAGTGACGTGAGAGAAGCCTTAGTCCTGGTTTCAAAACGATGCATTAGACATGTTCTGTGCTCCACTTCAGTATTGCTGATGCTGCACTCGACTTCCTGCGGCGACAACTTGAAATTCTTGATTGCCGAGAGGCGATTTTTCTTTGGGTTGAACTCCTGCATCACTGAGAAGTCCACAGTCATTAGTACAGACGGGTGGTTTTCTACCTCTGATTAGTCTTGTGTATTTTCCTCCTCTGGAGAAAATGTGGTTGCAGGACACGCCATATTTTAAAGCCATCTTGTGAATGTTAATGCAGAAAAAAGAGGGGACAGCAGGATGTTTGGGACACTCTCCCGTGCTGACTTCCCGTCCCTTGGCAGCGCGTGTGTCTGCACATTCCTAAACTGGCACCCAGCTCGGGGGCTTGGGGGCAGCGCTATCTGTGCCCACGGCTCCCCCTGAAGGCGTAGTCCGGAGACACTGAAAAACATACGTGTTTTACGTAGCACCTTGAATGCATCCAGGTTCCTGATGCTTCATTGCACTTATTAGAGGGGCTGTTGATATATTAGACGCAATTTTGTCTAACCTGGTTTTGGAAATTTCTCAAATTATGTTATTAGTGCTATTGGGTTGTCGGAAAAGCCATGATGTTTTTGTTTCTATGTTCCTCATTGCAAAAATGCATCATGACTTTTCCGACAACCCAATGTTTTGTACTTAATGGCTGAGGTGACTGCTGATAATACTGAGACAAGTGACAGTAACACGGTCTTCCACACCTAGGCTGTTCCCCATTTAACTTGTTTCTCATTCGTTTCTAGTCTGCTGGCTTCTGGCAGTGTACGTGGCTCTGCCTCCCTTCCTGCCTGGGCTGCGGCTCTTTCGAGCGAGACGGCCCTGGTCATCAGCAGCTAGTTGTAGTCACCCCGTGTGCCCATGAAGCTTAGTTTCCTGGACCTTGACACATGTGTCCCAGGCAAAGTATGTGACCCAGACATGTGGAGCTTTTGCTGTCCGGTGGCTGCTGCTCTGAGCATTGTCCAGAGGGCATTGTGTTAATTCTAGATGCCATAGTCTGCCTGTGACCTAGGTGGCAGTAAAGGCACATCAGGTGTAGACACCGTTTTTCCTTCTATCAACTGCAGGTGCGCTATCGCCGAGAACACCTGTCGGCGAGGCAGCCGCCCTACTTCCCGTTGTTGGAGGATCTGATGAGGGACGGCAGCGATGGGGCCGCCCTCTTGGCCGTGGTCCACTACTACTGCCCAGAGCAGATGAGACTGGATGGTGAGTGGCGTGGGCCCGGCACCACAGCGTGCTGATGTGGGCGCTTCCCAGCCAAGAAATAGCCCTGGGCCCTGAGCCCCGCGGGGCTGCGCGTGCAAACGTTTGTGGCTGATGTGCATACGCTTAACCTGCATTCCATCTGATGAAGAGGTTGGACTTTGACAGTATTTGGATAATGTGTGAAATATTTGTGACTTTAATTAAGTCTCAGAATGGTTAGGGTTTTGTCCGTCCTGCTACAATTGATTTGAAACATCTGGAGCTTAGTTGGGGCCTGGGAAACGAGTGTAGAATGCAGCCTGTTTACAAACTGTTCGTGGCCGACCCTCCATGCCTCCCAGTGATGCCAGTGCGTGTTTGCCAGGCGCCCACAGTGACCTCTGTACAGGGCTGTGCCACAGGGATTTGGACTCAGGTTTTGCTAAGCACCCTTCTTCCTGAGGGAGGAGATGCAAGGCCCAGAGATGCCCAGACCACAGCCCCGCATGTGAAATGGTAGGCTCTGGCACGGGTGGAGGTAGGGGTGGGGTGAGCTGACCGTCCCGCTCCTGCTCCATGTACGAAAGTGCTGGATTATATGGCTCTTACAGACACAATAGTTTTTAAAACACATCGCTGAACTTGAGAGAAAGGGAGAATCTAGGTTCCAGGAGAGAGTTTTTATGTGTGAGTGAAAACCCACAAATTCACACCTGGTCGTCCAGGGGCCTCTTGGGCCTGTGAAGTTCGGCTGGCCTTGGGGCTGTGTGGTTGGGAGCTGTGACCAGCAACCGGGAAAGGACCAGGAAAGCCCCGCCTGCCGGCCAGGAAGGAGGAAGCTGGCGGAGGCCCTGGTTCTGGGGGTGGGACAGGCACCTTTCATGAGGAAAGGGAGCCAGCAGGCTGTGCCCTGGGTGGGAGGGCTGGACACACACTGCCTGGGTCCCCGGGGGAGTTCATACAGAGTCGAGCCTGAGACTCGGGAAGTGAAGCCCGTAGGGCCCACAGGAGTGGGGGCAGAGCTTTGCTGTGCAGGAAAATGGCCACGAGCCAAGGCACGCCAGATGCCCACAGAGAACCCTGCTTCTGGAAGACGGGCTCTGGGGAAAAGCCGAGCACACGATGAGGCAGCCTCCACCAGAGCCCCCGACACAACAGACAAACTTTGGTGACAAGGATATCTGAACGAGAACACAGTGTTTAATGTGACAAAGACGAAAAGGAGGAAGAAATCAAAACCATAAAGAAAGATGAGAGAAGAGGAGTATTACCTGTATCCTTGGAGTTTTTCCTTGTCCTCAGCACCTCTTTTCATGTTTCCATCCCTTTACCTTCTGCATTCTGGACATTCTCTCAAGTCTCCCTCTGGTTCACTAACCCAGTTAGTTTGTTTATGCTGCAGTCGGGTCAAGCTGCTTCTAACCACTCCGCTGCGCATGGAAGACAAAGAGGGACTAAGGGTGCTTAGTGATGCAGCAACTCGGGGATGTGACAGTGTTGGAGTGATGATGGAGCTCATGGCATCTAGTGGCAGAACATCAACACGGGGTTTTCAATGACAGAATTCCAGGGAGAGGTGCAGAGCCACACACAGAAGTGAGCCGATGCGACGGTAAGGGGGAGTGCTGCCAGAGGGCCTGGCACAGCCCGCACAGGCGTGGTCCAGGGCAGCCGCCGCTGCTGAGCACCCTCTTTCCGAAGAAGACGGATGTAGTTCCAAAACTGGGCCTGATTGAGGCCACAGAAGAAATCTCAACAGGTTACAAAGAGTTGATAATTTCCCCTTAACGCAGGGAAATGAGAAACCAGTCACAAAACGATGCACCCGCTTTCTCCAGACCTGACGTCGTTAATGCTTAGAAACCAAAGAAGATACCTTACGGATCAAAGTAGAAACCATAGTGGAATTTTCTAACAGGAGCTCTCCAAAGGCAGGGATTTTTATCTGTTGTGTTCCCTGGTACATCCCAGCCATCTAAAGTCGTGTTTGGGATGTGTTGGTGAATAAATGAGAGAACGAAATCCATGTGAGAACTTGTGGGCTGCAGCTCACAGTGGCTGGGAAAAGGAAACTCGGTGTGTATCCTGGAAAGGAAGGGATTCTAAAATTACGAACTGGCGTAACCTCAGTGTGTTAGGAGAGGACATGGACGTGAGCCCAGAGAAAGTGGGAGGAAGGGGAATGAAGAGTGAGTCCTGTGTCCTCTGATCAGAGTCACACCCGCACCAGAAGGACCTGAATCCCTCTGGGTCTGGACAGCAGCACCTAGTGAGGGGTCGGGAGGAGGAGACGACGGAGGCCAGCCAGAGAAGCCAGCGGCGTGCTCCCAGAGGGGCCCCGAAAGGCCCCAGCGGGCCTGCCAGGGATGCAGGCCAGTTGGGCTGCCCAGCAGTGAGAGCCCAGATCCCTTTAACCTTGTCAGGCAGTGATGATACCTCCTTGCATACCCTCAGGAGATGGGGGGGTACGCTCCCAGGGGAAACGGAGGCAGACAGGCTCTGGTCTCAGACCCCACACACAGCAGGGATGTGGTGATGCCCGGGCGTTAGAGCTTGTGGGGAATTCTGCGTCCTGGAAGGGGAGACTGACTCTCGTCCCCATTCGCCCGCTCCAGGAAGCCGCCTTCCCTGACTTGGCTCCATAATGCCTCCCTGCCTGTGGGGACAGGGGACGGGTGTCTGCAGAAACTGGCCCCTGGCCCTGTCGAACGCCCACCGCCACTGCCCCATCCTCTGTGGCCCAGATGGCTCCCCGCCCAGTCGCCTGTCGCGAAGCCCCCTTTACGCCTCACTCTGGTCTGCCAAGGATCCGACACTGGAGGAAAGTCACCGGCCTGAACAGGAAGCCTGATTGACCGAGCCCTGCAGGCGGACAGGAGGGGACACTGGTGGGGGGAGCACCGGGCTTCTGTGCACAGGGCCCAGCTGCTGGAGGAGGACGGGCCAGACGTCAGTGTGTGCGGGGTGCGTGCTTACTGACGGAAGACTCACCAAGTGCTAGATGACAGGAAGTGCTAGGCCCACCTGGGGGCCGCATGATCAATGAAGGGCCACAGCCCAGCATGTGACAGCAGCTCCAGAACTCCTGGGACAGAGTGGCCACAGGACAGGGAGTCCGGAGGGTAGCTCTCGTGCCCCCCAGTCCTGGGGAGAGCAGTTCCCCCAGAGTGCCTGATTGTCCGTGAGGCAGGGGACCTGGTTCAGAGCACCCCATCGGGGAAAGATACAGCTGCTGCCTTCCTGAGCAGGCGTCAGAGTGTACTGCAGATGTGCTCCCCACTCGGAGGCACAGGCCGGGGAGCGCGGGGGAGGGCAGATGGGCAGCCCAGGGAGGAGTGAAGGGAGTGTTCAAACAAAGGATGCAAAAAAACGAGGTGAGTATTAAATACAGGAAAATAGAATGCTGTCAGCTCCGCGGCCGAAATGGTTTCGTGGTAATGTGACACACTGCCCTCTGACCCTGCAGGAGGGCCACGTGGGCCCTGGTCATCCTCTGCCTGACTGCACATCGTGGGTGATGGCCCTCAACAACAGGCAGGACGGGGGTGCAAGCTGGCCAGACGAAGAGGGTAGCCAGAGAATTGCTGTTTTTCTCAACAGGCTCCTTAAATACTATTTGGCTTTTTAAAGACTTTATGTATTTTGTTAAATTAAAAGTTCATTAAAAATTTTAGGTCAATTCAGTAGCAAAAATTAATTAAAAATTTAGAAATGTATAGAACTAAAAACATTCTTGTAAAGGATTACTAAAGTAGTCCTCTGGAAAGATTGATCAAGAAAAGATGGCAAAAATAAAGACTAGAGTAGCTGAGAGAATCAAATACAGATCTAGTGGACACTGAAATAAATCCTAAGGAAAATACCGAGAATACTGTAGGCCATATAGATTCGAAATGTTAGATGAAATGGGCAATTTTCTGTGGAACCAAGAAAAGATAAGAGGGCCGGCCGAGGGTCTCAGCTGGTTCAGAGCCCGCTCAAGAGTGCCAGCTGAGCTCTGAGCAGCAGCAGCTCGATGCCCAGCATGAGCTGAGCAGCCGCTGAGCTGCCAACAGTGGCAGGAGGGCTCAGTTAAAAAAGAAAAGATGAGAAACCTAAGTGGACCCGTAACTACAGAATGAATGGACGCGGCTCTGTCCTGTTGCCCTGCACGCTCCTGTCAGTTCTTAGCAACATTGTGAACGAAGTGAGCTGTTCGTAATACTTGTGAATAACTCAGCAAAGAAGATGGAAGACCCCAGGAAGAAACTAAACTTTTCTGTAGTGCTTGGGAGAAGACTCGAACTGAATGCTGAGGTGCCAAGAATCAGCATAAAACTAATTTTCCCAGTTCATAAATTTACTGCCGGTTCAATAAATAATTTGTTACAGAAACTGTCACGGCAATGTAAAAATTCATGTAAAGGATAAAGGCCAAAGGGACAAAATTAATGTTTTGTGGCATTTTATTTTGATGTAAGTTTGAATTGACCGAGTAATATACAAAGAATTCCTGCATACTTTCACCCAGATTTTCCAGTCGTTACATTTTGTCACATTTGTGTTGTATTTCCTGTTCTCTGACCCATTTGAGAGCACCTTAGAGAATAGAGGCATTCTCGTCACACAGCGAGGGCCACGAAGGTTAACAGTGTAGAGCACTGGTCCGGTCCTGCCCGGATTTTGTCACTCGTCCCAGTAATGTCCGTGACCTCTGGGCCTCCGTCCAGCTCTGGCCCAGCACACTCACCGTCACTTAGCTCTCTGGGTCCTGGGACCTGGAGCCCATGCCCAGCCCCCCTGTGTCCGTCTTGAAGAGTACAGGCCACTTAGTTTGTTGAATGCCCCTTGTCCAGTGTTTCCTCCTGATTAGATTCAGGCTGTGCATTTTTAGTAAGAATGCCACAGAAGCGATGTGTCTTCCCAGTGCATCTAATTGGGGACATGATGGCAGTGCACCCATGACACCAGGTGGCGGGGTGATGGGTTTCTCCGCTCTGAGATCACTAATTTTGCTTTATAATTAATGAGTAATTTGGGGGCGAGGCTGCGAGACTGTAACTTCCTGTTTTTCATGAAGCATTCGCCCACTAGTGTTGCCATCCATTCGGAGCATGTCCAGCACGTCTCCTATGTTTGTCACTTGGCCGTTTGCCCCAAGGGAGCGCCTTCTCTGCTTATTCATGTGATTGGTACCAGATGGCCTCATGGTTTCTAGTTTTATTCAATGGATTATAATCCATCGTGTTCATTATTCTCTTGCTTCAATTGGTCCAGGTTTCGGGCAGGCTCATTTTCAAAATAAGAACGCGGGGTCCTCGTACAAAGACCACGCTGTGTTTAGCTTTGCATGGGCTGGACCATTGTGGTTTGGGCCCAGGGGAGCCATGCAGAGAAGCCCTGACAGTGACTCTGGAGGGAACCCAGGGCCTGTGGGGTGGCTTGCAGCTGCTAGGGTGAGGGGCCTGGCCAGTTCAGAACGTGGGGACAAATAGCCATCTGTATGGGGGAAGTACAGTGAGACAGAAACACGCCTGCCGTGGATGAAAGACCTAACCCTGAAAAGCAAAATTTAAGAACTTTGAGAAGAAAATATAGGAAAATACTTTTATGACATTGGAGTTAGGATGGATTACCTAAAAAAGCACACATAATAGAAAAGATCCTGATACTTAACCATATTAAAATTCAGTATGGTGACACAGGAATATCAGTAAATAAAATTAAATGATAAACTGTGTTCATGAAAAAGTATTTGTAACAAATGTAAGTTGATAAAGAACCTGTCACACAGTCCTTTTGTAACCATAATCCATTCCTGCAGATCAGTAAGGAAAAGATAAACACCCAGAGGCACAAGAACAGGTTTTGCACAGAAGAGGAAGTCAAGAGTGAAGGCACAGCCATGACCAGGGACATGCATTTCACACCCATGGCGGGGGGAGGGGGGAGCCGAGCTCCGGAACCCGGGGGGTTGTCCTGGGTGAGGCGTGTGGGTGCAGAGAGCACCCACGAGGCTGTTCCCGGCATTTTTCGTGACAGCGCAAACTGATACTGTGGAGCCGCTCCCAGGAGTGAGTGAAGTCTGCCCGCGCCAGCGTAGGTCTGTGTGCAGACGTAGTACTGAGTTCAGGGAGAAACGGGCTGCACACGGAGGCCAGTCTGTTGTCATGAATGTACATTTAAGAAGCCAAGTCAGCAGTGTCCTGTTTCTGGGCACCCTACTAATGGACGGAACACGGGCTGAGTGTGATGAAAACAGTGAGCTCGTGTGGAGGAGCCACAGCTGGCCGCCTGGTGGAGGCTGGCCTGCACCGTGTGTGCTTATTACTGAGGGAGAACAGGGTCTGAATCAGAGAAGGGCTGGCGTTAACTTTCCATTTGGGTGCAGGTACCTGGGTATCTGATCTGTATATTAGTTTGTGATCAGAACTTTAAAGAAACATTTCTTAGCAATAGCAGCGTACACAGCCGGTCATCTTACAAGGAGTGTCTTGGAGATTTCCTAGTCTCCGGGCGCCGCCTAGGACAGAACCCAGCGATTCAGGTTTTTGCATGCTTCTAAACCCTCGGAAATGGCATCTTAAAAATCAAGTTTCTTTATTTCGCGAGTCCCTTTTTCCTCTTTCTGCCTATCTGTCTACTTAACAGGCAAAGTCAGGCATCAGTACCGCTGCTGCTCATTCAGTCCTGAGCTGTGTCTGGTTCTAGTGCTTCCTGTCTGAGAGCAGTTGTCCCCCTGCCCCACCTCCAAAGGGCGTCACACTCAAGGGATGGCGTTTTCTTTTTTTTTTTTTTTTTTTTTTTTGAGGGCCGTGTCACTGGCCCTCATATGTGCAACCCAAACTGGGGCCGCTGGCTTCCCAAGCCAGCGCTTAACCACTGCGCCACTCGGCCGGCCCAGGGATGGTGTTTTCATGGCCCCAACCAACACCGGTGCTGGAATCTGCCGATCGCGCCCTGCGGAGCACCCTGAAGTGGGAAATTGTCCAGCCCCAGGGGCTAATAGCCAACAGTCCCCCCATCTCCTTCCCGAAGGGAGACCCTGGCTAAGCACAATGGCCTGAATTTGTGATTTGTGCCATTTCAGTATTACTCCTTTGAAATCCTGGCTTCTCTGCATTTATCCCCCCCTGCAGTCATGAAGGGAACCTCATGCAGAGGATTCCTGATGGGTAAAGAAACTCGGTTTAACATTAACTAGCTTTGTGCGGCAAGTCCTTTTATAAACTGAAAGGCAATTGTTACCGTCCATTTTAAAAGCCTGGTCTTAAAATCTCGTGTAATTTCTGTTATGCTTTTAGATGTTATAAGTTAAATTCAGAGCCTGGACACTTCTCAGATCTTTTTTTCCGTTGTTTTCTTTCTGTATTTGCTGTTACTTGTAATACTTATTATAATATTTAAATCTCTGAATGTTATTACCTTTTTAAATATCACCACTACCTTCATTTAAAATGTGTTTCAGTTCAGAATTTATATTTATGTACACACACTTACGCAGCAGAATATCTTTATAATAAATTGTAGTTTTCTTTTTATCTATTAGATATATGCTTGAAGGAGGTAACATCGATGGCTGACAGTCTGTATAATATTCGGCTTCTGAGAGAATTCTCAAATGAATATCTTAACAAGTGCTTTTATCTCACCTTAGAAGATATGCTGTATGCTCCCTTAGTGCTGAAGGTAATAATGAATTATTAAACACACATTTTTAAAACCATGTGTGAATAAGCTGCTTACCATGTCCTTTGTTTTTTTTGTTTTTTCCTTCTAGCCGAACATTATGGCTTTTATTGCTGAACTCTTCTGGTGGTTTGAGAATGTCAGACCAGATTTTGTTCAACCCAGAGATGTGCAAGAACTGAAAGATGGTGAGTGACAGGCTTCGGTGAATTGCTAGCTGTTTCCCCTGAGAGCTTTTCAGTACTCAGGTGTCCTTAACTGGTTCCTAACTTTTTTTTATTTTTTAAGATTTTTGGGGGGGATTGGGGGAGGGGAACAGTGTTGGGGAATTGGGAGAGGGGCCAGCCAAGTTGTTGTTCTTCAATCTTCGTTGTGGAGGGCACCAGTCGCCATCTGGCTTCCCATCGGCAGCTCGTGGCATCTAAGCTCAAGGTGCCGAGTTCAGCCTTAGTTGCGGGTGGGCATAGCCACCATCCCATGCGGGAGTTGAACCTGGCAGCCTTGTTGTTAAGAACGCATGCTCTATCCACTGAGCCATCTGGGCGGCAGCTCAGCTAAAGGTGCGGAGTTCAATCTTTAGTTGCGGGCGGACATAGCCCACCATTGAACAGGCAATCTTGTTGTTACACCAGCTGAGCCATCCTGCCACCCGCTGGCAGCTCAGCAACAGCTCAGCTCGGGCGCAGCGTTCACTGGCCCAGGTGGGAATCGAGCCTGCGGCCCTGTTGCTCAGAGCACGCACTCTAAGCCAACTCGTAACCAACTGAGACATTCGGCCGGCCCCGGTTCCTAACTTTTTGTACAGCAGTGCTGTTTCGGTTTGAACGGTTTCTCTGGGGAGTAGAGACCTGTGTCATGTCTGGCTGCCGTCTGGCGCCCACCCCTGTAGTTGCGGCAGCCCCTCCAGGAGCTTTTCCAGACCACACGGCCCTGGGCCCGTCCTTGCCCGCAGAACAAGCACCCGAGGGCAGCGGGGCCCTAAGCGACTTGCTTGGCAGCAAGTAAACCCGGCTAGTCTGCGGGGTCCCTTCTCACCCTCAGACCACGCAGAAGACATCTGTGTTTATCAGATTAAGACTTTTTTTCAGTAAAAGATGATTAAAAAGTCAAATCAACTGGCTTCAGGGGATAACTGGCACTTAGAATGTATAGAAAGCTCGTTCACATCCATGAGTGAAAGAAACCTCCATCGAAAAATCAGAAGACGTGACCAGGGCCTTTCTGAACGTGGGCTGCACACACCCCACTAAGTCCCGGAGACACGTGGCCTCAATAGTGGTCCCACCGAAGCCGTGTAGACACCCCACCAGTGGTGGGGGGCGAGCAGGCCTGGGCAGGCCGGCGGGGAGGGCGTGCTCCTCCACCCTGTCCCCAGCTCGGTCACCTTGGTGTCTCCCTAGGCCGGAAGGGCCATCAGCCTGTTAGCCTCTCCAGTTGGGCCCCGTTTGGTACCCGGCAGGTCATGCTCTGCGCCCACTCCCCTCTTGCCTTGGACCCCACTACTTTTCCAGGAGTGTGACTCCCTCTGTCGTGGTCGTTCCCTGAGCAGGAGGCGGGAGCAGGGCGCTGTAGGGCAGGCGCTGGGGACTCAGCATGGGGAGCCACACAGCAGGCGCGGGGGATGCGCTGGGCGGCAGCAGTGCAGGCAGGGGGAGCGGCATGGGCGGGGCCAGCACGCTTGCAGTGTCTAGTTGGGGCCCTCGCCTTGCAGTGGAGATGCCCAGGAAGCAGCTGAGGCGCCCGCTCAGTCTGGGCTGGGCGTGGGCCTCGTGGTTTCGGGCTCACTTGTGCACGTCCGTCTGTAAGGCGTGTCCCCGTCTGCAGGGTCCAGTGCCGCCCGGCCACGTGCTCTCTGAGCAGCTGGCATTGGTGTGCTGGCCTGGGTTCGGAATGTCACACTCGAAACAAAATATGCATTTATCTGTCCAGAGTGACTTGCTGGCCCTCCCAGAGTGGGCTCAGTGTAGCCGACAGCCACCAAGAGGTCAGCGGGCCCCCAGAGGACTGTGTGTGCTGGGGGCTTGGCCCTGGCCCCAGAGCAGCCTTGTATACATAGGCCCAGCCCTGCCTTTGGCCACCTCACGCGTGTGTCCATTGTTCCACGGTGGTGGCTGGTGGCTGGCGACAGCCTGGCTGGCAGCAGCCAGCAGCATCTGTGTGCATTCTTGAATCGGCTGTTTGTTGGCCAAGCTCACGTAGGAGCCATGGGGGTGCTGGTGTCAGGGTGGTATCTACATGTGGCTCCAGACTCACAGGCTTAGTTCCAGGCACGTCATCTGTCTTAAGATGAGTAGCTGACGGGTGAGCTCGCCCTTGTGACTGGAAGTGTCTGGCAGGACTCTGCTCATGACATACGGTCACTAGGAGTCCTGTGAGCCATGGCCAGTAACACGAGGGCTGGGGTATGGAAGTGTGTGGTTCTTTGGGGCAGGCAGCATGGCCCTGCCCCAGAATCTGGGGTGCTGTTCTGGGCCTTTCCCACTGGGACTGGCCCCTTTCCCCCGACAGCTGCCGTGACTGGCCTGCGTGGCCCAGCCTGTGGATGAGCCCTTCCCACTGGGGCCCCTTCAGAGCCTCCATGTCATTCAGCTGGAGCAGTACCCAGGTGCGCAGTGTGCCGGCTCTGGGCCGTCGTCCCGGGGACAGGTGGGGTGTAGAGGTGTCTGTTTTACTATGGGTGGGATGACCTAGCATGTCCCTAATAACATCCCTAATATGGCGAGACCCGGAGTTTCCATGCAGGCGTGGTGTGGCCGGGCCTCTGCTGAGGGTGTCGGGTCAAACTGAGGTGTCACCTGCACCACGTTCCTGTCTGGAGGCTGCCTCCAAGCTCGTCATTGTTGGCGTTTATCAGACTGAGGTCCCCGTTCCTGCGCCCGGTCACGGGCCACTCGCTGTGTCCTGGAGGGCTGAGGTGGCCGCTTGCACCTCTGGCAGGACAGCTGCCCCTAGGCCTTCCGCTGGGCCGATTCTGGCCAGGATCTGCCTGGTTTCCTCGGGGGCGGCCTGGGGAAGATGTGCCGATTCAGGGGCCGTACTCTGCGTCCTCTGGGTCCTCAGGGGCACCGGTTCCCGCACCCCCATGGCGCCTTACTGGTTCTCATTTACCATCTCGGAGGAGTGGGGGTGGTTCTAAGGCTCCCCTCAGCCTTGCCAACACCCAGTGTGGCTGGTGTACCAGCCCCCAAATACGTTCACCTGAGCGTACATTCAGAGGCTGGGGCGTGGCCCCGGGCGGCCTGTGGGTGCACTGGACCTTGACCAGGCCTCCCTTCCCCGACTCGGATGGGCCATGATGGCGCTTTGGGCCTCTGGGTACTGATGCCAGCTCCCCGTCCCCAGCACGCTGGTCTCTGAGTCAAGGTGTCTGTCCCTGTGGGGCAGGCTCAAGGCACAGCAGCTCAGGCTCAGAGATGGGTTTGGAATAGTGACGTCCCCCAAGGCGGCTGCCTGTCTGTCTGCCTCTGGGGAAGCTGTGTCCCCTTCTTGTTGCTACACCTCTGCCTCCAGGCCCGGTGGCTGCCCTTCCACCTGGCACCTCATCACAGTCGTGTTGTCCACGTGAGTTCTGCGGGCTCATGCGGCCGCCCGCCCCCCTCTGCCTCCCCGGCCTTACATAGAGAGCACTGCCGCCACCCCGCGGTCCCCGTCGCTCTCTTCGCTTAGTGAGGGCTGTGCTTTTAGTCCATGCGTGCAGCTCGCGGGGTCACTGCTGCATGTGTCTCAGGAGCCCCCCTGAATCAGACCTGCTGGCTGCCCCGAGTGGCCCCTTCCTGCTGTCAGGCCCAGCCCAGGCTGGTAGGCCTGGTGGCCGGAGGAGGGTGGGCAGGTCCTACAGGGCACGTGCCATCTTGCAGGAGGCCTGTGCAGGTCTCCAAGCCTGGGGGATGTGGGGCTCTTCACAGGGAGGGGCCCAGGGAGTCCAGGAATTGGAGCTTTCCAAGGCCCAGAGGCCTCTGTCCATGCGTCAGGATCGGCATAGCAGCCTCCACAGCCGGCTTCTCTGCCCACGGGGCCCAGGCCCAGCCACAGGTCGCAGCCTGTGTCTTCGGCCCGCACTCCAGCTCTTGGCTGCCCACTGCTGCCTCAGCCTTTCCTGTCTCCTCGCGCTCCAGCGGGCGCGGGGCAGCCGCCCAGCCCTTTGTCCCCGGAGCCTTCCCCATGTTCACCTCACCTTGGCTACTGTGTCCCCACAGTGGGCCCCCACCTGGGCCAGGGCTGTCTGGGCTCCGGCCGCCATGCTGCTGGGCCCTTGTTGCCAGCCTGAGCCCAGCTCCTGCCCCTGGACTAACCCTGGCACCACTGTCTCGGGCCAGCCCTCTGGGGAGCAGCCTCAGAGAGGGGCTTCCTGTTCAGGGGCTGCTGCAGGCGCCACGTGGTCATCAGAGAAGACCCGCCGCCCTCACCGCTTCTTGTTCTAACTTGTGTAGTGTCTTAACTTCGTACTCGTTTTGGTGTGATATGTGTAGTATTCATTATTACAGAGCACATGTGTTGAACTCGAAACTAGTTTTTTGGTAGAAGTTTGGTTTCAGGTAAAAGTTGTCTTATTTTTAGTGCTTATAAAAGCTGCAGGGTTTTATTTTAGATGCTTCTTGCTAATGTAAGTAACTGTAAATAACATGAATATTTCTGTAAAATTGCTATTTTCTGCAGCTAAAACAGTGTCACACCAAAAAAGCAGTCGTACCCCTGTTCCTATCTCCAATGCCACCAAGCGCAGCTTTCTGGGCGGCCCTGCAGTAGCGAGCCCGGCCGAGCTGCAGCCCCCCACCCACCTGCCGGCTGAGGGCTGTCACCGGCACCACCTGCACCCCGATGAGTCAGAACATCTGTAAGTCTGTCTGCTGTCACAGCTACCATCGTCCTGTGTCTTCTTCTCATCAGATACCAGTTTTAATTGAAGTTTCCTCTTCTTGAAAGTACCAAAAAGTCGGCAGTGGGGTTTCCCCCCGCCCCCTCTGGCCCCTGCCCCTCCCCAGAGGCAAGGAGGATAGCCATAATTGTGTATTTGGAGTTTTCTGTTAGAACTCATTTTATTACAGATTGTAACCAAAAATCAGCATGTCACCTCGTTGCATTTTTTGGTTATTTTTCCCAAGTTTGAAGTTCTTGGTACTATATTGGTTCATTTTTGCAATAATTAATTTTCCCCAAAGAACCTGTGAATTTCTCAGATTAGTGTGAATTCGTGATGGTGTCTGTTGTTCCTTTTGCATTTGCTTTTCTTTTTTTTTTTCTTTTTTCTTTTTTTTTTTTTTTTTTGAGGCAGTGTCACTGGCCCTCATATGTGGGACCAAATCGGGGCCGCTGGCTTCCCAAGCCAGCGCTTAACCACCACGCCACTCGGCCGGCCCTGCATTTGCTTTTGAACTTGAAGGTTGCTAAACAGGTGATTTGTCTCTCCTGTTCTTTTTCTATTTAGGGGGAAGGGAGCTTCCGCCTTTAGCCCATCGCATCCTTTATTGCCCCTGAGGCAGAAGCAGCAGAAGACGGTCCAGGGAGAGGAGCCCCCCGGTAGGAACGCCTTCTCTCTCTCTCTCTCTCCTCCTCAGTTCTTACGGTAGTTCACCAAAGTAACAGTTCTCAAAATTAAACTCTTACTATGACATAATAATTTTAATTAAGACTATAGCAGCATAAACTTCAGATTATATTGATATACCTTAGAATGTATACTCTTTTTAGTGGCAATATCATTAAAATCTAGTAAATTATATGAAGTATTACAGGAAAGTGTTGTGTAGTACTCTTTCAAGGACTGACATGTATTGATGACGTTCACCGTTTGGACTGAGCACTTTGAGTGGCACATTACTGCTAACACTATTGAAAATTGGGTTGTGGTTACCTGCTTTCTTGGAGCAGTTGGGTGTGAGTTATGCGTTTCCTTGAGAAATGGTTCTTGTGTTGAAAGAGTTTCAAATGATCCAAAGTTGGTTACTTAATGCTGAACACATGTACTGTCTCCTCTAATCGCCAGATCAGCGACACCGATCCAATTCTTTAACCCGAGTGGATGGTCAGCCACGGGGGGCAGCAGTAGCGTGGCCAGAAAAAAAAACCAGGTGAACTGCCTACATTTCAAATAAGTTTCCGATTGAAATGTCATTAGACTAACAACAGCTGTCCCGACGTGGCCCAGGACCCCTGGGGTCACCGAGGCCCTTCCAGGGTTCCATGGGCCAGAACACGCCAGGGTGTTTGTTACCTGCGTCCCTGCTCCTCTCTTGAGCAGAGTACCCCATGACGTGTTGTCGCAGCAGGTCGGACTGAGTCAGAATGAGATATGAACCCAGCTAGATATCGGAAAGATTTTCAGAAGTGTAAATTAACGCTGCTCATCTCACTATTAACTTCTTTGTTTTAGAAAATACGGACTTTTTTCATGTGATAGGTTTTTTTATTGCATTTGAAAAAAAAATTTTTTTTAAATTGGGGAACAGCCATGGTCATTGGTTACACATTGCTTTCGTGCTACATGCTTCATGGCACAGTTGACTCTTTTAGTGAGGGCGCAGTTCACAATGGCCCATGCAGGGATCGAACCCACAACCTTGGTGCTTCTCAATAATTTTTAAGGTGTAAAGGGGTCCTGGGAGAAAAATGTTTTCAGAATTGCTGAACTAAATCACCTGTGGTTTTCTTCTGCCCAGGAAAGGGTTTAACTCTCCATATTTAAGATTTGCATTCTCTTGTCATAAATGGTGGTGATGTCACTGTGTTGGCGTCGCCTCTTGTGTCCAATGGACTTCTTTCCCACATTGCAGGCCTGTGTCAACAGCGCCCTTTGCTGTCCATCATGCCGCAAGCTACGACACAGACCCCGGCTCTGGCGACAGCATCAGCCTGGCCCGCTCCATCAGCAAGGACAGTTTGGCATCCAACGTCGTTACCCTGACCCCACAGAACCAGCCACACCCTGCAACTCCGAAGGTCCCTGGGAAGAGCCTCCTGAACAATGTCAACATTGAGGACGAGGACGAAGAGCTTGTGGCCATCGTTAGAATGGACGGGGAACCCCACGGCTGTGACCTGGGCCTGATGACAGGTACCAGGTCTCCTCAGAGGCTGGCGGACACCTTAGAAAGTAAGCCTGACAGTTTCTTCTTGGAGCCGTTGATGCCAGCCGTGCTCCGGCCTGCCAAAGAGAAGCAGACGATTACCAAGGAGGACGAGTACGGAGAAGGGCGGCCGAGGACCTGCACGTCCAGGAGGCCCGGCGAGGGCCACCTGCCTCTGGGCCGGAGGAAGGCGTCCGGCAGCCAAGTCAGTCGCGACCTGAATAGGACTTTCACCCCCATCTGCTCAGAGCCGCCTGCGGGCTTGGCCCCCGCGTCCACGGAGGCCGGGGAAGCCCGCAGTGGCACTTCGGATCCGCTCTCTCAGGGACAGTCTGCTGACGGCTTCTTTCTCCATGTGGCCGGAGCTGGTGAGGACCCGGAGGGCAGACTCTGCATTGGCTGTGCCAGAAGCCCCCGCACCCACGATCCAGAGCCGTGGCTGACCCTGAGACAGGACTCCGACTCGGACGTCGCCGACCTGGAGGAAGCGGAGCCCGATTTGATTGGCGAGGACCACCCGGTGCTGGCCTCCAGGTTTGTCGGCGAGGAGGAGTCGGCCAAGCTGCAGGAGGACATGAAGGTGAGGGAGCACGAGGACAAGGACGACGCCAGTGGCCGCTCCAGCCCCTGCCTGAGCTCGGCCTCTCCGATCAGCAGCGTCTCCGTGGCCAGCGGGAGTGTGAAGATGACCAGCTTTGCGGAGAGGAAGCTCCAGAGGCTCAACAGCTGTGAGACCAAGTCCAGCACGAGCAGCTCCCAGAAGACCACGCCCGACGCCTCGGAGAGCTGCCCGGCCCCGCTGACCACCTGGAAGCAGAAGCGCGAGCAGAGCCCCGGGCCTCGGGGCCGCGACGCCGCCAGCCTGCTGGCTTCCGAGCTGCTGCGGCTGCACATGCAGCTGGAGGAGAAGCGGAGGGCCATCGAGGCGCAGAAGAAGGAGATGGAGGCGCTGTCTGCCCGGCAGCGGCTCAGGCTGGGGAAGGCGGCCTTCCTGCACGTGGTCAAGAAGGGCAAGGCGGAGGCTGTCCCCCAGCCGCTGAAGCCGGGGCTCGTGGCTAGGGAAGGTCCCCAGCACAACGGCGAGGACTTCAGTGGTGGTGTGTCCAGGACAGAGGAGTTCCTGGTCAAGGAGCAGCAGCGAGCTGTTAGTGAGTGCCAAGAGATGGACCGAGAAGGCCTGGCTTTCCTTCAGCAGCACCGAGCCCGAGACGTCGCCCTGCACGGGCTGGAGAAGAGCAAGGCGCTCTCTGCCGCCCTCCTGGACGATGCGGGCGAGGTGGCCAGCGTGGGCGAGTGCGACCTTTCCATCGAGAAGCTGAACGAAACCATCAGTACGCTGCAGCAGGCCATCCTGAAGATTTCCCAGCAGCAGGAGCAGCTGCTCCTCAAGTCCCCTGGCGCGCCAGCTCCGGGCTCCAGAAACAGCTGCCAGGACCAGAAGGGCAAGGTGGGCATCCACTTTGTGGAGCCGCTCTCTCCGCCTGGGGTGCCGGGCCCCCGCAGACCTCCCCGTCTTGGTCAGGGGCGCAGCTCCCGCCCGGGAAGGCCCGCGGAGCTGAAGGTCGCGAAAGACAGGCAGCAGGGCTCGTCCCGAAGCAAGACCCCGACCCCCAGTGTGGAGGCTGTTCCTCACGGACGGCCTTTCCCGCCGAGGACGCCTTCCGACCCCAGCTGGGACGCAGACCCCGCCAGTGACCCTCATGAGAAGCGCTGCTTTGACACTCACCGGCTGCACGATGAGAACAACCAGCGGGCACTAGTCCTGTCGTCTTCCAAAGACACAAACATTCTGTCGGAACAAATGAGCGCCAGAGACGCTCTGGAGAGTGGCGTGAAGGAGGCGGGGCTCGGCGCCCCCGGGGGTGCGGTCTTGGGAAAGGAGGACGTCCCCGGGGATGGGCCCCCCAGGAACAAGGCCAGCCTCATCGAAGTGGATCTGTCGGACCTGAAGGCCCCCGACGAGGACGGACAGACGGAGGGCGGCGAGAGCGCGGTGGACCTCGGTGGTGAGGGTGACCAGAAGCCGGGGGTCGGCTTCTTCTTCAAGGTAAACCGCGGGGAGCTGGGAGCGTGGTGGCGGGTGGTGGCCAGGTGCGGTCACTTCGTTGTAGTGGTGAGGGCGTTACCAGAGCTCCGTGCAGGGCCGCAGACCCTGTCTGCAGCCGCTGTCTCTGTCAGGACAGCCCCGGGCGCGTGTGGGTGCCGGAGCGCCAACTCCCAGTGACTTCTATGTCTCACAAAATACTAGTTTTCTTTTGATGGTTTTCCAATCAGTGAAAACGGTCTTAGCTACAGGCCCCACGAAACGGGTGTTGGGCCAAAGCATGCTGAGCCTGCTGCAGACTCTGGGTGGCTGCAGAGACTTTAAACCCTTCTGACTCTGTGGGTGCCTCGCTTGTCATTTTCGTAGGAAAAAGAGGAAAATGAGTGGTGAGCACTTCCTTTCTGCTCTAGCAGTGTCCCCTTTCCTCCTGGCAGTCACGAAGGCAGTGACTTAACTGCAGTCTCCCGTGTGTCTTAGCAGGACGGCTTGCTTCCCGTGGCGTCCGTGCCTTTCAGGTGTAAACAGTTGAGTGTTGGCCCCCCTGAGGCAGCTGAACCCAGCGCAGGCCTCTGCAAAGCTGACAGGCTTTCTGAACGCGTTTTCAGCTGTCATAAAGATGTGCTTATTCGCCCATTAAAAAGAGTAAGAAGGTCTGGGCACTGAAGTTTTCTAAGCCTGTATTAGGTACCGCTGCCAGGCAAGAGGAGAGCGTGGGCCACCGGAGGGCTGTCCGGCAACGGTCGGCCATGTCTGTTCTGCAGGATGAGCAGAAGGCGGAAGATGAGCTTGCCAAGAAGCGGGCGGCCTTCCTCCTGAAGCAACAGCGCAAGGCTGAGGAGGCTCGTGTGCGGAAGCAGCAGCTGGAGGCGGAAGTGGAGCTCAAGAGAGACGAGGCCCGGTGGGTGCCCTGGCTCCCGCCGCCGCCCACCCCAGGACCACGTCTGTCACGTCCCTTCCGGCCTGCTCGGCCTTAAGCACTCAAACCCCCACCCCCACCCCGTGAGCTGGATGCGGTTGTCCCGCGTCATGGGACCCGGGCGGTGTAGAGTGAGGTGGGGTTCTGACACGGGGGGCGGACGTGGGACCCTCATCCCCAGGCGCGACCCTCGGACAGGGACGGTCCTGACGTGCTTTTCCCTCAGCCGGAAAGCTGAGGAAGATCGGATCCGGAAGGAGGAGGAGAAGGCGCGGCGAGAGCTGATCAAGCAGGAGTACCTGCGACGGAAGCAGCAGCAGATCTTAGAGGAGCAAGGCCTGGCTAACCCTAAGTCGAAGCCGAGAAAGCCGCGGCCCAAGTCGGTCCACCGGGAAGAACCGCGGGGCGACTCGGGAACCAAGTACTCCTCAACCCGTAAGCAGGCCCTGGTCCCCACCCTGCGGACACTGCGCTGCGGGGACGGGCAGGTGGCTTCACGAGCGTCTGGTCCCAAACACAGACAAATACATTCTAACGAGAACGTTTCTTATCTCCGGCAGCTGATAACCTGAGCCGGGCCCAGTCGGGCTCCAGCTTGTCCTTGGCCTCCGCGGCGACGACCGAGGCCGAGAGCGTTCATTCGGGGGGCACGCCTTCCCAGCGGTAAGGAGGCGGGGCTACGCTCCGACTAGGAGAATGTAGGGAGGTGGCGCTGGAACTTGGATTTGATAATGTCCCCCACGTGGAACCGTGGCAGTCGTTTCTCGGGAACTCTGAAATGCCTGGCCGGGCCCTCTGGGCGCTGGCACAGATGCCTCGTCACCCTCGTCCCCTGCCTCCCAGCCCACACCGGCATTTGCATTTTTCCGCTGATGTTGGAGCATCATGCTTTTTGTCCTTAAATGCTTTGGTGTGGATCCCCTGTGGCTGAGGATGTAACCACAGTTGCCAGAGCAGCGCTTTGATCAGGTCCAGTCCTCATTCAGTGGTCGCCAGTTGTCCGATAGAGCCCTTGGGAGCCGTGTTTCCACAGTCGAGAGCCCTGGTCAGGCCCGCATGGCCCCCTGAGTCGCTGCTATCCCAGAGCACTTCCTCAGCCCGTCTTTGTTTTTCTTGACCTTGACACTTTGGACTTGTGTGGGCCTGTTCTTCGTTGCCTAAGACGGGCTTTTTCCACGGCCACTGAATGAGTCCCATTAGATGGAGTGACTTGCTTGTGGGTACCGCTGGGCTTTGGTTCAGGGCCCTCGTAACCCCACTGACCCTAATCCCTTCCTCCTCTGGTAGCAGTTCCCTCCCCGACCTGTCCTTTGTTACGTGTGTGCATCTGTGGCCACGGCGAGTGTCCTGGGCTTCATGAAGGCTGCCTCTCAGGGTCTGCGTTCTGGTTGGACTTCTGTTCTGGTGGTCAGCTGCCTGAGCTGGGTCCCACTCCAGCCCTGCCTGCCTCCCTTCCAGGGGGCGCTGGGTCCAGCTGCGCCACCGGGTGCCTCTGCCGTGTTCAGTGCGGACGGTTCTGCAGGGACACAGCCCCAGCCTGCCAGGAAGCGGAGCGTCACTGAGGCCTGGGGTTTTGCACTTGGCCTGCTGTGTCCCCGTCCTCCTTCCCAGGGTCTTGTCCCCTGTTGGGCAGCAGCACAGACAGCCCAGTCGCCATCCTGCAGCTCCCTCAGCCAGCTCCTGGGCAGAGGCTGCGCTAAGGTGAACCTCCTCTGATGGAGGTGAGCCCCGCCTCTGGTCTGTCTGCTTTCATCACTCAGGTGCCTGAAGTACTGGAGTTTTGTATTTAGCCCAGTTTATAATTCGTTTGCGGGTAGCAGAGGGACGTGCACTCATCTGCCATTGTGGAGTCCCCTGTCACTGCTGCTGGTCCGTGCACTAGGGTGCAGGTTAGCCCAGTTCAGGCTGGAACTCCACAAACCAGTGTCCAGTTGTGGGTGAGAGGACGTGGGCCCTGTCCACCCTGTCCTGTGTCCCTTTCTCTCAGCAGAGTTGAGTCACTGGAAGCCTTGCCCATATTAAGCCGCAACGCTAGCAGGAGCACGGACAGAGACTGGGACACGGCCTCCGCAGCCTCCTCGCTCGCCTCCGTGGCTGAGTACACAGGTGACAACTCTCCGTCGTGGTCACGGTACCCCTCTGTCTGTGTCAGGGTGGGCACTGCTTGGCTCTGCAGCTGCCTCGGTGGCAGGGGGCGCATCTTCATGTCTGCAGAGCCCCATGGCTGGGTAGCGCGTGTTGGGCGCTTTGGAGCCTTAGACGTTAAAAATGATTAATGCCTGGTTTTGTTTTGCCTTTCTTATAGCCAAGAAACTGAAATTGGAAAAGGGATAATTTAGTAACTTTAGTCTTTCCTTTATTTATTTAAAGTTTGTAACTCAGAATTCTTTCAAATAGGTTTAAAGTGGCTCTTCCTGTTTCAAACAACCATGGACACCCTGAAGCAGCCTGCCCGTTGCTAGGCTGTGAGAAATTGTTGGTTTTCTTTTGTGTGTGTGTGCCTTGAATATTGACCTTGCAAATCTTGGCCTGATTTTCATAGGACCCAAGCTGTTTAAGGAGCCCAGCAGCAAATCCAACAAACCAATCATTCATAATGCTATATCCCATTGCTGTCTGGCCGGAAAAGTGAACGAACCTCACAAGAACTCAATATTAGAGGCAAGTATCAAGTTTTACCACTCAGTTTTTATGTGGACTGCAAGGTGTTTGTACACTAGGGTTCTTCGTGAAAGAAAACTCCCCCAGTGCTCATCGGAGGGCTCATCACGTGGTGCCAGTTTGCACGCGTGTAAGAGCGTGTGCTCAGGCCGGGGGCTGCCGGCGTTGCTGGGGCGGGAGGAAGAGCAGAAGCCGGTCAGACGGACGGCCCTGGGCGGCGCCAGAAGCCTGGGGCGGGCCCTGCAGTGAGCAGCCCTCTCGGCCCAGGGCGGGGGCCTGAGGGGTCGCGGCGGGGAGCGGAAAACGGGTGACATTTTGGTCAAAGTGGAAGAAACCAGTCAATTTAGTTTGGTAGCTGAGGACAGCGTGGTTCAGGGGGAGAGGCGGGAGGGAGGGCAGGACTTCCTGTGTCATAAGGACGGCCTCGCTGTGCGGCGGAGGCAGGAGTGGGTGAGGGCGGTGCCAGGGGTGTTGGGGATCCGCGGGCAAACGGAAGCTCGGGTAGCGTGCTGGCCTGGTGACCGCCACGCCCCTGAGGGCAGCACACTGCCGGGCCCTGGGCCTTTGTGGAGAGACCGGGAAGGCAGTTGGGAATAGAGGGGCAAGGTTAGGGCTTGCCTGCCCTTAAGCTGACTGCGGCTCAGTCTCAGTCTGCAGGAGGCGGGGCTCCGCTTCGTCTAGTGGCGTCGTGCTGGTCTTG
This sequence comes from Aselliscus stoliczkanus, assembly GCA_033961575.1. Lineage (NCBI taxonomy): Eukaryota > Metazoa > Chordata > Mammalia > Chiroptera > Hipposideridae > Aselliscus > Aselliscus stoliczkanus. The sequence continues at coordinate 114,662,310 of CM066728.1, read as the reverse complement.
GAGGGGAGGGGCCGGGGCGGTCACAGGCTAGACCGGAAGGGTTTCCAGCGTGGGCTGCGGTTCACCACTCCGGTCTGAGGCCGCAGCGTGAAAACCGCCACAGGCCGTGCATGGGCAAACAGCATTGCCCAGTCCCCGCAGCACTGCTTCGAGAGTGGGGTGGCCGCCTTTGGACAAGGGTCCTGGGGCAGCTGCAGGGTCAGAGCTGGTCAGGGTGGCTCTTACTAGAAAGTCGCGTTGGAGCAGAGACCTGGGGGACGGAGGGGCTGTGCAGGTGTGAGGAAGAAGGCTCCCGGCAGCTCGAGACCCTGGGAGCCCGGGCTGCAGGGGCAGCTCCAGCTCTGCTCGGAGGCAGACGGCGAGCACAGCTGTGGGCAGAGGGGCCTTGGCAGCCAGGATAGATGTGAGGAGAGCGAGGGTGGAAGTGGGCGACGATGGGTGAGGAATGGCAGAGGCGGGGGCCAAGCGGGCCCGGGGCGAGGGGGAACTGGCGTCCGGTGTGCTGTTTGCATCTAGTTCTGTTCACATCTAATCGTAGTTTTTACGTAGTTGAAATCGGTATTATGTACATACATAGTTTTGCATTCTGCGTCTTCCACTTAATCTTTTAAAATACGTGTTTGATTAAAGTAACAAACCCATATATGCTGACAAAAACATTACACATTTGTGAAAAATAACTATTTCTAAAACAAAAATAGTGAGAAGAGTGGCGTTGTTGTATAGTTTTACACATCTTTCTGATCCCCAGCCTTACAGCCGTCAGCTGGGTCCTTCCTGCTTCCTCATTCGGTCTGTTACGAGACCACTTGTCTCGTAGCCTCTGGGAAGCTCCCTGAATGCCGAGAGGTCCGTGAACAGGCAGGTAGCACCTGGGCTTTGACCCCGGGAACCCCTGAGTGAGTCTCAGCAGCCCCAGACCACGTTTTGAGAGCTGCCGGGGGAGAGAGTTAAACAGGTGTTGTCAAGCATGAGGTGGGAGCCTTTTTAAAATTACCACCACAGGGCCGGCCGAGTGGCGCAGTGGTTAGGCGCTAGCTTGGGAAGTTAGCGGCCCCGGTTCGGTCCCACATATGAGGGCCAGTGACACTGCCCTCAAAAAAAAAAATTGTCACCACAAAAAATTCAGAGTTCAGAAGGTGAGATGCAGACACTGCCCTCGGGCATGCTGGCTTTAGATTCCTTTTGGGGGCACACCCCTTACTCCTCCTGTGCCCTAAACCGCCCCTTTCGGGGTACACAACTCGGGCTGAGTCTGCTCACAGCGCAGCATGGCCATCGCCACTGTCAAATTCCAGCATGTTCCACCACCAAAACCAGCGCTGTACCGATTACCAGTCCCCACACCTGCCCTCGCCCCGGGCTCCAGGAATCCGCTGCCCATCTCTGGAACGGCCTCCCCTGGACACGTCACATGAGGGCCTGGTCTGTGCATCATGTTTTCGAGTCAAGTCCATGTAGCACGTGCCAGCGTTCGTGCCTTTTTAGGGTTGGATAAGGCGCACCGCATGGATGGAGCATGTTTCGTTCATCCGCTCGTCCGCTGGTGCACGTTGGCGTGGTTGCCACTCTGTGGCCACTGTGAACAGGGCTGCTGTGGACATCCCTGCATGGCTCAGTCCCGAGGAGTTGCCGAGTCCGCGGTACCTGTGACCTGTAATGTTAGCAGCAGCCGTGGTATCTCCCCCTCCCCCTGCGGTGTGAGGCCCCGTCCCCACAGCCTCGCTGTCTGTCTGTCTGTCTGTCTGGTCATCACCGGCCTAGCGGGTGTGACAGGCCTTGCCGGTTGGGTTTGCATTTCCCTGATGGCTAGCGATGGCGAGCAGCGCCTTGTGACTGGCCACCTGTGTGAAAAGCGCTGGTTTCCTTATGTCCCTGCTTCTCAGGTAACAAAACCTCGGCGGCTCCGGTGCTCCTGAGTGAATGATCGTAGTATCAGGAGGGAAGGCAGCTGTCGGCTGGTGCATCGGCGAGCTTCCCGGGGGCTCATGGGCCGCCTCAGGTGGGGACTCGGGGAGCCCCTCTGAAGCCCTCCTGTCTCGTCCTTTTCTCTCGATACAGGAGCTGGAGAAGTGTGACGCTAACCACTATATCATCCTGTTCCGTGATGCTGGCTGCCAGTTCAGGGCGCTTTACTGCTACTATCCCGACACGGAGGAAATCTATAAACTCACTGGCACGGGACCCAAGAGCATCACCAAGAAAATGATCGACAAACTGTACAAATACAGCTCGGACCGAAAACAGTTCAACCTAATCCCAGCCAAAACCATGTCCGTCAGTGTGGATGCGCTCACGATTCACAGCCACCTCTGGCAGCCCAAGCGGCCCGCTGTGCCAAAGAAGACGCAGACCCGGAAGTGAGGCGCGCGGGCCCGCACCTGCACCCCCAGGCCTCGCAGACAGGCTTCTCCCAGCAGAAGCGACGCCCAGCTCCCAGCGCACGTGGACACCGGGGACAGCGAGAACGGAGGGCCGTGCACGGTGCGGCCTTGGGGCTCCCCGACCAGGGGCGTGTGTAGCCGGACTCCTTTTACTTGAAGTTCTTCAGCAAAAGCGGAAGTGATTTACTGTGCTTTCTGGCCCCTCGCCTCACCCCCTTTGCACATGACCCAGCCCCTCACATTGGCGACTGTGGCCTCGTGAGGTTACAAGGACTGAGACGGCCTCTCCGGTCAGGGTGCCTGAATGTCTTCAGGAAAGGAATTCGTATTGGGGAACCTTTTCCATTTGGGAGATTGTATATTTATTGGTTGATTGTGTCTACTGCCAACGTTTATATCCCGCTCTGAGGTTTCTGAAAACAGTTTGTGTTCATTGCTGCTCAGAAAAAGTTTACTGAAAACACCAGTCTCCTAGAAGCACTGAAATCTACACAGTTGTCTGCTTGAATAATGTGTACAGCGCGGCGATGGTTCTTCCTGGCACGCCCGTGAGGATGGCAAATGGTACCCTCAGCTGGCGTTGGCTAACTGCAGATAAGCAAGGTAGCACGTTGCAGCCCTCGCTCGTTCAGCTGGGGCAGTGCTCTGATGATTTGTTCACTTTAATAAAGACAGATTTTGGTGAAGTAGAATATTTTTCACTCTGAGCATGTTTCTCTTAAAGGTGATGCACGTGAGCTGACAGTTCTAGCGTTTTTATTGTTGCGACTCCTGCTTCCGGCATGGCAGCACGGCCTGGAGGAGTGTGGGCCCTGAGTCCACACGGGCGGCGCTCCGAGTAAGTGGGATGGCCTCGGCTCCCTCCCAGGCCTAGTGTTCTGCAAGCTTCTCCAGAGCAGACATCGGAGGGCGGGGGGGACGGTCCAGCCACCTGGCCGCGTAGCCTGACCCCTGGCCCTCGCGTGGCGCTGCAGCTCTTCTGATAACCTGCTTGACAGCCAGCAGCTCCGACTGCCGGAAGATTCTGGAGTCACTCATGTTAGTTTTGCACATATTTTCTTGGGAGTGTTACTTGAATCGATCTCGAACTGCAGAAAAAAAGGAAAGCTCGCTAGAGAGGAAGTCAGACAACTGTCCCAGAATTTTAGATAGATAAGGAGGGAGGGGACAGGGTACGAAACATAGAAACACTAGACTGAATCGTAGGTCTTGCCTCGTGTCCCCCGAGCAGAGTTTGTTGCAGTTGTTTATATACGTGTCGGCCGGGCTCTGCCCTGTACGCGCGCGGTGGGCGGTGGTGTGATTTGTCCAGTGAGCTCTCCTTACCATGCTGTTCACGTGTGCTTCATTTCTCACTGTATGTTTGATATTATATGGTATTTATTTTAAGAAAGCACTCAACTGTAATAAAGTAATTAACTAATTGCTTTTTGCTAAGCACGTGTGCGAGGTTGTCATGGCTCCGTTTGTTGGTCAGCGTCCCCAGCTTCCTGCTTTAGAGGAGTTCCACGTTGTTTTTAGTTAATTTGCGAGGAAATCACCTTGGTCTGTGTCCCGGGGCAGCGAGGCTTCCCAGCCCCTTCCTCTAGGAAGCCGGAGCGGGTGCCAGCTCCCCTGGCCTAAGAGTCCTGCTGAAGTAAATGCAGCCCGGTGGTTTTTAAAGAGGATTCAGGGGTGCTTTTGGCACAGTGCTGGATAACGGCATTCTTGCCGGACTCCTGGATTAGTCAATGTACAGAGTGTCCTAAAATTGCTCGTTAGCAGGTGACAGTTTCCCCTGGTACGCCAGCAAGCACTGACACGGCAGCTGCCACCTGCAATGTCCCAGGTTTCTAGACAGTGCTCGCTGGACTGGCTGACAGACGCATCCCAGTCCTTCGTGCATCGAGTGGCACAGGGACCTTTCCCATTTCTTATGACAAGTTTCGGACACGGACGTCACTTCTGTGGTGGAGATGTCAGTCCTTTCTGGCTCGGATGTGGTCCCGCCGTTGTTTTTCAGTTTGTAGGACTGAGCTGTGAAGACCTGAAATCTTCGTGTCGTGTTGCAAGTGTCTTACGAGGGCACGGCCGTACGTCTTTGGCCTCCTCTCTGAATTCTGACCATGAATGAAGACAAGCTGCCCTTGTCTACCCACATGTAGAATTGAACTTGGTGAAGCAAGTGTTTGTCCGTATGATGCAGTTTATGTGAGTCCTTGCTGACGATGTGGAACCCTGGGAGCCCCAGAGGGTTGGTGTCTTAAGGTAAGTGAAACCTGAGTGAGTCCCATTGCTTTGCAAATACATGTGTAGGTCCATGTGTCTCACACCCACACACGTGTGCATGAGTGCAGACAGGGATGTGTGTGCACGCACACGCCAAAGGAGACCGCCCTCGCCTGTGTCCCTGCAGAGCAGCCTCTAGTCAGGTCTTGGGACTCAGGCTTTACTCTTTGCTCAGGCAAAGCTAAAAAGTAGAGTAATTCTAAAGCTACTTCAAGGTTAGACTTTTATTCTTTGAAACTGTAGTTATTGGAGGGCGGGGGGGTGGAGTACCTGAAGTAAAATTTTCTGTTAAAATTAACTTGTTATAGCCTTTTATAATTGATACAGATTTTTTTTTTTTAAGATTTTATTGGGGAATTGGGAAAGGGAACGTTGTTTTTCCAGGACTCATCAGCCCCAAGTCAAGTTGTTGTCCTTCAATCTTAGTTGTGGGGGGGGGGCACAAGCTCAGCTCCAAGTCCAGTCGCCGCTTTCAGTCTAGTTGGGGGGAGGGGCAGCCCACCATCCCATGCGGGAGTCGAACTGGCAACCTTGTTAAGAGCACACACCCGCTGAGCAGCTGCTCAGTGCAAGGTGCTATGTTTAATCTTAGTTGCGGGAGGAGGGGGCGCAGCCCACCATCCCATGCAGGAGTTGAACCGGCAACCTCGTACAGCTGAACCATCCGGCCACCTGTTGGCAGCTCAGTGGCAGCCCAGCTCAGGCACAGCTCACTGACCCACATGGGAATTGTATCGGTGACCCTGTTGCTCAGAGTTTGCTCTTAACCAAATGAGCCACCCGGCCATCCCAGTACTAATTTATTTTGTGAGATAAGGTCTGACTTTTCAGAGGAGGGAATGCGATTCTCTAATGGCCCCTTCAGGTGCATTTCCCAGCCGTTCCCCTCAGTTGTGCGGTGGGAGGACGGGCTGTGTGTCAGCATCACGTGGGAAGCAGGTGTCCAGGGTTGCAGCTCTCAGGCCAGGCGTTTTCCTAGAGGAGCCCCTGCAGGGGCTGCCGGCTGCGCTCTCACGGTCCCCACTCACTGTGCTGGGTGACACTTGAAGGCCCAGGTGTGACATTGTTTGAGATCTCAGGGTGGAACTTGCCTTGGTGGGAACCTTGGGCTCCTTGGCCTCCCTCCTCTCTCTGTCCTCATTAAAACCAGGTTTCCCATAAAAATGGCGTCCAGGCCAGGAGTAGTATGAAGGGGAGAAGCCAACCAACGGCCCTGGCGTCACTTCTCTGGGCCTGTTTTTCATGCGGTGCTTGGCGTCTGTCATTGGAGACTAAGGTGCCTTCACCCTGGACACAGCCCACCTTTTAGGGGTTCCTTGGCGGGGTCCCTGGTCCGAGTGTACAGCCAGCCTTTATGGGGGTGACGGCTGGGACCTGAGCTGTCTGTCCTGGGGGGGGCAGCATCACACCCTAACTGGGGGCCCCTCCCTGAAGGATGGTCTGTCTCAGAGTTCCTGCTGCCTGTGCATCTTCCGGGGGGAGCCGAATCCAGGCCCTGCATGCTGACCAGGGAGAGCAAGATACCCCAATCCTGGTCTCGGCCTCCCTGATCCTACAGTGACATGCTGGGGGCCAGGAGGCCCCCCTCTGCAGGAAGACTGCAGAGTGTGTGGTGCCAGCCTGTGTGGCTCAGGAGGCTGTGCAAGCCACCCCTCCAGGCAAGTGCCCCTGCGGGCGCTATGGGCATGGGTGGCCACCGTCCAGGCCCCCCGGCTCTAGGCCAGGCCCAGGGCTGCCTGTCCGGACCTGATGGTGTCCTTCCCAGCTCAGCACTCTGTGCCCAGGGACAGTCTCAGGCCAGAGGCCTCATGCGGGGGTGCTCCTGAGTCCCCCAAGCTCCTGTTGACCTCACTGGAGACGAAGGTGGCTCTGGCCAGCTGACGGCCCCTGGGGCCTGGGACGCCAGGAAGTGCTGCCCCAGCCGCAGTCCGCGGAGGCCCCAGGCTGAGGTCCTGGTCTCGGGGCCTCTCACGCCCACCCCCCGACCTCTGACCTCACCGCTGTCCAGCTTGCATGACTGTCGGACCCTGCCCGGACGTCGGGGACATCACCTTGCCCATTTCAGAAGGAAATGCCACTATTCCTGAGAGCGTGTGCAGCTTGTGAGACAGACCCAATGTGAACTTGAGCCCCAAAAGGAAGGCACCTTTGAGACCACCGCGTGTGCACCAGCATAAAGGTGAGCTCCAATAATGGGGGGTGCTGGCCTCTGGTTCTGTGGAGACCAAGTGAAAGCCGCGCTGTGGACTCACCTGCCAGCTGGGCTTAGAATCCTGCAGCCCAAACACGCATCCACGTGTGGGCCGGGGCATGGCAGGCCAGGGTTCCTCCCGCCGCGGCTAGGGCCTCATGTTTCCATCCACTCTGCGGGTCTCTCTTGACCACAGCACTTAGTACTTGGTGTGAGTGCTTAGCATGGACACTTAACGTAGGCACTTAGCATGAGCACTTGGCGAGACACTTGGTTTGGGCACAGGCGTAGGAGGCTTGGCCTCCACCCTGCTCCCGTCGTGCTCACTGCCTTTTCTTCCTCGTTTCTGCCTCCTCTGGTTTTAATCAGCTTTTCGTATGATTCCACATCCTTTCCTCTCCCAGCACCTCAGTTGTACTTTGTGATTTTGGTTGGTGGCCCTCAAGTTTGCGGCACCCATTCAGACCCGGCGCCATCAGCGCCACGTCGTGGGGCATGCCGGCGCCTCATCACCAAGCCCCCACCCCTGGCCTGTGGGCTTTTCGGGTTCTTCATGTCCCTAGTGTGTAAGTGAGAATCAGCCAGCATGGCGTTCCATTATTTTGAGCAAACAGTTTTCTATTAGATTAGAAATGAAGAAAATAAAAGGTTTCTCACTAATTTTGTGCTTGAAAACTAATACCACAAAACATGGGGCAACACCTTCTCTTGGCCACTCAGGACAGTGGCAGCCCCTTCAGCCTTTGTGGGGACCTGGCTTCACTCAGCATGTGGTATGAGGGTGCCATCCCGGCTGGAGGGGAACCATACCCCACCACCCGTCCTGTCAACCCTGAACTCAAGTCAGGTGGCTTCTCAGGACGCCATCTTCCCAGTTCAGGCTTCAAGGCGCTACAACCCTCCCCATGGAGCCCCCGGTCCAGGAGGCAGGCAGGGTCCCCTCTGCAGGGAGCTGGGGCATGGGTGTCAGGAGAGGTGGCAGGGGCCCTGCTGGTGGTGTCGCCAAAGGGGACACTCGCTGGCGAGACCCTGGAAGCCACCAACACCCCGCAGGGATGGGCCCTGGTCCTGAGAGGCCGTCTGGTCCACACTGATGGCCCATCACTCCATCATGGGCCCTGGGGTTTCCCCACCCGTCAGCAGCCCCTCCTGCCCACCCGAGGGCCCCTGGGTCTCACCCCTCCCGCAGGCCGGCCCCGCTACACCCTGTGCTGGGTTGGTCCCTGCCCGTCCCGCCTTCTTAGGTACTCCAAGCAAGAACCCTGGGCACCCGCTGCTGGCCGGGCTCACCCACAGCCCCTGCCTCCTGAGGTCCCCACAGCACAAATGCACGACTGCAGGCAGATCCTGAGGTCTTTGTGCCCAGGCTCTGGAGCTGGGCAGGGAGGCCCCACCCTCCCCCAGCCAGGCTTCCCAGAGGCACCGCCTCGCTCCCAAGGAAACCTTGCCTCCTGCTCCAGGTAGGCCCGCGCCAATGGCATTTCCTGGGGGCGGGGCCGGGGGGGCACAGCACATGATCCTTGAAACTGGGCAGCTGGGAGGGGGGAGACCGAGGCCTGGGGCGTGAAGCTGCCCAGGGGATGCCTCACAACCGCCGTCACGCTTGCAGAAAGCATCCATTTAATAGAAGGTTCCAGCATGGCCCGAGCACAACCTGTCAGTCACAAAAGAACCAGGGCAGCACCTCATGGATGCCCGTCACCCAGTGCCTCCCTCGCTGAGGAGCAAAGCTGATCCCCACGACGTGGCCAGCAGCCCAGCAGGCCCAGTGGCGGAATTGTGCTTCAGAACAGCGGTTAAAAGGGCGCTGAGCAGGCCCCAGGACAGCACCGCCCGGGCCCCGGGCCCACAAATGCTGTGGCTGGGGGAGTTCAGTTAAAATAGAGGAGATGGCTTCTTACTCGTTTCCCGTCAGTGGCTGCGGGACCGCGGTGTCGCGGCAGGCCCACCTCCCCGCTCGCGCAGGCTGCCAGCACGCCCCGCAGAGCCCGCCCAGCTCGGCTCCTCGCTAAGCCGCGAGGCCTCTGTTGCTCTGCTTTGCCCCAGGAGGGGCTCCCCTGTTCCCCGCCAGCAGGGCAGCTCCTCAGCCTGACTGCCCCAGGGCCCCCGTCGTGCGCCCAGAACCAGCTGGGACCCGCAGAGCGGAGAACACGGAGCGTGGCGAAGCCCCGTGAGATAAACATGGGTGTGTGGCCCTGAAAACGCGGCTCCCCTCTGGGCGTGCCCATGCCAAGGAGCAGCGCCAGCCTCCATCCCGCCCGGGCTCCTCGGCAGGCCCGGGCTGAGGTACGTTTGTGCAGAGACCTTGTGTTGATCTGTAAAAACGGGTTAAAAAAGGCTTCCCCGCCTGCAGCCTCACCCTGCCCCGCGTGAGGTCTCCCTTCGGTCAAGCTTTAGGCCGGGCGGGCCGGGCCAGGGTCGCAGACCAGGTGCCTGCACGCCCATGCGTCACGCTGCGTGCCGACTCGCAGGGCTCCACGCAGGGCTGGCTCAGAGCTGCGTCTCGTCGCGGGTCTCGGGATTGCACGAGGCCAGCTTGCTGCTGCAGCTGCTCTTGCGACTCTGGGAGCTGCTGGCCACGTGGGCCAGGGGGTCGGAGCGGATGAGGTACCTGCAGTGGGCGGGAGGGCCCTGGGTGCCGATGCCGCCCTCCACTCAGGGCGGCCCACACGAGGCCAGGGCTGGACACCCAGCGTGGGGGTGCAGCGTCTATGACCGTGGTGGCCAGAGCGGGCGTCTGCACTGCGCGGGGACACAGCACTTACACGATGTCGTTGGGCTCCAGCCTCGTGTCGGGCGGGGGGTTGATGAGGACGTAGGAGAGCGTATTCTGGTGGTCATTCATCTCGTCTGCAGAGGAGACAGGGCCCGGCCAGTGGTCACCACTCAGGCCCGCCCAGCTCCGCTCTGCCAGGTGCAGCATCTCCCCAGGCTTTCTGGCCATCCTGCCCAAACCCCTCCACCTGGCAACTCAGCCAGGACTAGTCAGCCACAAGGGCCAGTGGGCACTGGCTCCGGCCCACGCCCCAGGCCTCTTGCTAAGCCTGAGCAGCCAGCGTCTCACAGACGTGGCAGCCGTGAACAGAGGCCCCGAGCACACCCGCACACACTTACCAGCTGCACATAGGTGCACCCCACTGCACACACCCCTAACCCAGCCCTCAGGCTTGTCCCCCGCCCCTCAGATCCCTGCACCCCTGGTCCACGATCGTCAGGGATGAGAATGGGTCCTGGTGAGGTGTCTGTCACCTCACGGGCGCCTCCCTGGCCAAATCCAGGGTCAGGGCTGGCTGCCATCCTGGCAGTGGCCCCGAGTAAACTGGCAGGGAAACGAATGGCTCGCGTCCTCGATTTACCCATCTGTGATGTGAAAAGGCACTTTCTGGCGCTCCAAGGGGTCCAGCCCCAGCTGGCTTCTGCCCCCAGCCCCCCCATTTCCTCCTCTGTGCAGCGCCCCCCTCCCTCCTGGCAGGAGCTTACAGGCCCGGGCCACGGACAAAGGGACGGAATTCTCTGCCCAGCTGGAGCGATCCGAGTCCCCCAGGGCAGGTCACCCACAGTGTGCTTCTGGGGAGGCGGGGGGCGGGGGGAACTGGCGGGGACAGGGACTGACGAACAGGCGAAGGCCCTTGGAGTCATCTGGTGTCAACCTCTGTGTCCACGTCAGGGAACGGGGCTGCCGGACCACCCTGCCTCTCCGTGGGCTCTGTCTTTGCTCTGTTCCCCAAACCCTCAGCCAGGGCTCTTTGGCGGGCGCTGCTAGCCACCAGGTGGCTCATGCTGGAGACTGTGGGGAGGGGCCCCCAGCCCCACGCGGCTGGCATGCAGTTTCAGGGTGGGTGGGCAGCGTGGAGGATCGGGTGCCTGGAGTGTGCAGCAGCGGGTGACAGAGGCAAGAGAGGGAGGCAGCTCTTGGGGACCCCGCACTATGGCCAGCCGGCCATGCTGAGCCACGCACCCGGTCGGGACAATGAAACGGACAGGCCGGGGCCCAGGAGGGGCCACCAGTCGGTTTCTCCCTCGTGGGCACAGAGTACCCATCTGTGTGCAGGGCCCGGGTGACAGCCGGGAGCCTGTCTTCACATGCCGGGCCCTCCCCACGTGGCCTGGCCCCACGCCCCTGCGGTGGACGGACCACAGACCTCATGAAAGCAGTGGAGCTCGTGGCTGGGCCAAGCTTTGTACTTGGGGCGCGGAGCTGAGATATGTGGGGAACATGGGGCCCCAGCTGCACTGCCAGGGTGGCTGTGTCAGTCATGACCCTGACCGTGATGTCCCCAGGACCGAAGTGCTCGGGCGGGGCCATCTCACCCCCGCCCCCACCCCCGCCCCCGGGACCCTTCCTGTGGACCCCACTCGTGGCCCCACGGCCCTGACTTCCCACTGTCTCCTCTCGCACCTCCTGTTTCCACCTCTGTGACTTGGGAGCAACTGTGGTGCCTCCCTCAGAGGTTGGACGTGAGGAAGGGGTTGGGGCTGGGGGTGCAGCTGTGGGCTCTGGGGGGGCCGCCCTGCAGCCCTGGCCAACGGGGCCACCTCCCTCCAAGAGCACATCTCTTTGGTTTTACGGCCTGGCGCTTGACATCAGCATATGGTGGAAGGCTCAGCAAACACCACCCAGTGAGGCCTGCCTGGTGACCGCAGGGGAGGCCCCCAGCCCACCGGGTGCCTCAGCAGGAAGCCAGACGGAGAAGTGTGGGCTTGGCGGTCTTCCACCGCAGCCCGGGTTTCAGGCCGGGAAAAGCACAAGGCCCTGGGAGGTGCCGCTGCGCGCCCGCCCAGCCCCTGGGCCTCCTGACGCTCCCTCTGAGAGAATGCCTCTCGGGGCCTGGAGAGCTCCGGGCCACCCCTGGGTGCAGGCGCTGCCCCAGGGGCCCGGGCATCAGGCCTCTGACCTCCACTGGGGCCACGAGCGGCCTCCGGGAAGGAAGGGGTCTCGGCAGCGAGGCCTGTCGCTTGGACTCTGCTCTGACCTCTGCTGGGGTCTGGGGGCAGGTCTGGGGGCTGTGGGGTGCATTTTTGGACGAAATGGGGGGGCCCAGACCAGACGTGACGTGTCAATGGTCTTTGTCTCAACTGAGGGGGGAACCCCCCTCTTGAAGCCCCAGCTGCGGTGTGGACGGCAGCTGTCCACCTGGCCCGGGCGGCCCACGAAGGCTGAGGGCAGAGCAGACCCCACTCCCAGGCCTCACCACGCTCCACCACGGGGTGGGGGACCCTGACTTGGGAACATCCATTTGGACGCTTCCCACGGGGGAGCTGGGAGGGTCGGGGTCCTTGGGTGTCCGGCGGGGTTGGCTGCAGACCGGGGGGGCCCACCTGTGAGGTCAGGGCAGACTGATACAGGGCTTACCATCTTAGACAACAAACGGGGGAGGAGGTGCCCCGGAGCTGCAGTGACAGTCCGGGGACCAGCACAGACCACGCGCCTTCCCGTCAGTGCTGTCAGCAGCAGCCGCTGGAGAAGGAGAGGGGGCACCAAGGTTCCTGCAGTGGGGCATCGGGGGCCCCGAGACCCTGCCTGTAGGGACCCTCTCGTCTCCTGTTCTGTCTGCCTGTCTGGCCGGGACGGGGCGGGCGCCAGGCTGCCCGTTGGTGGAGGGTGGGCATGCCCCTTTAGGCGGCAGCCGAGTCTGCCAGGGCTGAATTACCTTGCAAATATCCCAGGTTTACCCGATTCATGACATCACTGGCTGTTAAATTTGCTACATCCTCTACAGAACACACAGGAAGAGGGACAGACAGAAAGAGAGAGAGAGAGACAGGTCAGCAAGCAGTGCAGTGTTCGGCACAGCGGGGTGGGGCGGAGCCCGCCCCCTGGGAAGCAGGTTGGCCCCTGAATGGAAGCTGGTTCCTTTTCTGCCAAGCTCTGGGGGCTGGTGGGTCGCGAGGCCGAAGGGGTTGTGAGCAGGCGCCAGCTCTGGGGGTGATGGGCTGGAATCTCCACCTGCCTAAACTTGTGTGGGGCCCTGAACCCCAGACACCCCACCCAGAGCCTCAGTCTGTGCTCCCCAATAAGGGGGTGATGGCACCCACCCAGGCAGGGACACCACAGGGGGAAAAAGCAAATCGTGGGGCTGGGACATCCTGGGGACAGGGCTGGGATGGCTCTCGTGGGGCACCTATCCCCCAAACCCTGACCTCTGAGTCTCCCCAGGCAGCCCCCAGGAGAGCCCCGAGCCAGCTGATCCTACTTGGAAGGGGATCAAGGGCCTCTGACCCAGGAGACAGAGCTGGCAGGAAGCAGGGTGGACAGAGCAGGTGCGCTGGGGACAGAGCCAGGCCTGAGCGATGGGCAGAGGCCCCGAGCGGAACCCAGTGCAGGCCAGAGCCTTGACCTGGCCCAGGGAGTGGACGCAGCGGGGAGCTCAGGCCACCTTCGGCCCCATCAACAGAGGCAGTGTCCCCAGAGTGAGGGAGGGGATGAGCTGCTCCTTCTGAGCCAGCCAGGCCACCCAGGCCTGTTCTTGGTCAAGTTCACAAACCTCCCCTAAACAAGCTACAGCGAGAAGGGGCTGCCTGCATCTGCTGATGCAGGTCAGCATCACCCCAAAGCGGCAGAAATGGCAGTGGGGTTCCACAAGGCCAACAGTGGAGTGTCGTGGTGCCCTTCGCCCAGCTGCCCAGACACCTCCCCAAGCTCTGGCTGCTGGGAGGGCCAGGGTGGAAGTGCTGGGATCTCCCTGCTACACCCCTGATCTCCACAAGTGCACAGTGGGCGGGCCCTGTGTTCCCGAGGTCCAGCAGGACTGGGCGGAGGTGGCCCATCTGTCCCCAAAGCCTGTGCCTTGGGCTTCCAGCCTCGCCCACCACACCCATAGCCCCCTCCAGGAGCGCTGCCTGCGGGCTCCGCCAGCTCCGGCCCCATTTTCACAGGCAGGGACATGCCCCAGAGTGGTGGGGATGAGCTCTTCCTTAGGGGCTTCAGCGCCAGTTTGGGAGGAGCCCACGGCCTCCCCACACCAGAGGGCCTGACCAGCCACTTGGTGGTGCCTCTGGGAGGCCCCCGGGGGCCCTCGGCTGTCAGGATCACCCGCTGCGCTGATCCCGTCCGTGTGGGGCCCTGTGGCCCCGCCACGCTGCCGGTCCTTACCGTAGCCGGTGGTGGGCAGCCCCAGGTGTTTCATGCGGTTCTTAACCAGCTCGGAGAGCTCCTGCCGCTCGGAGCGCCGGTATAAGCTGAGCCGCTGCTGGCTGATCCACTCGGCGGCGGCCTTCCCCACTGGCTTGGAGGCCTTGCGGCTCAGCCTGCGCGCCCACTGCAGGCTCTTGCGCCGAAGCAGCGGGTGCTCCACCGGGTCGCTGCCAGTCGAGTGGCGGCCGTGGGTGCTGCCGCCGCCCGCCGCCGCCCGCACGTTCCAGGACCCCTTCACATCCCGCGTATCCTCGCAGTCCTCCATGCTCACCGAGATCTGGGACTGGCCGGGCAGGAAGGGGTGAGGGCCGGAGGGGCAGGGCCCGAGGGGAAGGGGCGCGGCTGGGGATGCGAGGAGGACGCCCGGGGCCCAGGGCCACCGTGCTTTCCTTCTCCATCGGGGGAGGGACGCCCGGCCGAAACCTCCCCTGTGAGCCCTACACTGCCCACCTCCGGCCCCGACTGCAGGCCTGGCCCCATCTCCTGGGTGGGCAAGGCTGGCTCCCTCGCATCTGAGGCCCCATCTGGGCCCTGCCTGTCCTGACTTGGCCCTGGAGGGTCACCGCCTCCTGGGCCTTGGTTTCCCCATCTGGAGGGACACAGCAGACTGGGAGACACCAGGGCCTGGGCATGGCTCAGTGGGCGCATGGAGCTCTGGGGGTGATGTGGGGAGCCCCATCCAGGCAGCCCCTTGGGGGAGTCTGGGGGCACGGAGGTCGGACCAGATTGGGGACACCCGCCATGATGGGGCCAAGAGACCACATGCAGATGGCACGTGTGGCAGGGGAGCTTGGACTGCCCACCAGGGGCCGCAGTTTCCCCGTCTGTACCGGAGGGGTTGGGGGGGGCGGTGATGCCATGCGCCCTGAGCAGCTTCGTGGCCAGCACATGCCGGGACTCGCTCCCTGACGCTGGTGCTGCCCAGAGTCCCGTGCCCTCCCAGGCCAGGGCTGGGTCCAGGCTCAGCAAGGACTCTGCACAGCAACAGCTTGACGTAAAGCTTGACGGGGCCGCTCACCTGCGCTCTGAGGTCGTGGGACTGCAAAGGAAAGCAGAAGCAGCCTGGGTACCTGGGGTGCGTCTGCTCTCCCCGCAGTGCTGCCAGAGCCCCTCGTGGGCATCAGCGGGGCAGGCCGCCCACTGCGGTTCTGGGGAGGCACAGGGGCCCCACCCGTCACAGCCGCTCAACCACCGGACCCCAGAAGGACCTGACAGCAAAGGCCCAGATCCCCAAAACTACCAATGGAGATGGCCCAAATCGCATGGAGAAACGGGGGGCTGCCCAGCTCTGCAGCCCTGCCCCCCACGAACCTCTGAGGTGGAGAAAACGTGGCACTCGGTCCTGTAGATGCCGATGGGGATCTCAGCACTGGAGGAGCACAGCTTCTGGAAGAGGCGGCCGTAGGTGCCGATCCACAGGTCATCCTCGGTGATCTTCATCTGCAACGAGCAGGCACCCTGAGCTGGGCCAGCCTCGGCCAGGCAGCCCCAGCACCCTGGTGCCCAGCCGGCCTGTCACTCACAGCACAGAGGTAGCCGGAGCCCGGCGTGGTGTCCAGACCGAGCAGCAGCCTGGTGATGGAGATCATGTAGTCCTTCACGAAGGACTGGCCGGGAGGGAGGCCGCAGTGAGGCAGGGCGCCCACCAGGGGCACGCCCACCAGGCTCCCGGAGCCGCCCGCACATGCAGCCACCTGCTTGCCAGCTCAACGAGCAGACAGCTGGGAAGCCTTCCCTGGCTTTGGCCAAGTGTGTCAAGTCAAAAGGGACCAGGCACAAAGGCTGCCGGGAGCCAAGTCCCTGGCAGTGACTTCTGGGAGGAGGAGGGCTGAGGACACTTGGAGGTGACCCCCGCTGTGCCCGGGCAGGGACGGGACCCAGAGCCACCCGGTGTTGGCTGGGCTCCAGGGGACCCAGGGAAAGCCGCTCAGCGGGAGGCACTTCACTCAGAAGCGGGACTGACATCAGCAGGCGCTGGAGAAAATGGCCAGCGCTCCTGGCGGGCTCCGCAGGCCCCCCACCGGCTGCCCGGCTGACCTGATAGAGCAGCGTGTCCAACATGCTGATGCTGAAGACGCGGCCGGCAGCGAACGGCAGGCGGAACATGAAGGCCAGGTTGGAGCCGTTCTCCCGCTCCCTCTGCAGGAAAGGGGGGCTCAGACAGGCCGCTGCCCACGGCCACCATGGAGCACACGAGGATAGGATGCGCGCGCGTGTGCGTGTGTGCGTGTGTGAGATGCGCGGGCGCATGTACTGGCAGACAGCTGACCACAGGCCTGAACGAGTGCCTGGCTCGGGGTCCCCACCGGACCCACGGGCCCAAGCTCGGGAGTAAGGATTTGGGGCCCTGATGAGAGGGAAGTGGGTGAGGCTCAGGGGACATGGGACCTGGGCAGCCACACGGGGCCCGTTTGGTTTACTGCTTGCTGCCACCACCCCAATTCTTAATAATCTCGGTGACATCGTCCCAGAAGTTGTGTTTTGTTAAGTGGAGGCCGATGGCACGGCAGAGCGTGGCGTGAGCAGAGCCCGGACAACTGTGTGCGGCTGTTGGTACCCAGCATTCCATGAGCACAGGAGTGGGGGCCCACGGCACGTGTCCTGTGGCCGCTGGGCTAAATCACTGACGCATCACGAGTGTATTCTCTCACATCTGGAAGTCTGCAGGCCCAGCGGGCTTCCTGGGGCCGGCGCCCAGGTGTCACTGGCGCACACGCGCTGGCAGCCCCGACACGCAGTCTTTTCTTCCCGTTTCCAATTTCTAGAAGCCAACCATTTCCTCGGCCCAGGACCCTCCCTGCACCTTCGTGGCTGCCACAGGCCCCCCGTGGCTTCACTGGGCCTGACCGGGAGCCAGGGTTGTTTCCCATCTCAGGGCCCTTAACGCAATCCCAGCTGCCAAGTTCCTTTTGTCACACACCACATTCTATATAGGTCTCGCAATTAGGATGAGGACACCTTTGGGGACATCATCCCCACAGCACAAGGCACGTCCTTGACTGAGGAGCGCAGCCCCCGAGGCCGTGCCTCCCACTGGAACCAGGACTCGCTTCAAACTCAAAAAGGTGAGAAACAGATGCCAAGGAGCCGCTGGCCGTCTTTCTGACTCTCGCTGCTTCCTGCCAGGCAGGTCCTCACGGCACAGACACGATGCTTTCCTTCCGGTCCCTCCATGCTCAGCAGAGTCTGGGGCACGTGTCACTGTTCCCTCCAGCAAGAACGAGATGCGTGTGACCGAGGAACATGGGAACCAAGTGACCGTGTGGATTCCCCAGTGAGACGCGTGGCATTTAGAACTGGCACAGCACATGGTGAGGGTGAGAGATGAACTTCCCAAAATTGTTAAGATGTCATCTGTCCTCACTCAGAATGACGCTAATGGATGGGAAGGCCCACACCAGGCCCAGAGGTGTATGGGCCGTCTGCACTCTTCCTGCCTTTTGGACAAGGCCACATTTCCATTCTGCAGAGCTGTCCCCAAGCATCAGGATACAAATGACAGTGAGACTCAGGAACGCAGGGCACGAGCCCTTCTTGTGACCCGGGGCCGAGAAGCCTCATGCAGAGCAGGACGAGACTGACGCGATGGGTCAGAACAATGAGGCCACCGGAGCCCTGGGCGCCGGGACGGGAGGCGGGCGGGGACAGCGGGCTCACGCTCACGTCTGGCTTTTGGAGATCTTCCTGAGCACAGCCTCCAGGGAGCCGCCTCTAGTCTGCGACCCGTCTCTCAGCAAGGCACGTTTACCTGAACGCCAGAAACTTCCAGTGCCGCTGCCATTTCTACGGTTAAATCTGCCCCGGGGAGCACAGCACGCCCCCGCCATTCCCGTCCTCTCTGCCTGGGAAGCCGCTGTGACCTACGTAGCCTTTGGTTTCCTTTCTTCTTCAAACTTGGAAGTAGAACACACGTTTATAACAAACATGTACACTTCGTAACAAACGGCCACGCTTTCAATAAATGTTCCCAGCTACTCCTGTGGGAAGCCGTCACCATTCGTTGGGCCATCTGTCTGAAGCTTCGGGAGCTGGGACGTGCGTAGGGTGGCAGACACCCTCAGGGGACCCCAGGTCAAGTTCAGCCAGTGCATGAGAAGACGAGGGCTCCAGCGGCCTCTACAGGCCGGGTACTCGCCAGCGGCGGCGTGTTGTCAACTCTGACCATCTCTTGGGAGTGGGTGGCATCCTGTGGTTCTGCTGGCCCTCTTTCCTCCGCCCCCAGCCCCAGGGCCTCTGTCCCATGGAGACTTCGGAGGAGCTGAGCCAGGGCTGCTTCCTGGGGCCACCTCTGCCGTCACTGAGCCGACGCCTGGGGCCACCTCTGCCGTCACTGAGCCGACGCCTGGGGCCACCTCTGCCATCACTGAGCCGACGACGGCCTGCCACCTGTCCAGGAAGGACCGGGGACTGGGGCACGTGTGCCCTGTATGCAGAGCTGACCCACTGCCCTCCTACCACCTGAAACAGGTGGGTGCAAGGCTGCAAGGAGCTCGGTCTGCTTGAGGGACATCAAGGGAGGACGTTGCCAGGACATCAGCCTGGACACTGATTCCACACCGGTCGCCCATCTTGCTCAGGCCAGACTGGGCCTTCCAGAGCCTGAGACTCCTCTCCGGATCCGGAAGCAGCCCAGCGTGGACACAGAATTCAACGTCCCACGGGTCCAGCTCGCAGCGCGTGGTGGCCCCGGGAGGCTGTGAGGGGAGGGGCGGCACGGGTGCTGGCCCTGAGCTGAGGTCAGTGGCTGCCTCCAGGCAGGGGCTCCTCTGTCCGCTCTGAGGGCTTGGGAGCTGCCTGCCCAGCTTCCGGCCAGCCCTCTGGGCATCCTGGTTGTGGCTGGGTGGGACCCACTTCCATGGTCCACCCTGGTGCTGGGCAGATGACACTCCAGCACTTGTCCCTTAAGTCAGGCACTGATGAGCAGGCCCAGCGCTAGAGCCACCCCTCCGTGGCCCAGGGTCAGCCATGCAGGTGGCCGGCCACTCCCTTGAGGACTTCAGCCCGAGCTGGGGAGTGCGGGCTCGCAGGGAATGGTGGCTGCTCCTGACCATGGCGGCCGGCTGTGGCCCTCTGGCAACTCACATGCTCCCTGGTCTTAGCCTGGCAACCTGAGCGCTGCCCACACCCCAACATCCAGCCGTGACCCAGCCGTGGAAGGCGGTGCTGCCACTGGCTTGGGCTGGTGCCTGGGGTGGGGCCGGGCTCAGCGAATATGCCAGGGTGACACCACCAGGGCTGGGGCCTGTGTCCCTGCTGGTCAGTCTCCCTGTCCCTGGCTTGGGCCTGTGGCCTTAGTGGCCTGACGCCATGGCCCTGGTGGGTCCCCGTGCCCTTGGGCTCACAGCCCACCTCAGCTGTGCCCTCACAGAGCCCTGCTGTGCTGTGCGCCCTAAGGCAAGTGCCCCCTCTGATTCCAGCCCCTTGTCTGTATTGGCAGTGCCCACATGCGCCTGCTGGGCACTAAAGAGAATGGACACATTTCAGGGTCGGACACCAGGGCTGAGTGAAAGGAAGCGGCCATGGTGTCACCTGTGTCAGTGGCACTGACGCGACAGGCGCCCAGGCCTGCACCTGGCTTGAGGGAACAAGGTCAGCTCCCAGCCATAGCCCCCAACGCTGCAGCTACACCAGCAGGAGCCTCACAGGGGAGCTGAAGCCCCTGTGGGAGGGGGGCAGGGCCAGGCCCCCCGGGGCCCTCGTCCGCGCCGTCCGGGCTTCAGCAGATGGAGGGGGCTCACCTTTTCCAATTTGGAGAGAGCCAGCGAGTAGCTGTCCTTGGCACGGAACTGCATGAAGCGCATGTTGGAAGGGTGGGTGAGCTCCGTGGTGATGCTGAGACTGGGGAAGAGCCTGTGGGGGCGGGGCATGGGTGGGGCAGTCACAGGGGCGGGGCCAAGGTGGGCGGTCACGGGGGCGGGGCCAAAGTGGGGCCGTCATGGGGGCGGGGCCAAAGTGGGGCAGTCATCGGGGCGGGGCCAACGTGGGGCAGTCATGGGGCGGGGCCCACGGGGGGCAGTCCGCGGGGCGGGGCCAACGTGGGGCAGTCTTGGGGCGGGGCCAAAGTGGGGCAGTCATCGGGGCGGGGCCAAAGTGGGGCAGTCACAGGGGCGGGGCCAAGGTGGGCAGTCACGGGGGCGGGGCCAACGTGGGGAAGTCGTGGGGCGGGGCCAAGGGGGGGCTGTCGGGGGGCGGGGGCAACGTGGGCAGTCGTGGGGCGGGGCCAAAGTGGGGCAGTCACAGGGGCGGGACCAAGGTGGGCAGTCACGGGGGCGGGGCCAAGGCGGGCAGTCACGGGGGCGGGGCCAAGGTGGGGAAGTCGTGGGGGCGGGGCCAACGTGGGGAAGTCGTGGGGGCGGGGCCAACGCGGGGAAGTCGTGGGGGCGGGGCCAACGTGGGGGGGTTGTGGGCGGGGCCAACGTGGGGCAGTCACAGGGCGGGGTCAAGGTGGGGGGGTCACAGGGGCACCACAGCGATGGATGGGGGCTCAGGGAAGGGGCCATCACGGGGGCGGGAGCGTGAGAGATGCCTGCTGCCCTCACCGGAACATGGTCTGCACGTTGACGATGGTCTTGGCATCGGCCATGTAGTCCTCCTCGGCGCTCATGGTGCTCTCCTTGTCCACCACCACCAGATTGTCAGCGTAGATGATGCCACACTGCAGCAGGCTGTCCAGGCTGGAGGGGCAGCCAGGTGACCAGGGGTCCAGGAGCACCGCTCGGTGTGCCTGCCTGCCCCCACCTGTGGCCCGCCTCCCTGGGGGAGTAAACCATCAACTCCTGCTAACAAGGGGGGCAGATGCTGGCCTTCTCGGGGCAGCAGAGGCCAGTGGCTGGGCCTTACTTGTCCACGGAGCCCTCCATATAGTAGACCATGGGGAAGCAGCAGATGGCCTCCAGGAAGTGGTGGTCCGGCCTGTGGGGACAGCCGGTCCTGGAGCTGCCCGTCCTGCTCTGCTGCCCACCCTTGCCCCGGGTGAGCAGGGCCAGGCAGAGCAGGGGTCCCCAGGACTGCAGCACGGTGGGCCTCAGGGGCCTATAGAGACCCTCCGGGCTGTTCTTTCTTTACCCCAGGGGAAACTGAGGCCCCAGGGGATGGGACTTGCCCAGGCCAGACAGCCAAGTGTGGACCATAGGCTCTGGGCTGCCAGACTTCTAGGGTGGGGGGGCCTCTGAGGGTTCACAGTTGTGGGGGGGGCAACAGGGACACGAGAAGCCATGAGGGAGGAACATGGAGCAGCACCAAGGGCCAGAGGGCACAGGAGCCGGAGCTGGTGGGGAGCTGGGACTTCTGCAAGGGGGGGACCAGGTGCTTTTGGGAAAGGCAAAACCAGGGGAGGCCCCACCCTGGCAGGGTCTGCGCTCGGGCTGCAGGGCCTCACTTGTTGTCCAGCAGCAGCACGATGGGGTTCAGCTCCTTGCGGGACCTGTAGTAAGCCCGCAGCGGCACGATGAAGTTGTACAGCCCGTTCCCCGCTGTCTCGGCTGACACAATGATCAGCTTGTTCTTGAAGCCGTACGCCTTGGCGTCTTCATAGCTATTGTGCTTGCAGCCCTGCGGACGAGGTGCCAGAACCCATGCTGGCCACTGCGGCGAAGCCAGGCTCCCGCCCCCACCCTTTCCCAGCCTGCATGAAGCCCTTAGAAGCCTCACACGCCACCCGACCTGTCTGCGCCCGCATGGGGGACAGTCATGTCAAGGAGGGAAAGAGGTGCCTGGGAGCACATGGGCTCAGCAGAGGCAGAAATAAATGCATGTAGTGCATCTGCATGTGTGTGTACCACCGAGATGTCCAGATGTTGTGACACCCCAGCAGTGCTGAGCACCCCAGGTGCCCAGTCTTGGTTTCTAAGCATGATTTCTCACTAGAAGAAGTTGGCTCATTGGAGAAGTGGATGGGTAGTCCCAGGACTGGAGCAGGGCAAGTCCAAGAGGGTGCGGGGCGGGAACATGGTAGGTTGGGAAGCAGGGAAGTATTCAAAGGGTGATGGGATCTGTCATTAGGACCCGGACGCCAGCCTGGAGGGCCCCCAGTAGCAAAACCGGAAAAGTCCGAATATCAGAATCAATACTGACCTGTGAGGAATAAGGACATTATAACAACGAGCAATGGGTTACAACCCCGAGTAAGACCAGAACCTGGGAGCCCACAGCAGCACATGTCAATGAGTGAGAACACACCTCCAGGCAGGGGAAGGCTTCACACAGCAGTGGGTCACAAGGGAGGACAAGGGACGTGGGATCAGACCACCTACGGATGCCTCACGTGGGTGGACATTTGGGGAAGAGCAGCTATTTACCTAGTATCCCCACTCCTGTCCCCCTGGTAACCTACTAACTACAAAGGCAAAACCAGAGAGTTTTCCACACTGGAGGACCCTGGCCGAGCCAGTGGTACCACGTGGTCAAAGATGGCGTCACCAGAGATGCCGCCAGAAAGACACACATCAGCTCCAGGGCCCCACACGCACCAGCTGAATCTTCTCGGAAGAAACACCCACAAACCCACCTGTGCTCTCAAAAACGCTAACACCAAGAGACCCAATGGAGGGCGGGGAAAGTTCCAGACAAAGAGAGAGACAGGAACTTCCGGTAAAATGGCGCGATAGACAGACGCTGTGCTGCCTCCCAGGATCACAGCAAAATTACAAGCAAATTATACAGCATTCAACCCTGGAGGTCCCCGGAACACCGGAGGAACAGAACCACTAAACGAAGAACTTAGAGAGGAGGCCGCGTCGGGTCCGGTGGGACGGGCGGAGACGAGAGAGGGCGAGCCCCGGGAGGGAGGCCCCAGCCGTGGGAAGCTTGTCTGGTTGGGGGAGAGACCCTCCGGCCGCACCCCAAGCTCACCAGCCAGAGCTCCTTTGCCGGGAAGAGGAGTTCTAAGACAGCCGGCAGTAAATTAGTGAGGACTCTCTGCTCAGCTCGGTGAGGCTGAGAGCGGCCGGAGAATCAGTGGGGCCGGCGCCCGGGCGTGCTCGCCGGTGAGCACTTACCTGGTTCCTGGCGGAGGGAGTGGCTGTGTGAGCCGGGAGCCTGCGGGACGGACTGAGCTGAGCACCTTTGGTGCAAAGGCTGGAGGTGTTTGAACTGTGGTTCCCGTGGTGTGGAGCCTGCACGCGAGTGGTGTGGGGAGCGCGCCATTTTGTCGGGCTTGGGCCCGCCCACAGAGGGTCAGGTCCGAGACCTCATTGGTCTGGTGGAATCGGCGCAGAAGTGCGTGCGCGCGCGCACGCGCGCGCGCGCGCGCGCGCGCCTGCAGCCTTGGATCCCCACCCTCCGCCCGGCTTATACTGCGTTGCCAGGGAAACGCTGGGTGGGTGCCCTCCGGCTCCAACAGGCTGCTCACTGAGACCCGGGAGTGCGCAAGCCGCCTCGGGTCTCTGCTCTCCGCACTGCGCTTGCAGAGTTGCCAGGCTGGTGATTGGTTGTCGGGCTGCTCGGCCTGATCTGGGAGCAGCTGATTGGGACAGGCTGAGACTGGGAGTTTTCCTGGGAGTGTTGGGCCGTGAGCTGTGTGCCTGCGTGATACAGCCAGGGCTCTCCAGGTGATCTATCTAATACATCAAAGCAATCCCAGAGTGACAGCCAGAATGGGAAAACAAAGAAAAATGTCACAAGTAAAAGATCAGAAGAAACCTCTAGAAATGGAACTAAATGAAACAGAGGGATCCAACCTTTCAGAGACAGAGTTTAGAACACTGATGATAAGAATGTTTAAGGAACTTAGTGAGGACATAAAGAAGGATAGAGAAATCATAAAAAACAACCAGTTAGAACTAAAGAATACAATAACTGAAATGAGGAACACACTCGAAGGAATCACCAGTAGAGTAGATGAAGCAGAGGAGCGGATCAGCGATTTGGAAGATAAAATAGCAGAACTCACCCAGTTGGCACAGCAAAAAGACCAAAGAATAAAAAACAATGAAAATAGTTTAACAGCCCTATGAGACAAGGTGAAGCATAACCACCTTTGACTCTTAGGAATACCAGAAGGAGAAGAAGCAAGGGGTCGAAAATGTATTTGAAAAAATAATGTCTGAAAACTTCCCTACCCTGGTGAAGGAAATCAACATACAAGCCCAGGAAGCGCAGAGGGTTCCAAACAAGCTGAACCCAAACAGGTCCACACCAAGACACATCATAGTTAAAATGGCAAAGGTTAAAGACAGAGACAGAATCCTAGAGGCTGCAAGAGAAAGACAGCAGGTTACATACAAAGGAACTCCTATTAGACTAACAGCTGACTTGTCTACAGAAACTCTGCAGGCCAGAAGGGAGTGGCAGGAGACATTCAAAGTGACACAAAATAAAGGCCTACAACCAAGATTGCTCTACCCAGCACGGCTATCACTTAAAATTGAAGGAGAAATAAAGAGCTTCTCAGAAAAGAACAAGCTTAAGGAGTTCATTACCACCAAGCCAGCATTGCAAGAAATGTTAAAAGGGCTTTTTTAAACAAAAGAAAGGGGTACACAAGCTAACCCAGGGAGACCAGGAATACAAATAACAAAATGGCAATACATATACACCTATCAATAATCATTTTAAATGTGAATGGGCTAAATGCTCCAATCAAAAGACAGAGAGTGGCTGAGTGGATAAGAAAATAGGACACATGTATATGCTGTTTACAGATGGAATAAGATAGTTCATGCAAATGGAAATGAGGAAAAAAAAATCTGGAGTACCAATACTTATTTTGGACAAAATAGACTTTAAAATGACTACAATAAAAGACAAAGAAGGGCAGTATAACCCTAATAAACATCTATGCACCCAACATAGGAACTAATTACATATAACAGATTTTGACAGACATAAAGACAGAGATCAACAGGAACACTATCATAGTAGGGGACTTCAACACCATTGTCACCAATGGACAGACCCTTTAGACAGAAAATCAACACAGAAAGAGGGGCCTTAAATGACACTTTAGATCAGCTGGACTTCGTTGATATTTTTAGAGCATTTCACCCTGAAAAAACAGAATATACATTCTTCTCAAGTACACATGGGACATTTTTCAAGATAGACCATGTTAGGCCACGAACAAGTCTCAGTAAATTTAAGAAGATTGAAGTCATATCAAGCAGACATAAAGGAAAAACTGATGGTTGCTGGCTGGGAGGGAGTGGGGCTGAGGGAGAGGGGGAAGGTTTTGGACAGTGTAGGTGGGTGACTACAATGTTGCCGCAGGGATATGGGGGCAATTCTGGGAATGTAATTGATAATGTTGTGAAGAGACTATTATGTTGTGTGAAATAAGTCAGTCGGAGAAGGACAGGTACCATGTGATCTCACTTGTGTGTGGAGTCTGAAGAGCTGAGTGAACGATCAAAGTAAACAGACTCGTAGATGTAGAGGGAAAACTGAGGGTTGCTAGTTGGGAGGGGGGTGGGGATGGGGGGGAAGGGGAAGGGATTAGACAGCATAAATAGACAACTACAATATTGCCACAGGGATATGAAACACAGTTCGGGGAATATAATAATGTTGTAAAAATTTTGTGGCGTGTCAGATGGTCACATGTCTTGTTAGGGAGACCACTGCATGGATGGAGTAGAGGCTTGATCACAGGTACACCTGAAGCTGATGTTGTATAGTATTGTATGCCAACTGCAAGTGAATATGTGGATGGTCACGGGATGTGGAGTATACTGTGGAGGGGAGTCAGGGGAGTTGTGATGGATATGTATGATATGGGGGAGGGGGAGTGGGGTGGCGAACTGGGGGAGGGGGGTTGTCACTTTGGGGGGTAAAGAGTATAACTATTGCATTGTGTTGTACACCTGAAACTAATAAAAAAAATTAAAAAAAAAAAGAGAGAGACAGGACGGCTAAAATGCTGAGTGTGGCTGGGACAGCGTCGCCATAAAGGACGATGAGGGCTATGGGAACAACCGCACATTTTGAGAATAGCCTGTGATCAGACGCCTATGTCCCGATTTTGTTTGGTGAGCTGTGGTTATGACAGGTCTCCTCGCTTTCAGGAAACAGCTGTTGAAGGGGCTCCCGCCTGCTCCCAGGGGGGTGGGGAAAAACACACCTCTAAAGTGGAGACAGGCATCCAGAGAGGACGAGAGCGCAGATGGGTAAAAGGGCAAGGCCGTGAGCCAGGGGGAAGGGCCAAGGATTTCCTCGTCCTTGCAATTATGACGAAGTGTAGAGTCATGCAGAGCAAGGCCAAAAGGAGACCTACCTTGTCCAGCCGGAGGCAGCAGAAGGGAGCTTTCACGGGCAGGAGGTGGCACAGGGTTGGGGAGCTGCCGATGTAAGGCGAGTTGGGAGGGTAGCCCTTCACATACCTGGCGTGTGAAATGGACACAGTGGCCTCAGCACGGCCCCGCCCCCTCCAGCAATGGAAGCCAGATTCGCCCAGTTCTTCCCCCTGCTCCATGTGTGCCCTGCAGGCCATGCTGGGCAGCCACACAGGGTGCCAGGCCCCATGGGCCCATCCCTGCCTGGCCAACGTCTCCTTGATGCCCCCAGCACCCAGCTGACAGGTGGACACTGGCCCTCAGCCCCTTCTCTACTTGCTTCCCTGGACCAGGCTGGTGTCCCCCGCGGGCTGCCACCCTCCCTCCAGCACCCAGCCACCCTGCCAGGACACTGGCCTGAGCAGAGTGGGGAGGGGTTGGCTTCTGGCTCTTCTCCAGTTGGCTTAAGGGACACACCCTCAGAGGTAGCCCCACCACCTGCCCCACAGTGTCCAGGTGCTCTGGCTGGTTCCCCTGGATCTCGGAGCTGGTCCCCGACAGCTGGTCTATCTTTATAGCATGTTTACTTCATCCCAGAAGCAAAGGTCAGCAGAGTGGCCGTGGTGATGGCCCAGCTTGGGAGGAATGGGATACCCAGGCCGCAGCCAGCCAAGACCATTGTCTGTCCCACCTGAGGCCAAGTGGCCGAGAGTTGCTGAGGACAGATGGGACAGCACGAATGACAGCAGGACCTGGCGCCAAACTCAGGGCAGGACGACAGCTCGGGATGGGCCCGTGGCCTCCAGGCCTCGAGAGCATGTCACCCAGAGCTCCCCTATCTGTGACCTCTGCAGACCATGCTGAGGACAGCCACCCCACCGAGCAGGCCGTGGTGTTTGCGTGTTAGGGTCCAGAAGATTCCATTTGCCGAACAAGTACCCGTGAAGCTGTTTAGAAGCCACAGTTGAGAGCATGGGCACAGCCCAGACCCACACCCATGGGAGCCCAGTGCTACCGCCTGCTGGCCCGCCTCTTCCTGGGTGCCTTGCACTCACTGGGACACTTCTAGCCCCTAGGTCTCCATCCAGTGGCCCATTTCCTCTGCCTCCCACCAAAAGCTCTGTCCCCTCCAGGCAACACTCACTCCACCACAGACAGCCCCTCATCATCTGATGGTGTCATGTCATCTTCTGACTGGTCACTCAGAAGGTCGCAGGGCAGCAGGGCCGAGCTGTCGGCCAGCTCCAGGACAGGCGCGATGCTGGGCCGCCGGCTGCCCGGGCCATTCTCTGGGGGCACCGCCAGCTTGCTGGCCTCACCGCCTCGTGCCGGGGGGCACTCTGTGTGCTGGAGGTCCATGGCAACAGTCCCTGGAACGGAGTGGCAGCTTGGCTGGAAGGCTCTCCCCAGCCTCTCTGTGGGGTGAAGGGTTCCCAGGGAGGTGGACACAGGGTCGTGTCCGGCTGCACTGCTCTCGGGGAATCTGGCAGCTCCCCGAGCCTCCGTTTCCCCCTCAGTATAATGGGGCCAATGGCCCTGACACAGGGTGGCTTCAGCCAGGGCAGGCACTCGGACACCAGTGCAGACAAAGCCTCCGCAGGCGGCAGGGGTGCCCCCACTGGACGGATGTGTACACTGAGGCCCAAGGACAGGAGAGCTGGCTCTCGGGCGGGGTCTCCTGTGCCTCCCACCTGGGCCCGGGCCTCACCCACAGAGGCGATGATGCTGTGCACCGGCAGGCGGGCGGGAGCCCGGGCCCCGGCCCGCCCCGCGAGGCCCCGACGCTGCTTCTCCTCCTGCTTGAAGATGAAGGCGGAGTTCTCCTCCTTGGTGATGTTGATGTAAAAGCAGGTGTCGGAGGCCGCCAGCGTGTGCCGTGGCCCGGGGTTCAGCAGGATGCTCTTGTTGTCTTCGCGCTTCAGTCCGATGAGGCACACGCCGTACCTGGTGGGAGGGCGCGGCTGGACGGGGCCACTCGGGGGCTCCAGAGGCCAAGCTCCAGGAGCCCTATTTGGGGTGGGGCCCTTGGCCGAGCTCTCCTATCATGTGGGAGCCTCCCTTCGCACTTGACCTGAAGACCCAAGGTCAGAATGGGGAGGCCACGTTTTCTGGGCAGAAGGGCCAAATGTGGCCACTGATGTCCAACCGGAGGCCCGGCCCTGACTGGACCGGGTGGGGGTGTGCGACCCCAGGCCCCGCCCACCCGCCTGGCACGTACTTCTTGTGGGCGTGGAAGGCAGCGTAGGTGAAGCTCTTGCCCTGGTACTCGCGGAAAAACTTGCTGTCGCCCATGCGCACGTGGTACACCTCGTTGCCCGAGCAGCGCCCGTACATGCGCTGCCACTGCTCCGGCGACTCCTGGCCTTCCCTGGGCAGGCGGGGCATCACCTCAGCGGGCTGCTGGCCCCCAGTCAACTTCTGGCCAGCTTGACCCTGGCCCCTGACCCCTCCCTGTATGGCTGGGCCTCGAGGATGACCTGAGGGGGTCACTTGGCCAGTATTAAAAAGCTGTAAACACAAGGGTCTGATTCTTAGGGGGCACCAAAATGTTTTGGGGTCAAAACTGGCCTCGACAGCCCGTGTGTGCTCCTCCCTACCTGGTCCCTGCTCCAGGGCCACACAGGGAGCCAAGGGCCGTGTCGGGGCCACAACCCGGTCTTCCCAAACAGAGGACAGTGCCCCTCCTGGGCCCAGAGTTCTGCTTGGGTCCCCCCACACAGGTGCTGTGAACCAAATGCACCTTGTCCCCCAGACCGAGCCCCCCAGTTGGTGTTGGGCCCAAGACCCAGCTCTTCGGCCCCTGGCCCTTGCTCTGTGCGCACCCTACCTGCGGCAATTCCCAGAAGCCCTTGACCGCACCCCACTTGGCTGCTCAGAGTCCTCCCGCACCTGCTGCTCCCTGAGTGGTCCTGGCAGCCTCCACCGGGTCCACACCAGTGACCTCCCACCCCCAGGCATCCAGGCCATTTCCCCTGGGCTGCACACCTCCCTGGGCAGGGCCTCTGCCCGCCGCACACCCCCTCCCATCACAGGCCTCCCCAGCACAATGCAGGGTGGGCAGGCACTCACTGGCCACGGGACGTGTGCACCAGCAGGGTGATGAGCGTGGACGTGGCCGGGCAGATACAGTTCAGGGCCAGCATGGCGTACTTGCACTCCTCCTCACACACCACGTGGTCTGCAGGCAGGACGGTCAGGGCCGCCTGTCCAGGTCTCCGTGCCACCCCCACAGCAGAGCCCAGCCCCAGCGCCCTGACTGCTCAGCAAACTCCCACTCACCTGCTCTCCCAGCTCAGGCACGCCCATCAGGTGCACCTGTCACCCCCTACCCTTGGCTCCTGCCCTCACTGGCACCAGGGCCCCCAGGTGCAGCACTGGCATCTCCAACAGCTAGACCTGATGGGGTCCCCCTCCACCCATCCTTGGTGAAGACATAGTGCCAGCTGTCCCCTGGCTGTGGCTCCCAGGCCCCTGGCGCTCCAGCTGCCACCACCCCAGCCTGAGACGTGCACACTCACCTGTGTGCACACGCGGCCCCCAAATGTGTGTACCTGCGAACTTGACGTGGAACTTGTTCTCAGGCTTGAGGATCTGGACGTAGAGGGGGCAGTTGGGGGCAAAGTCCTTCACGGCCCAGGCCCGCAGGATAGTCTGGTGGTCCTGGGGGCGAGGAGGGCGTGGTCAGTGCCAGACGCAGCAGGCGGGCTCTGCGGGGCAGGGAGCCTCGGGCACTCACCGCCGCTGTGCGGTCCACCTCATTGCGGCTGCTGAGGATGAAGCAGGCCTCCCCGTTGTCCATCCTGCAAAGCACAGGGCTGAGCACTGCCTGGGTCTGTCCACACGCCCGTCTTTGCTGTCCGCTGGGGCCAGAGGCTGGGCGGGGAGGGCCCATCAAGACCCCGCCTCTCCGTGCTAGCACTCTGACCACCACCATGGGGGCCCATTAACCCGGGGCAGCGCTGGCGCATCAAAGAAAGGGGAGCACTTGGTGGCAGACATGCTGGACCCCACCTGCCAGCCTGTCCCCTCCTGGGACAGTCTGGGGACCTGTGACCAGTTCTGCTCCCCTCCCACCCCTAAGAGCTGCTGTCCACTCACGCCCTGGCCCCTCCCCAGCACATCACCCTGAAACCCTTCATCTCCAGTGGCCACTGCCTCTCCCCACCCCTCAGGCCTGGAGCTGGGCAGTGGATCACCAGAGGGATGCACCCCCTGGCCACTGCCGCCTCCAAGGCAGGGGACTCAATTCCTGTCCCCAATTTTAAGGGTGAGGCAGTGGGGCCCAGGGCTCAGGAGGTGGGCAGGCGAGGGGACCCGAGCCTCCCCTTGGCCTCTGCATAATCCACATTTCACCACGTCACAAAGTTTGATGAATGGGGTGGGCTCCTGTGATGTCCCAGAAGTGTGTGGGCACATTCTGGAAAGTTCCATTTAAAAACTCTGTCATCTTTCCTCAAGTTACTCTGTCAGCCCACGGGCGGGTCTTCCCACCCCATCCACACTGAGCCTCTCTTAGAACCCGGTGAAGCACATTGCCCAGACGCCGGGCAGGGCGGGGAGTTCTGGGAAGCCGACCCTGCCGGGTGCGTGGGCTGGCCCAGCGGCCACATGCCAAGGCTCACTTGGCTCGCATGAGGTCCTGGTCCTTGAGTGCGGAGCCCTGGAGGTAAATGACCCGCTGGGACCACAGGGGGATCTGAAGGACCCTGCGGACCTGGATGTCCATCTCGGTGGGGCACAGGATGACCACGTAATAGTCCTGCAGGCAGGGGGACGGGGTCAGCCCCTGTGCAAGCTCGTCCGCCCCTGCCGGCCCTGCCTTCCTAGTGTTTTCACACCCGCTGCCCTTGGGCTCCAGCCCTCCCTGTGATCTAAGGGGCGGAAGGCAGTGTGGAAGACCACCAGAGAGCTCAGGGCCGTGGGGGGGGGGCACGGGCGGGGCTCACCTGGAGCCGGGGGTGGGCGTAGAACTCGTTGAGGAAGTCCATGAGCAAGTCAATCTTGAGGGAGCTGACGCACAGGACCACATGCCTCTCTGTCTGGGCCCGGTGGCGGCTGTAATTCCCCCCGGACTTCTGCCGCTCCATCCACAGGTAGACGAGCTCCTCAAACTGTGGGTGACAGGGGGTGACAGCGGTTGAGTGCCAGGGGCCCAGCCTGTGGGCTGGGAGGGCCCCAAGCAGAGCACCTGGGGTCCAGCAGCGGGGTGACGACAACACTGGGGAGAGCCCTTTCCCTTGTGGGAGCAGACAGCACAGACCGCGACACATGCAGGGACGAGGGGAGGAGGACAGTGCGGCAGGGGCTGAAGCAGGGCAAGATGGAGCCATGTCCTGACCACATCTCGGACTGAGGTGAGCTCGGCACAGCTCACACGGGGGCCATGCAAAGGCATGGTGGACAAGCAGATGTCACAGTTGGGGCATGGGCTAGACAGAGACACAGCATGTCCAGCTCCCAGCCCCAGGAGGCCAAGCGACCATTAGTGGATGCCAAAGTCTGCAGTCTGGACATCCAAGAAATTACGAGACCTTTGGGTCTCCACCAGCACCTGAGACCCATTTTGGAGAAACATGAAACTGTGTTAGAAAAGTCTTGGCCACAGAATGAAGAATCCAGCCCCTGGAGTGAAGAAACACATTCAGTTCCGCAGTTACCAGCCCACGTCAAGGCTGTGAGTGGTTCAAGGCTGCAGGTCTGGGGACACTATCCACCCGGCCCATGCTTCCTGGGTGTCAGCTTCAGGTGCTGGGAGCCATGTTATTTTTATTTTTTATTTTTTAAAGATTTTATTGGGGAATTGCGGGAGGGAACAGTGTTGGGGAATCGGGGAAGGGGAACAGATAAGTTGCCGTCCTTTTGTTCTTCAGTCTAGCTGTGGAGGACGTCGCTTCACTGGTCCATGTTGGTATTGTGATGATTCCGCTCTTCCCGGGTGGGGCAGATCGGTCACCGGCCATTGGATGGCCGTTCACAGCTGCTCATGGCAGCTCTCGCCAGCTGCCGGCCGTTCATGCTGGCTGCCGGCCACTCACGGTAGCTCACGGCAGCCCAGCTCCAGGTTGAGCTGTCATTTGCCATCTTAGCTGTAGAGGGCGCAGCGTCACTGGCCCTCATGTGGGATCTGAACTGGGGCCCTGCTGCTCAGAGCTGGCGTCCCAAGCCGACTCTTAACCAACGAGCCACTTGGCCAGCCCGGGAGCCATTTTAAATCAGGAAAATGACATCCATAAAAGTGGGCACGGGGGGGGGGTGAAGAGTCATCCTGGTGGAGCTGTCCAGGGTGCTGGGCCATCCGGGCCTCTCTCTAGTCTGATCCCACATCTGTGGGAGGGAGCCTGGCACTGTAGGGAGTCCCAGCCTTTGCTGTGTGCAGCACTGAAGTCACTCATTTATGTCACATGTTCATGTCTCACCTGGGTCTTGGCCTGGCTGCCACTCACTGGAGGTGGCCGCCTCCTGATGGCTGGGATGGGGGCAGGGCTCACCTGCAGCGGGAGCACCACGAGGGCCACGCAGATCATGATGACCACCAGCAGCTGGGACGGCCAGATCTTCGGCGTGACGTCACCGTAGCCCACCGTGGAGAAAGTGACGATGCAGAAGTAGAAGGACGTCAGGAGGGACAGGTTTTCCCCCGCTCGCTCCAGGTGCTGGATGCCGCAGGTCCTGTAAGTCCGAGCGGTCAGGGGACTGTGAGCAGGTCCTTGGCCCCCCCCAAAGACCGTGATATGTCACTGGGTCACCCAGAGGCACAGGGCTGAGCCTGGCTGCCCGTCACTGATGGTCCCCACCACCTGGACTAGTGCTTCCCGCCAAAGCCAGCACACCCAGCATGTAGGGCTTGCCCCTGGACTGTCCCTTCCTAGCTGGTGGCTCTTTCAAGGCCCCTGGAAAATTCACTGGGAGAGTGGACACAGAGCTATAAGGGTTAAGTGTGGACATGGGGGTCAGTGAGGGTGGCGTGGCCCCCAGGCTGTGAGCCCCATAGGCCACCTCACCTCTCAAGTCCTCACCCAGGTCAGTGTGAGGCACTCAGCGCGCTGGTGGCAAAGAGCTGGACAGTTCTTCCCATGCCTGACCCCGAGTCCCTGTCCCCAGACTGGGAGGTGCTGATGGCAGGGCCTGGGGGCCCACAGCATACACCATGGGTAGCACGCAGCTATGCACAGGGAGCGCCCCCGCCCCGGGCAGATGGGTGGACTTGCTGGCTGCTGTGGGGAGCGGGCTGAATCACCCTATGGACACCCCGCCTGGCTCTGCTGAGGTCCATGTGTGTTGGGAAGAGTGGGGAAAGGGAGGCAGGAAAGCTGCCCCGCGTCCCTGCTGGGGGACGGCCGGTGGTGACCAGCCTCACCAGGACCAGGCTGGGCCTCGGCGTGAGCACTGGCAGATGTGGGGTGCCAGGCGCCCCACATGTCATTCTGGCTGCTCCTAGACCTTGCTCTCAGTTGAACCTCATACCAAAGGGTCCCTACC
Source organism: Aselliscus stoliczkanus (assembly GCA_033961575.1). NCBI lineage: Eukaryota > Metazoa > Chordata > Mammalia > Chiroptera > Hipposideridae > Aselliscus > Aselliscus stoliczkanus. Next base: position 114,628,647 of record CM066728.1, on the reverse strand, counting down.
AGGCCCAGGGCCAGCGGCCAGGGGCTGCGGAGCTGTGTCCCAATGCACCGACCAGGAAGCCAGAGTGGGGTCTCCCCAGGTGTGGGGCGGTGGACTCTGAGCTGCCTTCCTGTCCTCGGTGCCATCTGGGCTGCCATGTGCCATCCTGAGGCCTTCCTGGCCTCTGGGTCCCAGGGGCTGGCACTGCCTGCGTGACCCCTGGCTGGCGTGCGGCCCGGCGCCGGGCAGCGGCACTCACCCTGTGAAGAGCAGGCACAGCAGAGTGCAGAAGAGGATGAGGACCTGGTTGAACATGGCAGACTGCGTCCGCAGGATGGCCCGGTGGAAGTCGTTCTGTGGGGCACAGCACGTCAGCCAGAGCCCGGGGTGCCACAGAGCCCCGGGCCCTGCCCACAGCTGGCGTGTCTCGAGTATACGTGTGTGGTGAATGGAGAAGGGCGCCTCCTGCCCGCCATGGGGGTGGGGGATGGGGGCCGAGGGCACAGGTCAGAGGCCACGACCTGAGTGCTGTACCTCGCTCTATAGTCAGGCGGGGGTGAGCCAAGGGACCGGCCTTGCAGGGGCTGGCTGCCGAGGACAAAACAGCCCTCAGGCGCCTGCGGACATTTCTGCAAAAGGGACCTTGCTTAGACACTCAGCAGGGGGTTTTCACGGCCCCAGTTAGGGCGTGGCCCTGGGCCACGTGGTTCTGATTCTTACGGCCCTGGATCCAGTGCATGTGGCCTCGGTTTGTCCTCACCCAGCCACTTATTTCCCAGGGTCAGGGAAAGCTCTGGGTGTGTCTCTTTGTAGTGACAGAGAAAACGTGTTTCAGTTGTCACCCGGGCCTCCTGGGGCACCAAGAGAAGTGGCCAGCGCTGACTGGCCAGGGCTGGGGTGTGGCAAACGGCCCCACTGGGATCCTGGGGGGCCAGATAGGGGCGAGGTGGGGCGCCCCAGCTTACGATCATGTTCTCCAGCGCATGTTTGGCCAGCCAGCAGTTCAGAAACACGGGGATGAACAGATTCCTCAGAGGCGCCCAGAATATCTGTGGGGGACACGGGTCAGGGACTGGGGTTCCCTAAGGCCCCCTCCTCGGCTGGCCGCTCACCCACCGTGATGATGAAGGGCAGCGTGTTGATCATCTCCAAGACGAAGGAGACACGGAAGATCTGCTCCCAGATGTTGCCCTGGGAGCCAGGCGGGGAGCATGGAGGGGGCACAGGTGGGGGTGGGGAGAGAGACAAAGCAACCACAGGTCAGGAATGGGGCTGGCGGCTGCGGGGGCCGGGCTGGGTGGCGGCACTCACTTTGTAGCTGAGGTAAATGAGGAGCATGGTCTCCAGGAAGCTTATTATGGCCACGATGACCTGGGAGGGGAGCAGGAGTCTCAGGGGGGCTGGGGAGGGGCCGAGCCCACCCAAAGCCACGCCCTCCCTACCCACTCACCTGAATCGCCCACAGAGCCATCTTCCTTTCCACCCACAGGATGGGTGCCCTGGGGAGAGAGGGCAGTAAGCCTGGGCAGGCCTCCCTCAGCCACCCAGGCCTCTGCTGGCCCCAAGCAGCTCCTCGGGCCGGATTGAGGCCACCAGACTTGCCCGAGGAGCTGATGCAAACTCAGAGGGAAGAGGGCGCTCCCCGAGAAAGGAGGCTCAGCAGGATTTCCCCGGCAGGTCTCCAGGGAGGAGACCGCGAGGCCGGGGCCAAGCTGCCCGATGTGGCATAGGGCTGCAGGCCAAGTCCCAGTGGCCCAGGTGGCCTCCCTTTCTCTCCCCAGCCCCTGGGGACAGGGCTCCTACAGGTGTCACTGAGCAGAGGTGCTGACAAGTGGCCCTCTTGTCTTCCTGACCTGTTTTCCTGGCAGGGCCACTGTGAGCTAAAGTGACATGGGGAGGGGTGTCCCTACGAAGACGCAGCTTCTGCACCAACGCTGGTTGTTATAAAAAGCAGAACCAGGGCCACTGGGCAAGGCTGGGGGCCAAGGGAGGGGCAGGACGAGTACCGAGAGGGGGCAGTCCCTAAATTTGGGTGTTGGAGGATGGAAGGGAGACGCGCCCTAGCAGGTCGTGGTCTTGGACACATCCTCATCTCTGGACCAGGCACACCCGGGTGCAGCGGGGGGTCACTTCCCCGTGCGGCACCCTTACAGGAGGGTCTGCCCTGCGTCTCTCCTCCCCACCTGTGCATCACAGAGGTGGGGCTGGGCCGGCTTGTGGTGACACTTCCAGTTCTTAAATTGCTCCCAGAGCCCCCAGGTACCCAGCAGAGATGCCCCCAGTGCTGCCCACCACTTGCTAGCCTGGGGTCAGCTGGACATGTCCTCAGGGAACCCAGGGGCTCACAGACTGGCACTCATGACATTGGGTCGGGCAGTGTGAACCTCCATCCACCCACCCCAGCCCTGGGTCTCCATGCAGGGCCGGCCATGAACTCACCAATTGATCTCCGAGGACGACTCATTGAACGTGTACTTCTGCTTCGGGCAGCCCCAACTGTGGAGAGACAGAGCTGGCCCGGCCGCAGCCCCTCCCAGCACTGCCCCTCCCAGGGATGCTACGAGGAGTATGGGGGGCACCGTCTCCACCACCCAGGGTCAACACCCCGCATCTTGGCTGGGGACCAGTGCTCTAATACTTGGGTGATGAGACAGCCTGCCCCCGTCCTGCAGCCCCCAGGGAGGGTCTCTAACAGAGGTGGGGCAGGCAAGAGTAGGAGGTCACCCGTCTGTGACGTGAGAGGTGTGCCCAGGAGGGCACTGGGGTTCCTCCTGGTCGGCTGCTGGGGAAGAGCTATGCATGGCCGGAGATGCCGCAAACTAGGCCAGATAATGTCCGTGAGACGGTCAGAGAAGCCAGCTCCCACCCATGGTGCTGACTCCCAGAAGCACATCCCTAAGTGACTCCTGAGAACAAGCCACCCGGATGCCCCACTGTTGAAAGGCGACAGGACACATGCTAATTATCAGACATGCTAGTTCTGCCACAGACCTTAACCAATGCTACGGCCATTGACAAAGAGGACCTTACTCTGACAGAGCCATGGTGACAGGCAGCTACCTACCCCTTATCTCAACTGACTCATTTCCCCTGAGCCTTACTGTGGTTAAAACTCAATGCCCACAGAAGTGGATGACAGTCCTCCCATTTATCCATCCACCACCCACCATCCACCATCCACCCACCATCCATCCTCCATCTCCATCCTCCATCCATCCTCCATCCACCTGCCCACCATGCACCATTCCACTTACATCCACCAGCCCCCTCACCCATCTATTTGCCTCCCACTCACCCATGTGCCAGACACCATGCAGTGACCACCACAGACTCGGTCCCCATGGGAACAGGGACCAGATGCCCGGGTGCCTCTGGTAGTGGGGGAGGCAGGATGAACCCAACAAGGTGGTGTAGGAATCCGTTGGAGCCCCCAGTTTTCCTTCTTCCCCCACACCATAGTGGGAGGAAGACTGGAGGTTTGTTCTTAGCAGAGGGTTATAAAGAGTCTGGCCTGCGGACGCGCATGGGGTCCCGTGCAAGCTGCACCGCAGGGCTCAGGCATGGCCTCCTTCCCGGCTCAGCCCCCCAGAATCCCAGCGGCCCTGCCTCACCCTCAAGGGAAGAGGTGGGAAGAGTCCCCTTGAGGAGACAGGCCAAGAAGTGCCCAGTTCTCCCAGTTGCCAGTGACGACCGGGCCACATGCCCTGACTGCATGCAGGCCATCAGCATCTGAGTGCCCACCCTCAGTGGAGCAGCGCCAAGGGTCCCCAGACATGGGCAAGTGCACTCAGCGGGAGTGCATTCAATGAGGAGAAAAGGGTGACAGGCGTCACCCTGAGACACAAGGGAAGGCGGTGCGGTCCGCAGCAAGAACTGACACCTAAAGACGAAGAATCCCGGGAAGCAGCAACTCAATCAAAGAGCTGGAGGTAAAGCAAGGAAATCTAGAAAGAGCGAACGTGGGAAAGCCGGAGAGAGGACAAGAAACACACAGGATTGTCCCAGAATTCCATGTCCGAATGTCAGGAGTCCAGACGCAAGGAAGAGATGGGAGGTGACTTTCAAAGACCTCATTCAAAACAAGCCCAGCCCTGTGTGGACCCAGCCTGGCTTCCCCGGGACTGCCATGGAGATGAGAGGGGGGTCAGAGAGGATCACACCAGTCTCCATGGAAGAAACTGCGCAGCCCACAGGGTCTGAACGGAACAGGCACGGACATCTCACCAGCAGCCATCACAGCAGAAAGATGCAGCCGGGGCCTTCCTTATGGGCTGGCGAGCCACTGGCCCGAAGGTGGCAGGCAGCTTGTTCTGACTGCCTTTCCCTGGAAGTCACGGCAGCACATGCTCCGTGCAAATAAAGGGGAGACTGAGGGAGAGGGCCCTTCGGGGCTCAGGTGGAACTAAAGGGGCAGGGACCCTCCCCAGCTCGCATCTGGCCAGTCCAAGGGGCCTTGTGCCCCTGGCCGCAGAGCTGCAGGGAGCCCAGGGCCACTGGCTGAGACCGTCCTGAGCACCACGGGGTGAGTGGTGGCACCCCAGACTCTCACGGAGGGATGTTTCCAGGCACAGGGCAGCTGCAAACACAGCCACCATCCGTGAACAGGGGCACCCTTCTCCCAGCACTGAGCCTGCTGGCCAGGAACCTCAGGGCAGCCTCTAGCACATGGCTCCCTGGGGGGGGGGGGGGCGGGCGCTGGGACAGGGGTCACGCTGGGGAAGGAAGGGCTCCCCATGGCCCAGGGCAGAGGGCGTCCCAGAGGTCAGATGGGTGCTGAGCACAGACCGCCACGCCCACCCCATTAGCCTCTGTAATGGCCCAGCCCCCCAGGTCACCCACCACCCGATCCCCAGGGCCGGGTCATCCAGCAGCACACGGACTATGTACAGCAGACAGGTAAGCAGCTTCAGGGAGAAGTTGAACAGCCGGATCCTCAGGCCTGCGAGGGAGGGTGGTGTCAGGGCTCCTGGGCCCCCACAGGGTCCCACCAGCCTCTGGCCAACAGCTCCCCTCCACACTGGGGCACCTGGGCTTGGCGGCCCCTGCGGAAAGGGGGGCTCTGCATCGCAGGGGGTGCTATCGGGCCAGCATAGGGTGGGAGCAGAGGGTACCCGTGCCGCTCGTTCCTCGGGGCAGGACGGGGGGATCTGGGGAGCACACCCATGGGCTAGGACCCAGGGGCGCAACCTCCGCACCCCATCCTGCACCCAGGATGGGGCTGAGTGGCCAAGCTCCTGTGCGTAGACGGAGCCTGCAGGGGGAGGGGCCGGGGCGCCCCTTATGGTGACGGCTGCAGGGTCGGGGGCCACAGAACAGGAGGCTAGGCGGGTGCCCCGGATGGCCACGGCCCAACTGCTTCCCAGCGGGGGGCAGGGTCCCATCTCCCGCTGGATGGAAGGTGGCGTGAAGCCCTGAAGCCGCGATGAGGGCCCTCGGCACCCCTCGCCGGCCCCGCCCGCGGGCCCGCGCCCCTCCCAGGCCCCACTCACTAGATCTCTGGTTCTTGATGAAGAACAGCTTGAGCCTCTCCTTGAAGGTGTTCTCGTTGACGTAGAACTCCACCTGGACCCTGGGGGCAGGAGAGCGCTGTGGGGCCTCTGGGCCAGCAGGCTGGGCAGGGAGACCAGCCAAAAGCCCTGAGCAGAGTGGCTCGTCCAACAGTCCAACAGTGCAGGAGCCGAGAGGACAGGGGGACCGACAGCAGCAGGGTCCACCTGGGAGGCCTGTCTGCTGGGCCTTCCAACGCCGCTGGGCACACCTGGGTGCCATCTGCCGCTGCCTTCTCAGCGCCCAGGGCCCTCCAGGCCCCTCCGAGCTGAACACTCCTGGGCCCCCAGCCTCAGCTATCACAGCCGGCGCCAGGATTAAATGTGCCCTGTGTAGCCCTTGGCACGGGGCTCAAAACATGCCACATCCTCTAGAACACAGAATGTTCTAGAAGCTGATGATGGTGAGTTGCTCTGTGTGATGTCCCATGGTGGTCATGCCCGGAGGCTCACTGCACCTGCATTCCCGGTCAATCCCCAGACACCCCGAGGCCCTGCCAGGCTGCCAGTGTCCTGGGGACAGACTCTAGTGGTCCCAGCAGGAGCATGTCAGGTGTGGGGGCAGGGGGACATCAGGTCCCCTGGGTAATGTGGGATCTGGGGACAATGAGCTGCTGCCCCAGACGCCAGAGCTGTGCTGGCACGCTGGCCAGGGTCGGGCCCCTTGCTCCACGGGTTGAGGACCCCAGCACTGACAGCAGGCAGGATGGACAGAAACTGCAGGCGTGGTGGTCTCCCACTGTTTCCCTCCAGACACATGGGGCACACGCCCCAAGTGGCCCATGCCCGGGGTGCTGGGCCCACCTTGCTCTGAGTTGGCACGGCTGTCCCCCAGGTACGACCTCTTGGGCCCCCTGTCACTGGCCGTGTCTGCCCCGATCGGCAGGTCTCAGGAATCCCGAAAGGCCGGCCAGCCATCACTGTGGGCTGGACTCCCCCATGATGACACAGAGGACCCGGCAACCCGGGGGTTTGGGGCGAGGCTTTGGGTTGGAAAGGCCATGCCCTGTGCCTCACCTTACCCAGATGTCAGGTGGAGGCAGTCTGCCTCCCTGGGGATTGTGCGGGGTGGGACAGGACCACCCAGGCAGCACCGCATCTGCTCACCCAGCACCATGCAACCTGGGAGGCAGAAGAGCTGGGCGGTGCTGCCCCAGGGACCCTGGGGCCCGGCCTGGGCCACAGTGGCCTCTGCGGGTCAAGGTGCTCAGGAAGCGCCCTGGAGGACCTGCAGGAGGCGAGGCCCTTCCCCTTCAGGTCCCGGGGCAGGTTGGTCACCCAGCCACACCCTGGGCTCCTGGGGCCGGAGCAGTAGGGCCGGCCTCCCACTGACCAGCAGGGTCCAAATCGAGGGCCAATGGTCAGCGCACCCCAGCACACCGCACTGCACCCCAGCACAGACTGTTTTCCCCACCCCTGCCCTCCCAGCTCACCTCTGAACCCCTGAATCCCACCCTCTGTAGGTGCCACCCAGCAGGTCTCAGAGGAGTCGGTCCAGTGAACGCGGGGGCTCAGACAAGCCAGGCTGGACCTGGGCCTCATCTGGTCAGGCCCGGCGTGCAGATGCCCCATAGTAGAGCCCATGGTGTTCCCAAGGGACCACAAGGGCCCCAAGCCACCTTTCCAACACTCTCCTGCCCTGTCACAGCCAAGCCTCCGTGGAGGGGTCCCCCTACCCTGCCCTCCCATGCCATCACCCCCATTCCCCACTGAGCCCAGGGCTGGGAAACTGAAGCAAAGGCCAGGAAGCCAGCATGGCCTAGCTCCTCCTGCCTTCTCTGCCAGGGACCCTCCCAGTTCTTTCCCCAGGGACCCCAACCCCAAGCCCCCTTCCAACCAGCCACACGCTGCATGTCTGCCTTGCACAGCAGCACCCCTGCTGCCCACTGAGGCTCCTGCCAGGCCCAGTGGGGTCAGGACTGCTGACCTGGGACTAGTCATGCCCAAAAGTCTTCACTTCCAGGCCCCCTGGCCCTGCCCCATGCCTCAGAACTGGAACCCCGAGTCACCCCTCAGTGGGGTGAGTGCTGGCTGGTCCTTGGCCCCTTGCCCAGGTGGATGTGGACCCCCATCTAGACAGCCCCCCTCAACCTCAGAGGCGGTGTCCACCTGCGGAGGAGGCGCGCCCCACGTGGAGGACAGGAGGGGTGCTGGGAGAAGCCGCGCGCGCGGACCTGGCCGAGGTCGAGCGAGCAGTGCCGGGGACATTCACGGAGTCTCTTCTCTTAATTTTTCATGAGCTGTGGCCGCCTGCTTCTTGTAGCACCACCACAAAACCTTAATTACCGACTATCCACTTACCCTGAAGCATACGTAAGGCGACGGGTATAATTTGGCCCAATTTGGCGGGTGCTGGGCAGACCCAGCGGATGCAAAGAGGCCCCCGGGGCTCACCACGGACGGTCTGGCCCGGCAGTCAGAGGCCAGACACAGGCCTGCCCCTCACCTGCCCTGCCGCTCAGCACCCTGCACCTGTCTGGGCCTCGGCCTCCTCACCTGGGGACCAGGCAGTGACAGGGACCGCGTAAGGGGGCCTGGCAGCGGATGCTGTGACTGTGGAGAAGCTAAGCTTGTGTCCCAGTGGCCCAGGCCTGCTGCCTGCTTGTGCCCAGGGTCTTGCCCACACCGGGTGGACCCGAGGAGGCCCCCGCGTGCGCCTACTCCACACCAGGATGGGACCTGCCAGGCAAGGGTGCCACCCAGGGCCGGGGGGCCGAGTGGAGGCCAGGGGCTGCAGCTCCCCTGCTGACCCGCAGGCTGGGGCGGGCTGCTCGGGCTCCTGGCCGGCAGCTCTGGCGCAGACGGCCTGTGTCGGGAAGCTCCAAGCACAGGGCCAAGCGGTGGGACCCGGGGCAGAGCGGCGTGGGCAGGCCCACCCTCCAGGCCATAACAGCGGTGCACTCACGTGGGGCCGAGGTCATACTGCCTCCCTCCCTCCGTCTGTCGCTGCTGCTGGTGACTCTGCCTGGGAGGTCCACTACCCGCCCGCAGAGCCAGCGGGCGAGGGCAGCGGAAGCACAGGGCCCAGGCCCCGCGCCAGTCACGGCCGGCTACTCTGAGACCTGGCAGAGCCTGTGGCCGCCCAGGGGCCCAGGCGAGGACAGACAGGTGTCCCCCGCCCAGCCCCATGTCCTGTGGGTGGGCCGGCAAAGAACTGGAGGCATGGAGCACGGGTGGGGGGGCAGCTGTGGGGTGCGGGGCGTGAAGTCCTCTTGGCCCCCCACTCCTGGCCCAAGCCTGCAGACTCGCCTGCGGGTGGCTGGTGGGGGTGCCAGCAAAAACCCCTGCTGGGGACATCCCTCCCCCACCATGCCCCCAGACCCTCATTGGGGTCTGGGTCCACCGGGAAGGGTGGCTGGAAGCGGGTACAGGGCTGTCCCCTGGCTCCTGACCCCCTGCCACAGGCTAGCTCCCAGGGCCACCTGCTGTTACAGGTTAGCCTGCCACCACAGACACCCTCACCCCCGTCGTTGTTGGTCACCCTCCTTAATACCTGGTGTGGGGGGGGGGCGGGGCAGAGCAGCCTGGGAAACTGAGGAAATGGACAGCTCCAGGGGCCCCGGCAGGGTGGACAGTGACTCCTCAAAACAACAGATGACCTGGCCTGCTCCCCCCATAATCAGCGACAGCCACAGCACACGAGTCCCGGCAGTCCCTCATTCTGGCACCTTCGACTGGGCCAAGGGCCAGGGCGAGCCTCCTTGGGCCTCCAAGGGCCCGGGAACGTCTGCTCCATGACAGCTCTGGGACAGCAGGGCCCACAGCCTTACCCTCCCTCCCACAGGCCTGACCCACTCCTGGGGAGCCGGGGGTGGAGTCGGGGGGCCCTGCCGGGGGTAGAGGCGCCTTCCGTCTCACCCATCACCCACCGCACCCGGGAGACCCAACTGAGAGACTGAAGTCCAGCGTGCGGCCCAGCTCCGTGTCACAGGCTGGCACCACGCGGGACCCTAATGAACGAGGCTGCTGACAGTGATCTTAACCATGAAACCAATCAGCAGGCCCCACCTGGTGGCCACATGGATGGCTGCGGGCCTGGGCCGGTGGGGCTCTCTCCCAGGAATGCACCTGAACCTGGGTGCTCGGAGGGGGCTCTGGCCCCCCCACCTCAAAGCTACCCTCTGGGTGACTAAATCTTAACTGAAGCCAGGAAAAGTGCGTGAGGGCCTGGACCTGCAAAGGCAGCCCAGGTAGGCTGAAGCCGGGGGTCCCAGCAATCATCTGCCTGCCTGTCCCCATTTAGGCACCACGGTGGGAGGGGCCTCGTTCCCGCCCTCTGGCCACCATTATAGGTGGTGCCTCTGGACAGCCCCATTTCCTACTCCCGGGCTCCACTCTAAGGGACCACCCACCATTCTGTCCCCAGCCTCAGCCCCACCCCCACCCCACCCCCGCCCAGCAACACACTGCAGGGAGGTGCTGGCCGGCCACACCCCACCCCTGCCCTCTGTGGCTGTAGGGCAGGTGGCGTGGGGGAGACTGGACTCTCCCTCAGGCTGACACAGCCTGACACGCCCTCCTCCCAGTCTGCTGGGGTGTGAGGACACTTGTGTGTCCCCTCCCCTGCAGAGCACTTACTGAGACAAAGAGGAGTCCAGGCTGAAATCTTCCAAATGAAGCCTGGGGACAGACACGGAGCGGACACGTCAACATGGAAGACAGGCAGATGGATGGAGGGCCTGGACTCCTGGACCAGGTGGTGGCACAGACAAGCAGGGAGGCCCCAGGCAAGGTCCGTGGAAGCAGGGGGCACCCATGCACCCCCCCCCGACCCTCGGAGCCCCTGGGCATGGTGGAGGTGCCGGCGGGAGGAGGCCACACTCTAACTGGGCCTGGCCCCCTTCAGGGCAGAGAAAGCACAGGCGAGTGGCGGTGGCAGCGCATGCCGGGTGGGTGACGGCCGCACCTGAGATGCCCACACGCAAGGATTGGGCCACCTGCCTCCAGCCAAGCGAGCGGATACCAATGGTCAGGTTTGACGAGAGCTCACTGTCCCTGCTCCTCTCCAAGCCCACCAAGTGACCCCCAGTGTCCAGGAAGGGGCATGATTAGCCAGACTTCACACCCAGGAAGCTGACGGCAGCCAGGGGCAGTCCCCACACGGGCTCCCCGACTGGACGCGACAGCCTGGAGACCACGCTTCTCATTTTCCTCCGCTACAAAGTGAGTGCCCCTCCCCCAGGGCTTGGGTCTGCAGGGCCGAGCCAGGCCTCCTTGTCTGCACTCCTCTGCCCTCTCAGTACCACAGCACCACCGGTCCTGCCCCTCAGAACAGGCCCAGGCTGGGACTTGATGCTTCTTGGGGGACCTTCAGGTGCACCCCCTCCACTGGGCCTCGCCGTGTTCTTCTAGATTGAGACCAAGGTGGGCGTGCCAGAGGGGAGAGGCTAGTGGGCGCCCAGCAGCTCTGAGTGCTGCCTGGGTGGGGCTGGGCAGGGGCTACTCTGCTGATGATGCAGGCATGGGACCAGCCCCTCCAGAGGGCCACAGGGCCCTCTCGTAATCCTCAGAGCAAGCCTTTTCCGGAAGAGGAAACCAAGGTTCATGGAGGACCTGCTATGGTGCCTGGGTGGGGGAAGGCGCCAGGAAGTCAGGGCTTAACTGGGCGGGCCTGGGGTCGCTGGGAGCTTCCGGAAGACTGCATGTTTGTCGGGGTCAAGTTCTCTTGCACTGGCCCGGGTGCTGCCCCAGCTCTGAGTTGAAGCCACAGCTGCATCAGGGGGTGGCAGGAGCCTGGCAGGACCACAGCCTGTGGCAGTGGGACCAGGAACTCACTCAGAGAGAGTGGGTGAAGGGGTGAGTGGGTCTGGCCAGGGAGAAGCCTTGGGCACGTGGAACCTGTCGAGTTTCCCGGGGCGGGGGGAGGGGACCATGTGTCGGTCTGGACCCACAGGGAGGAGGGAGTCCTGAGCAGCCCGGGGCCGTCTCCCGAACCTCGAGGACCAGGGTGAGCAGGCTTGGGGTTGGGGTCGGGGCTCGGTCTGCTGCAGGCTTGAGGTCACCACTGACATGGGACATTAACTGCAGGGTTCCTGGGAGAACCGGTGGAAAGCGGCAGAGGCTTGGGTGCTGGGCTTGGAGCACCGGGGTGGGGAGGCAGGTGTGGGACGGAGGAGGTCTGTGTGCTCAGAGCACACTCAGGCCAGGCATGGGCATCGAGAGTGGGCAGACTTGGCCGCAGAGCAGAGGGGACAGTTGATTCTGGGCTGGCCAGGTGGGGAGCCTGCTGGTAAGGGGTGCTTCCTGCAGCCCTGGCTACCCTCCCCAGCCCCCATGTTTCCAGAAGCCCCCAGGGCCCTGCACCCAGAGTGGGTCCTGACCCTCCAGGCCTGTCTTCAGTGGACAGAGATGCAGCCAGGCTCAGAGCGGGGTCCTGGAGGGTCAGGCTGCCCCCGTGGCCACTCTGCATCTCCAGTCTGGGGCTCAAGCTGATTCCATTGCCCAGCCAAGGCCCTCACACCACCTATCCCAGCCTCACCCCTCCCAGGCCCCCCCCGCCTCACCCCTCCCAGGCCCCCCCCCCGCCTCACCCCTCCCAGGCCCCCCCCAGCCTCACCCCTCCCAGGCCCCCCCAGCCTCATCCCTCCCAGGCCCCCCCCTCCACCAGGCCGCCTCCCTAGGCCACACCCCACCTCTCAGCCTTTGTTCCTCCCTTCTCCCCAAACCCTCCTGTGAGTGAGTCCAGCTCTGAGCAAGTCCCCGTCCTCTGACGGATGTCCCCTCTAAGGGTCCTGGGTCAGTGAGCCCCACCCCTCAAACTACCTGATGGCAGGGGGTGGTGATGGAAGGGGTGGGGGGCTGTGCTCAGACAGCCTGATGGCCAAGCTCACAGGTGTCGCCTGTGTGGCATCCATCCTCCGTCCTCCCCTTCCTCCTCGGGACCCCTCTTGCCCTGCTCCTGCCCTGAGGACCCCTTGCCTTCTGCCCGCTGCCGTAAGTGGGAGCTCTGCCCTGGCCCCTGGCCTCCTGCTCAGCTCCCCAAGGGCCCATCCACACCCACATGGGGTCCCCACTCCCTGGCCTGGGCCCTGCTTCCTGAGGCTCTTCCCCTGCTGTGCTGCCAGGTACCCCCAACTCAGCCTTCCTGAGCACTGCCCACCTTGCCAAGGCCACTGCCATGCCTGCCAGCCTTCCCCAGGGGTCCCCTCCAACAATACACCAAGGAGCCCCTCACATGTGGCAGAGCCCAGACCGTGGGGGCAGCTGAGCAGCCGGCCCCGGCCGCCCGCCCGCCCACCCCTCTCCTCGGCCCTCGCTTTCAGCTCAGCACACTTGGCACTGGGGACCAGCCAGGTGTAAGCCTGTGCGGCAGCCCTGGGGCCAGCAAGGGCGCCCAGCCCCAGCTTTGCCAGGGGCACGAAGGGTGCCCCAGCCCAGCCCTGACCCGCCCGCGGAGGTCGCTGCACGGCCAGCGCCTCCCTCACTGGGCTCTTTTGCTCAAAACCTCTCAGCTGATGAGCCTTCTCACCTTGCCCAGGCCAGGCCTTCTAAGCATCCCCCACCCACCTGGCTGGCGGCGGGGGCAGAGAGGGAAGCGGAAGACCCACGGGCCCTGGGCCCAGGAAGCGAGGCTGGCGGGAGGCGGGAGGGGCCGACCCCGGCCCACACAGGTGTGCGGTGCATCGGGGGCTTGGGCACGGCCGCCTCCCTGTGGCTCCGTCCATCAAGGGCAGCGGAGACCAGTCCTGCTCACTGCCTTCCCAGCAGGGGTGCTGCCACGCTGGGGACCTCTCACCCAGCAACTCCTGACCCTGGCTGGCTCCAGAAGGCGGCCAGGCGTGCGGGACGGGGGCAGCTGCAGGAGCTATGGCCACGCCAGCTCCCTCTGACAAAGGGCACCCATCTCTCTACACTGGTCCCACTGGACGCTCCGTCAGACCCTGGGGAGCAAGCCCCGTGAGTCTGCTCACGAACCTGCCATGGCTCCCCACTGCTGCGTCTAGAGCAAGTGCGCAGCACGCCTCCAGGGCCTGCGGAGGGGAGGCTGCAGGAGGCTGCGGCAGCCCTCCCCTGGAGGCCGGTAAAGACCCTGCGCCTCAGGGTTGCTGTGGGGCAGAGTGAGGCTGCCCTCGTGAAGGGTCAGCACAGGATGGGGGCCAGGCTCCCTGGATGAGGGGCCAGCAGCTGCGGCTCCCATGCTGTGCTGCGGGCTCAGACGCAGGAACAGGGCAGTGCAGGAAGCCAGACCCTCACAGGGGCCTGAGAATCTGGGATCACTGCCCCCCAACCCCCCCAGCATGCAGGAAGAGGATGGAGAGCAGAGGGAGCTGGTCCCCGGGGCCGGGGCCAGCACCCCCTCCCTCCTGCCCAGGAGCTGCCCACTAGCTGCTGGACGGCCTTTTAGAGGCACTTACGCTCCAGCCTTAGCAGTCTCCTCTGGCCAATGGGAACCCCACTGGCAGCAGCCTCACCCACCAGACTTTGAGGAGCAGGAAACAGGGTGTGAGGCCTGGACAGCCTGTGGCCCGGTGGGAGGGGCAGGGGCGAGGCTCCGCAGGCACCCTGAGTGCTGCCATCTGCCCGGCCAGGCCTCTGCCAGCCCCCCCACTGCAGCCCTGACACGGCCTGGCACCCTCCCCAGGCTTTGGCCCTGGTGGTTCCCTCTGCCTAAAAGCCCTCGGACCATCTCCCTGTGCCCCAGGAAGTCCCTGCTGTCCTTGCCCAACCTGCACCCCTGTCTGCCAGGCACAGGTTTCATGCCCACGACACATGCCCCCCCACCCCGGGCAGCTGAGCTGTGACTCATCCCCATTTCCCCCGCAGCATCTAGGCGGGCTCCTGGCCCGGGAAGGTGCTGGCTGGTGGTAGTGTGCCAGACCCAGCCTCAGTGTGCTCATCAGTGAAATGGGGGTGCCGTGCTTTCCCCGCACCTACAGAGGGGCCAGAGAGGGCGTCGGCACTGCCCCTGCCCAAACGGGCTCCTTTCCTAGGGAACTGACCCTGACCTCCCGCGCCAGGGCAGCCACCAGCTCCAGTCGTGAGCCCCCAGGGAGCCTGCACCCTGATCAGCTCTGGTCCGCTGGGCAACCCTCCACCAGTCCCTGGCCTCCCTGGGCCTCTGAAGTGGCGACACAGATGTCAGCCCTGCCTGTCCTCAAGCGGTCACTAGAACCAACGTGAGTGTGGTCTCCAGTGGGACAAGGCTCAGGCTGGGGTTCACACGACACAACGCCCAGGTCCCCGCTTCCTTTCTCCCCCCCAGTCTTACCCGCAGGCCCACTCAGCCTCTAAGAGCAGGAGAGAGCAGGGGTCCCACAGGGTCCCCGAAGCGGACTGGAGACACACTGGATGGCCAGGGAGCTTGGGTGGGGGCTCCGAGGGGAGACCCCAGCCGTCCCCCCACTTCCCGGGGCTGCAGGCAACGCGGCAGGTGCAGCCCAGCGGAGCCAGTGCAGGAGGCAAGCGGCGGGGATGCAAAGCCCCTCCCGCGGCGGTGAGCGCAGGTCCCCGCGCCAGCGCCCCCTCCCCTACCTCTGGCCCACGTCGCTGCCCACGGAGCCCCCGCCGCGGGCCGGCAGCAGAGGGCTGAGCCCATGCGGTTCCTCGGGGGCCGAGGCGCCGGCTGGGGGGGCCCCGGGGCCCGCCTTGCTCTCGGACGGCGAGCGCGGCAGCTTGGCCCGCGCCATCCTGCGGGAGCGCGCGGCGGCGGCAGAGGCGGCGAGAGGCGGGGGCGGCGCCGGGCGCTACCATCTCGGCACCGCCCCGCGCCCTCCCCGCGCCGCCGCCGCAGTGGAACGGCCGTGGGGAGGATGGAGGCGCGGGTGCTGGAGAGCTGAGGGGAGACAGCCGCTTTCCCCCACCGCCGGGAACGCGGGGCTCACTGCCTTCCCCACCCCGAGACCCCGAGCGCAAAGGACGCCCCCGTGGGAGGGGGTCTCAGCGCCCCGCGGCCTTGGAGCAGAAGTAGTAGAAATCATAATGACAGTCACCCGGGGCGGGGGCGGGGGGTGGGAGGAAGGAGGAACAGTGGCGTGGTGACAGCCGGTGGCTCTTGGCCATGCACCTCCGCATTGGTGCTGGGCCATGTGCCCAACTCGCACTGCCTGTGGGTCCCGGGGCCCAGCGGTGCTCAGAGCCCACCTTCCAGCCCCAGCCCTGGTGCCTGCCCAGGTGGGGGGGTCACCCCTCCAGCCTGGTGGGCAACTGCTGTCTGCCCTCCCTCCTGAGTCCCCCCATCCCCCATTCCCTCCCCTAAAGCTATCAGGGAGTCCATGGGGGCATTCCTTTATCGGTGCCCATATGCCAGGCTCGGCTTGGTGACCGGTACGTGAAACCAGCCATGGGGGAGGCAGCTGTTTGGTGGAATGCTGGTCTGCCCGATGGCGGCGACGGAAACCAGCTCCGACCGGCTCACAGAACACAAGCACCAGGCAGGTTCCTGTCCATTTTGCAAAGTGGGGAAACTGAGGTCCTGAGGAAGGAAGTGGCTTCCCAGGAGACCGAGACAGTTAGGAGAGGCACTCCCACCACAACTGGCTGACGGAGCCTCGTTTCTCACTGCCACATTATTTTCTGCCCGGTTCCTTCCCCTTCACAGACAAGGCCCGAGGTAGTGGCCAGGTAACAGCCCACAAGCGTTGGTGCTGGGAGGCCTAGGCTGCCAGTCAGCCTGCCCTTGGAGCTCAGCTGGGAGGAGGGGACTCAATGAGCAGCAGCTGCTCTCAGCTGCAAGGGGCTCCAAGCCCTCCTGATTCGCCAGATCGGAGGCTCCAGCTTGCCCGGCCTGCCTGTTTCTTCACCCCACTTGTGACCCGCCAACCCCCAGGGAGGGCCTGGCACCTAGAGGTTTGTGGGAGGAAGGTGGGCCTCGGAACACCCAGGCCCTGCCTCGCCCCTCCCCAGATATCGCTGAGTCAGGCGCATCCGTGTAAAGCCATTGGGTGGTCTCGGCAAACATACGTGCATCTCCCTGACCGAGTTTCACATCCCGTATCTGCCCTAGAGGGGCGAGGTGTTCACCCCTGCCTGTCCCTGGGCAGGGGGACAGGCAGGTGACGTACTCCTCGCCTTTCCGGTGGAATAACACAGGGCAGCAGCTGCAAAGAATGAGAGCTGGCAGTGTCTCGGGCTGCTGGTGCTGAGACACACCCTGTGAGAGCATAAGCCACTGAGCGAGCAGGACCACAGGCGCAGGCAGCGCCCTGCACAGCCCAGGGGTGCCCCCCACTCACGGGGCGACACCGAGGCCCGTCCACATGGCTGTCAATGCACAGGAAGCTGCAGAGGGGGGTCTCAGGCTGCGGGGCCCCTGGGGATCCGCCCAGGATTCACAAAGAGAACACAGGTGGTTGTGTCCTTGGAGCAATGAAAGCGCAGCCCTCTCGGGGGCAGACCTGTCACGTCCATCCGCCCCGGAAGGCTCAGCTTCTGGCTTGCGCATCACAAGTGCTGGCGTCCTTTTGGTTCCTGGCTGAGTGCTGTCCGTCCTCAGACCGATGGCGTCTGAAGTCCAGGATCAGAGTTAGGTGACACAGGCAGGATGCCCAACATTTTGAACGGAGAGATGTGATGAAAGCTGCCGCGATGCGCATGGAAGGACCACCAGCCAGCTGCCCGCACCAATTACAGCTGAGTGGGATAAGGGGGGCCTTTTCAGCTGGAGGCCGCACCATTTATGAAAGGTTTGATTTATTTTGAAAATTGTTCACTTTTGTCATAAAGTCGAGTGTTTCCTGAATGAGGAGGACAGAGCCCTCCTGCAGGGGTCTTGGGCACTGTGAGGAGTGTCTCTCTGGAAGGGGCCCAGGCCCCCCGGTGTCCCAGCATTGCCCACTGCGCAGAACTGACAACCTGGAGCTCCGTGGGTGCACGGCGGGGGTGTGGCAGATAGACACTGGCCTTTTCTCAAGCACTGGAGCCTCCTGTAAACACTGCTTCCTTCTTGGTGCACAGCAGCCCTGTGGGGCAGGCGGGGTGGTCATTTTGCCTCCTCTGTGCAGAGCAGGACTGCCAGCTGAGCCAAGTAGTGGACAGGAGTCCAAGGTGTGTTTGAAGGTGGAACTAGCCAAGCTTCCTGCAGGACTGGATAGGGGTGGGGAGACCAGGGTGAGGAAACGGGTGGCTGGTGACACCAGGACTGAGGTGGGGATGGGGCGGGGGGAGCAAACGGGGGGTGGGTTACAGTCTCAAAGTGCCCACCAGACAATGATAGTGATTACACTGAAATATTGCTCAGCCCCGAAAAGGAAGGAGGTCCTGACACCACGTGGATGGGCCCTGGGGACACTGTGCTCAGTGAGATGGGCCAGTCACAGGAGGACAAGTCCTGTAGGACGCCCCCTCACAGGAGGCCCCCAGGGGCGTCAGATTCAGAGACAGGAAGTAGCTGGTGGGGGCCGGGGCCGGGGGAGGGGTGGGAGCGAGTGTTTAATGGGGACAGAGCGTCAGTTTGGGGAGACGAGAAAGTCCTGGGGATGACGGAGGTGGTGGCCGCACAACAGTGTGACTGCGCCGAATGCCACTGAGCTGGCACTGAAACGTGGCTGAGATGGTCAGTTTTCTGTGTGTTTTTCCATAATAAAAACACAGTAGGAAGAAAGGGTACTGAATCTAGCTGGAAGGGCTCCCTCTGGCCCAGGTAGGGACAACAGAGCATCAGAAGGGACAATCGCTAAAACACAGTGCATGAGTTCAATCTGGCTATGACACAAGTCACCAGGAACTGAGTGGCTTGAAAACACCACACATTTAGGGCCGGCCGAGTGGCGCGGTGGTTAAGCGCTGGCTTGGGAAGCCAGCGGCCCCGGTTCGGTCCCACATATGAGGGCCAGTGACATTACCCTCAACAAAACAACAACAACAACAAAACAACAACACACATTTATTATCTGCTAGTCCTGGAGGTGAGAGTCCTAAATCTAAGTGTTGGGGGGCTCCTTCTGGAGGCCCCCACCTTTTCCAGTTCCCAGAGGCAACTGCCTGCCTTGGCTGGGTCCCTTCCTTCATCACTCCCACCTCTGCTTCCGTCCTCACTTCTCTGACTCTAGCCCTCCCGTGTCCCTTTTCTGAGGACCCTGGGACTACAGGGAGCCCCCCAAGATAATTCCCCCATCTCAGGACGCTTCATCCCATCAGCAAAGTCCCTCCTGCCACCTAAGGCAACATGTCCAGAGGTCCCAGGGTTAGGACATGGACATCTTTGGGGGGCACCATTCAGCCCCCTATACATGGTGAACCTGTGCGCTCCATGATTCAATACAGAACACCCAGAAAGAGGAATCCAGGGGAAAGCCGCCCTCAGTGGGCACTATCTGAGGCTGCCTCACTCTGAAAGCTGGTACGTGAAGACAGCGGCAGGGTTAGGCGTGTTTCCCGCTTTCCAGCAGGAATTGCATTGTGGGTATTTGCTACCACTTCTGGTAGAAGAATGCAGCTAATGCTCATGCGGGGACACAGGACAGGAAAGTGGCCTGTGGGGCTCAGTGAGAACCTCCCGTGGGGCTGGGACTGACGTTCACATGGCGACAGGTCACCTTGAGGTGACAAGTGGGGAGCATAACCGCCCCATGGAAGGGCTGGGCTGTCATCGCTGACCCAGGGCACCCACCTGGCTGTCTCTAATGAGGGCACACAGAGGCCAGTGGCATTTAAAACGTCCTCTCACAGGGCCGGCCGAGTGGCGCGCTGGGTAAGCGCTGGCTTGGGAAGCCAGCGGCCCCGGTTCGGTCCCACATAGGAGGGCCACTGACACTGCCCTCAAAATAAAAAAAATAAAACGTTCTCTCGCCTAAATCATTTGGGCTTGGCCCACCAGGGCTTCAGGCCCACAGGCAGCTGACATGGATTACTGGAGGCAGGGGAACAAGTGAATGGCCCGCGGAGAGGCAAGCAGACAGTGGGGACCGGCAGGGGCTCTGCAGGACCCAAGCCTGGTGCGCTGGCTTCCTCTGCTGCATAACAAACCGGCACCTCTTCACAGCCTAAAGCCACGCCTGTGCTATCTCGCGCTGCGGCTTAGCTGGGCTTTCCCCTTAGGGTTTCAGCAGGCAGCACAGGGCTCTCAGCCGGAGCTCTGGGAAGACTCAGCTCCAAGCTCATCAGTCATTGGCAGGTCCTGGTGGCTGTAGGACTGAGGTCCCCCCCTTTTTTTTTAAAGACTTTATTGGGGAATTGGGGGAGGGGAACAGTGTTGGGGAAGGGGAACAGCCAAGTTGTTTTCAATCTTAGTCACGGAGGGTGCAGCAAGCTCAATCCAAGTCAAGTCGTGCCGATCAGCTCAAGGTGCAGTGTTCAATTAGTTGCGGGTGGGCATAGCCACCATCCCATGTGGGAGTCGAACCAGCAGCCTCGTTGTTAAGAGAGCGTGCTCTATCCCCTGAGCCACCCGGGCAGCAGCTCAGCTCAAGGTGCCAAGTTCAGTCTTTAGTTGCGTGGGGGGGGGGGTAGCCACCATCTCGAACAGGCAGCCTTGTTGTTAGGAGCACGTGCTCTCACCAGCTGAGCCATCCTGTCACCTGTGGGAAGCTCCACAGCAGCTCAGCTCGGGCACAGCTCACTGGCCCATGTGGGAATTGAACTGGCAACCCTGTTGCTCAGAGCTCGCTCTCTTGAGCAAGCTCTTAAACAGTTGAGCCACTCGGCCAGCCCCTCAAGTCCCTCTTTTTTTTGCTGGCTGTCAGCGGCTCAGCTCCTCAGGGTCGCTCTCATTCCTTGGCATGTGGCCCCTTCATCCTTAAAGCCGGCAATGGTATCTCAAATCCCCTGGGCCTCGAGTCTTGTACTTCCAGCCAGAGAAACGGCTCTGCTTTGAAAGGGCTTCTGAGTTTGACTGAGGCCATAAGTGCAATCTCCTCTGGATTAACTCAAAGTCCACTGATTGGTCATCTTGATTGTACTGCCAAGTCCCTTTTACCATATGTATGAGCTTCCTAGGGTTGCTGTAAGAAAGCACCACAGACTGCCGGCTTAAACAACAGATATTTATCGTCCCACGTCCTGGAGGCCGGAAGTCCGAGGTCCAGAGCAGGGCTGGTTGTCCCGAAGCTGTGAGGGGTCCGCCCCAGGCCTCTCTCCTTGGCTTGTAGTGACCGTCTCCCCTCTGCAACTCTACCTCCAAATTTCCCACTTTTAGAAGGACACCAGTCACACCGGATTAGGGCCACCCTAACGACCTCTGTTCATTTAATTACCTGTAAAGTGAGGTCACATTCACAGGTACTGGGGGTGACGGGCCCAATAGATGAACTTCGAATTCCAGAGGGATGCAGTCCAGCCCCAACATGGTAATGCACCACGATCCCGAGTGACATCTCGCCATCCTGGGGGTCAGGGTGGGAGGTCTTGGGGCCCACCCCAGAGTAAACGGAGTTCGTGAATCCTACTCGCGAGACACAATGCCATGTGCCTGGACTGAACAAGTATGAAGGTCATGTTGGGGGCCACGGGCAATGTCTCCCCCGAGCCAGGTCTTGCTCCCCACCCCCCAGGACTCCCGGCCTTGACTCTCCAGACCCAGAGCCCTCAGTCACTCACAGAGAGGCTCTCTAATCACCTGGTACCACCTGGGGCTCCCCGATTCTGGGGTGGGGAGCTCTGTCTCCTCCTGCCCCCTCTCGTGAAGGGCGTGAGCCTTAGGACATGCCCAATAAAGGCCACTCAAAATCTGTGCTTCCTGTGGGGGGCTCATGTCCCGCTGAGGGGCGGGTTGGGGGTGGGGAGGGCTGGCCTGGCCACAGCTAGGGGTGGGGTGGGGGCTCCCGACCTTCAGCTTCACCAGGCTTCTTTCTGCCCGAGACAGAAATGAGGTGGTCACTGTGATGGCATTTAGGGAGCACCAGGACAATCTTCCCACCTCAGAGTCCGTAACCTGATCACATCTGCAAAGTCTGCCATATAAGGTCACATCCCCAGGTTCCACGGATTAGGACTGGACATCTTTGGAGGGCCAACGTGCAGCCGGCCTGGGAAGGGTCCTGGACCCTGCCTGGCTGTCCTCACTCCGGCTGGCCCTGACAGCCAGCTCCCCCTTGTGTGCCCCACCCCCTGCCCAGAGGGACCAGAGGGGGCCGGCCCTATATGAGGGGGAGGGGACTGCCAGGCATGGGTGAGTCCTTGGCCACCCTCCCCTCTGGAAGGGGACACAGGGCTGTCAGGGTCCCTCTGACTGGGCTCTGGATGGTCCCCTAGGACAATAGCAAAACTGGCAGAGGGGTAGGGAGAGAGACAAAAAACGAGCCCCTGGTCGGCGGTAAGCAGCCGGCTCAGCAGGGGCTGAGGCTCCCCAGGGGTGGGTGGGGAGGCACACATTTCTCCTTCCAGAGGTGACCTTCCTTTGCCCTGTCGACAGCCCCTAAGGTGAGCACTTGCTGAGGGGTCCACTGAGGCTCGGAATGGGGGGGGGGTAGAAGGGGGAGCCAGGACCCAGCCCCCAACAGGCCTGGGGCTGAGGCTGCAGCCAGCAGGGCAGATGCAGGGGCGCCGGCCGGGGCCCCTCCAGGCCAGGGGCTGCTCCTGCCTATCACGGAGCCACGGAGAGGAGCTGGGGGCGTCCACATCAAACCCCTCAGCCTCCCCCGGCAGAGCCGGCACCTGGCCCAGCCCGCGCCCACCCAGACTTCCCAGCTGCCCCCCACACCTGCAGGCCTTTTCCCCACCCCTTGCAGCCTGTGCAGGGGCTACCGGGGAGCGTCCCCACTGGGGCTGTGTTCCTTGGGTCTGCTTTCCGGGCTTTCGTGGGGTCCCGGTTGTGAAGGACGCAGGCGCCCGCCCCTTTGGTGTGGCCCTTCCAGCCTGTCACCGTGGCTCTCCCACTGGGCCAGCAGCCCTGCTCCTCGACTCCAGTTCCTAGGGCCAGTGTGAAGGGGCCTCTTTTCCTGCATTTCCGCTTTTGAGTATATTTTCAATCAGTTGAGGACCTGCCCAGGAAAACAGCCCAGCAAAAGGACGGGCCATATTCACAGACTGTCCAACCTCAGCTGGCGCAGGATCCCACCTGGCAAAAGCAGTGACCCCCCTGCAGGCCCACGCTGGAATCTTCCTTAGTGACCAGGGAAGGAGGCAGGCACCAGCTTGTTGGGGACACCCCACCATCACACTTGTACCCTCTGATGGGGGGGCTGTCAGTGTCCAGGAGCTGCCTAACAATGTACCACATACGGGGCCTTAAGACAGAAGGAATTCATTCTCTCTCAGTTCCGAGGCCAGAACTCAGAAATCCAGGTGTGGGCAGGGCCAGGCTCCCTTCAGGGGCGCGAGGAGAGGGGCCCCCCCACCGCGCCTGGGGGCCCCATTCCTCCAGTCTTTGCTCTGTCTTCACTGTGGTTTCTCCCCTTATAAGGACACCGCTCCAGGATCAACTCATCCGCAGCTTTACCTTAATCACACCGGCAAAGACCCTACTTCCAAATAAGGTCACATCCTGAGGTTGGGGGGAGGGTACACAATCCCAAACACTACAGGCTCCCTCCTCCGGCAGGTCCCCAATTAGCTGTGACCCTGCATAGGTCCCTTTCCTGTGGGACCAGCCTGCGCCCAGGTGCCTCACCCAGTCTGGAGGAGAGAGGGGGAGCCCCAAGCAGGCTCCCTCTCCAGGGATCGGGGGACACCCTCCATGCTTAAGGACTTTGCAATCAAAGCACCACTGAATCCCAGGAAGCCTTGCGTGCCATCTCCTCAGGCTAACTGTTGTGTCCCCCAAATCCACAAGTTGAGGTGGGACCTTGAGAGGCGACTAGGGTCAGATGACCTCACAGGGTGGGGCCCCTGATGGGATTAGTGACCTCGTAAGAAGTGACCCCAGACAGCTCTGTACTGTCTTTCTGTGTCCCCCACCCCAACCTTGTGAAGACACAGTCAGGGGGCATCTGTAAAGCAAGAAAGCCCCCCTGGGCCCCCTCCATGCTGGCACCCTGCAACTTGAAAACAACACCGCTCATGGTTTTCGTGACACCGGAGGATACTGGCCATCCCATCAATGGGCGCCCAGGTCTGGTTCTCACTAACTCAGGAGAGATCATTTTGAGTCATGCACGAGTCCCCAGGACGCAGGCTTAGAGGCAGAGAGCTGCCCTGAGATGCATAAGCTCGGGGGCGATGGGGCACGGCTCCTGGGGGATGCACGCTTCGCCATCTCAGGGCCCCTGGACCCACGACACAGATCTTACTCCCTCTCGCCGTAGCGTACAGCACACAGAATCAGCCAGAACCTGGCACCAAGCCCAGGCCTTCCCTCGATTTGATCACGTGGGAAGAGGAAGGGCAAGTCCCAGAGACATAGGGACCCCGAGGAAGCAGCTGGTGGTGTCGGGGCCAGCTCCTGGGGTCCCTGTGCCCAGCGCCCTTTCCATCGCCATCTGTGGTTTAAAGCCAGGAACAATGACGATACCAACAGTGAAGCAACATCCTCCGCAACTAGACTGAAGAACAAAAAGCCAGCAACTTGTCTGTTCCCCTTCCCCGGTTCCCCAACGCTGTTCCCCTCCGCCAATTCCCCAATAAAATCTTTAAAAAAAAAAAAAAAAAAGCCAGGAACTGTGGACATGGGAATGCCACACAGAGGCCGGGAGGGCGAGGGTGCCTCCGGGGCAGGGGGAGAAGGACCCTGGGCCTCCGGCCAGAGGGAGCTGAGGCAGGCGTGGGATTGGGGCCCAGGTGAGGGGGGCACTGAGGAGTTTTGGGGCCCATCGGAGAGGCAGGTGTTAGGGAGGGCAGCTGTCGGGGGGTGACCCACTGTGGGCAGGCAGAGGCATCTGGGGGGACCCCCGGGCCTGGGGCCTGCCGTGCAAGTGGCCACTCTGGGCTGGGGAGGGGCTGCAGGGAGTGACGAGGGCTTTGGCTTTAGATGGGTGCACTCCGGGGTGCCAGCAGCATGAGCCCCCTTATCCCCCTCCGGGGCACCATCCAGTCCTACTCAGCACGGAGCCAATGGTGGCTGAAGACCCCAGCTTCGCTGGGGCCCCAGCAGCCTGGGCCATGGCCAATTCCCTGGCTGACCTGGTCCTCATCTTGTGGCTGCAAGTTCGCAGTGGCCATGGCCCCAGCCAGGGGGAGAGGAGACGGTCCCACGTCACCCACCCTGACCGTGGCGCCAGGAGCCACCAGCCCAGCCCTGTGCAGGTGGCCACCTATGCGGAGTGGAAGGAGGCCGGAGCTCACAGCCCTGTGCAGGCAGGACCCAGGGGACCGGGCCAGCAGCGGGCCGGAGCGGCGGGGCCTGGCCTGCTCAGTGCCATCCCTGCCTAGCCTGGCAGCCCCCCACAGCCACCCTCCACTGTGACCACGTATTCCCCGAGCCCCGTTAGTTCGCATGAATCCCACAGGTACAAGGCTTGGGCCGGCTTTGGCTCAGGCCAGGGGTGATTATGGGGTCCCAGCCCCAAAGGGAGACAAACTTCTCCAAAGCCTTCGCCCACCTGCAGCCCCCTCCCGGCAGCTCCCTGTCCCCCTCACCTGCACTGCCCCTGAAGCGCCACCAGCCCCAGACTCAGTCAGGTGTCCCCTGTCCCCGACTCTCAGCCAGGTGTCCCCTGTCCCCAACTCTCAGCCAGGTGTCCCTGTCCCCGACTCCCTCCCCCCTGTCCCCGACTCCCTCCCCCGTCCCCAGCCCCTCCCCCGCCTGTTCCTCCGAGTGACCCTGACCCTCCCGCTGGCAAGAGGCTGCCAGGGCGGCAGGTCAGCACTGACCCCCGTGGCCCCAACTCTTCCCGGGACAACCCCCAGCTGAGAGACTCCTGGCCCCAGAGAACGTCCTGCGCCCCGCACCAGTGAGCACACATTGGTGCCCCTCTCCCAGGCCAAGGCCCACGGCCTCCAGGCGGCCCCAGGGGGAGAGGGGGGATGGAAGGGGGCTGGGGAAGGGCCAAGACGTGGAAGGTTCCAGGGCTAGGAGGGGGACCCAGACAGGCCCCCACGGGGAGAAGGGGGGCGGGGGGGAGCCCACGGCACCGCCCCAGCGTGGCTGTCCAGCTCACCAGTGTTGCTATTACCAATTACAGGAGAGTGGTTCTGAGCACCGGCTGTCCCTAGAGACCCCACACCGTCCTGGGCCGGCTCTCACCCCAGTGGGAGAGGCTGGACCCAGGGGGCGGCCTGATCCACTTCTGCGGCTGCGGCAGGGGCACACCCCCTGCAGAGACCCAGCCCCTGGCTGTCAATAGTCCTGCTGGGCCGGGCCAGCTCTGTCCTCAGCGGGGCTGCCCCCCTCGCCCCCTCCCGGGCCCCTGGCAACAGGCCTGCCTGTCCTCCCCCTCTGGCTTGTTGTGTGAAACAATATTTGGTGTTGCTCAACGCCATCCGCTGTTGTCAGGGGAGCTAAGGGGAACGGGGCGCTTTGCGGTGGTGTCGGCCCTCCTGGCTTGGTGTCCTTCCTGCAGCAGGGCGCCCCCCAGGGCGCCCCCCAGCCTGGAGCCCCAGCCCTACATGCCTCTCACTGCCTGCCCCGCCTGGGAGGCCCAGGAGTGAGGGGGGCGCTGACCCTGACATGACCTCCCACTGTGGCTCTGGGGGCCACCTGGGCAGTGTGCCTGGGCGGGGCGGGCGGCTGTGAGAAGCAGCTGGCCCTGGGCATGCAGGCCAGGAGGCGGCAACCCGCAGGCTTTTCTTACCTGTGGCTCCTGACCCCAGCCTTCTGGTCATTCTACCCGTTGGGGACAAGCCCATAGCGTGGCAGCTCCCCACCCCCCCAGCTGAGCCTGAAACTGCATGCCCAGGTCACAGACCAGGGGGTGGGTGACGGGACACACGACGACCAAGTCTCTGTCTGCAGATCCCTTTCCTACGCGCTCTGTTGCTGCCTCATCACAGCCACCCCTTGGGCAGCAGGAGCTGTCCTCGCCCCGCTGTAGAAGGGCCCGCAGCCCGGCGGGGGTCTGTGGCCGCTGAGCAGTGGAGGCCCTGACCCCGCGTCTGCGCCCAGGCCCAGGTTTCCAGGCTCCCTGCAGGGCCAGCCCTGACAAGAGGGGCCAGCAGCACCCTGGCTCCCGGGACGGCAGGCGAGCTTTGCCCTCCGGGAGCTCAGCTGCCCTGGAAGGTGTGGGCTCCCTGGCTCTGCCCGTCCTGGGCAGGCCGGAGGCAGGGTGGCCGAGCCCCTCCCTCCCCCCAAGGCCGGACTGTGAGGCAGTGGTGACTCAGCTGTGGCTTTACTGCCTTGGAGAACAGGAAGCCCACAGCCCCGCCTGCCCACTGCTCACAGCCCGCAGGGAGCTGGAGGCGGCGGCACCCCACCCGCCCCGCAGAGCCTGCCCTGGGGGGTGTGAGCAGGGGTGTGGAGAACGAGGAGGAGGAAAAGGATTCTGGGGCGAGACTCCCCGAGAAAGCTGTGTGGGGCCGGGGGAGGGCCAGGCCGCGCTGCCCCCATGGCCACGGCGAGCGGGCGGGAGGGCCAGCTCGCTGTCTCCGGCCCGAGGCGCTCCCTCAGCACGGGCTTCATCTAGGCTCCTGGCCCATCTGCCCGCAGCCCAGGCCCCAGCCCAGCACCCCCGAGCTCTGTGGGACTGGCCCTGGGGCACATCCACTTCCACGTGAGACCCCAGGCACCTGCTGAATGCGCCCAAGGCATGCGGGATGTGGGGGCAGGTCTTCTCAGGACCTCTGGCCACCCCAGGCCCAGACCATGCCCCCATCCGTCACCACCTCTGCCTACACTCAGGGGAGCCTGAAAGGCACGGAGAAGCCTGCCCCCACAGTGGGAATTAGGGATGGGGCGGGGCCCTAGCACCGAGGAGGAAGTGGGGTGCTGAAGGAGGGGAGTGTCACGGAGACTCGGGGGGGCCTATGTCACAGGCACCCAGAGAAAAGCCTCTGATCGCTGCTCCTCCCTCCCTGAGGCTGGGGTGTCCGCTCAGAGCCCAGGTGGAGTCTCCACATGTGTGTCCTCATGGATGGGGGCTCACGTGACCTCAGGACTCCCCAGGTGCCCCATGCTGGTTTCCTGCACTGCCTGCCCCGTGAGACCTGGGAGAATGGCCTACGAGCACAGGGGTTCATGAGGGGTCAGCCCAGCTGGCCAGCCTGCCACCAACGCCACAGCCGCCGCCTTTGGGCAAAGAAGGTTTGAGAAAACGGAAACACTTGTGATGGGGCTCCCTGTGCCTCAGTGGAGAGACCCCCAGCAGGCCCACGGTCCCCACTAGACTCCACAGACCCCTCCAGGCCTCACAATCCCCTCTGGACCGCTTGACCCTTGCAGACCCCCACGTCCCTCACTGCTCATGGCCCCCACCCCAAGGTTGGCCACTGCTGCCATGCAACCAGCAGTGGCTTCTCAGTCACTCCAATTACATCAGCCACAGTCACTGGCATTCATCGAGGCATCCGGAAGCCCCAGGCCTACGTGGGGAGGCAGCTGCCGTTCCCTGCCCGACACAAGGCTCTCTGGGGCTGCTGCATTCAAGACTTAGCCACATCGGGTGGGGCTAGTGCTGACTTAGCAGGATGCTGAGCGTAGACCCAAGGAAGCCCCCAGTTACATGCACCCCACCAGGGATGGCCTAGCGGCCTTCACCTCTGCCCACGCAGGGAGTCAAAATAAACTCCGACCTGGGACGCACGTTCTTGGGTGGGTTTATTTATTACCACAGCACTCGGCCCAAGAAGGTGCAACAATACCGCGGTTAAATAGCCCCTCGCTGGACTCGAAGCCCTGGACTCTAAGTGGTGAAGAGGCTGGGCGCAAGCTCTCCTCCTGACCTACTTGGGAACGCTATGGCGTGCGAGGCCTGGCAGCACACTCCGTCTCCAGCCGCAGGGAGACTTACAGCCCCTCCCCACAGCTTGAGCAGGTCCTCACGCACGGGCTGACCTTGCTCGCTGACATGTTTTCCCAGCTGCAGTGTCAGCCGTGGATTATTCTGAGAGCTCAATCTGCGCCCTGATGACTTTCAACCCCATGTACCCTGCGCACAACTCAAACAACTGCACTGTGGGGGGAACTGCCGATTTGCTGCCCCAGCCCAGAGCGCAGGCACGGACGCCCGGGCCCCCAGCGCTCTGTGAGGGAAGCGGAAAGCGATTGGATCCTAAGCCCACAGACTCCAGCCCCGCGGGAGTCCTTGGCACTCTCCTTCTCTGGCAGGCGGCAACGCGCCTCCCCTGAGGCCACAGCACTGAAGTGCTGGGTGTTTACCCGAAGCAGCTAACTGAGAAAGAGGCAGAGAAAAGCAGCATTTCTCCCAGCTTCCTGCCAGGCCCTCGGCGCAGGAATTATTCCCAAGGGCTCATTTTGGGGTCCTTTACCGAAAGACTCAAGTGCATTTTGCCTGTTTCCGCTCAGGAGAATTTGAGGTGACTGGCGTGAGCTTGAAGGACACGATCCCTCAATTAATAATAAATGACCACAGCCGGAGTCTGCAGGACGCCAGCCCTCCGCCAAATTGCGGGGCTCTTCCACTGGGGCGCTTCGACCCTGGCTCGTCCCCAAAGTCAGCAGAGCTGCCAGCGCAGCTGCGAGGCCAGGCCCGGGGTCGCTTTCTGGGGAGACGCCCGGCGCAGAGCGCCCTGCCCCATCCTCCGGGCCCGACCCCCATCCCGAACTTCTCCTGCCCCGAGGTCCCGGCCGGTAGAAGGGCCCGGCCGGCCTTCAGCACCGCGGACAGCTCCCCCTCGCCGCCGCCGGCCGCCCTACCTGTCCTCGTTCTGGAACGGCTGGTCGCCCAGCAGCAGGTCCCGGAAGCGGTACCGCGGCGGCAAGGGCAGCACCTCCGACTCCAGCTCGCTCATCCTGAGGCTGGCGGGGTTCAGGAGCGCGCCGTCCCCGGCGCCGGGCTGCCTGCGGGCACACGCCGGCGTTCGCTCAGCCCGCACCGCCCCCGCGCTCGGCCGCCGGGCGCAGCCCCCGCGCAGCCCCCGGC
This sequence comes from Aselliscus stoliczkanus, assembly GCA_033961575.1. NCBI lineage: Eukaryota > Metazoa > Chordata > Mammalia > Chiroptera > Hipposideridae > Aselliscus > Aselliscus stoliczkanus. The sequence continues at coordinate 114,599,339 of CM066728.1, read as the reverse complement.
CCGCCCCGCGCAGCCCCCCGCCCAGCCCCCCGCGCCCCGCGCAGCCCCCCGCGCAGCCCCCGGCCCGCCCCGCGCAGCCCCCGCGCACCCCGGCCCGCCCCGCGCAGCCCCCGCGCAGCCCCCGGCCCGCCCAGCGCAGCCCCCGCGCACCCCGGCCCGCCCCGCACAGCCCCCGCGCAGCCCCCGCGCACCCCCGGCCCGCCCCGCGCAGCCCCGGCCCGCCCCGCGCAGCCCCCGCGCACCCCCGGCCCGCCCCGCGCAGCCCCCGCGCCCAGCCCCCGCGCCCCGCGCCCCCCAGCGCAGCCCCGGCCCGCCCCGCGCACCCCCGCGCCCAGCCCCCGCGCCCCGCGCCCCCCAGCGCAGTCCCCGGCCCGCCCCGCGCAGCCCCCGGCCCGCCCCGCGCACCCCCCCGCGCACCCCCGCGCCCACCCCGCGCGCCCCGCGCTCGGCCTCCGGGCGCAAACCCCGGCCCACCCCGCGCCCCCCACCCCGCGCAGCCCCGTCTCGCACACTCCTGCCCCAGGCGCTCCGCCCTGCCAGCCAAGCAGTGCAGCCCTGCGGCCGCCATGCCCGCCGCACCTGCCCGCTTCACTCGGAGGCGCCTCCAGGACTTGCAAAGTTTGTCGCCGCCAACTCAGAGGCAGGCGCTCACACCACCCCCGGGCCCCCACCACGGCCATGCACAGCCGTCCCAGGCTGACACACAGCCTTGGCCAAGGCTGGCCGGCTGCTCCGCCTTCCTCGGCGTCCAGGACACCCACCTCTGCCCCAGACACCTCCTCTCAGACCCTCCGGCTGCTGAGGGTTGGGGAGGGACCAGGAGATTGGAGAGGCCTTTGTCTGCGGCCTCCCTGGGCCACACAGCTCAGACAGGATCCGGACATGGCAGGGGGTGTCCCTAGGGAAGGGTGGGACCCCTCTGGGTCCTGAGCTGCCCTTGTTAGTGTCATCAGGACCCTGGGACACAGAGACACCTGCCCCGATCACGAGGTAAGTGTGGTGTGGGGGGAGGGGCCAGACAAGGAGGGCCTTGGCGGTCTGCAGCCTTTCGGGGTTCAGAAATTGGCCTTCCGGGGCTCCCACTTTTCTTGACCCATCCCCACATCAAAGTTAGTTTTGGCTACTCAGCTAGTTACACAGCAGGTGGGGGCAGGGGTAGTGACGCCACCAGACTCCTAGTTCCCAGGCTCCTGGGGAAGCAGCCCCAAAGCACTCCAGGTATCGGGCAGCAGGATCTCTGGCCTCCAAACCAGAGGGCGGCTAGGCACCCCGAACCCCATCACAGCCCAGTGGCACTTGACCCAACAGAGCAGCACGCCCATTAACAGGATGCTGTGGGGACACTCATCTCCACAGAGTAGGTGGGAACATGGAGGCCCCGGCTGTCGGCATGAGAGCAACACTCAGGCCAGATCGCAGTGCCCCTGGCCCCAAACAGCGCCCTGGACTCCTGGTCCTCTGGCATCACCTGACTGTCCAGGTGAGCCCAGCCCCATGCCACCCCAGTGCTGCCCCTCAGATAGCCCCGGCCAGTGCTCGTGAGGGGGAGGCAGGAATTCTCTCCCCGCAGCCTCCGCCTGCTAGGCAGAGCATTGCCCTCTAGGAGCCAAGACCCCCAGGAGGGCAGCTATGACTCTTCAGTGTGGGTGACTCAGGAGGGGCCTCCTGGACCCCTTCTAGTGGCTCCAGGGAGGCAGACAAGCTTGGGGGGAGAGGGCTGTCCACCCTGTCAGGCCTGACCCCTAAGGCTGCATGGCTGGCAGGAGGGCAGCCGGAGGACAGAGGAGCTGGCTTGGCCTCTTAGCAGGTGCCGGAGTCTGCTGACCACACACAGTGCCTATGCTGGAAAATGGAGGGCAGGCTGTGCCCAGAGGCGGGAGTGAGGGCCACTCACCTGGAACACAAGGTCCACGTGGGCAGGCAGGTGCTGCGAACCCTCCTCTCTCACCTGGAGCCAGGAAGGGCACACACATCCCCTGAGCACCCCCCAGGGCTCACCTCACGTCCCTGGCCCCCCAGATGAGCAGCACACAGGTATCAGCACCCCCATCCCACAGCCGCTGGGAGCTGCTTAAGGGCCGTCCTAGGCCGAAGCTGTTTTCCCAGGTCACTGGTTCAACCCTGAGGGTCTGGCAGCATTTGAAAAATAACATTTTCCTAATTGCATCAGCGTGCAGTGTTGTTCCTCAGTCACAAGCTGGTTGGGCCGCGGGGAGCCTCACGGCCAGAGGGAGGGGCGGTATTCTCTCAGTTTTGTCCCTTTCTTGCTGAAAGCCCCTTCAGTGGCAGAACCCCAAGAGCCCACTAGCCCCCGAGGCATGGCTATCAATCCCCCTCTCCCCATTTTGACATATTTGGGTTCTTTCCTGGCCTCAAGGCCCAGACTCGGCAGGGCCCATGGAAGAGCCTGGAGGGTGGGACCTCTGGTTTGTTTCACAGAGCCACAGGGGAGGAAGGACACCACGAGTTGGGAGGCCTGTCACCTCCTGACTGTGACCCGAGCAGAGTGACAGGGCGCACTGCCCCTCTACCCTCTCGTGGGCTCGGGGTGGTGAGCTCAGCTCCTGGCGCACTGCCTCACCCCCAGGAGAGCCCAAACCCACACGGACCTGCTTGTTGTGCTGGCCGAGGACCAGGGGCCCTGGGGTCCCCTGGAAAGGTGCCCGTTGTGGGAGGGATGTGAGCAGCTGCTCGCCTTGCCACCGGGGACTGGAGGAGGCCTCTCCCTGAGCCCGAAGGCCTGCGTCCCTCAGAGCTTTTGGGCACTTGGGAGTCGTGGGGAGGGGGGAGAGGTCTGTCCTTGAACCCTGGCACAGCCACCTGGACACAGGGGTCACCTCACAGTCTCCGCCTCCTCCTCTCCCATCCCACTCTCTCTCCCTACATTACTCAAGGGGTTCCTGGAGGAAGTCTGGGGCCCCAACACCACATCCATTATCTTTTGTCCTCTGTGTGATGGCCGCACCAAAGAACTGCCAATTTCTGCAAGAACTCTGTGCTTTGGTGGCTTGGGAAGGCGCCCACCTCCCTGGCCCTCACTCGCCTGCAGGATGAGGTATGGAGCCTGATCTGTGGGACTCGCCAACCCCCGGAGTCAGGGCAGAGCTAAGTGCCCCTCCCAGGCAAGGCCAGGGAGCCCCTGCTCCTCCTGGGACTCTCAGAGTCCATCAGCACAAACTCACCAGGCCCAGGGAGCAGCTGAAGGTCCCAACGACTTGAGTGTGGCCCAGTCCTGCACTATCAGTCCATGCTGGGTGTCCCTGGGGAAGTGACTTCACCTCTCTGAGCCTGGAAGTGAATACGCTGCTGCCACCGACCCTTACGGACCGATGGCGGAGGTGTAAGGAACTGTACTGCCTGGCACACAAGGGCTCAATCTACATCAGTTTTTAATTTGGGGCTGGTCAGCCAGCCATTTGGCCTAGTTCTGGTGGACAAAGTCCCTGACCCTGAGCGCCAGCTCCCCACCATGCCCTGTGCAGGTCAGCTGGAGGCCCCTCCGGGGAGCTCAGATTCAGTGCCAACCAATGGGATCCAATCAGAGAAGCCCAGGTGAGAGAGGCGGTGCACACGCGGGCACTCACAATGGGCAGTCGGCCTCAGCAGCTTGTGCACTCACAACTTGGACCTCCAACCCCACGGGAGGGAGAGCCACGGCAGAAGTGCCAGCTGCGTGCCAGGCGCCACATGCCCCTGAAGGGTGGTGCACTTAGCCTGGACTCTCTAATGCAATGAACACCTGGGGTCGCAGAATTCACCAGGGTCCTGCAGCTCAGGAAGAGGTCCACTGGGGTGGGAGCCAGGCAGCCTGACGCTGAAGCCATCTGCTTACCGCCAGGCTGCGCTGCCTTTGGGTGGCCGGGGGACCCCTCTGTGCCCAGGACTTCTGCTTCTCTGCCCCTCCCACATCTGTTCCCTTGGTGGTCAAGTGGTCAGTCAGCAGGACTGAAGGGAGGGAGACTGGTCAGGACCTGCTTCTCTAGCCAAAGACACCAGGCCCCGACAGTTTTATAGTCAGTTTCTGCCACCTCCGTCAAACTGCGGCGAAGCTCAAAACGAACAGAAGCTACTCTGTTCATTCGGAAGGCTGGCCCAAGTCAGACATGGACACCAGGCCAGCTCCCTTCCTGCTGCAGGTGCAAAACCCTAAGTAGGCTGCTAGCAGATAGAACCCTGCAGTGTATTAAAGCACCACCACACCATCAAAGGTGAACAGGATTTGCTCTAGAAAAAATGCAACGCCCTTCACCACACTAAGAAATTAAAAGAGAGAAATCCCCATGATCACGTTAGCAGATACGCAAAAATGATTTAAGATTCAAATCCGCTAATAAATTACAGAGAGAAACATTCTTAATCTGACGAACAACAAAAGGAATCAACCAGAAGTCTAGGCAAATGTGACAGCCGTGGTGAAACTGGAGGCATTCCCACCAAGTCGGGGGTGCAAGTCTGCCCGCCACTATGGGCAGGCATCCCAGCCTGGGCACTGACAAGAAAAGAGCAGTGTGCCCTGGGCAGGGACCAATGAGCTCTGTTTGCAGCCGGCATAATCATTTACCTGGAAAACCCGAGAGAATCCACTGAAAGACAAACAGAACGCACGAGAAATGTGACAATGCTGCCAAACCATCAGGACAAACGTGATGACACGGCCAAGCCTCGGTGTCCCTCGGACAAGCAGCTAACTGGAGGCAGAGCCTTGTTCCCAGCAGCTGCAGACAGGCAGGCAAGTTAACCAGCGCCCATGAGCACACATGGCCATTTTCTCTGAACCTGACAAATTAATCCCAAAATTCATACCAAAGAATAAACGTGCAGGAAAAGTCAAAACAGATATGAGGGAAAACCAGAGAAGGGACTGGCCCTACCAGCAGAGGGGCGGACTTGTAGTCACAGCAATAGAACCGCTGGGCTGTGGCACAGGCGGGCGCTCAGAAAGGCCCTGCAGGACGGAGATGGGGCTGGGGCCCGGGAGTGAGAGCAGCTCTACCATCTGAGGCCTGACTCCGAGTCCTAGTGGTGGGAACGGGGACATGGAGGCACAGAGAGGTGACGTGACTCGCCTGCCTCAGCAGGGCCAGCGCTGGGACCAGGCATCCCAGTGGCTACGACCCACTGCAGCCCCAAACTGGGGAACAGATTGGCGCAGAATACAAGGAAATACGTTTGGTGTCGAGAAGGCCCACAAAACCAGAGCGCGGAGAGAAACAGGCCTATCGAAGCCCACGTCGGAACAAGGCGCTTCTGTTGAAGTAAAGACACGTCGAGAAAAGGAAGGAGTGGTGATGAGGTGTTTGCAGCAGAAATCAAGTTCGGGTCACCACAGCAACCCCCGCCAGTCATGAGGGAAACTCCCGGGCTCATGTCCGGGGGGCTAGGCCCTGGCTCACTCCCAGGTTACACAGTGGGAAGAGGTTTGGGGTGGATGTGGGTGCCTCACCCTGACTCAGCAAAGGACAGGCGAGCAGCAGCTGAAAGGAGGGAGGAGGAAAAACAGGCATTGTGCACACAGACCCTCTGCCTCCCTGTCGGCCTGTGCTCACAGACACGCAGGGCGGGGGGCACGCAGGGCCGAGCGCTCAGACACGCAGGGCGGGTGTGCCCATGTCCACAAGTGACAGGACCAGAGCCGTCGAGAGTCACGTACCTGCTGTGACGTTACAGACACCCGCCCATGCGCAGAGCGGCCTGGGAAAAGACCCAGCCACAGCCATCTGGATGCCCACTGGCTTGGGACAACGCAGTGCTGTGAGCAGGTCCCCATGGCCCGACCCTCCAACAGGACCGACTGATGTAAAACACCAAACAATCCGGCTCCGGCGGTCTCCAGCGAGTACGCCAGGCACAGACAGCCCCCACTGCTCAGTGACCGCGGCCTGGGGGCCGGGGGGGGGCGGTTTACAGGCTGTGCGTCGTCCACATGCCACACACGGAAACTGAGGGGGATGGGGGTGCGACTCCTGTTGACCAGAAAGCCAAAGGCCCGCCCGCCCCCAGTGTCACGGGGCCCATCCCTGGGCAGGCCTTGGGGAAGAGGGGTCTGCTCCTCAGCCTGGCCACGTGACACCCTGGGAGACGCTTCCTTCCCGTGCAGGGCTCCTTTTAAGAGACCAGATTGCCTGTCATGTTCAGATTGACCGCCAGGGCCTGGGGTGTGGCCGAGGGCCACCCGCTTTGGCTGAGGGACTCGGTCCCTCTCCTAAGATGCATTCTTCCATCGTTCACACTCAGATCAGAATTTCCAAGGAGCCTGCAGAGCTGCATTTGCAGAGGACCTGGGTGTGTGTGCGTGTGTGTGTGTGCACAGCTCACGCATCCCCGCCCAGTGTCCCGGACAGTCCTGTGAACACGGCAGGGTCACCGGGGTGGAGGCCGTCGAGCGCTGGGCTCAGTGCCCAGGCAACGGAAGAGCTGCCAGACATCTCTGCTGACCACAAGACAGCGGCCTAAGCGCTTCCTTTGCACAATAATTTAAAAGGCTGCAGCTGGGGGAGGGCGTCTCCAGGGGCCCCGCCCTCTCCTGGGGAAGGGCTTGGCCACTTGCTGCCACCTCAGAGATGCGTCATGTTCCAAGTGGAAGTTCAGGTGCATCGCTGAGCTGAATTCAAACTGGAGAGTCATCAACACTGACGCTTCAAGCAGCCTCCTCCGTGCCCCAAGCAAGCCCGGAAGTCCGGGAGAAACAGCGCGGCCGCCGCGTGGGCACAGATGGGGGTGGGGCCCCATCACCATCCGGCCTCCCCCGCGGACCCGTGGGCGGGGCGGGTGCCTACCACCCCACCCAGCCACGCTCCTGGGCAGCCTCTCAGGAGAGGCTCCTGCTGCACACCCCGAGGGGGATGCAGTGTGCCCGGGCCACTGAGTGTCAGGTGGCGCGTCCAGTCTAGATCGCAGGGCACAGCAATCACCCCCTGGGTGTCCGAGACCCTTGCCCGGTCCTGTCCACAGGCTGTACCCCGTCCTCTGGCTGAAGCTGCCTGGACACACGGTGGCTGCTCTCAGGGACCCAGTGACCACACACAGGCCTAGGGGCAGTGCTGCCCCAGAACAGGTGTGCGGGGTGGCGGGGAGCTGCCCCGGGAGCCTGCCGGGACAGAGCCTGAGGCGGGCACACGGGGACCCCTCTGCCCCAGCAGGGCATGGAGGCTACGCCTGGAGGAGGGAGCATCCCGCCACCCCATTTCCATGGCTGCAGGAGGCACCGCCGCACCCCTGCTCGGCATCAGAGTTGCACCAGGTCCCTGGTCCCCGTGCTGGCCGCACCAAGCAGCTCCGAGGGCCAGCACAGCCTGCAGAGGTGCCCCAGCCTTATCTGAAAACTGAGGCCTGGGGCGGGACGCCAACCTTGTACCCGGCAGGTCCCTCACCAGCACCCTTAGGGCCCTGTGTGCCAGTGTCCCAGGGAGCCCGACTGCCTGGGTGGCTTCCTGGTCCTCTGGCCTCCAGGCTTGCCTCTTCGCCTGCACCCTAGGGGCTCCCTTGTCTGCCAAGTGGGATGGAATTCTGCACTCGCCTTACACCCAGGGCCTCTGTCGCTGACTTGGGACTCTGAGCTCTTCCTGACACCAGACGCAGCCAAGAGGCTCCCAGCAGGAGCCTCCGGCCCAGGGTCCAGGGTCTCTGCAAAGATCCCTGAAGGCTCACAAGGGGCCTGTCCCATGAAGGAGTGGGGCCTGTCTTTGGGGGGAAGGCTGTGCCATGGGCAGGGGGGGTAACCCTGCTGAAGGGCAGAGGCTGAGCCTTCTTACGACTTGAGGGCCACCATCTCTGCTTTAGATGGCACTGTGTCCCCAAGGCCGTGAATTCTGGTGGCAGTAAAGGCCTTAGAGAACGGCACAGCACCATCTCCCTGCAGTCTGGGCCACGGTGCCCGAAGGATCCCACGAGGGTCCCATGCCATACTGCTGGCCTCTCCAGGGCCCTGAGCCCGTGCTCACCTGGAGGTGTCACAGCTGGGGCAAGACCCCAAGCTGTGGCTGGTGTCTCCACCTGGGTAGTCAGGAAAAAGGGAGTCACCTGGCTGGGTGGTGGAGAAGCCCTTTGTCCCCACTCCCTGGGCTTGACTGTCTCTATAATACAAAGCGTCAGGGCACTCAAGGCAGCTTAGGGGGGAGCCCTCATGTCACCAGGTCCCCTCGGCCCTTGGCTGCTGGTCCATGCTATAGAACTCATCCCCCCTTCCTCCTGTGCAGTCATCACAGATGCCACACATGAGTGCTGAGTGTGGCCTGCTCTCCACCCCCGGCTTCCTGCCAACCTTGAGAGAAACGTGATTTCATGCTTTTTCATGCTCTGTTCAATCGAGGGCAGACAGCTCAAACTGTTTGGCAGGGGTGGAGCTGAAGGAGGGACGAGCTAGAGTCATCTGCCTGCACAGAGCACCCCTGCAGGGATCGCCCACTGCCACAGGCACTGGTTAGGTCCCAGCCGCACCACCCTCCTGGGGCCACCTGGCAGCCCAGAGCTGGGTTCCCAGGGGCTTCTGGGCTCTCGGCATCGGCCGGGAAGTGGGAGCTGCCCTTCCAAAGCGGAAGCACTGGACCAAGGGACCAGTGCCACTGAGGTCGCCAGAATGGAGCCTCTGGTCTGTGGCACTGTGCCCAACAGTGTCACAGACCAGAGAGGGCTGGTGCCGGGCCAGCCTGTGTGAGGCTGCTACTGCAGGAAGGCTGGCATGCCCTCCACCGCTGGGCCTCACTGCCCTAAACAGAACGGGCCAGCCATGGCCAGAGCGACTGCACAGGGAACCCATGAACAACTCACCCCCACCCTCAACGACAGAGCAGACCTCTTGGGAAAGGTCTTCTCAGGCCCCTCGCACTGCCTCCATCCCCTGCAAATGTTTTAAACTTGCCAGCGTCCAGTTCGGGGCTCATGTCCCGGGGCTAGGCCCCTGGCTCACTCCCAAGTTACACAGTGGGAAGAGGTTTGGGGTGGACGTGGGTGCCTCACCCCCACTAACAGCCTGGAGAGTGCCCAGGGCACCTTTACAAGTCCATGTAATCAGCACCCATCTCAGGACTCCAGCCAGAGGCTCCCACGCATGTCCACTGCTCCCCACCCCAGCATCAGGCAAGGGCAGCACCGGTCTCCCACTTGGAAAGCATGAGTGTACACACGTGCACACACACATGCAGCTATGTGTGTTTGGGGCCGATGTCCATGGACAAAAGTGTGTGCACACTCCTCACCCATCAGCACCCTGTCCCACTAGGATCCAGACATACTCATGTGAGCTCTCCTGTCGCACAGAACCCACGGCTTGTTTGACACCAGCACAGAAGCGCCATGCCCCCAAGGCCGTGCACTTGGGGCACTGGCTACAAATCCCCAAATCCTCTGATGGGGTTGGGGTGGAGGGCAAAGGAGAAAGCTCAGGGAAAATTCTCCCAGGAAAGGGGATGACCTCTGCCGTACCAGATGGTCTTAAGCAACGTCATGGGTTAATCAGACCCAGAGAAGTGGACAGGCTGGGACACCCATGTGGCTGGTGACCAGACCGGTACACTCGGCGGCCACAGCACACCTGGGCATGAGGGCACGGTGACACCCACAGACCGGAACCCAAACAGATGCAGAGTTCCGAGTGGGTACCCCCATCTCACTCACCTCTGTCCCTCTGAGCTGCTGCTGTAGGTACGCCTGGCCAAAAGCAGACCCGAGTTCCTTCCAGCCTCTGACCAGAAAGCCGATCCTCCTGCCGGCCAGGGCTGGGCTGAACCTCAGGCCCTGTGAACCTTTACCATGGGGCCCAGGCCACTTCCTGCCGCCCTGCAGATACCACTCCCTAATGGGACCTGCAGCCAGGCGCATACCCTGGCAGGACGCCAGTCCCTCATCTCTGCACCCTCTGCCATCAGGGCCCGGAGGCTCCCACGCTGGCCCTGGGGGGCAGGGCTGTTGGGAACTAGCAGTTCTGGGAAAGGCCAGGCCAAGACTCTGGGAAAGGCACTCGGCAGGAGGTGACACTGGTGGGCCCCGGGGCAGCCGGGAAGCACCACGGCGCAGCCGGAAGGCACAGGGTCCACACAGGGGCCAGGCGCCAGGGCAGACAGCCCGGAGGCTGGCCCCCACCTGGGTAGGTGGGGCCAGAGCAGACCCTGGGGGAGAGGTGGGGCTTCCCCAGACCCCGGCAGAAAACACAGCTCTGTGGCTAACATCATCCAGTACTTTGAAGGACAGAGACCTGCTCAAGGTCCAAGGAGGGAGCAAAGCCAGGCCACTGGACCCCAGAGCAGACCTGCTGTGAAGCCTGGTGCAGGCGGCTGCCCTGCAGACCTCCCCTCCCTCAGACGCGCGCTTGGCCAAGGCGGGTCTGCCCTCTCCTGCTGAAGCCCACTGTCCTGAGCCACCAGCCTGAACGCAGCTGCCCCCATCCAGCCCAGCCTGCCCTTCCCTGGGGGGTCCTCACCCAGCCTGACCTTCCCTGGGGGGGCCTCACCCAGCCTGACCTTCCCTGGGGGGGGCCTCACCCAGCCTGACCTTCCCTGGGGGGCCTCACCCAGCCTGACCTTCCCTGGGGGGGCCTCACCCAGCCTGACCTTCCCTGGGGGGCCTCACCCAGCCTGCCTGACAAGCCTGTGGCCCTGGCATCCACTCCAGACACGCCTGCAGCAGGGCCCTGAATCCGCAAGGACAGAGGCCAGCTCTCACTTGTGGGGAACAGAGGCTGCCCCCAGCGGGTGGGGGTACGACGGGGGAGACAGAGCTGTCTGGGGCACTAAGCCCACCAGGCCCAGATCCTGAGGACACAGCGCGCCTGCCTCGTCTGGAGGGCAGGCGAACTTAGAGAAGGAAAACCGGGAAGGGAGACACCTGTCCTAGAAGCGAGATGGGCAGAGGGGCAACCTCTGCACAGACGTGGGCACGAACTTCTCAGGGTCACTCTGTGCCTGGTGGACATGACCTGGTTGACCCCTCAGAGCGGCCCGCGGTTCAGGGCGCTCACTTCATGGGGTTACGTCTCCTTCAAAACTATCCCAGTGAGGCTGGCCCCCAGAGCGCATGCTCCTTCCGCAGGCCGAAACCCCGTGCCCCACGGGGCCAGGCCAGTGCTGTCTCTGTGGGGAAACCACCCTGGCCTTTGACACGTGGCTAGAAACTTGCCCTCCTGAGCCTGGTTCCCCACCAGAAAAGACCACCGACTCCACCCCTCCTCACTTTACATACAGGGAGGCTGAGGCCCAAAGAAAAAATGGTCAACGGCAGTACCTCACCGAAACCCAGGCCACCTACCTTTCAGGAGTGTTTGTCCACTTCTCTCTTGCCTCGGAACCACCCAACCGTACAGGCCTCAGAGCACAGGGCTCCACCCAGCTGAGGACTGTCACACAGGCAGGGGCAGGCGGCGAGTCACGCAGAGTCTGGCTCCTGGCACAAGGTGGGGGGCAGATGTATGTCACTGTTCTCTGGGGCCGGTGGGACGAGGGGAGATGCAAAGCCCCTCAGAAATATCACCTCTGGGCCAGTCACCTGGATGGGCGACATCCTGGTCACTACAAAGAGACGGATGGCCAACCATGGCTGGCACCTGCACCCCATCAGGGCTCTTCCTGGGAAGAGAGGCCCTCAAAAGCCCACTTCTAGGTAGATACCTGTGCCCCACTCAGGCACAGCACTGTCACACTGAAGTGGGAGCACCCCGAATGGGCCCCTTCTCCAGGCTTGGTCCAATGGGGACTGGGAGACCCAGCAGCACCCGGCCCTACAGTACATATGGCGCCCAGCTTCCCAGTCTGTGGGGTCCGCACCTCCCAGCATCTGGGAGACAGCTCAGCCCTGCATCTATAACCGGTCCTGCTCAGAGCACCTTCGCGTTAAGGGCACAAAGAGATGAGCACCTCCTGGGCATAGGCGATCCCTGGAACAAGTGCCCGCCCCTCGCCCAACCGGGTCCTGAGGGGCGCCCGCTACCCCACGGGGGTCTGGGGGGAAGCTCGCGGGTCCTGGGGGAGTGGATGGTCCTGGGAGTGGGGATCTTAGGGATGTGGGTCCCTGGAGGCAGGAGGGTCCTGGAGGAACGGCACTAGCCCAGACTGGGGTCCCTCCGCGTGGGGAAGGGCGCAGCCCACTGTACCGGGGGCGCATCGGCCGTCATCGAATACAAAGGTCCGGCTGGGGCGGCCTCCGCCGCGCGCCCTGGCCCGCGTCCTCCTGCGGCCTCGCGCTGGGCTGCGCGCCGCGTCCGGGAGCGGCATGCGGGCGGCCGAGGGCGAAGCGCGTCGGAAGCGACAGGAGACTTCTGCCCTCGCTTGGACCTAAAATACTTCTCTATCTCCGCTTAGGGGGGCAGAGAGAAACGCGTCCTGGGATCAGGGTCGGGCTCCTGTCCCTGCGCGCCCCCAGCCGGCGGCGCCTGGAACCGCGGCAGCGTCGGGAGGCGCTGGGGTCCGCCCACGTGCGCCCCTCGCTCTGCCACCATCGTGGCGCTGGGAGCTTTCCGACCCTGAGAAACTGGGAGGGGCTCTTTCATGGCCAGAAAGCCTCAAGCGCACCAGAGCCATGCGCCCTCGCGGGTCGGGCTCCGTGTGGGAGGGGACCCAGTCCCTCAGGAGCGTCCGCGGGGCTGGTGGACTCGGGACGCTTGTGTTTAAAGCGCACAAGCAGCGGTGATGGTCGTGCCTGGCTCTGAGCTGCTGGGCAGAGCAGCAGATCCGCCCCCCACCCACCCACCCAGGACACTGGTCAGTCCTGCAGAAACCGGTACTGAAACCCGTCTGTCCGCAGGCACCACACCTGGGAGACCCAGTTGGGCTTGGGGAGAGGGAAGGGCCCTCTGCACCCGAGGCCAGAGTGGCTCCAAGCTGCCCCCAGCCCTGCTCTGCGCTCACAGGGCTAAACAGGCAGTGAGGAGCAGAACTGGCACTGAGCCCGGGGCAAGCACCCTGCTGCAGCCCAAGACCCCAGGGAAGGCGCCCCAGGAGGCAGAGTCCTGCTGCAGGGCCCGAACACATCCACCCCGGCCCCTGCTCACAGTCCGCCCTGACTCGGGGGCACTCACCGTAGAGTGCCAGGCAGGCACGGCCCTCCCTTCTGTCCTAGTGCCCAGGAGCCTGCTGGTCTGCAGTGCTCTCCAGGATCGCGTACACAGGAGCGTGACAAAGGGACAGAGAGAGGGGGAGAGACAGACAGAAAGGGAGGACAGACACACACACACACAGGCTGAGCAAAGAGAGAGGGGCTGGGGAGTCAAGACAGGGAGGGGAGGCAGAGCCAGCCTCACCCACAGCTTTTCTCAGACCTGGGCACCGTTTCAGCCTCCCATGGGGCGGTCAGTGCAGGGGCTCCCCAGGCACAGCTGGGCCAGGTGATCTCAGGGGCACAGTGTACTTTGTGGTCTCCACACCTGCGGTGTCTCTCCTGAGGTCCCGCACATCTGCTTCCAGAAGACAACGGACTGAACACAGAGGCCTGGCACACTCCAAAGTCCCCAGAAGGGGTGTATCTTGCGCCCCTACCCAGCGCATCAGTAGTAGTACATCTTGGGGGCCTTTGCCCTCTGTCCAGAGCAGTGGACGCTACTGCAGGGTCCCAGCCACCCCAGGCGAGCACAGCCCCAGGAGGACTCAGGCCCCCCCCAGGACTCCTGCTGATGTGTGTCCATCTTGCACACCCTCAGCTGGCTGCTCCATGAGAGATCAGCGTGTTGTCAGCAATGACAAGTTCTGTGACACTTCTGAGGGCTTCAGGGAACTCAAAACTTGGCCCCGCTTTGCCAGGGAGGAGCCAAGCCCCAGAACCCGTTGAAATGGGAGGGGTCTCCATGCTCCCTCTTTTCCCTCCTGTCCGTTAGTCCTCCAACAAATGTCCATTGAGCAGCTCCTGCCTGCCCAGCACTCTGCCGGCCCCAGGCAGACCAGCAAGATGAGCAGACAGGTCCAGGGATCACTCCCCTGGAGCACCCCTCCAAGGAACCTGCTGGAAGCTGGGGCTCTGAGAGCCTCTATGGGGGTGACGCTTGAGCTGGGGGGAAGATCCGGACAGAGAACGGGCAGGAGTGAGGCCATGTCACAGCGGAGATGGGGCTGAGCCCAGGGTAGGCAGAGGGCGGTCGGGCTCAGGGCCGGGTGGTGTAGGCAGGAAGGCCAGGCCGCCTTCAGCAAGCTGGGGTGCTGGGGAAGGCACAGAGGGGTGGGCGAGCTGGGGGAGGATGGTGCTGGGGGCGATTCAGGGTGCCTCCTGCTCCTTGGTGGAGGGTGGCACTCGACTTGAGCAGAGCACCCTAAGAGGATGCCATTTCAGGGGTGGGCACACGTGGGCCTTGGACTTGCTGGCTGTGAGGGGCAGGTGGGTACCCTCCACCAGGTCCCTAACCTACCCGAGCCCCACAGATACGGCCAAACAGCCTCCGCGCTTCCCTCTGTGCCCTACTCCCACTGGCCCCACAAGGTTCTAGAAACCTTCATCTCCTCCGCCCACCCTTGAAGGCCGCCCTCTACTCTCAGGTTAAGATCAATTCCTTCCCCCAATAGGGGTCCTACCTGCCCACTTCTGGACCCCTGGACACCAGGCCCCACGCCAGCCCGGGGACCGGCCTGGGCGCCCCTTGTGTCCAGCTAGCCAGGCTGCACAGCTGTGCTGGAAGTCGCCACTGCTCCCTGAGGACACCCTCTCTGACCAGCGCCCAGCTCGGAGCTGGCCCCCAGGAGGCACCCGCGGGCGGGGGCCTGGGCGGGGGACCACGCCACGCTGGGAGCTGGGCTGACCCGCGCCGGCAGCCGGGGGACCGCGCAGCCTCGGCCGCCCACCCCGGTGCGCCGCAGCCTCGGCCGCCCACCCCGGTGCGCCGCGGGAGGCTTGGCCTGGCCCCCTGGCCACCACCGTCTGGCCACCGCTCCGCAGGAGGCACTTCCCGGCACACAGGCCAAAATGGCGAGGGGCGAGGCGCAGCGTGGGGCGAGGATGCGGGCGGGGCGGGCGCGTGCGCAGTGGGGCCGCCAGCCCGGAGCACGTGGGGGCGGGCAGCGTGCACGTGAGTGGGCGGGGCGGGCACGCGGCGGCACGTGCGGGGCTGGGCGCACGCAGGGGTCCCCGGCTGTGTTAGGTTTCCTGCATGGCTTCCCAGGGCCCCCAGCCTAACACCGAGGTTCCCCAAGTCCCCATCTCTAGAGAATGCAGGTAAGGAGTTGGGGGCTGGAGGCACTGGGGGGGTAGACGGCCTCTGCCCACGGGTTCGGGGGTTCCCGGGCCCCACGCTTCCGCCCAACCAAATGGACTGGGCCCCCAGCCCCCACCCAGCAGGGCCCACCTGGGGCAGACTGGGGCCACGGGAGGAGGGGAGGCCGGGCCCCTGCTGTGTTCCTAGGCCACCCAGGCCCTGTCCTGCACCCGCACCCAGCCGCCCCAAAAATAGCCAGTACCGTATTTGTGCTCCGGTGGTTTTCTGGGGTTCACGGAGCCTGGGGTTACTAACCTCTCAGCAGCAGCTCTTGCTCCACCAGCGGCCAGTTGCGCTGCAAGGACCCGCGCCGGGGCTCAGGCCTGGGCAAGACCCCCGCGGGGGCAGAGGGGCCTGGCAGCTGCCTCCCGCGGAACGTGCGGAACGAGAGGGAGCGCAGGTGGGCATCGGCTGCGGGGCGGTGGGAGGAGGGGCCACCCAGCCAGCGAAGGCGGTTGGGTGGGAAGCGGGTGCCAGAGGTCAGATTTGTGGCTGCAGCCGGGTTTGAGGCGGATGGGCCAAGTTTCTGGCATCTGTTCAGTCAGGGGGCGGACGGTTTGGCCCGACCCCAAGGGAAACAAGAAAACCCTGGGGTGGGGGCAGGGGCCACCGCTGCAGCCCTCTCCATGACCTGAAGCCCTGGGCATCTTGAGGTTGTGCATTTGGGCCCTCTAGACCCCAGATTCTGCCTTGGCCCCACCCCCTCTACACAGCCCCAAGCAGTGAAGGCCCAGTCTGTGCCTTCACATGGATCCCTGAGGGGCTCAGACCACTTGGAGGGCTAACTAGTGGCCTTGCCTGTGGTCCTACCTCGGAGGCCCCAGGGCTGCTTGGGGGGGGGGGTAGTCCTTTCTCCTGGCCACCGCCAGGTAGGCTCATGGGTGTCTGTCGCTTGTCTGGAAGCAGGAAGCGAATCTCGACGAGCTGTGAGCGCCTGCGGGCCCTTCTGCCCCAGTTCGAGGGCCGGCGGGAGGACATGGCGTCAGTCCTGGAGATGTCAGTGCAGTTTCTGCGGCTGGCCAGCACCCTGGTGCCCAGCTGGGAGCAGGGCACTGTGAGTGATGTGCGGTGCCGGTCAGCCCTGTAAGGAGGGGGGGCCGTGGGGCAGCTCCGCCCTGCACAGCCCCGCTGCCTACCTTGGTGCAGGTGCCTCTCCATTTGTGTGAAGTCTCCCTGTCACCTCGCCTCATTCGGGTGTGAGACTGTGGCCTTCATCTGCAGCCCTAAAGTCCGCCCTCTGCCCACTGTGCCCAGGCCAGCACAGGGCCAAGCCCCTCCCCTCGCTGCCCCTGCCCTGAGGACCAGGGTCTGTGCACAGGGGGGCTGTCTGGGACCCCAGGCAGGGCAGCCAGTGACGGCCCACGGCCTGCTTTTCCTGAGGATTTCCCGGTTGATCATGTCCATTTTTCATGTTTATTTCAACTTTAGGCCCTTGCTCCATCCGAGGAGATGTGGCACAAGTGGCAGGAGGACATTTTGCACCTGGCCCTGGCAAGTCAGGCCCTAGCAGATGCACCCGACGTCGGGATGGGAGCATCCTGCGTGACCATGTTAGTGTCCCCTGTGGGGCCGGGGGACCCACGTGGATTGCAGATCGCTCAGAGCCCCCCTTTTGTCTTTGCACTGTTCAGGCAACAGGCCTCCCCAAGCTGTGCGGCCATGGGTGTGGACGAGGGTGAGGCCCCCATGGGGGTGGCCGAGGTGCTGGACAGGCCAGTGGCCCTGCCTGGTAAGCGTGTGTGGGTACAAGCATGGTCATGAGTGCCGTCTTTGTTCAGGGTGAGACGGGCAAGCCCTGCAGGGTGGGCTCCGTTTCCCGGGACAGTGGGGTCTGTTCCTGAACAGGGGCTGGACACTTACCATTGAAGCCAAGCCAGGGCTCCCACAAGGGGCAGGTGTGTGGGCTGAGACGCCCCAGGTATCCCAGCCAGGAGTGGCTGGCTGTCCCTTATCGTGTCCCCTCCCAGGACCTCCCTCTGCCACGGATCAGGGTCCAAGCTAGCCGCTCTCCCAACCACTCCTGCCCCCAAGGACAGGGCCCCCCACCCTCTTCTTCACCCTGGGCCTCTGGGGTCCCAGGAAGCGTGGGAAGGTGGAGGGACTTGCTCCATCCTCATGGCCCCTGGGCCACTTCTGTGTCCAGCTCCTGAGAGCAGCCCTGCTAGACAGGGCCTTGTCCCCTTCCCCCCGCAGCCGTGACTGGGGACTGGCTGCCCCGAGCCCCGTCACTCTTTGTTCTGCAGTTGGGCGAGTCACAGACCTGTGGTTCTGCCCTACGTGGGGCTTTTGTTCCCTGACGCCGCCCCCAGCCAAGCCCACAGGGCACCTCTAATGGCTGTGCCCCCTCACGCTGGACTCCCACCCCCGCCTGGCTATGTTTCCCTTCCGGTGACAGCGTTTAAGCTGCTGCCTGTGTGCGCTGCGTGCTCTCATCCTTCAGTCCCACGGGAGGCGAGGCGGTGCCCTCCCACTCCCCAGCTGCGTCCACCGAGGAGTGGACTCGTCTTGCCGTGGACAGGGTCCCCCACAGCATGGGGACCACCAGGGGACTCCAGGTCCTACAGGAAAGACATGAGGGTGCAGAGGTCACACAGCAGGGAGATGGCCTGAGGGGGAGCCCCAGGCCAAGGGTTGTGGGGCAGATAGAGGGGGAAGCCAGCGGAGGACCTCCAGGTCTGAGCCCCACGTGGCTGATCGGAGGTCCCCTGCCTCCAGGTAGCGTCCCTGGCCCCAGGTGTCAGGCACCTCACCTCTGGGTGTTTACCTTTTCCGGGTCACCTGTCCGCCTCTGCTTTTGAGCTCCCTGCCCCTTGCAGGGCTCAGGGCAAGGATGGACGTTTTCAGGGGAGGGCCGCTCACGACGGGGCAGGCTGACCCACACCTCACTTCTCTCATAGGATCCCCCAGCCTGGTGCCCCGGACCTTTGGCCTCAGTGCCTCCAAGGACCTGCGGCCGCCCACGCCCTGGCATCTCCATTCTCAGCCACCAACTTCCACGCTGGCGAGCGAAGAGGCTCCGAGCTGCCTGGGCCAGGCTGGGCCCCTCACCCAGGGGACCGACAGGGCTGTGACTCCAGAGCCCAGGTGGGTCTCCCGGTGGGCGTGTGCACCTTCCAGCCCTGCCCCTGGAGGTCTCTGCCTCTCACCCCTTACTTTCTCACTGTGTAGGCAGCCAAGGCCTAGACGAGCCAGACTCGGCCTCATGGCTTTCTGCCGTGTTCCTGAAACCACTTTTGTCTCCTCAGTTGTTCTTTGTTTTGGCTGATAGTTAATGAGTGTGAGCTTTGCGAGCACCAGCTGGGGTGTGGGAAGGGTGCTGGTGCCGGCTGGAGGGAGCCGGTGGGCCGTCCACACTCCAAACTGAAGGGAACCGGAACCTGAAGGCACCTTCTGGGGCCACGTCTTCCTCGAGGCCGGTCTACCTGGGAGCACTCGGCAGGGTTTCCTTGCCCCCTGCAGGTCTGTGTCAGGATGCAATGTGGAAGACGGGGCGTCCTTCTGGCTGACGGCCAGTCCTGACTGGTGGCAGGGGGAGTGGGCACGCTCCGCGGGACCACCTTCTCCCTTGATCAGAGACAGGCTGTGGGGCGTCATCCATCCTGATGCGGGGCTAGGACTGTGTGATGTGACCAAGCCCAGCTTGCTGTGTGACACCAAGGTCCCAGTGTCTGCCGCTAAGCTCCAGTTCTCTCCTGTGCTGGAGCTGCCACTGGAGAGGGGAATGAAAGGTGATTTTGTGTGTGTGTGTGTGTGTGTGTGTGTGTGTGTGTATGTATGTGTATGTATGTATGTGTATGGGGGGGCGGTATCCGTGTGGGCGGGGCACCTGTGAGGGTGGGGTATCCGTGTGGGCGGGGCATCCGTGTGGGCGGGGCACCTGTGAAGGCAGGGGCGGGGCACCTGTGAGGGCGGGGCATCTGTGTGGGCGGGGCATCTGTGTGGGCGGGGCACCTGTGAAGGCAGGGGCGGGGCACCCGTGTGGGCGGGGCACCTGTGAAGGCAGGGGCGGGGCACCCGTGTGGGCGGGGCACCTGTGAAGGCAGGGGCGGGGCACCTGTGAGGGCGGGGCATCCGTGTGGGCGGGGCACCTGTGAGGGAGGGGCATCCGTGTGGGCGGGGCACCTGTGAGGGAGGGGCATCCATGTTGGGCGGCGGGGGGGCACATCTGTGAGGGTGCAGCCTGAGCCTGAGGGCCCGCCAGGGGCGGCTTGTTGTGTGTGTGTGAGTCACCTCAGTCTAGACCACACCAAGGCAAGGGCGTGTGGACTTGTGATAACTTGAGCGTTTGTGGGATCTAACCTTGGGGCAAGAGCCTCCTGGTCCTGGCCAGCTGGGTCCTGAGCAGGGCCAGCAGGTTTGGGTCCGCCCGGTCACGGCATCTCCTGTTCCCATGTCACAGATGAGCAGAGGGCTCCGAGTCGGGGCAGGCAGGCAGAGATGCCCCTCTCTGCACACCGATCCACTCTGCATTCCCAGGACCCTCGGTGCCTGCCTTCGCTGCTCATGTGTCCCCTCTGCTTCCAGGGTCCGTGGAGGGCAGTGGCGGCGGTGCCCGTTCTCAGGCTCCAGCCAGGAGCAGCCCACTGGACAGGGCGGAGCCGGGCTTCCTCACAGACCCTGAACTCATCTCCCAGGAGCTTGCAGACGGCTCCCTGGAGGCATGGGGCTCAGACGTGGGGTGCCCCAGCCTGGCCCTTCGGGATGAGGTGGACAGCATCTTCCCCGACTTCTTTACCTACTAGGCGACCGGGTCCCGCCACACCACAGGGAGGGGCACGCTCACGCTTGGGCACTTTGTTTTGGGTGTGGGTGCATCTGTGCTCTAATCTGAGCGAGGCTGGCAGGGCCGTGACAAGCGGAGGCTGGATATTAAAGAGGGAAACCAATTTTCCTGGAAGGAGTGAGCTTTTCTTGTGTAATTAATGCGAGTCGCTGGGTGGCTGGCACCACTTCTGTTCAGAGTGCAGGCTCCTGCCTGGGATTTTGTTTCTGTGCCATCTTAATCTGGCAGACCCCAGAATAGCCCATCCCTGGAGCCCGGGGAGACAAGGGGCCCACAGACTGAGCCCCTCTGTGTTCCAGGCAGCTGCCTGGAGAGGGGGGTGTGGGACCAATGCCTAGTGTTCTTGAGGCTGGTCTGAGGAGTCCCCAGAAGGTCCATCGGGTGGGCCCAGTGCCCTCTCTCCAGGCCGGGATACCCCAAGGAAAGGGCTGGTCTCTGCCTTCCTCCCCAGGGTGGTGTTGGGGAACCTGGGACAGAACACCTCGCTTCAGTGTGTGGACCCCCCTCCCAGCTGCTTCTGTACCCCGGATGGGCCGGGTTACCATGCGGGCCGGCCCAAGCCCCATGTCTGGCTAGGCTACTGTGCTGAGTCCCGCTGCCTTCCAGCCACAGTGAAGGCAGGTGCTGGTCTCTGACCCAGGTGGCCAGGGGCCCGCCCTGCTCGGCCCCTTCTGGAAACACTGCTCTAGGCCCCCAGTGACCCCAGGCCAGTGAGTGCTCCAGGGCCCAGAGGGTTCTCTGTCCCCCAGTAGAGGATGACCTCAGACCCCGCTGCCCCCTGCACCCACCCTTCTCCCTGTAGAAAGTTCCATTCTTTGCTAGTATGAGTCATTGAGACAGAGCTAAGGAGTGGCTGGCGTGGGAAGGGGTGCAGCATGTGAGCAAGTCACAAATTCTGGGCCCTGGATGGATCTGGGGAGCCGTGGGGCAGGGGCTTTGGGGAGAGGTCTGGGGGAGGCCCCGGTCCAGGCTGGTGTAGGGGTGCCTGTCGCCTCTGGACCACCCTCTGCAGGACCCCATGCCCTATGGCTTTTTCAAAGCCCCTGAGCAGAGCTGCCCCGTGAGCCTTGTCTCTGGAAGGGTCTCCACGGCCTGGTTTCTGGGGTTCCAGAAACATTCCCAACCCTGAGCATGAAGGTGTTGGACCTGGCTTCTCCATAGTCGTCATGTCAGCTCCCATGCCCCTGATTTCAAGTGTCTCCTGGAAGAGCACATGTGCGTGAGCATGTGTGCTCACACACGTGTCTGCTGTTGTGCACACTGGATTCACGTGCATATGTGTGTGCGTGTGTACCCGTCCAGTATAGGCCAGTGCCTACCCTCGGTGGGTGGGAAACTGCAGGTCCCCTGACACCGGCCCAGAGTTCTGGTCACCCCAGTGGCCAGCGCTGTGTTGGGCTGAGGCCGCACCCGGCCCTGTGCGGTGAGCCAGGGTTCCAGGATCCCTCAGGAGACGCAGGGCAATCACTGAGCTGCCCGAGGCCCCGCTGCCCGCCTGGAAGCCAGAGGAGCCCCAGGGCAATCACTGAGCTGCCCGAGGCCCCCGCTGCCCGCCTGGAAGCCAGAGGAGACCCAGGGCAATCACTGAGCTGCCCGAGGCCCCGCTGCCCGCCTGGAAGCCAGAGGAGTCCAGTGCAGGGCTGTATCGCAGCCCCGGCGTCTCTGGTCGAGCTCACCTGGGCACGCCCTGCCCTAAGCCCCTGAGGGCCACCTGTGCCCCCATGTGCACCCCGTGACGGAGGCCAGTAAGCTGAAACTCCAGCTTGCTCAGAGCCCTGACGAGGACCCGAGGAAGCAGAGATGGAACCCGGCCCCATCCCCCAGGCTCCCCATGAAAGGTGAGGGACAAGACCCCACGTCTGGTGGCAGGGAGGGCTCGCCTGTACTGCCTGGAGCCCCTGCAGCCAGGGTTGAGAATGACCCTTGGGGCCAGCAGCCGGAGCAGTGCCTGCGCCCCGGGACTGCCCTTTCTGCCCGCCCACTGCAGGCCCGCCCTTGGCTGGCTGTGGGGCCTGGCCTCCCTCCTGAGGCTATGACAGTCGGGGGAGTGATGACAACTTTCCTGAAGCCAAAGCCCCCAGGTGAGCGGAGGAGGAAGGTCGGTCCTGGGACCTGTGGGGACCTGGCTGTGCTGCTGCTGGAGCTGAAAGGAGCCGTGGGTGTCCAGGAACCGCTTTCTTCCTGCCTCCTCTTCTCCTGGGGCCCTTTCCGATCCAAATTACAGCTCTTGTTGGCCATAATTGCGTGTTCAGAGGCGAGTTTGGAAAGCCATCATGCTGCTGATTGTAGTTTATTTTGGGGCATCCAGTTAGGATGAAAATTTCAGCACAGCCCCCTCTCCATCGTCAAGGCCATTTGTTCCCTTGCCTCCAGCCCCACGAGGAAGTAGGACAAAGGGGTACACGGCCCAGCAGGACCCTAGACACTGTCAGGCCACACCCTGTCCAGGCCCGCCCACCCTCAGGTGGGACGTTCTCAAGAGACAGTACTTGGCTGGGCCTTGGCACCAGTCAGCCTTCCAGGCTGGGAGCTGACCAGCGGCTTTGTTCTCCCTGCCCACCCCACCGCTCCTTAGATCTCAGGGCCACTGTGGTCACCACGTGTTGGTGTCTTGGTAGAGCTACCCAGTGCTGCTCAGTGTCCTTGCCCAGCTCTCTGGAGGCTGCCCTGGAGCCTGGCACAGCTCAGAGCCCTCTGCTCATCCTAGTGAGGGCCTGGGGCCCCTGCCCTACACCAGGCACGTGCCTACCCGTCCATCTCCCAGCCCAGATGCCCAGCGAGCGAGTGAGTGGAGACCCTCCCCAGACCCATGCCTGACCAGCCAGGCCCCACATGCCAGCACCCACCCTGCAGGGACACCTGCCCGGGAAGCTGGGCTCAGCTGTTACAGGCCCCGGGAGCCAGGAACCAGCTGGGCCCTGCTCCAGCCCTGCCGTCCCCCAGAGGTGCCTGGCTATCTGTCACCTGAGCACAGAGGGCGCCCTGGCACAAAGGTGGCCCCCCGGGCAGCCGTCCCAGGCCCACCTTCCTCCACTGGTTTTCCTCAGGGTCCTACATGACACCAAGGGAGGACAGAAGCTTCAGCCTCAGTGTGGCCCTCCCTGGAGGAGGCAGTGCTGGAGTTCATGCCTGGTCCAGGAACTCCGTGTCACCTGTGGGTGCCATGCTGGGCCACCCTCCACTGCCTGCCACGAGGCCCTCCCTCTCTTCCTCCTTTCTCCAAAATTTTCTGGAACCTTCCTGACTGCAGAGGAGAAGAGGACACCCCTCTGGCCAAGTGCTGGTGGATGTGATGGTGGTGTGGGGTTCTGGAGCCCCAGGGGAAGTGAGCCCTGGACCCTCCTCTGAGGGGTCTCAGCAGGTGTGGGCTTCAGGGCTGGCAGTGGAGGGGGTGCAAACAGCAGCTGGGCAAAGCCCTTTGTGCGGGGTTGATGCACACCTAGTCAGAGAGGTCGGGGTCGCCAGGTGAAAAAGCAGGTGGCCTACACCTCGGACCCTCCCAGCAGTGTGGGGTCCCCCCGGGCGCAGCCATGCCCACTGCAGCCCCTCTCGCAGGTGCCCGGTCCCCATGCCATCCTCCAACCCCGAACTCTCCCAGGGCCCAGGCTCGCCCAGGTGCCTGCAGTGGCACGCTCTGCTGGGTTGTGGAACTCTCTGGGGGCACAGACAAGGCAGATGGTTTTCTCTGCTGGTGACACGCCAGGTCACCGGGGGTCCCCATCTTCCCGAGGCCATGTCAGTGTCGGTGTCCCTTCCCAGCTCTCAGTCCCAGTGGGAAGAGATTTTCGAATTTTTCACTTTGAAGAGCTACATCTGAGGGGCCACTCCCTGTGCTGCCCCGCTGGGCAGAGCTGTTGGGCGGAGCCAAGAGCCGGGTGGCTTTGTTCTGTCCCACAGCCAGCCTGTCCTGTCGGGATCCTGCAGCGCCGGGTAGCCGGGACAGGCTGGCAGTCATGGAGCGCATGCCCAGATGGGCGACAGAAATTCAGATGGGAGGGGTACACATCCTGCTCACACCAGCCCCCGCCCCCATGGAGCCACCGTGTAGGAGGCGGTGAGGGGAAAGGGTTCCCAGGGACCATAGGCACAGCAGTGGGGAGAGGCTGAGCCCTGGACACTGTGGGTAAAGCATTTCAGCCCCGGTGGAGCAACCCATCCTAGACCGTGGACCTCCGAGGGCCCATGGGAGCCCCCCATCTCATTCACTCTTTCCAGCCCAGGGACCTGGTTCCTAGCTCCCCAGTCAGGGTGACCTCTAAGCTTGTACCTTAGCGTGTGACCCCACATCCCCTGGGGGCTGTGTGATTTTGAACATCACTCCCACCCCTCCCCGACCCCGACCCCCCGGGGCAGTTTCTGCATGCTCCTTGTACCCGTCTCTTGCCCCTCCAACATACATAGCGGTCAGTCAGTATTTGCTGGGGTAACAGGTGGACCTCACAGTCCAGGGCCCCCCTGCCCTTGCTGATGGGATGGTCATGATCTGGGAGTGGGGCTGGGTCCTGCCTCCTCTCCAGTTCAGTCCCAGCCATCTTGGTGCAGAGGGACGTGGCATCCTTCCCGAATGTGTGGGCCGGATGGGTTTTCCTTCTGTAGTTTTGTGTTTGTGTCTGTCCATCGCGATGGGGAGAGCTGTGCCGAGGTGCCCTTGGCTGGCGTTTGTCCCAAAGTCCTGGTGTTTGTGATGACCCTGGAGATCGGGGTGGGGGTCCCCCTGACTTCCTCTTACCTTGGCCTTTGCCTGTCAATCAGGGAAAGACTGAGAGGACAGCCCAGCACCAGTGGTCACTGGCAGGTCCCCGCCCATGTGTCCTGTGTTTCTAAAGCTCTAGTCACAGTCATGTGGTGTCTTGCTGTCATGACAAACGATAAAAATGATGGTTTTTCAAAGTGATCGGGCCGGCCGAGTGGCGCATTGGTTAAGCGCTGGTTTTGGGATGCCAGCGGCCCTGGTTCGGATCCCACATGAGGGCCAGTGACACTGCCCTCTACAGCTAACAACAGCTCCACCTGGAGCTGGGCTGTGCAAGCCCCAGTGATGGTGTGGGCTGCAGTGGGCTGCCATAGGCTACAGTGAGTGGCCCGCAGCCAGCGTGAGCGGCTGGCAGCCAAGCGTGAGCTGCCAATAGCCGCGATGAGCGACATCCAGAGGCCAGCGACCAATCTGCCTCATCCGGGAAGAGCGCAATGACGATACCAACAGTGAAGCAACATCCTCCGCAACTAAACTGAAGAACAAAAGGACAGCAACTTGTCTGTTCCCCTTCCCCGATTCCCCAACGCTGTTCCCCTCCGCCAATTCCCCAATAAAATCTTTAAAAAAAAACAAAAAACAAAAAACAAAGTGATCATCTGTATCTCACCGTGGCTCTGGCTTCATTCACGTCCGCCTTGTCATAACTCTGTGAGGTCACCCCTGCTGCTGTCACTTCTCTGCCGGCCGTAACTCTTGTCCTTCTGTGTGCTCATCCCACTTTGCCGTGGGCGGCTCCCTGGTCAAAACCCCCTGCCGCCGGGGTTTTGCTCCATCCCAGAGACGTTCCTGCTGCGTGCGTGCCTCTGCATTTCCCGTGGCCCCTCTCCCGTGGCCCTGGGTTTCCATCAGCCGTGCCTTCTCAGCGGCGGGAAGGCTGTTTGTCCCTCTTGGGCTTTTCTACGCAGAGATGATTCTACAGGATGGTTCCCCTTTCAGAATGGGGTTTCTGGTGCAAAGGTCATGTTGCTAATTTTGCATACTGGAAATTGTTGAGTTTTCCTGAGTTCTTGCCAATGTGATGGTTGAAAAGAAGCCAGCCTTTTTGCTTTAATTAGCATTTCTGTCCTCACAGGCTGAAGCACACTTGCGTATCTTTATCGGTCATTTGAGGTTTTTCTTTGGTGAATTGTTTCTCTGGAGTCTTTGTGCGTCACTGGCTTTAGGAGCCAGTCCATCCTGTGGACCCCAAACAGCGAGCGTCCTTGTCGGCAGTGAAGCCCCCGGGAGCAGGGGTGGAGGGGAGGCCAGGATCGCTTCACCCTATGGCTTGTCCCCTTGGCGCCCGAGCCAGGAGGGGCAGCCTGGCAGCCTTTGCCACCTGCTCCAAGGGGTCACAGCGGCTGCAGTGCTGAGGCCTCTGCAGGGACTTTGTAGGGAGGCGTAAGCTCATTCCACCAAAGCTTGCACGTCAGGGTCACCAGTCAAGATGGCATCTCAAGACAGGGGATGACGCGCATTACCAGGCATTGCGCTTTCACGTACCTGGCGGGTCTCAACATGAGATGTGCTGTTCCTGTAATCAGAAAGATGGATGCTTAGGAGCACAAGCAGGGCTTTGCCCTCCTGGGGTGACTTGCACATTGCCTGGGGGATGATGGATGGAAGACAGGGCGGCAGCACCTGCCCTCAGCCATATGCATAAGCACAGCCTGTGACGGCCTATCCCTGTGGACAAGGGTCAGCCGCCAGGGAGCAAGGGGGACAACAGAGGCAATGAAAAGCACAGGAGCATTTACAAATACCTTTGAATTTTTCAAGCAGGACAGAGGCCCATCATCTGGCAACCGTGAGAAGCCCCCCGGCAGGTGCATCGTTATGACTGGCTGACTTGCCGGTGCTTGTGTCATCAAGGGGCCTGCTGACATCACCAGCCGCATGAGGCTTAGCCTCCAGGGGAGCAGGGGACAGTGTCGGGCCCATGATTTCACAAAGACCCAAAGACAATGCTTGGGAAACACCTGTCTTTATCGGATGTCTTCGGGTGTCTTACATCACCCTAACCAAGGTAAAAGGACCTGGATGGTGTCACCCTGTCTTACCCCACCCATGTGGCATTGCTTCAACTTCGGGTTGCGGGGGCGTAAGGGTTCAGCCCGGTGGCGGGTCTAAGAACTATCCAGTAGAACCATAACGCAAGCTGTGTCTGCAATGTCCAATTTTCTAGTAGCCACATTACCAAAGGTAAAAAGAAGCAGGTGAGTTATTTTTCGTAATGTATCTGTGTTTTGTTCAGCGGATCGAGACTATTATCGTTTCCTTATGCGATCAATATAAAATTATCAATGAGACATTTAAGTTCTTTCATCCGACATTTGTCTCCAAACCCGGTGTGTCTGGTGCGCTCACAGCACCTCTCAAGTCAGACCAGCCATGGTCCCCGTGCCCTGTGGCCGCCTAACTGGCCGGCACAGATCAGAAGGGCTTGCTGGTTACACGAATGCCGGGGGTGAAGTACCAGGAGCCCCACTGTGCCGCAGCACCACCGGTGGCCTGGTCCCTGCAGACCTGTGGACAGGAGCCCATAAGAAGGCCCCATACAGGCGGCCGGGGCCATATCACAGCGTCACGCGTCTGGTTAGGCTCCAGTCCCTGTGCACAGCACCTGCCTCCAAAAGCCCGTGTGCAGTCATGGGTCGGATGACCCGTGTTACCACCTCTGTGAGGAAGAAATAGTCAAACATGGACGCTGGGGGCAGATTGCACCCTCCCTCTCAGGAGATCCTCGGCATGACCTCATTTTCTTACCCCAGCTGTAGGGAAAGATGGATCACATTCCTTTTATGCAACAGGGTGGACGTTGATAAGGGACAGGAGTATGTGCGCTCAGACCCAGAGGGCCGGTCAGCAGCTCGAGGACATTCCAGCAGAACGGGTTCCCCAGCCCCTGAGCTGAGCCTTGGGAAGCAGACACTTAGGATGGCGCCCAGAGTCTGTAAATGAGTCCGCTGCTAAAGACGGTCAAGGGGTAACTTCGCACTATCTGAAATCGACCTTTCTCCTTTCCCTCCAGGTCAGAATGAATTCTACGAGAAAGCTGCTGCTGCTGGCCTCGTTTATCTTATCGCTCCTGTGCGTTGAGTGCTATTTCAGGTACGTATAAAATCTCAGCTGCTGGCCTCGTTTATCTTATTGCTCCTGTGCGTTGAGTGCTATTTCAGGTACGTATAAAATCTCAATGACCAGTAGTGACTGACAGACGTGATCTAAATGAGTCTGGTCCAAAGATACTATTAGCACTCTTGACATTGGTCAGGCGTGACCACCTATGGGTGAGACAAAGCACGCACATGTCGACACTCATTTCTAAACCTTCAATGATTATTTACCGAGTGCCATGTGAGCAGCAGCAATGAAGCGTCCTGTGGGTCCCGTTGGGACCCTGGAAAAGAGAAAGTGCATGCAGGCAGAGCTGCAGGGGCTGGCAGAGCAGACTCGAGTGCGGCTGAATAACTGTCAGCGTTGTCCAGGTTGTTGCTAACGGGGAACGGGCCCAGGACATGCCAGCTGCTCTTCACAGGCTGGTTTTTTCTGTTAAATTTCTCTAAAAGTAAAGTACATTAAAAAAGGAAGGAGAAATACAGTAAAATAAATGAATATGCAAAACCAAAGAAGAAAAAGTTACCCCTTTCCTTCGGGTAAAATGCCACAGGAAGAGATGTAACAATAGTACAGGGTACCAAAACCGTGGTGAGCAGACGTGGGGCTCACTTTCGTGTGTAGCGGGCCGACCTGACACTTGTTGGGCCTGCATTGGAAGCAGCTGGACATGTGAGAGTGTGGTTTGGGCTAAGGCATGGATGGCACAGGAGCCCGTGGTGACAGTGCCCCTCCGGCCTCCGTGGCCCACCTGCCCTGCTTGCCCAGGACCAGGCTGCCTCTGCAGGTAGTTTAAATGTCCCCCTCCCGGGCAATGGCCTCTTTAGGCCAAGACACCCCTTCAGCCAACCGTGTCCTCACTTGTCTATCATTCTATGGGACCCCAGGAGTCCACAACACCAACATCCTAAAAGAAGGACAACTTTTTCATAAGTTTCCCATTTGTCACTTCATGTTTTTAGTGACTTTTGGCCTGGGCTTTGACAGTGTTGTCGTGGGGAACCCGATAATGGTGTATCCGTGGCTAAGGACACCTCCGGTAATGTAAGAATGGGACGCCCTCCCAGAGTTATTTCTCATGTTGACAAAATACCCCAGCGTTATGGAAGGAAATTCATTGCCTAAAAGGTTAGTGATTGAATAATTAAAAGCACAATAAAACCCTAGATGAATCACGTAGTTAAATGAAAATTAAAGACAGGGAACTCCTACTCCAACCCCTCGAATCAACACTTAACAAAGCCACTTCTGGGTGACAAATGGGTGAGTGAATTAAATCTGCATTTTGTCTGGATGCATGCTCTCCAATTTTCTTGCCTGCCCACCCCTGGCCATCACCTCCTCACCCTACATCCTTTCCTGACTTAGGTGAGCTGTCTACTCTCCAAGATGCTTTCCCTGACCCCAAATTTGGGGCGAACATGCCACTTAAACTCCCGGAAGACCCGTCTTCCAACAGCATCTCTCACTGGAATGATTTAGGGCTGCTCCGCTGTCAGCTCCCTAGGGCAGGTCTGGGCTATATGTGCACAGCAGCAGAACCAACACCAAACAGGCCTCGCCAAGAATTTGTTGAACAAATGGATTATGTAATAACTCGGTTTTGCCTTCACACCCAGGAACCACCAAGAAGAAGAACCTGGGCTCTCAGACTGGTTTAATCCTAGTAAGAGCAAAACGTCTGCTCACACAGACACACACACACACACACACACACACACACACACACACACACACACACAATAGAACTCAATTTGGAGTGATAGGGTTTTTCCATCCAATCACCAAATTATAGCTACCCTGGGCAGTGCCCAGCAGTTGGGGTTTTAATTTTCAAGGCTGTTAATATGGACAAACTCCACTTGGTTTAACCTTCCTGTTCATATACTGAAAGACAGAATCTCTTGGAAGGCAGTTTGAAAATGTCAGGAACGACATTTTGGTGGATTTTGACACCAGCTCCCGGGGTGGGGAGGCACCTTTTGTGACAGTCATGGAGCATGGTTATATATGTAATTTATTTAGCTCATTCCCTATTGGTTTTAGATTGTTTAGACTGTTTGGGGCTATTGTAAACGATGTTTTAGTGACTAACCTTGTACATATATATTTTTACACTGTCATGTGGGTTTATCTGTTGGACAAATTCCCAAAACAAAGTTATAAGGTCAAGGAAGGCAGACATTTAAAATTTTGATGTGGGTTTGATATAATTTTCCCTTTAACAATCACACCATTTTATTTTCTTATCTACAATGCATCAACTAAAGTATCATTAACTCTTTTATTCTTGGCAAAACTGCTAGTTAAAATATCCCAATGCAATGTGCATTTATGTAATTATTATTGCATTTGAACATATTTTAGTATGTTTATCATTCATTTGTATTTAATCTTCTGTAAATTCCTTTTTCATACTAGACAAAGACTTTAAATCAGCTCTTTTTTAAAAAAAAGATTTTATTGGGGAATCAGGGAAGGGGACCAGACAAGTTGCTGTCCTTTTGTTCTTCAGTCTAGTTGTCACTTCACTGGCCTATGCTGGTGTTATGATCATTGCACTCTTCCCGGCTGAGGCAGTCGGTCGCTGGCCATTGGACGGCCGCTCACGGCGGCTCATGGCAGCTTCTCTGGCTGCCACTCACAGTAGCTCACGGCAGCCCACTGCAGCAGGGGCTGCAGCCTACGCCTTCACTGGCTACTCATGGCAGCCCAACTCCAGGTCGAGCCATTGTTCACAATCTTAGCTGTAGAGGGCACAGCATCACTGGCCCATGTGGGAATCGAACCAGTGGCCCTGCTGCTCAGAGCTCATGCTCCCAAGCCAATGTTTAACCAACACTTAACCAACTGAGGCAATCGGCCAGCCCCTAAATCAGCTCTTTTAAATCTGTGCAAAGAACTAAAGAAAAGAATGAGGACAATGTCTTGCAAAAGGAAGAATATCAATAAAGTATAGAAATCGTAAAAAAAAATGAATAAAAATTGTAGAGTTTAAAAGTGCAATAACTGAAACAAATTTGCTAGAGGAGCTCAACAGTAAATTTGAGCAGGGATGGGGGGGTCAGTGGGGAAGAATCAATAATGTAAGAAGTTCAGCCAAGTCCCGAGAGTGCGATCTCAAAGAGATCCACTACCGGATAGGTCATAAATGATAAAAAACCAAAGACAAAGAAAGGATCTTGAAAGCAGCAGGAGAGAAGTGATTCAATAAGACTAACATGGTTTTTAATCAGATCCATGGAGACTAGAATGCAATGGGATGAAATATTTAAGGTGCTGAAAGAAAAAAGATGTCTACTAAGAATTTTCTATCCAGAAAAACTATCCTTAAAAAAAGAAGAAATTCAGACATTCTCAGAAAAGCAAAAACTGAGATAACGTATCACTAACAGAACTGCTGTACAGGAAATATTAAAGGGAGTTCTTTAGCCTAAAATGGTAGGACACTGGACAGTAAACATATTTTGATTGTAATTCAAAATATGTAAAACATTTTGTTTGTAATTTTCTCCTATCTGATTGAAAAGACAGCTGCATAAAGTAGTAATTATAAATCTGTGTTGGTGGCCACAGAATGTATAAAGATGTGATTAGTCTGACAACAGCACAGAGGACAGGAGAGGAAATGGAGCTACATAGGATCTCAGTCTGTAAACTATTGAAATTAAGTTGGTATTAATTAATCCAGATTGTTATAAATTAAGATGTTAATTGTATCTGGGCTGGCTGAGTGGCTCAGTTGGTTAAGAGTTGGCTTAGAGTGCAAGCTCTGAGCAACAGGGATGCCGGTTTGATTCCCACATGGGCCAGTGATGCTGTGCCCTAGCTGAGCTGTCACTGAGCTGCCAACAGGTGGCAGGATGGCTCAGTTGGTGAGAGCATGATCTCCTAACAATAAGACTGCTGATTCAATGGTGTGCTATTCCCACCCGCAATTAAAGACTGAACTCGGCACCTTGAGCTGAGCTGCCACCAGGATGGCTCAGTGGATAGAGCGTGCGCTCTTAACAACAAGGCTGCTGGTTTGACTCCTGCATGGGATGGTGGCTATGCCCACCCGCAACTATGATTGAACACAGCACCTTGAGCTTAGAGGCCACGAGCTGCCTATGGGAAGCCAGATGGCGACTGGCGCCCTCCACAACGAAGACTGAAGAACAACAACTTGGCTGTTCCCCTCCCAAAATCCCCCAACACTGTTCCTCTCCCCAATTCCTCAATAAAATCTTTTTTAAAACAAGGTGTTAATTGTATCCCCAATATAGATGCAAAAAATTTCAGCAAAGTACTAGAAAACCAAATCCAGTAACACATGAAAAGAATTATACATCATAAACTAGTGGGATTCATCCCAGGAATGTGAGGTTGACCCAACATATGAAAATCAATCATGTAACAAACTACATTAATGGAAATGGAATAAAAAACAAAAACCACTTGATTATCTCAATGTATGCAGAACAATCATTTGACAGAATCCAACATCCCTTCACAATATGCGTATTCAACAAACTAGGAAAAGGAACGGAACTTCCTCAGCCTGATCAACAACAACAACAACAAAAAAAACCCACAACAACAAAAAAAAAAATGGGTAAAATGAACTTCATTTTAAAAGCAAAACTTCTTGGGCCGGCCGAGTGGCGCGGTGGTTAAGCGCTGTCTTGGGAAGCCAGAGGCCCCGGTTCGGTCCCACATATGAGGGCCAGTGACACTGCCCTCAATAAAAATTAAAAAAAAAACAGAATATATGAAGGACTCCTAAATTGAAATGACAAATAGCGATTAAAAATGAGCAAAGGATCCACATAGACAGGTCTCCAGAGAACACACACAAATGGCCCATAAGCACGTGATCCTTGTCATCATCAGTTATGCCTATCTAGGCCGCAGTGAGGTGCTACTTCACACCTATGGTGTGTAAAAATTGTAAGAAGATGAGAATGAAAACGTTAGACCACAAAAAGTGTTGGTGAGAAGGTGGAGAAATTTAAACTCTTATAAACCGGTGGCAAAAATATAGAAATGTAAAAAACAGCTTGGCCTCAAAAAGTTAGCCATGGAATTACAACATGATCCAGAAATTCCACCTCTAGGTACTTACCTGAGAAAACTAAAAACATGCATTCACAGAAAACACGTGTTTACGAATGTTCATAGCAGTACTACAATAACCAAAAAAAAAAAAGTAAACAAAATGCCCATCAACGGATGAATGGATAAAAAAAATCCATGTAATGGAATATTATTCGGCATAAAAGGAATGAAGTACTGATTCATGCTACAACATAGATAACCCTCGAAAATGTGTTAAGTGGAAGAAGCCAAATGTAAAAGTCCACAGTGGTCTGGTTCCATTTACATGAGATTTCCAGAACAGGGACATCTGCAGAGACAGGAAGTAGATGTGTGGGTGCCGGGGGCTGTGTGTGTTGGGAGCGGGGAATAAGGAGCTACTGCTAATGGGCAGAGGGGGTTATCAAAGTATTTTATTTCCTGCATGTCCATTGTTAGTGCGTAGAAATTCGATTAATTTGTGTGTGTGCTGATCTTGTATCCTGTGACTTTGTTGAACTCGCTTATTAGTTCTAGGAGATTTTTTTGTAGATTCCTTGGGATTTTCTATGTAGACAATCAAGTCATCTACAAATAGGGGCAGTGTCCTTTTTCCTTTCCAACCTGATGCCTTTAGTTCCTTTTCTTGCCTTAGTGCGTTGGCTGGGACCTCTTCCTCCGGCCAGTGGCATCTTTGCCTTGTTCCCAGACTTAGGGAGGAAGCACGCAGGCTGCCGCCGCACAGTGCGACATTAGCGCCAGGATCTTTGTAGATGCTCTTTACCAAGTGAAGGCAATTCTCCTCTATTCCGGTTTTTTGGAGAGTTTTTCTTTTTTATCATGAATGGGTGTTGGACTTTGTCTGATGCTTTTTTTCTCTGTCAGTTGATTTGGGCACTTTTGCAGCTTGATATGGTGGGTTTCCCCGAACGTTTTTCTGATGTTGAGCCAGTTTTGCGTATCTTAAACACTATCCTCATTTTGTTATCAAAAGCCAACCAGATGTCTCGCTCCCTTTTTGGAATGACCTTTTCATGTCTGCTGGACTGTGCAGAGGGACTGCAAGCATGAAGGGAGGCAAAAAATAAAAAGCATCGTCTAGCTCTCATAGGAAAGGAGGAGGGACAAACACAGGACACGCAGGGTGGCCGTGCTCCTATACCCAGTGCTGGCTGCAAGGCAGCAACCTGAGGGTGCTCTGACTCTGAGCCTACATTTAAGATGCAGTGAGACCTCAAAGAAGGTAGGCTCTGGGCTCAAAAGGCAGGTGGGGTGGTGATGGAAGCAGAAACTGGCCGCGTCTCACACCCTGACTCGCTCGGGTTAACTCTGTGGTATTGGGCAAGTCACTCGACCAGCCTGTGCCTCAGTTTCCCCACGTGGAGGACAGGACCCGCGATGGTGCTGGGTGCACAGGGCCCTCAGACACAGTGCTGGGTGATGGGTACTCTGCAAGTGGCTGTGACTCGGGGAGCCTGTGCTGCGGTCACAGCCGAGGCAGGGTCGGCGTCACTTGTTTCTGGTTTGTTTGATGCCCTGATGTCATAATAACCATGAACCGATCATGTGGGAAGGCAGTTTCAATAGACAGGCCCTGCGGAGCCGTTCCAGAGAGCGGAACCTCACCGTGGGCTTGGCGGTCTTTGCTGCAGGCAGATAGGGGCGGCTCCCTCTGCCCATTTTGGTTTGGGAGAAATGCTGTGAGCACCCATGGCCTTCCTGCCTCCAAAACGCTGCTCGTGGCACCCAGGACCACTGCTTCTGGCCGCCTGGTGCCGAATGTGAGACCTGGCTGTCTCCCTGCCCTTAGCTGGGTCGGGTCGTTTTACTCACATCCATCCGGCACTAGTTGTCTCTCTCTCCAGCCGTTGTTCCAAGCCGCCAAAGGCTTTCCTCAGGCCTCCAGCCCCGTGCACCCTTCAGCATCACGTGTCAGACAACATGCGTGACAACGCGTGTTCTCCGGAAGCGGTTTGGGACAGAGGGTCCTGTGTGCACTTGTTTTTCAGGACAGCGGACCAGTACCGAGCTGTTCTTACAGTCGGCAAACAAGCACTTTATGGCCGGGTAGCAGGCCTTCTCCGTCATGATGGAGGACCCCCACGGCCTGCCGGACATGCAGCCGGACCCTCCTTGGACGTTCCAGGTGCTGACCATCGAAGAGGACAGCTGGTGGCACAACCGCGACCTCGTGTGCATGACAAGCTTAGGCGAGCACACCTTCAGCCACCGCCAGGATGAGGCCGACTTCCTGTTCGGCGTGACCGTCGAGCGGGCCTTCCAGGGCGACTTCGGCTTGGAGGCCCTGGGCATGTCTGTGGCCCAGCTGCATGCCTGGTGGCACTTTAAAGACACCAAGAATGTCCCGTCTGAGAGGTGGCTCCGATGCATGGCCTGCATCCCCTTTGGACAGGGGGATTTCTTTGATGACAGTAAGCTTGTCGGTGGCACGCCCCTGCAGGTGTTAAAGCTCATCAAAGCCTATGTGAAAGGAGCGACTCAGGACACCAAAAATGGGCTCAACAGCACCTAACTAAGCCACCTGAACAGCTATTTCTTCCTGCACAAGCCCACCAGGCTGCTGTCGCGGAATACAGCTGGGAGGTGGCATTCCTCCCTCCCCAACAGGTTCAGACCGTCAAGGCACTACAGCTCACCAGGGCAGGCGCTGTGACCCACGGCCTCTCGCCACAGCGGGGCCCGGAGCCTTGCAGCCCTTGCAGCACAGGGCATCGCAAGACTTGCCAGCCCTCACACAGGAAAGTCTGTGCCCATCTGGGGTGGGAATCTTTTCTCCTTGCACTGCTGACCCATCCAATGGGCCCATGCCAGGCAAAGAATAAAAGAATGACACTTTAGTGTTTCATGCACAGTGACGGTAATGTCTATGTGTTGTAGGTAGCCTGGAAATAATTCTGGAGATATAAAATAAATTCTTTTAATGGAGAAAGACTCTTATTTCAGGAAAAAAAAAGAAAAAGCATATAGGGCTAGCTGAGTGACACATTGGTTAAGAGCTGGCTTGGGACACCAGCGGCCCTGGTTCGGATCCCACATATGAGGGCCAGTGACACTGCCCTCTACAGCTAAGATGGTGAACAACAGCTCCACCTGGAGCTGGGCTGCTGTGAGTCCCCGGGACTGCATAGCTGCAGCCCCTGCTGCAGTGGGCTGCCATGGGCTACAGTGAGTGGCCGGCAGCCAGCGTGAGTGGCCGGCAGCCAGCGTGAGCTGCCAATAGCCGCCGTGAGTGACTGTCCAGAGGCCAGTGACTGATCTGCCTCATCTGGGAAGAGTGCAATGATGATACCAACATGGGCCAGTGAAGCAACGTCCTCCGCAACTAGACTGAAGAACAAAAAGACAGCAACTTGTCTGTTTCCCTTCCCCGATTCCCCAACGCTGTTCTCCTCCCCCAATTCCCCAATAAAATCTTTAAAAGAAAAAAAAAAGTATATATACAAAAGGGCAAAGGATTATAGGTGAAGAAAAAGAAGAAACATTCACCAGCTCGCTCGTGAAATACACGTGCGTCCCTCAGGTTCGGGTATTTATTGCTGAGCCTAATCCTCCCGAAGCCTCACTCTGTGTGGCCAGACATGAGCGGCCATGTCTTTCTTTTATTGTTACAAGGAGAGCTCTCCAGTTCAGGTTTTTAAAGCTCTAGGCATTTTATGTATTTTTTTTAAGGAGAGGCATGTACCAAGCCCTGTGGTGAGGCACACTACAGGTGCCACAAGGGATGGGAATAGTTCAAAAGTTAGCTGTGCCCTTAAGCTGCCCGTGGCATGGCAGGGGAGGGGGGCTGTTGGCGGCATTTCTTTTGCAAGTTCAGGAGTGACAAGGACATGGTCAGTCTGGAGTGCCATGGAGGTTTATGAGAGTGATGGGTTACAGAGCCATGTGAGGGCTGCAGGACTCAAATTTACAATGAAGTGCTCTTAACCCTCTTTTATGGCATGAAAAATAGTTTAATAAGTGTGTGGCCTGAATTGTGTCCCCTCAAATTCATATGTGGACGCCCCAACCCCCAAGACCTCAGAATGTGGCTGTATTTGGAGATGGGGTCTTTATAGGTGATTAAGGCGAAATGAGGTCACCAGGGTAGACCCTGGCCCTGGAACTGGTGAACTTGTAAGAGGAGATGAGGACACAGGCACGCACAGGGGGAAGCTATGGGAACGCAGGGAAGGGATGGCTGTCTATAGACCCAGGGGAGGGGCCATGGCAGGACCCAGCCCTGCCCAGACCTGGACCCTGGACTCCCAACCTCCAGACGTGGGACGTGGACCTGGGATTTAAGCCGCCCGTCAGCAGTGCTTTGCCATGGCGGCCAGGCAGACTCGTACGGTGAGCATCTCAACAGTCATGACAGCCAAGGCGCTGAAATTGTCAGGGACATTGACAATGACATCATGGGACAGAAGCTAGGGCTGAGAACATGCTGCCCACTGGTGTATGCTGAGAACTGCTGTCCCTCCATTCATGTGATGCCATCCCCCCCTCTCCTGGTGCACGTCACCATGAAGACCTTTTTAGAGCTCGTACTTCTTAGGGTGCAGCTTTGTCTCACAGGGTCTCCTCGGACTGAGCTATGAGGCTGTTTTCTGTGACTCATTCATTCTAGTGTGTCACAGAGTAGCTCTCGACGTTTAAAAAGACCTGCAAGGGCCAGCCGAGCGGCTCAGCGGGTGAAGAGCTCGCTCAGGGGTGCGGGCTGAGCTCTGGGCAGCGGCGGTGTGATGCCCAGCGCGAGCTGAGCTGCTGTTGAGCTGCCAACAGGTGGCAGGAGGGCTCAGCCAAAAAAAAAAAAAAAAAAAAAACCAAAAAAAAAAACCAAAAAAAGACCTGCAAAGCTCTCAAAACAGAGAAAACAGATGTCCCCTTAGCCACAAGCCCTACATCCACAGTGACCTCAGATCGGGCCTGGTGAGAGGAGGGTAACTTGTCCAGTGCTGCACTGACACGAACAATTTTTTCCTGACAATTTATGGATAAGGCTGGCACTTGTTGAGAGCGGGTCTGAAATTGTACCTTAAAAAAAGCATCGGGGCCCGGCCGAGGGGCGCGGTGGGTAAGCACTGGCTTGGGAAGCCAGCGGCCCCGGTTCGGGTCCCACATACAAGAGCCAGTGACACTGCCCTCAAAAAAAAAAAACAACAAGAAAAAAGCAGCGTGGGATTGATACGTAAGATGATCTGGGAAGGAGGACGGCAGGCTTGTGCGTCCTGCCGTTCCCAGGCCGAGAGCGGTCTGTTTCCAGCTCGCGCTCCTCCGGCCGGAGCGCGTGTCCCCGCACAGAGGGCATGATTGAGGTGGGCTTTTTGTTTGTTTGTTTTTTACTTTTAAAAATTTTGACTTTGTCCATTAGATAAGCAAAAATAGCATCTCTTTCCTTGGATTAGTTATGAGGTGAAACTTTCTTTTTAAACTCCCTTTGTTTGCCTTTGATGTGTGTGCTGTGCGAACGCCCTGTTGGGTTCACTTTGCTAACAGTGGTCCTTTTTGTCCTCCTGCCTTCGGACATTCAGCGGGCCCCTGGGTAGTGTTCCACTCCGCACGGTTTCTGGGTGGCCTTGGTGAGATGCCCAGGAGCGAGCTTACCCTCGACTGGCAGTTAGCCGCAGGTAAGTGGAAGCCATCGGACGTCAGGTCACGTTGTGGCCTGTCGACAACATTAGTGAAAAGTTACTGTACATACATACCCACAGGGGTGATAGGAACACCGTCACATTTGCTGAAAACATTAATTTCAAGTTGTCACTTGTGTGTTCATTTTGTTGAGGATGTTTTTGACATACCAAAGTTTAAGGCTTCAAAATAACCATCCTTCCCCGGGTCTTTCCACCCACCATGTAGCCCCCCATCCCCAACTTACAGATATTGTAGAACTTTCAAGGTTTCTTTGGGTTCAGAATTAATCAGGAATTAATTTTGAGATACTGAATAGTTAGATGTCTAACCTTATTTTTTTTCCTCCAAGTATCTCAGCCATTTCCGTCAACACTAGTATTGAATAAATAATGTTTTTGAAGATGGGCCATTTGTACAACATATTAAGTTATTATACTGGCTTGTGTTCACTTCTTGACTGTATGTCTGGTTCTGCTGATCTTCCTTTCTGTCCTCTGAGCTAAGGCCACACAATTTTAGTCACTATGGTCAGTTGTGTGTAATGGTTGAGCAATTTGCATGACTCTTCTCTCTAAAACATTTCAAAACTTTTATCCCTTCACATGGATTTTAGATTCAGGTTCACAGTTTGGGGAAAACATCCCGATGGAATACTGACTGAAGTGCTTGAAATGTACAGGTTAATTTGAAGATTATTAAATATTTACAATGTTGACAACCACACAGAAATATCTCATATCTATTTATTCAAGTCATTTTTTCCCATGACCCAGAGTAAGGATTAAAAAAAAGCTCCCCATCGAAATTCTGCAGATTTCTTGCTCAGTGTCTGAGCATGTGCTCTGAGACCATGATGCATCCATCCCACTTTTGCTCTGGGGTTTGTTGGTTCGTACGAAGCTGCATGCTTTGTGCACCGGTTCGTCACCAGCTTTTGCATGAAGTACACCCCACACAGGTGACCGACTGATGCCCGCCATCGTGCTGACCTGGGGCTGGCTGTGGTGGAAGCCGCATTGTCGAGACGTTTCTGGGACAGGTGCTGGTCATACCTGTCTCCCTGGCATTTGCAGGCACAGTATCGAGGCCACTGACCCAGATTTCTAAGAGCCTGCCCCTCCAGTGGGTGGCCTTCCATCCAGGCACCACCCTCATAGGGCCCTGAAGCTCGGGAGAGGGCGATGACCTGTCTCAGCCCCGCTGTCATTTATCTGGCCCTTCTGGGAAGCAAGTGCTGGCTCTGCCGCCACCCGGAACCCCTCTGACCTGGGCGGGGGCTTCCCCAGAGCAGGACCCAAGTGGAGTCAGGTCAGAGGGTGCCAGCCAGCCCCTTGCAGGGTCACCTTCCCTGAAGGGCGCCTCGTGTGGCTCCATCTGCTGGAATGCAATGCTGTGCCCATTGTGGCCGAGAGCTCCAGGCCACCTGTCCCCTCGTCACCATCCAGAGTGTTCTCAGACCCTTGGGCCAGGCTGGGAGAGGCGGTGGGCCTCTTAATTGCTGGCTGGCAGGACCTGGTAACCCAATAAGCGAGAGGCAAGGAAAGGGACAAAGAGAGGGTGGGGCATGGCCAATCTGGAAGAGCGTCCTTGGGTGGCAGAAGGGGTGTGAAGACACCTGGGTGAGTGGGAACGAGGGGGC
Source organism: Aselliscus stoliczkanus (assembly GCA_033961575.1). Lineage (NCBI taxonomy): Eukaryota > Metazoa > Chordata > Mammalia > Chiroptera > Hipposideridae > Aselliscus > Aselliscus stoliczkanus. Next base: position 114,559,213 of record CM066728.1, on the reverse strand, counting down.
AGGCAGGGAGGCGGGGCCGCGGGGCAGGAGGGGCCCAGCGGGAAGACTCAGGAGCTGGCCCCGGCATCGGCTGCGGCGGGGGAGCAGTGGGCTGTGGAGGGAAGAGAACAGGCTGGGGCATCGAAGGCCTCCATCCATTCATTTTGAAATTAATGAAACACAGCGCACAACCCCTGCCCTTCACTGGGGTCACCTTGCCACCTGCTGTCCAGCACCCCTAATGGCAACTCACGTCCTGTCATGGCCCCTGTGCCCTCTCAATGACCCACAAGACCCTCCCTCACGCTCCCAGTGCTCCCGACACAAGCCCACACGGTTCCCTCCTCCAGGCAGCCTCCCTGGCCTGCCCCTGGTCGCTTGTCCCGCCCAAAGCACAGCGTGGTCCCCCACCCCATGTCCCCTCAGCACTTGTCCCTAATAAATTAATGATAGAACTGGTGTCCTTGTGGAACCCGCGCACAGCTGGAGAATGTGCCTGCCTTGTTCACAGGCATCCCAAGCTCCAGGAATGGCCTGACCTGTGTGTTTGTTGATCGACTGAATGATGCCCAGGGGCAGGGCTGCAGGGGAGAGGCCAGTGCCCCCAGCTCCTCTTCCCGCTGTGTGACCTTGACCTTGTTTCTGAACCTTCCTGAGCCTCAGTGTCCACATCCATAGAATGGAGACGCGTTTGTGCACACGTCACCATGTTCCAGGGGTCTGAGTGCTGGCAGCTGAGGTGCCAGCACAGGCCTGACCATACCGGATGCCCCACAGAGGCTGGCCCTGTGGTTGTGGCTAGTGCGGGCTCTGGACCCTGCCTGCCAGCCTGCCCACAGGGGAGTGCCTACCGTCCAGGTTGAAGACCGGGGCTTCCTGCAGCTGGAATTCCCTGAGGTACTCCTGGTATTTCCTCAGCCACTTGGGGTCCCTGAACACTCTTCTGGCTGAAATCAGAGGGACTGGTGGTGAGGGGCCGAGAACCCAGAGGCCTTTCTCAGGCCTGCCCTCCTGGCTCCCTGCCAGGCCCACGCCTGCTGCCCAGCAGACCTAGCCCCCTGGCCTGCCTCGTGTGCTCGAGAAGCAGAGTGGGTTCAGCGCTGCTGGAAGGGGCAAGTCCTCAGGCAAGGACCCCCAGAGGGTCCTCACTTCACACCGGACTACCTGCGTGACACGGCACCCCCACCCTCAGCCCAGCCCAGGCCCCATTCCTCTGACCCTTCTCAGCCACCCAGAACTCTGGTGCTGTGGCCCCCAGCCAGGCTCGGGTCCAGACGCCCCCAGCCACTCTCACATCCATCTCGTCTTCAGGACAATGCGCCTCCCCCATCCCCTCCCGCTGTGACTCCGGGACTTAAGTTACGTGGTTCGTCACGAAATGGGCTGTCTCCCCTCGTGGAAAACAAGGAGAGCTGTTTCTGATTTGTCCACAGAGACTCCAAGCTCCCAGGGCACGGCCAGCCCACCCTGGGGACAAGGCAGAGACCAGGCGAGCACATGAATGGCGGGTGCCCGGCAGAGGGGCGTGGCGGTGCAGCTCTGAGCAGGCCTGGCTGGCACCCCACCCTCAGAGCAACAGGCACTAAACACGTGTCTTGGGCAGATCTGGGGAGTGTCAGCCACCACTTACCCAGCAGCGCCCACAGGCTGGTGACCTCACCGGCGTCCTCAAACCGGACATAAAGAACAAGGCTTCTGTAGTCAGTGCTGACGAAGCGAACGAACATGCTGCCACCTCCCTCAACTGTAGGGGACAGACTCCAGGTGGTGACAGGTGATGCCTCTGTCCTCCCCCGCGCCCCCCAAGCCCAGACCTGCCCTGTGGGCAGCACGTTGACACCGGGAGGACATCTCCTTTCAGCACCAATTCTTCCCCAGGGCTATTTAGGGCATTGAGCATCCCTGCCCCCCCACCACAGCATGGGACCCAGGCCAGGGGCCGGACTACTCACAGGAGGCCTGGTACTGGCCTTGGAGCCCAGTTGGGTGGACGGTGACGTTGACCCCTTTACACACCCCCTCGCCTCTGAGGATAGAGAAAAGAGCTGACATGATTGCCCTCTTGCCTCTCCCTGGACTCTGGCCCCCGGCGTGGTGCCGGCTCAGACTCCCCCTGCTGAGCCCCCTCCCGGCTGCCCGAGGCTCTCACCCGGCCAGGAGGGGACAGTGAGCCCATTTTGGGCTGGGAGGAGCTAGACTGAGGAATGGGGGCTTCCTCGTTTCCGGGATGGAGCCAGGCCTCCCGGGGGTTGGACCCAGTCTGACTCAAAGCTGCAGGTCTCGGGGTGGGGGACCGAGTCCTGGTGTCCCCAATCTACCTGGGCTCCAGGCACAAACCATGCCTTTTGGCCCCACCCCGAGGCCCTTAGTTTCCCATCTGGGGTGGGTGAGGAGTGAGCTGTGTGCCCACAGGCTCTGGTGTCTCTAGCTGAGCATCCGAAAGGATGTGGCCATGATGGCCTCCGGGGCTGTGTTTACACTGTTCTAAGGATCACTGAGTCAGCACAGCCCCACCAGGACCCCCAGCTGACAGGCAGGAAGGACCCAGCTGGGTGAGTGTCTTCCCATCAGCCCTTCGTCGTAAAGCTTTGAGCCTCAAGCGTCTCGGGCAGCGTCTTGAGCCCAGCTCCGTGCCAGGGGTCTTTCTGGCTCCCACCGCTGGGAGGTCCCGAGGGGCACACGAGCACTTGGCAGGACCTGTGGGGTCATGCTTACGTCCAGAACAAGACAAATTCCAAGTCCCTGTCCCGGGTCCAAATGGAGTGGAGAGCGAGCCTCAAGGGGTCTTCTGGGGAGACCAGGTGTGTGTGGCCGGTGGCCAGCTGGACGGTCAGCCAGCGTCCCTCCACCTGCAGGGAGGCAGGTTGGAGGGGTAGGTGAGAGCCCTGTGCTGTATGGCACCCAAAGCCTCCAGTCTTGGCTCTCAGGCCCCTGACCATCCACACCCCCCACTGTGATGGGTGAGGGCAGGCGGGGTCCCTGCTTGCCCGGAACCAATGGCAGGCTGTGCAGGAAGAAGACACCCCCACGCCTGCCTAGGCAGGCCAGCTGCCCCGAGGAGCACCAGAGACGCTGTGCCTGGGCCTGAAACGCCCCTCACCCCTCACCTGCCTCCTCCCCTTTGTGTCCTGCCCGCTGCCCATGAGCACAGCCTCCAGGTGACACTTGTACCCATGTCCTCGTCTCAGGGCCGCATCTGGGACTCGAGCAGCACAGTTACCTTCTGGGCATCAAAGCCTGCCTGCACCGGCACGTCTTCTAGAGTCTTCTGGGCACTGGCCAGGCCCAGGCTGAGGGTGAGCAGCAGGAGTGGCCCTCTCTCCAGGGCCATCACCTCAGGGTCCCAGAGGGAGGAAAGACCAGGCAGCCCGCACCCCTTCTTCACATGCGTCCTCCAGTGGCCACTGCCCAGAACACCCCAGCTGACCCTCCCAGGCACCCTGAAAATTCCAGAATCCTTCCCACAGAAATGACGCTGCCCGCCCGTGCCTAAAGGGTGTGTAGGGTGTCATTGGCCAGAGGCTGTCGGGGCAGTTTAGCCACATTGCACGTCAGTCCTGGGAGCCCATGGGAGGCGAGGGGAGGACACGAGGCGTGTCTGTCCTCCCACAGGCCTCAGCTCCTGCCCACCTGTGTCTTTCCTGGGGCACCCATCCACCCTCCAGGGACACAAAGGAGAGGAGCACTGTCTTACAGCGGGGAGTAAAGGCCACACAAACCCTACGGGGGCAGTCAGCACACCGGTGCCCCCTCCTAGGGCCACCCCCTCTCTCGCCCTGGGAGCCCCTGGGACTGTCAGCCACACCTGCGTTCAAGGGTGAAGTGCCACCTGGCCTTGCCTCTCTGGGATCCACCTATGACGTGGGGGGCGGACCAGCACCAGCAGCATCCCACGCTATAAGCCGGACTGCAGAGTGGCCACTAAGAGCCCTCCCCAAGGCTGCTCCCTGTGGGCAGCCAGGGCGGGTTCTGAGATCTCAGATGACAGCTCCCACCCCACGCACCTATGGGCCTTCCTCAGTCCTGGGAGGGGCCCAGCATCTCAGTGTCTTGGCAGTGGGTCCTGGTGAGAGGCCAGACTGGGTGGGCAAGATGGGTGTGGGCTGTGTGTTCTGAGCTGGGCTGTAACTATGATCACGTGTGATGATCACGGTGCTCTCCTAGCCTCGGGGGACCCAGCACGGGGGACCCGGCCCCCTCACCCCCCCGAGCCGCTCACGGGCTCCGTCCCACACCCATTGCCAGGAAAGACTCAGCAGCCAGGCTCTCTGGCATATTTCTTTATTGCTGCAGGGGAACGGCTCAGAGCAGCACATCCCAGGCTGGAAAGGAGGTGCCCAGGTCCCAGGAGGAGCCACCCAGCAGCGTCCCAAGGGGGAGCAGGGCCCGATGGAAGGGAGTCGAGGGCCCCACGGAGACCCCCACACCCGTGAGCAGGACGAGGGGGCAGGGCCGGCGGTCGCCCAGGAGGCTGTCGCCCGGAGCTCACCTAGACGAGGCACCTCTCTGCAGGAAGAGGGGAGCACAGGGAGGTCACAGGTCAGCCACGACAGATCCAGACCCACGGGAGCCTGCCGGGGGCCCCACCTCAGGGGCTCTGCACCCCACCTCCCCTGCGGCCTGGGAGGATTGGGGGAAAGGGGGAGACCAGACCCCCAGGGCAGTGAGGCATTCCCGGGGAGCCACCAGCAGAGGGAAGTGGGGCCATGGGGCCCGGGGTCACCTTCCGCCTGGGTCGGGGTGAAGCGGAGCCAGATGTTCATGGGCAGAAGCTTCAGGGCTGCGTGGAACTGCTCCATGACTCCCTCGTCGGCCTTCGGGGTCCTGGCTGTAAGGGACAGTGGGTCAGTGCCTGGGCTGAGGGGCTTTGATGAGCGCTCGGAGCCCAGGGACCTGCTAGGGAGCCAACGCGGGAAGGACTCGCGGACGTCCTGAGGTCTGAGAGCGGGGCCTGGCCCAGCTCCCCAGGGGTGCTCTCCAGGCTCCCTGCAGCCCCACCCCGGCCCCGGGCAGCGCTGGGGGTCCGCACGGTCACAGGAAGGCAAGGACAGCTGCCCAGCTGGCTGCTTTACGGACCAGGGGCCGTCTTCAAAGCCCAGTGCCCAGGGTCAACTCGGGATCCCTGGGAATGCCCCATGGCACCGCTTCTGTGACACTGAAAATGTCACCTTATGTCTGTTCTCAGGACACTCCAAAGACATTTCTGTAGCTGACTTCTTTTTTTGGTGAAATATTGGAAACGCTCCATGAGCAAAACTGAGGGACCATAGTAACTTATCAGCTACATCGAGGTTGTCAAACCCGTCACAGGAGTTCACCACCTACCTGTCCCTCAGCCTGCGTGTCTGTCTGTCCTCTGCAGCCACCCACAGTCCTGACGAACCCCGCGCCTCGGGACTCGAGGCCCCGTGCCACCTCCCCGCCTTTGCAGTGAGGACCCCGCGGGCGCGTGCCCAGGTACTGGCAGGCCAGGCCCTGCCCCTGGACAGCGGCCTTCTCCCCGCACAGGAACACGTAGTTCTTGTAGTCAGTGTCCAGCACGCGCAGCTTGTTCACCTCCTGGTCTGGAAGGGGAACCAGACGGGGCGAGGTAAGTGTGGGCCCTGCTGTCCAGCAGGCGGGGAGTGCTGGTCAGCTCTGGTGCTCGGCCACCTGGTGAGCACTGGCCGGGAGCAACTCCTGCACGGCTGTCCAGTGGGCCCTGGCCATTCAGCACAGTCCCCGCCTGAGACGTCCGTCGCCTCTGGGACTCAATCCGAGCCGTCCCCCCACACCGCCGTGTCCTGGGACCCAGAGTGGTTAAGAGATGGGGTTTCCATGCTGATCCCAGGTGAGACTGGGCACCACCGAGTGAAGGGGACAGGACCATCCTCAGACACGGTCATAACTGGGGGGAACAGGGAGCAAGCATGGGGCTGGCCCAGCTGAGGCCGGTGGCACCACCGGCTGCACAGTGGGCTCCTGAGCAGCTTCCAAGGCGGGCCAGTGTCTGGACCCCACTGCGGGCGGATGCCGCTGGAGCCCCTGGACTCCTGGGCAGCTGCCCGGCATCGGTCAGTGGTCATCGGGTCGCCTCAGGTCAAAGTCATCTGGAGGCCCGGCCGAGGGCGGGGAAGGCAAGACTTGGCCCTGGCTGCCCGTTGGGGTGACGTCCCCGGTGGAAGCTCCCCACCGATGGCCTTTCTTGTGTTGGATTAGTGAGGAATGAGAAGAGGGGCAGAGGAAGCCCAGGTCTGGGAGACGGAGGACCCGACGTGGCTAGCGGGGTGCATTGGCCATCGGGGAGTAGGTAGGTGTGCCTGGGAGGGCACACACGGAGCGACCTGGACTCAGGTGAGGGACGGGGCACGCCCTCTGCAGAGAGAGCGCACACACGCAGCCTTGGCACCTTGAGAGTGAGGCCAGCCCAGCAGGTGCCTGCCCATGGTCCCCTAACGGTGGGCAGCAGGGCAGTGAAAGCTGGTGTTGGTGACAGTGCCATCACCGTCACCACCCCCAGGGCCCCGGGGAGCATCGGCACAAAGCCAGCACGTACAGTTCATCTTGAACTCGGCAGGGATCTTGGTTTTCTCTGCCAAGATCTTCCTCTCGGCACAGCTGCCATCCTCCCTGGAAGACAGTGGTCCCCGTGAAGACTGTGTTGTGACAAAGCCAAACCGAGGGGCGGGCAGAGCCGCTGGGTCCACGAGGCCTCCCAGGAGATAGGGTGTTGGGCCCCCGGAGCTGGTCACCAGCCCAGGCTGCACTCACTGTAACCTCTCACAGCCACAAGTGAGCAGGTTGGACAGGGCCATGAGAGGTTGGATGGGGCCAGAGAAAGCAGGCTGGGAGTGCCCTCGGCCACAGTCAGGGGCAATGTGGGCCCAGAGCCCTGGGGGGGCTCCAAGGCGACCCAGAATCTCCCAGCCTCTCTCCCCACCCTGAGGCACCGCTGCCCAAGGAGAGCTGGGTCCCATCAGGAGCCGTGCACGCCCACCCGTCCTGCAGCCAGGCCCTGGCCCTTAGGACACCCACCATCTGTGCAGGACAATCTCCAGGTTGTTCTCGGGGGTGGGCCTCAGCTCCTTGACGTACACTCTCAGAGGGGCGCGCTGAGTGTTCAGCAGGCCGATGTCGCTGGCCGCCATGGCCACGGAGAACCACGTCCCAGCCACCTGTGGGGAGGACACATGTGCTGGGCAGGGAGGGTTCTCGGGACACCCTGACCCCTGCCTGGGCCAGCCCTGACACCCCTCCTCTGCTAGCTGAGCAGTGGTGTAGCTACCCCCATCTGAGCCCACGCAAGGACCTTGACGAGCCTTCTGCACGAGTGAGGGGGAGCGCTTGGATCTTGGGGAGACATGTGGTCGGGGGCATGGGGGCCTTGTTAGGGGCTGAATGGTGTCCCCCAAGTCCATATGTTGAAATCCTGAGCGCCAGCACCTCGGAACATGACTATTTGGAGATGGTTCTTTAAAGAGGTGATTAAGGTAGAACGAGGTCTCTCGCTGGGGCTCTAAACCGTTGGGACCTGTGACTCATAGGAGGAGGGTGCGGGGAAGAAGGCCACATGGCGAAGCAGGGAGATGGACATGGCCGTCTACAAGCCCAGGAGAGGGGCCGAGGGGGACCAGCCCTGCCCACACCCGGGCCTCGGACCTCCAGTCTCCAGGATGTGGGACGCTAAGTGTGTGTTGTGTGAGCCCCACCCCGCCCCGCTGTGGTGCTTTGTTGTGGCTGCCCCAGCGACCTCACGCAGACCCGACATCGCAGCCCCCTCTGTGCTGGGAGGCCCAGCTTCCTGTCTGCCTGCAGCTCACCGCCCCCCCCTGTAGAGCGCCCCCTCTCCCCAAACCTTCTGCACATCCAGGTCCTTCGGGGCGGTCCGGGGGATAAAGATGGCCTGGGTGCCACACACGAGGGCCACGCTCAGGGCAAGCAGGAGGCACTTCATGGCTGCAGCTGTGGATGCACTTCTGAGCTCCGGGAGTGAGAGGCTGAGGCGCGAGGCTGAGGCAGGGGCCCGGGGCCTTATGTAGGAGAAGGGCCGGCCGGCCCTGCCACGCGCTTCCCCGAATCCCCTTGGCTCATCCTCAGCCCTCAGTGGCTCACTCGACCGGGACAATAGGAGGCCCTCTCTCTCTGAGTCCAACAGGAAGGCCCCCATGCCCCGGGGCCTGGAGAGTTCCTGGAAGGGCCCAGAAGGAAAGGCTCTGGGGCCCGGGTCCAGGCTGGCCGCCAACATCAGGGACACTTCCTGGGTCGGGCTCATGGACAGTGACATGTCAGAGCCAGCACTGAAGACAGCTGTGTCCCGAGGGATGGCCCCAAGGGCTGGAGTGCCCCATGCTAGCACAGGGCGCCCTGGACATCCGTCCGTGTATGGCCATTTGTCCCTCACAAGGGGCCGTGTTATCAGCCCCAACATTGCAGTTTTACCCTCCCAGCTGGACGAGGCCCTCTTGAGAGGCTGTGGTCCCCTCCTGGTCTCCTGTTTGCTTTACTCCTCTGCCTCAGGCACCAGCTCCTGCACAAGCTTCAGCCATGGCTTTGGATGGACAGGCCTCCTCTGAGTCACCACACCCCTGGTAGGAGGGGGACGGGAGTGAGGCTCAGATTGACACCCTGTCTGCCTTGACTGCTAAGAGTAATAATATCAACAGTGACAGTGACAGTGACCACCAGGATTGCCCAGATGCAGGTTCAGATGGAAAAGTGACCAGACCTCCCAGTGGGGTACACGGCAGGGCTGGCACAGCCTGTCCCGCGTGGGTGTGACAAAAGCATCCACAGTGTCAGCATCTTGCATCCATTATACCAAGTCTTAAATTTTAAAGCCACTAAAGCCCTCGTCTCACACAACATGGAGGCACGCTGCCGTGAGCAGCCTGGGAGTTGCGGTGTGCTGGCACCAAGGTGACCCTGACTAGTTTGGAGGGGACAGAGCAAGTCACAAAGGAATCTATCTTGTTGATTCCATATTGGCAAACAGTGGTGGGAGCTGTGTGCCCAGTGCCCCAGGCCGAGGCCATCGCCTGACATCCCACATGGTTACCCTCTCATCCTGGGGGAGAGGTGGTCACTGGGGAAAAGGGCAGGGGAGAGCTGCCAGGAAGATGTCCTAGAGAACAGCAGCCTCAGTCTCCTGATGATGAGGGCCCTGGTGGGTCGGTCCCCCGGGGGCCTTTACCGGTGGCCCACAGCCAGAGCTGGGGCCTTGCCACCCACCTGTCATTGTCACCACCTTGAATGGAGACTAAAGCATCTCCTAGACTAGCTCTGCTTTGTAATCTGGCCTCTGGCTTCTTTCCCATAGAGGCCATTTAATAATACTCAGAGCCTACCCATAGAAGAGATGACCCAAGGCCACCCCCAACCCCTTTCCTAAGCGGGGGGATGAAAAAGGAGGCGACTCAGGTGGCCCCAGTCCCACCCAGTCATCCAACTCAGACGTGGCCCTCCTCTCCTGGTGACCAAGACCCGTCTCCTTCTCACGGAGGTGGGTGCCAGTCCCAGCTCAGGGTGGCTCTGCGTCCACAGATGCGTCATGTAGACCATCACTCCTGAGTCTGTTGAAACTTTGTGGGAAGTTGAAGGAAAGTGGGGGAGGGCGGGCAAGGAGATGACTCTCATGGTTAGGAGGTCTGAGATGGCCTGAGTGAAATGAACTTCCCAGCATCTGCCGTTTATCAGCTGTGACCACTGGACCCTGCCCAGCCCCACACTGTACCGTCTCCTGTGCAACCACCCTCTCAGCTCTGTCTTTCCAGATTTCATGTTTTAGGATGAGCAGCTCAGCATGCTGGCTTGAATGGTGTCACCCAAAAACTCGTGTCCACCTGGAGAAGGTGGCCACTCGTTGAGATGAGGCCACCCTGGAATAGGGTGGGCACTAAGCCGATGTCTGGTGTCCTTATAGGAGGAAACAGGGACAGAGAGGGGAGACAGGGAGGACAACGGGCAAATATGGAAATGATGTGGCTGTGAGCCAAGGATCGCCCGCATCCAGGTGCCAGGGGTGGTGGGCAAGAGGGACCCTCCCCAGGGCGCCTGGAGGGAGCGCGGCCCTCCATCTCCCTGACTGCTGGCCTCAGAACGGAGAGAATCAAGTCCTGTTGTGAGAAGGCCCCATGGTGGTCCTTTCTTTCCGCAGCCCCCAGGACACCAGCACAGGACGCTTAGACAGGCGTCCACGGTGACCCGGGTGTCAGAGGTGACAGGCCGTCCTCTCAGATACTGCTTGGCGGGGTCACACAGAACAGAGGGAGGTCAGCCAGGAGCAGCATGTCCTGTTTCCTGGAGAGCCTGGGAAATGCTGGCCGCCCCCAACCACAGGGCACCTCTCCTGCTGTGTTTCTGCCAAAGGCGGCCGCAAAGCATGCTTCTCAGGCCTCATGCCATCATAGTTTTCAGGAAGAACGGTCCAGAATACCTTAAAATCAAAGGGAAAAGCAACTGCTGGCCTCGAGCAGGGGTGCTGTCCAGTGTGGGAAGGACGCTGAGCCCTGGGGACACTTTCCCAGGCCGCTGCCCAGTGAGTGGGGCCTGGAAGAAGACCTGGCCTCAGTGCGCACTCAGTCCCTCCCCCGCCCCCCGGCACTTTAGAACAGGTCGGGGGGGAGGCCTGTAAGTACAGAAGAGGGAAATTACTTTCTTAGAATGGGGTGTGTCAATGGGCTTTGACTCAACTGAGAACGTACTGCCCTTCGATGCCCAGCCAGAGCCCCTCCCCGCAGCCGTGAGTCCAGGACACCGGGAAACAGCAGTGGGTATATCAGCACTAGTCTGAGTTTTGTGGTCACAAGCATTGGCCCAGCGCCAGGCGCCCCCAAGCCTGTACCCACCACCAGGGGCCATGCTCCGCCTGAGAAGCACACCTCAGTCCACACACATTTGCACCAAACTCCTTCCCACACCAGCACGAGGCCTCAGCAGTGCCTCCCTCACAGCAAATAAAATACAGCTTGTCACCACCTCAAGATGTGCCACCAAATGGCGCCTCCTAACATCCAAGATACTGCCGCTGTGGGACAGTATGGAGGTTCCTTAAAGGCTAAACACAGAACTACCCCGTGACCCAGCAATCCCACTCCTGGGTAGGCGCCTAAGAACTGGAAGCAGGTCTCAGAGGGAGATTTGCACCCCACCACCACAGCAGCCAAGGGGTGGGAGCAACCCCAGTGTCCACAGACAGAGGACAGGATAAACCAAACGGGGTCCCTCCGCACTGCGGATGTCACTCTGCCCTGAAAAGGAAGGAGGTCCTGACACCTGACACCACGTGGATGGGCCCTGAGGACACTGTGCTCAGTGAGATGGGCCAGTCACAGGAGGACAAGTCCTGTAGGACCCCCCCCCCCTCACAGGAGGCCCCCAGGGGAGTCAGATTCAGAGACAGGAAGTAGCTGGTGGGGGCCGGGGCCGGGGGAGGGGTGGGAGCGAGTGTTTAATGGGGACAGAGGGTCAGTTTGGGGAGACGAGAAAGTCCTGGAGACGATGGAGGTGGTGGCCGCACAACAGTGTGACTGCGCCGAATGCCACTGAGCTGGCACCTAAACATGGCTGAGATGGCCAGTGTTATGTGTGTTTTACCACAATTTTGTAAAAAGACCAACCGCCATGCCCACCACCCTCGAGAGCACCCCACCTCTCCCTGAGAGGCTCCCCCTCGCTTCTGCAGGAGCGGCCCCCTGGGAGGTGGTCTCTCAGCCCCTGTGGGCTGCTCTCTCGGGGCCTCTCTGAGGCCACCCGAGCCCCCTACTCTTCTGCAAAAGTGCTGGCAAGCCTAGCCTGTCACCTCCATCTAGCACATTCTCCCAACAGGTGTCTTCATGGTTTGCGCCTCACTCCCTCCAAGTCTCAGGTATCCCACAGAGAATGTTCCCTCGCTGCCCCCCTGTCCCTCTCCATGTCCTTTCTCCTTGTAGAGTCCTCCTGACCTGTTATGCAGGTGCCAGTGTGCTTCACAGAGAACAACGGGGGTCCCCTGATACCATTAGGCCTGGGGACGCTGGAGGCAAGGGTGGTCATGAGTGAGAACCAGGGACAAACAGTGCTCTGGGTTCAGCGTGGGCCCGTACAGGGGACAGAAAAGCTGCTTCGATACCCAACTCAGTGCTGCTTTTTCAAAGGATGGTGACAGAATGAGCACATGTGAGCCCGGCGTGTGCCCAAGGCCTTGAGTGCGTGCTGGCTGGGCTGTCACCTCAGACAGGAGCCAGGGAGCACGGGTTACCGCCGTGCTGGGGTCCTCAGAGGACTCCTGGTCCCCAGTGTGCAAACGGCCTGGAAGCAGGGAGGTAAGATCCCGGAGCCAGTCTGCATGCTCCAGATGGGCCTCGTACGCGGCCTCTGGTGGCTGGAGAGCATCCTGAGTCGGGAACACTGAGGACAAGTTCACGCCCAGGACCCACGGCGCCCATAGTGCTACTGGTGGCATGGCCCAAGGAGGAGGCAGTGGGGCCGGTCGTGGGACAGGAGTGGGGCTGGGGTGCCCCTGATCAGCGAAGAGATGTTCCGAGAGCTTTAGGTGGATGCCAGGGGTCAGGCACCTCCAGACTCGACAGTGTGGACCCCCCTCAAGGTCCTGGGCCAGTCTTAGCAGCGTGATCCAAGACGAGGAGAAAGTCCGCGAAAAGCAGTGGAAGGAAGGGATATGACTACAGAGACAGCAGATACAGAAAGGATGGGAGAATATTGTGACAACTTTATTATAAATGCAGGTCACATGAATTCCTAGCAAAAATGAGAATTAAGAAGTGTGGACACAGACCGGCCGAGTGGCACGGTGGTTAAGCGCTGGCTTGGGAAGCCAGCGGCCCCCCGGTTCAGGTCCCACATATGAGGGCCAGGGACACTGCCCTCAACAGCAAAACAAAACAAGAAGTGTGGACACCTTTAGCATTAAGGCTATTGTGTCAGTGGTTGAAAATATTCCCACACAGAAAGCACCAGCTCAGTCGGTTTTACAGCTGAGTTCTGTAGTTTATAAACTTTGATATATTTGACTCTACTACGTTGATTCCAATATTATGCAAACACATCCAGGCAACAGGAAATGGGCGTGTTCCCTACCCCGTCCTATGAGACCATTGTAACCTTGTTACAGCAGCCAGAGGACAGGTCACGGGAAGCCGACCCCAGAAATAAATTGGAGACTTTCTAAACTAGACAGCAGGAAGTCCGACAGCAGAGACGTCACCGATGAGAGTGGTGCAATTCAGCAGGTTAAAGGGAACTACTTGGTGACTGCAGTCGATGCAAAAAACACAATGGTTACAGTTTAACAGCAACTCCTAGTTCAAAACAGAACACAATTCACCTCCCAGGAAAACAGAAATAGGAGGGACTTTCCTAAGGAAGCAGATAAACCAAAGTTCCCAGCAAAGCCCTTCTTAGAATGCTGTCGCCCTTCTCCATCTTCCTTTGCACTCGTGATCTGTCACTTCTCTGTCACTGGTTTGAAGCAGTTGGATGATGCCATACCCTGGTTTTCCTCCTGTTTCTGGGCTGGGTGTCAGCTGGACTTCTTCGGCCTGTGCATTTATGGTTTTCATCAGATTTTGAACATTGGGGGCCATTATTTCTCCAAATGAGTTTTCTGTCCACCCTTCCTTCCCGGCTCCAAATGACACACACATTTGTCCACTTGAAGTTATTGCCTGGCCCCGTGGCACTCTTCTTTCAGTCATTTTCCCCCATCTGTGTTTCACTTGAATAGGTTTATGCCTGTGTTTTTAAGTTCGCCGGTATTTTCTTCTGCATTGTAACCTGTTGTTATTCCCATCCAGTGGGGTTTTTTTTCCCACCACAGACATCATAGTTTCCATCTCGAAAATCTAAACGTGGGTCTTTTGCACCTTTTCCATGCCTCTGCTTCTATGAAATAGAGTTGTGATGAAGGTTTCCACGTGGCTGCCTGGATATCCGAACCTCCGTGTTAGCCCTGAGACGGTCAGCTTGTTGGTCTGTCCTCATGGGCAGCTTTTCCTCCATGCTCCCCAAGCCCGGTCATCCCAATGGGCACCAGATTTTGTTAATTCACCTTCTTGGGTTCTGGATAACATTGTAGCCCTACAAACCTTCTTACCTTGCCCTGGGCCACTGCTGGATCAGTTGGGAACGGTTCCTTTTCTCGTTTCTGGTCTCGCTCTTAAGGTTCGACCCTGACAGTAACGAGCCGTGTGGGAGACCAGGGAACCCACTGCACTGCGATGGTCCTCGCTGGGTGAGCAAAGGCCAGCTAGGGAGTTAAGGGGCGGATGCAGGAAAGGAGGAAGCCCTGAGAGGGACCACGCGATGGGATTTATATAGGAAATATAATGGGCTTCTGCCCCATTTCTGGCACAGAGATCCTAAAACCCTTGGAATTTTCTAAGTGACAAGAGCAATGAAGCTGCCTTGTATTCCCCAAAAGTCCCTTTGAACCACACCTGGGCTTGTGTGAATGAGGTGACTTGGAAAGCCCCTAAGGATGGGGCCTGGTTGCCAAGGGAACCAACCTCTGGTTAGAGGGTTGGACCTTCCAGTCCCACCCTCACCTCTGAGGAGCGGAGAGGGCCTGAAGGTCGATTCGATCACCAATGGCCAGTGATTTAATCCATCGTGACTGTATAGGATGTCTCCAGAAAGCCTCAAACGATGGGGCTCAGGGGGCTCCTGGCAGGTGAACCCATGTAGATGTGGGGAGATTGGCACCTGCAGAGGACGTGGAGGCTCCAAGCCCCTTCCCACATACCTTGCCCTGTGCATCTCTTCCACGCAGCTGTTTCTGGGTTTTATCCTTTATAATAAGCCAGTATTCTGGTAAATAAAAGGTTTCTCTGAGCTCTGTGAGCCACTCTAGCAAACTTGTAGCCAGTGGTCAGAAGCACAGGTGATGACTTCTGATTGGCGTCTGAAGTGGGGGGTGAGGGTGCAGGCGGTTCTGGTAGGACTGAGCACCTAGCCTGTGGGACCTGAGCCTTGGGCCCCCTTCGTGACTGCTCCATGGGCACAGAACGAAGGTGTGTTCTGGTGCTGGGTGCAGTGTTCTGTGTCAGCCCATGAAACTCTGCTGGTGGGCTGCTGTTCCGGTCCACACACCTGCTGGTTTTATGTCGGCTGTTGTCTGTCATGTCAGCTGCTCGGAGGGGGCGCTAAGTCCCAGCTCTAATTGCAGACCTGTCCCTCAGTTCCGCTGGCCTCGTGTGTGTTGCTGCTCTGATGTTTGGTGTGTCCACAGGATTGTGACACGTTCCTAGGGGCGTGATCTCTCTACTATCTTGTCAAGTCCCTTTCTGTAGTAATTGTCTTTACTCTGGAGTCTACTTTATGGAGTATTAAAATAACCACACCTGCCTCCTTCTTGTTATTGTTTGCCCGGCATATCTTTTCTGTCCTTTTACTTTCAACCTACAGGTGTCTTTGAATTTGTCACCTCTGCTTTACCATTGAGCCCATCCAGTGAACCTTTAATTTCTGTTACTGTATTTTTCAGTACTATAACCTCCTTTCAGCTCTTTTATACAACTTCTATTTCTTTGCTGAAGTAGTCTATTTTTCCTTTGTTTCAAGAGAATGTATGGTTGCTTGTGGAATCATGTTTATGAGTTGCTTTAAATCTCTGTCAAATAATTACAACATTTGGCCCGTCTTGGTGTCAGTTGATGTCTTTTCTCACTAAAGTCTTGCTTTTCCCAGTTCTGGGTGTGACGGGTGATTTTCGGTTATGTCCTTGACATCCTGACTGTTATGTTAGGAGACTCTGGGCTCTGTTTGAATTTTGGGTTGTAGCAGGAAGGCTCCCGGTTAGGTCCAGCAGGCAGGTCCTGGCTCATTACTGGGGACGGTGGCTCAGTGACAGTCCAGTGTTCAGAGTCTTCGTGGTGCCATTCTGGCCCTGTTGGTGCTGCCTTGGGGAGAGTCGTGTGTCCCAGTGGGGAGCAGTGTCTCCAGCCTGGTTTCCTGAGAGAAGGGGGTCATGTTCCCTGGAGGCTTATTGTGAGAGGGGCCCCCACTCGTTGACCTTGTCTCAGAGGGACCCCATTTGCCAGGTGGGAAATGAGCCCCCGTGGGCTGCCTTCTGTTGCTAGGCTGGTATCAGGGGATGCCAGGCCTGGGTCACCTTCTTCTCCTGAGTGGGGGGACATGACGTGCCTGCTACTGTGCCGTCCCTCCGACCCCAGGGTCACAGACCAGCTTGCCTTCCTCTTCCGCCTTTCAGGGCTCTCTTTGTGCTGCCATCTGTGTCAGTCTCAGGGTTTATAACTGAGCTGAGCAGGGACAGATGAGTCTACACCGTCCTGTCCAGGTTGGAAGTCCAGGGGCCCATGGTCTTATTAGGAAACTTTCTGACTAACAAACTCAGCCAGAGTTGGTGTCGCTTGTTTTCAACTAACAACAGTGGTGGCAGGTGGTGACTAAAGGGATGTGTGCAGTCACCACCACCCCGGCTGGTCCTGAGGCTGGGGAGACCTGAGGCCCCACGCCCTCGGTGGTGAGGATGACAAGGGGGGCAGGCGGTGGGCGGGCTGGCAGCACTTCCTCTGTGCAGGCGCCAAGCGGAGGGCAGGGCAGTGTTTTTCCTCCCAGCCTCACCACCAACTCCGCGAGGTCTGCGGTCCCAATTGTCACATGAGAAACAGACCCGAGAGGTGAGGAGCTTGCACGGGACAAGTAGGTGACATCAGGATGCCGGGCAGGCTGGCCTGCAGCCTATGCTTCTGAGCACAGCTCTGCCGGCCTCACCAGCAAGAGGCCAGGATGATGGCTGATGAGTGTGGAACCCACGCCATGCCCACTACCCTCCACACCCACTTCCTTCCCACCCATCTGGGGCCACAACCTGTCCTGCTCTCCTGTCCATCACCTTTGTCCCTGCAGCTGGGATCTGGGTTTGGTGTCAGGTGAGAGCTGGGCTGCAGAGCAAGAATGGCCTAGGTCCCCTCCCAACCCGGTCCCTGAGCTGGGGGTGCAGACTGAGGGCGTGTGCCTGGGCCTGGTGAGACCGAGAGAGGCAGCATGCAGGCCCGGCTCGTGTCCCCTGCCCTCTCTGGAGGAGGGCTTGTCTCTGCGCCTAAGGTGGGAGCCTGCACAGCAGCATGGGCCTCCCTGCCTGTCCATGCTGAACCCTGCAGACTCCTCCATGCAGACACCAGCCTGCACCCCACCTCCAGGAGGGCAAGAGGCAGGAATTGCC
Organism: Aselliscus stoliczkanus; assembly: GCA_033961575.1. Taxonomy (NCBI): domain Eukaryota; kingdom Metazoa; phylum Chordata; class Mammalia; order Chiroptera; family Hipposideridae; genus Aselliscus; species Aselliscus stoliczkanus. The sequence goes on along the minus strand of CM066728.1, from coordinate 114,542,076 downwards.
AAGAATCTTCTTGACATTTCTTTTTTAAGAAATTTAAACGAAAAATTATGATTTCCAGGTGTACTGCCCTCCAGTGGATGGGGTTCCTAAGCCTGTGACAGAAATGAGATAAAGTGTGATAGGAGATTGTGTCCAGCCCCGCTTACATGGGGAAGGTGAGGTTCCACACTGGGGCCTAAACGGGGCTCAAGGCTGGGTGGGAAGCTGTGACACCACCTGTCCCCCAGCACCCCTCACCCCCCCGAGCCGCTCACGGGCTCCGTCCCACACCCATTGCCAGGAAAGACTCAGCAGCCAGGCTCTCTGGCATATTTCTTTATTGCTGCAGGGGAACGGCTCAGAGCAGCACATCCCAGGCTGGAAAGGAGGTGCCCAGGTCCCAGGAGGAGCCACCCAGCAGCGTCCCAAGGGGGAGCAGGGCCCGATGGAAGGGAGTCGAGGGCCCCACGGAGACCCCCACACCCGTGAGCAGGACGAGGGGGCAGGGCCGGCGGTCGCCCAGGAGGCTGTCGCCCGGAGCTCACCTAGACGAGGCACCTCTCTGCAGGAAGAGGGGAGCACAGGGAGGTCACAGGTCAGCCACGACAGATCCAGACCCACGGGAGCCTGCCGGGGGCCCCACCTCAGGGGCTCTGCACCCCACCTCCCCTGCGGCCTGGGAGGATTGGGGGAAAGGGGGAGACCAGACCCCCAGGGGAGTGAGGCATTCCCGGGGAGCCACCAGCAGAGGGAAGTGGGGCCATGGGGCCCGGGGTCACCTTCCGCCTGGGTCGGGGTGAAGCGGAGCCAGATGTTCATGGGCAGAAGCTTCAGGGCTGCGTGGAACTGCTCCATGACGCCCTCGTCGGCCTTCGGGGTCCTGGCTGTAAGGGACAGTGGGTCAGTGCCTGGGCTGAGGGGCTTTGATGAGCGCTCGGAGCCCAGGGACCTGCTAGGGAGCCAACGCGGGAAGGACTCGCGGACGTCCTGAGGTCTGAGAGCGGGGCCTGGCCCAGCTCCCCAGGGGTGCTCTCCAGGCTCCCTGCAGCCCCACCCCGGCCCCGGGCAGCGCTGGGGGTCCGCACGGTCACAGGAAGGCAAGGACAGCTGCCCAGCTGGCTGCTTTACGGACCAGGGGCCGTCTTCAAAGCCCAGTGCCCAGGGTCAACTCGGGATCCCTGGGAATGCCCCATGGCACCGCTTCTGTGACACTGAAAATGTCACCTTATGTCTGTTCTCAGGACACTCCAAAGACATTTCTGTAGCTGACTTCTTTTTTTGGTGAGATATTGGAAACGCTCCATGAGCAAAACTGAGGGACCATAGTAACTTATCAGCTACATCGAGGTTGTCAAACCCGTCACAGGAGTTCACCACCTACCTGTCCCTCAGCCTGCGTGTCTGTCTGTCCTCTGCAGCCACCCACAGTCCTGACGAACCCCGCGCCTCGGGACTCGAGGCCCCGTGCCACCTCCCCGCCTTTGCAGTGAGGACCCCGCGGGGCGCGTACCCAGGTACTGGCAGGCCAGGCCCTGCCCCTGGACAGTGGCCTTCTCCCCGCACAGGAACACGTAGTTCTTGTAGTCAGTGTCCAGCACGCGCAGCTTGTTCACCTCCTGGTCTGGAAGGGGAACCAGACGGGGCGAGGTAAGTGTGGGCCCTGCTGTCCAGCAGGCGGGGAGTGCTGGTCAGCTCTGGTGCTCGGCCACCTGGTGAGCACTGGCCGGGAGCAACTCCTGCACGGCTGTCCAGTGGGCCCTGGCCATTCAGCACGGTCCCCGCCTGAGACGTCCGTCGCCTCTGGGACTCAATCCGAGCCGTCCCCCCACACCGCCGTGTCCTGGGACCCAGAGTGGTTAAGAGATGGGGTTTCCATGCTGATCCCAGGTGAGACTGGGCACCACCGAGTGAAGGGGACAGGACCATCCTCAGACACGGTCATAACTGGGGGGAACAGGGAGCAAGCATGGGGCTGGCCCAGCTGAGGCCGGTGGCACCACCGGCTGCACAGTGGGCTCCTGAGCAGCTTCCAAGGCGGGCCAGTGTCTGGACCCCACTGCGGGCGGATGCCGCTGGAGCCCCTGGACTCCTGGGCAGCTGCCCGGCATCGGTCAGTGGTCATCGGGTCGCCTCAGGTCAAAGTCATCTGGAGGCCCGGCCGAGGGCGGGGAAGGCAGGACTTGGCCCTGGCTGCCCGTTGGGGTGACGTCCCCGGTGGAAGCTCCCCACCGATGGCCTTTCTTGTCTTGGATTAGTGAGGAATGAGAAGAGGGGCAGAGGAAGCCCAGGTCTGGGAGACGGAGGACCCGACGTGGCTAGCGGGGTGCATTGGCCATCGGGGAGTAGGTAGGTGTGCCTGGGAGGGCACACACGGAGCGACCTGGACTCAGGTGAGGGACGGGGCACGCCCTCTGCAGAGAGAGCGCACACACGCAGCCTTGGCACCTTGAGAGTGAGGCCAGCCCAGCAGGTGCCTGCCCATGGTCCCCTAACGGTGGGCAGCAGGGCAGTGAAAGCTGGTGTTGGTGACAGTGCCATCACCGTCACCACCCCCAGGGCCCCGGGGAGCATCGGCACAAAGCCAGCACGTACAGTTCATCTTGAACTCGGCAGGGATCTTGGTTTTCTCTGCCAAGATCTTCCTCTCGGCACAGCTGCCATCCTCCCTGGAAGACAGTGGTCCCCGTGAAGACTGTGTTGTGACAAAGCCAAACCGAGGGGCGGGCAGAGCCGCTGGGTCCACGAGGCCTCCCAGGAGATAGGGTGTTGGGCCCCCGGAGCTGGTCACCAGCCCAGGCTGCACTCACTGTAACCTCTCACAGCCACAAGTGAGCAGGTTGGACAGGGCCATGAGAGGTTGGATGGGGCCAGAGAAAGCAGGCTGGGAGTGCCCTCGGCCACAGTCAGGGGCAATGTGGGCCCAGAGCCCTGGGGGGGCTCCAAGGCGACCCAGAATCTCCCAGCCTCTCTCCCCACCCTGAGGCACCGCTGCCCAAGGAGAGCTGGGTCCCATCAGGAGCCGTGCACGCCCACCCGTCCTGCAGCCAGGCCCTGGCCCTTAGGACACCCACCATCTGTGCAGGACAATCTCCAGGTTGTTCTCGGGGTGGGCCTCAGCTCCTTGACGTACACTCTCAGAGGGGCGCGCTGAGTGTTCAGCAGGCCGATGTCGCTGGCCGCCATGGCCACGGAGAACCACGTCCCAGCCACCTGTGGGGAGGACACATGTGCTGGGCAGGGAGGGTTCTCGGGACACCCTGACCCCTGCCTGGGCCAGCCCTGACACCCCTCCTCTGCTAGCTGAGCAGTGGTGTAGCTACCCCCATCTGAGCCCACGCAAGGACCTTGACGAGCCTTCTGCACGAGTGAGGGGGAGCGCTTGGATCTTGGGGAGACATGTGGTCGGGGGCATGGGGGCCTTGTTAGGGGCTGAATGGTGTCCCCCAAGTCCATATGTTGAAATCCTGAGCGCCAGCACCTCGGAACATGACTATTTGGAGATGGTTCTTTAAAGAGGTGATTAAGGTAGAACGAGGTCTCTCGCTGGGGCTCTAAACCGTTGGGACCTGTGACTCATAGGAGGAGGGTGCGGGAAGAAGGCCACATGGCGAAGCAGGGAGATGGACATGGCCGTCTACAAGCCCAGGAGAGGGGCCGAGGGGGACCAGCCCTGCCCACACCCGGGCCTCGGACCTCCAGTCTCCAGGATGTGGGACGCTAAGTGTGTGTTGTGTGAGCCCCACCCCGCCCCGCCGTGGTGCTTTGTTGTGGCTGCCCCAGCGACCTCACGCAGACCCGACATCGCAGCCCCCTCTGTGCTGGGAGGCCCAGCTTCCTGTCTGCCTGCAGCTCACCGCCCCCCCCTGTAGAGCGCCCCCTCTCCCCAAACCTTCTGCACATCCAGGTCCTTCGGGGCGGTCCGGGGGATAAAGATGGCCTGGGTGCCACACACGAGGGCCACGCTCAGGGCAAGCAGGAGGCACTTCATGGCTGCAGCTGTGGATGCACTTCTGAGCTCCGGGAGTGAGAGGCTGAGGCGCGAGGCTGAGGCAGGGGCCCGGGGCCTTATGTAGGAGAAGGGCCGGCCGGCCCTGCCACGCGCTTCCCCGAATCCCCTTGGCTCATCCTCAGCCCTCAGTGGCTCACTCGACCGGGACAATAGGAGGCCCTCTCTCTCTGAGTCCAACAGGAAGGCCCCCATGCCCCGGGGCCTGGAGAGTTCCTGGAAGGGCCCAGAAGGAAAGGCTCTGGGGCCCGGGTCCAGGCTGGCCGCCAACATCAGGGACACTTCCTGGGTCGGGCTCATGGACAGTGACAGCCTGAACTTGTTTGTCTCTCCAACCCAGCCCTCCTCTGTGTCCCACAGCTCCACCTGTTTTGGTGGCAGGCACCAGGGCAGCACCCCCGTCTGGAAAACCTGGGTCACCATGGTATGTCCACAAGGCCTGATGCCTTCGCCCCCAAATTATCTTTTTTTTTAAAGAGTTTATTGGGGAATTGGGAAGGGGGAATAGTGTTGGGGAATTGGGGAGGACAACAGCCAAGTTGTTTCTCAGTCTTAGTTGTGGAGGGCGCAGCTAAGTCCAGTCCCCATCCGGCTGCCCATCAGCGGCTCGCAGCCGCTCAGCTCAAGATGCCGTGCTCCATCTTACTTGTGGGTGGGCATAGCCACCATCCCATGTGGGAGTCGAACCCGACCTTGTTGTTAGGAGCCTGTGCTCTCACCAGCTGAGCCATCCCTGCCACCTGTTGGCAGCTCAGCAGCAGCTCAGCTTGGGCGCAGCTCACTCGCCCAAGTGAGAATTGAACCAGTGACCCAGTTGCTCAGAGCTCACGCTCTTAACCAACTAAGCCACTCAGCCAGACCCCCAAAATGATCTCTTAAACTCATCTTCATTAGTATTCCCACTAACTATTCCTTAATTCTAGGCCATACAAACATTTGTTTATGGGCAAAATTATTGAAACACCTTTTTCTTAATTGGCCTCCCTTCCCCACCCCTCATCCATTCAGCCACCAGAGAGAAAGTTCAAGTGTAAATATGACCCTACTACTCTTCTCTACAAACAGAAGTGACTCCATCCCTGTGTTGCCCATTATTTAGGGAGGACTTGACCTGGAGGGTTCATTGAAATAACCTGGAGAAGTTTGCCAGGACGACGCTCACCCAAGGTCCACCCAGAGCCACTGACCTGCCACGTTTGTGCGTAAGGCAATCCCCAAATGTGAATGTGAGTGGAGAGGCTGCTGAGAGACCATCGGGAATGAGAATTGTCAAGTGTGTCTGTGTGTCTGTGTGTGTGTCTGTGTGCATGCCTGTGTGTGTGCGCATATATGTCTGTGTGCCTGTGTGTTGTGCGCATGCCTGTGTGTGTCTGCAGGGAGCCAAAGCCATCCGTACCCCACCCTCACTGGCCTGCGGCGGGGCCCTGTGTCCTCAGGCCCAGGGCAGCCTGCTGACCGGGCTCTTCCTAGCGTGGAGCTGGGGTGCCTGGCTGACCACTGCCCCCTGGTTCCTGCGCTCTCCAGGCTGAGTGTCCAGACTCCTGTGACTTCTGTGAGAACAGGATAATCTCACTGAATCTTATTTCTGCTTAAGTTAGCCAGGCTGTTTCTGGTACTCGTAGTCAACAGCTCTGACGGTCCAGACATGTAAAAAGAACTGGCCCTGGGGCCTCACTCAGGAGTCTGTGGCACAGCCAGCGTCCCAGCGTCCCAGCGCCAGGCCTGTGAGGCTGAGGGATGGCGAGCAGGGGACCTCGGGAAACGGAGACGTGGGAGGGGCGGAGAGCCTGCAAAACTCACCCGCCCCAACATGATCACACACGGACTGGGACACGTCCAGGTACACCCGTGCTCACAGCAGCGCTGATCTCAGCAGCCAAGAGGTGGGGACAGCCCCAGTGCCCATCAGCCACCGGCAGGGGAAACACAGTGACCCGCTCTGTGAGGAATCACTGCCACCAAAGGGGTGCCCCCTCACACTGCCGCTGGAGGGAACTGGAGACAAGCTGGATGGAGGAAGCTGGGCACAAAGGGCCACAGTATCAGGCGGGTGCTCAGAAGACACAAGTCCAGGGACACGCAACCGGGTGGCAGTCAGGCCTGGGGGTGGGGGGCGGCGTGACTGCTAATGGAGACTGGTCACCCTATTAGCACAGAGGGAATCCCCCACACCCCATGCCTCCAGGGGAGCTGGGCAGGGTTCGCCCCTCCCACAGCAAGAAAGGAGACCTTGGGCTCCCCGTGGCTGGCTGCCAGGCAACACTTTGCAAAAACCCCAGGGTGATGCTGGGAAGCCATAGTGATGGCATAGGCGGGAGCAGAGTGGCATCCCGGTTGGGGGCCCAGTCCCCTGCTGTCCCCATCCTGGTGGGCTCTGGGCAGCTTGGCCTCCTGCCCGCACCCTCCACTCTGGCCTCCCTCCTGCCACAGCCTCCAGCCAGTGGGGAACCGGAGGGCCAGGTGACCCAGCTGCACAGGGTCCCCACCTTGGAGCTAGAGCCGACCCTGTCATGCTCACACCCCTTCTCCCCTAGTACACCACCACCCAGAAGCTGCCGAAAGCACCCACAGGACCTGGCGAGGAGCTGCAGCGCCCAGCCCCCCACCTGGACCCCATGCCCGCTGGCCGGCAGCACCCGCCACTGCACCCGGACATCACTGGGTCCCCCCCTCCTTCCCACCCTGAGCCATTCCCGGCCCACGCAAACGTCCCCACAGACAGGCAGAGTCACCAGGAACTGCTGAAGCTCTTTGTATGGAACAAGGATGGAGAATCCAGGGCTGGAAGGGAGCGGAGCGGGGCGGCGGGGGCAGGAGTGCAGAGCAGGCCCGGGCCACGGGGTCTTTCCGTGTCCTGTGTGATGGAGGGTGGGGGTCCCACCCTGAGGGTGCTGTGGAGCCTGGTGCCCCTGCCCTAGTCGGGGGGAGAGTCAGTGAGGCCAGGATGGGGGAGGGCTGGAGGGGGCATCCATGGGCAGGGAGAGATGAGAAGAGACATGCAGAGGGCATCTGAAAACCACGGGAACCCTGGTCAGGATGAGCAGATCCTGTGGACCCTCGAGCAGAGACAGCAAGTACCCAGGTCCTCGATGACGTCACGAAAGCCTGCATCACATGAGGCGGTGCATGGCCAGGGTGCCTCAGCACCTGGGGCCAAAGCACGATGCCTGGCGTGGGCGCCATGAGTGTTTGGGACAGCTGTGCTGTGGGCAGTGGACCCTAAGGGTGCTGTAGGTGTGGGGAGGCGTGGGTGATGCGAGCATCAAGGCAGAGGCAGGTCCGGGTACTGACGGGTCAGGAACAGGGGCTGGGGGTCTCTGCACACGCTCCCATCAAAGGCAGCTGCGCTGCGGATCTCCAGCCACTTGGACAAAAGGATGGAATGTGTCTCCCAAACTTGATCTTCAAGATGCCAGAGGTGAACCGTGCCTGTCTCAGAGCTGGGGTCCTCACTCTGAGCCAAACAAGCAGTTCCCCGTCCTGTGGAAAGCCAACATCAAACCTGTGAGCATGCTGGCTTTAGCCCCAGACAGTGGGACCAGGCAGACCCACACCTTCCAAGACTCAGTCCCCAAATCACCACTTTTCTGTCGGCACAGAGGGCAAGAGGGTCAGCTGTATCACAATTCTCAGGGTTCCGTCTGCTTCCTTTGTTTTGTTTTGTTTAGTTTGGTTTGGGGGAGGGCAGGTGTTACAGCTAACGGTAGAAACCTATCGCAACCTGCCCCTTTAAAGTTTACCTTCTGATGATCCTAATAAACCCCAGTTTCTTATGTGCCCTGAACTAGGCCCATTGCCATCCATAATCAAAATATTTCCTAGAATGACTGGGGACCCACATATGTGTGATGAAGAATGAATAGTTACACTGACCAGTGGTGTTTCCCAGATTTATGCCAGTTGGTCCATGTGCTTGTCGGGAGGGTCAAACCCAACAGTGGATGAAGCTTGCCTGATGGGAACATCTGGAAAGGGATTTAGAGAAACAAACCCTAATGTTTGGCCAAATGCTAGAACACTCGCTGGGGACGTCCCCCACGTAATCACAGCAGCTCTCTCTCCCAAAGCCTGTTGGTTGGAACAAAACTCAGGCTTGCTTGCAGAAGCCCAATGGACCTGCCTGTGATGTTCAATGGACTTCAGGTTGTTTGAAGAGGTCGACTTCACGCGTAGCCTTTACTTCTGTGTGTGCTGACGGGTGGACCCGAGCCCTCTTTCAGGGAGCACGGTCTTCACTAGCAGGCACACGCTCTGGCTGGTGTAAGTTTGAGAAGCCAGCTTGAAAGGTTTGAATAGTTATATTAAATGCCTCAGCAAATGTGTGGGGTCCTCAGTTACTTTGGGAAAATCTTTCACTCTGACTCGCAGTTCAGCTTTCGTGTGGGGAATGTTAGAAATGAGGGTTGAGCCTTCGGTCCTCAGAAGGCTTAATTTTGAAGGGACGGATTCTGACAGGGTGACAGCAGGTAGAGCCTGAGACAAACGAGCCACTTTGTCCCTCTTTGTTTATTTACTTCAGCTAACTTTATTTTTATTTTATTTTATTTTTTTGAGGGCAGTGTTACTGGCCCTCATATGTGGGACCGGAACTGGGGCCGCTGGCTTCCCAAGCCAGCGCTTAACCACCGCGCCACTCGGCCGGCCCAAGGGCTTCTTTTTTTTACATCTAACTTTTAATCTCTCTGAAATTTCCCTTTCAAATAACGAAAATACTATTTCCAATAAAAACAAAAATATGTGGGCAGACACAAGAGGTTCCCATGGTAAGATTCCTTTTATAGGAAACACCCAGAACAGGTGAAGGAACAGAGCTGGAAAGGGGTCCCCAGGGGTGGGAGGGGTGGGGCTGAGGGCTTTCGCGGCCCGGTTTCCTTTTGGGGAGACGAGATATCTTTCAGCCAGATGGTGGTAATGGCCACACAGCATTGTGAATACACATAATGCTCATGAATCGTGCAATTTAAGATCAAACAGTACATTTTATTATGGTTAACATATAATGTAAAACAAATGACACCATAAAAGATGTTGAAAGACAATATCAAATTAAAACGAAAGCAAAGGCTCAGAAAGGGAGGGGAAAGAGAGCGGTGGTGAGGGAGCAGGTTGGGAAAGAGGCTCCAGGGCTGGCACCGAGGAAGGTCCCAGAGCCGGCTCTCGCAGCGGGGTGCTGGACGCTGGGCTGCCCGGGGTCCCCTGCAGGAGCTGACCGGAAGCCAGCCCTTGCTCCAGACTGCAGACGGGGCGGATGCTCGTGCTGCCTGCAGTCCTGGCGTGGCTGCTGGAGGTGGCACGGCGGCCAGACAGGGATAGTCCCCTGGTCCTGGAGGGGGCTTTCCCTCCACACCGAGGTCCACAGGTGCTGAGGCAGGGCGGCTCTGATTCCTGCGCTGGGGCTGGGGCTGTAAGAGGAGACCAACTCCGGGCCGGCCTACGCTGTGTCCTCCAAATCCAGGCCTTCCCGAGAGGCTGCAGCCCGGGACCCAGCCCAGGATTCTTCCCCGTGCACAGTCCTCCAAGGGGTGCTCTGAGGCCAGTGCCAGCCTCGGGCTCCTCCCCGCGTTGTGCAGCCCTGACCCCTCCACAGGCACCCACTACCTTCTCACATGTGGGCTCCGCCTCCGTGGAATCCAGGTCCTCCAGTCCACTTGCGAACGTGCACATAGCCCTAAGCGGGACCCTGGGGACTGGCCTGGGTGGCACGTGGGCAGGCGGCCTTCCCGGCTGCCCCTGGGCCCTGGTTCTGGACACCCCTCAGTGGCCACACTCACCCAGAACCTGCGCTGGCCCTTGGTGGTGGCGTGGTATTCCTGCCCCTCACTCGGGGACATGGAGCAGGTGTCCCCATCTCCTGGGCGAAGCTCTGCAGTGACAGTGACCACAGCCAGTCTGGTGTCACCAGAGCCCTGACCCACCCTAGTCGATGCTGCTTCTGCCCACTTGACCCTCTGCTCCCAGATCAGGCCCAGACCTGTGTCTGCACAGACCCCCAGCTGAGGACATGAGGTCCAGGGGTTGGAGTAAACCCTGGGCAGAGGGTGCCGCTCCACTCTCCATGTGCATCCGGGCTTTGACCCAAGGATGTGATCATGACCGCTCCTCAGCCTGCTCCTGCTGGGGGGGGCCCTCCCTACTTCCCCCACCCCTATTTCCCCTTACACACACACACACACACACACACACACACACACACACACACACGCGGGGAGGGGACACAGGCTGCCCAGGTGGGATCAGACTGGTGGCCTGACCTGAACTGGACCACCCTGGGCCTCCCAATGTTACCTTGGGGTCCCTCCGGGAAAATGGTCAGAGGCGTCTGGGGTAAGAGATCTGACCCAAGGTGTGCAGCGTCTGAAGGGGATGTCACTGCTGGCTTTCCGGAGGCCACGGCCTCGGGACATGGGGACACGGCAAACGAGGATGTTGCTCTCTTGAACATCTCCAGCCAAGTGAGCTTGGTATGGGGTTCTCTAGGATGTGACTGCCTGGTTACCAGGGTTCCAAGTTCTGTTGGGCTCTATGACAGGACCTGAGGTCACTGCCTGGGATTCCCTACCTGGGCTTCCTCCTCAGACAAGAGCTCCCCGAGGCAGCACCCCACGCCATACAGAGTTCTACCCACACAGCCCAGACCCAGGGAGGCCTGACTGCAGCCCAGACCCCAACTCTGAGGACACTGCTGGGGCAGACCCAGCTCCCTCTCACCAGAGGTGTGACCCTGGACACACCATGTCCTCTCAGGCTCCCCAGTCTCCGCATCTGCACATTGGGGATCTTCTAGCATCTGCTTCTTAGGGTGTCATCAGGGGTGTGGACCTATAAACACCTGCAGAGCCTGTGACACCTGGGCTGAGAGCACATGGATTCGCGCACAGACGTCACGGTGTGGGGATCACACGAGGCTGAATGGTGGGGCAGAGAACACGGCAGCTCACAGCCTGAGTCTGCTCTGGGACCCCGGGAAACTCGATTCCCCATGTCCTGGGCACCTGGGAGTGTGGAAATGACCTGAAAGTCCAACAGTGTCCCCTCTGGCATACGGCCTTCCAGGGCCAAGAGCCTCATCTTGGCCTACGTGGGGGGCAGCCCCACAAGGGCCCCAGCTCCCCACCTCCTGCCCCACATCCCTGTGTGATCCCCTCCCCTCGAGGCTGGATGGACTTTGTGACTGGGTTCCAATGACTAGAATAAGACAAAATGATGGGGTGTCATTCCAACATGGAGTTATGAAGTGTCTGTGACTTCTACTGGTTCCCTCTCTCCTGTGTTCCTTCATCTCTGTGTCTCTCTGCCTATGTCTCTTTTTCCTCTGTGTCTCTCTGTCTCTGTCCCTCTGTGTCTCTGATCCATGTTTTGGAGAAGCAAGGTCAGATATTATGAGTTGTCCTGTTGGGCCCCAGTATGATTACCAAGAGGGTCCCGGTCCACAGACAGGAAAGACCTGACAGCCTCCGAGTCCAAACTGAATCCTGCCAATACCCCGTGATTGATCTCAGAGACAGACCCCGCCCCCGGCGAGCCTCAGTTGGGACCACAGCCCCAGCCTCCCGGGAGACCTTGAGGCTCCCAGCTGAGCCGAGAATGATCCTGGTCCCAGAGGCTGTGAGACGCTCAGCGTTGGGCCTTGTAAGTGCTAAGTCAGGGCAATCCCGTCACACAGCAGAGACCGCCTGCGCTTCCCTCCAGATTCCCTCCCTCCCTGCTCCCCAGCTCTTTCCAGCCACTGGCTGAATTTTCATCTGCCTCCGAGTCTCTGCACTTTGAGCTCCCCCGCACCCCGTCCACACACACACACACTGTTCCCAGACATGTGCAGACTGGCTCCTCTCGTCCTTCTGGTCGCAGCATACGTGTCACCATGCAGGCCTCGTGGAAGCCACCTAGGGCCCTCCCTCCCTCCGGCACCTGTTTCCCTAGAGCACTTGCCCTTGCTCCCACCTGGATTTGCTTTCATCTGCCCCTCCAGGCTGTGAGCTCCTGGAGGGCAGGGACCACGTGGGTCCTGTCAGCACCTCCCCCAGGCCTAGCAGGGCCCCAGCTCAGGGTGAGTGCAGGGGGCACAGCAGCTGAGGGTCTCGGAGCCCCTCCCACCTCTGTGCAACTCACATCGTGGAGATGGGGGCAGGAAATAAATGCACATGTGGGTTGGAGGCACGGGACACCTAGAATGACCCCTGGGTGTCCCTTTTCTGCTCCGGCTGCTCCATTGAGCACTGTGGGCTCAGCCCGCCCCCTGGTGGTCATCGCCAACACTGCAGCCTCAGGCAGGAAAACCGGAAACAAAACGCGTCCTGCTGGTTGGTGGCTAGCTCATCCCGGAAGCAGGGCAGTAACTCGGGACCCACTCCCAAATGAGGACTCAGAGCCCCAACAAGGATGGCCTTGTTCCTGGTCCCCAGATAAGTGGTCCAGTGCTCCGCCGTGTTCTGCACTACCCCGGTCCCAAGATTCACAAACCGCAGGAATCCCTCTGCTCAGAAAAACCTTAAGGAAACAATGCATTTTCCAAGGACTGGGAGAGCAGTGGGTCATGACGGAGAACCAGAGACACAGACTCTTCCGCAGGACACAGGGCCCCTGATGTCACACCATCCGTGCACCCCAGTCTCTTCAAAGCCCCCTCCACCCTGAAGGGGGCTCCTCCTAGTTCCAGGTACCAGAGTGGAAGACACAGGACCTCAGACCCCAAGCTCCTGCCCTGGGCACCTTGGGGAGCCCCTGCCCATCAGCCTGGCATCTCTCCCCTCCCCATGCTATGGGTCCCAGCCATGTTGCCGGAGGACTGGATGCCTCCAGCCCCTTTCTCCCTCCCCTGTCACCTCCCCAGAGCACTCCCCTCTTCTGACCTCCAGCGGGGCAGTCAGAGTGCGTGTGTGCCTGTGCCCCATGGGGATACCCAGAGCAGTGGGCACCATGTGGATGGGGCTGGGCAGGGGTCCCCCAGCATCTCAGGGGCTCTCATTTCCAAAGCAAATCCCATGGGAGGGCTGAGCCACGGCCTAACATCCAATCTCAGACATGGCCGTGGAAGCACAGACAGGGGACAAACCAGACCCTGTGTGAAGTCTTTGGAGGGATTAAGGGGCTCACGTAGAACCATCCCTCAGCAGGTGAAAAGCCCCAGATGGAGAAACAGGCTGTTCCCTAAGGAACTGTGGGTGTGGCCTTTGGCACCTGGATTAAGCTAGAATCCATTACATAGAGAACGCACAGTGTTTCAAAGGGGTGTGTTGACAGAAGCACTGAGATAGTCCAAAGTGGAGAAGCCTGTGGGGCCACCGACTTTCTGCAGGCAGGAAACTGGCTGAACACATGGCCATGTCTCAGTGTCTCCTTCAGAAGCGGCCAAAGCAAGTGATGGACACGTGAAAAAGGAAGGCGATCTCAGGGAGCTGGGGGCCACCTCATGTCACAAGCTTCAGGGAACGCCTGATGGGGCAGCAAGCCTCAGCCCCATGGCGTCTGCAGGCTGTGGAACTGCCCTGGACTGCAGCTGCTCCATGTGCCCCTGCTTCTCTCGGACAGGACCGGTTATTGCAGTCACGTGCTCACTGTCCCACCACGGATGCTGAGCACGTGAGGGTCTGGTAACTTCCCATTTAGTTCCAAGGTGTGTGACCTAGAGAGGCCTCTGTGGGGTGGAGAACATAAGATCCAGGATTTGAGCCCAGCACCCTGATGAAATGAGACTCAGGGGACCTGAGAGGTAAGATGGGGTGAAGACAGCTGACACGCAGGAGGGAGGTGAAGTGCACGGCCGAGGGGAGGGCTGGTGCCGGGAGCTTCCTCCCCTTCCTGCATCCGTGCCCTTGACAGGGGCTTTGCAATGTGTCCCACTGGAGAAGCAAAGGACCCAAGCAGGAAGGCGACAGCAGGCGCCGTGGTGGCTGTTTGTTACGCGGTAGGAGCTGACTGATGCAATCCTGTGATTTCCTCCACGGTGGCCTTGTCCATGTCTGTGACTTCCATAACGAAGTACATACCAGTGACTCCAAAACGTGTCCCCACCCTGGACCTCTTCTCTGAACTGCAGCTCCCTATATGACATGTCCACCAGGATGTCCTAGAGGAACTCCAAGGCACACACCCTGCTGGCGTTCCCTCTCCTGTGACTGTCACCCTCTCGTGCTCGCCTCTCCCAGTCCATCCCTCGCCCTCCAAATCGCTCCATCACCACTTCCACAAGGGGTTCTTCAAAGGCAGTTCCCTCCCCAAGGAGGCCCTGCACTCCCAGCCCCACTGTAGCTTACTGGGGGTCATGGCACTTCCTCCAAGAATCTCTCCCCGACCCTCCGCCAACCCAGACTGTCAGCCTGCTGCTGTGTGGCCCTGGTCCCTCGAGGTCTGTTTCTCAGTGTCAGGAACTGTGAGCTTGGTGACTGCTCCGGGGCCTGGCCCTCCCGACAAGGCATCACTTCTGAGAGCTGCTTTGCCTGTTTTGCTCACCGCTTCACCACCCGCACCCCCACCCCCAGCAGCTCACATGATGCCTGGCACTCAGCAGGTGCTTATAAATGTGTGGCTTCCCAAGAATGTGTAGGATGTCCGGGGACACGGAGAATGGCGGCAGAGACTCACTGCAGAGAAGGCACATGAGAAGGATGACACTGGAGTGGCCCTGGTCTATTTCACAGCAGCTAAGAGATGGCAGCCTCTTCTTGCCATGTGATCCAGAGGACACAGCAGAAGGGGCCTGGTTTGGCCTCTCCCTGCCCGGTCAGCACATGCCCACCTACCCCCGTCTCTTGATAATCATGTAGGGTTAGAGCCATGGCCCTGGGTGGCACACCATCGATGGCCTGGAACCACCAAACACCTCTCAACAAGCAGTTGGATGTGAAGATCTGCAATCTGGAACGATGCTGTCGGGGTCTCGGAGACCACAAGTCAAGCCCCAAAAGAAAGGGCAGGAAGACGGCTGGCTCTCACGGCAGGATGGTGTGCGCGCAGGAGGCTGCGGGAGAGGGAGGAGGTGACCAGAGGGCCGGGGATGCTATCAGGGGGCCCAAATATGCTCCCCCTAACTTCCCGGGTGCTCATCTGGGCGACGCAGAGGGCAGAGCTGTGCACACCCTGGTCCTCCCAGCGTCCAGTGCAGAGACCTGGTCCGATGGAGCACACACGTTCCAGGGCCACTGCCTGCTGCCCATGCAGGGCCTGCCCGGGTCACAAGCCCCGATGTCAGCAAAAGCCAGGAGGCGGGGACAGGGCACGACACTCTGGTGTGTCCGCACAGCGGCTTCAGAGCTTTACAAAGATGGCATCGCCGCTCTTCCATCTCTCCTTCCCTACATGTGTCAGCTCTCTAATGGGACGGGCAGGGGTAGGGCCGGTGTGGCGTGAAAGCCTTGCGGCCACATTTTACCATCTTTTGGGAGAATGGTCTCATCCTTTGTGAGCTCCAAAATGTCACATATGTCCACAAACTTCTTCATGCTCAGGAACCTGGACGTGTTCTGTCTGCCTGCGGTTGGGAAACACAACCTCAGCGTCAGAGTTTCCAGATCCGGCTGCCTGGGGCTGCCCCTGAGCCCCCCACCGCCCACCCCAAAACGCCCTCGGAGTTCTCAGGCAGATTAACAAAGGGCTGCTAAGGACAAGGCGACAACCAGGATGTCATTCTGTGGGCTCTCCATTCCCAGGCAGGTGGGTGTCCCCAGGGAGCCCCAGGAGGCACAGTCCTGGGGTAGCCCTCTCTGCTCACGCAATCCCCTCTGCCCAGGCCCGGCTGGCAGCCCTCCCACTGCCTTGCTGAGCCTACCTCTGAGACCCCCCCAGGGCCCCTCCTGCCCCCTCCAGCACCTGCAGCAGGGCTGCTCACACCCTCCCTGTACGCTCCCCACACCCTCCTCTCCGTGCCTGGAAGTGGGTCAAACCTCCCACCTGCCCATCCGGGTTCCATATCCAACCTTCTCTGTCAGCACCTCCCCTGCTCCCCTAATCTCACCTCAGCTCTAGAGAGGGGGGTTCTGCATCCACGCAGACGGTAGGCCCCCGCTCCCAGCCTCTCGCTTTCTGACCTCACCTCTGCAGCGGCCTCCCCCCACCCCTGCTGTGGCCACCTCAGAGACCAGGGCCCCACACCCTGCCCACCCACCCTGACTCCTCACTCCTCACACCTTCCCACCTCATCCCTCCCACCAGCTTGCACTGCCATGGGCTGGCTGCTCATTCGTGTCCTCCCTTTGTACCTAAGGCCCAGTGTGATGGCATTAGGAGGTGACGAGCTTTAGGTGAGGGCCTGAGAGTGGGGATCTCAGGGTAAGATTGGCGCCCTTAGAAGAGGAGGAAGCCAGAGCCCTCCCCGCCATGCGAGGGCCTGCCAGCCGGAAGAGACCCTCCCCAGACACCCTCCCTGCTGGCGCCTCTGTGAACCATAACCTCCCTGTGTAAGCGCCCGAGCTGCCTGAGGCAGAGCCCCTCCTTGCCCTCTGCGCCCCGCACCCTCCACGTTCACTGCCCAGGAGCCCGGACCAGGCCTGGCCCCACGGGACTCACCGAAGAACAGCAGGCCCCTGGAGGCCCGGCCAGCCCGCCCCAGGCGACATCCGCCACGCCGTAGCTGCGGTCCGTGGCCAGCACGCGGAAGCCCCCCACCCCCTTCACTGGACGGGAAGAGGACACAGAGCTGCCCGGACCCTCCCGCCTGCACAGGGGTCCCTGGAAGGTCTCCCCCGACCCCGCTCTGCCGCCCCCGCGCCAGGACGACACTGTCGTGGACTCTGAGAAGGATAGGCTCTGGGACCACGGCCGGCCTGCCCGCCACATTCTCGGGCAAAGGGACCCCTGGGGGACAGCGCCGTCACAGACATCATGCCCGGTGTTTCAGTGGCCATAAGCCCATGGACACCCCCTCCCACGCCTCGGCCTTGCCCGTACGCACAGGTATTCCTGAACACGGCCTTCTTCCCATCTTTCCGCAGAATTAGCGTGTGTGACTGGCACCCCCGCGACCCGGGAGAGGCAAGGTGGGGCTGCCAACTCACGGCCAGGGGCCCCCTCTTCCTGCCCTGGGCCCCCAGCGCCCCCAGGATGACCCTCTCCATCCTCTTCCTCCCGCCCTCTCTCAATGGCATGGTTGGGCCTGGGGGTACCTCGAAGCTTCACTCCCCAACTCCTGTCCATGTAAGACTCTGTTATTCTAGAACTTTCCAACTTGGACAAGGGCCTGTCCTACAACTTCAAGAAAACCTCCAAACTCCTGCTGCCTGCCAAGGGCCCCATGAGCTGCAACGGCCTCTCCCCAAATCAGCCCTCTGAATTTCAGGGGCAGAGAGTGATGGGGCTCATGGCTGTGCAGACAGTCCATGTGTGCAGGCGGGAGGCTCTGCGCCCCGGCCCCTTTCTCCTGTTTGCGGCCAGTGGCATGCTGGGACTCCCGTGCACGTCCCTCACCGATTAAAGGTGAGGACCGCCTTCAGCTGGCCCGCGCTGTGAAGCTGCACCACAGACGCCCCCAGCTTCCTCCTGTCTCTGCCCGGCAAGAAGCCCTGGGCATCAGAGGCGACGGCAAGAATGTGCCAGAACCCCGAAAACTGGAGAGAGGGTGCTAGGGAGCACGGACCCTGATCCCAGTTTCTGGGGCTCTTGTTAGGGCCTCCGAGAACCCACGGGGCCAGTGACCTTTGCTTGAGGCCCAGCCCACGTCCAGGGCCGTGGGAGCAGATGCCCAGCTGGGCCGTGGGCCCAGATTCCTGTGTGGGCCGCCCTGGCACCCTCTCCTTCCAGCCCGCCCCGCACCTCATCCCACCAGCGTCCTGCTGCGAACCCGCGCTCCCCGGCACAGCCGCAGCCCGCCAGCCTGTGCCACAGCCGCCCCCACCGGAGCCTTCTGCCTGCCAGCGATCTCGTTATGCCAGGACATGCCCTGCTCTCCCCCATCCCCCTCCTACCTAACTGGCATCTCCAGGTAACCTCAGGCCACACCTGTCTGGGGCCCGCTGCTCTGCCCCAACCTGGGGCTCCTAGCCCGTGGGGCCCATGGCTGTCGGCTGAGTTTTGCAGTCCTAGCGTATCCCCAAAGAGGCCGTCATCAGCCCCTCAGGGAGAGGCCAGGTGGGCAGACTGCTGGGCCGGCAGAGCCCTTTTTCCCCTGGGGGCTGCCCATGGATCCAGAATGGCCACTTGAAGGCTGTCAGGAAACATTTCCCCAGCTGCCCGCCCTGCACCCTGGCCCAGGGACTGCACACAGGCTGACCTTGCTCCAGGTGAGGTTGTGGGACTCCCTGGGGAGCTGCCCCTGTGGCTGGGACCCCACAGGCAGCACCAGCGCCAGGACCAGCGTGGACAGCAACTGCCCCAGCCCCATCCTTACCCTCCTCCCTCAGCCTCTGGACACCGACTTTAAATGGCCCTGCCCGCCTGCCCGCCTGCCCGCCTGCCCCGCCTGCCCGCCTGCCCCGCCATGGGTGTCCAGCCAACCCACAGACTCCAGGCCGGGCTGGGCTGGGCTGGTGGGGAGGGCGGGCGCCTTGGGCCCTCCCCTGGGCACAGACCTGCACAGCCACTTGGGGGAGCTGCCTGCCTGGGAGGCCCTGAAGACAGAGACCGTCGTGTTTCCCAGGTCACCCCGCTGGGCCTTAAGTCGCCGCTTGTGCCCTGGAACTATCTCAGCTGGCAGTGAGCCCGGGGCCTACCATCCTAGCCCTCGGGAGAGAGGCGTCACTGTGAGTCACTCACTGCATGGGACGCGCCCGCGTGCAGCTGGGGCTCCGACGGTGCCAGAGCCGAGGTGACAGGCGGACCTGGGCTGGGCATGCGCGTGCTCGCCGTGGCGTGGGCAGCCCCCGCCCGGCCTCCCGCCTAGCTGCCCCGACAGCCCTGCTTCTGCCAGGACTTCTGGCAGGCCCCAGAGCACAGGAGGACCGAGAGGCTCAGGCCCGCTGCTGTCCCCGCCCTGAGCCCAGCCAAGGAAAACCAAGCTTTCATGCCCTGGACGGCCAGGAGCCCTGGTGGGTACCAGTGCCAGCTTCCTCAGCCTGGCACCCTGTCCAAAGTGCATCCAGACCACCAGGCCTTGCTGCAGCCCATCAGACCAGCCTCCGACCTGCCGAGGAGTGCCTGCTGCCACCCAGCCCCACCTCTGAGCCAGGGCCTGAGTCCTGGTGTCCCCGACCCAGAGGCACTCCGGTGGGGGACGCAGGTGCAGGCGAGCAGCCGTGTCCCAAAGCTGACTCTGCTCCGTGATTCAGCCGAGCCCCCCCACCCCCATCACCACCCGAGCCCCAGGCACACACGAGAGGCATGGGTGGCTTCTGGAATGCTTTTATTCGGGTCTGCAGCAGGAGCCCCTGGGAGCACCAGGCCGCTGAGCGAGGAGGGTGCTGGGCCCCAGCGGCCGCAGCATTCACTAGAAGAGCCCCGGGGGCCGCCAGGCTCCCCCCGCGAAGCATCTGCCACCCCCGGCCCTCCGGCCCCTCCTGCCCCCTGAGGTGTGGGGCTCCCAGGGCCCCCAGGCTCCAGCTGCTGCACAGGGAGCTCTGGTGACACTCAGAAGCAGCTTACCTGGAAGGCCTTCCGCGCACAGGTGGCTGCAGGGGGAGCGAGATGGGCTGTGAGGCGGGGCACATCTCACCTGCCCCGTGGGCTGCCCAGGACAGACCTCGGCCACCCCGGCACCCGGGGGCCCTTCCACGGCCCCCCCACAGCCTCACTGGCCACGGGGTCATTCCCCCAGGCCTGATTCTGGGCAGGGAGTGAGTGACTCCTTGAAGACCCCCAGTCTTGCCTGACTTCCTGAGGCCAGGAGGGTCCCCGAGACTGATGGGTCAGCACATGGCCCCACAGTCCTTGCTGGCCCAGCATGCCCTTGGGCGTCGGAATGGCCCCGAGCCACCCCGGTGACACTCACGGTCAGTCTGCAGCCTGGCCTGCTGCTGTGACAGGAAGCCCAGGCCCTGGCTCCACTCGGCAAAGAGGCTCAGGCCCTCCTGACTGGCCTGCTCTGTCCGACCTAGGGGGTTGGGGTGCCCCTGAGAGCCCTGGGGCTGGGAGGCCTGTCTGCAACAGGACTGGAGGGCCGGCCGGCACGTGTTCTGCCCTCCTCTGATCCCAGGCCCCTCCACCCCGTGGGCCCCCCCCAGCCCAGGGGCTGCGCCCCTCTCTCCATACAGGGCTCTGCCTGCTTTGGGGGGCAAGAGCAGGACGGTGGGGTGCAGGTGTGGAGGGGAGGGGTGGGGACCCAGCTGGCAACTTCGTGTAGAGGTGAGGAGCAGAGCGAGGCTGCAGGCTCCCTGCGGGGTGAGAGGGGCAGGCCGCAGCCTGCATACCCTTCTGTAGCCCTGACATGCAGAGCACAGGTGCCTGGCACCCCTCGGACACTCACTGTACAGCTCCACGGTGCTGAAGGCCTCATCCCCCAGCTCCAGCTGCGTAAACACGAGGGCATAGTCTCTGAAGTTGGTGCCCAACACCCGGTACTCCATCACGCCCAGGGCTGGGGGACAAGAGCCCCAGGGGGTGGGGACTGTCAGACCTCCCAGAGGCCCTCCCAGCAGGCCAACAACCCCAGCTCTGCCTCATCCCTGCCCACCCTGTGCCACATGCATTGCTCTCAGTGACTGATGGCCAGTGGCACCCTGGGGTAACTGGGGCACCATGGGGCACGCTCCCAGATACTGTCCCCACCGTGGCCAAATGCCAGGGTCCCCCCACCCACACACACTACAGAGGGAGGCCTGGGGTCCCAGCTGAGCAATACAGGAGGTCAAGTCCTCTGTCCTCAGGATTGGTGCCAAACCTCTGGCAAAATGAGCTTCTTCACGTTTTGGTCCAGAGCTGCACTGAAGCCTCGGGATGGGGTCACCTGCCCCTTCCCCACCGGCACTGACCCTGCCTGCAGGGTCCTGGGGGCGCTGCAGGGGACCGAGGTTCCCGGGCTGCTGCCCAATGCCAGAAGGGAAATGAAGCCAGCGCCAAAAATGCCCTGGACATAACTGCAGTGGCATCATCTTACACGGATTCTCAGACACCCATCCAGAGTTTTGTCTCAGCAACTCCACAACGCTCAGGTCCCACATCTCCAGCCTGGGAAAGGGAGGGGCCCATTGTCAGCTCAGGGTCCAGACGCAGCACCGGAGGGCCACACTGCCGCCCAAGCCTGGCCAGCCAGCATCTTCCTTTTGATGGGTCCGGGTACCTGGAACCCTGCTCCCAGCCCACTTGGACCCATCTGAGTCGCCACATCATGGGGCTGGCATCCCGAAGGCGGCAAAGCACAAACCCAACAAATGTGCTGTAGTCTCTGCACTCCAGGACAAGCTCGTGCCCACAAAGGAAGCTCTAGAAGGAAGAATAACCAGCAAGAACGAGCCAAGCAATGAATAACGCACAGTAGAGAGCTACGGTAGTTAAAACAACAGGGGCTTGGCAAATAAATAGACTGATGAAAGGAACAGAACAGGAAGTCCAAAGATAAATCAAAAGACGTATGTTTCGTGCAGACAGTTAGCGTCTTAGGTCGGACAGGAGATAGGACGGTTGGATCCATGATGCTGGGCAATTGGGCAGCAATCTAGAAAAGCACGAAGTTGAACCTCACGTTCTTCTCCAGGGTGAAATCCCAAATGCCTCAAAGATGCTATGTAGACTCGAGAGGCCCGGCAGAGGGTGGAGCTCGGAGCAGAGCCGGGCGAGGAGGGGAGGGACAGTGGGCACCCGGAGCCTCTGCGGGGCCGCTGGCCTCAGCCCGCCTGCTGAGTAAAGCCTGGCAGTGGGCACAGCACCCTCGCTCACCTGTGTCGGGAGGACCGCACTTTCAGGCTGTTTTCCGGAGTGAGGGTCACCACAACACCCTCGATGTTCTTTGTGGCCTTTTCTGCCGCGAATCCCTTTTCACCGGAGGCCACAGCAAGAACATACCAGGACCCCAAAAGCTGGGCAGAAGTGGGGGCAGGTGAGGGCCCCCCCAACCTGGGATCCCAGGCACCCCTCCAAGGGCCAGCCCACTCCCCACCTCCTCACAGTCTAGGCTGGCCCTGGGATAGCCCAGAGGCTGTGTGGCCCCAACAGGGTTGACCCCCAGGACCGACGTGCCCCGTGGCACCCACAGGAGGGCTGTTACCTGCTTAGGGTCCAGCCTCCCCAGCCACACTGCCTGGGCCCTGGGCAATGAGACCACAGCCAGAAGCGCAGTCAGCAGCACACCCATCATTCTCCCAGAGGCCCGCACACCAGCGCACACTCCTTGGGCTGGGGTACAGTCCCTCTAATCCTGGAAACCCACTTATATGGCTCTGAATGTGTCGCTGTGGGCGGCCAGTAACCACCAGGACACCATGCCGGCCTCTCTTCTTGCACAGTGGCGAAATTACCCAAGGGAGGGGGCTTATAATTCAGTGGGGGCCTCTCAGAGGCAAGAGCTGGCAGTGTGTACCCAGCCCTGCCCTACTAACCCCTTCGTCTCGACACTTCCTTCCACTCAGAAGGTTCCAGAACAAGCACTCTCACCCCAGGCCACACACTCCCCCCGTCCCCCCTCTCCCCTCCCCACCCCGGGGAGGTCCAACACTCTCCCTCGCTGCCCTGCCTGGGAAAGCCTGCTCTGAAGCCCAAGCCAACAGCAGGCCAAGGTCAAGTTCCAGGAGAGGGCCAAGAACAAGTGGTTCTTTCAGAAGCTGTGGCTTTGTATATCTTTTGTTCAATCATTAAAAATACAAAGCGTCCCCAAATGTAAAAACAAAGCTCCCACTCCCTCCTGGCCCACCCACCCTCTGCTCTGCCGGCTTGGAGTCCTGCCCCCACGCACAGCCAGCATCTCAGCCTGGAATGTCCTGTTCTTCCAGCCTTTTCTCCACCTGTGTGGACCTGCCCACTCTGGCCAGCCTCCCACCTCTGTTCCCCATGACCCTGGAAGGGCCATCCGGGGACTACACATCCCCCAGTGTCCCCTGGAAGCAGAGAGCAGAAGGCTCAGCGCAATCTGACTGAGCACCCGAAACCAAGGGGAGAAGGCCGGGAGGGTCCTTGCAGGGGAGGAGGGGGTCGAGGGGTGGGACGTGCAAACCACATTTCCCAGACCCCTTGGCTGGTCGGCTTCCAGCCTATTGACACAAGAATGGGCAAGATTTGGAAGATAGAAGAAAGATGAAGCCATTTGTCCAGCCAGGGCTTTCCACAGAGGGGGCCTCTGAGATGCCACCATGACAGCCCCACTGGAGGGTAAGGTGAACAAAAGTAAACCAGCCTCGCACACACTTGCAGCTCAGCTCCCCACTCCCTCTGGGGTCCAGAAAGTCTCAGGCCTTGAACTTGGATCAGGATGGTCCCTGACTGCCAGCCTCCCAGATGCCTGACAGAAGAAAATGGAAATAGGAAGACAAAGACATCACCCTTATCTTCAGTAATCCTGTCTGTTGTTTTTTCAAGTGTGGTTTC
The DNA here is from genome assembly GCA_033961575.1 of Aselliscus stoliczkanus. Classification (NCBI taxonomy): domain Eukaryota; kingdom Metazoa; phylum Chordata; class Mammalia; order Chiroptera; family Hipposideridae; genus Aselliscus; species Aselliscus stoliczkanus. The sequence goes on along the minus strand of CM066728.1, from coordinate 114,518,714 downwards.
CTGACAAGAGTGAAGACTAAGATGATGTGTGTGCAAAGCAACAGAAAAGCAGACGTTAGAAGCAGACCTGTGCGGGCTCTCTGCCCCGGCTCAGTCACCAGCACCGCTGGGGGCCCAGAAACCACACACACTTGTTTCTCGCCGTCTGCAGGGTGCCAGCGTGGCGGAGGTGGCCCTCTGCTAGGTTGCAGACTTCTCGCTGTGTCCTCAGAGGGCAGAAGGAGCACCAATCCCGTTCATGGGACCCCACCCTCATGACCTCATCACCTCCCAAACGTCCCACCTCCCAGGACCATCACATTGGGAGTTAGGATGTCAACATCTGAACTTTTGGGAACACAAACATTCAGACCACTGCAAGACTGCGAAAACAGCTGTGATCCTCTACTTAACGAGCTGAGAGCCACATTTGAAATTGTGCTGTATTTGCATACTTTTCATAACAGCTGGAAACTATAAAAAGCAGTATAGATGAAGGACTTCTGTGTAACCCAAGATAATGACGATTACTAAAACTGAATCTCTGCACAATCCTCTGAAAACTGTGGCTCTGAAAGAGGGGAAAAATGTTAGAAACCTCCCGTTATCTGTAAATAAAAAGCCCAAAGATCCACCAGGGGTCTTGCTTGAGTCTCTGTGGAGAGTTTCAGAGATCTGCAAAACCTGCGGAAAGGAGATGGGCCAGCAGGACCAACGTTGGATTAAAATGAGCCATAGGAGAAGGGCCCTGCTCTGACTGCAAGGCTCCGGCACAGCGGCCCAGGTAGGACAGCGCCCCTCTCCGTGGGACCAGACCGTGAGGCTCAGGTGGCTTCAGAAAGGCGGCACCGCTGGGGTGGAAGACTGTCAGAACAGGCTAAGGGTGACTTTCTAGACAAAACAAGCAAACGGCACACATACACCCGTACCCCAAAACGCCATCCATTAAAGAGAATTTACTGCACTCACGTTAGAGATGTTATAAGCCACCCAAACTGCCAGCCCCATCCAGGAAACGCACAGATTCAGGTAGTCTGTATTTCACTACTATAAGGAGAAACCAAAACGAAAATAAAAACCTTTCACCTAAAGGAAACCCTGCAGGGCAGGAAAGCAAAAGAAAACTGCTTTCAGAGTAATTTAAATGCATTGAAGGTAGGAAAAGAACATCTCAAATGAGGAATTTTAAAAGCTAAGAGCAGAAACGAACAAAAATAAGAGACAATGAAATGGGAATTGATTGTGCTCAGGAAACAAAAGGACTACGGCGCTTTACCGATAACAGCAAGGTGCTTCGGCATCTCCAGGCAGATGAAAAATGCCTTTCAGGGTGCGGGAAGCAAGCTGGCATCAAAGTTTCCACAGAAAACTGTACAGCAAGCAAATCCATTAGAAATACACTGCCCATGGGGACCTGGCACAGCACTGCAGCAGAAGTGGGTCGCATGGACCCAACGTGGGTCAGGACAATGGCGCCGGGGACACCCACAACCGACCCAGTGGTTTCCACGTCATCCTGCATCTGGAAAATACACAGTAAAACACGCACAAAAATTGATTATTTATTTGTTTATTTTTTTTTTGAGGGCAGTGTCAATGGCCCTCATATGTGGGACCTGAACCGGGGCCCTTGGTGTCCCAAGCCAGCGCTTAACCAATGCGCCACTCGGCCGGCCCAAAGATCAATTATTTTTTAAGCCACAAAGAAAGCATCCATGACGCAGAACTATTACAAACAAACTTCTCTGACAAAAATACAATAAAACTAGAATAATTTTTCACTTTCCATTTAAAAAAATACTCTTGGATGAAAGAAAAAAATACAAACTGAAATTACAGAATGTATTTAAAATAAATGTCATAAAACCACAGTGAAACAGTGATCAGAGGACAAACGTCAGATCCTTAAACATTTATACCATGAAAAATGAAAGAATGAAAATAAATTCCCAATGCAAAAAAAAGACAGATTTTGTATTACAATGTTTACACCTGGAATTTATATAATGTAATAACCAGTATTGCCTCAATAAATTTAATTTTTTAAAACTAGACAAAGAACAAAATATAAACAAATCACAGGAAAGGAATAATAATGATAAAAGCAGAAAATCAAAGGTTAAAAAATAGAAAGTAGGGTCGGCCGAGTGGCTCAGTTGGTTAAGAGCTCGCTCAAGAGTGCGAGCTGAGCTCTGAGCAACGGCGGTTCGATGCCCAGCCCGAGCTGAGTTGCCATTGAGCTGCCAACAGGTGACAGGAGGGCTCAGCTGAAAGAAAAAAAAAAAAAACAAACCGAAAGTAGCAGATGTACTTAATGAACCAAAATCCTTTGAAAAATTAACAGAACAGGCAAACCAGTAGCTAACACAAATAAGAAAAAGATGAGAGACTATAAACACATGACGTAAGAAATGGCAAGAGAGGGGCAGGGCGTTTGGGACAGAAAGGGGGAATTTTCATCAACAGAAAGTACTTTGCTGACCTCCAGGCAAATTACTTTGAAGTTCGAAATGAAATGGATAAAATTACAGGAAAACTTTGTTTGTCAAATTTTACCCTATTAGACAAAGAGATAGATAGATGATGATGATGATGAAGATATAGATAGATAGATAGATAGATAGATAGATAGATAGATAGATAGATAGATAGATAGATAGATAGATAGATAGATGATAGATAGGTAGATAGGTAAATAGATGCTAGAGATAGACAGGTAGACAGACAGATAGACAGATAGATAGGCAGGCAGATGACTGACAGATGATGCATGGATGGCACGTAGACAGAGGCAGAAGCATAGCTCTGGGGATGGACTAGACATCCGAGCTGTGGCGTGTTCTCTCGTGCTCTAACAGCCACCACAGCGTGGAGCAGCCAACCCCTCCGGCCACCAGCGTGGAGCAGCGGGCCCCACCAGATGGAAGGACTGCGTTAGTGTCACCGCTGCCTGAGCACCAGATCTCTGCGATGTGGCCCTGGGTCCTCTCGGGAACCTTTTCATTTGCTGCTCTTTTGAAACCAAGGCGCACACTTTTCTGTTTCTCCGTGTGTCCAGTAACTTCTGTGCTGACCCCAGTATGAGCCACTGTACAAGTCCTGGGTTCTGTTATCACCTTCTGAATGGCGCTGGCGTCTGTCACGGGCTGGAGTGTGTCCCCTGAGAATTCCCGTGTTGGAGCCCTCAACCCCAGGGTGTTTGCAGTCAGGCCTTTTAGGGGGCGATGGTGTTAAATGAGGTCATAAGGGTGGAGCCCCAATCCGGTAGGACCTGCGCCCTTACAGGAGAGGGGGACACTAGAGACCTCTCCACATGTGACAGACAAGAGGCCAAGAGGACGCAGCAGGGGGACCATGTCTGCAAGCCAAGAGGGCCCTCGGCGTAAATCAGCCTTGTCAGGAACCCAATCCTGGGCGCGCAGCCTCCAGAACCCTGAGAAGATAACTTCCTGTCATCTCAGTCACCCAACCAGTGGAGCTCGGTGTCGTCAGCGGTCAGACTGAGCGCTCTCCGTCAGGCCGGGCCCCTTCACTTGCTGCAAACTGGCCACGCAGAGCTGTGGGGCGTCCAGCAGTTCCCAGCACCTCTGCTGGTCAGAATCCAGCCTCCAGGCGTCTCTCTGGTGGTCTTTGGGACCTGGCTCAAGGTTCCGTAAGGCAGGTTATGGGCAGGTCCTACCCTTGGGTGGTCCTTATTTATCCCAGGCATCTGAACCAAAATCTCTGCTCTGGGGCCCAGCCTACAGTGGCCTTGGGCTCTTAGGAGCAGAATGAGACTTAGCAGTGAACATGCCCTGAGACAGGCTGGTCTTCAGGCTCTGAGCAGGGCAGCGCAGGGAAAACCCTTGGGGGGAGGCAGGGAGAGTGCAGGGGGCTGTCACCCTGCGTGTCACCTGTGGCCCCACTCAACTCCTTCAGGGCAGGTGCAGCCAGATGTGGCATCCAACATGGCCCACATTCGGCAGCGGTTGTCACAGTAGACAGTGAAGACCACCCAATAGTCAGGTTTGCTGTCGGATTTAGAGCACCTCGCCACCCCTGCCTGACCCCCGGCGGCCTCCCAAGAAAGACTCAGAGAAGCGGGTTTGGTAGTGGGTTTATTTGGAGCTGGAGCAGGTGGCCCCCTGCAAGGGCAGGAGAGGCAGGGTGGACGGGGCTCCCAGCATCCTGGCCTGGCGCAGCGCGCCTTCTAGATCAGCTCCTGTGACACAGAGGGCAGTGGCTCAGGGGCTGCCCGCCCTGAAGGCCCAGCCAGGGCCACAGCCAGGACGGGGTGTCCTAGCTGCTGTGTGTCTTTGAGCAAAGCCTGGCTTTGCAGGTGACAGTCCCCACCTCTGGGGCTGTGTAGGACAGAGGGGCCAAGCAGGCTATGGGTTGACATATATGGGCCACAGGGACCCGAGACAGTGCCCACAGGGCCCCACAGGGCAGAATGTGAGGGGCCACAGCCGCCAGCAGCCCCGCACACCCTGCTGAGTGGAACTAGGGCCCGGGGTCCAGGCTGGTCCGTTCCCGCTGCCCAGCCCTTCCCTTACACCCAGCCCCCAGGGTCCCTGCTCGGCAGCCTATTGTCACCACCCTGGAATCTAGGATCTAGAGGAGCTGGGGCCCCCATCAGGCCGGGAGACCAGGTGGGGCTCAGCACAGACTGGACGAAGACTCACCTCCTTCAGGAGCTTGGCACACTTCCCTGTGGGAGAGCAGCAGCGTGAGGACTGCAGGACGGGTGCCCCAACCCCACCTGCGGGGTCCCAAGCCCATGCTCACCCCAAAGACCTGGGGCTCACCATGCTGGGCCACCAGGTAAAGCCCGGTGTCTGCTGTCAACTCCCGGAACCTCCAGAAGCCTGGTCCATCCTCATCCTCGAGGCTGCGAGCTGTGTGGCACCGGGGACTGAGCAGCCACCCACCCCCTCTGCCCACAGGCATCAGCAGGGCACAGTGCCCGCCCCGGGGAGCTTACTGAAGTACTTGAGCACGTGAAAGTCCTTGCCCTGCCAGTGGAGAGACAGCCGCAGAATGGCGTAGCGCTCGTAGTCCGTGTCGAGGACATGGATCTCCCTGTTGCCTGGGCAGCGAGTGGGAGGGGTGAGACTGTGTGCAGAATGGCACCCCTGGGGTCAGCAGGCGGCCCAGGGAGGGGTGTGCAGGGTCAGATCCATCCTTTCCCCTCCCTGCTCCTGGACCTGCCCGGAGTCGGAAGGACAAGAGCAGCCCCTGAAGGACGCCCGGGCTTGTTGGTGAGAGAATGGGAGAGTCTGGGGCATGAGGAGGAGTGCAGGGAACAGTGTGGGGAACAGCATAGGGAACCGCGAGGCCAAGAATAGCTGTGTGCAGGGCCAGGGGCTGTAGCTGCAGCAACAGGGCAACAGTTCTTACCAGGAAAAGCAAATTTTCCTGAAACGTCTGTCTCGGAGCCCACGATGTCTTCTGTGTCACAACTTCCTGAGCTGGAAGGCAGCAAAGTGAGTGTTAGGAAAATGCCAGCCCGCATTCCTTCTGCTGGGCACACTCGGGAGCTCTGATAGGGAGCGTATCTTCAGGAAGGAGAGCCTGGAGCAGAAGAGCGAGGGCAGAGGCGCAAGCCCGGGGCCACGGCAGCCTCTCCCCCATGGCTCTGTGACCGCCAAAGGCTCTCCCTTTCTCATAAACTGATGGGGCTTTATCACAAATCTCTGCTTACGTGTGGGAGAATATGCACCTCCAGGAGCAGATCTGTGTCTGGGTTCTAGGAGCCTGGGGGTCTGCTCTCCGTTGGGATAGGAGTGGGGTGAAGGTTTGGGCAGTTTACACAGCGAGGGCTGGTCCACCAAAGTGACGACACCATCCAGATGCCACAGCCGCAGGTGGTGCGGCCGGGCTGCTCCCAGGCACCTGGCCACAGGCTGCTCCCACCCAAGCTCCCAGGTCCCTTGCCTGCTATATGCAGCCTTCACGGTCAGCTGGTCCCCACTCCAGGTCAGGAACAAGGCCTCCAGCCTCTTCGGGGTCTTTAGTGCCAGGTTTTGGTTGGAGGCCACACCTACTTCCCTCCAGAATCCTGTAATCTAGAGATAGGAGCTGGGGCAGAGCCTGCCTGGGGCAGCCGGATGGAGACCCTGTCCCCGGGCTGCAGGGGGCTGGGGCAGCTGGATGGAGACCCTGTCCCCGGGCTGCAGGGGGCACAGCCCTCAGGACTTCCCGGGGCAGGGAGCTGGCAGGCTCCAAAAGGTCAGCGGATAGCTGCAAGGGTCAGTGGCAAAGCAGCAGGTGGTCGCCTTTTGAGGGGTCCCTTCAGGCCACCAGAGAGTGATTCCAGTGGGTTGAGCCCCTCCCCACCCGGGCTGGCCCCCAGGAGAACGGCTTCTGCTGCTGCCTGCCTTGGGGAGACCGTGGTGGGTAGAGCCCATGAGAGATGGGCTGGACAGCGCCAACTGTGAAAAACGCCTGGGAGCAGGTGGCTGTGTGGGGCCACCGGCAGCCAGCAGCCCTGTCTGCCATGGAAGAGGCACAGCTCTGCCTGAGCTCACCACGGGAGGGAACTCTTGCCTTCAGAAATCCACCCAGGAACTAGACCTTCCATCTGAAATTTCTGGAAACTGATCATTTTTGCAAGAAAAAAGAACCCGTGTCTCCAACCCGTGTCATCTCTCAGCCTGCTGATGTTGTCGTGGCCCAGTAGCCCACACAGACCCAGCAAAAACAGAGCCATTGAGGTGGGAAGCAAAGGCCCAGCCACCCTCTGCAGTGGGCAGGACTCTGCGGTGCCCACAGTGAGCAGGAGGGACCTCACTGGCCCAGGAGCAGGAGGTGGCCACACTGAGCCCCAGACCCGGAGCCCCCCGAGGACCAGCCAGCCTGGCTGAGGACACAGGCCTGCCCACAGGAGACCCTCAGGGAGCTCTCTGGCCCTGCCCGTCCCTGGGTGCCGCCTCTCAAGGAGACAAGAGACCAGGTAGGCTAGGCTCAGGCCCTTAGCCACCTGCCTGTGGGGGTCGACCTGGCTGGTCCCGAGGCCCTTGAGGTTACCACTCCAGCATCGGTGGGGGTTGGAGTGACAGGGACTGGTGTAGCTGGCCACTCAGGACCCCTGCCAGCTCCCCGAGGCACGGAAGAGCAGCCACCTTCTGCAGGTCGAGATCCCGCACAGCTGTCTGCACCTGCACCACGACCATGCCCAGGATGGCGTTCAGCAGCCAGGCCTCCATCGCAGCTCAGTGCTGGCAGTGCTTCTGCTGCCTGGCGCCTGGGTTTATATCTGGAGGGACGGCCAGTGTTACCCAATCACCTGAGGATGTCATCAGGCAAACTTGGCCAAGGACTGCTGAGAGAAACTTGGCACTTCTGCAGAAGGGCCGTGTGGGCCCTGTGACATCCGCAGCCACGAGGGTGGGGCTGGCCTGGGGAGGAGTGTGGACATTTCACAGAGGCCCGCGTGGGGGGCTGAGAACAGGAGGAGCCCCTCCATACCCACGGGGACAGCACAGGACCCCATCTTCAAGTCACCCAGAGGCGGACAGGATGGATGCACCAGCCGAGGCCCCATGGGCTCAGAGCGTCCTGCACGCACCCCAGACTCCTCCCACGGGCACAAGGTTTCCAGGCTCTTTCTGAAGAATCTTGGGACAAATGCTCCAAAGACTGGGTGTGGTGCTGCCCAAGGCAGCACACAGCTGCACGGGCGTCAGCCCTCCAGGTGGGGAAAGTGAATGAGGGGTTTCCTCTGTCTGGGAGGTCTCCACAGTGGACTTTCCTTGCAGAAGGAGAAGCATGGCAAAGGCACCGAGGCCTGGTGGGTGGGTGGGGGGTCCACAGGAGGCAGAGTTGGGAGTTAAGCTGGGCCTGACGGACCTCTGCAGGCACCGGGAGTCACCAGCTGTTGTTTCTCCTTCCTGTGCCTTGCGTCCTCTCATACAGTGACAATAACCAGCCCCGTGCAGAGGGTCCCACGTGACTCACTTGGCCCCACATGCACACAAGGTGGGGCCCCCCAGCCCAGACGGCCGCTCAGAAAGGTCCTGTTCTGCTCATGCTCTGAGGCCCGTGAGCACACGGCCAGGATCTGAAGCCGGGCTGTGAACTTTAGCGACCCCCTCTTCCCCACCCACTCCCAGGCCCCCCACCACCCTCGGACCTCAGACCAGACGAGAAACATATCAGGGTAAAGACAACTCAGACTTCCTGGGCACCAGCCCTGCCCCCTCCAGCTGTGTGACCCAGGACAAGCTACTCTGCCTCCATTTCCCTATCTGTGATGGTGACAAAGCACAGACAGGTGCCACATGGCCAAGGGGGTCTGCAGGTGCCTGAATCAGCTCCCCCTCAGATGGCATCCTTGGTCCTTGGCCAGCAGGGAGCAGCCTTCCAGTCTTTTGTCTGGAAAAGCCCACCCTGGAATGGCTCCAGGCTAGGGGACATCCCGTTCACCAGGGGACTGGCCACCTCAGATCCTGGATATGGCACTGCCCTCCGACAAAGGCTGTTGTGTTGGGTTCAGGCAGGTGTGGAGGGCTCAAGCTAGGGCAGGGTGGCACAGAGCTGGCTGGCACACTGGAGACCAAGAGGGAACATCCAAAAAGCGGGTGTGAGGGTAGGGGAAGAGCCCAAGGGGGCTGAGGACTTTCTGGCCGCGCTGCCAGGGTGACCCTAGCCTGGGCTGACCGGTCAGGGGCCCCAGGGATAGGCTTGGGCAGGCAGGAGAGGGAGGACAGAAAACATGAGGGACACCCGTTGTCTCTGGGTGGCCAGCAGCAGGATGAGGACAGAGGCCCCTCAGGCCTGAGTGCTTCCGGTTCCTGTCATGCGGGGGCTGCCGGGCGCCAGGAGCAGTGAAGCAGGGCCTCCAGCGCCGTCCTGCGCCCGGCCCCCGGCCCCCGCCCCCACGTCTGCCCTTTGAAGTGTAGGCAGCAGACAGAAGCTGGACTTTCAGAGCTCCTGGTAGGAGCATCTCCAGGCACAGTGTCAGGGATGAGAGTGCCGGTGGCAGTGGGCCCCCAGGCGGAGATCTGCTGTGCCCCTGCCTCTCATCAAGGGTCAGCATAGAGCCCAGGCCCTAGAGCCTGACCACTGAGCCTGAACCCCACGCAGCCTGGCCCTTTGCTGGACTAGTCGTTGGCTTCTCTTTGCCTCAGTTTCCTGATCTGCAAAGCACGGAGCACAACAAGCTCACTGTGTGTGTCCAGGGCCCCACTGTGGGGCGCCCAGGCCCCGCCGGCAGGCCGAGGCTCTGAGTGCGCTGGCCACAATCATGACCCATCTCTAAGCCTCAGAGGTTTACATGTGTGCCCAGGATCAGGTCACACCAGCCCCAAAGCCCCGTGCTGGTCTGTCTCCAGCTCCTGCAGCCGGCAGAGCCCCAGCAGCAGGCCGGCCACCACAGCGTGCCGCGGTTTCCCCATAGTGCTGTGAACCCGTGGGGGCCGGGTCAGTGGTTGCTAGGTGCTGTCTGGGGGTGCAGCCCCCCACATGGGCCAAGTTTGGCTGGAGCTTCCTGCCCCTCAGCCAGGAGGAGCCCAGGAGCCAGAGTCCCCTTCACCACCACCTCCCTGCCTCAGTTTCCCCAGAAGCCCAGCGTTGAGACAGAGCCCACTGTGCCTTCCCTGCGGGCCTCTCCAAAGAGGTGAGGAGACTTGAGCCTGTGGAATCTGTTTATTGAGCGGAAGGGGGAGGCCCAGGGAGACACCTCACTGGGATGAGGGTTGGGCCGGAGAAGGTGACCCAAGGCGTGAGGAAAAGGATGGGCCGGGTCTCGACGACTCGGGGTGATGAGGCCTGCTGCTCCCGCTTGCCCTGCACAGACAGGAAAGGCATGGTCGCTCCATCCACCCACTCACTCAGCAAACACTCCTCAGTGCCCCCAGCTGCCCCGAACACACAGCAGGGCATCCCTCCACACCCCCACCCCCAGTTCATGTATCACCCACGAGGCCTGTGTGAGCTAATTCCGCCACCAAAACTTCTGCAAATGTGGAACCACCCGCCACTCCACCACTGCCCCTGAAGGTCCCAGGCTACTCCCCTTCCCCAGGACCCTGGGGACCCAGCCACAGTTCCGAGTGCCTCGCTTGCTGGCTGGCAGTGAGGGGACTAGTGTTGGAAGAAATCCCCAGAATGTCCCCTAAACCACAGACAAGCCCACAGCCCCTGAGAGGTGGTCCACCATGAGGCACTTTACCCCAAAAGTTGCTTTTTCTTTTTAAGATAATAGGAGGGTGGGACCCAGAGCCGAAGACAGGGCTTACACTCTCTGCAGGTGGGACCTTTCAGAGAGGGGTTTGGCTCCACTCCCTGCCCCTCTCTCCTCCCATCCGGTAATATTTCTGAACCCACCGCATGTGTAGTGGGAGACAGAGCCAGGATGTTGGGCAATGTCGTTCAGACCCATGAAGAGTTAAAACAGCCCAAATGGCCCCAGCACCGCTGGGCTAACAGCCAGGACAGCCAGGGAGAGCAGAAGGACATGGAGGGACGCAGGGAACACCAACTTCAGCATAATGAGGATGCTCCCACCAGTAAAATGCCAAGAGAGGCCACAGGTTTGCCTCCTGTCACTGGTGACAGTCATGCCTTATCTGTTATTTATTGTTTTTATGGAGCTTCTCAAACCCTTTGCAATGAACATGGGTAAGGGGCCCTATGGTTTCCTGGTGTCTACTTTGGGGGAAGGTATCCCCAAGAACCCACCTGCATCCATGTCCCAAGGGCTCCAGGGGACCCAGCCCTCTGATGACAGAAGGTGATGGTTCCCACTTCATGGGACACTCAGGGAGAGGAGGAGGACCCAGGCCATCCCAAGGAAGGGCCCCATGCACCAGGGGTGAGCCAGGGGGTACGGGGACATAAAAAGTACTAGGTTGGACAGGGTCCCCCAACACTCCAGCACACCTAGAACTCTGAGTGGGATCTTATTGGGAAATACTGTCTTTCAGACGTAATCAGTTGAGGACCTCCCCCTGGATTAGGTGGGCCCTACATCCAATGACTGGTGTCCTTGTAAGAAGAGGGAAATTTGGACACAGACACACAGAGGGGAGACGGCCACGTGACAATGGAGGCAGAGATGGGAGTGGTGCGTCCACAAGCCAAAGGGCACCAAGGATGGCTGGCACCAGCAGAAGCGGGAGGGGCAAGGATCCTTCTCGAGAGCCCCCGGAAGGAACCAGCCCTGCCCAGACCCTGACTTTGGACCTGTCGCCTCCAGCACGGTGAGAGAGGACATGTCTGTTTTTTAAGCTAACCAGCTTGAAGCAAATTGTTATGGCAGCACTAGGGAATAAGGGGAGGCTTCCTGGAAGAGGTGATGTGTAAGCTGAGATCTGAAGCACACAAACCAGGCAGAACAGGGGGGGGGTGAATCTTTGGTGAGAGAGCAGGAGGCACGGTGAGAAGGCCACAGGGGCAGCCCAGGCAGGCCCTGGGCGGAAGAATGGGAGGAAGAAGTTACCGGGTCCCCCACCTGGGAAGGGTCAAGGTGGGTCTCCAGAGGTGTCAGGGTGCCTCCTTATCCCCCCGAAGAGCACGCATCTGTGAGAAAAGAGACAGTTCATGGGAGGCTGAGCTGGCCACCATTGGCCACTCCTTTCCGCAGCCCCCAATGCCTGGGTGCCCCAGGGCTTGCCACAGCCACCCCCAGAGGGTGGGGCCAAAAGGCTTTCCCTCCTGGCTCCCCAAAACCTCTCCCTTGGCATGTGGCAGAAGGGTGCTGTGGGCAGGAGTAGCTGCAGGCTGCCAGCCCGCCCTCAGGAAAGAACACCACCTCCTGCCTGCACCCTCCAGGAAACAGGAAGGGAGCCTGGAGGTGGCGCTTGGGGAGGCGGAGGCTGGACGGGGGCGAGGCTTAGCCAAGCGGGGTTCTTGGGAGTACCTGACTTGGGCAGCATGACCATCATGTCATCGGGGAGCCCCACGGTGGGGTAGAAGTCCTGAAAGGCCTTCAGGGCCTGGGGGCTTGCTTCCTGTGTCCGGCCTGGGGCAGAGCAGGGGATCCTGTGAACCCTGAGGCTCACGGAGGTGAGGCGGAAGGAGAGATGGGTCTCCTGTCCTCACTGCACTTCCTCGAGGGCTGACAGCAGGTCTGCCACCCACTGCCCCAAGTGCCTGCCTGGCTGAGGGAAGCGTGCCCTTTCCTAATTCACACAAGGGGGTTCAGGAGGTCGGGGAGGCCCAGCTGTTCTCCCTGGGCCCCAGCCCACTCGCATCTTTTCCCGAAGCTCGCAAGGCCACCCTCCAGCCTTCGCCCTAGCCTCTGCACCTTGGGGAGCTTCCAGCCCACTCTGCCAATCTCCTGGGAGAGGAGAGGACAACGGGATCTCAGCCCCAGTTCAGGGTCTCAGGCCGCAGGAGAAGGTGGGTCTCACCCTCGGGAGGCCGGAGTGGAGCCTGAGTGGCCGGCCCTTCACAGGTCCCTCCAAGTCAACCGCTCCCCATGCAAAGTGCTGCCCCTACCCTACCCCACCTGATTCTCGCGGGGCCCAGACTTGGGAGTGGGTGTAACCAGGCCCGGCAGGTGCCGAAGGGGCGGGGCCGGGGAGAGAGGGGCGCGGGGGCGGAGCCTGGGGCGCGGGCCTCACTGTAGAGTTGCACCATGGTGCTGAGTGCCCCCTGCAGCTCCTTGTAGATGTAGACCACGGCGTAGGAGCTGTAGTCTGTGTCCACGACGCGCACGTCCAGGTAGCCCAGGGCTGCGGAGAAGTGCACAGGGCCCAGGCACCCACCCCTACTCGGGCTGGGCTCTGCTCCGAGGGGCGGAGGGGGAGGGGTGGGGCGGGGGCGGGGACCGCGACGCAGGCGGGGATCCCAGATATAGGGACAGTCCGATGTCACCCCACGGAGAAGCAGTGTCAGGCACCCCTGAAGGCGTGAGGGGGGCGGGGGCTTACCTGGGACTCTGAAGTGCCCCTGGGAGCCCACCCTCATGTATTCCGCATCCACCTGGTTACAGCCGTCAGCCCTGGGGGTGCACAGCCCTCTCACTCTGCGGCTCCCAGCCCCCCCGCCCCCCCAGCTGCGGCCCACAACCACCTGGCTCACCTAGGGAACGCCATGTGGACGCTGAGGTTGCCCTCTGCCGCGGCTGTGACAGCTATGCTGGGCATCAGCAGGTGGTCCTTCTTGTCCAGGAAGACCTTGCAATCGGACACCATGGAGACCACGAACCAGAGGCCTGAGAACTGCAAGGCGGTTAGGTGGGCGGAAGGCCGGGCCCGGACACCAGGCTGACAGCTCAGAGCCACGACCTGTCTGGAGCCACACAGCCGGGTCTCCAGAGTGTCCACCTCTTGGGTCTGAGCCCGAGGTGGACAAGAGCCCTGTTCCCACTCACCTGGGGCAGGTCACATAACCTGTGAGCCTCAGCACCCCAGTGTGGAATGGGTCAGTTATCACCTCACACAAGGTGGTTTCAGACTAACATGGAGAGCGAGTCTAAGGGCTAGCCGCCCTGAGGACAGCAGGCGAGGGGCAGTCACCTTGCGTCCAGCAAAGGCTCAGCCCTACCCACAGCACAGCACAGAGGCCCCTGGTACCTTCTTGGCATCAAAATCTGGCTGCACCAGGACCTCAGCCCAGGCCATGGACACCCAGAGTAGCACCAGGACTCGGACCAGCAGAACGGACTTCATCCTGACACCTGTTCTCGGTCCCTGGCTCTGAGCCCGTGCCCCAGCACGCCTGGCTTTATAGCCCAGCCCAGCAGCTGGGCTTGGCAGACGAGCAGCTGAGGGGGCGGAAGGCACTTGGGCTTTAGAAACTCCAATTTTCCTTTGTCCATTGTTTGACACAATTACTCCTGTGTCCTCACCAGCTCCAAGGGTCATTTTCTCGAGGGCTCCAAAGAGCCAGGCTCTCACCTGGCTCCCCTGAGCTGAGGATTTGTCCCCCAAACCTGCCAGGCAGTCCCAGGGGCCCAAGCAAAGACTGCCGTGGCCTGCTGGGACCCGGCCCCTGTGCACCTCTGTCCACCTCTGGCCTGGCTGGGGCTGGGGCCCCGGGGACCTCAAGGTGCTACTGGGAAGCAGTTAGTCTCAGGTCTGCTCTGACCAGAGGGTCCCTACTCAGAGTCTGGGTCCCCCAGAGTCCTCGCACCCTCCCTTCTTTGCACAGGAGTGGAGTCACCACTGGCCAGGCCGCTGGACCTTGTGGCAGCTGTGGGAGAGATGACATAAAAGACCTGGGTGCCCTTCACTCCAGTTCCCCACTGGCCCCACACAGCCACCATCTGGGTCATCTGGAGAGTGGGGTTGAGCCTCAGCTTAGGGTGGATTATGGTCTCAAAGCCACCTTATCACCAGTTGCATAAGCATGCGGGCAGGAGTGTCGCCAGGGAGCTGGCAAGGCCTCTGCAGGTGATGTCTCCAGTCCACGCCGACAGAATGTCCAGGGACACTGTGCGAGGAGTGGCATTTGGGTGACATCCGGCACACCACCCAAAAGCCTCTGGTCAGGGCAGGGTTCCCCAATCAAGGCCAGCACTACCAGCACTCCAGAATACAAAGGGGTACAGGGTCAGAGAAAGACCCTCATCTCCCAGCGTGAGGGAGGGGTGGAGCTGAGCTTCTGCTGGCCGCCTCCACTGGGTTTCAGGAGGCGCCAGCTCTCAACCAGGTCCCATAGTCACCGGAGAGAATGCAGCAAAGCCTTCCCATGAAAATATTTACAAAACACACATCTGATAAAGGACTTAGATTCAGAATCTACAAAGAACTCTCAAGACTTGATGATAAAAAAGCAAACCACCCAGGCCGGCCGACTGGCACGGTGGTTAAGCGCTGGCTTGGGAAGCCAGCTGCCCCAGTTCGGTCCCACATATGAGGGCCAGTGACACTGCCCTCAAAGAAAAAAAAAAAAAAGCAAATCACCCAATTAAAAAAACAAAACAAAACAAGGAAAAGATTTAAAAAGACATTTTACCAAAGAAGATATTCGGATAGAAAAGAAACACATGAAAAGATGTCCGAGTCATTCGTCCTGGGGGCATGCAAATTGAGACCCTCTGAGACAGGACTACACACCTCTCAGAATGGCAGCAGGTCTGAAGATAAATACCGTGGCTGCTGTGTAGGGAGGGAAAGATGGAGCCACACTGGGAAGTGGCTTGGCAGAGTCATAAAGTTCAGCACTCATTGACCATCCTACTCAACAATTGCACACCTAGGTATTTACCCCAGAGTGTCGACTGGACAAATAATTTTCCAGTAGTCTGCCAAAAGAGGGTTTATTTGGGAAAAAAAAAAAAAAAAAAAAAAAGCAAAACCATTCCAGCAGTGTGAGAACGCATACCTGCAGCCGGCCACCCACATGCAAACAGTAACTCTCCTCCCAAGATGGCCCCTATATACAGAGGGTGCCCCAAAAATGGATACACATTTTAAGAAAGGAAAAAAACTGTATTAAAATTATAATACTCAAGGGCCGGCCGAGTGGCGTGACGGTTAAGCGCTGGCTTGGGAAGCCAGTGGCCCCGGTTCGGGTCCCACATATGAGGGCCAGTGATACTGCCCTCAAAAAAAAAAAATTATAATACTCAATATATACTGATAACAAAAGATGAATACAAGTCATGCTTGATTTCTGCAATTACAAGAGGTGCTCAAAGTGGTTACCATCAGCGTCCAGACACTTCTAATTTCAGTGAGCTACTGCTTGAGCAACACTGACCAAAGTGTCCACTTGTATCACTGAGCATGCTGTTTCAATTTCTTCTCAAAGTACTGCCAAGGTAGCCGGTTTTCTACGGCACACCACATCCTTGAAGGTCCCCCATACGTAGAAGTCAAGGGGCGTTAAGTCAGGAGAACATGAGGGAAAGTCAACAGCATCTCTTTGTCCTATCCATTGTCCTGGCAAATTCTCACCAAGGTAATCTCATGTCTCAATGGAAGTGCAGTGAGGCACCATCTTGTTGGAAGTAAAATCGATCGTTCCCAAAGTGTATGAATCGCAGGTAAAATGGATGTGCGTAGCATGTCTAGGTACACTTGACTAGTATCGGCACCTTCAGAAAAGAATGGTCCAATTGGTCCCCTCAACGACAGGCCACACCAGGCGTTGAGGCCCGGTACACTGACTTCATTTTCCACATGAACGTGTGGATTTTCTGGAGCCCAATACACACAATTATGTCGGTTCCTTGTTCCATTCAGTTTCAGCTGTGCTTCCACAGACCAAACCCGTTTCCCCACAAACTCCTCATCTTCTCGTACCATGTTTTGGAACCACTCACAATGCTGCACCCTTCAATCAGGGTCATCTTCAATCACTGCATGTAATAATCGGGATGAAAACTTCCCCTTTTGCTGTTTTAAGAATGTGTCGTATGCTTGTTCTGCTAACTCCTGTCTCACATGCACATCGTTTGGTAGACTCCTGTGGCGAGTGTGTAAACTGTTCCAACACTACAGCAGAAGAAGCTGGACTTGTTGCTGTGCGAGGCCTCCCGGATCTTCCCCTGTGCACATCACACACAGTACCACCGGTCTCAAACTTATCACGAATGCATGCAATTGCTGGGCGTGTTGAAGGTTCTGTTCCACACTCCTCCGTGGCTGCACTTCCACAACGTTCTCAAATTTCCTCCTTATTTTTTATTTTATTTTATTTTTTGGAGGGCAGTGTCACTGGCCCTCAGATGTGGGACCCGAACCTGGGCCGCTGGCTTCCCAGGCCAGCGCTTAACCACCGCGCCACTTGGCCGGCCCTCAAATTTCAAATACCACTTCAGAATGGTCTTGTGTTCCTCGAACAACAACCGTGCTTCCGCCATTTTCTTTGACTGTCCTGCCTGTCGCATGGTATCGCTAACATTCATTTGATTAACGCCATCTTTTGAGTGAACATCATACTACACATTGCTACCGTAATTCAATTTAACTTCAAAAAGTAATATAGAGGGCCAGCCGAGTGGCACGGTGGTTAAGCACTGGCTTGGGAAGCCAGCGGCCCCGGTTCGGGTCCCACATATGAGGGCCAGTGACACTGTCCTAAAAAAAAAAAAAAAAAGTAATATCGATAACATCTCTTAAAATGTGTAAACTTTTGGCAACTAAGTTCACAAACTCATCCTAGAAAAAGTGCTATGCATCTCATTGCTGAATATCATTACAGTCACCTTTGAAATACTCCCCTTGGGAAGCTATGCACTGATGCCAATGCCTAGTCCATCCTTCAGAGCAATTTTGGAACTCCTTTTCTGGAATGGCCATCAGAGCTGTCATCATATTACCCTTGATGTCCTGAATGTCTTCAAAATGTCTTCCTTTCAATATTTCCTTTCTCTTTGGGTAAAGAAAAAAGTCATTGGGGTCCAGATTAGGTGAGTAGGGAGAGTGTTCCAATACAGTTATTTGTTTACTGGCTAAAAACTCCCTCACAGTGCTGTGTGAGCTGGTGCATTGTTGTGATGCAAGAGCCATGAATTGTTGGCGAAAAGTTCAGGTTGTCTAACTTCTTCAAGCAGCCTTTTCAGCACTTCCAAATAGTAAACTTGGTTAACTGCTTGCCCAACTGGTACAGACCTTGCGCACGCGCACGCGTAAACTACATATGTATATACGAACTTCCTGTATATGTATATACGAACTCCCTGCATATGTATATACGAACTCCCTGCATACGCATATACGAACTCCCTGCATATGCATATACAAACTCCCTGCATATGCATATACGAACTCCCTGCAGTGTTGTCTCTTGGGCTGAGGGCAGATGGCATGTGTAAGACCCCAGCCACAAGTCCAGAGCACCAGGGAAAGGGTGGGGGCAGGGATGGGGCAGGTCGGACGCCGGACCTCCCAACGCAGGACTACATGGCCAGAAACTTAAGCCCTCTTCCTGGAGTCTCCAAGAACCAAGGGACAAACCACTCAATTCTCCTGCCACAGACCCAGGAGCTGTGGGGTGGGAAACGAATGCAGCCCAGCTCAGCCCCACCCCACTGCAGCCCTGAGCACATCCTGGAAGGAAAGACACAGTAAGGGTCTGAAAGGCTGTGTGGTCCCTCCCCACACAGCCTCTTCTGGAACTGCAAATCCACAGCAGGGCAGTGTGTCCAGCTTTGGGCACAGGCTGAGCACCAGGCTTCAAGGCACAGCAGGTTTTGACCTACTCTCAGGGCCCACCTCTGTCCCCTTGCCCTTGGCTCCAGCCACATGGGCCTCCTGAACATTCTGCAAATAGGCCACGCTCAGTCCCACTCAGCAGTTCGCATTTGAAAGACCTCAGTCTCCCCCTCTGAGGCCTCCTGGGACGCGTGCGCGCGGCCTGGTCCCTCCCCATTTCCTGATCTCTCTCCTGGGTCTGTTTACCTGTTCGCTCTATGAGGGCAGGGGCTCTGACTCCTCCATGGGACCCCCCAGCTCCTAGCGCAGAACTGGTATCAAGTACGGGCTTAGAGTATCTTTGGGATTTTATTTGCTAAATAAGCATTCCATACTTCGCCATTCCGTAGTCGTTTCCAAGAGATTTAATCCCTTAAGCAAAGCCCCACCACAACAAATAATACTATGAATAATTATTACGCCTCTGCGAGCGTGAAAGTGACGTGGGGTGCCGAAGTCGTGCGCCCGCCTGCACCCGGCACCTCCTTCCCCAGGTGACAGCCGGATGTAGACGGAGCGCCTCAGGCTCCGCCCCCTCCGTCAGGACCCGCCCCCTCCGCCAGGACCCGCCCCTTCGCTCCTCCTGCTCCCTCTGCCCGGCTCCGTTCACGCCCCTCCCCACCCGGCTCTGCGCAGATCCTCCCGCTAGGCCCCGCCCCCGGCCCTCCCCCTATGCCCCCGCCTGCGCCCGCCGCCCACCGCCAACGTCACAACCCAGGCTGGGCAGGGCGCGACACGCCCCGCCCACTTTGCACTGACCCACTCCCCGCGCCCTCCCTCCAGGCCCCGCCTCCCGCTCCTGCTCAGCCCGCCCGCCAGGCCCCACCGGCTAGCCAGCCATGGTAAACCTGGGCCTGTCGCGGGTGGACGACGCCGTGGCCGCCAAGCACCCGGTGAGAAGGCCGGCCTGGGCGGGGGGCCCCGGATCCCAGAAGCTGACCTGGGCGGGGAGTGGGGCTCGGTGGGTGTGACGGCGTCAGGGAAGAGGGGCAGAGTCCAAGCCCCCTTGCTTTGGGGATGGGGCTTCCTGGGTGGACCTGGGGGCGGTGGGATGTGTCCAGCCCCCTAGGGCCTCCCAATGAGTGGTCCCCGCCCGAGGCCCGAGTATGCCCAAAGTAAGGACAGGAGGAACAAGGAAGGAAGAGGGAGAGGAACTGAGCCTTCAACCCCCTCTGCCCGCCCAGGGACTGGGGGAGTATGCTGCATGCCAGTCGGAAGCCTTCATGAAGGGCCTTTTCACCTTTGTCACAGGTAGGCTGGGCCCAGGTGTCCTCTGGTGTGGGACCTCACCTGCCTGTCCACCCTGATTTCCACGCAGGTGATGCCATCTCAGCTGCCTGCTGGTGCTGGGAGCCTGGCAGGTGCTGTGGGCACTCAGGCTGCGCCCAGGTGATCCCCTGGCCAGCTCTGTGGACAGGCTGGCTGATGGGGGCCATGTCTTTCGGCAGGCACCGGTGCGACCTTGGGCTTGCAGATGTTCATTCAGAGGAAGTTCAAGTACCCCTTTCAATGGAACGTGCTGGTGGCCGTGGGTGGGTACGCCAGGGTTGGTGCCTGGGGCCCCTGAAATGCACCCCAGTTGCCAGAGGTGACGCTGGCTCCTCAGCAGGGGTGGGTTCCCACTAGGAGTGGGGGGCCGTGTTTCAGGTAGCCCTGCATCCTAGGATGGGGCCCCAGTTCTCGGTGGGAGCCCTGCCCAAGCCCATCACCACCATGTGCCCAGAAGAATTGGTGCCCAGGTTCCCTTTCCTGAGAAGTGCAGACACCCAGCCCCCAGCCCCCAGCCCCTACCTCTGCTCCCCAGTTGCAGGCTCAGTGGCCAGCTACTGGGTGACCCGAGTGGAGTCGCAGAAATGCAGTAACCTCTGGGTCTTCCTGGAGACGGGGCAGCTCCCAACAAATACGGGCACAGGTAAGAGGCCCAGGGGCAGTGGGAGGCAGAAACTGTGTTGCAGTGTCCAGAGTTTCAGGCAGACAAGCTTGGGGCCCAAGGCGTGGGCTGGACAGGGCCTCTCCCCTCTGGCCTGAGCCCTCAGCATGCGTGTCCTGGAGTGGTAGTGTGTACAGCAGGTGGGCCTCTCAGAACCCTGATACAGAAGACCCAGGAGGCGTTGGGTGGCCCCGGGATGGGGCAGTGCATGCAGAGTGAGCACCCCAAGAAGAGCAGCTAGCCAGATTGAGAGGCCGGACATCAGACACCAAGCTGGTGAATCTCAGTCCTGGCCTCCCCTGCCTGAGGCCTGTTTTTGCCACAGTAAAATGGGTGCAGGGACAGCTTTAGGGTGTGGATCGAGCTGTCTCCGTTTGCCTCTTACAGATCAGCGCAGCTAGGAGAGCTCCAGCCGGGGCACAGAAACCCTGGGGCCAGAAAGTTCTAGAACACCACCTTCCGTGCCTCCACACCCCAGGCCAGCCCTCTCCTCACACTGGCCCTGCCCACACCCGAAGGTGCCCCAGCCATGTCCCCTGCACACAGGCATGGCCAGGTCTGCCAAGCCCACCCAATCAGCGGGGCCCTGCCTAGGAGATCAAACCCAAGGGCCATTGCTGGATTGGCCTCCTTTACGGCATTGAGGAACATGGTGGACACAGCCAGAGAGGATGGTGACCTGCCCCATGCACAGCCCCGGGGCGCATGGTAGAGAGGACCTCTGGGACTCTGACACTCCCTTTCTGGCCCCGCAGCACCCCCAGTCAAGTGACACATGCTGCTGGGATTGTGGGACTAATAAACGCCTTGTTCTTTTCCCACCTGAGTTCTACAGTGACTGGGAAGCATCCAAAGCAGGAGGAAGCTAAGAGGTAAATGTCACCTTAGTGCCACCTGGCTGATCCTGGAGGCCATGCCAGGCAGTTCCTAACAGGCAGCCCAGAATTAGACATTCGTGCCGGCCCTGTGGGCCCTGTAGGACTGCGAGGCCTCACCATATAGGGTCTGTTCCTGTACCCCTTGGTATGGAGGAGGAGAGTACAAGGTGTGCAGCCCAGTGCCTGGCTCCGGAGATGTGAGGGACAGCAAGTGGCCATGCCCACCTGCCTGTCATCCCAAACACACGTATCAGATGAAGTCACTTCTCTCCAGGAGCAGAGGGAGGCCCGAGCTAGCTTACTGGAGCTCTGTCCTCATGAGCTAGTAAGTGGGTAAGCTACCCACATCGCCCACCCCCACAGAGGAAGCGGCAGGGATGATACAAGCCTGGGCAAGTCCATCATCCTTGGCAACTGGCTTCCCAGTGACACTGAAGACACACAGCAGGGCCATGCACTCGAGCCCAGCTCAGCCCCTGCACCTCTTGGCCTAGCCAGTCATTTAAAAGAATGTCTACTGAGGCCGGCCGAGTGCCGCGGTGGTTAGGAGCTGGCCTGGGACGCTGGTGGCCCCGGTTCGGATCCCACATGTGAGGGCCAGTGACACTGCCCTCAAAAAAAAAAAAAAAAAAAAAAGAATGTCTACTGACACCTACTGTGCACCAGGAGTCTGTTGGTGGGAAGACAAAACAATAAGAAGCCCAGGGTAACCGTGGGGTAAGCAAGCTAAATTCTCCATGTAAAAGTCAAGTGGGAGGCCTGCGGCTGATGGAGTCAGAGACCCAGGCTCCTGTTAGTCTGTTCCCTGTTGTAGTGGCCCAGGTGGCTATGCCAACATCAGCCATCGTGTCTTCATCCCAGTGAACAGGAAAGAAAGGAGGGCAGTTCACTCATCGTTCTGCTTATGCTCCACTGGCCAGAACTGTCCATGTGGTACATTTGTGCAAAGGCACTGAGGAAGGCAACCTTGCTATGAGCAGCCATGTGCCCCACTAAAATTCAGGGGTTCTATATCTGAGCAAGCAGGGACAACCAATAGTGAGGGCCAGCCAGCAGGCTCTGATTCAGGCCCTGGGAGAAGGAGGGAAGCACATGGCAGGTCCTTCCAACTCCCTGAGGGTAAGGCCTGGACTTGGAGGGAGGGCAGAGAGCAAACTCGGAGTCTTAGTGCAGACCAGACTCACTTTTTAAAAACAGAGAGTGACCGGAAAGGTAAAGGATCTGTGTGTGAGGTCAGAGGAAGTTGCGTGCTGTGAGAGCACATGGGTCAAGCCATTGTTAGGGTTGAACTGTGTCCCCCAAAAGTCACATATTGCAGCCCTAACCCCAGGACCTCAGAGTACGCTTGCATTTGGAAACAGGGCCTCTGGAGAGGGGATTAAGTTAAAATGAGGGTAGGCCCTGATCCAACCTGACTGGTGTGCTGATAAGAGGAGATGAGGACACAGATGGATGCAGAGAGAAGACCACATGAGGACACAGGGAGAAGACGGACGTCTGCAAGCCCAGGAGAGAGGCCGTGGGAGGAACCAGCCCTGCCCTGGACCTTGGACTGCCAGACTCCAGGATGTGGGACAATAAATGTCTGGTTTAAGCCGTCCATCTGCGATGCTTTGTTACAACTACCCCAGCGAACTCACGCAGCGTGGTTGGGAAAAGTAACCCATCTGGTGCGCACCTCTGGGATCCCAGGCTGTCTGGTGCTTGAGGCACAGGGCTCTAAGGGAAGCTTGGGCTGGGGGTGCAGAGGAGGGGACTGACCCCTCCTGCAGTGACATCTAAAGCTAGACCCAGGAATTCCCCAGAGAAGTGGAGGCCGAGCAGCGTGGCAGGGCAGCAGGCGAGGGTCAGGGAAGGCTGGGGCAGCGGGGACCGGAGGCTGGGGGTCTCATGAGCCAGGTCACCTAGAGCATGCAGTTTGAAATTGGGGTGGGGGGATGGAGATCCTGTGAGGCAGTGAGGTCAGTAGTTGTAGGAGGCTCAATGGAGGGGATGGGAGGGTACAGGGGCCGGTGTGGGGTGCACTGCCAAACCACCACAAGTCATCTCCTTGTGGAAGACGGGTGCCTGGCCCAGGCAGTGCTCCTGAGCAGAGGCCACAAGACTCAAGCATCCAGGGGACACCCCAGGTTGGCTTGAGGCAGAGGGTGGTGAAAAGGCTGGCCAGGAATTCCAGGGTTCCCTGGGCTTTGGGAACCTTGGGAACCCATCACAATGGCCTCAATTCCGGGGGCAATCTGAACTGCGGCCTGCTGAGTGTGTGTGTGGGGGGGGGCGGGGGTCAGGTGGTGCAGAGGCCCGAGGGCCACCATGAAGATGCAGAGCAAGGAAGATGTGGACGAGCAGATTCAGGAGCTGAAGACTGTCACTCGGCTCCAGGGTGAGCCCTCTGAGGGCGTGACTGCCATCCCCACCAGGCTCGGGGCTCCTGGAAGCAGGACTTTCAGTTTTAACACAAGGACAGTCCAGGGCAAATGGGCTAGTGGTCGCCCAGACAGGGCTGGGAGAAGGGATCAAAGGGGCCTGCCAAACAGGGGACAGGGATGGGGGACAGAAGCTGGGGGGCTTCAAGGACATTTGTGAGCATTGCAGGTCCCAAGCCAGAGGGAACAGGAAGGGACCCCCCCCCCACTTTGTGGTCAGCAGGTCTGGAAGGGATCATGGGACTTTCCCATCCCTGGCTTCTGCCTCCCCATCCCCACTGCCCAGCACAGCTGTGCAACGCCAGCCATCCAGATGAGCGCTGCTGAGCAGTGACACTGGTGGGGATAGCCAGGTAGGAGTTAGGAGCATGGCGGTGGAGGCAGCGCCCCCGGCTGCCAGCCTTCCCCCCACCCATGCCTGCCCTGGAATCCATCAGGCCCTTGGCCTACACTGTGGCCATCCCTTCCATCCCCCGGGCCACAGAGCAATGCCGGGCGCTGCAGATCCAGGCAGTGAAGGAGAAGACGGTCAAGAACAAGGCGACACTGGCTCTCCTACACAGGAACTTCCGTCGTGGGGCCCAAGATGAGACTCTGGCCAAGAAGGTGAACAGCCCTGCCCCCTCTCTGCAGCCTGGGGGTGGGGCGGGCACGCGCTGAAACACACACACAGGTGGACGGCAGGCACCTCTGCTCTTTTCCCCCGCTCTGACCACAACCTTTCTAGAGTCAGAGAGCATCTGAGGAGGGGTTCGGGGGACCTGTGCTGGCTCGTCACTCCAGAGAGCCCAGTGGGCAGGTTCCCCATCCCCCATCCCAGAGGGCAGGGCAGGTTCCCTGACGAGATTCCCTTTCCTGGGCTGCCCCATGCAATACAGGCCCCTCTAGCTCTCTGGCCAGTAGGAGACACCTGGGCCCTCCTCTCTGGACCCCCATCACATCTGGGGTCCTGTAGCCCTCCGCAGGTCAAGACCTCCTGGGCTAGCACAGGGCAGAATAGGCCCTGGGAGAATCCCTGCAGGGGCCAGGTGCAGGGGGGCGCAGAGAGGCCGCTCCCCTTCCCCTCCCCACCCCCCTCCACCAGCTCGGCTGCCGCTGCCCCACAGTATGACCAGCAGACCATCTCCAAGGCCTGCGGGAAGGACATGCCCATGAGGTTGGCGCACTGCCGCTGCACCATGGAGGTAAGGCATCAGGAGGGCCCCTCAGTCCAGCCCAGCCAATGCACCCTTCACTAAACGACGCTGGGGAGCCGGTGCAGGGCACAGCGAGTTTCGCAGCCCAGGGTCCCTCTCTGTCTGCCTCGCTGCAAGCCGGCCCGGGGCCCACTGCACACTCACGCGCAGGCCGTGCCCTCCCCCGACCAAGGTGGCGCGGGAGAAGTTGCGCAAGCACGTCTTCGACCGCGTGAACGTGCACAACGTGCTGATCCACCTGGTGCGACTGCGCGGGAAGCAGCTAGAAAGCAAGCAGCTAGAGCTGACCAGCCTGCAGAACCGGCCCGACGCCACCCGAGAGCAGCTGCGCCTGCTGCAGGTGGCAACGGAAGCGGGGCGGAGCCTCGTGGGGGCGGGGCTCCAGCGAGGGGCGGGGCTCCGCTGGTTGGGGATCCGACGGTGGGGCGGGGCGGGGCTACGTAGGGAAGGCGGGACTAGGTGAAGGGAACCGCCTCGGCTCCTCCAGACGGCCTGCCTCTCACCGTGGCCCCGGCGGTCCCCAGGTTATCCGCCGGCTGGAGAACAACATTGAAAAAACCATGATCAAGATCACCACGAGCCAGAGGCTCCACCTGCTCTACGTGGATCTGCTGGATTATCTGAAGAAAGTGAGCCCGTCACCTGCGTCCCAGCCCCAGGGAGCCCAGCTGGCCTGCAGGGACAGGGGTTTCAGGCCCCAGTCTGTGCGCAGGGCTGGGATCCCTGTGGGGACATGGGCCCCCTGGGCACGGCCACCCCTAAGGCCTGCAGCTCTCCTCCAGGCCTATTACCCCAGGGCACCAGTACCTAAAAAACATTCCTTCAGGAACCTCATTTGCTACTCCAAAAAGGCATCTTATGGGACGATGAGAACTGTTGGATTTTCTTGCATGGTGTAGTGTGGCTTTTCTTTTGCCCATCGTTTTCTGTTGCCCCGCCTCTGAGGGCGAGATAAGCCCTCTGCCCTCAGAAAGTCCCCCATCATACAGGGCAACTTGCCTCAGAGCAGGCCGGTCGCCTCGCCTTGCTGCCCATCTCTCCCAAGCCACCTGCCCTGCTCCCTGTGGAGGAGGCCAAGAGGAGCCCCCAGGGGCTGCGAGACCACTGTGAGCGAGGCCCCTTCCTCCACAGGAGACCTCCCTTGGCCCCCACACGCAGAGCGCAGGTGCCTGCCGCACGTGTAGCTAGAAAGATGGGGAAGAGGACAAGAGGGCTGGGGGGGGTGCCAGGGTTCTGAGAGAAGGGACAGTGAGGGAAGCCCCCCAAACCTCCTCATCCTGAGGCTGGGGCAGGAGGCGCTCTGGAGAGCAGGAGGGCAGTGGGGCTGGAAGGCGAGGGGTGGGGATGTGGTTTGAAAGGAAGGTGTGATGGGATGGGTCAGCACTGCAGCTTTTCCCTGTTGGGGTCACAGCCCGCCCAGATCCTGACTGTGGCCCCCAGAACCAGGCAGCACACAGCTTCGTCCTCCAGCCTGTCCATCTCGCCTCGGCCCCCTGGTCCTAGAGACTCACCTGGAGGCTTTGCTCATCTTTCCTTCCTGGGCCCACTCCCTCTCACACTCCTTCCCACTCAACTGCACCCCAGGATCCTGCCTCTCCTTCACCTGAGTACATTGTATTTTCCGCACACACACCCCGCCCCCATAGCACCTTCCTATCTTTTCAGAGCATGTGTATTTAAAAAACAAAAATGACACCAGTGATCACCTGCATTAAAAACAAAAAAAAAACAGCAGAGGTTCTGCACTGTAGATACTAACGACAAAACACTCAGAGCCAAGAGCCTTTGGACATTTATGACCCTGGCCCTGGCTAAGTATCTCACTTACCTCCTCAGTCAACCTTGACAGCACCCTTCTGAGTCATTACCACCTTTTTACAGATGGGGACACTCAGAGAGGTTAAGTGGCTCTCCCAAGGTCCCACAGCTAGCCATCAGGGTGGCCTTGGCCTTGAGCCCTGAGCCTCTGACCCCAAACCCATTCTGAGCCCCTCTGTTTCACTTCAGGCAGCAGCTGCTCCCCGGCAGCAGGCCTCCCTGGGTTTCAGAGTCACCTCTCACACAGTGGGACATCCCATCACTACTTCACGGGAGTGTCTCTGGGCTACCTGGGCCAGGGCAGTGGGAGAGTCTACCAGGAAGATGCTGTGCCCCTCTCCAAAACACTTCCTTTCACCTGCTCTGTGCCTGGCAGGGGGCTGGGGCCACAGGCCGCTGTTCTGCACCCTCACAGTCTGGGATGAGGGGTGGGGGTGGTGGCCATCCACTCTGTAGAAGCCATAAGAGAAGTGGGGAAGGGGCGCGGAAGGGTAGTGGGCATGGAACAGGTGGCATGTGGTTGGCCCTGGGCCATCAGGCTCTGTGCCCACCTGCCCTGCTCCTCCTGTGCAGGAACTGGCAGGTTACCCCACAGAACTGGACAAGCTGCAGAATCTCGTGGTTGACTACAGCTCAGAACTATCAGATATGACAGCCATGTCCCAAGATGCCATGATGATTACGGATGAGGTCAAGGTGAGCTCAGGTCCCGGGCTGGGCTTCCTGCAGGGCTCCAGGGCCCATCAGGACACCCCCTTGCCCATGACACCTCTAATCACCGGAGGAGGCCAGCGCCCCCCCTCCAGCACGCTCTGCTCACACAGTGGCCATGGACAGAGGGAACCCCACTAGGCAGGAAGACATGGGGTAGACAAGGAAGGAAGAGGGCTGGCCTGGGCCGGGCAGGACCACCCACATACCCAGTCTGTCCCCAGGCCGCCTCAAGGCCCCTGCAAGACAGGCATGTCCTGTCCTCATGAAATGGGCAGGGTGGAGAGATGGTGTTCATCCAGTCATCCATGTCACACAGTCTCAGGCCAGCGCTGCAGAGAGAGAGGTGGGCGCTGTGGGCTGCTGACCTGCTCCTGGAACTTGTATTGAGAGGGGCCCTGGAGAAAGGACCACAGAGGTCCTGGGGTGTAATGGGGCCCAAAGGGCCCAGAAGCTGCAGAGAAGAGAGCCTGGGCTCAGGTGTCGGCCCCCACCTGACTTGGGGCCCTGGGAGGAGACGGGGGACCAGGTTAGATGTGTGTTTTACTTTTATTTTTATTTTTTATTTTTTTGAGGGCAGTGTCACTGGCCCTCCTATGTGAGACCTGATCCGGGGCCGCTGGCTTCCCAGGCCAGCGCTTAACCACCGCGCCACTCGACTGGCCCTAGATGTGTGTTTTAAAACAGGTGCGCTCGCCGGCCGAGTGCCTTAGTTGATTAAGAGCTCGCTCAAAAGTGCGAGCTGAGCTCTGAGCAACGGCGGTTCGATGCCAGCCCGAGCTGAGTTGCCATCGAGCTGCCAACAGGTGGCAGGATGGCTCAGCTAAAAAAAAAAATAAATAAATAAAACAGGTGCGCTCTTGCTACAGAGGCTGGAGGGAACCAAAGCTGAGAGGCTGGTCACTTGGGCCAGACCAGTGGTGGAGTGGGGTGGCTGAACACAAAGGGAACTGAGAAGCCTTTCGGAGGTCACCCGATGAGGTTCGGCCCTGAGTTAGATGTGAGTGGTGAGGGAGAGAGCGACGTCCAGGATGCCACAGCAGACGCGGACGGACAATGGTTAATCATGGAAGCGGGACACGCTGGAAGGGACCAGGTTTGGGGAAGATGGTGTGTTTGTTTCTAGTCGCGTGGAACCCACTTTAGTGAGCTATAAATGGAGCCCACCAGGAGGCAGCCAAGAACCTGGGCTGGAGAAGGAAATCCCTTAGCAAGCGGGAGTGGCCCCCG
Organism: Aselliscus stoliczkanus; assembly: GCA_033961575.1. NCBI lineage: Eukaryota > Metazoa > Chordata > Mammalia > Chiroptera > Hipposideridae > Aselliscus > Aselliscus stoliczkanus. Next base: position 114,490,478 of record CM066728.1, on the reverse strand, counting down.
AGCTGTGGCTGCAGCTGGGTGACTCCAGCGAGAAGTGTAATGCAAGGGAAGGCATGGCCGCTCGGAGGCCAGGCAGGAGAGGGGATGGCGGAAACCAAGACGGAGGGTGGAAGTGGCAGGCATCATGTTGTAGGAAGAACAGCATGGCCAACAGCCTTGAATGCTGTTCCCAAATCTAGGAAGATGGGAACTGAAAGAGACCGCTGGATTTAGCGCCATGGGAATCCTCGCTGAGACAGACCCCCACCCACCTCCATGTGTCCCCAGATGAACATGAGGCAAGGAGAGGCAACCTTCATCGAGGAGCGCCGGGCACGCGAGAACCGGCTCAACCAGCAGAAGAAACTCATTGACAAGATCCATACCAAGGAGACCAGCGAGAAGTTCCGCCGTGTGAGTCCCTTCCATGACCTCCACTGCATCGCAAGGAAAGGGGGCGTGGCCCCTCAGTAGGGGACGATGCTCACCTCCTGCTCCTCCCATCAGGGCCAGACAGACTTGGATGTCTCCCACATGATGAGTACAGAGACCCTGAAAGGTAATGCTCAGCTCCCTGCCCACCCCAACCAGGGGCCTGAGAGGCCTGCACCAGCTCAGGCCACCCAGTCAGATCACCATGAAGCCAGGTGTGACCTGCAGCGGCTGGGGTGAAGGACACAGACACACCCCTGCCTCTCCCTGGCTACACCTGCAGAGCCAGTTTTGGGTTCAGGGCCAAATTTGGCTGAGCCCCCAGCTTGTACGCTGTGAACAACACTGGCACCCCAGGGCCCAGTCACCCAGTGACTCCTCAGAAGAGACGAGTGCAGTTCCCTGGGCCTGAGCTCCATGGAGGGCTGCTTCTGCTTCTGGTCCTCCAGATGGGGCTGCCCTGGGGTACCCATAAAGGGCTGGGTCAGAGGAAGAGAAAGGGGGAGGTGCGGGCGACCCTGAGGGGACCCAGCTCTTGGGTGGCCTTCCCTGATGACTGGGCATGTATGGAGGCATCCGACGCCTGGCAAAGAGCTTCCACGCCATTCCTGCTCTGCCCAGTGCAGAAGACAGAGACCTCCGAGGAGGCCATCGAGTACCAGACACACCTGACGGCTTTGGTGGAGAAGGTCAAGACCACTGTGCGGTGCTCCCACCTCTGGGTACTGCTCTCTGGAGCTCCCAGGGCATTGGCGGAGGGCAGGTGGGGACCCTGTTGAGTGAAAAGACACAACGCTGTGGTCCCCACGGCTCAGAGTAGAGGGCCCTCCTGGGACAGAGCTGACACATCCCGGCCACAATCCAGGGGACGCACAGAGCCACAGAATCTGAGGATCCAAACACCAAGGGTGTGGCCTCCACTTTCAACCCTGTCCCCTTCCCAAACTGACAGCATTGTCATAAGAAGCCACCTCTCCACCTGCCCTCCTTTTATTTTAATCCAATCTGGGTTTATTATTAGTAAGCCTTGAGCTCCCATCCACGGCCCCGACATAAGCTTGTCCAGCCTTGGACAAGCAGCTCAAAGCCATGCAGTCTCTTAGCGGTGGTCTCCCGTGTGCCTCAGGGTCAGCTACCCTCTACTGGTGGTGAGGGTTATGGGCAGTGACATAGGGCTTCACCTGATGGTTGGCCCCTCACAAGCCCTCAGTGCCTGGCTGACGTCGACATCATTACTGACCACTGGGAAGGACTCAGAAGACACTAGTTCTGTGGGGCCACTGCGCCCCTGGCCCACACCCGCTTCTCTCCCCGCTGGCCCGGCCAGGACATCACAGGCCAGTTCCTGGCTCAGAGGAGCACGGAGGACAACCTGGAGCTGCAGAGGGAGGACTGTGAGGAGAGACGGAGTCAGCTGGAGGCTTTGATGAAGAAGCTGGAAGCAGAGGAGACGCTGCTCAAGTTCCACCAGACACCCAGCTCCGCCAGGTACCCGGGGGGCTGCCTTTCTCAGGGCCACCAGCAGGCAGCTCTGCAAGGGCTCTACAAACAGTCCGGGGGACCCATGTGCCCACATCCAAGCTCTCGAGCCCCTGAATTTAGCACAGCACCCAACCTCAGGACTGTGCCACCTCCCTCCCCATTGTCCTCAACAGCTTTAAGTCCACCCAGGAGAAAATGAAGAGCCTGCTGAGAAAGGAGGAGGAGAGGCTCCAGCTGGCCCACGCTAACGTGACCGAGAGCCAGAAGCTGCTGCTGCTGATCCAGACGGGCATCGACAACCTGTACCTCCGGCTGATGGGCATCCCCCTGCCCGGGGCCCAGGTGCTGCAGAAGGAAGCGGTGCCCTCCGACAGCCTAGACGTGCACAGCCAGCTGGCATACTGTGAGGGGAAGCTGCTGCACCTGGCCAGCAGAGTGCAGACGTTGGCCAAGACTGAGGAGGTAGCCCTGAGCCAGGGATGGGGGGGGGGCGCCTGCTTGTCCCATGTCCCCTCGGAGCTGACAGTCCTCCGTGTCCTGCAGGTCAACAAGAAGGTGAGGGATGCCCTGGAGTCTTCGACTCTGAAGGAGAAGCGGAACACCAGGATAAGCTTTGAGGACCTGGAGGAGGATATGATAGGTACTGTCTCAGGGCTGGGGCACGGGGCTGCCCGGAGTGGATGTGGGTGGGTGGCTGGTCTGAGCTGTGCAGGGACACAGATTGGGCATGGCATTTGCCACTCGCTCCGTCTGACCTGGGCAGCTTTGAGGATCAGGGATGGAAAGGGTGTGTCAGTTGTACCCGCAGGATTTTAATTAATGGACGTGACTTAGGACATGGAGAGCCTTGTGCCCTTGAAAGGATTTATTTATTACATTCCCTGACACAGGAGCACCAGCCCTGGTCAGGAGGCTGAGAGGGCGAGGGGGAGCCCCAGGCCCTTACGGGGGTTCCTGCAGGAAAGGCACGGTAAACAGCTTAAGATCAGCTCCTTTAAATAATTCAGGTGGGCTCAGGGCATGGGGGCTGTGCCCAGCCTGTGTGGTCCCTGGCCCTGGGGTGAGTTGGTGTGAGAGTTTGATAAAGGGGGGCAGGGCTCTGCATGGCTTGGTGTGCATGAAAGACATGCCCAGGGCAAGCGACCAGCTTAAAGACTTGGCTAGCCCGGGATGCAGTCTCTCCCCGGGTCCGGAAGACCCCAAAAGCCAGCCATCAGGAATACACAGAATAACAGCCAACACCCGCCGCGTCTCCTGATGCGTGAACGCCGGCCAAGCCCAGGACCTCAGGACCGCGGTGGGCGCCCAGGGTCTGCGAGCCGCCCCCTTCCTCCTCCCTAGAAACCTTCCAGTTCGCCGAGGTGGACCGCAGCTACGTGCCCTCGCGGGCCGAGATCAAGAGGCAGGCCCAGCAGCTGATCGAGGGGAAGCTCAAGATAAGTAAGAAGAAGAAGAAGTGACCCCCAGCAGGGGAGCCCCGCCTTGGCCCCCAGCGCCCGCCCCCGTGCCGGCGCTTCGTTACACAAATAAACATTTCCCAGGGCTGCTGGGGGCACCTGGGGTGGCGGGGGGCACGAGTCTCAGTGAACTTGGGGGACGCAGATGGGGGCGATCACGTTGGGAAGACTGCGGGAAGTGGGTGCTCGGCATGGACCCCGGAGTCGGAGTCGAGGGGGGAGGGTAAGAAGAAGGGTGCGAGCGGAGCTACTCCGGGGCGGGAGCGCGGAACCGGGGTCCGGCGCTCAGGCCGGCGCCTGCGCAGCGCCCGCCGCACATATTTGACCCTCGCGGCGCCCCGTAGCCGCGCGCGTTTCGCCGCCACGCCCTTTGGTCCTCGCGGCGCCCCGTAGCCGCGCACCCCGCTGAGCCAAGATGGCGGCGCGGACGGGCCGAAGGCGGCCGCGCTCGGGGCCGCGGGGGCCGGAGCGGAGCCGCCGTGGCTGAGCCCCCGAGCCGCCCTCCAGGCAGGCGCCCGGCCGCCGCGACGCGGGGCATGGTGCCGCCCGCGCCCCGCCGCCGCCGCCGCTGCTGCTGACTTCGCGGGCCACGCGGAGCCCGGACGACGGAGCGGGAAGATGTTTTCCGCGCTCAAGAAGCTGGTGGGGTCGGAGCAGGCGCCGGGCCGCGACAAGCACATCCCCGCCGGGCTGCAGTCCATGAACCAGGCGCTGCAGAGGCGCTTCGCCAAGGGCGTGCAGTACAACAGTGAGTGCGGGGCGGGGGGTGGCCAGGGGGGCGCGGGTGGGGGCGGGGGGCGCCGCGCGGGGCCCGGGCGCGGGGGTGGGGGCGGGGGCGCGGGGCGCCGCGGGGGGCGGGGTGGGGTGGGGGGCGCGGGCCGCGGGTGGGGGGCGCCGCGCGGGGCCTGGGCGCGGGGGTGGGGTGGGGGGCGTCCCGCGGGGCCCGCAGGCCTGGGACTGGGCAGCGGGCCGCGCCCGGGTCCGGGAACCGCTGGGGGCCTCGCCGCGTCCCGGGAACCGCGCCGTTGGCGGGGAGGCTGGTAGGTGCCGTCGGCCTGTGTTGCGGCGCGGCGAGCGCTGCCTGGGGCTGGGCGCGTCGCGGGGGCCCTGTGAGTCCATTCGGGCCGGAGGGTGAGCTCCCCTGACGGGGGTCGCTCCCGAGCAGGGCCGGCACGACGAGAACTCCGCGTGTTTGCGCCGTGAAATTCGCCGGGGCGGTTCCCGGGGGCCCTGCGCTCCCCCGGTCGGCTTAGGAGGCTCGTCTAAGAGGAATTCTTACATAACGTGGGGACAGCTCTGTGGTCCGTGACACTTTCTAAGGGGTGACGGGGCTCTCGGCCAGGGACCGTGAAACCTGCGAGAGCAGCGCTGAAATCCGGCCCTGGCAGTCTGAGCACCGGGATTGCTCTTTGTAGACTCGGGGCTCCGTGTGAACACGGAATAGCAGCTACGCCACACATGTTTGCTCTCCTCCCTTTCTTAAAAAGTCTTCGTAAGGGATATATTTAGAAAAGCTCCGGAAGGGATCGAGACGACTCTTCCCTGCTATATTGCAGGAGACCTCTCCTCCCCAGCGGTAAGGAGCTATTTACAGCTGCCCCAGAGTCCAGCGCCATCCCAGTCCCGTTATAAATTATGTAAATGTATGGCTCCTAGATGCTCATCGTCCTCCTGACCTCTTTTAAGTTTTTCCATCTTGCTGGCTTTTTCCTGGCGGTATTTAAAGGCTTTTTAACGTTCTCTGCTTTTGAATTCTTTCCCTCCATGTATTTCCATATATGCTACATGCTTTGGGCCTGTCTCCTCCTTTGCTGCTTTAAGGGGAGCCTTCCGGTCTATGATGACATTTTGGTGGTAACGTTTGATATTAAGAAAATGATTGGAAAGACTTTAGTGCAGCTTTAAAAGAGGCCATTGTAGATATAGTCTACTCACAATTTTGTATGTATTTCTCTGACATTCAGAGAATAGTAAGTCAAAATACGCAGTTACACCAATCTTTAAAAATCTACCCTTGGATCCTTTATTTAATTTTATTACTTACACTATTATTTTAAACTTAATCCTAGCCCTTTGGTAAAGCACTCCCTGGTGGGCATGCCACCTAGTGTCACTGGGCAGAAGTGGATAGGGCAGTGAAATTGCCCAGAGAAGAAACCCCACCCTTGGGTAGTTAGGGACAGAAATTGGGATTTGTACCTGAATTACAATTTAGAGGGATGTTGTCCCTATAGTTGAATAACATGCAAATTTAAAACTTTTTTTTTTTTGAGGGCAGTGTCACTGGCCCTCATAAGTGGGATCCGAACTGGGGCCGCTGGCTTCCCAAGCCAGCGCTTAACTACCATGCCACTCAGCCGGCCCAAATTTAAAACTTCTTGATTTCCATTATTAGTCAGTAGACTAGAACGTTTCTAGTATTTATTTCCCAAGATATCTTTCTTCGAGGAACAAATCAGCAGTATAATAATTATAGACTCAGAATTTTTATAGGTAAGAGTTCAAGATTTCCAAGTATGTGTTTCTTATAACATGTTCTCTTCTTGGGACTAATAAGTCACTTTCTTTTAAATTGCTGTGGTAATGAGAAGTGACTCTTGCTATGTGCCGAGTCCCAGCATACGAGTCAAATAGGATCAAAACCTGAATGAGACACTGGATCGTCCTTGTAGTGTGGAAGCCATCTGCTTGTAGACTGGTTGAAAGAATGTTACCTAAGTTGTTCTGACCCTTTTTATCGCAGCTGGACATAATTTATCAGCTGTGTTTGGTGGATAAGCTTTAACTCGGGCCAGCTTCCAGAGTGAGGAGAGGCCAGTCTTAAGGAACTGGGCAGGTTGCTGTTGCTCAGGACTGCGTTCCTTACCAAGAATGCCTGCAGACTTGGCCACAGCCAGAGTCCAGGCCAGTCGGATCTCAGTGCTCAGAATTTAAAAATGGACTTGAGCGCATCCTCACTAGGAAGCCTTTTGAAAGTTTGATTTCAGGGTTAAAAGAGTTTTTCCTGTAAGAAATAAACAGGTGAGTTTGGCAAGTTATTTGACCTGTCCCAGTAGGACCGATCTGCAAGTTCCCGAGCCTTTGCTGTCCATGACATGCCACGTTTTCTTTTATAGGTTCCCCTTCTCCAGCGTTCATTTACTTAGCAAATATTTATTGAGTGTTCATTGGTGAAAACCCTGACACTAATCTCTGCCTTGCGGGACTTACATGTTCTAGTGGAGGGTGGAAGACAGTTCACAGTAAACACAATAAGTAAATAACCATGCAGCCTGTGAACGGTTAATTGCTGTGGAAAACAGGTAGCACAAGGTGAGAGTGGGGACGGGCTTGGGACTTGAAATAGTGGGTCAGGCAGCAGGCCTGGTGGAGCAGACGGTAGGGAGGATGCCGGCTAGGAGTGGGGCGGTACAGAAGGTGTGTTCTGGGTCAAGGCCACAGTGCAGTGAGATTGGGAGAGAGGAGCCAGAGGCCAGGCCACGGAGGTGAGGGTGACGTGGACCTTCAGGCCATCGCAGGGACTTTGTGAATGAGAGAACTGTGAAGGGCTCTGAGCAGAAGAGCGAGTACTGTGTTGGGAACGAGCGGTGTGACGGCAGGGGACTCACTGGGAGTTCGTGGTAGCCACCCTGGTAAGGTGATGGTGGCCCAGGAAAGGCGGTCATTAGGACCTCCACCTGCACATCCAACAGAGGCGATGCACGTTTGCATCTGAGATGAACCATCTGCTTTCTTTTGGTCTGAAAGAAAATGATTCCCTATATTGCAGGAAATGTTTGGAGCTGTGAGTGAATTAAAGTTGAATCAAGGGTGAAAAAAGATCCACGGTCCTGCAGGAGAGCCCCGTTTCCCTCACTGCGTCTTCACTTAGACTAAAAGGACAGCTCAGAATGGCAGTCGAGAGTTAACAACCTGTTAGTGAAACAGCTAGTTTGCCACGTGCTTCTTAGGTAAAGGGCTTCTCTTATTACTTGGTGGGTGAATGAATCTTAATGAAAGGTTTTCTACACGAATCACTTACCTTTCTTGAGCTGGTGTCTAAGGTTCTGAGAGTTATTTGACTTTTTAACTTAAAAGTAGGGACTGGTTACTTTTTTTTTTTTTTTTTTTTAGAGGGCAGCGCGTCACTGGTCCCCACATATGGGATCCAAACCGGAGCCGCCGGCCTCCCAAGACAGCTCCACCGCGCCACACAGCCGGCCCTTTTTTTTTTTTTTTTTTTTTTTTTTTTTTTTTTTTAGCTGAGCCATCCTGCCGCCTTTTGGCAGTTCAGCAAGCTCTTAACCAACTGAGCCACTCTTCTGGCCCTGTTACTTACTTTTTTAAACATGTGAAACGAGATCATTTTATTTATTTCTGACATGATAGGATTTCTTCCAATTAACTTTTTTTTTGAGGGCAGTGTCACTGGCCCTCATATGTGGGTCCCGAACCGGGGCCGCTGGCTTCCCAAGCCAGCACTTAACCACCGCACCACTCAGCTGGCCCTCCAATTTACTTTTTAAATAATAAATTTCACAATTTAAAAGGATTTCAGTTCAAGAGAGACACAGTAAAACTTTTCATTCGCAAAAGCTGAAAGAGAATAGAAAACAAACGTATTAACATTGGTAAAGATAAAAAGGAGACAGCTCAGGCCGGCCGAGTGGCGTGGTGGTTAAACGCTGGCTTGGGAAGTCAGCGGCCCCGGTTCAGTCCCACATATGAGGGCCAGTGACACTGCCCTCAAAAAAAAAAAAAAAAAGGAGACAGCTCTAAGATTTTATCATGACTCTGAACAGAGAAGTAGTGTTTGGAAAAGAACCAAAGAGAAATGATAACATGGTCATTAATAATAGAAAAGTCAGCATAACTCAACTGGAGAGTTAGTGCCTGTGAGAGAGTCAGGCGACACAGAAATCAAGCAGGTCCCAACACACGTTGGATGGAAATGTCAGAAAGAACTGTGAGGATGGAGGCAGTGCCTTATTGGAAGAAAAGACTGAGGATTTTCTGTTTTTCTCTTTTTCGTTTTCTTTTTAAGATTTTATTGGGGAATTGGGGGAGGGGAGCAGTGTTGGGGAATTGGGGGAGGGGAGCAGTGTTGGGGAATTGGGGAAGGGGACCAGCCAAGTTGTTGTTCTTCAGTCTTCGTTGTCGAGGGTGCCAGCTGCCATCTGGCTTCCCGTCTGCAGCTCGTGGCCTCTAAGCTCAAGGTGCTGTGTTCAATCTTAGTTGTGGGTGGGTGTAGCCACGATCCCCATGCGGGAGTCCAACCAGCAACCGTGTTGTTAAGAGAGCATGCCCTATCCACTGAGCCATCCGGGCAGCAACTCAACTCAAGGTGCCGAGTTCAGTCTTTATTTGCAGTTGGGCGTAACCCACCATTGAACAGGCAATCTTGTTGTTACACCTGCCGCCTGTTGGCAGCTCGGCAACAGCTCAGCTCGGGCACAGTATCACTGGCCCATGTGGGAATCGAACTGGCAGCCCTGTTGCTCAGAGCTCGCGCTCAAAGACAACTTCTTTTTTTTTTTTTTTCTCTTTAGAGGGCAGTGTCACTGGCCCTCATATGTGGGATCCGAACCGGGGCTGCTGGCGTCCCAAGCCAGCTCTTCACCACCGCCACTGCTCAGCCGGGCCTCAAAGCCCAACTCTTTTTTTTTTTTTAATTATTTTGAGGGCAGTGTCACTGGCCCTCATATGCGGGACCCGAACGGGGGCCGCTGGCTTCCCAAGCCAGCGCTTAACCACCACGCCACTCGGCCAGCCCATCAAAGCCAACTCTTAAACAGCTGAGCCACTCAGCCAGCCCAAGACTGAGGATTTTCCATAATTAGGAAATACGTGGAACTCCACAACAGCTAAGTCCTGAGTTCTAAAAACATCCACAGCTGAACACATCCTTGGAAACTTTCAAAATATCAAATCAAAAAGAAAAAATCGTAGAAGCAACCAGAGCAAAGTCTGTCTTCAGGAGAACAGCCAATAAACTGATAACACAACTTACAGTAACATGAGTGGCTTGAGGGAAATTCCTTGTCAGCCAAGAAATCTATACCAAGTAGCCACTACTCAGGATGAGTATGATTAAACCCCTTTTCAGAAGATGGGCAGCTTCCTATGCTGAGGCTCTTTCTGAGATAAAGACTGAAGATGTACTCTAGACCAGAGGTCGGCAAACTTTTGAGATGGAAGAGCCAATCCTGTCCCTCACAACATATTTCAGAGGTCGCCCACACAGCTGTTCACCTGAGGGCATCATGTTGTGAGGAGATGGGGGCCTCGGTGACTCACGCAATCAGGATCTTCCACCTAGAGAACCGGGCGGAACAGGAAATCAGCGAGATGAAGCCCTCTCCCGCTCCCAGGCACCCCTCCACCAAGAGCCTCCTGCAAGAGCAAATGAACTCGCATCCAGATATTAAGCAAGAAGTTGATAGAAAAGATGACAAGCTGCTGTCATTAGTAAAAGACGTATATGTTGATTCCAAAGATCCTGTACAGGCAAAAGATGCTGGAACACGTCCTGAGCCAAAGGAGTACAGATTGCCGAAAGGCAGTCGCTCTGAAATGAATATCGAGAACATTCCCAAAGGCAAAATTTCCATTGTGGAGGCATTGACACTTCTCAATAATCATAAACTTTATCTGGAAACATGGACTGCTGAGAAAATAGCAAAAGAATATCATCTAGAACAGAAAGATACAAATTCCCTTCTCAAATATTTTGTTATCTTTGAAGTCAAAATCTTCCCTCCCGACAACAAGAAAGCAATACAATCAAAATGAAGGAAATCTTGAAGTTACTTTTCCGATATGTACTCGTGCCCTGTTTATTTTCCCATTTTTAGCATATTTAATTATATAAATCACTGAATATTTAAAGCTCCCTTCTTGTGAGGGCATACTATTTATTGAGCTCTGCTAAATTTTCAGGACTAATGATAGAATAAATTTTGTTTTCCTTTCAACTTTAATTTGGTTTAGGCATGTGTTCATATGTCAGCATGACTAAATAGCACATGTATCAATTTTTTACAAATAAAGTTAATGTGTTATTTTAGGCACACGTCATTAGCTTTTAAATTGTTCATATGGCCTCTTGGGAAATGTCCCGAATTCCTCATTTGACATTTAAAGCTTCACCTTCCAAGTTAGGTGGTTAGTTTATTCTTCCCATGGAATAGTGAAAGTGGGAGCTTTCCTGACTCTTAAGACTGACGTTTTCTTAGGGAAAAGGAGACTTGACAGTGAGGTAGAATAGCAGTATTTTCCAATGAAAGGCAGACAGGAGATGACACAAAAGCCAACAGAAAGTACATTTTTTCTACTACAGGGAGTAAGAATGAGGACTTTTGTTTTTGTTTTGAATTGGCTTTATGTATGAAATAACTTTTTAAAGTTAAAGAATTGGTGTTTATAAAATTTTAGCAATCTGTGCTTTGACAAATAGGTTAAGTTCAGAAGCTTTCAGAGGCAGGCAGTAGTGAGAACTATCTGAAAAAAATAACCGTTCTCTGGACTTGATGTAGAAATACAAGAAAAAATTAAAGAATGGTTAAATCAAAGAACATAATCAATGAAACTTGGTGACCAAATATATATTTTATATAATTAAATGCTTGTTGAAAGAAGAGTACAAACAGCTAGTAGAAGCATAACGTGATCACTGGAAGGGATCTGGGAAATGGCTGCGTCATTCATTTAACAAACTTAGGAGCACAGTATATGCCGGTACTAGGGCCTTGAGCAAGATTGTGTAAGTTTAGTTCTGTCATATAAACTACCTGTGAGATCGTGGGTGGATTGTGGAACTTCTTTGAGATGAATTTCTTCTGTAAATGAGTATAACGCTGCCTTACTTAAGGGTTACTGTGAAGATAAAGGACTGAATAAACGACTTATTTTTTGCTGTTAGGGGGAAAAAAAAAATTATTCGAGGGCTGGTCGAGTGGCGTGGTGGTTAAGAGCTAGCTTGGGACACCAGTGGCCCTGGTTCGGATCCCACATATGAGGACCGGTGACACTGCCCTCAAAAATAAATAAATAAAATAAAAATTATTCGAGAGCCATATATATATATATATATATATATATATATATATTTTTTTTTTTTTGAGGGCAGTGTTACCAGCTCTCATATGTAACTGGGGCCGCTGGCTTCCCAAGCCAGCGCCCAACCACCACGCCACTCAGCCGGCCCTATAAATATATTTTTATATAATCACCATGATGTGAATAATCCTTAAAATTTTATAAATTAAACTATGATAGTTTTATTTACATTTTCTTTTTTTTTTTCCTAGCTGAGCCATCCTGCCACCTGTCGGCAGCTCAGTGGCTGCTCAGCTCAGGCTGGGTATCGAACTGCTGTTGCTCAGAGCTCAGCTCGCACTCTTGAGCGAGCTCTTAATCAACTGTGCCACTTGGCCAGGCCTCATTTTCATTTTCAGTTTTACTTCAGAGCCACATGAACGTAACCAAAGAGCCCCATGTGGCTCATGAGCTGCACTTTGCCGACCCCTGCCCTAGACAGATGGAAACGGAGCTCAGAGGTAGAAGTGGGTTCACAGGGCACAAGCAGGCACAGAGATGGGTACATGTGGGTGAAGCCTAAAGACATGCTGATTCTGTTAATCACTGTGCTGGTTGTTAATATGGGGAATGAAGAAAGAAATCCCAGATGTCAGCACATCACGCAGGAGAGAGCTGACCAGAGCTCAGGCATTCGAAAGTCCTGTCTTATTTAGGAGGGCAGCAGAGTTTAACTTCACACTCTTATTACAGCAAATGTGAATGTTAGAAATGTAGGAGTTACCATTCAGAATAGAAATAGATTGCAAATCTTCCAAGTACCATGCAAAAAGAAGAATTAAAAAACCTTGCCTGACATGATCGAAGACTGGAGGAGCAGCGGCAGAAACTGGAAATGGTCGCATGCAGTCGCAGAAGTGACCCTGCCTGTCCCCAGACAGGGGCTGTGGGGACAGGCAGACTCACCAGGTAGAAGAGAAAGCCTGAGGCTGCATTTTTTAAAAGATTAGGAATACAGATGTAGAAAATCATTAAAATATTAATAATAACAAATTATTACATTGGGTCCAAGTAGAATTACAGGAATGTAAGGGTTGTTGAACAGAAAATATATATTGTATGATTTAAACGAGAAAAACAGGGCCGGCCAAGTGGCGCGGTGGTTGAGCGCTGGCTTGGGACGCCAGCAGCCCCAGTTCGGGTCCCATATATGAGGACCAGTGACACTGCCCTCAGAAAAAATAAATTAATTAATTAAATTAAACTAAAATAAAGGAGAAAAACATTATCATCTCATTAGGTGCAAGAAAAGACCTGGTAAGATTCATCACCCGTTCATGATTTACAAAAACCAAATATGCCCACTTCTGAGCAAACTGAACATAGGGAACATAGGGAATTTCTGTCACCTGTTTAAGGGTGTCCACCAAAACCCATATCCGATGTGATAATGAAACATTAGAAGCCTTCCTTTTAAAATCTGGGCCAAGGGCTGGACGAGTGGCGTGTTGGTTAGAAGCTGGCTTGGGATGCCCTCTCTGAGCAGCAGGACCCTGGTTCGGATCCCACATGTGAGGGCCAATGACAGTGCCCTCAAAAGAAAAAAGAAAAAAAAAAAAGAAAATACACTCAGGAACCACAGGCTCCACGGAAAGACCAAGTGGACTTGGAAGCCAGCCTGCCTCCCGCAGCGAAGGTAAGGATGTGCAAGCAGGAAGCGAGAACCCGATTCCCCAGAGGGAGGTGTTCGGAGTAAAAAGGAGACTGGGACGAACACCAGGCTTGTCCCTCCCTCAGCCTGGTGAGCCTGCTGCCATCCAGGGCGTCAGGCCGCAGAGGCCCTCACCTCAGGGCTCCTGCCGGGCCTCCTATGTGGGGAGCTCCATGGACCAGTGTGCCGGCTTCTAGTCAGCTTGGATTCACCACACACATGGGCCCAGCACATGGCCCACAGCTGTGTTCATAGCACCAGCCTGTCTTTTATCCAGGGCCATGTCTGGCCTCTGGCCAGAATCGGGGATCTACTACGTGTAGCCTTGAGAGCAGTAGCTCCTTGTGTCCTGTTGGGTGACACCGTAAAGGGGGTGGGAGAGACCAGAGATGTTGAAAGTTTGAGAACAACTAATCCATTCCAGCGACTAAGGTTGGGACTTTGGGGAAACACCAAGTGGGATGAGGAAGTTGACTTGTTGACTGATTTCATGGAAAAAGAAGCAAGTGTCTCTGAAAATAGAGGGGCCTTGGAATAGGAGGGGAATGGTGTGGCGAGAGAGAGGCTGGGCAGCCCGGACACCCGGCCGGGACAGCTGGGCCCCAGCGCCTCTGCAGCTCTCTTGGTGGCATCACCCGGCCCCACGGCGTAAAGCACCTTCAACGGTCTACATGGCCTGCGATACCACTCGGAGCTCCAACCGACTGGCCAAGCCCCCCCCCCCCCCCGTCTGCCCGTCTCACTGAAGGGTGCTGCCAGCACGCATTTTCATCAGCCAGAACCTCATCCATTTTGGACACCATCTCCCCTAAGGTCCACTGCCCCCCAAAGGCTGTCCCCTCCGCTCCCATCCTCGGCCTGCCACACTGGCTTTGCATGGCACTCCTGTCTGCCCGCCTTCAGCACCTTTCCCGAGGAGACCAGATCCTGGCACTCTTGTGCCAAAGCTATGCATTCTCTTGGAGGCGGCGGGATGCCCACACTCCGGCGTGGGGCTGTGGGCTCCAGGCCTTGCAAGCCCCTGCCCCTGCTTGTCCTGCCAGTCGGGCCTGGGCTCTCCCGGACCCTCTGCAGTCCTCCCACATCCACTCTTGACACACAGGCTGCTCAAGAAATACTTGTCAAGAGGGCAAAATAGAGCACGAGCTTTTTGCTATAAGCCCACACTTAGGTTCTAGAAAAGCCTGGCGTTCTGCAGAATTGTGCACTAAAAGTACAGGGCTGAGAGCAAACCATCTAGGAATCTAGGAAGCTGCCTGAGGAGTGCGCCCCGCCCCACCTCCAGCAGCCTGCCCCTGCCCGCCCTTCTGTGTGTCCAGCTCTACGGCAGGTGGCTTTCCTGCGAGTACAAAGTCCAGTCCAGGCAGTTTATCACTCCATCAGCCCAAGAGGAAAGGCCTCCCAGGTCTTCTGTGGAGCAGGGAGGGAGAGCAGAGGGCACACCCACGGGTGTGCACTGAGTGGGCACGGTGGGCTCTGGTCTCCGAAAGTTACGCAAGTGGTGGCGTCCCCCACCCCCAGCGCTCGGCCCCTCCCTGCTCGCCAGCCGCACAGCCTGCCTTAGGTGCAAAGGAAAACGTGTGCGATGGGATGCTCGGGGAAGTTCAAGCTTGCCTTTGGTTTATTTACCTGATCTGCCCCTTCTCCCTCCCGCCAGTGAAGATAGTGATCCGAGGAGACAGGAACACCGGCAAGACGGCGCTGTGGCACCGGCTGCAGGGCAAGAAGTTTGTGGAAGAGTACATCCCCACGCAGGAGATCCAGGTCACCAGCATCCACTGGAACTACAAAAGTGAGGGCGGGCGAGGGGGGCAGCCGCTGAGCCAGGCGCAGTGCCCTCTGCAGGGTGGGGGGTCTTCCATTCCATTGCCCTTCCTTGGCCTCTGTTCCTCAGCGTGGTGTCGTCATGGAAACTGCCGTGGCCTCACGGACAGTCATGGGGGCACTCATCAAGGTTGCTTTGGGGCCTTGAAATCCACTCACCATCCTCCAGCCCTTGGAGCAGTAAAAGCGCCAGTTAGGCCCGAGGCACATCCTGGCGGAGCCGTCGCCTCCCCGGGCGCCCGCGTGGAGCTGCGCGTTTGCTCCACCACAGGAATGGTGCCTTCTGTCCCATTGAGCCCAGGTCTCTACTTCAGGGTTTGTAGAATGCGTGTCCCCAACACACCGGGACTTGGTTGGTTTGCAGGACCGCTTGGCAAGCAGAGTGCACCTCACAGCCTCTGCGTGTGGCCAGAGCTGCCTGCACTTCCGCTCCTTGGTATTTGGCCTGCGGGCGGGTGGGAAGCACAGGGGCTGCTTGGCATGTCATCAACCATGAAACTTTTTTTTTTTTAATTTGGGGAATTGGAAGGGGGGAACAGCGTTGTGGAATTGGAGGGGGCCAGCCAACTTGTTGTTCTTCAGTCTTCATTGTGGAGGGCGCCAGTCGCCATCTGGCTTCCCGTTGGCAGCTCGTGGGCTCTAAGCTCAAGGTGCTGAGTTCAATCTTAGTTGTGGGAGGGCGTAGCCACCATCCTATGCGGGATTTCGAACCAACAGCCTTGTTGTGAAGAGAGTGTGCTCTATCCACTGAGCCACTCGGCCGGCCCCCTGAAACATTTCAAACGTTGCTTTTCATTGAGAAAAAAAATCTAGTGGGTCAATAGTAGGACACACGGGACCTTGGTGCAAGTTTTGACTGCCACTTAGTGGCGGCCAGGCCAGATCCTGGGGCACTTGCTCGGTCTCCGCATCACCCCTGCGGGCCAGCCCGGGGCTGACAGGACACGCAGCCACGACACACTCTTCCTAGTTCCAGGCGAAGCTTTCCCCCCAATTTGGGGCAGGTGTGCGGCGGTTCCCCTCGGGTGAAGGGGTGGGCCCACTGCCACTAGCCTCTCTGCCATGTAGGGAAGGGAGTGTTCCAGGTGCCTGCACATGCAGATGCCCTGGGCGGGAGCTGGGTGCCCTTGGGACCAGCGCCCAGATCCAGGCCCATGTCTCCAGTGACATCCATCCAGACAGCCGCGAGAAGCCCATCTTTGTGAAACCAGCAGTTCACTTGGGTACTAATCCTCATTTTTCCCCATTTTAGCCACTGATGACATCGTAAAAGTTGAGGTCTGGGACGTAGTTGACAAAGGTAAGTCGTGTCTTTATTACAAGTACATTTCTTTCTCTTTCATGCTGTATTCATCCTGTAAAGAGAAGAACCTGCCTCCTCCCCACTTATGCCCGGCTCGTTTGCATGTCCCTCATATCTCTGCTGGCCCATCAGACTTAGCATCAGCTTTCCCCACTGTGCTTCCTGGGGGCGACCAGGAGCCCTGGCTGTAGGAGGTCTGGGTTGGTGCTAGCTATCCGTTCAGTGTCTGGGTCCTGGGCCAGCCCCCTGGCGTCTGGTGGATGGACAGAGTGCACAGCGGCGGCCTGTGAGGGACCACAGCCTTTGCTGTGTAAGCATCTGTTTTGCCTGCTGAAACTGAGGCCAGGGCAGTGTGGGCAGACGTGGCCAGCGGAGGTGGATGGCCTTCATGAGGCCATCCTGGGAGCCCCTGCTGCAGTGCCGCTAGTGTAGCACCCCACTTATCAGAGCCCCCATGGATGAGCACCCGGAACCCGGGACCAGCTCCCTGGCTTCCAAAGCCGCCGTCCCAGGGGTACCCGTCCATCTGGCTCTGCCTCACAGGCGCTGCCAGTTGTGGTATCTCTGTGCTCTCACAGGGGAGCACTTGAGCTGTTGGAGACCCCAGCACACACCCAGACCACCCCAAAACTGCCGGCCTGTGCTTTGTGCACCCAGTGGTGAGGGGCAGCAGGTTCCCCCTTTGGCATCTCGTTTTGTTTCCCCCTCACACTCAGCTCACAAGTCCCTCCTCTGTGATGCTCAGGGGAGCCCACGTTCCTCCCTGCTACTGAGCAGTCTGACCTCTGACCTCGCAGACTCACTAGAGCTGCTCACGCCCTCCAGAGGAAGCCGTGTCTTCTGTGAGCTTGTGGTTTCAGGTAGCGAGTGTCCAGACCTCTCTCCCCCCACTGTGCTCCTTCAGGTGGGCATGGGTGCCAAGAGCCGCTTCAGTTGGCACAGGAAGGACAGTGAGGCTGCTGATGGCAGCCCTGGGCCCTGAGCGCCAGCAGGAGCACCGGGACGCCTGAAGCCGAATGGGGCCGTTAGGGCCCGGTGCTTCCAGAGCGTGCCTGCAGCGCATCACAAATGTGGGGACTTGGGAGTTTGGAAGGCCGCCCTGCACAGCCAGGTCACTGACCCGGGCGAGGGGAAGCCGTCGCTTGCCCAGAGCTGCCCTCCATGCCCTGGGTGGACCCCCGCCCCCTCAGCCCCATGCCCAGCGCTAGCCCCTAGGTCTGCCCTTGTGTGGAAGGGATGTGTCCTCGGTGCAAAGGCTGACGCTGCCTATCCCGGGGACCTCCAGGGGCCCCGCTTCCTGCCTGTGGAAGGCATGAGCCTCCTCGTGAAGTCACGGAGGGCAGGCTGCTGGGACAGAGTCCCCTGTGGCTTGGGAAGGAGGCTGCACAGCAGGGGAGGGGACCCCAGCTTGCCGGCCAGCAGGCACGGGCTCCACCGGGGTCCTCACAGCTTTGTTCACCCGGGGCTCCTGGGCTGAGAGCCTTCCTGAGTGAAGGAAAGGTGTCTTCCGTCTACCACCTTCTGTCTGTCCCCTGTTAGATGGAGTCAGAGGCGGTGAGGGGTTCAGGAAGAAACTGTGGAAAGAGGCAGAGGTTGGTCTTCTAACAAACAAAGCCGTTGGTTCTGGGGGTTGGTTGTTAGTTTTACCGACCTGCTGCTCTGAGACCGAGGGCCTGGCATTCCCAGGGTGCGCAGCAGTCTGTGCTCCTTGGTTGGTGATGTCTCAGCCATGAAGGGGAGTGGAGGTGATGGCGGAGCAGCTCTGTTTCTCAGGAGCCACCAGAGCCCAGCCTCAGCTCCGTGGGCCTTCTTGGGCCCACGTCAGCTTGTCCACCCTCAGCACCAGCTCAGGGCTGCCATGGCCTTGAAGTCGGCCCCTGAGAGGCTGGGCTGGGCTGGCTCATGCCGGCCGACAACCCCTTCTCACAGCTGAGACCTTGTCAGTCCAGGAAGGAAGTGCCTGCACCTGAAGCAGAGCTCGGTGGGGCATCACGGTGGTGTCACCATGCAGCCGTTGAGCCCTGTTAGGCCTGCCTGGTGCCTTCAAGGCTAGGCCCAGGGGCCCTTTCTCCAGGCCAGAGCTGCCAAGGAGGCCTCACTGGGGTCCGAGCCGTGTCCTGCTGTCAGCAGGGCTCCCACGGTCTCCAGTCAGTGTGGCGCCTACTGGACATGGGAGCTGGGGCCTGGGGGTAGGGCCTGGGGAGGGGTGTTCCTGCCTCAGGCCATCCTTGGGCTCGCAACTCTACCCAGTGATTTTTGTGTCTTTCAATAAGGAAAATGCAAAAAGCGAGGCGATGGCTTGAAGATGGAGAACGACGCCCAGGAGGTGAGCTGCGTGCTGCCCTGGGGCGCCTGCGAGACCCTGCGCGGGGCTTGAGTGACCCGGGAGGGCCGCGGGGAACTGGCCACATTTCACATCCCCGTCACGGAGGCCTCCTCCCGTAAAAGCACAGGACATGCCTCTAAGCTGTGACCCAGGCACCCGTGGGCCTGGGCCGGCTCCCAGGGGCTCTCGAGCAGTCATTGCCTCTGACACAGAAGTTGGGGCCAGCCAGCACTCCCCGTTCCAGGGAAGCTCTCCAGGAGTTCCCAGGGGCCCGGCCCTGTCCTGTCTGTAGTCGGCCTCTGCACTCCCCTTCATGTCAGGAAGTTTAAGTCACCGCCTGGCCAGGTCTGCCGCCCCAACCTGTGTGCTTTAGAAGGCTCTTCGGGGTGCAGTGCACTACTGCCGTGGGGCTCTGGCTGCCCCGCGTTCTTCTGAATGCTGGGGAGTTTGGGACTCTGAGGGTGGGGTGCCACTGGCGCTGGTGGCTAGTGGAGAAGAGCCCCCAGGGCGGGGGCAGAGTGATGTGGCCCCAGAGCCTGGAATGGTTACTGCCAGACCTTTGAGGGAAAACTTTCCAACCCCACACTACATGACCTTGTGTTTACATGTTTTTTCCCAAAATGAAACGAGCTGGTATCTTTTCAGATGGTAAATGTCTGTCCAGCCTTTCCCAGATGTGGGTTCCCTCCTGGGGGACCCACCCAGAGCACTGACTCATGCCTGTCCCCCGTCCCTAGGCGGAGTCCGAGATGGCTCTAGATGCCGAGTTCCTGGATGTATACAAGAACTGTAACGGGGTGGTCATGATGTTCGATATCACCAAGCAGTGGTAAGTAGGGGGCTCTGGCTGGCAAGCTCCACTGCGGCTCCTGGCACACCCCGCCCCAAGGCCCACCCCGGTTTCGCCAGCATCCCCGCCGATGCCAAATCTCTTGAGGGCCAGCTGTGCACGCTGGCGGTTCAGCCACACGGAAGCCCCAGCCTGGAGGTCTCAGGCATCTGCACATGCAGGCATGGGGCCAGGTGGGGTGGCGTTCATGTCTGTGCCTGGAGGGCGGGCTTGCTCATGGCCGTGTGGCCAGTGTACACCTGCGTGAAATCAAGTAGCCACTTGTATTGGGGGCTCCTGGGACCCCCCATTCTTGGGCTCATGCTAGGAGGATGCACAGGTAAGACTCATTCCAGTGAAAGGTTCCAGAGTGAGATTGGTGGGGGGGTGCCGGGGTGAGTGTGGCGCGCCAGCTCCCAGGGCCTCTCTGAGTGCGGGGGCAGCCTCATGGCCAGACGTTCCCTGGGCCACTCTGATGCCACCCAAAACGACAGTCATCAAGATGCTGAAGAAGGAACTGACAGCAGCATGCTTACAAACAGCCTGTGGGGCTTGCCCTGTCTTTTACTCTGCTTTTCGAGGGTGACTGTTATTACTGAATATGGAATCCATGCTTGCTGTAGGAAAACTAGGCCATGCAGAGAGAGACGGACCCCATCATGAGACTGCACTGTGGTCGTGTGGTAGAGCCCAGCCAGGTCTCCTGAGCGTTGCACACCCACGTTCTCTACAGAACTGGGACATTGCAGATGACACTTACTGAGGGGCATGTCCCCGCTGCCCAGCTGTGCTGCCCTGTAGGGACACACCTCCCAGTGCGAACTGATCACCAACATGCGTAACACCTCTGGGTGGCAGCAGGCAGCACGTTGGAGACACGTGAGGAGTAGGATGGCAGAGCACACGTGTCACAGACACATGTGGGAGAAGCAGCAGCTCTCCCTGGGGCTTTGCCAGGGGGGACTGGTGTGCGTCCTGTGGGAGCTGCCCTGGCCATGTGGCCCAGGAAGTCAGGTGCTTCTCCTGTGCCTGGCAGACACTAGGCCACCCAGTGTTACTGGAGCGCCCTGTAGCCTTTGCTGGACAAGCAGTGACCCGAAGTACAGAAGAACGACTCAGGAAAGCTACAGACGGATGAGCTGGGACCTGTGCCTGTGGAGGACAGGAGACGGGGCAGGCGGGCCTGAGGAGGTGGTGGCAGCCATATGGTCGTGAGGCCATGAGACCGGGCACAAGTGTCTGGTGGGCAGGTGGTGCCAGGCTGGGGAGCCCAGGCACTTCTTGAGCCCTGGGATCCCGAACAGTTTAAAGTACATGTGTAAATAAGAGAAAGCCAGGCTGTAAACATGGTGGGCACTGTACCTCTCTGATTTGCGCTGGCTTGCTCTGCATGACAGAAGTGTCCTCACACTCCCATTAGTTGTACAATTCCAAATTGTGTGCCATTTGGAAAATGGTGTGTAACAGCCCTGTGAGACTGAAGGACTATCAGGTGTGGGCCTTGTTTCAGGGGACCATGTGAGGCCCCAAGTCCACTGAAGAGCAAAGCACTGAGCCAGCAGAAGGGACATCTCAGAGGGCCCCATGGGCCACAGCCATGACCTGCGGAAGAGGCGTGAAAGGATACCCGCAGGAAGAGGACTCATGAGCAGCTGGAAACGGGCAAAAGCCAAATGCTGTTGGGTGGGGTGGAGGCAGCGTGACGCCTGAGGAGGGCGGGGCAGCGCACGCCCACCATGTTGTCCTGTCACGCCCTCCGCACGTGGGGCCCTCCGTCTGGGGTCTCAGGCTGAAACTCAGGCGGATCTCCTCCATGCTCTACAGGACCTTCAGCTACATCCTGCGGGAGCTCCCGAAGGTGCCGACCCACGTGCCGGTGTGCGTGCTGGGGAACTACCGGGACATGGGCGAGCACCGTGTCGTCCTGCCTGATGACGTGCATGACCTCATCAGCAGCCTGAACAGGTGAGTGCCATGGGCCAGAGCCTTGGACCTGGGTTCCTGTCATCTGGTGGGTGACCCCTGCCCCAGGCCTCCCCTCCCACGGGCCCCATTCGCAGCCAGCTCCTCTGCTCTGGGGCCAGCCCTCCCGTCCTGTCAGGTGGACCGCAAGGTGGACCTGGAAGGAGGCCCCCCCCCAGGGGGCAGTGGTGCTGAGGTGGACAGTGGGGTTGAGCGTGGAACACAGACGTGGACCTGGCGGGAGGGCCTTCTGGGCCACGCCCCGGGCAGTAAGGGCTGGAGAGGGAGTGGCGGATGGCAGGACTGCTCTGCACCAGGGACTGAGGTCCAGGGGTGGCAGCTGGCTTCCTAGCAGCAAACAGGCCCGGGAGGGGAGGACGCACGGACCCAGTCCAGGCATTGCCCACTGGGCGCTCAGCTGAACGGGGCCCACTGCGGCTTAGGTCTGGGCCGAGGGGCCGCAGTCACTGGCTCTCCTTTCACTAGGTGAGGGTCAGCTGCAAAAGGCGGCTCAGACGGTGGGGTATCCAGGGCAGCCTCCTCCCGGAGGGACCGCGCCAGGCTGCCCAGCACTGCCACTGTCCCACATCTGTTCTTTCTCAAGCAGGCCCCCAGGCTCGTCCTACTTCCGCTATGCCGAGTCCTCCATGAAGAATAGCTTTGGCCTGAAGTACCTTCACAAGTTCTTCAATATTCCATTTCTCCAGCTCCAGGTGAGCTGGAGAATGGGGACACGTTCCTGCAGGTGCTCTGGCCCCAGGGTGGCCAGCTTCCGAGCCTGAGGAGGCAGTTGGGCAGTTAGCTCGGGTGCAATCACTGGTTCGAATTACGCTGGCACTGGTGGCCCTGGGACAGCTCGCTCTGTCAGGATGGCATGGGACAGGGGCCTCTCTAGAACCACAGACAGCAGGAGCACGTGGGCGCCCTAAGGCGTCTTCTCAGGCTGCCGGACGCCGGGACCAGCGGGCTCCGCGATCCCGCCCCTCAGCCTGCGCCGCCGTGCCACGGCCCGCCCTCTTCACCGTGGGGGCCCATGCTGCACCCCACTCCTCTGTCCCCCTTGTGGCTGGGCCAGGCACCCCCACTGTGGACCTGCTCCTCTCAGCAGTAGCTGTGGGGACTGTCCTGAAGGTGCCTGGCCTCTCACCTAGATGTCCCATGCCCCCTCCCTCTGCTGTGCAAATGCAACCCAGCAGGTTTGCAGCCCACTGGGCCTACGTGCTGCCCACCCAGTTGGCGGTGGGTCTTAATTGCAGAGATGGGGCAGAGGGTTCTGTGCCCCTCACTCAGTACTGGCCCGTCACATTTGCACAATGCTTTTGTCAAAACCATGGAACCGCAAGGCGTTGTCCACCTTATGCACCTCTGGGGTCCTGTCCCACCCCATACAGCAGGCGCTTTATTTGGCACATGACATCCATGCTGCTTGTCACCAGGGTGTTGAGCCGCGGCCCCTCTGCAGCTGCAGTAGCTTCCGCTCTTTCTCCTGGAGGATGTGGAACTTGCCGGGAAAACTAGCGGTCTTCCTTCCTCCTGCCGTTTTGAAACGCGGACCCTGCTGGCTAACATGGGTGATGGTGTCCCCACTTAGATGGGGGCCAGGTGTCACTGTGCACCTGGTGTCGCCCTTTGCCATTCTTACAGACACCTTTAATTTTTATTTTTTTATTTTTTATTTTTTTGAGGGCAGCGTCACTGGCCCTCATATGTGGGACCCGAACTGGGACTGCTGGCTTCTGAAGCCGGCGCTTAACCACCGCACCACTCGGCCGGCCCAACACCTTTAATTTTTTACCTGAGTGTGACATGCACACAAACCCCAGAGACAGCACCCCAGGTGGGTTTTGATGGTGGCCCCATGCTCCCTGTCCCAGGCTGTCAGTGCCATGTGGCGCCAGACCAGTGGCTGAATGTTCTGTAGTGGATGCACAAGTGAGGGCTGAGTTCTGGTACCGGCGGGGGCCGTGTTCACTCGGCGTGGAAAAGCAGATGGCAGGAAGGCTGTTTTCAACAATATTGGGGCTTTCTTTTTTTGTTTTGAGGGCAGTGTCACTGGCTCCCATATGTGGGATCCGAACCGGGGCCGCTAGGCTTCCCAAGCCAGCGCATAACCACCGCGCCACTCAGCCAGCCCTTAACTTTTTTTTTTTGAGGGCAGTGTCAGTATTGGGGCTTCTTGAACCTCGGGGGCACCTTGTGTCTTTGAGCCGTCTCTGGCTGGTCTGTTCCAGCACTGACATCTGTCCTCGTAGCCACATTGAGTGATGTAGGTATCAGCAGCCATGCCTCAGGTGCCACTCAGTTCAAGGGCCAGCCTGCTGGGGTCGCGAGGCTGGAGAGGGCCCGCTCACTGCAGTAACGTCTCTGTTTCCTTCCTGCAGAGAGAGACGCTGCTGCGGCAGCTGGAGACAAACCAGCTGGACATTGATGCCACGCTGGAGGAGCTGTCAGTGCAGCAGGAGACCGAGGACCAAAACTACAGCATGTATGCCGGCCGGGGGCAGGACTCAGGAAGGCCCACGTCCCCTAGATCTGTCAGCTTGGGGGACTTGTGGGACCCCAAAACAGTCATTTAGGTGCAAAGGGCTGAGCAGCTGCACAGCCCAGGCCCTGTGGGGTGGATGCGGGTGGGTCTGGCTGGGCCGGGGGCCGGGGGGCCTGCAGCTCTCTCTCTGTTCCCTGTGTCAGGTTTTTTATTGTAAAACATTTAGAGTAAAAGAGGTGCTTGTCTAGAGCAAGTGGGTTAAAGTTTTAAGTGCAGCCCACCTGACCTTGGGAAGAGATACCTAGCTCCTCCAGAGGCACCACGGCCCTGCCAGCCCTGCCCACTGCGCAGGGTGGGCGAGCTGGTGGCATAACCAGAGATGCTTGCTCGGCTCCCGCCCCGCACAGCCACCTGGCCGTGGGGACACGGGCACCTAGGAGGTACAGCTATTAGCGCCGTGCCTCGGTCCAGACCAGCACGCCTGTCCGGCCGAGGCTGCTGTCTTTTGGAGCTGTTTCCAGGCTGACACCAGCACAGAGAACTCCTTGACCTTGGGAAGGTTTGGGTGGTAGAAGCCTGTGGGTGGACCGGAACCTTCCGCTTCTTTATAGCGGGGCTGGAGCTCACAGCAGGGCATCGCCTGGCCCTGCCTGGTGCCTGCAGCCTGTGCAGTCCTGCAGGGAGCACCTCTGCCCAGTTGGGAATCCAGGGCGTGTCCGCAGCTGCTGGGAGACAGGGAGGCGCTTGTATTTCAGGGCAGGCGGAAGTGAACTGCCTCTGAAGACGTGGTTCCCAAAGAAAGCACCAAAATGTCAGGGCTTCAGGAACGCTGGTTCTGGCTGCGGGCTTGGCGGGACCACGGCACCTCCAGCTCCCCCAGCAGGAGTCTGTCCCCAGGGGGCTCCCTGGGTCCAGACCTGGCTGCGGGCTCTAGAAGCAGCCAGAGTGAAGGGCGGAGCCTCCCCAGAGGGGGCCGTGCCCAGGGGCCCCAGCCCTGGCTCCCGCGGGTTTCCTCTGACGCCTTACCCACCCCCACCATCCAGTGCGCTGTGCCCAGGGACATGGCATTCTGTGCACGTGTCCCACCCTTAGGAGATGGGGGCTGGCTGAGCCCTGGACCAGTCTGGACTCGACTCCCAGCCTGTGGGAAACCCGAGTCCCAAAATCCCAACCTAGAGTTGAGGGCAGCCAGGCCAGACACCGCCTTCCCAGTGTCCGGGACCCAGACAGGCAGGCAGGGGCCAGCTCCTCCAGGCCTGTGTGAAGTCCCCCTTCAAGGGACGAAGGCCTTCCTACAAGCTTCGCCGTTACTGCCATCCTCAGCCCAAGGACAACAGGGCTTGTGCGGAGGTTCAGTCCTGCCAGGCGGTGGGAGGCCTCCACCCCCAGCCCCTCTCCCAGACACCTTCCCGTGGATGTTCTGCTTGATGCTATGGGGCGTGAGAGCTGCTAAGCCTGGGGACAGGGATCCTGCCACCAGCATCACTGTCGGCCAATGAGAGGAAGAGACGAGAAAGCAGGATTCTTACTCCTGCCCTGTGTTCCCTCAGCTTCCTGGAGATGATGGAGGCGCGCAGCCGCGGCCACGCATCCCCACTGGCGGCCAATGGGCAGAGCCCGTCCTCGGGCTCCCAGTCCCCGGTGGTGCCACCAAGCGCCGTGTCCACTGGGAGCTCCAGCCCCAGCACGCCCCAGCCGGCCCCACAGCTGCCCCTGCACACCCCCTCGGCCGGCCCCTCCCCCACATCCCCCTCAGAGGCCGCGCTGCCCCCTGCACACCCTGTGGCCCCCACCCCACCGAGACGCAGCATCATCTCCCGGCTGTTTGGGACCTCGCCAGCCGCTGAGGCCGCCCCTGTGCCCCCAGGTAGGCCCCAGGCATGGCCCCTCGGGGTGTGGGCAGCCCAAGGGGTGGTTGGTGCTGTGTCCTTGGCCCCATGAGCTCCCCCAGCCTGGGATAGGGTCCCCTTGCTCCTGGGTGGGCAGCTTGCTGTTCCAGTCACATCCTCCCTGCTTCCATCCTGGCCTTGTGGGCACAGAGCCGGCCCCAGCTACAGAGGCCCCAGCAGAAGTCCACGGCGTGGAGGATTTTGTTCCTGCAGATGGCCTTGATCATGGCTTCCTAGACGACACAGCCCTCCCGAAGGATGAGAAGAGAGTCGGGGCCGAAGTCCCTCAGGACAGCGACAGGTGAGGGTGGCACTGGGCCTGTGCCCTCGATGGCACCGCCACAGGCAGCAGCTGCCCTTGAGCCTCAGCCACAACCGCGCATTCCTGCACATGCATATCCAATGTCACCATGTCCCTCTAAAAATGCAAAATGACAGAATGAAGCCAGCACTGTGCTCCTACCTGAGAGCGTGACACCACCTGTGGTCCCCACCCTTCACCCACGACCCTGCAGGAGACAGCAGGCCCAGCTGCTGCTGCCCCTCCTGGCATCTCCTGCCCCCTCGGCTGCCCCCACGGCCTCTCCCAGCAGCCTGGCCTCCATGCGGCTGCAGCTTTTGCCACAGCAGTGGGACCCCTCCATAAAGCAGTCCTGCAACCCCTCTTAAAGTAGGTCCCCATTTGCCATCTGTGTCCCTAGTGCACAGGGGACGTCCAGTGCCTGTGGATGCCCACAGTGCCCCCTCGTGACCTCTAACCGCCCTGCCCCTCCTTGGCAGCGATGGGGATGCCCCAGGAGGGAACCCAATGGTGGCAGGTTTCCAGGACGACGTGGACCTCGAAGATAAGCCACCTGGCAGGCCCCTGCTACCCACAGGCCCTGTCCCCAGGGGGACCACTCTTTCCAGTGAGGAGGGAGCAGGGCACCCCAAGGCCACGGTCCTGGCCCCTCAAAAGTGCGCGGAGCCAGAGACCAAACGGTATGTGGAGGGGCCCTCGGGAGGGGACCCAGGGGTGGGCAGCTGCAGGCCCCCTGACCAGCTCCTCGTCCCAAAGGCCCTCCACAAAGGCCTCGAGGCCGCCCAGGGATGTAGGGCCACCACGCCGGGCCCCTGCTGAGGGGAAGGACCAGCTGGCAGCGTCTTCAGAGAGTGACCCCGAGGGGCCCATTGCCGCCCAAATGCTGTCCTTTGTCATGGATGACCCTGACTTCCAGAGCGACTCTGACACTCCCAGGAGAGCGGTGAGGGGCCCCAGGCCACAGCCTGGACGCGCATGGGGGGGGGCAGCCTACACCCCCACCCCCGTTCCCAGAGCCCAGGCCTGTGGGGACCCTCAAAGGAGGCTTGCCACCTGCCTGGGAAATGGGGGAGCCGGACTCGCGGAGTCCCGTGATGGAGGGACCTGGGTGGCAGCCTGACCTGCGCACTCCTGCAGGACGAGTTCCCGGTCCGGGAGGACCCCTCTGATGTGAGTGACGAGGATGCTGGCCTCGCCCCGCCCCCGCCACCCCCCAGGCCTCCAGTGCCGTCCTTCCGAGTGAAGAGTGACCCAGATCTGTTCGGGTTGGGGCTGGAGGAGACAGGCCATAAGGCGAGCAGCAGTGAAGGTAGCTGGGGGCCTGCCCATGTCCCCGTCCCCATCTTGCTGAGTCACCTGGGGCAGCCCAGCCCCGGTGCGCGTTTCTGCCCCTTACCTGCCCCGTTCTACCCGGGGCCCTCCGCGCCCGGGCACTCCTGGCCTGATGGGCGCCCTGGCCCCCTGTGGCCCTTGGCCACGCGAGCCCAGCCCTACCCCGCAGTGTCACCTGGGACCCGTCCCAGAGCCCAGGCCGCCCGGGGGGGAGTGCTGGCACATCAGTGAGCGCCCTGGGCCCGGGGCTGCGGGGGCCCGGCTGAGCGGAGCGCCTGCCGTGCAGATAAGGAGAGCAGGCCTGCGTCCAAGGACAAGGAGAAGAAGAAGAAGAAGAAAGGCCGAGAGGTACCCCTTCCCCGCTCCGCTAGGGGTCTCGGGCGGCCCGGCCCCCGGCGCCCGTGACGCCCGTTGCCTCCCCAGGAGGAAGAAAAGGCCGCCAAGAGGAGGAGCAAGCACAAGCGAGGCAAGGACAAGGAGGAGGGGCGCGAGGGGCGGCGGCGGCCGCGAGGCCAGAGGTCGGCGCTGGACGAGCTGGAGGCCTTCCTGGGGGGCGGGGCCCCGGGCGCCCCCCGCGGGGGCGGGGACTACGAGGAGCTCTGAGCCTGGCCGGCGCGCGTGCCGCGGGCTGGGGTTGCTGGGCCCGCCCTGCGTGGAGGCGGCGGCCGGGCCCCCAGCGCTTCTCAGGGAGGGACCGGCCCGAGGCCGAGGCTGTTTACAGGGGCGGGGCGCCCCCGGGGCTGCGGGCACCGCCCCTGGGCGCTCGGGGCACGGGCTGCGGCGCCGGCAGTGCGGTCAGCGGGGCCCCGCACGGGCGGCCGCCTCACTCAGTCCCTTTTTCTCCTTCCACTCCACCCATAAAGCTCCTGTTTTACTGCGTGTCTGTGTGTGCTGCTCCCTGCCGCTGGGCTCCCCGGGCGGCGCGGTGGGAGGGCCCCCGGCCCCCTAGGCCCCTCGTCGCTGTGCCTTGGTGACAAAGGCCTGAACTCCCTGCATTTGAGCCAAAGAGCCGTTTTCCCCCAGAAGGGACACTGCCCTCTGAGGTGCGAGGCCTTCCAGCACCCCTGGCCAGCCGTCTTCAGAGGACAGCCCAGCATGGCCGCTGCCCTGTGTGCCTGTCCCAGCCCACCTAGGCCAAGGCTGGCCAGCTGCTGCCGGGGATACCTGGGGGTGCCCAGCCCTTTGAGGGCTGCTAGGTGCCTGTGCCCGCTGCCTTCCCAAAGCCCCAGATCGCCCCAGCTCCCTCCCGAGTCCCCTTTCAGCCCTGCCCCCTCCAGCGGCCTGCTGCAGCTGGCTCTCCCCACCACCCACTGTTGCCATGAGAACAGCTCTGATACTGGAGCTGCCCCTCCCTCCGGGCTGGGCGGGCTGGGCCTTACCTTCCGAGTCCCGGAAAGCCGGAAAGCCTCGGGTCCCCAGGCCCTGTGCCTAGAGGGGAGGACGGGGAAGGGCGATGGCAGGTGCTAGGGCACAGGCACGAGGTTGATATGTAAGGACTCCATTGAGAGGTTGACCATCCTTGTGGCGTCCACAAATGTGGGGACAAGGTCAATATGAAATAGACTTGTCCTGGGCCCCACATCTAACGAACCCACAATAGGCAGGTCCTGTTCTTTGGAGTCAAGGGTATGTGTGACCCACCCTCTGCCAAGTTAGAATGTTCCCTGGCTCAGCGTCTCGTTTGGAAAGGAACTGGCAGGACTGTACAGGATGTCCATGTGGCCTATGAGTGGCCCACCTGCAGACCTGCCCAGAGCAGCGACAGCCCCTGCCTGCCTAGACACAGTGCTGGGGGGGGCAAGGAATGTGTCCTCGTCTGGAAGAGGCTGGGCATCCTGGGAACAGGAGGATTCAGGGCCCTGGGCATGGGGCCATATGGCGCCTCCAAGTGCAGCCCATCTGCTGCGACCTGGGCCCAACCCGCAGTGTGCATTCTGGGGGCTGTCCGCAGCCCCGGCCAGGACTCGGGCTCCTCCAGAGCCCTGCTCCCACACCCTGCTGGGCCACCAGCTGCCCTGGGGTGCCCTCCAGAACGCCAGGTAGAGGCTGGCAGGCTGCTCCCTGAGCGGAGGTGCCCCGGTTAGACCCCAGGTCTGTTGGGTCCCACCCTTACTGGTGCGGGAGGGCTCATCACGCAGCGCCCAGCACAGACCTAATGCGGAGCCAGCGGGCTACTGGGGTCCCAGGCCCACGGCGCGGCCCCTTTAAATGCACCACCACCGGCGGCCGTCGGGGGCGGAACTGAGCGGCCGGCCGGCCTCCGCGCCGCTGCCTCGAAGCTTCTGCCGGTGCCGGGGACGCGGCGCGGATGCGCCCGGGACGCGGTGGAGCGGGGAACGACGGGCGGGCGTGGGCCTGCGCAGCCCATTGGGCTCCACGGGGGAGCAGCGCCCAGGTAAGGGGTCGGGGGCCCGTGCCCCGCGCGCCATGTCTCGGGTGGGGCGTCCACAAGATGGGGGGGTCCCGCGGAGGCCGCTCTGGGCCAGGGACCGGGGCCAAGCTGCGCGGTGGGGAGGGTCGCCCGCGAAGCTCATAGGCCTGGGACCCAAGCTGGGCAGACCACCCCCATTCCCATGGGGTGGGGTGCCTGTCTCACGACTGCAGCGGCAAGGCCAGGCTGTCACCTCCCTGGGGCGGAGTCTCACCCTGTCATATGGCCCCCAATTCCGGCCTGGCTTTGAGCTTAGGATGAATGGAAGGGGGATGCCCTGCAACCCAGGGAGAGGGGGTGTACGTGAACCTGGGATGGGGACGGGCACTGGGCTTTGGTGGCCCTGACCCAGAAGAGCAGCCCTGCTGGGGGCAAGCCCCTTACAC
Source organism: Aselliscus stoliczkanus (assembly GCA_033961575.1). NCBI lineage: Eukaryota > Metazoa > Chordata > Mammalia > Chiroptera > Hipposideridae > Aselliscus > Aselliscus stoliczkanus. Next base: position 114,460,333 of record CM066728.1, on the reverse strand, counting down.
ACGTGGGACGCAGAGGGTCTACCCGACCAGAGGTCCTGCCAGATGAGAGCCCAACCCCCTCTTCCCCAGCTCACGCTGGAGCCTGTGCCTCCAGCTATCGGAGGTGGGGGCCCTGCCAGCGCGCTCTGAGCTCCTGCACAGCCCGTGCAGGCCCTGGCACCACGAGGGGCAGGTGGTCCAAGTCTGTGAGCCTGGTGCAGAGGGGCAGACCCCAGCCTGGCCGGCATCGCAGGCGCCTGGAACCTCAGGTCTCCATGGAGCCTTTCCAGAGCTGCTGTGGGAAGGACAGCGCCTTAGAATGGGGGAAGGGCTGTACTCGCCCACCACCCTGCCCCCTCTGTGGGGAGGCCTCCTGGCCAAGTGCTCTACTCAGGGGAATGGGGCCGCCATGACCATGGCTTTCACACACCCACGTGGTCTTGCAGTGGGTTTCCAGGCTGCAGTGGGCAGGCTGCAAAGCTAGTGGGTCACTTTCCAGAAACCCCAACAAGCTTGGTGGGTTTCAACCAGCCCACGATAGCCAGAGTCAGGTCTCTGCAAAGGAAAGAGGGCTTTAGGGTGCAGTATGCTCTTTGGAGACATTATTTTGTCCTGGGCCATAGTAAGTGTCCACCAGCCTAGGGGCCAGGCCTAGACCTAATGGGGCCACCTCAGGGTCCAGTGGGACTTAGCACAGAGGGCTGTCCCCTGTGCAGCGGCACTATGGGAGGGGTCCTCTGTCCAGCCTGGTCAGCAGGTGGGGGGGGAAACTCAGTGACAGTGTAGAGGGGGCCAGGGCCAGGGGAGGGCTCTCTGCACGGGACCCTAGGAGGGGGCTTCTGTCACCCACCGGTTTTGTGGAGCCAACAGCCACAAAGAAGTCTGTATGTGATGCCCCAAATAAGCTCACCGTCATTCCAGCCGGAGAGCACCAGGGGAGGTCCTAGGACCACACCCCCTACTCTTCCTACCCTGTCCTGTCCCAGAAAAGGGGGTCTAACCAAGCCTGCCCAGCAGGCCCTACTGGGTCCAGGAGCTCGGGCACCACAGCAATGGCATCACCTTTCTAGCTGACCCATCTCAGCTCCATCCCAGCAGAAGGTGGCCCAAAGATGGTGGCGTGGGGAAAGGACCTGAGTGGCCGCACAACTGGGTTCCTCCTGCAGGTGCTTTTGAGGCCAGCATGGAGCAAGTGCCTGCGGCCTCATCCAAGGCCCCAAACCAGGGCTGCTCAGCCCCCTGCGCCGCAGGTAAGTCCCGCCAGCGCGTGTGTGCAGCCAGGCCTGGGATGAGAAGGGGCCGCCCTGACCCGTGTCTCCCCCCAGAACGAAGGCCCCACGTGGCCGAGTGAGCTGCAGCTGCCAGCCTGGGGACCTCTTTTAAGATGACCCGCACGGACCCACCAGACCTGTTGGTGTCGACCGTGTACCAAGACATCAAGGTGGCGGCCCCAGGGCCCGCGTCGAGACGCCCGCCATGTGAGCGCTCCGTGGCCCGGCCTGCTGCGCCCGCGCCTTTCAACAAGCGCCACTGCCGCAGCTTTGACTTCCTGGAGGCGCTGGACGGGCCGGCCATGGAGGCCCTCCCCGAGCCGCCGACCCCCGAGCCCCCTGCGCCCCGCCCCCGGCCCCGCGATGGCGAACCCCGGCGCCGCGCCCGCTCCAAGAGTGCGCCCCGCGCGCCCCCGGGCCTGGCGCCCGCGCCCGCCTCACCGCCAGTACTGCCTCGCCGAGGCCGGGAAGCCCAGCGAGCGGCGCGGGCTGAGGGGTCCCCGCGCCGCGAGCCCGCGTACCCAGCGCTGCGCGCGCTCGCCAACGAGGTGCACCCCATCAAGCTGCAGCCGCAGCGGGGCGGGCCAGGCCGCATCGCGCCCTTATGCGCAGCCGCCGGCCGATGCGCGCCTCCTGAGCCCCCCACAGGGCCCGCCCCGCACGTCCGCTGCCGCCTGGACATCAAGCCCGACGATGCGGTGCTGCAGCACGCCGTCCGGGGCCCGCGGCCCTGCGGACCCGCCGAGGCCACCTCCCGGGCCAGAGCCGCCTCACAGTTCTACGGCCTCACAGTGCCCGGGCCTCGCCACCTGGCGCTGTCGCGCACCCCGACCCCCAGTGACTCGTACTGCGCGGACCCCCGTGCGCTGTATTGCGACGGGCCCCTCCCTGGGCCCCGAGACTACTCGGAGCGCCGAAGTCTGCCCTTCACCACCCCACCAGGCCCCACTCAATTCTTCTACACCGAGGAGCCTGAGGGCCACCACGGCGGCTTTACAGCCAGCCCGGGTCCTCACTTCAACAGCTACTACCCCAGGCCCTTCCCCTCCGAGGAGCCCCCCGCTCCCAGTCCAAGGCACGGGGGCGGCTACTATGCCGGGGAAGTGCGCACCTTCCCGGTGCAGGAGCCACCCTCCCGGTCCTACTATGGGGAGGCACTGCGTGCCTACGGCCCACCCTGGGGCCCCTGCTATCCTCCCGAGGAGACCCAGGCCCACCCTGTTGCCCGGTCCTTTTACACAGAGGACTTCGGGTGGTACCGCGACCGCGACACTCTGACACGGACTTACCCACACCCCCGTGGCAGCCAGGCCTGGGGCGATTGGGGCCCGCGGCCTTACCGCACCCTGCAGGTGGCGCCTCCCCCGGACCACGGCCCGCTGCTCGCCTCCTGGCACGGCGGTACCGGCACCAGCCCGCCCCGGCTGGCGACCGACAGCCGCCACTACTCGCGCTCCTGGGACAACATCCTGGCGCCCGGGCCGCGCCGCGAGGATCCCCTGGGCCGCGGGCGCAGCTATGAGAACCTGCTGGGGCGCGAGGCGCGGGAGCTGCAAGGCACTTCTCCGGAAGGTCGGCGCCCGCCCATCGTCGTGAACCTGTCCACCTCGCCCCGGCGCTACGCGGCGCTGTCACTGTCGGAGACGTCGCTGTCAGAGAAGGGCCGCGCGGGCGACGGCCCGGGCCGCAACTGGTACGTGACTCCCGAAATCACCATCACCGACAATGATCTGCGCGCCGCCGAGCGACCGACTGGCAGGGGCTGGCCGCTGCCTGGGAGCCTCGCGGGGCCGTCCCCGCCCGCTGCCCCCGACGGCCCCGCCTCTGGCCGCCAGCGCAGCCTCGAGCAGCTGGACGAGCTCATCACTGACCTGGTGATCGACTCGAGGCCCCCAGCCGGTCAGGTTCCCGAGCCCGCGGCCAACGGCCTGGGCCGCCAGCTTCGCCGCCTGCTGGGCTCTCGGCCCGCGGGCCCCGGGGCCCCCGCGCCGGCGCCCCGGTCACCACCCGCCTCGGCGGGTAGCGCTGAGGAGCCCGCAGGCCCAGAGCAGGCGGCCGACGCGTCCCCGGAGCCCAGCGCGGACGAGGACGACATGATGACGTGTTCCAACGCGCGCTGCCGGCGCACTGAGACCATGTTCAACGCCTGCCTGTACTTCAAGTCCTGCCACAGCTGCTACACCTACTACTGCTCGCGCCTGTGCCGCCGCGAGGACTGGGACGCGCACAAGGCGCGCTGCGTGTATGGCCGCGTGGGCAGCGTGTGCCGCCACGTGCTGCAGTTCTGCCGCGACAGCGGCCCGGTGCACCGCGCCTTCTCTCGCATCGCGCGTGTCGGCTTCTTGTCGCGCGGCCGTGGCGTGCTCTTCCTGGGTTTCCCAAGCCCTGGCTCCGCGGACAACTTCCTGCGCTTCGGCCTGGAGGGACTGCTGCTGTCGCCCACCTACCTGTCGCTGCGCGAGCTGGCCACGCACGCGGCACCCCTGGGCAGCTACGCACGCGAGCTGGCGGCGGCCGGGCGACTGTACGAGCCAGCGGAGTGCTTCCTGCTCAGTGTGTCGGTGGCAGTGGGTCCCGGCGGCCCGCCCCCCGGCGGCCTCGCCCGGCCCCCACCCGCGCCGCGCAGCCCTGGGCCCACGGTACGCAAGTTCGCCAAAGTGGCGCTGGCGGCGGGCAGCCCGGCGCGCCCGCCACTGGCTCGGGGCCGCGAACCCGAAATGGAGACGCTGATCCTGACGCCCCCGCCGGGCACGGCAGGCCTGGATCAGGAAGGCGAGGCGGGTCGGCGCGCGCGCGAGGTGGCCTTCATCCACATCCAGCGCGAGCTGCGGCTGCGCGGCGTCTTCCTGCGCCATGAGTTCCCGCGCGTCTACGAGCAGCTCTGCGAGTTCGTCGAGGCCAACCGGCGCTTCACACCCACCACCATCTACCCCACTGACCGGCGCACCGGCCGCCCTTTCATGTGCATGATCATGGCCGCTTCTGAGCCTCGCGCACTCGACTGGGTGGCCAGCGCCAACCTGCTCGACGACATCATGTGAACCGCGAGGGCGCCCCAGGGCCTGGTCCCATCCACGCAGGACCCGCCCTGTCCACCCAGGGCCGCCCCGAGCCCCGCCCAAGTCACGCAAGCCCCGCTCAACCCTCCCAGGGACGCTCCGAGCCCAGCCGAGCCCCTTCTGGTCCTGCGCTGTCCATTCGGGCTCCAACGAGGCCACAAGGGCCCACGCCCCGCCCAACCGTCTCAGGCTCCGCCCGGTCCCCCTAGGGTCCACTCAGACCCCGCCCCTGCTTAAATTCGCCCAGTCCCTGCCCTGTTCGTCACGAGCTCCGCCCAGACCCCCACCCCATTGTTCTCCACAGGCCCCGCCTCCCCCTTCTCCGGCCCTGCAACCCCCGCTACTAGTCCAGCCCGGCTTCCCCTTCGCCAGCTCTCCCTCGGTCCTACCTAGAGTCTGGTCCTTGGCCGCTTGGTGCTCCCCGCTGGAAGGCGGGGTGAGCCTGAGGACCGCCCAGCCCTGCCATCAAGCGGAGGGGTCACTACAGAAGACCCCACCGCGCAGATCCGGTTCGTCCTAACCCTGTCATCTGCAGGGCCTCCCTGGAACCGCTCCAGCCCTGGTTTGCCCTGGTCCAAGGGCCCGAATTGACCAAAGACTAGTCTCGTCCCTTTTAACACTTCCCCACCCACCTCCTGTAGTCTGGGATGCGTCCTGCTCAGAGGCCTTTTTTCCTCTTTGGAGAACACCCTGATTGGTCTCGGTGTGTCCGTGTCCCCAGTGCGTCCTGCCCTGCTGGTGCGCAGTGCGTTCCGCTGACCCTAGCCCCAGCGGAAGAGGGCAGAGCCGGTCCCCGAGCCCGCACGTTTTTCGTTGCTGCCCGCCTGCCTCCCCTCACCACAGGCCACCCTGGCCTGGGCCTGCAGGAGGGGCTGGGAGGCAGAGGAGTACTTGGAGGTCTTCAGCCCACACGCAAAGATACCCAGCCAGAGGGGACGTGGACCCGGGAAGGGGAAAAAGAGGACGTGTGGGGACGCTGGCCAGGCACCAGCCCAGAGCTGAAATCTGGCCGGGCGTGAGCAGCTGCCTGCCCACACCCTACAGCATGGGCCTAGGCAGGTGCCCGGGCAGAGCCGGACTGCAAACGACAGCGCAGGCCCCTAACCTCACAGGGAGGCAGGGAGGGAGACAGAGGGGCTTCCCAGCTGGGAGTGGGGCAGGGAAAAGCGTGGTGGGAGCAGGTGCGGAAAAGACTTAGTTGGCCATGGAGGGGGCCCAGCCGAGGGGTGGGGGAACATGCACCCGCTGCCCGCGGTGCGCGCTTGCTCTGGCAGTGCCCTGTGCTGCGCGCAGCAAACGCGAGGCTAGCGGCCCGGCTCCGGCCCTCCGGGAGCGCACGCTCGGGCGACCCTCGGCCCCCGCCCTTCCCAGGGGTGCATCTGGCCCCGGCCCGGACTCCAAGGAAGACGAATGACTCGGAGAAGGGGCGAAGCTGGGCGCCCGCACGGGCCCTCCTGGGGCTCCCAGCCCCGAGTTGGAGCCGGTAGGGGCATCAAGTGAATTAAACTGTGAGCGCCTCCATTTCCGGCGCTCGCCCCCGACTGTGGCCCCTGAGCCCCCCGCCCACACGCCTGCGCGTCCCCGCGGCCCGCTTGCCCCACGCTGGGGGCCGGCCGGCCGGCCGGGAAGACCCGCGGGCCGGGATTGTTTCTAGAGGGCGAGCACTGTTCGAACCAAGTAAAACAACTCGAATGTAGCTGCTGTTGTCTCCTAGTGCGGGGAAGCGAGTGGCACGGGCAGGGAGGCGCTCGGAGCCGGCGGGGCAGGCCGTCCGAGCCAGCGAGCGCTCCTCCGGCCTCACGGGCCGCCTAACCCCCTCCAAAGGGGACGGCAATCGGCCCGTGACCGCGCGGGAAAGAAAGTTCGCTTCCGCTGGTTTGAACCACCATTCACTCCGGATGCCACGTTCCCCTTTAAGTAGGACCCTCGTGGTTTCAGGGCTGCAAGGAGCTAGGTTGTGATTGGCCAGTCCGTGCTGCTGGCCGGCGACACGATAGGCTGAGGTTGAGGGCCAAACCAGCATGCCCCCACGGGATTGGCCACGAGCTCCCAGAGCCCGCCCCCTGCGCTGGGTCGTGTGGGGGGCGGGCCGCGGGCCTCTGGGCCGGGTGCGCTCCGGGAAACATGGCGGCCGCGGGCCTTTCCCAGATCCCCGATGTGGATATCGACTCCGACGGCGTCTTCAAATATGTACTGATTCGAGTCCATACGGCGGCTCCCTCCGGAGCCCCTGCAGGGGAGAGTAAGGAGATCGTGCGCGGCTACAAGTGGGCCGAGTACCACGGTGAGGGCGGGGAGCGGGCCAGGGGCGGGGCCGCCGGGTCTGGGGGCGGGGAGCGGGCCAGGGGCGGGGCCGCCGGGTCTGGGGGCGGGCCGCCCGGGTCTGGGGGCGGGGAGCGGGCCAGGGGCGGGGCCGCCGGGTCTGGGGGCGGAGAGCGGGCCAGGGGCGGTGCCGCCGGGTCTGGGGGCGGGGCCAGCCGTCCTGGGGGCGGGGCCGAGCGGGCGTCGTGGGAGGTGATCCCGTGTCAGCTCAGATGGGAGGAGGGCCTAGAGGAGCGGGGGTCCTGGCGACCCAGGAGCTGCCGCGGCCCCATCCGGCTCTGCCAGTCCCGGCGCCCCTGCCCAGGCGCTCTCCCCTCCCTCCCCAGCCCCGAGGAAGGAGCTGCTCAGAGCTGGGGCTTCACACGCCCTGGGCCCTGAGGGCCGGCACATCCGAGTGCTGAGCCGCCCTCCTCCTCCCAGCCGACATCTACGACCGGGTGTCTGGGGAGATGCAGAAGAAGGGGTATGACTGCGAATGCATGGGAGGCGGGCGCATTTCCCACCAGAGCCAGGACAAGAAGATCCACGTGTACGGCTACTCCATGGTGAGCTTGCCGGCTCTCCGAGCCGCCTGACCAGCTCTCACAAGCACGCATCGCTGTCTCCAGCTGAAGAGCCCCAGTCCAGGGCCGGGACCGCCGCTTCCCATGTGACATGGCGCATGAAGTACATGGGACGGGAGGGAGGCAGCTGCCCGCCCCTCACCTGCACTGAGCTGAGTCCTGCCCTACCCCAGAGGGCTGGCTGGGCTGTCCGCTGTCCCTCGGCTCGTTGAGGCAGTCAGTATTGGGGTGAAGCTCAGGCCCCTTCCTCCCTTCACCAAGCCACGAGTAGACACAGAGGCGCTGTCGTGGCACCTAGCATAGCTCGTGTCTTGGATTAGAGGGTCCACCATCCAGGTGTGTTCACCTTGGTGGCCACCTTTCCATAGGAGAGCTCCCTGGGGTGGTTAGGGGTGATGGCTCTGCCCTGGGGTCCCCCTCCCAACCTGGCTTCTGGGTGTCACCTGCTAACTGGCCACCCAGAGCCAGGACAGGGACTATAAGAGCTGCCTTCTCTCATCAGGGATATGGTCGAGCCCAGCACTCTGTCTCCACCGAGAAGATCAAAGCCAGGTACCCCGACTACGAGGTCACCTGGGCTGATGACGGCTATTGAGGCCCATCTGAGGCCGGCTACCTCCAGCCACCCATTTGGAACTCTGCCTTTGAAGCCCCTCCTGCGGGGCTGGTCTGCACCCCCTGGCACTGTACCACCCTGGCCAGGCCTGGGAGAGAGACAGCTGCCTGGCCCCAGTGCCTGAGTTTACCTCACCCACGGAAATTAAAAGCATTGTCTGGTCCCCGGATGCTGTGTGTCTTGGCTTCTCTGCTCCTGGGTCACCCCTCTGGACCCCTGACTAAAGTGGATGGGTGGCAGAGAGTCGAAGGCAGTCTGGGATCCCCCTTGGCTCCTCTTTTGGGGGCCCCAGGGAGTAGCAGGGCATACTCAGCCCTTTGGGGTCTGATAAGGGAGCCCTGGAGCTGCTGTCCTCATTTATGGCCTAATTGCTCTTCCATGAGACTGCTATCGCCAAGGACATCTGGGAGGAGGCTCCCTGGCCCTCACGCAAGGCCAGCCAGGGCAGTGGTGCCCTCCCCATGGTCTAAGGCCGTGAGGGCGCCAGTGATCACCATCCTGGCTGGCTGATTTCAGTGTCCCTGTGTGCTCTGCCAGCCAAGGCCACACATGAAAGTGGCCTGTGGCTCCTTCTAAGAGCAGGTCCCATGGCCAAGGGCTCCTACTCCAAAGTGAACGGGCAGGGCTCCCCACATAGAGCTGGAAGCCCCTCTCTTCCAGGACCCTCTCCTCCCTTCCCAGCCAGGTGCAGGGCTGTGGGGAATCACACAGAGGGCAGGGCCAGACACACTGAGGCACAGCTGTCCCTTTGGGTCACTGAGTCTGGGTGCCTCCGGCTTCGGCTGTGATCACTCATGAGCTCAGGGTAGCCTCCAGGCAGGTGCTGTTGCCACCTCACTTTACAAACAAAGAAACTGGTCAGGTGACACAAGCTCCCAGGTCCTGATTCCCAACCCTGCACTGGGTGTCTGGTCTGTGCCATGACACTTCAGGCCCGGAACCCAGTCCCTGGGCAGGGTGTGCACAAATAAATGCTTTTTTATAGATGAGCTGCAGACAGTGATGGAGATGAATGTGGTCAAGGGCCCCGGCTGCCACCTCCAGGCCCGCAGGTGGCGGGTTGCATAAGCTGGGCTCCTGCTAGTCCTGGGCCAGACTGACCTCGCAGTCAGGTGGGGACAGAGGCCCCAGGAGAAAGCTGCGGCCTGTGCTGCCTGCGCTGCCTCCAGCTGGGGCCTCCACCAGGCAGGATTGTGTGGGGTGGGCATGACGAGCGGGGCCTGACCTTCGGTCTGAAGTTGCAAGGCAGGTGGGGCCTGAACTGAAGCAGGGGCCCCTTTTGGACACTTTTACAACCTAATGTACCTCATCAGCAAAGGGAGGGGCTGGCCAGGGGGCCGCTCTCCAGTTAGAGAGGAGGCAGCCTGTGGGGGCCGCAGGCTGATAACCCAGCAAAGTCCTTACCAGGTTGCCCAGTGTAGGCATGGCTCCTGGCCTCGCACCCTCTGCTCTGACCATGCCTCTGTCCAGCCACCTCCTTCCCACCCTGGTCCTGCTCCTGGGTGAGTCCTCAAGTCCTGCTCCTGAAGCAGGGCTGGCTGGGGGTTTGGGTACAAGGCGCTGGGGGCCCCCAGGGTGAGCTCTTGGGGTCCTGGGGATTGCCCCAGTAGGGGAAACTTCTGCTCTCCCAGGCCCAAGGTGAGAGGGTCCTGGAGGCCCATCCAGGATGAAGCCTGAGGGGCCTGGGCCACCTATGGTGCCTCCCCTGGGTGGGGGTACCCTCCCGGAAGGGCCTCTGTTTCCTTCCCCAGGGGGTTTTCTACCCTGGGGGGGGCGGGGTCTTGGTCCCATGCAGACTCACATCCCCCCAATACTGACATGCAGCCAGCCTCCCCCAGGCCATATGTGCTCTGTTTGGCCTTGACAGGGCCTCTAGCCGCAGACCCAGTCCCTTTCCCTTGACCCCCTGACTTGGGCCCCAAAGCAGGACAGCCAACATCCTGGGGTGCCCGAGTCTGAGGGACTTCTGAGACTTGGGACAGTTTCCAGCCAACTGGGATGGGGGAATCACCCTGCCCCAGACCACCTAGCTGTCTCTCTGGTGGCAGCTGGGTCCCCGGGCTGGGCCTGGGTCCCCGACCACTGCAGGACCCCCAGCGAGGCCATGTGCAACTTCGTGTGTGACTGCAGGGGCTGTTCCGATGAGACCCAGTGTGGTGAGCCGGGGCTGTGCAGGGGGCGGGCGGGCCAGTCCTCCACAGGCAGCTCACCTGATCCCTCACTACCCCAGGTTACCATGGGACTTCGCCCCCCCTGGGTGCCCCCTTCACCTGCGACTTTGAGCAGGACTCCTGTGGCTGGCGAGACATCAGCACTTCAGGCTACAGATGGTTCCGAGATCGGGCAGGGGCCGTGCTGGAGGGCCCAGGGCTCCGATCAGACCACACTCTTGGCACTGACCTGGGTGAGGCCTGATGGTGTGTGTGTGTGGGGGTCTCCATGCCACCCCCTCCCTTCTTTGGTTCCTGCCCCGTCTTCTGACCTCTCTGCCCATTCAGGCTGGTACGTGGCTGTTGGCACCCATCGTGGGAAAGAGGCGTCCACCGCAGCCCTGCGCTCCCCTGTCCTACACGAGGCAGCCCCCACCTGTGAGCTGAGGCTCTGGTACCGCACAGCCTCTGCAGGTGTGCGCCTGGGCCCAGGGACAGGGAAAGGAAGGGGGGCTGCTGCAGACCGGCAGGGTGCCCCGAAGTAGGGGTGTAGATCCTGGGGGAGGGCACAGCCAGCCGGCTGGGGAGGCGCCAAAGGGGCCTCAGCACCCAGGCCCTCCCACGACAGAGGTGGCTGAGCTGAGGCTAGAGCTGACCCATGGCACGGAGACGCTGATTCTGTGGCAGAGCTCAGGACCCTGGGGCCCAGGCTGGCAGGAGCTGGTGGCAGCCACTGGCCGCATCCGGGGTGACTTCCAGGTGAGCTGGGGGTGATCTGGTTGGTGGGGGTAGCAGGAAGGGTCTGAGCCCTGACTTAGAGCCTAAGGACTCTGTTTTCTTCAGGTGACCTTCTCTGCCACCCGAAATGCCACCCACAGGGGCGCTGTGGCACTGGATGACGTTGCCTTCTGGGGCTGTGGGCTGCCCAGTAAGGCCCTATGGGGGGCCCCCCCGGGGACAGTGGGTTAGCAGGAGCCCTCGCCTGCTTGCTCCTGGCCCCGAAAGAATGTCCTGAGCCTCTCCCCTAGCTGCCCCACCCCCAGGATGATGAGTAGCGCTCCCCCCCAGCCCCCCAGGCGCGCTGCCCCCTGGGGCACCACCCTTGCCAGGATGATGAGTAACGCTCCCCCCCAGCCCCCCAGGCGCGCTGCCCCCTGGGGCACCACCGGTGCCAGAACAAGGCCTGCGTGGAGCCCCGCCAGCTGTGCGATGGGGACGACAACTGTGGGGACAGTTCTGACGAGGACACGCCCACCTGCAGTGAGCAGGGCTTGTTGAGAGAACAGGGGAGGGGGCTGTTCCTTGGTGTGACCCTTCTGGAGGCGGGGTGGCTGGCGTCCATCTGGAGAGAAGCCACTCGGCTTAGGGCGGTCAGCACCGACAGGGAGTCCAGGGGCCCAGGGGCCTGAGCCTCTCCTCCTTCCCTAGGCCACCACACGTCCACGGACTTTGAGACAGGACTGGGCCTGTGGAAGCACTCGGAGGGCTGGATCCGGAACCATGGCGCGGGTGGCCCTGAGCGCCCTGCCTGGCCTCGCCGCGACCACAGCCAGAACAGCCCTCAGGGTGAGGCCCCACGAGGACCCTTGGCCGCCGCCCCGGCCAAAGCCTGCCACAGCACCCACCCTGCCACCGGGCACACGTCCGCTCTCTTTCCAGGCTATTTCCTGGTGTCTGTGGCTGAGCCCAGTACCCCTGCCATCCTCTCCAGCCCAGAGTTCCAGGCCTCAGGCCCCCACAACTGCTCGGTGAGGCGGTGGGGGACAGGGTGGCCAGTCCTGGCTGCTGGAGCCACAGAGTCTGCCCTGACCATCCCCGGTCCCTCCCCAGCTCGTCTTGTATCACTACCTGCACGGGTCCGAGGCCAGCTGCCTCCAGCTGTTCCTGCAGACTCGGGGCCCTGGTGCCGCCCAGGCACCTGTTCTGCTGCGGAGGCGCCATGGGGAGCTGGGGGCTGCCTGGGTCCGAGACCGGGTTGACATCCAGAGCGAGCATCCCTTCCGGGTGAGGCTGGCAAGGGCAGCGTTGGGGGACAGGGGGTAACCCAGGGAGCCCCTCAGGGAGCCGGTTGGGGCCTCCAGGCTGTCTGCAGGAAGCTCCTTGGTCGTTTGTGGGCGGCCTGCAGGTGGAGAGACGGGTGTGTGTGTGTGTGTGTGTGTGTGTGTGTGTGTGTGTGTGTGTGCGGCCTTCCGATGGCCCTCCTGAAGGGCTGTGGGGTGGTAATGGGAGGAGGTGTGTGCGGTTATGAAGTACAAGGCGTGGGTCGGCACCCGAGGGCTCAGGGGAGCTGACCCGGGAACAGCAGAGGGATGCCAGCACCCCGAACCCTGTGCCCTCAGATTCTCCTGGCAGGGCAGACGGGTCCAGGGGGTGTTGTGGGCCTGGATGACCTCATCCTGTCTGACAGCTGCAAACCAGTCCTGGGTGAGCCTGCCGAGCCCCGCCCCCAGGCAAGCACAGCCCACGCTGCCCACGCCCACCCCTCCAGCCCACCCACCTGACCCCCTTTCTGTTCTGCCCCAAAGAGGAGTCCCACCCACCTCCTGGGCTCTGGGCCCCAGCATCCTGGCCTGACCCATCCAGCCTGCAGCCCCTGCGTTTCTGTGAGCCAGGACATCTCTCCTGTGGGGACCTGTGTGTGCCCCTGGAGCAGCTGTGTGACTTCCAGCAGCAATGCGAGGGGGGCGAGGACGAGCAGGAGTGCGGTGAGGGGTGACCAGAGCCAGTGGGGTCCTCCCTCCCTCCAGACCCTCCCCACTGCCGGGGCAGCCGGGGCCCAAAGTGACTCAGTGCCCATTGCGTTGCAGGCACCACGGACTTCGAGTCCCCGACAGCCGCGGGCTGGGAGGATGCCAGCGTGGGGCGGCTGCAGTGGGGGCATCTCCCGGCCCAGGACAGTGGGGGCCCTGGCACAGACGCCAGTGGAGCTGCTGCTGGTGCGGCCCCAGTTTCCAGCCCAGGGAAGCTCGCAGCCTGCCTGCGAATGGCACCCCCAGAGGCGTCCCCTGCTCTGCCTCTTTGCAAGGAAGGGTCTCTGAGCTGGGGATCCCTGGAAGGAATTGGCTCTGAGTGGCCTTGCTGTTCCCCAGGGCACTTCCTGTCCTTGCAGAGGGCCTGGGGGCAGCTGGCTGCGGAGGCCCACGTGCTCACTCCCCCCCTGGGCCCCTCGGGCCCCCATTGTGAACTCCACTGGGCTTACTATTTTCAGAGTCACCCCCAAGGTACTGCTGTCCCTCTAGACCCCCTACCCAGCCCTAGGGCATCCAGAGCTCTGAGGTGTGCTCTGTGGGAGGGTGGGGGTGAGGGTGGGGGTGGGGCAGGCCCACCCATGGTGATCCTCTCGGCCAGGCTTCCTGGCACTGGTCGTGGTGGAAGGCGGCATCCGGGAGCTGGTGTGGCAGGCCCTGAGCAGCAGCAGGGACTGGAAGGTGGACACGGTCCTTCTGGGGGCACGCCGCAGGCCCTTCCGGGTAAGGAGGGCAGCCTGCGGGGGTGGGGGTGGGGGTGGGGGTGGGGTGGAGGGGCACATGAAGCCGGCCCTGACTCCCTCATGCCCCCCATGAAGCTGGAGTTTGTCGGCCTGGTAGACTTGGATGGCCCTGGCCAGCAGGGCGCTGGGGTGGACAATGTGATCATGAAGGACTGCAGCACCACAGTGGCCACCAAGAGAGACACAGGTCTTTCCTGCCATTGCCCAGTCCCTACCCAGACCCCTGGGAGACCCACTCCAGAGAGCAAGTCCCCTACCCTCTGAGGACTCAGGGGAGGTGCTGACCCCACCACTGCCCCACCCACAGAGGTCTCCTGTAATTTTGAGCGGGACACGTGTGGCTGGCACACGGGCCACCTCACAGATGCCCACTGGCACCGGATGGAGAGTCGTGGCCCTGGATATGACCACACCACAGGCAAAGGTAGGGCGAGGGCACCCAGACTCTGGAGGCAGTGCCCAGACCTGGGGGTGGGGGCATGCCTACACAGCGTGTGCCCCTCTTGGAGCCGGGCATCTCTGCACCTCAGCCATGTCTGCCTCCACCCCCTGCAGGGTACTTTGTGCTCCTGAACCCCACTGACCCCCCAGCCCGGGGCCCAGGGGCCCACCTGCTCACCCAGCCCCAGACTCCGACCGCCTCTCAGGAATGTCTCTCCTTCTGGTACCATCTCCATGGGCCCCAGATTGGTGAGTGACCCAGAGCTGGGTAGGGCTAGGCCGCCCACGGGGGTCCGAGTTCTGTCTCTGCCCCTCGGGGGATCAGGAGGGGGTCGGAGGCTATCAGGAGTGGGGATCTGGTCCCCTTTAAACTCCACCTTCCCTCTAGGGACACTGCGCCTAGTGATGAGACAGGATGGGAAGGCAGACACGTACCTGTGGTCGCGGTCAGGCACCCATGGCAACTGCTGGCATGAGGCCTGGGTCACGCTGCACCACCAGATGGACTCTGGTGCTCAGTATCAAGTGAGGCCAGGGGCCTGGGAGGTGGGGGGCCGGGCAAGTCCCCAGGGCTGACGCTCTCCCCCCGCAGCTGCTGTTCCAGGGCCTCCGGGATGGCTACTACGGCACCATGGCACTGGACGACGTGGCCTTGCGGCCTGGGCCCTGCTGGGCACCCAGGCGCTGCTCCTTCGAGGACTCGGCCTGCGGCTTCTCCACAGGGGGCCTCTGGATGCGCCAGACCACTGCCTCCGGCCATGCTGCCTGCGGACCCAGCACCGACCACACCACAGAGACCACTCAGGGTGTGGGCCCGGGGCAGGGCTGAGGTGGGGGCGGGCAGGGGTGGGGGCGGGGCCGGGGGCGGGGCGGGGTGGCGGGGTGGCAGGCTGAAGCTGGCACCCCTCCCAGGGCACTATATGGTGGTGAACACAAGCCCACAGGCCCTGCCACGAGGCCACGTGGCCTCCCTGACCTCAGAGGAGCACAGGCCCCTGACCCAGCCTGCCTGCCTGACCTTCTGGTACCACCTGAGCCTCCGAAATCCAGGTGAGGGTTGCCAGGAGGAGGGGCCATGGGATCCACCCAGGCCCTTGGGCCAAGGCCACCTGGGAGCCCGTCACTGCAGGGCCCCGAGCCAGCATCGTTCCTCCATTGCTGCTGACCTGGGCTGGTTGCTTGGTGTGGCAGGTACCCTGCAGGTGCACGTGGAGGCGGCAGAGAGGCGACAGGTGCTCAGCATCAGCAACCATGGAGGGCTTGCCTGGCGCTTGGGCAGTGTGGATGTGCAGGCCCAACAGCAGGCCTGGAGGGTGAGTGCCTGGGGGAGGGGCCTTCCTCACCCCCAGGGGCTGTCCAGACCACTTGTGAGCACACCTTGCCCTCCACCCGCCCAGGTGGTGTTCGAGGCCTTGGCCGCTGGGGCGGAGCGCTCCTACATGGCGCTGGACGATCTGCTTCTCCAGGACGGGCCCTGCCCTCGGCCAGGTGGGAGCCTCGCGGCCTGGCCCCGCCCCTGGCTTGTGGGCGGCACCGACTGTGCCACCCCTGCCCCCGGCAGCGGCGCTGCCCCAGGAGATGGAGGGGGCAAGGGCAGCTCCGCTCACTGCCCTGGTCCCTTGCAGCTACCTGTGACTTCGAGACCGGCCTGTGTGGCTGGAGCCATCTGCCCTGGCCGGACTTGGGACGGTATAGCTGGGACTGGAGTAGTGGGGCCACTCCCTCCCGCTACGCCCAGCCTCCCGTGGACCACACTCTGGGCACTGACGCAGGTGGGTCTGAGCTGGGGAAGGGGCCCCAGAGCCACACACACAGGGGCACACGCCCACCCCATCCCAGGCCAAGCGTCAGCCCCTGGGGCAGGGGCCTCGAGTCCGGGGGCTGGCCCCCCTCTCGTTTCCAGGCCACTTCGCTCTCTTTGAAACCAGCGTGCTGGGCCCAGGGGGCCGGGCCGCCTGGCTGCGCAGCCAGCCTCTGCCTGCCACCGAGGCCTCCTGCCTCCGCTTCTGGTACCAGATGGGCTTTCCCGAGCAATTCTGTGAGTCAGCTGAGCCAGCAGTGCCTGAGCGGTGGGGGCAGCAGGGGCTCGGGGACAGCCTTGCATCACACTGGATCAGGGACCTGACCGCCCCCGGCCCCTGATCTCAGACAAGGGCGAGCTGAGGGTTCTCCTGAGCAGTGCCCGGGGCCAGCTGGCCGTGTGGGGCACAGGCGGGCGCCTGCGGCACCAGTGGCTGGAAGG
This sequence comes from Aselliscus stoliczkanus, assembly GCA_033961575.1. Classification (NCBI taxonomy): domain Eukaryota; kingdom Metazoa; phylum Chordata; class Mammalia; order Chiroptera; family Hipposideridae; genus Aselliscus; species Aselliscus stoliczkanus. The sequence continues at coordinate 114,444,200 of CM066728.1, read as the reverse complement.
CCGGGTGGAGGTGGCCAGCACTGAAGAGTTCCAGGTGAGGCCGGGCTGCGCGGTAGGGCTGAGAGGCCTCGGGGCTGACTCCTCCCCTGGTCCACACAGCTTCTCCTCCCTCCCGATCAGATCGTGTTTGAAGCCACTCTGGGCGGTCAGCCAGCCCTGGGGCCCATTGCCCTGGACGACATCGAGTATCTGGCTGGGCAGCGTTGCCAGCTGTCTGCACCCAGCCAGGGTAAGCCCTGCCCGGGTCACAGGCCCTGCCCTGCGTCTGAGCCTCTGTGGCTTGGCAACTCGTGGCCCACATAGCTGCCCAAGGCCAAGAGCGCCACCAAGGCCAGGCTCTGCCCCAAGCATAGTCCTTGGCCTCAGGTGTGGGGCTGACAGGGAGGGCTTGACTCTCAGGCTCACATGCCGTGACCCACAGGGGACATGGTAGTGGCCACTTCAGTGCCAGCTGTGGTCGGCAGCGCCCTCCTCCTCCTCGTGCTCCCGGTGCTGCTTGGACTCGTGGGGCAGCGCTGGCTGCGGAAGAAGGGGGGCTGCCCCTTCCGGGGCAGGACAGTGGCCACGGCCCCCGGCTTTGACAACGTTCTCTTCAATGCGGTAGGGGCCCTGGGTGGGGTGAGCCACCGCAGCCACACGTGGCTTGGCTCTGGGGAACTTGGGGCGGCGGGACCCCCACCACCCAGCGGTCACCACGGCCTCTCCTCCTCCCCAGGACCAAGTCACCTTGCCTGCATCCATCACCCATGACCCATAGATGACCCTGAGAAGGCGCTGGCTCCACGAACTCCCTCCACCCCGTCAGCCCTGGCCCTCCCCCAGGGCGGGTTAAGCCTCGCATCCTTCACCCTGTACAGATTGCCACCCAGCTGCCCGAGTACGGTCCTCATCCCGAAAATTAACACCCCGACCGGTGAAGACAGGCCCCGCCCTGCCTGCCAGCCAGAAGTTGGCTCCTGGGATCCCCAACCCAGCTTTCCCAAGACCATACTTGGAGGCACCTCCCATATCTCAGTGGCAGGAAACAGGCCATACCAGACAGGGCTAGGAGCTAGAGACACCAGGAGGCAGACGCAGTAGGGCCTTGAAAAGCCACTGCCCCGGGCCAGGCAGGCAACCCCAAGTGATGGGATCTGACTTGTCCAGCCTGCCCTGCTGGGTCACTCCATTTGGAATGGGGAGAAACCCCACCGGCACAGGTGACAGTCTGAGGAGCAAACACTTGACCCCATCCCAGGTGGTATGGAGCTGGGCTGGTGGGGGACATGCCCTTCTGTGCCTGTTCCACAGGAGGGGTCCACCCAGTCCCTGAAATGGTACATCTCAAAGCAGAAGTCACTTGGTACCCCCGTAATGCCCAAGCACCTGCCCTGCTGGCCTCATTGGGTCTGAGGGAGGTGACTCCCCTGGAGGTGTCCCAGTCCCTGGTGTACCCACATGCCATCCTCACTTAATAAAATGGAGTCAGGTCTTTCTAACCCAGGGAGGACCCCAGGCTCTACTTTCCCACACGGGACTTGGACAAGATCTCACATGGGCCTAGAAGGCCCCATTGGACAGGACTGTCCTGAGGGAGAGGGTGACGGCCATCCCTGCACAGCCACATGCTCCCCACCCACACGCTCTACCTCGCCACCCTGGCCCACTGGGTTCTGCTGGGAAGGGTGTGGTCAGGGACTCAGCACCAGGGGAGCGTGGGGTCCATCGCCAAGAGGCCAGCCAATGCTCATGAACTGTCTCACGAGACAGTGACCTTCACGGCCCCTCAGACACCCCCTACAGTGTTTGCCATGAAAACTACCCTTCCCCACACTGGGGGCTGGGGGAAGGGGGTGCTGAGGACAAGACAGGTGGGATGGGACACGACACGGCAGCAGGAAGGACAGCGAACGTTTATTAGCTTCTCCGACAGCCGGACCAGAGGCAGAACCTTCTTCCCTGTGGACCAGATTGGACCATCCCACCCCGTACCCTCCCACTCTGCTCCCCACGGCTAGGCTGACACCCTGGGAGAGGACGGCAGTGTTCTGCACCCCAACTCGGGGGTAGGGAGGTAAAACAATCTGGAGAAGCAAACACTTTGCAAGGTTTTGTTTGACAGCAGGTTCAGAGAGAAGGGGTTCCCAGGCAGGGCTGATACCCGGTTTCCGCTTGGCCACGGGAGAGGCCCGCGCTGGCGCTGGTGGTCAAAGGGAACCAGCCAGACGAGATCGGCCGGAACGCACCGATTTCGAGGCTCTGTATTCATTTCGCCCTTGGCCCCTTCTCGATCGGCTTCCCAATGTCTCTCCCCCGGAGCTTGAGGCCTGAAAGAGCCATTGGCCCACTGACCACTGCAGCTCCCACTCTGGGACTTCAAAGGACAGGGCAGCGCCACAGCGTCCCCAGCCATCGGCCCAGAGGTAGCAGTGGGTGCCCACTTGACCCACAGAGAGGAGGCAGGGGAGGGAGGGACGCGCACTGCTCCATTCCCGCTGGGCTCTCCGATGGACGAGAGCAGACGTCCCTTCCCAGCACCAGTGCTCTGGGAGCTCCATGCCCCAGGTTCCAGCTGACACCACAAAGGGACGTGTGGGTGCAGAATGTGACCAATGCCAGGGAGAGAACTTGGGAGCCCTCTGTCCCTAAGCTCAAAGGAGGGGGGGGGGGAGGGAAAACTCGGTGGCCTTGGCCTTCCTGTGCCCCACCCTCACCAACCCCTCCCGCTGCGGCCCTCAGGACTGAACAGACAGTGGCAGCCGAGACCCAGCCAAGGTCCGAAAGACACTCACCGATGGCTCTCTCGATTTTGCCCAGAACTTGGTTATTAGGAATGGCCCGTCCACTCTCGTAGTCTGCGATGACCTGTGGCTTTTCGTTGATTTTCTAAAGAGAAGATGGTTTGTGTGCATGTCCATTCAGTAAGGGAACGCTGTGAGACTAGCACACACGTGGGTGAGACAATACGGGGCACTGCCTTCCGTGACAGCGAAGGACCAAGGACCTTAGCGGAGAGCAGCTCTGGGGTCTGCACACATTCGGAGCCAAGTCCCATGGCCTCTCGTGGCTTCCCCAGAGGCACACTGAAGCCCACAAGTCAGCAGGCGGGCAGAGCCCAGACCATAGGCGCTTTCCCAACTGCCCGGGAAGAGGGGACCCGCCACACTCACCGTTGCCAGGTCCTTCTGTGTCAGCCCCTTGCTCTGCCGGCCCTGCTGGATCACTTTGCCAACCTCCAGGGTCACCCGGTCGTGGTGCAGCTCCTCGGTCTCCCGGTCCAGCTTGGCTGTATTCTTGGTGATTGAATGCTGTTTGTTCTGGCCAGCAGCCCCTGGTCCGGCGGAAGGCAAGAGCAGAGACAGGCTTTGCAACAAACCCCAAGGAAAGCCATTTCAGGACAGGAACCAAGCCCAACAGACGCCCTGCACCCAGGTGACGTGGGAAGTTCGTAAGCCCAAGAGCATGGAGTCCACACAACTGTCTCCCCACGGAGGGAGTGGGCAGCAAACCCCCCTGACCCATGGTCACCGCCGCTGCTCTGCTCAGGTCCCAGGCATTCCCCAGCCCGGGCGCCAACATGCGTCTGCAGAAGTGAACCCCACCAGCACGCCCCGATTTGTGAGCGGAAGCACGAGCACCTACATTTCTTGGAAGTCTCCACATCTTCTCCTCGTCTCTGAGCTGCTAAGATGGCCTAGAAAACGAGAACATGGTTTTTGGTCAAAATCAGTTTTGGCAAGTGTCCAGCAAACACCAGCTAGGCCTGCCAGGAGCCAGGCGGCGCACTGCTGATGCCTGGGGCTGCCTGAGGCAGGCAGGCTGCTCAGTGGGTGCGAGCCAGGCTTCTTACAGGGCTCGCACCAAGGCTGGGTTTAAAAGCCAAGTTCGTTAGACAAAGGGAAGACCATGTGAAGGCAGGGGGAAAAGATGGACATCTGTAAGCCAAGGAGGGGTCCTCAAAAGAAACCAACTCTGCTGACACCTCAATCTCAAACTTCCAGCTGCCAAAACCGTGAGAAAATAAATGTGTTAAACCACACACACACACACAAAAAAATTCCAAGCTCATTATGCAAAATCCTAGACAACCAAATATCCAGGCAAGTCTCAATCAGCTGCTACTAAGGAGACAAGAATAGCTCATTTCTTTGCTGTTGAGGAAGACACGCCAACGGACTCCTCTGAGAAGTCCACACTTGAATCAGATTTACTTCTCTATTAGACCCTCCTGCAAATACAGGGAGGACGGGTGAGTGCCTTCCCCACGGCAGCTGGCTCCGGTACGAGCGATGGCACAGAGCCCTGCCAGGGAGAGTGACACCCCTTGCCCTATAGCTGTCCCACAGTGAAGTATTTCTTGGTGAAGTGACTGTGGGACACTGTAAGTGTGATGTGTTCAAAGAGTCTCTCTGGACGTGTTCATGTGACTCCTAGCTTGTGGCTATCACGTTTCTTTCGGAAAAAGAGGGTGGATTTAGTTTTGACCACGCAATGAGCCTGGGACAGGTCACTGGATGCCGGTCACCAGGGCGGCAGCCAGTCTTGACCCAGACCCATCACTGCGCAGCTAAAGCTCTTGAGGTAAAAACCCAGCAGGGGTGGTAACCGAACCAGCCGTCTGCCGCGTTCATGGGGCTCACAGTGGAACCCGGATTAGCCAGTCGGGAACCTTCGGCCCCCAGCACCGCTCAGGGCTCGGCTACCTCTGCAGGATCGCGACAGGGAAGCAAGGCCTACCTGCCTGCGGGGTCTTCGGGTCAGCTCAGCCTGCGGACAGGCGCTCCCGATGCCTGCAACGTGCCTCGGTGGGCTCCAGCGGCAGCTCCGCACCGAGCAGACCCTTTGCGGGAGCCCCAGGCCCTCCCAGCCGACCTCGTCCCTGTCCACAGCCGCCAGTCTAAGGCCGGGGACGCCGCCCGAGACTCGCCCCAGGCCCGTGTCATTCGTACGGACACCCCGACCCCGGCCCGCCTCGCGCGCGGCACAGCCGCGTCCACACTCCCCGCGCCCGCCCCTCCCCCAGAGCGCCCCGGACCCTCCCCGAGCGGCGGCCCCCGCCCCGCCCAGGTCCCCGCCCTCGGCCCCAGGCCCCAGGCCCCGCGTCCCCCGCCCGGTCCGCCCGGCCGCTCCCGGGTCGACGCGCCGGCGCGGAGCCGCACCTGCTTGGACTTGGCCTGCGCAGCGGTGGGGCCCTTCTTGCGCAGCACCGTCACCGTGTCCCAGTCGCTCTCGGCCATGGCGGGGCGGGCGGGTCCAACAGTCGCTCCGGCGGCTCCGCGGCAGCTGCTCCAAACCCGGCGACGCTACGACGCCTCGTCGCTCGGCTGCTTCCGGCGCCGGCCGCGGCCCCGCCCCCTCCGCCCATTGGCCGGCGGCCCGAAGGGCGGGCACTTCCCGCGGCTCAGGGCCAATCCGCAGCCGACTCGCCCGAGGGCGCGCTGGCGCTGCGCGCGACGTGAGGGGACGCCGTAGGGGCGCGCGGCCCGGGCGAGGGACGGCGAGGGTATGTTCCGCGGAGCGGGGCTGAGCGCGGGGCGCGCAGGAAAGGAGAGCGGGGCTGGGGGCCACAGGGGACAAGGGGCGGCGGGGCGAGGGGCGGCGCGCCTGGGGCAGAGGCGGGACGTGGCGGGCGGGCGGGCGGGCGGCCCGGAGCCCCGGGACCCGGCCGCGGACCCCGGCGGTGGGCGCCTGCGCAGCCGCTCGGCACGCCGCCGGCACTGCCCCCGGCGCTCGTGGGCCGGCGCCCGGCTCGCTCCTCGGGGCGTGCGGACGCGCCGGCCGGGCCACGTGCGCGAAGGCATCCGCGAGACATCCGCGCAGAAGCTGGGTGCAGGCGAATGGGTCCTCCTCAGCCTGTCTGCAGTGGAACTAGTCTGTTTCATGCCTTGATTTCACCACCCTCCGTGCAGTTCGTGCGGTTTTCCTGGAGTTGTGATCCCGTGATGCAGAAATGTTGGGCATACACGTTTTGGGGTATGATTCTGTGAGAAAGAAACCGTAAAATTATGAAACCAAGATTACAAATATATGTTTGTATGACGACGATTTTATGTAATGTGTAAAGATTTTATAATACTGTACTATTTTACAGTTTGCTTTTTTTAAAGATTTTATTGGGGGAAGAAACAGCGTTGGGGAACCGGGGAAGGGGGTGCAACAGACAAGTTGCTGTCTTTTTGTTCTCCGGTCTAGTTGTGGAGGACGTTGCTTCACTGGCCCGTGTTGGTATCATCATTGCGCTCTTCCCGGTGAGGCAGTCAGTCTCCGGCCATTGGACAGCCGCTCATGTTGGTTCATGGCAGCTCATGCAGCCCCATTGCAGCCTACACCGTAGCCGGTGACTCACGGCAGCTCACGCTGGCTGCCGGCCACTCACTGTAGCCTATGGCAGCCCTCTGCAGCAGGGGCTGCAGCTATGCCATCCAAGGGGACTCACAGCAGCCCAGCTCCAGGTGGAGCTGTTGTTCACCACCTTAGCTGTAGAGGGCAGTGTCACTGGCCCTCATATGTGGGATCTGAACCGGGGCCACTGGCGTCCCAAGCCAACTCCTAACCAACGCGCCACTTGGCCGGCCCTATTTTATAATTCTTTTACGGTAATTTTGTATAATGAGAACTCAAATTATAAATTTTAAAACCTGACAAATATCACAAACATCACAAAATTCAGAAACATAACATTTGTATGGATTAACAAATATATCTCTAATGCATCTGGTTGCATTTTTCGTTGTGTTCACTTTGAATGCCACATCATGACTGCAGAATTGTTTTATGTAAAGAAGAGACGATTCAGACATGTCTGTAGTGTGTTTGGTCAAATTGGTATCTGTTAGTACTGATATTGGCCTGCATAATACCGGGGACTTTACATAGAATTGCCCACTGTATCATTCCTATAGGTGAATGCTGCACAAATACAGGAATCCTGATAAATACAATCCCCAGCCAGGAGGAAAAAAGGCATATGGTGTATTAAATTGTATATGCTGCATTATGGGATACATTTTGTCAGAGGAGGCAACTTTAATTTTATTCAGGGAGAAGAACCAAATCCTCTGCTTACAATTTTGGATGTTGGATAATTGGAAGAATTTTGCACAGACTCACTTCTGGTTCATACTATAAACTTTGTTTCTTGTTCACATCCGAACACTTCCGGTGCTGGGTGCTGTTTGGGTGGGTAGTTGGCAAACATAGAAAACATACCCGCCCCAGGACAGACCAGCAAGACTGTAAACTGCATGAAACTATCCCATAAACCCCAACTAAATGCATCCCATCTCAAATCCTCCTTAGTGGTATTGACCTAAACATAAATGTTATTTTACCAGCAAAAATGGTTTTATTTGGGAACAGCAAAGAATCAAAATTCAGGATGTACAACTTATGGCAAAACCACAGGCAAGTCTGGAGAACAAACGAGAGGGACCTTCTTTTATAGAGGAGAGGGTAGTTAGGAGGGGCTGTTACAAAGAGTTCATTGGAAGAAAGTGGGAATTGGAAGTGTCGTGACTTTACATTGGCTGGTTTGTGACTGTCTCACTGGCTGAGCTGTTCCCAGCCAAGGAGAAAGGCTTCCCTGCTGCTGGGGTAGTAAACTAGAAAATACCTGTTGGAGATACAGACAATGAGTGGTAGGACAGGAGAGCTCTCCCTACAAGCCCTCCCTACTCCAAATTTTAGTTGAGGTTTTCTTTATTTTTCACAATGGGGTTCCCAAAATGGTTGTGGTCACTCCAATGGGCCCCAGGAAGAGTGTGATGAAGAAGTCTGCCTACCAAAAGGCAGCGGTCTTAACTGGCTGCAGTTAAACCATCCTACTCAGCAAATTTAACCAACACTTGGCCAGATGTATCCACTGCAAGACCCTCTTCCAGAGCATGGTTGGCATCCCAACAAGAGAAGTTGTATCAGCTCCGGTGTGTCTGCCCAGGGTAGGAGGGGCCTGGAGATGGGACATCTAGATCTAGGCGTCCTCTGTGTGCAGGTGTCTGCCATGATAGCTGCCATCCCACCTGACTTAGGAGTCCAGGCCTGATGCCACAAAGACGTCTCTTGTTTTTGTGGCACCTGCTACCATCGGGACACAGATGGAACAGGTGTCTGTGCTGCCCCCACTGCCCACCCATTCCCTCTTGGCTCACCTGTGCACACCCATTCCTGGCTCTGGGTGCTTCCATTTGACTCAGGGCCAGGGGAGATTAGCCTTTGTGGTGAAGCTGCAGCACAGGTGGAATGGAGAGCCCACTTTGCGAGGCCAGGTTAGCAATTCCTGTATCTCCAGAGGTGCCACACTGTCGTTTCAACAAGTCCTCTGCCTGCATTGTTTTAAGATAAGCCGTCTACCAGTGCTATCCATTTAACGTAATAGAGAAAAGAAAAGACAATTCCAAAGACTTCTGGAAAACAAAAACCCCAGATATTTCTTTTTTTTTGAGGGCAATGTCACTGGCCCTAATATGTGTAATTCGAACCGGGGCCGCTGGCTTCCCAAGCCAGCGCTTATCCACCGCACCACTTGGCCGGCCTCTTTATTTAAAAAATAAGGATATTATTGGGCCGGCTGAGTGACACATTGGTTAAGAGTTGGCTTGGCCATTCCCCTTAAGGTCAGGAACAAGACAAGGCTGTCCACGTTCTCTTTTATTCAACATAGTTCTGGAAGTTCTAGCCACAGCAATCAGACAAGAAAAAGAAAAGGCATCCAAATTGGCAAGGAAGAAGTAAAATTGTCATATGCAGATGGCATGATACTATATATAGAGGACCCCAAAGACTCCATCAAAAAACTATTCGAACTGATACACGAATTCAGTGAGGTAGCAGGATACAAAATCAATATTCAGAAATCAGTTGCATTTGCATATACCAATAATAAACTAATGGAAGAATTAAGAAAACAGTCCTATTTACAATTGCTTCAAGAACTATAAAATACCTAGGAATAAATTTAACAAAAGAAGTAAAAGATCTGTACTCAAAAAGTTATAAGACACTGAAGAAAGAAATAAAAGAAGATACAAATAAATGGAAGCACCTGCCATGCTCATGGATAGGAAGAATTAATATAGTTAAAATGTCCAGGGCCGGCCGAGTGGCGCGGTGGTTAAGCGTTGGCTTGGGAAGCCAGCGGCCCCAGTTTGGGTCCCACATGTGAGGGCCAGTGACACTGCCCTCAAAAAAAGAAAAAAAAATGTCGATACTGCCTAAAGTAATATATAGATTCAATGCAATTCCTATCAAACTAGGAATTGGCAATTCCTATCAAGGACATTTTTCACAGAAATAGAAAATACCCTAAAATTTATATGGAACCATAAAAGACCACAAATAGCCTCGGCAATCCTGAGAGATAAGAGCAAAGTCGGGGGTATCACGCTACCAGACATCAAAACATACTACAAGCCTACAGTAATCAAAACAGTATGGTACTGGCATAAAAACAGACACATAGACCAATGGAACAGAATAGCGAGCCCAGGAATAAATTCAGGCATATACGGACAGTTAGTCTATGACAATGGAAGCAAGAATTTACACTGGGGTAAAGATAGTCTATTTAATAAATGGTGCTGGGAAAATTGGACTGACGTGCAAAAAAATGAAACTGGACCATCTCCTTACGCCATATACAAGAACAAATTCTAAATGGATTAGAGACTTCAATGTAAAACCTGAAACCATAAAACTCCTAGAAGAAAATATAGGGAGTAAATTTGCAGACATTAACCTGAGCAATATTTTTACTGATAATCCCCGTGGGCAAGGGAAGTAAAAGAAAAAATGAACATATGGGATTATATCAACTTAAAAGTTTTTTCAAACAAAGGAAACCATCAATAAAACAAAAAGGAAGTCTACTGAATGGGAGAATATATTTGTTAACGATATATCTGACAAGGATTAATATACACAATTTATAAAACACTCATGCAACTCAACACCAAAAAAACAACCCAATTAAAAAATGGGCGGAGGATATGAAGAGACATTTCTCTAAAGAGGACATACAGATGGCCAACAGGCATATGAAAAAATATTCAACCTCATTGATCATCAGAGAAATGCAAATAAAAACCACAATGAGATACCACCTCACTCTGGTCAGAATAAATCATCATCAACAAATCAACAAACAACAAGTGCTGGCGGGGCTGTGGGGAGAAGGAACCCTGCTGCACTGTTGGTGGGATTGCAGATTGATGCAGCCACTATGGAAGTCAGTATGGAAGTGTCTCAAAAAACTGGAAATGGAACTACCTTTTGACCCAGCAATTCTACTCCTAAGTATTTATCCTGAAAACCCAAGACACTAATTCGAAAAAATACATGCACCCCTATGTTCATTACAGCGCTGTTTACAATAGCCAAGACTTGGAAACAACCGAAATGCCCATCGGTAGATGACTGGATTAAGAAACTGTGGTACATTTACACAATGGAGTATTACGCAGCTAAAAAGAAGAAAGAAATTGTACCATTTGCAACGATATGGATGGACTTAGAGTACATTATGCTAAGTGAAATAAGTCAGTCAGAGAAAGACAAATACCACATGATCTCACTTATTTGTGGAATCTAAAGAACTGAATAAATGAGCAAAATAAAAATAGTCTTAGAGACACAAAGAAAAAACTGATGAGGGCTAGATGGGATGGGGATGGGCATGAGGGAAAAGGGGAAGGGACGAGGCAACATAAACTGATAACTACAATACTACTGCAGAGACAGAAGAGACAGTTTAGGGAATATAATCAATAATGTTGTAAATATCTTTTTAGGGGACCAGATGGACTCATGTGTTGTCAGGGAGACCACTTCATGGACGGTGTGGAGGCCTGACCGCTGCACTGGACATCTGAAGCTGCCACTGAATGATATTAGATGTTGACTATAATTTAACACATATATAGTCATGGGATGTGGAGTATAGTGTGGGGATGGAGTCAATGGAATTGTAATAGATATGTGTGATATGGGGGGGCAGGGGATGGGGAAGGGGGGAGTCACTTTGTAAGGAGTGGGAAAAGTAACTATTGCATAGTTTTGTTCATCCATCTGTAATTATTAATAATAATAAAAAGTAAAGTTAAAAAAAAAAAGTTGGCTTGGGATGCCAGCTGTGAGCAGCAGGGCCCCAGTTCGGATCCCACATGAGGGCCGGTAACGCTGCCCCGTCTAAGATGGCGGACAACAGCTCGACCTGGAGCTGGGCTGCCGTGAGTTGCCATTGATGGCGTAGGCCGCAGTGGGGCTGGTGGGCAGCTGGTGTGGGCTTTCATGGGCTTCTGTGAGCCACCGTGAGCGTGAGCGGCCGTCCAATGGCCAGTGAGTGACTGCCTCACCCGGGAAGAGCACAGTGACGATTCCAACATGGGCCAGTGAAGCAACATCCTCCGCAACTAGACTGAAGAACAAAAAGACGGCAACTTGTCTGTTCCCCTCCCCCAATTCCCCAATAAAATCTTTTTAAATAAATAAAATGATATTATTGGGTTGTCAGGAAAGTCATGACGCATTTTTCAACGAAAAACAGAAAAAATACTTCATGACTTTCCTGACAACCCAACAATTTGAATATTGTATACCTAAGGAGAAAATAACATTAAAAGTTATCAATTAAAAACTATTTAGTGGGGGCCGGCTTAGTGGCGCGGTGGTTAAGCACTGGCTTGGGAAGCCAGCAGCCCCAGTTCAGGTCCCACATATGAGGGCCAGTGACACTGCCCTCAAAAATAAAACTAGTAAATGTGAGAGTTTGAATACCTTGTGAAGGCGGGGTTACTCACATTTAAGGACAATTCATGATGACAGTGGCAGACAGACTTTAAGGTGGTCCCATGATCCTGCCTCCTGGTAGTCCAGACTTTGTGTAATCCTTCCCCCCCCCGCCCCAATTTTTTTTATTATAGTAAAATATACATAACATAAAAATTGCCATCTTGACCATTTGTAAGTGTACAGTTCAATGGTATTAAATACATTAATGTGAAACCATCACCATCATTCGTCTCCGTAACTCTTCATTTTGTAAAACTGAATCTCTGCCCCTTTTAATAACCCATTCTCCACTCCTCCCAGCCCATGGTAACCACCATTTCACTTGCTGTTGTCGGTGGTCTGTGTCAGGGATCAGGGATGAGGCAGGCACACAGGATACAAGTTCAGGGGGCTACAGCTCGCTCAGGCAAGTAGCAACCACTCTGCTGTCCACATCATTTTTATTGTGTTTCATACAAGAAAATACGTGACTGAATCTACAAGGCCAAAACAATAACAGTTTTTACACAAGACAACCGTATTCTTATCTAAGCTCCAAGAATAGCTAATCTTGGTCTTTCTAACCCAAAAGGAAGTTCATGTTCCAAGAACACTCAGTACTGTTCGCAGTCCTGAGCCAGACATGACCCATTTGCAGGACACATCCTCATCTTGGCAAGCCATCAACTTCCATGCCCTCGTTATCCTCTACACTTTGTCTAGTAGATGCCACAGGAGGTGACATCTGGGCTACATCTTCAGTGTAGAAGGGGTCACAGGTCTGACATCTTCAGACAGACACCTTCTGAGAAGAAGAAGCCTTTTTAGGATTCGAGGAGTGACCTGTTGAGATTTGCCTTTGGGGAAGAGCCTGCCGGCCACAGTGTGGAGGGCAGAGGTGCGAGGAGGGCCGAGGCATGGACGCGGAAGTATTGCCAGGGATTTGGACTGGCTGGGGCGGAAGGAGTGGGTGGGGCTGAACACCCTGTGGAAGCCAGTGGTGTCAGGCTGGAGCAACAGGCCAGTATGCCACTTGCTTCTGACTTTTAAATATTATTGGTTCCATCCTTCATCAGTATTTTGATTACTAGGATTATACGCAGCAGATCCATATAACGCACTAGGATTGTATTTCCTTTCCCAGGTCTTTCCCTGTGTTGACAATCATCTCTAATGTTTTTGTTGACTCACATGTCTATATATCCCCCCCATTAATTCAGCCCAGACTGTGTTTCCAGGGCCTCATTCTCTGCAGCCCACTCTGCAGCCTTGTCGGGTGGGCTGCCTCCAGACCCGAGACACAGGGCAGACAGGAGCTGCCCTCAGGACTTACTGCGCCTCTCTCCTCTGTCCTGCTGATCTCTTCTTGGCTGTTTCCTTCCTCGTCATGGTGGGCATCCTCCATTAGCTTTCTGACCAAAAGTACATGAGAAGCAAATTTTTTGAGACACAATGTGATTGAAAATGCTTTATCCCATCCTCAGGCTGATTGATAGCTTGATCAAGTAATTGTAGGTTGGAATATGTTTCGTCTTAGAATTTCAAAGGCATGCTCCATTTCCTTTTTGTTTCCATAATACCTTTCGCAGCCCACGTCTGGCTGGCTGGCCATCGTTTATATCTGCTCTGCTCTGTGTGCCCTCCCCTCCCCTCCTTTGGACGTTTTTAGGGTCTTCTGCTTATCCTTCATCTGCAATTTCATGAAGATGGACTTGGTGCCTCTCTCCCCATCATTTGCTTAGCACTGTAGCCCCTCTAAATTTGGAAAAGAATGCCCCTCAGTTGGGGATATTTTCTTGTGCTATTTCATTGATAACTTCTTCCCCTTCATTGTTTTAATTCCTGGAATTCCTATTCCTAAGATTTCAGAACCCCTCACTGAGCCTTGACTGTTCTTAGCTTTTCTATTTTTAAGCTACTTTTTATTTTCGTTTTCTACTTTTGGGAGATTCCCTTAATGTACAACCCTTTTACTGACTTTTGTCTTGAATTTCATTTCACATTTTTAATTTCTAAGTTCTCCCTGTTATCCTGTAAGCTCCTTTTCCAGCACTGAATCCTATAGCATCCTGCTTCACAAACTGCTCTCTTTTCCTCTGAGGTTACTAATGTCAGTTCTTTTTGTCTTTTCTTCTGGCTCCTGAACCATTCACCCCCGACTGCTTTTACCAGTTTTGGCCTGTCTTTCCCTCTAGTGTCCAATGATGGCCCTCGGCTGGCTGTCACATTGCAGAGGGCGGCCCTTGGGAGCAGCTGGGAGCCTGTGTGCATGGCAGGATTTTCCAGGGTGAGCTCCTCTTCGGGGCAATCAGGCTGGGACCGAGCCATTTCTTCTGAGGGTCCCAAAGAGCAACATCTGGCTGATCCATTGTCTCCAGCTTAGCCTGGCCACCAGCCTCGTGGGAGCCGGGGGGGAACTGAGCCTGGCGTCCCTGAGTCCAGAGAGCCGGTGAGCTCGTCACCTCCTGCCTGCCACAGGAGGGAGGGAGGGAAAGTCACCTGAGCACACTGCCTGGAGAGGGGGGCCTGGGGTCCCACTGTCCTTACACAGACTCCCAGCCAGTCCTGCAGTGTTCAGCTGCTCCCTGCAGCCCAGCCAGCCAGCCCTGGTGCAGTGCTGGTGCCCTTAGCCTCCCATGACCCCACCTCATTCTGCAACCCAAAGGGTGGATTGTGTAACAGAATTAACCAAAAGGTAACTTGGTGTCTGTCACTTCCACGTGCCAGCAATCCTAAACGATGTCAGTGATAAAGCACTCTTCCTAGAAATATCTTTTGTTGGCCTAAGTGCAGCACAGCTGGCCTAGACTGTGACCCTTTAATACACATTGTATCCTCCATGGGAATAAGGTACACCCTTTGTTTCAAGGGGAAACTCCAAAACTTTGGGTGCAGTGTATGTTTCCAGCTCTGGTGGAACTTTTCCTCCTGCATTTAACCAGCAGAACAGACACCATTAGCGCAGCCACTGTGTTGGGAGTTATTTCAGGCCTGTTGTTCTATGTGGCCGCTTAGAGTTTTCACTTGAATTTACAATTGTCCAACTGCAGAGATGTCTGAAAGCCACTAGGATCAGCTTCAACCAAACAAACGCGGGTAAAATCACAGTTTCAAGAATGTACTGTGAAGTGGAATTTTTATGAATCTATACCAGATGTAGCCTATGTTTAAGGTCCTTCCTAACTGTATCTGTGACTTGAAGTGAAAGTAAGTTACCAAAATTAAGGTTGATAAAAAGTGTTCTTTGGGGGGTGGGCCGAGTGGCCCATTTGGTTAAGAGCTTGCACAAGAGTTCGAATCCCACATGGGCCAGTGAGCTGTGCCCAAGCTGAGCTGCCAACAGGTGGCAGGATGGCTCAGCTGCCTGCAACTAAGGACTGAGCTGGGTCCCTTGAGCTGAGCTGCTGCCCAAGTGGCACAGGGGATACAGCACACGCTCTTAACAATAAGACTGTGGGTTCGATTCTTGCATGGGATGATGGCTATGCCCACCCACAACTAATTGAACACAGCACCTTGAGCTGAGCTAGCTGTGCCCTCCACAACTAAGACTGAGGGACAACAACTTGGCTGGTCCCCTCCCCCAATTCCCCAATAAAATCTTTTTTTTTTTTTTTTTTAGCTGAGCCATCCTGCCACCTGTTGGCAGCTCAACGGCAACTCAGCTTGGGCTGGCCTCGAACAGCTGTTGCTCAGAGCTCAGCTTGCACTCTTGAGCGAGCTCTTAACCAACTGAGCCACTTGGCCGGCCCTAATAAAATCTTTTTTAAAAAGTGTTCTTTGCGGGCCGGCCGAGTGGTGCGGTGGTTAAGCGCTGGCTTGGGACGCCAGCAGCCCCGGTTCGGGTCCCACATATGAGGGCCAGTGACACTGCCCTCTACAGCTAACAGCAGCTTCACCTGGAGCTGGGCTGTGTGAGCCCCGGCGATGGCATAGCTGCAGCCCCTGCTGCAGTGGGCTGCCATAGGCTACAGTGAGCGGCCGGCAGCCAGCGTGAGCTGCCAATAGCTGCGCTGAGCGACCATCCAGAGGCCGGCGACCGATCTGCCTCATCCGGGAAGAGCGCAATGATGATACCAACATGAGCCAGTGAAACAGTGTCCTCCGCAACTAGACTGAAGAACAAAAGGACAGCAACTTGTTTGTTCCCCTTCCCCGATTCCCCAACGCTGTTCCGCTCTCCCAATTCCCCAATAAAATCTTTAAAAACAAAAAAATGAACTGGACTAGAACGTTATTCATTACTGAGAGAACCAGACATGTTGGTGTAAGTATTCTTGTTTTTGGAAAAATGTAATGAGCTCTTGGGCCACCACTTTGCCCTCTTCTGTTTGTTGAAAGGTTTTCCTTTTCCACTGGCAGGACTGTGTAGGCGAAGTTCGCTAAAAGAACCGTTTCGTTGCTTGCCTTTTCTTTCCGTCAGTTGTTGCCGTCACTGAACATACCTTGGTCCTGTGGGGGATTTAAAAGGATCCATCGGGTGTCCAGTGCTATGGCCTCAGTGACGGCAGGCCAGTGTGCGCGAGGAGGTGTGGGCTGTTGGCCGGGGAGGGTGGGGGGAGGAGGGCCGCCCGCTTCTCCAGCGCCCTGGGGAGCGACTCCTGCCCCGCCAGGCCAGCTGGGGAAGACGCGACGTCAGCAGGTGGCCAGGGCAGGGCGCGGCCAGCGAGAATGTGCGGCGGCAGGGATGGGCCTGGTCTGGGGAAGCCAGGCAGGACGGTGGGCAGGGGGCAGGAACAGGGTCCGAGGTCCCAGTGGGGCTGGGCCGGGTGGGGGGCACTGCGGAGGCGGCAGTGTGCGGGGAGACCCTCGCAGGGCCCCCGGAGCCTCACGGCTGCGGCCGAGTGTGAGCAGGCCGGCTCCTGCGCGCTGCGGGCCGCGGAGGAAGGTGCCTGCGCCGGGCCCTGCGCAGGGGCAGTCCCGGCTGCGGCCGGCAGGCGGCGCGCGCGGACGCGTCTCGGCCCGGCCCCAAAGGCAGCTCCCGGAACCCGGGTTTCCTCAACCTGGCTCCGTCCAACGAGAGCTGGACAAGCGTGGGTCCCAGTGAGTTCGAAGGGGCCGCTACCCCTCCAGAGACTCACATCTGAGGCAGGACACGCACACAAACCGATTCTAATCACGTGGGCCGAGTGGGGGGCCACAGGGAGCCGCCTGTGTAGGGAGATGCTAAGACCCGCACAAGGCCCAGGCCTGCAAGGCGCCGGGGGTAAGTGCGGGCCCGGCTGGTGCAAAGGCCCTGGGCACAGGCGGCCCTGCCGCTGGGCTGGGGGGTCCGGCCAGGACAATTCTGCGTGTGAGGTGGTCACCTCACAGGGCTTTTAGCTCTGGGCGTTGGGTGGCATTTGTGTTCCGAGGTTGTCCGAAGGGTGGTGGGTGTTAAACTGTATAGGGCATCTTGGCAGAGCTTGACTCTGGGTGGGGGAATTTGGGGTGATCTCTGCTTCTCGGTACTTTTCTGTGTTTTCCAGAGCTTCCAAACTGACCTTCTGTTGCTTCAGACACAAATGTGTTTTGAACCGGTATTATCAACAGGTGGTTTTAAAAAGTGTGAGATGGTGAACAGTGAACATGTCCACTCCACCTTTATCACTTTGTCTCCTTCTCAAGTCTACAGAGAATGCAAAGCTTGAGGACCTGTGCTTTTCCAGTTCTGCTCCCCGACATGCAAGGTTCTGCACATGCAGCACCGGCTCCACAATGCTTTCTTCATGGTGGGCTTCTCGTGGCCTGTGCGGCAGGCCCTGGGCTGACATTCCGATGTGGGCTTCACACCCTGCTTCCTGCAGTTCTGGGAGCCCCCTCCTGGTCCCAGAGTGCTGGTGCTGTTAGTGGCGGGGGCGGGGCCTTCCCCACCTGGTGTCTTCTCCTTCCCTTGGGGGTTGCCCTGGGGGAGGTGCCACACTGGCTGTGCACTTGGTGGAGGGAAGAAGTGGGGAGGGGGTGCCCCTCTTGGCTGGCGCTAGGGCAGGGGAATTCTGGCACAGTGCTGGTGAGCGCTGCCCTTTCTGGAAACGTGTCCCTCAGATGACAGCAGAGTGAGAGCAAAACGGGCTTTGTTCAGAAACTGCAGCCTAGGATTGCCCTTCAAATGCCTGAAAAGTGAAAAGAGAAGGGGTGAGCTTTCAGGAGAAATGGGTTGTATTTGGTGAGGTGGCCCCACTTTGGGAGGTTGTGGGGAAATTGCTGGGCCCGTGAGGGGTGTCACACATCCAGGTCCCAAGTGGAGACCCAGGTTAGCCTTCCTGCCTCCTGGCCCCGTGGGCAAGCTGGCATCTATCCTCCCAAAGGCCTGAGTGAGTACAGGACGTGAGGTGAGGACCTTATGAGGGCCACGCTTGTAGGGAGCAGAGATACCACTCACATTCAGAAGTGTCCTTGGAGCACAGATGCCAGCATGAGAAAGGAAAACCAAGGAGATGGATGAGGCCGGGGGCAGGGGGTGAGCTGCTTGCCTTCCGGAGTCTTTGGCCAGCTTGGGTGGCAGTGGCAGCAAACCCCCACCCCACAGTCTGCAGGTCCAGCTGATAGGGCCTCTCCTGCCCTGCCATGTCCATGAGCAGCGGGCATCCACATGGCATCCGCCCATCAGCAGTCAGGCCCACGCTTCTCTCTGGGGGGCCCTGAGGCCCAGGACACCAGCTGGGTCCTGTCCTGAACCCTCTGTGCCCTTTGCTGCCCCTGACCCCCCAGCCTGGGCCCTGGCCCAGGTCTGCTCCGAGCTGGTGACTCCTGGCTCCTCCCACTGTGGCTTCCTCCTCGGGCTGAGTTTTGCTTTCTTTTTTACAGGAAGGAACTTGAGTGGGAATCCCCTGAGCTGCTAGAGTGAGTCACCTCTTTCCAGCATGCCAGAACAGAGGTGTCACCCCTTCCGATCTGGCATCAGTGGAGGTCAGCCACTTCCTCGTCAGCACCATGCCACCGAGGCTCCTTTTCCCTCTGTTCTCAACCATGCACACCTTGCAGTCCAGTTGTCAGGGTCAAATTAAAAACAAACAAACACCAACAATATGAGTGTGAAAATCCCGCAAAAGCAGTGATGTTTAAAGTAAGTGAAAGCATTTCCATGCTAGAAGCACTGTCAGGTACTTCGGGGTTGGCTCAGCAGTGTCGCCAGGTGGCTGGCTGCCTTCCCAAGAGGCAAGCCCTTGCTCACCAAATTGGACACGGGGCAGGGCTGAGGTGCCTCCCAGCCAGCGCTTCTGCGGTGTTCTCCACCCTGGGGGAGTGAGGGCTAACACTGCCCGACTTTACCCTCAAGGAAGCGGGGTGTACTGCTGCGGCTGAACCTCCTCTTTGCAACAGGAACCATTTCCTGCAGGGTTGCTGCTGGGTTCACAGCCACCGGAATATTTGAGAGCTCGCGTGGCCATGGGGCCTGGGTGAGCCTCACCGAACTGGGAGGTTGCCACGGCTGCATGTGGCCAACCTCAGGCTCAAATTCCAGAGCTTCTCTCAGAGGCAGGGTGGCCTTGCTGTTGTCTCCCAGGGATGTGGTGTTTTGGATCAGATTCCAAACCCAGTAATGACTGACGCAGCATGACTTGAGCACTTCTGATGATGTCACTTCAAAGCCTGCCTGTTTTTTGGTTTATTCTGTCCTCAAGCAGTTCCCATTGCTTCAGGTGGCCCGCTGGAGTGGACACGCCTGATGTGCTGTGTGAGCTAGGGTAAGGACTCTTACGTCTCTGAGCCTCTGTTTCCTTTCCTGCAAGATGAGAGCAGTCCCCCTCTCTGGACGCTGGTATGAGACTACTTGCTGTTTGTCAGATATTTAGCAAAGCCCGTGTTCGATGACAGATCTTCCATTTTTGTCCTACTTGGCAGATAAGACACAGACTGGCCTCAGGTCACATAGCAGTAGTGATGGGGTCAACACTTGGCCCTCCCAGTGCTGCCCCCTTTTTTCTGCACAAGACCACTGCCTTGTTTCTAGATGTTTCCGTGTTTCAGTCTGTGTGTCTGGAGGCCACAGGTTGTGCATTTTTGGTTTCGTTTGGTGGTAAAATTCACATAACATGGGGCGGCTGGTTAGCACAGGTGGTTAGAGCGCAGGCTCAAACACCAACGTTGCCACCGGTTCAATTCCCACATTGGCCAAGGAGCTGCACCCTCCACAACTAGATTGAAACAACTACTTGACTTACAATTGATGGGTCCTGGAGAAACACACTGTTCTCCAATAAAAAATTTTTTTTTTACTTTACATAACATAAAAGTCACCATTTAGGGCCGGGCGAGTGGCACATTGGTTAAGAGCTGTTTTGGGATTGCAGCGGCCCCTGTTTGGATCCCGCTTGTGAGGGCCAGTGACACTGCCGTCTACAGCTAACGACAGCTCCAACTGGAGTTGGGCTATGCGAGCCCCGGCCCCAGCGATGGTGTAGGCTGCAGCCCCTGCTGCAGTGGGCTGCCATAGGCTGCAGTGAGTGGCCGGCAGCCAGCGCCAGCGGCTGGCAGCCAAGCGTGAGCTGCCAAGAGCCGTGGTGAGCGACCATCCAGAGGCCGGCGACCGATCTGCCTCATCCAGGAAGAGTGCAATGATGATACCAACATGGGCCAGTGAAGCAACGTCCTCCGCAACTAGACTGAAGAACAAAAAGACAGCAACTTGTCTGTTCCCCTTCCCCGGTTCCCAAACACTGTTCCCCTCCACCAATTCCCCAATAAAATCTTAAAAAAGAAAAAAACAAAAGTCACCATTTAAACCATACAATTCAGTATCATTTGTAGAACCCTAATGCCGGCCCACTGTCAGCACTGCCTATTTCTAGAACACCTCACTACCCGGAAAGGAGACCTCGTGGCCTTCATGCCCGTAATGAGTGGGTCTTCTCGTGCTTTTTTCTTGTAAATGTAACCACAGTGGGGCCCTGCTCTGAGCGGGGGAGCGAGGGAGCGGAAGGTGCTGCCACGGTACCCTCGGCCCAGGCCTGACTCTTCGTGGACACTGAGCAGGCTCTCGGGAGGGGAAGACCCGGTGGCAGGGACCCGGCTGACTCGGCTTGGAGAAACCCGGGAGGTCACCAGGGTACGCAAGCCACGGCAGCGCCAACCAATCCGCGCCCGCTGCGGCTCCCTGCCCACCCCGGATAGGTTCCTGTGTCAGTCCGTCAGCAGGGCGGGCCCGAGGCGAGGGGCGGGGAGAAAGCTGGCCAATCGGGGCCCGCGCGCCCTCGGCAGGCTCCAGTGTCAGGCGGGCTTGGGGGCGGGTCCGCGCTGGCGGCGGCGGCGGCGGGGCGGGCGCGCAGTTCCGGACGCGCGGCGACCGTTGGTGAGTCGGCCCCCTGGGCTCCGCGTCGGCGTGGGCGCCGGGTCGGGGTCCGGGCCGGGCCGGGATGCGGGCGTCGGGGTCCGGGCTGGGCGCGCGGCGTCGGGGGCAGGGCCGGCGCCGCCCCGGGGGCTTCTGGGGGCGGGGGCCCGGAAACTGAAAGTGGGCGCGCGGCGGGCGCTGGGAAGTTCCTGAAGCCTCGCGGGGTCCGGCCCCGGCGGCGCCCCGGGGCCGCCCCACTGCCTCCCTGCCCCAGCGGGGGCTTCCCGCCCGGCCGGGTCCCTTCCTGCCCCGGCGGCGCCTTCCGACGTGCCGCGGGGCCGGGCAGGCTCCCGAGCCCCAGGCAGCGCGCGGCCGTCCGGCCCGGGGCGGCCTTTCCTCCGCCGCTGCCCCGCTCTCGGCCGCCCGTTCCCACGCTCCTGGAGCGCTTCTCGGTCTGTGGAATCGCCTCCTATTAGGGTAGCTGCGAGGTCCGCTCCCCGCCGCGCCCCTTTCACTCGGGGAAGCCGCTGGGACACCCAGGGCCTCCTGCGCTGGGAGCGATGGAGCGAGGAGTGGGTGGGACACAAAGTGGGGTGCTCATCATTGGCCCAGACGGGAGTCCCGCACAGCTGCGTGTGCCCGGTCCAGCAGCGGGGTGCCAGCTCCGACTCCCAGCCCACCGCACAGGCGCTCAGGGGCCGCGGCGTTTATGGAGTCAGTTACTGGGTTCCCAGCCAACCCAAAATTGTTGCCCAAATTGGTTTCTTTTTTATTTGAACAGCTTTATTGCAGTAATAGTTTACATATCACAAAACCTATCTTGCTTGAATTTCAAATGAACAAACGCCTAGCAATTGCTTTTCTGAACGCCTTTCCTAGGAGCAGAAGCTGTTTTCAGCAGTGGTGTGTCACCCATGTGAGCAGCTGCTCTGCCTGCCTCCAGCCCCGCCTGCCCTCTCCCCCACCTCAGCTCCCTCGCTCTCAGGTCAGAGCTCCCAGAGGCATGTGCTCTGACATGGGCCTCTGTGCATGCAGGTCCTGTTGCCTGGGACAGCCCCGCACACGCCTCCTAACGCTCCCTTCCTGTGGCCCCCTGTGGCCCAGACCTCTGCCCTCTGAGGCTGTATTGTGCCATGTGGCTCTGGCTTGTTGACTGCATCAGTAGTAAGGTGCCAGTTTCTCCAGCACCATGGTGGGCCCCGGCAGGAGCCCAGAAGCATCCCTGCGGTGCCATGGCTGACTGAAGGCCACTCGCCCGCCTCTTGCCTGCTGCAGGGGTATGGGGGAGGGGGTTTTTCAGCCAGGGCTTCTCTCTCCAAAAGTTTCTAAACTTACCGGGAAAATAAACCCGAATGTCTTTTCTTTGGGGACCTCAAGGAATAGGTGGTTTCAACAACGGTTGTAATTTGGGGACGAGACCATAGGATTTACAGTGACCATTCGTTGCTGAATATTTTCTCCAGGAAGGAAAAACGCCGTTCACCTTGTGTTTTGAGAGTCAGGTTTGAGCCCCCTCTCTGGCAGCGGCTAACTCCTGCCTGCCCACCCTGCCACCAGTGGTTGGTGGATGCCCTGATTGAGTGTGGCCTGGCAGGTGGGTGTCCACACAGACGTTAAGGGCGTGCACAGGGAAGGACAGAAAGGTCCAGGAAAAATCCAGAAAAAATTACCCACAGGCCCCACAAGAGCAGGGCGCACCTTCCGTCTGTCTTGAGTCCAGGATTGTGCCTGACACCCCTGTTCTCCCTGTGTGCTGCACTGTGTCGCCACAGGGAAGGCCCATCACCGATCCCCCACAGTGCCGCACCCCCACCCAAAGGGGCTGAGCCTGGGCGGGGCAGAGGCAGGCTCCGCAGAAGGGTCCCAGGGTCTGAACTGAGATGTGCCCAGCTGTGACAGCAGGGTCCAGACCAGGTCCCCTGTGGGGCCCAGCAATGGTGGAGATGGCATTTGGGGCAGGTGGTCTCGTGGACTGGTTGTGGTTTAGGGGCTACACAACAGGGATGGGGAAGGAGGAGGGGAAGAAGGGGTCACTCAGGTAGAAGGAATGGCTGGCGTGCGTTTCAGGAGCGAGGTGTCCCGCTTTGGAGTGGGGTGTGTCATGGCGAGGCCAGTGGCCAGGTTAAGGGGTGTCGGAGTGGGCGTGCAAAGCTGGGAGCGGAGGGTGCTCATGCACCCCTGCCCAAGCCCTTTTCCCCCTCCCCCGGCCCCTGCCTCCTGGTGCTTATGTGCTGGAGGGCGCAGGCCCCGCAGAGAGCAGAGAGCTGTGCCATGGCAGGAGGGAGGCCTGGCATAGTTAGGTTTCAAGGAGGCTTTCAGGGAGGGCCTCGCTGAGCATCAGATGGACTCAGCTGGTGGGGTCGGGGAGACAGGTGGGTTGGGGCAGCCTTGGGGGTCTGAGAGAGGAGCACCAGTCCTAGTTGCCTGTTAAGAGCCTCTCTGGTTGCCAGGAGAGCCTGGAGAGGAGTCAGGTCACGGGCCAGTGGCCAGGGCCCGGCAGTAGCAATGTGGTCAGGTTCCAGATGTTTGTGAAGGTAGAGCCAGTGGGTTTAAGAACACACTAGAGGTGGGCAGGTGAGGGTGAGCAGTCTCCAAGGATTTGGCCGCAGCAACTGAAGGGCGGGGTGTGCCCAGCCCTGGACACCCATGCTTGGGGCCAGGGAAATGGGTGAGACGAGCAGGGTGGTCCTCAGAGAGACAAGAATTGCTGCATCACGAACCTCTCCCTGTTGATAGCCCCGGTTTTTAGCAAGAGAAATGAAATACGTTAAGTACACAAGTAAATATGGGCTCGCTTCAGGATTAGAAAGATCCTTTCGAGCCACGTGTTCTGACAGTGCTTCAGTGTAAACAGTTGCCTAGCATTAAAGGGGTGCCAGGCTACTGTTTGGCATTACTCTGAGCTGGAGAAAAGATGACTTAAGTATAAAGTTATAATTTTAATGTATTTCCTTGAGGGGCCTCATTCTTGTGGCAGTGTGGGTATAGTTCTTGATTGTCCCTTAAATGGGCTCATGGGAAAGCACATCTGAGCGGACAGAGCCCAGTGAAACCTGTCTTGGAAGCCCACTGGTGGATGAAACACGCACGCTCCTGTCAGTGGGAACATGAACTTATGACTTCAGTCCCTGTCATTGGGGACATGGTGAGATGGGGCCCTCTGGCAGCCAGGTGCTCCGATATTTGACATCAGTTTAGGCAGCATTGGATTGTTGTAACGATACAGCGTACCTGATGCCACTAATCTACGCTCACACAGCAGTTCCTGGGACTCAGGGAAACACGCACAAGTGACAGCCACATGGAGGAGATGACAGGGCAAGGGATGGGAAGGGGGCACAGCTTCCACGTCCTTTCCAGCGTGCCACCCTCCCCTTATCATGATGTGTTCACCAACCCGGAAGCCCCCTGAACCCATCATTGGGGTTTTGTGGGGGTTCCATCATGAAGCCATGATTAATCGAATTGTTGACCATTGGTGGTAAAGTCCGTCTGCAGTCTCAAGACACTCTGAAGTGGGTGGTGGCAGTAAAAGAGGCTTATGAGTGATAAAGGATGCTTCTCTGTCCCCACCACCCAGGAAATTCCAGGGGTTTGGGGAACTCGATGCCAGAAACCTGGAAGACACCAAATATCTAATGACTTTTTCACCCCCCAAGTAACTACTGTCCCACCTCCATCACCAAGTGCGGTGAGCTGTCCCACCACCATCACTGCAGCACAGTGAGCTGTCTTTGACATTATAGACTGGAATTACCCCATAACACTGCTTTGTATCTGGCAGAAATGCCCTTCTAGAAAAGCGTAAGTCTTCCGTGCAAATTCATTTATGTATGGAGCGTGTTTTGGGGAATAAGTATGTAGTTGATTGCTCGTTTGTACACTCATGGAGTCATTGCAAATAGTTTGTAGTTCTGGTTTTTAACCACTTTATCTGAGAAAGGCAGGGTTTGGAAAACAAACCGAAGCTTGAAAGGACCAGCGGGTGTTTTGATTCCTGGTTGGAGCGCCCTGACCCCTGTCCCCTCGTGGCTACTACCGTAAGGACAGGGGCCATTCTTGGCTGTGTCTGTGCAGCTGCCCATGGCGGGCAGTCGGGGCTCCCCGAGCCCTGTGTGATTTCAGATACAGCCAGAGATGCGGAGGTTTTCTTCCAACCTTTGGACAAGCGCAGTGGGTGCAGGACAAGCGTGTTGATGGCTTGCAGAGTGGGAAATTGTGACACAACACTTCGAATCTTTATGCTGTTTCCCATTCCAGTTCTTAAGAGTGAAAACG
This sequence comes from Aselliscus stoliczkanus, assembly GCA_033961575.1. Lineage (NCBI taxonomy): Eukaryota > Metazoa > Chordata > Mammalia > Chiroptera > Hipposideridae > Aselliscus > Aselliscus stoliczkanus. Next base: position 114,418,930 of record CM066728.1, on the reverse strand, counting down.
TATTTATAAATGAGATTCAAGCAAAATGTGGAAGCCCCAAGGCACCGAGAACTCCAGTGGGCCTTGCCCATCTGATCTGTGGCTGGGCCCTGCTGTGGGGTGAGCTCAGACCCCCGCATTCCTGCATGCCAGGTAGTCGTGACTGCTAAGAGGCAGTATTTGTGAGGTCACCGAGAGCAGACAGACATAGGTCAAGACCTGGCTGTGTGTTGGGGCCTTTTCCCTTTCTTAGTCAAAAAGGACACTGTTTTTATGTCTAATGGGAGTCAAAGTCAGTGGGTTAATAAAATAGGTTCAGTCTGCTACAGGACGTGTGGCTGGGTGCCGAAGCCAGGCCCGGCTGTGTTTAGGTGGGATATTGGCTCAAAAGAACAGAGCCCTGTGTGACAGACACTGCAGGAAGCTATCAGCGACATTTTGAAACATCGCGCAAACGTTCCTGCAGCAGCCCTCATTCTGTATTTACCTTTGGCCCGTATGAAAGGACTGCTGTTAGAGTCCTTTATACTTCATATTCTAACATAGCAAACTTACAGTAGAGTTTTTGTTTTTGTTTTTTTTTTTTTTAGGGCAGTGTCACTGGCCCTCATATGTGAGACCGAACCAGGGGCGCTGGCTTCCCAAGCCAGCGCTTAACCACTGCACCACTCAGCTGGCCTACAATAGAGTTTTGACCTAACGAGTGTGGCTTTTTTTTTTTTTTTCGAAGATTTTATTGGGGGGCCGGCCGAGTGGTGCGGTGGTTAAGCGCTGGCTTGGGAAGCCAGCTGCCCTGGTTCAGGTCCCACATATGAGGACCAGTGACACTGCCCTCAAAAAAAAAAAAAGAAAAAAAAGATTTTATTGGGGAATTGAGGGAGGGGACAGGTAAGTTGTCCTTTTCTTCTTCAGTCTAGTTGTGGAGGACGTGGCTTCACTGGCCCATGCTGGTATTATCATTGTGCTCTTCTCAGGTGAGGCAGATTGGTCACCGGCCTCTGGATGGTTGCTCATGGCAGCTCAAGGCAGCCCACTGCCAGCGACTCAGGGCAGCCCAGCTCCAGGTGGAGCTGTTGTTAGCTGTAGAGGGCAGTGTCACTGGCCCTCATGTGGGATCTGAACCAGGACCCTGCTGCTCAGAGCTCGCGCTCCCAAGCCAACTCTTAACCAATGAACCACTTGGCTGGCCCAAGTGTGGCTTTTTTTTAGTGATATAAAAAAATTCCTCTGTCAAATGTAGTTTAGAGCAGTGATTTTAAACTCTGAATGGTTCTTGGAGTCAGTTTGGTAGTATAACCAGAAAAAAGAAGTAAAATAGAAAACGTGGGGTGCCTATCACACAAGAGTGTGCTCTCACGGGTCTTTGTTCCAGTTCTGTGTGTGTGTGGGGCAGGTGGCAGCAGGACCCAGGAAGCCGGGCTGCAGGGCTCGCCCCCCAGCGCCCTGGCCAGTGAGCGCTGTTGGCGCGTCTGTGGATCTCCCAGCTTCTGCTCAGAGCTTCTGCCAGTGGTTTTATTAACGAGGGGACCTTCCAGCGCTTACACATCTGTGCCTCGAGAGCTTGATAGGAGATGGCACAGCTGTTGTTGGATGGATGGGTGGGTCATCCAGGGGCGCCTGTGAGTGAGAGAGGCAGGTGTGCCCTTTGCTGAGTGACCTTGGCACAGCATCGCCTGCCTCTGCCGGGTGACCGGAGGAGTAAGTGTACGGAACTGTGGAGTGCCATCCGCGTGGGAGGCCCGTCAGTTACAAATCCAAACATGTTCAATGAAAGTGGCTTGGCCTGGACGACACACCGTCTGTCACTCTTGCCTGCGGTATTAGGCCACCTTAGGACAGTGAGCCCACCTGAGTATGTCATCGCTGCTCTGTGCAGACCCCTCTTTCCCCCTGGAAAGGGGTGTCGTTTCAGAGCGTCCTGGCTTGAAAGTCGGGTGCACCCTGCACCAGACCCATGGGATGTGTCCCCAGGGCGTGCAGGAAGGGAACTCGGGAGTGTTTGCGAAGGGCCAGTGGTCTTTCTGGCCTCAGGTTTCCTCGCGTTCGGGGCTGTTGAGCACTGCCCCTTTTCGAGGGTGATGGGAACGGTTTGTTTGGGCTTTTTGAGACTGTAGATGTTGAACAGTGAGTTCCACGCGGGGCCTGTGAATGCTGTGCCCCCTCCTATCACCCGTCCTGACTGCCTCGCCTTGGGGGCCTTGCCATGGCCTGGTGCATGGCAGAGGGTGGATCTGAGGTGAGAGGACGCTGACGACCGTGGGCAGGGAGCAGGGTGGCTGCCGTGCCCGGCGACGTGGGAGGGGCCGACGGCCGCTGCAGCCCTCCCCTGGGCACAGCCAGGTGACTTATAAGACTTCCTGCAAAAGCCATCCACCATTCTGAAAACATGCTTGTTGTAGTACCCCAAGGGTGACCGAGCACCGCTGGGCACTGGTGTCAGCAGGAAGGTGGCATCGTCCGTGCTCTGCCCACGGGTCCCACACAGCACGCTGGCCTGGGAGGGGAGGCCTGTACTGGGTGACTTTGAGGACAGCCCTCTGGCCCAGGGGCTGTGGTGCACACAGGATCAGTGGCCGAGCCTTGGTTTCCACGTTTGCAGGAGAACGCTAAAACCCTGCTCTCAGACTCTGGCCCATGGGTCCACTGGACAACCCAGAGCCCTCACCGCCGGCAGGAGCCGTTTTTCTTGGGGGGTTACACTGGAGTTGGGGTGCCTCTTGGGACCCGCCCTGATACAGCCTGTGTTCTTCCTTAGGGCGTGGTAGTTTGCGGGGGGCACGACTCTCATGGCTGCAGTTAGCGTGACCCCTCCCGGCTCCCTAGACGTGCTGCAGCCCGGCTTCTCCAAGACCCTCCTGGGCACGAACCTGGAGGACAAGTACCTGTGCTCGGCCTGTAGGAACGTCCTGCGCCGGCCCCTCCAGGCCCAGTGCGGCCACCGCTACTGCTCCTTCTGTCTCAGCAGCATCCTGAGGTACGGCGGGCGGGGCGGGCCGGGGGGCTCCCGCCGACGGCCCCGGGACCGCGAAGTTAACCCGCAGAGACGGGGTCCGCGTTGGCATATGCTGTTCGGGTGTAGGGGGCGAAATAAACCTTATTGCTTATGAAAGGTGGTTTCTGCTGCGTGTCCTTATTTTTAAACAGGTGGGCACTGGACACTGCCGGCTCACACTGGGTGGTGTTGGGGGGCTATCCTAGGACCCCGGCGCCTCCCTGGGCGGCCCGGTGGGAGGGGAGACGCGCCTGCCCCTTGTTCTGGGGCGTCTCTCTCTGAGTGGCCAGCACCTCGTCACGATGGGGGAATTGATCATCAGAAGAGCAAACCATCTGACTGTTGTAAATGCCTGTTTTCACATCACATCACTAACATGTGCTTGTCGCTGACTTGGGGGTGGGTGAGAAGGTGCCGGGTGGCGTGGGCCGAGCAGTCACGCCCGCGTGTTCTTGGCACCCAGGTTCAGGCGGGACCCCCCCTCTCTCCCCACCAGCTCCGGGCCTCAGAACTGTGCCGCCTGCGTGCACGAGGGCATATACGAAGAAGGCATTTCTATTTTAGAGAGCAGTTCGGTAAGTGGAAAGCCTACACTAAAGATGTCACAATGAACAGAAAATGTTTGTGTTTCCTTTAATAACACCGATGGCAGATGAAACTTCAGCAGCTAGAAACGCCCCCGCTGCTGCAGTGACATCTGGATTGTCCCAGTGGCGTGCAGACAGCCGCCGCCGTCAGGGAAGGCGCGATGTCGGGAGTGTGAGCTGGTGGGCGACAGGAGGGTCGCTCGGACAGGGACGCTCACTTTTTCCCCAGGCTTTCCCGGACAATGCTGCGCGCAGGGAGGTGGAGAGCCTGCCGGCAATCTGCCCCAGTGACGGCTGCACCTGGAAGGGGACCCTTAAAGAGTACGAGGTAGGGCCTCCCTGTGTGACAAAGCCTCCCTGGGGTGCGAGTCCTTCCCCACAGTGGTGGCATGGCAGCCATGGGACACCTGCTGAGCTTAGTGTTTCTGATGCCTGCGAAGAGGGTGGCTGCTGCTTATGACCCGTCCCAGAGCCCAGACTCGTACCGTGGAGCCAGGCGGCATGGCCTTGGTGGACACGTCTCTTTCTGTGCCTCAGTTTCCTGGTCTGTCAAATGGGGCTGCAGTCCCCGGCTCTGGAGGGTGGCGGTGCGGCAGCAATGTGTGCCAGCCCAAGTGTCACTGCGGCGTGTTCCTGTTCATGCAGGAAACCAGCTTTCTCCTTTGGGAGGATGTTTCTGTTGTGTCTTCAGACAAGGCCTTTCGCATTTTGAATTGATGCTGGGAATTGGAGAAGGCATCTGCATATCTGTCCTGTGGTCACAGAAAGACGTCTGGCCAGTAATGGGCAGCGGCCATGTGCGTGTCTGCTCTGTGGCCTGTCTGTGCCTGGCGAGGCTGGCTTGTGTCCCTGACTCATGTCGGGTTTTGTGTGACGGCACCTGGCCACTGGCCCTGCCGCATGGAGACTCAGAGGCAGTTGGTCATCTGGCCATCATTTCGTCTTAACTGCCTTTTAGGAACTGGCGTCTCATGGTTCCACGTACCCAGAGGTTCACAGTAGCCAAGTGCCCACCAGGGGAGGAAGGGACAAGACGTGCTGTGTTCAGACCATGAGCCATAAAAAGGAAGGGAATTCTTTTTTTTTTTTTTGAGGGCAGTGTCACTGGCCCTCATATGTGGGACCCGAACCGGGGCTGCTGGCGTCCCAAGCCAGCGCTTAACCACCGCGCCCCTCGGCCGGCCCAGGAAGGGAATTCTGACCCAGGCTGCAGCATTGATGGGCCCGGAGGACTGTGCTCAATGAAACGAGCCGGTCACTGAAGGACAGTCCTGTAGGACCACTTCTGTGAGGGCCCCAGAGGAGGGAGGCTCAGGGACGGGAAATGGAGTGGTGGCAGCCAGGGCTGCAGACGACGGCGTGGTCGGTGGCACAGTGACAGATGAGGCTGTCAGTACGCTGAGGTCTTGGTGCGATCCACTGCTGCCCAGCTGGCAAGGCTGCAGGGGCTGTTTGTGTGGAACCCTGGCTCTCGCACGGCCAGACAAGCTCCCACCCAGGCCGCCCGGGACCCAGGAGCCTCCTGCTGTGGGCTGGGGCTGAGCTGCAACGGCGGGGCGGCGGGAGGGCTGGGCGCCTGGCCTAGCGGGGTCCTGGGTTCCTGGCGGGCTTCTGCCTTCCCGCTCGCGGGCCCCTGTGTTGCGCTGCCCTCACTCTCTGGGCCGACTTGACTGCCTGGTCTTCGGGTGGCTGCGTCCTGCTAGAGGAGCAGCGGGGCCGCGTCTGGGGAGGGCCCTGCGGGCCGGACGGGGCCGGGGGTGCTGCCAGGAGGCAGCTGTGGGCACTGGGCACCCTTCTGCGAGCAAGAGAAGGGGTGCACGGAACCCTGGCCACCCAGAGGCCGCCGTGCCGCACCTGCACAAGCGGTGACGCTGCTGCCCATTCAGCAGGCGGGGCCTGCAGCTGTCACTGCGCAGCTGTCCAGAGAGCGGGCTTCAGGTCAGGGAGGGCTGGCCCTGCGGGGCACTGTGCAGCCTTTGGAGGGGACCAGGAGACCTCTGGGGACGGGGGTCGGGGCTGACCCCCACTCCTGATTCCTCTGGGGTTTCTGCCGCCTCCAAGCCGTTGGTGCGGCGGTGGCTTCACGGGCCTCTGGTTGAGGGCAGGAACTGCAGCCAGCCCTGGGCTGTCGCCCGCCCGCGGCCGGCAGGCATGCAGGCTGGAAAGTCCCTGGCTGCCCCGGAGCTCCGGAAAGTCCCTGAGAGCTGGGTCTGGTCATGTGGGCGGGCGGGCGGGTGCTGGCGGGGCCTGTGATACCCTGACAGAGGCTCTTGCTGGCTGTGCCGGCCACCGGCCTGGGCACACAGTGCCACCATGGGCGCGCCTCTCTGAGGTGGCACGTTTGCTCTTGGGCCACTCAGAACTGGGGTGGCCTTGGGAAACGCGCGCACTGCAGCTGAGTTTGTGGAACGTGTGGCACGAAGGGGAAAGTGCTGTTTCGCCTCTGAGCATGGTCTTCCTGTGCAGCGGTGGTTACTGTTCTCTGAGGCCTCAGTGATTGAAGGCTCCATCAAGTAAACGATGATTATGGGGCCTGCTCACTGTCTATCTTGGTGCCGAACTGCAGGGCTCCCGGCGGCTCTGGGCGGGGGCGGGGGGTCCAGAGAAGGAGAGAAGGGGCCGCACGAGGGCAGGGGCTGGAGGAGAAGCCAGGCAGAGGGGGCACCCCCCTGGCTTGAACATGTGATTGGAATTCTGGTTGAATAAACGTTGACTTCTCCGAAGGTCCCCCGGGAGTGAGGGGCGGGCAGAGCCGTGTGAGCTGTGAGCATGGTCTGTGGGGCTGGCGCGGTCCTGGTGGCCGTGGGTCTGGGCCTGTGTCCTCTCAGCTGCCCATGGACCCCTGAGGGTGTGGCCTGGCTGGGAGCACACCCCGCAGTCGCCCCGAGCCCTAACTGGGCCGCGGCTTCTGTGATGTGCGATGTCTGCAAGGCCCTCTGCCTCGGGGCTCAGTGTGGCCCGGGCCTGCATGGTGGCAGCGGGAGGTGCGTGCTTTGGGGCGCCACGTCGAGTGCCAGCACCAAGGCTGCCAGAGGGCGCCCCAGGTGCCGCGCCTCGAATTCCCCTGTCGCTTCTGCTTTCTCCTGAATGGTGAGCTTCGGCCCCAGCGGCCAAGCTGTTGCCAGGGTGGGTGCACATCCTGGGACCTGCAGACACGGGCGTCGGCTCGCCTGCCTCTCCGGAGGCCCTGAGCTGCCGAGCCCAGACCTTGGCGGGAGGCCGGCCCCACTGTGGAGGGCCTCCCGCTCTGGCCTCTCCGGAGCTTTCCTGCCATGGGGCCCCTCCTCCCCCCGCAGGCTCCCTTTCTCAGCAGCACCCCGTCAGCACACAAAGCAAGTCTGAAACTTAACATCATGCTTGGTGACAGAGGCCAGGCACCAAAGGGCAAATCCTGTAGGATCCCACTCATGAAAGAGGTCCTTAGGGGAGTGAGACTCTCAGAGACAGAAGTTGGAACCGCAGGTGCAGGACTGGGGAGGGGTGGGAGTGTGTTTAATGGGGACAGAGCGTCGGTTTGGGGAGATGAAGTCCTGGAGATGATGGAGGTGGTGGCCGCACAACAGTGTGACTGCGCCTAATGCCACTGAGCTGGCACCTAAATAATAATAATAATAAACCCTGTAGTAAACAAATCTGCAGTTCCCCATTCCTGTCCCTGCCACTCCTCTGTCCCTTTCACAGCAGAATTGCCTGCAGTTTGGCTGCTCAGCTCATGGTCCCCGCAGGGCTGCTCAGAGACCAGGACTGGCCTGTCTGTCCTATTGCCGGGGAGGCGGGGTTCTCGGCAGATCCGGGCTCAGCACACGCCCAGGTCCCGCCCTTTCTCATCTGCCCGCGACCCCCTCCCCTCCGAGTCCTCACTGGGTCCCAAGTCCTGGTGCCCTGCAGCCCAGAGCCCTGGGTGTCTCCATGTGGGATCATTGGGAGCAAAGCAGCAGCCTGAGGTGGGCTGCCCAGGAGCCAAATCCCAGTCCCTGCCGCCTGGGACTCCGCCCGCCTGCCCTCCACGTCCTCCGCCCGCCTGCCCTCCATGTCCTCCGCCCACGCCGCCCGGGCTTTTCCTGAGACGCTCCCAGGCCTCGCCTCACCTGACTCTTCTGGGATGCTGTCACTCGGAGAGCCCCAGGCTGGGACCACCTCCCTAGGTCATACCTGGTGCCTCCCCAGCCGTGTCACCCTGCACCTGCCATGAGCTCCGGGAGGGTGGGGCGCACTGGCGTGGGTACGGGCGGGAGTGGCGGCCTCCCGAGTGTCTTCTCTGCTTCTCGCTCTGGCCTCATCGCCCGTTTTCCTCACAGCACATCGGCTCTGGTCACACGTCTGCCTTCCGTCCGGCCTCCCGGCACCCATGCAGCTTTGTCCCTCTGTCATCAGGCCTTGGCTCTGCTGTCCCCCCTCTGGGTGCCCACCCTCTGCTCCTGCCTATCTGCACCCCATCCCATGTTCTCTCTCACTGGCCGGTGGTCCCGTGGTCCCTGAACATCTCAGTGTCCCATGGGCCAGGCGCAGGGATGGAAGTGCTGGGGTTCAGGGCATGGGCGCGGTGCTGCCAGCTGGAATTGGTCCTGACTTCTGACCCTCGCTGACACCGTGGGGTCAACACGGGTCCAGTGGCCCAGCACTGAACCCAAAGCAGAGCCTCAGCCAGGTGGCCCCCGCAGTGCCCGGCCACGTGCTCTGCTGACACTTTGCTCCCTTTGGTGCCAGAGCTGCCACGAAGGACACTGCCCGTTCGTGTTAACCGAGTGCCCGGCGTGTAAAGGCCTGGTCCGCCTCGGTGACAGGGACCACCACACGGAGCACGAGTGCCCGGAGAGGAGCCTCAGCTGCAGGCACTGCAGGGTTCCCTGCTGCTGGGCCGACATGAAGGTGAGGCAGGGGCTCGCCGGGCCCTGGGGCCAGTGTGGTGCTTTTGCCGCTTGTCCCAGCACCTCAGGCCTCCCTCTGCAGCCACGTGGCAGGAGGTTCTCAGTGGGAAGTGACTCGGGTGTGACATTTCCCACCACTCAGTGGTGTCATCGCGCGTCGGGCTGCGTCGGGCCTCCCAGCCTGTTATAGACAAGTCCCAGATTTCATGTCGTTTTGTCTATAAAGTTTTCCAAATGTGTTTCTAAAAGGTGGGGCACTGTACGTGTCACTACCACGTCAAAACGGCGGTTCCTAGTTCTGTGTACCCAGAGTGTCTGCCGTGTTGAGTTACTGGCTTCCGGACCCAGACGGTCCCACCTGCATGTCTTTGATACACCTCTGAGGTCTCTTTTCATCTTTCACGGTTCCCTGTGGGTGTCTTTTTTCTTTGCCGCTTATTTGTTGAAGAAGCAGGCCGTTCTGGTTAGCTGATTGTGTCCCCAAGGTGTCCTTAACACGCCCCTCTGTCCCCTCCGCCCAAAAGATCGAACGGCCTGGTTAGGGCTGGCACGCATCGCTGCGCCAGGGACCCTGCAGCGTCTCGTCAGGGTCTCAGGGATGCTCCAGCTGCTCCTGGGGTCACGGTCAAGGGCCTGCCAGCCTCACACCTCAGCCAGGGCAGCGAACAGGGACGCTGTCCTCACGTCCCTCTCAGTGGCTTGTCCTCATGCTGCCCTGGTGGCCGCTAGATGAGAGGAGGTCCCGGAGCCTCTGAGACTCCCCGGGCACCTGCAGGACCCGCCAGCATCTAGCACCCTCTCTGAGATCGGGGTCTCGGAACCACGGGCCCCGTGTTGCCGAGGACAGTAGTGCCAGGCCGGGTCCCACCCTTGACGTTGCTGACCGCTTCTCTTCAGGCACATCACGAGGTCTGCCCCAAGTTCCCCGTGACCTGCGATGGCTGCGGCAAGAAGAAGATCTCCCGCGAGAAAGTAAGTTGTTTCCTGGCGCCCCTGAGACCGTCAGGCTGGTGCAGGCCTTGGCCATGAGGGGCCTGCCCTGCGTGTTGTGGGGGTGACGACCTGGGGCCAAGGGAGAAGCGGCCGTCCGCCTGTGGGGTCCACTTGGGGGCCGGTGTGTGTGTGGAGGTCAATGGAGTGTGAGTGTTGGGGGTCGCCTGGGGGCCGCTTTTCTGTTAAACTTTCGGTGATGCAAACAATGGAGCCTTGGCAGAGGCAGAACACGCACAGTAGGACCCGTGCGAGCTCTGCCCCAGGCTGAGAAGTGAGGCCTCTCTGACACCACGCCTTCTAGTTTCAGGACCACGTCAGGACGTGTGGCAAATGCCGGGTGCCCTGCCGGTTCCACGACGTCGGCTGCCCGGACATGGTGAGTGCGGCCTGCCAGGGCCACTTGGGTCCTCCTGGGAGTCCCTGTCTCTGAGCTCCCCGCCCCGGCTGTCCTGCCCACTCGTCCTCCTGGTGGCCGAGCCCTGACCACCCCCTCGCGCCTCCCTGACATCCAGTGGGCCTGTCAGACCCCAGCCGCATGCCACAGTCACCCTCTGCCCAGAAGGGACACCTTGGTTCCCCCTGCCACTCTGGCCAGAAGCCCAGCGGTCACTCTGGACCCTTGTGTCCCCTGTCTCGCATCCAGTCCACCAGAAACCCACCACTCTGCCTGCCGGTGGTCCCGGACCCCACCTGCCGCCCCCGCCCACCCCACCGCCCTTCCTGTGTGACTTTGGCCCCGGCTGCCTGTGACCTGGTCTCTCTGCCCTTGTCACTGGCCTGGCCATCCTCAAGCACACTGACCTCTCCGCACTCCAGGACCTTGATCTGCCCCCTGCCCCCACACTGCACACCTGCGAGCCGCGGCGGCCCCGTCGGGCGGGCAGCCCCGTCACCGTCCCCTCCTCTCCTTTCCTGGCTGCTCTGTCTCCCCGAGGCGCGAGAGCGTGCTGCCCCCCTCCTGCTGCCTGAGGGCCTGGCGCCCCGCTCCTCTCTGAAACCCGAGCAGCACTTCTGGTGGTGACAGTCCTGGCAGTGCTGTCACTTGACGTGGTCTCGGATGTTTTGCTTTTGTTTTTCTAAGGACAGCACCTCCTCTGTCCCTCCAGTCTGTGCGACACGGTACTGGTCCACTTCCCGCTCAGACCCAGGTCCCATCACATGGGCTGCCAGAGGCCCACGTGGTCCCAGGGGGCTCCCTGCCGTGCCCCTGCAGTGGTCAGTTAGGACACGTCACAGTCTCAGGCCAGCTAAGGCCTCGCATTGCGTCGACCTCGTTGATCCAGCCCTGGACCTCAAGCCCCAAGCCCAGTGGTGGTCTGCTTTTTTCCGGGTGACGTGCACAGCTGTCCCAGCAGCACCACGTGGAGCGCATGGGTGTCTCCTGTCCGTGCGCACCTGGCCACGCCTCCTTGGCGGGCCTCTCATGCAGGTTCTTTGTTCCTACTTCTGTTTTTTCGAGTGTCCAGTATTTTAAAATTCATTGAGGAAGTTTGGAAGACTTTTGGCTTGAAAGTCAGACCTGTGCCATAAAGACTGAAGAAGCTGAGCTTTGCCCCCCTCCGTCCGCCCCTGTGGGCACGTTGTCTGACGCTGTGTTCTTCCGTTATGTTCAACATAAGCAAGCGAGTTAGTGGGAAGGTTTGTAGTTTTAAAATATGATTGACCTCAAACAGTGGCAAATGAAATGCTGGCTGGCTGACAGCCGAGGTGGCACTTTGGTGCTGTGCTAAGGCCCGTGTGGCCCAGGGGTCCCTGGGTCAGGGCTGAGTGCAGGTGTGGGGGTGAGCCCCCCATCTCGTCTCTGCAGGTGGAGAGTGAGAAGCAGCAGGAACACGAGGCCCAGCGGCTCCCGGAGCACCTGGCCATGCTGCTGGGCGTCCTCCTGGAGGCCACGCGCCTGTGCCCGGGCCAGAGTGAGCAGGGTGGCTGGGAGGCCGGCACGCTGGGCTCGCCGCCCGGGCTCCCCAAGGCTGCGGAACTCCTGCAGCGGTGCGAGGCCTTGGAGAGGAAGACGGCCACCTTTGAGAACATCGTCTGCGTCCTGAACCGGGAGGTGGAGAGGGTGGCCATGACCGCCGAGGCCTGTGGCCGGCAGCACCGGCTGGACCAGGACCGGATTGAAGCCCTGAGTAGCAAGGTTCGTGCCCGGGCAAGACGGCCTTAATCTAGGCAGTGTCCAGGGTCGCGGGTCTCAGAACCAGGCCTCAGGACGGCGCCTTGATCTCCGATGCAGTGTCACTTTCTGCCTCTGAGCAGAGGCCTTCTGTGAGCCCCGTTCACCAACGGACCTGACTTGGGGGGACAGGTTTTCGTGGGGGCGTGTGCCTCATGCTCTGTGTGAGTGCCATGAGCGTGCTTCCTGACGCTGAGCCCTCGAACCTCAGGCCATGTGCTGTGGGAGTCTCATGGAAACGGAGCCAGCCTGAGGCTACCAGCGAAGCCTCAGTCCTGGGGAGACTGCAGGGGAGGTGGACGTGCCAGATGGGTGGTCACCAGAGCAGAGCTGGGCAAGCCCCCTGCCCGGCGGCCAGCGGGGCGCGTCCTCGGGCTCCCCCTCACGGGGCTCCCCACACTCGCAGGTGCAGCAGCTGGAGAGAAGCATCGGCCTGAAGGACCTGGCACTGGCCGACCTGGAGCAGCGGGTCCACGAGATGGAGGCGTCCACCTTCGACGGGGTGTTCGTCTGGAAGATATCGGACTTCGCCAGGAAGCGCCAGGAAGCCGTGGCTGGCCGCACGCCCGCCATCTTCTCCCCAGGTGACCCTCTGAGGCTCGCCCCCGAGCCGCTGCCGCCCTGTGTGCCCACACCTCCCCCAGGCCAGCCTGCGCCCTGCTGCGCCTCCCGGGGGGCGGGGGGGAGGTGGGTGACCCTCTGAGGCTCGGCCCGAGCCGCCGCCGCCCTGTGTGCCCACACCTCCCCCAGGCCAGCCTGCGCCCTGCTGCGCCTCCCGGGGGGCGGGGGGGAGGTGGGTGACCCTCTGAGGCTCGGCCCGAGCCGCCACCGCCCTGTGTGCCCACACCTCCCCCAGGCCAGCCTGCGCCCTGCTGCGCCTCCCGGGGGGCGGGGGGGAGGTGGGTGACCCTCTGAGGCTCGGCCCGAGCCGCCGCTGCCCTGTGTGCCCACACCTCCCCCAGGCCAGCCTGCGCCCTGCTGTGCCACCCGGGGGGGCGGGGGGGGGGTGGGTGACCCTCTGAGGCTCGGCCCCGAGCCGCCGCCGCCCTGTGCCCACACCTCCCCCAGGCCAGCCTGCGCCCTGCTGCGCCTCCCGGGGGGGGGCGGGGGGGAGGTGGGTGACCCTCTGAGGCTCGCCCCCGAGCCGCCGCCGCCCTGTGTGCCCACACCTCCCCCAGGCCAGCCTGCGCCCTGCTGTGCCTCCCGGGGGGCGGGGGAGAGGTGGGAGTCCCTCCCGCGCTGGCTCCCGCCCCTTGTCTCCGCACCCCTCCTTAGCGCTTGCTTTCGCTGGGGGGCCGCCAGTTCCACGCTGGCTCTGCCGGGCTGCTGGCTGTCCCTTCGCCCCTGTTCATGGGTGCCCATGGGTGCTGTGTCTCTGGGCACTGCGCAGGGAGGGGCGGGGAGGAGGAAGACACCTGCCACTCCCGGGCGGCTGCTCGTGCTGCTGTCGGCCCACAGCCTAGCCCCGAGGTCCTTCCCATGAGGCCTGTGCATGTGCTGTGGCCGGGGCTGCCGTCTTGCCCCTCTGTACCCTGACCCCTCTACCAGTGAGGTGCCCCATGTGTACTCTGGTGAGTCTGCTGCCGAAATCAGGGGTCTCAGAGGCTGGGCCGAGCAGGTAGGCTCCTGTCCTGTTTGAACTTAATGGGCGAGGAGGGAAGTCTGAGCGTGGGCACCACGGCAGACCTGCAGTAAGCTCCCGTGGCAGCCGACACGTGCAGCCTCCCTGCACGTGCTGGGCCAGGTGTGCAGGCTTTCCTGGGTTGCGACAGGAAGTGTGGGAGCGGGCGCTGTCCCCCCTGAACGGGCCTGGGCTGGCACCTTGTAGCTGAAGCCAGTGCTGACTCATTTCCTGTGAATTCAGCTCTGACAAACCCCAAGGGTGACCTGGTGTGAGGGCCGGTGGCTGAGCATGAGTGCAGGTTGGGGGGCGCCCGTGAAGCGCTCCTGTGGACGTGGGTCCCTGCTCCAGCAGACGCTGCCTGGCCCAACCCACCTGGCACCTCTTGTGTGTGGCCTGGGCAGGAGGCCAGGGGCCAAGGGAAGGTGATTCCTGGAGGTGCGAGCTAGAAGGCCTGTGGTCCCGTCATGTCTTGTTACTGGAACGGCAACCGCCTCGTCTCTGGCTGTCACCCCTTTTCTGCGCCTCTGCTGCGTAACAGGCCGTCGGCCCTGGCTTGGCCCCAGCTGTCATGCGCTGTTGCCTCTTCCAGGTTGGGCAGAGCCCCAGCCAGTGACTCCATCCGCCCTCAGGGTCACAGCCAGTTCAGGCAGGGCCAGTTTGGGGTCACATTAGGTGTCTTAACAGTGCTCTTCATAAGTACTACATTTTAAAAAGAAATTTGTCACCAGCAACTGCCTTTCTGTAAGTTGAAGAAAAAGGTTCCCTCTTGGCGCCCCCAAACCTGAGTGTGTCCTGTGTGTCTGTTTCTTGGGGAAGGTGGCCAGGTGGGCTGAACCCCTGCGGGCCCAGCTCACCAGCGCCCGCCCCACAGCCTTCTACACCAGCAGGTACGGCTATAAGATGTGTCTGCGGATCTACCTGAACGGGGACGGCACCGGGCGCGGGACGCACTTGTCTCTCTTCTTCGTGGTGATGAAGGGCCCCAGTGATGCCCTCCTGCGGTGGCCCTTCAACCAAAAGGTGCGTGAGCCTGTCCCCGGGCCGCTGCGGGGTCCCCGGGACCGTCGGCCAGCGCTCTGGCCATGTCTGGTCAGCTCCACGGCTCCTGAGGGTCGGTGACATGGCCACTGGGGACCAGCAGTAGAAAATGCCACCTCTGAGAGTTTGTTTCCAAGGAAAGGAGTACAGCTGAAGGGCCTCTACCTGAGGTGTGACCAGGTCCTTAGAAAACCAGAACCCACTTTGGGTTCAGGAATTGAGGGTTTAGGGCCGAGGACAGCACAGACTCGTCCTGTGCTCGGATGCCGCGGGTGGCCCTCGGCCCTCGCAGCACAGGGGGCCTGTGGTGCCCCACCGAGGTCCATAGCACAGGTGTCCTCAGGTCCCAGGTGTCCGTGCACAGAGAATGCCAGAACGGGCGCATTGACTGGAGAAGGGCTGGCGGGTGGGGCGCCGGGCGTGGCCGGGCTCACTGTGCTGTCCCTCCCGGGCACCCTCCCGTGGGGCGCCGGGCGTGGCCGGGCTCACTGTGCTGTCCCTCCCGGGCACTCTCCCGTGGGGCGCCGGGCGTGGCCGGGCTCACTGTGCTGTCCCTCCCGGGCACTCTCCCGTGGGGCGCCGGGCGTGGCCGGGCTCACTGTGCTGTCCCTCCCGGGCACTGTCCCGTGGCGCGCCGGGCGTGGCCGGGCTCACTGTGCTGTCCCTCCCGGGCACTCTCCCGTGGGGCGCCGGGCGTGGCCGGGCTCACTGTGCTGTCCCTCCCGGGCACTCTCCCGTGGGGCGCCGGGCGTGGCCGGGCTCACTGTGCTGTCCCTCCCGGGCACTGTCCCCCCAGGTGACCTTAATGCTGCTTGACCAGAATAACCGGGAGCATGTGATCGACGCCTTCAGGCCCGACGTGACCTCCTCCTCTTTCCAGAGGCCGGTCAACGACATGAACATTGCAAGCGGCTGCCCCCTCTTCTGCCCTGTCTCCAAGATGGAGGCCAAGAATTCTTATGTACGCGACGATGCCATTTTCATCAAGGCCATCGTGGACCTGACGGGGCTCTAGCCGCCTCCACTGGGGTCGGGGGTCAGGGGCAGCCTGGCCAGCGGCTTGTTGAGGAGCCACCGTGCTGGGCCTGAGCCTCGCTTCGGTGGGCGGGTGACAAGTTCACGTCCCACGGGGGGTTCGCCTCCGAGGACAGGGCGCTCCACCCTGGGCCATGGCTGGGCTATAGGCCTGCGGGTGCCGCCCGGCTGCCATCCTGCGCGGTGCCCAGAGCTCTTGGTGGGAGCGGTCAGGCCGAGGCGAGCACAGGGGAGGTGGGCCCGCGAGGAGAGGGCCACCCCCATCCGGCCACAGCGAGGAGCCCCTGGTGCCTGGTCCCACCCTTCGGCCCCTGGAAAGAAGGGGCAATGTTGGGCCTGGCCCCTGGCCCTGAGGGCAGTGCCCGGTGTGTCATCCTGGCCAGACGGGCGGGGAGGTGGCCTATGTCCTTGGAGCATCCCAGCAGCTGTCCCTGTGGTATGTGGGGGCTGCATATTCAGTCTGTTCGCGAGACAGGTGCCAGGCGCCCTGTCAGGCTGCAGGGAAGTAGTTATTAAACCGTTAAATCTCTGTGATGAGTGGTGTCCATTTGGCCCCAGCCTTGGCATGGTGGCCTCCCAAGCCCCTCCCCACAGGTGCCCTGCCCCTGCCTGAGTCTCCAGCTCCTTGAGCCGTTAATGTGGGTTCCCTGACACCAAGCTCATGCCTCCGGGCCTGGTGAAGCCGGCGGCTCTTTCTTCTGGAATGTTCTTTGCTGGCTCCTTTTCCCTTAAGCCTTGCCAGGGGCTGCCTTAAAAGCAGGACCACATTTCCTCTTAGTTCTGGGCCCATGTTGCTCCTCCGTGCAGGGCCCTGGGCCCTGGAAGAGTAGCCAGTGGCTTCGTTTACGTTTGGGGGTCTGACAAGCAGTGCTGCCAAGCAGGACTGCTGTGGGCACCAGGCATTGCCACAGCCACAGCCCCCTGGCATTCTGACCACAGGGTGGCCCTCGACTCGGGGTTCCCTGCAAATGGCTGTCCGCACCCAGCTGCACTGTAGCCATGCCTGTTTTCCGGACTCGTGAGTGTGAGACGGCTCTGGCTGCGTGGGGTCTTCAGAGAGAACCCTGACTGTCCTTGACACTCATTCACTGGTCCGTTTCGAGAAGTTAAACAACAGAAAAGCACAGAGACTGGAGACAAGCACGTGTGTCCACCTCCCGGAATTCTGTGCGTGTTTCCGGCTGTGCGCAGGTTTCCAGTAGAGGCACGTTGCTGAGAAGTTGAAGCCTGTGTCCCATTTCCTCTCACCGCCTTAGCTCTCCAAGTCACCGTCCACATGGATTTGGTTTCTTCATGCTTTTTTAAAAATTCTTGTAAGACTCATACACTGAATCACCTGTGGGTAGCTGTTTCCCATTCTGGGCTGTAAAAAGGGGCACACACCACACAGTGGGTCCGACTGCCACTGCTGGTCTGCCGCAGTTGGCAAGCACCCCCTTGCAGATGGCACCCATCCAGGTCCCATGGGCACTGACCTGAGCTGCTCGCCGACCCGGAGGGAGAGGTCCCTGGACACTGTCTGGCCACCACCCACGGTGGGGACTTCCAGTGTGCGCCGCCACCGACTCCTCCAGGACCCCTCTGAGAAGGGCCTGTCTGCCTTGGCCCAGGCGTCCCTGGACACTGGTCCTTGGTGCCTTGGGACTGTGCTGGTGGTTCCGGAAATGTAGTCAGATGCCATCAGTGGGTGATCCTTCCCTTTATGAGTGCTGCCGCTGACCACTTAAGAAATTCTAACCTTCCCCAGCATGGAAAAACGCCCTCGTGTCCTTCTGTCTTGATTTATTTATTTACAATAATTAGTTTCAGGTGCTTCTGTTTCAAAGTCTTGTTTTTAATGTTGGGTGTGTTTGTTTGTTTTTGAGGGCAGTGTCACTGGCCCTCATATGTGGGACCGAACCGGGGCCGCTGGCTTAGCCAGCGCTTAACCGCTGCGCCACTCGGCCGGCCATGTTGGGTTTGTTCTATACAGGGTGTGTGTGTATTTACATACACGTATATGGGTTTTTTATTAGATCAGTTCAGGTTATACACCAAGTAGATCGTTGAGTTTATTTCCTTTCCCTTAAAAGGAAACAGAGCTGTACAGCAAGAGGAGTAGAAAGGTGTTCAAATACAAGATCAAAGGGGAAAGGGCAACCAATGGCACAGGCAAGGTTTGAGCCCGGTTGGAAGGTGGGAAGTGGGTGGGGCGTGGCATCCAAGCAGAGGAGGGCGGGCCCAGGTGCCGGCATGCCCCCCAGCGCCCCACCTGCCCTTCTCCAGGGCAGCTGGGTGTCCCTTGCCCCTCGTCCGCCTGCCTGGAAGGGGGGGTCTCCGCCTGGAGAACTTGCCAGAGAAACTCAGGACTGAGGCGCCCCGTCCTGCAGGGCAGAGGGCAGGGGAGGGCAGAGGTCCACACCCAGAGCTGCAGGACACCAGCCCCTATCGTTCCTGAGTGCCGGCAGCCCTAGGGTGGCACCGCAGGGTAACAGGCCCCCCTGGGGAAACCCAGGGCCCCAGAGGAAGACCCCGTGAGCAGGCCTTGTCCAGCCACCGTGTGCCTTCTTGGAAGGCGGCAAGCCTATTCACCGCTGAGGGCCAGATGGGTTACACAGCTGCCTTTGGGACCTCCAGCCGGTGGCAGCCAAAGACCTGCTTCCCGTCTCCATGAACCTGCCTGTCCTGGACCATTGCCTGTGTCTGGCTTCTCGGAGCACAAACTTCAAGGCTCTGGAACCTGAGTCAGGACTTCCCCCTCTGGGCTGAATGACATGCCATGGTGTGTGTGGGTGTCTGGCCTACGCGTCCCTTAGGGGACTGTCCGGTTCCCCCGGCAGCAGCAGCACAGCGGGCGTGCCACCGTGTGGACGCGTTTCCACTTCTCTTGGGGAGGTGCCTGCGGGTGGGATCCCGGGCGGCTGTGGCAGGAGCTGCCCAGCCGTCCACAGTGGCCGTACCGGTGGACACACCCACCAGGATGTGACTTTAATTTGTGCCTTAATTTTTTTTTTTTTGAGGGCAGTGTCACTGGCCCTCATCTATGGGACCCAAACCAGAGCCGCTGGCTTCCCAAGCCAGCACTTAACCACCGCGCCACTCAGCTGGCCCATAATTTGTGCCTTAATTTTATCTCCTCCCTTGTCTTCTGATCTAGAGTTTCAGTTCCATCTCGTTCTTTACAACAGAAAACTATTTTTTTTTTAAGATTTTATTGGGGAATTGGGGGAGGGGACCAGCCAAGTTGTTGCTCTTCAGTCTTCGTTGTGGAGGGTGCCAGTCGCCATCTGGCTTCCCGTTGGCAACTTGTGGCCTCTAAGCTCAAGGTGCTGAGTTCAGTCTTAGTTGCAGGTGGGTGTAGCCACCATCCCATGAGGGAGTCGAACCAGCAGCCTTGTTGTTAAGAGCCCACGCCCTATCCTCTGAGCCATCCGGGCGGCAGCTCAGCTCAAGGTGCGGAGTTCAGTCTTAGTTGCGGTTGGACGCAGCCCACCATCGAACAGGCAATCTTGTTGTTACACCATCTGAGCCATCCTGCCACCTGTTGGCAGCTCAGCGACAGCTCAGCCGGGCACAGCATCACTGGCCCATGTGAGAATCGAACCTGCAGCCCTGTTGCTCAGAGCTCGCGCCCTAAGCCAACTCTCAACCAACTGAGCCGGCCTGAAAAACAACTGTTTTTAACAATCCCATGGAGGTCCCGGCATGGCGTGTGCCATCGGCTAACGGTGGGCAGTGCCACCCGTGTCCCTTGTCCTGAAAAGATGCCACGAACATGCTCCCTGGACCTCCGGCCTCCGTGTCTGCACAGCATGAGTTCACTTTGGATATCTTTGACCTAGGTTTAGAATTCTGGGGTGATGGGTATTTTTTCTCAGCACTTTGAAGATCTGACACCACTGTCACCAGGCCTGTTGCAGATGAAAACTTGGCTGCAAGTTTCTTATTCTTTGTACAGGTAACATGTTTTCTCCCTAGTAGCTTTTTAAATCTGTCACATTGTAAAGCTGATTTCTGTCCCTCTGGGTGTGCCGTGTGATGTAAGCAGACCCTGACAAGCAGACATCCCTGGACGCTGTCCCATCATCACCCCCACAGCCGCGGGCCTCTCTTCCCTCTCCCCAACCCCTCCAGTTTGGTCTTTCCAAGAGTGACATATAGATGGAACCATTTGGTGTGTGACCTGGGGCTGGCTTCCCTCAGCACAGTGCTGTGGGGTCAGGATGCTGCGTGTATCAAAAATCCCTGCTTTTTGTTGCTGAGCAGCCCCCCACGGCACGGCTGGTCTGCACTGTACAGCTGTCGAAGGGCGCTGAGCGCCTCTGGAGGTTGGCAGTTGTGAATCAAGCTGCTGTGAACCCGTGAGCACAGGTTCCTGTCGAGATAAGTGTCCATTTCCCTAAGGAGTAGACTGGCCAGGTCACACGGTGAGTGTCGTTGAAATTCATGAGAAATTGCCAAACTGTTTTCCAGAGCAGCTGCTTAGGGTCTGAATGTTTGTGCCCCCCGCCCACGTGTTGAAGCCCTAACCCCTGAGGTGAAAGCGTTGGGGGGCCCTCTGGGAGGTGGTGAGGTCGGAGGGTGAGGCCCATGCATGGGCTCAGTACCAATGAGGAACCCCACAGGGCCCCCTCGCCATGTGAGGGCTCAGTGGGAATCTGCCACCTGGACAAGGGCCTCCCCACCACGCTGAAGCCTGACCTCAGGCCCTTCAGAACTGTGAGAATGGCCGTCTGTGTGTGGAAGCCACCAGCTGTGTCTGCTCGTCACAGCCGAGGGGGCTGACGCGTAGCTGCGGCCCCTTGGAGCCCTGCCAGCACTGGTCGGCTCCCATCCTCATGAGCAGTGTGTGTGCGTGTGTGTGCATGTGCGCGCACACTAGGCTTTGTCAGGTGTGGCATCTTGTCTTGGTTTTAATTTGCATTCCCTAATGACTGATGTTGCGTACCACTGCGTGAAGTGTCTGTCTCTGTTCTTCGCCCGTTTTTAAATTGAGTTGATTATTTTCTTACTGCCAAGTTTTGAGTTATTTATAGTCCAGATACAAGTTCTTTGTTGGATATTTGTAAATATTCTCTCTCAGTCTGTAGCTTACCTTTTCACCCTCTTAACAAAGTGTTTTTCGGAACAGAAGTTGGAAGTTTTGATGTCCAACTTTTTCTAACATGGATTGTGGTTGTGGGGTCACATCTGAGAGTCTTTGCCTAATGCAGATCACCAAGGTTCCCTATGGTTTCTTGTGGACGTGTGTGTGTTTGACAGTTTACAGTTAGGTCTATGATCCATTGGGTCCATTTTTATACAAGTGTGAGTTTCCGCTCTGGGTTGACTTTTTTTGCACACGGCTGGCCAGTGTGTTCCAGCACCATGTACTGAGCAGAACATCCACCATTTGGCTGACGCAATCGTAGCCTCTCCGTTCCCTCATTGACTTGTTTTTGTCCTTTTGTAAATCATTCACCTGCCATGTTCGTGTGAAATGTTGTGTTCCACTGATCTGTATGTCTTCATCACAGCCGTCTGCAGTAAATGTTTACGTCAGCTCAAGCAGGTGGTTCTTCCAAGGTTGTTCATGTTTTTCAAATTGCTCCAGCTGTATTTCTTGCTTTGCGAGTACTGTCTGTATTGACAAAACACCCACTGGGATTCTGACAGGAATTGTGTGAAATCTACGGATGAGTTTGGGGAGCATTGACACCTATAGCAGGTCTTCCCATCCAGGAGTGTAACTTGCCTGTTTAGGTCTTTAGTTGTACTTATCATTTTGTAGGATCAGCGTACGTGTCTGTACGTACGTGTTTTGTTAGGTTTACACCTAAGCATTTCTTACTTTTATGAGCTGATGTGAAAGGTCTTGACTTTTAAATTTGTTTTCCAATTATATGGTCCTGTTGTTTAGAGGGACAGCTGATTTTTGTGAGATAGTCATATCCTGTAAGCTTCATAAATGCAAGTGTTGGTTTGAGGAGGTTGTTGGATTTGAGGGGATTTTGTGCATAAACAATTACGTCATCTGTGAATAGGGAGAGTTTTATTTCTTCTTTTCCACTCTGCATGCCTGTCATTTCTCTCACGTGAGCCTGCATGGTGCGGCAGAGCAGGCAGCAGTCCCCGCCGCCCCGGCGCAGTGTGCCTGCGGGTTTCTTGTCCCGGCCGTTTCCCAGCTTGAGCAGGCTGCCGCCCGCCCCTGGTTAGCTGGGTGTTTATCATGACCAGCTGCCTGTAAAATGCGCTCTCTGCATCGTAGTCTGTCCATGTGGCTCGCCTCTGTGCTGGCTCACACTGCTTCACCTCCAAACACCGCACCAGCCTTGCACTCCTGGAGTGACCCCACTTGGCTGCAGCGTACTGTTTATTTCATGGGGTGCTGGATTTGCTTTCCTGTCTTGCTGAGGATTTTGCATCTATAGTTGCAAATGATATTGGTCTCTAGCTGACTGTTGTGTAGCTTTTGTCTGGTTCTGGTACCAAGGATCTCCTGGTCTCACATAAGACCAGGAGAAGTGTTGGGAAGTGTTGACATTTGTTTGGTGAGGTGTGTTTTGTGCAGACGATGGCCCATCTCAGTGAGAGTTCATGTGCACTTGAGAAGAATTTTCTCCACGCACCAGTTAAACTGTTAGCTGATGGTTGTTCTGTGCCGAGTTGCCTCCTCCCAGAAGGTAAGCTGAAGTCCTGGCCCCAGTAATGCAGTGCGACCTTCTTTGGGGACAGGGTCTTTACAGAGCTGATCAAGTTAAGATGAGGTTAGGGCGGGCCCAGTCCAATATGGCTGGTGTCCTTACAAAAAGACATGCACAGAGGGAGGACATGAGGGGACCCAGGGAGAATGCCACAGGAAGAGAACGCTGGTCCTGCCAGCACCACCACCTGACTTCCGGTCTCCAGCTCCATGGGACGTGCATTTGTGTTGTTCTAAATGCCCAGTTTGCGGTCCTTTGTTAGAGCAGCCCCAGGAGACTGCCCATTACTGAGATGTGTGCTTACGTCCCCGCCTCCAGCTGCTGCTCCCGCAGTGTTGTCACTCTCTGCGTGTTTTGAGGCTTCTTTGTTGGGGACACACACGCCTAGGGCTGCTGTGGCCTTGGCGCGCTCTCCCTTTCATCGGCGTGTGGCCCCTTGTCTCCAGTTTCCTTCTTTCTGAAGCTGCTCTGATGCTAACATAGACAGTCCTGTTTCCGTTTCATGGTGTTTTTGTGGAATCTGGTTTTCTTTTCTTTTTTTTAAAGATTTTATTGGGGGGACGGCCAAGTGGCGCATTGGTTAAGCGCTGGTTTTGGGATGCCAGCGGCCCCGGTTCGGATCCCACATGAGGGCCAGTGACACTGCCCTCTACAGCTAACAACAGCTCCACCTGGAGCTGGGCTGTGCGAGCCCCGGTGACGGTGTGGGCTGCAGCCCCTGCTGCAGTGGGCTGCCATAGGCTGCAGTGAGTGGCCGGCAGCCAGCGCCGTGAGCTGCCAATAGCCGCGGTGAGCGACATCCAGAGGCCGGCGACTGATCTGCCTCATCCGGGAAGAGCGCAATGACGATACCAACACTGAAGCAACATCCTCCGCAACTAAACTGAAGAACAAAAAAAAAAAAAAAAAAAAAAAAAAGATTTTATTGCGGAAGGGAACAGTGTTGGGGAATCGGGGAAGGGGAGCATTGTGTTTCTCCAGGACCCCTCCACTCCAAGTCAAGTTGTCCTTCAATCTGATGGAATGCATTTTTCCATCCTGTCTTTTTTTTTTTTTCAAAGAATCTATTGGGGAATCGAGGCAGGGGAACAGTGTTGGGGAATTGGGGGGAGGGGACCAGTGCTGGGGAGTTGGGGAAGGGGACCAGCCAAGTTGTTGCTCTTCAGTCTCTGTTGTGGAGGGCGCCAGTCGCCATCTGGCTTCCTGTCGGCAGCTCGTGGCCTCTAAACTCAAGGTGCTGTGTTCAGTCTTAGCTGCGGGTGGGCATAGGCACCATCCCATGCGGGAGTTGAACCAGCAGCCTTGTCGTTAAGAGCGCACACCCTATCCACTGAGCCATCCGGGTGGCAGCTCAGCTCAAGGTGCTGAGTTCAGTCTTAGTTGCAGGTGGGCGTAGCCCACCGTGGAACAGGCAGTCTTGTTGTTATACCAGCTGAGCCATGCTGCCATCTGTTGGCAGCTCAGCGACAGCTCAGCTCACGTGCAGCATCACTGGCCCATGTGGGAATCGAACCAGCGGCCCTGTTGCTCAGAGCTCATGCTCTAGGCCAACTCTTAACCAACTGAGCCACTCAGCCGGCCCTTGAAGTGAGTTTTTTATAGACAGCACAGGTTTTTTGTTTTGGTTGGTTTCATTTTGACAGTAATGTAATTAGTGCCATGCTTAGACATGCTTGCCATTTTGTTGTTTCCGGGTAGTTCTCTCAGTTTCCCGTCTCTTGCCTATATATAATGATACGGTTACTTGGCCATTTTCTAGTTTCCTGGTTTAATTTCTCTGTACTTACTGGCCCACGGGTCCTCAGGTTGGAGAATTTCCACTGATTTATCTTCAGTTAAGTTTACTGACTTTCCTCTGTCATCTCCATCCTGCTGTTGAGTCTGTTCAGTGAGGTTTTTTTGTTTGTTTTTTTTAAAGAACTTATTGGGGAATTGGGGGAGGGGAACAGACGAGCTGCTGTCCTTCTTGTTCTTCAGTCTAGTTGCGGAGGACGTTGCTTCACCGGCCCATGTTGGTATAGTCATTGCGCTCTTCCTGGATGAGGCAGATCGATTGCCGGCCTCTGGGTGGTTGCTCATCACGTCGGCTATTGGCAGCTCACATTGGCTGCCGGCAGCTCACGCTGGCTACTGGCCACTCACTGTAGCCTATGGCAGCCCACTGCAGCAGGGGCTGCAGCCCACACCATCACCGGGGCCAGGGCTCGCACAGCCCAGCTCCAGGTGGAGCTGTTGTTAGCTATAGAGGGCAGTGTCACTGGCCCTCACATGTGGGATCCGAACCGGGGCCGCTGGCATCCCCAAACCAGCTCTTAACCAATGCGCCACTTGGCCGGCCCTGTCCAGGGGGTTTTAAATTTTTGGTAATTGTGCTTTTCAGTTCTAACATTTCCATTTGGTTCCTCTAGTATCTTCTGTTTCTTTGCTGAGACTGATATTTTTATATCCATTACAAGATGTTTGTGATTGCTTATTCAAGCATTTTTCTTAATAGCTACTTCAGTGTCCTCGTCAGATCATTTTAGCATCTGTGTCTTCTCATCCTTGGTCCCCCGAGTGTCTTTTCTGTTGTGAGTTGAAACCTTCATGTCTCTTCGTGTGCCAATCCATGTGGATTATATTCTGGGCATTCTGAGTATCACTCGTCAGATCTGCATCTCCTTTACATCCTGTGGACAGTGCTGGTGTCTTCAGAGGCACGTAGCCTCGTTAGGTTCAGGCCCACGTTCCCACTATCTTCTGGGGCTGGACCCAGCATCAGTCCAGGCTCCAAAGCCATGCTCTTGGGGCCGGTCCTGTGTGTCCCACCCGGGCCTCAGGCTGGGCCAGGTGCCAGTTACAAGCTTGCGGAGTCCAGACTGATCTGATCACCTGGGGAGGTGTGGCAGCCCTCGCCGTCACAGGGCTGTTTCCCACGCTGCCCCCTCTGGTCTGGTTGCTGGCCCTGTCTGTCTGGCCCTTCAGCAGAACCGCAGGGCTCCGTGACCGCGTGCTGTCTGGCCCTTCCTCAGTTGCTCTATGTCTGGTCCAGGCAGTGGGACAATGGACACACAGTAACCAGCTCTGGGAGTGGCCGCGGCACTGACTGAAGAGCATTCAGGGTCCTTCCTGAGAGTGGCACTTGTGGGCTCCCACAGCCATCCCTCTCCCTGCTGCCTGGGGTGCTAAGAGAGGAGAAAACCCTGGGTGTTTCTTCATGGACTGGGCAGCTGGAGTTCCTTTCCTGGATCTTGGGGCAGACGGCGCCCAGTGCACACGGCTGCGCTGTGCAAGTTCAGGCCGGGGCCCCAAGATGCACGGTGGTGGAGTGCTGGCCCGGGGTACTCCAGTGCGCCTGCTCCCCAACATGCCTGCCGCCATGCCCTCTGCAGTTCTTGGGGCTCTGTCTTTGTCCAGGGCCCATGGCCGCACCATGGGGGGCCAGGCCTTCACTGGCCCCAGCTCCATCTCTCCCGGACCCAGCACCGCCCCCCAGAGCTTCTAGGATTTCTCCGTACCCTTGCTGGGCCGCTGAGTGTTGGTATTTGTCATGTGTGACTACACGTGTGACTACATGTCAGCACGTGATGATTTCATCCTCACAAACCTGAGCCGTCTTCTCTAAACCCACGTCTCCACATCTGCCCTCTCACCTGGGCCGTAATGATGTGGCTGCGGGGTGCGTGCCTCCTCCATGTCTGATTGCTCCTCTGGGCTCTGCTGTCCCGTCCGCTCCGTTCAGCCTGCTTCCCGGCTCTCACATCAGGCAGGTCTGGCCCAACTCGTGTCCACGTATTGGGATTTCATTTCAGTCACACTACCTGTTGTATGTTTTCCATTGGCGCTTTTTAATTTTTAAGTTTCTGAGTGTTCTTGATTCCTGTCTGTTGTTTTATAGATTGTTAGTTTCCTTGCTGATTTTAAATTAGATACATCTTAAGTCCTTTTCAGAAAATTGCTCGGTCTCTCCAGTTTCTCGAGCGTGTGCTTGTGTGGGAGGGGCTTTCCACGGGACCAGCCTGGGTTGTCAGTTTCGGGCTTGGCTGCTGTGTGCTAGGCGGCCCGATTTCCTCTTTTCCTGGTTCCTGCGGCGTCAGGCGGTTCTGAGGTGAAGCCCGCAGCGCAGGCCTCCCACTGTTCCCGGGGGCCGTGGCTCCTGTCCTCTGGATACGCAGCGCACACTGGGGACACTCTGGGCCCTCTGCCCTCCAGGCCAAACTCCTGCCAGGCCCAGCTTGCCTGCCCTGCCCTTTGTACCTGGGGCCCCACCCAGCCCTCTCCCTGAAGCTCTGCCCCGGGCAGGCAACGTGGCAGCCTCTGCTCACTGCTGCCTCTGGCCTGGAGGGACATTGACTTTGTCGTCCCTGAGGACCCGTCCTTGTTTCTGCTGTGCTGACAGGTGCTGCGTGAAGAGCGGAGGGCAGTTCATGAGCTCCACATGCAGCCGGGCCCTCGTCAGCACACATCACCCAGGGGGTCCAAACACGAACAAGGGGGCCAGGTGAGCCCCCAGGACTGGCCTAGGCCAAGCCTGAGGGTACAGCCGGGGCCAGCCCCGCCCCTCCACTGCCACTTCCTGTTCCCACTGTCACCTCCCTGCTCCACCCGCCCCACCCCCACCCCCAGCAGGGGCTGCCCTGACAAACTGAACATGCCCAGCCTGCCTGCCTGCCAGTTCCTGCGCCTGGGCCGTCGCAGCACTTGCCAGGTCTGGGTCCTTTATGCGTCCCTGCTGGCCGTGAGCACACAGCATGGTGGACATGCTCAGACGCTCTCTGTGGACTCCTAGCCTTGGCTCCTCAGAGGTCAAGGGAGCCATGATTCGGGATGCTGACTTGAGCCACCCTGCCTGGCTCAGTGCAGCTCCAGTGCTGCCACGGTCTCAGGCACCTGCCACCTGCCAGGCAGGCCACATAGGTACCGCCGGGCCAGGCCGCTGCCTGCACACAGAGACTGGACGGCGGTGTGCTGTTGCCAACTGTTTATTCAGGCCCTGAACAGTGACTAGTGACATGCAGTTCACCCAGGCCCATAGCAGACTGACCCACCAACCACAGGAGGGAGCCTGGGGTTCCCAGGGTAAGGTTATACCCAGGAATCGCTGCCAAGGGCCGGCCGAGGGCTACGTGTGGTGATGACTGTCCCAGGAGCCAGGCCCAGGAAAAGGTGGGTGAAGAGCGGAGCCTGTGTCCTGTGCACCCCAAGTCAGCCAGGCCTCCTCCCAGGCCACCCCATTGCTAAGCGTCATGGCTGCAGAATGTGGAGTGTGCACGAGCGTGGTGGAGGCCGAGCCGTCGGCTCCTGCAGCCCTGCCAGACCCCTTCGTAAGGCATTACTGCAGTGGTCCTCTGCCCCTCATGGTCTGGGCGGTGGCTCGGCCCTGAGAAAGGGCCACGGCCTCCATGGCGTCGTCAGTGGATCCCAGCAGCTCGAGGGCACCCAGGGTCCTCCTGTTGGCCAGTGGCCCTCAGCGCCTCTGGCTGGCAAACCAGGAGAAGAAGGGGCGCGGGCGCGGGCGCGGGCGCGGGGCCTGGTGGACGCGCACTGTGCGCGGCGAGCGCCAGGCTTTGATGGTGGCGTCGTCGCTGGCCGTCAGCAGGAGCTCCTGCTCCTGCGGGCTGAAGACCACTGAGTTGACCACGTCCTGGTGCCGCAGCTTGGCCAGGCAGATGTTGTAGTGGCGGTCCCAGATGTAGCCGTGCCGGTCCTCGGCCCCACTGCAGGATGGCCTGGGATGAGCCCCGCCCCGCTGCCACGCTGGGCCCCGCCCGCCCGCCCGCGCCCTGAGCTCCTACCTGGCCACGAAGTCCCTGCTGACGTCCAGGAAGATGAAGAAGCACTCGTCGTTGGGTGTGTAGGCGCGGTGGGCGCGCAAGGCTCGCTTCGCCTCCCGCATGGTCTTGAGGTCAAACACCAGCAGGTCGATCTCCTCCGCGATGGGCGGTGGCTGCATGGGGTCGGCCACCACCGAGCCACGGGGCCAGGCGCGGCTGTTCACGTACAGATACCTGAGCGAGGGGCACTCTGCTCGCTCGGCGTGTGTGGCCTGCAGACGCCCCCACCCAGGGCACCACCGGGGCGCACCTGTTGTCCGGGGACAGGCCCATGCCGATGATGTGGCCGTGCACGTCGATGACGTGGTCCAGCGCGTCAAAGAAGGCGTCGGAGCCCCGGCCCTCGCCCAGCACGGGCCCGGCCGTGGTCATCTGGTGCGGAAGGATCTGCTTGATGCCTGTGGGGTGGCCAGGTGAGCGCGTCCTCGCAGCCCCCGGACTCCCGTGCTCCCCGCCCCCCCCCCCCAGTGGAACGGGCGCTCCTGGAGGCCCAACCGGGGCTGCCCAGGGCGCTGATGGCTGAGGACTGGCCCTGCCCATAGGTACCGATCTGGTGCGGCGAGTAGGTGAGGCAGCCTGTGGTGAAGATGAGGAGCTTGTTCCCGGCGCCAGCCGTGCTGCGCTCGGGGGGCTTGGTGCGGCCCCGGGCCAGCAGCTCGGCCACCCTGGTCTCCAGCGCGCGCTCCGCCGACTGGGGCTGCGCCCGCGCGTCCAGGAGCCGCCAGCCCTCCTTGGGAGGCCCCGGGGTGCGGGCCAGGTCGGCCGCTTCGTCCTCGCCGCCGGCGCTGCCCGGGTCAAAGACGCGGCCGGGGGACCCGCCGGGAGCACCAGCGTCCAGCAGGAGGTCGGGGCTGTCGAAGCGGCCGCAGTCGGCCACCATCACGGTGCGGATGGTGCTGGCGTTGAGGTTCTGGATCTTGAAGAGCCGTTTCACCACATTGACGTTCTCGGACTCCACGTCCTGCGGGGGTAGCGCAGGCGGTGGGCCACGGGCGCCAGGCCTGGGGCGGCAGTCACCTTGGCGGGGCCTGGCGCCAGTACCTGGAAGGCGTTGTTGAGCCACAGCACAGAGCAGGACGTGATGTCCCCGATGCGGTGCAGGTTTCCCGAGATCAGACTCGTCTCTGTGAGCCAGCAGCCGAACACGTCGTAGGGCTTGTTGCGCACGCGGGACAGCAGCGCGAAGGTGTCTGCGGGGAGCGGGGGCTGGGCAGGCGGAGGGGCGGGGCCGGGGCGGGGCCGTGGGACGGGGCCGGTGGGGGGCGGGGCGGTGGTGGTGGGGCGGGGCGGTGGGATGGGGCGGGGCGGTGGGCGGGGCAGTGGGACGGGGCCGGTGGGGCGGGGCGGGGCCGCGGGGGGGCGGGGCAGTGGGACGGGCCCGGTGGGACGGGGGGCGGGGCGGTGGGACGGGGGAGGGGCCGTGGGCGGGGCCGGTGGGACGGGGGCTGGGGGGACGGGGGGCGGGGGCCGTGGGCGGGGCCGATGGGACGGGGGCGGGGCGGTGGGCTGGGCGGTGGGCGGGCGCGCGGGCCAGGCAGCCCCAGACTCACGCTCACCTAGGCTGATGACCACGATCTCGCCAGAGGAGGAGTTGTGGGGCCCCAGGAACACCCCGGAGGCCAGCAGCAGGGAGTCATCCTGATTGAACTGGGAGAACTGGGTGTAGCTCCAGTTGTAGGGCCGCATGTCTGCGCTGTGCAGCAGCGAGATAGTCAGGTCGTTGTTCCAGATCTGGGAGGGTGGGGGGTTGGCGGCAGTCAGCGGGGCACGGGGGATCCACGCTGCAAGCCATGTGGGATGCCCAGAAAGCCCCATCAGGGTGGTAGGCCCTTGCCCCTGGCTGTCAGTGCTCCGAAGGGCATGGGCACGGGAGGCTGGCGCGTCTGGCTCTGGAGCAGGCTTCGAGCAGAACCCTCTCCTCCCCATTAGCAGTTGGGGCCACCCACCCCACTCTCCCATCCGGTGTGGTCCTGGCCGAGGTGCCTCTTCTCTGACCTGGCCCTCTCCACAGGGATGTGGCAGGCAGGGCCATCTGTCACTTCTGTCCTGGGTGGGCCAACGGCTCCAGGCCGTTACCTCTGCAGCATGATGGGGTTGTGCCCAGCCCTGACCATGGCTGAAGCTCCCGGGGACCACCCTCACCTTCACGGTGCAGTCCTTGGAGCAGGAAGCAAACTGGTAGCCCGAGTGGGAGAAGCTGAGGTGCAGGACCTGGTCGCTGTGCTCCTTGAGCGTCTGCACCTCCACACAGGGCACTGTGTCATAGAGCCGCCGGAACTCCTCGTACCAGGACGTGGCCGCTGTGGAGGGGCGGTCACTGCTGGGGCCCCAAGTCTTCCTTTCCACAGAGGCCAGGGCTCTGACAGTGTGGCCAGCCCTGCCCCTGGAGCACACTCGGGCTCAGCGGATGGGCACCCCCTGCGCCCCCAACCCCGGTGTGGCCCTGCGCTCTGAGGTGTGAGGATCTGGGTAGCAGGCGCTCAGCACTGTGGCTTCAGGAGACGGCCTGGTGGGCAGTGGGGCCGCACACAGGTGCTGACCTGGGTGTCGGGGAACGTCTCGGGCCACCTGGTAGTAACGGTAGAACTGCTCCCTCCACAGGAACTCGTCCCGGGACACGGCCTGCCATTGGCGGCACACCAGCCCAGCGGCGAGCACATCTGCTGGGCCCAAACTCAGGAAGATCTGGTAGACCAGGCTGTCGGGCAGCAGGGGCGTGCCCCCCTCGTCCATCGTGACATTCTGCCCAGGCGGCCCTGAAACCCAAGCACGGCCCCCTGAGCCGCCAGTCCGACTGACAGGGGAGGATCAGGCTCCCTGGGCTGAGGCCAGGCCTCCCGGGGCCGGTCCTCCAGCCCCGCCAGCTGCTCTGATGGGCATTTCACTAGACTGAGCTTGTGCGCGGGGCCAGCGGACACTGCCCGCCAGGCCCGGGGTCCCCCAGCTTCAGCCGGCTTCCCGGGACGGCCAGGCTCCTCGGACTGGACACTCCCGTGCAAGCCCCGTGTTCCCTGGAACAGGCAGCCTCTGGGCGGGCAGCAGACACCTCTCAGCACCTCCGGGCCTGGTGCAGCCCCGGGAGATCCCAGACCCGCCCGCACCCCAAAAGGATGCACGCCTCGGGAACAGGCCATCGGGGTGGGGCCTCTGACCCCCCTCCCCCGATATGGGCGCAGGGGGACATCTGGGTGCCAGGGATGGCACCCGCTCCAAGGCCAAGAAATGAAGGGCCGGTGACCCCAACACTGTCACTTTGACCTTGCCGCCTCAACGCTTCGGAGCCGTCAGCACGGGACAGTGGTCTATCCCGGAAAAGGCCTGGGGCCGGGGGGACGCCCCGGGGGCACAGGCCGGCCCTTGGCCTCTGCCGTGCGGCCTAGGCGAGCCCGGCCCGGCGGTCGGCGGGCCAAACGGCCGCTGCCCGGGGCGCCGGGGGCGGGGCGGGGGCGGGGCCTCCGGCGCCCCCTCCCCCTCCCTGCCGAGGGGCTGTGGGGGGCGGGGCGTTGGCGACTCATTCATTGGCCGGGGTGGGGGGGGGGCAGGAGGCCGGGAACCAGGGGTCAGGGGTCTGGGGGCCGTGGGCGGGGTGACGACGCCTCCCAGGTCCGGGAACCGGGGGTCCGGGCCGGGGATCGGGGCCGGGTGACGTCGTTTCCCGGGGCCGGGCGCACTCACCGCGGCCGCCTCCGCCCGGCTGCGCTGCCCCAGCCCCGGCTCCCGGCCTCGGCCCACGGACCCGCTTCCGCCCGCCGCCTCTCCGGCCGCCGCGTCTCTATGATGGAGCCCGCCAGGCCGACGCCACGAGCCCCGAGGCATCGATGGCTGCGGAGCGCCCGGCAGCCTGCGTCCCCTGCTTCTGCGCATGCGTCCCGGGCCCGCCCGGCTCCGGCGCGCTCGGGCTCGTCCAGAAGAGCGCCCCTGGCGGCCGGGAGGAGTGGCGGCGGTGCGCCGGGGTCCGTGGGCGGAGCTGCGGGCCAGACTCCGGAGGTGAGTTCGAGCCCCAGCTCTGGCGCTCCCGTTGTCGGGCCCCAAGCAAGTGGCTTGAGGAGCCCCGTGTTCTTTGCTGTAGGAATAAGACTAGCGCCTATCTCAAGGAGCTGTTGGTGTTTTAAGGGAGATAAGTGCACAAAGGGCTGAGCACTGGCCGCATCGGAAATTCGCTAGGGGCTCCTGGAAAAACAGCCCGAGATCAACGCGGACTTTGTACACAGGGCATGGCTCCAGAGCCCTGCCGGGAAGTTCAGGGTCGAGGTCAGATTTCCAGGGCAAGGCCCAGCTCATGTCGGGGAGGCTGGCCCTGGGTGGGGGCTTGGGAAGAACTGACTTCCTGGGCCAGGCTCCTGGGCTGCACTGACAGTGGACTGCGACCCAGGACTTGGCCGTTCTGCCCTTGGTTGCCCCCAGTTGCGTCACTGTCACTGCCGCCGCCATGCTGCCTTCCAGGACTGCTCTCTTGACTCTGCTCCTGGCTGCGGGCTCCCTGGGTCGGAGGGCTCGGGGACCCCCTCGGCCCCTGTCCCCCATCAACACCATCCAGCCCAAGGCTGACTTTGATGCACAGCAGGTACAGCTGGGGGGAGGTGGGGGAGGCAGGAGCTCGCCCAGCTTTGTGGGGGTCAGGCCTGGCCAGCCCCATCCTCTCATGCCCCCATGTGGCTTGCCCCCAGTTTGCAGGGACGTGGCTCCTCGTAGGTGTGGCCTCCTCCTGTCGCTCTCTGCAGGAGCAGGGCCACCGAGCTGAGGCCACCTCACTGCACGTGGCTCCCCAGGGCACGGCCATGGTTGTCAACACCTTCCGAAAGCTGTGAGTCCCAGCACGGACCCCAACCCCAGCCCTGGCCCTCCCCCTGCTGCAGCTTGGACCACTGTCCCTCAAGGCCCTGCCCGGGTTGGGGTCCCCGACCCTGCTGTGTCTCCCCACGCCCCTAGGGATGGCATCTGCTGGCAGGTGCAACAGCTCTGTGGAGGCACGCAGGTCCCAGGCCACTTCCTGCTCCAAGGTGAGGCAGGGGCGGCAGGGAGGGTGGGGGTCCAGGGCTGGGAGGCGAGGGCTGATGCTGCTGGCCTGGCTCTGCCCAGCTCGAGGCGCCAGAGGGCCGGTGGACGTGGTCGTTGGGGAGACCGACTACCAGAGCTTCACCATCCTGTACCTGGAGCGGGCGCGGCGGCTGTCAGTGAAGCTGTATGGTGCGTCCATGCGGGAGCGCAGGCTCGGCATACTGAGCCCATTTGGGTGGGACTGGGAGAGCCCAGATGGACACACAAACCCTCCCTCCCTCCGTCTCTTGCCCTGACCATCCCCTGCCAAGCGGGGCTCCAGGGAGGAGTCCCTGAAGATAGGCCCAGGTGTGGGGACAGAGCGGGAACAGGGAGGATCACCTGTCAGACAGTGGCCAGTGTGTTACAGCCACACAGACCCCGGTCCCCTCTCCCCCACCCCCCACCCCCGGTGGCTTCCCAGCACCCCAGGAGCCTCGTGTGTCCCACAGCCCGCTCACTCCCTGTGAGCGACTTGGCCCTGAGTGCATTTGAGCAGGGGGTCCAGCGGGCCAACCTGACCGAAGACCACATCTTCTTCTTCCCCAAGTACGGTGAGTGGTCCCCGTGGGCCTGGGCTCTGCCTGCCTTCCCCATGGGCCCCGCCCCTGCCACCCTAACCCCTGCCTGCGCCCGCAGGTTTCTGTGAGGCCGCAGACCAGTTCCACATCCTGGACGGTGAGTGGGCAGCGTGGCTGGGTGATGCACTGAGGGAGGGTGCCCCACGGCTCCCGCACTGGCTGACTGTCCTCTCCGCCCCAGAGGTGAGGAGGTGAGGCCCTTGGCAGCCCCACGCTGAGAAGGAGTGAAGACCCCTCAGAAGCCTAGCACCCTGTCGGGCCAGGGCCACCCACAGGGACTCTCCCCGACCTGCCCCCATAGCTGCCCCTCACCCCCAGGACACGGGCCCTGCCCTCATTAAATGTCATCCTTCTCAGCCTGACTCCTTCCTTTCTATGCTGATCCCAGCCAGCATCT
The DNA here is from genome assembly GCA_033961575.1 of Aselliscus stoliczkanus. NCBI lineage: Eukaryota > Metazoa > Chordata > Mammalia > Chiroptera > Hipposideridae > Aselliscus > Aselliscus stoliczkanus. The sequence goes on along the minus strand of CM066728.1, from coordinate 114,385,151 downwards.
CATCTCGGGCACGTGGGGCTGCTCGCCCGGCAAGAACCCTTTTAGGAGGGCAGGAGGCTGGGCTACCCTCGTGGCCGGCCCACAGGCGGGCTGAGCCAGACAGGACTCATGACTGGGCCAGGAGCAGGGCTGACCTGGGGCTAGTCCACTCCTGGCACCAGGCAGCCAGGTGCCCCTTTGGGGAGATGGTGTGGGCAGGTGGGCAGGGGGCACAGAGAGGTGGAGGGTGAGTGTGTACCCCAAGCTGGAGGAAGCAGGCCAGTCTGTTTTATATGCCAAGACCAGGGTGAGCACAGGGCTCTGGGCACACAGGGGAAGGACCCCTCATGCAGACTGGATGATGCCCCAGAAGCCCACACCCAGGGCTCAGCCAGGGTCACGTGCCAGAAAGACCATGAAGCAAGGTGTGCTCTGTCTGTAGTGAAAGTTCCAGAACATGAAGCTCCAAGGCTGGATGATGGAGGGGCCAAAATGGGGTAACAGTGTCCTCTCCCCACTAATGGCTGCCTGGAGGGGCCCCTCCAAGTGATGCCAGACTGTCAAGAGAAGTTGGAGCACTGGGGCAGGGCCACCCCATGGGCAGGGTCTCCTTGCTGCCCCTCCCCAGTGGGGTCCCATTCACACAGTGAGGTCCTGTCTGTCCCTCACTAGAGGTCCCCCAACAGTAGAGGAGAACCAGGGTTGCAGCAAGCTGATCCCAGAAGAAATGCTCTAAGGAACCAACAACACCAAGGTCACTGTAGGACCAGCTATCCCCTTCCTCCCTCCAGGTCAGGGTCCGCCCAGGGGATCTCAGGGCTGCCCGGGGGGTGGGGGGTGGGGGGGTGGGGGGGTGGAGGGGGAAAGTGCCCCCTGCTGGTGGGAGCAATCAGCCCACTTGTCAGACAGCTGAGGGCCTTCCCCATTTGGGGCAGTGCATCAGCCATTTCAACAGCTCTGGTGAATTACGGGGTGCTGTGACCCCACCCATGCCCTGTGGGGTCTGGGGATGCCCTGCTCTCAGGGGCCCCCCCACGGGAGGCCAGCTGTCGCCCATTACTGCCCCATCAGCCCCCCCACCTCCCCTGCACTGGGTGAGAGCCACTGTGAGTCAATGAGACAGCACCCCCCCCGGGAGGGGCAGCCTTGTGAGTCCAGTGTGTCCCACACGCTGCCCAGCCCGGAGCCGTCTGTGCACAGCTCTCTCCCCACTGTCCCCTGGGAGCCAGGAAGGGGGCAGCCTCCCTTCAGGTTGACTTGGGGGAGGGTCTAAAGAAAGGTGGCAGCCCCCAGTCGGGCTGGGCTAGGGCTGGAGGGTCTGGAACTGAGTATGGGCTTGACCAAGGCTGGCCCTGGAACCAGCCCCAGAGCCACCCTGCTCTGTCTGGGATTCTTGGAGTCATCTTGATGGAGCTTTCTGAAGTGCCCACTGTGTGCCAGTCATGGGCGCCTGGCGGGGGAGTCCCCCGCCCCTGGGAACTCAAAGTCCAGGGCTGGCCACCAACTGGCCGCCAGTGGTGCTGAAGTGGACACTCCCAGCCCCCACTTCCTCCCATCCAGCGTGCTCCTCCCTGGGCATTGGGTAGGACCAGGCCTCCCAGGCGAGCTGCGCCGCAGAGCAAACGAGACCACTGCCTGGTCCCTGGGCAGCTGGGTTGTGGCCCTGGTCCTCTCTGCCTGCCTCACTCGCTGGCCCAGTCCTGATCAGGAGGACTGCAGCGGATGCTTGCTGGGAGGGCCAGTAGCAGCCCTGGAGGGGTTCCATGTCCCCAGTTGTTGGGGACCATGCCCGACCCCCAGACTGGATTCTCAGGAGGGCAGACAGGTGGGACTAGAGGGAAACGGGCAAAGAAAGCTAGCATCTCCCATGGGCCCCCATCCCAGAGGCCCACAGACAGGGCTGTAGGCCACGGGACACCTGGATCCCATGGGCACGGCTTAGAGTAGCAGCACCCCAGAGCCCCTGCACCCCAGCCCTGCGTCTTCCACACAGAAAGTGAGAACCTCTGCTCTGGGGTGTGGGGGTTCAGCAGATACCCCTCTAGAGCGTCTGAAGAAAGAAGGATGTTCCAGGAGGGCTGAGTGTCCGAGGGGCCGCCAGAAACCCCGCCGAGTGACCACACGGCTGAGGCCCCCAGCAGGCCCACTTCTCTCCGTGTCCGACAGCAGGTCTCCAGGGCCAGGCATGAGCCAGCTGGCCCCTTACGCTGGCCTGAGGGGTCAGAGAGCTACAATCGCGATGCATTTTATTTTCACAAAAATGTGTAATGATCTCTAATCAAATGTTCACATGGGGCCGGCCGAGGGGCGCGGCGGTTGGGCGCTGGCTTGGGAAGCCGGCGGCCCCGGTTCGGTCCACATATGAGGACCAGTGACACTGCCCTGAAAAAAAAAATTTAAAAAAGTTCACATACGCAGGTAGATGATTGTAGCTCCAAATGTATCATCTTTTACGTAAATGTATTTTTTACTCATTAATCAGCACTGGCTGGGCCTCCACTGCTACGGCCACTCTGTGCCTCGCCTGTGCTGGCCCGGGAGGCTGGGCAGGCGTCCTTGTGGAGCGGCCAGCTGTCCCATTCTGACATGCGGCTGGTTGCCGCCCCCACAGGCCTCTCCAGGGCACCCTGTGGGGCAGGCAGCACAGCGAAGGGGCCTGGCCGGACTGAGTGTGTGGCGCTGGCGGGGGCATGCGTCAGGCCTGCAGCGGGCGGACTGAGTGTGTGGCGCTGGCGGGGGCATGGGTCAGGCCTGCAGCGGGCGGACTGAGTGTGTGGCGCTGGCGGGGGCATGCGTCAGGCCTGCAGCGGGCGGACTGAGTGTGTGGCGCTGGCGGGGGCATGCGTCAGGCCTGCAGCGGGCGGACTGAGTGTGTGGCGCTGGCGGGGCATGGGTCAGGCCTGCAGCGGCGAGCTGCCGCCCCAGCTCCTGCTGTGATGGTTCCTATGGGGAGTTCAGGGAAAAGCAGGTTATTTGCAGCTTCTCGTTGTGGGCCAGAGTCCCCTGAAAGAGACTGCTGACCAGCAGGCACAGCAAACTGCAGGAATGGGGTCACAGCCCTGGGGGGTTGGCCCCCTCCGGGCCGCTGAGCTTCCCGCTGTGCTCTGGGGCCTGCAGATGACCCGGATGGGACTTGGGCATGGTCCAGCTGGCAATGAGAAAGCCTAGAAGGGTGAGGGCCCCAGTGGGGAGAGTGAGGCCTGGGACAGCTGAGTGGCCTGGCTGGGGCTCCTGCCCAGGACAGGCTGCCCAAGGCCAAGTGCAGGGGACCTGGGTGGGGGGAGGCAGCCCAGGACAGGGAGCTCACAGGTCAGGGACGCATCCTTTCCGGCTCTAATGGAGCCCAGCACCCACATGCCTGGCTGCCCGTGGGCACAAAGGGCACTGTCTTCCTGGCTACTTCCCGCAGGGGTGGTGGAACGGCGGGAGGGCTGCAAGTCTGGAGTCGGCCTGCACCCTGCCCGGCTGGCCGCCTGCCCCAGGACCAGTGCGTAGGCGCCCCACCCCAGCTAGGCCGGGCCTCCCCACCCCTGCTCGCCCTCTGGTTGAAGGTCCCTGTAGATGGCCTCCCCCTCAACTCACCTGCACCCTCATGACTGCAGGCCCCTTGGCCCTGTCCCCGTCCCACCCCGTGGGTTTGGAGGCATGTGGGGCGGCGTGGGTGTTGGCACGTCCAGGTTCTGCAGTGTGTTCCTGCAGCGGGCACACCATGGCCCTGACCCCCTGGGACTAAGACGGGCCGTGCTCCCTGTCTGGGGCATTCTGTCCTCTGCCCGGGGCGCTCAGAACAGGGGGCAAGGGGGTGCAGAGCTGGGGGTCTCAGGAGTCACAAGGCAAGGCCAGGGGACCCAGCAGGCACCCCTGCCCCTCCATTTCCCGCCCAGATGCCCCTCCTGTTTGGTGGACAGGATGGTGGGGCGCCTGATCCCCCATCCCCCCCCCAAGCCTCAGTGCCCACCTTTCCTCCTGCCAGTGCTGAGGAAGGCGGAGCGGGCACACCCCAGGGAGGGGCACCTGTGAGGGGGAGGGGAGTCAGCAGCGCCAGTGGCCACTTTGTCCCTCGGTGCCGTAGGGATGAGGTCTCTGTGTGCCCTGTGGGCGGTGCTCACCCTGCCGGAAGCCGGGAAAGGCCAGACCCTGAAGCCCACTCCAGCCATCATCCCGGTCTTGCAGAGTTTCCGAGAGGACCAGGTCTGGGACTGGGAGGGAGGGGGAGGCAGCCAGCTGCGGGCACTGCCCCGGGCGGGGGTCCAGTCCAGCCAGCCCTGCACTCAGCCCCCCACCATGGAAACCGCTGACCTCCGACAGAAAAGGACCCTATCCTGTAATCCCTACCAATCCTTGGGAAGTGTGGACCTCACAGCCGCTCTGCACAGACAGGGAGACAAGGCTCAGAGAGGCCAGTTACTGGCCAGGGTCACTCCGCCCTGCCCGACCCAGGTCAGGCTAGTTACTGGTGAGGCCCAGCCTAGAGCCTGGTGAGGGGGCGTCCTTTGGCCATCGGGCACTGCCCATCCCCCGCCCCTGCAGTTTCAGGGGGAGTGGTTTGTCCTTGGCCTGGCGGGCAGCACATACAGGAAGGCAGACAAGTCCCTTCTGAATTCTTTCATTGCAACATTCGAGCAAACTGGAAACCGCCGCCTCAGCGTGTCCCACACCATGACGCGGTGAGTACGGACCGCAGGCCTGCACCCGAGGCGCCAAGGGCCTGGTGGCCCAGGTCCACCGTGGGTCCTGAGGCCCTCCTCTTTATGCCAAGTCCAACACAGGCTGCCGGTGACCTCAGCCAGCTCTGGGGTGTACACAAAGAGGGGGGCAGTTCCTGGGACAGGCTCAGAAAAGCCGTAGGGCATGTGGGTTTCAGGTTCGGCTGCATCCAGGGCACCAGACATTGGGACCATGGACTCGTCACCCCTTCCCTTTCCCTCACTTTACTCCACCTGCCCCAGGTGTCTTTTCAGGCAGGTTCTCGTCTCACAGGATAAGACAGTGGCCTGAGCTGGCATCCTCCTCAGGGTCCCAATCTCAGAAAAGGGAGCATCCTTGGCGGCAGACAGTGGCCTCTGATCGGTCTTCTTGAGTCATGTGCTCCTCCTGGACCAATCACTGTGTCTGGGGTGCTGTGCTGTGGTCAGCCTGCCTGGATGAAGTGGCTGGCCCCCTCTTTGGAGAGAAGTGGGGACTTCAATGGAGAGCTCCCTTAAGGGAACCCTGATGCCATGAGGGCTTGTTTACCCTGCTACCCCCATGCCCCCCCGCAGGCCCAGCTCTTCCCCCCACACCTCTGCTTACCTGGTTTCAAGTAACACAAAGTAGGAAGCTTAAGCAAGTCAGGTTTGTCGTTTGGCCCCAGGTGGCTCCCAGAAGCCAAGGGTGGGTCACAGTCCAGCCTCTGAGGAGCTACACTCAGCCCCCGGCCCCAGCCCAGCAGTGAACGCAATCACTCACTGGCCCTCGAAGTCACCTGTACGCTCTGTCACACCAGACCCCCCGCTGGGGACGCTTGGATTCCTGGGGCATCTGACTTGCCTGGCTTGGCACCGGCTGGAGGTTGACTGGGGGAGCAGGGAAACCAGTGCAAATGCCCCCTGACCCCGAAGCCCTGCCCTCTGGCAGGGCAGGCTGCACATGATGCCTCTCAGAGCGAGCGGGTCCCCTGCAGAAGCCCCTGCACTACTGGCCAGTCAGTGAGGACACCAGGCCCAGCGCAGGACAGCCGCTTGCGTCCCTCCCACGTCTCCCTGTGTGGCCTCGCTCCGCAGGCTGCTGGCCAGGCCATGCGACTCCCAAGAGGGGCTTTGCAGCTCGGAAGGTGCTTTGTTCGCCTCACTGCACAGCTGCGTGCATTTTGGTTCTGTTCCAGGCCTAGCAGAGGCTGCGAAGGGCTTCCGAGGGACATGGTGGCCTGAAGGGGCACAGGGTGGACACGGACACAGCCCTCCCTGGGGAGGGCAGCTGAGCCTCCATTCTGCGGGGCCCTGCTCCCAAACCAATGCCTGAATTCTCCTCAGGGGATCCACCTTGAGGTCAAGGAGGCCAGCGGCCTGGCCAGGTTCCAGAACCTTCTTCCTCTGCCTATACTCCCTCTCACAGGGGCCAGCGCTGTGTCACCTGGTCTTACGTGCTGATTCCCGAGGCCCAGCCTGGGAAATTCTCTGTGGACAGCAGTAGGTGTGAGGCAGGGGGAGGTGGGAAGGCCGACATGGGGGCGCTGGCGGCAGAGCCCTGACCTGGGGCTGTCCCCTCAGTGCCCCCAGACAGCCTGGAGGAGGTGCAGGTACATGACACCAACTACACCACGTTCGCCCTGATGTTCTCCAGACGGCAGTCGGGCAGCCAGCCTGTCGTCAGGGTCTACCTGCTGTGTGAGCCCCTCACCCTCCGGGTCGTGGGTGGCTGAGGTGAGAGGGAACAGGGAGGCTGGGCGGTACTCCTGGGCCTGGGACCACACCGGACAGGGGACGCCCACCACTCATGGCCCATCCCTAAGGGCAACGTCGTGTTCTTGGGCCCCAGGCAGAATGTGGGCGATTGAGACCCAGGTGCTGGATAGATTTGTCTGCCTGGTCAGAGCTCAGGGCCTGTCGAAGGACAACATCGTCTTTCCAGACATGACAGGTAGGTGACAGCTCGAGGGCGGGGTGGGGTGGGGCTGGACAGCGGTGGGGCACCTGCCCCTGGGACTCCGAAGCCCTGTGGGGGCCCCATGGCTTACGCTTGGGGTCCACTGTGGGGTTCCAGCAGCCACAGGGTGTTCAGCCTGAATCCAAACTAGGGTGGAGCTCATGCATGGCTCTTTGGTCTCTGCCCCACATGGGCGCCCCTGTCCGAGGCCTCTTCCCCTCCAGGAGGGCTCCCACTGTGCCCCTGTATCTCCCGCCTCTGGCCCCTACACGTGCATATTCCCCTGTACACATTGAGTCTGGGGGCACCGGCGGGGGCAGGGCAGTGCCCTGGGGGCGTGTCCCTCGACCCCGCCCCCAGCCCCTTCCCTGTGGAGTGGGGGCGTGTCCCTCGGCCCCGGCCCCGCCCCCAGCCCCTTCCCTGTGGAGTGGGGGCGTGTCCCTCGGCCCCGGCCCCGCCCCCAGCCCCTTCCCTGCGGAGTGGGGGCGTGTCCCTCGGCCCCGGCCCCGCCCCCAGCCCCTTCCCTGTGGAGTGGAGGCCCCCTTCTCCCTCCCTCAGCCCTCCTCCCCTCCCCTCCTGGAAGTGCCGGTCTCTTTCTCTCCCTTACCTGCCCCCACCTGCCCCTGCGTGTCCCCTCCATCCTGGCTGGCTCTCCGATCAGATTGGTCGCCCCACCTGGATACCTGCTGAAGGATGAAATGCCTCCGCAACAGGCCCCGCCTCGCCGCCTGCACTGCCCTCCTTGTCTCGGCACGAAATAAACGGGCGTGTGAGCAACTCTGATGGCTATGGCTGATTCTCTCCTGGCTGGGTCTGGACTCCCAAAGCAGCAGAGGACACTCTCCTGTCAGAAGTCCCGCGGTGTCACCCGCACCCAAATACCAGGCGGGTGTATGCGGACCTACACTGGGTGGGAAGTGTTAGTCATGTGGCAGGAGGGACCGGAAGTGGTGTGGTGGCATCTCAGGAAAGCCCAGTCCACCCACTTGGCCGGCAGCCAAGACTCCCCCCCCCACCCCCGGGCGTGGGGTTGCCTTGTCTGAGAGCCAGCTGCTCTTGTCCCCACCTGCTGCTGTGGCCTCCCCTCTCCTTTCTTACCCCCTTTAGGATTAATGATAATATTTTATTATTGGGCCAGCTGAGTGGCGCGGAGGTTAACCGCTGGTTTGGGAAGCCAGCGGCCCCGGTTCGGTCCCACATGAGGGCCAATGACACTGCCCTCAAAAAAAAAAAAAAAAAATAGGGCCGGCCGAGTGGCGCGGTGGTTGAGTGCTGGTCTTGGGAAGCCAGCGGTCCCGGTTCAGGTCCCCCATATGAGGGCAAGTGACACTGCCCTAAAAAACAATAATAATAATAATAATAATAATTTATTATTTTTATTTTAAAGATTTTATTGGGGAATTGGGGGAGGGGAACAGCGTTGGGGAATCAGGGAAGGGAAACAGACAAGTTGCTGTCTTTTTGTTCTTCCGTCTAGTTGTGGAGGACGTTGCTTCACTGGCCCATGTTGGTATCGTCATTGCGCTCTTCCCGGGTAAGGCAGTTGCTCGCCGACCATCAGACAGCCACTCACGGCGGCTCACGAAAATGCACGCCGGCTGCCGGCCAGCCCCACTGCAGCCTACACCGTCGCCGGTGACTCACAGCAGCCCAGCTCCAGGAGGAGCTGTTGTTCACCATCTTAGCTGTAGAGGGCACTGTCACTGGCCCTCATGTGGAATCTGAACCCAGGGCCCCGCTGCTCAGAGCTGCCATCCCAAGCCAACTCCTAACCAATGCACCACTTGGCCAGCCACTATAATAATTTCTTTATTACACCATTTCCTCTCTTTATTAGCTTGTTAATTTTCTTTTTTGTTTGTTTTTTTGTTTGTTTTGTTTTTTCAGGGCAGTGTCACTGGCCCTCATATGTAGGACCGAACTGGGGCTGCTGGCTTCCCAGCCAGCGCTTAACCACAGCACCACTCACTGGCCCTAATTTTTTTTTTTTTTTTTTAAGATTTTATTGGGGAATTGGCGGAGGGGAACAGCGTTGGGGAATCGGGGAAGGGGAACAGACAAGTTGCCGTCTTTTTGTTCTTCAGTTTAGTTGCGGAGGATGTTGCTTCACTGTTGGTATTGTCATTGCGCTCTTCCCGGATGAGGCAGATCGGTCGCTGGCCTCTGGATGTCGCTCACCGCGGCTATTGGCAGCTCACGCTGGCTGCCAGCCGCTCACGCTGGCTGCGGGCCACTCACTGCAGCCTATGGCAGCCCACTGCAGCAGGGGCTGCAACCCACACCATCTCCGGGGCTTGCACAGCCCAGCTCCAGGTGGAGCTGTTGTTAGCTGTAGAGGGCAGTGTCACTGGCCCTCATGTGGGATCCGAACCAGGGCCGCTGGCATCCCAAAACCAGAGCTTAACCAATGCGCCACTCGGCCGGCCCCCTAATTTTGTTTTTTAAACCATCTCAGCCACATTTAAGTGCACAGCTCAGTGGCATTAGGCGTAGTCACACTGTTGTAGGAGGCGGCCACCACCTCCATCATCCCCAGGACTTTCTCTTCTCCCCAAACTGACGCTCTGTCCCCATTAAACACTCGCTCCCACCCCTCCCCCAGCCCTGGCCCCCACCAGCTACTTCCTGTCTCTGAATCTGACTCCTCTGGGGGCCTCCTGTGAGGGGGCGTCCTACAGGACTTGTCCTCCTGTGACTGGCCCATCTCACTGAGCACAGTGTCCTCAGGGCCCATCCACGTGGTGTCAGGTGTCAGGACCTCCTTCCTTTTCGGGGCTGAGTGACATCCGCAGTGTGGAGGGACCCCGTTTGGTTTATCCCGTCCTCTGTCCGTGGACACTGGGGCTCTCATCCCTTGGCTGCTGTGGACGTGGGGGTGCAAATCTCTTTTCAGATCCTGCTTTGTTAACTTTTTTACTGTTCTTCTCACAGTTAACGGGAGGTTATGAGTTCATCCTTGCGTTTTTGTTTTTTTTTTAAAGATTTTACTGGGGAATTGGTGGAGGGGAACAGCGTTGGGGAATCGGGGAAGGGGAACAGACAAGTTGCCGTCTTCTTGTTCTTCAGTTTAGTTGCGGAGGATGTTGCTTCACTGTTGGTATCATCATTGCGCTCTTCCCGGATGAGGCAGATCAGTCGCTGGCCTCTGGATGGTCGCTCACCGCAGCTATTGGCAGCTCGCGCTGGCTGCCAGCCGCTCATGCTGGCTGCGGGCCACTCACTGCAGCCTATGGCAGCCCACTGCAGCAGGGGCTGCAGCCCACACCATCACCGGGGCTCGCACAGCCCAGCTCCAGGTGGAGCTGTTGTTAGCTGTAGAGGGCAGTGTCACTGGCCCTCATGTGGGATCCGAACCGGGGCCGCTGGCATCCCAAAACCAGCGCTTAACCGATGCGCCACTCGGCCGGCCCCATCCTTGAGTTATTAATATTGAATATAAGTTAGCATATCTACCGTCCTCTGGTGACACAATGCTGCAGCACTTTGGTTCCATTCCTCCCCTCTGGGCGGCCTGTTCCTGCCACATCCTCGTGTGTTACCTCTGAGTGGACTTTACTTCCCACCAGAACTGCTGGGGCTGACCAGGCCTGGGGTCACCAGGTTTTGCCCCATGTCTCGCCTTTTTTTTGTGCCCTGATCCCTCCCTCCTGGATGGTGTCCCCATCAACACCATTCTTCTGACTGAAGAATACCCTTTAGTATCTTTTTAAATTGGTGATGAATTCCTTTGGGGTTCATGTTTCTGAAAAAAGTCCTTAGGTAGTCCCCAATTCTAACATATGAAGTCTGCTGAAATATATTTGACAAACACTAAAGTGGACGCCGTTCAATCATACACTTTGGCGAGCTCCCACAAATGTGGGCACCTGTGTCAACAGCCCTAATCAGATGCAGAATATCCGTCGCCCCAGAAAGCTCGCTGGTTCCCGCTGGCAGTCAGCGCCTGTTCCGGCCCCTACAGCTGCGGCCTAATTACCATCAGCGCGAGGAGCCTGGCCTGACTCAGAATCGCAGTGTGTAGCCTTTTGTGTTTTACGCAGGCTCAAGGCCACCCCACCCCGGTCCTCTGAGGTCAAGGGACAGCTGTGTCCACCTCTCTACCCACACCTCCTGCGACAGCACAGCCTCCAGCGGGGAGTGGGTTTGGGGTGGAAGAGACAGGCTCACTGCTTCCCGCTGTGCAGTGTGGCTGAGGGCTCCCCAGCCTGTCCCTGTCGCAGGTGGCGTGGAGAGATGCTCCCACCAAGAACCCGCAGAGGGTGTGGCAGGGACAGGGCAGCCCCCGCTGCAAGGCCTGAGTTCCCCTGGAAGTGGGGAGCATGGGGGCAAGTTTGAAAGCAACCTGGGCCACGCCGACAGCAGCGGTCACGTACACGTGTCGGGGGGCAGAGAATTCCAAAAGAGGACTAGAGGAGTATGGCCGGAACGATGAAAAACGTCAGTTTGTGTCAAGTTAAAGCTGTAAACTGTTGAAGTTTTTTTCTTTTTTTTAGGGCAGTGTCACTGGCCCTCATATGTGGGACTCGAACCAGGGCCGCTGGCTTCCAAAGCCAGCGCTTATCCACCACGCCACTCGGCCGGCCTGTAAAGCTGTAAACTGTGATGTTGACTGTAGTCACAACAAGAGTAGTCCATGCACACACACATGTACATATATACACACATGCACACACACATACACACATGCTCACACTGACAAACCATACACACACGCATGCATGCATACATACATACAAAGACACACAGTCACACACATATATATAATACATACACATACATGCGCATATACGCACACAGACACAGATATGTAACACACATATGCACACAGACACAAGGGAAGGGAGCGTCCAGAGGGCAGAGGAGTTCTCTGCTGGTGGGGAGGTGAGGATGGCACCAGCCGAGGTGTCATTGACTTAGTGGGACAGGAAGCTACCCCCCAACTCACATCCCCTGCCCCCGGACTCAGTGGAAGTCACACAGGATTCTGTGGGATGAGCACCTGGTGACCCAGCTGTGCCCCAGGCCCCAGGGGAGAAGGAAGGCTGTGGGCAGGACGGGGGCGGGCCCCACACCGGCGAAGACCACTGCTGCCCTCCGGCCGCTCTGCTCCCCCCCAGGCACAAGGGAGCTTCCAGACAAGGCAGGAGACACAGGGGTCCCTCCATCAGAAGAAGCTGCCACCCTCTTCTTAAAATGAGGCTGCGTGGTCCCAACCCTCACGCCATCCGTGGCTGCCAACAATGACAGGGACAAGGAAAAGAGTGGGGAACAGCTGGCACGTGCCAGTGACACCCCAGCAAAGGGAAGGATGCCACGTTCCCCAGTCCTGGTCCCTGGACTGGCCGTGCCAGGGTGGTGGCATCCAGGCATCTCTTCCTCAGCCCCACTCCGTGTCCCCGCTATCTGATGGCGAAGCCCACATTTCAGTCTCCAGAGGCTGCGTCCTCCGCAGGACTCCGGTTTGGTGGCTGCCGTTTCCCAGCCTCTCCTGCGGGCTTGGATGTGTGAGCGGCCCCCCGGGGGCCCCTGCTCCCACACACCTTCCTTCCACACAGAGCCCTGTCCCCTCTGACCGTGTCACTCACTGGAGCCAGAGGAATGGTCCTGTTTTCTGCTTGTCAGGCCAGTGGCAAAATGGGCCCAAACCTGCCCATAGAAGTCACATTTTCTAGTTTAGTTATTGTGTCCCCTGCGGATAGGAGGCGGTCACTGGGTACGGAATGAGAGAGCCACCCAATCCTGCCCCACCCCTCGGTTCCTAGCCCCCCAGGACTGGCTCTGGGGGAGACAGCACCGTACTCCCACATGCATGCATTTTCTCAGATTGCAAACACGCTGTGTCCCACGAGACAGAGCCCTTTCGGGCTGCTGCCTCCCACCCCACCCGTCAGTGTCGTCAGTCTTCAGGAAGCGGCTCATGCCGGGGGGCTGCGGCTCGGCTGCATGAGGACAGGGTGCAGGGCCCACTGTGAGCTTCCTTTCTAAGCAGTGAGGTTACAGATCAGAGCAGAGTGGAGCTCAGACCAGGGTGCAGGCAGGGTCTCGGGGGTCCACGATGGCCGGACCCTCAGACACAAGCAGGGCCAGGAGAGGCCAGGAGGCAGGTGCCCAGCCTGTGACCAGGCCCAGGCATGGCAGGCTCTGGCCATGTGGGACGCTGGAGTGGGGGAGAGGGGACACTAGCTGGGCTGTAGGCTGCGGGTGGGGCGACTCACAGAGGAGAGGGGCTGGGCAGCGGAGAGAGGGGATTTGCCTGGGGCCCTCCCTCCTTCTCAGACCCCACCGGGATGGGCTGTGAGGGGACAGTGTGGAGTGAAGACAAGGCAGGACCTGTCCTGGGATGTTGTCCCGTGAGCGGGTGACAATGGGACCTGGGAGGGCTGCTGGCTGGAGCCGTGGAGCTGCCCCCTTCTCTGGGCCCTGAGCCTTGGCCACCTGCGCTCGGGCCCTGTGGCAGCAAGGTCAAGTCTCTTTATCTTGGCCCAAGAGCCCTGTCACCATCTGGGCCTGCTGGGCCCAGGACGGGCCCCTGGGGGCTTCCAGAGCTGACTGCCTGTTTCTTGAGGAGGAAAGGAGGGAGAGGTGGGCCGGGGTGACCTGGGCACGGTGTGGGTGTCTGAGTGGATGCACAGCTGAGCTGCACCCCTTCCTGCCCATCCCTGCCCTGTGCCACCCGCCCACTGCGTTCCAAGGCCACACCCACTCAGCCCCTGGGGAAACTCCTTTTCCCAAAAGCCCCTCCCCACACTGGGTAATTTGGGCTTGGTTGCCCAATTCCCTAAAAGTTACCCCCCCCACCCCCCACACACATGAGGGAGACACAGGCTCCCAGCAGGACAGCGCTGCCAGGCCTGGGGCCATCTCAGTCAGGGTGTGACAGCTTGACCGTGGGGTGGGCGTGTTGCGAGGGGAGTCCCTCATCCTGGGGGGCAGGGGAGAACCAGCAGATCTGTCCCCTTAGTTTCCAGGGCTTCCTGTGTGCCTGAGACCCCTCTGCAGGGAAGAGAAGGGGAGTGAAGCTTGTGGGGTGGGGGAACTTGTGAAGGGGCAGCACAGCCCCCGGTGGGGGCCTGGGCTGGGTGAGGCCTGGGAGGGGCAGCGAGCTGCCCACCTCTGCACGCTCTCTGGCCTGACCAGGGAGCGGATGGAAGAGGCTTGGACCCCAGCATGGAGGGAAGCGTGGTGGCTGACAGGGCAGGCTCCACCCCCCCACCCCCACCCTTCCCCAGTTGACAGGTACTTGGGAACTGGAGAGAGGGGACGGATCCTGGGAGGGTGAAGAGGCCCCCCATTGACCTAGCGCGCTGGGCCTTCCCCACCCCGGTACCTTGGGGCCCCAGAGCCAAATCATGCCTGCTGAAGGCTTGTGAGGCCAGGGTGCCCGGTGGCCAGAGCCCCAGCTGCACTGCCCCAGGGTTGGACAGTGGGCCGCCCAGCATCACCCACCACCCACGGCCAACCGCAAGACGAGGGGCCTGCACAGGGCTCCCCGCGGGCGTCCATGCTGGGGTCTACCTCTGGTGACCTCCAGGCAGCCTGGAAATGGGAGTGGGCTCCAGGGGAGGGGCCCAGAGAGGGAGATCCATGGGCTCTGGCCGCGGTGGGACCTGCCTGTGGACAGAGAGGCCTGGGCACCAGCAGGGACCCTGGGAAAGTCTGACTGCCGACCTCCCTCCCCTCGTGAGAAAGCCTGTTTACCAGGATGATGGGGGACGTTGAAACATTATCTCCGCTGCGTTTGTGTGCGCACACACCACACATGGACACACATGGACACACACACAGGCACGCACATGCACGCACACACATGCCCGCACAGCCGTGCACCGCCACGCCCCTGCTGAGTGACACTGTCTCTGTGTGTCTTCGGGAAGCTCCCTGCGGGCTGCCCCTCTCAGGGAGGAATGCTGTGGCAGAAAGCTCTTTTGTTTTGAAGGATTATCTTATTTCTTAGGTTTGTGTGGCTGAACTGAAAGCTGGGTTTTTTCCACCCTATCAGTTGCCAGGACTGGAGGTCCTGGACAGCAGATGTCCCCCAAAGCAACTGTGCACTTTAGCAACACCCCCTGACTCCATCCCCACCTGGAGGGCTGGGCTGATTGGCACAGGCTGCCCCTGGGGCTGGCAGTGGGGGAGGCCGGAGGAAGGCCTGGGGCTGTCCCTGGAAGTAGATCCCACTGGGGAGGCATGGCCTTGTCTGCAGTCCCCGCCCCTCGGGGGCCTGCTTCAGGTTTCACCTGTCAGAAAGGCTTCAGGGGCTCCAGGGGCTGGTACCTGGTGGTCCCCAGGTCCCACGGCGCCATGCTGACGGCGTCCTTGAGGGCAGTGCCCACAGCTCCCTGTGGCCGGGCTCTTCCCCAGGGCAGAGTGGGCAGGGTGGCTCCAAGTGCAGGGAGCTGCCCCCACCTCGGAGGCAAGGGTGCCCAAGAGGACCCTGCTAGATTTATTTGGGGACAGCCAAATCTGTGCCTAGCTCATAGCTGTGGGTGAGCGGAGGGGCATGAGACGAGACAGAGCTAGGCACAGCCTGGAAGGTTGTGGCTTCTCCATCTCGTCCTTAAGTGCTGATAAAGATGGTCAGAGCCCCTCCCCTGGGAGACCTCTTATTTCTGGGGAGGGGAAGGGGCGCCACGAAGCAAGGGCAGCCCCTCCCGTGCCCTCCCCTTCCTCACCTGGCTAGGGGAGGAGCTACTTTATCCTTCCCAGCTACCCAGACAGGGGCCCGACCTGGCGTGCATTTGGACGAGGATAGAGGAGAAACTTATAGGAGGGGCGGGGGTAGTAAAAGAGAGAAAGACAGACTCAGCTTCCAGGAGAGGGAGGGGAGGAGGGTGTGCACAGAGGGAGACGGGACCTGCAGCTGCTCCGGGGGGAAGGGGCTGGGGTGGGCGAAGCCAGAGGGGCAGCGGAACATGCCCCCCAGGTGCTGCCCTGCCCTCAGCCCAGGTTCCTCAGGAAGCCCCTGTGGGCCCCCCGACTCAATGCAGACCCAGGTAGTCCTGCACATTTCTCTGTGAAAGACAGGACGGTTGCATGTGCACATAGGTGTGTGTACAGGTGTGTGTACAGAGGGCCGGCCGAGTGGCGCGGTGGTTAAGCGCTGGCCTGGGAAGCCAGTGGCCCCGGTTCGGTCCCACATACAAGGGCCAGTGATGCTGCCCTCAAAAAAAAAAAAAAAAAAAAGGAGTGTGTACAGGAGTGTGAATACAGGTGTGCAGGTTGTGTGTGTGCAGATGTGTGCATGGCCCATAGGTGTGTGTTCAGGTTTGTGTTCAGGAGTGTGTGCACACGGATGTGTATGCCCCATAGGTGTGTGTGTGTGCGGGTGTGTGTAGGTGTGCAGGTGTGTGCATGTGCATGCATGCTCGTGGGTATGTTCATACAGTGTGTCCCCAGGAACAGGCTCCTGGGCCACCCCTAGGTAGGGGATGGGGATTGGCCCGGACTTTTCGGAGCCCGTGAAAAGGGAAGGAAGGACCAGCCCCTAGCCCTGCAGCCATCTCTGCAGAGACGAGGGTCTCCCTCTGCCTGGGTACAGAGAAATGGAGCCCCCAGCCGTGCTGCGGTCACACTCACAAGAGGCAGGGACCTTGAAGCTACGGTCTCCACTCAGCTCATCAGTGCCAGTCATTGCGAACTTCCTATCGGCCTTCCTGTGGGTGCTGCCTGCCAGGCTGAGGAGGAGCCGCTGCCCATGGAACCACAGGGGGCCAGGGATGGGCAGAGCCCCCTCCCGTCCTGCCCTGGGGAGCCTGGACCCAGGGGCACCAACCTCAGGCAGGTGGACTTGCACTAATGGTGGCTGCTAGAGCCAGAGGCTGAGAGGCCCGGATCTAAGGGGACAGTGACCTTGGCCATGGCTGGCCTCTCTGCTCAGTGCTCACCCTGCCATTGCAGAAACTGTCAGTGCCGTGAACCCACTACCACCCTCCCCACGTCCTTCTCCAAGTCTGGCTGCGCTGGGAGCTGCTCAGGCATTTGTCACAGGCCTGGCTCTGGGGCTTCAGAGCCCTGGTGAGGTCAGCCCCCCCACCAGAGACCACTGGGACCCCACTCCCTGGCCTGTGAGGAGGCATGTGAGGCCGCCACCTTGCAGACCCCTGTGGACAAGCCACCTGGCAGCTGTCCACCCTGCGTGGGCTGCTTCATCCTGTACCAAATCGATGGGGCAACCCAGTGACCTGCCGGTCACCACAGCCTGTCAATCTAGGGGGGCCTCTGGAAGGAGGTGGGCCCATATCGTCAGATCTGCTGGAGGGAGACACCTCAGCTGTGAGCAGTCCTGGCCTTGGCGCCCCAGGTGACAGGACAAGCCTGAGTCCCACAGGGCGCTGCTGGGCCAGGCTTGTGGGCAGAACCCGTGAGGCTGGGGCCACGAGCTAAGGAGGGGCACATGCCCAAGGCCAGAGTGGCCCTAGGCTGAGGAGGGGGGCCTGTAGCCAGAGCCCAGAGGCTGGCTGTGGGGAAGCTGTGCTCCACGCTCCCGGCCCTCCGGCTGCACTTCACTGGCAGCCCCAGTCTCCGTGCCCTGGCCTGTCTCCCATCAACCTCTGGGGCCAGCTGGGTCTTTCAGGACCAGGTATAAGTGGGGCCTGGCATCCCCTCCCAGGGTCACCAAGCTTAGAGAGGGAATGATGATGGTGTTTGTGAGAGAGGGGTTCCAGCCTCAGGTGGGAAGTGACCAGAGGCCCCAGAGGCAGGGCAGCACCAAGCCACACGCTCCCCCCGCCCCATCTGGGCTGCTGGGGTCAGTCTCGGACTGGAGAAGCCTCCCCCGGCCCCCCTCCCCCCAGCCACCAGTCACAGGGCCCAGCCTGTCCTGGTTAGAGCCACTTACATAAGCAGCCCTGTGGGGAGCAAGGCTGCAGCTGGGCTTTGCCAATGCATCCTCCCTGCCCTCCACCCCCCATCCAGAGTCTCCAGTGGGCGGTCTGAAGGCCAAGCCAGGCCCATAAATAGGGGTCCCTCCAGTGGCCTCTGCCTGTCCTGTCCGCCTCCCTCACTCTGTCCAGCTGCTGCCACCGGGCCCCAGATACCTGCTCAGCTCTGGGAGGATGGCTGCTCTGCACACTCCGTGGATGGGGCTAGTTCTGCTGGGGGTCCTGGGGATCTTGCAGACCCGGGCCGAGGCCCAGGTCTCCCCGCAGCCCAACTTCCAACAGGACAAGGTGAGGTGCTCCCCTGCCATGTCCCCAAGGCGGGAAGGGGGTGCTCTCTGGGGCCTGGTTGTCTCCCTGGGAAGAGGGGAGCTGAGCAGAGGGAGAAGGCTGACCTTGAAAGGCCACCCCTGGGGCAATGGCACTTCATCAACCCAGAGAGCAGAGCCCTGTATGCTGGACCAACAGAGAAGCACCTGTGTCCCGAGTGCGCGCATGGCACATGCAGACACGCGGGCCACCTGTGTGCATTCGCCATCCACACAAAGTCACCCCACTGAGCTCGTGACACCCCGAGGAAACAGGCACACGTTCCACATTAGGGTCCCAGGACACAAGTCCGTGCGCTAACGCGCAGATGGAGATGACGCAGGGGGATGGCGCACAGGACGGCCACAGAAACCTGAGGGCGCGTGGGTTCACGCCCTGCATACACACAGCGCGCGCGCACGCTCGGGGCTGCGCTGGGCGCAGCGGGGCCCGTCCCCGCGCCCCTCGCCAGCGTCGCAGACTTCCAGCCACCGACCAAGGCTCCTCCCGAACTCCGCCCGAAACAGCCCGGGCCCTCCCCAACTCCGCCCGAAACAGCCCGGGCGCCCTCGACCGCGGGCTCCACCGAAGGGCGGGGCGGGGCGGGGCGGGGCGGGGGGGAGCGGGCGGGCGGAGGCTGGACTCGGAGGGGCAGGGGCGCACCCCCATGGGCCCGCGAGGGTCCTGGCAGACCGCGGGGGCGCTGTTCGCCGCAGTTCCTGGGGCGCTGGTTCACCTCGGGCCTCGCCTCCAACTCGAGCTGGTTGCGGGAGAAGAAGGAGCATCTGTTCGTGTGCAAGTCGGTGGTGACCCCGATGGCGGACGGTGGCCTCAACTTCACCAACACCTTCCTCAGGTGGGAGGCCGGGCGGGCTTCCGGGACCCGGAGCGCCCCTCCCCGAGGAGGGGGTGGTCTAGGGACGCCCAGGACATGACCCTGACCGGAGGGCACCTGCCCACAGGAAAAACCAGTGTGACACCCGGACTCTGCTGCTGCAGCCAGCGGGCCTGCCGGGCCACTACAGCTACATGAGTCCCCGTGAGTGGGGGCCCCGTGCCAGGACCCCTGGGCCCTGCCCTGGGCAACACTTGCTGGCGGGTGACTCTGGGCCAAGCCCCTGCCTCAGCAGGGCACGAGTGGGGTGAGAGCCGCTCCACCAAGGTCGGCGAATCCAAGGCCTGGCCTGGGTGTGCCCCAGCTCAGGGGTGGCGGACCAGGGACCCTGTCCTGCAGGGCCACTCCCTGGCCCAGGATGAAGTCCCCCGAATCTCTGCTGCCCCCTTCCTGCTGGCCAGGCAGGGTGAACACAGGCAGCCCCCGGCCCCCCACAAGGGGCCTCCTCACCGCCCCCAGGGATAGCTTCCCCATTGGAAAATCTTTCCTCTTCCCTTTGGCCTGCGTGTTGGCTGGCCCCCAGGACTTCTGCTTTGGGAACGCTGGGCCCTGCAGAGTTTATAGGCTGTGCATGCAGAACGCAGGGGTCTGGCCAGCTGCCCAAATGGCGGAGGGGATGGAGAAGGCAGCCACCCCAAGGGAGAGCATCCAGGGCCCGCTCCCCCAGCCAGCCAGCAGAGGGCGTGCCCTCCTAACCAGAGCTGGGCCAGAAATTTGGGGCAGGGTCGCCGACGGGTGGTCTTGTGGGTTCCCAGACTGGGGCAGCATGCACGCCGTGTGGGTGGTGGACACGGACTACGAGGATTACGCCCTGCTCCACTCCTCGGGCACCACGGCACTCGGCCAGGACACCCACATGGCCTTCCTCTACAGTACGTGCCCCAGCCCACACCCAGGACCCATAGGGGCACCATGGCGCGGGGAGCAGAGCACAGACCTCCCCTGCTTCTCCTTCCCGCCCCAGGCCGTGCCCAGACCCCCAGACCCGAAGTGAAGGAGAAATTTGCCGCCTTCGCTAAGGCCCAGGGCTTCACAGAGGACACCATTGTCTTCCTGCCCCCAAATGGTGAGGGGGCTGCTAATCGGATGGGGGGATGGGGAAGAGATTAGGTCAGATTAGAGGGAGACATCCCCTGATTCAGGGAAGGTCGAGGGGTGGAGTTCATCTGGCCACATGCCCACTGACCAGCATGTGGCCTCCAGAGGGGGGCACTCTGCCCTCACCATATGACCTTGACCTACAGCTCCTGGTGGGAGAGGTGGGACATGGAACATGTTTCTCCCGGAAACCCCCCTCCCCAGTTTCACCAAGCACCCAATGTGTGTGCCAGACCTTGGTCAGTCCCAGGACACAGGGGTCAGAACCCAGCCTGTTGGGGGGTGGGCACTAGAAATGGAACCCGTGGGCTGGCAGTGCCTGTGGGAACATGGCATTGTGGAAACACAGGGCTCCCTGAGGCCTCAGAAGGGGGCAGGCAGCCCACTCTTAGACAGGTTGGGGCTGGGGGAGGGGTGGAGTGATGGAGTGTGATGGTGTCGGCAGCTCTGCAGGTCAACCATGACCTCGTCTCCAGGGCTGTGGGTGGGGAAAGACCCAGGGTCATGACCATGCCCCCCTTCTTTCTTGGCAGATAAGTGCCTGGAGTAGCACAAATAGGTGAGTGGGTGGGCTGTGGCCTGGCTTCACCCAACAGTCCCCATTCATTCATTCTCTCAGTCATTCAACACATGCACACTCCACCATGCAAGGGGGGTCCCAGGCAGATGGGCCGGTCGAAACGGGAGAGGTCTCCACTGGGGTTCAGGGGGCTGCTGAGGGTAGGAAGAGCTGGAAGCAGGGACAGGAACGTGTGGGGAGTTCAGGGGAGGCTGGTGCCCTTTGCTGAGAGAGTTCTGGGAGGGGGGTTCACTCCCCTGCAGTGTGGCGCCCCAAAGAGTCTGGAGACCTTGGGGCATACTGCCTGCTCCAGCTCCAGGTCCTGCTCTCTCGGCCAGGTGACCCCAGCCCTCAAGACCTGGTCAGCCTTTCCTGCTCCGTTCTCCTCCAAGACCCCAGCTTGGGCTCTTCCCACCACCGCCTCTGTCCCCTCGGCTTTATCCTTCCTCTGAGAATAAATTCTGGAAGCAAGTCAGCAGCCTGGCTGCTATCTGTCCGTCCTATAGTCATCCATCACTACCCTGAGCCCGGTGCTGGCGTCTCCCCACCCCTCTTTGTTCTGCATGGCATCTCGGAGGGGTGTTTGCTTCTGGAGGGGTGGGGAGGTGGGCCGGGTCAAAAGTCAGAGCTGCTAAGGGGACATGCCATCAGTCCCCATCCACTCCACGCACTGCTCGACCTCCCCTCAGCCCCTCCAGCTGCAGCCTGCCCCTAACCAGCCAGGAGAGACCCAAGGCCCAGGGGAGCTTGCTCTCCCATGGGTTTTTTTTTTTTTAAACTTTACTGGGGAACAGAGTGTTTTTTTCCAGGACCTATCAGCTCTAAGTCAAGTCATTATTTTCAATCTAGTTGCGGAGGGCGCAGCTCACTGGCCCATGTGGGAATCGAACCGGCAACCTTGGTGTTATGAGCCCGTGCTCTAACTACCTGAGCCAACCGGCTGCCCCTCCCCCATGGGTTTTGAAGCTGCAGGATTAGCACACAGGGATTGGGCAGAGGTAAGGGTTTCCAGAGACAAAGAAGAAGGGGGCTGGAGTGTCTGGCCCCCACTTCCCTGACTGGACAGCCTGACCAAGCGGGCTGGAGTCAGACCAACCTCACATCTCCTGTGGCTACCTCAGCGCCCCCAGTCCCCTAGCCTCTTACCTGGGCCCCAAGAGCACAGAGCCCTGGTGGAGTGTGGTCTCCCTTGTAGCCCTGCCCCTCGCCTCCTGCTGGGGTGGCCATTTCCAGGCCCCGGTCCTCGGCCCACCAGGTTCCCACTCAGGCAGACCCCAGACAGGCCCTGCTAAGGCACCAAGGACCGTGAGCTTCTGGGACCGCTTCTTGGAGGGGGGGCCTGGGGGCTGTGCCTGAGCTGAAGGCTGGGAGCCAACAGCCCAGAAGACCTGCTTCAGGGCAGCCGCCAGCCTCCCTAGGTGGAAACACTGGGGATGGGCCAGGAGGCTGCAGGGCGAAACCTGATCAGGAGAGCCCACCTCAGTGGGTCTGTCCTGGCGGGCAGGCCAGCTACCCCACGGCATCTTGGGGTCATCAAGATCTACCCCCAAGTCTGTGCAGTCCCCAGGACCATCCTCCACAATGCTGATGACACTGCTGGCCAGCTCAGGGTGTCCGCAGGCCAGGCCCAGGTCCCCATCCAGGCCAACTCTGATGCCATGTCACTGTTCTTTAAAGACACGTCCTAAAGAATTTGAGGGTAAAATGACATAATATCTTATGAAAATTAATAAAACCTCAACCAGAATTGGAGGGGGAGGGCCTGTAGGGGGAGCTCTCTTGCCCTACCATTCATTGTCAATTACCCCAAACAGGAAGAGACACCTGCGTCTCCAACAGATGTTTTCTAGGTTACTACCCCAGCAGCAGGGAAGATTTTCTCCTTGCCTGGGAACAGCTCAGCCAATGAGAGACTGTCACAAACGGGCCAATGAGAAACCAAGACACTTCCAACTCCAATTCCTCCAATGGGCTGTTTGTAACAGCCCCTCCCAACTCCCTCCTTTCCTCTATAAAAGAAGGTTCCCCTGTTTTGTTCGGCCCACTTGCTTATGGTTTTGCCATAGCTTGCATGTCTCAAATTCCAATTGTTAGTTTTTTTCCCATTTCTGCTGGTAAATAACTGCCTGGTTTTGTTTTTTGTTTTTTTGTGTGTGTTTTTTTAGGACAACAATCTGTAAATAGTTCAGAAAAAAATAATACCAGAAACAAATACATCAAAGTGTTGATAATTGTTCCATCTGGGTGGTGGCTCATCGTACTTTTCCTTCTGCTTGATAGCAGTCTGGACTTGAAGCCTTGGGGGAGGGGAGGAGAGTGTGGGAAAGCCCAGCTAGCCAGCCCCTCCCACATCTGTGACCTGTGAACTCGCCCTCTCTCCCTTCTCCCGATGCTTGGATGAGGCGCCCTCCGCCCATCTCAGTGAGGCATCTGGTGAGAGACACTGAGCTCCAGGTCATAAATCAATTCAGTGATCTATAGGTTGTCATTCAGTTTCCACATGGACTAAGAAGGGTGCCATGTGGCGACAGGAGGGATTTAAGGCCATGAGGTGGGGAGGATTGCGCTCCTGGAGCCTGGCACAGGATGTTTTGCCACCAGGTTCTCGGCTGTCACGGGGCTCTGGTCCCCCCCGCCTTCCTCCACTAACTGGGAAGGATCCGGAGTGTGGTGATGCAGGCTGCCCTCCATGGCTTTGTGGACACTCTTCCCTCAGAGGGAGGCACCGCTGGGCCCCTCTGGGCCCAAGAGGGGCCATCCTTTGGCACCTGCAGATTAGCCTAGGGCCAGTCTTGTCCTGCACCACCCGACTTTGGCCTCACGGGGGCAGCCATTTTCCAGTTTTCCACCCAGAAGCCCATAGGATGGGTGTGCAAGATCTGTCAGTCATGCCTCCTCTGCTCACAACGGCCCCAGTGTGTCCCATCTCACCAAGAGTAAAGACCAAAGTCCTTAGGTGGCCAACAAGGACTGACCGGCCCTCCTCTCGCCCCACTGCCTCCAGCCCTGCTGACCAACTCGTGTCCCTTGGGCGCGGGACGCCGTGCCCGGCTGCTCTCCAGCCCCTCTAGCTGCCTCCTCTGTGCCCTTCGCTCCTCTACTTCTCAGCTCGCGGTGCTCCATGCCCGGGGCCAGGCTGCTTGCAGACCTCAGCCCCTCCTCTTCTCCGTGTTTGAGGCCCCATCTACCTTGCACCCAGATGGTGACAAGCACCCACAGCTCACATTAAAGGATTTTTTTGTTTCTTTTGTTTTTTTGAGGGCAGTGTCACTGGCCCTCATAGGTGGGACCGAACTGGGGCCGCCGGCTTCCCAAGCCAGCGCTTAACCACCGCGCCCCTCGGCCGGCCCTAAAGGTTGCTCATTACAGAAGGGCTCAGATGCCGAAGACTGGTTTTGTTACATTTTCTAGATATTTCTGTAACTTTTTAAAGTTTAGATTTTGCAGCTTTCTTATCATGTTTGGAACTAATCTTTGTTTCAGGACTTGTATGTTTCCCATGGCTGCTGTAACAAATTACAAATCTGGTGGCTTAAAACATACATTTATGGGGTGACCAGTTAGCTCGGTTGGTTAGAGCGTAGTGCTGATAACACCAAGGTTGCCGGTTCGATCCCTGCATGGGCCACTGTGAGCTGTGCCCTCACTGAGCCATTGTGGCATGAAAGCAATGTGTAACCAATGACCATGGCTGAACCCCAATCAAGTTTAAAATAAAATAAAAATAAATAAAACATGCATTTATTCTCTTCCAGTTTTGGAGGCTGGAGTCCAAAATCAGTTTCCCTGGTTGAAATCAAGGTGTCAGCGGGGCCATGCTCCTCCCGGAGGCTCTAGGGGAAGACCCTTCCTGCCTCTTCCATCTTCAGTGGCTTGCAGCTACCTCACTGCAGCCTCTGCCTGCATAGCCACGTCGCCTTCTCTTCTTTGTGAAACCGCCCCCGGCCTCTCGTGATGGTATTCAGGGCCCATTTGGATAACCCAGGAAAACCTCCCCATCTCCAGATCTGAAACTTAATGCAGCTGCAGAAACCCCTTTTCTATAAATCTAACATTCACAGGACCGACATCCTTAGGGCTCATGGTTCAGCCAGCCACATTCTAGGCCCCGAGTGCTGTGCTTGTAGATCTAATGTTTAAGATGGTCCTCGGGGGTGGTGACAGCAGTCACACATCCCACCTGCTTCTGCCTCTCCGTCCGTCTTGCAGACACAGCAGCCGTCACTCATCTCCACCTGACACCCAGCCACATCACCGAGTTCCCATGACACAGCACAGGCCCCATGTCCTCTCCAAACCCAGCCCAGCGGTCTTGGGGAAGGGCATTTCCACTCTGCCTGAATTCAGGGGTCACCTGTGACCCCTTCCCTCTCCTGACCCCCACCACTCTCCACCTCCACTTTAGGCTGCATGCCCAGCCTCCAGCAGTGCTGTCCGGAGGGACTCAGCAGCGCTCTGCTACTCTCCCTGCTTCCCTCACCTCCACCCCTGCAGCACTCAACATGGGCTTTATGCATATAAATCAGGCATGCTCTCCCCGCCCCATCCCTGCTTAACCCTCCAGCAGCTCCCCACACTGCATTCCTTTAATTCACAATATCGATTGAATGTCTCTATGTACCAAGCACTGTCTAAGCACCGAGGATGCAGTAGCAAATAAAAAGTCCTGCCCTGGCGGACCCCGTGGGCAATGTGGGCATGAAACAGGACAAATAAATGTATTAGTCACCTGCAGAAGAGTCACAAACTATCCCCCAAACTTGGTGGCTTAAAACAAGTATGTACTATCTCCCAGATTCTGGGTTCAGGGCCCTCCGGGCTTGCCAGTGGCTGAGGCTCGGCTGGGAGGGGCTCCATCCGGCTCTCTCACTGCTGGTTGGCAGGCCTTGATCCTTTGCCGCCTGGGTATCTCCACAGGGCTGCCTCATGTCATGATGAGCAATTCAAGGAGAAAAAAGTCACAGCCCATCAATTCTGCCACATTCTATTGGCTAGAAGCAAGTTATTCAAGGCTTGAGTGCCTACACTCAAGGGGGGGAGCCACAAGGTGTAAACACAGGCAGCGGGCATGGCCGCTGCCACAGTGAGTAAGCCAGAATGTACTTTATATAATGACAAGTGTGGAGACAAAGTAAATAAAACAAGAGCAAGGACACGAGATGTTGGGCAGGGTGTTGATATTTTAGATAAAGCGACTAGGGAAGGCCCCACTGAGGTGATTTTTGAGTCAAGACCTGAAGGAAGTCTGTGCTTCTGGGGAAAGTGCTCGCCAGGCAGAGACAATAGCACGTGCAAAGGCCCTGAGGCAGGAATAAAGGTTGTGAACCAGAAAGATGAGGCCAGCAAGGCTGCAGGCAGGCTTACTAGGGATATGTTAGCATAACCTACATGTCCCCCAGCTGCCCTCCGTATAGCCACCACATGGTCGCCCTGGCCTTCCTGCAAAGCCTTGAGCAGAACTGCTCTGTGCCCACAGTGGGGCTTCTGCGGCCACTGCCTCCTCCTGCAGCTCCAACAGCACTGGGCACAACCGGACTTTCATGTTTCTTTTACTCTTTGCCCACTCCATTGGATCTCACTGGTCAGAGGCCTTGCCTGTTGATCAAGCTGCACTCAAGGCCTAGGATACCACGAGGCAGGGTGAGTGAGGAAGTGTTTCTCATGGGTCACCACTTTATTCACTTTTGTATTTTGACTTACAGTTCAGCATTAGGAAGCTTTGTATTTCTATCTGAAGAGAGGCCGCTGGGACCAGCAAGGGACAAAGCGACACAGCTCTGGGCCCAGGGCAGGGATCTGCACGCTAATGAGGGAACCCCGGGCTCAGGGAGATGGCGGGAGGCCAGGTGGGGTAAGGCCCTGTCAACTGGCCAAAATAACTCTCCAGGTAATCCACCAAAAACAGGGTTTATTCGGGGGGGGAAAAGAAAAAGCTACCACAGCAGCGAGAGGATGTGCCCACCCAGCCACCCACATACAAAACAACAAAAAAAGAGCCTGCCCAGCATGTCCTCAACATACACTAATCCCTCCCCCAGAAGTTACCACAAAGTTTAAACAGGAAATCAGGACTAGAGAGTTAGCGAGGGGCCCAGCTCCACCCATTGTCCTCCCAGATCTATGGTTAGCCATCTTAAATTAAGATGCCAGTTCACTTTTTATCATTCCCCCATTTGATCAAGATCTTTCCTCTAAAAGATCATTTCTCAACAGTCCAGTCTTCTAGTCTCAGGTTTTCCAGTGTCCAGCCTTTTGTTCCTTGATGTCCGAAAGGGCCTCCTCTGGGTGTCATCTCTTACATCAAGGGCGAGTGCACAGACCGGGAAACAGCTGGTGTGCAGCATCCACCGGCATCAGCAGCAGGGCTTAAATAGATCAAAGTTAAAGGTAGAATTAGAACACAGCAACCCACCTTACATGGCAGACATAAGCCAGAAATTCAAGCTCCTCAGAGGTCACCCGCTTTAAATTTTTGACAGCTTTAGTTTCAGGTCACCAGACCGTGTGCAGTTTCAGTCAGGCTCGGTGCCTTGTTCAGGTGTGACAGTGTATCCAAGAATGTCCACCCTGCAGTTGAGCAGCACAGGGGCTTGTCAACAGTACCTAGTAAGGGCCCTTCCAGTGTGGCCGGAGGAAATACTTTTTTAGGTGTCTTTTCCAATAAAATCTCCAGGTAGTAGAGTCTGAATCTTTAGTTTTGCATTTCCCTGAAGTGAATGGTGAAACGACTGTTCTACTAAAGCATGATTACTGTCGATAAAATCAATTAAACCTTTACAATATTGAAGTATGTCTCCTTTCACCAACTGTGGATCGAGAGAGGCGGGGCCAATGCATGGGATGTCCTGTAATGATCTCAAAGGGTGACAGCTTATGAGTCCCAAAAGGAGACCTGAGATTTTAAACGACTAATGGCAATGCCTTTGGCCAAGGTATTTGAAGGGTTTCTGTAAATTTTGCCGATTTTGTCTTAATGATACCATTAGTGTGTTTAACCAATCCTGAAGACTGAGGGTGGTAGGCACAGTGAAAATGTAGGATTGGCCAAACAGCACAGACTTGCTTTAGCTTCTGACCAGTGAAATGGGTTCCTCGATCGCTGTGGAGCTCAAGAGGAGTTCCCCGAGTGGGAATAATCTGCTTTAACAGCACTTTAGCCACTGCTGGTGCAAGGAAAAGCTTCAGTCCAGTGAGAAAACACATATATCATGACTAAAACATACTTGTATCCTTCAGATGGGGGAGCTGTATAAAGTCTAGTTGCCAGACCTCAAATGGTCCGTCTGGGCAGTGTGTCCAGGGGCCGTGTGAACAGGCTTCCCTGAGATACTTAGGACAGGTGGGACACCTGAGATGGGCACTTTTTGCCGCCTTATTAATATTCCCCCACAAATATTGGTGCATGAAAGCTACCATTTTGTCAGCTGACCAATGGTTCAACACATGTACAGTGGTTGAACTTTTAGAAATTTTAGACTTTCTGGCAGGACTGGGTTGTTATTTGGTCCGAATCAGTCTTTTTTTCGTATTAAACCAACAATTGTTAGATTTCCAGTCTTGTCTCTCTTGTCCAGAAGCTGATTGTTGGGCTTCTCTGGCCAGTTTTTCTAAGTTATCAACTGGAGAAGCTTCTCTCTGGACCATGACAGAGGTTTGACTGCTGCTGATGCTTTTAAAAGCAGCATTTTTAGCAGAAATGTCAGCCAGTTGATTTCCTTTGGCCTCCAGGGAGTTACGTTTAGAATGTCCAGGAATCTTAATAATGTCTAAGGCATCAGGTAAAAGTATCATGTCCAATAATTTCTGTACATATGGACCATTCTTAATTTGATCTCCATTGGAGGTGAGGAAACCACGTTGTTTCCATATCATTCCAAAGTCACGGGCCACCCCAAAGGCATATCTGCTGTGAGTACAAATGTTGACAGCTTTACGTTTTGCTAAAATGTAAGCTTGATTGAGGGCATATAACTCAGCCTGCTGTGCTGAAGTGGCCAGAGGCAAAGGTGCTGCCTTGATGACTTCAGAAGGAGTCACAACAGCTTAACCAGCACAGTACTCACCACTGTTATTTTTTAAGTATAAACCATCGGTAAACCATGAGAAATCAGCTTTACCCAGAAGAGTCTCCTGCAAATCGTCACAAGGAGTCAGAAGGAAGAAAAGTAGCTGGATTAAGGTTACTACAACGTGCAAGGGTTATATGGGAAGCAGTTAACGGAAGGATTTCATAGGAAGTCAGACGGCTGGCTGTGAGGACTCAGGACAGCTTCTACTGCATGAGGCACGGAGATGGTTAGAGGGGATCCCACAACGATCTTTTCCGTGGCCTTAACCAGGAGGGCAGTGGCAGCAACGGTTCTGAGGCAAGCAGGGTAGCCCTGAGCCATGGGGTTCAGCTGCTGACTATAGTACCCTGGGGGGAGGGGGCTCTATGCTGATTTCCGTGTTTCGCTTCTTTTTTTTTAGCTGAGCCATCCTGCTACCTGTTGGCAGCTCAACAGCAACTCAGCTCAGGCTGGCATCGAACTGCTGTTGCTCAGAGCTCAGCTCGCACTCTTGAGCGAGCTCTTACCCAACTGGGCCACTCGGCCAGCCCTTGATTCCCGTGTTTCTGAGTGAGCACCCCAAGGGCATGTCCTTCCTTTTCATGCACAAAAAGGAAGAAGGAATCTGGTAGTTAGGATGCTCAAGAGAAGGTGAGTTCATTAAACTCTCCTTCTAGGCCTTGACGGCCATGTCATCCCATTCTCCCCATGAAATTGGGTCAGGGCTGTCATTCCTTAATAGAACATATAGAGGTTTTGCCATAAGAGTGAGATTTGGGATCCAGTTCCAGCAGTAGCCAACTAGCTCAAGAAAAACTAGCAAATGGTGCTTAGTTTTGGGTCTCGGGAAACTTAGGACACCATGAAGCCTGTCTGGATCCCAAATAACAAACCTGAGTTTGAGCAAATTGTAGTTTTTCTTTAGAGACCTTATGTCACTTTAAAGCCAAAAGTGTCAACAAACAGATGCTATCATCCTGCGAAAAAACCTGAGAAGAGCAAAGAAGTCATCCACATATTGTAACAGAGTGGAACCTTTAGGGAAAACTATATCATCCAAATCAGTCTTCAGAATCTGTGAGAAATAAGGTCTGTCAGTGAATCCCTGAGACATTACAGTCCAGGTAAATTGCTTTCCTTCCCAAGTGGAAGCAAAAAGGTATTGGCTGGCTTCACCAGCTGGGATGCTAAAGAATGCACTGCATAAATTAAATCAATTACTATAAAGAATTTACTTCCAGGGTTGGCCGAGTGACGCGTTGGTTAAGAGTTGGCTTGGGATGCCAGCGGCCCGGGTTCAGATCCCACATATGAGGGCCAGTGACACTGCCCTTTACAGCTAAGATGGTGAACAACAGCTCCACCTGGAGCTGAGCAGCTGTGAGTCCCTGGAGACAGCATGGCTGTGGCCCCTGCTGCAGTGGGCTGCCATAGGTTACAGTGAGTGGCCGGCAGCCAGCGTGAGCTGCCAAGAGCTGCTGTGAATGGCCGTCCAGAGGCCGGCGACCAATCTGCCTCATCCGGGAAGAGCGCAATGATGATACCAACATGGGCCAGTGAAGCAATGTCCTCCGCAACTAGACTGAAGTACAAAAAGGACAGCAACTTCTCTGTTCCCTTTCCCTGGCCTGGTTTCCCTCCCTCAACTCCCCAATAAAATCTTAAAAAAAAAAAAAAAGAAAACCCAGGTTAATACGCTTGAATCGTAATATCAAATTCCTTAGCAAACCTTAATTACATTAAGGGAATCCCTTTACAATGGCTCGTAACTCAGTTTTAGTCCAGGGGGCAATGGAGACGTGGGGTTTATTAGGATCTCCATAGGGTTTACTCTTAAATTGGGAGCTACTGATAAGTTCCGAGGAAGGAGAAAAAGAAGATTCAAGAAAAGGTGCCCCTGGGGGCCGAGCTTGAGACAAAGGAGCAGTTGGGGGAGGGCAAGGCAGGGCTGTAGAGGAAGAGCACAAAGTTTCAGGCGCCATTCTGCCTCTTTTTGAATTTTTAGCGGCCCATGTTAACTCTGAGACTCTATTTTGTAAATGGGCAATTTTAGATTCATAGCCTTGTTTGGAAGCCTCAATATACTACTCAAGATAGGCATTCTATTCATCTTTAAGTACAGAGTTGTTGTTATCCAAGTGAGTTTTAAGAAAGTCAAGTTTGTCAATCTCAAAAGTTCCCCAAAGCAGCCACTGATTTTTAAAATTACTCTTAGTCAGATCGGTCCATTTAGTTAAATAAGCCACCCTGCCACTTGTTGGCAGCTCAGCTCGGGCTGGGCATCGAACGGCCGTTGCTCAGAGCTCAGCTCGCACTCTTGAGCGAGTTCTTAACCAACTGAGCCAATCAGCCGGCCCTCCCCGGGGGTTTTAAACATGTACTTGGTGGGTGTCCCTGGTGGAGGAGGGACGGTTGTAGAAGGCTTGGACAGCAGGGATTCCATTTTTAATACCGGACCCAAAACAGATCACAACTGGAGCAAGCCGCAGGTCTTCAGCTCGCCCCACTCTTACTCCGGAACACTCTGATCGCTGCAAACCAGACGGAAGGCTAGAGCCAGTTTCAGGAAATAACCAACTCTCAGGGAGTTCAGTTATCGGCTGAGCTGGGTGGCATTGCGTTCACTTTCCTAATGAGGCACCATGATTTAATGCGGGCTAAAATTGACCAATATCAGTAGAAATAAGCTCTATCCCCAAAGGGATGTTAGGTGAAGGCCAGTTTTTGTCTCAAAGGACAGCTTACTTTCCAAAGAATTCAAGCTGATGTGCCACAACGAATACTCAGACAACCGAGACAAACAAGTAGGCCTTTAACGCCTTCATGCACAGCAACAAACAAAAATTTTATACACTTCCCGAATAAAGCCTGGAGAGTGCCAGACACAAAAGCCTGCTGGTTTAGATCCAGGAGACAACTTACACGAGGCTTCCAAGCCGAGGAGCATCGAGCTCTAACAGCTCAGTGAGGCCCCAAAGATGGTTTGCTCGCCGTTCAGAGGCGGCGAGAGCTCGTTCTCTGGATCCCAGTAACCCCCTGTTGACTGGCGAAAATAACTCTCCAAATAATCCACAAAAGAAAGGTTTAATTGGAAAAAAAATAAAAGAGATAAAACACCACCACCGCAGCGCAAGAACGGCACACCTCCAACAGGGAACACAACCTGCCGCCCACGTGGAGAGAAAATACTCTTTTCAAGATGGTTATTCCAATACCTTTATTATGGTCCCGCCCCCGGAAGCTACCGCAAAGTTACACAGGAAGTCAGGATCAGGGAGTTAACGAGGGGCCCAGCTACACCCACAGTCCTCCCAGCTCTATGGTCAAGCATCACAAAATGCCAGTTCCCTTTTATCACCCCCAAAATGTTAACTGGACAAAACAGCCTTTAGATAGTCTACCAAAAGGAGCGTTTATTCGGGGGCGGGGGGAAGAAAAAGCGACCAGAATAGTGAAAGGACATGCCCACGCGGCCACCCACGTGCAAAACAACAAATAAAAGAGCCATCCCAACAGGGTCTCAATGTAACAGGGATTCCCTCCCCGAAAGTTACCCCAGTTTAAACATGAAGTCAGGACTAGAGAGTTAACAACAGGCCCAGCTCCGCCCATAGTCCTCCCAGCTCTATGGGAAGTCATCTTAAGATGCTGGTTCACTTTTATCAGGCTGGAAGGGGCCTCTCCCGGGGCACCAGGGCTGCATCCCGGAGCGCGATGTGCAGCGCGCTGCGGAGAGCGGGGTCCAAGCTCGCGGAGCGGGCCATCCCGGGAGACACGCCCCGCGCACTAAGCTCCGCCCACGCCAGCATAGGACCCACCCCATAGTTAAGCCCCGCCCCTGAGGCGTCGCTCCTCGACGAAGCACCGTCCAGATGGCCTCCGCCCTCAGCGATGCAGGACTAACCGCTCACCCTAAGCTCAAGCCTCCCGGCTCCGCCAGCCCGGCGCGGGGCGAACGTTTTCCGGGCCAGGCTGCGGCCCTAAGTCCCGCCCCGAGGCCCAGCTTAGCTCTGCTCCGCCCCGGTCCGCTCCCCGGCGCAGGCCCCGCCCCCGGCCCGCTCCCCGGCGCAGGGGCCCCGCCCCCGGTCCCGGCACCGCCCGCCCGCGCAGGCCCCGCCCCCGGCCCGCTCCCCGGCGCGGGCCCCGCCCCCGGCTCCGGCAGCCGCCCGCCCGCGCAGGCGCCCTGTCCCAGCCCTGCGGCTCGCTGAGATGCCATGGTGCCGGTGCGGCCGCCGCTGTCTCCGCCTCTCTGCACTCTGCCGCCGGGCCCGGGGCCCGCGCGCTTCGTATGCTACTGCGAGGGGGAGGGAATTGGGGCCAAGGGCCAAGGCTGCTTCAATCTCTAGTGAGTGGCGGGGTCCGTGGCGGGGAGCGGGCGGCTCTGCTGGCGGTCCCGCCTGACAGCCCCTCCCCCACAGTGTGACCGACGCCGCGGAACTTTGGAGCACCTGCTTCACGCCGGACAGCCTGGCGGCCCTCGTGGGTAATGGGGCTCCTGGGCGGGCCTGGCAGCCCCAGCACCACCTGCAGTGCGGACCGGGCCCCCTTCCCCAGGCCCTGTAGCCGTAGTCCTAAGATTGGCCTGGGGTCCTAGGTAGCTCTTAGTCGGACAGGTTTGGGGTGTCCTCAGTGGTTCTAGGGTCTTGGACAGATGGTGACTAGCTCATGTGCCCTGTAGAAAGCCCGTTTTGGCCTGAATGCAGATGAGGACATCGCCCGCAGGTTCAGGTGAGCCCTGAGCCAGGAAGAAGGGTGGGTGGGGAGTGGGTGGGTCTGGCCACAGCACTCAGCACCCCTCCTTTCCCAGGGCAGCCTGTGAGCAGCAAGCTGTGACTTTCACCCTGCTTGAAGACGGAGCATCCCTGACTCTTTCAGGGGAGCCCTTGGCACTGGACTTGAACCTCTCCAAGGTGCCAGGCCCAGAGGCAGTCTCCAGGTTGCAGGCACTGACACTGGGCCTGGCGGAGCGCGTATGCAGCTTGGAGCGGTGGCTGACAGGTGGGGTTGGGGGTGGGCACCCCGCAGCCTCACTAGGGTCCCCCTGCCCGTGCCTCCATTCCTGGCTGTCTTCCCTCCCCAGCTGCAGAGGAGACAGCTGCCAGCCCCAGGAAGATACCTCGGCTGGTGGGGCCTCCGCAGTTCTTACCAGGTAAGGCCTGTCACCTGTGACCTGGGTTGGGGCTGTTACTCAATTCCCCCAGAACAAGACTCAGGCTCTAGAGATAGGTTCTTATGTCGAGAGGGGGTGTGTGCCCCCATCCTGTTTCTCGCAGACCCAGATCCTCAGAGAGGCGGCCCTGGACCTGGGGTCAGAAGGCGGTGTCCGGGAGAGTCTCTCATCAACCCTGGCTTCAAGAGGTGCCCAGCCACTACCCCGCCCTCCCGTGCTCACAGTCCAGCCCTGGACCCATAATGTAACCCAACTCTTCTCTCCCAGTAAGAAACCAGCCAGCGGTGTAGATTTTGATGACCTCTGACCATGCAGCAAAAGGTGATCTTGCTCAGAGTTGGCCTGTGAGTGGAAGGACAGCCTTGGAGACCCCACAGCGTCCACCTGCCCGTCCTGCTGCCCAGTGGAAACACACCTTGAGCTCCTTCTCCATTAAATAAATGGCTTCCTCATCATGGCCAGGCTCTGGCTCCCAGGGGCTGACTGGGGGAGAGGGGTCAGAGATTCTGCTCAGCCTGCGATCTGGGCGTGGGGCCACAGGACATAAACAGATGGATCAGGCCCTCGCTCCCTGGTGGAAGAGCTGCCAAGCTCCCCTGACGGTCCACCTGCTCCTGCCTGGCCAGCCCAGGAGCTGAGAGGGCCCTGTCAGGGCTTCTCAAGGCTGGAATTCTGTTCCACCTTACAGGGCACACACCGCACACTTCCAGACCCCACCCAGCAGGGCATGGCTGCAAGTACCCAACAGGATGCACACAGTAGGTCCTGTGGGAGATGGGCCAGGGCTGAGGAATGCGGGTCACCCCGCCCACTGGCCCGGATCCCCGAGGTGCCCAGGCAGGGCTCTGCTCCCCACCCTCCTTGGCCATCCTGCCTCCCTGCCCTGGCCTGACTGGTTTGGGAGCCCAATCCAGTCCCTGCCATTCCTGTCGAGTGGGGGGGATGGGCTGCGCCCCGCCCACCGGGCTCTCTGCTTCTGTCATCTGGAACTGAGCGTCCCACGGTGGGGGTTTTGAGGGTGGCAAAAATCGTGGGCCCTCTGGTCCCCGGGATGTGCAGACAAGCTCACTGGAGCACAGATGTGGCTTTATGGGGCTGCAGACAAATGAGCGGGGATGGCGGAGGCGAGGTCGCTAACGGGGGTGCACGGCGGGCCGGTAGGCCGCCAGGATCTCGGAACTGTGCGGACATGTGTACTTGAATTCCTTCTCCCGCAGCGCTCTGTCCAGGTAGCGGCGGACGCCGCGCAGCTCCGCGGGGATGGGCGCCTGTCGGAAGTGAGCGCACACCGTCTGCGGGCGAGGGGCGCGGGCGCGGTCAGGGCCTCCTCGAGGGCGCGCCCCCCGCCCGCGCCCTCCCGCGCCCGGCCCTCGCTCACGTCCACGATGTGCAGCTTGGGCAGCAGGCCGCAGTCGGCCAGCGTGAGCTGGTCACCGTCCAGGAAGCGGCGGCGCGACTCGCGCAGCTGTGGTTCCCGAGCCAGCTCGTGCTCCAGGGGCGCGCACAGGTATCTGTCCAGCCTGGTGAGGGCGCGCAGCAGCAGCTGGTACAGGGCTGGGGTGGGAGCAGAGGGGGGTGAGGACCCGGTCTGGGACGCAACGCCCCTCGCCATCGCGGCGGCTGCCGACGCTCCTCACCATCATCCTGCTCCGGCACCGGGTTCTTGATGAACGCGGAGAACTTGTGAAAGACGTCGTTGCCCGCGGTCATGGACTCTCGGTAGCGCGGCGCCAGGCTGGGGAATCTGGAGTGGGGGGAACTCGTGTCAGACCCTCGCGCCGCAGGCCTCACCGCGCCCTTCCTGGGCTCTGTCCTGGGGGCCCCTCCTGCCGTGCCCCGGCCCTCACTCGGGGGGTCCCAGCGTCTCCTCCAGAAACTCCTCGATCTGCAGCGTGTCGGTCTTGGCGTCGCCATCATAGAGCAAGATGGGCAGCTGTGAACCGGGGGCGAAGTCCTTCAGCACATCTGGGGACCTGTGGACACCAGGGAGGGGAAGTGGCTAGCCCGAGGGGACAGAGGACCTGGAGGGGTCCCTCAGGGGCAGGGGCTCACCTGCGCGTGTCCACCGTGGTAAGTGTGAAGGGCACGCCCTTGAGCAGCAGGATCATGAAGAGCCTCTGGCAGGAAGGACAGTGCCCCACGCTCTCACAGTCCTCGCTTGCCTAGCGGGGGCGGGGTTGAGGGATGTCAGGCAGGGAACAGACCCAGGAATCCTGCCACCTGGCTGGGTGGGACCTGGCCTGCCAGGAGATTGGAGTTACGCCAGGGCTCCGGCTAGGTAGGGCACGGCCTCGGCAAGTGGCCCTTGAGAGCCCTTGACTTGGTCTCTGGGAGGTGGGGAGGGGCGCAGAACCGCTGGAAGCCTGGGGGCTGGGTGAAGGCACAGGGGCATGGAGCCTGGGCCCTTGACCCTTATCTTCAGACCCTGGGCAGAGGCCAGGGCTCCGGGCTTCAGGCCCTGCAGGCTGGTCTCAAGGGTGGGGTGGGCCTCGTGAGCTGTTTTCTGAGTGATTCACACCACCAACTGGGCACTGAGGCTGGCAGCACACTAGCTGCCCCAAGCCCTGAGGGTGGGGAAGGGTTCAAGGCCTGGCAGCCCCATACACAGGGCCCCATAGATCTGGCACCAGTGAAGCTGTCTGGCCCAGCCACTGACACCCCCACCCCCACCCCCACCCCCACCCCCTCGTGTTGCCTCCAAGCTGTACTTGGGCATCTGCTACTGGTTCCCTGGAGGGGCTTTTTCTCCAGGATGGCTGGACTGCGTCCAGGAGCCCAGGCTGGGAGTTGAGACAGGGCCACCTCCACCTGCTTTGGGGACGATTCACTGGCCCTTGATCCCCAGAGTAACCCCACTTTACTCAGCCTCTGTAGGGCTCCTTGAACCCACACACCACGGGAAGGGGTGCAGATACTGCTATGGAGACCCACCCCTCAGTCCACCCTGGAAAATGGAGCCCCGCAGAGCACCCCTCTCTAGGCCTCCCCCAGCCCAACCTGCCCCGGCACCTTGACAAACAGCTGGAGCTTGGCGGTCTCGGCCATGGTGGGGAGCTGCAGCAGCAAGGGCGGGGACCTGGGGAGCTCTTTAAGGCTCCCTGGGCTCCCTCCCTCCCCCGCCCAGGGCCCGCCCCGCAGAGTCACCTAAGCGGGCAAGCAGGCTGGCAGGCTCACTCGGAGCATGAGGGTGTGACTATCGGGGTAACTGGGCAGGGCTGGCCGCCTGAGGCAGGCTGAGTATTGTGGGGCCTGAGCACCGGATGGGGGGGTGCAAGGTGACATGGGGTCCAAGACCAGCGGACTGGGAGGCAGGAAGAGAGGGGTGCCAGCCTGGGAGCTCTGCATCAGATCGCCCCCACCATGAACCCCACTGCCCTCCCTGCAGTGAGCACCCCACTGTCTGTAGGGGCCCCCAGCCCAGAAAGCTGGGGAGTGAATAGGAGAGATGAACAGCCTGGCCCTAGCCTAGTTTTCCCATCTGCCTGCCAGGGCATTACAAGAGTGATAAGCCCCCTCTTGGAAGAGGTACCCCCTCCCACCAATGGAGCTCTGTCAGGCAGAGCTCCCCCTCCCCAGGGCGGGGCCCACATTCCAGACGTGCCCTCGGGCAACAGGCCTGGCTCAGGCCTCTGCCCGGCTGAACCCTCGGCACTGCCCCTCCCGCGTAGGCTCAGGGCAGCTTTATTTCCCCTCTTAACCTTTAAGAGGAAGCGCCAGGAGGGAATTTGGAGCCATTTGACACACAGGATCCTCCCACCCCGCCCTCAGCTGGAAGGCCAGGGGAGGTCAGGGGGCTTGCTGCCCCACAGGTGTGCGCCTGCCAATTCCCTGTAGGGTGGCCCGCTGCACTTCCCCCATCTGCCCCAGGGGACACCCCAAGGGAGGAGCCTGGCCGACAGCGGGATCTGCCCGGCCCGTTTGCCTCCTCGCCCGCCCGAGGTTGTGGTCTCCTCTGGAACACCAGCCTGACTGGACCTCACATGGGTCAGGCAGGGCTCCTGGGCATAGGCCACTCTCAGAGCCTGGCGGCTAGTTTGGACATAGTGTAGAGTTTGACTCCCAGCCAAAACCCCTCTGGGGCTTGGACCTCCCCTCTGCCCACCTCTACTCCACAAGCTGGGTTTCAGGGGCCCTTTTCCTGCGTCCCCTGCACACAAACCGCATCCTGGAGAAGGCCCGAGGCCCCTCCACATGCATGCTCGCCAGATGTCCTGCATATGTTTCTGTGTATAAAAATACTGTTACACGGGCCGGCCGAGTGGCTCAGTTGGTTAAGAGCTCGCTCAAGAGTGCGAGCTGAGCTCTGAACAATTGCAGTTCGATGCCCAGCCCCAGCTGAGTTGCCGTTGAGCTGCCAACAGGTGGCAGGATGGCTCAGCTAAAAAAAAAAAAAATACTGTCAAGTATCTGTAAGAAAAATGATGAACTAGATAGTGAACAGGTGTTTCTAAGAAAAGGAAATAAAGACCAGCAGAGTGCCTACGAGCAGTTTCACTTCACTTACTGCAGGAAACAGACCAGAACACGTTCATGGCACAGTGGGCAGGCACGTGGTTGTCATATTCCAGGTAAGGATGTGGGAAAATGTACTACGGGGGACCCAGTGTCAGCAGCCACCGAGACGAGTCACCCAGCTGGGAATCAGCCCAGAGGTGTCCTTGTAAATACACGAGGGACAAACAGCTGTGTGCTGGGTATGGCACAGTCCTGGTGTCTCACTGGTCTGAGGTTTAGTGGTTATGGGATGAATTGTGCCCCCCAGTTCACATATTGAGATTCTAGCCCCCAACACCTCAGAATATGACTGTATTTGGAGATGGAGTCTTTACAGAAGCGATTAAGTTACAATGAAGCCATGACTGTCCTTACAAATGGGAGATGTGGACACAGACACGTGTGTGTGTGGCGGGGGTAGAGATCAGGGTGGCTTCTGCAAGACACCAGACACCAGAGATGGCCAGGTACCACTGTGAGCTAGGACAGAGCTCCCGACGGTGAGACAGTAACTGTCTGTGTTTCACGCTGCCCACTTTGTGGTCATTTGTCGTGGCAGCCCTAGCAGACCAATACAGGTGGGAGACAAAAACTCAGCCAATGGAAAAACCCAAAATGTTCAGGATGTGTCATTCGGAGTCAATGCTTGGATACATCTTTGAACAGGAGGAAGGAACTCCTATGGGCTGCCCTGACCCGCGGGCATCTGGCTAGTGCCTCCTCTCCGTTAGCACGGTTTGCATTTCCTACCAACTTTCCATAGTTGAGTTTTTTCAAGAAGACCAGAAACTCATGTCACCAGACGTGACTGGACCCACGACCTACCAGGGCCAGGGGTGTCTCTACACTCTCCTGCCACATCCACAGCGAGCCTGGAGGGGCACTGGTGTCCCTGCAGTGACAGATGAGGCGCCTCATCCATGTTAGAAACTCCTGTCCTGAGCCCCCTCGGTGGGACCTTCCCAGAGACATCTTAACGGCTGGCTCCATGCTGAAGGGAGACACTGGGAGGGGACCTGGGGTAGCGCCAGGGGTCTCCGCAGGATCGTGTGCAGGTGCTTCCTAGCTCTGCCGCCAGGGGGCCGAGGAGCAGTGAGCATACCCACGGGCCCTGGGAGAATGGCTGCACCCAGGCGGGGGCGGAAGTTGGAAGCCTGCCTGGGAATCAAACCACAAAGTAAGGCAGTGCCCCCAAACATGTCTGGGGGTAGGCAAAGGGCCACAGAAGCCACTGTTGAGGGGCCGTCACTGGACAAATCTGGGGCCGTTTGAGCATAAGAAAGATGATAGTAGAGCTATACATTCACAAATGTTTGAAACAATAAATACAGAGGGTGTCAAAAAAATGGATACACATTCTAAGAAAGGAAAACTGTATTAAAATAATACTCAAGGGCCGGCTGAGTGGCGCGGTGGTTAAGCACTGGTTTGGGAAGTCAGCGGCCCCGGCTCAGGTCCCAAATGTGGGGGCCAGTGACACTGTCCTCAAAAAAAAAAAAAAAAAAAGATAACACTCAATATACATCGATAACAAAAGACGACAAGTCACGTTTGACTTCTGCAATTACAAGAGGTGCTCAAAGTGGTTCCCATCAGCGTCCAGACACTTCTGATTACAGCGAGCTACTGCTTGAGCAACGCTGACCAAAGTGTCCACTTGTATACATTTCCTGGCACCCTGGTATTTGTGTACTTTACCACAATAAAAAAATTGAAAGATGACAATAATGATTGAAAACATTTTTGTTTTTTTAACCCACGAGTCCACAGTGATTATTTCTAAAAGCAGAGATCTTGGTGAGCCAAAATGACAGCTAATAAATGCAGGGGGGAAATGTAGAAAATTGCCATTTTGCAGCCTCCATTGGGGTGTAAACTGGATATATGGCCCTCCACCTTCCTGACGGGTGCTCTGTGTCCCTTCCAGTCCCCTTGACGTGGTCTAAGGTGGGAGACTATGGCTCGAGGGGCAGGGCTGTGGGAACCTTCCTGGTTACCACCCTGTCTCCAAGCTCCATCACACGGAACCCCCAGGTCCTGGAGTCTCCACAGCACCTCCAAACTTCGTACGCAGTCCTCCCGGGACTCGGATTTCAGCCTAATGATCACCTCCTAGAGGGTGCCCTCCCACAGCCTGGATGAGATGGAGACAGCCCAGCACACACCACCCACAGGCCCTGCATGGGCACCAGGCCCCTGGAGAAAGCAGCTGATAGCATAGGACAACACTGCCTCAGTGAAGCCCACTCAGGACCTGCCCCCAGGCCCTTACACATGAAAACCCCATTGTCCATGGGTGCCCCGAGCACAGGGAGCACAGGCTGTGGGGGTGCAGGGGGAGGGAAGTGATGGATGGCCCCACCTCAGTCTCCCCACATGTAGCATCAGGGCTTTAGAGGGGTGAGAAGCCCACCCTCTTCCAGGCTGATCCTGCTGCTCTGCTCGCATGCTGAGCCCGCGATTCCAGGATACTGCAGACACGCCTGCCGGGGGGGCCCATCTGCACCCCAACACCCCCGCTTCCAGACACACAGGCCTATGTGGACTTTTTGTTTATTATTTAAAACAAACATCTGTGCATTATGTACAGGTCCAGCTCCTGGGCGGGCGGGCGGGCAGGGTGCCAAGCTGGGTGGGAGAGCAGTGGCCGCGGAAGGGGGCGGGCAGGGGTCTGGACCTTCACCTGGCCACCGCGGCCAGCTTCTCCGCCCCTGCTACCCAGCCTGCTGCCCTGCAGCAGCCCCTCGGGAATGACCTCCCGGCATGAAACCCGAGTAAGAAAGCCTCTTCCTATAGCAAAATAAATAGGTGCCTGGGGGTGGGACCTAACCCACTCATATCAGCCCCAGGCCTGCAACAGCCGCCTTCCAAATTGGGTGTAAGAGAAAAGCCGGTTCAGGGGGCCAGGCCCAGGCCCGGCCAGGGGAGAGGCCGGTGGTACCTAGCAACCCGTGTTACCCCAGTGGCCCTGGGGGTGGTGGGCAGAGCTGGGCAGGGGCAGAGGTGAGGGGCTCTCTCCCCAAGACTTTAAGGCAGAGCAGGGTGAGGGCGTCACAGCCCAGGGCCAGGCCAGCCTTTGGCACAATGAGGGGAGGGTGGCACAGTGGCCGCGGGCAGGGCTGAGGGCAGGCAGGGGGCTGGAGGGAGCGTGAAGCCCTTGGTCCTGGACCTCACACTCCTGGGCCCCACGGAGGAGGTCTGGGGGCACGGGGTGGGGCCTGGGCCACCGCCTGGCTTCTGTTCCCTCAGCCGTGTCCTTGAGCCAGCTCCTGGTGGTCAGCAGAGCGTGTCTGTGTTGAAGGAGAGCTGGGCCTGGTGGACGGCAGGCAGTCCAGGCTCAGGGAGGCATCTGGCACCCAGCGCTCCCCGACGCCAGGACTGGACATGGTGTCTCCCACCTCCATCTCCCCCGCCCCCTGCCCCGAGCTCTCCCGGCTGGGTGGCCACTGTGTCCACAGCTCTGCTGTCCCCGTCCACCTCTGCTCTACCTATCTCCAAGGCCCCTCCAAGTTTCCATGTGTTGAAGGGTCTCTGGTGGGTCTGCAGTGAGCGTGTGTCCTCTGCCTGTGCCCATGACTCCCATGTCCACTCCAGCCCTGAGCGCCAGGTGGGTCCCTCTGCCCCCTTGAGCTCGGGACAGCAGGGGTCCCTGTGGCCCTCCCGCAGCTCGGAGCCTCTGGCCGGCCGGGTGCCCTGAGCCTGCAGGCCCTGCTCACCCGTTCCTCCTCAAAGCTGATAAGGCCCTCGTCATCTGTGTCCAGGTCCTCAGGCTCATCGGTCACCAGCGCCCGCAGCTCGGTGGGGGTGGGCCGTGTCCGGAACAGGCTGAGCAGGCGGCCCAGTGGGGACCGCAGGGCTGAAGGCAGCTCTGTCTCTTGCTGCTCCAAGTTGTCGCTCTGCTTCTTGGCAAAGTTCACAAATACCTGGTGGACAGAGCGGGGGTGGGTGGGGTGGGGGTGGGGGGAGGGGAGTGGGGGATGGGGGGGTAGAGCAAAGGGGGGATGGAGTGGAGGGAGGCAGAGAGCGGGTGGGAGGGCTGGGTGGACAGAGGTGGGGGAGGGGGAGGCAGGCACAGAGGGGGCTGGGCGGGGCTGGCAGAGGCGGCACTTACGTTGTCCAGGGTGGTCTGGCTGACGGAGTAGTCCTCGATGCCCAGCACGCCCACCACCTGCTCCATCTTACTGAACACCTGCGCCAGCGAGACGTGCTCTGACTTCAGCTGGTACTGCGCCTTCGTGTGGTGCCGCTCCTGAGCATGTGCGAGGCCGGGGTCAGAGGCCGCTCAGGCAGGGTCCCTGCCCCCGCCCCGTCCGCACCCACCTTGAGCACAGCCTCCGGGAAGTTCCGGTTGAAGAACCGCACCACATCCTTCACATGCTGGCTGGTCTTGGTCCTCACCGTGATCATGTAACCATCCCCGAACCTGCGCGACAGGCCCGCGGCCAGCGCCTCAGTCCCCCTGGGAGCCACCCACCTGCCCAGGCCCCACAGCCTGCAGTCTGCACGGGCGCCCTCCTCTCACCGGTTCTTCAGGTGCTGGATGCTGCCCAGACAGCGCAGGCGCCCGTTCACCATGATGGCCAGCCGCGTGCACAGGGCTTCACACTCCTCCATGCTGTGGACAGAGATGCACGGGTTGGCGCGGGGCGGGCGACGCAGGGGCAGGGGGAGGCGGGGTCCACACACACCTGTGTGACGTCAGCACCACTGAGCGCCCTGTCTTGATAAGGTCGAGGATGAGATTCCAGAGGAAGCGTCGGGCCTTGGGGTCCATGCCTGTGGTGGGCTCGTCCTGGGGGTGGTGACAGGCTTAGCTGCTGCACCTCACTTACCCGGCCTGGGCTCATCAGGAACACAAAAGTGGGGTCCTCGACTCCCCCAGGCTCACCAGGAAGACAAAGGCAGGGTACCCAATGAGAGCGATGGCTGTAGACAGCTTCCTCTTGTTGCCCCCGCTGTAGGTACCAGCTGGCTTGTCGGCGCACTTGGTCAGCTCCAGCTTCTCCAGAGCCCACTTTACCACCTGGAGGGAGCGCAGGCGTCAGGGGCCCACCCTCCCCGCCGACCCCTGCCCCACCTGGGCGACCCTCACCCGGGCCTCGTCCTTCCAGGGGATGCCACGGAGCCGCGTGTACAGCTGCAGGTGCTCCCGGGCCGTGAGCTCGTCGAACAGGGCATCGAACTGCGGGCAGTACCCCAGGCTCTGCTGGACCTGGAGCAGCTCCTTGAGCACGCTGTGGACACAGTGTGGTCAGCACCAGGTGAAGTCTCCCCACCAGTCTAGGCATCCTTCCAGGCCCGCGTGCCCTCACCTGTGCCCGTTGATGAAGGCCTCGCCCCCCGTCGTGCTCTCATCACCCGTCAGCATCTTGAAGGTGCTGGTCTTGCCGGCACCATTGACACCAAGGAGGCCAAAGCACTCGCCAGGACGCACGCCCAGGCACAGGCGGTCCACAGCCAGGATGCTGCCGATCTTCCGAGACTTGTACACCTGGCAGAGGTGAGGGGCTGCCCACTCAGAGGGGCAGCAAGCTGCCACTGACCCACCTCACCCTATCCGGGGCCCTGCCACTGCCCAGAGTGACTCCCCGCCCCCGGCCCCACTGGGCCCCACCCACCCCTCAGCCATGCATGCCCCCACTGGGTCCTGCCTTGTCCCGCAGCCACACCTGGTACCTGCCCTACCTCACCCTGACCCACAGCGCCAGACGGGGCTCCATGCCCACACCCTGGGCCATGCCCCTACACTGGGGGCGGCCCCATCCCACCTGGCCCCTCTTGCTCATGCCTGAGGCCCACCTTGGTCAGGTTCTCGATCTTGACCATGTCATTGTCCGCGTCTCCCCGCAACACTCGCTGCCGCTCGCTGGCTACGTCAACATCGTCCTCCACAGGTTTGGTAGAAACTGGCATGCGCCTGGGGGAACAGGGTAAACCGTGTCTGGCCAGGCCA
The DNA here is from genome assembly GCA_033961575.1 of Aselliscus stoliczkanus. Classification (NCBI taxonomy): domain Eukaryota; kingdom Metazoa; phylum Chordata; class Mammalia; order Chiroptera; family Hipposideridae; genus Aselliscus; species Aselliscus stoliczkanus. The sequence goes on along the minus strand of CM066728.1, from coordinate 114,341,145 downwards.
CCTGCCCCGACCCACAGGCGCTCCCCGACACGCTTGTCGGCCCTGCACTCACTGTGGTTGCCGCAGGAAGTTATACTGGCACATGATGGTGAGGAAGAAGCCCACGAAGCCCTCCACCGTCATGGCCACCAGCCCCCTCGTGACAATATCCCACTCGAATGGAGACTTCATCTTGTCAAATTGGCCTGCAGGGCAGCCGACTCAGGGCCTGTGCCAGGGACCTTGAGAGCCCCCATTTGACCCCCGCTCCTGGAACCCCCCGATCTCTGAAGCCAAGTATATCCTCTCCACCCAGAGGCACATGTCGTCCACCCCGCCAACCGCCCCATCCCCGCGCCCACCCCAAAGGCCCCTGAAACCCTGCTCCCCCACCCCCCGTCCTGTGGCAAGCCCCTGCAGGTCCCTGCTGCCCGCCTGCCCTGTGCCCAGCTCCTGGGCCCCTGGGCCAGCCTGCCTGCCTCACCGATCTTGGCATAATACTCGTTGATGTACTCGTTGTAGGCCATCTCCATGAGCCCGTGGCCCAGGTTGTAGTTGGGGAAAATGAGGAAGCAGCTTTTCAGGTAACTGTTGACAACCTTCAGGTCCTGGAGGGTCACGGTGGGTCACAGGCACAGCCTCCGCTCTGCTGCCCCCCGCGCCCTGCCACCCAACCAGCCATACCTTGTCGTGCTCAAAGAGCTGCAGCAAGAAGGTGGCCACGGTGGCCGTGATGCCGATGAAGAGGTTGATGACGATAAGAAACACGTAGGCAGAGCTGGGGACCTCGAACCAGAAGGAGGCCGGGTACATGATGGGGGTGATGGACCACCTGTAGGCGGGCAGGCGGGCGGGCTCAGCAGGCGCCGGCCCCACCCCCGTCCCGCCCCCGCTGATCCCCCTTACCCATACAGCAGGAAGAGGGAGAGCACGGCAGGGAAGTTGGTGGGTGACGTGTAGGCCGGCAAGTCGAACACGAACAGGATGATGACGCAGCAGGTTGCTGGGACCAGGTAGTTTAGCTACCAGAGCAGGGATGACTGGTGAGGGGCAGGGGTGAGGGCCTGGGGTAGGGCTGAGGGGCCGGGGGTAGGAGCGGCGGGCCTGGCAGCGGATAGGGTGACGGATAGCGTGACGGGGTGGCCAGGGGTCTGGGGGCAAGGGAACCGCCCACTGCCACGCGGGAGGGGCGCACCATGTCCCACACGTAGTTGGCCAGCCAGTAGATGACGGGGTTGCAGCCACTGACGAACTGTAGGTGCTTGGCCTTGGTGGACTTCTCGGCCACCAGGAAGACCACGAAGCTGGCCGGCACGAAGGACATGGCCACGATGATGAAGATGGCGATGACCACGTCTGTGCCCTGCAGCCTGGGGGCGAGGCGGCCCTCAGCCCTGCCCTGGCCCCGTCTCACGGTGGTGCCCCCGCCCCGCCCCGCCCCGCCCCACACGTACAGGTAGTCCAGGGAGAGGCTGGCGCTCGTCTTGTTCATGGGGTGGTTGGTGACAGTGATGCCTGTGGCACAAGGACGGACAGCCTCAGGGACCCGCTCTGCGCCGCCCACCCTCACCTGCCTCCCGACTCACCGCCTCAGGGACCCGCTCTGCGCCGCCCGCCCTCACCTGCCTCCCGACTCACCGCCTCAGGGACCCGCTCTGCGCCGCCCGCCCTCACCTGCCTCCCGACTCACCGCCTCAGGGACCCGCTCTGCGCCGCCCGCCCTCACCTGCCTCCCGACTCACCGTAGGCCGCTGGGTGGCCTTTGCTCTTGGGCAGGTTGGCACGCAGGATAGCGTTGTTGAGGCTGTTGAGGTAGGTGGGCATGCTGTGGTAGCCCTTGTTGTTGTAGAAAACCTGAGGGGGCAAAGGAAGACCCCTGAGGTCCCTGCAGACCTCAGGCGAGGGCTGGATCCCGCAGCGCCTGGGGCCGGGCGGTGCTCACCTGGGCTGCCCGGCGTACAGCGATCTTCCGCACCATGGCCGGGGCCCGGGCGCCAAATGAGGCTGGGATGGACTTCTGGACGTTGCCAAAGGTGATGGCCCCATACCTGGACAGGCAGATTGAGGGGCAGTGAGGCCAGGCGGGCATTGGGTGGCGGTCCCTAGCCCACAGGGGGCCCGCGCCTCCGACCTAGCTCACCGGTGCAGCCGGAAGCGGTCAGAGGTGAACAACAGGTATTCTGAGACGTTATGGCCGGTGATGTCAGTCAGGATGTCGCCCGTGACCACACGCATCTGGGGCGGGTGCCCGCCGACACCGCTGGGGCAGGAGAAGCCAGTGCCCTGCGTGGAGCAGGTGCAGCGGACGGGCTCCCGCACCAGGTGTGGCAGGGCGGGCGCTGATGTCCAGTTCTCTGCAAGCACAGCGGGCAGTCAGGCGGGCCCGCTCCACCCCACACCCCAGGCAGCCCCAAGAGCCATACCTGGCCCGGAGGTGGGCGGTAGGGAGGTGTTCCAGGCCTGAAGTGGGTCCTCATCCTGGGACACCGGGGAGTCAGACGGAGCGGGGGAGGGCGGAGGCGGCACAAAGTTAGACAGAGGGAGTCCCTGCGTGAAGGACTCCAGGCACATGCTGTCGAAGAAGCGCGCGGCCAGCAGGCGGGACTCGCCGCTGCTCAAGTTCAGCGTGGAGCCCAGGGACCCATTGGCCGGAGACTTGAGCACACAGGTGGCGCCCACACCGGATGGCAGCCGGAATGTGCTCATGAGCTGCTGGGGGCTGGCGTCAGGCGACAGCTGAAATCTGGGGGATCCCACAGCGTGAGTCCAGGTGAGGAGGTGGGTGGCACCCACCCGCCCCAGCCCTCAAACCCGGTCTCCACCCACCGCAGCTACCCGGTGGGCGGCCTCACCGGTACTCCCGGCGCTCCTCGCTGGCGTAGGGAATGAAGTTGCCGCGGGGTTGGGTGTAGTTGTGGTACTGGGATGGTGACAGGACCAAAGGGGGCAGGTCACCTAGCAGGGTGTGTGCAGAAGCCGGAGTGAATCCTCAGCGCCCGCCAGTGGCCCCAGGCCCGGGTCCCTTAATTCTAATACCCAGGAGGCCCCAGCTTGGGGCCGGGGATCCCTAGGGCATGAATCCCACTGGGTGCCTGCCAGTCTCAGATGCAGGGCCCAGGTCCTGAGCTGGAAGGGTCCCCAAGTGGCTCAGGAGCAAGGCAGAGCCACAGTCCCACTCGCGGGGGACACTAGCCCCCAATGCCCCTCTGTCCGGCCAAGCAGCCATACCGATCTCGGGGACAGACAGCGCCACGGTCATGGCCACACAGACAAAGAAGGCGGGGAGCAGGATCTGCGAGGACAGCGCCTTGGAGTTGCGGCGGGCACAGTGGAAGCGCTTCACCAGCAGCCCGTGGAACTGGCGCAGCTTCAGCCACCAGCCCTCCAGCTTGCGGCTGCCCTGGCCCACCCGCGCGAGAGCCTCCGCTTCGGCCTCTGCACAGAGAGGCAGGCTGAGCAGGCGGCCCAGCGCCACCCGCCAAGACACCTGCCCAGCCCCACCCAGCTGCCCCCCACCTTGCAAGCTGACATTGTCGGGGTCCTGCAGGTTGCTGAAGAGGGGGCGGTAGTCGCCGTAGACGTCAGCATAGTCAGCTGCCCCATCCCCACGGGCAGAGCCCACTGAAGACGCGGACTGCAGCGATGCCTGGGACTGGGCCAGCTCCGCACACCGGGCCAGGTTCCCTGCGTGAGCCTCGCCCAACGAGGCCAGGCCCTCTGCCCCAGACAGCGCGTCCTTCCTGGATTCCTTCACGTCTGCCACACACGAGGGGCCAGGGAGAGGGGGGAGGGGCTCGGGACGGCCTGCCACCTCCAGGCCTGCCCCATGCTCATCCACCCGCCTGGGGCCCCCCCCAGCCCTAAGATGACCTTGGGGAGTCCTAGGCCCTTGTTCCCTTGGCCACCAGAGACAGGAAGAGCAGCCCGAGGCCCAAGTTTTGACGGGATGGGGTGGAGCGGGGCCTCTCACCTGCCTCACTGTTCTCCAGCGATTGGTCCTCTTCTGACACCTTGAGGAATACCTCCTCCAGTGTGGTGTCCATCAGCCCAAAGCTGCTCAGGTGTAATGCGTCCAGACTGCACTCCAGGTGCTGTGAAAGGGCTGGGTGAGGCCCACAGCAGAGTGGGCCAGAGGGCGGCTGTGCCCTGCCCCTCCATCAGCCCTGCCCGTCTACAATTCTGTCCCTGGTGCCAGCTCTTCCACACCTGTGCCTGGCCTCCCCCACCCCCTCAAGCCCCACCTGAATCCCACCCTGCCTCCACACCTGGAAAAGGCGCTCGAAGGCCCCCTTCTTGGCAGCCTCGCTGGGCAGGATGTAGGAGAGCTCCGTGCTTGTGTCGGAGACCAGCAAGCAGGAGGCCACGTGCTTGCGGATGAACTGGGAAACCTGGGGCTCCGAGCAGCTGCTCAGCTGGGCCCGACTTAAGGGGCTGGACATCAGTCCGGGCTCTAAGAGGGTAGGGGAGTAAGGAGAAGCCTCACCCAAGGGCTGCGGGACGGGCACCCTCTGTGAGAGCACGGCCAGGTCAAGGCGGGGGTCTGGGAACAGGGCGAGCCAGGCTGACCAGGTGTCCTGGGCCTACTGGGGGAAATGGTGAGGGCATAGCCCCTCTACCTCACTGGTGTTGGGAATGGAATCCCGGGCAGCAGAGCCCAGACCAGCTCGGGCGACCTCAGCACAGACCTTGGGGGCCCCCTGGCTCAGCAGGACGCTTGACCAGCGTGAGGCGGTAGCCGTCCCCATAGGCGCCCTTCAGGAACAGCGGGGAGCCGCAGCACTTGAGCTTCCCGTGGGAGATTATGGCGATGCGATCCCCGAGCAGGTCAGCCTCGTCCATATGATGGGTGGACAGGAGGATGGTGCGGCCTGGGAGGTGCCAGGGTCAGCGTCAGGGAGCGGGGCTGGGCGGGGCATCCCACGCCTGCCCGGCGCCCCGCTCACCAGGCTTATACTTCAGGATGAGGTCCCAGATAGCGCGGCGTGCATAGGGGTCCACGCCAGCCGTGGGCTCGTCGAGTATGATGGCGCGGGAGCCACCCACAAAGGCAATGGCCACAGAGAGCTTGCGCTTCATGCCGCCCGACAGCGTCTGCACCAGCGAGTGCCGCTTGTTGGAGAGCTCCAGGTCTTCAATCATCCTTAAGGCCAGACAGAGCGAGTGGGACCAGGTCGGTGGGAACCTCAGCCCCAGCCCCTGGGCCCCGCCCTGCCTCACAGCCCCTCCCCTTGCACCCTGACCACCGCCCCACCCCACCCACTTGTCCATCTCCTTGTGGATCTCTCCCTGAGCCATGCTCTTGAGCCGGGAGTAGAACCAGAGGTGTTCCTCCACCGTGAGCCGGTCAAAGAGCACGTTGTGCTGTGGACACATGCCCAGGTTCTTGCGGATCTCGTCCATCTCGGTGCGGATGTCGTGCCCATAGATAGTGGCTGAGCCCGACGTGGGCGGGAACAGGCCAGTGAGAATAGACCTGGGTGGACGGGCAGGGTCACAATCCCCACCTCCTGCAGGACCCCCCCCAGCCGCCCACGTGGTCAGGGACTCCCCGCCCAGCCCGACACTCACATTGTGGTGGTCTTGCCGGCCCCATTGTGGCCCAGGAAGGACACCACCTGGTTCTCATACAGGTTCAGGCTCAGCTTATTCAAGGCCAGCTTCTTGTCATTCTTGTAGACCTTGGTGAGCTTGTCCACGCAGACCACCAGTGGCAGGTGGGTGGGCTCCTCCTCCATGCCACGAGTCTCCTCTGTACCACAGCCCCGGATCAGCACTAAGGCTGCCCCAGGACCCCGAAGCCCCGCGACAGCCCCAGCCTCCCCCCTGGTGCCCGCCTCACCCAAGCGCCGACTCTCCATGGCACAGGCCTGGTCCTCCTCCATGACGCTAAGGCGAGGGGCACGAGCCCACGGCCAGCTCCACTCCCACGCCTCTGTCCGCCCACTGCCCAGCCAGTAGGACTTCTGCAGTGGGAAGTACCAGGGCCGGGGTAGCCCGTACATGCCTGGGAGTTGGGGAGAGGTGGGGGGTGCTGAGCCAGGGCCTGGGGTTACTGGCCGCGTGCCCCCCCCCAGGGAGCTGCAGCCCCCTTTATCCCCAGCCCTCCGAAGGGCTGGTCGGTACCTGGATGCACAGCCTCGATGTACCACGTGAGCACGCCATAGACGACCGCATCCACCATCAGCATGGTGACAGCCAGGAGCAGGTTGAAGTCGTCCCCTTCCACTGGTGACTGGCTGAACGTGTGCCACTGGATGCCCACGCCCGCCACCTCGTACAGGGCAAAGTACTTGGAGCCCAGGCCAAAGGCCGTTGTGGACATCAGGGACTAAGGAGACAGCAGTGTCAGCGGCGGAGGGGCCAGACGCCCCTCTCCCACCCCTGCTCCCCACGACCCTTACTGCGATACACTTCTCGAAGGCAGTGATCTTATCGTGGGCCACCTCCTCGCGGATCGCAACGTACATGTAAGGCACGTAACTCAGGAAGTAGATGATGCCGCCGCAGGCCGAGGCCAGCTTGGCCTTGGAGTACAGCACGGACACCAGGAAGCTGGGGGGCGGGGCCACAGGCCATTAGCCACGCCCAGCGCCCCCGGGCTCCCCCTGCTGGGGCACAGAGGCCGCCAAGCTGGGCCGTGCCCCTGGGCTCCCCCTGCTGGGGCACAGAGGCCGCCAAGCTGGCAGTGCCCCTGGGCTCCCCCTGCTGGGACACAGAGGCCGCCAAGCTGGGCCGCGTCCCTGGGCTCCCCCTGCTGGGACACAGAGGCCTCCAAGCTGGGCCGTGCCCCTGGGCTCCCCCTGCTGGGGCACAGAGGCCGCCAAGCTGTCCGTGCCCCTGGGCTCCCCCTGCTGGGACACAGAGGCCGCCAAGCTGGGCCGCGTCTGTGTTTTTCTGGGTAAACGCGAGGGACACTTCCTCCCGGCCCGCCACTCGCGCGCAGCTCACCAGAACATGATGGTGGCCACAGCATAGACGGCCAGAAAGAGCCAGATGATGAGCACGTGGCTGTGCATGAGGACCTGGCCATACTTGAGGATGGCGGTGAGTGCCGTCACCGAGATGGACAGCTGCACGAAGCCAGTGATGAACCAGGCCACCCAGTGCACGGCATTGTCCAGGCCCATTGTCTTCATCACCTGTGGCCAGGGGAGCAGGGTAGGTAGGGAGCCTTGGGGTAGGGGCTGGGGTGGGAGGGTGCCTGCAGCTGCCCCCTACTCCCACACCTCCCTCTGCCTGTACCCCACCTCCTTCAGCCGGTGCTCCTTCTCTGCCACAATGTGCTGGATGGTCATGGCCACGGAGTAGACCCAGGAGATCACCATGCAGAGCGGCATCATGTGCTCGATGACAAACAGGAAACTGGGGTGGGAGCAGGGGCATGAGGGGTGGGCTCGGCCCTGCCTCCACCCCCAGATGCCCCAAACTCACTCGTCCCGTGTGTAGCAGGGGTAGGGGAACATCTGCACGTAACTGCCCGGCTCCACCACATCATGCCCCACAAAGGTGTTGATGATGGCACGCTCCATCATGTCTGTGGGCAAGGTGGGCTGTCAGCAGGGGTGGTGGCCCCGCCTCCCACGGCCCCAGGGGCAGGCCTCACCCTGGATCCAGACGAAGCCGTACAGAAAGTAGAAGCGGCCCCCAGTGTTGGGCCCTGGCCGCCAATAAGCCCGGCGGATCTCGTTGGTTTTCTCGGTGAAGCTGGAGTTTTGGCGAATCTTGTAGTGCACGTGGGGCGGCAAGGAGCCGTCCTTGCGTGTCTGGAAGATCACGCCTGGGACAGGACGAGGGGCAGGGTGGGGGTGTGAAGGGGCCAAGACAGGGGACGGGGACTTGCAGAGAGCAGGCAGGGATGGGAGCTGGGTGAGATGGAGCTGAAGAGGAACGGGCGGGGCGACGAGGGGCAGGTGGGGCCAGAGTGGGGAGGGACCGGAGGAGGCGGGGGCCCACGCTCACTGGCAAACACCGTGACGTTGTCCTGGTAGGCCTGGTTGAGGGTGTAGTTGACGATGCTCTCCTCATCTGGGAAGCCCTTGAAAATGTCCACACTCACCTGCGGGGGAGGGGCACCGTTGGAGCCAGGCCTGGGCACCAGCTGAGCCGCGCGGGGCTGGCCCACCCCACCTTGGACATGAACTGGATCCAGCCACAGGCCGCATTATCGATGGTGTCCAGCTGCTGCAGGAGGGCTGAGCCGTTAGGCAGCGAGAAGTTGTCCTGGCGTAGGGCGGGCGGCAGCTCCTCCAGCGACAGGTTCAGCGCCTCAGGGTGCAGCCGCAGCTCCGCCACGTACTGGGGGCAGAAGCCTGGCTCAGAGGGTGGCCTGCGCCAGCCACCACCCAGGGCAGAGTGGGCTCCCCACCACCCCCGGCCCAGGCCCCCTGGCACCTGCTGCAGCCAGAGCAGGTGCTGCTGCAGCCTGTCCTGCTCCAGAAAGCTGCGGATGTCGGCCGAGATGTTGAGCCAGACCTGGGCATAGTGGGTCACGTTGCCTACAAAGGCAAAGGTCTCGTTGGCCTGCAGAGGGTGAGGGCACGGGGCGTGGGCTCACTCAAAGGCCCCGCTAGCGAAAGGGTCCTCCACTGCCTCGCCTCCCACAGCGGCAACCGCTCTTGCTCTGGCCAAGCTACTGCCTGGAAGCCCCAAGCCCTCCCCGCCCGCCTCTCTGCAGGGCCTGCTGAAGCTCGCTCTGACCCCCTCCCCAGGGCAGCATGGTGCCCCAGTTCCCCTGCCTTGCTAGCTGTGCCCTCCTTGCGCCTTTCTCAGACCTCTTCTCCATGCATCCTTTTGAGCAGTATGACACTTGGCCCTCCTCTCCCCAACACTCAACCTAGGGACCCCCTCCACAGCCTCTCCCCTCCCTGGGCCATTTCTCGCCCTGGTTTCTACTTGTTCCAGACAGGACCTCTCCCTTGGGATGGCCATGGACACCTTGCCCTTAGCCAGTCCCAAACCACTAAGCTGCCTGGCCCACATCTCGCCCACTGGACGCTGCTCTGGAAGGTTTCTGCATGTAGCCTCTCCACCATCCTCACCAGCCAGGCCAGGACCCTGCACCACAGCAACCCGTGGGTGCACCCACGCTGCAGCCTCCATGGGCCCCTGAACCTTGAACCTGGTCACGGTCCCGCAGAGCCATGCAGAGGTTTGATGGCCTGGGCTGCAGCCCTCCTACGCCAGGGCTACCGACCCCCTGCTCCACTCAGGAGTCGCACGAGGCCTGCAAAACTCTCCTCCCAGCTCCTCCAGCTCAGGCCCCGGGGGACACAGTGCAGATCCAGCCCCCTAAAGCGCAGACTAACGCACCTTGAGGATGACGCGGTCCACCTCGGAGCCCGCCGGAGCGTACAGGATCTTCGGGTTGCTGGTCATGAGGTGCACGAGAAGGCCCAGGTTCCTCTGCTCCTTGCTCGTGAAGCCCAGAGAGCTCATGTTGCCTCGTCGCAGCGCCTCGGGCTCAATGGTGCTGTAGGGGTGGGGCGGGGCCTTAGGAGTGGGGGTGGGGCTTTCCAGTCGGGCCTGCGGTGGGCGGGGCCTCAAGGGTAGGAGCGAGCTACAGGAGGGGGCGGGACTTCAGAGTGGGTGTGCTGCGAGGCATGGCGTCGAGGAGGTGCACCAGGGCGGGAGGCAGGGGTGGGGGGCATGGGGGAGTGCAACCCAGCCTTGGGGTCAGGCCCGTCCCATCTACCTTGCGCACGCTCACCCTTACCGGTTCCCTGCCTCCCACCTACCGGTTGTTGCCGCACAGGATGGGCTGCAGGGCAGCCCAGAGCTGCACGAAGGCAGAGCACTGGCCCTGCTGTGCGTCGGAGGCCGGGGACACAGCTGACGGGGCTCCCTCCTCAGTCGTGGTGTTGGAGCCCACCCCAGCCCCTGTGCCGTTGGCTGTCCCCGCAGGGCTGCTGGCTGGCGACCCTGGAGCGCGGCCGGTGCAGGCGCCCTGGGGGAGTAGCAGCGCCAGGGCCGAGAGGACATCCACGTCCTGCAGAACTTTTTGGGCGTCCAGCAGGTCTTCCAGCAGCGCCTGCAGCCGCCGTGGGGGAGGTGGCTGCTGCTCTGGGGCCGAGCCGTTGCGGGCATCCAGGCCCAGCTGACAGGAAATGGGGCATGTGGAGAGATGCAGGCTCAGGGGAGGGGCAGGCTGGGGGCTGACCTCCAGGTGGGTGACTGAGGTCAGGGTGGACCAGGAAGGACACCAGCAAAGGGAGGACACAAGACGGGAGGAGGGGCCTGAGTGAGAGTCTGCAGCCTGGGGGTAAGGGGAGTACTGGCCAGGGGCTGGGAGACACAGACTTGGGGTGAGGACATGGGGCAGGGCAGGGATGCCAGGCATGGCATCACTGGAGGGTGCTGGACACCCAACCACAGGCACACCCCATGCACAGCCTCAGGCCCAGGAGGCCCCTAGGAGTGCTGGCACCTCCTTCAGCCGTGCAGCAGATCTGTTTACCTGCTGGGCAATCTTGGCCACGTCCAGCTGGTTCCGGAGCTCAGCAGCCAGCCCAGAAAAGCGCCGGGCGCGGGCTGCGGCCTGCCCACTGCAGACAGCGTCTCGGTAGCCCTGCAGTGCTAGCTGCTGACCCTGGGGCACAATGAGGATCCGGCCCAGTTCCCTGGAACCTGGTGCACACGTGAGCTGCTCCAGGAGGGAGGGGGCAAACAGCAGCTCCTGGGGGTGCGGTGCAGAGGAACAGCTGGGATGAGCCCCAACCAAGAGGAGGCCAAAGCCTCACCTGCCCTACCCACTGTGCCAGGTCTGAGACGGCCCAGGGTCTCCAGTGGGGTGGGGCGGAGACACATATCACTATCCTGCCTTTCCCCTCCCCATGCCAGCCACAAATTCCTGGGACCCTCCCTCACCTCACAAGGGGCTCAGAATGATCCAGGGCGCCCCTTTCTGCACCCACTGGGCAGAAATGCCCACCCAGAAGCAGGCAGTAGCCTCCCGGCCCAATAAGAGGCTCCTCACCTCCAACCGGAGTAGAGAACTGGCACCCAGGCGGCCCCAGGGCTCCGGACCCCTGGGGAGTCCTGAGTCCATATCCAGGGCAGGCAAAGGACCAAAGAGCAGGCGATAGACCTGGGGTGTGAGGGGGGCATAGCTCAGACTGGGGGTTGCCGAGCCTGGCCCTAGGCTGCCTCAGAGCCCTGCATGCCTCCCCCCGCCCCCCCCCCCACACCAAGCAGGAGAGGGCAGAGCAGACACACGCTCACTGCCGATGCTTGGCCAGCCTCACCTCGGGCAGGTCCACCTGAGCAGCCAGGAGAGCCCGGGCCGTGCTGTTAGGCAGCGACAGGTTCTGAGACAGGAAACGCCACAACTCCCTCGGGTCCCTGGCCACCGAGTCCAGAGAGAAGGACACTAGACAGGCAGAAGGACAGCGCTGACAGCCCAGCTCCGGACACCACAGCTCACCACTACGGCAGGCAGCTCGGCCAGGCCCATGAGCTGGTGCCCTGGGAACTCAGAGCAATGGTTTAGACGGAGGGCCTGAGGCACGGCCCAGGCGGTGGCAGGAAGTCACCAAGCCAGGTTTCAAACCCAGCTGGCACTGTAGCTCAGGCCTCATTCTGCGCCCCCTCGCCCCCAAACACACACACAGCCTGCCCTGGACGCACCTGTGGGTCTGTCCAGGTGGCTCTCCCAGGTGGCGGGGCCGGAACTGAGAGCCTCCAGGTGCTGGTGCAGGGCCTCGAGCCCCGAGCCCAGGCTGGGCCGCTGCGGGTCGAAAAGGTTGCCCTCTTCCACCACGCGGTTGAGGCGCTCCAGCAGCTGAGTGACCCTGCACCACCATCAGATGTCACCTGCCAGCCACCAGGTCACGGAGTGGGGTAGGGGCCAGGTGGCTGGGCTGGGGGGGGTGGCACTCACGTGGAGTTGGCATACTGCAGGAAGCCGAACTCGTCCCGCTGGCCATCTGGGCACAGTGACTGCATGACAGGCAGGATGCCAGCGGAGGTGAGGGGCGCTGCCGTGTAGAAAGCTGGTGGGGACAGGGCGGGTGAGAGGGCCCGAGGAGGGAGGAGACAGGAGGAGGGCAGAGAAGGGGAGGAACCAAGAAGGGGGAGGAAGACAAAGGCCAAGGAGAGAAGTTGAGAGGAAGTCAGAAAGGAAAAGCAGCTTCAGGCAGTAGACGGGGTCACAGGGCCAAGAGCTCTAGTGCAAATGACCCCAGTAGGTCAGAGGTCAAAGGGCGTCTCACCATCCCACCCCTACAACTCTCAGAGCATCCCTCTTCCCTTAGCCAGCCAAGGCCAGAATGCCCCCCACCCCCATGCCAAGAAGGCAGGTGTGTCTCTGCCCACAGACCTGGGAAGCGACCTCTGACCTCTCTGGCCATTGGTTAGCAGAGTGAATGCAGGAGCCCACCAGGGTCCGAGGGGAGAGCAGCCAGATGGCCCAGCCCCAGCCCAGGCTAGCCCAGGTGCCCCAGCCCTGCTAGGAAGGACCAGGCGACCCCACAGAGAGAGAGAGAGACACCCTGGGAGTCTGACCCAGTGCCCCTGTGACTCAGGCGGCCAGGCCCTTCATTCCCACCACCCACTGCCCCCTCCCGAGAGCCGGCCGTTCCTGACCGTGGGCAGAGGCTCTGTGGGACTCAGCAGGGCCAGGAAAGGCTGTTAATGGAAGCAGGGGTGGGGAGGGGTGCTCAGGCCACACCAGGAGGCCCCCCAGGGCCATCCTGCCACTGCGCCCGGCCAGCAAGGAGGAGGCGGCCGCTCACTTACAGACTGCATGCGGGCAGCGGAGGACAAGAGACCATGCAGGGGCGGGGCAAAACAGAACAGAGGAGAGCAGTGAGGAACCGGCGCCTCCGTCACTTGTGGTCACCAGCCAGCCACCACAGCCAGCCACATCCTCCAGCCTGGCCAGGAGGCATGGCCAGGGGCCACGCAGGGGAATAGGAACACGGACTGCGTGGGAGCGGGGGGTGGGGGGAGGGGCCTGTGGGAGCTGGGACACACAGTGAGGGCTGCCAGCCCCGCCTCCCCCACCCTCGCAGACGAGCCCTGGGCCCGCCCTGAGGACGCTCACCTTCCTTCACAGAGATGGTCGGCTTTTTCTGCCGCAGCCCCAGCAGGATGAAGAAGAGGGCCAGAGGGATGAAGATCTCGAAGGCCAAGACCCACTGGAAAGGGCGGCCGGAGTGAGGCCACCTGCCCGGGGCCGGACAGGACAGAGCCAAGCCCTGCTCTCCCTGCCAGACAGACGCACGCCCTCCCCACAGGGCCGTCCACACGGCCCAGGCCCCGCGCTGCTTCCCGGGGCCGCAGAAGCCCAGCCCAGGCCCTTCCTTCAAGGCCCTTTTCCAAGGGCAAGAGGGCAAGTGCCGTCGGGCTCAGCGAGAATCGGGTTTCCTACCCCACAGCCCGGATCTCACTCGCCCTGCTGAGGGCCAGCAGGGACAAGTCAGCCGACTTGAGTCCACGCTGACCCACGCACATGCCCTGCTCACCTTCTCCCCCACCTGCAGGGCCTAGGGAGACGGCCCGGCTGGGGAGGCCGGTCAGGGGTCTGACAGACCCCAATCCCGAAGCACACGCACCTCCTGCTCTGGCCCGTCCCTCACCCCAGGCGGGTCAGTGTTCCTAGGACCACTCCTGCCACCCAAGGCTGGGCACCATGCTGAGCCCTGCCGGGACCTGCTGTGTGGGAAGGAACTGTGGGGGCGGCGGGGGGTGGGTGGGTGGGTGGGGTAGTGTGCAGGCTTTCTCTGTTTCACCTGGACAACGGAAGGACTTCACTGTTCTCGCCCCCACCTCTCCCAGTTTAGGGAGGGGGAGTGGAAGGGGGCGGACCCCAGGCTAGCTGCTGCCGTGGGACCCTGCCCAGCCTGAGGGTGTGCCCTGACCCCCACCCCCACCCAGCTCTTCTCAGAAGCACTAGGTTTCCTTCATCTTCACCCCCCACCCCAAAACGGACCTCAGAGCCCCCACCCCGGCGGCGCTCTGTCAGGCCCAGGGCGTGAGCCCCTCTCCCCTGGGCTGCGGCAGCTGCTGCTGTGTTTACTGTGCTTGGACAAGAGTGCTCTGTGGTCTGGAACACCCCACACCAGCCCCAGCCCGTGCCAGCCTCCACCCCCTCCCTGAGCCAGGATCCAGCCCTCGGCTGGCCCAGGAGGTGTCATGGGCACCCAAAGGGCTGGGGACAGGGGCATGCCACATGTATACATGCCACAGCGTGAGGGTGGCTGCGTGCAAGCGGCGACCCAGGAGGCCGAGGTCACGGCCATGGTGCCAGCCTCACCCACACCCCCCTGCCACTGGGCACCTCCACCGCGTAACTGCAGCAACAGGCCTCACTGCCTCCTCATTGCTATAGCAACGGCTGCACACGAGCTGCTGGGAGGAGGAGGAGAGGCCTGCTGGGCGGGCAGGCGGGCAGCCAGAGGGGCATCCGGTTACAGGCAGGCAGCACAGGTTGAACCCCACCTGGCTGGCAAGGTGGTCACACCCCATCCCTTGCGACCAGTGCAGTGCCCCATGTTGTCCCTGGGGCTTGGGTGCCCACCCTGGGCCTGAGCCCCCTCCTGCTGTGTCAAGGGTACAACAGGTGAACCTAAGGATGGAGTTGCTGCCTCCCACCCAGGTGACTTGGTGACAGTAATCCAGTCACTCCTCCAGGAGCAGCCAAGGGCCCCAGGGTAGACCCGTGTCCAACTGACTAAGGTGACAGGCCACACCCACAGATGGAGAAACTGAGGCATAGAAGTTGGGAGAGGGAGCGAGCAGGCACAGAAGTCCTTGGTTCCTGCACTCCAGACCAAGATTTCCCGAGGGGACACCCTGCTCCCCCAGCAAGGCGCACAGCACACAGGGCAAAACTAATGTCGACCAAACCCAGAGGTCCAACTCTGAAGCCCGAGACACTTCTGGGAAGGTGGGAGTCCAGGGGGAGGCAGCCCCCGCCCCACAGCGCCAGCGGGCCAGGCCTCGGCTACCCTGAAGAAGTCGTTCCGGTGTCCTACCCAGCCCCTAGGACCACCACCCGGCGGGGGCACAGGAAGGTCTGGGGGAGGCCCAACCTGGCAGGTGGAAGCCACTCCTGGGTGTAGGACAGTGGGCACCTCCCACCTGCCTGTCAGGTGCCCTGCAAGTCACCGCTCCCACTCCTGAGACTTGGGGGTCCCCAGTGGATGCAAGGGACATCATTCTAGCCTCTGCTTCCAGCCCCCATGGGCCCCTTCCAGGCAAGGGCCCCGCGGCTGATGCTGATGCATGTCCACGTGCCAGCTCCTCTTATTCTCCCGAGCCCCACCCTGCTGTCCCCAGTGACCCAAAACCTGAGGGGGAGGAAGCGGCATCAGAGGCTGCCTGGGGCTGCAGGCCTGACCCAGCGCCAGCCAGCCCCCGGCGCCCTGGGCAGGGAGTGTACCCAACCCTGGCTCCCCGCCAGGGCCAGGTGCCCAGGGAGATCCTGCCAGGCCATGGTGATGACAGCCACCCTGCCCTGTGCACTTCAAAGCCCTTCTCAAGGAGAGACCCAGGCAGAAACTGGGCGGCCCAAGGGGTCCCAGGACCAGGTGGGACAGGAGGCTCCCGGGGCCCAGATGGGCAAGAGGACGCCTCCTCCTCGGGCCCCCATTCAGGACCCTAGCCTGTTCTGAGCCCCACCCTGGAAAATCCCCAGGGCCCATTCAGAAACCCAAGCTGCCCAGGCCTCCGGTGCGTGTGCTGCTGCCCTTCCCCGGGCCGGAGCAGTGAGGGCCAGCATGACGACACCCACACCACCCCAGCCCTGCTTCTCACCAAGGCTTCAGTCCCTGACAGCTGCTGCGCCCTGAGCTCTCAGACCCCTGGCTGCCCCCACACACACAGGACAGAGGACTGGAGAGCCTGGTGATCACAGCTCCAAACAGCACAGTCTGGCCCCCAGAGGAGGCTGTGTCAGGGGGATCAGACAGTGCCTCAGCCTCGGGGAGGGCTGCCCCAAAGGACAAAAGGGTGCGGGGACTCAGGCTGGCCGAGGCTGGCACAGCAAGGACATTCCCAGTGGTGAGAAAGCAACAGTCAGGATTAGTTGGGGCAAAAAAGGGGGGGGGCTGCCCAAGGGCAGAAGGGTGGTGCAGGGAGGGAAGGAACGAGGTCCCGGCAGGGGCTCCGGGGGGGCTGTGCCAGGGGATCGCGGAGCCTCAGAGCTGGATCGAGTCCGCCAAGCCAGCCCCCTGTCCTGGGAATCAGGGCCTCCCTCGACCCCAGGGTCTCCAGCGCCGCCTGCACCCCCCCCCCCCCCGAAGCTGGCTCAGAAGAGCGCGCTGCGGAGGGCGCCCGTGACTCAGCCCGGCACCGCGACTGTCAGCGGGCGCGCCGGGCAGGCTGGGCACCGCCAAGCCCCTCGCCGGAGGCGGCAGGCGGACAGGGCCCGGCGGGGCCCGGCGGGGAGGGGAGCGGGCCCCGGGCCCGCCGTG
Source organism: Aselliscus stoliczkanus (assembly GCA_033961575.1). Taxonomy (NCBI): domain Eukaryota; kingdom Metazoa; phylum Chordata; class Mammalia; order Chiroptera; family Hipposideridae; genus Aselliscus; species Aselliscus stoliczkanus. The sequence goes on along the minus strand of CM066728.1, from coordinate 114,324,754 downwards.
CGCGGCCTCGGCCGCAGGCCCCGGCAAAGGGTCGCTCACCGGGCTCCGACGCTTGAGCGTCACGTTCTTCCAGAGCAGCAGCTGCAGCTGGTGCAGGAAGCCCATGGCGGGGCCGCGCTCCGGCCGCCTGCGCGCCCTGGCCCGCTGCTCTGTGCGCCCCGCCGGCCCCGCCGCCCGCCGCTCGGCTCGGCATCGCCCGCGCGGGGCGGGGTCTCGGGCCCGGGACCGGCTCCGCGCTGTCTCCGCCCCGGCGGCCGCGGCCACAGCCACTCGCGCCCGCTCCGCGCCCGCCCCGCCCCCACTTAAAGGCGCCGCGCCGCCTCCGACGCCCCGCCCCCGGCCCGGGACCCCGCCCGCGCCGCCCCGCCGGATCCTGGCGCCGTGCCCCGCCACGGGACGCTGCCTGGTCGCCCCCAGCTCGCCAGGAGTTGCAGTGATGTGCCCAAGGGCCCACATCTGAACCCAGGCCCCCGACTCACCCCTTCCAGGGTGCCTCGCCCCATTGGGATCCTCCTACAGAGGCGCCCCGAGCTGGTTACTGGCCCTGAGGGCTCCCCCAGGGGATGCTGCTGGGAGTTTGGCCCCTACCAGGTCAACGCCTCCGCCCACCTCCCTCTCTCAGTACCAGGTGGCAGGCATTTCATCTGGACGTAAGAGCCAGGTCCCAGTCGCTGCGGGCTGGAGGGGCAGCCACCACACTTGGGTTGGGGAGAGCTCAGCCCTGGCTGGACATCCCACCTGCGCAGTGCGGCCACTGACCTCAAGGCTCAAAGTCAACATTTCGCCCACTCGGGAGCTCTCTGCCCTGCGCCCATTAACGCGGGTGGGGCTGGTGAGAGAGGTTGCAGGTGGCCTGTCACATCTGGACGAGTCTCCTGTGGCCCTTGTGAATGAGCCACTTGGTGACCACATGGCAGGATGGGCCTGGCTGGGCTCTGCCGGGGCTGCCGTTCTCTGGGCATCAGGCGGATGGGAAGGGACTTGCTGGCCGCCCAACTGCTCCCTGCAGGCAGGGGCAGGCAGGGTGCTTGGGGAGACTGAGGCTGTCCCCTCTGTGTGCGGCTCGTTTTTCTCCCCATATCCGAGGGCAAGTCTGGCCTCTACACAGGGAGTTTGGAGTCGAGCGAATTCTGCAGAGTGGTTTGATGCCTGCTGGAGGGAGGCTGCTGCTGGACGCACCCGTGGTGCGGTCTTAGCTGGGCGGGGAGGTTTCAGGATCGATTCCGAGGTGGCCAACAGAGGGCAGCAGAGGACTGGCCGGCTCCTTGCACTAACGGGAGGCCAGGTGGCTCTCCTATCTCCTCTTTCACCTCCCAGCCTCTTTCACCACTTGTGAATGGGAGTGGTTGGCAGTATGATGTCCAGTGACTGGGGTGCACATGGACGGCGCACCCTTGGGGGCCGCAGTTTCCCCACCACCCCCCCCAGCTCTTTCTTTGAAGTGTGTGTGGGCGTCCTGGGCAGTTAGGCACAGCACAACCTTCCCCCAGCCTGAAGACACTTCCTTCTCCCCGGTCAGCACCAGCACACGGGGCTAGCTCAGGGCAGGAAGTCACTGGCAGGCCTTTCCCACAAGCCACTGCCAAGGGGGAAGGCAGCTTCCTGCCTCGATCTGCTGCCCACCCCCACCTTGGGCAGGGACAAGTCCCCAGCTCCTATCACATGTGCTCAGCCTGTTGGGGCCCCCGCCAGCAACCCCCAGAGGCTCACCACCAACTTTCTTCTCACTCCACAGGCCGCACACCACAAGGGGCTCCCTGGCAGCAGCAGCTTCCTCGGTGCCCCCTCACTGCCCACACTGCCACCGGCCACCATCAGAGGGAGCCCCACATCACAAAGCAGACCTAGCCTGCGAATGAGATCCCAGGGCCTTCAGGATGGGGCATCTTTGACTGCCCCCCCCCCCAGCCAAGTTTCTGACCTTTCAACCTGCTGTCCACCCCCTCAGCCTTTGGGGGGGTTAGAGAAGGCTCTCTGATGCAGTGCAATTTAATGGGGGGAGTGGGCAGAGCGGTGTGGGGGAGGGTGTCTCAGGCAGACAGAGTGCATGGCACTGAGGTGGAGCAGGCAGATCCTGTCAGGACAAGGAAGCCTATGTGGCCAGGAAGGCAGGAGGACGAAATGGCAGCGGGTGGGGGTTGGGGGGTGGGGGGAGATATGTGGGGCCCTGTGCCTCGCGGACTTGACACATGCCACTCTGGTCCTTCATTTCTTTATTGATCAGTGGTCCCTCCCCGAGTGGACGGCAGGCTGCGAAAAGCCCAGAACCCCCGGCTCCCTCAGCACAGCGCCCCGGCCTGCACAGGCCCGCACACTGGAGCTCCAGAGCTGTGTGTGGGGTGGACGGCGTGCCTGCACATCCTGGGGACCTTGGGTACAGAGGAGGCTCGGGGGACCCAGGTCTGTCCCCACAAACCACAGGGTGGCATGTCTTCAGTCCCAAGGGCCCTGCCTCCATCCTGTCTCAGTCCCACATCCTCACATGGCCACGTCAAGGGTTCAGCCTTGACCCACCCAAGATTTGATCAAGGTGGGGAGGGAGAGCCTTAGCAGCCTCTGGTCTTCAATGGGCCTCAGCAGCATGCACCCCCATTAACTGCATCCCTGCTCTCACCTCCACCCCCAAATGCCCGCTCCAGTGCCCACCGGCCTCTTCCTCTAGGCAGCCTGCCCAGACCCACCCACTCCTCCCTCATTCTGCCCCCTGGCCTCCCACCCCAGCCTCCACATTAGCCTGATGGCTGCCTGGGAAGCCGGATGCCTGGTGGTTTGATTTCAACACCCAGCTGTCGACCCACACTGCCCGCTCCCAACCAGCCTCGCCGCCCCTGCCTGCGGAATCCTGGCATGGAACCAGCCCTGGAGGTCCTGGTAGACCTGGTCCCGGGGCAGGTGGGGGTAGCGGGCACAGATGGCACAGAAGCGCTCCCGCCAGTCGCCTAACAGTCGCACGCGGAGCCGCTGTCGCCAGGCAAAGTAGCTCCGATACTGACTCTCGTTCATGCCGGTGAGGAAGGCAGCCAGCTCTCGGGCCGAGCTGAAGTCGTCCACATGCACGAAGGCGTCCGGCGGTGCAAAGGCCTCGTAGGTGGCCCTGGGGGGCCCCAGCACCACCGGCACGGTGCCGGCCGCCAGTGCGTTGCGCCAGAACTTCTCAGTGATGTAGTCTGGGTGCTGCGAGTTCTCAAAAGCCAGGTAGAAGAGGTACCGGGCCACGGTGGGCAGCAGGCAGTTGGTGCACAGTGGCCGCCTGTTGGCACGGCCAAACACGTCCACCTGCAGGTGAGGTGCCAGCTGCCGGTACAGCTGCACACGCCGCTGCCTCATCTGGAAATTGCTGACCACCCAGACAGCCACCCCTTTCTTGGCTGGCAGGGGTGGTGCGGGCCCCTCGTGGGGCTCCAGGCAACCGTAGGGCACGAAGATGTCTGAGTCACGGCGGTAGCTGAGCACCCAGTTGAAGATGCCCTGGAGGCGGCCGAGGCCATGAGTGTGGCTGGGTGATTCCAAGGAGGCCCACACCCAGGGCTGCCCATGTGGCCGCTCAGCCAGGGGCAGGCGGGCCCCCCGGGTCTGCAGCTCGCGATGGTGGAAGACCACGGCATCTGCATTGGCCAGCAGGCTGCGGTTAGTGCTCAGGTGGCAGTGGGCCACACCGTAGCTGCTGCAGGTGTTGCTGGGCAGCTCCGGGGGCTGGTTGGCAAAGGGCCAGTGCCAGACGAGGATGGTGAGTGTGGGCTGGGGTGCTGGGACTGCCCCAGGGGCCCAGCGGAGTAACCACAGCAGCCAGAGGACCATGAACAGGGCCACCCCGGCCAGGCCCCACAGGGCTCGGAGCTTCTGGGTGGAGCCACGCCCTACGCAGGACACAGGAAGAGAGGCTATCTCCCGGGGTTCCCCCACAGCCCATCCTCCCAGCCTGAGCCTCCCTGAACACCAGACACTCACCGGCATTATTCATCTACAGCTCCCAGACTCAGTCACCCGAGAAACCCCAGGCTTTCAAATCACGGCAGCCACCAGGCAGAGGCGTTCTGAAATCACAGCTGCACGCTGCACCCGGCCCCACCTGGAAGCACGCTCCTTTCATCTGCCCAGGATGAGGGAAACCAGGGTACCTTCCCGCCCCTGCCCCGCCCCTGCCCCCGCCTTTGAGGTGACCTTTGGCATGAACCACCACCCTCGCCCCTCCTCCCCCTAGTCCTCTGGCTGCTGGGGGAGGCCTTACAGGAGGGGCGCCAAGCTGGGCCCACTTCCATGCCCCCAACCCCTGCTGGCCTCTGGGCAGGCACAAGAGGCAGGAGAGGGAGAGGGCCCGTTGGACCTCAGGGAAAGGGAGGCCATCCTGGCTGGAGGCAGCCCCTCCCCAGAGGGCTCCCAGACATTGAGGACCCAGACCTGGGGCACGTGGAAAGCAAATGTGCTTCTCTTGGACACCATGCCACACTGAGCTGCAGGCCAACGCCGTCCCTTCCACTGTGGCGTCACCCACTGGCCTTGCTCACCGCCTGTCAGTTCCACTGGGCTCCCGCCCCTCGTGTGCAGATGCGCTGTGCTCAGCCCTCTGCCAGAGGCTGAGCGGTCTCCTGGTGCTTCTAACCGGGCCGCCCCACCCCACTCCGCCCTGCCCTCTAGGACACCTCGTGCCAGAATCCAGACTCCCAGGGTCCTAGGAGTACCTCTCCATACGAGGCTCTGGCACATGTCCACAGTGGGCAGCTGCTGGGCCTCCTTTCCCTGCGCCGGGCCATATGTCCACAGAAGCCCCAGGCTCCGGGTAGACCCAGGGTTCTAGCCGGGCTGGGAATAGCTGCTGACGAGCAGGACTTGGGGTGGGAGGGCTGCCCTTGGGGGCTCCAGGTCTCTTCCTTCAGGCCCCACAGCCCAGGATGAGGGTGGGGGCAGGGAGGGGGCTTTCCAAGCTGGAAAGGGAAGGAGTCGCTGTGTCCCTGACGCAGGCGGGCAGGGGGCTGGCACCCGCTCCAGGAAAAGGAAGGCTGAGGTCCAGAGTCCCTCCCCCCCCCACCCTCGGGCCAGCCTGGAGGCCAGGGCCTGGAGGCCCAGTTCCTTCCCCTTTTGACCTGGTTTCTTTGAGCTGGAGATGTGGCCAGCTAGCAGAGTCAGGCTTCCCTTATCTCTGACCTGCACCCCACTCTTAGCTGAGGTGGGGTTCCGCTGGCTTCCTTCACCCCAGCTCGACTCTTGCTTGGTCCTGGATGTGGCAGGGCAAATCCCAGCCTTCATGCTTAGCGTCCTGGAGACCGCAGGCTGGTCAGGTTCTTGGAGGCTATGGGCCAGATGTCATAAAAGGAACAGCAACCAGGGACCGTTGGCCAGGGCTGCCACCCGTGCCATCCTGTGGGCCTCCCTCTGCCCTGCCATCCCTATCCGGCTCTCCTCAGGGCTGCTGGCCTCCTCCAGCTCCTGCCCTCTAATGAGGACCAGACTGCCACCAGGGCGGACACCTGGGAGCTGGCAGCAGGCCCATGGGCGACACAGAGGCAAGTCCAGGAAAGGGGGGCAGCTTGGCCCCTCTGAGGCTCCCCACCCCCTACAGAACCTCCAAGCTGCGGTGGGGCCTTGTGCAATACCGAAGGGAGGGCTGTGGGATCTGTCGGAAACCATCTGGCAGACCCAAGGTGCAGAAGCGGTAGGCAGGCCTGGACCCCACTGGCCAGCATCAGGGCCTGACCGGAGCAGATGAGTGTCACCAGCCCTCACCCTTCCAGCCACCCCACCATTTGGGGAGATGACCACGGTGGCACTGGGCCTTTGGCCCCGCCCTAGCATCTCTTTCCTGGCAGGGAGGCCCCAGAGAAGCCACACCCTGTTTCAGGCCTCGCTTCAGCCCACCTCCTCTCTCTCCCTGTGGCAGGCACCCAGCGGATGGCGGGGGGCACGCAGGAAAGAGCTGATCCTGCCGCAGCCTGTTAGCGACCTGGCTTCTGGCTGCCAGCACCTCTGCCCTTCCTGTTTGCACGGCCAGGCTGGTCCGGGCCCCTGCCACAGGCCTCACCCTCACCCACAGCCTGCTCCCTTCCTGGGTGGATTTGAAGGAGCCTCCCCACCTCCACCCCGCCTTGGTGGATCCCCCAGCACAGCCTGCCAGCTCCGATTGGCAGCCACGGGGCCCTAGTCATGGGAACCTGCTGGCTGGGAAATTGGGCTCTGAGGTTTGGCCCAGAAATGGGTCAGAATGAGAGGCTCTCAGAGGAAAGAGAAGGTGAGAGAGCATGATGAGTCAAAGGGAAAGTGGGGGCCTCATCATGCCATCTCATTCCCAGGCATCGTGACTCAGTGGGACGCAGGCGGGCACCCAAGTCCAGCTCAACAGCCCGTGAGCATCTCAGAATCAAGAACATGCTGTCACTCCTGCAGCTGAGCCCTCGGGCCTGCTCCAGGCCAGCTTCCCAATGGGCACCAATTAAAACCAAATCCAGGGGTTGTGCCGGGATGGAGGGCAGGTGATTAGCCTCCGGATCATTGCCCCCTGCATACGACAGCACCTTGGGCAGCAGGAGGGAAGCCACCCAGCCCAGACCAAGGGGTGCCTCAGGGAGAGAGGGCCAGAGCCTAGCTGCCCACTTGCCCACTCCAAGGGTTGGCCTAAGCAAACCCCAGACACCAGACCCGAAGGCCCCCTGGTGGCCGTGCTCTAGGGCCACCTGGCAGCGGAGGGCTGAAGGCAGCAGAGGGAGCCAGAGTGCAATTTATTCTAGCGAGGGTATGGGCCCTAGTTCTGGGTACCTCTTTGGGAAGATGGGTGCACAGAAGCTGGAGGTGGCCAGGGGGGCCCCAGGTTAGGGCGCAGTCAAGGGGGCAACAGCAGGGTGGTGTCAGGGGCCAGCTGCAGCGGGCAGGAGGGGCAGTGAGTGGGACCACCTGAAGGGCACAGATGTGCCTGCAGCCACGGGCCCCCTTCTCCTGCTCTGTTCCCTTCCCTCCCAGGGTGAGGGCACACCCACATCTGGGTCCAGGAGGCGCTCCAGGATCCGCTGGCGGCTCCTCCAGAGACCTACACACCATCTCCACGTTTGACTCATCCCTTCTGTCCTGCACTGAGACCCAAGACCCACTGCTCTGTGCTGCACACCTGCGAGACTCGGGGTCAGACTGGTCCAGGATTGGGGTCTCCAGAGTCCCTATGGAGCCAGGGACCCCCTGGGTCTGAAGCCCTGGCCCTAGGCCCTTGGAGAAAGAGAGCTGTAGGAGTTTGGACAAAAGCAGGAGCCGGCTTTGTCTGAGCGAGCCTGCGGCCACCGGAAGCCATGAAAGCCACATGGGCAGCCAGGCGCTGGGCTGCTCAGGGCGCCGTGCCAGGCCCCGGCCCCGGGTGCCCCCGGCCCCCTGCCTCCCTTGCTTGGCCCAGGCCTGCAGGCTCCGCTCTCACTGCAGCTGCCACTGGAAGGAGGACCCTCTTCGCTGGGGCCCCGGGGAGTGGGAATAGGGCCTCCAGGGACAGGTTGGGGACCCCCGAGAAAGTAAAGACAGGGCACGACACTTTCTACCTGGGTCAGGCCAGCAGGAGGTTGGAAAGGTGAGTGTCAGGACCCCAGGAACTAAGCCCAGGGCTCCGGGGGAACCTCCTGGCTCCGAGTCTGCAGGGCCAAGCCCGAGGGCCAGACCCCGCTGGGTGCCAGGCCGCCTTTGCCCGTGAGTGAGGCCTTAGTGTCTCGCACCTGTTTTTTCCATGGCTGTCTCCTAATGGCTCAGATGAAATGACAGTGGGTATGACAGTGGGCATACAATGCTCATCAGCCTGCCCTCATCCCACATGGGCTCCCAGCTGCCCGCACACACTCTCTCCCACCTTCCGCCTCCCACCTCCCGCACAATGGGAGACAGGCTCCCAGTGGAGGGCCAGCCCAAGGCCACAGACCTGGAGTCCAGGCAGGCAGGAGGCGGGCTTTCCAGCGTGGCCCCAGAAACGTGCTGCTTTAGGACAAGCCTTTAGACCCAAGCAGCACCAACTCGGATTCCCAGCCCAGCCCCACCTGTCTCTCCTCAGGTAACTGTCTATCCCACTCAGGGATGCCCCATCATCTGAGAGCAAGAGATCCAGCATTCTCTGGAGCCCCACCCGCAGGAACCACGGAGGAGCTTCTGAACCCAATGTTTCCTCCTCCCCAGCTTTGGTAGGGCACACAGGTCTGATCCCCCACCCCCAGAAGCCCCTTTCCCAAACCAGCTCAGCGCCTTTGACCATGAAACACAAGCCCCCCACACACACCTGGCCTTCAGCTGAAGGTCACCTTCCCCAAACCTCCTTGCTCCTCAATGGCGGGGGGGGGGGCAGACCCTGCTCCTGACATTTGGGGTCCCTACCACCTCTCTCTTGCAGCAGCCCACCCTTGTGTCCCTCAGGTCCCTTTGCCTGGCAGCTTGCTGCACGTATGCTGCGAAGGCCCAGGGCCTGTGTGGGCCGCGGAACAGCCACACCCAAGGATCGCACCCTGTTTCCCCTGCCTTCTGGCCCAGGTGGACAATGAACAGGAATGCAGGCACTGGGTGCCCAATGCCAGGTGTCTGTGGGCACCCCGGCCCTTTTGATCACACATGGGATGGGTCTTTTGGGGGTGGCACCAACTCCAGACCGGCCTGGCCCTGCACTGCACCTCTCCACTGTCCCACGCGGGGCAGTGCGGGTAGGGGTGAGGCCTGGAGGGAGCAGGGTGGGCCACTATGTCTGCAGGAAACTAAAGCCTCCCTTCCCCAGCGGGCAGTGAGGGTTTTATCAAGCAGAGGTGCCACCTCTCTCTGGGGTTGTGGGTGGAAGCCTCGGGCCCTCGCTCCAGTGTCCGCCCACCGTGGCCCCAAAAGCAGGGCAGGTGGGCCAATCTCCAGCACACCAGGGCCCAGATTTGAAATGTACTTTAATTGGCGTATCTCCAGCACCCCTGTCCATGCCTGGTCTCTAGGGTTCTCCCCATTCCCTCCTCTGGGGGGGTCAAGACGCAAGAGGACAGGTTCAAAGGGGAACAGGAGGCTCCCCGTCTCCCACAAAGGGGTTCGGGGCTCATGCCCAGGCCCAGCCACAAGCACAACCAAGTATCAGAACGCGGTCTCTTTATTGGGAAACCCCAGTACCTGCCCTCCCACCCGTGGGCGGCAGGGTCCTCAAGAGGGTGGGCGTCGGCCTTAGGGTCACTGCGGTGGGGGCGGCAGAGGCGCCGACAGTGAGGAGTGGTCGAACAGTGGGTTCCGCACCTCCATCTCTCCAGTCTGCGAAGGCAGACGTTAGGCGAGCCCAGAGGGAGGGGCAGGCAGCAGGGTGGCCAAGTGGGGGCAAGGCACCCACCTGGGGAGCGATCCCCCAGGAGCGGTGCGCTCCCCCCGCCCTCCGGCACTCACCGGGGCCAGGCCCGGGCACTCATACACCGTGAAGTCGCCATCTTCGTTCTCCTCGTCGGAGTCCTGCTCCTTGGGCTGCTCTTTATGCCTGGGGGTGGGGGGGCGCGGGATTGCTGGGGCCTCCCACACCCTAGCACACCTCCGCCCGAGCCGGGGTGAGGCTGGTAGGGCCCAGGATGGGGGGCCATGTGGGTGGGGCGGCTCACCGCTGCAGGCACCGCATTTGCTGTCTCTGGTGCTGGTAGTGGTACATCTCGGCGCTGCGCGCGAGCCGCTGGTCCCCGGGCTGCTGCGGGGAGCGGGAGGGAGGGTCAAGACTCGCGTCGGCGAGAGGGACAGCGCTACAGAGGGTGCGCGGGGCGGGGCCACGCACCGAGGTCCCGGGAGTTGCGGGGGAGCCAGGCGCCTGCGGAGCTGCGTAATCAGCCTTCTGGGTCAGGCGGGCGTCTCGCTGCAGCCTGCGGGAGTGCAGCCTGAGACCCGCCGGGTCACCGCCGCCCGCGCACCCTGCCGCCCTCCCCACGCTCACCTGTACCAGCAGAGAGCGGCCACAGCGAGGACTGCCACGCCAGCCACTGAGCACGCTACGATGAACACTGCGGACAGGGGCGCGGTGAGCGCGGGCTTCCAGCCTGGGCCCGCCCGCCCCGCCCGCCCCGCCCGCCCCGACCTACCGAGGGCCAGGCCGTCACCGCGCCAGCCGCGGTGCTTCACGGGGGACATGTGCACCGACCCAGACGACACAGGGGAGCCCAAGGTGGTGCGGGGCGTGGGCGCAGGAACTCCCCGAGTGGAGGGGAGGCCCAGGTCCTGGCCCTGGCCTCGCTCTGAGAGCCCCAGGGTAGCTGCTGCAGAGAGAAGGCAAGTTATAAGAGCAGGCCCGGGCTGGGGTCAGGGCGGTGGGGAGACAGGCCAGGGAGGGGAATGGGGCCAGGTCTCACCAGGCTCCAGGAGCCGATGGGGTGCCTCAGGCTGGGGCAGGGCTGTGAGCCTCCAGCGCCCTGCCTCCTGCCTTGCTAGCTCCTGGGCCAGGAAGTCGATCTCATCTTCCAGTCTGGGCTGGGCTGGGCCATCCCCTGTGGAGGATGAGGGGCCATACGGTGGAGAGGCCCCCTCAGCCCCCCCCTGGCAACACCAGCTTCAGGTGGCCTCCAGGGACAGAAGGACCCATCCTGGAGCCAATCCCTGGGCCCAGGCCTGCCTCCTCCCTCCAGGCTCCTCCCAGGCACTGGGGGCCTGAGGACCAGGTACCAGCCTGCAGCCCCTGGCCACCCTGGGTTGCCATGATGGTGACAAGTTAGGGAGCTCAGTGTGAGCAACAGCATTCCCAGGAAAAGTGGGGGTGACGCCAAGAGGTGGAGGTGATGGGAGCACATTCAAAAGCTGGGGGAGAAGGGTAAGGGTGGCCTTTCCCCACTGTTACCAACAAAGGGGTGGGGAGAGCACTGGCACAACACATCGCCCCACCCCATCACATTCTCTGCCAAGATGGGTAGTGGGGAGAGGCACCATTCAGCCTCCCGCCGCCGCCCCACCTCTAGCAGGTCATGAGGAGGGCAGCTGTCCATGTGGGCTAGTGGCTCGGTCCCCCTTTGTCCCTCCAGTGAGCTCCACAGGCCAGACAGCCTCCAAGAGGACACCCATGCATCGCACAGGAAGAGCTGAGCGCTGCCTCTGCGGCAGGCCTGCACTTCTCTGTCCCCACCCCGCTCACTGCCAGGAACATGCCCCTCCGGGAAGCCCCGCTCACTCCGAGACTCCCAGCAGCCCAGCAGCCCTCCGAAATGCCCCCCGCATCACACCTGAAGTCACTCAGCATCTGGTCTCAGGTCAGCAGGTGGGGCACCCCAGGTGCACATGAAGTGGACGAGTAAGCAACAGAGACAGAAGGCACGCTGGGCAAAGAACAGGGACAGCCCAGGGGGTGGGGAAGTGGGTGCCCAAGAGGTTTGGGGCAGATTCTGCGGGGAGCCAGGCCTGGGGAACTCTGACCCTGTTCTTCCAGGATCACCCCAGTATTTCACTCCCAACATCTCTTGCCCTGGGCCTCAGCCCACCACCAGGCTCTGGGCTGGTGCCCTCTGGAAAGGATCGCCAGGCCACTTGCAGAGTGACACATGCGTCCCCAGCATCCTGCAGAGCTTGGAGGACCTGGGAGCTGGGGCTGGGGCTCAAATGTATCAGGGCAGGAACGGGAGGGGGCTGTGCTGCTGCCTTGTATGTACCCAGAGGCTGGCGCATCCTGGGCACACAGAGCCCTTGGTGGTCCTCCTGGAAGGGCTGAAGGCAGGGCCCACAGATGTGGGCACCTGGGGGGCACCGTGCCCGCCTCTTCAGGGCACAGTCCAGGCTCCCAGGACAAGCGGTCACATCTGGGAAGGAAGCAGAGGCAGGGCGAGGTGACGGCCCTGCACACGGGCCCGCTGCCCCAGCCCCCGCCCCTCCCCCGCAGAGCCGGCCGGGCCTGGCTCTGGGCGGGCCCTTCCTCCCCAACCACCAGGGATCAGAGCCAGGAAGACAAACAGCCCAAGGGCTTATCGGAACGCCCCAGCCCCACCCACTCTCCAGAGTCCACTCTCCAGGCCTAAGCCAGCCCTCACTGTCCGGCAGCACTGAGCTCTCCTGGGCAGGGCCATGCGGCCCTCCATGCGCCAAACAAGCTTCTGTCCAGACTGGGAGCCCCAGAGCACGGGGCTCGGGTTCCTCTCTTTGGCTCAGAGGCAGCAAAGAATGCTGGCTACCCACCCCTCACACACACATCATGGCTGCCCTTCCAAACCCCAACGTGCTGTCCTCCTGCCTGACAGAGCAGAGCTGGAAGACATGGCAGCAAGTACCCAGCCTGGAAGTCTCTTCCCCCGTGTCTAACCTCCGGCTTGTCTCCGGGACAGAGGGGCTGCTGGGGTTGGGGAGACCTGGGATGGAACTGGCAGTCTCACTGGCTTCACATTCAGAAACCAAGGTGGGGTCACTCCCGTAACCATCCCTACCGGGGACTGGGGAGCGCCTGGGACTTTGGCAAGGCCCAGTTCTTGATGTGGAGCCCAGACTGTGGTGTCCTATACACACAGCCAAAGGCTCCTATCCTGATGCGGGGGGTGGAGGACAGTGGTCTGGCCTGCCTCAGTTTCCCCGTCAGTTGCAGAAGGTGAATTACCTCACAGCTAAGGCATGTCCAGAGGCCTGGGGCACTGGTCAGTCAGTGAGCCAGTCACTCTTACTTGCGGGTCTGGGATGGGGGTGTTTCTGGAGGACTGGAACCCTTCTTCTCAGCCCAGCCCCCCACAAACACACTGCAGAAGGGCCACTGGGGCCCCAGGTTACATGGAGGATCAGAGAGTGCCCAGCTCTGTCCTTCTCCAGACCTTGACTGGCCTGGCTTGGTTTCTGTGGTAACCTGACACAGCATCCTGGCCGTAGGCATCTCCTACAGGAAGTGCCAGCAGCCCCTGTGGCCGGCGGGCAGAGGTACCTACCCTGCGTCAACAGACGCCAATATCAGTGAGCTGGGCCTGAGGTTTGGGCTAGTTAAACATTAAGCCTATGCTGACAGGCCTTTCCGGACCCCACCCACCAGCTGGGTGCCTAGGGAGCCAGGCACTCCCTGTCCCTGGTGCTGAGAACCCAGAGTGTACCCCGGTCACAAGTAGGGGCCTGAGATCCAAAGCTGGCTCCAGGGTCTGGGTACCAGGGGCCGTCCTGTACTCCCACCCTCCCAGCCCAGCCCAGGAAGACATGGCGGACTGTTTAGTCCTCGGAAAGTCCCCACTCCAGCCCCAGGGTGCAGGAGGAGGTTCCAGGAACAGTGGCAGCTGGAGAGTGGCTGGCACCCCACCCCACATCGGGATGAGCGTAAAGCCAGTGAACAGCTGGCCTGGCACCTGTGCATCCCAGGGGCTGAGCACACTGGCTATAGTTCATTTCTTCAGGAGGCCCCACCCTGCAGGCCCTGGAGCTAGGCTCTCAGTGGGAAGCCTCTGCTATCCCTGGCCAGCCGGGTTCCGGCCCTCAGCCCTCCTTGGGCACCTCTCCTGGTCATGCCAGCCTCCCATCCAGGGGTACTATGCCCAGGAGGAAGCCTGCCCTGCTCTAGCCACACATACAGAACCACACTGCCGAGGTCAAGCATCCCAGCAGCACCACGTACCAGTCACTTAACTTCTCTGTGCCTCAGTTTCCTCATCTGTAAAACAGGCTAACAACAGCATCTCTCTGTGGGGCTGCCAGGAGAACTGAGTGAATGTGTGGGCACAGAGTGTCCCAGCTCAGCCCCCTGGGAGCCCAGGTCCCTGCAGACCTTCACTGCCTAGAACCTCGGTGCCCACCTGGGAAGCAGGGCAGGTCTCCAAGGATCCCAGGCTCATAGCTCTCTGCCTGAAGTCTACTCAGGGAGGTGCCCCTCAGCCCCTAGCACAGAAGACAGAAGGGCAGGGTCCTCCAGGGGAGAGGGTAAGGGAGGAAGCTTCTCCTGCCCCCACTGGAGCCAGAACAAGACCCTAAGCCTGGGGCAAGCTGTCAAGTGCCCCAGGAACCTTCAGACCCAGCCATGGCAACCAAGCAAGGCAAGTGACAACACCACTGGGGGCGTGGGGATAGGCAGACCGGCGCTGCGACCCCGACCCCAGGACAGACACGGGCAGCCAGGCACCCACGGCCAGGCCCCGCACCCTAGAAACGCGCACAGGACGCACTGCTGGCGCGGGCCCGCGCAGAGAGCCCTCCAGAGGCACCGACACAGCTGGGCTCACGAACTGAGACAAAGAGACCGGGCCCGCCGCCAGGAACCCGGGAGAAGCCCCATCTAGCAGAGGCCTTCGGCGGCGCGACGGATGTTTACCGCACCGCGCGCGAGGCGGGCAGGGCCGGAGGGGCCCGCGGGTCCGGGAGAGGGTGGCGGCGGCGCCCCGCGGCCTGCGCGCAGCGCTCTCGCTCACCCGGGCGGCCGGCGGCGGCACCGCGCAGGGCCGCGCCGAGGACGAGGCCGGAGAGCAGCAGCCGCAGCAGCCGCAGGTGCCGCGGGGAGGGCGGAGGGACGGGCGTCGCCATCCTTCAGCGCCGCCGCCCGGGCAGCATGGCACCGCGCGGCCCGGGGCTCGGCTCAGGCTCCCGGCGCCGCGGCGGCGGAGGCGGAGGCGGAGGAGGAAGACAGGCGTCGGCGCTGACGCTGCGGCACAGGCTCAGGGACGGCAGCGCCGCGGCCCGGCGAGTGCGCCTGCGCTCTCTCCACCTGCGGGGGCGGGGCAGCGCCTCCGGGCGGCGCCCCTCCCCCTCCCGCTCTGACCGCCCCCCTTCCCTGTGGGCCTCCGGGCTCCGCAACCTCTGCGGCCAGCCTCTGTCGCCGAGACCCTTCTCTGTTCTCCACAAATCCGGCTCGGGACTGGCCGAGAGTGGGTTTCCCCGGAGGAGTCTCCCCCGGCCCCTCCCCGTGGGGCTGCCAGCTCCCACCCCACCCCCACCCCACTGGAGCAGAGCACCCAGGAACACGGGAGCACGGGGCGCACGCAGATGGACAGGTGCATGGAGATGCACGGTGTGCCCAAAGGCGCACCTGGCACTCACAGACACACGCACAGAACTGAGCCGGCGTTGGTGGCCGCCATGGTTGGAATGAGGCGGCCGCTTTCAAGTGGGGCCACCAGGGGGCAAGAGTAGCCTGGAGCTGTTGACGAGAACCGGTTGGGAGCTGTCCACGGTCCCCAGGTGACAGCCTTTTAGCTCCCTGGGGCCCCACGACAACAAAGCAACTGTGATGCACCCCCTTAGACTCCACCTGTTGTCTTCCGAGAGCACACCCAACCCATCCCACCCGGGAACCTCCCCAGGCTGAGGTCATTGAAAGAACAGGGATGAGTCCCTAAGCAGGTGCTGCCTGTCAGCCCTTTGTGTTTTGAACTCAGAAGACTGGCTGGCTGCCCTTAGGTTTGTGCAGTGACTCACAAACTCGCAGAGGTGGTGGGGTGCGCGGCGGTGGTGAGCAGAACAAGGATTGCCATCTCCTCCCCAACAGGGTCCTGACCAGACAGAAATAGTGTCTGAGCTCACTTACCAGAACGGTTGGGGCCCATGGGAGATGCACGCCTTCCCACGCTGGAGAAAACAGTACATGGGAGGGGAGGGGCGCTGCAGGAGCAGCAGGTGGGGGCTGCCTGATGTCTCTTGGGGATATAGAAAAGCACGCAGCCAGGAGACTAGCGCTGTCCTTGTGCTCTGGTGAGGCGTGGCTCTACAGCCAGGCGTTGCACAAGGTTCATCTGACCGAGCATCGGGGCCCAGGCATCCCTCCCGGCCCTGATATCAACATCACCCACACACCTCATCTTCAGCGCTGACTGGACCCTACCACCTGCACAGCCCACGACCTCAGCTTCCCCCTACTCCAGGCCAGGGACCAGCATCCGGGCTGGCCTTGGTCACCGATGCAGACCTAGGGGTGCTGCAGGGGTTGTGCTAGCTGGAGAAGACTCAAGTGACTCAGAGACTCTCAGGCCGCCACCTGGCAGCGACTCCAGGCCCCCAAGGTCGGTGGAGCCGGGCAGCGGGATTTGCACCGCCCCAGGTCTGGACCCAGAGAGGATGCTGGGAGAGCCGGGGTCCACCTTTGGGCAGGGGAGTGGGCCTGCGTGACCAGCACAGCTGTGGGGAGGGAAGGCAGGCAACAGAAAAGGCGCCCTACCTCACGAACATTGTCGCTACTGCTCTAGGAAAAACTTTTTATTACGAAATTCTACAAGTAGGCGCTGGGCTGGCTCCCAGCCTGTGGGCTTTGGTCCGCCCTTTAAAACAGACCGGGATGGTGGTGCGCGTGTCCGAGGGCCCTGATTATCGGAATCAAGGTTCCACTTCCTGGAGACCCGGCCCTGCAGGCACAGGCTGAGGACTGAGGGGTATGCGAACCACCGAGCCCCAGTAGGAAGAGGAGGAGCAGGAGGCCTTGAGACGGAGCCCCGCATGGAGGGGCTGAAATGGCTGCTTTCGGTTCCCTTCGCCCACCTCGGCCCCTTTTGGGCATGGGCGCTACAGTCCGGTCTCGGTTTCGGGGCTGCATTAGGGACAGAGACGCTGAGGGTTTGGTGGGGTGAGGCATGGGGGGTAGGGGTTGGGGCAGCCAGTTCCTAGATGGCGCTCGGCGACTTAGCGGAGCGCGCCTGGCACAGCAGCGAGACAAGCGCGGCCAGGAGCAAAGCGGTGAAGAGCAGGAGGAGGACGAGCCAAGAGCTGAAGCTGGTGCCCTTGCGCAGCCTCTGCGGCTCGGCCGGGATCAGATTGGTCAGGTTCAGCATGTAACCGAGCGCCCAGCCGACCGCGGAGTCCCGGGCCTGCGGGTGAGGGGCGCGGTCTCAGCCTCCGCTCACCCCGGGAGGCCCGCCTCTCCCCGCACCCGCCCACCAGCCTGCTCCCACCTCCTTCTGAAAGGTCACCCCGCCAAAGGCGCTCTCGTCAAAGCCGTAGCCCCGGCTCAGCAGCTGCTGCACGAACATGGCCATGGCGCAGTAGCCTGGCAGGCGGGCTTCCTGATCCGGCGCCCGAGCCTGCAGCTGGTTCGCAGGTGGGAGAAGGTTGGGCCTGCGGCTACCGGCAGGGGTCTCGGCCCCGCTGGGAGGGGTGGCCAGTGGTATGCTGCCCCCCCCCACACACACACACACAAACACAGGGGCAATGCGGGGTAGAAGGACCAGGCAGGGCTGTTCCTCTAGGATGGCAGCATGTGCCTGTGCCTGGGAGGTGGACCTGGAGGGCTCAGCACGGATGACCACCCAGGGAACAGAGGGCTGCAGCAACCTTGGCACTCGGTCAGGGGACAGGAGAAACTCCAGGTTTGAACTTTAACCCCTGGGCTTGCCTCCTGCCCCCCACCTCCCAGTCCACCCTCTACTAGACATAGACAGAGCAGGGCCTCCGTCACCACCCGAGCCCACAGACACGCATGTTTCTCCCAGAGTCTCTGGTGGGCACCTCACTCTCCTGCATAAATCCTGCATCTGCCTTTACTTGGCATTAGTGCCTCCTAGTGGCAGAAACCAAAATCCTGGAACTTGTCATTAAGTCCTCATTTCTCCTCTCCCCCCCACCACACCCCACCCCCGCCCTGCCAACCAATCAACCAATTCTACCTGCGAAGTCCTGAGGCCTTCGACTTCGCCATCCTCCCCACATGTCTGCTACCTGCTCCTCACGGTCACAGAGGCTTTGCACTGGCCAGTCCACTGCCTTCCGGGTCTCGGTTCTAGGGCCAGGCCTCAGGGAGGCTTCTGCAGCCCCATCTGGTCTGGCTCCCAGCCTCTCTGCTGCAGCCCGGCCACTTTTCAGGTCTGACTCGTGGTGCCCTCCCCCCACTACAGTGCACGCTCTGAGAGGCCCAGGTCCCTTCTACTTGTAGAACCAATGAGTGACTGGGCAGCATGAGCGGCTGGCCGAGCCCTCCTGGGACGCTCTGGAGCGGGGGGCAGGCCTCACCTCACTCCATGTCTGGCTGCAAAGGGTGACCACGGTGGCCTCCAGCTGCTCTATGGTTGTCACAGGCAGCCCCATCACAGTCCTCAGGAAGTCCATGGTGTAGAAGAAAGCAGAGAAGCCCTGCAGGCGGGCGAGTCACACTGTGTCTAGACCCCAGGCGCTGCAGGGCAACAGCCCCCCACCCTGCCCCTGGACTCACGATGAACTTCCCGGCCACGGAGGGCTGGAAGACGCCGTTGAAGGAGCACTGGGAGAAGTGGCAGGAGGAGAAGTTGAAGAGCCCCGAGACGAGGCTGCGGCAGAGGGCAGGGTTGCTGCTCCCCGAGAGGTGGATCCTGTCGCTGCTGTTGTAGGTCTGGGGCCTCTGGGCTGCGGTGCATGGTGACTCAAACACGTCTCGGAGCAGCACTTGGGTGGAATACCCCTTCGGCCAGCAGGGGTGGAAGCTATGGGTCTGGCTGCGGGCCTGAAGCAACAGTGAGGTTATAGGTTGCACTGTCCCCACCCCAGGACCCTGGGAGGGCCTTCCCAGAGCACCAGCCTGGCGAATCTCTCCCAAGTCCCACTTGCTGATGTCGCTTCTGTGCTCAGAAGTACTCCACGGGTTCCCGTTGCCTGCTGAGCCAGGCCCCCCAGGCTCTCTGAGATCTGCCCCAGGCCCCCATTTCTCCCCACGCCAGGCCCACCCCCAGCCGTTGAACCTTAGCCCATGCCGGATCCCTCCCCACCTGTCCTTCCAGCTGATCAAAGCCAACTTTGGTCCCTGCTGCCTGGACAAGCCCTCTTCGTTCTGGCGGCCTGTTGTCCAGGCTCTGCTCTGTGTCCTTAGCCCAATCCCTTCTTGCCCCCTCCCTCCAGGGACACAGTGGTACGGGTGGGCTGGGGGTCCCGGGGCACCTGCAGCGCACTGGCCAGCAGCCTCTGGAGGACCTGGTCATGGCCGTAGCAGAGGAAGCTGTGGGTGTAGACGCGGTAGGACTGCCCGTAGAGCCTCAGCTGGACCTCATTGGATGGATCCTCAGCTGGGCTGGCTGTCTCGAAGGTGATCTGTGTGGAGGCGCCCCCCAGGTCTATGGCCCCCAGCGTCCCCTTCCTTGGCCGGAACCACCGGCCCGCCCAGTCATACTGTGAGGAATGGAAGTTGGGGTGAGGTGGCGGGTGGGTGCCCACGCCCCCAGGCTCACAGGGCCGGCCAGCAGGCCCACCTTGATGAAGTTCTCCAGCAGGTAGTTGGCAGTCACCCAGCCAAACACCCCCTCGTCCTGGCCTGAGAGGATGCGCGCCCCGCGGAAGTCAAAGGGGTACTGCCTCAGCTTCCGCGTCACAGCTGCGAGCACGCGGGCCGACGCCTCCGGACTTGTGAGGCTGCAACACAGGGCGGGCTCTGAGGGGGTCTCTCCGGGTGGCCGTGCCCTGGTGCTCGGGTACATGGTGTCTGCCCTGCCAGTCAGGATGGTCCCAGGCCAGGGCCGCTTGCTGCAGATGGGTGTGGGGCCCGCCCTGCGCTGAGGCTGCTGTGGGGACAGGGCCAGCAAGGTTAGGGGACGGACACACTCACCTGAGCAGGCGCATGCCCGCGGTGGCTCCCAGGTAGAGGGGCGTGCCCGAGTGTCTGTCCTTGGGCACGTCCCGGAGCGCCTGGTCCAGGCATTCACCAAGACTCTGGCCAGCCCCGGAAGGGTTGTCTGCATAGCTGGAGATGCCCCCACCTAGAGGGAGGCAAGGAGGTGGACCCAAGCCTGTGCGCAGCCCCTAGGCAGGCCATAGACCAGTAGGGCTGAGGGGCTCCCAGACCAGGAGGCAGCTTAGACACACCTTCCAGCTTGACCCCTCAGAGACACCCCGTTCTGTGATAGACAAAGGGGCCACCCACATGCCAACCAGAGTCTCTGTGGCTGCCTGCACAGTGGGTGTGCACAGGTGCCAGGACAAAGCACTGGGCAATGTCAACCGGGTTTAGCCTCCTAGGGGGCCCGCCTGGTTGTGTCTACCAGCTCCTCCAAGTTCTGAGGCTCAGAGAAGGCTAGGGACAGCCACAGTGACACAGCTTGGTTGCGGGGAGAATGGGGACGGGTGGACAGCAGGAGCCTGCTGCTCTGTCTGGGGTGTAGAGTCTTGGGCCAAGCAAGACCCAAATCTCCCAACCAATACCTGGGGCTTCCCTTCTAGAAGGGAAGTGCCTACAGCCCTGCTGAGGCCCAGTCCAGCCTCTCTTTTGGGGGCTCCTGCTTGGAGCAGACCCCACCAGGCAGCAAGCAGAGAGGCCTGACTGCGTGGCCTGCAGAGGACCCCAGAGGGCCCACAGTGAGTGTGTACCCAGGCCAAGGAGCACCTAATGCTTGGGGAATCCTCACCGTGCACATCACAGGAGCTGTGCTGGCCCACAATGCCAGTGTCGTTCTCCTTGTCCGCCAGCCACTTGTAGATGAACATGGATGTGTGGGAAGAGCCAGCGTCCAGAACGATGCCATACTGGGGGTAGTGGGGGGGCATGAAGGTCATGCCCTTTGCCCCTTCCCTCCCCACCCCTATCCCACCCTATGGCGAGGCTGGAAGTTCTGAGGCTCAGAGAAGACTAGGGACAGCCACAGTGACACAGCTTGGTTGGGGGGAGAATGGGGACGGAGTAGATGGCAGGAGCCTGCCTGGCAAGGACAACTGAGGGGCTGTGTCAGGGTCAGAGGGTCCCAGGATCACCCTTGGAACCCTGTCCTGGAACATGAGGTCCCCAGGCTCCGGGAGTGGAGCCCGGCTGCAGGAATCCTCTTGGGCCAGCCCAGTCTCTCTGACCTCAGCCCAACCTGAGGATGTGGAAGTCAGGACCTTCGGAGAGGCTGCGTGTGGACCTCTGGTCCCTGTTGACCCTGCCTGAAGACACCCCCTCCCTGGGCCTCAGAGCCAGGGCCAGAGACCGCTCTGCCCTGCAGAACTGGGGGCACCAGCCAGGCAGGCCTTCCTTGCAGGTTGGGTGAGATCAGCACCCAGTTTGCCAATGCTCTTTTCCAGCCACCGAGGGCCTGGATTCTAACAGGGAGAGCCACGCTGGAGAACAAGCCCTCCTGAGCCCCTGGAGAGGGGCCACTCCGTTCTCCCCTCACCAGGGAACTCCAGCATCAAAACCAACCCATCCACCCTGGACTGCAGAGCACCCATCCCTGCAACCTCCTCCCATCCTGGACTCCTGGAGTTGGAGCACCCAGGCACGCACACCAAGTCTGCAAGTTCAATAAATGGTTAAGGGAGCCAGCTGGACCCCTGGAGGTGGGGCCTGGCCTATCTCACCCCAACACCTTGAGCACCCCCTGGCGCTGTCCCCTAACCCCCACTGCCTACCCACCCGGCCAGTTCTCCCTCAAGGGCAGCGCCTATACCGTCTGGACCATGGGGAGGTAGCTAGGGCCCCCTGGGCCCTGGATCCTGTCTGGTTTGAACGCGAGCCAATGAGCCCCTGGGGACTGAGCCCGTCCAGTCCGAGCTGAGAGACAACCCCTCCGGCCGCACCCGTGTGATAGGCTCTGCTAGCGGGGCAGTTCCCCGCACTTCGGGCTCCAGACCAGCGTAGCCCAGGAAGCGCCGGTAGCCTGGGACGAGAGAGGAACTCATGTGGCTGGGACTCCACCCAGCCGGCTGGGTGCCGAGCACGCGGCCGGGGCTCCACCTTGTCCTGCTGGGAGCAGAGCTTGGGTGGGGGTCTTGAGCAGCCATTCAGGCACAGCCTGGCCCTGCGTGGGTTCCGAGCCTCCCCGCTCGGCTCCCGGGCCCCAGCCCGCTGCCCCCCGGAACGCGCTGGGTGACCGAGCATGCACCTTGAGGGCGGGCGGCTCCCGGACGTCCCGAGTGGGGATACACAGCAGCAGGAGGCCGGCGAGGCCCACCGCGGCCAGCAGCAACGGCGGCAGCAGCGACAGCACCTTCCTGGCCATCGGTGGTGCACGGACAGACGAGGCGCTGACCGAAGGGTGGCAGGGAGCGGGGTGGCGGAGGTCCCAGGCCGAGGGATAGGCGCCCGGGGCGGGGCACGGACCGACACAGGCCACAGCTGGTCACGCCCACTGGCGGCCGCCCCGCCCATCGCTCTCCAGGGCTGGCTCCAGGGAGCTCAGGTGAGAGACGCGGTGAGTCACTGCCCTCCGAGCCCGCAGGTCGCGCTCCGGCACCCTAGGACAATTGCCTGCTCCCTTCTTCCTGTCCACTCACCCTCATGACTCATCCCCTCTGACCTGTCCCTCTGACCCAATGGGATGGCCTACTAGCATCTGGACACTGGGGGTTCCACTAGGACAGGACCTAGAGACCCCCCAGCCCTCTCCAGGAGGGGCGGTGTGGCTTTGGGGGAGGCGGCAGGGGGCCTGGCATGGGGGCGGACTGGGCTGGCTCTGGGGCAGGCTTGTTCAGAGGGTCCTGTGAGTGGAGAGCACGGCCTCTCCTGCCCGTTGCTGAGTACAGGAGGCCAACAACAGGAACAGCGTGGTGTCTGGGCTGCGTCCCAGCCATACCCCCGCTGCAAGAAGGGGCCAGCCAGCCTGTTGCTGACCCAGCCCTGGGCTACATGGCAGAGTGCCCTACAGGTCAGGCCCCAGACACAGCTGGCCCAAGCTGGGCCTGCCCTTGAGGTGCTGGGAGTTCGAAGCTGAGCAGCCAAGCGGCATTGAAGCCAGACCTGTGTCACACAGCCCCAGTACCAAGGTGGCAGTCACACCAAGCCCAGAAACAAGAGGAGCTCCTGGCTGGGGACCTGGGCCTTCCCTGCTGCCTCCTGTGCTGCGGTGTGTGTGGGGGTGTCAGAAGCTTCCCAAGGAGGGGAGCAGGAGGAGGGTCCTCTGCACGAGGCCTCGTCCTAGGGATAAGGGAGGGGCCCCCAGGCCAGGCTTGTGAGCGCACGGGCCCTGGACACTGGCTGGGGTGGGCAAGTGGTCAGCCGGTCCAGGCCCCGTTCTGCCCCTCCGCCTCACAGAGTGTCTGCTTGCGATGCTTTGACTCCTTCCCCTACGTGCCCTGTGTGCCAGCTTGGCCAAGCATCCCCCCTTTCCCTGACCAGTGGCCACCCCCACTTCATGACGGGCAGAACGGGAATTCCAGAATTCCAGCACCAAGAACCCGGTGAGATGGCAGCAGGGGGCCATGTGGCAAGATCGTCTGGGTGTGCCAGCCATGGGGCTGGGGAGGTGGGGCCAAAAGAGCGGCATTTGATGGGGGCAGGGGCTGGCAACACCCTGGTTGGTTAGAACTGGCAGGGACAATGGGGCTGGGATTGCTGCCCGGGCTGAGGGTCCGGTGTCACAGGCCCAGCAAAGGAGTCTTTCTTCCAGTTGAGGACCCAACGGGAAGGGTGGGAACCCTCGGAGGTCACTCAGCCTCTTCAGAGCCATGCTGGCTGGGCCCCAACAGAGAGCCTCTTGGTGCGGCCGCTCCAGGCTCCAGGCTGGTTTCCCGGCCGCCACCCCTTCCCTTCCCCCACCAGGCCCTTTCTTCTGCTCCCAGAAAGCCCAGAGCGGGGAGAGGCCTGCAGATTAGGCTGGAAAGGAAGAGACCAAGGGAGCCTAATGCTTGACAGCATGAAAGGCAGGCGTGTTGCAGGCTCGTCCTCTTGTTGAACTGGCCTCCAGAACCCCCACCAGCCCCACTAGGACCTAACAGAGCTCCCCGACGTCCTGGACTGTTGTTGGATGGAGCCCTGCCCGGCCTGAGGATGGGGCCTGGGCCCTGTCCTGGGGGGAGAGCTGGGCTTCTGGCCGAGGGCCCAGATCAGCCTGGGAAGGAGGCAGGAAGCAGGGAGCAGCCAGGACCAGGCGGGGCGTGGCTTCTCTCCCGAGATCCAGCACAGGAACGCCCCTTCTTGGAGTGGAGATGCCCTTGGGGAGCAGGGCTCTGGAAGGAGGCTGGAGGGGCAGAGAGGTGGGTTGTGGGCGGCCAGCCCTGGCAGGAGCCTACCGGGTGGGGCAGCCCCTGGGCCTCCCAAAAACTCAGTGGGGGAGGGCCTCAGGCAGGAACGCAGCTGTAAGGGGCACCCGGAGAGACTCTGGGGAGAGGGGTCCTAGAGCCCCGCTGCCCCACAGGATCCAGATCTCCCTCCCAGGGTGGGAACGCTCATTCCACCTTGGCTGCCTCTGCCTCAGTCTCCCCATCAGAAGCCACAGTGTCTTGTGGCTGAAACACTGACAGGTGAAAGCCTTTCTTCGTGTGCTCATGCAGTCATTCAACAAACGCCTGCTGAGCACTCCTGTGGGCCAGAGCACCACAGGCTCCGTGTGTGCACAGCGAACCCCATATGTGGGCTCGGGGAGGTCCAGCCACGCCTGTCCTGGAGGGAGCTGACTTGTCAAAGGCTCCCAGGGTGGGGGGCCCGTGCTGCCTGTGAGATGAAGCAGACCCACAGAAGAGCAGATAGCGAGTGACAGTGCAGGAGTACATCAGAGACCATGGTGGCCCTGACAGAGATGCTCTTGGGTTCTGTGTTTGTTACTGTCTCACTCTGCTTTATAGTTTCCCACCATCCAGAGCATCTGTACGATATTGTGCTGTTTTCCTAGTTTTCGCACCATATTCTATTCACTGGACCTGCTGTTGTAACTGGCTTCTGTCACTCAGAGTCCATCTTTGAGCTGTAACCTTTTGTTTTTTTGTTCTGTTTTGTTTTTAGATGAGCCATCCTGCTACCCGTTGGCAGCTTAACAGCAACTCAGCTCGGGCTGGAATCGAACCGCCGTTGCTCGGAGCTCAGCTTGCAATCTTGAGCAAGCTCTTAACCAACTGAGCCACTCGGCCGGCCCTGAGCTGTATCCTTTGAGTGGACCCTCCAAGCTGTGGCCTGTTCGCTCTGGTTGCAGGATGGTTTTCTGGCATGAGCATTGTTATATTTTCTGTGAAGCATCTGTTCAAATCTTCAGTACAAGGGCCGGCCGAGTGGCACGGTGGATAAGCGCTGGTTTGGGAAGCCAGCGGCCCCGGTTCGGTCCCACATATGAGGGCCAGTGACACTGCCCTCAAAAAAATAAATAAATAAATAAATAAATAAATAAATAAAAATCAGCAACAAATCTTCAGTACATTTTCTAGGGGTCATCCATCTGTTTCTCACTGACTGGGAGGCATTCTGTAAGGAGACAGCTGACTCTTGAAGAACACGAGCTGCTTGGGGCCACTTATACGTGGGTTTTTTTTCCAAAAATGAAAATGTATTTTTCTTATAATTTTGTTTTTAAAACTTTATTGGGGAACAGTGTGTTTTTTCTAGGACCCATCAGCTCCAAGTCAAATCGTTGTCCTTCAATCTAGTTGTGGAGGGCGCAGCGCAGCTCCAAGTCCAGTTGCCGTTTTCAATCTAGTTGTCAGGGGGCGCAGCCCACCATCCCATGCAGGAGTTGAACCAGCAATGTTGTTAAGAGCGTGCACCCTAACCAACTGAGCCATCCGGCCGCCCACTGGCCGCTCAGCAGCAGCTCAGCTCAAGTAGTTGTGTTCAGTCTAGTTGTGGAGGGTGCAGCTCAATGGCCCATATGGGAAGCAAACGGGCAACTTTGTTGTTCAAAGCATGTGCTCTAATCAACTTAGCCACCCAGCCGCACCTTTCCTTATGATTTTTTTTTTCAATTGGGGAATTGGGGGAGGGGGAGCAGTGTTGGGGAACTGGGGAGGGGAACAGCCAAGTTGTTGTCCTTCAATCTTAGTTGTGGAGGGCGCAGCTAGCTCAGCTCCAAGCCCAGATACCATCCATCCACTCATCAGCAGCTCACAGCCGCTCAGCTCAAAGTGCCGTGTTCACTCTTAGTTGTGGATGGGCGTAGCCCACCATCCCATGTGGGAGTTAAACCAGAAACCTTGTTGTCAGGAGCACGTGCTCTCACCAGCTGAGCCATCTTGCCACCTGTTTGTTGGCAGCTCAGCGGCAGCTCAGCTGGGGCACAGCTCACTGGCCCATGTGGGAATCGAACTGGCAACCATGTTGCTGAGAGCTCACACTCTTTACCAATGAGCCACTCAGCCAGCCCTCCTTATGATTTTTTAAATAACATTTTCTTTTCCGTTGTATCATCAAAAGAACATCTAATGTAAGAGAAAGCTTATAAGAGTTTATTTGAGCCAAGCTGTTGACAGTTGCTGAGAAACAAAATCTCAACAGTTTGAGAAAATACTCCAGAGAATAACAATTTGCAGCTTATTTTATATATTAGGATCAAAGGAGGAGGTGTAAGGAGGGTTACATGAAATCTATAGGTGGTAGATTAAAGGGGATGAGAGAAAGCAAAGCGGGGAAATCTCTGGGATTGGATAAAATGCAAAGATGGAGAGACATGTACTTCTTTTTCATCGGTGGCTATAGGACAGTTAATAATTAACATTTTACAGCACACCCAGGGTTGCTGGTTGGATTCCCAGCCTGAACTGAGCAGCCGCTGAGCTGCCAACAGGTAGCAGGATGGCTCAGCTAAAAAAATAAAAAAATACAGCACATAGAGATGGTATAGATGGTAGATGGTATTCAGGGGAGAAATAACAATGAGGGGTTCTGTAGTCTCCTGCTCTGGCAGTGGGTGTGCCCTGAAGGGTCCAAAAAGAGGGGTTACTCTGACATTCCAAAGATATATTACCTTAGGTGCAAAAAGACAATAGACAGGCTCACTGCAGGTAAAAACTGAGCTTATCAAGGCAGCTTCAGGCCAAGGGCACGACTTCTCACCATGGCCCACCTTTAGTTAGGTATTTTTGTGTTCGGACCATCCTCTGTGGTTACTTTCGGTCTCTGAGTTTGTAAGGCCTATTGTGTTGGCCTCCCCTGAGTTTGTCAGGTTTAACACGTGGCCCCTTTTCATTCACACTAGCTTACTTACTGTAAGAAAACAGTATAAATACATGCAACATACAAAATACATGTTGAGGGCCAGCCGAGCGGCGCGGTGGTTAAGCGCTGGCTTGGGAAACCAGCAGCCCCGGTTCGGGTCCCACATATGAGGGTCAGTGACACTGCCCTCAAAAAAAGAAAAGAAAAGATACAACCTAATTCCCCCTAAGCCCTTTGAGAAGGGACTGGCTCCGAATGAATAGAGTAAGGCAGCAGTGATCCTGTGACTCACTCAGTGACTCACTCAGTGGCTCCTGACACTGGGTCCTAACAGGCACATGCCCTCCTGCTGCCTTTCTCTTGGTGCATTTGCTTCAGGGAGCCAGCTACCACACTGTGAGGACACTCAAGCAGCCCTGTGGGGACAAGAAACCATTTGCGAACAGCCATGTGAGTGTGCCATTGTGGAAGTGGGGCTGCAGCGCCAAGCAGCCGTCAGAAACCTGCACACAGCCTCCTGAGATGCCCTGTGGCTCCGAAACCCACAGAAACCCCAAGAAAATTATGGTTGCTTTAAGTCACTGAGCTTCAAGTTCATTCATTTTCCAGCAAGAGAAAATAAATTCATTCTTATTTATGATTCCTTGCACATGCCCTTCTTTCTGCAGTCTGTCCTCTGGAATTCCTTACAATGAAGTTGCGTTGCTGGTAACCTCTCTTGCAAATGTTTTTATTTTCTCCTCATTCTCGAAAGGTCGTTTCTCTGGGAATGGCCTCTGGGTTGATGGCAGTTCCCCTGGGCGCTCTGGTGTGGGGCAGTTCCTTTGCGGGTAACGGTTTTCGGTCTCTGGATCCTTTCATGATCTTCCAAGAGAAAATGTGCATTTCTTCCTATCTGTGCTGGCTGGGATTTGTTGGGACTCCTGGAACCGAGAATTGATGTTTTAGACAGTTCTGGGAAAATGTAAGTCTTGATCTTTATGTATCACCCCCCTCCTCTTTCCTGTGTCCTTTGAAGAAATCCAACTAGGTGGACAGTCCTCCCTGCCCAGCTCACGTCGCTATTTTCAACCTCCATCTCGCAGTTCTCTGTCTCCGCAGCTGTGCCAAAAATTGCATCTTAAATTTGGTCCACTTGAGGTTTTCATTTCAATTGTTATATATCTTTATTTCTAGAAATTCTTTTTATACTTTATTGGTCACCTTTATAGAAGATTTTATATATTTTAGAGGGCAGCCCTAAAAGATTATATTTTTTATAGCATAGAAAAACCACAGACTATTTCTTGTTCATGTTTTTAAGGATCTTTTATTTCCTTAGACACATAAAAGTTTATATTCTCTGATAATTCCATATCTGAAATGTCTAGTCCACTGGCTCTTGTGGATTCTTTCCTTGTGGTTTGTGAAAATTTGTTCACCTGGAGATGCTCACATTTCTTGAAACTTGGATCTACACCAAACCTTGAGGCCTTAAATTGCTTTTCTTGGGAGCAGCGGTTCCCAAAAGGGGCAACCCCACAAACACACAGTCTGGAGACATTTTGGGTGTGTGCGTGCTTCCGGCATCTAGTACAGAGGCCAGGGTGTTGGTCAGAACACTGGATGGACCCGATTTACCCGGCCTCAGACGTCAGGGTACAAGGCTGAGCTCTGCTCGAGAGGTTTGCTTCTTCCAGTCATCTGGCCCCGCCAACCTGGTTACACTTGAAATCCAGCCCTTGAGGCCTGTAGGGTCACCCGGGCAGCCAGATGTCACCCTGCATGGAACACCAGAGCGAAGGGATGCCTTTGCATAACTGGGTTGTCCCTGCACCTGAAGGGTGAGTTTCATGTGGAAGTTCTCACGAGT
Organism: Aselliscus stoliczkanus; assembly: GCA_033961575.1. NCBI lineage: Eukaryota > Metazoa > Chordata > Mammalia > Chiroptera > Hipposideridae > Aselliscus > Aselliscus stoliczkanus. The sequence continues at coordinate 114,296,318 of CM066728.1, read as the reverse complement.
CAGACTGGGACAGACCTGCCTGCCTCCTGCCTCCCATGGTCTGGGAGCTTTGGGGGATCGCAGAACCCACAAGCGTGGCTGCACGCCTGCTCAGATCTGGACTGTGCTCTGGCTGTTTTGGCCCCTTCACTTGATCCGTCTGGAAGGCTGGGGAGAAGCCAGCCGGGTAAAATAGGGGTGGGGGTTCCAGGCAGAACGGTGCTGCAAAGCCGAGGTGGGAGGCTGACTGCGCAGCAGCCCCGCGCTGTTTGGGGTCTGGGTCCACCCTGAGTGATAGGGTCATGGAAGGATTAGGAGCAGGGACGATGCACTTTTCAGTTCTGGAAATGTCACGGGTTGCATTTGGAGAAACTGGGAGCAGAGGGACTCCTAGTTGAGGGTGGGCTCAGAGCCTGGGTTGGTTTAGGGGACTGGGCACGGGATGAGAGAAGGGAGGGGCAGGTTGCCAACTTGGGGAGGTCCTGGTGCACAGGCCCCAACCTGATGACCAGGACCCCTCCTTGCCCGGCGCTGGTCTAACCACTGCACGGCAAGTCCACCTTGTTGGGGATGCAGCTTGCCTTCAGGGCTTGCCCCCCTTCCAGAACCCACCCCCATCATCTAAGCAGGGCAGCTTGTATGGTGGGATGATTTGAGGCTGGCCTGGGACACTTGCTGCCCCTCACCCCCAGCCCTGAGCATGAGGAAGGGTACAGTTCTATCCAGGTTGATGCTGGCAGGTTAGTACAGAGCTGGGGCTGGGAGGGAGCAGCCAACCCACACCCAGGACCCCTCCTCTGTGGCTGGGGTGCTCTCCGGGGCCCCAGGAGTCTGTGCACTCAACCTCTCCAGGTGTGGGGTCCCTGTGCTCCATACACGCCCACACCCCACATCTGGAGCCCTCGACTGCACAACCCACCTGTCATTGCACCCTCAGCATGGGAGTCTCCATGGAGACGGCACCAGGCCCCTCTTGGAGTCAAGGCACCTGTTAGCAGGTCTGGCCTGGCAGGAGTGGGGGCAGTGACCCCCAATGGGGACCCCCCCCCCACATCTCTTCCTGATTCCTGCAGTTGCCCTTTACGGAGCACAAGTGTTCTCTCTAAGCCCAGACCGGGAGCCAAGCTGGAGTAGGGGATGGAGAGAGTGACAGGTCCCCACACCTGGGGAAGCTGCACAGTGGGCCCTTCTAGGGATGCTCAGCCCACAAGGCACCTTAGGCACGTCTGGGAGGCCCAGGCTGACACCCACCCGAGCCACACCGGTGACCACAGCCTGCCCTGGCCAGGTTGCCTGGTGGGCCCAAGGTCCTGAGCCTGGGTCACAGATTGTTCTGTGGGGCTCAATGTGGGGTGAGTCTTGGCCAGAAAGGATGACGGCTAACCCCAGTTGGTTTAGGGTCTGAAGTCTGTGGAGGGTACCAGCAAGCCATTCTTCCAGCCCCACTCCAGGAACCTTCAGCCTTGTCCCTGGTGTGCACCCTGACCACCATCCCCTGGGGCCCCCCTGGAACAAGGCACAGGTAGATACCCCCCCCCCCCTTAGAGCCATCCCCAACCCCTCCACCTGCTCCTGGTGAACAGCCCCCTAGCCTTGGCGCCAGGAGTTGAGGGAAGATGTCCTTGGGCCCCCAGGCCCAATCACCTACAGGGCTCAGGTGTCCCAGCACACCCAGCATGCCCTACTCCCAGTCCCATCTGAGACACCACTGTCAGGGCTCCAGGGCCCATGACCAGCATGCGCACGACGCCCTCTGCTGGCCGCGACTGGAAGTGCAACCTGGTGTGACCAGCACCGTTTACTGGGGACTCCAGGTGGGAGGGGAGACAGGCCAGCCGGGCCGAAAGCCCAGCGATGCCTGAGATCTGGTAAACATGACGGGTCCTCCACTGTCCGCTGACTGTAGCAGTAGCAGCTCCAGGCTGTGCCTGCACAATGGAGCCATGCCCCAGGTTGGTCCCCAACTGCCCCCTGCCAGGACGAAAGGACATCCTGGGGAGGCAGCCCGCCTGCCAGTTCCACCTGGGGTTGGAGGAATCTGGGGGAGACCATATTGAGAGGAGGGAGGGTTATGTTCAGGTCAGCCAGGTAGCCTTCAGCCAGGGAGGTGGGAATCAAGGGGGTGCCCACCCAGGGCGGGTGCCAGGCTAGGCTGAGAGGCCCACGTCCATGCCTGCGGCCAGCTAGATGAAGGTGGAGTCCAGAGGCCCGGCGTCCTGCTGGCTGAGGGCACGGGCCTCAAACAGCTGCTTGATGAGGGCAGATTTCTCCTGCTCCAGCTGCGTGATCCGTTCACTCTTGTCGGTCACCTCCTGGCAGGCGGGGGGCAGTCAGGGCCTGCCATGCTGCCAGATACCCCCACACCCCTCCTGTGCCTCACCTGGGTGAGAAGCCGGTTCTGCTCTTTCAGCATAAGGATGGTCTGCTGCTGCCAGCCGGGGTCCAGGGTAGGGCCCGGGGGCCCTGAGGAGGAGGAGGGCAGAGCCTGCAGGAGGGCATGGTCAGGCAGGCCTGGCCTTCTCCAGCTGAACCTCCAGGACGAACATGAGGGGTGGCACCGAGCTGGGCCTGGACCCCAGCATGGGTGCGGGGTAGCCCAGGGCACTCACCCTGCCGGCACAGGCTGCAGCCAGCAGCTCCCCTAGGCACCGGGCCACCTCCTGTACCTTGGGCAGCAGTCGCCCCAATGGTGGGGGGCTCCCCTCAGCCCCAAAGTCCTGGAAGGAAAGCAGGGGTTAAAGGGCAGGGCCAGCTCAGGCTCAGCCACTGTGCCTTGAGGGAGTCCCCATAAGTGGCGCTCCTGCCTCTGGAAGGTACTGCTCAGAGCCAAGAGCCGGGGCCGTTGCTGGTGGGTGAGCATCACAGTGGCGGGGGGGAGGGCTCACCACACCCTGGGTGCAGGGACAGCCACTGCGCAGGAACACAGCGCTGGGGGGCGGGGCCGGGCAGGCCACTCACAGCGCCCGCCTTGCTCCGGCCCAGCCGCTGGCGCTCCCGCACACGCTGCAGCTGCTGCCGGCACCAGTCACGGCCCCTCGTCATCACCCGCAGGCCCTGCAGCAGCACCTCCTCCTCCTGCTCCGGCTGTGTCGCCTGCTCCAGCTGTCAGACACGGGGACCGCACACACGCGGGTGAGCACGCCCACAGTGCAGGCCACATGCACCCACTCCCATGTGCACAGCCATGCATGTGAGCCCTCGTGCCCCTGTATTGGGGACACAGCCGCTTCCCCTGCAGGGGTCCTGGTCACCTCCGGGCTTCCCCAGGGACCTCAGCACCCCTCCTGAGGCCAACTGAGCAGAAGTGAGCCTTGGGAAGCGGGTTCAGAGGTGCTAAGCCTGTCGCCAGGGCACATCCAGGCCACCTCCCCCTGATGGTCCCTGGGGCCACTCCTAAGGTAGATGCAAGCCCAGGTGGGGAGACATGTTTAGAACTGACCCACATTTCTGCCACAGGCCACCCCTAGAACCCAGGCCTGGCTGCTCCCTCCCAGGCAGAAGGGTGGTCCGTGAGGGCCGAGTCCAATCCTAGGCAAGATGGAGAGCCCCCTCAGAGCCCCCTGGACCCCCACTCACCAGGTCACAGTCCACGCCATTGGTGATAGTGTGCCTCCGCCGTTCCCCTCGGGCACGGGGGCTCCGCCGGGCATTCCCCACACCTAGCTCCCAGGCCCTGCAGGCCACTGCACCTGCAGCACAGGCAAGGGGCTGGCTCACCTCCAGGCCTGCCCAGTCAAGTTCAGCCCCCGCAGCCTGGCTTCCAGGTCCATCCGAGACCACTCTCCCACCACCCCGGGAATGCAAAGTCTTGGTCCAGGCCTGCACGCGTCTGTGGCCATCAGCAAATCAGAGCCTCTCCGGGCCCCTCGCTATCTCAGTCCGGCCCGGGGGTCTTAGGCAGCAGCCTAGCCCGGCCCACACCTTGCCTCTGTGCCTGGCTGGGATCTTGCTCCACTGGGTCCCGACCTGCTCCCTCACACCTGCCTTGGGGGAGGGTCGTGTGGCTACATGTCTGCATATACCCCACACACGTACACACACATGCGCTGGGTGTGAGGTGTGTGAGGGCAGCAACTTATTACCCAGCTCGCTTCTGCACTCCCAGTGCCCACCTCGGGCTCAAAGGCTGTAGGGAGTGAGTGAGTGGGACCTCTGGTCTTCCCTGCTTCTCTTCTTGTAGCCCCGTTTTTAAGAATGAGTCCATGCAGGCACAATGTGGGGTCGTGGGAGGCGGAGACCTAGCTTTTCCCAGGCAGGCGATCACAGCGTAGTTAGCCCTTGGCCTATGTGCAGACGCAATGCACTCAGCACATGACCAAGGAGCCTCTGCAGCTGACACATACACCTGCAGTTGGAAAGCCAAGGATTCCCTGTGACAGCCATCTGGAGGGCCAGCTGGCTTCCTTGGGGGATGGGAGAGCATTGCAGGATCCCCCAGGAGGGGAGGAGTGGGGTCCAGGTGTGGAGGGCACTGTCCCCTGTCTTCCGAGCCTTACCCATAACACCAGACTCATCTTCAGAGGCCACGCCCCGGCATCAGGCAATGGGAGTGGGAAGGTGATGAAAGCAGGGGTACAGGTGTGCCTTGTAGGGACATGTCCAGAGGGATGACACAAGGTGCTTTGTGGGCTGCCAGCCAGCCCTGGCAGACAGGCTTCAAGCAGACCCAGAGTTCACAGTCCAACCTGCCGGGTAGCCGGCAGAGAAGGTACAGGCAGAGGGAGGAGGGGTGGGAGGGGGAGGGGGGGAGGGGACACACCAGAACGGCTGCGCAGTCTTCACCATCAAGCCTGCCGAGCGGCTCTCAGGTCCCCAGATGACAGCATACTGGACATCCAGCTGGATGACCAGCAGGCAGACAGCCCTGCCCCCATCAGGACTGAGCTAGCAGCCTGTATCTTCGGGGCTCAGGCCAGACTGGGGTACACGCTGCGCCCCAACAGGGGACAAAGAAGGAGGGCCTAGGGCCGGCCGAGGGGTGTGGTGGTTGGGCACTGCCTCGGGAAGCCAGTGGCCTTGGTTCGGGTCCCACATCTGAGGGCCAGTGCCACTGTTCTCAAAAACAAACAAAACAAAACAAAACAAAAAAACCAAGAAGGAGGGCCTGGACCTCCGGGGACAGGAGGACTCTGTGTATGTGCGGCTTTCTCCTCCTGGGGAGCTGAGGGGGCATCTCGGAGCTCCAGATCTGGTACCCCAAGAGCATGTCACGTCCCTTGTCTGGGCCTCTGCCTGTAGTAGGCGACAGTGAGAACCCTGGCCTGAGGCTAACGCTGCCCCATGATGGGTCACAGGGCTGGGATATATGGCAGAGGCTGGGGTCCAGTGAGGAAGCGGGCAGAGTGGAGGCCAACACCAAAAGGGTGGAAGCTGACACGGTGGAAGGCCCCACGGCAGCCGTAGGCAAGTCCTATTCACAGGACAGGCACAGGGGGCCATTTAGCTCCCTTTTGTCCCTGCCAACTAGACCAGAAGCCTGCTGCAGGCGGGCAGCCTGCTGGCCATCGCCAGGGGCTGTGGGCTGTGTTCCTCCCTAGAGTCAGTCAGTGGTGGCTTAGCCCCACGGGCCTCAAAGACCCACCCACCCCTCTGCTCTTCCTAGCAACCCAGCCAGGTCCTCCTGCCTGCCCTGGCTTCAGTGGGGGGCAGTGGGCCCAAGCCTCGTGCGTGGCCCAGCTGTCAGCCTGAGAAGGACCCAAGAAGCCAGCGAGGGCCCCTCACCAGTCTGGGGGCCCTCTCTGAACGGCACTGGAGGGAAATGCCTCTGCCCAAGCAGTCGCCCGCGATGAGACTGATGGGCCAGGCGTCGCCAGGTGTGGGGCAGGTATCGCAGGTGGCGCGCCCCTTCACACCAGGCAGGTGTCCGCGGTGACCAGCTCACGTTTGGTATGGAATGGGCTCCCGGTGGGGTTTGCGGGGCCGCCCACCAGCCCCTTGGCCCTCGGCGGCCTCACGCCGCGGCGGGGGACGGGCGGGCCTGCCTCCTGCGCCCTGAGTCCACCGGGGCAGGTAAGACGCCGTTCCCCTCCAGGCCTGGAGGCGCGTCCCGGGCTCAGGAGCCCACCTAGCTGCCTGCCCCCGTGTCCCGGCGGGAGACGCACGGGCGGCACTCCTCAGGCTCCGGCCTCAGGTGCAGGCGGGGGAGCGCCGCGAGGCCCGCCGCCCGCACTCACCGGCATCCGCGGTCGGGCTCCGCTCCAGCGCCGCTCCCTGCGGCCGCTCGGGCTCCGCGGGGCCGGCCGCCCGCGGGCGCGCGCCCGGCGGCAGGGCTTTTCTCTCCAGGACCGTCCGCGGCTCGTCTGCCGGCGCGAACCCCAGGCGCGGCGGCGGCGGCGGCTGCGTCCCCGGGCCCCGCGGGCCGCCGTCCGCGCTCAGCAGCGAGCTGCGCAGGCCGGCCACGAAGCGCTCGAAGGTCAGGCGGCCGCTGGCCGGGGCCACCCGGCGCAGGCCCTGGAGCACGCCGCGGGGCAGCTCGCTCGCGTCCGCGCCCTGCCAGCGGGACTCGATCTCGCGCAGGTGCACGTAGCCGCGCCGCCGGTCGTCCAGGATGTCGAAGAGCGTGCGCAGGCTCTGCAGGAAGGCGCGCGGCAGCCCCTCGGTGCTGGGCGCCGCCATCGCGGCTCCCGCCGGCCCCAGTCCCGGGCCCAGCCGGCGCTCACCCGCCGTCTCGACAATAGCCGCGACGTTTTGAATGGGCCTCCGCGTGGCGTCAGCGCTCATTAGCACTCGCGGCTGCCATAGGCCGAGGCCGCTCCATCTCCTCTCCGATTGGCTGAGACGCGGTTTGATTTATCCGGCGGAGGGACCAGCGCCCGGACGCTCCTGCCGCGGGGTCGGGAGGGGCGGGGGGCGCGCGGAGACCCCGGGCTGGCAGGGGCGGGGACACCCCCTGTACAGGGCGGGGGAAGCAGCCCTAAGCGGACGCCGCTCCCGCTGCCCCACGCCCACCACACCAACCCTCTCGCGGCGGCTCAGCCCTTTCTCGGCTAAGCCTCCGGCCCACCTATCCGAGGGGCGGGGCCTGGCGCCCAACACAGAACCTGTCCCCAGGTGGCCTTGTGGGATGGGGAGCACACCCCCTCCGGGGACCCATCCTCCCCCTCTAGTTCCCCTGGGCGCTCTTCGCAGAGGGTCCACGGGCACAGAAACCGCCAACCCTGGGGCCCCTTTCTCTTGCGCCAGGCAGGCCCCTAGAGGACTGTGGGCTCCAGCCAGCTGGGCGCTTCCCCTCACAGAGGCCTCACTGTCCCTACTGCTGCTAGCTCCTCCCCTGGCCCCTGGAGACAGCCTGGCCTTTCCTGCCTGCTGCAGGACAAAGCTACTTTTTCCTGTGTCCCCAGATCCCCATCTGGTGACCATTTCTCCTTGGCTCCCAAGGCCCTCTGCTCCAACCTCTTCCTCTGGCTGGACATCTCCTCCAGCTGCTCATCTGGCTCTCCTGGCCTCCTCAGGCCAGCCAGGCAGACCTGTCCCCCCCACCCCCCACCCCCCAGGGGTGTGTGTCTCTACTTCCTTTCCAGCAGGGATCCAGTCACTCTTTCTGGTCAGTCTGGGAGGGCCCCAGGGTTTAGCATATGGTCTGGCTCTGGGAGCCCATCACAGGACTGACTGACAGGACCCTCCCCAAGCCAGGGAGCTGCCTAAGATACTGTCTGCCTGAAACCCCCTGCCTTCACTATTGCCTGTCCTCCGGGCCCTGCCCTGGTCCCCATCCTTCCCCCACATTCTTCCCCAATGTCCCCATGCCACCAGCACCTTGCCATTGAGCATTGAGCATGTGTCATCTGCTGCTTTATGGGCAGATTGTCTAGCTGCAGGGATAAATCAGAAGAGTTCCCAGATACCTCCTTCAGACAGGTCCCCAGCACAGAGTTCACCCTTGGCCCTCTGGCTGGCCTCCCTTGGGCCTCTCGTGGGTGGTCTGTGGACCTGGGCCTCTATGTCCTTGGGCCTCAAGGCATTGGTGTCTATATCTCAGGCTGCAAGGGCAGTTGCCCTGGCCAGGGAGTGTCCTGAGTCCACTTCTCCCCTGGGGTTACCCCTCAAAGTCAGGGCTCCTTAGTGGTAAGAAATGTGGGGAGACCTAGAAAGCTGTGAGCTTGGAGTTACCACATGGAGCCTGCTCTCTCCCTGGCTTCCCCATTTAGTGGCAGGGCCAGCCAAAGTCCCAGGACAGCATTCAAGCCATTTGTCCTGCAGTTCATCTCGCCCCTCTCCACACGCACTCTGCTCCCAGCACCCCGTTCCTAAACCTCTGTGTGGGCTGGCCCTCCTACCAGTAACACCCTGCCCTGTCTGCTCCTAGCTGATCACTGTGCACCCTTCAAAACCCCGCTCAAGAACCTGACCCACCGCCAGGAGTCTGGTTTGCTGCCCTGTCCTTCAAAGCATGGGGCTGCTTTCTTCTAGCTAAGAAGTCCCTGTGCTCTTTGGGAGCAGGGCCAGCACACCCCAAGGCCTGGTGCTGGGCTGGCCCACAGTGGGTGCTCAGTGGATGGCCAGCACACAGGATACCTTATCCTGGAGGTCACCACGGGAACACCATCTTTGGGTGGGACACCAAGCCAAGGCGAGACCTGTGGGTGGGGAGGACTGGGACAGCTCTGTAGGGGTTAGTGTGGATGTGGAGGCCAGTGGCTGGCAGCATGTGACGCTACTGCAGCTCAGGATAGCATGGCCAGCAGTGCCCAGGCTGGGTCAGGGCCCCTGTGAGCCTGAGCTCACCATGCAGAGGAAGCAATGGCTTCTCAGAGAGTGTGAAGCTGTGGGGAGGCCGCCCCCTGCTACCCCTTGGTCTGTGATCTTCCCCAGGGCCCCTGGTTAGGTGCTAGAGAAACCCTGGTTAGGTGCTGGAATTGGTGCCAGCCCTGGGTGTGGGACTAAGGTGTGGCGTTCATGTCCTGAATTCTGATCACTTCCTCCTTCCAGACCACTTCTCAGCCTGGTCCAACATTTCCCCAAATGCTGTAGCTTTCAACCTTGCTTTCACCCTTGAGGGGGCTTCTCCGAGCCCCAGGCCAGGGGGGCTCCCTATGAACCCTCTATTTTCGAAGCACTCATCCCAGTTGTAATTACGTTCTCACTGTGCCAGCCTGGAGCTCCCTGGAGGTGGGCAGGGGGACTGGGCCTTTCTGTCCCCTGCCTGCACTGGGCATGGAGTGAAGGATGGGCCTCCCAGTCCCTTAGCCTGTCCCAGGGTTCTCTGTTTTACACACCTGCAATGACAACCAGGGAACCGTGGTGGCCTCTGGGCCCTGCTCCTCTGAACCCTTTGGATGAGGTCCTTGGGCAAAGGGAAGGTGACTCCTTGGCCACAACCCTTGGCAGGTGCTCCAGGAAGTTGTCACCCATCTCTGCCTCACTGGTACTCACCTGTCTGCACCCCTGTTTGCCCGGGTGGGTCAGCTTCCCTCTCTTGGCCCTGCAGTTGCCTCTGGCTACACAGCCCTGATTATCTAAACAATTCTGATGTCAGGCCCACCCCCACCATGAGGCAGGATTCAGGGGTCACCCTGAGTTCATGTTCTGACACCTGCCTTCAGGAGTATGTACAGGGGCGATAGGATTTCTATGGACTTTGTCCTGGGGTGTGGAGCCTGCTTTTCTCCCTGATTCCCTACCTCTCACACACATCTGCCCCAAACAGCCCTTCAAGTGCCACAAACTATTGGAGCAGACGATTCATTCATTCATCAGCAAGCACTCCCTGAACACTTGCCATGTCCCAGTCACTGTGCTGGGCTTGGGATCCAACACTCATTCATTCAGTCAACAAGCATTAACCACCTGCCTCCTGTGTGCTGGGCATTGATCTATGGTGATGGGCAGAGCAGCAAACCAATAACATCCATCTCTCATGGAGTATATTTCTCGTGGGGTGGACTGTGGGGAGGGGAGTGGATTTGGGCAGTGGAAAATGTAGAAAGGGAGCTGATATGAACTGGAAGGGTCTCCCCAAGGATTTGACGCATAAGCAGAGGCCTAGCAAAGTGGGGCAGAGTCATATAACCTTCTGGGAAAGAACAGCTGTCTAGACAGGAGGAGCAGCAAGTGCAAAGGCCCTGAGGCAGGCTTAAGGCCATCCTTGGAAAGAGAACTGCTTTCAGGTCCACAGAACTTACAGTAGGCCCCCAGGGGGCTGTGAAGCTCCCCCTCCTAACCCAGGAAGGGTATGTGGGGGAGAGGGCTCTGTGCAGAGCCCACCTCACAGGGGAATGCAACTGCCTTAACAAAAGGTAGCTGGTGCCCGCCTAGGGGACAGGTTATTTTTCATTTTGAGTCGTAAAGCACCATTTAAATTAGTTTTAATTATGTACATGAATTATTTTCAGACTTAATAAAACTAGTTTAAAAGGAAGTTTTGTCCCAAAACGGCTGAAGCTACTTTCACATTCTTCACAAGTTCATAAACAGCAAGATATTTTAAAACCTGATGATTAAAACAGCAAGGCAGAGCAAGGGGCCACTCCTGGGGGGTTCTGGTCACAGGGCGATGGGAGGGAGGTGGGTGTGAAGGGGGGAGCCCCCAAGGATGCAGGGCGGCCCTCTTGGGCCTGGTGACGTACAGACACACGCGGGCCGCGGCTGACCTGGGTCCACCCTCCCCAGCCCAGCCCAGCCCTGAGTCTGGCCTCTTACCGGACTAGGGTCCCTGCCACCAGGCGTCTTGGTGAGCGCAAATATGGCCACGTGCAACCGCAGGCCCTAGCCTCGCCCTCAGGCACCCCGCATCTCAGGGCTGTGGGTAGAGGGGGTGTATTAGCACCGGAGTCGGCCCTCCTGCGCCCTGACTAGGGGGATAGCAGACGCCGCGGGGAAGGGCCCGCTACCGGAGGCACCCCGGCCCCTGTCAGGCGTTCCTGGCGCGGCGGGAGCAACCCCCGCGGTCCGGCGGCGCTGGCCTGGGAGCTCGGGGGCGGCTCCGGGGCGGGGGCGGGGCGGCGCCGGGAGGCCGGGTCCCGGGCAGGGGGGCGGGGCGCTGGGGCCGGCACCGCCCCAGGGGTCCCGTGACGCGGGTCCGAGCGCGGGTCACAAGCGCCCAGGCGGCTGGTGGCGGCGGCAGCGACATGGCCTCGGAGCGGGACGTGCGCGCCGGGCTGCAGCGCGCGGGCCAGGAGCATCTCCTGCGGTTTTGGGCCGAGCTGGAGCCCGGGCCGCGCGCCGCGCTGCTGGCGGAGCTGGGGCGGCTGGAGCCCGAGGCGCTGCGCGCGCACTGCCAGCGGGCGGCCGCGGCCTGCGTGCGCCCCCCGGGCCCGCCGCCCGACCTCGCCGCGAGCCTGCGGCCCCTGTCGCCCGAGCGCGTGGGCAGCGCGAGCCGAAGCGACCCGGAGACGCTGCGGCTCTGGGAGGAGGAAGGTAGGCGGGGCGCGGGGCGCGGGGCGCGGTGGCGGGCGCTCCCCGCCGGCCGGAAGGGGCCGTGCCTCCAGCTGGAAACAGGAGGGGTCTTAGTTGGCCTCGTAACTTTGTGAAGTCTCCTGGCCTTGCGCATGCACCAGCTCGCGACTGGGGCGGGGCTCCCCGTCAGTGCTGCGGGGTTGGCCGCCGCCCCAGGCCGCTCACACCCGGACGGCCAGTGCCCCGCGCACGGGAGTATTGACAGCAGGGGACCCCTTGCACACTTGTATCTGCTGCTTTTCACACTAGCGCTGGCGCAGGTACAGGCCTGGCCTCTTGGTCCGGAGGAGAGCCCCCAGCCCTGTACAGCTGGAGGGGCGGGCTCAGGTGGGGGGGCACTCACAAAGCGGCCCAGTCAGACCGCGGGTTCCCTCTGAAGGACCCAGGTTAGGAATGAACCCAAGAAGACGTCATCAGAACCTTTGAAGTGTCCTGATAAGATCGGAGTGTTATCTAGACATGTCTGTTCCATGGCTGTCCACTCTCAGTCCTGACATAGTTTGGCTTGCTCTAAAGAGAAGGGGTGGTTGTGTGGCAGTTCCAGGCGTCTCCTCATGGCACCCCACACTCCCAGGTTTCCATCAGATCGCCCTGAACAAGGTGGCCGTGGTGCTGCTGGCCGGAGGGCAGGGTACTCGCCTGGGTGTGACCTACCCTAAGGGCATGTATCAGGTGGGACTGCCCAGCCAGAAGACCCTGTATCAGCTGCAGGCAGAGCGGATTCGGCGGGTGGAGCAGCTGGCTGACGAGCGCCACGGGACCCGCTGCACGGTGCCCTGGTGTGCCCTCTCTGCATTCATCACCTTGGTCTCAGAGATCCCCACCCCTGTAGCCCCAGCCCTGTCCCACACCAGGACTTGAGCTCCAACCCCAGCACAACCCTGAACAGAGCCCAGCATCCATCAGACTGGACCCTAATGCCAGCCCCTACCAGAGAGAGCCCCTGCCTACCAGAAGAGCCACGCCCCCCTGACAGCCGGCTCAGCCTTGCCTGCCCTCGCAGGTACATCATGACAAGCGAGTTCACGCTGGGGCCCACGGCTGAGTTCTTCAAGGAGCATGACTTCTTTCACCTGGACCGCAACAATGTGGTCATGTTTGAGCAGCGCATGCTGCCTGCTGTGACCTTTGATGGCAGGGCCATCCTGGAGCAGAAAGATAAGGTTGCCATGGCCCCAGGTATGCTCCGCCCCAGAGACTGGAGGGACTGGGTGGTCTAGAACAAGGAACTAGCTAGGTGTCTGGAGGCCTGGGACAGGCAGGAATGCGATGCCTGGGGGGCTGTGTGGTTTTGGGAGAGTGGCCTCCCCAGTCTGGACCTTGATTTCCATCTGTCAGGTGGAACCACTGGGCGACTTGGATAGAGAGAGCTGCCTCAGCCCCCAGGGGCCTTCTCTACCTCCAGCTTGCCTGGACTAGCTGACTGAGGTCAGGCTGAAGCCCTTACAAGGCCCATCCCTTTCTCCCCGTGCAGATGGCAACGGGGGCCTGTTCTGCGCACTGGCGGACCACCAGATTTTAGAGGACATGGAGCGCCGAGGAGTGGAATTTGTGCATGTGTACTGTGTGGACAACATCCTGGTGCGGCTGGCAGACCCCGTCTTCATCGGCTTCTGCGTGCTGCGAGGTGCTGACTGTGCTGCCAAGGTGGGCCGCTCGCCCCTGGGCCCCGCCCTACTGGACTCCGTCCCCACCCCCCACCCCGGGCTCCGCCCTTGTCCCGCCGGGCCCCGCCCCACCTCGCCCATCTGTTGCGGCTGCAGGTGGTGGAAAAGGCTTACCCCGAGGAGCCGGTGGGCGTGGTGTGCCAGGTGGACGGGGTCCCTCAGGTGGTGGAGTACAGCGAGATCAGTCTTGAGACTGCGAGGCTTCGTGCACCAGACGGAGGTTTGCTGTACAACACAGGCAACATCTGCAACCACTTCTTCACACGACGCTTCCTCCAGACAGTCACCAGGTGTGTGCAGCAGGCCGCCAAGTGCTGGCCACAGTGACTGGAGACCGACCTGAGCCGGGTGGGGCTGTGTTCAGGAGCTTGCAGGTGGAGAAAGATTTGTGCGTGTAAAGAAGTGGGAGGTACCAGAGAGGTGGGCTGCTGGTGTAAGGCTCCCCCGGCCACCCCTGCTCGCCCCTCCCCGGCCCCCATGGCACCACCGCCGCCAAAGTTGCAGTTTCACCCGGGCAGGGTTGTGGCCAGTGGTGCCTGGCTCCCGGGCAGTGTGCTGGAGGATGCCCGTGTCCTCGAGACCAGGCTCAGCTCCTACCGCTCAGTGCCCTGCGGGGCCGTCTGCCACCTGCCCCACCAGCCGAGAGGTGGGATGGGCTCTCTCGGGTGTTCTGTCGGAACTGCGTCTTTCCTCCCCTTGTCCTCCTGTGCCCCTCTAGGGAGTATGAGCCCTTGCTGAAGCCACACGTGGCTGTGAAGAAAGTCCCATACGTGGACGAGGAGGGAAATCCGGTAAAGCCGCTAAAACCGAATGGGATAAAGATGGAGAAGTTTGTGTTTGATGTGTTCCAGTTTGCTGAGTTAGTGGCGGAAGTCATTTATTTTTTCCTTCCCTCCCCTGTTTTGGTGGTGGGTTTTGAGGCCCAGTTGGGCAAGGATGTGGAGGCTGAAATGGGGGGGCCACAGCGGGAGCTGGGGGCTGCTGGCAGATCTTGGGGAGGAGGCCAGGGGAAGCAGCTCCTCTTGGTGGGAGCACGGGGAACACCAGGGACTGTGGACTTTGAGGGGGCATCCAGGTCCCTCCTGGGCCCTTTATCTGCTGTTTCCAGGCCATGTTGCTGGGGGCTCCCAGGGTGTGTGGTCCTCACTCTGGGGTCTCGGGATCTGGGGGTTTGGCTGGTGGGAATGCAGTGCGTGCAGGGCCCTCCCAGGTCCGCTGCTTATGGGACAGAGCCCGCTCAGGCACTGCCCCCTGGCCTGGCCTTCCCCTGCCTGGGATGTTGGGCCACCAGCTCTTTCCCTACCAGGAACTTCGTGGCCTTTGAGGTGCTACGGGAGGAAGAGTTCTCGCCGCTGAAGAACTCCGATTCAGCGGACAAGGACAACCCCACCACAGCACGGCAGGCTCTGCTCTCTCAGCACTATCGCTGGGCCCTGCAGGCAGGGGCCCACTTCCTGGACTCCAACGGGGCCCAGCTCTCCGAGCTGCCCCGGTGAGTGTGGGCCCTAGAGTGCTGCTGCTCTGCCATGTCTGAGCTGGGCTGGGAGCTTCTGTCATGGCCGTGCACTGAATGCAGTTGGCCGTGCGCCCAGCCACACAATGACTGCTGCCTCAGCCTTTTGGCCTGACCCCTCGAGGTCTGCTCAGGGCCCTGGGAGAGGCAGGGGGCTGCAGCTTTCACTGGTCATTCATAAGCTTTGAAACCAAGACCAGGCAGGATATTCAGAAAACATCGAGGCAGGTCACTTTTCAGGGCTGGGGAGGAAAGGGACATTAGGTTTTTATCTCTCCGATTGTCTGCAGCCACCACCTAAGTCTCTGGCAGCCTAGGGTCTGTGCAGGACGCCTGCGGGGGCAGGGGATGGCTTCCAGCCCAAATCTGGATCTGTCACTTGGGCAGAGGCAGTTAGATCATGGCTCTGGGGTCCAGAAGAAGAGGAGATTACCGAGAAAAGGGCTGTGGGAGCTAGGTGGTCAGCCTGCTGGGCCAGGGAGGGACTGGACCAGTTCCCATGATGGGTGCTGCTGGGGAATGCACCCTTGAGCACATGGTAACACCTGGGCTCCCTTAGCTTGCCAGGCAGTGGAGAGCTTCCCGCCATCTGTGAGATCTCGCCGTTGGTGTCTTACTCTGGAGAGGTGAGAGCTGCCTGGCTGTCTGGGGCTTTTCTGGGGTCAGGCCTGTGTGATCAGAGCAAGACTATCTGTGGGGGAGGTGGGTGCTTGGATAGAAAGTCACAGCTCTGCCTCATTTTACCAACGGGTAAGTGTAGCCTTAAGTTGCAGAGGCCCGTTGTGGGAGGGGGAGTGACAGCTGAAGCCCTTCCAGGTCCTGGGAGGGGCAGGGAGGATGAGTGAGCTCCGGTCTGAGTCGGGCCGGTCGTCTTTTGTGGAAGCCTTTCGGAGGAAGGAATCCTGGCTGGCCATTCCCCTCTGGGTCAGTGCTGGCCTGAGCTTTCCCCTCTGGGTCAGTGCTGGCCTGAGCTTGCCAGGGGGGCTTATGCTGGCCTATAGTCTTTTATTTTTTTAGAAGGCAGTGTCACTGGCCCTCATATCTGGAATCCGAACCTGGGCCGCTGGCTTCCCAAGCCAGCGCTTAACCACTGTGCCACTTGGCCGGCCCTGGCCTGTAGTCTTGAGGTGGCACCTGACCCTTTATCCTAGAAGCCCCTCCCCAGCTCTAGGCAGAATTGGGATGCTGCCCAGGGCCAAGATGTGGACACTTGGCTTATTTCCAGGGTCTAGAGGCATACCTGCAAGGCCGGGAATTCCAGTCCCCACTCATCTTGGACGAAAACCGGGTCAGGACCCTGCGGCCCTGACTGGCTCCCAGACCTGCCAACCCTGGAGTCTGCAGGGGTGGGGACATAGCCCCCACCTGGAGCTCCAGGGAGGAAAGCAGGCTGCTGTGTGTTTTTGGACCATGGAATACAGAAGGAAGAGAGCTGGTTTACTCCCCAGGGCTGGAACTTTTCCTGTCCCTGGTTCCCATGGATACAAGCGACCACAGGCTTTCTGTGGGCCCGTGCGGAGTCTGTGCTCCAGTCTTGGCTGTGGTGTCCGGGTGGGAGGTAGAGGGACTCAGGACCTTGGACAGTGGGGCGAGGGAGATGTGGTGTCAGCAGGCTCTGCCTCTGTCTGAGCTAACACAGGACTGGATAGCCGCTTCCCTGTCCCACACGAGGAGCCCAGTGGTGGGGGGAGCGCCAGCCATGCCCCGCTCTTCTGCAGATGTGCAGCTGAGGAACTGAGGGGAGGTGGCCTTCTCTCACAGGATGACTTGTTTAGAGGGGGCTGCCTCTCCCTCCCTGGCAGCTGAACCAGTAACGGGTATCAGGCTGGGAGGGTCACAGCCCGGCCTGCCCAGCTAAGGCTGACAACAGACAGGGTCTTACTCCCCATCATAAGGGCTGGCTCTCTGAGAAGCTGGGCCTGCACACCTGAGACTGAATTATTCTCTGTGTCTCCTAGGCCTCGGCCCCGCAGTCACCTCAGCAGCTGATTCAGGCTGCTGAGTTCTACGTACTTCCCAAAGAACTAGTGGGGTCAGTATAGGTGGCTTCCTGTGGTGGTGGATTAACCTGGAATTTTTTTTTTTTTTGAGGCAGTGTCACTGGCCCTCATATGTGGGACCGAACCGGGGCCGCTGGCTTGACCACTGCGCCACTCTGCCGGCTCAAATGAATCCATTTTCGTTCTTTTTTTTTTTTTTTAAGCTGAGCCATCCTGCCACCTGTTGGCAGCTCAACGGCAACTCAGCTCGGGCTGGCATCGAACCGCCGTTGCTCAGAGCTCAGCTCACACTCTTGAGCCAGCTCTTAACCAACTGAGCCACTCGGCCGGCCCAAACTTCTATGGACTTTTTTTTTTTTTTGAGCGCAGTATCACTGGCCCTCATGTGTGGGACCAAACCGGGGCCGCAGGCATCCCAAGCCAGTGCTTAACCACCGCACCACTCGGCCAGCTAACCTGGAACTTAACCGGATGGGGAGCACCATCCCTCACCCAGCCTGCCAGTAACTTCTGATCTTGGTGCTCACGTTCTTCCCCTGCTCTCTGGAGGGAGGCGCAACAGCCTCCATATTTGGGGTCCTGGCCCCCTCACTGCATGCCTGCAGCCTGGCCAAGGCTTGGGGAAGCCAGCTGGTCCTGGTCTCTTGCCCTGGCTTTGCTGTTCTGGGCCCCAGTGCCCCCTTTCCCCTCTGGACACAATGCAGTAGCATCTATCCAGCCCCGCTGGTGTGACAGGGCAGCATAAAATGCAGCCTGCTGTTAAATCGGGTAACCTGCCCCCCATCCCCCGCCCCTCATCCTTCAGGGAACCCTCTGGCTTCCCCAGGGGAAGCATGTTATCTGGATGCTGGGTTCAGGTGCAGCAGAGTCCTCCCGTGGCTTGGAGTGGATGGTGGTTCTGTCCACACATCCCGACCTGGGCATGATGGCAGAGTCAGGGCCATGCCTGGGTCTCCCAGTCCTGTGCAAACCTCAGAATCAAACCATGTGCCTAAGGATGTCCCGCTCAGCTGCTGCACAGGCAAGCAGTGGCCCAGGGTGAGGACAGCCTGCCCAGAGCTGCTCCTCACTGCCATGACTGTACTAGCTGCACACTGTTTTCTGAGTTTGCTGAGTAAACTATTGAAAGAGCTTGCTTTTTAATACACTTTATTTTCAAATAATTATACTTTAACATAAAGTTTCAAACAGCTGAGGCCCCGGGTCCTCTTCACTGAGTTTCCTGTGATGTTTGCGGCTTATGTGATTACAGGACATAGCACCAAACCTGGACGCTGGTGCTCAGTCACGTATCACAGGGGTGGGTCCCTGTGTCCTCACTGCACTCAGGAGGCAGGATTATCCCATTACCACCAAAACCTCCTTCATACAACATTGATAGCCACCCGCCCCCACCTCTAACCCCAGACAACTACCAATGAAGGAACTGAGTTTTGAAAGATTGCCCAAGTCTTGATTTTCCCCAAAAGGTGGGGGATTGTCAATAAACCCCACGTGCTGTGATTGACCCCTGGCCTGACAGTGCAGACTGACAAGTACGTATGGTGGGAATAGCACCACGGGTCTCAGCTGGAGGGTCCTATGGGAACAAGAGCCCACATACTGCGCCATCCCAGGAATCCCCACACGCCAGCTCTACCCGGGCCCCAGGGGCGCCTGCGACAACTTGGTGGGTCAGGCCCCAAACCTGCCCCCTGAACCAGCTCTCCAGGGTGGGCTCCTGCACTCAGCTCTGACCGCTTGGTGAGGTCCCTGCACTTGGATTCTCGGGACTCCACCCGTTGCCTGGCAACCGGTGGTGTCGGGAGGGGATGCAACAGGGCCGGCCCTGGAATTACCTGCAGAGACCTGAGCGATGGCCCATAGAAGGGAAGGGGACGGGGGGGTGCAGGAGCTTTCTGGGGCTCGGACCGGCCAGGGGCTGAGCCCCAGACCCCCTGACGGGTGACAGCCGGGACTGTAGGCAGCAGTGGCTCGTCCGCCCTGGAAAGGGCCGCGCCGGAGGCGGGGCTGAGCGGATCCGCGGTGACCGTGGGCTGCTCGGCCGCCGAGAGACACCAGGCGCCGGGAAAGTGCGGTGACCTTAGGGCACCCGAAGACCATCGGTGGGATGGATGGAGGCGCTAGGGCCGCCCAGGAGGGTGAGAGCTCCGGCCGGCCGCCCGGCCCCGCGCTCCGGGCGCACGCATCGGCCCAGCGGGGAGCCGGCGGGGGGTCGGTGCCGACGCTGCCGAGCGGCCCGGCCGGTCCTCCTTGACCACAAGGCCTCGGGGAGGCTGGGGGAGCAGATACGGGCACCCGGGTACCGGCGAAGGGCGCAGCCACTCTCAGCTGAGACGCACGGCGGCGCGGCCCGAGCGCCACGGCTGTGAGGTCACGGCGCAGGCGCGGGCGCGCACACGCGCAGGCGCGGCAGGGCGTGAGCGCGCACGTCGGGGCAGCACGGGAGGGCGTGACGCGCACGTCGGGCACCACGGAAGGGCGTGGACGCGCACGTCGGGCAGCACGCACGGGCGCACGCGCATCGCGGCTCCGAGCGCGCGGCACAGGCGCATTGGCGGCGGCCGCGATGGGCGGGGTGTTGTCGGCGCTGCGATGGCTGCCCGCGGGTGTGCGAATCGCGGAGACCCTGGCCGCTCGCAGAGCCCGGCCACCTGACGCCGCCTGTGGGCGGTGTCCCCCGGGCCGCTTCCGCCTCTGTCATGTACCCGCCAGCGCCGCCGGCGCCACATCGGGACTTCATCTCGGTGACGCTGAACTTGGGCCCGAGCTACGACGGCAGCAAAAGCCGGCGGCGCCGCTCGTGTTGGCGGGTGAGGGCGGGTCCCGCGCGGCGGCGGCCCGGCTGGCGCCTCCCGTGGGGCCGGGCCGACGGGCGGGGCCGGGGGGACGCTGAGCGCGGGGACCGGGCGGCCCTCGCGGTCCTGGCGCGCGGCGGGACGCGGTTCCCGGCGGGGACGCCTCCACGGCCGCCCTGAGCACGAGCCCCGCCGGTTGAGCCGCCTGCCGGTCTCAGGCCACGGGCGTCCCCACAAGGCGTCGGGGCAAACCCAGCCACACCCGGGGCCTGAGCCCGACCCGCGAGTGGCGGGTCTCCCTCCGCTACCCGTGGACCGGACGGCAGTGGAGTCCGTGTCTGTCCCCGTGCATTAGCGAGTCGCCTGGGGCCCAGCCTGCCACCCCCGCGAGGCGGGAACTTCCCCCAGTTCAGGAACAAGAGGACTTCCCACGGGGCCTTCTGAATGCCTCCCTGTCCTCACCGCGTTGCTTACGGTTGAGGAGCTTTCCAGGCCTGTTCTCTCCAGTAAACAGTGTCACTCCGTCCCTCCCTCAGAAATGGAAGCAGCTGTCGCGATTGCAGCGGAACGTGATTCTCCTCGTGCTGGCGTTTCTGGGGCTCGGTGGACTCCTGTCCTACATCAGCGTGGCGGACCAGTGGAAAGGTATCGGCTCCGTGAGCGCCTGGACGACGCGTGTTGTCACGAGGGCTGACTGGCAGGGCGGTCTTGCCGTGCAACTCACGCAGCTCCAGGGGCATAAAGGGCAACGAGCTGGCCAGAAACCCAGGTCAGAAGAGGCGAGGCGTGTTTTCAGCCAGCTTGCTAGGCCACCACGCCAGCATGACGGCGTGACTGCCCCCTAGTGAGTGGTGGAGGGCTGGCCGCGCCGTCCTCTGTCCCGAGGTGGAACGCTGCCTCTGAGCGCATCCCCTGACTGTCACAGCACACGCGTCCGGCCGTGTGTCGGGAAGGGACCGGGCAGAGTCCCGGAGAGGACACACACAGCCCTCCTGAATTCCTCTCAGGTTGCTAATTTTAGGGGGCAAGCTAACGAGCCGCTGCAGGTCACCATTTGTACTTCCTAGGTGGAAAATATTCGGGGTTGTGGGTCGGGGGTCAGGACAGAAGTTGCCAAGTGCTTGGAAAAGGTTCGATTCTCTTTGGCCATTGTTGCACTCACGTCAGCGACTTTCCCGAGGTGTCCTTGCGTCCTTAGATGTACGGCTGTCGCCTGTGAAGCACTTGGAGTCTCCCGTGAGCCCTGTGGGCTATGTGAGGTGACGTGTGTTCTCTGTTCAGCCCCAAACGTCAGGTCGGCGGAAGAGCAGAAGATGAGGCCAGCAAACCCACCTGTGCTGCCAGCTCCCCAGAAGGCAGAGGCTAACCCAGAAAACGTCCCGGGGGCGCCACCTCAGGTACTTCCAATGAGCCGGGGGTGCAGTTGTGTGCAGGGTCCGTTCCGGAAGCTTTGCAGCAGTACGTAGTATTCCCACAGATTGGGAAGAGTTGTTTTTCTTACCAGGTCTGGTGTGCCCACCTCGCTCGTTATTCCGGGCTGGGTGGACGAAGCGCGGCGGGGAGGGCGGGATATTCTTCCCTTGGTGCTTCATCGCACACCTGCTGCTGAGGTGGTGGTGAAGGAAACAGACCCGTCCGCCCCTCTCTGGCGAGGCTGCCGGCTGGCGGGAGGGAGAGGCAGGTGAGACGCCGGGAACAAACAGTGACAGGCAGGTGGCCCGCGTGTGCGTCCTACAAGAAGAGCAGACGCCCTGAGAGAGAAGGCTGGGGCCGGGCCCCTGGGTCAGGGCAGGACACTGACCTGCAGCCTGATGGCCGAGGAGGGGGAGCTGGGATCCCACGAGGGCCTGGACGGGGAAGGGGGCAGGGGTCGGTGCAGGCTGGGCCCTGTGAGTCGTTCTGGGGCGCGGGCAGCACTGGAGGTTCGGTCGGCCTCGTGGGAGATGTCAGCTGGGGCAGGATGTCAGATTGTCCCTGCGAAGGCTCTCTGGGCACTGGGTGGAGACGGCGGCACAGTCAGGAGCGGACGGCAGGAGGCAGCAGGGCCGAGCTGCCTGGGCTGGGAGAGCCTGCGCTTGGAGCAAGGCCGGGCGGGACGGGGCCTGTGCGGGTAGGGAGGGTTCCCGGGACCTCGGGAGGCGTGAGTGGTGGTGTCAGGCCAGAGTCAGGTGTGGGAGCCCCCAGAGACCGGAGTGGGTGTCTTCCAGAGAGGGTGGAGGAGGAGCCAGGCCTAGTCCTGGGGCGCCCCACCCTTACAGTTGGGGTGGGGAGAAGGCGAGGGGCCATGGAGACTAGAGGGCGGTCAGGAGGCCGGCAGGGGATCAGGAAGCGTCCCCTCTAGAGAGGGACGGTCCCAGGAGATGGCCTCTGAGAACCGGGGTGCTGTGCACCTGGGGACGCCCTCTGTCCCTCCTCAGGTGTGGATGTGGGCGCCGCGGGTAGAGAGGATGCTGAGGCAGTGCTGGCCTCACATCCTGCAGGGCTGTCCTGGGGCAGACGGGAGGCCGCCTTCCCGCTGCCTCTCCCAAGGGTCTGTGTGCAAGAGAGCGAATTTCCTCCCGTAAAGCCGACCAGGGTTCCCTCGGCTTCTTTCGGCCGCTCTCTGACACATGAACCCATAACCGTGGGAAACCAGAATCCAGCATGTTCCCCCAGAAAGTCGCGCGCCCACGCTCGTGACATCCACGGTCCCATCTGTGGCGTCCAGGGAGGGCCTGCACGGTCAGGGGTGAACGTCCCCATGCCTTTGGTGCTAGAGCCGGGGATGAGGCCCTTCTGGAGGTCCCTTGGACGCATCTCCCGCTCAGCGCTCGTCCCCAAGACCTGTTTCAACGACGGCCCTTTTTTCGGCCCGACCCGAATCTCTTGACCTAGGCGCCCATCTCTTGGTTGTTCGCATCTGTCCAACGAGAATGTCCCCACGGCTTATGTGGACATTGAAAAGGAGAGACTGCACTCAAGCACTCATGGGTCGGCCTCCTTCCTCTCCTCGGCGGTGTCCCAGGTCACACCCACCACGTAGGACTGGCGGTGAGGTCAAGGACGAGCGATGCGTCCACATTGTCGCTCGGTCCGGTGCCTTTGCCACACTTGCTGAGGATGAGCGGGGCAGCCGGGGCCAGGCCTGCAGCAGTGTTCTTAGGGCTCTGTTCTCTGGACGTGGTTCTAACCCTTCCGTGCCCCCGTCGGCCTGTCACAGTCTGGATGTATCCTGGGTCTGGCCTAACCTACCAGGGCTTAGATCTGGGCAGAGTCCATCCAGGGCCATCAGGGCAGGAAGCCACGTGTAAGGAAGGAGCCCATCCAACCTGCATATTGTATGAAAAACGAACATAATCAGCCGTGCACCAGCCCCTCCTGGGGTTGAGCCCAGCTGGGGCGAGTGAGCGTTACAGTTGGGAACAGAATAGGAGCTCGCGGTCTGTCGAGTTCTCACAAGTGATTCTTGTGTTTGTCTAGGCTACTCGAAGGCATTTCCGTCGGGGACATCCCAACCTGCAGATCAGAGCCCCCAATAAAGACTCAGAGGACAGGAGGCTGGATGATGCCCAGAAGCGGGAAGCGCTGGTGGACGCCACTCAGCAGGAAGAGCACCCGCAGAGAACCCTCGTCAGGTACTGGGGGCACCAGCGGGCCAGCGTGGGGTGTCTCTGCTGAGAAACAGCAGGGTCCTGTGTGTGTTTACCGTACGTTCCCCTTGCGAAGCAGACAGTGAGCCCCGTTGTGTGCAGAGCCGGGAACCGGGGGCGGGGAGGGGGGCGGCCTGCCACCTCCTGGTCCAGCATGGAGGGCGTGGCTGAGCAGCCACACGGGCGCCTGCCTGCCTTCCCTATGCTGGCTGACACTTCGCCTTCCTTCCCGGTAGCTGGAGGGGAGCTGTGATTGAGCCGGAGCAGGACACCGACGTCCCCTCGAGAAAGGCAGAGGCCCCCACCTGGACTCACAACCAATCGGGTAAGGCCCTACCTGCACCCCTCAGGCCTCCCTGCGTGGACTCGCAGATATGCGTCTTGCTGTGTAGCCCTGCTATGCCTCTGACACTGGTTGTCCTTCGACACCCAGGTGGTCTGCAGGTCCTTGCAGTCACACTCCTCAGAGCTCTGGTGATGATGTGGCTCCTTGCAGGCCATTGTCCTCAGTCCAGGGCTGCAGACAGGAGGCATGCATGTGCAGGGTGCTCGTTCTCCTGCCTGTGTCTGGTCCACGAGGGGCCTGGGGACGTGGAGGCACTCCTGCGTCTGCCTCTGCCCTGGCTGGAGGGGCTCAGCGGCTGTGAGGGTCCCCGCATTCAGGCGCCGGTGGTTGGGGGCCTGCTGGGTGCGTCCTGTCTGCTTAGTCTCATGACACTGTTTGAAGTCATCAGTCAAGTACGTCCCCATTCCCCAGATGGAGAACTGAGATTAGGTCAGGAGCCGCGAAGGCCATGTGCCTGGTGTGTGGGGACTCGCACTAGGTCCGCTGAGTCTGGGGCCCAGGCTGTGACCCTCTGGTCCTGTTGCTGGCACCTCCGTGGAAGGACACTGAGGGAGCCCAGAACTGCGACTGGCACCCCAGGCCTGTGCAGACAGAGTGATGGTGTGGCATGAAGAAGGGATGGCAGAGCCCTGGGGGTCACACAAGTAGGCCTCAGTCCACACAGAGGGGACACACACTGTGAGGCCAGGGACACGCTGTCATGGACACCATCACCCTGCATGTGCTCCTGCTGCGTGTGGAGAGAATACACTGCCATGTGCATGGAGGGCACCGTGCATGGGTTGCAGAGTGTGTCTGCCCCAGGGGTTTTCTCTGCAGGTGCCTGAATATGGGTCCTGAGAGACCCCGGGTCTTGTCCCTGTCACCAGCAGCTGTCATGGTTGACATGCCCAAACCCCAGCGGCCCAGCGCAGCTTTTTGGCTGCTGCTGGTCTGCTGCCTCCAGGGCCTTTGCTGGCCAGGTGCTCCCTGTAGTCCTTGAGGATCCCCGCCAGGTGCTGCTGGTTGTGGGTGTGACAAGGCCAGATGGGTGCAAGTCTGAGCTGTTGCGTGAGGCCCTGGGGCCTTGCCACCTTGGCAGCCATGTCCAGCTCCGAGAGTTTGACCTCTGGCGCTGTCCACTGCTGCCCCGTGGCCTGGACAGTGGCCTTTGGGTCATCAGCATCCCTACTTTGGGGCCCCGGCCAGGTCTAGGTCACCACACCCACTCCTTTCCTTCCAGGCTCCCCAAACGAGCGCCAGAGGGCCGTGGTGGACGCCTTCCGCCATGCCTGGGCTGGGTACCGCAAGTTCGCCTGGGGCCACGACGAGCTGAAGCCTGTGTCCAGGTCCTTCAGCGAGTGGTTCGGCCTTGGCCTCACGCTCATTGACTCCCTGGACACCATGTGGATTTTGGGTCTGAAGAAAGGTACATGTTACTCCCCAGCATGCGGCCCAGCGCTGTGTGACATTCGGGCACGTGGGCAAGCCATGCCCGCTGGGGTCCCCTTGCTGCTGTGGCCACCGACGATGGGCTTCCCTTCTCCTGGGTGACAGGAGTAGAAATGCAGGGCACGGGCACTTCCTTTGTCACCTTACACCCAGGTGTGCGGGACACTCCAGACAGCTGAGCGGGCCCCCTGCCAAGAGCTGAGTGTGGATGCTGGTGGGCATCACAGGGCATTTCCAGCCTGGGTTTCTGTTGCAGTCGGGAGATGGCCCTGTGACGGGAGGTGGCACGTGATCTGACGTAGCTACCAGCACCCTGGATCTGTCCCTAACGTCCTTATGCCACACAGATTGATGCAGGCTGGGGTTATGCATCGTCAGATACTTCTAACTGATGGTTTAAACATCTGCTGTAAGTTTCCTGGGCAGGTTGAAGACCCCTGCGGTCCTCACGTGGTCCTTTGTGCCGTGGCCTGCGACGGCAGCCCCTTTGCTCACAGCTTCGTGGGCTCTCCCCAGCCGCATGCTGGCCCATATCTGCACACCCGAAGACGCAGGGCTCGCGCCCTGGCACTAGGAAAGGATGTCGCCCCTTTGGGAGAAAGCTGGACAGACAGAATGCACGTGGCCCCAGAGCGCCAGGCCGTGGGACGCTGGAACTGTGGGCATGCCCGTACTCTCCCGTTTTGTGTCATAGAGTTTGGAGAGGCCAGGCGGTGGGTGTCCAGGAAGTTACGGTTTGAGAAAGATGTAGACGTCAACCTGTTTGAGAGCACGATCCGGATCCTGGGGGGCCTTTTGAGCGCCTACCACCTGTCGGGGGACGCGCTCTTCCTACGGAGAGCCGTAAGTGTCCCGGCACCCGGGCCGCCTCGCCCCAGGACGCGCATGCCAAGCACTCCAGCGTTTCCTCTGTGCTGCAGGGATGGGGTGGGGGGTTCCAGCTCTCCCCGCTGTGGGCTTGGGGGGCAGGGTTCAGTTCTTTCCCCTGCGGTTCGTTTGCCTGTTTCTGGGCCTATGCTGAGCTGAACACACTTCTTGGCCCCCTGCAGCCGGCAGGGGACCCGTTCCCAGCTCACTGCTGCGGCTGTGAGCATCGGGCCACGTGAAGCCACCACGCTCGCGTCTGTCCTCAGACTCAGATGAAAGTGGGTGGTGGGCTGGCGTGGTGGACTGTGGAACGGGCATCTTTTCAGCAAACGGTGATCTCTCCCCACGCTGTGTGTGTCAGGAGGACTTTGGGAATCGGCTGATGCCTGCGTTCCAGACGCCTTCCAAAATCCCGTACTCCGACGTCAACATTGGCACTGGCGTGGCCCACCCACCCCGGTGGACGTCTGACAGCACAGTGGCCGAGGTGACGAGCATTCAGCTGGAGTTCCGAGAGCTCTCTCGTCTCACGGGAGTTCAGAAATTTCAGGTATGGATACGGGGCATCTGGAGTGGTCCTGGCTTGCTGCAGTAAATGCCGGTGTGTGGACACTACCCTGGGCTGGAGACGGCTGCCGCTTTTTCCTTAGAGAACCCCGTTTCCTTGCTGGTGACCGGCATGGACTGGAGGCCAAGCTGCCCGCCCTGGCCCTGCCCCGTGCAGTGCCGTGTCATTGGGGCCCAACAGAGCTCACGGCTTGTCGTGCCGAGCTCTGGCCCTGTGTCCACTGGACTGTGTGTTCCCTCCTCTGTCATGGCTCTGTGGTGTCGAGGCTGTCGAGACACTGGCGTTTTGTAGCCAGTTCTGTGCTGGTGCCATTGTGGTTGTCCTGACAGGCCCTAGTGCCCGCATGGGTGTCTGTCCTGGGGGGACTGCTGGGGTGGCATCGCGGGCTTGCAGCCACCCTGCTGTGTGATAGGGTGGGCACATGGTACGTGGGATGGGGGGTGTTCTCATTTATTGGTCACTAACTCGTTGCCCTAGTTTTTAAAGTATCTGTCACTGAATCTGGTCCCCTGTTGGCAGTGCCACCCTTCTCGCGGGTGAACTTCGGGGCTGGAGCTTCCATTCCTTTGGTGTTTTTGTCTTTTTCCTAAATTGAGAAAATTCATATATCGAGAAATTTTGCTTTTTCTCATGCACATTGCCGTGTCCTCATGTTTCGTCCCCATAGTAAATAAGGCAGCGCCGTTAGCGGTCCCCATCGTATAACTGAAACCCCACAGACATGGGACACGTGTGTCTAGCTTCCATCACTGAGCACCATGCTTTCAAGGTACATCCATTTGCAGTGTGGGTCAGAATCAGCCCTTTCGTGGCCAGGCAGGGGCCTGTTGCGTATTCAACCCCCATGCTGCCCATCGTCCACCAGCGTGCGAACGCCGGCCGGGCCCTGGCGTGGGGCAGCCGGGCAGGGCCACTGTGGCAGGCCCCACAGCGCAGGCGCCCAGTCTTCAGTCATTGTTCTGGGTTCTGAGCAGGCTCGTGGGTGGGCAGGTGTGTTTCTGTGGGTTTGGTGTTTATGTGTTAAAGACATGGGGCCACTTCCCAGGGCCAGTGGACCACCTGTTTACCTGTGTAGAGCTGTGTCAGCCCCCTGCCCGGTTACTGATGGGAGTAGTGATCTTGGCGTTGTCGAGGTGGAGTGAAAATCCAGTATTTGGCCGTTTACTCAGAAGATACCTGCGGCGCCCAATGTTGCTGGGGCTTTGCCGTCAGTGGGGCTGGAAGACGAAGGAGCACAGCAGCCCACCAGAGGACAGCCAGTCAGTGTGGGGGGTGCGTGGGTAGGAACCAGAAAGCACCCCGTGCAGGGTCCTGAGTGCTCTGGCGTAATGTGCACAGAGCTGCAGGAGCACAGACACGGGGCACGACCCAGCCAGGCGGTGAGCCTGGAGCAGCTGAGGCTGCTGGGGTCTTGAAGGATGAATAGGAGCTCACCAGGTGGTCTCTAACAGCAACCCTGGGCTCAGAGGCAGACGTGCCTGCCTTCCCACAGGAAGAGGCGCAGATGGTCAGGTGGGGCAGGGGTCCCGAGGACCTTGGCTGTGGGCTCAGACAGTCCCCCCAGAGTGGGGGCTGCTAGGACAAGGGCCGCCCCGTGGCCAGGGCCCGTGGCGCGGCCACCGTTCTTCAGGGACTCCTGGGGAGCAGTGGGCTGGGGAATGGCGTGGATTGGCCACGGGCGGCGCTCACACGGCACTCCCTCAGGCGTGCTTTCCCCTGTCTGCCCAGGAGGCTGCGGAGGAGGTGACGAGGCGCGTCCACTCCCTGTCGGGGAAGAAGGACGGGCTGGTGCCCATGTTCATCAACACACACAGCGGCCTCTTCACCCACCTGGGCGTGTTCACCTTGGGCGCCCGGGCCGACAGCTACTACGAGTACCTGCTGAAGCAGTGGATCCAGGGCGGGAAGAGGGACACACGGTGAGGCCCCTGCCGCGCCCTGGGCGCGTCCCTGGGGCTCCCTGGCCTGGCTCTGGGTCGGGTCCAGCAGCTGGGCCCGGGCTGCGCCCCACCACGGGGACCCGCTTCTCAGCATAGCCGCTGTGCCGAGGAAGGCCTGCCGCTCCCTGAGCTCCGTGCTCCTTCTGGGGTCAGGGAAGCAGCTGTGCCCGCCCCTTCCCGGGGACGCAGAGGCCGCTGACACCTGGGGCTCTCTGCCTTCGCTTTGCTGCTTAGGATGTCCACGGTCCCAGGTGGACTGCAGTAGCCCGTACCCTGGGAAGTGCACATAAACCCTCACGAGGCACCTGAAATGGCTTGAAGTCTGCAGCCCAGGGATGACGGTGACTCCGGCCGCTGCAGGGGATTCAGCTCCAGGCTGACCCCAGGGCAGAGACGAGGGTGTCACCACCAGGGAGCCTGCCTTCCCCGGCCCCTGGGGGCTGGTTGAGGGAAACGTCTGTTTGGGGAGCAGAGGGTAGTGCCTTCAGCCCTGCGGGCTGACCCTCCGTAGACCACCCCCCGAGGCTGGCGTGGTGCCTAAAAAGTGCGTAGAAGACCCCTCAGGGCTGTGCGTCCTCCTGGCCCGGGCATCCAGGACTAACCTGGGCGTCCCTCTCCCAGGTTACGGGATGACTACCTCGAAGCCGTGGAGGGGATCCGGAAGCACCTGCTGCGCAAATCTGAGCCCAGCAAGCTCACCTTTGTGGGGGAGCTCACCCACGGCCGCTTCAGTGCCAAGATGGTGAGCACGCGCGTGGGCCATGCAGGGCCAGGGAGCTGCACCCACGGGCTGGGCCTTGACGCCTGGGGCTCCGTGAGTCAGGACGAGGAGAGTGAGGTGTCACGGGTAGACATGGGCTCTGCTGCCTGGGCTGTCCCCTCCTCTCCCCCCAGGACTCTCCTCGCCCCAGGGTCTCCCTCCCCCTAGGGCTTCGCTTCCCCAAGGGTCCCCTTCCATGCTCCAAGGACTCCGCTTCCCCCCACCCTCCAGGGCCCCAGGTTGCCTCCCCCCAGCGCTCCCCTCCCCCCAAGAAGGACCCCCCACCGCCCTGCCCCAAGGCTGCTCCCCGTGCCTCCTTCCCCGTGCAGCTGGTGCTCCATTGGTGTTTGGGGGGTTGGGGGAAGCCGGGTCAGCGTTGGCATCCCCAGCATGCGGGTGGCCTTCCACCAGCCTGTCCGCCCGTGTGAGCCCCTGGTGCCGGCCCAGAGGCGGGGCCACGCCTTAGGCCTGTGACGCCCGCGCTGGCTCGGTGGTGAGGAGACCCCCGTCCTATTCCAGGACCACTTGGTGTGCTTCCTGCCAGGGACGCTGGCTCTGGGCGCCCACCACGGTCTGCCTGCTGATCACATGGAGCTGGCGCGGGCACTCATGGACACCTGCTACCAGATGAACAGGCAGATGGAGACGGGGCTGAGCCCTGAGATTGTGCACTTCAACCTGCACCCGCAGAAGGCCCAGAAGGACGTGCAGGTCAAGGTGAGCGGGCGGGGGGGTGGAGGGGGGGTTGGGACGGGCGGCGGGGGCGGGGCAGGGGGCGGGGGGGAACCGCAGCGGGGACTCACGGAGCCTGTGCCCCCAGCCAGCCGACAGGCACAACCTGCTGCGGCCGGAGACGGCGGAGAGCCTGTTCTACCTGTACCGCCTGACGGGGGATCGCAAGTACCAGGACTGGGGCTGGGCCCTCCTGCAAAGCTTCAACACCTACACGCGGGTAAGGCCCAGCTCCTCGCCGCTCCCCGCCCGCGGGGCTGCAGCAGCCCTTCCTGGGGCTCAGGGCCCATGTGACCCACGGTCTCGGGTCAGGCATCCCTCCCTCCCTCCTGTCTCAGGAGACGAGCCAGGCGGGGAGGATCTGACGTGCACAGAATGCGTCCATCCCGAGTGACGCTGATGGCCTGGGCTCCTCGAGACGGGCACCGTGACCCCGGTGCTGCTTCCACTGTGTTCAGGCCCTGCCTTGACCTTTACCCTCTGGTGCGTGAGGCGCTGGGTTCCGGACCCATCAGGCGACCTCAGGGCCTTCATGAGGCTTCTGCAGGGTACAGCGTGTGGCACTTTCCATCAGTCACTTAAGGGCAGCTGGCGTCACCCAGGGGGGTCTCTGGAGGAGCCGTGGCCGACCTCCAGGGCAGCCAGTCCCCTTGTGCCCTCCGCCCTAGACCCTGCCCTGGGGCCATGCTGCTGCTTGGGGGCACCTCTGGCCAGCACCCCATCCGAGGGCTGAGCCTGTGTGGCGTATGGGCTGTGCCTGCAGCGGTGACGCTGTGGCCTTGGCCTTTGCAGGTCCCCTCGGGGGGCTACTCTTCCATCAGCAACGTCCAGGACCCCCACAACCCCCAGCCCAGGGACAAGATGGAGAGCTTCTTCCTGGGAGAGACACTCAAGTACCTTTACCTGCTCTTTTCCGACGATGCGGACCTGCTCAGCCTGGATGCCTACGTGTTCAACACCGAGGCTCACCCGCTGCCCATCTGGGCCCCTGCCTAGGAGTGGGCGCTGCCCGGGGCCTGGCGCGCCCCATCCTGTCAGCAGGACCCTGGTCCTGGCTAGGGCTGCCCTCCTTGACCTTGGCTGCGCAGTCCACCCAGCTGGCTGGACGTGCTCCAGGCCAGGCTGGTGACAGGCCAGCAGACAGCTGGGCCAGGACGTCTTGGGGCTCGTGAGCTGCTGGGGTGGCCGCGGGCCCCGGGCTCCTTGTCTGGTTCCCATGGGGACATCGTTAGGAACAAGGAGGAAGAAACCAGCGCTGTGCTTCAGGGTGGCCCAGCCTTCCTCCTTCCTGAGAAAACTCAAATCATGACCTACATTCCTGAAACCTGGACGTCCTCCTGTCGGCCATCGCCAGGGCTTCCTGGGGCCTCGGGGACATCGGGATGCAGCTCGCCTCAGGGTCATGGCCTGTGAACGTGCGCTGCCCTGAGGCCTGGGGGGCGTCTGTGGACACCCCTGGCCCGAGGTCATGGGAATCGGGGCTCCTGGCTGGCTGTGGTGTTTACGTGTTGGACTCAGGGACCCTCCCTGCCCTGCCAGGGCCGGGGGTGTGAGGGGCGGCTGGCGGGTTCATCCCGCTCCCAGGCCACCCGGACAGAACGGACTTTTCAGTCAGGATAAAAGGAGATTTGCTCTAATTGGTGTCTCCCGTGTGTGCAAGAGTCTGTTTCCTGAAACGTCTGGGTTTCAGAATTGGGGGCAAGTGGTCTGGGCCCCTCACTGTCCACTGAGGTCAGCATCCTGCTGCCACCTGCAGGCGGGATGGGTGCTGGGCTCTGCGGGGCCTGGCCCGGCCCAGGGGACAGGAGGGTGCCTAGGTGTGAGTGGCAGTGGGCCTGGCCTGGCACTGTCAGCCCTCCTCCTGCAGTGTCCATACCTTAGGACGGACCCAGGGCAGTTTCTGGAGAGAAGACAAACCTGGGCCCTGGTCAGGGGTCCCCTGCCCCCTAGGACCAGGCGATTTTGTAGGACAGGCCCAGCTCTCCCCTCCGTGCTAAGCAAGAGCCAGTCGCCCTCATTAATCTCTAGAAGATTCGCGTTCCTCAGAAGCCAGGGCATCTCGGAGCGCCAGAGGTCCAGGCTGCACGTCAGGCAGGAACTGGCTTCTCGGATATGTGCCCTGTTGCTCCCCATGTTCAGGTGACCTGGTGGCCGCTCCTCGCTTTCCAACGGCACCCCCGAGCCTGGCTCCCAACCCCACATGTCCTGTGCTTGGACAGATGTGCAGGTCCCGTCCTGGAGGTAACCTTTGGTCCCAGCCTCGTGGCTGCTGGCTGCCCGTCGGCACAGTCCCCACAGCTGGAAGGCACATCTTGCTTCTCGCCGGCCCCTCCTAGCCGGGGGCTCTCAGCAGCTGTGCAGCAGGACTGACAGTGACAGCCCCCCAATCCACTGGGAGGTGGGACCTAGGCAGCCGGGAAAGGCAGACTCCCTGCCCCGCTCCCTGGGGACGCCACACAGACAGGGACACGGAAGGTGGGTGGGGGTCTCGGCAGCTTCCCATTTCTTGGTGTCACAGTTCAGCTGGCCACGTGCAAGTGCACCCCCCAGAGCAGCAAACTTAAGAGTTGAGGACTCTTTTATTAAACATGTGGCTGATTTGGGGGGCTGGGCCGTGTGTTCACCATGTCACGCTCCGTCCTGCAGGGACCACTGCTGGGACACGGGGGCTGAGCCGGGCCACCAGACACTTACTCAGCTCCCCCAGGCAAGGCCCTGATGGGCCTGGTCGCTGAGTGGGTTCATGAAGATGGCCCTGGGCTCCTCGCCCTGGAGTGCCTTGAAGATGCACCCCGGTGAGTCCTCTCTGGTCCTAGCTGGGAGAGCGCCCCTTAGCCTCGGAGCCCCCATGCCACGCGCGCTGCAGCCTCTGCTCACGCCTGGCTGTCGCAACCCACTCACGGATGATGCTGGCCTCCAGCTCACGTGCCTCCCGGACAGACGTGGGGTCTTCCGGGTGGGACGCTCTGAGGAGCAGGCACGAGGTGGGGGGTGATTCAGCATGGAGGCAGACCCGAGCCTCACACACCCCCAGCTCATGTCCAGCCACGGGCCCAGGCTGAGTGCGGCGCCCCCCCAGGGCAGGCCCACACCTGAGGTCTAGGTGATGTGCTCCCCCGTGGATGGTGACGGCCAGGACAGACGCACTCAGGTTACTCTGGATCTGTGCCCGTAAAAGGACGCCATGTGACGTGCAGCCCCAGGCCACTCGGCCCCCAGCGCCCCCGCATGTCCAAGCTGTGCGGTGCGGCTAAGACAGGAACGAGGCAGCCACAGAGCCTGGAGTGGCCCGTCACAAAGGACAGGTGAGCCGGAGGCCAGTTCCCGTCAGGAAAAGAATCAGGAAGGGGAAAGGGTGAAATAATGAAGGCATGGCCATCAGCAAAGGCCAAGTGGCTTCCTGGAGAAGACCCTGTGAGCCCACAGGGACACTAGCCACCTAACAAGGCTCCAGCGGGTCAGCCCTGAGCAACTCACCCCGCCCCCTGCCCAGGGGTCCAGGTCGCCATTGGAGAAGATGATGTTGCTGGTGGCTCTGAGGTCTGAAAGGGACAGAACAAGTGGCAGGGGGACCGGGCATGGCCACCAGATCTGGGAGCCACGGGTCAGATCAGGCCACAGTTCTGCCCCCGGGAGTGGGGAGAGCAGGGCCGGCTCAGTGCAGAGGGAATGACACTGTCCCCAACCCCCCCGAGCCTCACCGGCACCCCCGAAGCTGGTCTGCATCCAGTCCCGCCGGGGCCACACGCCCCACGTGTCCAGGCAGTACTGCTGGCGGAGCGCCTCGGTGAACGGCAGGTCGGGGAAGATGTCCGTCACATTGTTACTGGAGAACGTCAAGCTGATCTCGGTGCAGGCCTGCGGGACCCCCCACGCTGGGTCAGGCTGGTGGGGCACGGCACCTCACTCAGTACCCATCCCTGTCCCTGGCAGTCCTGGGCCCCCCGCCCCCATCCCTGGCAGTCCTGGGCCCCCCCACCCCCATCCCTGGCAGTCCTGGGCCCCCCCACCCCCATCCCTGGCAGTGCCAGGCCCCCCGCCCCCGTCCCTGGCAGTCCTGGGCCCCCACCCCATACCTGGTAGTCCCAGGCCTTGGCGTTGGAGCCCAACCCACAACCTGTGGGGTCCGCACAGGCCTGGTATTGTCTGTAGATGTCGTAACAGGGCTCTGTGCCCGAGGAGTTGTACACCAGCCCTGGGGGAGAGGGGTGCTGAGGCCAGGCGCCCTCAAAGGGTCCTGTAGGCATCAGGGGCTCTGGGGTCTCATGTCCCAATAAGGAGTTGGGTCCCTGGGGTGTGTACCGTCAATCCCTGCCTGCACCTTCCAGCGCCCCTTGGAGCAGTGATCCCCCCAGGCTGGGCCAGGAGGGGGGTGGCCACTTCCCACTGAACACAACGGCAGGGGTGTCCTGGGCTCCCCGCCCCCACACAGCCCTCACCACTCAGGCCATCTGCCCCCCACTCAGCACCCGCCCGGGGCTGAGGGCAGACGCACCCGCCAGTGCTCGGAGCCCCTGGAGCCTCTGCCGCTCACTCAGCAGCCGGTCACAGCCGACCTAGGGGTGCCAGCAGTCACAGCCTGCGCGGCGAGCACAAGATGCCCACTCGCAGCCTGCAGCCCCCTTCCCAGCTCGTCCCTCCCTGGGCCCTGTGCACGGGAAGAGGTGCCTCACCTGGACTGGGTTGGCAGGGAGGCGCCCCATGAAGTCGGTGGGGTACGGGTAGTCCATCATGGCCAGCACAGTGAAGGCGTTCCGGGCAAACCCGAATAGCTGGGCCAGGTCCTTCCAGCTCATGAGTGACTGGCAGGTGCCAAACTCCTGGCTGATCACCTCGTAGGCTGCCAGGGGGGCAGGAGAAGGGCCTTTGGAGGCTGCTGGCCTGCGGGGGGGCGGGGGGGGAGGGGGGCGCGGCCTCACCTCCCCGGAGGAACAAGTCCTTGATCTGCCGGAAGGCGTCCCTCACGGCCTGGGCACACTTCGGACTCTGGCCCTCAAAGTCCTGGAGAACAGACCGGCTGTGGCTGCAGCCCCCACGCCTGGGAGGGCCATCCCCACCCCCACCCCGCGCCCTCACTCGCTCACCGCAGACACGTCCCGGAAGAACTGGTGGGAGTCACCAAGGCCTGCCACGGCCACGACAGGTGCACTGGCCGCCAGCGCCCCCGCCACGAGGTGGGGGTACTTCATCCTCATGTAGGCGCTGAGCATCCCCCCATAGCTGCTCGGGGCACAGGGTCAAGACTGTGCCTTCCTGCCATGGCACCCGCCAGCCCCAAGGCCACGGCAACTCGGGGGCGGCAGCCGTTCACCAGCCGGGCCTGTGCCCGCAGCACCTGCTTCCCCTTGCCCTCCTCAGCCCCCGGCACCCCCAAGAAGGACCTGAAGTGTCCAAGACCCAGTGGTCTCCCCCGGGGGCCAGGTGTGCGTTTGTTCCTCAGAAAGGAGATGGAGGACCCACCTGCCGCCAAAGGCGATGGCCGGGGCGTCCTGAGCCCCGAAGTCCCGCCGCAGCGCCCCGAGCAGCCTGGCAAAGTCAGCCAGGGCCTGCTCCACGGTCAGTAGCTCTGTGTGCCCGCGCCATGTGGACTGCTCGCCGAATGGCAGCGACTTTCCGTAGTAGCGCTGTGGGCGACCGACAGGCGGACACTGACCCCGCGCCCCCGCCCGCCCCCGGCCCACAGCGCTGCCGGCTACCCACAGGGCACTCACGTGCTCCGCGAACACCACCAGGGCAGCCTGCTGCACCGCCAGCTCCAGGATGAACCCCGAGTTGTTGGCGAAGGACCATACGTCGCCCTCGTTGCCCGTGTAGAAGAATAGGGGCCCCTCGCCCCTTTTCCAGAACTTGTCTGTCGGGTGAAGGATGAACGCGTGTGTCCCGGGGAGGGAGTGAGACGTGGTACAGGACGCCCCGGGGCCAGGCATCCCCAGGCGACCCACCTGACACCAGGAACCTCTGGCGGAAGGTCTTGTTGCCAAACCTCTCAAAGTTGAAATGGTCCAGAAACTGCTCAAAGTAGCCCTCCCGGAAGCCGGGCTCTGGGGCTCTGTAGGCTGGAGAGAGCAACGCTCAGCGACACGGCCGCCAGGGGGCGGCAGGGGGCGGCCCGCGCGTCGGCACTTACCCCGGGCCTCGGGGCGGAGCGGCCCCAGTGCCAGCAGCAGGGCCAGGGCCCAGGGCAGGGCCAGCCATGCCTGGGGGCTCATGTCTGGTTTAACGGGCAAGAGCGGGTCACGTGACTAACGGGGAACACAATCACGTGACAGCTTGCGCAGGGCCCTCAGCAGGGCTGGCCCCTCCCTCTGGCTGGCAGCTTCTGTGTCATTGCGTTCATTCCTCAAGCTTCCTGGCAGCCATTGTGTCACCACAGAGACAGTTGCCATGGGGACACATGACTCAGCCCCAGGGCTCAAGGACCTGGCACTGCGGCAGGGGACGTTTCCCCAGCCGTCTGTCTTCCAGTGGCCACTGCTGAGGGCCTGGCCTGCCCCGCACCTCCCTGCTGGTTGCCCAGGCTGGTTCTCCTCTAGCCGGGTGCCGGGTGGACAGGCCACCAGCACACACCTGGGCGGGAAGTGACTGCCCTCACTGCCCAGGCCTTCCCAGCAGGGAGGGGAAGCTCTGAGGGTAGAGCAGGGAAAGCCTCCAGGGGAGGGAGCCTTGGGAAGATGGGGGTGGCCCAAGTGTCCCACGCAGAGGGCAGCGGCCCTGAGAAAGTGAGAAAGTGACAGCAAGAGGCTGCGTTAGGGGGTGGGGAGCCAGGAGCCCAGTCAGGGGTGCAGGCGGCCAAGGGGAGCAGCCCAGGCTTCCGCTGGAGCTGGGGCCCTCTTCCTTCCTTGTCTGGCTAGTCCCTTCACTGGCTTCTCAGCACACAGGGGCACCAGGCCCTGCCAGTGCCCAGAGCACAGAGGAACCACCTGGCTGGCACCGGGCACCCAGGTGCAGAGCCGCCCCTGTCCCAGGCTGCATAGGAAGATAGCGTCACCAGACCCCACTCCCAAGACTGTCCCTGGCCAGTGTGACCCCGGTCTCTGCCCAGGCCCTGCCCTGGGCTCAGGTGCTGGGCTCTTGCTGCAGCCGGGGAACCCAAGGGCCCCGGCTAGGCTGGGGCTGAGTAGGAGGACTGGCCACTTGAGTTGGCCCATTGGCTGTGCCTCACATGGTCCCAAGACTGTCACTGAGGCAACCAGCTCGGTGACAATGACTGTCCATCATGTCACACCACCCCATGGGTGTGGTCACTCAGTGCCACACCACAATCATCCCACAGGCCCTGTCCCCATCCCCATGTGATGTCCCCCCATCCCTGTGACCCCATGTCCCCGTGTCTCTGTCCCTGTGTCCCTGTGTCCCCTTGTCCCTCTGTCCCCATGGGCCTGTGTCCCCATCCCTGTGTTTCCTTCCCTGTATCCCAGTGTCCCCCGTGTCCCCGTGTCCTTTTCCCTTTGTACCTACCCTCGTATCCCCATCCCCGTGTCCCCATGTCCCCATGTCCCCGCCCCCGTGTCCCGTGTCCCCGTGTCCCCGCCCCGTGTCCCCATCCCCATGTCCCGCCCCGTGTCCCCATGTCCCCGTGTCCCGCCCCGGGTCCCCATGTCCCCATGTCCCCGCCCCCGTGTCCCCGTGTCCCCGTGTCCCCGCCCCCGTGGCCCCGTGTCCCCCTGCCCCCGCCCCCGGGGCCCCGTGGCCCCGTGTCCCCGCCCCCGTGTCCCCATCCCCATGTCCCCGCCCCCGTGTCCCCATGGCCCCGTGTCCCCGCCCCCGTGTCCCCATGTCCCCGTGTCCCCGCCCCCGTGTCCCCGTGTCCCCGTGTCCCGCCCCTGTGTCCCCATGTCCCGTGTCTGTCCCATGTCCCGTATCCCCATCCTGTGTCCCCATGTCCCCGTGTCCCCGCCCCGTGTCCCCGTGTCCCCGTGTCCCGCCCCCGTGTCCCCATCCCCATGTCCCCGCCCCGTGTCCCCATCCCCATGTCCCCGCCCCCGTGTCCCCGTGTCCCCGTGTCCCCGCCCCTGTGTCCCCATGTCCCCATGTCCCCGCCCCCGTGTCCCCATGTCCCCGTGTCCCCGCCCCCGTGTCCCCATCCCCATGTCTCCATTTCTGTGTCCTTGTCCCCATGTCCCCATGTCCCCCTGTCCCTGTGGCCCCATGTCCCCATTCTCATGTCTCTGTGTCTCCAGGTCCCAGTGTCCCCGTGTTCCTGTGTCCCCGTACCCCCACCCAGGGCTGCCTGTGTTAAGTAGAGAGCTGCCCTTTGAGGGCCCCCATGGCCTCTGCAGGGCGGGCGCTGGACGAGAGCCAGGGACTGGCAGCGCCTTGTCCCTGGATGGCAGGCCATTCCTGTTCCCATCCCCTCTCTCAGCTCCGGAGCCTGACCCCAAACCCCCGCCGCAGACCCACCACGTTACCGCCTCCAGATCCTGCAGGCAGCGGCTCCACGCCTGGGGTGGCTCTGGGAAGGCCCACAGGTGCATTCTGGTCGCCTCTCAGACTGTCCTGACACACCTGGTAGCCCTGAGGGTGCAGGTAAGTCAGGGGCTCCAGAAATCCTCCTCCCAACTGCCTGGGGCCAATAACTCTGGGGACAAGGCTGGGGCCTGATCCCCTTTCACTGTCCAGATTTGGGGAGCTTGGCGTGGTCCCCACCACCACCTGCTCTGCCCCTTTTACACGTCAAAGCTGCCAGCAACAGGGGTAAGAAAGTGGGGCAGGGGGACCCTTAAGTAGGCCCTGTGCTTTCAGCTCTGACCCACGCTGCACCTGCAGGTATGGCCGCACTGATGTGTGTGTTGAATTATACCTTAGTAACCGGTTTGAAATTCACCGGCTTTAAGTATATAGGCAACATTGTACAATATCATCATTATCCATTTCCCAAACTGCCTCATCATCCCCAAAAACCTCACCCACTGAACAACTTCCACTCCCGCTCTGCGGCCCCTGCTGACCTGGTCCACACTCCGTCTCAGTGAGTTTGCCCACTCTAGAAACCTCATGTATGTGACTCCGTTGTGACACGCTCGTTTCACTTGGCATAATGTACTCAGGCCCATCCACATCATGGCAGGTATCTGACGTTATAATACCCCATTATATGTAGATACATGTTTTCCTCGTGCACTCATCCAGCGGTGGACATTAGGGTGGTTTCTACCTTTGGTCTATTGTGAATCACTCTGTACAAGGACCTACACGAGCTTGCTGGCTTCACGTGGCCTGTCGCTCAGGCCACAGCAGTGAGCTGGGCTCACTGGTCTGGGAACGGGACCCCTGCTGGCGGCCAGGAGCCAAGCAGTGTGCTCAGCTCAGCACAGGCCCAGAAACAGGCAAGGAAACCGCAGGGGAGAGAACTGGAACCTCCCCCCGCCCCAAATCCCTGCGGACAAACGGAGACACCACACTCACAACCTAGTGGCCAGGGCGCCTGTCAGGGGGCCCGACGGGGGCACGGAAGGGTTAGAACCACGTCCAGAGAACAGAGCCCTAAGAACACTGCTGCAGGCCTGGCCCCGGCTGCCCCGCTCATCCTCAGCAAGTGTGGCAAAGGCACCGGACCGAGCGACAATGTGGACGCATCGCTCGTCCTTGACCTCACCGCCAGTCCTACGTGGTGGGTGTGACCTGGGACACCGCCGAGGAGAGGAAGGAGGCCGACCCATGAGTGCTTGAGTGCAGTCTCTCCTTTTCAATGTCCACATAAGCCGTGGGGACATTCTCGTTGGACAGATGCGAACAACCAAGAGATGGGCGCCTAGGTCAAGAGATTCGGGTCGGGCCGAAAAAAGGGCCGTCGTTGAAACAGGTCTTGGGGACGAGCGCTGAGCGGGAGATGCGTCCAAGGGACCTCCAGAAGGGCCTCATCCCCGGCTCTAGCACCAAAGGCATGGGGACGTTCACCCCTGACCGTGCAGGCCCTCCCTGGACGCCACAGATGGGACCGTGGATGTCACGAGCGTGGGCGCGCGACTTTCTGGGGGAACATGCTGGATTCTGGTTTCCCACGGTTATGGGTTCATGTGTCAGAGAGCGGCCGAAAGAAGCCGAGGGAACCCTGGTCGGCTTTACGGGAGGAAATTCGCTCTCTTGCACACAGACCCTTGGGAGAGGCAGCGGGAAGGCGGCCTCCCGTCTGCCCCAGGACAGCCCTGCAGGATGTGAGGCCAGCACTGCCTCAGCATCCTCTCTACCCGCGGCGCCCACATCCACACCTGAGGAGGGACAGAGGGCGTCCCCAGGTGCACAGCACCCCGGTTCTCAGAGGCCATCTCCTGGGACCGTCCCTCTCTAGAGGGACGCTTCCTGATCCCCTGCCGGCCTCCTGACCGCCCTCTAGTCTCCATGGCCCCTCGCCTTCTCCCCACCCCAACTGTAAGGGTGGGGCGCCCCAGGACTAGGCCTGGCTCCTCCTCCACCCTCTCTGGAAGACACCCACTCCGGTCTCTGGGGGCTCCCACACCTGACTCTGGCCTGACACCACCACTCACGCCTCCCGAGGTCCCGGGAACCCTCCCTACCCGCACAGGCCCCGTCCCGCCCGGCCTTGCTCCAAGCGCAGGCTCTCCCAGCCCAGGCAGCTCGGCCCTGCTGCCTCCTGCCGTCCGCTCCTGACTGTGCCGCCGTCTCCACCCAGTGCCCAGAGAGCCTTCGCAGGGACAATCTGACATCCTGCCCCAGCTGACATCTCCCACGAGGCCGACCGAACCTCCAGTGCTGCCCGCGCCCCAGAACGACTCACAGGGCCCAGCCTGCACCGACCCCTGCCCCCTTCCCCGTCCAGGCCCTCGTGGGATCCCAGCTCCCCCTCCTCGGCCATCAGGCTGCAGGTCAGTGTCCTGCCCTGACCCAGGGGCCCGGCCCCAGCCTTCTCTCTCAGGGCGTCTGCTCTTCTTGTAGGACGCACACGCGGGCCACCTGCCTGTCACTGTTTGTTCCCGGCGTCTCACCTGCCTCTCCCTCCCGCCAGCCGGCAGCCTCACCAGAGAGGGGCGGACGGGTCTGTTTCCTTCACCACCACCTCAGCAGCAGGTGTGCGATGAAGCACCAAGGGAAGAATATCCCGCCCTCCCCGCCGCGCTTCGTCCACCCAGCCCGGAATAACGAGCGAGGTGGGCACACCAGACCTGGTAAGAAAAACAACTCTTCCCAATCTGTGGGAATACTACGTACTGCTGCAAAGCTTCCGGAACGGACCCTGCACACAACTGCACCCCCGGCTCATTGGAAGTACCTGAGGTGGCGCCCCCGGGACGTTTTCTGGGTTAGCCTCTGCCTTCTGGGGAGCTGGCAGCACAGGTGGGTTTGCTGGCCTCATCTTCTGCTCTTCCGCCGACCTGACGTTTGGGGCTGAACAGAGAACACACGTCACCTCACATAGCCCACAGGGCTCACGGGAGACTCCAAGTGCTTCACAGGCGACAGCCGTACATCTAAGGACGCAAGGACACCTCGGGAAAGTCGCTGACGTGAGTGCAACAATGGCCAAAGAGAATCAAACCTTTTTTAAGCACTTGGCAACTTCTGTCCTGACCCCCGACCCACAACCCCGAATATTTTCCACCTAGGAAGTACAAATGGTGACCCGCAGCGGCTCGTTAGCTTGCCCCCTAAAATTAGCAACCTGAGAGGAATTCAGGAGGGCTGTGTGTGTCCTCTCCGGGACTCTGCCCGGTCCCTTCCCGACACACGGCCGGACGCGTGTGCTGTGACAGTCAGGGGATGCGCTCAGAGGCAGCGTTCCACCTCGGGACAGAGGACGGCGCGGCCAGCCCTCCACCACTCACTAGGGGGCAGTCACGCCGTCATGCTGGCGTGGTGGCCTAGCAAGCTGGCTGAAAACACGCCTCGCCTCTTCTGACCTGGGTTTCTGGCCAGCTCGTTGCCCTTTATGCCCCTGGAGCTGCGTGAGTTGCACGGCAAGACCGCCCTGCCAGTCAGCCCTCGTGACAACACGCGTCGTCCAGGCGCTCACGGAGCCGATACCTTTCCACTGGTCCGCCACGCTGATGTAGGACAGGAGTCCACCGAGCCCCAGAAACGCCAGCACGAGGAGAATCACGTTGCGCTGCAATCGCGACAGCTGCTTCCATTTCTGAGGGAGGGACGGAGTGACACTGTTTACTGGAGAGAACAGGCCTGGAAAGCTCCTCAACCGTAAGCAACGCGGTGAGGACAGGGAGGCATTCAGAAGGCCCCGTGGGAAGTCCTCTTGTTCCTGAACTGGGGGAAGTTCCCGCCTCGCGGGGGTGGCAGGCTGGGCCCCAGGCGACTCGCTAATGCACGGGGACACATCAGACGCGAACAGACACGGACTCCACTGCCGTCCGGTCCATGGGTAGCGGAGGGAGACCCGCCACTCGCGTGTCGGAGTCAGGCCCCAGCTGTGACTGGGTTTGCCCCGACGCCTTGTGGGGACGCCCCATGGCCTGAGACCAGCAGGCGTACACGGTGGTTCAACCGGCGGTGCTCGTGCTCATGGCAATCGTGGAGAAGTTACACTGCGGAACCTCTGGTGTCTCAATACAGGGTCTCTAGAAGCACATGTCTGGCATTTTCTTTCTCAGTCCCCCTTGAGGTCAAGGTCAGGTGAAGTCAAGTCACAGGACTTGGCCCCTTTAAAATTTCCCTAGTGCTGGGATTTTGTGGGTTAAACTGAAGATGTGTGTGGTTGAGTCAAGGTGCGTCTTCCCTCTCCTCGTGTCATAGGAGGAGTCAGGGAACCATCTGCTGTGACGGTGGCGATGCAGCGCTAAGACAGCAGGACCATTGGCGACATATAACACAGGCAGTGTCAGAAAGAAAATGATGGCTGCTCTTGTAATAGGCCTTGAAGCCAAGAACCTAGATTTGAGATCAAGCCATGACACTCAGTCACAGGATCTAGTTGGGTCTGTTCTGGAGGATTAGGGAGCCTCTTCCCACTGCACCCCACCCCTTTTGATCCTGGTCACAGGTCCTTATTTTCTCTATAGCATTTGCAGAGGTTTAACAAGAAAGTTCTGTAATAACCAACATGTTTCCTCCGTCAGCTAAGAGGAAATCAAGGACTATGAGGTTTTCCGTGACAGCTCTGGTTTGTGGATTTACACTGGTTTATCAAGCTTTTAAAGCAGCGGTGCCATTGGTGACTCTGCCAGGGCCAGAGACACGTTCTGAACCCCATTTTCCAGTTGCTTTATTTCCACTGTGGAAACAGTAGCTTAGAGCATTGGTAAAGAGGGAACCAGTCATCCTTGCTGGAAGTTTTCTTAATAGCCTATACTTGTGTTATTTTGGACATGTCTGGCTATTCATTTTAAGGAAATGTTTCTTGGAGAGTTAGGAATTTTTAAAACATGGCAACCTCTACCAACTATTCTAATACTCAGGACGTTACTATGCAGTCAGTGGGTATAACCCTGATGCCTGTAGAAGGAATACACTAGTAGAATATAGAGTGCATTTGAATTAAAAGTACCATTTATTGTCATAGGAATGAGTACATTTTGAGCTCCTCGATATGTCCAAGCTCCTTAGTGGAATGAAATACACTTCCTGCAAAGCAGTGTGAGAACAAACCGACTATGGTCATTATCCTCAGGGCACTCCTGGCCCACTAGGTCCCCAGTGATCTCGGCAGACACATTTTATTGAAGTGAGGTCAAGGCCCAAGTTCCGTGATTTAAATTCGGGACCATCAATGATGTGAAGAAAAGTTAGGTGGCAGAAGGGGCCTGTTGCAGATGTACTGCCCATGGGGAGAGGCCCAGAGGTGGGGTTGGGGACCGGCGCCAGGCGGCTGGGGCGGCTGGGCCCCAGTGGGTTCCCAGGAGGCCCTCACTGTCACCTGTCACCCTACCGAGTGGAAACCCCAGGGCTTGTTCCTTGGGAAGGACAGCAGCTGATGACATTCCCCGCAGGATGTCACTCACAGAATCCTGCCTCGGACAAGGTTTCTCAGGGACCGTGCTAAGATAAGACAAGGCCACTTTGTGGTCTCGTCTAACACAGGCAAGGTCACCTGGCCCCTTGAAAGGGACTTCAGTCATGCAGTCACCCCTGCATTCTGCCAGTGTCCAGTCCAGAGCACAGTCTTCCCCCAAATCACCCAACCGAAGCTCAAGTCCTGTAATATTGGGTTGTCAGAAAAAAAGCATTTTTTGCAACAAAAAACAAAAATACATCATGATTTTTCCGACAACACAATAGTTCTTCCTGACACCCCCGTCCTGAGACACCTGCAGGCCCCCAGGTGCCACTCAGAATAAGAAACCCACTTGTTAAGTGCAGTTGTGTTTGGCTGAAGGGCAGTGACAGAACTCGAGGCTCACTGCCTTGGACTGGGACACTCAACTTGGTACTGAGGGGCACATCTGAGACCCCTGGTACTTCTGTCTGCCCCGGCACTGCCTGCCCACGACCGAGAAGCAAGTTCATGCTGCATGGAGTTGTGGTGTTTCATGACACCCTCAGCAGTGTGTGTGTGTGTGTGTGTGTGTGTGTGTGTGTGTTTCTAGGAATAAGACCTCCAGGGTTGCGGTTGCAGGATTAGAGTTGTATTTTAA
The DNA here is from genome assembly GCA_033961575.1 of Aselliscus stoliczkanus. Classification (NCBI taxonomy): domain Eukaryota; kingdom Metazoa; phylum Chordata; class Mammalia; order Chiroptera; family Hipposideridae; genus Aselliscus; species Aselliscus stoliczkanus. The sequence goes on along the minus strand of CM066728.1, from coordinate 114,252,154 downwards.
CTTGGTGAAACTGTTTTCTGGCTCTGAACATCTGATTATCTAATGTTTCGTCTATCTATCTGCTTTCTTACGTGTCAGATGTTGTTTGTCAGCCTGTCCTCAAGCTGACCTCCAGAGCCAAGACACTCGCAAGGTTGCTTCTTAGAACAGTTCTTTGCCCTTCACCATCTCAAACCCTCCCAGGGACTTCTTACTCCACTTTGGGTGTGTGTCCCTGAGAACTGCTTTTCTCTCAGCTTCTTCTGTGAGAATCAGGTCTTGTCTGACTACTGATAAGTGACCCATAGAACCCCAGAAAACGACCCACTGCTATGATCTACCTTATCTTCATGCAGTTATTTCTTACTCCCGTGGTTCACTAACAAAGAAAAACAAGACTCTCTTCCTTTTCATAAACCTCTATGGTTCTAACTTCCTGTCTCGCTGCCTTAAATGCCCTCCATCTTCACACACAAGCCAGGATGTGCATGTGGCCTGTGTCTGCTCAGGCTGCTGCTGGGTTGCAGCCCTTTTTCCTTCCCCCAAATAAAATCCTTTTTGGTTGATAGAAACTTAGTCGACATCATTATTCAGTTGACACATCCCACACATACTGCTCTGCAGGTAGTTCCAGGGCCGCCCTCATGCATCCCTCCCTGAACCACTGGTTGCCAGGCAACGGGTGGAGTCCTGAGGATCCAAGTGCAGGGGTGTCACCAAGCTGTCAGAGCTGAGTGCAGGAGCCCACCCTGGAGAGCTGGTTCAGGGGGCAGGTTCTGGGCCTGACCCACCAAGTTGTCGCAGGCACCCCTCAGGCCCTGGTAGAGTTGGCAGCAAGGACTCTAAACTCCTCAGATCTTCCTATGCAGACAAGCCATCTTCTTAAAATGTAGATTCTGACTCCAGGGGTCTGGAACAAGGCCTGAGGTTCTCAAGTCCCTACATAGCCCCAGGGGGAGCTGCTAGGACTGCTCACCCACCAGGCTGCACTTGGGACCCCAGGGGTCGATTAGGAGATCTCTTGGCCAAAGAATAAGCCTTTGAGAAAGAGAAGGGGGCACGGAGGAAGGAAACCTCCAGCCTAAAAGAAGAAATTCTGCAGGAGAAAACCTTCCAGCTCTAAGCCAGGCGGGTGGATGAACAAAACCCACAGCTAAACACACCCCTGTGAAGTTTCAGAATTCCATGGGCTAATGAAGGTCTCAAAAGAACCCCAAGGGGAAGATAGGTCAGCCAGAGAGGCAATGGTCCAGTTAGCATCAGGCTGCTCATGAGTCATCCTGATGTCAGAAAGCAAAGAAGCAATGAGAGCTGAGCTCTGAGCAACAGCAGCTCGAGGCCCGGCTGGAGCTGAGCTGCCACTGAGCTGCCACCAGGTGGCAGGATGGCTCAGCTAAAACTAAAAAATAAAAACAACAAAAGAAAGCAAAGAAGCACCTTCCAAATCCTGAGGGGAAATAATGGGACTCTTTGTCCCTGCTCACATTTCAGTCTTTAAGTCCATCTCATCTGATATTATTATAGCCATTTCAACTCTCTTATGACAAGTTGGTTTTATTTGTTTGTTTTTTGTTTGTTTGTTTGTCTGTTTGTTTTTTTAGCTGAGCTATCCTGCCACTGTTGGCAGCTCAGCTCTGGCTGGGCATCGAACTGCTCCTGCTCAGAGCTCAGCTCACACTCTTTTTTTTTAAAGATTTTATTGGGGAATTGGGGGAGGGGAACAGCACTGGGGAACCAGGAGAAGGGACCAGCCAAGTTGCTGTCCTTTTGTTCTTCAGTCTAGTTGTGGAGGACATTGCTTCACTGGCCCATGTTGGTATCGTCATTGCGTTCTTCCCGGGTGAGGCGAATTGGTCACCGGCCTCTGGACAGCCACTCAGGGAGGCTCTTGGTAGCTCACACCGGCTGCCGGCCACTCATGCTGGCTGCCGGCCACTCACTGTAGCCTATGGCAGCCCACTGCAGCAGGGGCTGCAGCTATGCTGTCCTGGGGACTCACAGCAGCTCAGCTCCAGGTGGAGCTGTTGTTCACCATCTTAGCTGTAGAGGGCAGTGTCACTGGCCCTCATATGTGGGACCCGAACCGGGGCTGCTGGCTTCTGAAGCCAGTGATTTACCACCGCGCCACTCGGCCGGCCCTCAGCTCACACTCTTGAGCGAGCTCTTAACCAGCTGAGCCCTTTGGCCGGCCCTTCCAGCTCTCTTATGGTTGCTGTTTTCATGGTATATAGTTTTCCGATCTAGCAATTAAAACATATATGCACTTGTTGACTGAAAAATAACATCAACTGGGTATTCCATTGATATTTCAAAAGGATTTATTTGGGAAAATGAAAAGGTTGCACCCCAGCATATGCTGACATGGTGAGCTATGTGCATACTCTGGGCTGCGTGCAAAGATGGAGAGGTATTTATATAAGAGAAAAGCAAGTTAATGGAAGGGGAGGTTAGAATTATCGAGCTTTATTATAAATATGGAGTTCTTCCTATATGATTACATAGAGCACAATAACTCCCATAAGCCCTAGCTTCTCCCACAGGCCCTCCCAAGTGGTTATGTTTCCTTCAAGTTCGAGTTCATCTTTATCACACATAACAACAAATGGGCTGACTGGATATGCACAAAGTGAATGAATTTAAACCTTGCCTCATGCCACACACACAAAATTAAAATGTGAGAACTGCAACTACAAAATTATTAGAATTTTGAGTGAGGCAAAGATATCTTAGATATACCAAAAGCACAATCAGAAGAAAAGAATTTGGTAATTTGACTTCATCAAAATTTAGAAATCTTGCACTTTAAAGACAATATTAAGAAAATGAAAAGACAAATCATAGACTTGGATTCAAATATTTGCAAAACATATATCTGATACTGTGGCCAGATGGCTCAGTTGGTTAGTGTGTGCTCTTAACAAGGTTGCCAGTTCGACTCCCACATGGGATGGTGGGCTGTGCCTCCACCCCCAACGCCACAACTGGATTGAAAATGGCGACTGGACTTGGAGCTGAGCTGCACCCTCTATAACTAAGTTTGAAGGACAACAACTTGACTTGGAGCTGATGGTCCTGGAAAAAACACATTGTTCCCCAATAAAGTTTAAAAAAAAACATATCTGATAAAAGATTTCTGTCCAGAATATATAAAAAACCCTTACAGCACGATAGTAAGCAGATAATTAACCCAATTAAAATGGGCAACTTGGGCCAGCCAAGTGGCGCAGTGGTTAAGCACTGGCTTGGGAAGCGGCCCTGGTTCTGGTCCCACATATAAGGGCCAGTGACACTGCCCTCAAAGAAAAAAACAAACCAAAAAACCCCCAAACTACATAGGGCCAATAAGCACATGAAAAGAATCTCAACCTAATTAGTCATCACGGAAATGCTAATTAAAACCACAATGAGATTCACCTGTGTTTATGAGTGCATGCTGCCCAACAACAGAAGAATACACGATTTTCTCTAGTGCACACAGAACATTCACTAAGAAAAACCATATTGTGGACTGTAAAACAAGTCCCAGTGTATTTAAAATCAACAACACATGTTCTCTGACCATATTGAAATTAAAATAAAAATCAATAGCAGAAATATATCTGGAAACTCCCCAAATATTTGGAAATTAAACAACACTTCTCAGTAACCCATAAGTCAAAGAAGAAATCACAAGGGAAAGTAGAAAATATGTTTAACAGAATGAAAATGAAAACACTGCATGTCAGAGTTCGTGGGATTGACACCAGTAATGCTTAGTGGGGACTTTGTAAGAAAATTGAAATCTCGAAGCCTACTCCAAAAAACCCACAGACCCCACGTTTCTATTCTCAGGAGGCAGGATCACCATCCTCTGTTGCTCAGGACAAAAACTTTGGAATCATTCTTTTTTTTTTTTTTTGAGGGCAGTGTCACTGGCCCTCATATGTGGGACGGAACCAGGGTCGCTGGTGTCCCAAGCCAGCGCTTAACCAATGCGCCACTCGGCCAGCCCTTAACTCCTCACATTCCTCGTCCCGTGTCTTGTCACCTCTCCTGCCTGGCACATGTATTATCCCAGTAACTTCCTGATCGGTCCCTCCCCTATCTCCCTTGGTTAGCCACATAGCCGCCAGGTGATCGGTCTTCTGGGCAAATTCCTCCGATGGTGTCCTGTCACACTTAAATAAAGCTGAAGCCCTCACTGTGACCTACACAGCCCAACAGGATCAGGCCTATGACCTTCCTGCCCTCCTCCCTCACTGCCCACTTGTTTCCTTGCACCCCTGCTCCTCTTTGCCTGTCAGCTTCCTCCTCTCAAATGGGCTTCCTCTTAAGAGATCCATGATAGCAGAGCTGATAAACACTGTGCCTACGTCCTTGCATGAACACATTAAAATTTCAACTAAATTATAGAACAATTAACCTGGAAAATTATCTGAAGTCTAGCCAAACAGAAGTCCTATAATTAAGGATATAAAGAAGAAACCATGACAAGACTGGTAGGAGGGGCGGAGATGCTGAACTGGCTAACCCCAAACCTCCCAGAGGGATACCTTGGCCATGACGGTTCCTCCTGGAAGAGCAAGGGATCCCAGCTACCCACCCCCGATACCAGGCTCTCCAACCTGGAATACTGATGCTGGGAAGAGGAGCCCCTACAAAAATTGTCCATGAAAATCAGTGGGGATTCCGACCATCCAGATGCGACAGAAGGCAGCAGGAGACCCAGGCGTCCTCTTAAACGGCCCATGCACAGAATCACTCGCAGGCACTCACCTTGGGCTCCAGGGGTGGGACAGTAACTCAGGGGGTGGGGGGCAGACTGAGGGTGTGGCTTAGAGACGAAGGCTGGAAAGCAGCCAGCATTCTCACTGCGAGGAGTCTTCCTCCCGAGCAGCCGGAGGCCGGCGCCATCTTTCTTGTGTTGAGCCCGCCCCCTATGCTTATGGCCAAATCTGAGTCTGATTGACCTGATGAGCTCCACTGCTCCACCTGCTGACTCAGGTGGGACCCTGCCCCAACCAACTTGCGCACAGCTAGAGGCACTTTCTATGGGTCCCGCAAGGCCTGCCTGAATAGCACTCTTTCTTAGAAAACTATTGGAGTCCCAAGTTTGGCAGACTCTGGCAGGTAGAGACTGGCCTCGGTGTGCTCTGAGACTTTTAGCTCCAAGCTCAGCACTGGCACCAAACCAAAGTCTATGTTAATCTGGTGATCACAACTCTTCCTATTCTAGAGACTCCCTAAGACATTGCCTCACCCAACTCTCATACCACACAAGGCTTTATCAGTGGCTGAACCTTAAGGGAGCTGGCAGGTGGCAGCAGGTCTCCAGGTGTCCTGGATTTTTGTGGTGCTATCCCAAGCCTGGTAGTGGTGGCAGCCATTCTCGGTTCACAGTGTGGCCACTCCCACATGCCTCCAGGATTAGCACAGGCAGTGAAAAACTGTGGATCACTTTGTAGCTCCTAGCAGGTAGCTGCTGGCTAGTCACAGGCAGTGGCTGACCTGGCCTGCACTGGAGCCCCTCCCAAGAGGCCCTAGAACCAACATACTTGGAGGTTGGCTTCAGACCATGGCAGAGCACCACCCAATTAGCCCCACAAGTGGATCACACAAAGAATGATCTCAACTGGCACCAGAGCCCACTGGGGGGAATCCCACTCAGTGGGGTAAGCCCCCGGCACAGCAGCTCATAAGCTGTGGACATGGCCAAACCCCACAGCCAATCAGCCTGAAGGTAAATCCCATGCACTAATGTGCCAATAGCAATGAAGTCTCAACCATCACAGGAGGGCACATACAACCCACACAAGGGACACTCCCGGAGCACCAGGTGCAGGTTACCAGGGACACTATGCCAGGGCCCCACAGGGCACCTACTACATAAGGCCACCCGGCCAAGACTGAGAGACATAGCATATCTACCTACTACATAGAAACAAACACAGAGAGGCAGCCAAAATGAGGACACAAAGAAATACATCCCAAATGAAAGAACAGGAGGAAACTCCAGAAAAAGAACTAAACGAAATGGAGGCAAGCAACCTACCAGATACAGAGTTCAAAACAATGGTTATAAGGATGCTCAAGGAACCTAGTGAGAACTTCAACAAAGTGATTCTAAGTTTAAAAAAGAAAAACAGAAACCATAAAAAAGAACCGGTCAAAAGTGAAGGAAACAATAACTGAAATGTAGAATGTACTAGTAGGAACCACCAGCAGACTAGATGAAACAGAGAATCAAATCAGTGATTTGGAAGACAAGGTAGCAGAAAACACCCAATCAGAACAACAAAAAATAATAGGATAGTTTAAGAGACCTCTGGGACAACATGAAGCATAACAACATCACATCATGGGGGACCAGAAGGAGAAGAGAGAAAGCAAGGGATTGAGAATGTGTTTGAAGAAATAATAACTGGGGCCGGCCGAGTGGCGCATTGGTTAAGCGCTGGTTTTGGGATGCCAGCGGCCCCGGTTCGGATCCCACATGAGGGCCAGTGACACTGCCCTCTACAGCTAACAACAGCTCCACCTGGAGCTGGGCTGTGAGCCTGGGCGATGGTGTGGGCTGCAGCCCCTGCTGCAGTGGGCTGCCATAGGCTACAGTGAGTGGCCGGCAGCCAGCGTGAGCGGCTGGCAACCAGCGTGAGCTGCCAATAGCCGCGGTGAGCGACATCCAGAGGCCAGCGACCGATCTGCCTCATCCGGGAAGAGTGCAATGACGATACCAACAGTGAAGCAAGATCCTCCGCAACTAAACTGCAGAACAAAAAGACAGCAACTTGTCTGTTCCCCTTCCCCGATTCCCCAAAGCTGTTCCCCTCCGCCAATTCCCCAATAAAATCTTTAAAAAAAAAAAAAAAGAAAGAAATAATGACTGAAAACGTTCCTAATCTGCTGAAGGAAATTGACATATAAGTCCAGTAAGCTCAGAGAGTCTTAAACAAGATGAACCTAAAGAGGCCCACATTGAGACACATTATAATTAAAATGGCAAAGGTTAGGGCCGGCCGAGGGGTGCGTTGGTTAAGAGCTGGCTTGGGACGCCAGCGGCCCCGGTTTGGATCCCACATATGAGGGCCAGTGACACTGCCCTCTTTAAAAAAAAAAAAAGAATGGCAAATGTTAAAGACAAAAAGAGAATCCTAAAAGTGGCAAGAGAACTCCCATAAGACTGTCAGCTGATTTCTCAAAAGAAACTTTGCAGGCCAGAAGTAATTGGCACAAAATATTCAACATGATGAAAAGCAAAAGCAAGGACCTACGATGAGAACTGCTCTACCCAGCAAAGCTCTCATTTAAAATCGAAGGACAGATAAAGAGCTTCCAGACAAGAAAAAGCTAAAGGAGTTCATCACTACCAAACCAATGTTACAAAGAATGTTAAAGGGACTTCTTAAGACAGAAAAAAACACCCACAAAATTATGAATAATATAACGGCAATAGCTACATATCTATCAACAATTACTTTCAATGTAAATGAATTAAATGTTCCAATCAAAAGACATAGGAGGGCTGAAAGGATAAGAAAATAAAACCCTTACATATGCTGCCTACAAGAGAATCCCTTCAGGGCCAGTCAAGTGGCTCAGTTAGTTAAGAGCTTGCTCAAGAGTGCGAGCTGAGCTCTGAGCAACAGCAGTTCGATGCCCAGCCCGAGCTGAGCTGCCGCTGAGCTGCCTACAGGTGGCAGGATGGCTCAGCTAAAAAATAAAAAAAAAGGAGAATCCCTTCAGATCGAAAGACACACACAGAGACCTGTAAAGGGATGGAAAAAGGTATTTCATGAAAATAGAAATAAAAAAGCTGGAGTAGCCGTACTTATACCAGACAAAACAGATTTTAAAACAAAGGCTTTAACAAGAGACAGTGAAGGACCCAGTGATCCCATTTCAGGGCATTTATCTGAACAAACCCAATATGTTCATCTCAGCATTGTTTACAATGGCCAAAATGTGGAGGCAGCCTGGGTGTCTGTCAGTGGAAGAATGGATAAAGAGAAGGTGGTACATATACAATAAAATATTGCTTGGCCATGGAAAGGAATGGGTTCTTGCCATCTGCAGCAGCATGGATGGACCTGGAGGATATTGTGCTGAGTGGACTGTCACAGATGCAACATGACTTCACTTATCTATGGAATCTAAAAACAAAATTAACAAACAAAACAAACAAACTCGGAGATACAGAAAACATTTTGATGGTTGCCAGAAGGGAGGGGGTTTGGGGGTGAGTGAAAAAAGGGATGTAGGGTATAGCATAGGATTATAGTCAATAATACAGTAATAACTATGTATGGTGTCAGATGGGTACTAGATTTATTGGGGTGACAGGTAGGAAGGGGTTTAGGGGTCAGGGTAAAAAAATGAAAGGGTTAAAAAGTGCAAAATAGGGCCAGCCGAGTGGCGCAGTAGTTAAGCGCTGGCTTGGGAAGCCAGCGGCCCTGGTTCGGGTCCCACATACGAGGGCCAGTGACACTGCCCTCAAAAAAAAAAAAGTGCAAAATAGTAGTTACAAAATAGTCATAGGGATGTAAAGTAAAACACAAGGATTATAGTCAATGATATGGTAATAACTATGCATAGTGCCAGATTGGTACTAGACTAGTCGTGGGAATCACTGTGTTTTTTTTCTTTTTAGAGGGCAGTGTCACTGGTCCTCATATGTGGGATCCGAACTGGGGCCGCTGGTGTCCCAAGACAGCTCTTAACCACCACGCCACTCTGCCGGCCCTCGCTTTTTAAATTATATAAATGTTTAACCACTATGCTGTGCACCTGCAATTAATATAAAATAATATTGAATGTCAACAGTAATTGACAAATTTAAAAACAAGGGGGGCCGGCCAAGTGGCGCATTGGTTAAGAGCTGGTTTGGGGATGCCAGAGGCCCCGGTTCGGATCCCACATGAGGCCCTCTACAGCTAACAACAGCTCCACCTGGAGCTGGGCTGTGTGAGCCCCGGTGACAGAGTAGGCTGCAGCCCCTGCTGCAGTGGGCTGCCATAGGCTACAGTGAGTGGCCGGCAGCCAGCGTGAGCTGCCAATAGCCAAGGTGAGCAATCATCCAGAGGCCGGCGACCTATCTGCCTCATCCGGGAAGAGTGCGATGACAATACCAACAGTGAAGGAACGTCCTTCGCAACTAGACTGAAGAACAAAAAAAAAGACAGCAACTTGGGCCAGCTGAGTGGAGTGGTAATTAAGCGCTGGCCTGAGAAGCCAGAGGCCCCGGTTCGGGTCCCACGTGTGAGGGCCAGTGACACTGCCCTCAAAAAAAAAAAAAAGACAGCAACTTGTCTGTTCCCCTTCCCCGATTCCCCAATGCCATTACCCTCCCCCAATTCCCCAATAAAATCTTTTAAATAAATAAATAAATAAATAAATAAATAAATAAATAAATAACAGGGGGAAAGGTGAAGGGGAATAAGAGGTCCAAATTTCCAGGTATGAAACAAATACATAAGTCATGGGAATGTTATGTACAGCATGGGGAATATAGTCAATAATATTGTGATAGTGTGGGATGGTGTCAGATAGTTGCTGGACTTATCATGGTGATCACTTCTTTAGGTATGTAAATGTTGAATAACTATGCATACACCTGAAACTAATATAATAGTGTATGTTAGCTATATTTTTAATAAAAAATCTTTAAAAAAAAAAAGAAACTGGTTTCCTCTTGACAGAAATGTCAAGTGTCCACAGATGGCTCTTGAGCCCCAATTCGCAGAGATTCACCTGCAGAAAGGATGTAGAAATGGGTTCTTGTCCCAGGTTCTAACCTGGCCAAAATCCTAGGGAAGAACCTTGAAAGGTTGGCTTGGGTCATGTGACAACCCCTCCACCAATTGCCTGAGACCAAGGAGGGGCTGTGTCTGTGATTGACAGCCTTAACTAGAGTCCCAGGTTGGAGTGCAGGAGGGGCAAGTGCTGCTCCCTCCAGCTGTTGGGCAGAATCAGGGGACATTGTAGTGGCCCTGCACCTGAGCACCTTCCCATGGTGAGGCGTGAGGCAGAACAAAATCTCCCTCCCCGCCTGGGGCCGGAGGCAGCATCCCAGGTGTCTTTGGTCCTCCCCACAGAATCTGACTCACCAGGATTCAGAAAGGTCCAAACCTCAGGGGTTCATCTGTCACAGTAGGGCAAAGCCCCGTCCTCTATGGCTGCACTTGCCCCTAGTGTGGGGTTGTGGAAGAAGCCCACAGGTCAAATGGAGAGTGGAGCCCAGGAGAGACTCACTCGTGGGAAGGAACCTAAGCCTGAGGGGCAGGCACGCCCCCCCATCTCTGGACATTGGGGTCATGTGCAAGGGGTTCCAAACAAAAGTTTAAGCACCTGCAGTCTGGGGGAGGCAGTAGTCTGTGGGTAAACTGAGGCTCTACAGGGAAAGAAGAGCCCTGTTTCATGGGGTCTGGCAGTTTCCCTGGTATAAATACTCCCACCGTGGCCAATTTCAAGCTCCCAATTGTGTAACAAGCAGCTCACAGATTTTCAAATATTTAGAAATTCCTCTGCGGGGGCCAGTAGAAGCTGCTTCACACCCCATTGGCTTCCGCTCTGCCAATCCCTTCCTCCCGGTGTCCTGGGGCTGCCTGGGCCACTGTGCTGCTGGCTGACCGGGTGTCTGCCCAGCTCCACGCACCCACGCAGCCCCCAGGCTCTGACCTGCCCGAGTCCACAGAAGTTTGAGATGAGGCAGGCTCTGGGCCCTTGAGCACACCCCATGTGTCCTCCTGTGAGCCCACAGGTGTAAATGTCCCAGAGCTGGTGTTCTTTCCACTAGGGAACTGGTCGGGGAACAGAGAGGCGGGGCTGCAGCGGGATGTGGCGATTAGCCCCCAGACAGCGACTCCCTTCCTTGAGAAAGAAGGAGTGGGGAGCATGCCAAGAGCCACAGGCCCTGCCTCTCAGTGCCGAGGGTCCCAGTGTCTGAGTTTGCCTATGGGGGTTGTCACCCTCCTGGTGAGAACTGCGGGGGGGGGGGAGAGAGGGGGTGAGACCCTGACAGGGGAGCATAGCTCCTCCCCTGTTCACTGCTCAGAACATCACTTAGGTATGGGGACAACCCAGCTTTGTCCCCATTGGGGGTTTTTGCTGCAGGGTCTGCAGAATCCTTAGTTGCTATTGGAAACGGTGATGTCACTGGCAGGGGGCGGAGCTTCAGCTATCCTTTAGTTAGGGAGGGGGAAGCACACTCCAGAGGTAGAGGGGACAAAGAATTAGGATCACGAGGACCAGAAGGGCTAGAGATGCTCTGGAGAGCGGCAGGATGAGCGTGGGGGTGCTGGAGATGAATCGGAAAATGGGCATCCGAGAGGAAAGGAGTGGAAGCCGAGGTCACGGGTGTCTATCCTGGCACACAACTCACTGAGCCAGTGTGGTCTCTGGTGTCTGACCTTCGTCCCATCTGCTGCAGATGCACTGCCTCTGCCCTGGTCTCTCCATAACTGGTTTGGGTACAGACCACCAGACTCCTGGAAGATCCAGCTCAACATGGGGCAGCCACTGTCAACCCTTCTATTCTTCTCAACCCTTTGGGGGCAGTCCAAGTCACATGGCCAGGCAGATGATGTCTTTTCTCCCTTTTTAAGCCTTCTGAAGAGGGGAGCCCACATTCCCTCCCCCAGAGGAACATGGCGTAGGGCTGCTCTACACCCTTGGGTCTGCAGCCCACGGAGTCAGGCCCCAAAATATCACTGAGTATGGATGAGGACTCGTGCACGCTCGTGCACGCTCGTGCACGCCAACACACACACACACACTGGCACGAAACATTCGGTCCTATTAAAAGACACACAAGGCTGCACGCGGTGACACTGACCCCTCTAACTTACCTAAACTCAATTCCCTGCAGGTCACTGTTCCAGCGACCTCCGCACACACGCGCGCGCACACGCACACGCGCACATACACTCCCACACAGGCGCACCCGCTTGCCACGTTCTGACAAATGCTCACAGGAACGCAGGCGCACACTCCGGCGTGGGAGGCGCCCCCACCCCTTCGGCTCCGTGTTAAGAAGCGGGGGCGGCGGGAGGGGTAGGAGACGTGGGTCCCGCTCGAGGCTCCGCAGCTGCCGCAGTCGCCGCAGCGTCGGGACCGGGACCAGCGAAGCCCGAGGAGGAGCCGCAGCCGTGGTGTCCTCTCCGCGAGGGCGACAGGAGCGGCTCCGGGACCCGCGTCAGCACCGCGGACAGCGCCAGTCCTCGGGGCCGGGATCCCGCGCGCGCCCGGGGCACCCCGCGCCGGCCGGAGGCTCGGGCGTCCCCTTGCTTCTCGCAGACGCCCTGGGCCCCAGGCTCCCGAGGACGTGGCGCTCCTCGTTTGCGGGATCGGCCGGGGCGCCCCGCCGGGGATGCGCCGAGGGCCCCGCTTTGGCGCTGCCCAGAGCCAGGGCGCTGCCCGAAGCCCATGAGCACCATGCACCTGCTGACACTCGCCCTGCTTCTCTCCTGCTCCTTCGCCCGTGCCGCCTGCGACCCCAAGATCGTCAACATCGGCGCGGTGCTCAGCACGCGGAAGCACGAGCAAGTGTTCCGCGAGGCCGTGAACCAGGCCAACAAGCGGCACGGCTCCTGGAAGATCCAGCTCAACGCCACCTCCGTCACCCACAAGCCCAACGCCATCCAGATGGCCCTGTCGGTGTGCGAGGACCTCATCTCCAGCCAGGTGCCCGCCCGGCCCCCAGGGCCCCCTGCGCCCGCTCTTACCCCTCCCCCCACCACCTCCCGCCGCCTCTCTCCACCCTCCATCCCTCCCGCTGTCCTAGTTTCATCCATCTTTTCTAGTCCTGTCCGTCCCTTTAAGAGAGGACACCGAAGTCAGCTGGCTCATTCTGGACAGGGCTGGTCTCACTAAGAGCAGAGCCCCATTTTGGCCCCCAGACTGGTCACCTGCCAGTGTGGCCGGTTCTCAGAAGGGTTGCGGGGCTCGAGGCCCTGACCAGTGTGTGCAGACATGTGGCAGGTATTTGGCAGTGTATGGGGGTGGGGGCACCCCAGCTGAAGGGCAGAGGTCACAGCAGACAGGGCTTTAAACAGGATGGGACCTGGGGCCACCTTGGTTTCTGCTTCTAGGGCCCCCTCTTCTTCCCTCCCCTTCCCCAGCCACAGGTCTGCCTGAGACGGGAGGTGGCCCAGGTATTGTAGCAGGGTGTGCTGTAGGGGGAAGTGGGAACTGCACATGTGCGAGGCGGCAGGGCACAGCATGGGGGCTGCTGGCTGCGGGGGGAGGACACGACTCCCGGATTTGCCCGGGGAGCTGTCTCTGGGCTGCGCTGCCTGCTGAATTCCAATGAAGACGCAGGATCACTGCACTGCAGCTCTTTATGTAAGAGGCAGGACGGCCACTGGGAGTAGCTCCCTGCTCACCTGACAGACACGTGCTCCATGTACATCCCTGTCTGTGCAGAGAGGCACAGGCTTACACTAGCACACACTCATGCACACCAACACTACACAATCAGTGGCACACTCTCACTCACACACACACCTGTCCCCCCATGCACATCTGTGGACAAACACACTCATGTGCCACATGCTGCCTGGCATACAAAGGTGCACCAGTACATGTGTGCTCACACACTCCAGGTTCAATCACACATGCAAACATGCTTACAGATACAGACATGTCGGGACACACAGTGCACATGTGTGTCCCAGCACACGCTCATGAACCTCACTCATGTCACATGCATGCACACACACACTCATGCAAACACTCACCAGGCAACTCTGGGTGTAGGCTGGAGGGGAGGGCCAGGGGAGGGCCGACCAGTCCAAATGGCCCAGAGGCAGGAGCCTGGCCAGAGGTCTGCTTTGAAACCCCCCTCACCCCATCAGCCTGCAGGGGGTGGTGTCCTGTAGCCAGTGGCTTCAGTCACCTGTTCCATCTGGGATGGGGAGGGACATGAAGGAGTAGAGCCAGGAAGTCTAGGTAGGGCTCTTTCTGGGGGTCCCTCCTCCAACTCACCCAGTTTTGCTGTCTGTGGGCACTGTCCCCCCCAGAGAAAAGCCAGTCCCAGGAGCAAAGGTGGCAGCAACAGCTGTCACTCACTGAGCACACCCTGTGGGCCAGGCGTGGGCCAGCATGGCAGCCATCACCCCTCCGTGTGGGGCCAGTGCACAACGCCCCCTCCATTTGGAGAAGCAGGCGGGCCCCGTGGCCCAGATGCAGGTCCTTCTAACATAAGGAGGGTGTGGCACTGCCCAGCTGTCTGCCCCCTGCCTGACGAGGCGGTGCGGAGCCACTGGCTTCAGGCCTGCCCCCAGGGGCTTGGTTCAGGCAGGAGGGCCAGGCTGCCCCCAGCGCCTGCCGCCCTTTCCTTGGGGATGTGGTCAGCACTCACTGTCAGCACTGGGTCTTGTTCAAACTGAGCCGAGCTCAGCCTGCGCCTGGAAGACTCCAGCAAAGGGACCGAGGCCTCTGGGTGGCTCCTCGCCTGGCCCCTCCTGCGACAGCTCGGTCTGTGACGTTTGATGCAGGCTCTCTGGAGCTGCCCTCCCTCACTGGTGTACCCGTCTGTCCATCTCTGACTCAGGAAGAGGGACAGTAGGCAGTCTGGGTGTGGCTGTCAGCTTGATTCAGGAGCAGCCTTCTCCTCAACCCTAGGGGCGACTTGTGTGGCCAGGGCACAGGCCTTGGCCGTCCCTGTCAGGGCATCACCACACACCTCAGGAAGGAGGCCTGGGGAAAGAGAAGTGGGGTGAGGGGGTCTGTCACCTCCCTGTGTGTCCTCAGCCCCCAGAGTCTTGCTGTGCCTCTGACTGACCCCTACAATCGGGTTATACTCAGAGTCTTATACTCAGGGAGTCAGAGGGTGGTTATGGGGTCTTGTCTCCCTGCCTTGTGGGTGTGTATCCCATAACTGTGTGTGCATAAATGGTGTCCCTTGTATCCCCGCCCTCCGGTCTGCTGAGTTCAGCCTCTGCTGCTCCCGGGCAGCAGCTCCTGCCCAGCCAGCACCCTCTCAAGCTGACCCTGGCCCCTTGTCCACAGGTCTACGCCATCCTAGTCAGCCACCCACCCACCCCCAATGACCACTTCACCCCCACCCCCGTCTCCTACACAGCCGGCTTCTACCGCATCCCTGTCCTGGGACTGACCACCCGCATGTCCATCTACTCAGACAAGGTAAGCCTGAATGCTCGGCAGGCTCTGCCTCTGCTCGGACCCACCATCCTGCAGTCCGGGGCCATCGGACTGTCCGGGGGGCAGGGGGCAGACAGGCGCTCAGACCACGGGCTCTGGGCTCATGGAGCACGGGATGGTACACAGTACTGAGTTTATGCATGCTCACTCACACCCACACACTCATAGTCTCATAGACACACACACACACTCACAGATACAAACAAATCCATACACTCACACCTGCACGCACCCACACATGTACACACATCCACATGAACACTCACGTGCTCTCACATGCACACACAAGTGCACATTCACAAGCATACTCACACCATCACACACTCTTACATTCACACTCACAAAACACTAACATGTTCACCTTCCACACACACTCATACACATCCACACTCTCACACACTCACTTATACACATGTCCCCCTACCCCCAGTCAGTCACACACACACACAGACACTCACACTCGGGCAGATGGCCCGCTGAGAGGTGACAGGCACCAATAGCAAGCCCTGGGAGGCAGCAGAGGTCCCCTTAATGGCGGGGAAATTAGGGACTCCTTCCTGTGCCCTCCAGCCACTGCCTCCCTCCTTCATCACTCTGAGGTGCAAAGAGGAGAAAAACGTTTCTGCTGAAGAAAGCAGCCGGGGGCCAGGGGTGGGGGCACATGCGAGGCTGGGAGGAGGGGCTGGCTTTCAGGGCAGGACCCCAGCCCACCACGGGTCCCCAGTTAAGTTTCAGATGGTGGCCCAGCTCTCTGGTCCAGCATGAGGGCAAACCTAATGGCCAAACGTCACAGCTTCACCCTGACCCCAATCATGGTGCCAACCTATTGCCAATCTGTGCCCAACACAGGGACCAGGGAGGCCTGGGTCCGAGCCAATCTGAGATTCCAGCTACAACCCCCTCGCAGCCATATAGCCAGGTGCTGATGGACAGAGGCCAACGGACATACTTGCCCTCTGGTTCCAAGGCACTGCCCTCAGGCCACAGAGAGGGAGCAAGTGAGAAAATAATCTGGAGGTCTCAGAGGGCCACAAGATCAGAGTGGGTCAGCAGAGACACTATGGGGACACACTGTGCTGCCTGGACCTTGGCTGAGGAGGGAGGGGCCTGTTCCTTTCCCTCCCTCTCCCTGCCTGGCAGTTAGTGTCAAGGCAGGACCAGCAAGCACAGCCTCTAGGCTTGGTGGAGAGATGACATATGTAGGGCCGAGCGTGAGGGTTTCCTGACAAATACTCATCTTTGGGAAGGACCTTTGTGAAGCCCCCAGGTGGGGGGGGCGGTGTCTTTGAGGTGCCCCGTGTCAGCGAGAACTTTCTAAGCCCAAGCTGTCCTGCAGGGAGTGGCTGCTGGGGGGTGGGCGCCCACCCAGGAAAGTCCCGCAGACCTGACGTGTGGGCCTGCGTTTCTCGGAGGCGATGGGGGCGGGGGCGCCGGCCCCCCTCACCTGCCCGCTCCCGCAGAGCATCCACCTCAGCTTCCTGCGCACCGTGCCGCCCTACTCCCACCAGTCGAGCGTCTGGTTCGAGATGATGCGCGTCTACAGCTGGAACCACATCATCCTCCTGGTCAGCGACGATCACGAGGGCCGCGCGGCGCAGAAGCGCCTGGAGACGTTGCTGGAGGAGCGCGAGTCCAAGGTGAGCCCCGGGCGGCGGCGGGGCGCCTCGCGCAGCGGCGGCCGGCGCTGTGTCTGTGGCCGTGTGTGAACACCTTCTCTTTCCATCATGCATGGTCAGCACCACCACGTCTGGCGAGCGCCCGCCCCAGCCTGTCCTCGGCTCATTTCACTTGCTTCTGCCATTAGTCGAAATCTCCTTCGTGTCACTCAGTCCCTGCGGGCGAGGGCAGGACCACCTGGAGCTCCGCAAACACCCCACCCCTCCCCAGGGGCCGCAGCTCCCCTCTCGCCCCCGCCCAGTCCCGAGCGCATCCCCAAGAGCATCGCTTTCGGAAGGGCGACCACTCCCCAACCCCCTCCCAAAGGACCCGGTTTCCTCCCGGCTGTGACCCACTCCGTGTTCTCACGCTGACTTCACCTCCCCAGAGCCCCCCACCTCACCAAAGCCCCACCCAGGCCATCGGCTGCCCCGCCACCTCAGGCCTCCACGCCACTTACTGAGCCTGTGCCCCGCTCCCCACCTCCCAGCACAGGGCTGGACACCTCCTAGGGACCAGTTAGATCCCTGGCTCTAGAACACACTGACCGCCCTGCCCCCGTCCTACCCCCACTTTGTAGGGTTGCCGAGAGACCAAAGCGGCGATTTCTGGGGGTCCACGTGACCCCCATCCTCTCCCTTGCCTGCCCCCACTGCCAACCTGAGAAGGAGCTGATGCTCGCCCCAGGCCCAGGGTGAGCCCTCACCCAGCCTAGAGCCCGGGCCCCAGTTGGGGTGGAGGCCCAGTGGGCAGAGAGGGAGGGCGGCCAGGCTGGGGAGGGCCTGGGGAGGCCAGGCCAGCGGGGCGGGAAGCATGCTCTCTATGAAGTCGGAACTGGCTTCAACAAGCTTAGTGTCAACCCCAGGGCCCGAAGGCGCCATAGACCCCTGAAGGGAATAGAGGGTACTGCTTGGGGGGGTGAAGCCAGAGGGTCCGGGGGTCCTGCTCTGGGGGATTGGCTGAGGCTGGGAGGGAGGGCTGGCTACCAGTGCCTCGGGGCCCCACCCTCCCAAGCTAGCACCCCCAGCACCTGGCAGGCTTGTCACGTTCACACACTCATCAGTCACACCCCTGTACACCCAACCACAAGACATCACCCTCACAGGCACAGGCAGTCATTCCCAAGACCATCGCATCCTCACACTCCATACCTCCCACCGCAGACTCAGACACGCCTCCCACAGCCGCTGGGCTCTCGCATGCAGGCCCATGGCCACAGGCACACTCCCCACCGGCTCACACACGTGCAAGTGCACACACAAAAATGAGTGCTCAGACAGTCCCGATCCCCACTCCCCGCCCCGTGCGCTTATGTAGACCACTGCTCCCGTCACCCCTGGGCACACATATGTACACCCACTCTGGTCCTACTCGCTTGCCAGTGCACACATGGGCTCACCGGTTAGCGAGAACAGAAGATATGGACCTCTTAGAAAGGCCGAAGGGAGCACTCAGGGAGGAGGAGGGACAGAGGGGCAAGGCATGGCGAGGGGCTGCTCACCCCTCATTGAGGACTGATGTAGAGGGGACCACACAGGAGCAGCATGGCAAGGGTGGGGCAGCAGGTGGGGCCTCAAAGGTACACATCTGGTGTGGACGCGAACAGGGTCTCCCTTTCTTCCAAGTGTGAGCGTTTCCAAGAGCATAGCCTCATGGCCTGGAGCCTCAGTGGTCCCCGTGCCCCCTGGTCCCCCAGCACCGCCCCGGCCCCAGCCCCAACCGGGCCTAGGTGTTTGCGAGCTCCAGGTACGTGCCCACCTGCAGACGTGCCGAGGAGGTGGTGTGATTGCTTTGGCGCCGTCATTTTCAACCGTTTATAATCTTCTTCTGTGTCTGCATATTTTCTCTGTGCACATTATTCATCAGAGTAAAAAAAGGAACTATGAAAACCTCGACCAACTGTCCTATGACAACAAGCGCGGACCCAAGGTATATATGCATGGACGTGCACGCCACCCACCGACTAGGGAGCCGTGGCCTCTGGCGCCTCGGCCACCAGGGCTGCTTTCTGGCCCAGACGAGCCGCAGGCCAGAGCAGTGAGGAGAGAGAGGTGGTGAGGCAGGCAGCTGCAGGCAGGACAGCGCAGGCAAGGGCCGCGTGGGTGCCCACGCCCAGCCGCCGCAGGCTCCGCCTTGGCCTGTGCCTGACAGGCAGGCACAGCTGCGGCCGCGGGGGAGCTGCTCTTCGGGAAGTGCATGCGAACCTCTGGGACCCCCAGGGTTTCCTCGTGGAACCCAGGAGGGAGCCCGCCCGTGCAGCCGCCCGCCTGCCTGCTGGGGTCCGGGCCGGTCCTGCAGGGACCTGTGGAGTCAGGCCTGAGGGGCTCTCCCATGGCTTTGGAAGAGTCAGCCCCATCTCTGCTCCCAGTTGCATTCCAAAACTCTTCTAGTTCCTGTCCGCTGCACGCTCTTTCTGAGTCTCGGCCCACTTCAGCTTGCATGCTCAGTGCAAAGAGTAACAGTGGAGAGATGCTGACAGCAGAAAGCAGTGCAGGAGAGCGAGCAGGCTGAAGAAAGGCCGAGCAAGGCCAGGCCAGGCCAGGAGCCAGGAAGGCAGGTGGACAGCACAGGTGGCAGGTGCAGGCTGGGGCAGCCCTAGCTGAGCTGCCTTGGTGTTCCTAGTGGCTGCGGCTCAACTCTCGCCCCTGAGGCACTATGTCCCTTGCCCCGGCCACCTGCTAATGCTCCTGCTCGCACCACAGGCGGAGAAGGTGCTGCAGTTCGATCCGGGGACCAAGAACGTGACGGCACTGCTGATGGAGGCGCGGGAGCTGGAAGCCCGGGTCATCATCCTCTCTGCCAGGTAAGGCTGTGCTGGGCCCCTCCGCACACCTCACCCAGGGCTGCTTCTGGACCAGGGCTGGGGAGCATCAGCTTCCAAAATGCCCTTGCCTAGCAGAGCCCCCACCACGTGCACCTGGTGGCCTGGCACCCTAGGGTACCGGATGCTTACCTGTCCACCCTTCCCCGGCCCCTTTCTCCTTTCCTCAGTCACCTGCTGCCGCTTACCCTGAGCTAGGCTTTGGGGATTGGGTTTGGATAAGCCCTGCCTTTAGGAAAGCAAACACAGCCCTGGTCATTGATGGGGTGAGACAGGGCTCTGGAAGCCAGGGTCAGGGGAAAGGGCCCAGAGATGTGACGTGCAAGTGTGCAAGTGAGCCCAGGTGAGCCCAGGTGGGCCCAGGTGGGAAGGCCCACAGCAGGGAGAGGGCCAGAATCCCAGGACTGAAGGAATGGGGCGGTTGGAGTGGGGGACCAATTAGGGGGCTCGTGAAAACCAGCCTACCCTTGAGCGGAATCAGCAACAGTAACCATCTCCCTATTTGCAACCAAGTTCTGAGACTGGAAAGGCCAGGTCACCAGACTAGAAAAAGGAAGAGACCCACCTCCTGAGACAGGCAGGAGTGCCTGGGTGGATCCACCCTGCTGTCTTCCCTGTTCTAGAAGCTGTGCTGGGCTCCAACAGTGTGGAGAAAAACAGCAGGGGTCACTCCGCTGAGAGAAACACACCCCAAATGCTGCTGTCCTGCAGGCCAGAAAGAGCCAGCAATACTCTGAGTACCAGGGCAGATGTCCGCTTGCACATTCGGTCAACAAATCTCTAGTACAGAGCCAGGTGCACCCCCTCTGCCCAGGGCAGAGCAGTGGTAGAAGGTAGGAAGCAGCGCCACTCCCCTGCCCACACAGGTGCGACAAGAAAGTACTAATCCCCCACTGGGGCTCAGAGCTACGAGTCACTTGCCCATGCTGACAATCCAACTGTGGGCACTGTGGGGAGAGCTTAAGAAGAAAGGTTTAAGGAGGTGCCCAGGCAAGGTCAGGGTGATGCACAACCTGTCCTGGAGCAAACCCCACCCAGAGAAAGCCCCTTCCAGAACAAGCCCTGCCCAGAAGAGCCCTACCCAGGGAAAGCCCCTCCAGACCCTCTCCTTTTATTTCCCTATTCCTTTCCATTTCTGTCACCCTCCAGCTTGAGGGAGACTGGGAGGATGTGATGGGATGAAAAGATGGATGGGTGGGTGGGTGCACCAATGGGCCAATGGACAGACAGATAGGCAAATGGAGAGTGATGAGTGATCATAAGGCCCCTTTGTCCAGGACAGAGAACTGAAGGAACCCATCATCCCAAAGCATAGGTGTTGAACTGTTGGGCACTTTGACAAAGGATCAGGTCACACCAACTAGACCTGCCCAATCCGTACACTGTAATTAGAGGGGCTCCCAGGACACGGGCCAGGAAGCCACATGTAAAACCAGCCTCAGAACCCCGCCACTCCCAGCTCCAGCAGAGGGGAGGGAACCTCTCCCCGTGCCCCCTTGGGTCATTGAGGCCGTGTGCCACATGCCGCAGGCCTGGGGAAGCCCCCAGACATGAGCCAAGAGGGTCTTGCCCTGTGTCGCTAGCCCCAGGGTCAAGGACAGGTTTGCCAGATGTGGCTCCAAACAAGAGGTCAGCCCAGGGAAGGAGACATGGTCACAGCAGACAGTTGCACATGCATTACACACAGAGACATGCTCTGGAACTACGCACACATCACACACACCTGAGCACACCATATACACCACACACACACACCACATGCATATGCGTGCACAGCCCTAAACGCACAGGTGCCCAGGCACACAGCATATCCACACCACTCACACATACACAGAACACACAGCATACACATGCTTATACACATGCACGTATACACGTATACACACCCATAGACATGTATGCACCATATACACACCATATACAGCATGTACACATGCTCACACACACATGCACCATATGTACACCACAGACACATGCACACAAGACAGTCCATCACACACACACACACACACACACACGCACTTATACACAGACATACCACACCTACACACAAATGCATGCACAGCACGCACGTACTCCCTATAAACATCCACAATGCACACGTATGCTCATGCACATTCACACACATCACATACACACCACACTACACACTACGTACATGCATATACCACACACACATTGCCCATGAGGCACCACACATCACCAGCACCTGCCTTGACTCCAGGCAAGGCCCTGAAGCTGTCAGGGCTCCTTGGAGCAGAGGGCCAGGCTCCCGCAGCACAGGGCAGACCAGCCCCTCAGCATGCCCAGCTCCAGGAGCGCAGGATGGCAAGGCTGTCCTTGCCTGTCCCCTGGGCGGTGGCAGATACTGGTCTTCTTGGCCCTGTCACTCCAACCTGACATATTTTGGCTCCTGCTTCATGTATTTTGCAGAGACCCCATTAAGCCAATCTTAATTTTTGACCAATTCCCTACCTAGTGCAGAAAATTAATTTCCAAACATTTCCTTTTTATCTTCCTGAAGTTGTCTTTACTGTGATCAGCTATTTCCATAAAGCAGCCTGATCAGGCTTTTGTCTACAGCCATTTTACTGATGCTATCGATTTACACAGATACAAGCATAGGTGTGTGTCCTTCCAGCAAGTCTAACGTTGCACACCTGAGCTGCATCAGGCACACGGGCTTCTCTGCCAGGTCCTGTGAGCACAGTTGGCAGTGGGCACGCTGCACCCAACATGCATGGTGTTGGTTTTGCTGGGTGATCATGGCTGGATGCCCTAATTTGGGTCACCAGTGTAGCGCTGTCTGGAGCACCTCTATTTGGTGTTGCTTACATCTGACAATAGCATTGTCATTTAGAGCAAACACTGAAGGGGTTTATTTCTTTGTTGGCTAATCCTTGAGAAAATCAGGAGCAGCCTTAGGCACCCCAGGGCCACCTGGGTTTCCAGGGTCAGCCATTGTGAAAATAAGCCAGCCAATCTGTCCAACCTCTTCGCACCCCACTGCCCATGCAAAGTGCCTGTCATGGTCCAGGTCCACCTGAGGCCAGGTTCAGCCTGGCAGGAAAGGGAAGTGGAGTAGTGGGGGAGGACCCCCAGTGACCCCCACAGCCCAGGGTCCTTGTCCTGACCAGGACAAGACCAGAGATCCTTGCTGCAGGGGACTGGGTCCACAGGGGCTCGCCCATGGGGATGAGGACACTCCAAGATCTCAGAGTGACGTGTGCCTGCAAGGTGAGACCTGTACTCTGTCCTGCCAGTGGTCACTGGTGCACAGCTGCTAGTGGGACTCCAGAGGGACAGGCAGCAGCCCTTGTGTCTCCAGTGGCTTCTGCTGCAATGCTCAGGGTCATTCCCATGCGCTGGGTCCCCACAGCATCTGACCCACCTGGAGAGTCCCCAGACCTTCTTTTCACGCTTGGACAGGGAGAATCAGAGGGCGTGTGGCTTGTCTGGGTTCTGGGGTGGGCTGTCCAGGCACAGACCTGACTCTGCCACTTACCACCACGCGGGTACCTGGAGGGTCTCACTTTCCCCTCCTAACACAGATAGTACTAACGCCTGCCTCATAGGGATATTGTAAAAATGAAATAAGATAGTCCATGTAAAGTGCTTAGAACAGTTCCTGGTACCTGGTGACCAAGTGATCAATCAATAATGATTCATCACCATCACCAGTCACCCTGCCCCTGCCCATGAAGGGCAGGGGGCCAGCAAGAGAGGCCTGGGAAGCTCTGGGGGGTCTGGGCCCCACCCCATGCCACCTTTATGGGGTCTCCTGGCCCAGGTGTGGGTTAGGGGTCGGGGCTAGCACTCACCAGCTTGTGGTATTCCCAAGCCTCGCTCCAGGCTAGGGGCTGGGGGAGAGGTGGGGGCAGGAGGGAGACCTGGGAACTGGAGCAGCCCCCTGCCAGCCTTGGGTGGGGGAGGGCTGGAGTCCTGGCCCGTCACCCCCCTCTGCCCCACAGCGAGGACGACGCTGCCACTGTGTACCGTGCAGCAGCGATGCTGAACATGACGGGCTCGGGGTACGTGTGGCTGGTGGGGGAGCGCGAGATCTCGGGGAACGCCCTACGATACGCTCCGGACGGTGAGTGCTGGGCCTCTCCGGGTCCCGGCGGGCGGGGGTCCCCCACGGGCTCTAAGCGAACGCTCGCCCCAGGCATCATCGGGCTGCAGCTCATCAACGGTAAGAACGAGTCGGCCCACATCAGCGACGCGGTGGGCGTGGTGGCCCAGGCCGTGCACGAGCTCCTGGAGAAGGAGAACATCACCGACCCGCCGCGGGGCTGCGTGGGCAACACCAACATCTGGAAGACGGGGCCGCTCTTCAAGAGGTGGGCGGGGCCGCGTTCCAGGAGTGGGCGGGGCGTCCTGCAGGAAGTGGGCGGGGCTCTCAGGGAACGGGAATAGCCGCTCTTCAGCGGGCGGTCCTGCTCAGCCCGCTGCCCACAGACTGCTAACCTCCTTTCCGCCCACTTCCCCTCCACTGTGATAATCACCCGTCACCCTTCCAGCACGCACCCCAGCGCCTCGAATGTCCCTGCCCCCTGCTTTTAACGTTGCAGCCAACCCAGAAACCCCACCCCACTCCCCAGGGTGGCTGACAGCCCTTGGGAGGAGGCTCCTGCTTGCAGGTGGGGACTAGGCTCTTCCAGGGACCCAGGAGGTCAGACAAGGAACTCAGAGAAGGCACCCCAGCCTGTAGAGAGCCAGGGTTGGCCAGAGACCCAAGTGGATAGCCGCAGTGGGGCAGGAGTGAACTGGGAGCACCCTGGTGGGTAGGCCCCTCCCACCACCAGATCCCACCCCGACTGAGTAGCCAGTCACATGAGCACACACGCCTGAAGGTGTAAACAGCATGCTTGCACACGTGCATGAGGATGTGCACACAGACTTAGAGGCACGACACACACATGTGCCACAGTACATGCATAGGGGTGCATGCCACACAAGAATTGTGTGTGCACACAGATATGGCCCAATGGGTATACCACATACACACACGTGTGTGCACACGCAGCGAGACAGAACCTCAACTTTGTCTCCCCCACTCACTGGCAAACTGACCACTGGGTCCTTCCTGGGCATCCGCTTCCTTGGCGGCTGCAATGAGACTCCCAACATCTCAACCCACAGGAAGTCCTCAAAACAGGGTGTGGTGCCCAGCAGTTGCTTTGTCATAGCTATGCTGCCCGGTGCAGGCAGGCAGGTGAGCCACCCATCAGACTCATCGCTCAAGGGTCTGAGGTCCCCTGGGGCTGGGGCAGAAGGCAGGGCCTCAGGCTGCTCCAGAAGCCAGGGAGTGGGAGTGTCCCTGAGAAATCAACGAGAGCTGCCCTCCCCAGAGTGCTGATGTCTTCTAAGTACATGGACGGGGTGACTGGCCGTGTGGAGTTCAATGAGGATGGGGACCGGAAGTTTGCCAACTACAGCATCATGAACCTGCAGAACCGCAAGCTGGTGCAAGTGGGCATCTACAATGGCACCCACGTAGGTGGGGGTCATGAGGGGGTGGGGGCTGGGGCCTTAGGGTCCTGGGGCCAAGACCCCTGCGTGGCCACCCTCCATCTCATACTCCCACCCCCAGGTCATTCCCAATGACAGGAAGATCATCTGGCCAGGTGGAGAGACAGAGAAGCCCCGAGGGTACCAGATGTCCACCAGGCTGAAGGTGGGGGGCCCGCCGCCCTGCCCCAGCAACCACACCCAGGACACTCCATCCAGGCCCTCAGACCCAGAGGAGGGCACAGTGAGGCCAGTGAAAGTGACTAAAGGGAGCGGGGACAGGACCAGCACCTGGCTGCCTCCGCTTGCACCTGGCACCTCACAGGACGCAGACACAGCAGGTGGAGGGAGGACGGGGAGCTGCTGGCCCCCACCCCACAGCTCTCTCCGGCACTCCTCCTGACCCACCCCCGCTTAAACCTGGGAAGCCGAGTGGAGCAGGGCTCCCCTGGGGAAGAGCCGGTGGGGGGCGTTCTGTGGGCTTCGGCTTCAGCAGTCCGTCCCGAGTCTTGATCCTAGAGACGCCACCTCCACGCTCCTTATCACTCCTCCAGGTGGTCCTAGCCACACCACCTCCAGCCTTTACCACCTCCTGCCATCGCTGGGTCCTGCTGTCCTTTCAGCCCTGGCCTCCTTGCGGCATTCCCTGTGGTGACCCTGGGCCCTTGGTGGCCCCATCCCTCACAGCATCCCTTCCCTGGAGACTCTTCCATGCTCCTTTGGACTCATTCCTGGCCCCCTCTCTCCTCCCAGGGAGCTCCCCCGACAGTCTGTCCCATGCTGATCCACACACACCAGGCCCAGGCCCATACCTTAGACCACCAAAGGCAAGAACCCTAAACGCTACTGCCCAACGAACCTTCTCCCGGTGTCCCCAGGTCCTCAAATGTCTCTTTGGCCTATCTGCATTCTGGGCCCACCCTATGGCCTCTCTCTGGAGCCTTTTGTCACCACCCTTCTCGATAGGCAGAGTGAGCTTTCCCTGCAGCTCGGACACCACATGTTGAAAAGTCTGAAAGTAACAGCTTGGTCCCATGCAGGCTGCCAGATGCAGATGGCTTTTTACTTTTTCACTGGCTTCTTAAAAGCACAGCCATATATTGCTTGTTTAATAGAAAAACATGACGGAAGTTTAAAAAGCCAATAAGCTCTTTGAAGGCCTCCCAAGCCCCCAGGGGAGAAAAAAGCCAACGTGCTGCCCTGCCAGCTGAGGATGGGGCCTGCCCACTGCAAACCCACCCTCCCAATACTCCCAGCAGAGAGCGCCTCACACGGATCCTGGATCACTGCAGGCTCGGCTCCAACACCACCTCCACTGGGACCCCTTGTCAGCATGCCGTGCTGAGTTCAGGCCCCTTTGCCTGGATATGTCCACCACACCCCCTGGCTATGGGCCCCTGAAGGACAGGGAGGAGAGAGAGCCCCAGCATGAGCCCCAAGGAGCCCCTGGATTGAAGAGGAGGGCATGGGAGAGAGGAAGGCATCAGGAGAGAGAAAGGGAGGAAGATGGGATGGCCAGACAAGGACCCACCCCCCAACAGGGGTGGCTGGGCTCTCAGATGAGGGTGACCCCTGGGCCCCAGGTCCCATGCTGGCTTTGAGCGGATGTCAGTGGCATGCCCCTGTCTCATGAGGCAGGCTCTGGGCTGGGACGGGGAGTAGCTCGTCCCTGAGAAGTCAGGGGCAGACTGGACACTCCAACAGGCTCCTCTGACAGAAGGAGTGATATGTGAGCCAAGAGTCGAAGGACAAGTGGCCAAGGGAAGGGCAGTGATTCAGGAGGCCATGTGCCTTCTGAATGCTGAGGTGGTGTGGGTATTCTGGGGGGTCTGGGGCCCCTCCTGAGGGCAGCAGACAGATGATGCCGACCGCGGTGGTCAGTGACCAGGGAGGATGAGGCTCCAGAAAGGGGCAGCGGCTAGAGGGGGAACGCTGTGGATTTGGAGGGGCTTCAGGGGGGTCTGGGCGCTGAGGTCAAGAGCCCCGGGGAGCTGAGGGCGGGTGGTCCAGGCTGGGGCTCTGCCTTCCCCCTGCCAGATCGTGACAATCCACCAGGAGCCTTTCGTGTACGTCAAGCCCACGATGAGCGATGGCACGTGCAAGGAGGAGTTCACGGTCAACGGGGACCCCGTCAAGAAAGTGATCTGCACCGGGCCCAACGACACGTCGCCAGGCAGCCGTGAGTACGGGGGTTGGGTCGCGGGGCGCAGGCTTGGGGCGGCGCAGCAGGGAGCCCCGCGGTCACCCCGTTTTCCCCTTCCCCCCAGCACGCCACACGGTGCCTCAGTGCTGCTACGGCTTCTGCATCGACCTGCTCATCAAGCTGGCGCGGACCATGAATTTCACCTATGAGGTGCACCTGGTGGCCGACGGCAAGTTCGGCACGCAGGAGCGGGTACGCAGGGATCTCTGGGAGCTCACACAGGTCGGGTCCGGGTGGGCGCCGGCTTGCTGGGGGCGGGGCCTTGTGTGGGCGGGGTCTGGGGTGGGCGTGGCTCGCGGGGCTGGGGCGGGGTCTGGCGAGGGCGACGCCTGAGGCGCGCTGGGGTGGAGCGTGTTGCAGAGTGGCCCCACAGTGTCCGCGTCCCCACTGGGCTGTGTGGCCCCGCAGGTGAACAACAGCAATAAGAAGGAGTGGAACGGGATGATGGGCGAGCTGCTCAGCGGGCAAGCGGACATGATCGTGGCGCCGCTGACCATCAACAACGAGCGCGCACAGTACATCGAGTTCTCCAAGCCCTTCAAGTACCAGGGCCTGACCATTCTGGTCAAGAAGGTGGGCGTGGGCCCGGCGGGGTGGGTGGGGTCCTGGGAGGGCCAAGGCGACGCTGACGGCCTGTCCACACGCAGGAGATCCCCCGGAGCACGCTGGACTCGTTCATGCAGCCCTTCCAGAGCACGCTGTGGCTGCTGGTGGGGCTGTCGGTGCACGTGGTGGCCGTGATGCTGTACCTGCTGGACCGCTTCAGGTGAGCGCAGCCGGGAGGCCAGACACCTCCACCTGCGAAGCTGGCAGAGCGGGCGAGAGGCGGGGCGGGGCTGCCTTGCCCGCCCTCTCCCGCCCGCCCTCTGCGCCCTGCAGCCCCTTCGGCCGGTTCAAGGTGAACAGCGAGGAGGAGGAAGAGGATGCGCTGACCCTGTCTTCGGCCATGTGGTTCTCCTGGGGCGTCCTGCTCAACTCAGGCATCGGAGAAGGTGAGGCCAGGCCACGACCACCCGCACCCCGCCCGCTGCTGCTCATCTGCGGGGAGCTGACCGTCCTCTGCCCGCAGGGGCGCCCCGAAGCTTCTCCGCACGCATCCTGGGCATGGTGTGGGCCGGCTTCGCCATGATCATCGTGGCCTCCTACACCGCCAACCTGGCAGCCTTCCTGGTGCTGGACCGGCCCGAGGAGCGCATCACTGGCATCAACGACCCGCGGGTGAGTCCCGGCCCGGCTAGGGGAGCGTCCTGCGGTCACCTGGGGTCTGCCTCCGGTGGTGCCGGGGAGTAGCCACAAGCCACGCCCTCTGACCCCGCAGCTGAGGAACCCCTCAGACAAGTTTATCTATGCGACGGTGAAGCAGAGTTCGGTGGACATCTACTTCCGGCGGCAGGTGGAGCTGAGCACCATGTACCGGCATATGGAGAAGCACAACTACGAGAGCGCGGCCGAGGCCATCCAGGCTGTGCGGGACAAGTGAGGGCGGGGCTTGCGGGACGCGTGAGGGCGGGGCCTGCGGGACGCGTGAGGGCGGGGCCTGTAGGACAAGTGAGGGCGGGGCCTGCGGGACACGTGAGGGCGGGGCTTGTAGGACAAGTGAGGGCGGGGCCTGCAGGACGAGTGAGGGGCTAGCTGGACAGGGTGGAGTGGCCCTGCTTACAGGAACAGTGAGTGTCCAGGCTGGATGAGAACCACGGGATGGGGATGGAAGTAAGGTTTCCTGAATGGTAGGATGAAGGAATGCAAGCGTGCGGGTCGAGGGCAGCCCGACTGGGTGGGGCTCCCTTGACATCTGCCCCTGCCCGCAGCAAACTGCATGCCTTCATCTGGGACTCGGCGGTGCTGGAGTTCGAGGCCTCACAGAAGTGCGACCTGGTGACTACAGGCGAGCTGTTCTTCCGCTCTGGCTTCGGCATCGGCATGCGCAAGGATAGCCCCTGGAAGCAGAATGTCTCCCTGTCCATCCTCAAGTGAGTCTGCTTCACCTGCCACCCCACCGCCCTTCTTCTCTGCTCTGAGAGCCTCCCCCGTCCGAGGCAGATGACGCAAATACCGCCCTTCCCTGCCCAGGCCCCGCCCCACTCACACGCTCCGCCCAGCACCGGCTCCCACCCACTTCACTCCCTCTGCTTAGGCCAGGCTCCATCCAGGCCCCGCCCCCTGCTCACTAGCCCTGCCCCGGCCCCACCCCAACCCTCGCCGGCCCCATCCAGGCCTGTCCCCGCTCACTCACCCGCCGACTGTCCAGGTCCCATGAGAACGGCTTCATGGAAGACCTGGACAAGACGTGGGTGCGGTACCAGGAGTGTGACTCACGCAGCAATGCTCCTGCTACTCTCACCTTCGAGAACATGGCAGGTGGGTTCCCCACCCCCTTCCCTTAACGCCCCCGCTGACTCCGGGTGGATTCTCCAGGGTCCCCGCAGCCCCGCCAGCCAACAGCTGAGGCTCTGGGTCCTGGCCACAGGGGTCTTCATGCTGGTGGCTGGGGGCATCGTGGCTGGGATCTTCCTGATCTTCATCGAGATTGCCTACAAGCGACACAAGGACGCTCGCAGGAAGCAAATGCAGCTGGCTTTCGCGGCGGTGAACGTGTGGAGGAAGAACCTGCAGGTAGGGCAGGCCACCTTCCGAGGCCTGGTGCCCATGGCCCGCCCGGCCCGGGCCCTCCTCCATCCCCACAGGCGGAAGCGCTGGCCCTGGCTCCCGGAGCCCATGTGAGCAGGACTGGAGCTAGGAGCCATGGCCAGGGGCAGCATTGGTGGGGGGCCGCCTGCAGGTGGCTGCCCACTGCAAAGCCAGGCGGAGGGAGGCCACGCACCCTGCTCCAAGCCTCCGCCTGGCCCCTCTGTCGCCAGAGTCGCCCGCCGGTGCCCATTCCGTAGGAAGGCAAACTGAGGCAGGGTAAGACAGGGATCCACCTGGGTGTAGCACGTGAGTCCAAGGCACACTCTGCCCTCGCCGCCCCACACCCCTCCTCAGCATCTTCTGGGGGGCCGGCCCCCTCCCCTGCCGCTCTGCTGTGTCCTATGCTCCGTAACTCCAGGCTGGAGTGGTCCAGCTGGCCCTGCCTGGAGCCCCAGGCCGTGTCTGTGGGAATTTGCTGCCAGCATGGGACCAGCTGCACATGGGGCAGCCACAGCCCACCTGGGGCAGGGTGGGCAGTGGGGCCGGTGTAGGCCCGTGGCTCCTTCCTCATGGTCCAAATCCAGTTTGCTCTATCTCTTCTCTTTCTCTGGGTGCCTCCCCAGAGCCTGCATCCTGGGATGAAGCTGACATTGCAGAGAGGGAGGGCCATGGGTGGATGGGTTGTTGGAGCCCCACACCTCTCATCTGCCCACTCTTGCTCTTGGGACCTGGTCGCTGCTCTCAATGGTGGGCACAGGGCCATCCCGGCCATCAGACTCAAGGCCAGGGTCCCAGGAGAGCTGCCTCTGTCTACCGCTCCAATTCATCTCGACACCCGCCTTCTCCCCTTCCTGAATCTTGGTGTGCCCCCTCAGGGGTCAGAGTGGCTGGAGGGCCTGAGGAGGAACTCTTCCAGTGCTCCAAGAGTCCCTCCTCCTTGGGACACCTGTAAACCAGGGCCACCCAGGAGCCAAGGAGTCAGGCGGACTTCCCAGGAAGAGAGCCAGACGGCACCCCCAAGCCTAGCCCCAGCTCGAGCAAGGTCAGGCCCGACCTGGGCAGGAGCAGAGGCCATCTGCGCATGTCCGGCTGTCGGTCAGTCGGTCCAGCACAGTGAGGCAGTCAGGAGCACGGGCCAGAGTGGCCAGCCAGGCCGAGCGGCCCCCAAGGAGCAGGCGAGGGCAGGTGTGGCCGCCACCCTTAGCCATCTAATCACTTATACATATTCATTTTAGGATAGAAAGAGTGGTAGAGCAGAGCCCGACCCTAAAAAGAAAGCCACATTTAGGGCTATCACCTCCACCCTGGCTTCCAGCTTCAAGAGACGTAGGTCCTCCAAAGACACGGTAAGGGGAAGAACGCCCAGTCCCCCGTCTCCGACTCTTATCTCGCCCTGCCCCTCCGTGTCTGTGTCCCGTGCATCAGGCGTGCCCTTTCCCTCCCTCGCCATCCCACCCCACCCCCATCTCTGACAGCTGTGGCCTTCTGCCCTCATCTCTATTTGCCCAGCACACTAGGTCTTCTCTGACTCTCCAGGCCCCTCTCTCTCGGTCCTCTCTCCCGCTGGCCCTCACTGGGTCCTCTTTCCCCATGTGTCTCTGCGTTAGTCTGCCCCCCCATGCCATGACGCCATGCGCCATCTTGAAGCTGTGTCATGTTGTTGGTCAGCCAGTCAGCCTCACCACTTCAGGCCCATGTCCGCCCGGGGCCCCTGGGAGCCCAGAGCCGCCCTGTTGTGGGCTCCTCACACATGGGAGGCCACAACACCTTTCTATCACATGAGTTTCTCAGCCTGTCCCAGAGGGGCCCGCCGCCCCTCTCCCTCCCTGCGACGTCCATGGAGGGGTGGCTGTGATGTCCCATCCGTCCATATGTCTGGCTGCCGGCCTCACCACCCAGACAACTGTGTCTCGTGTCTCACCAGAGCCATGCCCGTTGCATCCCCTCCATGTGGTCTCTGTGTGGGCCGGGGCTGGGGGCCGGGCCTGGCTCCATCTGGGTGGATGGCAGGGGCCTAGAGTTGGAACAGGCCCCCAGCCACAGGGGACCATCAGGTGGGGGGAGTGGATGGGGTCAGAGGGGGTGGCTCCCACCCTAAGCTGAGCAGGGGCCCTGCAGGAAATGTGCCCATCAGCCCCAGAGGTCTGAGAATGGGTGGGGGTAGCCCTGAAAGCAGTGGTCTGCCGAGTGTGGGGCCCAGAGGCTCCCAGACAGAGGCCCAGGAAGGGAGGCTTCCATGGAGGAGACTAGCACCTCAGCTCCTGACTCCCAGGCCCGCTCCCACAGGACCACGTCAGGGCCAATCCTTCTGCCTGAGCCCAGAATTCCCTGCCCTCCTGCCTTGGGCATCTTGTCACCGCACAAGATGTGCACACTGAGACCAAAAGCCCCCATAATAGACCCAGTCTTGCTAGGGGCACCCCGGTTCCAGGTGGGGAGGGGGTCACCAAAGCCAGCACAGCCATTGGCCCAGCGGACTCCCTACAGTCCAGAGCGGGCTTGGCAGAGAGGCCACAAGAGTTACGTTCCAAGGTAGAAGTAGGTTTGCACACCCCTCCCACCCCCCACCCCCAGTGCTTGGGAAGAGGGGCAAACCTCCAGGACAGAGGGCTTGGCACAGAGCGATCTGAATTCAAGGCAAAGCTACCAGGGGGCCCCAAGAGGGGCCTGAGAGGCCTGGCCGCTCTGTTTCCCAAGAGGGGCTGGGCACAGGGATGGCGGGGGGACAGTGAGGCTCCGCGGGACTGGAGCACAGGCTGTGTCACTCAAGCCCGGGACAGTGGGCAGAGTCTGAGCCCGAGGACCCACAGTGGGTGCAGAAAGAGACCAGGAAGTAGCAGGGGTGGGGCAGTCCTGGGTGGCGGCGTTCCCAACAGGCAGCAGCTGAGCAAGGCAGCTGAAAGGAGGAGCACAGAAGTCCCACAGGCAATGGGTCACTTTCTGAAGCTGTCACTGAGTCCTTTTATCCCCTGATCCTGCCCAGAGCCAACATGCATGCCCCTTAGCCAGTCCAGGTGCATCTCAGAGCCCCCCGCAGTGCCTGTCCAGGGACACACTCCCAGCGGAGGTCTCATGCGAGCCTCCCTGGGCACCAGGGACCATCTTCCAGGCCAGCCATGACCCCCTGTGGCATCTGGGACTGGCCCTTCCCTGCAGGGGTGACTGGGGGCCCTGCCAGCTCGGGGCGGGCGGGGCGGGGGGCAGCCCAGCTCCCAACCTGTTTCAGGCTGGGCACCTGCTTGGAGGGAGGCCCGGGTGGGGGGCTCTGTCGGGATGGGTGGGGTCGGTCCCGCTGCTGAGATCCTCTGCCCCTGTCCTGTGGCCGGTCAGGGCCAGGGTGGCACTGGGCGCTCAGGGCTGGGGTCCCTGGCGGCCAGCGGGGCCAGCGGGTATTGATTGTTGGTTCTTATTTATAGAGCACCGGGGGTGGACGCGGCGCTTTGCAAAACCAAAAAGACACAGTGCTGCCGCGACGCGCTATTGAGAGGGAGGAGGGCCAGCTGCAGATGTGTGCCCGTCATAGGGAGAGCTGAGAAGCCCTGCCCGCCCTCCTCTGCCCCCCTCCCCCGCAGACAGACAGACAGACGGACGGGACAGCGGCCCGGCCCACGCAGAGTCCCGGAGCACGACGGGGTCAGGGGGAGGAGCGCCCCCCAGCCTCCCCCAGGCCGCGCCCGCCCGCCCGCCGGTCGGCGGCTGGCCGGCCCACCCGTCCAGGCCCCGCGCGTGCCCCCCGAGCGTCGGGCTAACGGGCGCCTTGTCTGTGTATTTCTATTTTGCAGCAGTATCATCCCACTGATATCACGGGCCCGCTCAACCTCTCAGATCCCTCGGTCAGCACCGTGGTGTGAGGCCCCCGGAGGCGCCCACCTGCCCAGTTAGCCCGGCCAAGGACACTGATGGGTCCTGCTGCTCGGGAAGGCCTGAGGGAAGCCCACCCGCCCGAGACTGCCCACCCTGGGCCTCCCATCCATCCGTCTGCCCTGCTGCCTGGCAGGCAGCCCCTGTTGGAGCGAGGCGCGGACCAGAGCGGCTGAGGATGGGCCGGAGCTGAGCTGGCTGGGCAGGGCCGCAGGGCGCTCCGGCAGAGGCAGGGCGAGCAGTGGGGAGAGGGGCTAACCTGGCCCCAGGCAGAGGGACTTGGAGCAGAGCCTGAAGCCCCATCCTCCCCCAGCCACTACCTGAGCCACGGCGGGGGCCTGTGGCCCCAGCTGGCTGGGTCACCCCCTGCTGCAGCGCCCACTCCTCGCAGCCTCAGCTCCACTCCCTGGCCTCTTCTTCCCCTCCCCTTTCTCCTCTTGACCGCATTCTCTGCCCTTCCCCAAGGGCAGGCTCTGACTCCCAGCTGGCAGCAGCTTCCCAGGGGCTTGCTCAGCCTCGCCGCTGCCTCCAGCCTTCTCCAGACTCCAAGAGGACTGAGCCTTCTCTTCGCCGCCTCTGGCATGCAGCCCAAGACGGGCTTCCCCACTCGCTGGCTCGGGACTGTCCTCAGCCCTGCCCACCACCTTGTACAGGCCCAGCCTTTCCCGTGTCCGAGCCCGTGCCTTCCCCTGCGGCCCATGCGCAGCAGCGCGCTGACCCTCCGCCCCAGGGGCCTGGCGCGCACCGCAGCGTCCCCCTGACCCGGTGTGTGCAGTGGTGATGCCTAAAAGAATGTGACGAAATATTTGGTCTGTGTCGCTTGTTGACACCTGCAGGGAGTGTGAAGGAGGGCAGGGGATAGGGGGGAAATAGGGCGGCCACGGCTCTCAGACTTGGGCGGCGGCAGCGGGGCTCCCAGGGTCTGCAGGCGAGGCCCAGCCGACGCCGGAATTCAAAGGTCGCCTCCGCGGGCAGCTGACGGCGGCGCAGCACCGGCGGCGGCGCGCGCGGCAGGCGGTCCACA
Organism: Aselliscus stoliczkanus; assembly: GCA_033961575.1. Classification (NCBI taxonomy): domain Eukaryota; kingdom Metazoa; phylum Chordata; class Mammalia; order Chiroptera; family Hipposideridae; genus Aselliscus; species Aselliscus stoliczkanus. The sequence goes on along the minus strand of CM066728.1, from coordinate 114,217,333 downwards.
CGAAGCCCAGCACCAGGCAGGCGGCCAGGCTGCTGAGGAAGGACACCGGCCCGAGAGCGTAGATCACGGCCAGGTCCCGCGGTGCCAGTGGCTGCTCGCAGTGGCTGAAGGCGGCGTCGGAGAAGGCGGTCAAGGGGCTGAGCATCGGGCGGCCCGGCGACACGCAGAGCAACGTCTCGGCTTCTGCGGGACATGGGCGCGGCGTCAGGCAGCGGCGGGGTGGCGGCAGTGACCGCCCCGGCCCGCCTTCGCCCCGAGGGCCCACCTGGCGCTGGCCGCGGGTGCCCACGCAGCCAGGCGCAGAGCGGGCGCAGGGAGCAGCCGCAGGCCCAGGGGTTGCCGCGCAGGCGCAGCGCGTTGAGAGCGGGCAGGCCGGCCAACAGGCTGGGCGCGAGCGCGGACAGCGCGTTGTCCTGCAGGCTGAGCGCGCGCAGCAGAGGGAGTGCGCCCAGCGCGGCGGGCTCCAGGACGGCCAGCCGGTTGTTGGCCAGCGAGAGGGAGCGAAGCGCGCGCAGCGGCGCGAAGGTGCTGGGCGCCAGCGCCTCCAGCTGGTTGGCGCTGAGGTCGAGCTGCTGCAGCGCGCCCAGGCCCCAGAAGGCCCTCGCGTGCACCCAGCGCAGCCCGTTCTCGCGCAGGTCCAGGCGCCGCAGCGCGCCCGCGCCCGCGAAGGCTCCGGGCGGCAGCGCGCGCACGTGGTTGCGGCCCAGCAGCAGCGCGCGCACGCGCCGGCCCAGGCCCGCCGGCACCGCGGACAGCGCGCGCTCCGAGCAGTTGGCCTGGCCGCCCGGGCCGCAGGCGCACGCCTCGGGGCAGTCCGGGGCGCCCGGCGTTCCCGTGGCGGGGGCTGCTGCGGGGGCTTGGGCCCAGACTGACCACGGCGACAGCAGCAGGAGTAGCAGCGGCGGCGGGCGCCGCGAGAAAAAGGAGGGACTCGGCATCGGAGCAGCTGTGGGACCCGCGGTTGGACGCCTGCCGCTCGTGTGTCCCTGGAGCCCGTCTGTCCCTCCGGCACTGGCACAAATATTAACTTTCCGGCCCGAGTGCCAGCAGTTCCTGTCCTGCGGCTGGTCCCGCCTAGGGCGGGGCTGGGCACGCAGCCAGCTCCCAGCACCTGTCCCGAGCTCGGGGCTCCTCTTGGCTCCACGTCAGAAGTGACGCTGACAAGACCCCCCCCCCCCCGTTCCCTGCGCAGTCCACCATCCTGGGCCCCTCTGATGCCTGAGCAGCTGGATCTCTCTCTCTCTCTCTCTCTCTCTCTCTCTCTCTCTCTCTCTCACACACACACACACACACACACACACACACTACCCATCATCGATGCAACACTGAACGGGACCCAGTGCCTCCTGCTCCTCACCCCGGTTTACGGCTCAGAGAAGTGACCCCAGTGCACACACACAGTGGCCCTCCACGTAGGGATGGCCCCATCCCCGTGGTGCATGAGCACATGATGGGGGCCTGAGCTCAGGGGATAGGCTGTTAGGCCGTTTGGGGAGGAAGGACTACACACCTGAGGCAGGGGAGGCAGTCCCCCCCGCCAAGGACTCTCCCGGACCCTCAAGGTGATAGTGTGGGTGGCGCAGCGGCACCAGCCCAAGTCCTTAGGTCAAGCGCTGCTCTCTCTGGAGTGGCACAGCTGCAGGTCCTGTCCTGGGGTTTTCTGAGGGTGGGGTGGGGGCGGAGTGGGCAGGGGCCCAGGATCCCTGCCAGATTCATGGGACAGAGCAGCAGGAAGGTGTGAAGGGGAGGAGCTGTGGCCACTGCAGGAGGAAGTGGAAATACCAGGGTGTGGCTCCCACCCTGGAGGGGAGACAGCAGGTGCCTGGCGTGGACACTACCCCCATCGAAGAGAAAGGAGATGACAGAGGGGCCCACAGGCTCCTCTCCCACTCTGTGACACAGCTGCAGGGGGGCTCTGGGAGGGGGACAGCGCAGAACCACTAAATACTGTTTAATTCTCCTTCTGCCAGCTGCCTGCAGCCCTACTCAGGTGGGGGAGGGCAGGAAAGCTCCTCTAGAGTGGCAGATGGGGCCACTGAGTCCATAGGGATGGCCATGAGGCCGTGCTCCTCCAGGGGCGGCATTGTGGAGACCTCCAGGTTGGGATCCATGAGGTGAGACTCCATGTGCACCGTCTGCAGGTCCATGTGGTCTTCCTGAACCCCAAAACGCCCCACCAATCTGCACGACAGGGGCCAGGTCGGATTGGGCGCTGGGGGCGACCCTCCACATGGGCGCATGAGGCCTTGGCCACCTGTGGCTGCTGGGCCCTTGGGTCAGTGCTCCCAGGGCCAGGGGCCAGGGGCACAGCTCACCCTTGGGGTTCCCCCTTGGGGTCACTCACCTGCTGTCCATGTGTCCTGGGCATGTTTCACTGGGGGAAAAGGCAGGTGTGACTCCTAGAACAATGCGGCTGGGTTCCAGGAGCCCAGAAGTGCCCTCCACACCTCTCCCCAGCCCACAGTCTGGGAATGCCATGCCCAGGCCCCAGGTGGGGGGCAGGCAGAGGCCCCTTTCCTTGCAAGACTGAGGGCCCAGGCGGGCAGCCCATGCTGCCCTTCAGCCCTCACCCACCCATCCCTGTCCTGGGGCTCACGCACCCCTTGGCTCGAATGACACCGACCGCCACAATGACGAGGGCAAAGAAGCAGCTGGCGCCAATGCCAGCCAGCACAACGAGCAAGGCGATGAGGGCCTCCCGGCTGAGGCCAAGTCCGCATTCGCAGTATGTTCCAGCTGCAGAAAAGGGACCCGTGTGGCAAAGGGGCTGTGGTCACCTGCTGGTGGAGGACCGCCAGGGCCACCCCCAACCCTGGTGGCCACCAGGAGACAACATGCCCAGTCCGCCTGGACAGGGAGGGATCCTGGCTGGGGGTGGGGTTTGGGGGGCAGGAGGCACCTGCAGTGGGGATAAGCAAAAAGGACAAACATATCAGGCCAAGGGGGCTGCCGGCCAGGCAAGAGTCAGGCTGGGGACAGGGGGCCATGTCCAGCCCCAGCCCCGGCACACACCTCTGGATGGAACTTCTCAGAAGGCGCTGACCTCACAGTGGGGGTGTGAGGCGGGCAGGGGCAGGGCCTTTGCTGGAGGTCCTCTCGCCCTTGGGTGCTGGGATTCCAGGAGCCCTGGGCAGGCAGCCCTGGGGTGGGGAAGGCAGGGTGAACGGGACCTGGGAGTCACTCCTGTCCCCTGGCCAGGTCTGAGGCAGAGGCAATGGGGCGGGGGCTGCCCTGGTCTTGTGAGGATGGTATTTCATAGGGGAGGGGGCAGGCGGGATAGTGGACACAGTGGCCTGAAAACCCAGGGCGGTCACAACAGGCAGCCCCGGGCCTTTCTCTCAGGATAAAGGTGAAGCCTGGGCTTCAGCTGACCCATGTCACCGCTCTCCCCCCAAGGCTGTGACAAGCAGGGGCCAAGGCTGGTCAGGGGGTGGATCTGTGCCTGCTGCCCTCACACTGGCTGTTTTGAGGAGTGTCCCAGCCATACCCCAGCAATGCCCGGGTCTAGAGGGCCTCTCGGGGCGATCCCCGATCACCCAGGAGAGGTGTGTGTGGGTTGCTGCTCACAGGCCTTCCCAGAACACCCTGCTCTCAGGGCAGGTGAGTCAGAAATGGCTGCAGGCAGCACCTGAGGCTCCAGCTTACATGTCAGAGCCCACTGCCGCCTCAGGACCTGCCCACCTCCCCTCAGAGGGTCTGTTCTCGGTGAAGCGTCCTGCTTGGCAAGACTGCCAAGGGACTCGCCTGCAGGCTGGTGTGGCCAAGGTTAACCTCAGCCTCAGCCCCGTGGCCCCCTCCAACCACCCAGGCAGCAAGAGGAAGTGCCCCACCCCACAGCTGACCCCACAGGACTGGGGGAGGGTACAGCTGGGGCCCCCTCCTGGTGGGACCCTGGGGACCAACCCGCCAGCAGCTCCTGACACAGCCCTCTGAGCCTGCTGAGTGATGCTGTGACCCAAGACATACTGGGTCATACCACCCTCGTCCCAGACCAAGTCCAACGGGACGAAGAGCAGGTGTGCCAATGCCCAGGGCTGGCACTGCCACCTTGCCAGTCCAGTCCAACAGGTTTGCATCCTGGTTAGGATGACAAAGGCACATCCAGCCTGGGGCCAGGAGGGAACGGAGGGTGTTGGTGTTGGAGCTGCCCAGGGCCTCCCCCAGATCTCTCAAACTCCGCTTGTGCCCACAGCACAGGAGTGGCCGGTGGGTCAGAACCTACCAACTGCTGAGGCCGACTTCATTCCCACCCTGTCCTTCTCAGGCCACGGCAGTCAGTGTGCTCCAGAGCCGGAAAGGGACATCGTGGGGGGCAGGGCCCCGTGGAGCCAGACTGCGGGGACCACGGGGTGTCTGGGCAGCAGGTGCTCCTTCCACAGGGCCTGTCGCCTGCCAGGACAGAGCCACCAGGTCAGAGTGGTTCCTGCCTGAGGCTGTGGGCCTGGGCAGAACCAATGCCCCCACTTCCTGGGACTTCAGGACAGGCTACTGCGCTGCCCAGGTGGGCCCACAGGCCCTTCGTCCTGACCATACCTCTGGGGTGTGGGGGTAAGTGGCCTTGCTGAAAGCATGTCACTGTGAGCACCTCACTCTAGTTTGGGACAGGCAAATGCACAGCCCCTCTGGCCACAGGGCATGTCTCAGACAGCCCATCCTGCTTAGGGATGCGGGGAGGTCCTGGCTTAGCAGGGTGCGGCCTGCCTGCACCGCCTCCGGTGTTCTGACGGAGCTCACATGTCCGAGCAGCAGCCCTGGGGTTCCTGGCCCAGCACTTGAGGGCTGGACCCTCAAGCCATGCATAAGGGTGACCCAAGGGCTCTTTTAATGGCCAGATTCGTGTGGCCGGAGCTGGAGGCCCTGTAGGTAGCTAGAAGGCAGCCAGCCGCTGGTGCTCGCTCCTGCCTGCGGGGCGGCCCTCGGGCACCCACGTGCCAGAACTCACTCAGGTTTGGGGCCCAATGTACACAGGTGGGCAGGCCAGGGCTGGGACAGGCCTCTTATACAGGTCCCTTCACCTACCCCCAGAAGGCAAGCCTTGCCGGGCTGAGGCGGAGGCTGGTCTGGAGGGAGAACCCGCACTGTGTGTCCGTGAGGGGCCTACAAAGCCACCAGGACAAGGAAAGGATGAAGAGCCAGCCATTTTACTGTGCACTCTGGGAGCTGGGCAGGGGTGTGGAGGGCTGGGCAGGGGTGTGGAGGGCAGGGCAGGGTGTGCGCAGCACCCGGCTGTCCATCCTGCAGGGCATGGGCAGCTGGAGCTGTGCAGGGACAGGCTGGTGGTGCATCAGCCGCAGCTCTTGGGCAGCCGGTAGACGCCTCCCGCGTAGACCAGCTGCTGCTCGCGCACCTTCTTCTGTAGGAAGCCTTGCAGCTCCTGCAGGTCGATCTCAGCCAGCGCCGGGCCCGTCACCACAAACATGCGCAGCATGCTGTAGATGCGCTCCAGCGACAGGCTCTCCAGGTTGGTCAGCATGGCCTGGATGTAGGTCCAGAAGAGCTGGGGGGACAGCGGCCATCAGCCCGGCCCTCCGGCCCCTCCCCCTCCCCGCCCTCAGCCGCATGGGGCGCACCAGCAGCTCCTCCTCCTTCTGGTCGGCCTGGGAGGCCATGCCTGAGTCGCTGTCGTCGTCACTGTCAAGGAGCACCATGCTGTCACGGTCCTGGGGCCGCTCCTCCTCCACGACAGAGAAGGTGCCAGCAGGCTCCTCCCGCAGCACACCCTGCTGCAGCCACACCGCCATGCGTCGCCGCAGCAGGGCCACCGGCATCTTGACCACCTTGCTCAGCTCCTCCAGGGTCCAGCTGGCTGTGGAGACAGCCGGGCACGCTGGGATAGGCCCCATGGGGAGGGGCGGCAGCGAGTGGCCCACGTCCTGCCCAACCCTGCTGCAGGGAAGCAGTGCCCGGGCAGCCGGCTCACCTTGGTCCTGGAAATACAGCAAGACCACTGCCTGCACAGGAGTCACGGCCACAGACAGGGTGCGGTCAGCCAACTCCACATCCATGGTCACCAGGCCCAGGGTGTGCTTCCAGCTGAGGGTCCGCATGGCCTGGGGAGGGCTGGGGTCAGCACAGGCTGCCCAGCGCAGCTCTGCCACCTGGCACCAGGTAAGGGCTCCCTGACCTGCACCCCCACCCAGCAGGCAGGCGCACAGCAGCAGGGAGAGGACGGGGGGCGTCAGTCCCCACCCCCCAACCACTGCCATCTGACAGTGAGGCCCTAACTCGAGAACCTGCTAGGAGCTAAACTGTCTGAAAGTCGTCCATGCCTTCACCCCCCAGGCTCTTGGAAAGCGACCAGACTTGGAAATGGCTCAGTGAAGATGTAATGACAGATGGGGTGGTCAAGGAATACAGCAGGCTCTGACATAACATGACCAGCCTCCTCAGAACAGGAAAGATGGTGTAAAAACAGACACAGGACTGGAGTGATAGGGCCACAGCCAAGAAGTGCCAGGGACAGGGCTCGTCGAGTGGCGCAGTGGTTAAGCGCTGGCTTGGGACGCCAGCAGCCCGGGTTTGGGTCCCACATGAGGGCCAGTGACACTGCCCTCAAAAAAAAAAAAAAAAAAAAGTTGGCTTGGAATGGCCAGCTCTGAGCAGCAGGACCCTGGTTTGGATCCCACATATGAGGGCCAACGACGCTGCGCCCTCTACAGCTAAGATGGTGAACAACAGCTCGACCTGGAGCTGGGCTGCAGTGAATCGCTGGCAACCGCATAGGCTGCAGCGGGCTGCCTTGAGCTACTGTGAGTGACCGGCAGCCAGTGTGAGCAGCCGGCAACCGGGTGCTGTGAACCGCAGTCCAATGGCCGGTGACCAATTGCCTGACCCAGGAACAGTGCAATGATACCAACCTGGGCCAGTGAAGCGACATCCTCCACAACTAGACTGAAGAACAAAAGAACACCATCTTGTCTTCCCCTTTCCCAATTCCCCAACGCTGTTCCCCTCCCCCAATTCCTCAATAAAATCTTTTAAAAAAAAAAGAAGTGAGGGCCGGCCAAGTGGCGCGGTGGTTAAGCGCCGGCTTGGGAAGCCAGAGGCCCCGGTTTGGGTCCCACATATGAGGGCCAGTGACAGTGACCTCAAAAAAAAAAAAAATAAAGAAGTGCCAGGGACAGACGGCATCACTGGAAGCTGGAACAGGCACGGAAGACTAGCTAAGCCTTCGGAGAGGCCAGGCTCTGCTGACACCGTGATGGCAGACGCTGGCCCCGAGAATTGAAACAAGAAATGCCTGTTGTTTTCAGCCACCTGGTCTGTGTTCCTTAGCTATGGCAGCCATAGGGAATACCGATTTTGGTCCCAAGAAGGGGGTGCTGCTGTAATACCACCTAAAAATGTGAGGGTGACTATGGGATTGGGTGCTGGTTCCAGGTTGGCAGTTTCAAGCTGCACACCCATGGAAGCCTGGACAGCCGCGGAGACAGGTGGTAGAAACAGACAGTCAAGACTGTTCTGGTGAGGTATGGAGTCCAGGCCCAGGCCCCTGAACTCGGAGGAAAGGCAATCTTTGTTAGAAGCTGGCAGAGACGGGGCTGAGTTTTTCTGCTGGGTGGAAAGCAAAACTTGCACGTGGCGAACTTGGATATTCAGCTGAGATTTCCAAGCAGAGGGTAGGAGGTGCAGCCTGGTTTCTCTTTGCTGCTTATAGTAAAATGCAAGACACTGGCAGGCAAAAGGACTCGGTACTTGTTAATCTGGGCTCTTTGTGTGCCCTGGGGACAGAGCCAAGAGTGTGGCCAAAAAGGTGACCCGTGTGATGGTGCAGCCAAGCCGCGGCCTCACGGCCAGGACACAGATGGCTCCTCCAGGCAGGAGGGCTGCGCCTCATGGCTTCGCGCCCTGCATGGCGTCCTGCACGGAGACCAAGGTCTGAGGGCTTTTTACCAGGAGAAACCTTCACAACCTGGACTGAAAGCAGACACGGCCAAATGAGCAGCTTGCAGGTGGGGCCATCGCAGCAGGCCGAGAAGATGGCGCGGAGCCAATGGCACAGGCCTCAGAGCTAAGGGTTTCCTCCCAGGGTCTCAGGCCTGCCTGGGGCCTGTGAGCCTTCCTTCTGCTTCTCCCTTTTGGGATGGGGGTATCTGCCCGACACCCTTCCCATGGCTGTATGCTCAAAAGACAATTACTGTCTGGTCTCACAGCTGAAGGACTTGGCCCCAGGATGAATCGTACCCAAGATCTCACCCTCACCTGACTTAGATGCTACTTAGATGCTGAGATGTGGGACTTTCGAGTTGATATTTAGATGAGACTCTGAACTTGGAGCTGGTGCTGGAACGATTAAGACCTGAGGTCGGAACTGACTGTGTTTTGCACGTGGGAAGGACATGAGTTTTGAGGGTCCAGAGGGAGGTCTCTTACAGGCAAAATTGGGTCCCCCCCACCAAAATGTTAATGTCCTAATCCCTAGGACCTCGGAATGTGGCCTTGGAACCCAGGTCATTACAGAGTTAAGATGAGGCTGGAGTAGAGTGGGTCCGTAATGCGATAGGGCTGGTGTCCTCAGAAGAGGGAAGTTTGGACGCAGTCACAGGGAGAAGCCCTATGATGACAGAAGCAGAGGTTGGGGGATGCAGCCACACGTCCAGGACACCTGGAGCCACAAGAAGCTGGGGGAGGAACAAACACCGTCCCCTGGAGCCCTCAGAGGAAGCACAGCCCTGGGACACCATGATTTTGGACTTTCAGTGGCTAGAACTGAGCCAGTCAAGTCTGTTGTTCTGAGCCCTGTCTGTGGCACTGTTACAGCAGCCCCCAGCCACTCCAGGCCAAGCTTGGCTCTGAGTCCTTCCACAACCCCCGCAGCTTTTAATAAGGGGGAGGCGATGACGAACCCCATTTGCAGAGAGAAAATGGCAGCCCAGGCTGTCTGGCCCCAAGGCCACAACCTCTACAGCCAGCACTCCGGCACTGTGGACCCACCAGCAGACAAGGCAAGCACGCTCTGGGCTGCAGGGCCACGGGCACATGTCCAGGACAGCCCTGGGGCCAGCAGCCCAGCTGGTGGGAGTCACAGGCACCATGGCCACAGCCCAGGGCCTGCCCATGCCACTCCAGCATGCCACTGAGCCCAAAAAGTGCACTGGAGCACCAGAGCCAGACCAGAGGGGTGGGGAGGGCACCCAGCACACAGACGTCCTCACCACGAAGAGGTGGGCACTGCGTCCCGACCGGGCAATAGCAGGAAGCATGGGGGTGGCCGACGGCCCCACAGGATCCATGCAGGCTGCAGGCTGACCTGCGTGATGCTGCCCTGAGCACAGCCCCTCCTGGGCCTCCCCTCTCCAGGGCCCCCGCCCTCACCTATCGCTGGAAGGGAGGCCCCTGCAGACTGGCTGGCCTACCCTGAGCCCTCCTCCCCTAGGAGTTAAGTGCCTGGACCGTAATAGCAACGCATGTGGGCCCAGCAAACCAGGGGGAGCTGCCGCCCCGCCCAGTGCCTGGCCCTGCTCAGCGCCCGCTCAGCCCCACCTGCCCCTCCCAGGGCTCTGTCCTGAGGCTCCTGGAGTCCTGGCCGCTGGCTTCCATCTCTGGGCTGTCCCTGGGCTACTCCTGGGGCTCGGGGTCTGCTCCACTTGTTTGCCACTTGGGCACCCAGCGTCCTCTGACACCAGCTGCTCGCTGGGCTGTACCCTGTGGACTCAGACCCATACCCACTTGTCAGCCCCAGAATCCATTTCTCCGCCTGTCCCCAGAAACCTGGGACAGGCGTCCTAACTCCTTCTGCTCTAGCACCAAGTTTCCGCTGAACTGTCACCTGCAAGGAAGGGACCCCTGCACACCCCTCGCTCCACCCACCCACACCTGCCACCTGAACTGCCCGTCCCACCACTCCGCTGGCTGGCTAACCTCAGCCAGTCTGCCTCTCCCCTCCCTGCCCTCCTCACCCAGCCCTGTGCCCCCAGGGACTGACAGCATACAGTACAGTCCTGGTCCTCAAGCACTGAGACCTGAGAAAGCAGTTTCCAGGGAACTAAGTGGGGGCAGGGTCACGGCGGTCAGAGACACCTCCTGGGCACATGCCCACGGGACACAGTCTGACTCTCCCTGGGGAGTGCGCCCCCAAGCCCGGGTTCTGAGAGGCCAGACAATGGACAGTGGAAGAGGAAGCCCAGAGGGGTGGGGCTGTGAAGAGGGCATGGTGACGCAGGGGCATGTGCATGCAAGCTGTGAAGACGGAGGGGCGGGGAGCAGAGCCCTGGCCACGGCCTCTCGCCCCAACGCACAGACTGTGGGGCCGGCGGGAGGGATGGCAGACAGACCTCCCCGAGCCTGGCGGCACATTTGTGGGCCGCAGCCCCCCCGCGGGGCGGGGGCAGTACCTTCAGCTTCTCGTACTTCTTGCAGTAGACATCCAGGGCCTCCCTGATGGCCTCGGGGACCTCCAGCTTCTCGTCCTTGAAAGGGGGCCAGAACTCACTGGACAGGATGACGGCGTAGACCCCGAAGGGCGGCTGCTCCTCCGCGGGCCGCTTCTCATCCTCCTCACGGATGTTGGCATTGATGCGGCGGGAGTCTGCCATGTCCTGGGGAGCAGTCTGGGTCTCAGGAAAGCCCGGGGGGGGGGGGCACAGGTGGGCGGGGCGGGGGGTGGGGGGCGGGGCTGCGGCCGCGCACACCTTAAGCATGACCTCGCAGAAGTGCATGGGGGCCTCGCCAAAGCGCAGCTTCAGCAGCTCCACGTTGCGAATCTCCCTAGGAAGATGCGTCTCAGGGGGTACAGGGTGCCCCTGCCCCACAGGCAGCTCAGCAGAGTGGCTGGTGCAGGGCCACCCCCAGGCCAGGACGTGGCAGGAAACACAGCTCTGGCCATCAGGGCCCTGTGCCTGCTCCGTCCTGGCTGAGGCCTGGAGTCTGCGGGACATGCTTCCCCCCAGTTCCTGGGCTGCCCCCCAGCCTCCCGGGACACTGCCTGCCTGGCTGGTGAGCCCCTGATGGGCATGGACACACTCAGGGGCTGACAGGATGGCCTCAGGCAGGGTGGCACAGCGCCCAGGAGCCCGGCCTCACCGCTCAGGGCTGAAGCTGAACTGGTGCAGCAGGCGGTCGGCCAGCAGCGAGCGGTACTCGTTGATGAAGAGGTCCTTACTGCCGTAGATGCTGACCAGCAGGCTGATGATGTCCGAGGAACGCCGCTTGGAGCTGGACTTCCCTGCATAGCACAGGAAGGGGCGCCCCTGGCACCTCACCACCTGTGCCCAGGCCTGAGGAACACAGTTCACCACAGGCCCACCACGAGCCCACCTGAAGCATTCTGGGAACTGGACTGGGTGGGGCCCTGACCTCTGACCTGCTCAAGCCTCAGGGCAGACAGCAACAACCTCAAGACTGCAGCACACGCCCCGGCGGGACCCTCCCCACAACGCAAGGCCTGGCAGGACCGGGGGGTGCGGACCTGGGTCGGCATCCACGGGGTCAGGGACCCAGTCCTCAGGCTCGCCGGAGTCGTCCTCACTGTCTTGACCAGTTTCCAGGCTCGCTGGGTCCGTCTTGGACAGCTCGACAGCCAAGTCCCCGGTGCCATCCGAGTCCCCCGTCAGCCCAGCCACGATCTGCCGCACTGTGTCCTCCCGAGTCCTACCAGTGCGAGCGCCGTCGGCCCCCACAGCACGCCAGTGCCACCCACCTGACCACCCAGTACCGGTTCCTCACGCAGCCACTGCATCGGCCCCATACCCAAAACAGGCCCATCAGGCTTTATCCCAAAAAAACCCCAAAACCACGACTCTCTAGAAGCAGGAGCTGGGATGACAAGCGGACCCAGGCCAGGGTGTTCATGGCTGAGAGGCAGCAGGTGCGCGTCGGGGTAGCCCCAGCTCCTCCTTCCCCAGAGGGGCTTCAGATCGGCTGTGCCAGCGTGCCCACCCCAGCATGCTCTCTAACGGACTCTCGAGCGCAGGGCACTGCTCCCCATCAGCTGGGTGCCTCTGCTGGGACAGGGACGGGTCAAGGGCATGGCGACACTGAGCAGCAGGACAGGAGCCAGCACCAGCAAGAGGAAGTGGCCTGGGCCAGGCAGCCCGGCCCAGCAGGAGGGACAGAGCATCCCTGGTACACCCTAGGACCCACAGGCGCTCGGATGTGCATCTGAGCAGTCCTGGGGCTGTCCACGGTGCTCACCTCAGATAGCGGCGAATGGGCTCACAAGCTACCTCTAGGATGACCATGGAGGGGTCCAGTACACGCAGCGCCTTGATGGCAGAGATGTAGAGGGTGATGATGTCGCATGTGTTGACGCCTGCAGCCAGGAGAGAAGGCTAGTGGTGACGGCAGTGCCCAGGACAACACAGGGACACCGAGGCACCACATGCTGGCCATGTGGTCTTGAGGTCACCACTGTGGCCTCACTCCCCAGGACACCGGTATGACCTGCAGGGAGCTGCCCCTTTGCTCCCACCTCCCGCTCACACGCACTTTCTCCATAGCATCCCCTCTCCGTGTGGGTTGTGCACTGCTCCACCCCCAGGCCACACTCTTCAGTTCCCACAACTCAGGGCAAAGAAGGCTGAAGCAGAAGCCCCCAGCGCCGTAAGGACCACACAAAACTACTTCTTAACCCACTCCCCAGGCCACGGCTTCTGGCCCTGGGCCCTAAGGGAGGATGGCGGTCGGTTGCAGACCTGGGTGGAGGAGCCGCGTCTCCAGGGCGGCCTTGAGAGATACAAGCAGCTGCTGCCGCTGGTCGGTCCTCTCCAGGCAGTACTTGAGGTCCTCGACAGCTGGCCGGGAGTCCGGGAAGTCTGCAGGAAGAGGGCTGGCCTCACACACGCACACGCGGCATGCACACACGTGTGCAAGGGAGCTTATAGGCAGGGGGGCCGGGGGGTGAGTGCTGTCACCCTCAGGCTTTCCCGCAGCCACGTGTTTGCCCACGAGTGCTCTATGGTGCACACAGGCTGTCCAGAGTAGGGCCGTGAGACCACCTGGACCCCCACAGCTGTCCCGCTTGGGGGTGGAAGGGGCAGCTCTGCCCCAGGCAGCGGGCCAACCTCGGATGATGCTGAAGAGCTCCTCAATCCGCAGCCCGGCGTACACACGGTAGAAGAATTTCTGCACGTGGCAGCGCCAGCGACGCAGTGTGCTGCCGGCCTCCGGGGACGCGGGCCGGGCGGGGCCGTCCTGCAGGAACACCCTGCCCAGCCATCCGACCACCCTCTCGATCCACTGTGGGAGAGCACAGGAGTGGCAGGTGGGGCTGAGCCCAGCCTGACCCAGAGCAGAGGCTGGACGAGGCTGCACAACCACCACCCTGCTGGCTGGGCCCTGGGGAGTCCCCAAGGCCACCTGCTCTAGAAGCCAGAAACACACTAGCAGGTGGTCAAAGGGGGTGTCCCCCATGCCCTTCTATGTGTGACAGTGGCCCTGATGTAGGGCACGGAGCATGTTCTCACCCCACCAAAGGACAGACACCCCCTGGGGACTGCATACACAACAGGCTCCACATGCAGACAACGTAGCGTCCAGCAAGGACATTCCTGAGCACATGTGTACATGTCTACAAGATGTATTGCCACGTGCTCTCAGGACTGCACCTGTCCCCCGCCACAGACTGTCCACCCAGTGAAAATACCACACTCTGCAGCCTGGGGGCAACACGGCTACCCCTGCCAGGCCTCCAGGCACATGCCCACTCCAGACCACTGCTGCGAAACAGCTCTGCACCCCCGTGGCAGCTAATCTGTACCCTCAGGAGGCAGACACTGGGAAGCGGAGGGGGAGGACGGGTGGGATGTGTGAGCAAGATGGTCGGCACCCTGTGGTTGGGCTCAGCTCCTCCATGACTCTGGGGAGTCCAGAACAGAGCCCCATACCATGACCCAACATGGCCACTGAGGCCCCTCATTGCCACATGCCAGGCCTTGGCACTGCCTCCAGCCACGTGACTCCACTCAGGCCTTACCGAGCATGTCGCACGCTTTTCCTGGCTGTCCGGGGGAAAAGGCCCATAGGGACCAGCCTCTACCCAGCAGTAAGGAAGCTTCAGCCACCCGTGAGGTCCTGGTTCATCCGGCCTCCATATTCTGGCCACTTCTAAAGCCAGGGTGTCAGGTTTCCCAGAAACCGATTCCCCAGCCCTCAGGGGACACAGCCTGACAAGGGGGTGTGCTCACCTTGTGGAACTCACGCAGGAAGGAGCGCTCATACTCGCCCCGGCAGCGGTCCTCCATCCGCTCCCGGGTCACCTGGTGCAGGGTGGTGGTCACGGCCTCAGCACTGACCCGCTCCAGCAGACTGAGCCTGTGTCTGGAGGAGAGCCCTGCCCGTGGAGCACGCAGAACGCACGGGCTGCATACACCCCTCCCCCACACCCAGCACACACCTCCCACGGCCCTCCTGGTGGTCGCACATGGTATCCCGGGCTTTGAGGAAGAACCGCTGGGAGGACAGAGCACTGGCAAAGCCCTGCCCACCCCCCACCCGCACCCCCTCATCTGGCCTCTCTGCCTGGGCTGGGACACTAGCCTTCCCCATGTGAGCAGCACATGTAACTAGCAGGGGTCAGTCTCATCTCCCAGAAATGGCTTGGAAACAACAGCTACACACACAATGCCACCTGGCCACATGTGTACATGTGCCACGGTTGGCACCGCTCAGTGAGGACCCTGGCCGACAATGGTAAAAGGACTCGAGATAAGAGACGTAAAAGAATGCTTCTGTGTGACTTTCATCTGGGCCAAACCCAGCAGAAGTCGTTTGGGGACTACCAGCAACAGGACTGCTCCCTAGGTGCAGGTACAAGACCCTCTCCCTAACAGTGGCACTGCTGCCACTTTACTCAGTGTGATAAAGCTGTCATAGTGGCCACAGAGGGTGGAAGGCCGGTACAACAGGGCCTGGCTCTAACCACAGAATCCCTTCCTCTTCAAAGGGCTGGAGAGGTGTCTGCTGGCCCAGCATGCCGACCTTATCTCCAACATATTCTAGAAAGAAGACATAACAAGCCCACCTTCTGCAATTATGAGGTAGGGTGAGCATCACTGCTCCCACAGAACCTACAGAAGGCACAGCTGAATTCTGCCTGGCCCAGGAAACTTGGAATCACACAGGATCTTAGTGCAGGCAAAGTGGGAAACCTTGAGCTAGCATGAGTGACAGAGAGACACGTCTGTCTTCAGGACAAAAGGGTATTGAGCTCACAGGACAAGGCTCCTGAGGACCCTCCCTATCATGTCCATGGAGAGCGGGACAAGTGGCAGAGACCCCGGCCAGTGCCCCAGCTCTCTGCAGAGGCCAGCGGAGCCCAGGGGAGCAAGCGGGAGTCGAGAAATGGGCCTGGCGCGGGTGCAAGTACTCACAGGACCTGGCTGAGCTGATGGAACTGCTCCAGTGCCTGGCGGCACCAGCACTGCTGCTTGTCACTGCCACACCCCGCACACACCGGGCTTTGCAGAAGCCGGTAGTACCGGCGGCGGGCATACCTGCTGTCCAAGTCCCCCTCCAGTTCCGGGTCCGTGCCCCCTTCCCCTTTCCTCTTACTCTGCAAATAGACTCTCAAGAAACGCCCGTAGAGGCGCTGGACCATCTCCTGAAAGCTTCTGGGGGTGGAGAAGAACAGCACGCCCCGCAAGGTGGTGTGCACCTTTTCCCGTAGCCCCTGGGCGCCGGCGCCCATCAGCAAGCCCAGGCGAGTCCATTTCTCCAGGAGCTCCAGGCTACGCAGGTAGGGGTCCAGGCGGCTCTCCAGCAGGCCGAAAGCGTCAAGGAGCAGCAGAAGGCACTGGGGCTCGTCGGCACAGTTCTCCCGCTGGGAGACGGCATTCCAGAACTCCAGGGAGATGTTGGCCTGCAAGTCGTTCTGCAACACCTCCACGAACCATTCCTCCAGGACTGAGTGCAGGCCGTGGCCCCTCAGAACCTCCACCGCCGCCCGCAGCTCCTCTTCCTTGGGAGGGACCGCACCGCTGGTCCGGGAGGACGCCTGGAGTGCAGAAGACCGTGAGCAGCAGGGAACACAGCGAGGACGCGGCCGGGGTGGGGAAGGCACAGAGCGGCGCAGGGGGCGCTGCGGGAAGTCCGCGGCGCACGGGCGCGGGGTCGAGGGCGCACGCCCTCCGGGTCCCGGGAACGCCGCCCAGGCCCGCCGCCCTCCCCCCGGCCTCACCAGCCCCAGCGCGGCCGGCGGCACCAGCCCGGTGCTCACGGTGTTCCAGGCCACCACCAGCTGCGGGGTCGGCCCGGGGCACGCCGCCGCCGCCGCCATCAGCGCCCACCAGCCCCCACCGCCGCGCAGCGCGGCGCGCGGCGATGACGCAGCGCGGGCCTACGTGAGGCGCGCGGCGGTGACGTGTCGGCGGGCGCGCTGGGGCGAGGCAGTGCGCAGGCGCGGGCGGAGGTGCCGCAGCGGCGGTTGGAGCGGCCGGCGACCATGACCCAACAGGGCGCGGCGATGCAGAACTACAACAACGAGCTGGTCAAGTGTGAGCGGCCGCGCGGCGGGGCCTGCGGGGCAGGCGGGGAGGGCGTGGGCTCGCCGGCTTGCAGGCCCAGGCGGTCGCTGGCCCGCGGCGCACCGCCAGGTTCGTTGTCCTGCGGGTGCGAGGCCGGCCCGGCCGGGACAGCGCGCAGCCACGGTGCCGCCCGCCCAGGTGCCAGATACCTGTGGGGCAAAGACTCGCTGGAGCGCGCACTGCCTCCAGGCCCAGCGCCCGGGGGTCTCACGTGGTGCCGCCTTTAACCCCGAGACCCTGGGAGGTAAGATGCCGGCCTGGCTCCAGGGGCAGTGGCTCGGCTGGCACCTGGGCCCGCTACCACCTTTCTGTTCTACAAAGCACCGGGATTCGGAGAAGATGGGATGGTGCCCTCCTTCCTGCCCTGTGCCCACAGCCCGACCCCTGTCCGCCCTCCCTAGGCATCGAGGAGCTGTGCCAGAAGCGGGAGGAGTTGTGCCGGCAGATCCAGCAGGAGGAGGATGAAAAGCAGCGGCTGCAGAATGAGGTGAGGCAGCTGACTGAGAAACTGGCCCGTGTCAATGAGAACCTGGCACGCAAGATCGCCTCTCGAAACGAATTTGATCAGACCATCGCGGAGACCGAGGCTGCCTACCTCAAGGTGAGGCTTGGGGCAGCTCGGGGACCTGTGTGCCAGTCGAGTCCCCCAGGGGGTTCTGGCCTGGAGTGCCCACAAGCAGAAGTGACAGGACTGTGGCATGGCCTGGTGTGTTCCCGGTTGCTCTTTGCACCATACTCAGTACCCATCCTGTAGCTTCTTGCGGACTGAGCATCCGGGCACCAGCAACAGGGACCAGAGTTAACCTGACTTTCCAGGGTGTGAGGAAGGGGCGTTGGGCTAGACTCAGGGGGGAGAGGACCTGCTGACCCTGTCTGCCTGTCCTCTCTGGCCTCCTCTTGGCTGGGCTGTGGGAGCTTCTGACAGGAGGAACAGTGACAGCCATTTCCTGTTTCTGTTCCTAGATCCTGGAGAGCTCACAGACTCTACTCAATGTCCTCAAGAAGGAAGCTGGGAACCTGAGCAAGGCCACAGCCTCAGAGCAGAAGAGCAGTGGGGGCAAGGACAGCTGACAAGGCACCAGGGGGAGAGGCCGCCTCCACTGCGCCCACTGGCGACTTGGCCCCCAGCAAGCCTGTCTTCACAGCGTCTTATGTCCTTAACGACAGCCGCTGCCTTCTCTGTCTGGGGTGCCGGGAGAGGCAGCTGCCAATCTCCACTGCCCTTGGGCACAGCCCACCAGGTGGGGTCCTAGCCATGCACTCACACAGGCAACGGGGAGGGCGGGCTCTGGGTCGGCTCCACGTGGGGCCGCTCGGAAGCCTCCACACCTCCCCGGGCTGTGGGAAGGCCCTGCTTCTAGTCTCAGCATCATGGGAGTCCCCTCGTGTTCTTTCCCTCTGCCAGCAGGTACCCAGGCCAGGCAAGTGGGGGAGGGGAGGGGGCCCTCCCTCACCTCAGGGCCCACTCTAGTGGCCTGTGACTGTCAGTAAAGGTTGTCTTTGTAAAGGTCCATGCCAGTCTGCTGCCCACGTCCTGTCAGGAGAGTGAGGGTACCTGATAGGCCCAGAACACAAGCTCCTCCCTATAGCTGTGGTGTGGCTCCTTGTGGGGGCCCTGTGGCCTGGGAACAGAGCTGAGGGTGCCCCCAGGCATCTACTGATCCTCACCACCCACCCTCTCTCCTGCCCTGGCCCTGACTCGAGCACACGCAGCCCGTCCTTTGCTGAGGGGCTCTGCCCGCTGGTCCTGGTCTCTGCCACCCCCTAGTGTCCAGCACAAGGTGTAGCCTAGGAAGATGTCCTTCCTGGACTCAGGTCCCCCAGCAAAGGCTGTGCCCCAGCTCCATGATTCCAAGTTCTCGGCGTGAAGGCAGTACTGCCGCCACCCCCTGGCTACATGCTAGCCATGCCCACCTGCAGCTTTCCAGGTGGCCTGGGGCCACCCTTCCATCCTGAGTCCTGTCTGGTCTGTCAGTCCCTGTGGGGTCCCTGTGGCTGCTTGCCCTCCCAGGAAAACACCAAAGACCCTTCCTCCCTCCCCAGCCGGGCTCCCCAGGAGGAACAACCTTACATCCCACATCTGGGCTATAAACGGCCCTGGCTCAGGCCAGCAGCTGGGCAGGCAGCAGAGCCCCAGCCAGCTGCCCTGCACTGACCCCAAGGGAACGCACAGGCTCTCGTGGTCCAGGGAGTTGTCCAGGCCAAAGAGGAGACAAGCCCCTGCGGCTCTGCTCCCACCCCCACCTGCCTTTGGTTCCTGCCTAGGCTCTTAGCGCTTCAGACAACAGCAGCAGCACTGACTGCCCCAGGGCAGCCTTCCGGACCCCATGCTGGCTCAGTCCCCCCTCCCACCACCGCTCCCCCTGGCGCCAGCCCTGGGTGGGATGCGACTGCACTAGTGGCTGGGAGCACTCACAGGGAGGTCCCTTGTCCTGGGCAAGGGCATGGCTGGGGGGTAGGGAGTGACAACCTGGACCAGCAGTACTGCGAGGTGGCGGCGGTGGTGGTGGGGCACCTCCTGTACCCCAGGCACAGACGTCCAAGCTGGGCCCACAACACATCCTGTGTGGGCTCCTCCACTGCCAGCCCCTCACTGGAGCCCCACACACCCTACCCCCGTGGCCCCCTTCCCAGGCTGAGGACCATGCAAGGACGCAGGCTTGTCCAGTGCTGTTTATTGAGTCCACCATCAGGCAAAAGAATCCATCACAAAGGGGGCAGGTTGAGCTCAGCCACAGTGGGTAGGCTCAGGCGTGGGGGCAGGCTTGTCATCCTGCAGGATAGATAGGCAGCAAGCCAGTCCTCCACCCGGGCACACCCAACAGCTGCAGGGCACGGTGTCCAGCAGCACCCAGATTCTCTTCCACAGGCACTGCCCCCAAACCAGGGCTGGAGAGGAGACCCAGATGGCCCAGGGAAGGAGTGGCCCTGGGAAGGCAGGGTGGGTTATGGGGGCAGAGCTTGGCAGGGCAGAAGAGGGGTACAGAACGAGGGCAGAGCTTGGCCGTCTTGGCAGGGCTGGAGTCAGAAATAGAGGGCTGGTTCGCTTCGGAAGTCTGAGAGGTCGCTGTGACTGGCAGGGGTGAGCTGGGAGGCATGAAGGCAGCCAATGGGGGCTTGTCCAGGCATTAGAGACCCGCCTCCTCCCTGCACCCGGCAACCCACTCACCATGACGTCCTTCTGCGTGGGTTCCATCTCGCTTGGGGCCTGCTCCAACGTCTGCTCCTGCCACTTGCTGAAGGCCACGGAGTGTTTCGGGGTGTAGCTGGATAGGCCTGCAGATCCAGGGGCACACGTGTGGACATGTGGGTGTATGGACAAGTGGCCCAGGCTACCCACTGGGCTGCCCACCGAGACGGGACACTCACCTGAGATGCCATCTGGCAGCCGAGGGCTCTCTGGGGCCACGCTGTTCACGAAGGAGGCTCGGGGCAGGAAGAGCACGAAGGGCTTCTCCACTGCCCCGTTCAGGCCGGGCCCCTCCTCCTCCTCCTCCTCCTCCTCCTCCCCTCCCTCCCCCTCGGCCTGGGCTTCGGCCTCCTGCGTCAGGGAGCTCTCCGCAGGGTACTCGAACGTGGTGTGCAGGTTCTTGTCATTGAAGGAGATCTTCATCTGTGGGCAGAAGGCCCATCAGCCAGGGCCCTGCTGCCCGCCCCCAGGGTCCTCCGGCCAGACCAAGTGGCACAGGGCGGCAAGGAGCCCTTCGGAGGCTCCCAGAGAACACCCTCCACCTGGACCCTGTAGGCCCAGGCCATGACGAGCACAGGACAGCTGGGTCTGGCTGCCCACAGCGCCGAGGGCCGGGGGTCACATCACCCCAAAGTGACTCAGCACTCCCAGGCACCACCTGCAGGGTCTCCAGAAGCCTCTAAGGCAGCTCGAGGAGTCAGAGGGCTGCCTGCCTGCCTTCTCAGGGAGCAGGGACCAGCCACACCTCCTCCCCAGGGTGGCTTCAAGCAGGAGCCGAGTCCAGGTAAGGCTGCACCAGGGGCCCATCCTCTGCTCCTAGCAGCTCCTACTGTCAGCTGGGCCTCTCTCCAGAGCCAAGTTCATGGTCCAGCTTGCTGGGCACCTGGACAGTCCGGCCTACCCAACTCAGCACAGACCACCACCGCTGGGCAAGGGCCCACAGGAGGGGGCAAAGCCCAGGGGTGGTCGCAGGCTGGCACCAGGAAAGCAGCATCAAGTGCCGTCACCCCATTTGACAGATTGTCAGAGCTAGCCTAAGGCTGTACCAAGTGGGGGTCAGTGACCCTCCCCTCCCACCCGGGCTGCCCACTCAGCAACCTCCAGCGTCTCACGTCCGAGCCGTAAGCCCCAGGCCTGCTCGGCAGGGCTCAGCACTGGGTAATGAATACGAGCACGACCCGCCTGCAGCAGATGGAAGCGGCCCTGCTGGGCTCGAAATATTAAACTCCTGGGCACAGGACACCAGCGGCCGGCTCAAGTTCCTCCTCCTCTCCCGGAAGGAGCCGGAGCAGGAGCGCCCCGGGAACAGCAGGACAGGGCGGGGCCTCATGCGAGGTGGGGCAGCAGAGGGACCCCGGCCTTCGCCTCAGGGACACAAGGAGGCCCCACTAGGAGCGCTGTCCAGAAACAAGGGCACACACTCCTGCCGTTCACCACTCCCTCCCATGGCCATACATGCGCACACAGCCCTGGGCAGCCCACCTTGGCAAGGCCCACCTCCTGGGCACGTCGCAGGCCCCTTCCCAGGGCCCCCCGCCCCAGCTGCTACAGACAAGCGGGCAGGGGCAGGAGCTAGGTATCTGTCATTCGGAGGCACACGGCCCCTCACCCTGCTCTGCCCCAGGAAGGATCCGCCATCGGAGACCAAGCAGGACAGAGGCCTGGCGCAGGGCGATCACCAGGGCCCATAGGTGCCCACCCACTGCCTGTTCGTGGCCCTCCAACACTAGCCCTCTGAGAGGGTAGGGGCCCTAAGGAGCCCCAGGCAGGATGGAGCTGCCAGCCCCCCTTGGGTACGTGGCATGTTCCCTGATGACCCTTACCCCTCCAGGCCCATCCCCCATCACGGGAGACAAGGGAAGGGCCCGCTGCCGGGACAGCCGGGTGAGCGTGCCCTCCTCCGCCCAGTGCCTGGGTGCATGCGGGTACTGAGCCTGGCACAGCCTGCCTAGGCGGGGGCAGGGCAGTGCTCACAGGCCCCGTCTGTATCCAGCTGGGGCCTGGACTTGGGTCCTGTGCCACCTCCCCTCATCTCCACGCTCAACAGCCTCCCCCTTGTGGGCGCATGTCTGCGGTCACAGGCTGCCCCAGGACCCCTGCTACTGGGGAGGCCAGCTCCAGGCCCAGGGAAGGTGGGAGGAGCATGTGGGGCTGGCACTTGCACACACCTGGTCACCTGGCTCTGGGGACTTTACCCGCTACTGAGAGCACAGCCAGCAGGTGGGTCCTGGCTCGGCCCACCTCCGGCGCTAACAGGCTCTTTGTTCCCTTCGCCCCGCCCACCTGTGCAAGTCCACTCTGGACTCGGCCTGACAGAGTCCAGCCCCAGCTGGGGGCGAGCTCCTCGCTCCTGAGCACACACTGACCTGCTCCCATCCCCCACCCTGCCTGAGCTCAGGACCACCCCACAGCGCCCCCACCTAAGTTCCCACAGCTGCCCAGGTGGGCAGTGCAGTCTAGCGCAGCCCCTAGCCCATGGCAGCCCCTCAGCTGGCAGGAAAGCTAAGCGAGCAGGGTCCACACCTGTTCCCATGGTCTCTGGGCTCCAGAAAGACCACCTGGGGAGTGCCTGCTGGGAGATTTGGGGGAGTAGGGAGGGCAGATGAGAGGAGATGCAGCCACAACAGTGCCAGGCACCTGGTCTCCCGATCCACACGGTGTGAGGTGGCATCACAGGCCCCAGAGTGCCATGGCACCGCAGGTCTGAGGGCCAAGGCGGTGCCAGCAAGTGAGGGTGTAGGGGTGGTGATCACACCGAGGGTGAGGTGAGGGCGGGTGGCCGACCGAGTGTTGAGGATTGAGCCCTGGGGACCCTGACACGCTTGGGCTGGGCAGAGGACCAGCAGTAGGCAGGTGAAGAGAGCAAAGGAGAGGGAAAGAAGCCACCAGACAGGCAGGAGCCTGGCAGGGTGGCACCTCACAAAGGGAGGCCCACAGCTCCAACCCCATGGGAGGCAGGTGTGGAGCGCTGCTGGGCAGCCCCACCCACCAGAACAGCCTGGAGGCCAGGCAGGGGTGAGAGGGACAGTGGCCGCGCCACCCCGCAGCAGCCAGCCCCAGCTTGGCCATCAAGGGAGAGAGTGATACAGCATCTGTGATTCTGCAAAGAGATAACTAAGTGGGGACGTGTGCTGCCAGGCAGGCCTCCCGCTGCACAGGCTGGCTGGGCGCCCCCACCACCCAGGGCAGGGCTGTAGCTCGACGAGGCTACACAAGGGCACAACACTGTTGCTGAGATGCCAGCCTAGGGGCAGGATCCTCTGACGCCTGCCGCCCAGAGAGCCCCCTGCAGAGCCCCACTGCACCTTCCCTTGGAAAAGATGCCAACACCTCCTTCGCTCCACTGCCCTGGGTCAGCCAGCCATGCATGGGTCAAGGTGAATTGTCAGGCCCAAGATCATGCTGCCCTCCAGCCCACCACGTCCCCGGCGGGAGTGGGGCGGGGGGGGGTGAAGGGAGGGAGAAAGTGATCAAATCACAGGCTGGCTGGAGTGGTCCATGTGGGGGGCGGGGTCCAGCGGCCCAAGGTCTGGAGGGGCAGCAGGAGGAGCGCCCAGGGGACATGGGCAGAAGAGACAACGGGGCAGTCGACGGCTGGCAGGCTGCTCTGAAGGGCTGGGCAGCCCCACACGTCCATGCCACCCACATGCGTCCGGCTCTGCCTGGGCAGGCCAGCTGGTGCATGCCCAGGCAGGAAGTCACTGCCAGCAGGTTGGGCTGTTCAGGCAGGGCCCTCGCCAGGCCACTTGGTCCTGCCAGGCATCCATCTGGACCCACAACCCCCTCAGGCTGGCACAGAGACCAGGACCAAGCTGGTCGAGCCCCTCTCCACTCTGATTGGCTTCCTCCCATCACTTCTTCGTGCCCTGCTGGCTCTCGGGCCCACTGCCCTGCGCTTCTCACCCCAACCCTGCCACGAGTGACCCCCACAGCTCTGTCTCGAGCAGGGGGTGGGATGGCCAGGCTCTACGCTGCAGCCCTCCAGGGCCAGGAAGGGGCCAGGCTCCTGGTGGAGGGCAGCCAGGTTAGCACAGTGGCTCTAGAAACAGGAACCGCCCTGTGAGCTCCATGACCTCTGCCAGCCTCATTTTCCTCATCTGCAGAGCAGGAAACCCGTAGTTATCATCTCCACTTCCCCAGCCAGCGGTGGGAAAGAGGACTCCCAGTGCTGCTGGGGTCAAGGGTCAGAAAGCAGAAGGAGGGGCAGACAAGGGGGGCTGCAAGGATGGGGTGGAGCTGGTGGCCAGGGCTCCTGGATGGACTGTGCCTCAGAAGGGAAGGACAGGGATGAGGGTGGGAGAGTCATGGCCCATGGCACCAAAAAAAAGGTGAGGCAAAGTCGGGCATGAAGTTCGGGTGAGGGGAGGCACTGCAGGACATGGGCGCGGATGCCTGGCCTGGCAGTGGGAGCTGGCAGGAACGCAGAGGACCTCACCCAAGGAAGGAGGGAAGGGTGACACTGGGAGGAGAGGCCATGCTAAGGCCAACCAGACAGCAAGAAAACGAAAGAAAGGAAGCAAATAAAGGAAGGAGGTGGCATATCCCAGCAGGGCAGGCAAATCCCCCCCGCCAATCACCCCAGGGACTGAGGCTGGGGGCAGAGAGGTGGCCTCAGAGGTGAGCCTGGATACCAGCAGCTAAAGGAGAGGCCCTCCAATGCCACGTCACTGCCACTGTCTGCTGATGGGGGTCACAGTGAGCTGTCCTTGGAATTTGCACCACAGCCAGACACAGGCAAATGAATGACCAGGAAGAGGCTGAGGAACCAGGAAGAGGCTGAGAAACGTTTTCTGGTGCCCAGAAGGTTCCAAGTCACCAGGCAGGGCAGGGCAGGGCTGCCGGGAAGTGACGCTCATGGCCCTACACCCAGGTCTTTCTCTGCCCTAGTCCCCTCCACCCCAACAAGGGGGATGTCTTCGCCTTTTGCCAGCATCACACTCAAGTCAGACGAAGCCTGGAACACAGCTCAAGGAGCTCAAGGAACACTTGCAGAAGACCAGGTCCTGCTGAGCTCCGGGCCAGTGTGCCTTCTGGGGAGCTGACCGGCCCCTCTGAATGGCCCCCGGGGCTGTGCACCTAGGCTGACAGCAAGCTAGGGATCCAACCACACCTGAATCACGGGCCTCCTGCCCCTTCCCACTTCCGTCCTGGCACCTGCTACCTGAATAGGCCAGGACTCCAGGAGACCATGCCAGGGCTCCCCGCTCCCTCACAGCGAGGCCAGGGTGGAACCGCCAGGCCCAAACTTTCTCTCAGCTGCACCTGCAGAATGGGCCGGCCCAGCCAATTCCAGACAGAGCCTTAGAACGCACAGACAGGCACGGCACTGGCCATGGGCTGGACCGACCCTCCACACCAGCACTGTGAGGTAGACCAGGCACTGTCCCCATGGTCCCTGGGTTATTAGGGCTCTACTGGCACCCCTAGCTCAGCCCCTTCTGAAGTTTCCATGGCCACCCAACCCTGGCTCTCCTCTGCCACACAGCAGTCCCCCAGCCAGGCCAGGTATCCTGGCGCATGCTATATCCACAGGTGGTCAGCGCCCCTGCCCCCACCACTGACCTTCTTTCTCGAGGAGCTGGCTTTGGTGAGGCAGGACTTCTGTAAAGCCAGGTAGCCACCAATCACCTCGATCTCATTCACAGTGGGGTAGCGCTTCTTCAGTGGGGTGCCCAGAACAGCAGGGGGCTCTGAAATGATGCCCACCTCCACTTCCTCGGCCACCTGTGGCCCAGGCTCCCCATTGGCCTGCAGGACCCCTGGCTTCCTCTTGGGCACCACAGTGAAGGTATTGCTGCCCCGGTGCTGCAGCTGTGATGGGTGATCCTGGGAAGGTGCGCCAGGCCCCGTGCAGGGCAGTTTGGCTTCTTGGGGGACCTCATCCTCAGAGTCCACCTCGTCGATGAAGGTGACGGGCAGCCCTGACCTCCCAGGCTCCCCACCGTTCTTGGCCAAGCCAGGAACCTCGAAGCCCTGGGCAGGCTCAGCTTCAGTGGCGGCTGGCAGGGATGGGGGTGGAGAGAAGGGCCTCTGCCACCTAACAGCCCGGTCCACGAGGGCAGTGGCTGGCCTTGACCAGACCCCCTCCTTGACCCCCAAGGGACTTCTCCCACTGACAGGCACACCATCCTCTCCAGGCACCAGCTGGGCTCCACGCTCGGGGTGCCCAGAGGCCCAGACAACCTCTCCCCCTGGCAGCCCCACCGACTGCCTCCCTTGGGGAGGAGGGGCCTCAGAAGCCTTGCGCTTGGGGATGAACAAGAAGGAGTTTCGGGAGTTCACGCGTAGGCTGGCCAAGGCCCTGGCCTGCAGGTCCCCCGCAGGGATCGTGTCCATGTCTGGCTTGGAGGCCGGACGTATCTCGAAGGAATCGTTGGCGCTGGTGGCCTCGGAGACCCACTGGCGCTGGCTGGGAGTGGCACTGGCAGGGCTGGACATGGGCAGGGCTGAGGACGCGTCTGGAGTGGCACTGGAGGTCCCGGGGCTGTGGGACGGGTGGGCGGAGGGCTCCCCCGATTCCACCTTTGGCTTCCACTCGCCCGGCCCAGGCGCGGAGCCCGCGATGCCGTTGGCAGCGCCGGCCCGGGGCTCCGGGGCCGAGGGCCCGTTGGGGAGCAGTCGAGCGCCCGCACCGCGGTGCAGGCCCCGGGGGTGGACGGTGAAGGAGTTGCTGCCGGTCTTCTGCAGGAAGTCGCTGCGCCGGGCTCCGGGGCCTGCGCCGCGGCGCTCGGGCTCCAAGCAAGCGGCGCGCTCGCCTACGCGAGAGGCGGCCCGGCCGGGGGCGGGCGGTGCCGGCGGCGGGGGGCGGCCGCGCTCCGGGCTCCCGCGGCGGCGCGGCGCAGGCGGCGGGTCGAACTTCTCCAGCAGCCGGCTGACGCGGCCGGGCGGCGGCGACGCCTCGTACACGAGCACCTCGGCGGCGCGGATGCGGGCGGCCGGGCCCCCGGCGGGGTCGGGGGCGGCAGGCGGGAACCCAGGCGCCGACTCGATGATGAGGATGTTGTCGGCGCGGATGGTGCGCACGCCCGGCACGCGGCGGTACAGCTCCAGCAGCTGCTGCACCGGCCGCGCCCCCGCCGCGCCCGCGCCCCCGCCGCGCCGCGCCCCGCGCCGCCGCTCCGACTCGAGCCGCATGAACGGGTTCTCACGCAGCGGGCCCAGGCTCTCCGCCAGCACCAGCCGCTCGGCCGCCGGCTCCCCCGCTCCCGCCGCGCCCGCTCCGGCTCCCAGCGCCGCGCCCCCGCCCAGGGCCGCCAGCTTGGCCCGCTTCCGCTCCAGGATCTCCCGTTTCCAGGCGGGCAGCGCGGCGCGGGGCCCCGGGCCCGGCCGCCCCAGGCCCGCCATGCTGCGGAGCGGGGGCCGGAGCCAGCGCGCGCCGGGAACTGAGGCTGCCGCCGGCCGCCCGCCGCCGGCCTTCGCGCCGCGGCCACGCCCCCCGGCCGCTGTCCATTGGGAGAGGCCCGCTCACACCCGCCCCGCGCCCAGCAGCCCCACCTATGGCAGGGGAGGATGACCAGCCGGGCCGATTGGAGGACGCCCGCCCTGACCCCGCCTTTCCGTGGGCCTCATTGGCAGCACCCGCAGCCAGAGCCGGCCTCCACTGGGAAGGCCCCGCCTTGGACACGCCCCCGAGCCTCGCGCCTCTCATTGGCGGCCCATACTTCCGCCTCTGCGCCTTGCCCGCGGCGCCCGGGAGGCGGAACCTGCCGGGGGCCGGTCCTGGAGTGCCGCCGGAGACCGACCCCTGCGCCGTGTGTCTTGGGTGACCTTGGCTGGGCCAGGTCCTTCCTCTTGGTGGCAGCAGCCAGCCCCCCTGTTCCCCTCACTGAGACCGCAGTGGAGGACGAGCTGGCCCAAGTACCGGAAGGCTATCCCCGCGCCGGTGGGCGGCACCCAGGCGGCACACCAGCCTCGCGCCTCCCCGGGTCCAGGTCCCTCCGGGTCTAGGGACTGCACCTGCGGTCCTCGGTCCCCTGCAGGACTTGGTGGAAATACCAATGCTGGAGCCCCACCAGTGCTGAGGAATTGGTTTCTCAGGAACCCCTA
The DNA here is from genome assembly GCA_033961575.1 of Aselliscus stoliczkanus. Lineage (NCBI taxonomy): Eukaryota > Metazoa > Chordata > Mammalia > Chiroptera > Hipposideridae > Aselliscus > Aselliscus stoliczkanus. The sequence continues at coordinate 114,189,637 of CM066728.1, read as the reverse complement.
GCTTCTGCAGTCCCCTAGAGCTGTGTTGCTCAGACAAGTGGGAGAATTTCTAGCCCACGCTTTGCCATCCAGGGCTCCCCTTAGCACGGACGGGAGTGCGGAAGCTGTGAGGAAGTACAGAGCAGGGGGGACTCCCTCTCCGCACACAAGCAGGCCCACAGCTCTCTGGGACAGAAAGCCACCTAAGCCAGGCCACATATTCCCGTTTCCTCCCCTAGCTACTGTTGAACTTCCCCCATCCCAAGGCTGGTAGAGGATTCACTGACCCTGAGGACACAGCTTACCTGCCCGTGTGCTATAAGGAAGCTTACTCCCATTGATGGCACTCTCAGTGCCCGCCACATTCTTTCAGGTCCGCTGGAGCCAAGGGGAGAAGGAAACTGGGGAGCACTGACACAGATTATCACCTGCCTTTCCATAACCTGCCCTAGATCGGCAGTTGCTTGGCAATGATACTACTGCCTCCCACTCCACTTGCCTTTCAGGAAGAAGCTCCCAGGGCACCTGGGGCTCTGCAAAGACCGGGGGGGGGGGGGGGGGGGGTTCAACCTAGGGCACGCTTTTCAGTTTCTGGGTGCCGTGGCAGTAAATCACCTTCCCAAAGGAATCGAAACCTTCTTATACTCATCACTTCTACAGCAACATAATTACCTAATTCTAAACTACCAGAATAAAATGGGAATGAAACAAGCAACCTAAAAATAACATTAAAAGGAAACCCACTGCAAACATTCAGCTTGTATCTGGCTTTGGCACAAGTTATGCCACTCCTGAGTAGGAGACATTTTTGTAGCTGTGTGACAAACCAGATCAGTCTCCAACTCAAGCATCTCAGTGGCCACACACATATATACTAGGCAAAGGGTCAAAAAGCTGCTTCGCTAGGACAAGGGTCCATAAAACTGTTCTAGAACCCCCTTCCAACAAAGAATCATCTTACCAAGAGGCCAGCAATGCCAAGACTGAGAGACCCTGTCACTGCAGGCCACATGCTTTCTGTTACACATTCTCCTTTGCTTTTACAATCCTTTAAAAATGACGGGCCAGCCGAGTGGTGCGGTGGTTAAGCGCTGGCTTAGGAAGCCAGAGGCCCCGGTTCGGTCCCACATATGAGGGCCAGTGACACTGCCCTCAAAAAAAAAAAAAAAAATGTAGAACCGTTCTTAGCTGACAAATATAAAACCAAGCCTCAGGCCATAGCTTGCTGACCCATCTTCTACAGAGTGTCAAAAAGGCCCACAAAAAAAACACACGCTGGCAAGACACCAAGGCCCTGATGTCACGCAAACTACTCTGTGGGTTAACACGGGATGGCTCCCAAGGCAGGAAGTAGGGACTCTCCGAGGGAAACCCTCCCCATCCATCCATGAAGTTCTCATAGTGTGCATCCCCCTACAGCCTCAGCTGTAACCAGCTACACCACACAGCATGGAGCATCTCAGCACTCATCTCATTTCACTCTCAATAGGTCAGACAACCACTGTGCATTTCAGCAAAACATCCTTATTTTATTTTTATCTCAGCAAATGTTCTCATTTGGCACCTGGCTGGCATCAAACCAAAGACCTCAGGCCAACAGATGTGGACCAAGACCATTAGCAAACTTCCCACTTGCAGGTCTCAATGCCTATGAGCATCAGAGCACATGTTCCTCTCTCTGGTCCCTTAGGATGGCCTCTGTCCCAGGTGCACTAACAGTGCTGGCCACAAGGTGGTGCAAAAGTTGTGATACCGCAGTCCGCTGGGATAGGAAGCCAAGGACAGCCTATAAAGCCAAGTTCTTTCCTCAGGAGATAGGTCTCCAGATAGGGTCCCAATCATGCTTATTCAACAAACTGCTGTCTGCCTGGGCTGGAATGAATAAAGGGCCATCCTCTCCCCAGTGGCACAGGGGAGGAGACACAAGCTGGTTTACACATTTTTGAGCTCAAATATCTAAGGAAGTCTTGTCTGGGTGACTGGACCAGAGATCTTAGGTCAGCAATGCTGGCCAGAGGAAATTCCTGAGGCTGGCTTTGCAGCCTTTGCACCAGGGGTGCTTTTCCTGGGTCCATGAAAATACTCAGAGCCCATCAGGACATTGTACTTATATGCAGTTTCCAACTATCAGAGGAGTTCTGGACAGTCTGCCCTGGGGCCCTTCTCAAGATCTCAATTCAGGGTTGGCTATTTAAAGCATGAAGCAGGCCGGCTGAGTGGTGCGGTCGTTAAGCGCTGACTTGGGAAGCCAGCAGCCCCGGTTCGGTCCCACATATGAGGGACAGTAGCACTGACCTCAAAAAAAAAAAATAAAAAAATGCATGAAGTAACAGGATATATATTTTAAGGATCAAGACTGCTCTTTTCAGCCCTGCTCAGGGTACAGTTTTAGACATGACTGGTAGAGAGTAAACTGGGTACTCTGCAGGGCACAAGCTAGCGTTGCTTTCAGACCCAGACTTCTCCTCTGGTGCGGTGGAAGTGGAACCTCAGCTTGGAGTCCAGCATTTTAGCTTCCCAGAGCTCCCTCCCCATCCCCTCTAGTTGACCCGGCAGGCGCGGATCATGAGCAGTTGCAGGAGAATAAAGACCGGAGACGTGATGAGGCCGAACCAGAGCTCCCGAGTCTGCTCCACCAGCTTCTGGCACAACAACATCTCAAAAACGAACTTGAGGCTAAGAACCGTGAGGACCCAGAAGAGGCGGAGCACGGCCAGCCGCTTCTCTCCGTCTTGGAAGAGGCGCACGGACACGATGGTGGTGAAGTAGGTACTGAGACCGTCAGCAGCGAAGAAGGGCACGAACACGTTCCACCAGGAGAGGCCAGGGGCCAGGCCGTCCACACGCAGTGCCAGCAGCACGGAGAACACCAGCAGGGCCAGCAGGTGCACGAAGATTTCGAACGTGGCGAAGCCCAGCCATTGCACCAGTTCCCGGAGCGAGAAGAGCATCGCGCCGGTTGAACGCGGGCCGGGGCCCGGCCGGGCGTCCCACCCGCAGGGCTGCGCCTCCTCTCCCTGCAGGTTTCGCCAGCGCCTGCCGACGTCGCCGCCGCGGCGACCGAGAGGCAGCGAGCGGCCCCGCCTGTGCCGGCCCTCGGCCCCGGCGCACCGCCGACCCTCCGCCGCCGGCCCAGGACCCAGCACTGGCCGCCAGCGAACGCCCGCCTCGCTCGGACGCCATGCCCCGCCGGGCGCGGACCCAACGCGTCACTTCCGCTCGACACCGGAAGTCGGAAGTCCGACCCTGTTCTAGCTCCCTGGGCCCGCGGTGTTTGCTCGCTGGTCGTGTACCCGCGAGCAGGGGTCCCAGGGCCGCGGTCCCACCCCAATGTCGAGCCCGCGGCTCCTGGTGCTCTTCGGCAGCCAGACAGGCACGGCCGAGGATGTGTCGGAGAGGCTGGGCCGCGAGGCCCGGCGCCGGCGGCTCGGCTGCCGGGTGCAGGCTCTGGACTCCTACCCAGTGGTGAGGGCTCCCTGGGCCTCGGCGGGGAGACCGGGCAGGCCTGGGGCACCGACCCCCAGAGCCCTCGGCCCCAAGGCTCGGCGTTTTGTCTGAGAGCCGGCCCTTCCATCACGGCGGATTTAGGGGATGGGGAAGGTTGAGAACAAGCAACTCCCCTTAGCATATGGAGGAGGGGGCCAGGCGGAGCCTGAACGCGAAGGCGGCCAGCCGCTGGCGGGTGCTCACTGAGGCCCTTTACCCTGTCGCCTTGAGTGAAGGAGCGGGGCGAGAGTGCGGGGAGGCTGCCTGGTCATTACAGCCTGAGGTTTTACACGTGTGTCTTTTCGTTGAGGTGAATCTGATTAATGAACCCCTGGTGATATTTGTTTGTGCAACTACAGGCCAGGGAGACCCCCCTGACAACATGAAGGTAAGACCGGCCTGAAGTGGCTTTTTGTGCTGGGAGCTCAGATCCCTGCCCTTGACCCTCGCCCCGTTTTCATTGCCTGGAGAAGCTGAGAAACATAATCAATACTTGCCCTCTGACATCTGCTGCACGATAGCCATGGATTTGAGAGTATATCTTTGGGTGGAGCTGGGGGCTCTGGTTGTCTTTCCTAATAAACTCTTAACAGGCCATCACTTTTTTCCAGGGCTAGATATGAATCTGGTCTGGGTCTTACGTGGATTTCAAAACTAGTTGACCTTCAGGGAACATTCTTCAATTCTTTGATGGTCTTTGGAGCACACGTTATATTCCAAGCATGGTGTAGTGCTGGGAGTCCAGCTTTTTTTATCCTCATGGAGCTGACAACGTAGCAGAAGCAACTAGTTTAACAGGCAGTTACAATGCCAGGGCAAGTGCTAGATGGTATGGGAGCATTAATAAGAGCTGTCCCACTCTGGGGGCTCGGGGAGGGCTTTCTGGAAGAAAGAGTGTAGGCTAAGTCCTGAAGAATAAGCAGTGACTAGCGGGGCACCAGAAGAGAGGGAGAGGGCCGGCCGAGTGGCACGGTGGTTAGGCGCTCGCTGGCTTGGGAGGCCGGCGGCCCCGGTTCAGGTCCCACATGTGAGGGCCAGTGACACTGCCCTCAAAAAAAAGAAAGGGAGAGACGGAGCATCCTGTGCAAAGGAGAACGACAGCCCAGCCTATGGGAAGAGCAAGCAGCCATTCAGGGTGGCCGAACCAAGGAGTGCATAGGGGTAGGAGGAAAGAAGAGGCAAGAAGCCCGGCTCCCACAGTGAGGCAGATGGTCTTGAAGTGCAGCAAGCAAAGGGAATGCACCATCTCCATGGTCAAGGGCAGGAAGGTGACTGTATCAGGAGAAAGGTCTCCAGCACTCAAAGCTACACAGAAGTGACGATAAGGCATGAGGTTTATCAGCAAAGGGACTGTTGGTGACCTTGGGGAAAGCAGTTTCAGAGGCTCATGGGGAGAGAAGCTGGATGTTGGTCACAGGCCATCAACAAGAGACGGAGCAGAGAGAATATGTAATAAACCACAAAAGATTCTGGCTGTGAATGGGGCTAAGGGGCTAAAAGAAAGTACAAGATGGGAGAGACAGGCTGGTTTAAATGCTGGTGGGGGAGAAAGGGGCTGAAGAATAGGATTGGAGTGGGGATGATGTGGGAAAGTCAGCATAAGACCCCAGCACAGGGTCTCCTCCGACAGGAGAGAAGGCAAGTGGGAGGGGATCAAAGGCAGAAGCTAAAGCATGGATGTGGAAGATGCAGGGCACGGGGCAGGAGAGGGTAAAGACCTGTCTCAGGGCCGGCCAAGTGGCGTGGTGGTTAAGCACTGGCTTGGGAAGCCAGCGGCCCCGGTTCAGTCCCACATATGAGGGCCAGTGACACTGCCCTCAAAAAAAAAAAGACCTGTCTCGGCTGGGCTGGGCGGTCAGGGAACAGGTGCAGACCCCACCTCAGAAGGTGACAGCACAAAGGTTATGGCAGCCGCACGTGGGGATGAGGGTGGGAAAAGGAGGGAAGAGTACAGGGCTGGACCCATGGAGGTGGCCAGAAGGGAGCTCTTCCAACCATAGCAAGGACTGGAGGCTCCTTCAGGAGGCTGCAGACTGGGGACTTAGGAATGCAGGTGGGGACTTAGGAATGCATGGCTCCTGCTGAAACCCATGCTCAGTGACTAGCTGTGTGCTGAACAGGAAGATGCTAGCCTCCATGTCATGGTCCTCTGAGAATGCTGTGTTCAGATGTGTGCTCCCAGGCAGCAGACAAGAGGGACACTCGGGAGAACAAGTGTCCCCAGGAGAGGTCTGGGCAGCCAGGTCCTGCCCCATCTTCCAGCCGTAAAACCCACTGGGAGACAGGCCTCACCTCATGGTTTTTTGTCAGCTTCTAAGTACAGACCACAAAGACCCACCACGCTGCAGGAAAGACCCCTGTGCAGGACAGGCCAAGAGGAGCAGAGGCAGAGCTGCCAGGATTCCATCTGCAGCGAAGGGAGGGAGCGCGGCATACACAGAACAGAGCTGGAGACTAATGAGACGCTCTAAAAATAATACCAGGAAACCTTCAAAAGATCAGAAGATTGGGCCGGCCGAGTGACGCGGTGGTTAAGCACTGGCTTGGGAATCCGGCGGCCCCGGTTCGGGTCCCACATTTGAGAGCCCGTGACACTGCCCTCAAAAAAAACAAAAAGATCAGAAGATAAAGTCGAGGAATTCTTCCAGAATGTGTAAATAACAAAAAAATAAGGAAATAGGAAATTCTAAGACCATTCCAGTAGCCCTGGAATGAAAGAGAGAATAGGGAGGAAATCATAGGAAAGCGACAAAATCCCAAAACTGAAGGACCAGTCTTCAGCCTGAGAGAGCTTGCCGGGTCCCTGGGAAGGGCCTGCCTCCCAACCAATGCATGTCGTCATGGGTTTCAGCCGTTGGGGACAGAGCAGGGCACAGAGAGACACCAACCCTCAGCAGTGACTGCCCACCTGGACCAACTCGAGCAAAACCTCAGGATCTCAGGAAAGGCAATTTCAACCTAAGTGACCTGTCAGTTGCCAGTCAGTGAGGGGACAGTGAAGGTGCGCTCAGACACACCATCATGAGAGTGATCTTCGCTGGACCCTTTCCCAGGACTCACCTGGAGGAAGTTGGTACAGGCTTCAGGAAACAAGGCCGCAGGAGGCACCGTGGGCGTGGTCCCCAGCTGTGGCCAATGGAGCCGAGTTCAACACAGTGCCAGGGTCCCCCCACCCTAGTGAGCCTGTGTCAGATGAGGCATGAGTGAGGTCAGTATCGTGGGGCCAGGTCACCACGGGCTGAAGGTGATAGGGAGCTGTGTTTTAGACACGCTTCTAGAGGCCTGTGGGTCCTCAGCCAGCACACAGCCTGATGGTGGCTTCCGGCCCAGGAGAGGGGTTCCAGAGGAGAGAGTTTCACCAAGTTGAGTGAGACTAGGACAAAGGGGCTGCTGAATCTGACAGCTGTGCCCAGAGCTGCTGCCGTGGCTGCGGAGACCCAAGCCCATGGCAGAGGGCTGAGAACGGAGGGGCCCTAGGGCCTGGGAGTCTTAGCAGGAAACGGGGAGAAGCCATCCATGGGAGACCCCACTAGCAGCAGATGCTTCCTTCAACCTGGGGAGAGAGGGCCACGGGCAGCAGTGGCCCCCATGGTGAGGACCCTGGGGGGCTGCCCTCCATCCCTACTAACGTGCACCCCACCGTGGAGCCTCAGTCTTCTCCCAGAGCCTTATGCCTGACGCCATGATGGAGGCCCTGAAATAGCTTGTTTTTTCACGTTTTTCTGCCTTTTCCCCAATGTCTTGCCATTGTGATAGAATAAAAAACGGTCTTGTTTTAATTACAAAGTTCTTAAAGAGCAGGCAAGCAGGGCCCGGGACGGTCCTGGACGCAGTCCCGGTGGCCCCGCAGTCCCGGTGGCCCCGCAGTCCCGGTGGCCCCGCAGTCCCGGTGGCCCCGCAGTCCCGGTGGCCCCGCAGTCCCGGTGGCCCCCGCAGTCCCGGTGGCCCCGCAGTCCCGGTGGCCCCGCAGTCCCGGTGGCCCCGCAGTCCCGGTGGCCCCGCAGTCCCGGTGGCCCCGCAGTCCCGGTGGCCCCCGCAGTCCCGGTGGCCCTAACTCGGCGTCTCTGACCAGAACTTCTGGAGATTCCTATTCCGGAAGCACCTGCCCTCGACCTCCCTCTGCCAGATGGACTTCGCCGTCCTGGGCCTCGGGGACTCCGCGTATGCCAAGTGAGCGAGGGCAGCAGGGGCTGGCCGGTGGGGAAGGTCAGGGTCCTGGGGGAGGGACAGGTGATCCAGCCCCAGGGCTTGTCCCTGGCCCCGTGTCCTCATCCCACAGACGCTCCCCAGTGGGCACCTCCTCGGCCACAGGCCCTGGGGCTCAAAGGGTGGCAGGGCAGCAAAGTGAGGGCCAGGCTCGGAGGCGCCCGCGAGTCTTCAGGGCAGGAGGCCACCCAGCATCATGTGTTCACGCATGGCTCTTTCCCCACTTCACATGAGCATGTTTCCTGCGCTGTGTGGGCTCACCACGAGCACAGAGCATAGCGCAGTACGGACGCTCAGTGGACATCAAAGACCTCCCAGCCCCGGGCAGCTGCCCCGGGCCACCTCTCGGCAGGGCTATGTAACCGCCTCTGCCTTTTCCTGTTTTCTTCAACATTTTCACAACACGTCTGTGTCCTAAGCAAGGGTAGTGTTCCTTTGGATGCTTTCCCAGGTGTGCCGAGGGGTTCATGTTCAGGCTCAAGACACTGAAACCCTAACTGTCCAGCACAGCTGAGGGAGGGTGGTGGGGTTCCCACCCCTCCAAAGCTGGACACCGTAGGTGGAAGCTCACACCCGCTCTGGAGAAACGGACAGAAAATGACGAGCGTGACCCTTGTCTATGGGGTCTGTTCTGTGTGTAACATCTATGCACGCTCGCAAGGGAGGGGAGCCCCTAGTGCTGATGACGTCTCCCCCCATCCTCTGGATGTCCCCAGGAGGACTGTCGTTGAAGGAGCTGCCGTCGGTTCTCATGAGTACATGAGAACCGATGGCCTGGGGAGACGCGAGCGACACCCCCACACACCCCACACTCCTGGGAGGCCATCACACAGCGCTGCCCTCAGCCCTGCCCAGCCAGCTGGGCTGCTGCCCCTGACCACCCTCCAACCTCCCACCTCGCTCTCTCCACAGGTTCAATTTTGTGGCTAAGAAGCTGCACCGGAGGCTGCTGCAGCTCGGGGCTACCGCTCTCCTGCCCGTGTGCCTGGGTGACGACCAGCATGAACTGGGGTGAGTGTGGAAGGGGCGCCCTCCTGCCGCCCAGCGCCCAGCAGGGTCCCATGTGTGCCCTCTCTGCAGGCCTGATGCCGCCGTGGACCCCTGGCTGCACAGTCTGTGGGAGAAGGTGCTGGGGCTGCACCCAGGGCCGCTTCGCCTCGGCGTGATCCCCCCCGGAGTCCCGTGAGTATGGGCCTGGGTGCAGCAGCGCGGCCTCCTCGGGGCCCCAGCCCTGCTGACCGTGACAAATATGCGCCCTGCCCACAGTTTGCCTTCCAAGTTCACCCTGCAGTTCCTTCAAGAGGCCCCAACAGGCTCTGAGGAGCAGCGTGTGGCCAGGACAGACCCTCAGAGTCCTCCTTCAGAGCTGCAGCCCTTCCTGGCACACATGGTCACCAACCAGAGGGTCACCGGTCCCTCTCACTTCCAAGACGTCCGTCTGATTGAGTTTGACATCTCAGGCTCCGGGATCAGGTGAGGGCCTGAGACATCAAGTGGGTGGTATGGTCCGTCCTGGGACCCATGGAGGGCACATCCACGGCAAAGGGGCCATGGTCAGGGGTTCAAAGGTCGCTCCCAAAGCTGGGGGCGGCACCTGGCAGGGCGGACCACAGAGACGGTGGCCAGGGTGGGAGGACCCCCCAGCACTCCCCAACACTCAGTGCTCGCTTCATTCCTCTGCAGTGCTCACCCCCAGCCCCTCGTCCTTCCCAACCCCCCATGGCTTTCCCACACAGCTTTGCCGCTGGCGACGTCGTGCTGATCCAGCCCCAGAATGCGGCCAGCCACGTCCAGCAGTTCTGCCAGCTACTGGGCCTGGACCCTGAGTGGTGTTTCACGCTTCGGCCTCGGGAGCCAGGTGAGCCGCCGGAGCCCTGGCTGCCACCCTGCCTCCCTGCCCTACCCAGTGTCCCCAGCTCTGTGAGGTCTCCTGCTCCCTGCAGATGTCTCCTGTCCCACACGGCTGCCCCAACCCTGCTCCGTGAGGCACCTCGTGTCCCAGCACCTGGACATTGCCGGCGTGCCACGACGCTCCTTCTTCGAGCAGCTGGCCTGCCTGTCCCCCAGCGAGCTGGAGCGGGACAAGCTGCTGGAACTCAGCTCTGCCGCAGGCCAGGAGGAGCTGTCCCAATACTGCAGCCGGCCCCGCAGGACTGCCCTGGAGGTGTGGCAGGTGGTGGGCGGCGAGCTGGGCTCTGGGCTGGAGCCACACGTGGCCATGCTGGCCTGTCCTCCTGAGCTGTCCCTGTGCAGGTGCTGTGTGACTTCCCATGCACCGCGGCCGCCATCCCCCCAGACTACCTGTTGGACCTCATCCCCGTGATCCGGCCACGTGCCTTCTCCATCGCCTCCTCTCTGTTGGTGAGGCTGGGCAGCAGCCCACACCCGGGACCGCCCCCGGCAAAGTGGGTGGACCTGCAGCTGGGTGGCAGGCAGGGTGGCCCTACAGGGCAGGGCACCCACTGTCGCCTCCCCCAGGCTCACCCCTCGAGGCTGCAGATCCTCGTGGCTGTAGTGCAGTACCAGACGCGCCTCAAGGAGCCCCGCCGGGGCCTCTGCTCCTCCTGGCTGGCGTCTCTGGACCCCGGGCAAGGTGACCCCTGCTCTCTGGAGGGTGGGGTGAGGGGCTGGGCCCTGGGCCTCCAGTACCCCATCTGTACCACGGCCAGGCCTGGGCTAGCGCCCTGGTCCTCCAAGCCTCCTCATGCCCCCCTCCCTCCTACAACAGGACCTGTCCAGGTGCCCTTGTGGGTACGGCCTGGGAGCCTGACCTTCCCAGAGACACCAGACACGCCTGTGATAATGGTGGGGCCTGGCACTGGTGTGGCCCCCTTCCGAGCGGCCATTCAGGAAAGAGTGGCCCAGGGTCAGGCTGGTGAGTGAACAGGGTCCAGGGCAGGGTGGGGCCAGGGCTGGCGGGCTGGGCCTTGCCGGTGAGTCCAGGCCTGAGGCCACTTGCGTCCCCAGGAAACTTCCTGTTTTTCGGTTGTCGCTGGCGGGACCAGGATTTCTACTGGGAGGCCGAGTGGAAGGAGCTGGAGAAGAGGGGCTGCCTGACCCTTGTCACGGCCTTTTCCCGGGAACAGGTGGGTATGTGGGCCGGGAGGCCGCGGGCTGGGGCACGGCCTCACTCCTGCGCCCCCTGCAGGAGCAGAAGGTGTATGTGCAGCACCGCCTCCGGGAGCTGGGGCCTCTGCTGTGGGAGCTGCTGGACCGCCGCGGCGCCTACTTCTACTTGGCAGGGTGAGCCTGGGCTGCAGGGAGGGATGGCAGCAGCCTCGGGGGGCCCGGCCGCACTGAGTCCTCTCTGGCCTGTCCCTCCAGCAACGCCAAGTACATGCCAGCAGGTGTGTCGGAAGCCCTGACGTCCGTCTTCCAGGAACAGGGAGGGCTGTCCGGCCCCGACGCAGCTGCCTACCTTGCCAGGCTCCAGCGGGCTCTGCGTTTACAGACTGAGACGTGGGCCTGAGGAGCCGTCCTGTGGGCTGCAGCCACTCTGACCGCTGCCCTCTAGGGGCTGTCGCCGTTTCCCGCCCTATCCGATCCCCAGCGGGAGGATGGCGGCCCCTTTGCACAGCGGCACCCGGTCGACCCAGGGCTCCACACTCAGCCCCAACCCCAAGCCCATGCGGGCTCTGGGTTCCGGCTGGCCTTTCCCCACTGGCCCTGACTTGGGTCCAGGTCGGGGTGTGCCCTAGGCTGCACAGGAGTGGTGACCCCAGGAGGTGCCGCAGCTTGGCGGGCATCAAGGGGCTTCCCCAAACACCAGCTTCCAGACAGCACTGTAACCCAGGGTGCAGGGTCGCTGGGAGGGCTGAGTGTCCTCTCCTCTGTCCTGGGCCACATGTCAGCCACGTCTCAGTCCACATCAGCCACCAAGTGCCTGGTTCCATCTCCGGGCCCCACAGGGCTCGGACTCAGGCCTGGAGGCTGTGAGGCCCCGGCCAGCACGCACTGTCGTCGCCCAGTTCCCAGAAGCCTCAGCAATAAATTCCAGGTTCAGGATGGCTGCTTCTAACATGCTGTTTCTCGTGCTGTCCTGTGCATCAGATGGTGGGTGGGCCCACGGCTCCTGGGTATGGGGACAGCTGCCCATGGTCTGGACACGTGGCCCACTGCCAGGAGCACCTTTGCTGCAACACTTTGGTGTCTGAGTCACATAGTGGGTGCTGGCTATTTGCCCACCTCGTACAAGCTCTCCCCTAGTTCTGGTGGCCAAACTGGGGGCTACCTGGAAAGGACGCCGGCTAGGAAGGGCATGGGGAGTCACCTGGCCGGCTGTCCTTGTTGACCATTCCCAGCCCAAGGAGCCTGTGGCCCTGAAGGGAGGGGGCGTGGCCCTGGCTGGGGAGCCCCGAGGGGGGGTGTGGCCAAGGAGGGCAGGCATTGTCCCTGCCCTGGGATGGGCCTTCAGCGCTCACAGGGAAATTCCAGTTGAAGCAGTCAGGCAAGCCCGCCTACCCAGACTGCCTCCGCCTGGAGCCCATCCGTCTAGGTCAGACGCTGACACGGGTCGCGGTGGTTGCATCCGAGCTCGGGTGGATCTGGTGGGGACGGCACGTGTGGCCCAGGAGCCACCCAGAGCTGGCGCTGTTTGAGGGCTCAAGCGAAGTAAACTTTCAGATGGGGGCGAGGAGCCCGGAGGAGGCGGTGGCTGCTGCGAGGTCAGTGCCAGACCCTGCCCTGGCCCCAGAGGGCCACACTGACCTCCACAACCCCAGTACCACTGTCGCCACCCTGGAGCCCTGGCCCACCCCTCCTGACTCCTGTCCCAGGGCCCCTACTCATGACCCCGCTGGCCTCAGCTCTGGGCTGCTCAGTCCGCCTTCAGCCTCCTTGGGCCCTGAGCGCCTGGACCCACTGCGCCAAGTGCTGGCAGATGGAAGAGCAGACAGCCAGGCCCCAGGGAACCCCCAGGGTGCCAGGACTCTGGACAGTGAGCCCCTGCTGGGGGCCATGGCTGCAGCCCGCCCCTGGGCTGGGCCCACAGGGGAGGAGGAGTGCCCCATCTGCACAGAGCCCTATGGGCCCAGTGAGCACCGCCTGACCCTGCTGAACTGCGGCCATGGCCTGTGCTCAGGCTGCCTGCACCAGCTGCTAAGCACGGCCCCCAGCGCCGACCTGGGCCGGGTACGCTGCCCCCTGTGTCGCCAGAAGACGCCCATGCTCGAGTGGGAGATCTGCCAGCTGCAGGAAGAGCTGCTGCAGGCTGATGGGCCCCAGCATCCCCCACCCCCCACACCCCCCACACCCCTCCGCCGGAGGCCCGGGCCCTGGGCCTCCCTAGAGCACCGCTACCAGCTACGCTTCCTGGTGGGGCCCGTGGGCGGCCGGGGCTGCCTGCCCTTCCTGCCTTGCCCGCCCTGCCTGGGCGCTCGGCTCTGGGCTCTGCGGGAACGGGGCCCCTGCGCCCGCCGTCTAGCGCTGCTGGGCCTGCTGGCCCTCGAGCTGCTGGGCCTCCTGCTGGTCTTCACGCCGCTCATGCTGCTGGGGCTGCTGTTCATGCTGCTGGACCACTCGGGTCACTGAGCAGGGCCTGTCACACCTGCCACTGGGCGTCATTGGGCCTGGAAGCCTGATGATCGGGCTGAAAAACCCAAAGGTGACCAGGCACTCGTCTTCAATCAAGACCCAAGACTGGGGCCCAGGGCCACCCAGGAGCCCGTGCTCAGCCCCAGCCCCAGCCAGACTCCAAACCACCCTGCTGCTCAGACGGTGATCACCGGTGCCCAAGGATGGCGTTGGAGGTCTGTGACCAGGGCCCCAAGCACTCCTCAATGGATGGGCACCATACTGCCGCTGGGCTGCCCACCCCCTACTGCACCCTAGCCTGTCTACAAGAGGGGCACAGTGGACACGGAAGTGAACAGAGAGGCCTGGCAGTGAGTCAGTTCCTTGGAGAGGGTGGAGCCCTGGGCAGGGGCTGCAGGGCTCCCCCCGCCATCTGCCCGGGTTCCAGATAAGGGCCAGTGTGTGTTCCCTGAAGGTCAGGGCACCAGAGGGGAGGGCCCTTCCTGTGCAAGCTCAGCCCACAAAAGTCCTCCTCACTGGCCAGGTCAGGACCCAGTGGGATGTCTCTGAGAGGCTGGGGGTCTGGCACATGCCCCTGAGCTACAAGGGCCAAGGGCCCAGCACAGCTTTGGAGCTGGAGTGCTGAGCTGAGGCCCCGGACTGCCTGCGACCTCACATCACCGAGACTGGGGCCTTTATCTGAAGGACAGAGACAGTCACAGCACCACCTCATGGGCTTGGTGGTGACATGCTGGGCTCTGTGCCTGGTCCAGGATATGGCTCTCAGTAAACAGCAGCAGTTACTATACCCACGGCTACTGCACTGCTGTCCTTGTCGTTATCCCTTGTCACCGTCCCCAATGGCTCTCCCTTCCCCTCCCTACCCCTGCAAAGGTTCCTTCTCCAAATCTGAGTCTTCTTTCTGAGTGCCAGACGACAGGAGGCTCCTAGGTCCTTGTACCCTGCCACAATCTCAGCCAGCCTTTGTCCCAACCCCAGTTCAAACTGGCCCAAATGCTGTTCCCACACAGCCCCGGGGGGTCAGGTGGGCACCGGGAGCCAGATGCACTGATCTGTCCCCCCACAGCACCCCCTATGTCCAGTGGCCAATGCACAAGAAACGTCCTCCCTTTGCCCAGCTCAGCCCATTCTGCGCACCTGCCTCCAGTCCTGCCTGGTGCACGCAGGCAACTGGCTCTGCACAGGCACACACGCGTGTCACACGTAGCCAGGCCCAGCCTGCCTGAGCGGCATGCCCAGCCCAGCCTGGCCAGCGAGCAGAGCACGATGAGCCCAAGCAATGCTGGGCCTCCCCATGGCAGCCCTGTGTGGGCTGCAGTCCTTGGCGCCCACTCTGGCCAGGACTGGGCGCAGGCCACAGGAGCTGGTTTCAGTCCAGGGACAAGGTGCAAACTTTGGCAGAGTTTTAATGGCAAAGTTGGTTGCAGCGACAATGCCACACGGGAAGGGGCCAGGAGCTGAGGTGGGCGAGGGGTCAGAGGGGGACAGGGCAGGGCCGGGTCCCTGAAGCAGCAGCACACGAGGACCGGTGGGCTGTGGCAGGCGGCGGGCACTACATGATGGAGCAGGCCGATAGCGGGTTCCGCACGTGGCAGGTGCACGCAGCCCCACAGTACTGCCGGAAGGTCTGGTAGCAGCTGCCCTCAGGCTCGCCCCCCCACTGGCCACCGGATGGGGCAGTCAGTGCCTCAGGTGGCAGGCGACTCAAGATGGATGTGTTGACGGCCAGTGCGGCCAGGCCATAGTCAGTGAAGAGCACAGTCTCACGGCGGCAGGTGGGGCAGGAGATGAACTTGTACTTGGGGCAGGACTCGTACAGGATTTGCAAGCACTGCTCACACACAGAGTGCAGGCAGGACAGCACACGGGGCCGCCGCTGGGTGACATTGTACGTGTGCCCACAGGTGGGGCACTCCAGGGGCTCACCTGCAGCCGGTGATGCCACCGCAGGGGCCCCTGAGGTCGTGGGGCCAGGCCTCATCACGTACTGATTCACAATCACCTCGTCCACTGGTGCCACGCGGGGGAAGCCCAGCTCCGCACTGCCCTTGCGGGGCCGCCGCGGCAGGGGTGGGGTGCGGGGCGCCCCTTCCAAGGCAGGCATGTCCCCCCCACATGCCTGGTTGACAATGATCTCTGTGTCTGAGGGCCAGGCGCGCTTGGGTGCCAGAGCTGGGGTGGGCCGGGGTGCAGGTGGGAAGCAGGGGGCGGCCGCCTGCAGCTCGGGGAACTTCTCAGGGTGGACAATCTTCATGGCCTCCATCTTGAGGATGACATGGGGGCCCTTCAGGCAGGACATGAGGAGGCCCGGCCAGCCACTGCCCGCCTCGGGCCCAGGGTCAGCAGGCATCCGGCTGTCTCCGGTCAGACTGGGTGTTAGGGTGGCAGGGGGCGTTGGGTGGGGCCGGGGGGGAGGAGTGGGGGCAGCATCCTGGTCCTGCCAGGCCTGGTGGGGACCCCGGCCACCCCGAGGATTCCTGGGGGCGGCCGGCGACAGCTGGGGGGGCAGGGCTCCTCCCAGTGGCCACAGTGGCTTCTCTGGTCCAGTCCGAGGAGGAGGAGGAAGGGGCGGGGGAGGGGGAGGACGGCGGGGGCCAGCGGCTGTGGGAGGCTGCCCTGGGCTGGAGGTCTGGCCCAGGGCCTCACCCGGGGTCTCTGGCTGCTGAAGCTGGCGAGGGGGCGTTAGGGGGGCTCCCCCTGCAGCCAAGGTTAGCAGTCCCCGTCCTGGGACATCTGGGCAGGTAGGGGCTAGGTGGGCCCCATGGCTCCAGGGCAGGGCGCCCAGGGAAGGCAGCTAGCCTGCGCCCTGGCTGCGGGAGGACCCGGGCCGCGGGCTCCGCGGCGGCGGCGGCGGCGGCGGCGGCGGGGAAGAGGCCTGCACCAGGCCCGAGCTGCAGGTGAGAGACAGCGTGAGGCGGGGCCCGGGTCCGCCCTCGCCCTCGCCCTGCACAAAAGCCTGGGCGCCCGACCTCTGACCCTGACCCTCGCGGGGCTCGGACCCAGCCTCCCCCCAGTCCCCGCCCCCAAGGCCCGACCCCTGCCCGGGTGGGGAGGAGCGGCGCGGCGCGACCGGCGGCCGTCCCGCCCCGCCCGCGCTCACCTGCCCCAGCCTGGCGTCCCCGAGCCGCGCGCCGCCGCCGCAGAGGTTGTCTCAAAGGCAGGCCCGGGTGCGGCGTCCGCGCCTCGGCCCGGCAGCTCCGGCGGCGCCCGCGGCTCCTGCAGCGACCTGGGGCGATGGCGTGGCCGCGGCGGCTCCCGGGGGCGCGGGGCGCGAGGCGCGGGCTCGGCGCGGCGCGGCAGCGGCAGGTGCGTGCGAAGCGTGGCGCGCTCTGCGGCGGAGGCGCGGGGACCGCAGTGCGCGCGGCGCCCGCCCGCGCCCGCAGCGCCACCCCCGTCTGGGGACCCGCGCGGGGTCCGCGGGGCGGGGCTAGTCTCTTGGCTGCCCCTCGATCCGCAGAGGGCCTGGCGCCCGCTCCCAGGGTAGCCCTCCGCCCGTGGACCGCGTGCGGGTCAGGACCCCTGCGGCGCTCCTCCTTCAGTCGCCCCCCCCCGCCCCCCCCCGCCAACCCTGTCCCGGCCTGGCTGACCCTGGGTCCTAGTCAAGCACCACCACCCCAATTCTGGAAGGGAAACCTGCCTTTCGAAGCCCAACGCCTCACAGTACCACAGGGAGGAAAGGGACGGTGCCAAGAGGTGATCTCAAGAAAGCTGGTTCCCAGGGCCCCACCCCCGGACTGCTTTGTGTCCCCCCTGCTTGTCCTTCCACTTAACCCCCAGTAGGAATGCCTCTGGAGATTCCCAGCTCACAGGTGCACCCAGGCAGGCTCTGCCCAGTGCTGGCACCTCAAAGAGGGCTATATGACCACTAGAGGGTGAGCAGGTGAGCAAGCAGCTTATCAGGAGTGGACGGTGCGACGGGAGGTGGGAGGAGAAGGCCCCAAGGACAGGACAGCTGGACAGATGGGTGGGGTGAGGGCTCTGCGGAAGGTCACACCGACAGCTGGACAGGCTGCTGTGGGGCAGCCCACAGAGGACACGCACCTACCCAGGGTGGGGTGGTCCTTTCAGGCATCCCATCAGGTCAGCACGTGCCCTGCTGTCACATAGTTGAGCGCTAACCTGACCCCACCCCACAGAGGCCCCATTCCTTTCTGCTTCCTCCTCAGACCAGGCTTCCCTGGGATACACCTTTTGCCTGTGGGGAGCCCTCAGGTGACAGGGAGGACAGATGACATGGTGGCAACTACTGACCTGCCACGGCCACCACGTAGCATGATTGCACTCCTGTGACCGGCACTGGGCCTGCCTCTGACCCTGGACAGTCAGTCGCAGCCCCTTCAGGCCACAGGCCTCTCCCGTTTGTACAAAACAGGCTGCACCCATAGGCTCCGCCCCAGATCCTGAAAGGCAAGAGCCCAGGGAGGTCGGTGTTCCTGGGGAGGACGCCCACGTGGGCAAAACAGTCTGGAGGAGAAAGAGTCCTTGGCCCCTGGGGTCTGCCTTTGCTGCCCTGCGTGACTTCGGACTAGTGCCTGGACCTTAGTTTCCTCTGCCAATCGGCGAGAGCAGGTGTAAGAGGTGTGCGAGTGAGCAGGTGCCCCGAGGGATGGGCAGTGAGGGCCTGTGGGGCCCTGCTGTCAAGGAGGGGCAACCGAGACCGCTGCAGCCAGTGGACATGTGGGGGTGCCCAGCCGCGGCCCCGGCTCAGCTCCTCTCCCCACCCACCCGAGGGGCGCGCACCGTAGGAGGCACCCGCCACCAGGCCCCGCCCCCTGCCCGAGGCCCCGCCCCTAGCATCCCGCCTCGAGCGGGATCCCAAGTCCTAGCCTAGCGAGCTTTGCGGTTCAGAGTTGGGACGACCCAAACCGGGTTCTGGTCTGTCCAAGACCGGCGGACTCCGAGCCAGGTCTTCAGGGAAACCCCCGAGCGCGGAGGCTTCTGGGGAATAAAGTTCCCACAGGCCGCCTCAAGCCTATTCTGCGCATGCGCCAGTCTTCGCTTCGCGGCGAGGGGCGGAGTCTGAAGGAGCGGTGGGCGGGGTTTCCGGCGCCTGCGCAGTGGGCTTTCTTCGTCCGCCTCCCGAATTCAGGGCTGCGAGCCTTCTTCCCCCCATATCCTACGCTGCATCGGTAGAACTCGTGTCCGGACCGGTCCGACCGGCCCCACGCATGCCATCCCGGTCACTTTGGCCTTTGGGCCACGTCTGATGTGATCCTGCCCTTCCTGGGGATTCCCCCGGGCGCCACAGACTGGGGTGCGGGTCCCGGCCGCACCCCACTGCCCCAGATCGCCCCAGGGGGGGATCCCCAGTGCCAGTGTTCACAAGTGTTCATATCCATTGTCACCCCCATACGCAGCGACCCTGTGTGCAGGTGCTGAGTGCCGCCTTACGATGAAGGTGGGAGAGGGTTCAAGGTTGAAGGATGGGGGCGCTGAGGAAGAGACTAGTTGCCCTCGGAATCCACCAATCAGAGGGAAACTGGTGTCAGAAGTGAGCTAGAAATGTCACTTGTGAATGAAGCACGTGTTGACAATTTTTTTTCTTTTTTTTTTTAGCCCCCAAACATACTGTATTTACTGTTCTTTTTTTTTTTTAAGATTTTTTTTTTTAATTGGGGAATTGGGGGAGGGGAACAGTGTTGGGGAATCGGGGAAGGGGAACAGACAAGTTGCTGTCTTTTTGTTCTTCAGTCTAGTTGTGGAGGACATTGCTTCACTGGCCTATGTTGGTATCGTCATTGCGCTCTTCCCGGGTGAGGCAGATCAGTCGCCGGCCTCTGAATGGTCGCTCACCGTGGCTATTGGCAGCTCACGCTGGCTGCCAGCCGCTCACGCTGGCTGCCGGCCACTCACTGTCGCCTATGGCAGCCCACTGCACAGCCCAGCTCCAGGTGGAGCTGTTGTTAGCTGTGGAGGGCAGTGTCACTGGCCCTCATATGTGGGATCCGAACCGGGGCCGCTGGCATCCCAAAACCAGCTCTTAACCCCTGCACCACTCGGCCAGCCCACGTGTTGCCAATTTTAAGATGAGTAAGTTTTATCAGCAAAAGTGTGTAAATCAAACAACTTTTTTATTGGTTAATAAACGGCCAGCCTCTTAAGTCCTGCTCTCAAACATCTGGGTCTCTGTCTGCCAGGCAGACCCTGTGGGTTGCAGCCTGGACCTCTGTCCTGTGCCTCAAAGCAGGGACTCTGAGGCATGTGAGTGATGGCTGAGGCCCCAGACCACCTGCAGGCTGGGACCTGAGGGCCTGCCCCAGGCTACCCTCCTGCCCTTGTTCCTGGTGAGCGGCAGGTCCCTGGCACATGCCTGGGATGCATCGAGGCTGAGTCACCCGAGCTGGCAATGCCCCTCAAAGCCCAGGCATGGCCACCACCCACCAGAGACAAAAGGGTGGGTGTCCACTGTGCTGGAGGAGCTGGAACCTCCTAGGATCTTGGGAACCCCATTTTTGAGTCCCGCCCATGGCCCCTCCCCTCCCCAGGAGGGAAAAGGCGGCTGTCAGTCGCCCAGCTCACAGGTACTGGGACCTGGCCTAGAGGACGACAGGACAGACTGCTGCCATCGCCACTTCAGGTGGGTCCTGGGCCACGGGGCTTCCCTGCACTGGAGGTCCCTCTAGGACCAGCTTAGCGGCGTCTCCAGCTTCCCTTGCCCATTCCCAGCTCCATCACAGGGCACTGGCACTCAGGGAGGGGGAGGACATCTGGGGGATGGCTGGGAGACAGTGGCCCCCACTGTCCCTCACACTCAGCTCGCTCCCATACACTCGCACGCTGATACACAGGCCTGGCACACTCTGGCATCTGCACAGCCTGGCTTTTCCTGGGGTGGGCACTTTCTTGGGCTACAGCCATTCCCCTCCACTTAGCCAGTGTCGTCTCCTCTGCCAGGCCAGGCCATGGACCCCCATGAGATGGTTGTCAAGAACCCATATGTCCACATCAGCATCCCTCGGGCTCACCTACGGCCTGATCTAGGGCAGCAGCTGGAGGCAACTCCCTCCTGCTCCGAGTCACAGCCTCTGCCTATGGGTCCCTGCACCCTGGAGCCCAACCGCCTCCTGCAACCCATCAGCGAGGTTCCAGGGCCCAAGGGCGCCAAGGGCGCCAAGGGGGCCAAGGGGGCTGCCCCTGTCAAGGGCCAGCTGGCCTGGCAGCATCCAGGCAACCCCTACGGCAGTGGGCAGCGTCCAGCAGGACTGACCTACACCGGCCTGCCGCCTATTGGGCGCGGTGACGACATCGCCCACCACTGCTGCTGCTGCCCCTGCTGCTCCTGCTGCCATTGCCCTCGCTTCTGCCGCTGCCACAGCTGCTGCTGCGTCGTCTCCTAGCCCAGCCACACGGAGGGGCCCAGGACTGCTCAGGCAGCCATGGCAGTGCCTGGACGTTTGAGGCAGCCCCTGGGCCCTTGTCAGGGTGTCTGCTGCTTCCCACCCTAAACAGGGATACCCACCTTCCAAGAAAGCCAACGGCTCAGCTCAGTCCCCTTGAAAAGGAGCCCTGGGTGCTTCCTCAAGGTCCAGGGCCCAGGCAATAAAGCAGAGTGAGCTTTGTTTAGATGACTCCTCTTTTGCTGCTGCTCCTTCAGGAGGGGTTCTAGACCAGATGGTACCACAGGCCCCCAGCCTCCAGCCTCTGAGGGACATTTGGGAGTAAGGAAGCCATTGCCTCATGACACACTAACTTGCAGGCCTCAGGTCTGCCCAGAGTCTGGACAGGAGGGGCGGGAGTGTGGCCCTTCCCTGGTCAGATCTGGGTTCAACCTGGAAGACAGGCCAGTCCATGGGTCAGACAGCAGGATGCCATGCATAGAACAGGGGGGAATGGAACCCCAAGAAAGGCCTCCAGGTGGAAGATCAGGTTGGCAGGATGGTGGTGGGTGGGACTGGTGCTGGCAAGTTTCTGGGAGGGGGAGGCCAGGCGGCCAGGACCGAGCCCTGCTCATTGTGAGTCACCGCCCTGCCTCAGTGGGGGCATTTTCTGGCTTCCCAGGAAACAGCCAATTCCTGAACATCTGCTGGATTGAGCAGGCCATGCTGCTGGCCCGTCCTGCTTCCAGGGATTGGGCTTCCTGGAGGAGGAGGGCAGGTGGGCGCCGGGCTAGGGGAGGCCCTTTGAGGACCTGTCTCCCGGTGGTGGAGCAGCATAGCATGCATGCTGGGGAGGACATGCAGGAAGCTCAGCTGCTAAGTGTGGCATTGTGTCACCACCAGGGTGAGGCCAGGATGCCGGGGCGAGGAGTCAGCAGTGAGGCCAGTGCTAGGCACCGTGATGTTTCCGGGGCCGGGCAGAGACAGCCAAAGGAAGAAGCTGAGCTGGCCTCGCAGGACGGACGGGTCCTGGTGCCGGCCCTCCCCTGACCCACAGTGACTGGCCACATGGCGGGACAGGTCTCCAGGTGTGGGTGGACATGTCATTGGCCTGACTGTGCAGGGATTCAGGTGTGCCAGGCTCCTGGCCCCTGCCCCATGGCTGGCCCCCACCAGAGGATGACCCCACCCAGGCCAGACACGGAAACTTGTCCGACCAGTCCAAGAGACTTCGGACTGGCATGTGGTAGGAGAAGGAGGGGCCCTCTGGCCGTTGACCGACTCCCAGTCAGGTGGTCAGGGTCCTGGGGGCCCTGGCCCTGTCCCGACCCTTCTCGACACACCCAATTCTGCTGTGCCTATGTCCCCATCACCGGGTTGGCCCCGGCGCTGCAGCCAGCAGATGCAAGGAAGAGGTGGCTCTGATGGGAGTGTCCAGGGCTGCCCATGGTGCCCTGTGCCTTAGAGAGCTTTTAGGTGGTCCTGTGTGTGTGTGAGTGGGGCTCCCCACACCTATGCTTGAGGTCTCCTTGGGGCTTTGTGGGGCTGGTCACTGCCCCACGACGGGAACACAACAGTCAGCCCAGACAGAAATAAAGGTACAGGGGCAAATCAACATGGACCCTCACACTGTGATTGAGTTTAGGAGGAGCAGGACCCGTCAGGGCTATGAGCTGGTAGGGGTCCTGGCAGGCTTCCTGGAAGAGGTGGTGTTTGAACTGAGAGATCACACTGAGAGGTTAAGCCCCGAAAGCTTTTCCAGGGTGAGATGGGGGCCAATATGAGAGTGGGGTAGGGGTAGGGTCTGCGTAGAGAGGCAGGAAGATGAGCCATGGGGAGCGCAAAGCCAGGCCTAGGTTGGGGGTTAGTGGAGCCGGTCTGGGCTTAAAGGGGGCGGGGGCAGGGCCGGGCCGGTAGGGGGGCGCCTTATCTCCTGCTGTGTTGGTGGTGCCCATGGATCCAGTTGCAAGTTCTTTGTGGCTGAAAGGGGAGCCCGCCCCGCCTGCAGCCACCACCTGCCTCCCTGCTGACTCGTGCTGGCCAGTAATGCGAGCCCCAGGGAGGGAGCCGCAGGGCGCCCTGGGTCCCCCCACCCCCGGCCACCCTCTGGCTGGGCATAGCCACCCCGTAGAGCGGATGCAGGTAAGAGAGGCCTGGGGCTCAGGCTGGCTGTGGTGGGTGGTAACCTGGTGCTGGGCAGGATGCTGCCCAGCCAGTGGGCACAGGAACCCAGGCTATGCCCAAACTCTGGTGTCTGCTGGTCCCACCGGCCACCACCCACCCTCCAGGTCTGCAGAGGCCTGGGCTGCTGCCTTCTGGGTTGGGCTCCAGGTGCCATGGCCCGGACCATGAAGGATAGTCACAGAAGCAAGTGGGCTGGGCTGGAGCTCCCCTGCATGCCTCCCCCAGGATGCTGCGGCCAGAGGGTCCCCAGGCCTCCGAGGAGGGGACAGCCGCTGGGACCCGGCGGGGTGACTGCATCATCTGCTACTCGGCCTACGACCTCACCGGGCACTTACCCCGCCGCCTCTACTGCGGCCACACCTTCTGCCAGGCGTGCGTGCGGCGGCTGGACACGCCAGCGCACGAGCAGCGCTGGATCCCCTGCCCGCAGTGCCGCCAGAGCACGCCCACGCCCCGCGGAGGGGTGGCCACGCTGGACCTCGACCTGGCCGCCTTCCTGGCCATCAAGGCCGAGCGGGAGCCATCTCGAGTGGAGCCCCGGCCCCCCGCACCCCTCAAAGGCAGCACGGCCATCACTCAGCAGCCGGTGGGGCTGTGCCCCGCCTTGGGCCCCCAGCCCCACTTCCCCCGACCCAGACGCTGCTGCTGGAGCTGCAGCAACCTCTGCTGGGTGCCCCCAGGCAGCCCCGAGGTCTGAGCTCGGACAGGCCAGCTGCTGCCTGCAGCATGCCTGCCTCGGAGCCTCGGACTGAGGAACCACCCCCCCAGGAGAGCTGGAGGCCGATCATCCTGGGTGCCACCCCACATGGCCCCCCCGGGCGGCAGCCTAAGGTCAGGGGCTGTGCCCATGGCACTGTGAGACTCTGCAGGGGGCCAGTGACCTCCTGCCAAATCCGACCAGGATGCCCAGGCCCCAGCTCGCCTGACTGTGCAAGGCAGGGGCACTGCTATCGGAGTCGCCTGTAAGCCCAGCCCAGGCCTGACTCAGCTTAGAGCATGGCTCCTACAAGGGTCTGGCAGCCAGTGCCCCGGGCCTGGGCTGCAGGCTAGTGGGGCAGGGCCCTGCCAAGGCTGTTCCTGGTGGTACCTGCTCCCGTGAACCGTCCCAGAGGTGTGAGCTGGGAGCAGCAAAAGGGCTACCCCCCTTACCCCTGGCCTGCAAGGCAGCCCTGGGGAGCTCTCACTCAGCAAGGCTCACCAAGCCCACATCCCCAGACTGTGTCAGCTACTGTTCCAGGAGGGCCCCCTGCAGATGTAAATTTACTGCTGTGACAAACGTCCAATGAGAGGGCCCTGGGCAGGGCCAGCTCCAGGCTCAGGGAGGGTGGGGACCTGCCTGAGGTTGCACACCTTAGCGAGGCCACTCCTACGCTGAGCCCTTTCCTGGCCCTTCATTGCCTTCTGCCTCCCAGTGGCCACCACACAGACCTTTTGGAGGGGCCACAGCAGGTGCTGGAGGCTATGGGTGCAGACACCCCCAAGTCAGGCTGCGGTATTCCCACCCCTACCCAGGAAGGAGCTGTCACTCAGGAGCCCCAGGAGGGGCTGCCGGGCCAGCCCTGGTGGCGGGTGGCAGGGAGGGGAGGGGCAAGAGAATTTGCTGAGAGGACACTCAGAAACCTCCTCCTTCCCCGGGGCAAAGGTCCCCCAGGCACACAGCGATGGGTGGGCGGTGGGCAGAGTGCTGAAGCCAACGGGCCCTGGGGAGACCAGGCCTGGGTGGTGAGGGGCTGGGCTGGTCCCAGCTCTTCCTTCGGGCATCTCAGGAGCAAGAAGGGGCACCCCACAAGTGGTGGGGAGAATGGCATGGGCCACGTCTCCTCGTCCAGGTGGGGTTTGGGGGAGGGCTGGGCAGCGATGTGGCCTGGGTGGGCCAGCCCTCCTCCCACTTGCAAATGGAGGCATGACATCCTGGACTGTTGCTGGCCACCACAGGGCCAGGCCCAGCCCTGCCTCAGACCCAATCTAAACTGGACGATCTCAGGGGCTGGTACTGTCCCCGCCCAACTAGTACAAAGGGCTTCCCTCCCACCCTCTGACAGGGAAGGGATGACCCGACCAGAGGGTCCGCAGAGTTCTGGGCAGACTTCCCAAGGGTCCCCCAGGCCGACCAGCCAGAGCACCCGATGCTGCCCTGCCCTGGGCGGGCGGCATGCAGTGTCCACCAGTGTCACACACGTGTCTGCTCAGGGAAGTCCAGCCCTGCAACACCCTTGGCCTGGCTTGGGGCCTGGAGCACCTGCCTGAGAGTGACAGTGGGACTTGGACAAGGCAGGTGCCTGGGGCTACGAATGGGTCCCCCTGGGGGCCTGGGCTCTGGGTAAACATTAATGGGGCTTGGTGCACAGCAGGTCATGTGTGCACCCAGTGGATCTTTGACCTGAGGCTGCGCCCGCCCTGTGCCTCCTCCCTGCAGGTGCCCCTCTCTACCACACAGGTAGGAGCTTCTATAACCAGGAGGGGCCCAGGGACACTAGGGCCAGGGCTGGGTGGTCCCCAGGCCCAGGGCTTACCGCGCCCCCTCCCAGGGCGAGACACCCGCCTGTGGGCCAGCAGGATGGAGGGGCGACAGAGAGCCTCCCTGGCTCTGGGCCCTGGGGGTGGGAGGGGGTTGAGGCGGAGGGCTACTCAGGGGCTCCAGACCCAGCGGGCTGAGGAAAGGGGCCTTGAGGTGGGGTGGGGTGCCCAAGCCCCTTGCCCTGCCCTCTTCACTGGGGGTGGGGCCCTTATCAAGCGGAGACGTCACCGTTTGGTATCAAATGCCAAAGTCTAAGCCAGGACCATCTGCCATGACCCTGATGACACCTGATAGGAGAAGTCCCTGGGTTCCTAGCTCCCAGCTACTTCCGGCCCTCGCCTCAGCACCGCCACCCACCAGGCCTTCTTCCAGGCAGGACCGGCGAGGGAGCCAAGCAGCCAGGGACCCTCAGCTCTGCCTCTTGAAACTGGACTGGGCTTGCCCGACAGCCGTCTGAGGTCACTGCAGCCATCCGCCCATGGATGGAGGAATGGGGAGGTCACCAAGC
Organism: Aselliscus stoliczkanus; assembly: GCA_033961575.1. NCBI lineage: Eukaryota > Metazoa > Chordata > Mammalia > Chiroptera > Hipposideridae > Aselliscus > Aselliscus stoliczkanus. The sequence continues at coordinate 114,163,908 of CM066728.1, read as the reverse complement.
CAGCAGGGGGTGGGGAGGGAGGAGAATGGCCAAGGTCTCAGGTTATGGGACCCCAGGGCCCGGCAGGGCAGGGGAAGGAGAGGTGTCTAACCTGCCCTTCCCCCCAGCAGATCCAGGCTTGGGCCTGGGTCTGTCCCTGCCCGAAATCCATGCCGAGTTCCCTCACCGATGGCCAGGTTCCCCCCGGTACTCTGGACACGGTTGGCCTGGTGGACCGGAGCCTAGGAAATGCAGGTACCAGGAGCCCAGGGCCCCAGGCTGGGGCCTGCCTCCCTGCCACTCGGCCCCTGACCCCACGGCCCTGGGGAAGCTGGGAGGACCTCTGAGAACTCTGGTCAGGGCCAGACAGGCTGGAGGCCCCCTTCCCTCCCCACTCCTGCTTCTGCCCCTCACCCCAAGTCCCTACACCACGTCCCCCACCTTCTTTTGCCCCCACCTGGGGTTGTCCAGGAAACAGCTGGGTCCCTGGCCCTACCTACTTGACTCTGACCCCTGCAGGGACCTCCAGTTCTGCCCCCGTCTTGGAAAAGGGGGACATGGACCCCTGGGCCCTTCCTCAGCTGAAGGACACTGGCCAGTCCTGGAAAGGTAAGTCTGGAGGTGCCAGGGGACTGGCCAAATGGGGCTCCATCTCCCCAGGGTCTGAGCACGGAGAGAGCAAGAAGGGGGTTTGCCCCCAACAGGCTACACGGAAATCCACCGTGCAGACCAGCACCCAGCGGACCCTGGTCTCTCGGCTCGCTGCCTGCCCGGCCTGTCCTTCTCCACCTGCTGCCGGCAGTTATGCTTCTGGGAGGCCCTAGGGGCTGTCTGCTGGGCCATCCTGCAAAGGGACAGAGGAGAGGAGTGCAGGCCCTGGCTGCGAGGACAGGGAGGCAGAGTGGGCAGGGCAGGGCGGGCTGGGGCAGGCTGAGCACAGCCCTATCCTGTGTCTTCAGAGCTCAGCGTGGCCAGCAGGGTGCAACGGGTGGCCATCGGTTTCCTCAAGGCCTGCGGGCTCCTGGGCAACCTCTACCTCTTCATCTGCTCCCTGGACATCCTCAGCTCTGCCTTCCAGCTGCTGGGCAGTGAGTGACCAACTGGGTGGCCAGGATGGGTGGGTGGCCCAGAGTCAGTGGCTTCAGTTTCCCTCTCCCCTGGCTATAGGCAAAGTGGCCGGAGACATCTTCAAGGACAGTGTGGTGCTGTCCAACCCCGTGGCCGGGTTGGTCATCGGTGTGCTGGTCACCATCCTCGTGCAGAGCTCCAGCACGTCCTCCTCCATCGTGGTCAGCATGGTGGCCTCCAAGCGTGAGTGGCCCCTCCTCCTGGGGCGAGGGTGGGTGGGTGGGGTGCGGGAGGCTGACATGGCACCCCCACAGTGCTGACAGTCCGGGCCTCTGTGCCCATCATCATGGGAGTCAACGTGGGCACGTCCATCACCAGCACCCTGGTCTCCATGGCACAGTCGGGGGACCGGGATGAGTTTCGGAGGTGAGTGGTGGGGCTGGGGGCGGGGCTGTGTTCAAGGGCCCAGAGGTGAGGTCCTGACTACTGGGCTCCAACAACCACTCGGCCCCACTCCGCCGGCGGTAGGGCCTTTGGGGGCTCGGCGGTGCATGGCATCTTCAACTGGCTCACGGTGCTGATCCTGCTGCCTCTGGAGAGCGCTGTATCCCCCCTGGAGAGGCTCAGCGCCCTGGTCCTGGACTCCACCAACCTGCAGACCGGGGTGCAAGCGCCTGACATCCTCAAGGTGCTGACACAGCCACTCACACACCTCATTGTGCAGGTGAGGTTGGCTGCTGCCCTTGGAAGCCCATGTGCCCAGGTGTGCTGGGGGAGGGGAGGAGGGTCTGCAAGGGTCCTGCACAAGGTCATGACCACTCTGTCCCACAGCTGGACAATGATGTGATTATTGGCAGCGCCACGGGCAACGCCACCAACAGCAGCCTCATTAAGCGATGGTGTGGCACTAGGAGCCAGACGGTGAGGTGCCTCAGACCCCACCCCACCTGCTGAGTTACTTGCCATGCTGCCAGCCCTGAGCCTGCCCCTGCCTCCCCAGACCGCAGGGAACAGCAGTGACTGTGGAGTGGACACCCTTGGTCCCTGCCCCGGGAAGAACGGCTCAGCCACCACGGAGCAGATGCCCTGTAAGGCCCAGCGCCCACCCCAGCCCAGCCTGCCCCCCAGCCCTCTGCTCTCTGCTAACCCACCCCTGCCCTGCCACCAGGCCACCACCTGTTCGTGGGCACAGCACTCACAGACCTGGCCGTGGGCTTCATCCTACTGGCTGCCTCCCTGCTGGTCCTCTGCACCTGCCTGGTCCTCATCGTCAAGCTGCTCAACTCCATGCTCCGTGGACGTATCGCCCAGGCCGTGAGGGTGGTCATCAATGCTGGTGTGCAGGGCCCTAGGGGTGGACGGGGGGTGCAGGGGCTGAGCAGGATGTGACCCAGCTCCCCCGCCCCCACCAGACTTCCCCTTCCCGTTCAGCTGGCTCAGCGGCTACCTGGCCATCCTAGTGGGTGCCGGCCTGACCTTCGTGCTCCAAAGCAGCAGCGTCTTCACAGCAGCCATCGTGCCACTCCTGGGTGAGCCTGGCGGGAGGGCACCTGGCCGTGGGGGCAGCGCTCAGAGACCCGTGTTGACCTCTGGCTCCTCCAGGGGTCGGAGTGATCAGCCTGGAGCGGGTGTATCCCCTCTTATTGGGCTCCAACATTGGCACCACCACCACGGCCCTGCTGGCTGCCCTGGCCAGCCCCTCAAACATGCTGCTCAGTGCCATCCAGGTACCAGCCTTCACCCCCCTTGCCTGGTCCCCTTGCATCCAGCCCTGCAGGGAGGAGGTGTGAGTCCTGCCCCAGTCTGGCCATGGTCAAAGCTCTCCTGGGACCCACCTCGGACTGCCCACTCAGACCTCCTTGGACCCCAGGGACCCTGTGGCCATTTCTTGGGCCCCCTTGTGACCTTGTGTGGTCCTGGGGTGCCCTCTTCTCCTTTCTTTGTGGCAGCCCTTCCCAGCCTCCCCCCAGGGACCAGTGTTCTACTTCCCCACCTTGTGCTGCTGGCTGCATCCCTTCCAGGCCTCCGGGCCCTACGGTGCTTTGAGCCCCTCTATTCCACCACCTCCAGGATACCGTCCTCCCAGCCACCTTAACCCAACAGGTCCCGGCCTGGACCACACCTCATGCTCCCGGAAGGCCCCGCCCCCCTGTGCTGGGTGCTACTCAGGGTGCCTTTGCCGTATCACAATTCCTCCTACAGGAAGCCTCCCACTAGGCCCCAACTCTGTGCCCTGAATCCAGTCCTGTTTAGTACTGCTTATTCTCGGGGGACCACTGCTCTGCCTGGGTGCCAACAGGGGCAGCTCCCGAAAGCCCAACCTTGCCAGGCTGCATGCAGGAAGCGGAGCCTGGGCGCGCCCCACTCCTGGCTCCCGCCGGCCCTCTTGCTGGACCTGCTGTGCACGGAGACCCTCCCAGTGCAGGGCCTGCCTCACTGCCCTCCAGGAAGCCCTTCGGACTGTACCCACCAACACTGGCTCCTCCAGTCCAACACTGGACTCCATGTGGAGCCCTGCTCCTCCTCCCTAGAGCCAGGCCAGAGCCCGGGGCTGGGTGGCCGGACTCACTGAGGGATGAGGCACGGCAAGCTAAGCCACACACTGTCAGTGAGGCAGTTACCACACAGGGTGTCAGACTGGGCTCCTGACCCCAGGGTGGGCGGGGGGGGGGCAGGCAGGAAAGGCGTGCCCACACCTGGCCAGAATCTGCCCTCCAGGTGGCCTGTCTCAGCCAATGAGCAGGACCCCAGACAGGTTTTGGACTTAGTGTCCTTTCTGCCAGGCAGGGGTGGGGCAAGTAACTTGGGGAGCCCAGGGGACCCCGGGCCATCGGGCACAAGCTCCTGACCCTGCCTGCCCTCACACCCTCCAGGTTGCCCTCATCCATTTCTTCTTCAACCTGGCTGGCATTCTGCTGTGGTACGTGGTGCCTGTCCTGCGGCTGCCCATCCCGCTGGCCAAGCGCTTCGGGGACCTGACCGCCCGCTACCGCTGGGTGGCCGTCGCCTACCTACTGCTCAGCTTCCTGCTGCTGCCACTGGCCGCCTTTGGGCTCTCCCTGGCGGGGGACACGGTGCTGGCGGCGGTCGGCGGGCCGCTGGTGGCACTGGTGCTCCTCCTCGTCCTGGTCAACGTCCTGCAGAGGCATCGGCCAGCCTGGCTGCCCCGCCCTCTGAGGTCCTGGGCCTGGCTGCCTCTCTGGCTCCACTCTCTAGAGCCCTGGGACCGCCTGCTGAGCCGCTGTTGCCCCTGCAGGGCCTGCAGCACCCCGCAGGCCGCTGCCAAGGAGGCCCACTGCTATGAGAACCCCGAGATCCTTGCCTCCCAGCAGTTATGAGCTTGGGTGCCCCCCATCCCCCATTGACCTCTGGAGACCCTGGGGGATGCCGGCTGCAGTGGACTTCCGAGTCACCTCACTTGCCTTCTTTGCAAATAAACGAGTTCGTGACCCAGGTGTGGGTGGTCTTTACTCCCCGACGACAGAACTGCCTGGGGATCCCCCCTACGATGGGTGCTGGAGTGGAGCCGCACCTTTGCTGCCCTCTAGTGGACACCAGGGGGCCCGCGGTGAGCCCGTATGGGAGCTGGTCGTCCCAGAGGGTGTGGACACACAGATGACCCCCCAGCCCCAGGCTGGAACTGTTTCTCTCTGCGGCCGCCTGAGGACAGAAGGCACCAAGCAGCACCCTGCAGCATGGAGACTTCCTGAATCAAGAAGCTGGGGTCCAGGGAGACTGGATGAGGCTGGGACCCTTCCCCATGGGTGCAGGAAGGAGGGGTGGCTGGCTCCCACTTCCCACTGCCCTGGAGGATGCCTGTGAGAGGCCACAGGCTCGGGCTCTAGCAGTCCTCCCACTTTCCAGCCATCGTCTCCCACCCTGGTTACCCTGGAGGACATCACTGTGGGCAGGCTCCCCTCCCCCAGCACCACAGGTGTGTGGGGGAGTGAGGAGGGTAATGGCCGGGTGGCCCAAGGCTCCCCATCTGCCACCCCCCTCACTCTGCACCTTCGTCTCTCTAGGATAGGCAGGGCACAGGGCTGTGTGTGTGTGTGGGGGGGCACAGGGCTGTGTGTGTGTGGGGGCCTGCCGGGTGTCTGGGAGAGACCCAGAACTCGCTGGACTGTGCTTTGCCAGCCACCAGGGCCGCTCAGCCCAAGACCTCTATCAGGGAGCCCGCCCTGCCCACTCCCTCCAACTCCCTTCCTGCGCCAGGAGCCCACACAACAGCCCTCCCCCACCCCCACGCCTTAGCTGTAGGTGGGCAAAGGCCTCTGGGGCCAGGTGAGGGAGGAGGGTGAGGCTGAGCACTGTCCCCTCACCTGGGACGGTACCTGTGGGGAGGGGGCCATTCCCCCTATTAGCCCCCTGCCCTACCCCACAGCCAAGCGTTGGGTTTCCACACAGGAAGGCTTGTCTGCTGGCCAGTGGTAGCCAGACACAGGAAGTGGCCTGGGTCTCCTGCCCCTCCAGCCCCAGCCCGACCCCCCAGGCCACCAAGAACAAAGCTTGGGTGAATTCTCTTCCAGAACTCATGCAGAGGGGCCAAGAGCAGCCGGGGCCAGGGATCTGATGTGCCATGCCACATGTAGTCGGCTGCTATGGACAGCCACCTCCTCCCAGTCCAGGACTGCCCTGATGGAGCGGGAGGCGTGGTCAGGAAGATGGGGCAAGGCGCCCCAGGGCCCACTGCTACTATTGATCCTGTCCTTTCACTAACCCCCAGCCCCTCAGGACGGCACCCCGTGTCCTCCAGGCCCTACAGTCCCTCACCACGCCAATGAACCCGTCCCCGGACCCTCAACAAGTTCCTAGGACTCCTGAGCCTGGGTTCACCCTGTCCACCAAGGAAAGTGGCTTCTGTTCTGAAAGCCATGAGGGGCCTCATGCGAGTGAGACCCCTGGAGCGGCTCATGCATCCCACTTTGGGTTGCCCCCCGACTTCTGTGACTTCAGGACACTCCTGCAGGTCTGACATCAGCCTCATGGTCCCTCTGATGGAAGTCCCCTGAAGAGGAGTGGAGGCTGGCTAGGTCCCTGGGGAGATTGGTGGGGCCGTGAGAGGGGAAGAAAGACCCCATGTACCTCTCCTTCCGGGGCGTGTGAGGCCGCCTCGGGCGGACCGCCAGGTCCTTTGAGGCCACAAACGACTGTCTGCCTGCTGCCCAACCTAGAGGTAACACACCCTCCCGCTGGGACCATGGCCACCGGTAAACAAAGCCATCTTTGTGGATCCTCCAACAGCTGCGGGCTGGGGCGGGAAGGCCAGACGCCCAGCACTCCCACGGCCCCTGCCTGGGCTTCCCTGGGCTCTCTTGGCCCGCATCCCACCAGGCCACAGGCCCCCACTGGACCCACCTCTCCACACAGCCACAAGAACACCCTTGGCTGGGGGTGGGGGCCTACAGGGCCAAGCAGCTCTGTGCAGCAGCGGCAACCATGTCAGGCCCAGTGACCACAGGGAGGCTCCAGCTGTCTTGTTGCCAGCCTGCGTCCACCTTGCCAGGGCAACAGGAGGGGCAAGGTGGACAACCTGGTGCCATTGAGAGCGCTGGGGCTCACACCTGAGCGGGTGACACAACCTCTATTTTGTTACCTGTAAAGTGGGGGTGCCATACTGAACTGCCGGCCCTGTGGGCACTGGTCACAGGGGCCTTTTCCAGGGGGTCTCAGGGAGTGAGGAGCAACCTCAGCAAGGCTTTGCACAGTGCGGGGTGGGGAGGACCTGAGCTACTCCCTATCACTGACTTGTGACAACTCAGTGCTATGAGGCCACATGGCCTGCCTGCTGCAGTGCCGGGGCCTGGCCGACGGCGACTTGGGAAGCTAAACTAGCTACTTTTGCAGGGCACTGTGAGGACCCAGGATGCCACGCAGTGGTCCAGCGTACCCCACATGCCATGGCCTGGACCACCTTTCCTGGTGGGTCTGTCGGGGAGGGAGTTGGTCCCTGAGGACCTGCTGGGCCTAACCTGCCTTTTGACATGGTGACTCACTCCCCAGGCCAGGACCAGTCCTGAGGAGACAGGTGCAGACCGTTCTCCAGGGTGTGGAAAGGTTAGTCTGCATCCAGCGTGCTGCCTGTCCCAACAGCTTTACCAGCAGATGAACAGCTCAGTCGCAAACGGTAACGTGTTGCAATGCCGCAGTGTGGCGTAACAGCTTGGCACTGTGCATTATACAGGAGAGAAGAGGCCGCGGTCCCGCTAGAAAGACAGAAGCAAGGAGGTATTCCCCCCAACATCCTCACGTTGGAGGCCACGGCGAGTAAGACGTTTACTGAGAAAACCAGAATCTAGAGAGGCCCAGTGGCCACCACCAGGAAGAATGTCCAAGGCAGACCGGAGAGTGTGATTATCCCTTTACAAATGTTGCCAAGAACATAACGCAGGTGTACTGTTTTTAAGGCGATTGATTACAAGTGCGACCACATGTAATTGTTTTTCGTTAATAAGACCCTTCCCAAACACAAATTAAACAGTGACAAAGCAAGGAATTCTTTTGGCCCAGCCATGTTGGTCTGCGGTTGGAGTAACAGGCCCGGGAGCCCGGAGATTGGGGCCTGCCCGCGCGCCCAGGGAGGTCGGGGCGCCGCCCTCATCTCCACGGAGCTCGGTGCGCTGGAGGCGCGGTACCCAGGCGACGGGCACCAGGCCAGCGCCGTCTCCACAACAAGCTCGCGACTGCAGGGCACAGACTCGCCCGCCCCAACTCTCCCTCCCCTGCTTCGGGCCCAGCGCGGCGGCCCACGTGCTCCCTCACCTGACCGCCGCCGGGGCAGGAGTGCGGACCAGGGAGGGCGCACGGGGCCCCAGCCCTCCGCCGTTCTAGGGGAGGCCCCCACTCCACCGATACGCCGGCCCGGCGCCGCCGCCCCTTAGCAACCGAGCCCTGTTTGTCTCTGCAGCGAACGGCCTGGCGCCCCTCCTCGGTTCCGAGACCCCGCAGGGGAGCCCCGGCCACGCGCGGCCCCGTTTCACTGCGGTCCGAGGCAGCAGCGCGCGCCCTCCAGAAGCGCACGCCCGGGCCCGCGCGCTCGTGCCCCGGGTCTGCGGGGACGCCTGCACGCTTGCGCGCCGGGCCGCCGCCTGGTCTGCCTTCCCAGGGCTGCTTGCTGCTCGGGACTGCGCCCGCCTTCGGCCCCGCCAGCCGGAGCCCGCGCGCGCCCCGCGGCACCGCGGCGGTTACCAGGACGCTGGCCCCGCGCAGCCCATAGTGCCCTCTCCGGAGTCAGCCAATGAGAGGACAAATCAATCATTTGAAACGCCCAATGGACGGAACACCGCCGCGCAAAGGGGGTCATTTTGATAGGGAGAGCGGAGGCCGCGGCCGACCAATAAACAGCAAACGGCGTCGGAAAGGCGGGCGTGAAGCGACGCGGCTGAAGAAACTCAGCCAATCAAACGAGGACGCTTGCCAGCCTCGTTCTGACAGCCCAATACGAAGCTGGCGGAGGCGGGCGCAGTGGGTATATAAGCGTTGGCGGAGCGTCGGTTGTAGCATTCTGCGTGCCCGCTTCGTGCTTCTCTGCTGTGTTTTCCCGCCTGCGCCGCCGCCGCCATGAGGGAGATCGTACACCTGCAGGCCGGCCAGTGCGGCAACCAGATCGGCGCCAAGGTGGGCGGCGGGGCTCCAGGGCCCCTGGGCGGGTGGGCCTGCGGGCGGAGCGGGAGGGAAAGATGGCGACCGGCGGGCGGCGCCCCCGCATTGCGGCCCCGCGCGGGGCCAGGGCCGGGGCTGCGGTGCGGGGCCGGGGCCGGGGCTGCGGCGCAGGTCCCCGGGGACCGGACCGGCAGCGGGGGGGGGAGGGGGAGGGGAGGGCCGCGCCCGTCCGGGGCGGGGCCGGCTCCAGGCAACGCCGGCGTGACTCAGCCCCGGCCCGCCCGCGCCTCGCGCAGTTCTGGGAGGTGATCAGCGACGAACACGGCATCGACCCTACCGGCACTTACCATGGGGATAGCGACCTGCAGCTGGAGCGGATCAACGTGTACTATAACGAGGCCACTGGTGAGTCCCCGCGCCCCCGCCCAGCCTCCCCCTGCCGCCCGGCAGTCGTCCCCTCTCTGACGCCCTCCCTCCCCCCAGGTGGCAAGTACGTGCCTCGCGCCGTGCTGGTGGACCTGGAGCCCGGCACCATGGACTCAGTGCGCTCGGGGCCCTTTGGGCAGATCTTCAGGCCAGACAACTTCGTTTTCGGTGAGCCTCAGATCGGGGCTGGGCGGTGGGCTGTTAGCCAGGACGTCTCAAAGGTCAAGGGGTGCCCAAGGTCACCGCCCTGAGAACTGCTGGGCGCAGGTCTCATTTACTCTGTACCTTGAGCAGAAGCTAGGGCCCCTGGCCGGACACCCTCCTCCCCCTCTCTAGTCACTCAATCTCCTCTCCTAAAGCGGCTTTGGGAGGGAGGCCCAGCTGTCCGCCTGCAGGGAGGCAGTGGCAGATGTAATCTCCCCACAGTGAACGCAGTGGCGGCTCATCTGTCCTTGGGAATTGGCAGGGGCTGCCTGCGGGAGGGGCTGGCTTATTGTTAAGCCACCTTGGCTCAACCCTTAATCTTTAAGTAGGCAGGTTGCTGCCTTGCTTGGGGGTCTGTCTGCTTTACCTGCAGGGTGAGTTCTGTGTGGCACTTTACACCACTTTACCTGGCCTTTTTGGCTTGCTGCTCAGTAACGATCCATCACAAGCCTGGCCGGAGTCACTGGCTGCTCTCTCTTGCAGGTCAGAGTGGTGCTGGGAACAATTGGGCCAAGGGCCACTACACGGAAGGTGCGGAGCTGGTCGACTCGGTGCTGGACGTCGTGAGGAAGGAGGCTGAGAGCTGTGACTGCCTGCAGGGCTTCCAGCTGACCCACTCCCTGGGTGGGGGCACGGGGTCCGGGATGGGTACCCTCCTTATCAGCAAGATCAGGGAGGAGTACCCCGACCGCATCATGAACACCTTCAGCGTGGTGCCGTCGCCCAAGGTGTCGGACACCGTGGTGGAGCCCTATAACGCCACCCTCTCCGTCCACCAGCTGGTAGAGAACACCGACGAGACCTACTGCATCGACAACGAGGCCCTGTACGACATCTGCTTCAGAACCTTAAAGCTGACCACACCCACCTACGGGGATCTGAACCACCTGGTATCGGCCACCATGAGCGGGGTCACCACCTGTCTGCGCTTCCCTGGCCAGCTCAACGCTGACCTTCGCAAGCTGGCGGTCAACATGGTGCCCTTCCCCCGCCTGCACTTCTTCATGCCGGGCTTCGCCCCGCTGACCAGCCGGGGCAGCCAGCAATACCGCGCCCTGACAGTACCCGAGCTCACCCAGCAGATGTTCGACGCCAAGAACATGATGGCCGCCTGCGACCCCCGCCACGGCCGCTACCTGACCGTGGCTGCTGTGTTCCGAGGCCGCATGTCCATGAAAGAGGTGGACGAGCAAATGCTCAACGTGCAGAACAAGAACAGCAGCTACTTTGTGGAGTGGATCCCCAACAACGTGAAGACAGCCGTGTGCGACATCCCTCCCCGTGGGCTCAAAATGTCTGCCACCTTCATCGGCAACAGCACGGCCATCCAGGAGCTGTTCAAGCGCATCTCGGAGCAGTTCACGGCCATGTTCCGGCGCAAGGCCTTCCTGCACTGGTACACGGGCGAGGGCATGGACGAGATGGAGTTCACGGAGGCCGAGAGCAACATGAACGACCTGGTGTCCGAGTACCAGCAGTACCAGGACGCCACGGCCGAGGAGGAGGGCGAGTTTGAGGAGGAGGCTGAAGAGGAGGTGGCTTAGGGCTGCCGGGTACGCGGAAGCGTGGAGGCCGTGAGAACTCTTTATTCACTCGCAACCTGTCCTCTGATAACCATGTCTCACTGTGTGCACCTGCTCTTCTTCTGTCTTGACGTCACGCTGTACAGACACCACCATTAAAGCATTTTCAGTGTCTCCTTTCTCCTTTCCAGTTCCTTCCGACAGGCCTTGCGGGTGCTGTTGCCGAACGTCAGTGCAAAGTTGTCCCTCATGGCTGCAAGGGCAGCGCTGCAGCTGAGCTGCTGGCTCTGCCGTGCGCAGTGGATGCTGGGCACAGGCTCTGAGGAGCTGGGGGCTGCCCTGGACACCTGCCTCCAAAGGCAGGCCTAGCCTGCCTGCACTAAACCTCCAGAGGGCCCGCCAAGTGGATGCAGCTTTGGTTCAAGGGGTCCTCAGCCCCTTCCACGCTGGGGAAGAGGGGGCATTGGGCCACGCCGCCTCGAAGGGGGGCCCTGGGAACACAGCTGGGCAGCATGGGTAGGGGCCCCAGCCACCCGATCCCTCTGCATAGTGGCCTGGTCACTGCACTCACATGGTACGAACCCCATGTAGAAAGGTATCAGGCCCTGACTGTCGTAGATGGTGGTGTCGGGCCAGTGTGTCCTGGGCAGCCTCTCGCCCTGGGCACAGACGGGGTTTCTAAACAGGAACTGTGGAAATGCTGACATGTGCTGCCTCCACCAGGCAAGCTGCAAGCAGCCAGTTGTCCCTCGGGGCGGGGTGGGGCTGAGGTTCTCAAGGGTCTCCTGTCCTCCCCTCCCCACAGGCTGCACAGCAGGGCGCCTAGCCCAAGGACGGGGTGGGGCCGGGGTGCCCATCATGTTGGGCACTCAGGTGGGTACCTGGCTCTTGTCGAACTCATCTAGAGCCTGTGTGACCCCGGCACGGTAATTCAGCCCCATCATCCAGGTGAACCGGGGGATGCAGCCAGCATACCCTGGGGGAGGTAGAGGTTGGGGTCCCCTTCAACACCCACCTGCTCCCTGGGGTGTTGGAAAGCCTGTCCAGGCTCCTTTACCACCCTGAACATGGACCAGATGGGAATGGGCAGTAGGGCGCTTTCTACCTTGGTGAAGCTGGGCTCCTCCACGAAGGGGAGGGCCTGTGGCAGCCCTCACTTTCACCCTCATCCTGCCTGGGCCCCTGGGGGCTTTTGGGGTGGGTGTCCCCCACCCCAGGCCCTGGACACCCACCTGAGATGGCCTTGCGTTGGATCCTGTTGGGATGGTCCAGCTGGGGCAGCCTGTGGAACCTGCCTACATCTAGTGTCTCCAGCTGGTGTGCTGAGGGTGGGTGCTGGTCCCTCCTGCAGTGGCACAGCTGGGGTGGGGAGGGAACAAATTAGGACCCCAGCCCCCACCTAGGTCTGGCTGGGGTGAGGCTCAGTCCCAACGCATCCACGTTACCTGGTACTGCCCAGGGCCCTCGTGGACAGGGGCGGTGCTCTTCCAGCCCTCCTCCCCGTATGCCAGCCGCAGGCCCTGGTGTCCAAACTCCCTGGAGTCCCCCTTCTTACCTGGTGGGCACGGGGGGAAAGGGGGGTAGGGCATGAAGCCCGCAGGTAGTGAGACCTGCCTGGATACGTTCTGTACCCCTGGCAGCCCCTTGACGTCCACCTCCTGGGGTGAGAACTGGCCCATGATCTCAAAGTTCTTGTAGGGCTTCAGACCTGTGGACAGGGCAGCCATGAATGACAGCAGGCAGCAGGGAGGGGCAGGGCTGGGAGCAGTGGGAGGGGCTTACCCGTGTAGTGGGGGATGTAGGGTTCCATCAGGTCTCTGCAGGGGATCAAAGGTGGCTTGGACTTGCTAAAGTCCTCGATGAACTTGGGCTTGGATATGGGCGACAGCACAGAGCAGGGGCTCTTCTGCACACTGGGGTCTGTGAGCAGCTTGGCGGTAGTGTACCCGTAGGTGTTCCCCACCTGGTAACGCAGCTGCGGATAGAAGCCAGCATAGCTGCAGAGGGAAGAGGAGCAGGCAGGGCCAGTGGGCGAGGGAATAACCCCTGTGAGCAGGGTGTGCATCCAACTTGCCAGCCCCTGGCTAGGTACCCGACGTCATCTACGGAATGGTGATTGCAGCAGCACCTGCCTTCTGGGGCATTCGGGGCTTGAACGGGTAGTACACTGAGAACAGGCCTGACCCATAGGACACCAGCACCATTGTCACCACCACCACCACCATCAGATTGCCATAACCCAGCCATCCAACAAGGAGCTTAAAGGAAGCATTTGCAGGGATAGTGACAGGACCCAAGCCCAGGCTGAGGCCCTGGAAGCCCACTGTACACAAATTGGTGACACTGGGAAGGCTTGGCAGGGCTCTGGCCCAGACTTTGGCCACCCAGGAGGCTGGTAGCCCCCTGGACAGGACCAGATTTGGGAGGCAGGCGGGAGAGCTGCTGGTAGGCAGCGAAGGTTGAGCTGAGCATCATTTAGACAAAATGGTGAGTCCCCCAGTTCCGAGCCGTCTTCAGTATATATCCTGTCCCACCTTGCCCCCCAGAGCTCAGCATTTTTCCTTTTCTACGTGGCGCTCTCTCTCTCTCTCTCTCTCTCTGTGCACACTGTGGAAGTTTCGTTTCATTTTACATGGCCGGGCTGCCTCACAAGGCAGCCTGGCTTCCATGCCTATCCGCTTACTCTGGATGCTTATCTCATCTTTAAAGTGTGGAACACTCTATGCAGTAAGCGTCCGGCGTTTCTTCCGGCAGCCTCTGCCAGCTGCTAGGCTGTCCCAGGTTGGTTTTCTGCTCTTGACCTGCTGCCCACCTCGTATGGCTCTCTCTGCTGCTGTGTCAGCCGGGAGGGTAGGCCTGAGCCCTGGGCAGCCCTGCCCCAGGCCCCTCAGCCCTTGGGCCTCACCCCTCCCTGGAGACCAGCGCTGGGGTTCTCCTCACAGCTGGCCTTGAGCATAGGCCACAGCCCGCCTGTGGGGGCTGGTGCTTACCCAGGGATATAGTGAGGTTCTGGTGTGAAGAGGGTGTGATTCTGAGTAGCTGTCATCTAGCCTCAACTCCACCCTTACTGGCTGCAGCCCCTTCCTGGGGCTGGCTCCCTTCCCTGGGAGAGTCCTTGTTGCCTGGCAACCATTGTGAAGAGTCCCCATTGTTGGGCACCTCCTGGGCCAAGCCCTCCTTGCGCCTGCCCTGTGAATGTTCCCATTTTATGGGTGAGATACCAAGGCTCAGACAGGCAACAGGCTTGAGGTATGATGCTGAGGACCTCAGGGCTCACAAAATTGGGACGGTCGGTGCAGCTGAGTCGGCCTTGCCAGGAAGTGGGGGGCCTGGACTCTTGTTGCCTCCAGGAGGCCAGCAGTCCCCCAGGATGATGCTAAAGGGGCCCCCACCCACCCCTCCTTAGGCAAGAGGCCCTGGAAGCTTTGGTGGCATCAGCACAAGCCTCAACAATGAAATTGGCAGGTCTTTCCCCTGGACTTGGGCACTTGGACACTATTTTCCATTAAAATGTTTTTTTTTATATAGAAAGTTCTTCCTAACTATACAAAATATCATAAAGGAGAAGATTAGCAGGTTCAAGTACGTGTCAAAAAACAGCATAAACAATACTAAAAAGGCAAAAAACAAAGTGGGGAAAAAGTTTGCAACAAGTGTTACAAACAGATATGATATCAGTATAAAAAACCTTACATTACAGAAATATGAAAAATTACCACCCCAACAGAAAAATGCATACATAATGTACCATCTAAAGGAAAAAAGCCAGTCAATAAACATGGACAGAGGGTTGGCCCTTTATCAAATAAATGCTGATAATGTAGTTCTGTTAAGAAAACTACATCTATAGCCATTGTGAATTTTGCCCCCAGAGAGGACTGCAACACCAAAGGGCCCCAGAGCACAGGCTGTGAGCCCCTCACCCTAATAAAAGCTGTGCTTTCTCAAGCAGGACTCCTCCGTCTGTCCACCTGGAGTGCCTCCCAAGGCTAGGCAGGGTCCTTGTTGGATGAGAAGGATCCCGACAGGAAGACATTCTGTCAGGGTGGGGAGGGCCCAGAGGTTGAGTCTGCATTCTTGACCAGGCCCTGCAGGGTGGATTAAGCCAAGGCTAACATGGGGGCTGGCATGTGGGAAGCTGACAGCACCCCAGTGTCTGACAAGGCCACATTGCCCTGCTCAGCACTGGATATTAGGGGTGCTGCCTTATGGTTGGTCATGTAATATCTCCTGCCTCTATGAATCCATGTGCCTTTTCTCCTATAGGAGACAATATATTTACTACACTTGTGATATGTTCCTGTGGTACCCCAATGAGCTAACTACGCAGCCAAGGACGGGTAAGATCTCCTAAAAGAGGGGAGACAACCCAAGCCAGGTGGTAGTTCCATAGGGGCCCCCTGAACTGTGATATTGGGGACTCAAGCCCCTTGGAAACTGAGGCACAGACCTCTGACAAACTCAGGCCAGAAAACTCAGGCCTGTGAGAAGCTGATGCATTTGCCTAAGGGCCCTACTGTGAATAGTCTCCTGGAAGATTAAAAGTCTTCAGGCCATGAGAGTTCCGGGTAAGAGGCAGCTCTAAGACATCCGCTGACCATGGATTTGTTAATCAGCCTTGTGTGAATTCCTTTGCCCAGTGCCTTGTTGCAGCAACAGATACTGAAGCTTTGACTGAGAAACGGATGCAGCCCTCTGTAGAATAAGAGAGGTGTGAGACCCTTTTGGTTGCTAGGTATTGTTATTTACAATCGAATAGATTTTAGATGCTTTTACCTTAAACACAGCCACTCTTAGTCTTTTAGTATAGCTCAAGTATACTGTGAGTTTTACGATTGTGTTTAACTGCTAGGATTTAGGATGATTTCTAGATAGTCAAGATAGCTTTAGTAAACATTCTTTAGGTGACACACAGAAACCGAGTCTGGGTTTCATAGCAATTATCATAATAAAGACAAGGTAATCCTTTAACGGAAGAGTAAGTCACAGTGCACCCTGGAGAGAGCACTTACAGGGGAGTAGAGGACTGTGTAAATCCTAAAAACTACAAACCACCGTTAATCATTTGTTACAGTTTGCTTCCTTGAAAATTCTCAATAAAAGCTATGCGCTGACCCGATCCGGGGCTCAGTCGTCTTTGGCTGAGTCCCTTGGTCTCGCTCTTATCTTTCTTTTGTCTCTTGTTCTTATTTAATCTGCGTCGCCCCTCTCGTGTCCCACTTGCCCTTGCCATGCAGGATGTGACACTGGCAGGCTGGTCAACTCCAGAAGGCATCGCGAGGGCCCTGATGCCCACAGGGGCTCACGCTCACTTGGGTCCGTAGTTCTTTTGCACTTTGCCTGAGCAGCCCTGTCCATCTGTGACACCTGGCCTCTGTGCCCCCAGGTAGAAGACACGTTCCTGCACCTCAGCCTTGGCTGGGCCACGAGGTGACTGCTGGGCCAGGCCCGCTGCTAGGGTCAGACCTTTCCATTGTTGCTTTGCTTTTACAAGGGCTGAATTTCTAGCGGGGGCTCCTCCTCCTCCAGGGAGCCTCCCTGGACTCTCCACTGCACCTCGTCTCCTTCCAGCTGGTCCTGCCCAGCTTGGCCTCCCATAGCACCCACTCCCCTTTCTACCCTTTGCCAGGTGTCAGTCTTCCTGAAGCCCTGCTAGAATGCACCCCCAAAGTCCAGAGGAAGGTAAAGGGTTGGGACAAGGATGGGGAAGAGGGAAAGGAAGCTAAGCCAGGAGTCACGCAGGCAAGCTAGCGGTCCTCCTAGTCAAGGTGAGCCAGACTGACCCACCTGGCTGGCTGGGGGCGGGGCCCCTCCAGGGCAGGACAGTGCTCCTCCCTCCAGTGTCCCAGCAACAGGAGTGGGGTGGGGTGGGAGTGGGAGCATGAAGGGCCAGTGAGGTCACAGAGCTCTCTGGAAGGCAGCCAGAGACCTTGACAATGAATTTTGACCAGAAGGCTGTGAAATTCCTGGCAAATTTTTACATCAACGGAGGCAAACACTGGACCCATGGGCCCCTGAGGCTGAAGTCCTTTGTGCCCACCCAGTAACTTCCCAGGGCATGGGCGGGTGGGGCCAGGGAGGGTGGGGGGGGGGGCTGTCAGCTACCATACAGTGGCCAGTGGGCTGGGTGGATGGTGGCTGTCTATCTCCCTTGCAGGCCCACGACTGCTGTGCTGTTGTCAGGCCCAGGGCCGGAGGCCACCTGGGACAAGATGTGGCCCCCAGCAGTACAGGAGTCCCCGGCGGGCCTTAGGATGCACGCAGGCCACCTCCAGGAGCCCCCGCCCATCTGCGTCCAGAACCCAAAAGAGCTGTGTGAGCGGGGTCCCAGTCTGGTCTGGGGAGGCAGGGCAGGGGCTGGAGGGGCCTCCTGGGAGGACCCAGGGTCAGAGCTTGCTTCCTGCCAGGGCTAGAGCGACGCCCTCCCATCGTGACCGACCTGGACATACCTGGCCCCACCAAGTACCAGGTACCCGATGCTTCGGTGCGAGAATCCTCCGCGCACCCCCACTTCAGCATCGGCCGCAAGCAGCCCGCCCGCGGTGCGTGCCCCTCCCTGCGCACCACGAACAGCGGGCCCCCGCCCTAGGAGTGGGGCCGCGCCCCCGGCTTTCTGTCCCCAACGGTGCTGTCTCCACTGCAGAGAACGGTGGCCGCAGGGCGTGGCAGACCTTGTGGTTCCAGAGCGAAACCCCCTTCACACAGAAAGCCGACTTTAACCGGGAGCGACAGGTGGGGCGTTCTCCCAGGAGGCTCCTGCGGAAGCCGGGACGGTGAGGGGCGGGTGGGAGGGGCATGTGAGAGACGGAGCGGGGCCTACAGCTGCGTCCCCCCCACCCCCGCAGTGGCCATCGCCCGCCGACCACTGTCCACTCAGCGGACCTGCATTCCCAGCCTTCAGCTTCGGGGCCCGAAGCCCCGCCTCCAAGGCCGCAGAGGCGCGCTCGCGCCCCCGGCCGCCGCGGGTCTGGGGTGCAGGTCACTGTGCCCAGCCCCCGCTTCAGGCCTCTCCTCGGGTCCTGGGTGGCGAGAAGCGCCCCAGCCCCAACACCTACGACATCTTTCCCGGGTGCTGTCTGCAGACCCCGCGCCCACCTGCCTTCTCCATGAGCCGCTCGCCCACGTTCACGCCCTGGGTCACCGCCTGTAAGGAGGACTGGCAGAATGGGGGCCTGGGAGGGTTGGGAGCTGGGCAGTGGCTGGTGCTGCAGTGTGCATGCGGCGCCCTTCTTCTCCCTCTGCAGCCAGCAACCCCGGCCCAGCCACCTACCACGTGGAGGATTGCTATAACTCCCGCTTCCCCTCAATACCAGGAGTAGTCATCCAGGGCGTGCGGAGACCCAAGCGCCATGACACAGGCCCCTTCTGCACGCTTTAGAGCCCGCTGAACACACCCTACCCTGGGGGCCTTCCCAGGTCTCCCTCTGGAATTCAGCGACCCCAGTCTGACATTCTGGCCCTTTGGGCAGCCCTGATCCACCCTCCTGGCTGGCTGACCCTTCTGGGAGCTGTGGCTGAGGAGGGGCCAGCTCAAAGCTCCCACCTGCCCACCCCCTTCCTATACAGAGATGATGTCCTTCCAAACTCTGTCATTTGCTTGCCTGCCATCCCTCACCTGGTATGGATGTGGCCTACAGATGTGGCCTACTGCTGATCTGTCTGACTTTCCTTGACCAGGGGTCTCTCTTTGCTTCCTCTTAGGAGCTCTCATCTCTAAGATGGGTGGAGTGGCAGCCTGGGACTTCCTGGCCTGGAACAGTATGGGAGGGGCCCCTGTGGGCAGTGCAGGACCCCCCCCATCTAGCCATGCCACCCAGGAGACCTGGCCAGCTGCCAGTCTACCCAAGGGTCAGGCTGCTTGCTGAGCAGAGAAACTGACTTTGGGGTGGAGGTGGAGACCAGATTCCCTGAACTGCCATCTTGAGGAGAGGTCAGCCTGCCCAGCCTCCTGGGAGGGCCCAGACTAGCTTATCAAGGCCTGACCCCACTTGCCCCAGCCCCTGCCCAAAGACCCTATGAACTCGCCCAGGGCTGTGCAGGCCAAGCCACAGGCAATAGGCTTTCTGGACATTCCCCTGTTAGGGCCCTGTCCTGTGGCCTGGCCATTGGGCTATCAGCTTGCTCTCCTACCCACGAGTGGGCCTAAAGACTGCCTCCCTGCAGCTGCTGGTGGCTCCTGTCACAGCATCAGTTCCTCCAGGGGTCTTCCCCGTGGCTCCCACCCTCCTCCATCCAAGCCCTGGGCCAGACCCCTTCCTGTTTTCTCTGCCAGAGCTTGGCCCCATCAAAAAGGCACTGTGACAACTACTCCCATGGTAGTGGCATCAACCTTCCGTAGGGAGGTCAAGGTCCAGGGAGTCTGAGCACATTCACTTATGATCTCTGGGGCTGAACCAGCTGGGGGCTGAGCCCCAGCACCCCTGGGAATCAGAGCGATGGGACTGCAGATGGTCATTACTGGGCCCTGGGCTGCCCTGCTCAGCCAATGAGCAGAGAGAGAGCTGTGGGAGCCCTGGCCTTAGGAGTTTGGCCCACAGTGGGGGGGACCAGGGGCCCTGCTCAGAGCTACACCACTAGCAACTCCTAGGGCTCAAAGCCAGAAGCAGGACCAACAGGATGGAGTCGTCTCTCCAGCTGGGCTGAGAAAGCTTCCTGGAGGAGGCTGTGGCGTAGTGGGCTTTCAAGGATGAGCAAGAGTTTGCTGGGCAGCAGAAAGGGAATTTCTAGCAGAGCAAACCTTGGAAATCAAGGCACATGGAAAGGGAGAGGGTGTGACATGGAAAGGGAGAGGGCGCTAAGCTTGGGGACACTGGGCTGGAAGATGAGCTGGAGGGGTTGGAGAGGCAGCAGCTACTGGGACGAAGGGCTTACACACTTAGCAATAGGGAGTCCACTGAGGGTGCAGAGGAGAGAGTGCCCACTGGCCCTGTGAACTTCTGACACCACAAAGGACAAGGAAAGCCAGGACTCAACAGTCACAGTCTTAGCCTCAGGGCCTACCACTTTGGGTTAGCCTGGGAGTTACATACTCATGGTGATGTGAGGTCAGCCATCCCTTGTCCACTCCCACTGCCAGCCCAGGTCTCTGCTGGGCACCCGCCACTGGAAGCACCCGTAGGGGGAGAGGGTCATGCACCTGGTAGGACCCGGGTGCACGGAGCTTCTATCTCGATAGTGCTCCATTTTTCTCAAGCAAAAATATTCTGTTAACGGTAAAACAGAATCAATTAGGTATTGTCACCAAAAAGGGTTTATTTGGGGAAAAAGAAAGCTGCAGGGCTGGCCGAGTGGTTCAGTTGGTTAAGAGCTCACTCAAGAGTGTGAGATGAGCTCTGAGCAACAGCAGTTCGATGCCCAGCCCGAGCTGAGCTGCTGCTGTGCTGCCAAGAGGTGGCAGGATGGCTCAGCTAAAAAAAAAAAAAAGAAAAGAACGCTGCAATCGGGCAGATTGCATGCACAGAACAGGACAAAAATGAAGTACTTCGGGCCCACCGAGGGGCTCATTGGTTAAGAGCTGGCTTGGGACGCCAGCGGCCCTGGTTCGGATCCCACATATGAGGGCCAGTGACACTGCCCTCCACAGCTAACAACAGCTCCACCTGGAGCTGGGCTGCGAGCCCTGGCGACGGTGTAGGCTGCAGCCCCTGCTGCAGTGGGCTGCCATGGGCTACAGTGAGTGGTCGGCAGCCAGCGTGAGCTGCCAATGGCCGTGATGAGCGACATCCAGAGGCCGGCGACCGATCTGCCTCATCCGGGAAGAGCGCAATGACGATACCAACATGGGCCAGTGAAGCAGCGTCCTCCGCAACTAGACTGAAGAACAAAAAGGACAATAACTTGTCTGTCCCCCTTCCCCTCCCCCAATTCCCCAATAAAAATGTTTAAAAAAAAATGAAGCACTTCACAGAGAGAAGAGGAAGCTAGGGGGCGGGGCTGCTAGGCCAGAGCGCTGACGCAGCCCTAGCGTTCTTCCTGCAGGGCTCACCGATGATGACGTGAGTGCAAGAGCTCCTCCCACAGGCCCTCCCCATTCCCTCTAGGTCTACGGTCTGTCATGAATTTGATCATTTCTCAACGTCAAAAGGCTGCTGGGGGGTCAGAAACAGGGTTTTTCACGATGATCAAAATGAAATGTAGTCGGCCAAAACGTCAGTTCTTAAATTCTTCAAGTCGGGCACCCCGCTTCTGTGCTCGACCCCTCTCCCGGGCCCCTCCCGCGGTGCCCCACGCACCGCGCGCTCCGCTCCCACAGGCCCGGGACGGGGCTCTTCTGTGTCTACAGAAGAGGACAAGGCCAAGAGAGGAGGGTGGGCTGCAAACTTGGCTGGGCCGAAGGCAGCCGCGGGGCGGGAGGGCCGGGGGGCGTGGCCCGGATGGGCGTGGCCCGGAGGGTGGGCGTGGCCGAGGGGCCGGGCGGGCGGAGCCTTGCTGGCGGGTCGCGCTGTATCGGGACGCTGTTGTCTCGCGCAGCCGCTCAGCCTGGCGCGGCGCCGTTCCCAGGAACCACTGCGTGGCCACGGCGTTTCCGGGGTGGCCGGCGGGCCTCACCGTGCGGGGCGGAAGTGGGCGGCCGCGGTCGGAGCGGAGCCGCGCTGCCGGCAGGCCCCGGTCGAGCTGGAGGGCGCCGGGGAGAGGAGCTCAGGCGGCCCCCGCGGTCTGGGAGAGCGGACTGCCGGCGGGCCTGCGGCGGCCGCGGCGGCGCCGGCGGAGCGCGGCGGGGATGGGGCGCCGAGCCGGGCCGGGGCCTCGGCCTTGTTCGCGGGGCTGCAGGATCTGGGCGTGGCCAACGGCGAGGACCTGAAGGAGACGCTCACCAACTGCACCGAGCCGCTCAAGGCCATCGAGCAGTTCCAGGTGGGGCGGGGGCGCTGGGAAGGGGGCGCGTTGGTCTTGCTCCGGACGCTACGTCTGATCCCCGGGGTGGAAGAACCGGGTGTCCAGAGCTCGTGCCCCATGGACGGACACCTGAGTGGCTTGCAGTTTTTGTAGTTACTGGCCTCGCTGCTGGGAACAGCCTTGCAGCTGACTCCGTATGTATGCAGGGTATCCCGAGTGCCTGGCCAGACAGGGCTGCGGCTGAGGGTTCTGTGGTCGCCCCCCACCAAGTGAGCCGAATAGGGCCCCACGCTGACCCTCTGCTTCCTCAGACAGAGAATGGCGTGCTGCTGCCTTCCCTGCAGTCGGCTTTGCCCTTCCTGGACCTGCACGGGACGCCCCGGCTGGAGTTCCACCAGTCTGTGTTCGACGAGCTGCGGGACAAGCTGCTGGAGCGTGTGTCTGCCATTGCGTCGGAGGGGAAGGCTGAGGAAAGGTGGGTGGGTAGGCGATATGTGCAGCCCCCTTCTCAGCCTGGGCACTGACTTAGCAGTGCTCACTGGCCTCTTCCCCATGTGTCCTGCCTGTGGAGACTTGTCCTTTCAGCCGTCTTCTGTCTGGGGACAAGCACGCGGCTACTTCTGACCAGGTCCTGTGCAACTTCCTCAGTCGTGCGAGTCTTTCCAGGTACAAGAAACTGGAAGACCTTCTAGAAAAGAGTTTTTCTCTGGTGAAGATGCCGTCCTTGCAGCCAGTGGTCATGTGTGTCATGAAACACTTGCCCAAGGTAAGAGCGGTGGCCTGGTGCACCCAGGGCACTCGTGCCTAGGCCCTTGCTTGGTCCAGGCTTCTGCTTGGTTCTGGGGAGGTTTCCTGAGCTGGCTGCCCAACCACGGGCAGCTCGGAGGCACATTGTCAGCTTCCCCCGCCGAGTCCCTTAGAAACCGAAGCTTGGCGTGTGAGATGGAGTGTGGTCCCTTCTGGGCGGGAGCTATGTGTGTTTAGCATGGCTGCCTGCACCACCCAGGGCCTGGGAACCAGCCACAGCTGCTCCTTTCACCTGGGGCTGGGCTCGAGGTGGTCTCTTGCCCATCTGGAGGCAGATCCTGGGCATAGGCGCTGCTCATGTGTGGCCTGTGGGTTGTGTAGGTTCCCGAGAAGAAGCTGAAGCTGGTCATGGCCGACAAGGAGCTGTACCGGGCCTGCGCTGTGGAGGTGAAGCGGCAGATCTGGCAGGACAACCAGGCGCTCTTTGGCGACGAGGTGTCCCCGCTGCTGAAGCAGTACATCCTAGAGAAGGAGGGTGCACTCTTCAGCACAGAGCTCTCCGTGCTGCACAACTTCTTCAGCCCGTCCCCCAAAGCCAGGCGTCAGGGCGAGGTGAGGCAAGGCTGCGTGCAGGTGGGCTGACAAGGGGTCACCCGGCCAGCCCCTTCCCCACCCTGACTTGGGTGGGTGGTTCTGCACCCGGAAGGGCAGGCTTGTGCTGTGGCTGATAAGTGGTTTACCACGCTGTGCCCGGGTCTCTCAGGTTTGACATCCTCAGCACTCTGCAAATGGGCCAGCGCTTCAGTTAAGCTTAGTGTATCTTTTCTCAGCTCTGGGAAATGTCTTCTCTCTTTATGTTTGACTTGCTGGTTTCTTTTTTTTTTTTTTTTTTTTTTTCAGCTGAGCCATCCTGCCACCTGTCGGCAGCTCAGCGGCAGCTCAGCTCTGGCTGGGCATGGAACTGCTGTTGCTCAGAGCTCAGCTCACACTCTTTTTCTTTTTTTCTTTTTTTTTTGAGGGCAGTGTCACTGACCCTCATATGTGGGACCCGAACCGGGGCCACTGGCTTCCCAAGCCAGCGCTTAACCACCGCGCCACTCGGCCGACCTGGCAGCGAAGTTTTGACCGTACACTGAACACATCTGCCGCTGTGTGTCCTCGACTGGTCCTGAGTCTCCCCACATCTGGGTGGGCAGGGCTGGACCTCCTGGGGGCTCTGGTAGAGTCCAGGGTCACAGGCCAGTGGCCTTTCAGGGAAGCTGTGGGCCTGACGTGGGCTCCACCTCCTTAGAAACCAGAAACGCTGCCACCCCACACAGAGTCGGTGTTTGGTGAGAGGAGACTTTCAGCTCAAAGCAGGAAGCGTGAATGACAGGGGAGCTGTGTGTGACGCCTTGGCCGCGTGTGTCTGCAGTTGTGTGTCCATGGCCATGTGTGACACCATGTTCATCTGTGTCTGTGTGGCCCGTGTGTGCACTGTTGTGTGTGTCTGGGCCATGTATGATGCGGTGGCCGAGTGTGACGCCGTGGCTGGGGCTCTTGCCCACAGGTGGTGCAGAAGCTAACGCAGATGGTGGGGAAGAACGTGAAGCTATACGACATGGTGCTGCAGTTCCTGCGGACCCTGTTCCTGAGGACGCGGAACGTGCACTACTGCACTCTGCGGGCCGAGCTGCTCATGTCCCTGCATGACCTGGACGTTGGCGACATCTGCTCCGTGGACCCCTGCCACAAGGTGGCGCCCTGGCCCTGACCCCGCCCAGCGCCCCTTGCCTCTGGTCTCTTCTTGGCTTCTGTCTCTCCTCCCCGTGGATGGGATGGTCCTGGTACCTGGGCTCTGACTGCCAACCCACCTGGCCACCGAGTATGCGCCTGCCCCTCCATCTCTGCCACCTTGGCTGGGGACTGGTCAGGGGTGTCCATGGCCGCAGCTGCTCACTTGTCTGCTCCGTTTCTCCTCTGCGCCAGCTGGCCAGGCCCCGCAGCCCCTTCCGGCTTCCTCTCCGGTTTTCTCCGGGCTTTCCAGGGCCTCTGATGCCCCCACTCCCACCCCCCGTCTGCTCCCCACCCCAGATTCCCCAGGGGCTGCTCTTGGCGAGCACCATGTTTCAGGACTGGGCTTTCCGCACTGCCCTCGTCCCCCGCCTGGGCTGTGCAGCCAAGACCGCGTCACCTTCGGGGGGGCTCTGTGGTGTCATGCTCTGAGACTGCAGCGCTCACCCCCACAGTGGGGCTGCCAAGAGGGGTCTCTCTTAGAATCAAACACAGATACTGCCCTCTCCACTCAGGCGCTCGGGCCTGTCTGCATGTGCGCCACCCTGTCCCTGGTACAAGTCCTGGCACCAAGGCAGGCCTTGGTGATGTGACACAGTGGTCCTAATGCCTGCCTGAGCCTTGGGTGGCACGAGAGGTGAGGCTGAGCAGGAGTGAGCAGGGAACCCTCTTCTTCCCACAGTTCACCTGGTGCCTGGACGCCTGCATCCGTGAGCGGTTTGTGGACAGCAAGAGGGCCCGGGAGCTTCAGGGCTTTCTGGACGGAGTGAAGAAGGGTCAAGAGCAAGTCCTGGGGTGAGGTTGGCTTTGCGAGGGTCCTGTCCACAGGCATACATGTGAACATACTGTAGTCGGGGGTGTTTTGTATTCCAGCACGTTTTAGAACTGCCTGGCACCCCGTGCCCTTGGCTGAGATACAACCGAGGCCAGGCACCCGTATGGGGCTCTGCTGTGCAGCCTTTGGGGCCTGCTCCCCTGCTGAGGTGGGGGCTGCTCCCCTGCAGAGGCGGGGCCTGCTCCCCTGCTGAGGCGGGGCCTGCTCCCCTGCAGAGGCAGGGCCTGCTCCCCTGCAGAGGCGGGGCCTGCTGTGTCCCGTTCTCCCTGTGTCTCTGTGAGACCCTGGTGGAATCAACAGAGCCTGGGTCAGATTTTTGGAACCAAATGGGATCTTAATTAGGAGCTGATGAGCTTCTCAGTATTTTGAGTGAGTTAAGTACAAACGTCAAACTATGAGCTTTTCTTTGGAAGGAGTCCAGAGTAGAGTGGGCTCACCCCTCATGGAGGGGCTGTCCCCCCAGGTCCGGTGCTGAGGCAGCCCAGCCTGTGGCTGCCGCCCCCCTCTCCCTGGGCCAGGACTTTCCCGCATTAATGCTGTGTCATCTGTGCAGGGACCTGTCCATGATCCTGTGTGACCCCTTCGCCATCAACACCCTGTCACTGAGCACCGTCAGGCACCTGCAGGAGCTGGTCGGCCAGGAGACGCTGCCCAGGGTGAGTGCACTCAGTTGGCCATGCTGCCTTCTGGATGGGTACGTGGGTTTGTGTTGCCCCAGCGAGAGCACGTGTGCCCCACATGCACACAGTGTGGCACCATGCCGCCGAGCATGGAGCCAGGGGGAGAGCGGCTGAGGGGAGCCGACGCTGAGGCCCTGTTCCCCCGCAGGACAGCCCCGACCTCCTCCTGTTGCTCAGGCTGCTCGCTCTGGGCCAGGGGGCCTGGGACATGATTGACAGCCAGGTCTTCAAGGAGCCCAAGATGGTAACGGATGTGGCCGGGAGCCTGTCCACCCCTTTCCTCAAGGGGCTGTGGGCCGGGCATTGGCAAGGTGGCATGGGGTGGGGACAGTGCAGCACAGGTAGGGACGCTCTGGGGCCTCTGCCCTAGGAGGTGGAGCTCATCACCAGGTTCCTGCCGACGCTCATGTCCCTGGTGGTCGACGACCACGCCTTCAACGTGGACCAGAAGCTGCCTGCCGAGGACAGGGCTCCGGTCACGTACCCAAACACGCTGCCAGAGACTTTCACTAAGTATGGCATGTGGGGCCAGGGGTGGGGGTCACCTGTGGGCCTCCCTGGGAGGCTGGTGGCCGGCACTCCTCACTGAGCGTCCTCGTCGGGCAGGTTCCTGCAAGAGCAACGCATGGCCTGTGAGGTGGGGCTGTACTACGTGCTCCACGTCGCCAAGCAAAGGAACAAGAACGCGCTGCTGCGCCTGCTGCCTGGGCTTGGTGAGTGCGCCCCACCCGCCCGCCATCTTGGCTCCCGCCCCACCCTGTGCACCCTGCCGGCCCCCAGCTCTGGCCCTGCTCGCCCCGCTCACGCCCCACCCGGTCCACTGCTGAATGTTTGTCTTCTAGAGGTGGTTTTGGTGCAGACATGAGAAGAGGTCAACTTGGTGCTTTCACAGATGCCCTCCGCTCTGGTCAGCGTTTATTGAGGTCCTTTCCACAGTGGTGGAAGAGCCACCTTAACTTAATCTTAACTGATAAGGGGTGTGCAGCCTGTTAAGTCCTCAGACATTGGGAAAGATGGGAGGACGGGTGGGGGTGGGTTGCTGCAAGCCACGAATAAGAGAAGTCTGAGTGGACCCCTTCAAGGGTAAGCTGCAGCTTGGGTGGGGGAGAAGGGGCTCCTGGGAGCCTGGCCTTCCCACTGCGCCTATGGGCCCGGGTCCTCTGCCGGCTCAGGTCTCGTCGGGGTGTCGTGGCTTCTTCGTGAAGATCTCGTGCATGTCTTGCTAGGTGTGTTGCTAGGTCATTGGTGGGTCTGATGGTGAAGCGTGTGTTCTTTTCCTGACTTCTCTGTGTGGAGGAAGCTGTCTAGTTGTGGGTGTTAATTTATACCCAGCCACTGTCTAATCCAACAACAGCAACTCTTCCTCTTCGCATCTGGAGTGAAGTGAGTGTCTGAAGTGAGTGTGCCAGGGCTAAGGGCGAGGTGTCAGCAGCGCTGGCGCTTTCTCGAGGCTCCCCACGGTGCGTGTCTCCTCCCACTGAGGAGCCCTTCGGCTCCTCCCGCCCTGGTGTCCCTCTCTGACTCTGGCCCTCCTATACCCGCCTCCCTCTGAGAAAGACACCGATGCCAGGCCCACCGGGTCATGCAGGCCACCTCCCATCTTGCGTCCCTTACCACAGAAGGTGGCACAGTTGTGGCTTCTGGGTCCAGACATGGACATGTCTCCAGGCCGGCGTTCTGCCTGTTTGGACACATCCAGAAACAGTTACAAATAACTTGGTTTGTGTCATCCTTTCTGTTCATTTCAGTGCCTTTGTTTCTGTGTCTCTTTTCATTGTCTGCTCGAGACAGGTGTCCTGCTGCGGCGGGAGCATCCGTGCCCCGGGCAGGTGTGTGTCTCAGCCCCACCAGGAGGGACGCATTCGTTGGTGTGTGTTATTGGCACTTCTAGTAAGAACCAATGTCGATTTTACAAACTCTTTTGTTTATTTTAAATTTTTTTTTTTTTTGAGGGCAGTGTCACTGGCCCTCATATGTGGGACTGAACCGGGGCCGCTGGCTTCCCAAGCCAGCGCTTAACCACCGCGCCACTCGGCCGGCCCTTAAATTTTTTATTGTGGGGATTTTTTATAAAATCAAAAGAGCACAATGTGGCGAAGCCCCCGGTCTGCCGTGCATCTCCGTCCCCCGTCTCCCCCACCCCCTGTGATGGTCTGGACATCAGTCCCACATTGCTGGCACACTAGCTGTGAATGATGTAGCAGGTGTGTTGACAAAAAAAGGAAGTTCTTAAAAACTGTGACTGCAGCCCATGAGCACATCGGGTCCATGTCCCGACGTGGGGATCACCTTTCCCCGATTGTCACATACGTTTTTGTTCACATCAGGAATCTAACAAGGGCCTTGCTTCACCCTGCGTTTCCTCGTTGCCTCTTGGGTCTTGTGATCTGTAGAGTTAAGAGGGACTTGTTGGGACCAGGGCATTTGTTCCCTGATGGAGACTTTGCTGGCTTAGTGACTCTGGTCAGATAGATGTGTGAGAGCACCCCAGGCATCTGGTAGTGCTGGTTTCCTGGGGATGGTCAAGCTCCATGGCTTGGGTGGTGGCATCCGGACCTGTTGGCATTTCTGGAGCAGCCGCCACAGCCGGCTTGACCAGTGTGCACCCTGTGGGGCCGGCTACCCTCCAGAGGCTGTCAGAGTCATGGGCAGTTACTTTCCCAGTCTCTCTCCCAAGTTTTGGTTTCCACGATTTCAAAGGAGGACTGTTCCGCTCTGCTCTCTTCCTTCTGGATGGCTGAGGAAGCAGATGGACCTGGCTTGCCGCTACTTTTCTTGATTTTCCTCTAGTTACTGGTCTGTTCAGGTCTTCTTTCTCTTCTGGAGTCTGCTTCACACAAAGTCCCTTGGCCACTAGGCCGAGCCATGTGTGACGGACTCCTACCCCTTCCCTGGATCCTTGTGTTAGCCCAGGTCCCCTCCCCCGCTGGATCCCACTGTTTGCCTCGTCTGTCCAGGCCTCTGTTGTGACTCAGGAGAAGTGGGCACCGTCCTCAGAAGTGCTGCTTTACAGTCTCCCCATGGCTCACAGGTCCAGGGACGGGTGTGGGTGGCGGGCAAGCTGACGCCTGCTGTGCCTGCAGTGGAGGCCTTCAGCGACCTGGCCTTTGGCGACATCTTCCTCCACCTGCTCACGGGGAACCTGGCGCTGCTGGCCGACGAGTTTGCCATGGATGACTTCTGCAGCAGCCTCTTTGAGGGCTTCCTCCTCACCGCCTCCCCGAGGTACCCAGGCTGGGCATGGGGCGGGGTGGGGCGGGGCCCGGCCGGGGCTGGCCCTACAGCAGCTGTGGCCTCTTCCAGGAAGGAGAGCGTGCAGCGGCACACGCTGCGGCTCCTCCTCCACCTGCACCACCGCGTGGCTCCGTCCAGGCTGCAGGCCCTGCAGAAGGCGCTGGAGCCCACTGGCCAGGTGGGTGCCACCCTGGGGCGCACTGCATGCTGGTCCATCCCCTCTCTGTGTGCGGACACTGTAGCTGCGGGACCTTCTCCCACCTGCGTGCCTGCCCCACAGAGCGGAGAGGCGGTGAAGGAGCTCTACTCGCAGCTCGGCGAGAAACTGGAGCAGCTGGACCATCAGAAGCCCAGCCCAGCCCAGGCTGCAGAGACCCCGGCCCTCGAGCTGCCACTGCCCACTGTGCCCGCCTCAACTGGTCTCTGATGACACCCCAGGAGCTGCTTGGGATTGGGCTGGGTCCCCGATGCAGACCTGGCCCCGATCGGCCAGCAGAGGCTCCCTGCACCTGACTTTGACAGCAGCCCCACATCTCCTGGGGACAGGTGGTGGGCTGAGCTGAGACCCCAGTTGTCCCATGGCGGGGCGCCCTTCCTCAGTGCCTCAGTCTGCCATGACCATTCATGGGAACGAGACCTTGTCCCTGCTCCCTGTGGGCCCCTGGCCAGGTCTGGAATGCAGCCCCTGCCCGAGGCCCGTTGTGCCCAGCTTGGCCCGCCCTCCCAAGCTGTGGAGAGCTTGCTCTCTTCCTGCATGGCAGGATGGGTTTCCACTGCATTGCGGGAGACAGCTGGGCAGTAGTCGGGATGAGGAAAAGCCACCTGTTTTCTAAGGGGAGAAGGCAGGGCGCTAAGGCCTGTGGGGAAGTGGGCGGACTGGCCACATGGGCAGACTTGATCGGGCCAGCCTGGCTCCCGCCGAGGACCTGAGTGTTGGGTGGTAGGTGATTTGCTGCACCGGGATCACAGGCAGGCAGTGCTCCTCCCCTGGCCAGCACCACCCACCCGCTGCCTCAGTTTACCCTCGGAGTGCTGTACCCTGGCTCAGCTGTACTGCCTTGTCCAGGTGAGGGACAGCTGTTGCATAGGGTGAGACACACATCAATAAAAGACGTTTTGGTAAATCCAGCAGGTAGCCACTTTGTGTCGCCAGGGGTTGGAGCAGTGCAGGCAGGCACCTTCTTAGGGATATTTCCATCTTTGGGGTGTGGCAGTCTGGGTGCCCAGCCCTGCCCGAGATGGATGGCAGGGATGGGAAGGTCTGAGCATGTCTTGTCATCATGGCTGCTGGAGGCCACCAGACTGGATGGAGACAGGCCTGGGCATGCCTCAGTGCCCATCACCAGCGGGAACATGCTTAGTGTCAGGCTCTGCAGAGGTCACTGTGACCTTGACAGGTGCATCCCTGCAGGTGTGTGTGGGGGGGACCAGATACACCTGCAGAGAGGACTGAGGAAAGCAAAGATGTGAGGGGTTTTCTGGGTTTTGTTATTTTATTTTTTTAGCTGAGCCATCCAGGCAGCTCATCTCGGGCTGGGCATGGAACTGCTGTTGCTCAGAGCTCAGCTCGCACTCTTGAGTGAGGTCTTTACCAACTGAGCCAGTCGGCCGGCCCTGTTTGTTTTTTTTAGAGGGCAGTGTCACTGGCACACGTGGAATCTTAACTGGGGCTGCTGGCGCCCCAAGCCAGCTCTCAACCACCGTGCCACTCGGCCGGCCCCGTTTGTTTTTTAAGACTAA
Source organism: Aselliscus stoliczkanus (assembly GCA_033961575.1). Classification (NCBI taxonomy): domain Eukaryota; kingdom Metazoa; phylum Chordata; class Mammalia; order Chiroptera; family Hipposideridae; genus Aselliscus; species Aselliscus stoliczkanus. Next base: position 114,133,261 of record CM066728.1, on the reverse strand, counting down.
AGAAATCCATGTTTGGGGCCGACTGAGTGGCTCAGTTGGTTGAGTTGGCGTAGAGCACGAGCTCTAAGCAACAGGGCCACCGGTTCGATTCCCATATGCTGACCGGAAGAAAGCCAGATGGGGACTGGTGCCTCCACAATGAAGACTGAAGAACAACAACTTGGCCGGCCCCCTTCCTCAATTCCCCAACCAGCACTTTCCCAATAAAATTAAATAAAAAGAAACCCATGTTTGTGCGCTCATGGGAGTGACCCAGTGGGTGAAAAGCGGCCCAGATGTGGGGATGGCTGTCACTAAGTGGGCCAGGGCCCAGGTGCCCTCGAGCAGGGCCTTCTCAGGGAGGAGGCAGGTCTGGGGATTCTGACGCTCAGGGTTCCCTTCTGCCTGCTGCTGTTTCCTCCAGGTGGCAGGGGGGCTGGTCCCGGACTGGGGTGGAGGTGGGGCCAAGGAGAGGGTGAGGAAGGAACTTGGCCACGGGACTCCGGCCTACCTGAGGCTTGTGGTCAAGATAGACAGGTCAGCACACTGGACTCCTCCAGCCCAGATGACCAGGAACTGGAGGCTGGAGGTGGGGCAAGGGGGGCGCTGCAGTTGGCATGGTGGGATGGTGGGTGGGGTGGCTAAGAGCGGGACCACAGTTGTGGGAGGTCAGCAGCCTTAGGGGCTGAGAAGCAGAGAGCGTGAGACAGGACAGGAGCAGAGCTGCAGGAGGGACGGTGACCCTGCGCCAGCACTTGGGAGGTGCGGGAGGATTCAGAGTGGGAGAGGACGGGCGTCCACATGGGGTTTGGGAGACCCAGTCCCTGGGGGGCGGGGGCGGGGAGGAAGCAGCAAGGTGAAGGGTCTGCAGAGAAGAGGTTGAAGACACCTGCAGGACTGAATTCGGGGCTGGAGGTGGGAGGGGAGGCCCAGAGCAGGTGCAGGATGTGCAAGGGTTGGTCCTGTGGGACAGAGGTGGGCCCCGTCATGCCTGGACAGGGGCTCAAGTTCACCCTTGACCCTGCTGGGGCGGCCCTCTGGAGCATGGTTTCCTTGGCTCCTGTCGCGCCCTGTACAGGTGTTCCCTCCTCACCCCAGTGACGGGGTGCTGGACCCCAGAGAGGTTGGCGGGTCAGCCTCTAGCAGAAGGACACAATCAGCCGCTGGAGACAGGCCTGCCTGGATCAGAAGCCTGGAGGCTAGAGGAAGCCGGAGGCCCCGGAGGCCCCTGCCTCCATGCCGGGGTCACAGGCACAGGCAGGGCCTGGGCAGACAAGTGCCCTGCCCTGGTCCCAGGAAAGGTGAGGTGCCAGAGGGGTTCCCAAGCACCTGGCCCTGCTCTTTGTGGGGAGCGAGGCCTCACTGCTGAAGAGGAGTGGTGAGCAGGGGGTTGTCCGTGTGGGGAGGAGGGCTGTGGGATGTGGTGATGCTGGCAGGGGGCGCTGGCCAGATGGACAGACAGGAACTTCCATTTGTCATCAGGATGCCTGCGAAGTCCGTATTCTGGAGAGAATGGGCTGCTCCAAGCCCATGCTGGACACCTCTCTGATGCAGGCACAGGGAGATAGAGAGCCAGGAACGGCCACACTGCGCAGGGATTGGGGGTGCAGAGGAGGGGCACATGGGCAGAACAGACTCAGGTAGGGCTCTGGAGCCAGAGGGCAGGACTGCCAGGCGTGTGGGGTGAAGGTGGGTATGGTGCCAGGACTGGTTTGAGGGCATCACTGTTGACAAGTCCACTGGTCAGGAGGGCTGCGGACGGGCTTGGACCTGGCGGAAATCAGCTCCTTTGGCCAGACCTGGAAGAGTGGGGCCCATCTAGTCGGGGCCATCTGGGTAGAGGTGGGAAATGGGAAGAAGGCATTCTTGGCACAAGTTCTTTCTGAATTTGCTGTCCCACCCCGAGCCATGTGGGGGCCTTTCCCGGCGCCAGAACTCTGACCCTGGGTGTGTGGCCCCGTCCACAGGGCTCCAGGCTGGGGCGCGGGGCAAGAGGGAGAGGTAGGAAAAAGGAACCGAGCCCTACTCTGGAGGCTTCAGATGGGGTCAGGGGGTGGGGCGAGAGAGAATAGGAGGGACGTGGGGCCACCAGCCTACCAGGGGACCCTGCCGGCCTCTCCACGCTTGCCCTACTCCCCTCCACCCCCTACCAGGGGACCCTGTGGGGATTGGTGTCAGGTGCCAATGATGTCCCTGGGGTGGTGGTGGGCATCTGTTGGGGGCAGACTGAGGTGCAAGGACCTGTGGGGCCCTGGGGTATGGCATGCCTTCAGCCTCATCAGGTGTCCTGAGCTTGGAGTGACCCAGGAGGGCTGCAGTGACATGCTGGCCAGGGCCCGGCCAGCAGGCCAGGCCTCCCCATCTGGTGCCTCCGTCCAGCTTAAGCCCCGCCCTCGCCGCACCCCTGACTCACTTCCTTTGCATAGGAGCTGGGAACCTCCCCCAGCTTCCTCCGCTCTGGGCACTCCCTGGGGACCCACAGGTGCCGCTGCTGCCCCTCCAAGCCTGAGCAGGCAGAGAGGCCCCTGACCCCAGCCCGACTCATCAGGAAGCCATTTTCTGCTTCCTGAGTCAGTCTCAGGGTCTGACACAGGCAGGGGCCTCCCTGGGGGGGCTGGGCAGCAGGAGCCTGACCTCACGCAGCTGCAGGTACGCGGGTGGCTTGGGGGCCAGGGACATGTCCCCTGAGACTCTCCAGCTCTGTCTCCTCAGTGGCTCTTCCCTCCTTTTCCTGCTCTTGGCTCATCTTTCCGCCCCATCCCACCTCTCTGGAGGCTCCCTGCCTCCATCAGTGCTCAGTGGAGGCTGTTGGGAGGATCCCCGTCTTTGGAGGGTGGGGGGCTGGGAGGTCTGGGCTCAGCGTGGGGACAGAGGTGGGGCCCATTCTCAAAAGCAGAAGTTCCAGCCAGATCCCTCTCCCCCATAGTGTTAAGTGTGGGGGATGCGTCTCTCAACTCGAAGGGTGCTCCGGCCTCTGCTTCCCGTCGCCCCTTCTTGGGACGCCTACGGCTCTCGGCGCCCGGCTGTCGGAGATGCGGGCGGGGGCAGGTTCGGCCTTGACCCTTCTTTACCCCTAATCGGCGCCTGGTCGGCACTGACTCCTCCTCCAGGAAGCCGGGCTGCAGCCCGATAAGGTGCCCCTCCCCCCAACTATCTCCCCACCCCCCCGCAGGGCCAGCGACTGCAGCCCGAGAACGTGCCGCCCCCCCCCAAACACACACACACTGGCTTCCTCAGGGCCCGCGGCTGTTTATGGGAGGACCCGAGAGATTTGCATGGGGCCCCGAGGAGAGCCGCTTCCTGGTCAGAAGGGCAGCCCTCCGGCCTCCGGGCCGGGACCAGGCTCTGGCGGTGGGGCAGCCTGGGCCGCACTCCAGGGCCTCGCGGGGCGGTGCGATCGTTGGGGAAAGGGTCCCAGTCGCGGGGCGTAAGTCTGGAGACCCCCATCTTGCTGTTGCAGGGAGGGTGACCTGGATGCCGGACGCCGCCCCTGAGGTATGGACCGCGGCCAGCCCAGCCCGGAGCCCGCGGCCCCCGGCGCCCCTGCCCCGAGCGTGACGGCGCCGCTGCGCGCCGTGGTCCGCCTGCGCCGCCGCGTGTGCCTCCTGCGCAAGCGGCGCCTGCTGCCCCCCGGCGTGGCGCCGAGCTCGGGCGCCGACCGGCCGCAGGTCTTCACCTTCGACGGCCCCGCGGAGCTGTCGTCCAGGACGCCGCGCAGGAGGCGCCGACGCAGCCGCGTGGTGCTCTACCCCGAGGCCTCGCGCAAGTGCCGGCCGCGCACGGAGCAGCGGAGCCGCGCACAGCACTGCCTGCTGTTGCTTGTTGCCATCGTGGGCTTCCAGGTGCTCAACGCCATCGAGAACCTGGACGACAACGCGCAGCGCTACGACCTCGACGGGCTGGAGAAGGCGCTGCGGCGCGCCGTGTTTGGCCAGCCGGCCGCCGTAGGGCGCATCATGGCGCTGCTGCGGGACTACCTGGCCACGCACGTGCACAGCCGCCCGCTGCTCCTGGCGCTGCACGGACCCAGCGGCGTGGGCAAGAGCCACGTGGGCCGCCTGCTGGCGCGCCACTTCCGCGCGGTGCTGGGGGACGGCGCGCTCGTGCTGCAGTACGAGGCGCGGCACCACTGCCCCGAGCCGCGCGCCGCGCCGCGCTGCCGCGAGGAGCTGGCGCGGCGCGTGGCGGACGTGGTGGCACAGGCCGAGGAGGAGGAGAAGACCCCGCTGCTGGTGCTGGACGAGGTGGAGCTGCTGCCCGCGGCGCTCCTGGACGAGCTGCACGGCTTCCTGCAGCCACAGCGCTCCCACGCCTTCCGCAACGCCATCTACGTGCTGCTGAGCGGCGCCGGCGGCGCGGAGATCACGCGCTTCGTGCTCCAGAACGCGTCCCGAGCGCTGCCCGCGCGCCTGGACGGTGCCCAGGGAGTCCGGGCGGAGGAGGAGCTGCGCGCCGGCCTGCGGACGCTGCTGGTCCGCGAGCACGCGCTGTGGCAGGCCGCGGCCATCGTGCCTTTCCTGCTTCTGGACAAACAGGACGTGGTCAGCTGCTTCCGGGACGAGATGGCCGGGGAGGGCTTCTTCCCGGAGCAGGCCCGTGCTGAGCTCCTGGCTGCGCAGCTTAACTACTACCACGTCGCTGGCCGTCAGTTCGCTGTCACTGGCTGCAAGCAGGTGGTGGCCAGGGTGAACCTCTTGTAGCATAGGTGCAGCTGGACACGACGGGACATTTGGGGCAGTAGTAGCGAGGGGAACCCTATGGATATGCCTCAGGCCCCTGAGGCCCTTAATAAATGTCTCTGGCGCCCCAGCTGGTTTGCAGTTCCAATTCCAACCCCTCACACGGCCCCCAGTCTGCCACATTCCCAGGCCTTCATTCAGCCTCCTTCCTCAGCGCCCATTGTGTGCCCCCGTGTCGCCTTCCTCAGCGCCCATTGTGTTCCCCCATGTCGCAAGCACCCCAGGAGGGATGGGTGTTCTCAGAGAGGGTCAACAGACCTCAAGAGTCACACAGCTGGTCCCTTGCAGAGTTGAATGTGATCACTGCTCTGTGGGGTGGCTGCGGCGCTCATGCTCACACTAACCCAGCACGCCGGCTCACCCTGAAGGCCCAAAGGCCTGGATGCATCTCCAGCCCTGTGAATCACGGGTAATGCCTGGATTTGTGGCGTTCTTAGGCCCAGAAGTCTCCCCTGCCCAAAACAGCATGGTTGGGTGTGTCCACCCAATAAGCCGATCCAGCGGAATCGCCTGAATGTTCTAGAAAGGGGGACTCTCAGGGTAGGAGTGGCCCAAGTGAGGGGCCCGACCTCTGGGACCCCCCTGCCCTGGCCACCCACTTGGCCTAGAGCTCTGAAGTGAGGTAGGCATCTGAGTAGGGATCCCTTAGACTCAGCTGCAGAGATGCAGAGCCCTGCCCCCCCCCCCCACTGCTTCCCAGGCCTGGGGTGGGGGCTCCACCCCTGCCACCCTGGATGCTCCCTCGTAGCCGGCATACCCCGCCCACCCCGCCCTCCGCTGTCACCTTTGGAGTGGTGGCTTCTGGCTTGAGCCCTCCGCCCTGACAGCCCCGCGCACAGGGCGACCTCAGTGCTGTCCCCTGGTGGCCGCGCGAATCAGCTTGGGCTGCGATGATCGCGGGGTCGGGTCCCGCGTCTCCCGGCCATTCTCACCGTGTGCTCGGACCCCCGAGAAGGGCTCACGGCCTTTGGGGGAAAACGGGCACAGGCGACAAGTACGCCACAACAATCAGTCCCCAAAAGGGGGCGGCGGGGGTGGGGGCCCCGGCAAGGTGAAGGTTTGTGTGCCAGGAGCTCGAAGACCTGGGCCGGAAGGGCGGGGGCGGCCGTCCTGCCCAGAGCCGGGCTCCTCCCAGCGGCAAGCGCTCCCTACAGCCTAGGGGCGGGGTCAGGTCTGGGGGCCCAGGGCTGTGCACGCCCCGACCCCACTTGCTGGGCGGCTTGGGGTAGGAGCCCCCCACCCTCTGAGGCGGAATTCCTGACAAAGGAGCCTACTACACTGGAGCACTGGTCCAGTCCTGCCATCCGGTGGCCTTTTCAAGGTGTGTGTGACACAGGTGGCACACAGAGACTTCAACTTACTTTTGTGACTTTATTTTGAGTCGTGTAGTTGTCCTACTTTTTCTGTACTTCTTTTTCTTCTTGCTTTTTTAGGTAGTGGTTCCCCCCAGTGCGTTGTTCCATTTTTGTCCTTAATCTGTTGGCAGTTATACCAATAACACTTAACTGGCTTTATACTCTCCCGTGGGCAGTTCAAGTACTTTTGGTGGCCTGAACCCCAATTCCAGTGGTATCTTACCAAGTCCCCATAATGATGCATACCAGACACTTACATTTCAGTTTTGATTTTTTAAAAGATTTTTTTGGAGAATTGGGGGAGGGGAACAGCGTTGGGGAACTGTGGAAGGGGAACAAACAGACAAGTTGCTGTCCTTTTGTTCTTCAGTCTAGTTGTGGAGGACATTGCTTCACTGGCTCATGTTGGTATCGTCATTGCGATCTTCCCTGATGAGGCAGATCGGTTGTTGGCCTCTGGACGGCCGCTCACAGCGGCTCTTGGCAGCTCACACCGGCTGCCAGCCGCTCACGCTGGCTGCCGGCCACTCACTGTAGCCTATGGCAGCCACTGCAGCAGGGGCTGCAGCTATGCCGTTCCGGGGACTCACAGCAGCCCAGCTCCAGGTGGAGCTGTTGTTCACCATCTTAGCTGTAGAGGGCAGTGTCACTGGCTCCCACATGTGGGATCCGAACTGGAGCCAAAACCAGCTCTTAACCAATGCACCACTCGGCCGGCCCCTCAGTTTTGATTTTTGAGTTGCACTTTATTGATTTGTTTATGACCTAGTTCCTTCTGTTCCAGACGCTCTGACTCCCATGGGCCATCACTTGGGTGTCCTGTTCCCGTGTACCTGTGGGACTGGCTCTGGGTTCTGTCCTGTTTCCGGCTCCTGATGTTCTGTTACCTGATGACAGGATGTCATTTTTCTTAAAGAGTCACTTGGCTCTTCTTAGACTTTTTTCCTTGATTTTTTCGAATTCTTGGAAAAACCTTTTAGGGTTCATTGGAATTGTCAGATGGATTTGGGGAACAGAGGATCCTTGACCCCACTGTGCACTGCTAAGGCCTGATGTCATGTCTTTCATTAGAACTCTGTAATTTTCTTCAGAGGTCTTGCTTGTTTTTGTTAGATTTGTTCCTGGGAACTGTATCATATTTGGTCAGTGTTGTGAAGGGTTACTGTTGTATAATAGGATACACATCCAGAAAAGTATATAAAGCAAACTATATATTTGAAGCTTTATCACAAAGCAAGTACCCATGTGTGCATCATCCAGGTCAAGAAACAGGACACGGGCAGGGTCCCAGGAGTCCCCAAGGTCCCTCCAGCTCACCGGCCTACCCCCACCCCCCAGGAGGCAACTCCCCAACTTTTGAGACAATCACCACCTTGTTATCCTCATATTTTAACCACCAGCCTTACCACCCTAAGCTGTCTGGTTTACTTAGTTTTATTTTATGTTGTAGCTTTCTTGTTGGTTTATTTTTTTAAAACTGAGGTGTCATCTAAAAAAATGATTGCGGTATCATTTACATACCACAGAATTGACTCGTTTGAGTAGACAATTGAATGATTTTTAGTAAATTTGCAGAGTTGTGCAAACTTCACATTCAGGCTGAGAACGTTGTTCTTAGGCCAGAAAGCTCCGTCCTGCTTGCTCTCAGTGAACGGGTGACAGGGTCAGATCCCTGGTGACAAAAGAAAAGAGATTTAGGGTGCTGAGCACTCGGCAGAGTAGAAGGATGTCAGATTATAATATTGGACACCTCAAATTCATATAACCTTGTTGACCAATGTTATCTTAATCAAAAAAATTGTTTTAAAAGATCATCAAGTTTGGGGAATATATTGGGTTGTTGGAAAAGTCGTGACGTATTTTTTCCATGTTTTTCGTTGCAAAAATGCGTCATGAATTTTCCAACAACTCAATAACTTATAAAAAAAAACACAAACCTTAATGTTTGGCAAAATGCCGGAACACTCGCTGGGGACATCCCCGGCGCCATGACACCAGTTCTTTCCCCCAAAGCCTGTTGATTGGAACAAAACACAGGCTTGCCACAGAAGCCCAGCAAAACTGTTCGTGACTGTTAAACAGACTTCAGGTTGTTTGCAAAGAAAATTCTGGCCTTCCTGCAGAGGTCGACCCCACATGTAGTCTTTACCTCTGTGTATCAACTGCTGACCCGAGACCTTTCCCTTCCGATAAAAGGACCAGGACCCAGTGGGGACTGTTTCCATCACAGATTTCGTTAATTTGGCAAAGCAGCTTGTTTGCTCTGTGGGTGAGTGTCATCTGAGAGAAAAACCGCTAAAATGCTTAATTTTCAAGTCTGGCCAATGAAGGTCGCTTTACAAAACCCAAACCTCCTAGTTTCTGCTATTATTATTATTATTATATTATTATTATATTTTTATTGGGGGAACAGTGTGTTTTTCCAGGACCCATCAGCTCCAAGTCCAGTATTGTTGGTTTCAATCTGGTTGTGGAGGGCGCAGCTCAGTGGCCTATGTGGGGATCAAACAGGCAACCTTGGTGTTATGAGCACTGCATTCTAATCAACTGAGCTAAGCAATCGCCCCAGTTTCTGCCATTATTGCAAAGAGCCAGGACAATGGAAAAGGAAGCTTACAAATGTAAGGCCTTCAGATGCCCTCAGCCCCCCAATATGCCTCTCTAGTGGCCTCCAGTTCTCAGTGACGGGGCTCTGAGAACTACAGGGGCTCCTCTCACCTTCCTCTTCGTCGGCTTGGAGCAGCCACCCTCCAGGTTGGGAGTGAATCTCTGTCCTATGTTACTGGGGCCACATGGCTGACTCACTGCTGTAAAGCAGCCCCTGCCTTGGGGTCTCATGAACAGGCTCCTGTCCCTGAACCTGTCCCTTTTGTTCAATTCCCTTGATAGCACCCCACCCCCACCCCGACCTCGCCCCTTGCCTGCCTCCCCAGCTCCTCACCCCTCCTCACTGCTGGGCCGAGACTCCCTAGAGAAGCACTGTGCCGGAATTCCTCCTAAAAAGGGAAATGATCTCAGAACTTGCCAGAAGCTGTTGGAATAACCAGTCAGGTGAACTAAGTGGCCTTATGATGTCTTTATTTGCTCTATTTCCAACAGCACTGCAGCCAATCTGGGAACATGGAGCAATTGTCCCCATTGAATCAGCTGCTACCTCTCCAGAGGCGAAATCCCCAGATGGCATTGGCAGAACGCACAGTGCATGCACACCTGGCACCCACCCGGCTGGCAGATCCTCCTGCCAGTGATCTGTGCTGCGCGTTCTGCACACTTCCACCAGAGACGCCGCAACTGTGCCTGCATGTGGCCAGGACACACTGTACATTCATGCTCCAGCCTCTGGGTTTCCAGGGAGCCCTCACAGCCCCCAAGTCCTGAGGGCTGCCCGATGCCCTGACTTACCCTCAGGGTCCCTGGTGAATCGGTGGTGACTCGTTTCCTGGCGCTTCCTCCCAGGACGATGCCATGCACTTGCTGAAGTTTTTAGCCTTTAAGGAACATGAGGTCGCCAAGGAAAAGACTGCAGCTTGCCTAAACCCAGCTTCCACATTTGGGGCGTCTGCTACTGGAATAGGGCTGCACCTGGGCCCCCAGGCTTCCTGGCATCCCCAGCTCCCCAAGGCCCCAAGCTAGCCATCAGCTGCGAAGCTTCCTCAGGCTGGTCAGTGGTTGCCAAAATTGGGTCCCAGATCTTTCCTATGGCCAACCCAGTTTTTGTACGTTTACTAAAGAGTGACAGTCCTGACCAGTAAGTATTATGGAAAGAACTGAATGACATGGTCTTTCAGCCTTGGAGGAGACTTGAATGAACACACCTGTCCTGGGCAACCCAGCTATGGTCCCCTGTCCCTTTCGTACATGAAAAGGGATGGAGTGCCCTTGGAGTATCACCCAAAACACAGGCCCCCATGGCTCCTAGGGCACTGTAATCAGCAACAGGACCTTGTGGCTGCCTTAGAGCCAGTACTGCCACTGCCCTCTTGGTCAAGGAGGAGATGGTTGTGGAGTCCCCATAACCATCTGTGTACCCCGTGCAGCAGAAGCCTCCGAGCTCTCATCACACCCAGGACCTTCAGTCCGCTGCCTCACCTCCCATGAAGTCCTTTGTTAACTTCTCCTTACATAACTTATTCAGTGTCATAACCTCCCGCTACTCTTCTCCCATCTGTCACTGACGAGGCCCCTCACAACTGCTTGACACTGACAGGTCCTCGCGAGCCCTGGTGAGGATTGCACGAGACTCCTTGGGTAACGCTGACTTCCCCTGGCTTATAACGGTTCATATTTAATGATGAAAGTGGCAAGCACTGTGCTGGGCATGCTGCTGTAATCATTGAGGTCGTTGAGGCAGCACTGTCACCTGTGGCCACCAGCCCAGCAGGTTGGATTATTTGTGCTCCCCTGGGCAGTACTTTAGCAGAGAAGGCTGCCCACATCCATGCTGACAGTGGGTCTGTCTGCAGATGGGTGCATGACTTTGAACGCTGTGGAAGCAAGGTGACTTCCTTACCTTCAGTGGAAATAGAATTAGGGATGGCCCGTGGGATCAGGAATTATGGGACACTATACTTTTTCACCACTGCTTCAGCTATTATTAAGGCCCCAAGGCATTGTAAACCTGACTCTGGAAGCTACAGGAAATCACCTGGTCACATTTCTGCTAGGAATACTGCCCTTAAAGGAACCAGTAGCAGTTAAACCTGTTGTGGGCCAAAGCAGTATTTGCCCAGCTGATAACTTAGAAAAATTGGCCAGAGAGGCCTAACAGTTGGCCTCAGAGAAGGAACACAAGGTCGGAAATCCAACAATTGTTGATAAAAGAGCTAGACTAGACCAGATAACCACCCCATCCTGCGGACCCTACTTCCCACTTCTGACGCCTGTATATGCCCTACACCACTGATGTGCTCACAGAAGGACACCATTTGAGGATCCACAGTGGTGGGGAGGTATTAGTAAGGCCACAAAAAGTGCCTTCCTTGCTGTCCTGCCTGAGCAACGCCCAGCCCAGGGCACCGGTCTGCACTGCCCTGGACAGTTTAAGTGCCCAGGAGATCCTTGGAGGGTGGTGAGTGGGTTTCAGTTCCCGCCTCATGGGTACAGATACTTCCCAGTCACTGTCTGTGTTCTCTCACTGGCCTGCAGGCTCCCTGTAGACAGGCTGGTGCTGCTTCTGTGGCTGAAGTCCTGTTAGAGATGCTTATGCCATGTGGGGCGCCCTCTCAAACTGCACAGTGGTGGGGAACTCACTTTACTGGTTAGGTGCTTTGACAAGTGTGTGCCATTGGGCCAGTTTTACACTTTCACTGTGCTGACCACCCTCAACCCTCAGGTTTGGAGTCCAACGCACTAACTGCATTAGTAAGACTCAGCTGGCAAAATGTGTAGACAGCTTCCAATCACCTGGTCCCAAAGCCTTGTTGCTGTCCTAAATCCAAACCCACCCCTCTGGGGCTCAGAATGCTCGGCTCGGGACATAATCACAGGGCACCTGGTGCACCTGGCCTGCCTCTTTTGATCTGCAACAGATGAAAGGGGACAAATATGCTTCACTACTAAAGGCCTAATGGCTTCTATGGAAACGAGCCTTGTTCAGGAAGAGTGGCCATATCGGTGTGCTCCTGGCTGCATGTAGGGACATGCGTTCTAATGGCGAGCCACACGCAAAGTCTTGAGACAATGGAGAGGAAACTGTTTTAGTGACTCGTGCAGACCAAGGACATTTAAAAACTTCTCTTCGTAATGTTCTATAGTTTTCATTGGAGAGATCTTACATGTCTTTCATTAAGGTTACCCTTAAGTATTTTATGTTTTGTGATGTGATTGCAATAGTTTTTTTAAATTTTTATGTCCTAAATGTTAATAGGATATAGAAGCACGATTGATTTTTTTGTATACTGAACTGTCTCTGATGACACTGGCAATTCGCATACTAGGGCATTCTGGGATCTGATTTCCGGTCCTTAGGGCTCCGTGCAGGGAAAAGGGGGTGGACTATGACAGACCCTGGTGACGCTGGGCCCATGTTGGAAATGCAGGGGCATTCTCCCCAGGGTTCTCTGAGGTGTCCTTGTGATGCCAGAACTTTTACTGAGGAGAATATTTCTGGTGACTGAAAAACTACCAATGAAAACTATTCTGCGTTTTGTGTGGTTTCAGCCAGAGTTTTCTAGTGAAAACAACAGAAGAAAGGAAAAAGGACCTCTCCTCACCCGCAGAAGTTACTGAAACATACAGCATCATGGATGACTCAAAAGCATTATATGCAGATTGTCAGAAGCAGGGCAAAAAAAGTACATAGCACCAAATCCATTCATATACAAATCTAGAACGGGCAAGTTAATCCATGGTCCGCGGTGGAAATCATCAGGTCAGTGGGAACCTGGGGCTTGGGTGGAGGTTGGGGGAGGGCTGAGAGGGTACGTGGGAGGGCTGTTATTTAGGTTGATTATGGCGTTCTGTGGGCACAAACATCTTTCACTACTTCACACACTAAATGGTTGCATTTTATTGTATGTGAATTATACCACAATAAATTGATTTTTAGGAATATAAATGGTAAATCTAACGATCTTCTTTCAGCCTCAATTAAAATGAAAAGCCATCCACAAAGAGACATCCTGGGAAGACCTAAGAAGTGTTTTATTGATTCAACAACCTTGAAATTTCAAAGTGCTGGCTTACTCATTACTTTCCTCTGAAATAAGGGGAAGGGATGTTGAGGCGGGAGAAGCAGAAACCAGCAACGGGGGCAAAGGGCTAATTTCATCCGTGGACATTTCTACTCTCATGCCCACAGGGAGTGGAGGCTTCCCGAAGCATGTCCTGGGTGGTTAGAGCAGAAACCGCAGTTTTGATTTCCGATGGCCACACACACATTCTAGTGTTCCCCTAACCTGTAACAAAATGCTTGCTGTGGAAAGCAGGACTGGAGCTAGTAGGGTGGACCAGAACTGAAACCGGAACCGTGTCCCTTAGACTCATGACTACACAAACCACGGAAGGCCACACTCCCGTCCACACACAGTCTCTTGGGGGCTGTGCAGGTGCCATCAGTCAGGCCCAGGAGATGTGACCCTGCTCAGAGCGAGGCTGGCGTTCCCTTACGCCCCGGGAGTGCTTCCATCTTTCGTTCTGTTCCGTCCATTGTCAGACAGTTTTTTTTCTTTTTTTGAGGGCAGTGTCACTGGCCCTCATATGTGGGACCCGAAACGGGGCCGCTGGGGTCCGAAGCCAGCGCTTAACCACCGCGCCACTCGGCCGGCCCAACAGTTTTCATTCTTGCAAAGTTTTTCATACAAACGTGCAAAGCTGGAAAGCAGCCTGTACCGTCAGCAGGAGGAGTATAAAGCACGTGGGTGTCACCAGGGCAGGCACAGAGTACTCCCCACTCCCACACCCACAGCCCTTCCTCCGACCTCGTTTGAAGCGGGCGCAGCCTTGCCTTAAGACTTGTGAAGATTCATAAACAGAAACCTCATTTCAATCGGAGTGGGGACGGCCTGTCGGGGAGCCCTACCGCTCTACCCCTCGTGGCGAATTACCTCAAACAGGAATAAACTTACTTTCCATCTTCAGCAAGAGAGGTTTTGTACTCTCCTCGGTCCAGCAGGAAGGAGGATCTTCCCCTTGCCCAGCAACCACTCAGCCAATGAGAGGCGATTACAACCCAACCAATGAGAAGCCAGAACACTTCAACTGTTTCCGGACTCTGTAACAGCCCCACCCAACTCCCCCCTTTCCTGCATGAAAGAACGTTCCCCTGCTTTGTCCTCCTGACTTGCTTGTGGTTTGCCATTAGACTTATATTCACCATGCGCGGAAGTATGATTCTTTGTTTTTCCTGAATAAATCCATTTTGCTGGAGAAATACCTGTTTATTGAAAGTCAACAGACTACATTTCCCAGCCTCCCTCACAGGGAGGTTGGTCATGTGACTAAGTTCTAGCCAATGACGTGAACAGATGTGGCAAGAGCAACTTCTAGGAAGTGCCCTGGAAGGAGGGGACCCAAGTTCTAGTTAGCCTCTTCCTAATCGCTCTTGAGTGTAGGCTGGAGTGTAGACTTCGTGGCTGGATCCGTATTGCCATTTTGAGCCATGTGAGTGAAAGGTCAACCCAGCAGAACCAGATCTGAGGAGCCTACGCCCTAAGGCCACATACCATCTACCGCAACTCCTCTGCTGACAAATACATTCTGCCTTGTTTACATCACTGCTATTTTGAATTTTGTCACATCTCTTTAGAAAGTTGATGGAACGTTTTGGGCTTGGTTGCTTTAGGGCTTTTCGGTTTTGTTTTTTTTTGTCCACAGGGTACCACTGAGCAGGCCCACAGACCTGCGGAGGTGGGTTTTATCCACTGGGGGAATGCGTATGGGAGCGGGGGCGGGGGCGGGGGGACCTGGTCTTCAGGCTCCATCTCTTTGCAGGCAAGACTTTGAACAAAGTAAGTTCTTTCCTTGCACATACCGTGCACTTCTACTAGAATGGGGTAGGGTGTGGCAGGGTGATGGCCAGAAGAGTCTGCCAATATCTTCCTCCGCTGGACCGTCAGAGCCTTGCCCATCCCTGGCCCCCGCTACCGAGGCTCCTTGGGGTGATCTGGTAGCATCCCATGACTGGTCTTGATAGTTCTGAGGGACCAATGTGGCCTGTGTCCTGAAGTGCAATATATGGTGGCCATGTCCGGCATCCTCCTGACTTCACACATGATCCCAGGACCCAGGAATGTCCTCCCTTCCCTGTTCAAAAAGGAGAAAAGCACAGCAGTGCCATTCCTCGATGAGGTTGTGATGGGGTTACATCTCCAGGTCCTGCTTTGGGTCTTCGTCTGGGGACTTCAGAAGCCAGGCACTGCTATGACTCAACACACCTGCCCCTTCCTCAGACATGCTGACGGGGGCGACTGACCTTGCTCAGGGCTCTCCCTGCTGGGCTGTCCGTCACCACCTGGCTGGGGCCTCTATGGCAGCCCTTTCTCAGGTGCCCCCGTGTTCCAGCCCCCCGCCCTTCCAAGCCCCACAGTTGGCAGGGTTGTAACAGCAACAATGTGAAGGGCCCGCTGGGTGTGTTCTCCTGAGGTCATCCAAGTGAGACTTGGGCCGTCCTGGACTGTTATCCTCTCAGGCTTTCTCCTCTGGGCATCTTGCACCTTCACCCTGTCCCCAGACACAGTAAAGCCAGCTCTGGTGGCTGCAGCCTGAGCTCCCCGCCGAGCTGGTCTCGCTGGTCCTGGCCGCCACTGGTCTGGGCCGGATCTCTCCAATAGGAACTGCTTTCAGCTTCCCACCCCGCCCCTGGCGCCCCTCCCGGTGCAGGCTCCTCCTATTGCTATCCTGCCTCTGCCCACCACACCGGGGCAAAGGGCCCTCCCCCGGCCAACCCCAGCGAACTCTGGGCTCCGGAACCGGCGAGGGTGGTGCTGGGTGCCGGCCCGACGGCTCTGGCCCCGGGTGTCCGCAGCTCAGCGAAGTGCCGGCGGGGGTAGTGCGCGCCTCTGACCACAGGGCCCCTGGGCTCAGTGCGCGCCGTGGCCACCGGGCGGCAGCACAGCCCGTGCCGCGCGGCCCTCGGCGGGCGCCGCTACGCGGGTGCCAGCCCCGCCCCGAGGCAGCTACCCCGAGACTCACCAGCCGGAAGACCTCTGCCCATCGCGGACGCTGTCGCAGTCCCCGCTCATGGAACTCCCTCCCAAGGCGGCGGGCACGAGGTTGCGTCCCCGGGCAGGGGCGTCAGTGTCCCCATGAGTCAGGTTCACTGAGTTTCCCTGCCCCCGCCCCACGTTGCTCCTTGATCGCCGCCGGGTGGGCTGCACCAGGGGTCCGGGTTTCCCGCTGGGCCTCTCCTCCACTCCTTCCCCCGTCTCGCCGAAGCCCTGGGTCCTCAGGCGCAGCCTCTGGGGCTCCCGCACCGTACCCGCCTGCGGGGTCCAGCCACCCAGTCCTGGGGGCAGGCCGGGCTGCCCGACAGTCCGTCTCCGCTCCGCTCCGACCCGCACCGGCGCGGAATGCACTTGAACCCCACGCGCAGCAGCGTCAGGTGGGCGCGTCAGGGGCGGGTCAAGGTGCAGGGCCCAAGCCGTGACCCCAGAATAGAGATGACAGCTGGTCCCTGGCCTCCACACCCCGCGCCGCGCGAGTGGGTGCGAGGGGCCGGTTGGGAGTGCAGGGTGGCGGGAGCGGTCCCCTGTGTCCCCACCCCGCCCGGTGCGCAATCCGAGAGCGCAGGCGTCCCCGCCCCCCCCCCCGGCCCTGAATGGCCCCCGCTGGTTTGGAACCCAACGATCGGGCCTTTGGGAGCGCCCGCCCCCACCCCTTGCCAGGCCGCCCACTGCCCAGCCCCCCCCACTGCCGGCCCCCACCCTCGCCACGCTGGTTTCCCCACCGCAGCCCCCTAGATCCCCCTGGCCTACCCGCAGCCAGGCTCCCGCGCCGCCCCTCGCTTCAGCTCCTCGGCGGCCCACCCTCCCCCGCCCTGCCTGCCCCAGCCCGCGGGTCCCCGCCTCCCCCCGCCCTCATTAGCATAGCAGCTGCTTGCCGAGCGGGGACCCGCAGAGGAAAGGGCAGAGGCCTCGGGAATGAATGGGGGCCGCGGCTTTGGAGGGAGCGAGAGAAGAAAGACCGACAGACGGACGCACGGAGGGACGGTCCGACGTAGAGCAGAAGAATGCGCCCGGCGAGGGGAGGGGAGGGGAGTGGAGCCCAGGCCGCAGAGAGGAGTGTGCGGCAGGCGGTGGGGGAGGGCAGCCTCCCCAGACCCGAAGCCCCTGGAGGGGGCCGAGCTAAAGGACCCGGGAAGAGCCGTCGGCGGGTCCCAGACCTCCCACGGCCTCCTGTGGCCTGCGCCCTCACAATCTGACTTCATGCTTTGTCCCCCAGCTACCCCAGCGCTGGCCTGCTTTCCTGTCCTTCGAGGTCGGAGGTCCGAGGTCAGGGTGGACTCAGGACTCTGGGTGGGCTCCGCAGGGGCCCCAGGAGGCTCTGTGCCTCCCTGAGGTCAGAGCTGCCCCTGTACCTACGCGCACCCCAGTCCCAGAGGGCAGCCCCCTTCTGTCCCCCTCCTAGCCTGCGTCCCAGGCTTTGGCCTTCAAACCCTGCCCTTCCTCCTCTGGCCAGCTCCGTCCCCGCTCCCACGCCTGCTGCCTTTAGACACCATTCTTTCCGGCTGACCATTTTCCTGCACTTCCTGGTCTCTCTGGCATCCATTCCAACAGTAAATGCTTCCTGCGTCTGGGCAGGGTCAGGTCAGACAGAGGGACAGTTGGATAGGACCTGTCAACACAACTGGCTGGGGGAAAGGGGTGGACCCTGACCTTGTCCATCTGGTCTGTCTCCTTTCTCCATGGCAACCACTGCAGGGGTTCCCAGTGACCCAACAACCCCTGCTTGCCGGACCCCTCCCCCCTGGGTCTCCTGGGTGCCCCTGGCTGGGACCCTTGCCTGGCCTCTACACATAACCCCTGCAGGTCCCAGAGACCAGGCAGAGAGGGTCAGCTGTGCCTTCTTTCTCACCCTAGCCACGAAGAGGCTTGAAAAGATGTTTCCAGCCGGGGAGGGGTGATAGGGACTCCCAGGTGACACCATGGCCCACCTGCTATAGTTAGCACAAATCCCTGTTTGCTCAGCACAGGGGTCCTGGAGCCAGCAGCTGTTCTGCCCTGACCCATGTGGTGGAGGGACAACTGTGGTTTTGGTCCACTTTCTAGGGCTCCCACTCCAGGAAGGCCACAGAGTCAGCACACCTGGAGTCCCTCACTGTGGACAGGGTCCAGGCTGGAAGGGCTGTCTGTGCACAGGGCAGCCCCTGGGAAGAAAGGCAGCAGGTCCCACCAGGGCTCCCCCGTGGGGCTGAGCAGGGCCTGGCTTCTTTTCTGTCTACACTGGAGAGAAAACTGTCCTTCCTGTGAGAAGCACAAAGCCTGTCTCAGTCTAAAGTGTCTTCAGAAGAGGGCTTAGGGAGCCGTAGTCTTGCATGGTGGCAGCCATATGCCTGGGAAGCGCCCCAGTGCCCAGGCACACTGGCCAGGCGCTGGGGAACTACCCGGGCTAGCATCTCCGGCCCCCCCCCACAGGCCAGGCCAAAAGCGACCACCGCCTTCCGCCAGCTTCCTCTGCCTCCTGAGGGCGAGTGCCCTGCGCGGGAGACGGAGGCCCTGCCGGCCATGCCCATGGGGGCCCCTAGTGTCCAGGCCTGACTGCATTTCCCAGGTACTCCAACCTCTGAGTTCTTTAGCCATTCTCCCTGCTGTCACCAGGTACACCCAGCTCCCTGCCCCGAAAGGCTCGTGGCCAGGTCTTCCCACACACTCCTGTGAGCTCTGGGTGCTTTATATCACCTCCTGGGAGCTCATTTGCACCAAATATTCCGTTCACCTGTGCGGGTGTCTAAGGGTAGAGCTGGCCCAATCTAGCAGGCTAGCTGGGAGATAGCAAGTGCCTGTAAAACGAACAGAAAACGCACTCAGAAAACTCAATGGAAGAACAGGGCAGGAGACACAAAGTAGGAACAAGGAAGGCACTCTGGGAAAAGCTTCAAGTTTGGGAAAGGCATCGTGTCCCGCCTGCTGCCGGGGAAGCTGACATCCCTGGGCTACCTCAAAGGGGCCTGAAAGCCTTGGAATCCCCCGAGTCCCAGCACAGTTACAACATACTTTGCGAGGTCGGCTGAGGGGCGCAGCGGTTAAGCGCTGGCTTGGGAAGGTAGCGGCCCCGGTTGGGGTCCCACATATAAGGGCCAGTGACACTGCCCTCAAAACAACAACAACAAACAAACAACTTACTTTGCGGCCTTCTGTCTTCTCTTTGTGGCTACTCTGGCTGGCATGGGGTCCTCCCACCCCTCTTTGCATGGGCCCCCACAGATGGCCCGGGAGTGGGCCCAAGTCTCCCCTCCCCTCTCAGTAGGCATGGGAAAGACAGCCCACTTCACATTCACAGAACCAGGACGCTGGCCTCCAGTTCACTCAGGGTTTGTGCTCTTCTGAGTGGCTGGCTCCCAGGCACCACCAGGGGCCAGCGAGGAGAAAGAGGCCTTTCACTGTCAGGAGTGAGCAATATGATGTGTCCCCAAGTTGAAAAGATACCCCTCTGTGCAGTAAGTGGTCCAGCAGGAACCCCCAGCAGCAGCAACAAGGCCTGGTCCCTGGGAGCACCGCGTCTCTCAGTGCCTGGGGGTCAGGATGGGAAGAGCTTAGAGCAGAACTTTCCACGCAGAGGCCTCTGCTGCGTTGTGAGGGACCAGAGGTGTGCCCACTCTGTTGGCCCTGGCACCTCACAATCCTGTGTACAGCCGACTTGGGTTGGCAGTAGAGCCAAGCTCAGAGCCAGTTTACCAGGCTCTGTCTTTAGGTGAAAACAAGCCAAGCATTGTGTAGACGTCACCCACAGACAGCATGCTGCAGCCTGACCCTCATCCTGGGTGCCAAGCCCAAGAAGAATCAACAAACTTTTTTTTTTTAATAAAAAAAGATCAATGAAAAATTTATTTATAAATTTTCCATGCTGGGCTACAAGTATATCGTACACTCAGGAATGTGCTGCAGACTTCACCCATTAGAAGTGATCATACCAAGGCCCATACACAGCTTCCATAAGCCTAGAAAATCTTAACATTAATTAACATAATTAAAAAGGTATTTGCATCTAGAAAAAATATACAGAAAAACTCCCTTTGGAGTAATCTGTGCCTCAGTTTCAATGTCTGCTTGTTTAACTGACATTATCAATATATTCTTCTCACACAGGATTTTATATAAAGCCACAGATGACTGCCAGAATCTGACCAGTCACGCACAAAGGGCCTCCACCCACCTGTGTCCTCAAGTGCTCCCCATTTTTGCACGAAGGGTCAGCAGCACTTCTACCCAGGAAGCCTCATTTAAATTTGAATAATTCAGCCTCCCTTTTATTTCTCAGGATCAAAACAACAAGGGGTATGGGGTTGCATAGAAAATTGGAACCGCGGAGACCGGGAAGGGCGCTTTTCAGGACAGAAAGTGACGCAGAAGCACCGCCTCCCGCGCAGGTCTCCCAGCAGCTCTCCCGACGGCTCCTCCCCCAGGCAGGATTTTGGGATTCGTATCGAGTTCTTGAAACTCCGGGAGGCTGAAGAGGGGCAAATGGTCCTTCAACTCACTCAGCAATTAGCACAAGAGATTCACAGTCTTATAGGTATTTTATAAAAATATAAATATGGGTACACTGTTGCCTACACAACGCTGGATACAACGCCCTTTAAAATTGGGTTTATAACCAAGATTCAAAAAATACACCTAAAACTTGGCTTAAAATATGTTAATATTTTATATTCTGTCATAAATGTTATGACATTTAATTGTGGCAAATCCATTTACTTTTTTAAAAAAGTGTGCAACCGACTGTTAACTATAATAGAATTCACTAGAAAAGGTACGGTCCCTAGCCCACCCCCCTCAGTCACCGCCACACCGGAGCACCCAGGCTTCTGCGGAAACTTTGCAAAACCAGTAGCTTTGGGGATGGTGGCTTGGGACTTCCAAAGCTCACACAGAATTGTGTGTGTGTGTGTGTGTGTGTGTGTGTGTGTGTGTGTGTGTGAGAGAGAGAGAGAGAGAGACAGAGAGAGACAGAGAGAGACAGAGAGAGGTGGGAAGACGGAGAGGAGGGGAGAAAAGCGGGGATAGGAGAGGGTAGAGAAAGAAGTGGTGAGAGAGGTGAAGAGAAACAGGAGGGAGAAATAGGAAAACCATCAGGCTGGGCGGTGTTTTCAGTGCAACCAACAAATGACAGACTCAAGTTTTTAGTTTTAAGACTAGGAAAAAAAAAAGGCATATTCCCCCCCCCATAACCACATTTACCACGCACAATATTTTCCAAAAAAAAAAAAAAATCAGGCGCACAAACTTCACCCACAAATATACAGACGCACGATAAATAGTTTAGAACCCCAGCAACAGCAGAGCGGTCTCCTCCGTGCCGAGTCGGTCCCGAGCCTGGCGTCCCCGCCATCGGCCTTCCACCTCCAGAGAAAACATTTTGAGCGGGGCATCCGGTATCTCGGGATTCCGAACTGGCTGGTAGCGAGACTCAAATTTCAAAGGGGCTGGAGCCCGCGCCCCGCCCCCACCCGCGAGGCGGCGCGCGGGGGGGGGCGTGGGAAGCGCTCCGGCCAGGCCTCCGGCAGCCGCGGGGGGGCGCCGACCCCGGGCAGCGGGCGCCGCGCGGGCCCCGTGGACACAGACGCGAACGCCGGACTCGTCGTGGCCGCGGAGCCGAGGGCCGGGCGCACACCGAGGTAGTTGGCGGGAAGGTACAGCAGAGGCGACACGCGTGGGGCTCGCGTCCGGGTTGGGGTCGGGGTGCCGGCGGGCATCACCGGCCGCTGCCAGCGTACTTGGCCTTGGTGATAAGATAGAGCACGATGTCCTGGTGGCCGCCGAACGCGGCGATGTGCAGCGCGCTCCAGCCGTCGCGGTTAGCCAGGCGGATGTCGGCGCCAAACTTGACCAGCAGCTTCACGAGCTCCAGGTTGCCGTCGATGACCGACTGGTGCAGCGCCGTCTGGCCCTCGGGCCCGAACGAGTTCACGTTGAACTCGCAGTTGGTCATGTTCTGCAGCAGTGACTGCAGCTCTTGCGTGTTGCCCTTGCGCACGGCCTCCTGGAAGATGCGCTGCGTTTGCGGCGCCGAGCAGGTGGACAGCTCGGTCTGGCTCATGTTGCCGCTGCGCGCGGGCCGGGGCTCAGCGCGGGCCCCCGGCTGTCTCGGGGCGCGCCGGGGCGCATGGAGGGCGCGGCACCCCCGGGCGCCGCACGCCGCCCCTGGGCGCTCCGGGCGCTGGGGGCCGGGGGCCGCCGCCGCGGGGCCCCCGCCTCATCCAGCCGCGCCTGGGCGGGCGGGCGACGGGGGCGGGCGCTGAGCTCGCGGGGTCGGGCGCACCGGGGCGGCAACGCGGCGCTTTCGGGTCTGCTGGCTTCGGTTGCGGCTCCCACTCGAACCCCACGCGCCTCCCCACGCGCTGCTGCTCTCATCCGCCCGCCGCGCCGGGGCGTCTTTTACCTCCTTTATATTTGCATAACAATAGAGCGCCGGTGACGCGCGCGCCGGCAGCCTGCCGATTGGGCGAGGTTGCGTGGGGGCGTGGCGTGGGCGGTGCCGGGGGCGTGGCGTGCCCGGGGGCGTGTCCGGCCGGCGGCGCGCTTCACTGCAGGGGGCGCTGGTCGCCGGCGGCGCTGGAGCGGGGCCCGGGGGCCGTGGGGGGTCCTTGCTCTGCCTCCGCCCGCGCCCGGCCCTGCACCCCCCCCGCCCTCCGGTGTCTGCGACGTCGTCCCGCCCACTCTGTCTCCGGCTACCCGGGGAATTCCGAGCTCCCTGTACCGACAGACCCAGGCCTGGGGCCCGGGCCGCGAGCGACCCCGCGGTGGACCCGAGGGCGCCCTTCCCGGGCTGGGGTTTCACGAGCGTCCCAGGCCTCAGGAGGCCCAGGTAGAGAAGTCCGGTCTCCTCCTAGCTGTTGGAGCCCCAGCCAGGGACCGTCTGCGCCCCCGGCAGGACGACACTTGCGATTAGATTCGCCCAGCCTGGCCCCTGGGACATACGATCAACGCGAATGAAAACTCCACGAACAGCTCGGGCACGTGGGTCCTTCTGGCGCGAGGGTGGCTCCCCGTGTTTGCTCCCCAACAAGACTGGCGTGAGGAGTCAAACCCCGAGGCTTTGAGCCCTGTGCTGAGGAAGAGGTCTCTAGAGGAGGAAGCCCAGGGCTGAGGCCGTGGGCCCAGAGGGTCTGCAGTGGGGCCGGAGGGAGAGTCAGCAGGACCGCTAGGCCTGCCCCACTCTCCTGGGCCACCCCCAGCAGCGTGAATGGGGACAGGTAGGGCCTGGCCAGGTGAGGCACCAAGGACTGCTCTGAAAGGGAACTCAAATGACTCATTTCCAAACTGTAAACCCATTTTTTATGTAACGCTGCCACCAAATTTCCTCATTAGGATTTTACACTTTATAGTTCTGCTGTGGTCGCTGGGAATGAAGGAGAAATGATTCTTAGAGCAGTAGGCCTGGCAGGGAGACCCGCAGGGGGGCAGCAGGCAGGGACTTGCATCCCTTCAGAAGCCACAGGGAATTCCCCATGAGGCAGCTCTGGGCCTCAGCTGGGGAGACCACCCTGTTAGGCCTTGTTTGGGGATGGGCTCCCCCCATGCTTTAAAAACCACGTGGGTGTGCCTCCCACCTTGGTCTGGGAGGGGTCACAGCCAAACCACAAGAAAAACTGGGCAAGGCCACCCCAGGGCTGGCTGCCTCTGGCCAGCTGTCCTCAGACCTGACCCTGGCTGACTCCCCTGGGGTCCTCCCAGTAGCCAGGGCCACCTGAGGCTGATCAGACCTGCTCCCATAGGAACCCCCTACCATGCAGAGACAGGAGCCATGAGCCCCGGCCCCCAGGCCCTGCACTTGGCCTGGCCATAGGTGTGACCTGGGGATGCCACTGCTGTCGGGAGCCCTGCCCTGATCCTGCTCTTCCTGTGGGGACCTGTCCCTCGACCTGGTAAGGGGCCTGGGATCACTTGCTGCTGGATGGTGGGCCTCCTGATCGCCTCCAGCTCCCTGTTCCCCAGCACCAGGGAGTAGGACATGGGCTGCCCAGGAGACTGAGCAGAGGACAGGGACCCTTGGAGTGGGCAAGCATGCGACCATGCTCAGGGCCGTGCCACCTTCTCCCTAGAACGGTGGGGAGGGTGTGTGTTGGGGGTTGCTCTGAGAACATGTTCAGATGGGCTGGAATTCCCAGGCATGTGTGTGTTTTCCATGCATCTGCTGGGGCCCAGCCATGCCCAGGGCCATCCCTGGAAGGTGGTGTGTTCACAGACAGGCCCAGGTGAGCTCAGGCCCCCTGGCCTGGAGCAGGGCATCTGGAGACCCTGCTGGCCCGGGACAGAGCCTGGGAGAAAAGTCCTATTGACACCACCGGCGGGAGTCAGGGTGGGCAGACAAAGGGGCCCTGTGAGCTCAGTGTGGGAATGTGCGGCCGCCATCACGAGCCATGAAATTGGCAGCTCAGGCGCCCCCCCCCCCAGCAGGGCCTGTGTGGCTGGAGTGGCCCAGGAGCCTAGCCTGAGGTCGCGGCCGTCCCACCCAGGGCTTGCTGGGAGTGCGGGTCAGACAGGTGTAGCTGGGCCTGCCACTGCTGTGCGGTCATCGCCCAAGCCCCTTGTCTGGTGCCCTTCTGTGGGCTCCGCTGATGGCACGGTGGGCTGATGCACCACTGAGGCTCGGGCCCTCCTCCTTGGCCAGGACTGTCCTTTCGCTCCTTGCCTCACAGCAAACCTTACACAGCACCAGGTCCCAGTACACACTTCCTCAGTGTTTGCTGAAGAACACGTCCAAACGGAGGACATTTGTTCCAAATGCCTTGGTGGGAGGGGGCGGGGCCCACCAAGTGCCAGGCACCCCCTGGGGCTCTGAGAAGACCCTCTTCCCATGTTTGTGGAGTGGGCTCACTGGCTGTGAAAGAGAAGTCGTACGTGGGATCTGGGCGGACAGAGCCAACTCTGACTACCAGGCTGGACCCCATCTTTCTGCTGGGGGGCTGGCCTGGGGGGCCAGCGATGGTGGGTGGGGGCCAGGGTTGGAGAGGGCCCCCTTCTCCTTCTAGGGACCCATTCTTCCCTTGGAGGCTCAGAGCAGGTGGGGGTGCAATGTGGGGGTGCAGCTTGGGGAGCATTCTGGGACCTGGGCTGGGAAGATCTGGCTTGGGGCAGCCAGGGGAGGGCAGCATGGAAGGGCAGCTGACCAGAGCTGGGCCAAGGCCTGCGGCCACCTTAAAGGCACTAGGCGGGGGAGGGGGGTGAGCAGGCTGCTGGGCGGTGGGGGCGGGGCTTCCAGCTAATTCATTAAAATGTGTCGGGGAGCGTGGGAAAGAGGAGAGGATTTCTTCCCAGCAGCCCAGACACCTGGTAGAAGGGCCGAGCGAGGATTCAGATCAAATAACAAACACCCAGCCCGGCCAGCAGGCCGAGCGCAGGAAGGACGCCGGGCAGGAACTACAGCAGACAATCGCTGTGGCAGCTCCCGCCCGCCCGCTGGCCGCTCAGGCACCGCCTGGCACCGGGGCCACAGCCCACTCTGTCGACTGGTGACTGACCCCAGCTCAGAAGGGGCCAAAGGTGGTCCCCAGGCTGAGGAAGGCTCAGGACCCGGGTGGGTCGCCTCAGAGCCAAGGTGGGGGGGCAGCAAGCGTGTGAGCCCAGGGGGTTCCGGGAGGGATGCGCCAGTCTGAGCAGCAGAGGGCTGGGGAGGTGGGAAGGCAGGGTGGCCGTGAGGACCACACTGAGAACTGCCCACAGTTAGCTGCCCTCTCCTCTTCCTAGAGGTCGCACGGAGTGGAAGGGCAGACAGGCCGGGGCCCGACCTGCCTGGAGGAGGGAAGGACATGCCGCCTCTCGTCTCCCCTGGCCGCTCCCTGGCTCCAGCCTCTGTCTGTCCAGGGCCTGCGGTCAGAGCAGCGTCTCAGGAAGTGGCTGTGCTGGGCAGTGGGTCAGGCACCCCCTCCCATCCCCTTCATCTTGGCTCCACCAGGAAGGGGTGGGGTCAGCCTGCTCCCCTCAGGGCAGGACACAGAGCTGGAGGTCCTGCTCCTGGAAAGAGCACCCCAGCCGCAGTGGGTCCCCATGCCTGGTGGGGTCTGGCTTGCCTGCTCACCTCGCCTGACTCTCACGGGCTCAGCAGTGACCGCTGGCACAGGAAGGCCAGGGCCTCTCCTTGCCGTCTGTGGGGTGGTGCCCTACCCCATCTGGCCCCAAGGTTGCTGGGGGCTGACTGGCCTGGCACCTGGTACACTGCGGGCACTCCAAAGGAAAGGAAAGGAAAGGACATGGAGTGTGGCAGGACGACTTTGAGGGCCCTGGCACACGCCTCCCACCCTGTACACTCCTTAGCCTGACCCTCCACTAGGGCTGCACCCCTGGGGGGCCAGCCTTGGTGTGGTCAGGAAGCTAGGGGCAGGTGCAGAGGCTGGCCTGGCATTGGTGCCCAACTGACACTCGAGGCCATCTCACCTGGCCTGCAGGTGCACCCTGTCCTGGGCAGAGACAGCAGCCCTGCACAGGCCCCCAGGCTGCGGCCACCCTGGCTTCCTTGGGATCCCCAGCCAAATCTGAGCTGGTTTCCGCTCTAGGCAGGAAGGACAGGAAAAGGATGTGAGCGAGGGAGGGCACATTCCTGGGGGGGGGCAGGAGGAGGCAGGCGGGGGCACAGTACAGTCTGGGACCCTGCCTGCCACTGGCTGGAGCCTCTACCCGTGGGCCCCGTCCCCTTGCACCCCTCTCCCCACCACACCTGGCATCGGTGCCCTCAAGCCTTCCGTGGGATCTGCATTGGGCCTAAGCCTCAGTTTCCCCTGGAGTGGGAGAGCAGTTGGGACAAAGGCATGGCCCTCTCACATAATGTGGTCACCCTGGCCAGGGGCGAGGGAGAGAGTGAGGGGGTCAGGGCCGCGACTCAGGGGTCCCTCCCTTCTAGGCTGTGGCCTTCCTTGGGGGAAGCTGCCCTGCTTCCCGCACCCAGGCCTGGGTTGGGGCCCGCTCCCCAGAAAGTCCCGGGACCTGGCCTAGGGAGCTCTGTCCACAGGATCCCATCATCCATGCTCCTTGGAGTTGGAGCCCCTCAAGCGTCCTGAGGCTGGTCTGCCTGGGGCCCTGGGACCTGCTGGGGCGAGGCCCTGGCCTGCCTGTCCTAGAGGTTGGCCCTTGGCCTGGGGAGGCTAGGGAGGGTAGGACGGAGGGGGTGACATTTACTGCCCCAAGCAAAGTGGGTGAGCCACCCAGCACTTGGGGCCTGTCTGCCACACCCCACCCCTGCATGCCCACGGGCTCCAGCAGCTGACTTGGGGAGCCACCTCGGTCCGGCCCTTGGGCCCTTACCCAGGCCACTTCCTCCAGGAGGCATGCCCTTCCCACCTCCCGCCTGCCTCATGCCTGAGCACCGGGCCGTTCTCGGCTCCTAGTCTGAGCATCCTGCCAGTGTGGAGAGCTTCCTCTCCCCCGAGCTGGGCGGGCTGGTCCCCCTGGCACACAGACCCTCAGGTGTGTGCAGTGAGCGATAGGAATGAGCCCACAGCCACAGTTCGTGCAGGGGACCTTTTCCACTTTTATTGTTGCAGTGCAGGCCAGTGGGGCCTGGGATCCCCCAGGAGGGACCACTGGCGGGGCCGCAGTACCGTCCAGGACCTTGTGGAACTGTATGGTGACCGGCCCAGGTGGGAGCCCCCGGAAGACCTTGCTGCAGCCTCTGCTGCCCCCGCCACCACAGAGCGCCCTCTGGGACCCCCACCAGCTGCAGCCGGGCGCCGTTACCCAGCATGGCCAGGACGCTGGCCCACAGATATGCCACCTCCAGGCAGAGGCAAGGGGTTCATAGGTGCAGCCCTCAGGCATCTCCTCTGGGGCAGACCCTGGAAGCAGCCACCTTGAGGCCCCAGCCATGGGGCATGAAGCCCTTTGCAAATGTCTTCGCAGCTTCTTCTTAACATTTCTATTCACCCGAGCCTCTCTGCTTCATCCTCCTTAGGGACCCCTTCACAGGCCTAGGGTGCAGGGACCATGCCCTCAGAGCAGTCCCTCTACTGGGCCAGGCCCCAACCCCGTCTGGGGTCCCCAGTGTCCTCAGCATGCAGCTCCAGGACTCGCCTGACTCCTGTGTGTCCTCGCTCTGGGTCTCGTCACCTGTCAATCAGAGACATCAGAAACTCCTAAGAACAAGGCCTGGCAGCCCCAGCCCCCCACAACGCACCTCCAAGTGCCCAGCCTCTCCCCCACCCACAGTGGAGAGGGCAAAGGGCAAGGGGCCGAGAAGTTTCGGTGCCAGCCCCGTCCCCTCCCATGGGAACTCACACCTTGGAACGTTCTTGGGGCTCAAAGGTCCTTGGGAAACATGTTCTGGACAGAAGATCAGCCGATTAGGGCACTTGGGGGCCTGAGAACTGGCGGGCGGTGGCGGGGGAGGCCCCTCTGTGGCGATGAGCAGATAAGCCCATTGCCAAGCAGTGAGTTTCACAACCAGCCAGCACCAGGGCAGGCGGGCGGGAACCTAGGGAACTGGCTAGAGCTCAGGGTGCCAGGAGAGACCCTGTGAGAGGGCCCCCACCCCACGGGGGGACGTAGGGAGCCCGCCAGGCTATCGGCGGCCGAAGGGGCAGTGCTGGGGTGAAGGCGGGGCAGCTGAGGGGCACGGCAGCAGGTGGGACCAACGCCCCTCCAGTCCTTGGGACCCTCGTGATTTGCTTGGCAAACATTTCTCTACAGATACCTGCAGGTTAACTGCAGTGGGGTCTGAATGGACGAGGCCGCCACCATAGCCCCACTGTGTCCCTGGAGCCCAGTGAGGCCATGACCTCCATCTGGCCTCCCTGCCTCGCCCCAGCCCTTCCCCAGTCACCCCTAAGACACCAGACAGCCTGCAGGGGTGCTCTCGCCCCCAGAACAAGTGTGAACCTCTGGGTGGGGCGCTGGGGGCCCGATGGCCCCTGCGGAGGCATTTGAGCATGTCAGAACCACACCGTGGACAGCTGAGCACACTGGGGCTGGACGCAGGCCATGACGAAGAGCCACCTGCTGTGTAGGTGGCCTCGGCACTGGCCCCAAGACTCAGAGGGAGGTGGGAGAACAGGAGCAATGGTGGGGACATCAGCATCCTGGAGGGGCGAGGCAAGGGGACCCCAGAGACAGCCTGGCCCTGGGCTGACTCCACAGAGGCTCTTAAGATGCCTTTTAGGGCCGGCCGAGGGGCGCGGCGGTTGGGCGCTGGCTTGGGACGCCGGCGGCCCAGGTTCGGGTCCCACATATGAGGGCCAGTGACACTGCCCTCAAAAAAAAGAAAAGAAAAGAAGAAAAGCCTTTTATTTTATTTATTTATTTGTTTATTTTTTTCATGTTTTCAGAAAATTTTTATTTTTTTAAAATTTATTTTTAATTAGTTTCAGGTGTACAACACAGTGCAATAGTTATACTTTTTACCCCTTAAAGTGACAACCCCCCTTAAGACGCCTTTTATCGAGCCCACCCTGCCCTCCCCAGAGCCTGCCTCTGGTGGCCCCTCTTCCTGGATGGCAGGACACATTCACTGCCCCAGTGGCAGCTTCAGGGTCGCTGGGTGCCCTGCACCCTCCTCTTCCTGGTTTTACAGAAAAGGGAAACTGAGGCTGGGCCTGCCCTGGTGGGAGGCGCCTGGGGCTCGTCCTCCTTCCCACCGGCCTAGGCTCCTCTACGTTCAGCCTGCGGTCTGATGCCAGAGGGGCCTGAGAATACAAGCGGGTGTGCGTGTGCATGAGTGTGCGCGAGTGTGCGTGCACTGCTGTGCATGTAGGCCCCATGTGTGGGGCAGAGTGCGCGGTGCCCAGCAGGACCCACTGCAGAGGGGGACCCTGCGTGCCTGAGTTTCCTGGGCCCGTGTTGGTGGCCTATGCACGGCACAGAGGAGCACAGGCCACAGCCCGACCCTGCCACCCATCTGCTTCCACATCACCCGCTAGCGGGCACCCCACTGACCATCCCTGTGGTTGAGCCCAGGAGCAGCCAGCACCTGGGCTGCCGTCCGAACCCCACCAATCCCGCGCTTAACCCCCCTTGGGGCACACTCACCCGTCTTCCTGGGGCCTTTGTGGTGGCTGCTGAGCCACACAAGCGGCCGTGTCACATCCTTGGAGACCTTCGGGCACTGGTCACAGTTACAGGCCTGGGACGGAGGGGAGGCTGAGGTTGGGCGTTTCACGGACACAAATGACACAGCCTTTCCTTCCCCTGCAGGGACCATGAGCACCGCTCCTGGGGATCCTGGGCGGCCCCGTCCAGCTCCAGGAGGGCCCTGTAGGACTTTGCCATCACCCTGGCTGTCCTCCCCAAACCCAGGGGGAGAGCCAGGCCTGGGCACCGCCGGGGCCGGCTTGGCACTGGTGGGGGTACAGGGCCCAGTGTCCCAGGGTCCCAGTGGGCCGGCCATCTCTGCCCTGGTCCCTCAGCCTGTCTCAGGGAATGAGAGCCACCTCAATGTCCATGTTTCTGTGCTCCTTGGGCCGGGCAGCAAGTCCATGAGGGGTCAGCGAAGCCACTTCTGCTTCTATACGGGTCCTTGTCTAGTACACGAGATGGGTTCCTGTGAGCTCAGCTAAGCTCACAGTGACCCTGGGCTGTGGGCAGAGGCTGGAGGCTGCAACCTGCCCTCCCAATGCGGCCCCCTCAGGCTGCTCCATGAAGGTCATTGACTGGTGGGATGGCAGGCCTGGACCCCAGGATTCCTTGGGTGACACGAGGAGGGGGACACAAGAGAGAGGTAGGGGCCTGCGCTCAGAGACCTGGCTCCCAGGCAGGTACCCGTAGCTACCTACAGAGCCATGCACACAGGCCACAGCCCTTCCAACTGTCAGACATTGGACCAGCCTGAGCCAAGGCAGGGCCTGGGCAGGTCCCTGAGCCACAGGGGAGCAGGGCTGGAACCTGTGCTTCTGTGAGCACTCCCAGTCCCTTCCTGGATGACATGGCTCTGGGGGCAGGTGGGTAGGCGGTAGCCTCAGGCCCCGGGAGCTGCAGGGTGAGCCCACGTCAGGGGTGGTGCCTGCCCTGCCCCCACACGCCCTTTCCCACAGGCCTGACACCTTCAGCTTTACCTGTGGCCTCACTGCTGCACCTTCAGCACTGTAGCCAGCCAGGGATTCTGGGGCCTGGGGTGCTGCTGGATGGGTGGGGCTGCCTCTGCTGGGAGGACCCGGTTGGGCTGGGGCAGGGCTGATCCCCAGGCAGAGCTCCCCTTGGGGAGCCACCCCACTCAGCCAGACTGGCCTCTGGCACAGGGAGGCTGCTATGGTCAAAGTTCCAGGGGGCTTCCAGAGGCAGGGGTGCTGGCAGAGCCCTCGCTGCAGATCTGGCCTGTGGTCACTCCAGGCCCAGCCTGCCGCTGCCCTGGGCTGCCTGCCCGGCGGCCCACACTCTCCCTGACCAGGCCACCTGAGGGGATAGCACCAGCAGGTGTGGGAGGGACAGCACAGCAGGAGGGTGGGGTCCCTTGTGAGGGGTCCACCAGCCTTCCCAGGACCTGAGCCAGGTGTGCACACCTGGGCGGGGCTGCCAGCTCACGCTGAGTCACGGCACGCAGACAAACCCTGGTGCCATCCACAAGGACCTGGCCACACCCTCGGGAACCACCAGTGCCGGTTTTCCCACGGCCGCTGCCCACTGTCGGGTCTTGCTGTCACCCCAATAGGGCCCTGCCAGGCTCTGCCCCCACCCCACCCTGGCTGGAAAAGCCGGTTCTGCGCCTGCCTGCCCTGTGTCCCCATCTGCAGCAGGGCCTGACACCGGGGCCTCCTCGGCTATCTTCTGTCCTCTCTGTGGTCCAGTAGTCCTTGCGTGACCACCTGCTGTGGGCGGGCAATTTCCACACCTCCAGAGAGGCTGTGCCCTACCCTCATGGGACTCCCAGCTGAGCACATATCTGGTCATAGGCTCTGTGCTGCCCACCTGAGGTCCCTCCCTGACACAGAAGGGGGTGGCAGAGCCTCTACCCTCCCATTCTGAAGAAAGGGGGCTTCTGAGGGGCTGAGTGACTTGCTCAGTCACAGGGCCTTCGGCTGGCTGGGACCCCACACAAGCCCTTAGGCTGCCCCCCAGCTGAGGGTGTGTATAGGTGGCCTCTGAGCCCACATCCCGATGGGCCGTGCAGACCCCTGCCTCAGAATGCCAATGGGTCTCAGCAGAGACCAATGGGGGG
Source organism: Aselliscus stoliczkanus (assembly GCA_033961575.1). Classification (NCBI taxonomy): domain Eukaryota; kingdom Metazoa; phylum Chordata; class Mammalia; order Chiroptera; family Hipposideridae; genus Aselliscus; species Aselliscus stoliczkanus. The sequence continues at coordinate 114,101,457 of CM066728.1, read as the reverse complement.
CATTAGAGGGGGTGCTGGACAGAGAGGCCTGTGGTCTCGCCTGGTCTCCGAGTCCCCTATCCAGTCTCAGAGCTGGAGGGCAGGGCTGGCCTCCGCCCCCAGAGCCTGGGTGGGAGGGAGGGGCCAGGTGAGTTGGGCAGGAGGGGCTGGGAAGACTCCTGGCTCCCAGGTCCCAAGGGTCCGCCTGTGTGCCTGGTTCCCACGGCTCCCGAGGTTGCTGGGAGCCAACGCCTGCCATGCCTCTCGACTCAGGGCAGACGGGGACTGCCTCGGGCAGGGGCAGGAGCCCATGGGCGCAAGGCTGCCTCCTGGGGCTGGGCCACTGGTAGGGACTGGTCCTGGGGACTGGTGGGCCCAGCACGGCATGCCTGACCTGGCAGCTCCCTCCTCTCTCAGGCCCCAGGAGGGTGGGAAACGGCTGCTCTGGCCACTTTCCTGGGAGGAGCCCCTCGCTGGGCTCTGAGAGTGTTTGAGGAGGCCCACAGCAGGCATCTGGGAGACCCACCTTGCCTCTGACTGAGGCTGAGACTTGGAGGAGAGGGACAGGCAGCTGCAGGGCTTAGAGGGGTCGGTTCCCAGGTCCTGGGGGCCACACCCAAGAGCCAACCTGCTTTCCGCTCTGAGCCCAGGAATCCCAGCCACACCTGCCAAGGAAGTGATCCGGCCAGTGAGCCACGGGTGAGCCGGAGGCAAGGTCGCTGCGTCTATCCTGAACCGCGTGTTCTCAGGAATGTCTCTGTGCCCACCTGTCCTGGGTGCCCACCTCCCACCTGCCCTGGGTGCCCATTTGCCCTGGGTGCCCACCTCTCTTGGGTACCCACATTTGTCCTGCCCTGCCCTGCCCTGTGGGCCTGCAGGTGTCTGCTGCACACATACCAGATGGTAGACAGCTGGTGCACAAGTGGGGAGAGTCCTCACGGACAGGCCCGGGCCAGGGCCATAGAATGCAGGGAGGGCCAAGAGGTCGCTGTGGGAGCCCTTACATGCACTCTTCCCCAGAGCCCACCGGCCCCTCCCACAACTGAGCATGCAAACTGCACTAGGGCCTGTGATCCGCCTGGAAACACCCGGGCCTCACTGAGTGGGGGCTAAGGCAGAGGGGAGGGTGGGCTGGGGCACGGGGCATGAGAACCCATGCTGCCAAGGGTGCAGGGCAGTGGTGGTGGGCTGTCCAGCCTGGAAGCCTAGCAAGGGGCCCGGTCACAGGGAGGCCCTGGGAGAGACTCCTTGCCCAACCAGCAGCCAGGCCCGTGACCTGGGGACTCCCACGCACCCTGCCCAGCAGGCCCCTGGCACAGCTGATGGGCTCAGGCTCCACCTTCCAGCTGGGAGATGGTACCAGGCCACTCTGATGTCCTTGGCTGAGCGGTCTGCGCTCTGTACCCAGCCCAAGCACTGACTCCCCAGAAGGGGTGGGACCCCTTTCTTCCGAGTAAGGGGCAAGCTGTGGAAATCTCCACTCTGGCCTGTGGCAAGTGCCTCTGGGCTCCATGCAGGGCCCGCCAGCCCCTGCACCCCACACCGAGTGGGCGCTGGGCCCCATGTGGTGGCAGGGAGGTGTGGTCAGGCTGGTGCCCTGGGAGACCTGGTTGTGGGATTTCTGACCCCACAGGTGGGGAGGCAGGGTTGAGACACACTAGAATAACAGGCCATTTCTCACTCATTTAGAGCGAACTGGGAGAACAGCCAAGTGTAAAACAGCAGAAGGAAATAGACACCACCCCCATGTCACCTTCGAGCAAAACTGGCATGGGGTCACATGCTTTCTAGCACCTTCCATGAGCAGTTTCAAATACTCACATCAGGGGAGGGGGACGCAGCCAGTCTGAGCCTCAGGATACCACTGTCACGTGCTCAGGGTGCTTGTTGCCCCTGCTGAGCACCTGCCCCTCACCATCCACAACCGCCTTCCCAAGATGGGTGGGTCCTGAGGCCTCTCCTGGCTGGCCTAACTACCTTAACCCCCCAGAGCTGCCCCAACAAATGGTGCTGGGTGCGGGGACAAAGGACTGGGACGGAAGACCCCGGACTTTGGAGTTGGCCTGACACCTTGGGGGCAGGACCATGGCCTGGAGGAAGCAATTAGGCGCAGCCCAAGGCCTGGGTCTGCTCCACACCTAGCTCTCCCACGCTGTCTGGCCCTGAGCCATCTGCCCCCAAAGGTGATATGGCTCAGGAGCCTTCAAGGACAAGCATGTCACGTGGCTTTGTCCACCAAGATCCTGCCATCCCTCCCAATTTGGCCCTGATTTCCCACTGGGACAGGCTGGGAGGGGGCAGAAGCACTGCAGTCCCTCTCCTCACAGCCAGCCCACAACTGAGATCTGCAGGGCATCTGTGGGTGCCACCCCTACTCCACCGACCAGGGGCACACACCAGGGGCGGAAGAGCCAGCCTCCCGCCTCCCAGGGAAGCTTGTGGCTGGGGACGGTGCAGAGAGGGTTTTAAAGTCCAATGGTCGTGCTCTTCTGTTCTCAGGAAGCGGACTTGCTGCCCCCCAGCCCGTAGCCTCCTTCCCCTGCAGCGCCCAAGACCCAGGATGGCAGCCCTGCAGGGCACAGCTGCCCTGCCCCGGCCCCAGGCACAGGAAGGGCAGTTCCCACAGGCCCAGCCCCTCCCCCCGCCAAGCCACTGCCCACCCCTTGGTGGGGCCAGGACAGTGACTGCGCAGACAGAGCGGGGGAAGGGCCTCAGGCACTGTCAGCGCCGGGCCCCGGGGGGTTAGGGGCCATGGGTGCTGGGGCATGAGGTGTGTGAGTCCCCAAAAAGGCCAGACCTGGGCATGCGTGTGCGAGAGCCGGCACTCTGCAGGTGTCCCCTACACGCACCCAGGTCCGAGGGGCACAGGGGCTCCCAGCGTCGGAGTCAGCGTGTGAACACCCGGGAGCGCCTGTGACTGTGTGTGTCGGGTGTGAACACAGGCCCTTGTGTGACTGGGCGTGTCAGGTGGGAACGTGGGAACCGTGTGGCAGCATGAGTGGATGTGACTTCACGGGTGCCCCTGACCCCGTGTCTGTGTGTGAGCAGGCAGGACAGGAGCCTTGTGTGTACCTCACTGGGGAGTGAGGCAGGTGTGTCCCTGGGGGCCTCCATTTTCAGGGTGCAAGGAGTCCTAAATATCTGCCTCTCCAAGCAGTTGAAGGAGGCGACAAGCAGCAGTGCGGTCCCCAGTAACCATGGCTAACGATGCTGTGGGCATCCCAGACACTGGTCCCTGAGGGCAAAGAAGGGAGGAAAAGTAGGGTTGGCATGGGGGAAAAGCACACCTTAGCTGCCTCGGGCAGGAGGACAGATGGGGTCTAGGACACCGCATAGACAGCTGGGGCCTGCATGGGAGCTGGTACCCTCCCAGGGTCACCCCTTCCCAGGACCTATGGGGGGGCCCAAGCCCCTTCTTCTCTCAGACCCCTCTGGGGCTTGCAGGCCTGAGCACTGGGCAGTGGCTGCAAACAGGCACAGTAGGCAGGCCCCTACTTGGTTCTTAGCCCCCATCCTGGAGGTTTGTGCCTCCCCCCCACCCCCACCCCCAAGCCTCACTCTCTCCAACTGCACCAGCCACAGCCCAGGGCCTCCTTAGGATCCTACAGTGTGGGCTCAGGGGGGCCGACAGCCCAGCCCCGCCTATCCAAGGCCAGTCAGAATGAGACCCCACAATCCAGCTCACCAAGATAGCTGAGGAGTGAGGCAGGGGCCGGGCAGCTCTCCGAGTCCTTGGGGCCCGCCTCCTGGACTCTGCCCCGGGAGTCACAGCCCCTCCAGGGAGAACACTCGCCCTGAGTCTGAATTTTGGATAAAATGTGGAACACGCTTCTGTGTGAGCAAGTACTTGGTTTTCTCAAGTTTGCCTTCAGTAGGGGTCTGCATTCATATTTGCTAAGTCCCTCCTAGGCTCCCAGCAACAGAGCGGCAATGACAGGCCAGTATGGGAGGCCCGGGACTTGCCCCAATGTCAGGGACACCCCAAAGAGGTGTCAGTGCCCACTCTCCCCAGGCACAAGGCAGGCATGGCTGGGGACCCCTAGGTCTCTCCATGAGGTGGGGTTAGGGGTAACCACCTGTCCTGGGTTAAATTAAATAGAATATGGGCCAGAGGACACCTTCTGACCTCAGGCCCGGGGGGGGGGGTTCCCGCCCCCTTCTGCCCCTCGCCACGCACTCCCCTGCCTGCCGCTCCCCCCACCGCGGCCCAAAGCAAGACCCCAGGCCGCGACCCCCCCCCACTCCTCCCTCCCCGCCCCGGGGCCCTGAGTATCCCCGAACCAGTTCTTGAGGGGGCCGAGAGGCAGCCCCAATGCCGGGGCTCCAGAGCACCCCCAGCGGGGCGGGCCGTTCCCAGGCGGGGGAGGGGCGGCGGCCGTGAGAACCCGCCGGCGGCCAGGCCGCGTGGGAACGCGGGGGGAGGGGCGGGGCGCGCCTGGGAACGGCCCCCGCCCCCGGCCGGCCTTTGAAAGGGCCACTCAGGGCGCCCGGCGGAGATTCAAAAGCAAACGGCCGGCAGCCCGCCCGCCTTCCCTCGCCCAGGCAGGTTGGAGGGGCAAGGGGGCGCTAAGGGACCCCCGCCCGCCTCGAGGGCCGTGGGAGACGGGAGGGTATAAGGGGCGCCAGGCCCCGGGGCAGGCTGGGAAGTTGGGTAGGGGGTGAGGCCCGACAGGACCAGGGGCGGTACTCGGTTGTCCCCTCCCACAGACGAGAGGAACCCGACGCTCAGACAGCATGCATCAGGCCTCAGGGCCCTGACTCTAAACCCTGCAGCCTGGGGTCCGAACCTGGCTTAACGCCTCTGGGGCCTGTCACCCACTCAGGTCAGGCCTGCACTGGGCCAGGGGACCATACCAGTTCCCGGTCTGGGGAGAGAGGGGCCCCAAGGTACTCTTCCAAAGAGTGGTGGTGTTCTGAGTTTGGGCTGGGGTCCTGGAGGACTTCCTGGAGGAAGAGACATCTAAGCTGGGGTTTGGCAGGCCAAGTAGCGAGGGCGGGAGCTCAGGAACTGAAGGAGTTGGGGTGTGTTGGGTGGCCCAGAGAGGTTGGGGAGGGCTGATGTGGACCCGGGACTCGTGGGAGTGGGGGCTGGCAGCGTGGAGGATCCAGCATTTGGGTGTGCAGCGTTGGGGGTCTCCTGGCCCTCCCCCCTTCCTGCCCCCTCCCATGGCCACGGAGGCAGGCCAAACAGGAGAGGTGCCCCCCTCTCCCTGCCACCTGCGACTCATCACATGGGTTTGCCCAGATGAGGGGAAGGATCAGTTGCTGCCTGAGCCTGACTGCCCCGCTTCTCCGAGGGGCCCACCCCCCGGCCAGCTACCCTACCTCCAGGGATGGGTGCAGGGCTTGGCTGAGCAGGCCTCGCCCTTCCCAGGCCTCCGTCTGCTGAGGCCCCTCCCTCTCTTTGGCTGGTGGGGGTCACGGCCAGGCCCCATCCTGCCCCAGGTCGCCATCCATCCTGCCTCAGGATAGCGGGTGGGCAGGGCAGGGCTGCCTGGGAGGAAGCCGGAAGGGGAGGCCCCCCACTCTCCAGCCCCTTTCTTACTCTGTGCAGTTGGGGAGGGGAAGGTGGCCAGGTAGGAGTTGGGGGACACATGTCCACAGGGTGCCTGCCCTCTCGGACATGGATGGAGTAGTCACAGCCTGGCTGGCCCACCTTTGTCACCCCGAGTGTCCCCTGGCTCCCAGGCCCCTCTTCTGCTTTGGGGCTGGAATTCCTCACAAGGGAAGAAGAGTGCCCCATCCCCCGCTTCAGATGCCAGCCAGGCCCCTGGACACCGGTCAGTCCCTGCTACAGACCAGGGCAGGGAGGGATGTGGGGGCATGTTCCCGGAAAGGCCGCTTAGTCCCTATGAAAGCAGCCATGGCAGTGCGCACACGGACGGTCTGCGGATAGAACTGTGTTCATGAATGCTGAAATCTGAATTTCTTGTGATGTAGCTCAAAGACTGCAGTGTGCTGACATCGGGGCATGGTGTGCCTCCCAACCTGCAACTAACCCCAGCCCGAGCATCGGGGTCCCACAGACTGTGACGGGGTGCCCCCTGCAGCCCTGGCCCTCCTGCCCCACAGAAGGCAGGCTGTTGGGGCTCTGCCCTCCTTCCCTGTTTCTTCGGAGCCCAGTTCAAGGCAGTAGCCAGAGCCCTGATGGGTTTAGGAGCTGGCCTCTGATGCGTCTGGCAGGTGGTTGGGGCTTCCAGAAGCAGCGTTGTGACCGCCGCCAGCGGAGATGCACAACAGAGGAAGGACGATAGGACCTGGGTCCTCCCAGACGCGGTGGCACACCCAGACTTTGTGTTTGGGGAGCTAGAGGGTCTCTTAACTGGCCACAAGCCTGAGAGGGATGGTGCTGAGGTTGCCCACGGGGCCAACACTTGCGCCAGGAACATCTCTGCTGCCCCTCCCTCACACTCCCAGCGGCCTGTCTCCAGCTGCACCAGCTCCCCCTCAGGTCGCTGTCACACTAGCCTGGCTCAGGGGGCTGGTGTTGTGGCTTTGGGTGTACCTGTCCAGGCCACCACCTGTCTGCCTACACCCTGCGCGTCTTTGCAAGGTGGACAGGCTGCATCCCGACAGTGGGTGGATACGTGTCCCCACGGCTCCAGCCCTTACAGTAGCCTGGCAGCAGATAGCGCCTGTCTGAGCTGCATGCTTGTCCTACGTTGGGAAAGTCCTGTGGATTTTGACTTTAAGCTTGTCAGCCCTCTTGGAAGTAGACGGGCCTGTGCTCACTCTTCTGGCAACGTCCGGGGGCACAGCTGGAGAAGCTGGTCCTGAGGAGACTCCAGACCGTGAGGGGAACGCCTGTTAGAAGCACACAGACAGGATGGCGGTCCAGAGAGGACCGGCACTGACTGTCTGGTCTCGGGGCCCCCCACGCAGCCAGATAGGGCGGGTCCCCTGTGCAGACTGGGTTGGGGACTCACGCACCCCACCTCCCCAGGTGCTGGCCCAGAGGAGTTGCTGAAGGTCCCTCGGCCTAGGCTGGTCCAAGGGACGGCACAGTGAGGGGACGGGGAGGGGAGGGGTGGGCTAGGCAGAGGCCCAGTGTGGCCTCCTTGTCTTGGGCAGCACGGGCTTGTGGGGCATGTGGGGGGGCTTGGACCAGGTGGAGCAGGTGGGGCCGTGTCCAGTGTTGAGGGTGTGGGTGTCATGCCGGTTCAGGAGTGCCAGGATCCTTCCTAAAGCAGCTGGGGTTGCATCAGTGCCACCAGGTGCCAGGAGGACCCAGGGCAGTGGGGTCCAGGTGCTCAGTCCCCAGGGACCACCTGGTGGGAACTGAGGCTGGGTGCTGGATGAAACCCAGGGCTTTTCTGGGGCCGGGACAGACGGGAGGCCCCACAAGCTGTGGAGAGCCGGGAGTGGCCTCATGGGATGGGGTGACCGGCCTGGGCCAAGCTGCTGTCATCCTGGGGGGCTGTGCTGAGCTTGCCATCACCCCAGCTGGCGTCCACAGTCTGCCAAGACCTGCCCGGTGGCCCCCACTGTGCTCGAGGCTCTGAGGCAGTGCCAGGGCCCTACACAGGCCCCGCGGCCTGCCCCTCCCGCAGCCCGTGGAGCTGGCAGGCCGGGGTCTCTCCCTGTGCAGGGTGGTGGCCACCCCTCCCACAGCCTTTGTGCCTGTGTGACCCTGGGGGCACTGAGTGTGGGAACTGGGCTGGGGGCCTCGAAGCACAAAGGCCGGGGAGGGGCGGGGTCAGCGGCCGCTGAGCCTCTTCCTGTCTGTCCCTACGTTTGTGGTTGGTCATTAGGATAGAGGGAGGGTCTCCAGGCCCGGGGATAAGGCCTGGCCTAGGCATTCCAGCTGGCCCCTGGGTCTGGCCTCTGAGTGTGGGCTCTGGGGGAACAGCTGCCTGGGGTCCCCCTCATAACCCCCATCCTGGGTGCCCATTGCCTGGGGCCATCGTCACTGATGTCCAGGGCCACCGCCTGCTCCCCACCACAGCAGAGGGGGACCGGAGGGACAGTAAAAATAGACGTTATGCCTGGCCGTGTCAGGGGTTTGTGTGGAGGCTTTTTTTTAACTCAAATTTCTTTGATAAAATATTTTCCCATGGCGGACGGCACTGGGAACGTCCTCTTGGCAGACATTCCCAATGGACAATCCCAGACCCAGATTACCAGCTTCAGGGGTCACGACCCTGCTCTCCTCAAGAAGCCCACCGCCCCTCACCCACCAGGCTCTAGGGACGGTGAATGGCCAGTGCAGCATCTTCCTGCCTGACAGAGGCCTCCACCACGTGGCTCCTGGCCTCGCGAGTTTCTCTGTCCTCACGAGCAGACATCCCAGAAAGCGGGTCCCGGGGCCCAGGGCACATGCCACATGGAGTGTCAGCACCACTCGGCGTTCAGTGCTGGCTGCTGGGGTAAGGCCTGGCTGCTGACCCCCGGCCCGTCGCCCAGGCCCAGCCTCGGACTGGCCCTCTCCCGTCTTCGCTCACCACCCGCCACGCCCCCCCATGCGCCAGCCAGAGAGCGCCCGGCTTCTCTGGGAACGCTCTGTGTGCTGAGTGGGTTTCCCTCTGGGAACGGCACCAAAATAGCAGAAGGAAGGACAAGAAGTGGAAACAGCCTGGCGGCTGGAGCTCTCCAGGGAGCGGCCAGCTCCGGCCGGGGGCAATGGAGGCCCTGAGCCAGTGTCCAGGGGGCTCAGGCCCGCTGGGAGCGCAGGGCAGCGCCCTGTCGGCTGAGCCAGCACAGAGGCCCGCTCTGCGTCAGTCCTCAGTGCCTTGCTCTCTGCCGGCCAGTGGCCAGCGCCCTCTGATGTCCAGATGAGCTTATGAGCCAACTCAAGCCCTCACTAGCCCTCAACACTAGCCCTGTGGCTAGTGGGTGCAGAGTAGGGGTCTGCAGTCAAATGGAGCCAGCCTGGTCACTGTGCTGAGCCTTCGGCATCTGTGCAGCACCTTTCCTGGACTTCTCAGTGTCTACCTGTGGGAGGGCCTTTGGTCCACATTGGCTGGCCAGAGAACAGCATGTCCTGGGAGGCGAAGCGGCCAGTGTGCAGGGGAGGGTGGTCAGCATTCCCAGCTGCTGCTCAGGCTTAGCTCCTGGGGTTCAGCTGGGAATGCCGCACCAGGGGGCTTGGGCAGAAGGTGGTGGGAAGCCAGCCTGAGGCCTGCCTGGCCCTTGTGCAGATGTCATTGCAATGCCCCAAGGAGTTGCCGCTGCCCTTGGGGACCGACCGGCCTCTGGCCTAGGCATGGATGCCACCAGTTGGCTGACACAGTGAGCTCGGCCTTCCCACCCTACTCAGGACGCCTCTGTGGCAACCAAGGCCATGTTCAAATTTAGAAATTTGACCCCCTTCTCTGTCCACCTGCCCCTATCACCCTATCACCCTATCAGCCTTTTGGGGGTCTTGTGCACATGTATGGACCCACCCCCTAAAGACCTGTGTGCCAACCAGGGAGGGTCCTGCCCTGGGGTACACCGAGCCCGCCTTCCTCTGGACATCTCTGAGCCTTGGAGGCTCCCTGCTTCCTGACACAGGCCCACAGTGGCCAGCCCATCACTGTGGCCGCACACACAGGTCTCTGCTGGGTCCCCAGCCCACTGCCACCTGCTGTGTCCTTCAGGGCTGACGTGGATGCCATCTGCTTCCTGGCCAGGGTAGCTACATGACCGTGAGCCGTTGATCCTTTCTGTCCTCCACCAGCGGACCCCATGCAGGACACATATTTACCTCAAACAGGGATGGCGCTGGGCAGGACCCACAGCTGGGCAGTGAGTTGGGGGCTGAGGAGGCCAGGATCCCCTCCCCATGCGTGACCCCCAGGCTTGGTCCCTGACCCTCCCTCCCTACCCAGGAGCCACTTCGGCGCCTCCACCACATGTCATCTGGGCAGGCATAGCACCTGCTCCCAGGTCACCTGCCCCCCACCCTGTGGTCACAACGCCGAACCTGCCCACCGGCCATCCCGCCCAGCACGTGCGGTCCCCATCAGGGTGCGGTTCTGTCTCCCAGCTGCTCTGCCCTCACAGCCCGTGTCCTGCTTGGCGGGGCAGGGTCACCCCCAGCCAGGGGCTGCCAGCCAGGCCCTCATGGAGGCCGTGGACAGTGGGCGCAAGCACAGCAGAGCCCTGCACGCCTGGCCTCGCCCTTGCGGTTCTGACAAGCCAGGGGCCCAGCACGCGGCTTCCCAGGGTGCTGGTGGGGGTTTCCTCTCAGCTACCCAACTTCCTGTTTTCTCAAGAAAACATACCGCAGAGGCTCTGAAAAGCTCATTAAAATGCCTCCTGGCTTCCCGGACGTCCTGGGGTCTTTGCAGCACTTGCCGCTAAGCACAAAGGCAGCAGTTCCGGTCCTCCCAGCTCAGCCTCGAAGGCAAGGCCCCACTGCATTTCCTCACACTGCTGTGGACCGGGCTGGCACCATGGTCACCAAGCTCTAGAGGAGCCCCCCCTGCCCCCCAGGTGAGACCGCCAGGAGCTTCCACCAGAGGCTGGGGGAGCCGCTCCGATGGACACTGTGGCCCAACCCCAGAGTGTTCTGGGAGGAACCAGCAGTCTGCACCAGGAGCCACTGCCCAGCTCATGGGGCCAGGTGCAAAGGCTGCCCCCTCAGCCAGACAGCCTGGGGGTCTGCAGAGCTCAGACAGTGCAGCTAGGCGACAGGGCACCCCTGCTCACTGAGTCAGCACATGGTGCCTGGGCCCCAGGCCCCTCTTGGGTCCTAGCCCTGGATGCAGCTGCCCACCCCTGGGGATTTCCTCACCCAGACCTTTCTGGATATCAGGCTCTGGACGTCACCCTTGGAAAATGGAACCCCCACCCCCACCCCAGGCTTGATGGCACTTCCAAGGTTTTCCTTTACTCTATCCAGAAGCTCCGAGGGGGGCCTGGAAGAAGTCCCCCAAATTTTAATGGATGTCCCATTTGAGCCACTCCCACAGCCCGCAGCCACCTGCCTCAGCCATTCCAGCCCGACTCTCTGCCACCTCCTGGCTCCAGGTGGCAGTGCCCCCCAGCCCCCAATTTGTGCGTTGCGTCTGGGGGTGGGGGTGGGAGGAAGGGAGAACAGTGGCCCCTGCTCAGATGAGCAGAAATACCCAGGTACATGGCGTTTGATGCTCTGCCACCCATCAGGGACATGCTGGGCCGCCTGTGACAGAGGTGGCTCCGTAGCAGGTGGGGGGCACATGGGACCCACCCAGCAGTGGCTGAAGATGTCTGGTGGGTGATGCACACATTGAAATGCCGGGTGGAGCATGGCCTCTGCCCACTGCTGAGCCCTGAGGGAGCAGTCCACCCAGAGGCAGTGCCCAGGCCCGACCTGGGCCTGAGCTGCAGACATGTAGCCGCCCAGCAGTGAGCAGCAGATACAGAACCCACACCCCAGCTCAGGGCCCAAAAGCCTCTCCTTGGCCCATGCAGGGTGGGGTAGTGGTGCTGGGCAAGCCCCATGCCGGAGCCTGAGTTGGGAGTGGTGGGGGGCTGGGCCAAAGAGGGGTCATCACCTGGTGGTATGGCAGCTCCAAAGTCAGGATGACCCTTTGTCATGCCTGATGACTTGTGGAGGAGGCAAGACGACTGCTGAGGGGCACACTGCCTTCCGGGACCAGGATCCCTCTTGCCCCCACCTCCGCCAGGCCTCCTGGTCCCCCAGAGCTACCTCTGCCTGGGATCCAAGCAGCCATCAGATTCCTGCACCCAGAGTCCCGAGCATGGCCTCGTTTTAAAGATCTGGTCTTGGAATCATGCAAACACTTTACATAAGTGCAAACAAAGTTAAATTTAAAAAGCAATCTCTAGGGCTGGCCGAATGGCCCAGTTGGTTAAGAGTTGGCTTAGAGTGTGAGCTCTGAGTAACAGGGCCTCCGGTTCGATTCCCACATGGGCCAGTGATGCTGTGCCCGAGCTGAGCTGTCGCTGAGCTGCCAGCGGGTGGCAGGATGGCTCAGTTGGTGTAACAATAAGATTGCCTGTTCAATGGTGCGCTATGCCCACCCGCAACTAAGACTGAACTCGGCACCTTGAGCTGAGCTGCCGCCTGGATGGCTCAGTGGATAGGGCGTGCGTTCTTAACAACAAGGCTGCCAGGTTCAACTCCCACATGGGATGGTGGCTACTCCCACCCACAACAAAAATTGAACACAGCACCTTGAGCTTAGAGGACACGAGCTGCCCAGATGGCGACTGGCGCCCTCCACAACGAAGATTGAAGAGCAACAACTTGGCTGGTCCCCTTCCCCAATTCCCCAACACTGTTCCCCTGCCCCCAATTCCCCAATAAAATCTTAAAAAAAAAAAAAGCAATCTCTAAAAATCCAAAGAAGATGAAACACATGAACAACGAAGACAGGAGTATTCCAAATGACATTCCAACAGCAGACCCCAAATGGAAAACACCCTGCCGTAACCCTGCTGTTGGTGGCGACACTGACATCATTACTTCGAAATGCTCATGTGTGAATTGTCACATAGACAGGTAACGCTGTTGCTGTGTTAGGGTTTTCAGCTGAGAGAAAGGAGATGTGGGTAAAATTAAGGAGATGAGGGCTGGCTGAGTGGTGCGTTGGTTAAGAGCTGGCTTGGGATGCCAGTGGCCCCAGTTCGGATCCCATGTATGAGGGCCAGTGACAGTGCCCTCTACAGCTAAGATGGTGAACAACAGCTCCACCTGGAGCTGGGCTGCTGTGAGTCCCCGGGACGGCATAGCTGCAGCCCCTGCTGCAGTGGGCTGCCATAGGCTACAGTGAGTGGCCGGCAGCCAGTATGTGTGGCCAGCAGCTGGTGTGAGCTGCCGTGAGCCGCCGTGAATGGCCGTCAAATGGCCAGGGAGTGACTGCCTTGCCTGAGAAGAGAGCAGTGATGATACAACATGGGCCATTGAAGCAATGTCCTCCGCAACTAGACAAGAACAAAAGGACAGCAACTGGTCCATTCCCCTTCCGCAGTTCCCCAATGCTGTTCCCCTCCCCCAACTCCTCAATAAAATCTTAAAAAAAAATCCTGTCATCTTTGGAGAATACGTGGGGCCAACTGAAAAAACATAAGTGAAAACTACAAAACTCTGAAAAGAAAACATCAGGGAATGTCACGGTACTGTGTTTGGCAATGGTTTCTTGGATACAACACCAAAAGCAAAGGCAACAAAATTAAAACTAGATAAATTGAACTTCATGAAAATTAAAAACTTTTGTACATCATTGGACATTATCAAGAAAGTAAAAAGAGGGCTGGCCGAGTGGCGCATTGGTTAAAAGCTGGTTTTAGGAATGCCAGCGGCCCCGGTTTGGATCCCACATATGAGGGCCAGTGACACTGCCCTCTACAGCTAACAACAGCTCCACCTGGAGCTGGGCTGTGCGAGCCCCGGCGACGGTGTAGGCTGCAGCCCCTGCTGCAGTGGGCTGCCATAGGCTACAGTGAGTGGCCGGCAGCCAGCGTGAGCGGCCGGCAGCCAGCGTGAGCTGCCAATAGTCGCAATGAGCGACCATCCAGAGGCCGGCGACCCATCTGCCTCATCTGGGAAGAGCGCAATGACCATACCAACAGTGAAGCAACGTCCTCCGCAACTAGACTGAAGAACAAAAGGACAGCAACTTGTCTGTTCCCCTTCCCCGATTCCCCATTGCTGTTCTCCTCCCCCAATTCCCCAATAAAACCTTTAAAAAGAAAATGGAAAGCAAGTGTTGGCAACGTTATGGAGAAAATGGAGCCCTCACGCACTGCCGGTGGGTGGAGGTGTGTGGCCATGTCTTTTCTGAAAAACTTGGTGTAGAATGACCCTATGAGCCGGCGATTCCACTTCTGAGTAAATGCCCCGAAGACTTGACAGCAGAAACCTGAGCAAATGCTTCTGCTCAAAGGGTCACAGCAGCCAAACAGTGGAAGCAACCTGTGTCCATCACCAGATAAGTAAACAAACAAACAAACAAAAACGCAGACAAGGAATTTGTTTGGTTTTATTCAGGATTTCAGGGAATCCTGACACCTACTAGCATGTGGTTGGATCCTGGGGACATTGTGCTCAGTGAGGCCTGGGTAGGGGCTGGAGAAGGGGTGGGAGCGAGTGTTTAATGGGGACAGAGTGTCAGTTTGGGATGATGATAAAATTCTGGAAATAGATAGTGATGATGGTTACACAACAGGTTGAATGTACTTAATGCCACTGAATTGTAAATTTAAATATGGTTAAGATGACACATTTTACGTTATGTATATTTTACCACAGAAAAGTAAGAAAAAAGCAATAAAGCAAGTGATTATTTGTAGTGATAACAAATATATCCCTATGTGATGAATAAATAATTAAAAACAAACAAACACAACTGAAGTAAATATGAGGAAAGAACCAAATGAAAGGGCAGTCAAGAGAAGAAACAGAGTACCTACACGAAAGCAGCCAAGGACCGATGGCAGACGCCTCGCAGGCAGCTCTGGCCACCAAGAGACAGAGTGAGCTGTCCCCAAGTCCCGTCAAACTGCCCTTATAAACCCAGCAACAATCGTGAAGAAGACCCAGGAAATAGACAGTTTTCAGGGGAAAATGGCCCCGGTGAGAGGACATAGCGAAGGAAGATCTTTTAGCGAGAAAGAACTTGCTTCTTTTTAGAGTGAGGTCTGCTGAGCGTGTGCATGTCCACACAGCATCAACTCTAAAAGCCATCATACACATAACAAATAGGACATCTAATTTGTAGACTTAAAAAAAAACCCACATTGTGTGTTAAAAATTCTGGAAGATAATAGCAGGCGAGATGGGAAGTGGTCAGAACGACCTAAGAAGGGCCGGCCGAGTGGCGCAGTGGTTAAGCGCTGGCTTGGGAAGCCAGCGGCCCCGGTTCTGTCCCACATATGAGGGTCAGTGACACTGCCCTCAAAAATAAAAAAAAATAAATAAAAAAAAGAATAGAAATAGAATTTGTAACTTTCAAAGTAACAGAGGGACAACTAGAACAAGGGTAAAAAAGCTAAAAGAATATAAGAAAGGGGAAAAGAACAGAAAAAGTAGGAGAAATGGAAAACACAAATAGGGATAGCACAGCTATGATACAAAATTGTATCAGTAGTTATAAGAAATGTCAACGGACTAAACTAATAAGTTGGAAAGCAAAGACTGTCAGACTAGATTTTTTAAAAATCCAGCTAGAAGCTAGAATCAGTCTATAAGAAATACACCTAAAGTATAAGTAAGGTTGAAAGTGAAAGGGTGAGAAAGTGATACACAGACACTAACCCGAGAATGCTGGGGAAATGGTATTGATATTAATCAACAGAGACCTTATGGTGGAGGTTCACCTCATGACTGTAAATGAATTCACTCCATAGGAAGATATAAGAATTCTAGGGCTGGCCGAGTGGCGCTTTGGTTAAGAGTTGGCCTGGGACACCAGCTCTGAGCAGCAGGGCCCCGGTTCAGATTCCACATGAGGGCTAGTGATGCTGCGCCCTCTACAGCTAAGATGGTGAAAAACAGCTTGACCTGGAGCTGGGCTGCGGTGAGTCACCAGCCAGGCGTAGGCTGCCGTAAAGTTACTATGAGTGGCAGGCAGCCACTGTGAGCAGCTGTCCAGTGGCCGGCGACCGATCTGCCTCACCCGGGAAGAGCACAATGACAATACCAAACAGTGAAGCAATGTCCTCCGCAACTAGACTGAAGAACAAAAGGACAGCAACTTGTCTGTTCCCCTTCCCTGATTCCCCAACACTGTTTCCCTCCCCCAATTCCCCAATAAAATCTTAAAAAAAAAAACCCAAAAAAAGAATTCTAAACATTGTATTTCTGTGCACCTAATAACATAACTTTAAAACATATGAAGCAAATACTGACATGAATACAGAGATTATGATGAATCTGCTGTCACAGGAGACTTAGTATAGCTTTCTGTCTTTGATTGAGTTGGGCAGGAAAATAATCAAATAAGAGAGACACGATTGGAGTAACACATTAAGTAAGCGTGAACTTTTGAGTGTGAGTGTGTGTGTGTGTGTGTGTCTGTGTCTGTGTGTGAATGAACACAACTGGAGGAGAACACGTACCTTTTATTTATTTATTTTTTTTAAAGATTTTATTGGGGAATTGGTGGAGGGGAACAGCGTTGGGGAATCGGGGAAGGGGAACAGACAAGTTGCTGTCTTTTTGTTCTTCAGTTTAGTTGCAGAGGATGTTGCTTCACTGTTGGTATCGTCATTGCGCTCTTCCCGGATGAGGCAGATCGGTCGCTGGCCTCTGGATGTCGCTCACCGCAGCTGTTGGCAGCTCACGCTTGGCTGCCAGCCGCTCACGCTGGCTGCGGGCCACTCACTGTAGCCTATGGCAGCCCACTGCAGCAGGGACTGCAGCCCACACCATCACCGGGGCTCGCACAGCCCAGCTCCAGGTGGAGCTGTTGTTAGCTGTAGAGGGCAGTGTCACTGGCCCCCATGTGGGATCCGAACCGGGGCCGCTGGCATCCCAAAACCAGCGCTTAACCAATGCGCCACTCGGCCGGCCCGAGAACACGTACCTTTTAAAGTCCACATGGAACCTTTATGAAAAAGATCACCTACTGGCTATAAAGCGAGTCTTTACAATAAACTGGCCATGTGTGGACTAAGCACCTTGCCTACAGTCCAGGTAGGTTAGAAATCCTTTTTTTTTTTTTTTAAAGGTTTTTTTATTGGGGAGTTGGGGCAGGGGAACAGTGTTGGGGAATTGGGGAAGGGGACCGGCCAAGTTGTTGTTCTTCAGTCTTCGTTGTGGAGGGCGCCAGTCGCCATCTGGCTTCCCGTCGGCAGCTCGTGTCTTCTAACCTCAAGATCCTGTGTTCAATCTTAGTTGTGGGTGGGAGTAGCCACCATCCCATGCGGGAGTTGAACCTGGTAGCCTTGTTGTTAAGAGTGCACGCCCTATCCACTGAACCATCCGGGTGGCAGCTCAGCTCAAGGTGCCGAGTTCAGTCTTAGTTGCGGGTGGGCGTAGCCCACCATCGAACATGCAATCTTGTTACACCAACTGAGCCATCCTGCCACCTGTTGGCAGCTCAGCGACAGCTTACCTTGGGTGCAGCATCACTGGTCCATGTGGGAATCGAACCGGCGGCCCTGTTGCTAAGAGCTCATGCTCTAGGCCAACTCTTAACAAACTGAACCACTCGGCCAGCCCTAGAAATCCATTTTAAACAGATAACTAAGAAGCTCCTGAACTCCAAGCTTTCTGAAGTTAAAAAACAGCCTTCTAAAGAACTAAGTCAGCGCTGGCCGAGTGGCTCTGTTGGTTAGAGCTTGCTCAAGAGTGCGAGCTGAGCTCTGAGCAACGATGGTTCGATGGCAGCCCAAGCTGAGTTGCCATTGAGCTGCCAACAGGTGGTAGGATGGCTCAGCTAAAAAAAAAAAAAAAAAAAAAAAAAAGAAGAACTAAGTCAAATAAGGAATAATGGACACTCAAAAATTATTAGAAATAAGAAATAATGAAAATATTACTTATCAAAACTGATGAAATTCAGTAAAAACAGTGCTTCAAGAAAAATTTATGGTCGTGAATGTTTACATCATAAAATTTAAAAGGCTGAAAATTAAAGAGCTAAGCTCTCCACTTGGATATAACCCCAAGGAAGCAGAGGAAGGAAACTATAAAGATAAGAACAGAAATTGTGAGATAGAAGACAAAAATGAATAGAAAGGATCAACCAAGCCAAATACTAGTTACTTGAGATGACTTAGGAAGCGAACGGATCTCGTAAGATAAGGGCACCAGCAGGCAGCAGACCTTCCGTGGAGCATCTCGACCGCTGTACATCTGAAAGACTGAGTGAGATGGGCACGGTCCAGAAAAAGACACAAGGCACCAAAGTGACTAAGGTTCAGACACGAAGCAGTTCTGTTTCTGCACCAGAAACTGCCAAGAACAGCAGGCCCAGGAAGCCAGCGGGAAGCCGGCCAGCAGAAGGACAGGGCAGAGCAAACATTAGTCAAAGCTGCAGGAAACTCCAGCGTGGTTAAGAGGCTGGAGAAGAAGATGGTGGGAAAGACGAGATCGGCTGCTCTGGAGGTGGAGCCCAGCCCCCAGACAGGAGCTGCAAGGACAGTCCCAAAGGAAAAATGTGAGTGTTCTTGGGTCAGAGGGGGAAGACGCCATGGTGAGCTCAATGGCTGCACAGAAAGCCAAACTGGAATTCGATTTCTTTCCCAGTAAGAATGCGCAGTGGGCATGGATCGCAGGGGCTTCCTGGGCCTGTGTGGGGCATCCAGCAGCTTCTACACCTCAGGCTGAAACGTTCCCTTTTATCAGAAATGACAGAGATGGCCCGTGTCACCACCTGTACTCAGCACTGTCGTGGAGGTGTCAGCTAATGTAAGATGAGGAAAAGAAGCAAAACTTCTAAGGACTGGAAAGAAGAAAACTTTCACTGTGTGGAGGCGATACAGCCACAGAGAGACCCACAAGGAGTCAACAGCCGGGACAGTAGAACTTAGGAGAGTTTCACGAGGTTTCTGGAAATAAGGTCCATTCCCGGGCAGCTAAGAACCAGGGGCCATGTATTCACAGAGAAGAAAACAGCACAACTTATTACAGCAACAAAAATGTGGCATTCTGGGCTGAAGTCTAACGAAGTCCGTCGCAGGGCTGCGCAGAGGTTATGAACTGCGTTTGACGCCTGAGTTAAGTAAGTGCTCATAGGTAGGAGACCCGGTGTTCTATTCCTGCCGCTTCCCCTGCAGCGACTCACAGCCTCACCCCAGGAAGAGGCGGAGCCTCATCCTCCCAGGTGTCCAGGTGAACCTAAGATGCAGCCCACTGGCGCTGAGGGCCCCCCAAACCACCCCCAGCTTCTGCAAATCACTGGGATGCGGCATACAGTCATGCTCGTGGCCAAGATTAATTGCAGGGACAGGATACAAAGCCACATCAGCGTGTGGAAAAGGCGCGGAGCGGCCAAAGGCCCTGGCGGTCACAGGCAGTGCCCGCATCTTCAGCAGTGGTGGTGGCACGGGGTGAAATGAGGGTCATCGATCACGGAGGGTCACCGGAGGTTGTTCATGGGCTGAGGGGGGCACCCTCTGCCTGGCACAGACCCAGAGGAACGCGGGGGTCCACACAGGCTGCCCTGTTGGGATGGGTTAGAGAGTTTTCTATCAGCTAGCCCAGCAGTCGGCAAACTTTTGAGATGGAAGAGCCGCGAGGGGTAGCAAACTGTGGCTCGTGAGCCACATGGGGCTCCTTGGGTACGTATGTACATGTGGCTCTGAAGTTAAATTGAAAATGAAAATAAAACTATTATAGTTTCATTTATAGTATTGCTTTAAAGTTTCCTTATTTGTAAAAATATATTATAGCTCTTGAATAATTTTTAAATTGTTGTGAGGGACAGGATAGGCTCCTCCAGGAGTCAGCAAACTTTTGAGACAGAACGTACCCAAAGAGCCGTATGTGGCTCGTGAGCCGCAGTTTGCCGACCTCTGAGCTAGGGAATGGTGGGCCAGCCTTTTCTTGTTTTGATGTTTGTAAATGTGTTAATAGAGCTCATCATGAGACCTAAGTGAGCCCCTTTTACTCCAGACACCTAATTCATCTGCTCAGGAGTTTCAGTGGGAAACACGTGCCTCGGAAAGGTCCACAGGAGAGAGAACTGAAGGGGCGCAGCTGCTCCCAGTGCCAAGGACGTTCTCTCCAAAAGTGCCTGGCGGTCACATTTGCCTTTGAAGTCATCACGGATGGGCTGCAATGACATACACCGGCCCTACTGTCTGCAAGATCTGCCTGAGCATCAAAAACAAAGCAAGTGGAAAGGAAGCCCATGATTTACAGAACACGGACTTCTCAGGCGCTCAGCCCAGAAGACAGAGATGGAAACGAGTTAACAGGACTTTGGAAGGTATGTGGGTAAAACTTGCCCTCAGGATGGGACCACGTAAAGTGTCAGTGTGCAGCCCCTTCCAAGGGCTCCGTGTAGAACCCCGAGAATCTGCTTCCCACTCTCTTGGGGGTGCTGGCAGCAACCCCCGTCGACTGCTGTGACAGTCGGTGATAATTTACATTCTCGGGGCTGACCATTCTCAGGGTTGACCATCCCACCTCCATCTGGTTGAGCCGTACTGACCCAGGCCCTGCCTGGTTCTCAGCCTTCAATGTGTACAGCAGCCGCACGTCCTCAGGCCTGGGTGTCCCACGTGGTGCAGCCTCGCTGCCCAGCTCTGGCTTCCCACCCGCCGAGCGCAGGTGTCGGCATTTCTGCCAGTGGTCTGTTCAAAATCCCCCAGGCCTTTCCTCTGTGATCCTCAAAACTCCTCCCACCTCCACCCGCAACTTGATTTCAAAGCAATGCCCCCATTTCCAGACACGTGTCACAGCAGCACTGCACCCTGGTGCCAAAGTCTGTATCTGCCTTCTAACACTGGCTCAGCAACTTACCACAAGCTTGGAGCCCAGCCCTGTGGAGGGCAGGTCCGTGTGGGCTCTGCTGAAATCACGGTGCTGGCGGCTGGGCTCTGGGAAGAACCAGCTGCCAGGCCCACTGGTGCTGGCAAGATCCAGTCCCCGTGGCTGCAGAACCAATGTCCCGTGCCCTTGATGTGTGGCCCCCTCCTGAGGCACAGCGAACGGCACACCTGTGCTTTGGCTCTGACTTCGCCTCTGCTTCTAAGCGCTCACAGGTGACACGGGTTAACGCCCGGGTAACCCACAACAATCTCTCTTTTGAGGTCAACTGATTAGTAAGCTGCCTCTGCAAATCCCTTAGCCATGTAATGTGCAAACTCACAACTGTAATGCAGGGCTGAGGGAGGAGCCTGCGGCCAGGCCTTGCCTCTGATTTGTTGGAGAGCCCGGGTACCCTCAAGGGCCGGTGGAAAGGCACCTCCTTCCTGGCTTCCGGGTCCCTTGACCACTGATGCCGGAGTCCTTGAAAAGCCAGTCTGACTCCCTGGGTCTCAGCCCCCTACAAGCTGGAAACAGCCTTGGCTGAGGGACAGAGGGGTTTACTATAGGGACAGTGGGCCGGGCCACCCTTAGCACAACCACCTTTCCCGTCCCTGGATGCTGGGGCCACGCCTCTGGGAGAGGTGGCCTGCGAGGGGCCAGGGTGGGGGAGAGAGTGGACACCCCCTTGTGCATGCTAGGGGCCAGCACAGGAGGCGGGGCTCCGACCAGGCCTGCTCCCCGGGCTCTGCCTTTCACACGTGGGCAGACTCAGCCTTGCCCATTCTCTTGGCCTCAGCTTCCCTCCTGTGAGGCGGGGTCGTGGGGAGCACCCGCCCTGCTGAGTCGGGGGTTGGTGGGCTGCACGCACAGCAGTCTTCCTGGCCTGGCACACGGTGTGCAGGGACCTCGGTTCTTCCCGCTGACAGACAAGCCCCACCATGTGCAGGCCCATGTCCCTGGCCAGCTCTGCCTCAGGGTGAGCTTGGGACTCCTTCCAAACCCATAAAAGAAATCACATATTAAAATCAAAATTACAACGCTGCCATCTCCTGCAGCAGATGAGTCTCAGCAGCCAGAAGTGGGAACAGCCGTGTCCACATGGCATGTAAATACACTGCGGTCCACCCCCATGGTGGCACACTGCTTAGTCACCAAAAGGACTGCAGCCCTGATGGGCGCCACCGCACCCGTGAGCCTGGAAAACATGTGCAGGATGCCACTTATGTCCAGAACAGGCACATCCAGAGACAGAAACCACGTGGCCAGGGGCCAGGGGAGGAACAACTTGAAAGGAGATGACAATGTGTGGAAATTGACGGCTGCCACTAAAAGCCACTGAATTGTGACTTTAATGGGTGAATTATGTCTCAATAAACCTTTTAAAAAGATGTTTACCGTCCATGTTCAAACCCTTGAATTCTAAGACCCCTGCTCGGGGTGCAGGCAGCCCCAGCCCCATCCCTCCTGGTGTGGGAGTTGGGGCCCTCTCTGCACCCACCAGGCTGGTTCCTGCCTAGACACCCTTCCACATGGCCCTGAACCCACAGTCTAGAGAGTGCACACAGGGGGTGGCCCTTGGGCGGCAGTGCCCACAGGATCTCATCTGGCTGGCTGCCCCACACCAGTGTCCAGCCTGGGAGCAGAGGGGTCCCCCACCCTGGCATCAGCTGAGCCCCCGGACAGCTGTACAACCGGCCCCCACAGAGGATCTCAGTGCCAGTTAAGTCCCCTCACCCAAGAAGTCACAGGTGGCGGGAACGTGGGTGGGGAGGGCCGGGACCCGACCCTCTCCAGGAGTCTGAGCCCCTCACCTTCCCATGTCCACTTCGGGGGGCTCGGCGCTGCCCAGGAGGCAACGCTGGCCTGGACAGCTCAGTCCGTCCAGCAGCCTCAGGCTCTCTGCTTCCCGCAGGCCACGAGTTCCCACGTGGACGACAATATGTGGAAACCCGTCCACATTCTTCAGGATGTCCGCTGCCCTTCCGGCGGGTTCGGCCTTGGCACCCGAGGGGGACCGGTCTTCCGGCCCTTGCCCTAGGGTCTGCGTTCCTCTCTGGTGACTCACTCCGATTACTCCAGGGGTGGCTCAGCACTGCCCCCCACTGGATGCCACTCAAGACAACATGCTGTGCTGTCCGTCCAGGAGGGAGGTGGCCAACTCCAATGATCAGCCCACGGCTCCCGTGAGCAGCAACCAGGTCTCCAAGACCCAACCTTCCTCCAAGGCGACTTCACCTGGGACTCGGGCTGCTCTGGGCCCTGATGACCCTGGGGTCAGGGGACAGCTCTGTCCCCTCTATGACCCCCGCCTGCAGCTTAGGCCTAGAGGACAGAGGCTGACAGAGATGGCCTCTGTGCTGGCAGGGGAGGGGGCCTTTCTCTGCACTTTCCTCCCTGACCTGCTGGGGCCTTCGGAGCATGTCTGTTCCGCACGCATGCACACGTGAGCCACACCCACAGGCCTGGTCCACACGTGTGCCCAGGCTCCCTGGGGGACACTGTCCCTGAGGCCTCGAGTGAGTGTCCACACAAGGCAGGGCTTCTGGACTCCGGAATCTTCTGCACGCCCTGAGCCCAGTTCTCCTGAAACATGCTTTTCTCGAAAGGGATACCAAGGGCCCCTTGTCCAGTGGCCACTCCAGGAGCGTAGGAGCGGCCGCACTTGGGACCCCCTGGGCCACAGCCCGGGGGCAGGGCTCCAACACGGACCTCCACAAGCCTCTGGTAGCACAGGTACGGCAGGGCAGCCCGGTGATGCTGGGAGACACGGGGGACGGTGCTGAAAGGGAGGGTGGGGCCCGGTCTGCCCGGCTTCCCACCCCCTCCACCCACACTCTCCCTCTGCTCACTTGCACCCAACACCACAGCTGCCTTCCAGGCGCCGAGGGTGGCCCCTCACTGATCCCGGTGCCGGCCCCCAGCTTCAGCTTTGGCCCCACGCCCCTGCTGCTCCCTACGCCCCGCCCTCTGCACAGGCGGCAGGCGTCCTGACTGCAGCCCCCACCCGTCCAGGGCCTTCCAGACGCGCCTGCCCGCTTTGCTTCCTGTCCTTCTCCCAGCGGAACGCAGATTCCTCTAGGGAGGGGCCATCTAGCGTTTACAAACTGACATTTGCTTGCCAGCCTCCCTTCCGTGTTGTGTTCAGAGCCGCCCAGGGCCCAGGAAGGGCCCCCCCCGCCCCCCGCCGCCTTCCTCAGGCCAGCTGTCCTCGAAGGCTGGGGGGTCGGGGGCCTGGCCTTCCCCCAATCTCGGTGGGGCCCTGAGCGGTCCAGGTGCGCGGCAGCACCAGCCAGCAGCCCAGTGCACGGCGCTCTTGTTACAGGGCCATCATCCGAGCACAGCGGCCAGCACCCCTCAGAGGCCGGGGCTGGCAAGGGAAGACCAGACTCTTCAGAAGGCTGATGGGTGCCCTCCCCTGCCCCAGGAGGGAGGCAGGACACCGTGGGGATGCGCCTGTGGGCCCCTGAGGAATCTGGGGCAACAGTGCAGGGGCAGGGCACCAGCAGAGGCTGAGAGAGGGAGGAACTGCTCCAGGAGGGGCGCTCAGGGCAGGAGACAAAGGCAGCCGGCGTCACAGCAGGACTCCCACTCGGATCTGCCAGACAGACGGCCTTCCCGCCCTTTCCATATTTTCCATCACTTTGCCCCCAAACCTTCTGGATAATCCAAAACCCTCTGCTCATTTCACTGCCCAGAGAAGCAAATCTTTAGGGGAGAAGGCCGGGTAAGCCAGGCCCAGCCACCTGACACCTGCTGAAACCCTGGGATGCTGTGCAGTCCAACTGCACCCCGCTGGCTCAAGTGTGTGCTGGGAGCCTGGGGGCTCCACCTGGAACCCAGGGCACAGAGGCCAGCAGGACCGGCCCTCTGTCTGTGTCTGACTGCCCACCCACGAGGACACGGGGTCAGTCTACGTAGAGGCCACCGAGGACTACAGAGGGCCACTGGGGCCCCCGCCTCTGGGGTCAGTTTTAGGACCTTGGAAATGATGACCTGGGCCGGCCGAATGGCTCAGTTGGTTAAGAGCTCGCTCAAGAGTGCTGAGCTGAGCTCTGAGCAACGGCCGTTCGATGTCAGCCCGAGCTGAGCTGCCGTTGAGCTGCCAACAGGTAGCAGGATGGCTCAGCTAAAAAAAAAAAAAAAAAAAAGGAAATGATGACCTGTTGTTTCAAATTTGGAAATACTCATCTTCTGTGAAGGGGCCGCCCTGAGACCCTGAGGCCTCCTGGCTGGTAAAGCTGCAGAGAGGCCTCAGCAGGAGGGCCTGGGAGACGCCTGGGGGACACCATCTCCCTGGCAGGCCAGCCCCCCTGCTCTCCAGTGGGCCAATGGCTGAGGCTTCCACAGAAAGCCCCTGCTGCTCCCCTCCTGTCTGCCAGCCATCTGGGCCCTGCACACGGCCCTGCCGTCCAGGGGTACGTGGACCCCCAACCTGCTCCAACCCCGGGCTTGGTTGAGACCTATGGGGTGGACCCTAGGATGGGGGCACACCCTCTACTTGGGTCACTGGGCCAAGCCCTGGGCCTACCATGGCCTGACCCTGGCGTGGGGGCCATTGGGGGTCAGTGGATGGTGTGGCGGGGGCGCTGGAAGGAAGGGGGGAGCCTTCCCAGAGCCTGAACCCCCAGACACAGCTGTGGTCCCCCAGGCAGCCAGCCCACCACAGGCCTGGCTCTGTGGGCCTCACACCACCTCCCTCTCTGCCCCTCACGGTCCGGGGTCCTTGGTCCTATGGGGAGGGAGGGATGGGGTTTGCTGGGGAGACAGGTGCAACCCTCACTGCATCCACAGCTGCCATCAGCTCTCTGGATGACCCTGTGCCTGCAAGCAGCCTGGCATGGGCGTCCCCACCATACATTGCCCCTGGACAGGGGTTGGCAAACTGCGGCTCGCAAGCCACATGCAGCTCTTTGGGTATGTACATGTGGCTCTGAAATAAAATTGAAAATGAAAATAAAACTATCATAGTTTTATTTATAAAAATTTTAAAGAATATTATTCACATAATGGTGATTTCATTTCATTTGTTTTATGGCTCTTGAATCATTTTTTTCTCATTAAATGGTATTTTGTTTGTAAAGATTTTCCCCTTTGATTCTCAAAAAAAAAAAAAATTACAGAAAATTTCTGTTGCCTGAAATGTAAAGGGTACGTCTATACTGTAACTATTTCAGACACAGTTAATGATCTTACTATTCCTTATTTACTACACATATCCAACATCACTTTCTCTATATTCTGAAACAATACAGACCACTGGCAGCAGACCTGTCGGGTAAAGGCAGGAACCGGATGCAGCTCACCTTCAAACATAGTGGAGCTGCGGTCTACTGAGTGTATTTAGGTCAGCCCTAAGGCAGAAGTATATTATGCTCAAAACCAGTCTGCAAAATCCCCGGATGTCATCCATAAAGTACAAGCAACGTTGTGTGTGTACAATCCCAGAAAAAGAACGATGTCCTCTAACGTTTGAGAATCACTGAGTTAAATAAAAAGGGGGAACAAATGCAAAGTCTGGTGGTTGTGAGGGGGGGCTGCTACTCCTCTGGTTCTCATGTCTCCTTTGCTACACTGCCTTAAATGAGGTATGTGGCACCTGTACACAGAGCTGCAGAATTTAAGAAAGGTGGAGATACATGCACAGTAGACAGCAACTCCTGATCTGTCCACGAACCGGGGCCTGTTCTTTGTCCTATTCATGTTTGAATCAAATGGCACCTCGAAAAACTGATTGATGGAGTTGGCAGCACAAGATGCAAGGCCTGTTCCAACAAAGACAAGCAGGAACCAGTCAAAAGGCCCCGGGACCAGTGCGAATCCAGCTGACGAGATGCTGACAACTAGAGCTGTGAATTTGATTGTGGACAGTCGAGCCAAAATTCCTGGCAAATTGTCCGCATGCAGCTTCATCTCTTTCCACTGCTTTTCTTCTTTTGTCTCTTTTCCCACATCTATTGAGCCTTCAATTACTCAGGCAGATTCTAGTTCTATCAATTCTTTTTCATTTGGCTTTCTGGACAAAGATAGGCTGGAGGGTGAAAAAGGTTTCATCTCATATATTTCTGCTTTTGCTTGCCCCGAAAATGTTTTCTCAAGGAAAGGAGACGCCATTGGTTCTGGCTTCGGTTTGACTTGCTGTTTGAGGCTTCTGTTCAGCTGTGTGACACACATGCGTTTGAGGAACGCGAAGTGCTGAAATGTAATCCATTGCTTATTGACGTTCCTAAAAAGATGCATAGGGCCGGCCGAGTGGCACGGTGGTTGGGCGCTGGCTTGGGAGGCCGGCGGCCCCGGTTCGGTTCCCACATATGAGGGCCAGTGACACTGCCCTCAAAAAAAAAACCACACAAAAAATCAAAACAAAAAAACCACACAAACAAACAACAACAAAAAAGATGCATAAACTTGTGAGGGGATCCCCGCATAGCTCTTCTTTCTACATACCAGACACAGCTTCTCACCCAGCCTGTCAGGAGGCATGAGGAGAGAGTGTGCAGGGATGCAGCCATAACATCAGTTTCTGGACACTCCTCGGGATCCCTGTGTCCTCTCTCCTCACTGGCTACAGGGCACTGCCATCTTCTTTCTCTTGAATCATTTTTAAATTGTTATGAGAGACAGGGTTGGCTCTTCCATCTCAAAGTTTGCTTGGGCCTGCTAAGTGGCACGTTGGTTAAGTGCTGGCTTGGGACGCCAGTGGCCCCGGTTCGGATCCTACATATGAGAGCAAATGACACTGCCCTCTACAGCTAAGATGGTGAACAACAGCTCCACCTGGAGCTGGGCTGCCGTGAGTCCCCAGACGGCATAGCTGCAGCCCCTGCTGCAGTGGGCTACCACAGGCTACAGTGAGTGGCTGGCAGCCAGCGTGAAGCCGCTGTGAGCAGCCCTCCAGAGGCCAGCGACTGATCTGCCTCACCCGGGAAGAGCGCAATGACGATACCAACATGGGCCAATGAAGCAATGTTCTCCACAACTAGACTGAAGAACAAAAGGACAGCAACTTGTCTGTTCCCCTTCCCTGGTTTCCCAATGCTGTTCCCCTCTCCCAATTCCCCAATAAAATCTTTTAAAAAAAATGTTTGCTGGCCCCTGACCCTGGGTGATGTCAGGAGAGCTCCCCAATCCAGTGCCCAGGAAGGTATGTGCTTGGGACAGAGTCCTGAGTGGGAGGGACCTGCGTCTGTAGTCGTTTCCTTTAGTGACGGCACAGTAACAGTTCTTCAGTGGCAGGGACAGCTGTCTTACACCCCATCTTCCCCGGCTGCTCAGACCACAGCACCCCAAGGAGCTGCACTGCTGGGCCCTCCTGGCAGCTTCTGAGTCTAACACTCTACCCTCTTGGTTTTATTCTGCAGCCTGCGGGTGGCTTCTCCTGCAGCTGCTTCTCCTGGGCCCTCAGGGGTCCCACTGCCTGGCCAGCCCCCAACCTGGTTCACATCTTTAGGTCGAACCCCTCTCAAAGCACAGGCAGTGGCTCCTGTGGACCCCGATGAACACAGACCTCCAGCCTGCAGTCTCTACACCCCTTCTGGCTTCTCATGACTACTGACCTCATGTCACTAGAGAAGCTGTTTAAAATCATGAATGAAAACCGCTTGATGTGCTTCTATCTTTGCAAAAGGCCACCAATTTTGTCCTCCTTTCTGGAGGCGCCTTCACCAGGGAGCCACACAGACAGCTTTTCAAGTGAGTGAGGCGAGGAAAGCAGGTGGTGAAGGTCAGAAATGAGGCCGAAGTTGAGATCCAGACCACAAAACGACAATGAGTAGGATGACCCAATAAAGAAAAGACCAAATCCAAACTATCTTCAGGCAACAGGAAGCCAAACAAAGTGAAATAGAATCAAATTATAATTTCTAGAGCCGAAAATACAACAATTGAAATATAATGGTGGATGGATTTCATAGTATGTCGGACACAGATGAAGAGAGAATTGGTGAAGTGGGAAAGACAGCAGAAAAAATTACCCATACTACATGACACAGAAGAAAAGTGATAAAAAAAAAAATACACAAGACAGTTAAAACATATGGCAGACAGAGTGAGCAGGTCCACATATATTCAGAGTCCCAGAAAGATAACAGGGAGGGAGAGAGGGAAGAGGCAATATTTAAAGAGATAATGACTGGAAATGTCCCAAACTGATTGGAGACACCAAACCACAGATTCGAAAAGCCAGACAAATCCCAGACCAGATAAGAAAAAAGGAATCTGTAACTAGTCCCCTTACAGTGAAAGGGCAGGACACCAAAGCAAAAGGAAGACCTTAAAAGTAGCCAGAGAAAAAGAGATTGTTTTCAAAGTTGAGAAGTTAGATTTCTTCATAACAACACATTTCAAAGGCCTCATATGCGAAGCATGGTCTCTGATAACGATGACATTAAGAAACCACACCAGAAAGATAACTAAAGATGTCATATACACATAGTTTGGAAATTAAGAAACAATTTTCTAATTAGCCCATGGATAAAACAAAAGAAATTATAATAAAAATTATCTTGAGCTAAATAACAATAAACATAATATACACTGAAGTTGGAAAATGTATTTAAGAAGAAAAAAGGCTTGGGCTGGCCGAGTGGCTCAGCTGATTAAGAGAGGGAGCTCTGAGCAACAGGGTTGCCAGTTCGATTCCCACATGGGCCAGTGAGCTGAGCCAGAGTTGAGTTGCCACTGAGCTGCCAACAGGTGGCAGGATTTCTCAGTGGTTAGAGCACGTGCTCCTAACAACAAGGTCGCAGGTTTGATTCCCACATGGGATGGTGGGCTACACCCATCCACAACTAAGATTGACCAATATTTTTTTTTTTTGAGGGCAGTGTCACTGGCCCTCATATGTGGGGACCGAACCAGGGCCGCTGCCTTCCAAGGCCAGCTCTTAACCACCGCGCCACTCTGCCAGCCCCACAACTAAGATTGAATACAGCACCTTGAGCTGAGCAGCTGCGAGCTACCAACGGCGGCAGGATGGCGACTGGACTTGGGGCTGAGCTGGCTGCGCCCTCCACAACTAAGACTGAAGGACAACAACTTGGCTGTTCCCCATCCCCAATTCCCCAACACTGTTCCCCTTGGCCAATTCCCCAATAAAATCTTAAAAGAAACAAGTTTAAAAAAAAAGAAGAAGAAAGAAGGCTTAAAATGTAGTTGCATGGGCTGGGAGGATGAACAATCAGGAAGCAGGGCAACACAAGCCAAACCAACAAGTGGGACCATGTCAAACTAAAAAGCTTCTGCACAGCAAGGGAACAATCAGCAAAATGGAAGGGCAACCTATGAAGTAGGAGAAGATATTTGCAAACAAACTACTGAATAAGGGGTTGATAGCCAAAATATATATATAAGGAACTCATACAACTTGATAGTAAAACAAAAACAACAACAAAAAAACCTCCAAATAATCCGATCGTAAAAAGGGCAGAGAAACGGAATAGACATTTTTGCAAAGAAGACACACAGATGCCAACAGACACATGAAATGTGCTCGACATCACTCATCATGCGGGAAATGCAAAGTAAAACACAGGGAGATGTCACCTCACACCTGTCAGAATGTCTTCATCAAGACGAGAGATAAGTGCTGGCGAGGAGGGAAACCTAGTGCACTTTGGAGGGAATGTAAATGGGTGCAGCCACGATAGAAAACAGTATGGCAGTTTCTCAAAAAATTAAAACTATTAACTACCACATGACCCAGCAATCCCACTGCTGGGTGTCGATTGGAAAAAAATTCAAGCAGGATTTGGAAGGGACAACCGCATCCGGTGTCCACTGCGGCGTTATTCATGACAGTGAAGACATGGGACCAACGTAAGTGTCTGCGACGGCTGAGAGTCTGAGAGGGTGTGCTGTATACACAATGGAATATCACTCAGCCATGAGAAAGATGAAAATCCTGCCATCTGCGACAACATGGATGGGCCTGGCGGGTGTTACGCTCAGTGAAATAAGTCAGACAGAGAAAGACGAATACCATATTATCTCGCTGATACGTGGGATCTAAAAAAAACTGGACTCATTGAAACAGAACAGATTGGCTTTCTCAGTGGCTGTGAGTGGGGGGTGAGGCAGTGGGTGAAGGGGCTCAAAGGCGCACACTTCCAGCTCTAAGATAAATAGTCCTGGGGATGTCACAGAGGGCACGGGGACCACAGCTACCAATACTGTATATTTGGAATTGCTAAGAAAGGAGATCTTAAAAGTTCTTGTGAGAAAAAACTGTGCCTCTGTAGGTGGTGGATGGTAGCTGCACTTACTGTGGTGACCACTTCACAGGATACACACCTAACGAGTCATTATGTCATATGCGTAAACCAGTGCAGTGTTATATGTCAGTAATATCTCAATAACACTGGGAAGGAAAGACCAAAAGTTAGTTCTTTGAAAAAGCTAAAACTTGGGCCGGCTGAGTGGCTCAGTTGGTTAAGAGCTTGCCCAAGAGTACGAGCTGAGCTCTGAGCAATGGCGGTGTGATGCCCAGCCCGAGCTGAGTTGCTGTTGAGCTGTCAACAGGTAGCAGGATGGCTCAGCTAAAAAAAAAAAAAAAAAAAAAAAGAAGAAACTAAAACTTCAAGTGAGACTGATCAAGAGAAATGAAAAAGAAAAACAGAGAAGGCAAGAACAGTGACTCACCAGGACATTGCCAACATCTGAAAGCTAGCAAGGGGGTCTTATAGACGACTCATGACAATACGCCTGGAACTGCAAACAAAATGGACAAATTCCTTCAAACTCCACCCCCGCCCAGCCAAGACAAATCAGTTGTCACATTTCCACAAGAAGAGGCCATCAGGTTCATGGGCTGTTTCTAACAGACATGTGAGGAAGAAATAATCCCAATCTCAAACAAACAGCCTCAGAGGGAAGGAAAGAAAGGGTGTCATCCATTTCATTTTCAGAGGCCAGCTTAACTTTGTACACAAAAACAAACACAGACATTTCAGGGAAGTCATCCATGAACACAGATGCAAAAATCCCTAACTAAAGGGAAAGGTGGCAAACCGAGCCTGGCAATGTATGGAAATGGCAGTGCAGCCCGGAGGCAATGGCGCTAGCTCAGGAATGCAAGGCTGGTTTGACAGTGTAAGTCACTGTCGTCTGCTGTGGCAGCAGACCAAAGGGGACAGAGTGGTCACAAAAAAGGTTACAATCCTAAAATGTAGAAAGAATGTCTGATAAAATTTAATTCCCTTCCTGACCAACACCCTTGGCAAAGTGGGAGTTGAGTTTCCACAATCAAATAAAAATGTGAGTTACACACACCATCACCAAGGCGTTTCCTTCGAGATGAGTGAGAGGCAGTGGTGCCTGTGGTCAGCAGGGAGACGAGCTCTGTGCAGATGCAGCCTCAGAAATCCTCCCAGGAGTCCCCCCAGGTGGGCAGAGGCCCCGGGTGGGCGAGGGGGCACAAGACAGCAGACAGGCAGCCCAGCCCGTGTCCCTCGGCAGTGCTAGCCACAGGGTGCAGGACCAGCCGCCCTTCTGCAGGAGAGAAATGCTGCTTGCTGCCCAGCCCCACTTTCTTTTGAAGTTAATACACTAAGATTCTCACTGCCGTTAACATCACACACGTGCACAGTTTTAGAGTCAAGTGGGTCCACAAGGCTTATAGAAAGGCAGCATGGCACCATGCTTGCCTGCCCCAGTCACCTCACAGCCATGTTGCGATGGTCTCAGATTTGCCTCCACGTTTCCAGGCAGCACACCTGTCTGGTGATCTCTCGATTATTTGGTTTTAGGTGTTTCTCCCTGGAGACCCTCCTTCCTAAACAACACACTGTCCGGCTCTGCTAGGCCAGTACGTGCTGCGTTTATCATGAGCTCTTGTCACAGAGAAGCCACTCTGTCTTGTTCTCCAAGGGGCTGACGCTTGTCTGCTTCCATCGCTTCCTTACTTTCCCTTCCTGATGACCCAGCCCACTCCCCCCGTCTACGCCAAGTAACCAGCCTCACCCATCCCCACCCACCCCGCCCCAACTGCTCCACAGGCCCAGCCATTGGCCACTGTAGCAGCGCTGGCCTCGCACCTGTCCCACCTCCGGGCTGAAAACTCCCAGAAGTTTCCCATGGTCGGCTATGTGGGTGTCTCTGGAGATGGCACGTGTCCCACGTTTGTCCTTCCTCAGCTGGGTGGAGAGCCCGGCTGAGCTGAGACTCTAGGCTGACGTAACTATCCCTTAGCACTGGCAGGCACTGCTCCCGGGACCCACCCTGACTCCTGCTCCTCCTGAGGCTTTGAGGGCCGTCCACAGTGGGAGGGTCTCTCTGCGTCCACTCTCTGGACAGCCCGCATGCCCGTTAAGCCTGGCTCTCATGTCCTTCCATCCAGAAGGCTGTTGGATGATGCCCTCCCTCCACGGTCTCCCTGGAACCCCCATTACTGGGATGTGGGGCCTTCTTGACAGAATCTCTAACTGTTTTCATCTTCTCTCTGTGATTTTCCTTCCCTTTGTTTATTTGCTCTGCGCTAGTTTTGGGGAGCTATCTGCACTTTTATCTTCCAGGCGTTTTTTATCGAGCTTTCCATTTACTGTTGTGTTTTTATGGACGAGCCTCTTCCGTGTAGAAGGTGCCTTCTTGCGGCCCCAGCACTTCCTTTGCACGCAGTATCTCTAAGGACCTTAATTCCAGCGTTTGGGTCTGCCTGGCTGGCTCTTTGGCTCGCATGGCCTGAGGTCTCAGCACCCTGCTGTGTTCTCTTGCCCAGGGGGTAGAAACTGAGAAACTGATTCTAGAATTCATATAGCAACGCAATGGGTCTAGAATAATGAAAACAGCTTTGGAACAGAACAGCATTGGAGGGCTAGCACCACCTGACTCAGCATGGTGCCACCGCAGGGAACAGCGCAGAGCTGCCCCTGAGGTGGACAGCCTCAGAGGGCGGTCAGGACAGAGCGCACGCAGGGACTGCAGGCAGATTCCGTGGGAAAGGACGATCTTGTACAGCAAATGCTGCTGGAACAGGTAGACATCCGCATGTTAAAAAAAAAAAAGAACTTCGGCCGAGTGGCACAGGGGTTAAGAGCTGGTTTTGGGATGCCAGCGGCCCCGGTTAGAATCCCACATATGAGGGCCAGTGACACTGCCCTCTACAGCTAACAAAGCTCCACCTGGAGCTGGGCTGTGCGAACCCGGCGATGGTGTAGGTTGCAGCCCTTGCTGCAGTGGGCTGCCATGGGCTACAGTGAGTGGCCGGCAACCAGTGTGAACGGCCGGCAGCCAGCGTGAGCTGCCAATAGCCGCGGTGAGTGATCAGCCTGAGGCCGGCGACCGATCTGCCTCATCCGGGAAGAACGCAATGACGATACCAACATGGGCCAGTGGAGCAACGTCCTCCGAAACTAGACTGAAGAACAAAAAGACAGCAACTTGTCTGTTCCCCTTCCCCGGTTCCCCAACGCTGTTCCCCTCCCCCAATTCCCCAATAAAATCTTTAAAAAAAACCAAAAAACTTTACTGCATACCTGGCACCATCGAAAAATGACCTAAAAACAGATCGTAGATCTAAACATAAAACCTAAAATTATGAAACTTCAAGAAGTAAGCTGCAGAAAACGTCTGTGCCCTTGAGTTAGGCAAAGATTTAGCTCACAACATTGAAAGGATCCACACACTTGTGTTTAACCGCTAACTGGGACTTCAACAAGCCAAGGACTTTTGTTCTTTGAAAGACGTGATGAAAAGAATAAAAAGCCAGTGTCAGGGTGAAGTAAATGTCTGCAAACAACATACCTGATAGCGGACTGTCGTCCGCATTATATTGGGTTGTCGGGAAAGTCGTGACGTATTTTTTCTGTTTTTAGTTGCAAAAATGCATCATGACTTTTCCAACAACCCAATATTTTGAAATGTCTCAAAAGTCAGTAACCTGAAAACAATAAACTGAATTTTATTTTATTTTATTTTTTTGAGGGCAGTGTCACTGGCCTTCATATGTGGGACCAAACCGGGGCCGCTGGCTTCCCAAGCCAGCGCTTAACCACCGCGCCACTCGGCCGGCCCAATAACTGAATTTTAAAATGTGCATGATGAGATGGAGCAGCTGTTTCACCTGGGAAGATAAACAGATGCGACCAGCACACGCCAGTATCATGGGTTGCAGGTCAAAACCAGGATGAGGTGCCACCGTGCACATGGTGGCGCTGCTAAATCTAAGGGCTGACCATAGCAGGTATTGCTATGGGGAACAGCTGCAGCTCTCACGCTGCAGGAGGGAGGGATATGGTGCAGCCACTGGAGAAGGAACAGCCTGACAGCTTCTCACCACGGTCTATGCAACCATCGCTCTCCCAGGCAGTTACCTGAGCTAAGTGAGAGCCAAAGTGCACACAGACGTGCAAGCAGTTGTACCTGTAACAGGCAGGAACTCAAAGCGCCTGAATGCCCACAGGAGAGTGGCTCGCTCACACCGTCCCCCTGGGGCGCAGCTCCGCAGTGCAGGCATGAACTGTGGACATAAACGGGGCCTGGACAAACCTCAAGGTGGCTGTGAGCATTGGAAGGGGTCATGCTGTGTGACTCCGTGTATATAATGTTCCAGAAAAGGACAAGGATCTCTAGTAACAGGAAGCAGGCTGGGTTCCCAGGAACGGTGAGGGTGGTGGGACGGGCAGAGCCTTGGGCTCCACATTGGCTGCGGTGATGGTTTCCTGGACACACACGCACATCGAAAGGTGTAAAATCACACACTGCAAAAACGTAGTTTGTTATTACAGGGACCACACTCAGTCAAACTTTTTTAAAACAGATGCTTGCTGTAGTTTTCTTTTCCTCAGTCACACGCTTTATCAGATTAAGGAAGTTTTTATTTGTAGTTTGCTGAAAGTTTTTATCATGAATAAGTTTTGAATTTTATATGTTTTTCTCTATATTTTGAGACGTTTATGCAGTGCCTGTTGTCTAATCCCACAGGACTGCCACCCCTGCCCCCACCCTGGGCCCCCATGGGGCTCACCTGGCGAGGACTCTGATGCCCAAGCCAGACTGGCACCAGGAGTCCGTGGGGCCAGCAGCTGCCTCTGGAGGCTGGGGAAGCTGTCCACGTCCACATCGGTTCCACGAGCTTCATCCTGTCTTGGAGGAGCAGTGGACACTCACCTGCAGGGACACACACTCTCAGGACGCAACCCGCAGCCAAGACCCCACACTCATCACCGGCCAGAGCATCCGAACCCAGAGGGCCCAGAGGTTGGAGCATGTGACTTGCCTCCCCCAGGGTGCAGGAGGCCCTGCGTGCCCGAGCCCCTCTGGGGAACCCCTGCACACTGGCCAAGCGGGCACCCAGTGCCTGAGCCCCCGCACACATGTGCATGCACACAGTGGACACACACATGCACCACTGCTCTCTGGGTCCAGTCCCTGGGGCTCTGTAGTCACTCCTATCTCCATGACAAAGGACTGGATGTCCCAGGAGATGGGGTGGGGGTGTCCTGGGGAAGCTCAGCTGTCTCCTTGTCTTCACTGAGTTGTGTGGGCAGGATGGAGACCAAACACTGAAGTCTTGTGTCCTGTGGCTTGGGCAAAATGGCCTGGGCCTGGTGTGCACGCACAAGACCCCCACGCTGCCCAGACCCTCCAGGAGGCCCTGAGGGAGCCTTTGGGACACACCAGCCATCCTCCCAGCAAGAACCTGACCTCGACAAAGCCCTCTCCCCGGGGCCTGGAATCCAGAAGCCTCCTGGTTGACAGGCACCCGGTAACGGAGGGGGGCAGGAAGGAATGCCCCCCCACCCCTCCCAGGCTGGGGCGTGGCCTGGATGGGGCCTTGCCGTGGATGCGGGACCCAGGTCGCCCTGACCAGGACAGAAGACCGAGATGGGGGGCAGACAAGAGGCAGAGCCCACCCCATGTACCCATGGAGCCCAACACCCTGCTTTCCCCCCACCTACTCTCCCCTTCCCCATTCCTCCCAGAAGCATCCTCCTCTCAGACAAGTAAGTGGGCAGGCACTCCCTGCCTCTGTGCACCCCCAAACCACAACTGCATGGCTGTCTGTCTCATGGAGGCAGAGGTGGTATGGTCCGTGTATGTTGGGGGCACTCACAGAGCTGCCCAGGACCCACAGAGCAAGAGGCTCCACACCCCACCACAGGGCCGGCCGAGGGGCCCGTTGGTTAAGCGCTGGCTTGGGAGGCCGGTGGCCCCGGTTTGGATCCCACATATGAGGGCCAGTGACACTGCCCTCAAAAAAAAAGCAGAAATGCACCCCACTGCTTCATTGGGGGCCGCTGTTCCTCAGATGGGGGAGTGGGCACTGCCCAGAACCAGAGCCTGGCACCAGGCTTCCCTCGCCAGGCCCGGGGACCTCCTCCCACTCAGCGGCAGCGCAAACACGAGGCCCTGAGTGCCAGCACGTAGGGCAGGCCATGCTATTAATAATTTCCATACATTGCGCTCCCATTATGAGCAAAAATAACCCACAGGGCAGCTGCCCCTCCCGCACAGCTCACAGAAAGGACCAAAATAGCGGCCTGGGAAAGGCCGGTTCCAGCCTCCAGCCCAGATTGCGAGGGTGGGGCCCAGGGCCAGGGGCCCTTTCCCTGCTCGGCGACCGGCGCCTCTACAGCCTGGCCGGGGTCCAGGAGCTTGGCCTCCACCAGGCCCCAGGGGCCCAGGGCTGGGGGAAGGGGCATAAGGCCAGGAGACAGGGTTCAGTGCCGGGGAAGGGTGCAGGGCTAGGGGAGGGGGCGCAGGGCAGGGGAGGCGTGCAACGCGGGGAGGGGGGGCGCGGGGCAGGGGAGGGGGCGCAGGGCAGGGGAGGCGTGCAACGCGGGGAGGGGGGGCGCGGGGCAGGGGAGGGGGCGCGGGGTCGGGGCGGGTTTAGAGAAGGGGCTGTGGAAGGGATGCCTAGAGTTCAAAAGCCTCGCATTCTCCAGAGCAGGATCTGGGCCAGTGAGGTGAGAGGGGAGGTGGGTCAGGGCCGCAAGGCGAGCCCCTCTCCCACCTCTGCAGCCTTCGCCACCAGGCGGGGCCAGCTCCGTGGCGGCGAGACTTCACAGCCCTTCAGGCCACAGCCCTCTGTGGGCCCCCAACCCATCCAAGAGCCCCTCTGAATCCTGGAGTGGAGCCTCAGTCTTGGAGCAGGTAGGCTGGTGCAGTGACCTGGGCCCATGGGCAGGCCAGGCACCGGCCCTCACGGCAGCTGCTGGGGCTTCTCTGTTGAGGGTGGCCTGGGGCCTGCTCACTCCCCCGAGGGCCGCCTCTCTCTGCCTGCCAGGATTCCCCTCCCCGGAGGAGCCGGCGGCCTCCAGGGGGCCTGCTGTGCCCACCCCAACCTGCTGACCCACTGCTCTGCAGTCAGAGCCCTCCACGAGTGGGCCCTGTATCCACGGGCTATGGAGAGGGTGCGGGCCAGCGTGGAGGGGCAGGCTGAGCTGGAGCCTGGCCCCACCCTCCCCAGGTGTGTGTGGCTCCGGCCTCACGGAGGCCTGAGGTGCCTGACTCGAGTCCTTGCTGGCCTGCTTTCCCAGTTTGCCCAGAGCAGCCAGCTCTCCATCCAGGCTCGCCCAGAGCTCTCATGCACCCAGGGCGCCCTCTCTCGGCTAGGAAGCCTGCCTGGATGCTGCAGGGGTGTGGCTTGGGTGCCTGGGGAATGGAAGGTCGCGGACACCCCTAGGGACAATTTGGGAGGTGCCCTCATTCTGCAGCGCAGCCCCAGGGGCTCTGTGGCCTGGGGGTTGGGCTGGGGGGAGAGCACAGAACAAGGGTGGAAGCCACTGGGTCTCACCCAGCCACGGGAGGGCGCCCCGGCTATATCCGGAATGGCTGTGGTTACTTGGGGGAGACAGCTGGCAGGAGAACCACCTCCTCCAGGAAGTCCCCCTGGCCTGGCCCCCATCTTGGGGTTTGGGGATCCGTGTGGTTCTATCACTGCCTGGCTTAGAGTCAGTCTCTGTTCATTTCTCAGTCTGAGCTTCTGTTGAGCTCACTGCAGGCCAGGCTGCCCACTGCCTGCTGCCCACTGCCCACTGCCTGGTCACATGGGAGGCCCAGCAGGTGTAGGAAGACCACCCACCCGCCCAGGCACCTGTGATTGGCCCCAGACCTAGGCCCAGGGAGTGGACATGGTAGAAGGTGGGGAAGGGCTCGGACCCCACAGAAGGAACTTGCCCAGGGCTGGGCCCACTTGGCATCTCGTGGGCCTTCCTGACCTCCACATGGGAGGGTGAGTGAGCCAGCCCCTGAGAAAGGACCTGCCGGGTGCCTGGGGGCTGGGTCAGGGAGAGGCTGAGCGGACCTCTGCCGGAGAGGACCCAGAGCTGCTGCTTTTGGGGAAAATAACTAAGAAAACCCAGAGGGTCCAGGACAGCAGCTGTGGGAAGAGGGCTCCAGGAGCCCCGGGCCGCCTGCTCCACAGGGCAGGGGGCTTTCTCCGGGGCCTCGGATCCTCAGCGCGGGCCTGGAGCCAAGGTCCCCCCCCTTTTTTTTTTTAAAGCAAAGCTATCTTTTTACCTTGATAAGCTGTTTAAAAAATGTAAATAAAATAGCTCAGCGGACAAAGGTGGGCATTCATGCCTCCAGGGCCAGCCGCCTCGACATGAAATACGGCAGCACACTGAGTGGTGAGTGCCTGCTGATGCGAGTGGACAGCCCTGAATGCTGCGCGGCGGGCACAGTGGGCACTGGAGCATGCCCCGCCTGCCTGCGGGCGGCCGCTAGCTCAGGACAATGGCTTTGCTTTGCAGAAGGCCCCTTGCGGGACAAGAGCCCCCTTTGTGTCGGGATTCGAGCCTCAGAGCGGCGGCCCATTCAGCTGGCCCAGACACTGAAAGGCCGGGAGTGACAGCAGCCTGTGGAAGGCTGGCCGGCCCTCTGCGTCCCGTGCTTTCCACAGGCACAGCTGCCCACTCAGCCCCCGAGAAGGCCCTGGGCGGTGGGCTCAGGAGCCCCGTCCCACATTGTTCCTGGTGGGGCCACCTTGGTTTCTCAGCACCATTCACCAGCCGCTATGCCAAAGCCCGGGCTGAGCGTGACAGGCAACAATGTCGCCTGCATCGGATGCACACCGCAGAGGGACAGTGACCGGACGAGGCCACAGAACCCCTCGAGAGTCCCTGCCGCTGAGCACCACTGTCCTGAATCGGGCACATCTCTGGGCCCTGAGCAGTGAGGGAGCCGAGCAGGAGCGACCCTTCAGACCAGGAACATGGAGGTCACATCGCACGGCCCCCAGGGCTCCCCTGCACCTGCAGCAACAGCTCAGAGCCACGTCACAGGGGCCCGTCCTGCTCACCGCAGGCCACCATTCCTACTGCCTCCCATGGACCCCGCTCACTCCCGGCGCTCCTGGCCAGGCCCCGGGACGTTAAGCCAAGACTCCAGTGCTCCATGTCCTTCTCAGAACCTTCTGGACTTCAACGAGAGCTGGCCTCGCGCACGAAGGAGACCCAGCAAATCCACGGAGACGGGGCGGGGCTGCTCCATCCCACACTTTCACATCACCTTCTCAGACCTGCCCTTCCCGGGGCACGGAGCAAAATGATCCCTCTCAGGCACCTGGGTGCATGGCTCACACTGGGCGGCTCTCCATAGACAGGACTGATGACCTGTGCCCCAGGGTGCCAGCACTCTGCTACCACGCAGGCGCGTGGGCCTGAGGGGCTGGCCCTGGGGGCCGCTGGTGGGGTCAGTGGGGGTCCGTCTGAGCCCCGAGTCAGCTGGGAGCCAACAGGACCCTTGAGGAGTCCGTCCTTCAGTGTCACCAACACTGGCCTCAGTCGGCCCAAGTGCACCAGCAAACATGCAGGAATGGATGCCACCCAGAGAGGTGGCAGGCGCAGTGCCCAGGACTCTCGGGGGCTGCTCCTACAGACGCCCTGCCGTGCCTGCCATTACTGGGCAGACCCTGCTCTGGGGACAGGAACCAAGTCCTGGAGCAGCTGTGGCTGCAGGATCCCCATGGGGGCCATGGGAGGGGCCGTTCTCAAGGAGCAAGAGGTGCCCTGCCCCGAGGCCATGCCAACACGGAGGCCCAGTGACCTTGGGGGTGGGCCTGGGCAGGAGCAGGAGGAGAGAAGGGCCCAAGGGGTGATGGACGTGTGGGCGGAGGATCACGCCTAGCTTCTCCCGCATTCTGCTCCTCTTACCCCCGAGAGTGTTTCCGAGATTTAATGAAGGTCGGGCAGCAGCTTCCCAGGTAAGTGGCTCCGCTACACACTTCTGGGTCAGAGCCGGGGCACCCCTGTGCCACTGATCGAGTGCAAGGGCCCAGTGGACACCCCAGGGGGCCACAGCGTAGACTCAGGCACAGCCTGGGGGTTCACCAGCCTCCTTCTCTGCTGGTCCCTGTGAGGACCCGTGGGGCCCCTAGGCCACGCGTGGCCCTGAGCTGGGCCCCACTTAGCTGGTCCCCAAACCCTGCCCCCCCAGCAGTCCCTACAGTGTCAGGGGTGGAGAGGACAATCTGAGGTGGACCCTGTGAGACCCCCAGACCCCGGCTCTCACCCACCCAAGGGACCCCACAGGCAGATCTGGCCCATGGGCTGAAAATTGGAAGGAGCATCCCTGAATCCCTCTTGGGGGGCCCAGACGGTGTGGCGGTCACACTCACTTCTTTGAACTTGGCCTCCTGGTGGAGCCGGTGGACAGGAACCAGCAGGGGGTTCCGGTCTGCTCCTGCAGCTGGAAGATGCTGACCAGCCACTCAGGCAGATGTGGGGAGGAGGCGGCTCTCCACAAGGACTCTGACCCCATGGGGCATTTACAACCCCCTCCCATCCCTGGGGTGGGGTATGAGTTTCCTGGGGCGGCCATAACAAAGACCACAAACGGCGGCGGCGGCTTAAGCAACAGACATTTGTTGTCCTGCTTCTGGAGGCTGGATGTCCCAGGTCCAGGTGTGGGCAGGGCTGGTTCCTCCCGCGGCCTCTCCTGGGCCTGTAGACGGCCATGTCCATCTCCCTTGTCCCCACATGGTCCTCCCTCTGTGTGTGTCTGTGTCCTCATCTCTTAAGGTCACCAGTTACATATGACCTCATTTTACCTAAATCACGGTTTTAAAGACCCATCTCCTAATACAGTCCCATGAGGGGCTGAGAGTGAAGGTTTTGACACATGAATTTGGGGGGTGGACACAATTCAACAATAACA
This sequence comes from Aselliscus stoliczkanus, assembly GCA_033961575.1. Classification (NCBI taxonomy): domain Eukaryota; kingdom Metazoa; phylum Chordata; class Mammalia; order Chiroptera; family Hipposideridae; genus Aselliscus; species Aselliscus stoliczkanus. The sequence continues at coordinate 114,060,041 of CM066728.1, read as the reverse complement.
GGGGGGACCCTCACAGGTCCTTCCCCAGAACGAGCAGAGACTCCAATGCTGGCTCCTCCGGGAAGGGTCACTGCCACAGGAGGCGGTGGGGCCGGCGGCACGGACCCTTCATGAGAGCCGGGACCCAGCCGGAGAGTCTGTGTCTTCCCCCAGTTCTCCCACCACTCCTGTATCCGTTTTTATTTGCTTCTTAATTGATTTTATAATATTTATAAAAGAAATTGAGCCTATAGCAGAATATTTGGAAAACAAAATAAATATGCAAATTTTAAAAGAAAACTGTTAATTTTCCACAGTCACCTCCCGTTCACCTTCTGGTCAGTCCTTGTCTGTCTGGGTGTCTGTGTCTCCGCTAAAGGCAGTGTGGTCCTCCAGGCTGCCCAGGCACCTCCTCCCTGTCCTGGGCAAGCATCAGGCCCTCTGTGGCAACAGGTGCCCAGGTGCCTTCCTGCAGGCTCCTTGACACACGTCCCAGGGCCACCGCTGCTTCAGCAAACGTCCGAGTGGAGCTGGGCCCCACAGCCCAGCCATCGGGCAGGGGCCACACCCAGCATACCTCTCACCCTTCCTCTCGGTGGCCACCCCACTCTGTGTGGCCTGCAGGCCCCTAGCTCCTCTCCAAGTGAGGCCACCATGGGGGACCCCTGACCCAGCAGTGCACTGTCCATGTGCAGTCACCCACTGCTCATGGTCAGCCTCTCTCCACACGAGCCCATGGTCAGGATTTTGTCCCTGAGTTCAAGACAAAACGGCCTTGATGGCCTTTCCATTGTGGTTGCCCACTCTGCTGGTCAGCAAGGAAAGGGACAGGTGACCAAATGGCTGTTTTGTGGGAGGGGAGCTTTTCTGAATGTTCTCAGTTAGGATGGGAACCTCCATAGTGCCAAGATCTGCTACAGACTCTTTCCCACCTCCCTCTGTTGAGCCACCTTCCCCTTCTCCAAAGGGCATGGCCACCAGCATCCGGCTCCCGGGCCAGGTGGACAGACCCAGGCCCAGACCATCAAAACTCAGCTCAGCTCTCCTTACGTCACCTTTATCTGTTCTCGAGCCCTGGACTCCGTGGTAAGATCAAGTTCACACTCACCCCAAGGCAGGTTTTTAAAATTAACCTCATTTAAAATGAAAACAATCTGCCAGAGTCCAAATCGTCTTTGGCTGGTTTTGCAGCTCACACCAAGGCGAGCGGGCCTTCCAGTACCTGCTGGCGTGACTGCCTCCCAGCTGTGTCAGAGCTACCATTTAAAACAAACAGCCATGGGCCGGCCGAGTGGCGCGGTGGTAAAGGGCTGGCCTGGGACGCCAGAGGCCCCGGTTTGGGTCCCACATATAAGGCCAGTGACACTGCCCTCTCAAAAATAAATAAATAGTCTAAAACAAAACAAAACAAAACAAAACAAAACAACAAACAGCCAGCTTGTGCAACTCACATGAGCGCGTTGGGGCTTTTTCTGCAAGGGGCCTAACCTGAGCTGAATCCTCGCTGGGAAGCTGCAACAAGATGGAGCATCTGGGGCTGGCTGGGTGGCACAGTTGGTTAAGAGCTCTGAGCAACAGGGTCGCCGGTTCGACTCCCACATGGGCCAGTGAGCTGCGCCAGAGTTTAGCTGCCTTGAGCTGCCGACAGGCAGTCAGTTTGCTCAGTGGTTAGAGCACATGCTCTTAGCAACAAGTTTTCTGGTTTGACTCCCACATGGGATAGTGGGCTGTGCTGCCCTGCAACTAGATTGAAAGCGATGACTGGACTTGGAGCTGAGCTGTGCCCTCCACAACTAAGATTAAAGGAAAACAACTTGACTTGGAGCTGATGGGTCCTGGAAAAACACAATGTTCCCCTTCCCCAATTCCCCAACACTGTTCCCTTATAAAATCTTAAAAAAAAAAAAAAAGAGATGGAGTATCTACCTCAAAGAGCCCTGGTCACCTCAGACACTCCTGCCCCACGCTGGCTGGTGGGGGTGTCCCGGACCAGCTGCAAACCTGGGGAGCAGCCTCCAGAGATGGGCACCTTGCTGGCCAGACTGCCTCCTGAGAACCAGCTGAGGGAAGCTTACGAGCCTACCTGGGAGCTTACCTAAGAACCTACCAGAAAGCCCACCTGAGAACCTACCTGGGAGCCCACTTGAGAGCCTACTTGGGAGGCTGAGAATCTAAATGAGAACCTACCTGGCTGGGTGCCTACCTAGGAACCTACCTGAGAATTTACCTGGGAGCCTACCTAAGAACCTACCTGAAAGCCCATCTGAGAATCTATCTGGGTGCCCACCTGAGAACCTACCTGAGAGCGTAATTGGGAGCCTGAAAATGTATTGGGTTGTCGGAAAAGTCATGACGTATTTTGTCTGTTTTTCAAAGGTCATTTATTTATACAAAGAACAAAGATCCATCAATGATATATTGCCCATTTTGCTTAATAACCTTTTGTCATCTTTCAGAGAGCTTCATAATTCCTCGTTCACAGAAGGACCTATTTTATTTGCGAAAAACTGAACAAGGTGCTGATTTACAGCCTCATCTGAATTGAACGTTATAGGAGTTTTGAAGAGAGTGAAACAAGTGGAAGTCTGACAGCGCAAGGTCAGGTGAGTATGGTGGGTGTGGCAACACATCCCATCCAAGCTCCAATAATTTCTTTTTTTTTTTTTTTGAGGTCAGTGTCACTGGCCCTCATATGTGGGACCCGAACCGGGGCCTCTGGCTTCCCAAGCCAGCGTTTAACCACCGTGCCACTCGGCCCATCCAATAATTTTTGACGGGTGATCAAACTTGTGTATGGTCTTGTGTTGTCGCGATGGAACACAATTCCTTTACAATTAACAAGCTCTGGACGTTTCTGGATGATGGATTCATTCAAACTGTCCAATTGCCAACAGTACACATTCAAATAGATTGTTTGGTTCCTTGGTAGGAGCTCGAAAAACATGACACTTTTTTTTTTTTTATGATGCTATATTTTTTTCCAGAGTTTAGGACTTTATTTATTTATTTATTTTAAAGATTTTATTGGGGAATTGGTGGAGAGGAACAGCGTTGGGGAAACGGGGAAGGGGAACAGACAAGTTGCTGTCCCTTTGTTCCTCAGTCTAGTTGCGGAGGATGTTGCTTCACTGTTGGTATCCTCATTGAGCTCCTCCCGGATGAGACAGATCGGTCGCTGGCCTCTGGATGTCGCTCACCGCGGCTATTGGCAGCTCACGCTGGCTGCCGGCCGCTCACGCTGCCTGCGGGCCACTCACTGTAGCCTATGGCAGCCCACTGCAGCAGGGGCTGCAGCCCACACCATCACCGGGGCTCGCACAGCCCAGCTCCAGGTGGAGCTGTTGTTAGCTGTAGAGGGCAGTGTCACCGGCCCTCATGTGGGATCCGAACTGGGGCTGCTGGCATCCCAAAACCAGCACCCAACCAATGCGCCACTCGGCCGGCCCGATAAACATGACACTTTTAAAATCCCACCACACTGAGAGCATAACCTTCCTCTGATGAATGTCTGCTTTCGATGTTGTTTGAGGCATATCATCATTTCGGGACCAAGACTGTTCGTGCACCACATTGTTGTAAACAATCCACTTCTCATCACCAGTTATCAATCGCTTCAAAAAAGAATTGTTTTCCTCACGTTTAATGAGGATATTGCAGAGGTTTATACGTGCCATCAAATGAACTTCTTTGAGTTCATGTGGAACCCAAATACCGAGCTTGGTTATGTATCCTAGCTTCTTCAGGTGGTTGTGGATGCTTGAATGATGAAGTTCAATGTTCCTGCAATCTCTTGTTTTGTGTAACGTGGGTTTGACTCAATCAATGCCTTTATTTTGTCGTCATCAACTTCGGTGGGCCTCCCTGACCTAGGAGTGTCATTGAGGTCAAAATCACCCGCACGGAATTTTGTGAACCATCGTTGGCACTGACGTTCTTGTAGAGGAGCATTGTCACCGCAAACTTTACGGAACTTTTCACAGGCTTGACACACATTCTTCCCTTTACGGAACTAAAACAGTAAAATATGGCAAAAATGCATAGTTTGGTCTTCCATCTTCAACTTGTTGTAAAATCTCCAAAACTCAACCCAATTGCTCAATTTTTTTTTTTTTTAAGAATGAAGCTAGAACTGTCAGCTGTCAAATGACATAGGAATAGCATAGATGCGAATGACTCTAGTACTTCCAAAAATGAACTAATGCCATCTGTTGCAAATATGTGTCATGACTTGTCTGACAACCCAACAAATGAGAACCTACTTGGCTGGGTGCCTACATAAGAAGTTACCTGAGAGCCTATCTGGTAGCCAGCCTGGCGAAGCCAGACCCAGGCAGACCATACCCAGCGTCTGCTACAGGTTCTGGGGTGACCCAGGGCCACAGATGTGCCAGTCCCATGCCCACCGGGCCTCCTGCTCAGCACACTGACCGAGCTGGTCCCAAGGCCAGAGGGGCTGGGCTCTGAGTACAACCTCTCCCCAACCCCCACCCCTCAATCAGGCCCTGAGGGGATCCACCAGGCCTAGCCCAGGGAAAGGGGACACAACAGTCACCCCCACAGGGACATCACCTCCTCCAGGCAGCCCCCTGCAGTGTGCTGCATAGCCAGGTTGGGGTCCCAGCGCAGGCCCACCCTGAAGCGGGCAGACTGGGCTACATAGAGGTATGGCGTGCTCACTGATGCACCCCCAGCCCCAGCCCCTCACTTCCAGAGGGGGAAAAGCAGCAGGGCGCCAGTTTGCTCTGACACGGGCTGGGAGGCACTTCCTCGCATTCCTCGGGTGGGTGGTCTCTCCACCTAGAGGCTTCCTGAGTGGGAGGGAGCATGGCAGCAAAGCCTGAGACCCTGGCGAAGGCCCAGAGGGCCCGTGTGGCAGATGCTTCCAGATATCGGCTGACCCAAAGCTGCCCTTCAAATAACCCAGGAAGGCAGAAGTTAAAGGACCCCACATGAAGCCACCATGGGGCCTGGCGCCAGCATGTGTCCCTCGTCCCAGGAGCACAGGCTAGGACTTCACCGTGGCCACAGAAGAGTGGTGCTTTCCCCACACTGAGTGCCTGAAATGACCTGAGATAGGTCATCACAGCTTCTGTGTGGACCTCAAATCAGGCTTCTTTCGCCATTTTTCTGTGTTGTTCTCTGAAAATCCTGCGCTCCAGCTGCGTGTTCCCTTCAGCACTCTTTACCAACGGGTCCTGAGGGCAGTGCAAGGGTCTGGCGGTCCCTAGGCCCCACCTTCCCTGAACTCCTTGCTGCCCGTGGGCCATGAGCCCTTCTGAGAGCCGGGCTCCTGGTCTGGCCGCCCCAGTGGCACCAAGACGACCCACGGCAGGAACCCGGTGGAGCTGGGCAGAAGGTGCTGGCAGCGTGCGTGGGCCTAGGAGCTGCAGCGGCCACCACGGGGAGGCCGGAAGGCCCGTCGCCCTCCAACGGGTTGGCCACACCTGCCACAAGCACAAGGCGGTGCAGGGGGCAGCAGCAGCGTCAGACGTCTCAGCGCCGATGTTTTACATTGATTACACTTCGGGATGGTCACATTTTAGGTAAGCTCGGGTTAAATAAAGTATGTTATTAAAATTAATGTCACCTGCTTATTTTCGTATTTTTAGTGTGCCTACTAGCAAATTTAAAATCACATGTGTGGCTCATACATTCCTTCTGGACGCTGGTCTTGACTGAGAAGGCAGCAGGCCAACAGAAGAGTGGCCCCAGAGATTCCCGGACGTCCCCGGTGTCCCCCAGGTCCCTCCAAAGCTCACCGGGCCCTGCTCCTCACCACAGTACCGGGAACTTCTCTCTCATCTCCAAATTCCAAATGCAGGCAGGGTCCCCATTGCAGAGCCTCCCAGGGTCCCAAGATGTGGGGCACACAGCCTGAACCCCCTTCCCATGGGGTCCCTCAGGCCGCCCCACTTAAGCAGCAACACTGCCTTGAAAGCCCCATCGAATTGGTTTAATTGGTTTTCAAACCAATTAAATGTTTGTGCACACAGCTCAGGCTTCTTCCAGCTTCACTGGGAAGGAATTCACACGCTGTAGGTGCACCCTGTGAGGTGTGCAACGCAGTGGTCGGTGTGTGGGAAGGAATTCACATGCTGTAGGTGCACCCTGTGAGGTGTGCAACGCAGTGGTCGGTGTGTGAGAAGGAATTCACATGCTGTAGGTGCACCCTGTGAGGTGTGCAACGCAGTGGTCGGTGTGTGAGAAGGAATTCACATGCTGTAGGTGCACCCTGTGAGGTGTGCAACGCAGTGGTCGGTGTGTGGGAAGGAATTCACATGCTGTAGGTGCACCCTGTGAGGTGTGCAACGCAGTGGTCGGTGTGTGGGAAGGAATTCACATGCTGTAGGTGCACCCTGTGAGGTGTGCAACGCAGTGGTCGGTGTGTGAGAAGGAATTCACATGCTGTAGGTGCACCCTGTGAGGTGTGCAACTCAGTGGTCGGTGTGTGAGAAGGAATTCACATGCTGTAGGTGCACCCTGTGAGGTGTGCAACGCAGTGGTCGGTGTGTGGGAAGGAATTCACATGCTGTAGATGCACCCTGTGAGGTGTGCAACGCAGTGGTCAGTGTGTGCAGGTCTGGGCAAGCATTACACCCCCTAATATCAGAACATTTCAGCCACAGAGGAAAACCCTGTGCCCGCTGGCTGTCCCTGCCCGGTATCCCTCCTCCCAGCCCCTGGCAACCACAAGCCCAGTGCTGTCTCTACCGATTTGCCTGTTCTGGACACTTCCTACACATGGGATCACATGACATGTGCTCTTTTGGTTCTGACGTCTCCAGGGTCAATGCCAGCTGCCATGGCTGGTGTGTACTCGTCTGTCGTGTGCTTGTCTGGTGTGGCTGGGGCCAGTGCTGGTACGGCTGTTTCCAGGCTGAGATGGTGGTGTCCTGGGCACCAGACGTGTGCCAGCATTGCCATCGGTCACTCCAGTTATGGTTACGTGTGGGCTTCAGCCCTGCCTGGGGTTCAGGAGGAACCCGCCCCTCCCACGTGGGTGAGGCCTTCCTCACGGTGCTGGAAGTGGTGGGGGCTGGGTAGGGCAGGGCAGAGGTCAGAGCCCCACCGCTCAGGGGCGCTTTCCCTCTCCCTCCTAATGTTCTACAAAATGGGACAGAAACCTAGTGAATGGCCGTTTATAAACCTCGTTTTACAAAAACGCTTAATGTCAGGAAAAGACTCCTCCCCATTGGCATCACTATGTTTACCTGAAGGGGGCCGGGTGGCTGGGTCAGAACCGAGGGCCGATGGCCAGGACCCACTGGGCTTCCTACCGATTCCTAAGGCACAGGCTGCCAGTTCTCTGAGTTTGTTTCATTTTTGTATTTTTTCAATATTATACAGAAAACACACTCTGCTTTGTACTCATGCAAGTTATTATCAAAAGTTAAACTAGGGCCAGCAGAGGGCTGGCCGAGTGGCGCGGTAGTAGGGCGCTGGCTTGGGAGGCCAGCGGCCTCGGTTCGGGTCCCTCATGTGAGGGCCAGTGACACTGCCCTGAAAAAAAAAAAAAAGTTAAACTACATGGAGTCTCAGCTTCAGGAGGCCACGCCGGGCCATGGCGTCTGATAGCTCCAGCTCTGGCCTTGGGGTCGCCTTCTCTGTGGTCATCTGTTGCTGCCAAACAGACTGCCGCAGACTCAGACTCAGACGCCCACTGTCTCGCCTACGGGGTTAGATCTGAGCAGCTGCCGAGTGGTCCTGGGTCTCTGGGGGTCACCGCCAGGCGGGGCAGGGCTGTCTCACGTCAGGGCTGCGGGCGGGAGTTCCCTCACTGGGTCTGGTGTTGGTGGTGTTGTGCCAGCTCCAGTCTATTCTCCTGAGGTCTGGTTCCATAGGCTGCCTTGCTAGGAAGTCACCTGATGTCCTGGGTAAGTTTTCTTAAGCATGTTGTGTTGTAGTGTCGCTGTGCTCCTGCTACTTCTGGGCACATCAGTGGTCCTGTCCTCAGCGTGGAATGGGTTTTGGCTTCTCTCTTGCTTTTCCTTAATGAGTCTGCTCAGCAGTTTGTTTCATTGATCTTTCCAAGAATTGGTTTTTGGTTTTATTAATACTATGTTTTCTGATTTAGTATTTAATTAATTATGCTTTTCTCTTTTTTTTTTTTTTTTTAAGATTTTATTGGGGAATTGGGGGAGGGGAACAGCGTTGGGGAATCGGGGAAGGGGAACAGACAAGTTGCTGTCTTTTTGTTCTTCAGTTTAGTTGCGGAGGATGTTGCTTCACTGTTGGTATCGTCATTGCGCTCTTCCCGGATGAGGCAGATCGGTCGCTGGCCTCTGGATGTCGCTCATGCTTGGCTGCCAGCCGCTCACGCTGGCTGCGGGCCACTCACTGTAGCCTATGGCAGCCCAATGCAGCAGGAGCTGCAGCCCACACCATCACCGGGGCTCGCACAGCCCAGCTCCAGGTGGAGCTGTTGTTAGCTGTAGAGGGCAGTGTCACTGGCCCTCATGTGGGATCCGAACCGGGGCCGCTGGCATCCCAAAACCAGCTCTTAACCAATGTGCCACTCGGCCGGCCCTGCTTTTCTCTTTATCAGAGCGCTCTTCTTCCTTCCGGTTCCTCGTTAGTTTTTTTTTCCTAATTTTTACTGGGAACAGTATGTTTTTCCAGGTCCCATCAGCTCCAAGTCAACTAGTTGTTTCAATCTAGTTGTGGAGGGCGCAGCTCAGGGGCCCATGTGAGGACTGAACCAGCAACCTTGGTGTTGTAAGCCTGTGCTCTAACCAACTGAGCTAACTGGTCACCCTTCTTGTTATTTTTGACGTGAGGGGCATGGCTTCCTTTCCCACCACAGACGAATGTGCTGCCCAGATTTGCTCTTTCCACCACTGGTCCCTTGATGTCCCTGTCCCCTCCGCCATCCACAGCTGCCTATGCTGGCCTGCTCTTCATTCCTCGGTAACTGGCCCAATATGTCTCTTCAGAAGCACCCCAGACTGGTCCTTTGCCTTGGGAGGCTTCTGGGTGGGATTCCCTCGCTCATCCTCCACCTGACGGGAACTTTTTCTTTTCACAGGCTCCATCTTCGTTTCACTCAACTCATCGGGCCAGTTTCCTGTCAGTCTGTTGCAAAGAGAGATCTCCCTTACTTCTCCCTGCAGGAGCAGCATACAGCCCGGGGATGCATGTAGGGCACTAATCCTGGCAGCCGCTCTGTGTGGCCTCTGACACCCACAGCGCACTCTGGAAGCTGCAAGGACACCAGGACACTGCCTGCCTGGAGGATGGAGCCCTGGGCCTTGGATCCTGCAGGAGTGAATTAAAACTTTCCCATTTTAGGCCGGCCGAGTGGCGCGGCGGTTAAGTGCTGGTTTGGGAAGCCAACGGCCCCAGTTCGGTTCGGTCCCACATGTGAGGGCCAGTGACACTGCCCTCAAAAAAAAAAAAAACTTTCCCATTTTATATTCTCTTTTCAGCTCTGACCTTCAAAGGAGATTAATCCTGAGCCACTTCCTGTTTGCCTGCAGGTGGGCTTAGTGGCTGGAGGAGGGCACACCTGTTGGAATGCTGTCCTTCCTGGGTCTCTTTAAGACAATTTGAGGGGGTGGGGTGAGGGGGGTGGGGGGTCCTAAGTTAATGGCTCTTTAGTGGTCAGCAACAGGCTGAGGCAGCAGGTTTGGAGATCAGCCCAATGGTGGGTGCCTGGATGAACCCTCCAGGAAGAGGCAGCCGACATCCAGGGCTCTAGCTTGGGAGAAGCTCTCTGAACCTGTTACAGACACGGCCCAGGGTCGACCAGTGTCTCAGTCACACCCAAGGCTATTTTTATTTCCCAAGAGAGAAGTCTTACGTGGCATTTTATTTTTTCTTGGCAAAGGCCATTGTTTAAAAGGAAAAAGGCTGCTTTGTACTGGGCTGCAGTCAATTCCCACATACCCAATCCTACTCATTTGATTAACATCTGTGCTCCAGGATTAACCCGAGTGACTGAGCTTTTCCAAAGGGGAGTTCCAGCGTCGGGCTGGCCTCTTGCTGAATCCTAGCCTTACCTTAGGTAACGTCTCCCTTTTGCAGACTCTTCTACTGATGTAGGAATTGTGTGACCCAGACAGGCCCAGTGGTGGGCTGCCTGGCAAGGTCAGCTCAGGACCTAGAAGCTCACGGCCGGTCCCAACACTGTGGTGTCCACTGGGGAGCAGATTTTAACTGAAATAGAAGGAAGCTTTTTTATTTTTTTTTGAGGGCAGTGTCACTGGCCCTCATATGTGGGACCCAAACCGGGGCCGCTGGCTTCCCAAGCCGGCGCTTAACCACCGCGCCACTCAGCCGGCCCAAGGAAGCTTTTTAAACAACATTTAAACCATTGAATTTTAGAGCTGAAAGAATCTTAGAGGTCATTTGATCATTCCAGCTTTCAGGATATCTGTAAAATAGAAAAGCCTGCAATCAGAACCTTCTTAAAATTATTTTTGGAAAGTAAACATTTTATTTGGAGATAATTGTAGACACGTGCGTTTATAGGAAACAATAAAGGGATACCATGTACCTTTTCTCCAGTTTTCAAGATGAAAACTATAGTCAAAATCGCAACCTGGAGATTGACACTGATTCAGCCAAGACACAGAGACTCCAACCCCACAGGCCCCCTCTGCCCTCTTATGGCCTGTCAGGGGCTGGTGGGGGGGGGCGACAGCGGGGACCCTGGAGGCCCGTCAGGTCGCCAGCTCGGCCACGAAGGGGCGCAGGGCTGAGTCCCAGCCGGCCCGCGGCCCTCGGCCCAGACCTGCCGCCTGGCGCCCCAGGCGCCCCGGAGCCCGCCCGCCGGGACCGCGCCCAGAGGTTGTTCACCTGCGCCTGCGAGCTCCGCCCGGAACCTTGGCCCGGCTCCGGTAGCGCTGTCCGCAGCGAGCCCGGACGGCTTTCCCTGGAGCACCGAGGCCAACGCTGCCGGAGGTGGGAGGGGAACGGAGTCTCGGGGCTGACAGGGAAATCTGAGCTCCGAGCTCCGAGTGCACGTCGGAGAGGCGGGGCAGAAACTGAAATGGGCGGTGGGGGCTGCCTGAAAGGGGCGGGTCCAGACCCGGGCGTGGCCTATGGGGCGTGGTCATGCCCCGGGCGGGGCCGGCCGGTGTGGGGGCGTGACGGGCCGGTATGAGGCGTGGTCATGCCCAGGGGCGGGGACCGCCTTTGTGGGGGCGTGGTCATGCCCGGGGCGGGGCCGCCTTGTGGGGGCGTGGTCATGCCCGGGGCGGGGCCGCCTTGTGGGGCGTGGTCATGCCCGGGGCAGGGCCGCCTTGTGGGGCGTGGTCATGCCCGGGGCGGGGGCCGCCTTGTGGGGCGTGGTCATGCCCGGGCGGGGGCCGCCTTGTGGGGGCGTGGTCATGCCCAGGGGGCGGTGCCTTGTGGGGCGTGGTCATGCCGGGGGGGGGCCGACGCCTTGTGGGGCGTGGTCATGCCGGGGGGGCCCCTTGTGGGGGCGTGGTCATGCCCGGCGCGGGGCCGCCTTGTGGGGGCGTGGTCATGCCCAGGGGGCGGTGCATTGTGGGGCGTGGTCATACCGGGGGCCGCCTTGTGGGGGCGTGGTCACATCCAGGGGCGGAGGCCGCCTATGGGGCGTGGTCATGTCCGGGGGCGGGGCCGCCTGTGTGGGCGTGGTCACGCCCGGGGCGGGGCCGACGCCGGGAGGGGGCGGGGACGCCCTCCTGCTGAGGCCCCTGGAGGCCAGCTGGAGGCGTGGCGCACCTGGCGCTCACCTACATCCGGCCCCCCGGCCCTGACCCCCCGCGGGCCTCGGAGGGTCCCCGTAACCCCAGGCGGTCTCCACACCCGGACGCCCCTACTCCGCGGTCCTTGGCCCGCATTCATCCCCCGGGGCTCCTCACGGGACCCCGAACGCCGCCTGCCGCGGCCCGCCGGTGCCGATGTCGCCCTCGTTCGGTGACTTGGTGCGCGAGTGGCAGTGGGGCGCGCAGGCCGTGGCGCGCGGGGACTGGGGCTGCGCCCTGCGCCACTTCTCGAGCATCCCGGAGCCGCCCGCCAGGCTGTGCTTCAACGTGGGCTGTGTGCACCTGCTGGCCGGGGACCCGGAGGCCGCGCTGCTGGTGAGCCGGGGCGCCCCGGGGTTGGGAGCGGGGCCCCACGCCCGGGGAAGCGGTCCTCTGCCCCGGGGAGCCTTGCTTACACGGTGCTCAGGGTCAGTGAGTGCTGGCACAAAGACCCAGCTGCAAGCATAAGCCCAAGGCCCCCACCTTTCCTCTCCAGTGTTCTGCCTCAGTGAACACCTACGGCAGGTGGGGGCTATGTGGTCAGGGGGGCCCCACCCTGAGCTGAGTCAGGGATGGGGCTGCGGGACTCCCTCAGTGCCTCCACTATATGGCGACCATGTGCTAGACTATAGTCGTGGGGAAGGGGGGGAAGGGAGGGCACTGACTCAAGTGCTCACTGCGCAGGTGCTGACACACCTGGAACCGCTTGAGGCTGGATTCCACTTGGAAGGGGTTACCTGTCCCCCAAGGTGTAGGGTTTGGGGCAGGGGCCTCAGCAGACGCCTGTGGTATGGTGAAGAGACAAAGTGCATGCATGCCCAAACCCTAGATCTTAGTGCTCACCTTTCTCCCAACCTGCTCCCCCAAACAGAACCAAGAGCTCTGGGGTGCACAGAGGCGCACGCACACTTGGCTCCACCCAGGAGGCAGCACAGAGCCACTTTCTGCCCGTAAACCCTTTGTATTCAAGAGATGCACACTCCCGGGCAGAAAGCACCAGGTTCCTACAGTTGTGCAGATGGTTAGTGAGAAGCCGCAGGTGAAAAGAGGATGTAAGCGTCTCCATGTCAGTGCCTCCAAAACATCACCATTGGAGGAGATGGGACCCCGCCTATCATTTCTTATCTCAGTGTACAAACCCACAATTCTCAGTAACCTTTTCAGATTAAAATGTCCAAGAAAGGAATTCCCATCTCTGAACAGCAGGTGACTGTAGGCGTAGGGCCTTCCAGTCATCAGTTCTGCATAATTTAACTTCTGTGATTTAACTGGGGAGAGGGGACCAGCGTTGTGGAGAAGAAGGTCTGAGGGCTCGCTTCTCCCCTGCCTTAACAGGAGGAGAGGGAGTGCTGTCTAAAGTCAGTCAAGCTGAGCGACAGTAGTATTGGCATTTTAGTTGGGAAGGCGGAGATTTAAAAAAAATAGATGGACCATTAATAAAACCAACAGTCCAACTGGCCGAGTGGCACAGTGGTTAAGCGCTGGCTTGGGAAGCCAGCGGCCCCGGTTCAGGTCCCTCATATGAGGGCCAGTGACACTGCCCTAAATAAAAAAAAACAAACAAAAAAGAAACAAACGGTCTCTGAGAAGCAGGACAGGGAGGCGGGCAGAGCTGGGACTGCAGTCTGTTGTCCGAACATTATTACATGAGCCTTGATTTGGCTGCTCTGTGTGGTGGGAGAGCAAACAGATGCCACCCCCGTCAGTACCTCTGTGAGTACCTTCGACTATGGGCCCCACTCAGTTCAACACCAAGCCCTGGCTCGGCTGATTGGTTAGAGTAAGACCGTGACACCCCTGGTCTTTAACTGCCGCCTGTGTTTAACTGAGGGCTACTGTATGCCCTCCTGTTCACTCTGTCCTCATGAGGGACAGACCATGTTGTTTCTGAGTGTGGCTTAAAGAGCAACTGTGCCTTACACACATGCCAAGACTTCTGTGTTGCTGTTTTTTCTGATTACACTAGATAAGTATCGCATTGTATGAACTAGCAAAAATAGGATTTAAAAAAGACAAAAATCTTGCATAACTCCATCCCTGCAAGGTAGCTCTCATGAATGCACTGGACTATTTCCTTCTGCTTTTCTCCTTGTCCTTGTGGTGAACAGTTGGTTTGTGACACCACCTTGCTGGTGCACCCAGGCACAGGCTCTGAGGTTCCCGGACGGGCTGCCACAGGCGTGGAATACCTTGGCCCTGTCACTGGTCATCCGCCTGGACAGCGGCTGTGACACGTGGTGATGGGGTTATAGACCTTGGCGTTCCATGGGCATCTCTGTCCCCAGGCCTTTGACCAAGCAGTGACCAAGGATGCCTGCATGGCTGTTGGCTTCTTCCAGCGAGGAGTGGCCAACTTCCAGCTGGAGAGGTGAGCCCAGGGGCACCTGTTCCTTCTCTGATGGCCCTTTGTGCTCCTGCGTTCACCTCCCCCCTACGCTCACCTCTCACTGACCCCTCCTGGATGGGAACCTGGGAGCAGGTGCTGTGGTCACACAGAGCTGGATGCAGGGCAGAGCTGCACAGTGGCTGTTGTCTCCATGTGCTTTCATGGGCACCCCTGCACCCCTCCCATGTCTGCCGTGTGGGGCCAGTGTACTTATGCCCGTCATGCAGGCGTGGGGGCCGAGGCAGGGCTGGAGCGCTGTGTCCCAGAACAGAGGAGCTCGGGCCTGCTGCTCGCAGGGCTGTGTGTTCTGTGGCCCTTCCCACAGCAGCAGGCGGGGCTGCAGGACAGGCCTCATGGAAGGCCCTGGGTTGGGCAGACAGGCTCTGGGGCGGCCCCCCCTCATCTGCAGAAGCCTCCCTGGGGATGGGGGTTCTGGGGGGCACTGCACAGCCGGGTTTCGTGTGCAGACAGGGACCCCAGGCAGGGGAGCAAATGCCCAGGATTCAGAGCTGGGTCAGAGCCATGGCTGCATATTGACCCCTTGACCCCTTCGTGGGAACTTGAGTGCCCACTGTGGGCTGAGATCTGGGTGAACAGCCCTGCTCCCAGCAGGTGTCCCTGGAACTGGGCACAGAACAGGAGGAAGGCTGGGGCAGGGCTGGTCCCCCTTTCCTGCGGCTGCTGAGGTCTCCGGCTTCCCTGCTGCCACAGGTTCCAGGAGGCCCTGTCTGATTTCCAGCTGGCCCTGGAGCAGCTGAGGGGCAATGCCGCCATCGACTACACACAGCTGGGCCTGCGGTTCAGGCTGCAGGCCTGGGAGGTGAGTGTGCATCGGGCTCATGCCGGGAGCTGGCTTCTAGGGGGCGGGGCCAGCTTGGGGCTCCCAGGTGCTGTCCATGGGTGGAGGGCCCAAGGGGTCCTGCCAGGCCCCTGGGTTCCTGCAAGTCCCATCCTCTGCGTCCTGTTGTCTTGTTGCTGCCACAGCTGGGGCTGTGTTGACTGGCTCAGAGGTGCCCTGCAGACCCGCCAGTCACTCTTCCCCCAGGAGGTTCAGGGTGGCAGTGGGGGTGGGGCCACCAGGAGTGTGTCCACCCGGGACGGCTGGGGAAGGAGGAAAGACAGGTGGCAGGAGGGAGCACAGCTTGGCTATGGGCCCTCGGCAGGGGCAGACAGGGGACATTCCCACCCTTAACTCTGCGCTTGACCCAGTTCCTGGCCGTTGGGGACAGTGCTGGCACTGAGGGAGGGTTATTGGTAGACGCCCTGCAGTGCTCCCAGCATGCCCCAAGCCACAGGAAATCCTGGGGGAGGCTCTGCAGAGGTTGGTCCACGGCCCACCTGTGTCCCCCTCCCAGGGATCTGAACAATACAGAGCGGGGCATGGGCATGACCCCCATCAGGATTCCCAGAGGGTGGCCCGCTGGCTCCAGGAGCATGGTGTTACCTGGCAGGCAGCAGGAACAGAGGGCCTCAGGAAGGCCGGTTGGTCTCTCCTGTTGACATAAGGTGGAGCTGGGCAAGCAGGTGCTATCCACACAGCAGCCCAGGTGTCAGTGGGGGCTGGGCTCCCAGGAGCACCAGGTCCCTGTTGGTGACAGCCTTGATGCAACCTAATGTCTCAAAACGTTCTTTTTTTTTTTTTTTTTTTGAGGTCAGTGTCACTGGCCCTCATAGGTGGGACCAAACCGGGGCCGCTGGCTTCCCAAGCCAGCGCTTAACCACCGCGCCACTCGGCCGGCCCCCAAAATGTTCTTTCACATGGGGGAGGGGGCAGGACCCCAGACTTGTGGGGGTGCAGTAACCAGGGCTGTTCAGGGAGCAAGGAAACACGAAGGGGTCCCACCAGAAGCAGGAGGGGGGTGAGACAGGTGGGGAGGGTGCTGCAGAGACGGGGGACCAGCCTCTGATGTTCAGAGTGGAGGCACCAGAGCAAGAGACCTCTCCAGTGGGATTTGCCAGTCAGAGCCTGGCACCAGGGAGGGACCACCACCGAGCCAGGCAGGCTCTGCCAGGCTGGGAGCCCAGAGAGCTCTGGCAGCTGTGGCTGGGGGGTGCCACAGCTGGATGGCGCAGGGCTGGGGTCCGAGGGCAGGGCCAGGAGTAGGGCCTGGCCTGAGAACGGTGATCACCTTTCACTTGACCCCCAGGTGCTGTTCAATGTGGCCTCAGCACAGTGCCGCCTGGGGCTCTGGGCCCAAGCCACCTGCACCCTAGAAGAAGCCATCTCCAAGGGGCCAGACGGGGCCCGCGAGGACCTGAACACTGCCCTGGACCAAGTACAGGTGAGGAGAACGAGGCTGGCCCTGCCCGTTTGGGCTCCTGAGCTAACTCAGATCGGCCTACAGGCCCCACAGCCCGCAGTTTGGGGTTCACACCTATACAGACCAACTATGAGATGAAGAAACTTCTGGACGGCGGTGGCCCATATGCCCAAGTGTGGAGGCTGGGCGAGGGCTCCCATGGCCTGTGGGAAGTGGGTGCAGGCACCAGGTGACCCCTTCGGCTCCAAAGCCTAGGGCTTTCAGCAGGTGCAGGCCTGGTCAGCTGCTCAGGTCTGCACTGGCTGGACCTCCCTCCAGAAACAGGCCTTCCTGCAGCCGCAGCGGGTTCCCAGGGGCGAGGTCTTCCAGCCCCACAGGCGGTACCTGCAGCACCTGGCACCCATGGATTTCCTGGGCAAGGCCAAGGTAAACGGGGGCAGCTTATTGGGCCCTAGGTACTTAGGAGCCAGCAGCATCCAGTAGTCCAGAGAGGGGCTATGGCCAGGCCCATGAGGAGCTCACGGGGTGTCCTGGGCACTTGTGTGCAGGGGGACACATGCGGTCTGGTCCATGTTGATAGAAAGGCCTCGGTGGGTGGAGAGTGGGCACAAGGCTGGGACGGTGTCTCCAAATGCAGCTCATTTCTGAGACCCCCTGGAGGGTGC
The DNA here is from genome assembly GCA_033961575.1 of Aselliscus stoliczkanus. Lineage (NCBI taxonomy): Eukaryota > Metazoa > Chordata > Mammalia > Chiroptera > Hipposideridae > Aselliscus > Aselliscus stoliczkanus. Next base: position 114,043,036 of record CM066728.1, on the reverse strand, counting down.
ATGTGGGGAAGCAAAGTCCAACTCACTTTGGTTTTGAGCTGATGGCCCTTGGGCCAGCCCGACACCCCTGGTCACCGAGGGCCAGCACAACATGTGCAGCTGAGGGTGAGGGCATGTGCCACAAACACCGTGCCTCTGCCGACATCTGCGGGTGGGGGCCGGGGGCAGGGCTGCACTGACCCGTCAATGACAATAGAAGACTTTCTAAGAAGCAAAATATTTTACAAGTTGTATTACAAATAAGTTTCAATGGTCAGCCCAGGTGTTTCCTTTATCAAACGCGTTTCCGCCTCCTGGGGCAGGTTCAGCAGCCTTGGGCCCCGGGAGGGCAGCCCCCACCTGCAGATGGGGCGGGCAGTGAGGGCTGGGGAGCAGACGTCTCAGGGCCCCTGGGGTGCGGCTGGGTGCCCCCTGACCTGGCAGCCCCCCGCTGTCCCTCACCAGGTGGTGGTGGTCTCTGCTGTCCCTGACAACCAGCATGAGGGTGTCCGGCCTCAGCAGCCCCAGGTGGGTAGACGGCTTTCCTGCCAGCCCAGAACCTTTCCTGCTGAGGAAGGGAAGTGCTGCATGTGCTCTGAGCCTTTCCCGGGTGCCCCTCTGATCTGAAATTGGGGTGACCCATAGGACTGTCATACATCCCATATGAGAGTCTGTACTATCACGGAGCCTCGCCTGGGGGAGGCGACGCCAGCCGCCTGCCCCTGACACTCGCCCATGGGGCTCTGTGTCCTGAGCGACATTGTCACCCTGTGCCTACAGGTTCAGGATGAGGATGGTAAAGCCAGGCCTGAAGCTGGTCCCAGGTAGGAAGGGGCGTCTCCCCTCTGCATGCTTGCTTCTCCGGTGCTCCCAGAGTGGCCACTACCTGCCAGGGCCATCATGTCCCCTTTCCAGATTGAAACTGGCCAAGCCCAGGGTGCTGGAAAAGGGCATCAGGCCTCGCCCTACCCTTCCCATGTCCCCATTTGTCCAGAGGCCAGGCCTTCCATGGGATTACCGCTTGGGCCTCAGCGGGCTCCAGAGGGTCACCATGACCCCAGGCAGCATGGAGGGAGGAGCGAGGAGGGGTGCAGGCTGGGCTGTGGGCTGACGCGAGCAGCCCCCGCTGGCATCACCGAGCCCAGGCCTTGCAGAGGGGGCCACTCCACCTGGCGGTGTTCAGACTGCACAGGGTGGGGGCCCAGCAACCCCACCCTGCAGGGCCTTCAACCAAGGAGGCTGCAGGTGGGCTGCGTCAGGGGGCAGCGAGCCCTGAGAATGGGGCCCCGTCTCCCCCCAGGGCTCACGCCATAGGCCCCTGCAGACCTGGCACCCCTCTCCGCCCCAGGATGCCCCCTGATGCAGAGACGGAGATTGGCTGTGGCCAGGCAGGGCGGGCTGACCATCGCACGCCGGGCACCTACGATGAGCAGGCGAGTGAGCCCAGGCCAGGTGGGGCGGGCAGGGGCCACGGTCCTGGGAGGACCCTCAGCCCCAGGCTGGGCGTGGGGACCAGTGGCCACAGCAGGGTACCGTGAGGGTCCGAGGGCAGGACAGGCGGCCTTCTCACCTGCTGGGGAACGAGCTTGGGCACCTTCTGTCAGTCCAGGGATGTGGCCTGAGCCAGCCACAGTGACCGATGCCAGGGTTGGGGGCGTGTTCCCACCCAGCAGTGTGAAGCCGCGGCCTGGGGGTCCCTGAGGTCTCAGCCCGCAGCGCATACATCCCTGCTGGGGCCCCTGTCACCCCAGCCTTCCTTCCTGGACATGGGACGCCCCCAGATGCTCCAGGCTGGGTGAGGCTGAGGAGGGGTCACAGGCTGACCACTGGCCCGAGCCAGCACCTGGAGCTGGGGATCAGGTGGTGAAATCAAGAGACACAGCCCAAAACTAGACAGACAGCTTCACTTTGCTCTCCAGGGTTTGGTAAACTTGGTTGAGCAGGTCAGCGCGCTTCACGGCAGTCCCTCCCCTTACAGCTGCACTTAATTAAATCCCGCAGCAGTTAGAGTGGCAGGTGCTAATTTCATGGGTGGGTCTGAAGCCCTCGATCTTCCTGACATGATGGGCAGCAGCCTCCAACAGCTGTAACTAGTAAACCTGATAAAGTCTAAATGCTCCATTTATGAACTTAGACTGTCAGATGCCTGCGTGACATGAGGGCCTCAGTCAGCTGGCCAGTGTGGCTGGGACTTGGTCCCTTCAGACCTGGGACCACTGCCCCTCTAGCACCCCCACTACTTAGATGCCCCACACAGGCAGGAAGCCAAGCTGGTCCTTGGGGACCACCCACTGCTGCCTCGTGCTGGGGTGAGAAGGGGATGATGGATCTGCCCTCACTGGGCAGGGTGGACTGCCTGTAGCCCCCAGGCCTGTGGGAACCTGGTCCGTACACTGAAGTCATCCCCGGCACGGTTTGGAGGTTTGGATTTGTGGCTTCCTGCCTGGCCAGCTCACAGGCCACACCCCTCACTGCTGGCTTTGCTGGGTCAGTGTCCAGACACCAGACACTGGCCCAGCCCCAGGCCTGGGGAAGCTGCCCCACCTCAGGCCCTCTCCCCACCACCAGCACTGGGGCCCAGCAGAGCCTGTGGCTTTCCTTGCAGAGGCCCCACACTGAGCAAGTTGGCAAACAGGTTCCTCCAGGTACGGGCATGCTGAGTGGATGGGGGTGGGGCGCTCGGTGGCGGGAGCAGGCACCTGGGGGGCTGGGAGCAGCCCCTGTGACCCCCAAGGAGGAAGCGGGCCTCTCTGGGCAGGCGGTGCTGGCAGCCCTTCTAACATGTCCCCTTTGGGGGGGCTTGGCCGCATGAGTCCCTGCTCCGTCTCTCCACAGAGCTGCCAGTGACTAGGGGCCGAGACCCTGGACCCTCTCAGGGTCCCTTAGGTGCTGTGGTAAGAGGTCCCTGCTCACCATCGCTCTGAATGGCCCGGGGACCCCTGCTGAAGCCTTGTGGTCCCTTAGCTGCAGCCCCTTCCACCCTCCGTCCCTGCCCTCACCCCTAAGGCCCAAAGTTCCCACAGCAGCCAGGCCCCGGGCATGCAGACCTGGGGCTTCAGAGACCCACCCCCGCCATTCCGCCTGGCCCCAGGAAGTGGCTGCGGCGTCCCCTGAGGCCTTGGTGACCATCACGGTGCAGTGTGCCTTCACCCTAACCCTGAAGGCCCCCAGAGGAGCTGATCTGTCCAGCCTGCGGGCCCTGCTGAGCCAGGCCCTCCCTCTCCAGGCCCAGCATGGGCAGCTCAGGTGGGTGGGAAAGCCAGTGCCTGACGCTGAGCAGGTGGGAGGTGTGGGGGGGGCCCAGGTGGGACCCCAGGGCAGCTGAAAGTGGGGTTGGGTGCACCAAGCTGCAGTGTCAGAGGTCAGCACAGCCCCTCACTGCCCAGTCTGATGAGTCTCTTTACAGTTACCGAGACCCTGGGGACGGGTGCTGGGTCCCCCTCCCCGAGGAGGAGGCCCTGCAGAAGGCCTGGCAGGATGTGGCTTCTGGCCCAACCGGGCTGCAGCTGCGATGCCGAGTGAGTCTGGGGACAGCATGCGTGGGGGTCAGGGCGGCCGTGCGACAGAGTCCCAGACTCTTTGGTGCCCGCCGGCCCTGCAGCACCCCCTCTGCCGCAGGGAGCAGGCGGCCGGCCTGTCCTCTACCAGGTGGTGGCCCAGCATGGCTACTCTGCCCAAGGGCCTGAGGACCTGGACTTGCAGCCTGGAGACACCGTGGACGTCCTGTGTGAAGGTTGGGCAGGCAGCCGCCCTCCCCATCACCCTGCTGGGGCTGCCTGAGCACGTGGGGTTTCTGTGAGTGGACGTTTTTAATGCCTGGATGTCCCCCGTGCAGTGGACCAGGCGTGGCTGGAGGGCCACTGTGACGGCCGCGTTGGCATCTTCCCCAAGAGCTTTGTGGTTCCTGCCGGCCAGTGTGTGAGGCGCCCTGTCCCCCCACCCCCCGGGCCCAGGGAGATCAGCTCCAAAGGGTCCCATGGCAGGAAGGTTTAATAAAAGCAATCTGCCCAACAAGATGTGACCCGTGTCCTGGGCTCAGTCTCTCAGGCCCTGCCGGAGGCTCGAGGATGTGGGGTGGGCTGCTTTCTGGGAAGCCCATGGCGCATCAGGCCAGGCAACAGCGGGGGTCCAGGCTGGGCCTTCCCATAACCTCCTCCCAAGGCTCTGCTGCCCCAGCGTCCCCTCCGCCCCTCACAGGGAGCCAGGCCCGTTCTTACTGCAGCCATCATGCCCCACTCCCAGGCTGGACCCGGCCGTCTGATGCCACAGCGACAGAATGCACTGTGGGGTCCTGGCAGGCTGGTGTTCGGGCAGAGTCCCCTGCTGCCCTGGAAAGCACCGTGGAGAAGGGGACTCGGGTGCAGAGTGAGACGCCACGATGAGGACCGTGGCACAGCCTCCTGGGCCAGGGCGACCCTGAGGGCAGAGCCCACAGGACAAGCCCACTGGGGGCCCCAGAGGGGTCAGGGACTCGGCTTGGCTCCAGTCAGCACATGTGTCCGGCTGGGGCGGCTCCACCGGCTGTGGAAGCTGGACCTCTCCTTCCTACACCAGGAGGCGGCTAGCTCAATCGTGGGGCCAGAGGAGCTGGGCTGCAGCCGCAGCGAGCATGGCCACCAGGGCCAGCACCATGCAGACGACGCTGGCCGTCCAGACAGTGTAGCTCTGTGCCCGCCACTGGGAGGCTGCTTCGGCCGGGATCATGCTGGTCAGGTTCAGCATGTAGCCCAGTGTCCAGCCAATGTCGGTGCTGCCGGCCTGCAGGACACACAGGTGGTCAGGGCTGCGCCAGCCACCGGGAGCCCCACGCCTCCGCAGCCCGGGAGGTGCACCTGCTTCCGGAACTGGACGCTGGCCCAGGTCTCCTCGCTGAACCCGTAGCCGTCGAGGAGGAGCGTGAGGATGTACAGGCCCGAGGCGCAGTAATCACGCAGCCAGCGCCTCTGCTCCGGCCAGGCCGCCTCCACCTAGGCCCAGGAGGTGCGGTGGCAGGTGAGGCTCCGCCTCCCAGGCCACCGGAGGCTGGCTCCCCCTGGGTCCCGGCCCTGGGGTCCCTGCCTGGGGCAGGGTAGCTCCCGCAAGCCCCACCAGCCACATTGGCCGGGGTGGGGTGCCGGGTTTCTGCTCAGTGAAGCTGCAGCCTAGGGAGCCCGGGGAGGGCAGGGGAAGTGGGCCGGCGGCCCTGGGCCCCACCTACCAGCTTCCAGGGTTTCTGGCAGAATTCCCAGACAGTGGCGTTGGCGGTGGCCAGCGGCTGCCCCGAGGTGAGGTTCAGGAAGTGGAAGGTGTAGTAGAAGCTGGAGAAGGCCTGGGGGTCGGGGATGGGTGTGCCTGCACTGGGGCGGCGCCCAGGTAGGCCATGTCCCACCCACCCACGTGGGGTCTCAGAGTCCTGGGCCCCCCCCCCCCCGTCCCCCCTGAGCAGGGCTTGGCCTGGGCCCACGGGGGGTCAGGCCCCTGGGGCTGCGAAGGGGGTGAGACCCTAGAGCAGGGCAGTGTGGGCGCTCACATAGAATATGCCCTGCACGGGCGGCTGGTAGACCCCATTGAAGGAGCAGTTTCCTTGGCCTTCGCAGCTGGAGAAGTTGAAGAGATCCTGGATGGCTGAGATGCAGGCCCTGGGATTCCCAGTCCCTTCCACAGTGAGGTTCTGGGGAAGGTCTGGGGGCGTGGGGGCGTGCACACAAGGTGACTCGAACACGGGGACCAGAGACAGTGTGCCCTCGTAGCCACTGTGGTAACATGGGTGACGGACTCGGGCCCGGCTGCCCTGCAGAGCGGCACAGGTGGCCTTGAGCACCAGCCAGGGACACAGGCCGCCGCCGGCCCCCCCCGCCCCCCGCCTCCCCACCACGCACACCTGCACCAGCTGGGCCAGGAGTCTGAGGAGCACCTGGTCCCGCCCGAAGCAGAGGTGGCTGTGGGTGTAGACACGGTGCTCGAAGCCGTAGAGGCGGAAGGTGGCCTCGTTGCTCTTGTTCAGAATGGGAACTCCCGGCACGAAGGTGATCTGGGTGGAGGCCCCACCCATGTCCAGGGCGCCCACCAGCGTCCCCTCCGGAGGCCGGATCCACTCTCCAGAGAAGGAGTACTGAGCACAGACGGGCACTGAGCTCCAGCACCGGCCGTGCTGACCCAGCCCTGCCCAACCAGCCCCCGCCCTGGGCTGCCCAAGGCACCTTGACCAGCAAACCCAGGACGTAGTTGATGGTAATCCAACCTAAGGCACCTTCATCCTTGCCAGCCAGGAGCTCAGCACCCCAAAAGTCCACAGGAGCCTGGCCCAAGACCTCAGTGACTGCTGCGAAGATGTCCGCCGCCTGAGAGCTGTTTTTCAGGCTGGGCAGAGGACCAGGGGCTGAAGCTGGCTGGGAGCCCGCAGCCACCCACCCCACCTGGGCACTGAGAGTGCGGCCCAGCTCACCTGAGCAGCCGCATGCCAGCTGTGGCCCCCAGGAATGTGGGCGTTGCCTGGTGCTGGGCCTCTGGAATCAGTGCCAGCGCCTCCTCCAGGCAGCCCCGCAGGCTCTCGCCAGCCTGTTCTGGGCTAGAGGCGTAAGAGGAGATTCCGGGCCCTGAAACACAACACCCCAAGACAAGGCTTGACTCTCCTGGCCTCGACTGCTGGCAGGGCTGAAAGAACATGTGAGGGGTTGGAGAGTGGTCCCCAAAAGGTGCGTCCACATCCTCACCCCTGCCTGGGACCTGTGAATGTGGCCTTATTTGAAAAAGGGTCTTTGCAGATGTGATTAAGTTAAGGGTCTTAGGGTGAGAGCGTCCTGGATTCCGTGGGTCGGCCCCGAACCCAATGATGGAGGCAAGAGAAAGGAGAAGGGGTTTGAGACGCAGGGCAGAACCCCGCGAAGCCAGACACCGGGGTAGAGACGGGAGGGGTGCAAGCCGGAGCGCCCGGAAGCTGGGAGCGGCAGGAAGGCTGGGCGGTCTGTGTAGGCTCAGGCAGGGGCGCGTCCAGAGCCGTGGGGGGCAGCCCACCCGCCAGCTGTGCCATCGTGGGCGCCTCACGCGCCCTATCTGAGCCCCATCCTGTAGACAGATTGGCTGACTTGCTGAGGGATGGGCATGGCGCTCCTGCCTGGCTCCACCCCCCGGGAACCCCAATCAGGTAGTGGGCAGCTCCCAGCGCCCGTCCACAATCAACAGGACTGTCCACTGACCTTTTGCCTCGCAGGCCAGGGCTTGGCTGACCACGCCTGTGTCATTCTCCTTGTCTGCAGGCCACCGATACACAAAGAGGGATGTGTGGGAGGACCCGGCATCGAATACAATCCCAAACTGGGAGTGACACCAGGGTTAGGAGGGTGGGGGGCCGGCATACTGCTCAGCCCAGCCCAGCCTCCCCGCTCAGGGCCCGGGGGTGCACCTTGGTGTCTGTGGGCAGGAGGACGTTGGTGGCCTCCACCAGGATAAGAATGAGCGTGATGACGCCTGAGGCCACTGCAGCCCCCAGCAGGGCCGTCATGACTCTCTCCTTCCAGGTCAGCCTCATGGTGGGGGCAGGCCAGGCCCTGTGCGGAGCGGGCAGCAGTTGGCAGACCACCGCTCTGGGGCTCAGCCCACCTTGGCTGCATCGATGGGCAGGGCCAAAGACCCGCCTCGGGAGCCCAGGTGTCGCCAGCATCAGAGGGGCCTGGTCTGGTGACAAGGCTAGCCCGAGACACACAGCACTGATGGTCCAGGGGAGCCCCTTTAATGTCACAGCAGGGACCAGCAGAGCTACACCCCCTTCCCTGAGCCCCCCTCCCCCGCTCCCTTCCCCGACACTGACACCGGGGAGACAGAGCCCCAGCTCTGCAGGTTAGCTCCAGACTCAACTGGGAGACCCAGGGCGCCACCTGTGGCCCCTCCCCAGGCGGAGCCCTGAACCCCGCAGTGATGTCTCACGCCGCCAAGTGGCCCCGCCTGTAACCCAATACAAGAAGCCAGTGGGGTCCACATCCCCTTGACTAGAGGATCTCCAAGCCAGGAGTTCCTAACAAAGACATCTGGTTTTGGCTGAAAACTCAGCCTCCAGGTTCTCTGAGCATGAAACTTGGTAGTGGGCCCCAGACGGCCCCCTCGGCAGCTGGCTGGGGCTGCCCGAGGCGCCACCCGTCCCCCAGCTGGGCTGTGCACACAGGGTCGCCAGGAACCTCGAGCCAGCTGGCACCACTGCCCAAAGGAAGCTGCTCGCTGAGGGTCATGTGGCACATCACATCTCACCAGCAGTGGGACGGGCTGTGTGGCTCTGACTTCATTTTACTAAGGGGACAAGGGGGCTCAGAGAGTGGCCCTGCTTGAGCCTCAGTCAGGACTGGCCCAGATGGGACCGCCACCCAGGCCACTGGACACCTCACAGAGACAAACAGATGACAGACGGGCCAGGGACACAAGGACCCCACCTCCAGAGGATGTAGCACCGAGCCCCCAGCCTGAACCCCCAGTGGGTAGGCAAAGAGGGTGGGCAGACTTTCCCCAGAGGCAGACCATCTCCCCCAGGACCGGTCAGCCCCCCCAGACCAGGACAGCCCCCCAGGACCGGTCAGCACCCCCAGACCAGGCAGCTGTCCCAAACCCGTCAGTATCTCCAGGCCAGGCAGCCCCCTCACCTGGGCGGTTGGACAGCCAGCAGCAGCAAGAAAGAAGCCGGATTGCTGTCCCTGAAGCACCTGCCAGGTGCTGTCCTGCCTCTCCCCTCCCCCACCCAGTTAGTCACCACCCTCCTGGAGCTGGGCAGGTGACAGGGCCTGGAAGCAGGAGCACTGCGGCCAGAGCTGCGCACCCCTAGCTCCCAGACCAGGGAACTGACGCTCAGTGGGGCGACTTTAGGCCCCTGCCCAGGGTCATCCCCCACCGCTGAGGGTTCCCCACCCCCTGCCACCCAGGCTGTCCCCTCCCCTTGCTGCCCAGAGCCACCACCCACCTCTGTCCGCTCTGTTCTGAGACCCGTGCAAATCGACCCTCCCCTCCGCCCGCCCCCCCCCCCCAGGCTGCTCAGACTTTGCTCTCCTGCCGCACCCTCCCCAAACGGAAGAGCGCCAGGGCTGGGCATTGAGCAGGTCGGAGTCAGGTGACCAGGAGGGCTGGAGGGCTGGGCCGGCACAAAGGCCAGCAGTCCGGACCTTGGGACCTTGCTAGGGAGGAGGGGGCACTCCAGCCCCAGCACTGCTGAGTTAGGCTGCTCTAGGGAGGCTGTCACATGTGTGGACTCCTGTGACTGCCACCAAAGTCGGAATTGCCCAGCACAACGCTGTGCCCCTCTGTGGTCATGCCCCGCCCGGCCCCCACACCTTGGCTGTCCTCGGCAGTTTTGTCCCTGGGGGAAGGTCTGAGGGGTGCGCTGAGCCAGGCTCTTGCACTCAGCACGAGGCCCGGAGGCCCAGCGGGCCTTTCTCTGCGGCCCTGTCCAGTCCAGTGGCACAGGTTGGCCTCCGCTGTTGAAGATATCTGGGGAGTTTCCACTTTTCGACGGGGCAGAAGTCCCAGAACACTCAGACACAGCTCCCTGCTGCACCTACACTGCCATCAGGAGGCAGACCACGGGGTCATTAGGTCAGGTCACTTGACACACGATTCAAACCTGGCCCGCCATTTTCTGGAACAAAAGACCCCATTTCTCTGCATAGTTCCCAGCATTCGGTGTCCCCAGCTCTTGATTCCGGCCCTTCTGACAGGTGCATAGTGACTCGTCATGGTGCCTGTCATTTGCACCAATGGATGCCACCGCTGGACACTGTCCATGTCCCAATTTGCATACATGCATCCTCTCTGATGAAGGGTCACAACTGTTCCCACTTTGTAGCTGAATGGCTTGATTTCTTCCTGTTGAGAGAATTCTTTATATATTCCAGATGTAATCCTTTGTCATGGGGGAGGTTTGCAAATATTTTCTTCCAGCCTGTATCTTGTCTTTTCACTGTAACAGTGTTACTTCACAGAGCATCAGCCTCACATGCCTTATGTTGAACTAATCTCTTGATTGAGTCATTTTTGTGTGTGTGCTTGATTTGATCTCATGTTGTTGGATTCACCATGGCCCATCAGTGTTCGCAAAATGACGAAAGTACCTAACAACATATTTCTCAGGGTGTATCTCCGTCGCTAAGTGATGCATGACTGTATAAGACAAGGGGCTTAGGTCAGGGTTCACTGGTCATGCATACAGATGACCATTACTTGAAAAGACCATCAGTCTGCTTTCTGTATTTATGAGCTTGATTTTCTTTCTTTCCTTTTTGATTCCACATATAAGAGATCATACAGTATTTGTCTTAGCATAATGTTCTTAAGGTTTATCCATGTTGTTGCAGATGGCAAGATTTCATTCTTCTTTTGGCTGAGTAAAATTCCATTGTATATACGTACACATTGTCTTTATCCATTCATCTATCTATGGACACTTAGGTTGTTCCATATCTTGGCTATTGTAAATAATGCTGCAATGAAAATGAGGATGCAGATATCTTTTTGAATTAGTGGGGTTTTTTTTCTTCAAATAAATACGCAGAAGTGGGACTGCTTGATCATATGGTAGTTCTTCTTTTTTTTTTTTTTTTTTTTGAGGGCATGTCACTGGCTCTCACATGTGGGACCCGAACCGGGGCCATTGGCTTCCCAAGCCAGCGCTTAACCACCGTGCCACTCGGCCAGCCCATATGGTAGTTCTTTTAATTCTTGAGGAACCTCCATACTGTTTTCCATACTGGCTGCACAAATTTACATTCCTTCCAACAGGGCACCAGGGTTCCCTTTCCTCCACATCCTCGCGAACACTTATTTCTTGTCTTTTTGATAATAGCCATTTTAACAGGTGTGAGGTGGTATTTTGTGGTTTCAATCTGCATTTCCACGATGATTAATGATGTTGAGCGTCCTTCTATGTACCTGTTGGCCAACTGTATATCTTTGGAAAAATATCTATTCAGGCCTTCAATCGTAAACAAAAGTCAACTAAGTATCCTGTTACCCGAAAGGATTTACTTAGGAAAAAGGCTTGCACTCTTGTGTGGGCAAAGAGACGAAAAAATGGAGGAAGAACTTTATAGAGAGGAAGAGGAAATTAATGGGAGGAACTGTTACAGCCCTAGAGCTCTGTTGTAAACAGAGTCCTTCCTATAAGGTTCTCATGATGACATAGAATGTAAGAGCTCCTCCTACAGGCCCTCCTGACTCCCATGTAGATTAAAGTATCATAAATTCTGACAATCTCTTCTGCCCATATTTTAATTGGATTTTTTGTTTTGTTTTGCTATCAAGTTGTATGAATCCTTTTTTTTTTCTTTTGAAGATTTTATTGGGGAATTGGGGAAGGGGAACATTGTGTTTTTCCAGGACCCATCAGCTCCAAGTCAAGTTGTTGTCCTTCAGTCTTAGTTATGGAGGGCGCAGCTAGCTCAGCTCAAAGCCTAGTCCCCATCCAGTTGCCCGTTGGCAGCTCACAGCCGCTCAGCTCAAGGTGTTCAGTTTTAGTTGTGGCTGGGCGTAGCCCACTATCCCATGCAGGAGTCAAACCCGCAACCTTGTTGTTAGGAGCACATGCTCTCACCAGCTGAACCATCCTGCCACCTGTTGGCAGCTCAGCAGCAGCTCAGCTTGGGTGCAGCTCACTGGCCCATGTGGGAATCGAACCAGCAACCCTATTGTTCAGAGCTCGTGCTCGTAACCAACTGAGCCGATAGGATGGCCCCCGTATGAATTACTTATATATTTTGTTTTAGCTGAGCCATCCTGCCACCTGCTGGCAGCTCAACGGCAACTCAGCTTGGGCTGGCATCAAACCATCATTGCTCAGAGCTCAGCTCACACTCTTGAGTGAGCTCTTAACCAACTGAGCCACTCAGCCAGCCCCTACTTATATATTTTGGATATTAGCCCCTTATCAGATATATGATTTGCAAATATCTTCTCCCATTCGGTATGTTGCCTTTTCATTTTGTTGATGAGTTTCCTTTGCTGTGCAGCTTTTTGGTTTGATGTAGTCCCACTTATTTATTTTTGCTTTTGTTGCTTTTACTTTGGGTGTCAGATTCAAAAAATCATTACCAAGTCCAATGTCAAGAAGTTTATTGACTTTAATTTCTTCTAAAACTTGTATGGGTTGAGGTCTTATGTTCAAGTTTTTAATCCAGGGCCGGCCGAGTGGCGCGGTGGTTAAGCTCTGGCTTGGGACGCCAGTGGCCCCGGTTCGGGTCCCACATATGAGGGCCAGTGACACTGCCCTCAAAAACAAACAAACAAACAAACAAACAAACAAACAAACAAAAAACAAAAAAACAAGTTTTTGGCCGGCCAAGTGGCTCAGTTGGTTAAGAGCTCGCTCAAGAGTGTGGGCTGAGCTCTGAGCAACGGCGGTTCGATGCCAGCCTGAACTGAGTTGCCGTTGAGCTGCCAACAGGTGGCAGGATGGCTCAGCTAAAAAAACAAAACAAAAAACAAAACAAAACAAACAAACAAAAAACAACAACCAAGTTTTTAATCCATATTGAGTTAATTTTTTGTGTGGTGTAAGACAATGATCCAGTTTCATTCTTTTATGTGTGGGTGTCCAATTTTCCCAACATCATTTATTGAAGAGATTGTCCTTTCTCCATTATATATTATTTGCTCCTATGTCATATATATATATATATAAAACTTCTGGATTCTCTATTCTGCTCCACTTCTCTGTTTGTATGCCAATGCCATATTGTTTTAATTACTATAGCTTTGTAATATAGTTTAAAATAAAGGACTGTGGTGCCTGCAGCCTTGTTAGTCTTTCTCAAGATTGCTTTGGCTATTTGGAGTCTTTTGTGGGTTCATACAAATTTTAGGGTTGTTTTATTTCTGTAAAAAATGCCATTGGAGGGCCAGCCGAGTGGCTCATTGGTTAAGAGTCGGATTGGGACACCAGCTCTGAGCAGCAGGGCCCCGAGTGGGATCCCATATTAGGGCCAGTGATACTGTGCCCTCTACAGTTAAGATGATGAACAACAGCTCAACCTGGAGCTGGGCTGCTGTTTAGTTGCCAGTGACTGTGTAGGCTGCAGTGGGGATGGCCGGCAGCTGGTGTGCGCTTTCGTGAGTTGCTGTGAGCCACTGTGAGAGGCAGTCCAATGGCCAGCGAACGACTGCCTCACCTGGAAAGAGCACAATGATGATACCAACATGGGGCAGTGAAGCGATGTCCTTCACAACTAGACTCAAGAACAAAAGGACAGCAACTTGTTTGTTCCCCTTTCCCCAATTCCCCAACGCTGTTCCCCTATCCCAATTCCCCAATAAAATCTAAAAAAAAAAAAGTCATTGGAAATTTGATAGGGGTTGCATAGAATCTGTACATTGCTTTGGGCAGTATGGACATTAAACAATATTAATTATTCCAATCCATGAGCACAGAATACCTTTGTTTGTATCTTCTACAATTTTTTTTCATTAATGTCATAGTTTTCAATATACAGATCTTTCACCTCCTTGAATAAATTTATTCCTAGGTATTTTATTTTTTGATGAAATTGTAAATGAGATTGTTTTCTTAATTTTTCTGATAGTTCAGAATTAATTTTTCTAATGCAAAGATATCCAGACTTTTGTGTATAGATTTTGTATTCTGCAACTTTACTGAATTTATTATTTCTAAAAGTTTTTGATGGAGTCTTTAGGGATATATATACAGAGATAGATAGATGATAGATAGATAGATAGATAGATAGATAGATAGATAGATAGATAGATAAAATGTCATCTAGAAGTAGTGAGTTTTACTTCATCCTTTCCAATTTGGAAGACTTTTCTTTTTTTTATCGAATTGCTCTGGCTAGGACTTCTAATACTATATTGAATATAAGTGGCAAGAGTGAACATCTTTGTCTTGATTCTGATCTTAGAGGAAACACTTTCAGCTTGTCCCTATTGATTATGATGTTAGATGTGGGCTTGTCATATATGGCTGTTATTATGTTGAGACATGTTCTGTCTATATATATTTTGCTGAGAGTTTTTATCATAGATGGATATTGGATTTTGTCAAATGCTTTCTCTGCATCTACTGAGATGATCACATAGTTTTTATCCTTCATTTTGTTTATGTAGCATGTCACATGGACTAATTTGCAGAGGCTGAACCATCCTTGCATCTCTGGGATAAATCTCACTTGATCACAGTATGACAATTAAATTTGCAAACTAATCCTAAATAAAGTGCTACATACCTCATTGCTGAATATCACTATGGTCATCTTTGAAGTATTCCCCTTGGTAAGCTATGCACCAATGCCAGCACCTAGTCCACTCTTCAAAGCAATTCTGGAACGCTTTTTCTGGAATGGACATCAGAGCTGTCATCATATGACCCTTAATGTCCTGAATGTCATCAAAATGTCTTCCTTTCAATATTTTCTATCTTGGGGAAAGAAAGAAGTCATTGGGGTCCAGATCAGGTGAATAGGAAGGGCGTTCCAAGACAGTTGTTTACTGACTAAAATCTCCCCCACACGACAGTGCTGTGTGAGCTGGTGCATTGTTGTGATACAAGAAAGAGCCATGAATTGGCAAAAAGTTCAGGTCATCTAACTTTTTCATGCAACCTTTTCAGCACTTCCAAATAGTAAACTTGGTTAACTGTTTGTCCAGTTGGTACAAATTTGTAATAACCTCTGATATCAAAAAAGGGTAGCAACAGGGCCGGCCGAATGACTCAGTAGGTGAAGAGTTGGCTTAGAGTGCATGCTCTGAGCAACAGGGCCGCCGGTTTGATTCCCACATGGGCCAGTGATGCTGAGCATAAGCTGAGCTGTCGCTGAGCTGGCTCAGCTGGTGTAACAAGACTCCCTGTTCAATGGTGGGCTACGCCCACCCACAACTAAGACTGAACTCAGCACCTTGAGCTTAGAGGCCACGTGCTGCGGATGGGAAGCCAGATGGTGACTGGCGCCCTCCACAATGAAGATTGAAGAACAACTTGGCTGGTCCCATTCCCTGATTCCCCAACACTGTTCCCCTCCCCCAATTCCCCAATAAAATATTTTTTTAAAAAAAGAAAAAAAATTAGCAACATTGTTGCAACAAGTTCACGAACTTCATTGTCAGACCTCATATGATCCTTTTAATTTACTGTTGAATTCAGTTTGCTAATATTTTGTTGAGGATATTTGCATCTATTGGGTTATTGGAAAAGTCATGACATATTGTTGCAATGAAAAAAACAGAAAAAATATGTTATGACTTTTCCAAAAACCCAATATGTTCATCAGGGATGTTGGTCTGTAATTTTTGTGTGTGGCATTCTTATCTGGTTTGGTATCAGGATAATGGTGGTGTCATGAAATGTGCTCAGAAGAGCTCCACCTCGTATTTTTTTGGAAGAGTTGGAGGAAGATTAGTATTAATTCTTCTTTGATTTTTGGTAGAATACACCAGAAAAGCTATCTGGTCCTTGACTTTTTATTTTTATTTTTGTGTATAGTAATACTGACTCAGTCTCTTAGTAATCTGTCCAGATTGTCTATTTCATCATGATTCATCATATTTAAAAGTTATTGCCAGAGTATTTTCCAAAAAAACTATAGCAATTCACATTACCTTTTTCCCACATGCTCACCAGCATAGGCACCAATACTGTTTAAAACTTTTGCCGAACAGGCAAGAAGCAACACTTCATTCTTTTTGTTGTCTTTTACTCAATTCATAATGGGGATAAGGCTTTGAATTTTTTGGCCATTTGATTTCCTCCTCTGTGAATTCTCTTCAGATCTTTGCTCATTTCCCCCCATTTTGTCTTTTTCTTATCAGCACGTAAAAACTCTTTAATTAGCATATAATATATATTAATATAATATATTCACCCTTTCTCTCTCACGTGTTGCGAATGTTTCTTCCCTAACTATCTCTGGCTGCTGTCTCTGTTTATGTATCTCAATTTGGGATTGGTGGGCATGCCAACTGTACAGTGACCTGAGGTGGCCTTGGCTCCCCCAAGCCCTATGATGCCCTCACCCAGCCCACCTCCATGTCTGCCATCACCCTACTGGTTTTGTACTTTTCCCAAAAAGCTTTTCCATGTTTGTACTTAGTTTGTTCCTAGGCACCGTCTGGGTTTGACATCTTTTCCTCTATCATGCTTCTCCTCAGTGGCTACAGGTGTGAGGAACAGAACCTTGTGAATCCCATGCGAAGACCTAGAGACTCCTGCTGCAGACCCTCCCAGCCCTTACCCACCTGGACTGACCCTGGGATTGTGTGGGGCAGACACACTTCAAGCAGCCCCAGACTCTAGGGTGCAGGGTCCCCATTAGAGGCCAGGCGAGGGGCAGGGACAGGTTACGGAACTTGTGGCTGGTCCTAGGGTCAGAATTGCAGGTGACACGGTAAATGTGTCTTCTGAGCACACGGAGTATGCAGGCGGGGGTCACACTGGAGAGTGTTCTGTCTCTAAGGGCCTGCAGGGGCTTTTATCCGCAGAAAGTCTGGCAGCATTACAGAGTGCAGCCTGAGAAGTGGGGGAGATGCATCGTCTCAGGAACTGAGAGGGCGTGGAGGACTACTGATTGACATGCGACTTTGCCACAGGTGACTTAACAAGTGGAAGTATGCACACAGGCATGTGGTGTTTCATCTGAATCCCTACACATTTATCTATTTGAGTTTGCGCCAAAGCCTATGCCCCCTATCTGGGGTGCCCACGGACAGCTGGAGGTGCAGGGCTGTGCCTCCGAAGCTGGCACAGACACCCCGGGAAGGGCCACTTGCCCCAGGTCCCAGGTGACCCTCCTGGCTTTTGCCCACATCCCCAGCCCTTGGTGGCCTTGGACATGCCACCAGCTGCTCACTCCCCAGGCCACTGGACCAGGAACTACCGGGGTAGCCAGGCCTGGCTGTGGCCAGCAGCAGCTTGGCCACTGGGGGAGGGGCAGCAATGGGCATATCTGGGAATGACTAAAGCTAAGGGAGGCCAGCTGGTCCTGTGGTCACTCCTCGCATCCTGCTGCGGCCACACTGCTGACCACATGCAGAGGGTGTGGGTGGTCCTATCAATGCCTGGGGGGTGGGAGCAGAGATGGCGAGGAAAGGCTGTCTCCAGCAATCCTGCTCGGCCCTCTCCCAGGACCACATCCCGCTCGGGCAGCCTTCTTGGGGACCAGCTCTTGTCCATCCCGCACTTTCAGGACCCTCTCACGGAGTGTGCCCTTGGCAGGGGTGGCCTAGGAGCCCCAGCACCCTCAGTGCAGGCCAGGGGGTGCAGACAGCCACCAGAGCACAGTCCTCAGAACAGTACACGCAGAAGCTTCTGAGCACGGGTGGAGCCGACAGCGCCGAGACGAGACCCGCAGCGGAAGGTCAGATTTAATGGTCACTCTAAGGGATATCGTACATTGTTCAGAGCCCGGCACATGCCCGCGCCCCTCACTCAGCAGAGGGCACAGCCAGGTGCCCTGAGACCCAGGCTCTGCAAAGGGGGGCCTGCCCCCGAGCCCCAACTATATACAAGAGAGCCCGCCCCGCTGGGCCCAAGCAAGGCTGAGCGCCCCAGTCCACCGTCTGCGCGTCTCTGGGGCCTGGAAAGAGGCCCAGGCCCCCCGCTCCAGGTGGCTGCCCCTCCAGGTGGGTGCCCGCCCGGCCCCCTGCTCCCTAGCTGGGAGCGGCCTCCGGGCGGCTGCACGAGCTCGGCTGCGCCCGACGGGGACGGCGCGCTCCTGCGGCAGCCGCGCCCCGGCCGAGGCCGGCCCAGGACCAGCGGGGCGAGGGGCGCCCGCACGCCGGCCGGGGCCGGGCCGGGCCGCCCGTGCTGGTGATCGGTTCGGCGCGCGGGCCGGGGACGAGCACTGCACGAGTTACAGGGAGGCTGTGAAAATTGCACTTGTGTCTGTGGCCGCGGGGAGGCGCCGCGCAGCCGGCACTCGCGAGGGCTCCGGGCCGCGGGCGAGGACCAGACCCGACGCGAACCTGAGCGGGTGAGGCTGCCCTGAAGGGGCCGTGACGACCGGACCCACGCGGTCGGCGGCACGCGGCGGCCGGGCGGTGACCTGCCCTCACAGAACGTCCTCGAAGTCCAGCAGCTTCGAGTGCTGGCGGCTCTTCCACAGGCGGTACAGGCGGAAGTCGAAGTAGGTCTCGATCATCTGCTTCCCTGGGGAGGAGGGGAGGGGCTCAGGGAGCGGCTGGACTGAGGCGGGGCCAGGGCTGGAGACGGCTGGGGCGGGGCCAGGGCAGGGGCGGGGCCAGGGCCGGGCCAGGAGAGAGCTGGGGCGGGGCTCGGGTGAGGCGGGGGGGGGGCCGGGACTGAGCTGGAGCGGGGCCAGGGCAGCGCCAGGAGAGAGTTGGGGCGGGGCCAGGCCAGGGGCGGGGCCAGGGCCGAGCCAGGAGAGAGCTGGGGCGGGGCTCGGGTGAGGCTGGGGTGGGGCCGGGACTGCGCTGGGGCGGGGCCAGGGCAGAGCCAGGAGAGCTGGGGTGGGGCTCGGGTGAGGCTGGGGTGGGGCCGGGACTGAGCTGGGGCGGGGCCAGGGCAGGGTCGGGGCCAGGAGAGAGCTGGGGCGGGGCTCGGGTGAGGCTGGGGTGGGGCCGGGACAGAGCAGGGGCGGGGCCAGGAGAGCTGGGGCGGGGCTCGGGTGAGGCTGGGGTGGGGCCGCGACTGAGCTGGGGCGGGGCCAGGAGAGCTGGGGCGGGGCTCGGGTGAGGCTGGGGTGGGGCCGGCACAGAGCAGGGGCGGGGCCAGGGCAAGGGGAGCTGGGGCGGGGCTAGGGTGGCCGGCCACAGGAGGAAGGGCAGGTGCGGTCGGATTTGGGTTTAGTGCGGGGTGACAAGTCCATCAGCTGCCTCCTGGACCTCACCCTGAGAGCTGCGAACCAGTCTGACAAACTCACCTTGGGCCGAAAGCTCCAGGGGCGACTCAAAGGTGACCCTGTAAGGAGTCATGAGGGTCCTGAGGTTCTGGAACAGCTGAAAGGAGGGGGCGGGGCCAAGAGTTAAAAGGAAGAGAGGGAGGGAGTTGGAAGTTGTTGTGGGGGAGGGGGCAGGATTGCCCCCCACAACTATCTGTGCTCAGGCACAGGGGTTTCTCTGGGGGATCAAAGGAAGAGGAAAAGGTAATCTGAGGAAAAACGGGGGGTTCTGTCAACTCATTTCATGGATCTGGGATCTGTAGAAGCCTGGTGTAGGGTTTGGGGGTCACTGTACCTTCTCCCCATTGGGGTTCCCCAGGATGTAGCAGCCCATAATGTGGATGACATTTGGATCTGGGTTCACTTTGCTCATCAAACGGCTCAGCCGCTTCCAGAAGCTGTTTGGGGAAGGTGGAGTCACAGGTGTGAGGAGGGCTGGGCCAGGGCCTAGGCCCAATGCCAGAAATAAGAACACCATGGGGAGGGGAGCGGGGATGTGGTGGGCAACAGACGGCCACCCCTGCTCACTCACTGGATCATGTCCTCTTCCTTTTCCACTTTGGCAAAGGTAGCCACCTTGTTCTTGAGTAGGTACAAGTGTCCTGGGCCCCCCTGTAAGAGAATGTGGTGGGTGCGTGGGTATGCGCACACCCACGCAGGTGGTTCCTCAAGCCACCCATCCCCAGGCTGGAAGGTGCTTAGCCCTACCTGGCAGAATATCAGCATCTTCCAGATCTTGGCACCCTTGTGATAAATGTTCAGCTTCTTCTCTATCTCCTCTGGGGGGGGCAGGGGTGTGAGCGCTGCCCCCAGCCTGCGTGCGCACCCCCAGCCCCACCCCAGAAGACGGTGGGAATGGAGGACACATACCTAGGATGTCCTCAAAGGTCGCGTGCTCATGGTCCTGGGACAGACACAGGCCACACCTGAATCAGAGCCCCCCTCAGGCAGCACCCCCCCCCCGGCACTGGGGGACAAGTGGGGGCAGGGCAGGCACTCACGTAGAGGATGGGGATGATGGAGGGGTCGTCCCTGCGGATGATGGTGGGGATGTACTCGGCTTTGGGCACCTTTGAGGAGATGAGCTGGGGACAACATCAGGAGCTGCTTAGGGACAGCCCAGCCACCTTGGAGCCACGGGGCAGTGGAAGCCCCTCCTCCCACAGCTGGGCAGCCCACAGTGGAGGCTCGTGGGGCATCCCCCCACCCCAGGCAGCCCACAGTGACTCATTCCCAGGCAGCGACAGTTGGGCTCCTGGAGGAAAAAGGACCCCTCCCTCCCTGGCTGGAGAAGCACTGGGGTGGCCAGGCCTCACCATGACCTTGGGTGGCAGGAAGCCCTCAGTGTCACAGGCTACAGCCTCCAGGCCCTTTTCGGTCTCCCAGTCCAGGTCCTCGAAAGCCTCGCCCAAGGTGCAGTGCGAGCTCTGCAGGTCACTACCTGAGGGGCAGGGTGGGTCACCAGGGCTGCAGACCATCAGCTGCACCTCCTGTCCCGGCCAAGGCCCCCAGAGATGGGTGGTGGACAGGGCTGGCAAGCACGACGTCCTGAAGGCCAGCGAGGAAACCCAGGGTGGGTGAGGGAGTGGAGCCCGATCACCACTAGCCCAGCAAGACTGGCTGCTGCCACCAGCCAGAAGCTGCCTGACTGGGACCGCCAGTGGATCCCGGTGCAAGGCTGGTGGGAGCCAGGAGTGCCTGGTGCCCTGGACCAAGGAAGAGCAGAGCACTGCAGCTCTCTGCTCCTCAGGTCGCCTGGAGAGGCGGCAACACACAGGCTACAGGAGTGAGCAGAGCCCTACGGGCGCCGTTGCCCAGCCCTGCCCACAACGTCTGAGGTGCCAGGCCGCCCTAGTTTACCCAGGCAGGTAAACTAAGGCTCAGAGAGCAGAAGCGCAGAAGCTTAGCTGGCCTGGCCGGGGGCCTGCCCTGCGGGAGGTGTGGGGGGGCCTGGGGCCTCAGGGAAAGGCAGACTGGCCTTTGCAGGGCACCTACTGTCTCGGGAGTCGTGGGAAGTGTCGGCTTTCATGGGGGTGGGGTCGCTCCAGGACCGGCTGAAGCTCCGCTCGCGACGCTCTGCGAACGCTGTAGTGAGCGAGAGTAAAACCCGCGTTAGCGGGCAGGGGCGGGGCCCAGCCTGGAGGTGGAGCCGGGGGGCGGGGCTTGGGCGCAGGAGCAGCGCCGAGTGGAGGAGGGGCCTGGGTGTGGGCGTGGCCATGGCTTGGGAATGCGGGAGGCAGAGTCTGGGAGTTTCGGGCTGGGGCAATAGAGGCCAATGAGGGATGGGTGGGGCTGCGAGTGGAAAGAGTGTTGGGGGGCTGTGGGCGGAGTCTGGGGTGGGGCTAGGAATGTAGTCGGGGCAGGGCTCGGTGTAGGGGTGCTGGGGCAGGGCTGGGGGCGGAGCCTAAGGACGCCCGTGGGCACTGGGGGCTGGGGGCCGAGTGGCGGTGTCAGGGCGCGGCTGGGCGGCTGCGCTGGGGACTGGGGTCCGTCTGTCTTGCGATAGGGCCAGGGGCAGAAATCGCTAGCGGGGCCTTCGGGGTCTTCCCCGCGCAGCAAGCAGCCACAAAGCCCGGCCGGCCAGGAGCAGCCCGCCCGCCCCGCCCCCTTACTCTGTGCCTTCACCCGCCGGCTGCCGACCATGCGCAGGTGTTTGCGGAAGTTCCTGGGGGAGGGAGCAAGGGGCTGGTGAGGGCTGCGAGAGTCGTTGAGCGGCAGCACGATCCCCACGCCCCCCGGCCCTGCCCCTGCCCCTGCCCCTGCCATAGCCCGAGGCTCTGCCCTCTCCCCTTCCAGTGAGGCATGCCCTCCCGGAGCCGCTAAACTCTCCCACTCGCTCGCCCAAGGCCACCCAGAGACAAATCCCATCCAGTCCCTCTCCTGCTGCGCCCCTTCCAGAGCTCCACGTGGCTGCCAGGACAAAGACACAACGATCAAGCCTTCTCTTGCCATCCACCCTCCATCCCAGGACCACTCCCTTGGTGACCCTGTGCCTTCAGGCACTCCACCCCCACTGCACACCCTTCCATTCCCTCCTTGGGCCCAGGCTAACTCTGAACCCCGCCAGCCTCACTCCCCAAGTGGTCAAGGGCTCGCTCCTGCTTCCTGGGCCCAGCTGGGCAGTGCAACTGTCTGCACCATCCCCAGGTGGGTTTGGTGCCTGCTGACATTCCCTCCCACTCTGTGTCTCAGAGCCACCTCAGAGGCAGGTCTTCTTTGCCCCCAACTTTGTGCCCTGACGAGGCCCAATGTCCAAGATGGACAGACAAGCTTCCTGGACACTCTGTGAGGTGGTGATGGGGGAGGGTAAGCCTTACCACTGAACCCACAGCTCTGAGCTTCAAGGGCCAGCGAGAGATATAGGTGGGCCAACTGGCTGCAATTCAACTGTCAATGTGCCCCACAACATAGGCCTTGGGGGGTCCAGGCCACATGACCTCTCCTGCCTGCTGCGTCCCCAGAGCAGGGCCAGGCCAGTGGTCGCCACCGCCCTTACCCCATCTGGTCTGCCGGGGCCAGGCAGACCCAGGCCAGACCAGCACAGACAAGAGACGGACCGAGGTGGCGAGTGGCTGGCAGGCCCTACCTCTGGATTACAGACGCGGAATCATTCTCCCGTTTCCGGCGCTTCCTCTCCGCGTAGCCCCTGAACACCCTGGGAAACCGCAGGGAGTCAGCACTGCCCTTGGCCACAGGCAGAGTGACAGACAGAGGACAGAGGCGCAAGCACAGGGACGGGTGGGGCGTCCAGGGTGCCGGGCCAGGTAGAGGGGTCCTGGCCTGCCTTGCCCGGCTCCCCGCAGGCCCACTGTGACCTCGGTGCACACTGGGACACAGCATCCCCTTAATTAAGGCCCAGGTCCCTGGCCTGCCCAACCTATTTGGGGGCGGGAAGGTCCCCCAGGGACAACCACGTGCCCTTGCCTCAAGGTCCCACAGGGTACTTACGAGATGCTGGAGTCACGACCGGAAGGGGCAGCGTGAGAGAGAAGACACAGTCAGCCTCCACCCCTCAGCCCCGGCTCCCTGTGGCTAGCGCCCTCTTCGTCTTTGATTCAGGGTCCCTCACAAATACCCCAGGCACCAGCAAGGTGCTGGCTACACTGTGAGCCAGCCCCTGAAAGGCGCTGTGACCTGGTCAGGCCAGCAGAGGCCTGACTTCCCTGCCAGCCCTGGGACCAGCCGCAGAGAGGCAGGCCCCCAAGCAGCCCTAGGGCAGCGATGGGCTCCCTGGGGGAACATGTGAGGGGCGGCGTCTTCATTGTGGGGGGCACTCCAGCAAAGGATGCCTTCCTGGAAGGAACCCCACATGTGTGTCATCGGTGAAGGGCAGACTCCCAGCGCCCCTAAGTTGTTGTCAGTCATGGTGTACATGGAACACAAGTAGCTTGCTGTTGAGGGCATGTGTGACGGCAGGACTGGAGACAGGCCCCAGGAGGACCACACCCCCTAGTGACTGTGTCAGCTGCAGCCCCAGGCTGGGTCCCAAGGACAGGACAGGACAGGACAGACCGGACAGAGAAACTGAGTCATGGTAGAGGGCATTGGGGCCAGAAGTGCCACCAGCCCTGCCTCCCTTCAGACTGATGCTACTTCTGGGCACGTGGGGATGCTCAGAAATGGCCACCCAGGTGGGCACAGGGTGGGAGTGGGCGTGGCCCAGGGCCCTGCAGGGTGGGCACACAACTCACGCTTGCATAGTTGTGGTTGCTGTCTGGAAGCTGAAGAGGTTTTCCTTGGGGAACCATGTGCGGATGGGGGTGTCATCTGAAAGAGACAAGGAGCAGTGACCAGGGTGGCTTGGGAGTTACCCCCAGCTGGTGGGGGAGGGGTGCTTCTGCTGCTGCCAGCACGGCCAGCACAGGGCCGCAAGGCAGCGTGTGCCCGCTCAGCTGCCGGGCGGGGGCAGCTCAGCGCTGTGGGGCGCTTTGATTGTGTTTGCTTAGTGCTCCCTTTGGTTTTCCAGAGCCCTTTGAAAGCACGGCCAGTCCCCAAGGTCCCCAGGGAAAGGATTCACTTTGTCTCTCTTTGGGCAGGAGGGGCAGGGTGGGGACAATGGCTGCAGCCCCTCCTGGGGACTCTGGCCTTCTCTGCAGCCAGACCCTCTCCCCCAGACCCTTCCAGGAGGGTGAAATGGAGACTGTTGTGCTGAGTACTATGCCTTCCCAGGAGGGGCAGATAGAGTTGACTGGACCTGCTCTGCTGGACCCCCGCCCCAACCCCATGCCCGTTCCCACCAGTGGAGCGTGAGGTCATGGTGAGGTGCCTGAACCCCACATAATGCCCAGTGCCCATCCAGGTGGCGGACTTGGGAGCCAGGTGGAGTCCTGGGGGGACCTGGCTGCTCAGCTAGTTAGAACGCTGGTCTCTGAGAGGTAACCTCAGAACCAGGAGACATGGGGCTGCTTGAGCGCCCTAGGGAGGCCTCTTCCGGACACAGCAGGTCTCTGGGGCTCCACGGCCACCCAAACAGCTCGACAATCCTGGGTCAGGCCCCTGGCAGCTGTGTGCCTCTTGGGGTAGGTGGGAGCCATGCTCGGTGGGCCGTGGGGCAGGGACTGCTCCCCAGGACTCCCCAGAGGCAGCCCGGTCTCCCAGTGAAACTATGCTTTCTGCCTGCCTAACCTTCAAGAGCCTCTCGGGCTCCCTCCTCCGAGAAGCACTCTTTGATTGACTTGGTGAGGGCAGGGCCACCCATGAGGCATGAGGCATGGTGGCAAGACTCTACCTGCACGCCGTGCCCTGGGCACCCTCCAGCTGTCCGAGCCTCACCATGGCTCCTGCTGGCAGACCCCGGCACCAGCACCCCACCCGAGCCTGCCCGTCACCTTGACAAGCCCCTCACCAGACACACGGTCCACGCTGTACATCCTTTCCAGCTTCTTGCGGCGACCAGTGGCCTCGGGCAGAGGGGGCTGGTCCATCCTGAAGGCCCGGGGGGAGGGTCCGGGGGCCAGCTGGGCACAGCCCGGACACTCCTTGGAGCCCTGGCGGCTACCGGCCCAGCTCTGGCAGGGCCTTCTGACGTCCTCATGGCTGCCATCAGGACTGGCACGCAGGGGCTGGCTGTGGTGGTGGGGGTGCCGCTCTGGCTGCCGCCGCCCCTTCACCACTG
The DNA here is from genome assembly GCA_033961575.1 of Aselliscus stoliczkanus. Classification (NCBI taxonomy): domain Eukaryota; kingdom Metazoa; phylum Chordata; class Mammalia; order Chiroptera; family Hipposideridae; genus Aselliscus; species Aselliscus stoliczkanus. The sequence continues at coordinate 114,018,091 of CM066728.1, read as the reverse complement.
CCAGCTCGATGGCCTCGGCCTCTGGGCTGGGCAGCAGGGCCGGTTCCCCAGAGATGGTGTACACACGGGGCTGGGGGCCCTCTCCGGCCGACTTCCCCATGACAGCCTCCTCGGAGAGGCTGCCTTCGTAGCGGCCATTGGAGACGAGGGAGAGGCGGCGCTTATTCTGGGGGGCTGGCTGCATCTCAGGGGATCCGTCGTGGCCAGAGTAGGCGTCAGCCAGCAGGTGGTCTGGGGGAAAGGTACCAGGTGAGGCTGCAGCCCCAGGCCCTCACTTCCCGGAGAGAGGCAGGGAGCCCCAGCCCTAATGACCAAACTCTAGACCCTGACGTCTTCGGAAGAGGTGCTCCTCCTAGAGGCTCCCACCTCCTTCCTGTCTGGGCCCCAAGCCCCTGGTGTGTGCGTGGGGGCAACCGGATGTGCTTGCTACCTGTGGGTAATGGCGGGGCAGGAACGAGCAGGCCAGCTCCTAGCCTGCCACCGCACTTGTGTGCCCAGTGCCAACTTCTCCCCTCCCCCCCACCAGCTGGCCCCCAGAGACAGTGGTGCCAACCCTAGGGGTGCCAGGAGGCCTGTTGCCATGCCAACGGCCCAGGCGGGTGGGTGCCATGGTGATGAGTGACTCGGAGCTCCTCCAGGGGCTGTGGGCCAGTGAAGGCAGCCCGGCCCCCAAGGCCCACAGGCTGGGCCTGACCTGGAGCAGGGGACAGCAGGCCCAAGGGTGGAGGGCTGTCGATGGGCCCCATCCTGGCACTGCGTCCCGTGCCCCTACCTGCACCGTTCCGGTTCTCAGGGTGACTCTGGGACAGGTACTCGCCGAAAGCTCGGGCTGCTCTGAAGGGTGAACAGCGGGGCTGTCAGCGCACACAGGCGCACCACTGCCTCTCCCAAAGCCGGAGCTTGGGGTCCCCACCCCCACCCACCCCCACCCAGGTCCTGGGCACCAGCGGGGGGGCGTCACACGGGGCAGGCGCCCCCATCCCACCCAGAGCCCAGGGCCGGCCGGGGGCTGTCCTGGGGACCCTTGGGTCCCAGTGCGCCACGGCCAGACCTGCGGTGCTCGGTCCAGCACCTGTCGCCTGTGAGTGTGTATGGGGGGGACCGTGTGGCCCCCGCAGTCTCAGGGAGGAGAGCCGCAGGGAGGCAGGGGTGGCGGCGGGGGAGGGGCGCAGCGCAGGGCGCCCGGCCGGACGCACTCACCTCACTTTGGCCGCCACCGAGGACATGGCCTCGCTCCTCAGCGCCCTCCTTCGGGAGGCGGCAGCGCCCATGGTCGAGGCGGCGGCGCATCCCCCGGCCTCAGAGCGCGCCCCGCGCCCGCCGCCTCCGTCGGGGAAGCCGCGCCGCGCCGGGGCTCAGACACGGGCCCGGGACACGCATGGCCGCGCCGGGCCCTCCGCGCGTCCGGCTGCACCGCGAGCCGCGGCCTTGGACCGGGGGCGACGCTCCGCCCACTGTGGCAGCGAGGCCGGGGCGGGGCTCGTGGGGCCGCCCACCGTGACGTCACGCCTGGGCGGTGCCGCCCTCAGTGACATCAGGGCCAGGGCGGAGTCAGGCCGCAGGGGGCGGGACTACTAGGCTCTCGGCTCCCTCACTGCTGCGTCTTGAGCAGGGAAACTGCGGGGGACAGACACCTGTCTGCAAGGTCAGGGGTCTCCCTGCGCCTCGCAGACCCACGTCCTCTGTGTTGAGACTTGCAGGGATCGTGGGTCCCAAAGCCACAGGGCCGGCAGTTCTCCCTCCTTTATTTTTTAAGATAGTTTTTTTATTGGGTGAGGGGAACAGTGTTGGGGAACCGGGGAAGGGGAACAGATAGTTTTTTTATTGGGTGAGGGGAACAGTGTTGGGGAACCGGGGAAGGGGAACAGACAAGTTGCTGTCTTTTTGTTTTTCGGTCTAGTTGCGGAGGACGTCGCTTCACTGGCCCATGTTGGTATCGTCATTGCGCTCTTCCTGGATGAGGCAGATCGGTCTCCGGCCTCTGGACAGCCGCTCAGGGCAGCTCTTGGCAGCTGATGCTGGCTGCCAGCCGCTCACTGTAGCCTATGGCAGCCCACGGCAGCAGGGGCTGCAGACTATGTTGTTGCTGGCAACTCACAGCAGCCCAGCTCCAGGTCAAGCTGTTGTTCACCATCTTAGCTGTGGAGGGCGCAGAATCACTGGCCCATGTGGGATCAGAACCTGTGGCCCTGCTGCTCAGAGCTGGAGCTCCCAAGCCAACTCTTTATTTATTTATTTATTTATTTATTTATTTATTTATTTATTTATTTATTTATTTATTTACTTACTTATGTATTTATGTATTTATTTATTTGAGGGCAGTGTCAGTGGCCCTCATATGTGGGACCCAAACTGGGGCCGCTGGCTTCCCAAGCCAGCGCTTAACCACCGCGCCACTCGGCCGGCCCTCAAGCCAACTCTTAACCAATGAGCCACTTGGCTGGCCCAGTTCTCCCTCTTTTTATATGAAAAGACTCATGGGTGCTATTTAATGATCTGAGAAATAAAGGGTGGGCGTCCCACATCTTAGGAGCGTCTTGCATGTACCGAGTACAAACAATGCCTGAAAGAGCCGGAGAGGCTCATCCTTGGTTTGAGGGACCCCAGCTCCATCCCAGACCCTGGGTACCCTCCCTGCCTGGCCTGGGATTGCCTGGGACCCTGGGGTACCCACATGGCGACCTCCCAGGAAGGCAGGCAATGCCACACCAACCCGGCTGCAGGGATGTGGCCCCCACAGTGGCCAGGGAGGGGGACGGCTGCTCCTCGGCTCCAGACAGGAACTTCTTGGGGTGGCTCTCAGCCAGGGGGAACCGCAGCACAGGGACGACACGTTCCACATAATCAGATCTACTTTATTGCCACGCTCAACAGAAGCACGAGGGCTCCAACATCTCAGGACTTCGGGGCTCGCAGGGTTGGGCACGCCCCAGGGCTGTGTGTGCGCGTGTGTGTGCGCACGCACGCGTGCGCAAGGGCTGCCAGAACCAAGTGCTCCACCAGGAGCTCCCAGTGCAAAGGCCCGAGACACCCCAGCCAGGTCTCTTGCTCCCAGGAGCTGCAGCTTTCGGGACAGGCCCACAGGAGGGGCTGGCTTCAGGGAGTATTAGGGCAGTGACCTCTGCCCATCCTGGCCAGAGAGCCAGGGAGACGAGGATCCTGGGCCGGTTCCAGGGAAGCCAGACTGGGGCGCCTGTGGCGAAGAGCGGGCTCATCCTCCTGGAAATAAAAGGCACGGATACAGTGGGGACAAGTCAGCGAGTGGACTCTGGGATGAGGGGCAGCAGGGGGCGTCCAGGCAGCTCACCGAGTCGGAGCCCAAGCCGGCCGGGGTGCTCTGGAAGTCGGCGTAGGCCTCTTGGGGGCTATCTGGCAGCCCCTCCTCATATTCACTCAGGTAGTCAGACTCGTCTGCGCAGAGGGGACGGCATGTTAGTCCCCTCCCACAGGCACGCGCCCCCACGGCACAGCCAGCCAGGCCCAGGGCAGCTTGTTGAGCGTGTGAAAGGTCAGGGTGGGGCTGCTGCCACCGCCACCCTCAGCTGTATGCGTGCACGTCCTGAGCGTTCAACTCACCATCCACCACGGCCACCTGGGGAGGCTCGATGCGTGACACAATCTCAGCGAGGTCCGTGAAGGAGGCGTTGGGGCAGGTGAGCACCTGGAGGGCCAAGGCGGGGGCGTATCTGACCAAGACCAGCACTCCCCATGGCCCCTGGCCGCCCCGCTGGGCCACCAGCCCCAGGGTAGGGTCAGGGCACGGAAGAAGGGCAGTGTCCTGAGCAGACCCCCACCCAGACCACCATCCTCTCCCGCCATGAGAGCCACAAGGGGCGGAGGCTAGAGGACAGTGACCAGGGTCACTGCCACGACTGTCTCCTGCCCGCGGTGGGCGCTGCAGCATGAGCAGTTGAGGAAGTGATCCAAGGTGCTGCAGGCTGCAGGGAGCCCTGTACCTGTCACGGTGGGGGCACAGGTCACAAGAGCAGGAAGGGAAGGAGGGCTGCCAGCCCAGCGGGCACTCACGTCGCATGCCTTCATCTTGCTCGTCCCCTGTCGGTCCTGCAGCATCTTCTCCAGCACACCACTTCGACCCCAGATGTCAAACACTGTCCGTCCGTGCTGGTACCCCACTTCCTGCACACACAGTGAGGACCCCGGGACTTGGTGCCAGGCCCCAACCTGGGGACCTGGGGACTCCAGGACTGAGTGCCAGGCCCCCTCCCCGTGCTGCCGGAAGTGAGGTCAGGGAGGCTGGGAGGAGGCGAGCGGCAGAGGCAGGCACGCTGGCCGCGCCCGCACACTCACAGAGATCTCGGTGAACTTGCCGAAGTCCAGGGTGCCGTAGCTGTCGATGGGTGGGCGCAGGCACTCGCAGTAGTCGCTGCTCCGCACTGACTCCAGCTGCCGCACGCAGCACACATAGGCCAGGCGTGTCTGGATCTCCGCCATGTTCAACACCTGCCGTAGCACCCAGGGGACACAGCTCTGCTATGCCTGTCCCTTGCCCAGAGCCAGGCCTGGGAAGGCGGGAGTGGTGCCGGACCCAGAGTCTGGAAGGCAGGACCGCGTCCTCTGCCCACAGGAGGCGCTGGGCAGCCCCATACCGCCCCGCCCAGGGACACGAGGCTGCCCCACCTTGACTTTTGTGGCCAGGGGGTTCCAGCGCTTCCAGAGCAGCCACCACCCCGACAGTGCGTCGCCGTAGTTGGTGAGGTCCGTCTCATCCCGGCTGCCCACGTCAACGGCGATCACCACCTTGGCTCCCATCGACCTGGCCACATCCGCTGGGGAGGGGGAACCCTGGTCACTACCCGGGACAGGTATGCAGAGCCCCAGGTGGGGCGGGGCACAGCCTGTGGGACAGGCCCTGGGGGCAGCCTGGTGCACAGAACTGTCCAACAGGTGACAGGTGTGCACAAGGGAGGGTTCTCCCCGACACTAAACCCGACGCCTGCGGGCTGTCAGCTCTGACTGCGGCACAGACAGGACGCCCGCACCTCGCCCTTCTTCTGAGCGCTGCTGAGCTGACACACAGCCACATGCTGGGCCTCACAGGGCCCGAGCACGTGTGGGCATGTGCTTCGGACAGCTGTCCTTTCCCTTGGCACACTCAGGAGGACGTGTGCCCGCAGGAGCGGAGGCACGGTACCTGGGAGGTTATTGATGTAGCCCCCGTCCATCAGCAGGTGTCCGTCTTTGGGGTCGCAGAGGGGAGGCATGTAGCCCGACAGAGACATGCTGGCACGCACGTACCTCCACAGGGAACCTGCAGGGAGAGGGGGCGGGGGAGTCGCTGGACAGGAGCCCTTCCTGTCCAGTGTTCCTGCCCTGGCCCCTGGGTGCCTGAAGCCTGCATGTCCCACCTCTGGCGAGGGCGTGGGCCTGCACCCCAGAACACTGTCCTCCCCAGCAAGGGACCCGAGGCCCAAAGGAGGCCAGGCTTGCACTGTGCTTTCCTGACATTCCCCATGCCGGCTCTAGTCGGTGTGTGTCAAAGCCCTCGCCAGCCCCGCCTTCCTCCCAGCACAGAACGGGCTGTGCCACCCACAGATGGCTTTCTGGGCGTCCTCTCACCACTGCCAGTTCTGACTGCTGAGCCCTTCACTCTCCTCCCCCCGCAGCCCACACAGTCGTCCCGACCTCTCCGTGCCTCGTTTGGCCTTGAGACCCTGGAGGGTCTCCGGGCCCCTGGTGATTCCCCAGCGCCCTGTGGCAGGGTCATCTCGTGTTCAGATTTCCCCGAGCCGCACCTCCCTTAGGCGATCCCGGGACAGGCCCCCTCCCTCCGCCCAGGCTCACGGAGCCAGCAGGCTCCCCTCTGCACCCGCCTAGAACTCCTTCAAGCACCTCCTCTGGGCTGCTCTGCCCTGAGCGGGGGCCATAAAGAGGGGAGCCCCACGCCCAGTGGAGGCTCTCACCATCGGTGTGGACCCGCATGGCGGAGGCTGAGATGTCCGTGGTGATGGTGAAGTAGGGGATCCACAGGTCCTGGGGGGGGATGGGGCTCAGAGGGCATGCTCCCTGGCTGCCGGCACCCCTTGGGCTGGGGGTGCAGACACAGGCCCGGCTGGGGCTCCCCAGGGCAGCACCTCTATCTGCCGGTCCTTGAAGACACTGTACACGCTGCTGTTGAAGCCTGCCCCCGAGAACATGGAGGTGATAGGGTAGGTCAGGTCCAGCACGGCCCTCAGCATGGACGTCATGTCCTGAGAGGGGGAGGCACAGTGAGGCCCCTGTGAGCAGGAGCAGGGCACGTGCCCCCCCCCCCGAGGGGTCCAGCAGGAGTCCAAGTCCACAGAAGGGAACAGAGACACGGGCACATGTATGTCCTTCACGCAAACAGGACATGGGTGTTCGGGAAACATCTTCGGGGGCCGTGAACACTGTGGCCTAAGCAGCGTGCCTGCAGGCCCCGTGGGGATGCCCACTGACCCTCTGCAGGCCTGGAAGCCCGGCCCTTGCCACCTGCTCCATGGGGAGAATGCCAGGCACGGCCCGCGGCGCCCTCGCGACCCCAGGCGGGGGGCCCACACACACCACATGGCGGATGCTCCATCTGCGGCCTGGGAAGCAGCAGGCCTGCTGGCGCCCACTCCCCGAGCCCATGTCCTCTGCTGGCCCCGGGCTGCCCCTCAGCGAGGATGGGGCCCATCAGAGCCATAAGGAGGAGGAGGCAGTGCGGGCCTCGCCCCAGCAAAGCCGGGGCAAGGCTCCTTGGGGCTCAGGGGTGGATGCAAGGGTCCTCTCTGCTTGTGGACATGGGGTCGCCCCAGCTAGGATGAGTCGCCCTCCCCCATGTCTCACTCCAAGACGTGTGAAGAGCCGGCCCTGGGACGAGCAGGGAGAACACGTGCTCCTGGAGGACAGGGACCCAGGACACCCTGGGACATCCCCAGGGCCCTCCACAGTCAGCAGGGAAGGGTCTTGCCCAGCACCAAAGAGGCCGACAGAGCCAAACCCGGCAGTCGCCACAGCCACACCATCCCCAGGCCAGGGAAGGTGCCATCCTGCCCCGGCGTACACTCGGGACCTCCCGGCCGTTCCCACACCTGCACCAGAGCGGTGGGGGCAGGGAAGGGACCCTCGCTCAGGCTGAAGCCCACCATCCCCTGTGGCCACTGCTCTTAGAGCCAGTCCTTAGTGACGGTGAGGCTGAGCCCCTGGCCCCTCTGTGGAGCAGTCCACTGAGGGCAGCAGGGTGGGCTCAGTCCAGGGAAAGAGGTGGCTCTGGAACCAAGTCCCCAGAGCTTCTGCTGCAGAGGACAACTGACTTCCTTCTCTTTTTAAAGGGAGAATGCAAACACTTTTGACCTGTCTGTTCTATGAAAACAAGCAGAGCCCTGAGGGAAGGTGAGTGTCCCTTCCACACTGCTGTCCTGAGGTTCTGGGCTTGGCCGGCGTTCACGCATTATGAGACTGGGCGGGTGTTGACTGTGTTATTTTCTGTATTCCTGATGGCTGGCTTTTGGGGTCTTCCGGACCCGGGGAGAGACTGCATCCCGGGCTAGCCAAGTCTTTAAGCTGGTCGCTTGCCCTGGGCATGTCTTTCATGCACACCAAGCCATGCAGAGCCCTGCCCCCCTTTATCAAACTCTCACAGCAACTCACCCCAGGGCCAGGGACCACACAGGCTGGGCACAGCCCCCATGCCCTGAGCCCACCTGAATTGTTTAAAGGAGCTGATCTTAAGCTGTTTACCCTGCCTTTCCTGCAGGAACCCCCGTAAGGGCCTGGGGCTCCCCCTCGCCCTCTCAGCCTCCTGACCGAGGCTGGTGCTCCCCTGTGGCCTGGTGGTTCCAGGAAAACTGTGTGGGTAACATTAAACTTTTCTTTAAAAAGCACTGACCTCTGCATGTTTTCCTCAGTCACCAACCAGAGCCAACCTCCCAATACTGCTATGGCCACACCCTTTGTGCTCCCCCTCGACCCCACAAGCTATGGTCCCCACCCACACAGCCCCACAGGGACTGGCCCTAAGCTTCAGAGATGGGGAGCCCTGTACCTCAGCCCACTGCTTGGCCCGGATCCGAATCTGGCTGTAGTTCCGCTCCTCAGAGTACAGGGCGCCCATGAAGGCTCCGATGGACGTCCCTCCGACCATGTCCACGGGGATGCCGTACTCCATCAGGGCCCGGATGAGGCCGACCTGGGCACAGCCTCTGCGCCAACCAGGAGCATAGAGTGGGCAGTCATGCCACCTCGGGGACCAGCACCCGCGACATCCTGTCCCAACCACTCCTCAACGCCTGACTCTTGCCTAAGGCACAGAAAATGGGGCAACGACTCTGACCGAAAGAGGGACTTTGGACAGTATTTAGAGCCTCTCTGGTGTCCTGAGATGCAAGCCAGCATTCAGCCCCTTCTACTCACCAGTGTCTGAGAGGCTGTGCAGCTAAACAGGGCTTGGATGGACTCAGAAGAGATAGGGGCCAGGATTCCAGGCCCACTGGACTGGTAAACACACCAAGGGGCAGGGTGAGCGGGACACAGACAGGCCCCCACAGGGACGCAAACACCAGCATCTGACTAGGTGATCACTCTGAGCCTCAGACTACTGTTACCATTTCTCATATGTGACGTCCACCACTCCAGCAGAAATGAGCAGTCATGTGACCACAGCCAGGAGAGAAAACAGACGATAGACTTGGACCCAGAGGAAGCGGACAACAGGGGTATTGACAGGCTATGAAATGACTGTGCTTAAAAAGTCAAGGAGCGGGCTGGCCGAGTGGCACGGTGGTTAAGAGTTGGCTTAGAGAGCGTGCTCTGAGCCACAGGATCGCCAGTTCGATTCCCACATGGGCCAGTGAATGCTGTGCCCAAGCTGAGCTGCCGCTGAGCTGCCAACAGGTGGCAGGATGGCTCAGCTGGTGTAAAAACAAGATTGCCTGTTTGATGGTGGGCTACGCCCAACCGCAACTAAAACTGAACTCGGCACCTTGAGCTGAGCTGTCGCCCGGATGGCTCTATGGAGAGGGTGTGCGCTCTTAACAACAAGGCTGCTGGTTCGACTCCCGCATGGGATGGTGGCTACGCCCACCTGCAACTAAGACTGAACTCAGCACCTTGATCTTAGAGGCCACAGGCTGCAGACGGGAAACCAGATGGAGACTGGCGCCCTCCACAACGAAGACTGAAGTACAACAACTTGTCTGTTCCCCTTCCCCAATTCCCCAACACTGTTCCCCTCCCCCAATTCCCCAATAAAATCTTAAAAAAAAAAAAAAAGTAAAATGATGGAAACAACAAAGGTAAGAGCAGAAGTTAATGAACCAGAAAACAGACATACAACAGAGAGGATCAACAAAACTAAAAGCTGGTGCTTTCAAAGGACCAATTCAATAACTCCTGGTAAGATGAAAAGGGTGGGCGAGCATCAGCAACTAACATCAGGAAGGAAAAAGGGAGCATTCATACAGACGCCCCAGTTACAAAGGTAAGAAGTGAGTGTGAACTTCATGCTTTAAGTAGAAAAATTCAGATAAAATGGACACATCCCTAGAACATAACAAACCTGACACAAGAAAATCTGAATAGAACTATCAAAATAATTGAATCTTTAATTTTTAAATCCTCACAAAGAAAATTTCATGCCCAGATGGTTTTACTAGTGAATTCTACTAAACTTATGAGGAAGAATCTAGACTAGGAATGCTATTTAGGAATGTAGATGAGCTGACAGCTAGAAGAAGCTGCAAGTGATCATATCTGGCTACCTCTGGTTTGAGCAGGATGGTAGAGGGCTGCTATTTTGTTATACAAATACCGCATGGCCTCAGAGAACTAAGCACTACTTTCACTACAACTGAATCGTCATTAAAAATGCTGATCAGCCGTCCTGACGTGCCCGCACACCACACACCTGGCCACACCGGTACCCCATGTCTGCACACCTGGCAACGTGGCAACTCCAGTACCCCATGCAGGAACACAGGTCCAAGTCTGGGCCCATTGTTCCGGGCCACTGTCCGTCCCAGCCCCACAGGAGACAGCCTGAGTCCTGGCAGCCTGCCACCCTGGGCCACTCGCCTGGTTGTCTAGGCCTACTGGCTCAGCTTTCAGGTACAAGTGTGGCACGAGACAGTCCTGGGGGTCAGAGGTAAGTGAGCAGTGCTCTGCACCCCGCCCCCAAGGCCAGGCTGGACTTGGGGTGACAGGACCAGCACACACTGGCCCACCCCACCTTGCTCGGGCCGGCCCCGTCCCCGTGCTGCCTCCTGAGGGGATGTGCGGGAGCAAGGGTCCCGAGTCCACCCTGGGTGTCCAGTTTGGGGAAGCAAGGGGAGTGAGTTCAGTTGGATGAGCGGTCACGGGGGTCACCTGCACGATTTTTCTGATCCTTTCTAAAGAGGAGGGTTTGAGTTCTCCCGGCCTGGCACTGGACTGCACCTCTCTAACTGGCCAAGGAGAAAGCGGGCATGGTGAGAGCACAGGTCTGACTCTAGACGCAGGAGACGGCTAGGCAGAGCGCCACCCGCCCCAGTGACTTCCAAGGGCTTCTGTCCTTCGGCCCCTCCCTTCTCCAGCTCACTTTGAAAGTGATGTCCTTGGGGTACCTTCTCTGGGGCACTGGGGCAAGGTGCCCATCACTGTCAGAGGGCCAGAACTCAGGACACAGGGCGCCCAGGAGGCTGGAGAAGCAGCGCCTACATGCCAGGTGGCCCAGGGCACCGCACTTGGCCAGCAGTGCAGACGGCCACTTGGCCAGAGGAGCAAGCGGCTGGCCCCAGCCCAGCGAGGGGCACAGATGCTGCAGGAGGTGCCAATCTGCCCTCTGGTTCACCAGAAGACAGCCTTGGCCTGGCCACACCCTCCTCACCATGTCCCTGGGCTCCAGTTCTGCTCCAAGTATATTTCTCTTTAAGTTCACGGGGAGGGTGACAAGTGTCAGAATGACTCTCAGGTACAAGTTATTTGGGCTGAAAGTCCTGTAAGGAACTCACCAGCCCCGAACCACTAAAGCAGGCTATGGTAGGTTCGTGAGCAGATCAGATCATTACTCTGGCTTCAAAGTGTGGATTAACTGGCTTCACCAGAGCCCAGTGGAAAGGCGGGCAAAGGACAGAACAGTTTTCAGAAGAGGACACGCGAATGGCTACAAAGACAACCAGCACAAGAGGTGAGAGTCCTTCCACCCCACCGTCAACAATTAAAACCCTGTCAGTTCCTGGAGTGTGAGCGGGGACAGCCTGTGGGGAGCACCGTTTGGCAACGTGCTCTGCACCCATCTACGGGGACATCTCTGAGTTCATGGCACGTGAGCACCTGCAGAGCCGCAGCAGGACTCACCTCGCTCCTCCTCCCCCAAGCACCAGGGCGATGGCATTGCCAGTCAGCACCCGAGCCAGGCGGGAGAAGTCCGAGTGCCGGTCTGGAGGCCTCTGGAAGACCCGCTCGTACATCTCCACCTGAGAGAGGGGCCAGACACAGGGAGGGCCGGGCTGAGTTCCCACGGATCTGAACTTGACCTGACAGGAGGGTTTCCGCTACTCCCGACCCCTAGCCCTCTCCACGACACTGGCAGGCTCTGTTTCATACCCACACTGTCAGCACCCTGGTGCCCAGGCTCTCCTGGGAGAAGGCCCTGAGAAGGGCCACTAGGCGAGTGCAGTGCAGGCAGCTGGAGACCACAGGGCCCCAGAGAGCTGTCCGCAAAAGGACACCAAGCCCAAACCCCAGCTGAAACCCTGTCAGCCCAGAGGGTGGAGGGTGCTCTGGGCAGAACTCCCCCGCATGGATGCAGCTGTCAGGATGCTGTGCACTGAGCTGTGGGGTCAGGCAAGTTGTGGCATGTGGGCAGCCCCTGAGCTCCCCTTACCGCCCAGCCCCCAGGGCAGAGGACACCCTAAGGAAGAGTTGCCTTGGGGTTTGCATGGGCTTCTGTCCGAAGGAGGGGCAATGCTGACCTGAGGCCACCAGGGCCTGCTGGAGCCGCCGGCTCATCCCCGACCCCTTGGGCCCTGCCTGCCTGGGAAGCGCAGCGCCACACTGTGGCCAAGTTCAAGCGTGAGCTCACAATCAGCTCGCCCGCACCGAGAGGCAAGCGGCCCTAGCAGAACCCCACAACAGCTCGGACCACGGAGAATCAGAGCGGAAGCGGGGTGGTGGTCAGGACAGGGCTGTGCACTGGAGGTGGGTGTCTCCGCCTCACCAGCTTGGGCAGGCTCCTCCTGGAGAAGACGCGGCGCGGGCAGCAGAGGTGCAGGTGGCCGGAGCACCAGCTGCGCATGTTGAGCCACTCGACCGTGCGGGAAGGCGCCGGGCCATCCTCTCGGTGCAGCAGGATCAGCTGCTTCTGGGCGCGCACTGCAGTGCTCTCCAGCATGCGCTCCAGCTGAGGGACAGCGGAGCCTGCGGTCAGGCCTCCTGGGGCCCGAGGACTCGGGCAGGACGGAGCTGAAGGCCAGGGGGCCCTGTCTGCTGAGGTCCCACGCTGGACGCTGCCTTGCTGAGCAGCTGAGGGCAGGGCCTTGGGGGAGGCCCTCTGATTCTGTCCCCCAGCTTAGCGATGCAGCACTGTCCCTGCCCCCTGCCCCTGTGAGGCCGAGCCTGTGGGCCTGCTGTGCACTGGACTAGGGGAGCGTGGCCAGAGAGCAGGGGCCATTTCTCTAACACTGCCTCTCGATGCATACGCCCAGACCTCCACAAGAAGTGAGCTTTGCAAACACTCATCTTTGCGTCAGAGGAGGGGGTTTTAGCTGCCCCAGGATGAGAGAAGCTCGTGAGAACAGTCAAGGACAGAGGAAGAAGGAGGTAAATGCCACCCAAAGGGATGACCAGGCCCCACTTCATACCCATGGAGCTGGAAACACACAGGACAGTGGTGGTGGGAACGCGGGCGGGGCAGGGGACGGGGGGCCCCTGCCTCCCTCGCAGCAACCGCACAAGTGAAAACCGAGTGAACACAGCACCCAACGCAGGGAGCACCCTACGCCCACGTGCTCTGTGATACAGCGACCCTTCTAGGTGGGCGCCCTGAAGACACCCCACAGGCAGCCTGCCAAGTTCAGGGCCTGAGAGCAGCTGGTGGGGTGGGAGTGGGGGTGGGGGGGATACTCACAGACAGAAACTACACAGCCACAAAAACGAGTGAAGTGTTGAAAAAAGGAAATTTCAAAATGGTAAAAACTAGGACACTTTTTATATAAAATTTAGACCTGTAAAACAGTGCTGTACTAAAAGTGTGAAACAGCCAGAGGCTCCAACCTCACAAGAGGTCATGGAGAGGGGGCCCTGCTTTGTGCTAAAACCACTACCCGAGGTAAATATAGCAAAATGTTTTCAAAACGTGGACAGCAGGTATCTGGGTGTTAGCTCTAATGACCCGTTCTTTCCTGAGTTCTTGAGATATTTAATTCAAGGGAAAAGAGCAACAGGGATCTGAAGAGTGGCCACCCCAGCCAGGACCTGCCCGCCTGCAGCCCCGCAACCCTGCCCCCGCCCCGCCCCACTCGCGGAGGCCCCGCCCACCACAGCCCCCCCCGCCACAGCCCCGCCCCCCGCCCAGCCGCACCGCGGAAGCCCCGCCCCCAGCCAGCCCCTTCCCTCCGCTCGCCCCTCCGCTGAAGCCCTGCCCACCGCTCGGCCCAACCCAACCTGGCCAGCCCACCTCGCCCACTGTGGGCTCCTGCTCGCCCAGGCCCACGATGAGGATGCAGTCGGCCTGCCGGATGCAGCGCTGGGTCCAGGGCGTGAGCGTGCTGTCCGCCTGGTAGAGCACAATCCGGTGGATGTCCTCCTGTTGCCCCAACCAGCTGCACAGCCGGTACTCGTGGATGCTGGAAGGCACGGGCAGGGGGTGCAGACAGGTATGCAAATGGCGGTGCAGACGGGGGTACAGATGGGGATGCTGACCGGGGTGCAGATGGTGGTGTAGATGGGGGTACAGACAGGGTATGCCGACAGGGGTGCAGATGGGGGTGCCAATGGGGGTATGCAGACACGGGGTGCAGACAGTAGCATGCAGTTAGGGGAGGCATAGAAAGGGGGTGCAGACTCCTGGGCGCGTGCAGACACAGGGCACATTTCAAGGCTGTGTGTGGAGCCGCTTAGGGCAGGCAGCCAGACTGCTTCCCACGTGGAACCAGCGCACCTGTCCAGGGCGGCGGAGCCAAGGCGCTGTTTTATGTTGTCACTGGTAAGCAGCAAGATGGGGCCTAAAAACAGAACCACCAGTTATGAAAAACTGTCCTGGCAAGCCACCTCCCAGGACAGTGAGGCCTGGCCACAGGAGCAGTCATGGGGCAGCGGACAAGAGCGCCCACTCCCGGTCCTATTAGTCTTCTCTTCCCGAAAGCCATGAGAAGCCTTTCACCTTTGAATATGGAAGTGCCTGGGGCCTGAGGTGACCATTCCCCCCGCCCTGAGGGGGGCCTCTGGGCAGGTGAGTCCACAGGGTGTAGAGTGGGTGCTGAGCCCCCGAGCTGGGAGGACTGCACAAGCTCAGCAGCTCCCAGGTAGGTACAGGGATGGGCTCTCTGAACCTCGGTCTCCTCGTCTACACACCAGGAAGCTGAGTCTCTGCAGCACTGAGACTGTATGCTGGGGGCAAGGGGATCACGGCTCGTAAAATGCCAGATAATGTAAACGCCCAAATCCAGATCAGCGAGGCTGGCTGGATTCCAGAGTCGTGTGGCTCACCAGGCTTGAGATGCACCACTTGGCACATGTGTCTCTGCAGTCAGCAAGCTTCTTCCATCCACAGCGTCTTAAAGACACTGTCCACACAGAAGTGTCAGGGCCTGCTCCACCAGGAAGGCCAGTGTCAGAACCCACGGAAAGTCTACTGGGGGCTCGGGACAGAAGCCGAGACACAGCACGCAGTTTGAGAAAGGCCGCCAGCCAAGAACTGGCACCAGGGCCCCGGCTGAGGAAGGCCCGAAGTCCCATGCTGCAGCAGGAGGAACCTGGGGGTGTTGAGGGTTTCCTTCTCACACCAGCACTTTACCTGACCTTCCCCCAAGGGCATCTAATTAAAAGGTGAGAGACACTGTGGGTTTTTTTGTGTGTGTTTGTTTTTGTCTTTTTTAGCTGAGCCATCCTGCCACCTGTTGGCAGCTCAGCAGCAGCTCAGCTTGGGCTGGGCATCGAACTGCTGTTGCTGAGTTCAGCTCGCACTCTTGAGCGAGCTCTTAACCAAGACACTGTTTTAATTGGCAGCATCTGCTTTCTCTGAGGCACCCATATAAAGGTGCACCTACAATAGGTGTCCCCCTGAGGTGTGGCTCTCTGGCCTGACCTGTGTGCACGCATAGCTCTGATTTACATGGCAGAAACCTGCTGGGGCAGTGGGGGTTGAGGTGAAGGGCGCCAGTCCCGTCAGGGGGCTGCAGTCCTGCTCTCGGGGTCAGGCTGTGCTGGGCGGAGCTACAAACTCAAGTCTGTCACCAGCACAGGTCTGGACTACCTCACACGCCTGTGAGGGACATGCAGTGACACTCTTGTCCACCTTTTGGACATTCAGGATGTGACAGGATGGGCAGACCACTGAGGGGCCCAGCCCTGAGGTCCTTAGGGGACCCCTAAGGGCTGGGCTCTACCTGCCCCTCGGTCCCTGTCTTCTGCTCCAGGTCTCCCTGCCTGGACTCGGGGCTATGATGGGCCCTCAGGCACGTGTGGAGTGCTCTGGTCCCCATGGCACGGGCTACAGCTCCTGTCAATCAGGAATGTGGTGACCAACCCCATCATAGTGGGGTGTGTGGAAGCCCAGGTGGTGGGCGGGACCAGGGCAGGGAGGAGACACAGGAAGACTCGTGGGCTCTGTGGGAGGCAGCTGAAGCAGGCAGCCGCTGCCAGCCTGGCTGCCAAACAGCGTCTTGCCCACCCGCTGGAAACTGGAGGAAATGGAAAGACACCTTCAAAGTGCTAGACAAAAATGACTATCAGTCAGCGGGGCCGGCCGAGTGGCACAGTGGTTAAGTGCTGGCTTGGGAAGCCAGCGGCCCCGGTTCGGTCCCACATATGAGGGCCAGTGACACTGCCCTCAAAAAAGCCAACAAACAAACAACAACAACAAAAAAATGACTATCAGCCTAGAATCTTCACTCAGCAGAAACACCCCTCAGAAGTGAAGCCGACCTATATAAATAGGGTCACCTGACTTGCAGCAAAGGTATCCCAGCAACGCGGAGGGCAGAGCTGGTTCTTTCTAAGTGAGGGTCTGGGTCACCTGAAGATCCCAATAGACAAAATAAATCTTGATTCTATCTCGTATCATAACCAAAACTAATGCCAGATGGACTGTGAAGTTGAAAGGTGATACCATAAAGTTTTTATTTATTTATTTTTTTATTTTTTGAGGGCAGTGTCACTGGCCCTCATATGTGGGACCCGAACCA
Source organism: Aselliscus stoliczkanus (assembly GCA_033961575.1). Classification (NCBI taxonomy): domain Eukaryota; kingdom Metazoa; phylum Chordata; class Mammalia; order Chiroptera; family Hipposideridae; genus Aselliscus; species Aselliscus stoliczkanus. The sequence goes on along the minus strand of CM066728.1, from coordinate 114,001,751 downwards.
AGGCATCTGGCTTCCCAAGCCAGCGCTTAACCACTGTGCCACTTGGCCAGCCCGAAACCATAAAGTTTTTAGAAGGACATCTTCATAATTTGAGGGCGGGATGAAATGTCTTCAGTAAAATGCAAAAATCAGTAACAATATAGGAAAAAATTGATAGACTGGTCTACATTAGAACTCAGAACTTCTGTTTGTCAAAAGATGATGAAAAGAATAAAAAAGCAAGTCACCGAGAGGAAAAGGTAGCTGCAATATTTGCATCCACAACAGGAACTGTATCCATATTACAGGGAGAACTCTGCCCATCAACAAGGGAAAGATGGCAACCCAATGAAAGGGGTGGGTAACTTGACAGGAACTTAGAAAGGAGGGCATCCCAATGGCCAATAAACAAATGAACTTCTTACTCTCTGGGAAATGCAAATTAAAGCCATGGCGAGATACCACCACACACTCACCAAAACGCATAAGAGGAAAGACCAGCCACACAACAGCAGCGGAACACACCTCCTCCTCAAGTGCACACAGAACACTTTCTGGGACAGACTATAGGGTGGGCCACAAAACAAGCCTTAATGAACTTCAAAAGACTCAAATCATACCACATATCTTTCCAGATCACAATGGTATGAAACTAGAAATCAACAACAGAGGGAAACTGGAAAATTCACAAATATGTGGAAATTAACACACATTTTTTTTTTTTTTAAAGATTTTACTGGGGAATTGGGGGAGGGGAACAGCGTTGGGGAATCGGGGAAGGGGAACAGACAAGTTACTGTCTTTTTGTTCCTCAGTCCAGTTGCGGAGGACATTGCCTCACTGGCCCATGTTGGTATCGTCATTGCGCTCTTCCCGGATGAGGCAGATCGGTCACTGGCCTCTGGCTGGTCGCTCACAGCGGCTATTGGCAGCTCACGCTGGCTGCCAGCCGCTCACTGCAGCCTATGGCAGCCCACTGCAGCAGGGGCTGCAGCCCACACCGTCCCCGGGGCTCGCACAGCCCAGCTCCAGGTGGAGCCGTTGTTAGCTGCAGAGGGCAGTGTCACTGGCCCTCATATATGGGATCCGAACCCGGGCCGCTGGCATCCCAAAACCAGCTCTTAACGAAGGCGCCACTCGGCCGGCCCTTAACACACATTTAAACAACCAGTGGGTCAAAGAATAAGTCACAGGGAAATTAGCAAATACCTTGAGACAAATGAAAATGAAGATTTGACATTCCAAAACTTGAGGCAGCAAAAGGAGTGCTAGAAGGGAACTTTACAGCTATAAATGTGTACGTTAAAAAAGATCTCAGGGGGCTGGCTGAGTGGCGCTTTGGTTAAGAGCTGGCTTGGGATGCCAGCGGCCCCGGTTCAGATCCCACATATGAGGGCCAGTGACACTGCCCTCTACAGCTAAGATGGTGAACAACAGCTCCACCTGGAGCTGGGCTGCTGTGAGTCCCTGGGGACGGCATAGCTGCAAAGCCTGCTGCAGTGGGCTGCCATAGGCTACAGTGAGTGTCTGGCAGCCAGCGAGAGCTGCCAAGAGCCGCGGTGAGCGGCAGTCCAGAGGCTGGCGACCGATCTGCCTCACCCGAGAAGAGCAGAATGACAATACCAACATGGGCCAGTGAAGCAACGTTCTCCACAACTAGACTGAAGAACCAAAGGACAGCGACTCATCTGTTCCCATTCCCCGGTTCCCCAACACTGTTCCCCTCCCCCAATTCCCCAATAAAATCTTTAAAAAAAAAATGCTCTTATCACAAATGTGTTTCATGACAGTAATGTCATATTCACTGGGTTAATTATTATATCATTGTTAAAGACAACCCTGAAACTCAGTACAACCCTACCACAGAAAACTGATTTACTATCGTTATGGTCACTCACAATTGTATATGAATGTATAAAGTGTTAAAAATAATGAAGACTAGGGCCGGCTGAGTGGCGCGGTGGTTAAGCGCTGGCTTGGGAAGCCAGCGGCCTCGGTTCGGGTCCCACATATGAGGGCCAGTGACACTGCCCTCAAAAAAAAAAAAATTGAAAAAAATAACGAAGATTTTATGATTGAGGGAACCCCTAAGAGTTCTCAGGAATTCCAATCTCTTGCTTCTGAATCCCAAAGTCTCACAGCTTCCAGGGATTTGAAAGCTTCCTGACCCCAATGGACGGTGCTTCCCGTGCAGCGTCCCTGCCAAGTGGTGCAGCAGCTGGCCACGTGCCCCCGCAGGCCAGAACCCACACTGGGCTCCGGGTGGCTCAGGTCTCTGCCCCGAGGCTCCAGCACTAAGGGAGGTGCTGACCATCATGGAGGAGCTGCTTGCGATGTGACTTCCACAAGTCTGCGGAGACACCTCACAGACGGTCCCCTTCCCAGCCGCCCCCAGGGCTTAGCCATGAGGGTGGCACAAGAACCTAGCAGGACCAGAGGCCAGGCTTACCGATAGCACTGAGGGCGTGCTTGAGCTCCAGGGCAAAGGCGGTGAGGGGCACGTCCTCCGACACAGGCATGACGGCCACCGTGGACAGGTTGCTGGCAGGGTTCCCCGCATCCCACTTGCTGCCAGCAGAGTGTAGCCCAAACTGGTGACCTGAGGAGCACAGGGTCATGTATTGGCCTGAGGGGGTCGAGCCACTACTGTGACAATCTCTGGGCATCTCTGGATGGCACCACAACACAAGCAGCCTGGGACAAGAATGGCGGGCTCCAGGGTCTCCATACACAGGGTTCCTCCCGGGAATCCACTGCCCACTGCCCTGCCTGTCCCACTGACTACACTGCGGCACTTTGCACTCCACACCTCGGGGCTGGGGCCCATGTGTGGCGAGAAGCAGGGAACCTCAAAGCCTGAAAGCGTCCTGCAGGCGAGGACCTGCCCTCCCGGGTGTTGTCACCACTCGCTCTAGAAACAGGACAGTGCAAGCGTTTGGAAGATGCATACACAGCCCTGTCCCTGACCCTGGAGGGAGGAGGTTAGGGCTGCTTCCAGGGGCAGTGGCCCAAGCCTGAGGGACAGTCAGTGCAGGTAGGGCTTCCGTCCCTGAGACACAGGCTGCCCATGCAGCCCAGGGAGCCTCCGCTGGGGTGTCGGAGTGGAGACCACAGATGTGACATCCACTGATCCCTTAGCCTCCATCGGAGGGTGCCTGGCACGTTTATTTTCAACAACCAAGTCCTTTCTTGGGGAGTGTCATCTCCTGTTCTCACCTGTCCTGCTGGCCACACCCCAGCCAGATCCCAGTCTCCTGCACAAACCTTCCTGACCTGAGGGCACGTCTGTCCACTGTGCAGCCTCACCCCTGGAGGAGTGGCACTTCCTGAGTGCATGGCCTGGCCTGGGACCCAGAGTGGGTGGCCCAGGGCAGAGGAGAGAGGGGGCTGCTAAGAGCTGAGCTGAGGGCGGGCAAAGCCAGGTAAGGGCCATGCACTGGCCACTGGCCACACACAGGTCAGCACGGGTCCCCCTTCTTTGCTTTCCTATAGCTCCTCCTTGGGGATCCCCTTGCTCACTATCTTTCCCAGGGACCCTGAAGTCAGAACCCTCTGTATGAGGAAGAACCCGGGGTTTCAGCCCTCAGGACAGGCACATGGGAGTTGCTGGTTCTGGCCAGAAGGGAGGGGCAGGCACATTCCTCCGCTGAAGGACACAGCTCCCAGGAGACTCTGAGGGGCACAAAGAGGAGGGCGGGCTGCCTGGGACCTTGACTCTGGGAAGGCCGGTAGACTAATGCCACAAAAGCAGCAATGCGCCCCCCCCCTCACTGGGTGCTGCCTCCAGGGAGAGTTTCCAGGGGTCCCAAGCACTAAGCAAACACCAGCTCCCCACCTGCCTGGGGTTGCAGACATGGTGGGGCGGAACCCTCAACTCTCCAAACCTTGCACTAACAAGGGTGATATTGCAAAGGCCTTGAGAATTACACTCACAGTCAAACACAGCCCGAGGAAGAGGGCCAGGGCATGGCTGTGGATGGATGTGCACTGAGCGTCTGCTGAAATACAAGACGGAGCTGGCTGGTGTGGTCTCATAACATCACTCAAAATACAGGACACAGTCCGGAGAATCTCAACTAATGAGAAAAGCCATCAGCAGATGAAAAAGGTATGTCACAGAATTTGGAATTACTTGACAAGGACAATAAAGCCGTGATCGTAACCAGATAGAAACAGTGATCATGAACAGTCTTGAAACACGTGCAGAAATATAATAATGTAGGAAATTAAAGAACTGATGGGCTGAAGAGATAAAGAGTGAGCCAATGACCGTGAAGACAGAGTGAAAGAAACGATTCAACTGGAACACTAGAGGGAGGAAAAAGATGAAAACTGTTCGGTGCCCCAGAGCTGTTTGGGACAATAGCAAAAGGTCTGACATTTGCACTGGAAGCCCCGAAGAACAGAAAGAAGACAGGGCTCAAGAATATTTGAAGAAAAGGCTGAAAACGTCCCTAGACTCACAAAGATGAATAAACCCCAAACAGGATAAACCCCAAGAAATTCAGGCACAGGCTCCAAATCAGACTTTTACAAACTGAAAAAGCTGAAGTCTTGACCACAGCCAGAAATGCTCCTCCATGTGTCTGGACAGTCAAATGTCTGCCCTCTGGCCAGCAGCACAGGGGCCAGAGCAGGGGCACAGCTGCCAAGGTGCTGAAATAAAGGGATGTCCACCAGGCCTGCAGAGAGAGAATGCCCTCTGGGCACAGGGGAGGCAAAGGCAGGCTCCCATGAAAGGGAAGTAAGATCTGCACCTAGAGTACTGTGCCTAAAGGAGCTTCTTCAGAGAAGGGCAGAGATACCAGCAGGAGGCCTGGGATACCAGGGTGACAGAGAATTGACAGAAATGGAACTGTTACAATCTCCCGCTGAGCTTTGCAAAGTCCTAACACTGTGGTGGCGGTGGTGGAGCTTTTCAATATAGGCACAGGTAACATTTACCAGCTGCGGTAAAATGACCCAACAATGACGCGTCCACGCCATGTTGGCGTGAGAAGACCGGGAGAGGTGAGGTGCGGGCACTGCGGTCCCTGGAATAACTGCTAAAAGTACTATGAAGAGATCCCCTGGGACCCACAACTGGTTAGTGAAGACGGAATACTCAAAAAGGCAACAGTGACTCAAGAGAAGACAGGAAAGAGGAATCGGAATAATGTAAAAAAATGGGGAGAGGGCCGGCCGAGTAGCTCAGTGGTTAAGCGCTGGCTTGGGAAGCCAGCGGCCCCGGTTCGGTCCCACATATGAGGGCCAGTGACACTGCCCTCAAAAAAAAAAAAAAAAGGGGGGGGGGAGAATAGAAAATAATAAAATGGGGCATAAATCCTAACATATGAATACTTGTGCTAAATATAAACACAGATGAAAAGACATAGATTGTCAGAAGGGCGACAGAAACATGACCCAACTTTATGGTTTCTACAGGAAACTCGCTTCAAACAGAACCATACACGCTGGTTAAAAACAAAATGAGCAAAGGTATACCACGTGCTGAACCGTCTCCCCAGAACCTCAGTGTGGCCTCATTTGGAAATGGTCTCTGCAGACGTGACTAGCTGAGTCCCATTAGAGCAGAGCTGGCACCCGCCACACTCTGCAGCCTCCACAGGGCAAGTCTGTCCACCTGTCCTTTCCTTCAACGTTCAGTCCTGTGTGGGGCCCACTGTGAGGGAACAGAGCCCTTCCCTCTGGTGGCTGACGTGTGGGTGCAAGAGACAGACAACAGACAGCTAGCTAGGGAGACATGCCCTGCGTCAGGTGGCTGTCAGGTGGGGACAAATGAAGTGCAAGAGGGGAATTGAGAGCACACAGGTGCACTGGGCTCATGGAGGCCGCACTAAGGAGGTGGCTTGGGGTAGAGGGGGAGTAGCCTCTGCTGAGGGTGCTCCAGGCAGAGAGGACAGCAGGCCCAAGCAGGAGCAGGTGGTCACAGAACAGCAAGGAGGCAGGATGAGTCAAATGCTATTGACCAGGATAAATGCAGAAGGCGGGGCTCCAGGTTTGGTGGGCAGAGCTCTGGGGCTGTGAACAAGGCTCCCAGGTTTGGTGGGCAGGGCTCCCAGGAACCAGGCCAGGGACACACCTGTAGCAGTTCCTTGCTGGAGGCTGCCCAGGATCTTCTCACCCAAGAGATGAATCAGCCGAGTCACAACCTGGGGGCAGAGAAAGAACAGACCCCAAATCACACATTTTTTTTTTTTTTCTGAGGGCAGTGTCACTGGCCCTCATATGTGGGACCCAAACCAGGGCTGCTGGCTTCCCAAGCCAGCACTTAACCACCGCACCACTCGGCCGGCCCCCAAATCACGCATTTTAAACTAAGAAGCAAAGTATGTCAGGTCCAGGTTTCAAAACTGCCATGGCTGTAAAATGCTCCAGGCCACAGGTGGGTGATGGGCTAGTGGTCTGGTTGCCAGAAGTGGGACCTGGCATCGAAGTGTCACCTGAATGGTGTGGATGAGCAGTGGGCAGGTTTGAGGGGCACGTGCCCTGCCACCTTGGCCAGCCAGCCTGTCCTCTGACTTCCAGGGTAGGAAACACGCAGACGATACCTGGGAAGCCAGACGCTGGCTGCAGACAGGTGCTGGACAGGCCAGAGCCCTGCACTGGCTGCGAGCCCCTGAGCTCACCTGACTGGCTAGACACAGGCTGGTACTACAGGATATCCAGGAAGCCTTACAGTTTCCATATAGTACTGCTAGTGTTGGTTATACAAATACTTAATTTTTAAAGTCGTAAACCAAAGTATTTAGGGTTGGAATGCGAAAATCTCTGTAATTTACTTTTTTTTTTTTTAAAGATTTTATTGGGGAATTAGGGGAGGGGAACAGCATTGAGGAATTGGGGAAGGGGAACAGACAAATTGCTGTCTTTTTGTTCTTCAGTCGAGTTGCAGAGGACGTTGCTTCACTGGCCCATATTGGTATCGTCATTGCGCTCTTCCCAGATAAGGCAGATGGGTCGCCAGCCTCTGGATGGTCGCTCACCGCGGCTACTGGCAACTCATGCTGGCTGCCGGCCACTCACTGTAGCCCATGGCAGCCCACTGCAGCAGGGCCTGCAGCCCATACTGTCGCCGGGGCTCGCACAGCCCAGCTCCAGGTGGAGCTCTTGTTAGCTGTAGAGGGCAGTGTCACCGGCCCTCATATGTGGGATCTGAACTGGGGCCGTCGGCATCCCAAATCAGCTCTTAACCAATGTGCCACTCGGCCGGCTCTTTTTTAAAAAAAGATTTTATTGGGGAATTGGGGGAGGGGAACAAAGTTGGCGAACCGGGAAAGGGGAACAGACAAGTTGCTGTCCTTTTGTTCTTCAGTCTAGTTGTGGAGGACGTTGCTTCACTGGCCCATGTTGGTATCGTCATTGCGCTCTTCCCGGGTGAGGCAGATCGGTCGCCGGCCTCTGGACAGCCGCTTATAGTGGCTCTTGGCAGCTCACACTGGCTGCCGGCCACTCACTGTAGCCCATGGCAGCCCACTGCAGCAGGGGCTGCAGCTATGCCGTCCCGGGGACTCACAGCAGCCCAGCTCCAGGTGGAGCTGTTGTTCACCATCTTAGCTGTAGAGGACGCAGTGTCACTGGCCCTCATGTGGGATCCGAACCTGGGCCCTGCTGCTCAGAGCTGGCGTCCCAAGCCAGCTCTTAACTAACGCGCCACTTGGCCGGCCCTGTAATTTACTCTTGAATGCTTTTGTATAAAAATACAGTGAGTTAACTGCTTTGAAGTCGCAAAGGTACCAGATGACAGAGGACGCGGTGCAGGCAGCTGGCCAAGGTGGCTCTCACATGCAAGCGCAGGGCTGTCTGAGAAGCGAAGCAAGCCACTGTCAGCTTCAGTGAGCCCGTCATCCAGGAAGCAGGCTGAAAGCTCTGAGGGGCCATCTGGATGCTGCTTCTTGAGGCAAATGTGGCTGCCCTCCCTGCTGCCTGCCTCCCAGGCCCCAGCCTCTGGTTTGCTTCCTGCCGGTCTACAGCGGGAACCCAGGGCCGACTCTGGAAAGAACTAACTCTGAGAACTTCGGCTCCGGTAGGCGGTGTCCCGCAAGCTGGCTGGCCAGCCCTCCACCTGCAGGTAACTCTGAGACCCCGTTATCCTCAGGGTACTGGAGTGGATATAGTGAAATCTAGTGCAAGATATAGTGAAACTGTCCAAATTTTAGGGTATGAGACAAAAAAACAGTTTGAGCAGAGTGGTCCAAAACAGAAACTGGAAAGGAGTCTACTTCATATACAACTAAGCTAGCATCCAACTGTTGGCTGGAGCTAAATCCAAAAAAGCACATTTAATTATGGGAAGTGGCGCACATACACAAGGGCAGAGAGACGGCAGCGGGCTGCCCCCCCCATCGCCCAGTCTCGGCCATCTCACCTCCCACACACGCCCATGACATGCTTCGGGGCCAATCCCAAACATAGCACTCTATCTGCTAACATTTGAACTTGTCTAAGAGAGAACGTTTAACAACATAACCACGATATCATTATCACAATTACAAAAGGACAAGAATTCTAAATTAAACCTAATTTAAAAAGTGATCAATTCTACTTTGAAAAAGGTTCAAAATAGGCCAATGAACGTATAAAACGTGCACATCTCTACTCATCAGGGAAATGCAAATTCGAGCCGTGATGGGACCCATTTCCTATCAGGAGGGCGGCTTAGAGTGTCAAACACACATCTTCCCCAAGGCCCAGCAACCCCCCTCTCAGGTCGCTACCAAGAGCCATGAAAACCCTGGCCCGAGAACCTTCTGGGCAGCCTTGGACCGGAAGCCACTCAATACCCACTCCGAGGGCGGGGCGAACAAATGGCTCTCTGGAGCCCTGCCCCCCACAAAGGGACGTGCCAGCACCACACGGAGCAGCATGGCCCTCCCGCCAGCTGTAGACGCCTCCATGTCTAGTGTGGGCGCAGCCTCGGGACACGCAGTGCCAGGCGGCCTTCACCATCTGGGTCCCTGTGCTTTTTGCACCTCCTGCCGGGGCCCAGCCCACCTGCCCGAGGCCCTTTTCCTCCTCTGAAACCAGCCCTGGGACAGGACACAGCCCACTGCCTGGTCACTGTGGAGTCCCAGGGCGGATGCCCAGCTTCAGATGAGCTCGTATCAGGAGCCCTCACCTGCGGATACCGGCGCTTGATGGACGTCAAGGCCCCCGCGGGAAGCTTGGCCAGCTCCGAGTCGCGAACGGCGTGCACTGTGGTCGCCCGGGGCTGCTGGGTGAGCGTCTCCACCTGACAAGGAGTGTGGGGTCATGGGGCCACACTGGAACGCTCGCCAGCCCTGCACCCCGACTGGCAGGCAGAGCACATGGCCATGCTTCCCGAAAGTGGGGCACAGGGGAGAAGTGGGAGAAAAAGGTGCTCACCCAGCACCCTGTACCTTGGCGGGCAAGAGGCAGGTGGTCAGCAGTACCTGGCCTGCCAGAGGCCCATGGGGCCCCATTACCCCCGGAGAGGCCACCCTACAAGGCACCCGGAAGAGGCCAGCTGTCCTCCAGCTAGGGCCTCATCCCACACATGGTCTCAGGGGAACCACCTGGTCACATGGTCTCCTGGCCTTGGGGGCTCCTGGGCCTGCACGCCCCCAACCCTGCTCCCTGGAGACCTTCGACCCCTGCGACCATTCCACCCCCAGTGCTGCAGCCCATGCCTGGGGCTGCTGGAGGGCAATCGTGTCACTTCAAGGGCTCCCTCCCCCCGCCCAAGGCACCCAGGGCAGTCCTACCACACCGATGAGATCTCCGCGGCCGTACTCCCCAGCCAGGTGCTTTTTGAGGTCATCCTTCCGGATCACAGAGCGCAGGCGGCCGCTGAGGACAATGTAGGTGCAGTCCGACTTGTCCCCCTGCCTGTGGGGACATGGGACAGGGGCGCTGGGAGCGGGCAGGGCACTCCCCAGGAGCCTCGGCCACCCAGCATCACAAAAAATGGAAAACATGGGCCGGCTGAGGGGCTCAGTTGGTTAAGAGTTGGCCTAGAGCTCATGCTCTGAGCAACAGGGCCTCCGGTTCGATTCCCACATGGGCCAGTGATGCTGCGCCTGAGCTGAGCTGTCGCTGAGTTGCCAACAGGTGGCAGGATGGCTCAGCTGGTGTAACAAGATTGCTTGTTCAATGGTGCGCTATGTCCACCTGCAACTAAGACTGAACTTGGCATCTTGAGCTGAGCTGCCGCCCAGATGGCTCAGTGGATAGGGCATGCGCTCTTAACAACAAGGCTGCTGGTTCGACTCCCGCATGTGATGGTGGCTACATCCACTTGCAACTAAGATTGAACACAGCACCTTGAGCTTAGAGGCCACGAGCTGCCGATGGGAAGCCAGATGGCGATTGCTGCCCTCCACAACAAAGACTGAAGAACAACAACTTGGCTGGTCCCCTCCCCCAATTCCCCAATAAAATCTTAAAAAGAAAAAGAAAAGAAAAAGAAAAAGGGAAAACAGTTTTCTCACTAAATATTTTTGTTTTGGAAAACATAGTTATTTTCCATTAAAAAATATGGATGCTAACATGTAAAGGGCTCATGGTGATTTAAAAATAAATAAACACTTGACACACTCTTAGTTTGAACACCATGAAAACTGGCAGCTCTAAGGCAGGTCTGAAGCAGCCGTCTTCCTGACGTGTAGCAAGGAGGCCCCAAGACCACAGGGAAGCACGTGGCTCTGGGGCACTGTCACCGATGCTGCTGGGATGTGGCTGGCTGGGCCACTTCAAGGACGGTGTGGATTTGCATGGACTGGCGGGTAACATGCCATGCAAACGGTGTATCTGCGTGTGTCACGTGAGCACAGCATCCCGGAGGCCAGGAGCATGTCTGTGGGAAACTCGGGGCCCGCCGCCCGCTGCCCCGCACCCTGCAGGCCCCACCTGTACACTGCGCGCCCGGCCTCCACCTCCATCCAGTCCAGGGCAAAGTCCATCTGCCGCACGAAGGGCGACATCCGCGTCACCACCGTGTGCGCGACGCCCAGGACAACCGTCGGCTGCTTCCGCATGATTCTGCCGAGCCACACCAGAGCTGTTCCGGCCCCATGTCAGCTTGGACCTGCACCCTGCTTACCAAACTGTGACGCCCCCTGAGCAGGCAATGTGGACCCCAGCCAAGGGCTGGGACAGCACACGCTCAGTCAGCCCTGGCACCATCCCAGCTGCCAGCGGCCTTGGGAGGCTGTGGAGCCCCCTCCCGACTGTGTCCACCCCACGGTGTCCTTGGAGCACAGGCCACACGGGGCCCGGCCAGCATGAGTGGCAGAATTGCTGCCTCACAACGGACCACCACGATGAGGTGGGGGACGGCTGGTCTGTGGGCAGAGGCCACGACCCAGGGCGGGAAAGGTGGCGGTGGACTCGGGGCCTCGAAGTCACTGGCAGGCTGTGACACAGGCACAAGTGACCTGCCTGCCTGGTTCCCACGCGCCAACAGGCTGCCGAGGGTGAGGGCAGAAGCCAGGCACCACGCTCTAGGGTGGAGGCTTCCAGGAAGCAGTTCACAGCTGCGGTGGGCCGGGCTGGGCTGGGGCGACTGGGACGTGGCGTGAGCATTGAGCCAATGGGCTTAGTCACTAAGGTGACAAAAGCACACACAAGGACACGCATATGGACACACACAAGAACACAGACACATGAGAACACACAGGTACGATGACACACCCGGAAACAGGCCCATGGAAACACACAGACACACACAGGGGGCTGGGCCGGCCTCCCCCACCCCAGGCTGCTCCCACCTCTGGGCTGCAGCGGCTGGACAGGCTGGCGAGGCTGACACGGGGCCCAGGAGAAGGAGCCGAGTTTGACAGCCCAGTCCGCCTGCCCTCTCGAAGGCCTGGGCCCCTCCCCGTCCCTGCACCGCAGTAGGCACTCACTCGTAGAAGTGTGCCTTGGAGATGGAGAGGAAGCTGCAGTCTCTGTTGGCCTTGATGGTGAAGATGAGGGGCTCCCCGGTGAGCACGGCCAGCTGGCCCACCATCTCCCCAGGGCGCGTGACGAACAGGCAGCTGTCCTCGTGGCTGTCGACCTTCCGCTGGTACACGTGCAGCAGCCCCGAGACCACAAACAGGATATTCACGTCCTGCAGCAAGGGCACGGCCATGGGTCAGGCCCGCTTTCTCTCAATGGGGGCCATGGGTCAGGCCCGCTTTCTCTCAATGGGGGCCATGGGTCAGGCCCGCTTTCTCGCAATGGGGGCCCATGGGTCAGGCCCGCTTTCTCGCAATGGGGGCCATGGGTCAGGCCCGCTTTCTCTCAATGGGGGCCATGGGTCAGGCCCGCTTTCTCTCAATGGGGGCCATGGGTCAGGCCCGCTTTCTCTCAATGGGGGCCCATGGGTCAGGCCCGCTTTCTCTCAATGGGGGCCCATGGGTCAGGCCCGCTTTCTCACAATGGGGGCCCATGGGTCAGGCCCGCTTTCTCACAATGGGGGCCCATGGGTCAGGCCCGCTTTCTCTCAATGGGGGCCCATGGGTCAGGCCCGCTTTCTCTCAATGGGGGCCCATGGGTCAGGCCCGCTTTCTCACAATGGGGGCCCATGGGTCAGGCCCGCTTTCTCTCAATGGGGGCCCATGGGTCAGGCCCGCTTTCTCTCAATGGGGGCCCATGGGTCAGGCCCGCTTTCTCACAATGGGGGCCCATGGGTCAGGCCCGCTTTCTCTCAATGGGGGCCCATGGGTCAGGCCCGCTTTCTCTCAATGGGGGCCATGGGTCAGGCCCGCTTTCTCTCAATGGGGGCCCATGGGTCAGGCCCGCTTTCTCTCAATGGGGGCCCATGGGTCAGGCCCGCTTTCTCTCAATGGGGGCCCATGGGTCAGGCCCGCTTTCTCTCAATGGGGGCCCATGGGTCAGGCCCGCTTTCTCTCAATGGGGGCCCATGGGTCAGGCCCGCTTTCTCTCAATGGGGGCCATGGGTCAGGCCCGCTTTCTCGCAATGGGGGCCATGGGTCAGGCCCGCTTTCTCTCAATGGGGGCCCATGGGTCAGGCCCGCTTTCTCGCAATGGGGGCCCATGGGTCAGGCCCGCTTTCTCTCAATGGGGGCCATGGGTCAGGCCCGCTTTCTCGCAATGGGGGCCATGGGTCAGGCCCGCTTTCTCTCAATGGGGGCGCTCAGCAGTGTCCCTCCCGCTGTTGTCGTTTCATTGTCCATCAGACGAGATTCACTTCAGGAGGCCCGGGCACAAACAGCCCATCCTGCCTGCTTAACTGTCCCTCACAAACGTGTGACGTGTGACGTGACCCCTCTCCCTCTACAGGGGCCCACAAGCCCGAGTCCCTGAGACTCCGTGCTGCCCTGACAATGGGCACCCCTCCACATCACGTGTCTCGGGTCTAACGTCAGCACACATGCTCGCCGTGAAGGTACTCTGGTGCCAGCCCCGACTTCTGTCCATTGCAGGCCCTTGCTCCATCGGAGCAGCTCTGTGGTCTGAGCGGGAAAGGGCCGGCGACAGACTAAAAAGGGCAGAGGTCTGGGGGCCGGGGGCAGGCAGAGGCCAGCTTCTGCTCCAGCTGCAGCCTCTGGGGGCAGCTGAGGGCTCAGTGTGGGCACAGGCCTCTCCTGAGCATGGCCCAGGCTGCTGGGGGCAGGAAGGCAGCTGGCAGTCTGCAGCCTCTGAGGAAAAGGCAAAGCCTTCCCTTCCTCTCAGGAGCAGGTGGAAGGAAAGAGCAAGGGCGGATGCAAGAAGGGAGGGAGGCCGCGACGCTGATGCCTGTGGCGGCGTCGCAGGGCCCACAGGCTCGCCGCCTTCGCACAGCTGGGCCTGGTGGCCGCAGCTGCGGGCCCCTGAGCAGGCAGGACGCTGCTGCCGACGAGCCAGCATAGGAGAGCCCGGGCTTGGTCCGCTCCCCCAGCCAGGACGTCCTCACGGAGGCCGCCTTAGAAGCAGACCTCTCAGAACGCCTTCTCCGCGCTCTCAGGTGGGGCAGACAACACGGCTGCCACGGAGACAGGCAGCCCGGAGCCTGCCCGCTCCCGGGAGGGCAGGGTCTCTGCTGCCCAGCACAGATGTTCTCAGAGTCCGAAACTGGGCTGTGTACATAAGAGAACTGCTTTCCATCGGAGTCTGGGTGTGGGCACTGAGAACAGGAAATGCCTGTCCTCCTTTGTGAGTGAAGTCAGTGAGTGCGTTGTGTGTGCACGTGTGAGCGTGGAGATGTGCGCAACCCCTGATGGGGACAAGCCCAAGGAACAGCCCTTCTGGGGACAGTGACAACAGACCCTGCATCATGTGTCCAGCACACTCCATCCAGCCCTGGGCTACCACACTGGCGGCCCCTGGGACCGCTCCTTCAGACCGCAGCCTTTCACTCACCTGGTCTCCCTGCCTTGACACCACTGTGCCCCCCGGGACATGGAGAAGCGTCACCCGGCCTTCCAACAGTGAAGGGTCCTAAAAACAGACATGGGGTGTCAACACAAGGAACGAGTTCGAATGGAGGCGGCACTTGGCCACAAGTGGCAGAATAAGAGGCCATCGGACACGGGACCCTCCGAGAACACCCACAAGCATGGCCAACGGATGCCAGGGCATACTGTCACCCACCGACACTGAAGAGGTGAGGTTGGTACAGGACAGACAGGACATCTGTGCAGTGCGCAGTCAGACTTGTTGTCCCCCACCTTGCTCAGTGACTGGTGCCGGCCCGACTGGCAAAGACATGGGTGCTTTGCCCTTCTCCACACTAGCCACACACACGAGGCCAGGAGCATGTGACGCATCAGGCATGCAGGAGGCGAGTGCCAGGAGGCGAGTGGCAGGAGGTAACCCCCGCGGAAGCGTGAGAACATCAGCTGTGTGGAATTCACAGCTTACCACTGAGAAAGCTCGTGGGTCAACGGTGGGGGACAGTCAGGAACCAAACTGTTAGCAGACAGATGACTCCAGTCCTGGCCATCAAAAGCTGCTGACACCCTGAGACCTCCTGTGACCTGGCTTCCCACCCCCAGGAAACCACAGGGGGACCACCTGGCCTCTTCAATAAAAGAGGGGCTTTAAGAGAAGAGACAGGAGGAACCCATCAACTGCTGCAGGTGTAGCCCCAGCCGCCCATGACATCTATGAGAGAGCTGCAAGTTTGGACCTGACTAAACAGTCAAAGGTACTAAAGAATTACTGTCATATTTTTTTAGGAGTAATATGACATTGTGGTTATATTTTAAAATAGCACATGTTGGGCGGGCCGAGTGGCGCGGTGGTTAAGCGCTGGTTTGGGAAGCCAGCGGTCCCAGTTCGGGTCCCACGTATGAGGGCCACTGACACTGCCCTCAAAACCAAAACAAAACAAAAAACAAATAAAATAGCACATGTCTTGGGCCTGCTGAGCGGCGTGGTGGTTAAGCGCTGACTTCGGAAGCCAGCAGCCCCGGTTCAGGTACCACATATGAGGGCCAGTGACACTGCCCTCAAAAAAAAATAAATAAATAAAAATAAATAAAATAGCACATGTCTTAGAAATACTGAAAAATTTGCTACAATGATAATGTGATGGAATTCGCTGCAAGGGGGCATACGCTGGGGTGCATATGGGGGTTGGGAGACCTGGGGGACGCAGATGAAACAAGACAGGCCATGAGTTGATCGGTATTTTGGTGAATGGCAGGTATTCACCTTCATTAGACTTTTCTATGTATCTGGTCTCTGTTTACATGTTTCCATAATAAAAAGTTTTTTAAAAAGATGTAAGAAACAAACCGCCAACAGCATGTGTGGACCTTATTCAGACCCTGATTTGTACAACAACATGAACAAGAAACGATTAAAAACCATTCATGGCCTTCCGGTTTCCAGCCCACAGGTAAGGAGCCGGGAAGTCACCATCTCCTACAATTAACAAGCTGGACAAACTTAAGAAGCTGCAGCTCCTCTGAGACCCATCAGCAAAGTCCTGTCATGGGCAAACTGCGGCCTCCACACTGGGGAGAGGCAGGTAAATACAGAGGTCCCCACTCACCGGGCAGAAACTCCCAACAGAAACCCACGTGGCACCCAGCGCCCAGCAGGGAACCTGACTATAGCTGACAACCTGGGGGAGGCGTGGCAGACACCCCTGAGCGGTGAGAACCCCGGGGGGGGGGGACCCCAGGCATAGCAGGCCCGCAACACTGTGGGTTTCACCTCTAGGAGCTCAACCAGGCCTCACATAAATACTGGAGAAAACCCGCCTTGGGTCTCCAGCAGGGGAGGGTCCAGAGCCCTGTTTTTCTTAACAAAGCCTGCCCTTGGGAAACGACTTATCCAGAGCCTCACCTGCTGGGGTTCTATCAGAGACTAACCTGGGGGAAGGAAGCAGTCAACTCCAGCGCACTCTACCATCCTGTCTGTCAGGGGTTGGAGGTAAAACAGAAGCATGTGAGGCCCAGGTGCACTGAGACAGAGAGCTGCTCCCAGGGCCACAGAACATCCCCTGCCTCCCCTCCCATCACTAAAAGGCCATTTACAGCAGCTCCTGTAATCATTACAACATGTCCAGCTCTCAAGAAAAACTACAAGCCATATGGAAAAGGCAAAAGTCCAGTTTGAAGAGACAGACCGCCGCCACGGCAGCAGCCCCAGAACCGGTAAAGAACACGAAAGGCAGACGGAACACTGAACAAGGGCTCGGAAGCGCCGCAGACAGCAGGCACTCCGCACCACAGCCTCAAGGTTGGGAAGGCTCAGCCCAGATCGACACCATGACACTCTGCTGGGCTGAAGTAACTCATCAGCGAGCAACAAAAGACACTCATGAAAGGGGACGTCAGAACTGCTTCAGAGAGCGGCCGGAACCGTGGGATAGTGTGTTGGAAGCGGGACTAATGGCGATGTGTCTTTTACTGTGAGACATGGTTTTTATTTAAACGTTCGCTGTATTGTTTGTTCACACCTAGTAGAGTCAAATAGAGAAAGACTTTTTAAGTGGAAAACACAGAAGACAGGGGAAGACACTTTAAGGATAAGGGAGCAGACAGCACTTGAGTCTCTGAAGGAGAAGTGAGAAAATGGGCAGAGGTGATTTTGAAGAGCTAGGAGTTCAGAGAGCAGACTGAAGAAGCCCACAGAGTTTCATGCAAGAAAAATAAAAAGAAATCCACAGGTGGCTCTATGATAGCAACACTGCAGAAATCCAAACACAAGCAAAATGTCCTAAGAGCAGCAAGAGGAAAGAAAGTGTCATTTTCAGAGGAAAGGCCAGCAGGAAGTGGCAGCAGTGACACTGGGCGGGGGTGGCGTGCTGTGGCCAGCAGCTCACCCGCCAAACATCTCCCACGAGGACGTCAGCCCAGGCGGCCTGTGTCCTCAGAACCGACAGTGCAGCCAGCGGCTCCCGGCACAGGGACCACGGTGCGGGGGTCCTGGCTCCTTCCACCTTTGCCCCAGTGCTGGCCCGAAGCTGACCCAGCAGGGACGTGGTGCTGTGCCATGGGCGCAGGTGACAAAACTCCACAAAGAGCAGCATTTTCCGGTGAGGGGCCAGGAAGGAGGCTCCTGGGCGCTGGGAGCGGTGGGAAGCCGGCCCCCTTTCCCCAGGTGGTTGGAGGGGGGCGGCCGGTCCAGAGCTGCACTGCAGGGGGCTGGAGGGGCAGGCACCAAACAGTGAGAAACAGAAGAGGACCCCGACAGTGCGGGTGGCAGAGGCCCGAGCAGTGGGGAGGTCGGACGGCACCTCCAACGGGGCCCCATCAGCCCGCGGGCCACCGACAACCCGAGTCCGTCTCGCACAAGACTTTATTCCATCTGCAATAAGACCTCACAAAAGCGAAGCAACAAAATTTTTTTGTTTTGAGGGCAGTGTCACTGGCCTCACATGTGGGACCCGAACCGGGGCCGCTGGCGTCCCAAGCCAGTGCTTAACCAACGTGCCACTCAGCCGGCCCAACAAAACTTTTTGACAATACAGAAAAACTCTGTGTGAAGTCGAAGTAGAAAATGCTTCGTCCCCAAGGTGCGAAGAGCACCACCCATGAAGGAAGGGACCCAGAAGCCTGCTGCGCTGGAATCAGGGACTTGTACCCACCAGACACGGCTGGAAGGTGGAGGGGCGAGCCCCGGGGCAGTGTTACATGCAAGCCCTGAGATCAACACGGGCTCCTACCTAGAAAGTACCAGGGAACTCTCAAGTCCGAAAGGCACAAGGAGCCCCTCAGCTGCCGCTATGACAAGACAGACGTGGGGGATGTCAGCTCCGCCCGCACTCGACCCCAATGCTACCCAGCGCCACGCTCGACACAGCCGTTCCCCTGAAACAGGAAAGTCCACCTATCTGGAAGGGGACCAGACACACAGGTGACCAGGCATGTATCCCCAGGGCATGCACTCCCACAACGGCCCCAGAGCACGGACAGTGACGGCGGCTCCGCCCAGCAGCAACGGGACGGGGGCTCCAAGGACACACAGGGCGAGTCCAGGGCAGCGGCGTCCCCACAGGAGCGGGTCTGTGTGCCGGGCACACAGCTGGAGTCCTGACATGGTGCCTGCTGCACAAGACTCAGTCCCCCCTGAACAGAAGGTATCCCAACTTTGAAAACATGAGACGAAAGAGGATTAAAATGTGCATGCGATGGGGACCCAGTCAGGGGGCTGTCACTTTAACCCCCATCAGCATCCTGGCTGGTGCCCCAGGAACCATGAGGACACTGTCGAGCCCCACCCAGAGGGGGCCCTGCCCTGGCAGGGGCTCTGGCCACCTGAAAGAAGTGGGTGGTATGAGGCCCAGCATCCGGGGAGAGTCCGACCCCCACCCGCCAGTCCCCGCCTGTCCAGGGGCTGCCCACCATGGCGTAGGCGGCTGGGGCACTCACATCCAGCCTCATCAACGTGAGCAGGTCCTGCTTGGCAGCTCTGAAGATGGCGTCTGTCTTTCTGCTGGCGACAGTCTCATCTGCGGTGCTCTCCGAGTAGTGGAAGACCGCGGAGGGTGTCTCTGCAACCACCACGCTCTTCTTGGACTTGAGAGCCGTCAGCATGATTGATCAGAAGGGACATGGCAGGGAAAGGACGCGGGGATAGGGGAGGGAGGGCAAAAGGCAGGGGTGAGGGGCGCTGTCTACCTTGCTGGCCACAGCACTCTCGGGGCGCTCGTCTCCCTGCAGGAGGACCCTGGCGCGGCCACAAGCCATGCTGAGGTCTGAGGTGGCACCTGCTGTGCTCCCTACAAACGGAGGGGAGACTGAGGACGTGGCGCTGGCAGCAGGGTACTAAGCACCAAGACCTAAGCAGCGTGGACACTGTGCCTGAGGCTCAGGTCACTGGCGTGAAGCTACCGTGCTGTCACGCGTTCTACGTGCCTTAAGTGCCAGCATTCGTGAGCCTCTGGACCAAAAGCAGCACATCCTGCCAAAGGACTCCCACCTTTTAGGGCCGTGTGTGTCCCAGGCCACCACGCGAGCGCTGTGCCAGCCAGCTCCCGGGCTTGCCCCACAATGTGCACCAGCAGGACAGCAGCTGGAGCTGCCCCATGAGTCTGGGACAGGCTCCACAAGAAAGCTCCAGGACCAGCCATGGGCCCTGTCAGGATGCAGGGCGCTGAGCCTCATGGACCCACGGTGCCCGTTGTTGTAAGGCCTCAGCCTGACGCAGTGGGCATAGTGCCCAGGCTGCTCTCCATTCCTAAGAGATGGGGGTGGGGGGCTGCCTGTGACGTAAGCCAACCTCAGGCCTCACAGAAACCTGGTTTCAGAAGGACACGGAAGCTGCAGGTGACACGCATGTTCGTTTTAGCATCTGTTTGTTTTAATTATGGCGTGTCTGTTTTAGATGAACAAGCGGAGAGGAGTGTGCGAGGGGTGCCTGGGGGCCCTGGTGACCGGGGCCGCAGTGGGGAGAGACCCGCCAGGACTTCACACCGTCCTCCACGTGGCAAAAGGATGTAGTTTGTGCTCAGCCGAGGCAACAAAACACTGGTCTTACTACCAGGAACTACAAAGCCCAATCGCCACTAACTCTGTAAAGGTTGTGTTTCACAGGAAAGCAAGTCTGTGCAGCTATAATACTATCATGTTAATAAGATTTTAAAGTAGCACAACAGTTAAAAACGCCTCCTCTCCATCCTGAGATACTGTGTAGGGTATTTATTATGACACTAGGTTATTAAATCAATATAACATGTTAACATGTATCATATATCTTATTATCCATATTGTTGTTTAGTAGTAGCGGTAAGCCAAGGAATTATGATCTCACTGTCCATTTTAAACATAAACCCGACCGTGCTCCCTGTGTAAATACGGGCACCCATTAAAGGCCGCGTGTCTCTACAGGATGTAGTGATAACCAGAGAGTGTGTAAAAGTTACGTTTGTCAGGAACGTGTCCTGTACGTGTGTTTTCCACACGGACCAGAGCAAAGGGAAGTGTGCCCTCACACGAAGGTTCGCTGGGTTATGTCG
Organism: Aselliscus stoliczkanus; assembly: GCA_033961575.1. NCBI lineage: Eukaryota > Metazoa > Chordata > Mammalia > Chiroptera > Hipposideridae > Aselliscus > Aselliscus stoliczkanus. Next base: position 113,981,413 of record CM066728.1, on the reverse strand, counting down.
CAGGCTGGGTAATTCATGCTCGGCTCTTATTCCGTGTGGATCACTGCTACTCTCAGGGGTCTGTCGTTCAGCCTTCTTTAAAGGAAAAATTCACTAAAAGTGTTATTTTAAATATGGCAACTCAACTGGATAGTCATATGGGAAAAATGTATCTTGATCTCTACCCACTTTATACAAAAGAATCCATCCTAGAGGAATGACTACAAAAAGCAACAAAATGTTAAATCTTAAAACAGATTTCCTAAACAGACACGAAATGTATTAACCACAAAAGACAAAAATCTGATAAACTGGGTTCTATTAAATTTAAGAACTTGTATTCATCAAAAGACACCATGAGGAGGGTGAAAAGTGAGCAGACAAGATTTACCACGTACACACACGAATCCAACAGAGAACTCGTACAGAGAATTTCTCAACAAGTTCAACTGATCAATGAGAAAACGAGACACCTAAGAGGAAATGGGAAACGACAGTGCCCCCTATCCCCATGGAGATGGCAGGTACCCAGGCCAGCGCTGCCAGCATGACCAGTGACAGGAGCAGTGGGGCGGCCATGGAGACGGAAGAGGGTGCTGGGGAGCGGACGTCCAGTGAGCTGCTGCTCAGAAAGCCCCGAGTGGGCTGCGAGCTGAACGTTTAGGGCCTAACAGGGCGTGGCCCGCAGGGGACAGCACCGAGGGAGCGACCAGTCTGACGAGGCTGCTGCAGAATTCCAACAGGAAGGTGCACACGTGGGACAGACACACGACTGCTCGCACAGTGACACATGCAGACAAGAGGACGGGTGCGCACTGTCACACAACAGGGCGGGTGTCACAAACGCAAGCCTGCACAGTTCCGGAGGGGGCTGCTGGCACAGCCCACTCCCTGCTGGTGGCACTGGGGACCGCGGTCCATCGGGCTGAGTGCTGGCTGCTCTATCTGGGTGCTGGTCTCACAGGTGAGTTCGGTTTACGAAAACTCACCCAACTGTCCATTCAGATTTGCACACCTGTGTGTATGTTACATAACCATCAACAGTTCATGAAAGTAAAAATAACGTGGTAGCAGCGACGAGGCAGGCAAGTAGACCAACAGAACAGATACCGAAAAAACAGATCCAAGTCAGGAAATGTCCAGAAAGGGCAGGTCCAGCAAAGGAAACTGCACCCGTGGTTGCCAGGGGCTAGGAAGGGGGTGATGGCCGAGGGGGGTAGGGTGTCTTACTGGGTGCTGAGGTGATTGATGCACATACTAAAAACCACTGGATTGTACACTTTATTTTTATTTATTTGTTTTTTTAGCTGAGCCACCCTGCCACCTGTTGGCAGCTTAGCGGCAGCTCAGCTCGGGCTGGGCATCGAACTGCTGTTGCTCAGAGCTCAGCTCACACTCTTGAGCGAGCTCTCAACCAACTGAGCCACTTTAAAACATCATGTGGGGGGCCAGCCGAGTACCACAGTGGTTAAGCGCTGGCTTAGGAAGCCAGTGGCCCTCGGTTCAGGTCCCACATATGAGGGCCAGTGACACTGTCCTCAAAACAAACAAACAAACAAACAAACAAACAAACAAACACATCATGTGGGGCCAGCAGGTGGCGCAGTTAGTTGGAGTGTGCGCTCTGAGCAACAGGGTCACCGGTTCGATTCCCACAGTGAGCTACACCTGAGCTGAGCTGCTGCTGAGCTGCCAACAGGTGACCGGATGACTCAGCTGGTGAGAGCACATGATCCTAACAACGAGGTTGCCGGTTCGATTCCCACATGGGATGGTGGGCTGCACACGCCCCCCCCCCCCCGCCCCGCAACTAGATTGAAAGCGGCAACTGGACTTGGAGATGAGCTGCACCCTCCACAACTAAGATTAAAGGAAAACTTGGCTATTCCCCTTCCCCAACTCCCCAATAAAATCTTAAAATCATCATGTGAATGTATCTCAGCTGTTACTAAAGAAATCCATGTAGATTCAGGAACTTGATGCCTAATGAAGGTGGCACAAAAAAAGCCATAGGGAAATGGAGGCTGTTTTGTGGATGGTGCTGGGCGCGTTATCACTGCACAGAGCACCAGTGACAGCAAAGAAGGTGACGGCCGAGGGGCCTGGGAAAACTGTGTCCTCATGCTGGGGGTCACAGCCTAGTTTGGTGACAAAGGGTGGCACCGGGGGACACCAGGGCCAGTGTGGAGGGGCCCACAGGATGCTCAGGGCAGCAGGAGGCCCACCCACCACTGCGTCAGGCGGAGCGAGAGCAGGCGCAGGGTCCTCTGGGCCCCAGGGCTCCCCACCTGTATACATCCGGGGTGGGGGTGGGGGGGTCTTACCTGGTGAGGCCTGGCTGGCAGCCTGGGCTTTGCCGAGCTCAGCTGAGCCCTCCCCATGGATGGAGGGCAGCGGGACCGAGTGGCTCCTCTTCAGCAGAGGCCCAGGGGCCGACGCGCGGCCGCCCCCGCACTCTGCTGGGAGGGGAGGGGCGTGAGGCGAGGTCCCCACAGTGGCATGAAGTGCACACCTGCCCCTCAGGCCGTGCCTTCATCACCCGTACCTGTGTCCACCTGCCCAGGAGACGGGTGAGCGAGGGCCCACCTCCGCCTCAGGCCCTGCTCTGCCCCTGAACTGAGCAGCTCCATGCTGCTGGCCGAGCGCCTCAAGGGGAACTGCTGCCCAGGAGGACCCCTGGGGCCCCTTCTCAGTGCCGGTCTCAGTCGAGGTGGCCCTGAGTCCACTGGGTGGGCCTGGGGAGCTTCAGCGCCCACCGGACTCGGTGAGTGAACCCACACAAGCTTGCGGGCAGGACGCTGAGCAGCTCGGCTTCCCTGAGCTCCACGTGTTTACAAAGCTGTTAGAGTGGCTCCAGGCTACATGCTACCTGAAGGTGACTCCTGGCCGAGAGGACCCAATGGACAGTTTCTTGCCCTAAATCAAGGCCCCTTTTGAGAGCTCAGAGCTCAGAACCCGAATAGCTTTTCCAAGAGCCAAGTCCTTGTCCCAGCACGTACCTGGGTCATGGGACTCCTGGGGCCGCTCGTCGGGGCCGTAGCCTGTCTGCCTCTTGGCCTTGCTGGCAGCCACACTGGCCACAGACACGAGGGGGATGGCTTGGCTCTCCTGGGACGGGAGAAAGAAGTGGGCTGTCCCAGGCATCCTGGGAGGCTCTGGGTGACGAGCATGAAACCCTTGAGGAAAAGCCACGTTAGAAAATGGAGGGGCCGTGCCCAACTAGGACAGCAGGCGAGGGGCGCTGGCTTCCGGCGAGAGGCCCAGCTTGCTTTTGTCCCGGCCACGCCAGCCAGCTTCAGCAGAGGGCAGCGCTGCCAGGGGCCTCAGCACTCCTCATTACGGTAAAACACAAGGTAGGAACAAGAGGGTCTGCCTGAGACATCAGCCAGGGGACGGCAAAGCCTCGGTGTCGGCCATCGAGGGGCCCCTGACGATGAGTGCTCACTCGGAGACGGCTGCTGTGCCATCTCCTTCCCACCAGGGACCAGTGCTCCTCAGGCTACAGGGACAGAGCAGGTCACCGCTGGCCGGTCTGCTTCCCACAAGGACTCTGGAATGGGACAGCTTATCCCACCTCACTGCCATTGACTCAAAGGAGGGTCGAGGGACCCCAGGGGACAGGAAGCATGGCGACAGACAGACCACTGGCAGACGGGCAGCGAGCGTCCAGGAGGGACAGGCTGCGGCACCTGGGAGGGCGCCCCCCAGCCTGCGGGCAGCCGGGGCGTTCAGCCCCCGGCACTGGCATGGGCTCCCGGGCTGCGGGGCACTCACAGGGTTGAAGAGCTCGGCGGTGAGGCCCAGGTAGTGATGGAGCGCCAAGAAGGTGACTCTCTGCAGGCGGACCATGATGATCTAAGGGAGATGGAGCCCAGGCTGACGTCGCCGGTCACCTGAGATGTCAGCAGTAGGGACACACGCTCCACACAGTTTCTGTTAAGCTCTCTGTAAACCCAGAAATACTCCGAAGCGAGAAGTTTAAAGTAACTCGGGGGGGGGTGCGGGGGGGAGACATGGAGACCACTGGGAGGTGATGACACTCATTTTCTGTAGAGCACATGCTGCTGACCTCATCCTTCCGGCACCCGCCCAGAAGCCACACTGCCAGCTCGGGGATACTGCGCAGCTTGAAAGGTGGCCTGCGGAAGCGACCTACCTGCACCACCCTCACCAGGGTTTCGGGATATTTCTCAAAGACTCCTTGAAAAGCCAGGGCCGGAAGTCGGAGGACGGTGGACGGGACAGCGGCACGGGCAGACACGGTTTTGTAGGGTGCGGTGTGGCCCTGCAATGACAGGCATGTCCGTCTGCTCCCAGCCATCAGGGCCCAGAACGCGGCTCCCCAAGTCCCCACTCGCACACATGTGGGCCTTCCACGAGGCCATCTGGGGATGGGATCACCCGCCAAATGATCCCCAGGGCAAGCCTCGCTGCCGAGGACCAGGCAGTGGCCTCACTGAGTGCTGTCACCATCCTCCTTCAGCTGCTGGTTCCCGGCCACCAGCCAGCTCTGTGCTGTCCCGATGGCTCTGTCTTTGTCACAATATCACATACAGGATCTCACACAGGGTCTGGCTCGTCACTGTGACCGTGCACCTGAGACCCACCCCATGTGCACCCTGCTGGCTGCCGGACGCCTCGGCTTCCTCCTCTGTCCAGCAGCTGCAGGGCAGCTGGCAGTTTCTGGTGTGGGGCACTTGGGAGTCAGGCTGCCATGGACACTCACAGGGTCTGTGTGAACAGTTTTCTTTCCCTTTGAGGGACATCCAGCAGTGGCACATCTGGGTCACAGGTTTTGAGGAGCCACCTAGCTCTGTCCCCAGTGGCTGACCACTTTGCATCCCACCAGCAATGACACACATGCACACAAACCACACCTGCACTGTCACCGCTCAACCATGCAAGTCCCTGAGGGTCGGCAGCATCCCGGTACCTCAGGATGGGGCTGGCCATGTGGGAAGACCTGCATGGGCGTGGATGGCGGCAGCATCCCTGACCTTGGGGACCCAAGGGGGCTGCAGACCCACTCAGGCCTTGACCTCAATTCCATCAGCCGTCCTCACTGGGCTGCAGTGGCCAGATGGTCTCACGCTTCACTTCCCAAATGACTGCTCAGGGAGTCTGCCGTGTGCTCACCTGACGCCGTCATCACCTGTGCTGAAGCGTTCGCTCACCGCTTTCGTCTATTGTTTGGTGGGTTGCCTGTTTTCTTAATGTGGAGTTGAGAGTTCGTTGCATACTCCAGATACAAGTCCTGTACCAGATGTGTGCTTTGTAAACACTCTCCCAGCCTGTGAGCTGACTTTTCAATCTTTCACCCGTGTCTTCCAGAAGTTGTTAGTTTTGGTTGAAGTCTAATTCATCAATCTTGCTCTTTCACGGATCATGCTTTGTGTGTCAGATCTAGGAAATCTGGGCACGTAGGCTACGACCCACCTTGAGTTACAGTGAGCTGTGGGCAAGGTGCCGAGAAGACTGTCCCTCCCGCGGTGACCTTCGCACTTGTTGGTGACCAGGGGACCTGTGTGTCACCATGGCACCATCCTGGTCCCTGGGGCCTTGTGGTACGACTTGAACAAGACAGTGTGAGTCCTTCCACTTTTTTTTTTCTTTTATCTATTCTCCTTCCTTTGCGTTCCGTACAATTACATAATCAATTTGTCTATTTCCAGAAGAAAACTTGCCGAGGTTTTGATTGGAATTACCTTGAATAATTTGGGCAGATCTACCTTCTTACTAATATTGAGTCATCCAAGCCAGGAAACGGCACATTCCATTTTTTAGGCTTCTCAGATCTCTATCAGTGATGTGTGGTTTTCGGCACGCATTGTTAGAGCAATACCTACTTTGTGGGTTTTGGTGCTATTACAAATGCTACTGTTGTTTCAACTTCCAATTGTTCGTTGCTAATATACAAAAACGCAGTTGGTTTATCTATCAACCCTGTAGCCTTATCAAGCTTGCTCATAAACTCTAGTGCTTCCTGTAGGTTCTGCAGGGTTTCTATGTCGTTTGCAAACAGAGTGTCTTTTTCCTTCCAACATGCAGGGCTCGGATTTCCTTCTCTCCCCTCACTGCTCTGGTAAAATCCTCAGGTGGTGCTGGGTCAGGGTGGTCAGAAGGGACAGTCTGGGCTTGTTTCCAAGCTTCGAGGGAAAATGTTCAGCCTCTGCCATGAAGTAGGTTAGCTGGGAGTTTTTACAGATGTCCAATTTTAATGGATTTAGGCAGTTCTCTTCTTTTCCTAGTTTCTGCGAGTTTTTATCATGAATGGATGCTGAATTCTGTCAAATGTTTTTTCTGCCTGTATTGGGGTGACAATATGGTTTTTCTTTTATTTCTTTTTAAAGATTTTTTATTGAGGAATTGGGGAACGGAACCCAATCAGCCCCAAGTCAAGTTGTCCTTTAATCTTAGTTGTGCAGGGAGCAAACTCAGCTGCAAGTCCAGTCACGGCTTTCAATCTAGTTGCGAGGGGGCACAGCCCACCATCCCATGCAGGAGTCGAACCGGCTTAACAAACTGAGCCACCCAGCCTGCCCAATATGGTTTTTCTTTAATCTGCTGATTTGGTGAACCACACGGACTGATTTTCTTTTTTTTTTTTTTTTGAGGGAAGTGTCATTGGCCCCATATGTGGGATCCGAACTGGGGCCGCTGGTTTCCCAAGCCAGTGCTTAACCACCGTGCCACTCGGCCGGCCCAGATTGATTTTCAAATGATGAAACAGCCCCCCATTCCTGGAATAAACTCCACATAACCACTAGCTTGTGTCCTCTTTCATATATTGGTGACTCAAACTTCTAGTATTTTATGTGGCATTTTTGTATTTCTGTTCATGAGATATTGGCTGGCAATTTTCCTTTCCTGTGATGTCTGTCTGGTTCGGGAGCCAGGTGAGGCTGGCTCACAACTGAATTGGAAGGTATGCCCTCCTTTGCACTTTTCTGCAGGTTTGTGTAAAATTAGCATGATTTCTTCTCTGAATGTTGAGGATTCCACATGAAGCCACTTATAGCTAGAGAGCTCCTTCTGAGAGAACTTTAACCACAAATCTGATTTAACAGACATGGACTATTCAAATAATCTTTTTTTTTTTTTTTTTTTGAGGGCAGTGTCACTGGCCCTCATATGTGGGACCCGAACCGGGGCTGCTGGCTTTCCAAGCCAGCGCCCAACCACTGCGCCACTTGGCCGGCCCTGAAATAATCTGTCTTAAGAGAGAGCTTTCGTAGTTGGTTTCATCCCAGGACTTGGTCAATTTCAACTCCGTTGGTGAATTTATGGGGATAAAGGTGTTTAGTCCTCGCCTTCTGTCTGCCGTCTGCAGAAATGTCCCCTTTCGGGCTGGCCGAGCGGCTCAGTTGCTTAGAACGTGATCAAGAGTGTGAGCTCTGAGCAACAGGGTCATCGGTTTGATTCCCACATGAGCCAGTAACGCTGCATCCCAAGCTGAGGGTCTGCTGAGATGCCAACAGGTGGCAGGATGGCTCAGCTGGTGAGAGCACGTGCTCCTAACAACAAGGCTGCTTGTTTGAGATGGTGGCTACGCCCGCCTGGAACTAAGACTGAGCTCGGCACCTTGAGCTGAGCTGTTGCCCGGATGGCTCAGAGGATAGAGCGTACGCTCTTAACAACAAGGCTGCTGGTTCGACTCCCGCATGGGATGGCGGCTAAGCCCACCTGCAACTAATTGAACACGGCACCTTGAGCTGAGCGGTGTGTCTAGACTTGGAGCTGAGCTAGCTGCACACTCCATGACTAAGACTGAAGGACAACAACTTGACTGGTCCCCTTCCCCAATTCCCCAACACTGTTCCCCTCCCCCAATTTCCCCAATAAAAATCTTACAAAAAAAAAAAAAAAGGAAATGTCCCCTTCCACTTCTGACACTGGTGGTTTGTGTCTTCCCTTTCCTCACCAGAGGCTTCTCCGTTTTATTGGCATTTTCCAAGAGCCAGCTCTTGGTTTCAGTGATTTTTCTCTATTGTTTTTCTATTTTCAATCCCACTGATTTCTGCATTTATCCTTATTATTCCTTTCTGCTGGCTTTGCATTTTCATTTTCTCTTCCTAGCTTCTTCAGATAAAAGCTTGGCTCGTTGATTTGAGGCCGTTTTTCTTTTCTAGTACAAGCATTTTAGGTTATCAATTTGCCTCTAAGCACTACCTACTGCATTGCACAAACTGATGTCCTATTTTCATTTAGTTTGAGGTGTTTTGATTTCCCTGTAACTTCTCTTTGACCAATGTTTCATTTAGAAGTGTATTTTTACATTTGCAAGTATTTAGGAGATTTTGCTACACTTCCTTCTGTTACTGGTTGCTGGTTTAATACCATCATAATCAGAGGACATGCTTTGTATGTTGTCAATTATTTGAAATGTAGGAACCTTTGTTTTATGGCCTAGAACAGGGGTTGGCAAACTTGAGACAGAAGAGCCGCCAGTGGTAGGCAAACTGTGGCTCGTGAGCCACATGTGGCTCTTTGGGTACGTACATGTAGCTCTGAAGTAAAATTGAAAATGCAAATAAAATGATCATAGTTTCATTTATAAAATTTTAAAGGATATTATTCACATAATGGTGATTATGTAAAAATATATTTATGGCTCTTGAATAATTTTTTATGTATTTATTTATTTATTTATTTATTTATTTTTAGCTGAGCCATGCTGCCACCTGTTGGCAGCTCAACGGCAACTCAGCTCGGGCTGGCATCGAACTACCGTTGCTCAAGAGCTCAGCTTGCACTCCTGAGCGAGCTCTTAACCAACTGAGCCACTCGGCCGGCCCTCTTGATTAATTTTTAAATTGTTGTGAGGGACAGGATTGGCTCTTGCAGGGGTCAGCAAACTTTTGAGACGGAACGTACCCAAAGAGCCACATGTGGCTCCCGAGCCGCAGTTTTCCGAGCCCTGGCCTAGAACATCGTATCTGTGGTGGACGCTCCACGTGCATGTGAGAAGAATGTGCCGGCTGTGCTGGGTCCAGTGCTCCAGGCTGTTCCATCAGTGACTAACAAACAGGGCGCTCGGTGTGCTGCTCAGATGTCCTGCTCTGTCTGCCTGGCCTACCAATTACCGAGAGGACAGCCTAGTTGCTGTAACTGCATCTGCTCCCCCTGTCTGTTCTCTAAGCTTCAGTTCCAGTTTTGAAATCCTGTTGTTAGGTGAATACACACTTGGGAGGCCACACCCTCTTGGTCAGTGATGTCCCTCGTTAGCCTGGTAATGCTCCTTGGCCTCAAGTCTACTTTGTCTGCTATTAATGTAGCCCCTGTTTTCTTTTGAGTTCTCATGACATAGCTTTGCCCACCCTTATATTTTCAATCTGAGCCTTTCTGTTTAAAGTGGGTTTCACGGAGCCAGCATGTAGTTGGATCTTGGTATGTTCACCCAGTTTGACAATCCCCGTCATTTAACTGGTGTCTTCAGTGACAGAATTCGTACGGTTAGGTTTAGGTTAGTTTTCTGGAGAACGTCGGTTTTTCAGCAAGACATCAAGCTGGTTAGGGTCCGACTACAGCTCTGTACCAGCACCTGTGGGCGGTGGGCCCTGGTGCCCTGGGTTCCAGTGTCGCCTGTGGCACTCTGCTCTGGCCTCCACAGGCCCCGGGGGATGGTCCAATTCCCCGGTCTGTGCTTTGCTGGGTCGGCTCTGAGACTTGTCAGGGTTCACAGAGACTCAGGGGTCCACACTCATGTTCCCATCCTCTGAAAGGCGGCTTCCTGCCACCGGGGCCGCGCCAGAGGCAGGTGACTGCAGAGGAGGCTGGACACATCACACTCACACCCCGCCTGCTATTTTTCCAGAGCCCTCAGGAACTGCTCTCTGTGTTTCTCCAGTTTGGGTTGCGATCAGCAGCAGGCAGAGGCTGCACTGTTGGCAGCACCCTGACTTGGTGGACCTGGAACGCCACTTTATGTTTGGAAATTTCCTGCCTGCTTGCAAGTCCAGTGAGGAACCCTCCCACGTCGCACAGACAGCAGCACATGTGTGGGACGAGAACTGGTTTTCTTTCACATGCTGGGCCACACATACACAAATCCAGATGAGGGGAGACGAGTGCCTGTCCAGTCTCCTGACACCACTGTGTCCTGGGGCAGCCTGGCCAGGCCGCTTCCTGCCTGCAGTGTTGCGTGGCAGGTCTCAGAAGCGTCTCACTGACCACTGAGACTCTGCTTATTTCTTTCGCTTGGAATCCTTTCTGCTCGTTTCAATTCCTTGATAAAGAGAATGGTCCCCTAAGAGACCCACAGCCACACCATGAGAAGAACAGCCTGGAGCAGTCCTCTGCCAGGCATCCAAGGATGGAAATGACAACCAGCTCCAGTCCGTCCTCACTCATGCCCCCACTGCCTTGTGCCCCCAGCGGCGCGCCCTTGCACTCCTCCCTGTCTCCAGCACTTCTCATCTGCTCTGAGTCAGACAGAAAAGCCAGAGCAAGGAGGCGGGGAGGGGTGACACTCACAGCTGCTGCTAAAAATGGCTGTGGCATTTCATTTTCAAATTGACTCACTTGCTCAGAAAAACAACAACCTCAACCTCACCTAAAACGGAGGAACTCCAAAAGCTACAGGGAGAGGCTGTGCTACTGGGGGCGTGAGGGGGGCCCCTGCATGTGTCACAACAGAAAACAGTCACAAACAACCTAAGGTCAACCAACATCAGACAGGTCAGCAGTGGCACAGATGTCCAACCCAAACGCCTGTCCACATGCGTGGAGCCACCCGACGCTGACAACCCCGCACAAACCAAGCACGTTGCAGAAGAACTGGGGACAGCATGACGCCATTTACAGTGAGTTGTGCCCGAGAAAATTCGGAGCAGCAGCTGCCTCTGGGACAAGAGGGGTGACGTCGGAGGGTAGGGGGTGCTGTACCTGACTTACAGCTCGCAGCTGGGCAAAGGCCAGCCTGTCTTCTGCTAGATCTGAAATATTTCGTAACAAAGTTGCACAAATTCAAATGGATGGCTGGAGGAAGGTGGTCAGAGGCCAGCTTCTAGCTGTCAGCCTAGGGCTGTCCTGTGACACATGGTGACACAGGAAAGGTGTTGAGAATAGGGCCAGGAGTTCTCATATCAAGGAGTTTTTTCTTGTCTTTTTGTGTCTGTATGAGATGACGGATGTTAACTAGGCCTCCTGTGGTAATCATCCTAAATAGATCTAAAATGCCAACTTATACAGTGAAGTACGTCAGTTATGTCTCAATAAAACTGGAATATATACGAATCACTGCCTCAGTATCAAAAGAACAGACTGTTACTTCAATCAGAAAAAGTAATAATAAAGCCTACCCCCACTAACAATGGTAGTTTGATGGTAAATGTGTCATCTCTGCTCTATTATAAAGGTCCAGAGCCCCAAGGATGAAGCCAAAAGCTAAGCAGATGAGACGTGTAACAACACTGGGAAGCTGTGCGAAGTGGGGGCCGGCGACAGCTAATGGGGCCAAAAGGGCCGCGTACTGAAGGCCGCCCCGTTTTCCTCAGGGCTAGGAGTCAGGTCAGTGGAAACCGCCCTGCGCCAGCCAGGCCCCTCCCCGACCTGCAGCTGGGTCTGGTGGTCTCCTGCAGACGGGAAGCAGACGGTCTGAGCACCGGGACATCAAGCATGGCCAGGGGCCGAGCTCCATGACACGTCTGGGCTGGGCACCTCCAGACGCCTTGTCCAACCCCAAGCAGTCCCACCTCGGCAGGACACTGGCAGACTCCTGTGTGGGACTCTGCCCTCAAAAAGAGACCTATGGGCGCTGGCCAGTGCCCCCCCGCAGCCTTCCTGCAGGGAGCCTCAGGGGAGAAACCCTTAGCACACATGGGACTCACTGCCAGCTTCGAAGAAGCTCCCGCGGTTTTTCTTTCTATAATTAACCCACATACCCACGGCCCCAGGGAAGGTATAGGACATTTCCAGCAACCAACTTATCTAAGCCTCCCTGAGGCTGAATCCAACGAGCCCTGACAGATAATAGTAATCTGCCTTTCACGAACCGGGTAAACACAGCCCAAAGGCCAAATCCCAGGACCACCTGTTTTTGCAAACGAAGCTTCACTGGAACTCAGCCAGGTGAGCTCATGTACGCTGGGATGGGGGCGTCCAGTAGCTGCGGCAGAAACCATGTGGCCCAGAGCCTACCAGGTACCACCTGGCCCTCTAAGACGTGTGCTCATGCTGCTGCCCCCAAGCCCGGCTGCTGTCAGCCTCCTGGAAGCGCCCTTTGTATCTGGCCTCTCTGTCCGTAACACGACGACACAGCACATGTGCACGGCTCCCCCACACTGTCCATGTGGTGGGTCCCAGGCGGGCCTCACTCACAAACAGGCTACTGGGGACAGGACAGGCCCAGATCTGAGGGACAGAAGCCAAAACAGAGGAGAGAAATTCAGAAGAGCTAGCGAAGACACAGGGAGCAAAAGTAACCCGTGTCTTATTTCATCCATAAAAAAAGATGGTATTTTTGAAAAAAGAGCTCTTGAAATAACAAAAAAAACATGACAGAAATTTAAAAATTAATGGAAAGTTTGGAAAATAAAGTCAAAGGCTCTCTTATGAAGTACAACAAAGACAAAGGCAGGTGGACACAGATAGTTCCAGAACTGCCAGGCTGCTACGTCTCCTGCTCTGAGGGGCCGACAAGGACTTGTTCCACCTGATGAGCGAGCACGGTGGGGGCAGGCAGACACACAGGGCCGGGATTGCGCCGAATGCACAGATAAGTGACCAAAGCTGGCACTACTGCTAACTGGGGACACGAGAAAGGACCTTGCCGCAGGACCTGCACTGCTGTGTGGTGTCCCCAGGGCTCCGAGACAGCTGCCTTCACATCCCTGGCAGGAAGTCGGCGTGGATTTAACATGAGATCACGGAATACCAGATAAGCCAGCTGCCTTGAGGAGCCTAAACAGGATGTGAGTGGCTTCGGGAGGGCAGTGGATCAGACGACTGAGGCTCATAAAACATCAAAAACGTTCCTAGGGTCGGCCAGATAGCTCAGTTGGTTAAGAGTGCGAGCTCTGAGCAATGAGGTTGCTGGTTCGACTCCCACATGGGATGGTGGGCTACGCCCACCCTCAACTAAGATTGAACATGGCACCTTGAGCTGAGCAGCCGCAAGCCGCCGATGGGCGGTCAGATGGTGACTGGACTTGGAGCTGAGCTAGCTGTGCCCTCCACAACTAAGATTGAAGGACAACTTGGCTGTTCCCCTTCCCCAATAAAATCTTAAAAAAAAAAAGGTCCTAGAACAACCCATGTGATTTTGATAAGAATCAGGTTTTTTTTAAAGATTTTTGTTTTGTTTTGTTTTTGTGTGTGTGTGTGTGTGTGTGTGTTTGTTGTTGTTTGTTTGTTTTTTGAGGGCAGTGTCACTGGCCCTCATATGTAGGATCTGAACTGGGGCTGCTGGCTTCCCAAGCCAGCGCTTAACCACCGTGCCACTTGGCCGGCCCTTAAAGATTTTTTTATTGGGGAATTGGGTGAGGGGAACAGCATTAGGGAATTAGGGAAGGGGAACAGACAAGTTGCTGTCCTTTCGTTCTTCAGTCTAGTTGTGAAGGACATTGCTTCACTAGCCCATGTTGGTATCGTTATTGCGCTCTTCTCGGGTGAGGCAGTCGCCTGCTGGCCATCGGACGGCCGCTCATGGTAGCTCATGCCACCTGTTGGCCGCTCACGCTGGCTGCCAGCCACTCACAGTAGCTCATGGCAGCCCACTGCAGCCTTGCTGAAGCCTATGCTTTCCCCGGCGACTTACTGCAGCCCAGCTCCAGGTCGAGCTGTTGTTCACCATCTTAGCTGTAGAGGGCGCAGTGTCACTGGCCCTCATGTGGGATCCGAACTGGGGCCCTGCTGCTCAGAGCTGGCATTCCCAAGTCAACTCTTAACCAATGCACCACTTGGCCACCCCAGAATCACAGTTTTTAAAAATGACAAGCACAGGGCCAGCCGAGTGGCTCAGTTGGTTAAGTTAGCTTAAGAGAGTGAGCTTCGAGCAACAGGGCCACCAGTTCGACTCCCACATGAGCCAGTGATGCTGTGCCCGAGCTGAGCTGTCACTGAGCTGCCAACAGGTGGCAGGATGGCTCAGCTGATGTAACAACAAGATTGCCTGTTCGATGGTAGCTACACCCACCTACAACTAAAGATTGAACTCGGCACCTTGAGCTGAGCTGCCGCCCAGATGGCTCAGTGGATAGGGTGTGCGCTCTTAAGAATAAAGCTGCTGGTTCGATTCCTGCATGGGATGGTGGCTACGTCCACCCACAACTAAGATTGAACACAGCACCTTAGCTTAGAGGCCACGAGCTGCCAATGGGCAGCCAGATGGCGACTGGCGCCCTCCAACTAAGACTGAAGAACCAACAACTTAGCTGGTCCCCTCCCCAATTCCTCAACACTGTTCCCCTTCCCCAATTCCCCAATTTAAAAAAAAAAAAATGACAAGCACCGATGTCTGGTGAGGCAAAGTAACATCCTTCCAAATGGTCACTTGATTTCAACAGCTCCTGTCTCTCAAATGTCACCCGTTTTCCTCTCCCGCCTGGGATCTGCGGACGAGATGACTGCAGCAGGCCGCAGGCACAGTCACGGTACCAATGGCATTCAACCCAAAGTCACGTGAGAGCAGGACTGGCCTCCAGCAGCCTGAGCTGAAGCTATGTCTGCTTAAACCCAGCCAGCCAAGGGGAGGGCAGTGGAGCCCTGCCACTCCCCAGTTTACCTGCACAAAGTTGGGGCCCCTCACGCACCCAATTGCAAGTCCAGGTTCCCTGTCCCAGAACAAGGCTGTAGGTAAGGGTGCCTCCCAGCTGTGTGCCAGCCTTTCAAGGGGGTCAGCCCTGTTCAGAGAAGGTGGGGCTCTCTCAGCCCTGGCCAGGTCCTGGGAGCAGAGCACGACACCGGAGCCCGTCCATGCCTCTGCCCCAGGCCCACAGCAGCTCAAAGCACATCTGTGCCCATCTGACGGGGGTAAGGTGAGCACACTGGACACCTCCCAAGTTTCTGTTTAGAGCTTGTCACACCCTTGTCTTGCACAAGAACTTAGGGCCGGACTAGAGGACACCTAGCAAGGGTCTCTTCATCATGAGGGCCACACAAGTGCCGGGCCTCCATGCCCTGTGTGCATGCTTCCTGGCCAAGGCTTAACTGCTCTGGAGACGCCTCTGAGCAACGTCTGGAGACACTGAGGTACCAGCTGCCCAATATACATCAGAAATGACAGGAAGAGGTAGAAGTTCAAGGACAGGTTAAAATCAAACACACCTGTTGAGTACACAGGTGTGTGCATTCATCAATTCAGCTAAGGGGCACTTAAAATTTGTTTTACTCCATGTGGATTTGACTGTGAAGAAAAAGACCATAAAACCAGTATTAAATTCTAATCAATAGGGAGGGGCGAGACATCCTGAGCTGAGACTGTTTGCAGCTGATGACAGGCACACACTGACTTTAGCATCTGCCTACCTTGAGTATGTTTGCAACGTATCATAAGAACTTGAAAAAACATGAGATAGCATGAGCGGCTGTCTTTTAATCGATTAGACCAGCGAAGGTCAAACACGAGATGGCTCATGAGTTGTGGGGTTCTCACTGGCTGGTGGGTTGGCCTCTGCAGGGATGTGCTCCCTGTGGGTCCAGCAAGTTTCCCCTGCACAGCCCACTGCACACCTGGGCTACCTGTCCTACAGAGGGGACTTCAAATACAGCAAGTGATGTCCCACTCGCCCAGAGAGCTCCGTGCTAGTGCACAAGTCCAGGGAGGGTCCCTCCAGGGAGGCGCCCTGGGCCGGAAGGACAGGAGACTCGTCCCACACGACAGTCTGTGCCCTTGAATCTTGGACCACATGCACGTATGGCCCCATCCAGAGCGCAATCATTTAAGAGGCTGCCAAAACCTGTACGCCAAGGCCCAGCTCTTTGTGAACACACGTGGCCCCTGCCCCCTTTGCCAGCCCCTCCTCCACCCCCTCAACCCCACGGGGCACTGGCCTTGGTGCTGAAGGACCTGCCGGCCAGGCCAATGTGGGTGGGCACGGCGCTGGGCACTCACGGTGATGACGTCCAGGATGCTGAGGAGACTGTGGACGCTGTCTCCAGCCAGAACCTCCTTGACCACCACCTCAGTGCCATCCTGTGCTTGGGAAGAAGAGCAGAGTTGTCCACAGGCCCGACCCAGGCCAGCTGGGCAAGCCAACCCCACCGCCGCTGCAGGGAGCGGGGCTCAGGCGTGAGGAGCTTGAAAACACAGGACAGGTCATGAGTGAACAGGAGGGATGAGGAAACCCAGGCAGCCCGGCACAGACACTCAGCCCAGAGCGTGTCCTCTCTGGGAGGACTTAAACTGCATGCCCCAGACCTGAGGGTGCTGGCCCAACTATTGGGTTGTTGGAAAAACCATGATGCATTTTTGCAACAAAAAACAGAAAAATACATCATGACTTTTCCGACAACCCAAGAGAAGTGCTAGTCATTGTCAGCACAAATAACAGCATTTCCATGTACTTGTCCACTGGATTAAAAGAGAAAGGAAACTCTGCAATGCTGGGGATTTAATAAGTCAACGGGGTTTAATGCATCACTCAACCACAGGGACACATCCTGACAATGTGTCATCAGGCAATTTCATCACTGTATGAACATCACTGAGGCATTTACACAATCACAGATGGCATAGCCCACCCCGCACCTGGGCTACAAGTCTGCGCAGCACATTACTGTACTGACCACCGCAGGCAACTATGGCACAATGGTAGGTATTTGTGCATCTAAACATAGATAGATACAGTAAACATACAGTATAAGACAAAACGGCACACAGGTGCAGGGCACCTACTATGAATGAGCTTGCAAGACTGGCAGCTGCTCTGACTGCATCAGTGAGTGAGCAGAAGTGGATGTGATGGCCCAGGATGTGACTGGACGACTGCACCCATCATATACACTGGACACCTAGGCTCTACTGATTCATAAAAAGGACCTTTAGTTCAATAACAAATTAACCTTAGCTCACTATAACTTTATCACTGCATAAACTTTTTATTTTTATAAAGTAGAGAAGTTACAGTATGTGACGTGTTTCGTTACAATATTACGACAGCTATGACGTCACTGGGTGGTAGGGATTTTCAGCTCCATTATAATCTTACGGGACCACCATTGTATGCATGGTCCACTGTTGACAGAAAAGTCGTTATTTGGGGCATGACTGTATCAGAAACTCCTTTGGACCTGTCCAAACCTGGCACTAGTCACCCCCAGGAGTCCTTCCATGGGTCCAAAGGCTCTGAGGCTTTCAGGAGGCATGCCTGTCAGATGGCCACAGCCCTCGACACCAACAACCCAGCTAGAGGAGCCTGGGCAAGGGCCATTTCCTCTCCAGTCACCCCATCAAGTCCAGCCGTAGACAAAGCTACACACTTGAGAATTCTACATGGACAACACCCGGTCTAGAAGCCATGAGGATGTACCTGAACCATGTAGGTCAGGGCCCAGTCTCAGCACTCCACAGCTGGGAATTCCCATTAGGTTGGGGGGTAACCCCGTGCAGTCTGGGGTTCACTAAGTGTCTGCGTTAAACAGTACCAAGCGATGGGGAGCCTGGGTCACACACCACAGGGCAAATGAACCCATACGCCTTCCTGGAAAGCAGCAGGACCTTGAAGGTTTGGCCTGGAGGTCACCGCAGGCAGCTGTGATGAAAGGGTGTAATCTGACAGGGGCAGGAAGCAAGGAGTTAGCTTCCAGGTGAATCAGTACCCTACTCATTGCCTTGGAGTGAAAATGACTTATAATCTGAAACCTGAAAAGAAGGCAGGATACAACTGATCGTAGCAGGTCAATACCCAACCGCTGAGGGGGGTCCTGAGGAAGTGGGAGAGGTACTTCCAAGTACCTAGAACATATCACGGAAGATGCAGAAATAAAGCCACCAAATGCCCTGACCCCATTAAGCGGAAGGCACACGTGTGCGTGAGAGAAACATGACCACCAACGTCAAAAGGGCAGCTGTGTTCCAGTGTTGGGGTCAAAGTGTACCTTTTCCCCAAAGAACTAAAAATTTTTTTTCTTGAAAGCTTATAAAGTTTATTTGAGCCAAACTGACGACAATTGCCGGGAAGCAGAATCTCAACGTATCGAGAAAATGCTTCAAAGAACTACAATTTAAAATTTTGCACTAACTTTTCAGTGGAAAACTTTAAAAGCTTTGAAAATGGCAGACTTCTAGGAAAAACACCACAAACTCACACCTCCCACCTCGCCCCTCATCTCCCACACGGGGCACAGGCCGTGCCTTACCGCGTCCTGCAGGCAGACTTCCAGCCGTCCGTCCTGCACCACATAGATGCTGGTGTCCGGCTCCCCTGGCCTGAACACGGGCTCCCCTTCGAGCAGTTGCACGAACACCATGTGTCTGCAAAGCTCCAGGAACAGTGGCTTCTCAAAGTGGCCCAGGACCCTGCAAGAACCAGAGAGCTCGGGAGACGCCCCCCCAAGGGAGGAGGCGGACGGGGTGCTGGCCAACATCGCAGCCAGCCAGCCTCATGGGGGCTTTCCCAGGGCTGCAGCGAGGGATCACGGTCGGGACAAAGGCTCAAACTTTAGGGAACTCCCATAAGCTGTTTTCCTGTCATATCAGAGAGTATAACCTTGAACCAGATGCACAGCCAAGGCCAGGCCGAGGGGCACCCTCCCTTGATGATGAAATAGTGATAAAAGGAGGAAAGGGGGTTTCCGGTGAGAGATAAAAGGTACCCAGGCCTGCAACTTTCGATCCAGCCACACACACTTGGCTCACTTGCTCTGTTTCCTCCTAAACATGGAAACACTGACAGCCGTGAAGCACCGGCGAGGAGGCCTCACTCACTGCTGGCACAGGAGGCAGGGGGCTGAACACAGCCTCCTGGGCCCAGCTCCTTACCGCACATTTTTCAGCATGTATAAAACTTCTGACGGCAGGTGAGAATTCTTCACGTCAAACTCCGTGAGGTCAGCCTCCAGCAGGGAGGGTGGGGGCTCCTTTGGCTGCAGAGTCGGGTATTCCTTCTTGAAACGCAGGATCCTGCAAGCGAGGGGTTCGCAGCAATTGGAGCAAGCGCTGTGAGCCCCGAGGCGGGGTGGTGGTGGGTGCAAGGTTGGGGGGTGGGTGTGGCAGCAGTGATGTCCAGGAGGCTTGCCAATGGCCCCCCAAGGAGGGCTGCTGGGATGCACTATGCTCTGAAGGGCACTCAGTACCTCTTAGCCAGAGACAGCACCTTGGTCCTCTTCCTTACCCGCTGCCGGGGGGCCGCCGTGTTCCCCACAAGTGTATGGGGGAGTGTGGTCACCTGCAGAATGAAAGGAAAGGCTGAGTGGTGACCCTGAGGCCAGCTAGATCCAGTTCTCAGCCTTCGGACTTGCCCTGTGGGCCACCTGCAGTGTTGACATCAGCCTGCCCAGAATGTGCTCAACCATCCTTGGTTACTGACAGTGACACAGCACACAACCATGTCCCCAGCAGCGCCTGGTGCTCCTGTGTCCCCTCAGCCTGGAAGGATGGTGCTGTCCCACTTCCCCGGTCACGCTGGCTTGGCCGCCCCTCCCACAGCCCTTTAAAAGAGTCTTCCCCAGGCCGGCCGAGTGGCTCAGTTGGTTAAGAGCTCATTCAAGGGTGTGAGCTGAGCTCTGAGCAACAGCAGTTCGATGCCCAGCCTGAGCTGAGCTGCTGATGAGCTGCCAACAGGTGGCAGGATGGCTCAGCTAAAAAAAAAAAAAAAAAAAAAAAAGAGCCTGCCCATCTGGCCCTGCCCACCTCCCTTCCCAAGCCAGTTCCTTCACACCCGTCCCAGTCCCTGCACAGCCATCCTGGTCCCAGTCCCTGCACACTTGTCCCGGTCCCCGCACAGCCATCCCGGTCCCTACACACCTGTCCCTGTCCCTGCACACCTATTCTGGTCCCTGCACAGCCACCCCGGTCCCTGCACACCTGTCCCAGTCCCCGCACAGCTGTCCCAGTCCCTGCACACCTGTCCCGGTCCCTGCACAGCCATCCTGGTCCCCGCACAGCCATCCCGGTCCCTGCACACCTGTCCCTGTCCCTGCACACCTATTCTGGTCCCTGCACAGCCACCCCGGTCCCTGCACACCTGTCCCTGTCCCCGCACAGCCGTTCCGGTCCCTACACACCTGTCCCGGTCCCTGCACAGCCATCCTGGTCCCCGCACAGCCGTCCCGGTCCCTGCACACCTGTCCCTGTCCCCGCACAGCCGTTCCGGTCCCTGCACACCTGTCCCGGTCTGGACAGCTCTTCTCCCCTTCCCCATAATGGAGGCCGACTCCACAGCCATGGATAGCAGTGTGAGTGGCTGGCTGCTCTCCTGTCCCTCAGCTCCCCAAGATGCGCAGCCCAGGGCATCAGCTGTGGTGTGGCTGTGTGACCGCAACGTCCCTTCCCTCCCCTCCCAGGTGCCTGGCACCAGTGGACCACGTTCCCATCTTCTCAGCCCAGGTGCAGTTTGCAGCTGCAGTCCTCAGTGGGACGACGGGTGGATGTGTGGCCCTGCACTAGGCCCCACACTGCCCCCACACTCCGGGGCCTGGCCGCCCACCAGGCAGGCCACAGCGGTGTCCAGGCTGAGCCAGGCACCACAGCCTGTCGGCAGCCCCAGCCTCGCTTCCCTTTGCCAGCACCTGACACTGATGAGAACAGAAGACGCCACAAGGACGCTCCACACATCCCTGTCTCACAGTTCAAGTTTCCTACCAAGCACACGAGGTGATGGTGCAACCTGCCTACAACCTGAGCTGTTACTCTGCCCTGCACTTCAAGGACAGCCTGTCTCTGGCCGTCTGCTGGGCACCCCTCCCCTCAGGGTAGGAGGGGCTGAGGGTCACCAGGTAGGGCTCGACCGGGCTGCTGGTCCCCTTGATGGTGGCTCCCACCTGGTGGGGACCTGGCCCCGAATCCTGGCAGGACCATCAATCACAGCCCATGCACCACGGGATGTTTCTGGAAGGGGTCTGCTGACCTCTTTTCTAGTTAAGACAGATGTCCACTCACAGGGCCAATGGGGCCTCACTCTGGGCACTTACTTTCATCCAGCTGAGCCCCACCCAGCCCTTCCCGAGCCCCCGGGCCATCCCTGCCCAGCTGGTTGCACCTCTGGGGGTGAGCGAACCAGGGCTGCGGGTGAAGGCAGCACATACCATGGGCTGGCATGCCCCACCCTGCAGGCCCTGCGGCCAAGTTACCTTTCTCATGATCTTCCGGCCATAGAACATCACTTTGTCCCTCTTCCGGAACCTGTACTGAGGGGTGGGCTGCACGTGTCCTGCAAGGAGAGCAAAGGATACCATGAGGCCTTAGGCTCCACCAAGGCAGCTGGCGGCACACAACGCCCCCTCCGTCCTGCAGCTGCTCCATCACACAGCACGTAGAAAAGGCACGCAGCCAGTGTCCCCGGGCTGTGACAGACAGGCCAGAGGAAGCGGGAATGGCAGCTCTTCTCCGGTATCCATGGGCTTGGCCTCAGCCTGGACAGGCCAGCGGTTTCCCACAAAAGCCACCATGAGCCTAAGGGCTGCTCCCCAAAGCTCGAAACACAGGGGAAGTCACCCGAACCTTCCCAGGCCCCCGCATACCAGAGCGCAGTCTGACGCAATATACTCACGGAATTGGTTAACCCTTCTGTACACAAAAAAGACAGTGATGCCGACGAGGGCCAGGGCCAGCAGGGCTCCAATCACCATGCCCATCAGCTGGGTGAGATGGCAGACAGAGTGCCCGTCAGCAAGGTGCCGCCCAGCCCCTCCCAACCCCGACCTCAGGCTGACACAAGGGACTGGGGATCCGGGGGGGGGAGACAGCCGTCTGGGAGCCTGTGAGGCGGTTACCATGGTGGACTGTGAATGCTGCTCCGTCAACTGCAGCCACCAGGATTGCAGGGTGGTGCCCATGTAGATGCCAGCCTGGAGGAGAACACATGGTCAGCAAGGGCAGGATGGGTATGGCCCTGGCTTCCCAGGGAGGTGAGGTCCTGAGCCCAAGAGCTGAGGAGCCCAGCGAGAGACCTGTCTCCACGGCCACCCGGGGCCAGTTGGGCAGGGTCAGCAACTGGGCTGTGTCGACAACAAATGCTCTGGGAATCATTAACACATCTGAACTCTAAGTATTTGGCTTTCCAAGGCCTCAGGATACAAATCCGGAGCAAAAGGCCCGGCTGGCCCAGGTGTGCAGAGGCCGTCTCTCAGTGCCCTGAGTCACCAACAGGACCATGTGCTGCGGGCCCCAGAGCACACGGAAGCCCCAAGGAGTCATCTGGATTCTGAGAACATGAAATGCCAGCTTCCAGCAAAGAAGCGCTATGAGTCCCCCTCCCTCCGCCCCCAGGAAAGTTCCTGGGAGCGTCAGCAGTCCAGCACCGAGGGAAAGAGGGAAGAGAGAAGGGAGCCTGGGTGGTGAGTGGGCAGAGGCTAGGGCCACCCATGTGAAGGGCGCCAGCAGATTCCCCGAGGAGATGGAGATGAAATAAGAGACCAGCCAACAGCCACTCGCCTCCCCACAGGCAGCCAGGAACAGGATGGGGCGGGGACGCTTGCCAACCCTTCAAGTTTCTGCACAAGTGCCAAGGACTCGAGCAGCATGCCTGACCCGTCAGAAAGCCCGGATCAGACCCATTCCAGTGCCAGAAAGCCAAGGAAATGGAAGGGCCCGCAGGATAGTACCTCCCAAGCAGACTGACGTCAGGACGGTCTCTGGTGGTCCAGAGAATCGAACCTGTGCACTGAGGAGACGGTGAAAGCAGCGGGTCCTTCTGCTCCAGAGCTGAGGCTTCCAGCCCCTCGGGGCCCAGAACGCACTCAGCACCCATGGCCAAACCCTTTACTGAAGAGCCCCTCAGAGCTCAGCCACCACTCCACAACAGCCAGGACTGTCCAAGGACAGGATCCACAGGGTCCCCTAGCCTATGTACACAATCTCCACTGCTGGCACCTCTTTTCTAGCTCTTCGTTGTCTTAGCGCATTGAGTTTTCTGGTTTAAGGAGAAAGGCCTTTGTGATGTGGCTAGATGTTCCACAGAGGAAAAGACCCTTAGTCAAACGAGCAGGAAAAGTCCTAAGGGAAAGCAGAGACTGACAACTGTGACCTCAGGGGAAGAAGAGGCAGGGCCTCAGCTCTAAGGAGGGCACAGAGGCCCAAGCTGCCACTCCCCACTCAGCAGCCGGCAGGGCATTCGCTCATTGGACCCTTTCTCCCGGTCCAGAAGCGCCCCTAATTGGAACTCGTCACCGGAACTCTCCCGTTCCATACCTGTGGGCCGGCGTCCTCCTCCTGCTCCATGGCTAAAAAGGAAACACAAAGTGAGAAGGCAGACTGGTTCCAACGAGAGCAGGTCTCCCCGCAGCTTGCACTCACATGGGAGTGCAACACTTGCAGCCTTTCCCCGGGCTCCTTTCCAAGTTAAATTATGTTTTCATGGAGAGGAAAACCCAGAAGAAACTGTTCTCCAAGAAGAGAAGCTGCCTTTTCAGAAGCACGAGAACCACGTCCCTCTCTGCGAACAGCTCTCACGTGGCCGCCCAGGAACCTAGTCCCTGCTCCTCCCAGCAGGTCAAGGGAGTGTGAGAAGCTGGGCCAAGGCCTAGTGTGGGCGGGGGCTCCCAGAGCTGGGGACAGGGCACAGGCCTGGGCAGAGCAGCAGCAAGCTGACAGACCCTTCCTGGGGGCCCGTGCCTGGGGATCTTCCAACCAGTGTGGCTGCGCACTTAAGGTGGGCGTGTTGGTTTAGGGATGATGAACCTGGGACCAGGCCTGCTCACCTGGCCTCTGTCCAGTGGGGAAAAGCCAGGTCTGGGGCTTCACCCTGTGGTTCCCAGGCCCCTTAGGAAAGCGGCAGCAAGGGAGGTTTGTCTCTTCCAAAATCCCACCTGAAGAAGCCAGGGAGCAGAGGAAGGTGTGGGGTCAAAAGTCCTGTGCACGCCCCAGCCCAGGTGGGAAACCCTTACTTCTCAGGTGAGTGTCCTCAAGGGCCAGCAGGCAGCCAACCCCAGGCCTGCCGCAGGCCTGACTAGGCCGGTCTCCCCACACGCCAGGCTCACGACCCCCAGCACCTGCTAGCCTTCTCCACCTGGGGCAGCCCTGCGGCCGGAGGGAAGGTGACCCAGCGCATAACTGGGGCCTGGGCCATAGGCTTGGGGTGGCCTGCAGCGCCCTGGGTGTCATGTTAGGGGAGCAGCAGGGTAAGTGGCAGCAGGGTTGGGGGGCTGTCAGGGTTAGGGGTGTTGGAACTACGGGAATGGCAGGTGAAGGGGCGTCTGGGTAAGGTAGCAGGTATCATGGGGGTGTAGGGCCATCGGGTTGTGGGGGGGCAGGATTAGGGGGTGTCGGGGTTAGGGAAGCCTCGGGTGGTGGGGGCGTCAGGGACAAGGGGACCAGCGTTACCGGGGCGTCGGGTTGGGGGACGTGTCGGGGTTACAGGGGTGTGGGGTTCAGGGGCGTCGAGTCCGGGGCGTTCGTGTTGCAGGGGCGCCGGGGTTGGCGCAGCTGTTACACCGAGGGGCTGAGAGGACGCGGCTTCCACAAGCGGGGCAGTGCGCGCCCCGGCGCGGGCGGGCGGAGCTGCTGGCCACCCCTCCCCACAGGGCCGGCCCGCGCTCGCCGCCTCCGGGAGCTCGGCGGCGACTCACCGGGACAGCGCGCTCCCGACGCCCGCGCTCCCGCCCCCCGCCCCGACGTCCGACTCCGACGCCCCGTCCCGACGCCGCGTCTCCCTGCGCATTGGCCGGTCCCCTCCCCAAGGCCCGCCCCCCTCGCAAGGTCGCGGCTGCGCATTGGGCACGGCGCAGCCAATCGGGGCGGCTCTTGCTGCGGCGCGCAAGCCGCGGGCGCCGGAAGCCGCTGCGGGCGCCGGAAGCGTTGGGCACGGAGCCTGGCGCGCTGCGGACAGGCAGGCGAGGGCCGGCATGGGGCTTCTGGGCGCGGCGGCTCGCTGCCTGGTGCGCGGCGCTGACCGGATGAGCGAGTGGACCAGCAAGCGGGGCCCGCGCTCCTTCAACAAGGGTCGCGGCACGAAGGGCACCGGCGCCCACAGCCGCGGCGGGAGGTTCGTGGTGGTCAAGGAGATGGTGCCGGAGCTGGTGGTGCCCGAGCTGGCCGGCTTCAAGCTCCGGCCCTACGTGAGCCACCGCGCGCCGGCCGGCACGGACGCGCCCCTGACGGCGGAGCGGCTCTTCCGGGACGCGGTGGCGCCCGCCGTCGAGAAGGACTTCAGGGACGGCGCCTTCGACCCTGCGCGGCTGGAGAAGTACGGCTTCGAGCCCACGCAGGAGGGCAAGCTCTTCCAGCTGTTCCCCAAGAACTTCCCGCGCTAGCCGCAGCCCCGGCGCCGCGCCACCCTCCCGACCCTCGTCGCGTCCACAATATTAAAGGGCCCTGGCTACCATGGCGATTCTTGTTGGCCTCTGGTCCTTGTGAAATTAACCCGCGCGGTGGCCCAGGCGGCGCTCCCATAGGGTCCGTTTCCTGTGGGTCTGGGAACTAGGCCCACCGCCAGAACAGGTCGCGTAGCCGGTGGAGGGCGCACCTGCACAGGGCGGATCTCGCCACAGGACAGCACTCTTAATTCACACCCCCGACTCTTCACCCGGAGTAACCAGTGATGAGCATATTCTTTTTAGGGCAGTGCCACTGGTCCTCCTATGTGGGACCCGAACCGGGGCCGCTGGCTTCCGAAGCCAGCGCTTAACCACCGCGCCCCTCGGCCGGCCCCCATGAGCATATTCTTGATGGGTTCCAAAGCAGCTATTTGTGTGCGGTCAGACCACACAGGTGAAAGAAAGTGCTCCCCTTGGAGCAGACCTAAAGATGAGACTACCTAGGGAGTTAGTGCCAAAACTAAGATTTCTCTAGCAATCTAGTCTCCTTTACATTCCTCCCTTTCAGTGCATAGTCCGCTGGATCTATGTACTGGCCTTAACTGGTGATAACAAACTCTGAAGGAAGGGTCAGCTTTTTTCTGTTGAAATAAATGGGCTGTTAACTGGGAATTGATCATTCAGCATGGAATAATCTATAACACACTCGGACACATGGGCATGTTGGGTTTCATCAGAAAATAAGAAAGCAAAGTGTTACTGCGTTTTCTGACTCAGAACACATCCTACTGGGGAGGCTGAGAAACTGACAAATTCAACAGTGGCCATGACAACAATGCCCTGGTCTGTGGGAGGGAGTCGGGTGGGTCACAAACCCAGTGTGCATCGGGATTACTCGTGTCCACAGTCTGGAAGGTACTCAGTTCATTAAAGCAAGGATGAGGAAGTGTGATTAACCTGCCACACTGACATTTCAAGTTCACAGCACGCTAAGGCAACATCCTGCCATCTGCAAAGAAGGCTAACAGCAGCACTTCAGTGCCGCAATGAGGTGATCTTTTTAAAAGTTCATATGAGGGCTGGCCTAGTGGCGCATTTAGAATTGGCTTGGGACGCCAGCTCTGTGCAGCCCGGCCCCAGTTGGGATACCACATGAGGGCCTGTGATGCTACTCCCTCTATAGCTAAGATGGTGAACAACAGCTCCACCTGGAGCTGGGCTGCCATGAGTCAACTGCAACTGCGTAGGCTGCAGTGGGCCTGGCCAGCAGCAGGCATGCGCTTTCGTGAGCGGCTGTTCAGTGGCCGGCGGGCGACTGCCTCACCTGGGAAGAGAGCAATGATGATACCAACAAGGGCCAGTAAAGCAACGTCCTCCACAACTAGACTGAAAAACAAAACGAACAGCAACTTGTCTGTTCCTCTTCCCCGATTCCCCAACACTGTTCCCCTCCAATTCCCCAATAAAAAAGTCTTTAAAACAAAAAAAAAGTTCATATGAAACTACTGGTGTTACAAAGTAGCTTTTTAAAAAAAAACTTTGTTTAGTTAATAAATTGCTTAAATAAGTAGGAAGAACTGAAAAGTCAAATCCACATAAGAAAGTGAAATGTTTGAGGGCCGGCCGAGGGGCGCGGTGGTTAAGCGCTGGCTTGGGAAGCCAGCGGATCCGGTTTGGTCCCACATATGCGGGCCAGTGACACTGCCCTCAAAAAAAAAAAAAAGAGCTGGTTTGGGACGCCAGCGGCCCTGGTTCAGATCCCACATATGAGGGCCAGTAACACTGCCCTCTACAGCTAAGATGGTGAACAACAGCTCCACTTGGAGCTGGGCTGCTGAGAGTCCCTGGGGATGGCATAGCTGCAGCCCCTGCTGCAGTGGGCTGTCATAGGCTACAGTGAGTGGCTGGCAGCCAGCGTGAGCGGCTGGCAGCCGGCGTGAGCTGCCAAGAGCTGCTGTGAGCGGCCGTCCAGAGGCTGGTGACCGATCTGCCTCACCCGGGAAGAACGCGATGACGATACCAACATGGGCCAGTGAAGCAACGTCCTCCACAACTAGACTGAAGAACAAAAGGACAGCAACTTGTCTGTTTCCCTCCCTGGTTCTCCAATAAAAATCTTTAAAAAAAAAAAAAGAAGTGAAATGTTGGAGAGCTGGACAGGCTTCTCACACTGCCTTCCACCTGCTCCCTGTCAGAATCGCCAGCTGGAATGGCCCAGCAGGTAAGGTTTATTTAAGAAACCAATAGCTTTCTTGCTGTTTACACAATACGCTCCGTAAGATGCACTGGGCCGTACACCATAACCTGCACAGACTGGTATCAATCTGACATGGTCTCAGGGCAGTCCATTCACACACGGTCTTCATGATTTCAAAGCCAAGTACCTTCTCCCCCAGCTCAGCTGTTGTCCCACTTCCAGAGGTGAAGAACATGGTCGTAGAAGGAGCAAGTGGCTAGGAGGCTGATATCCAAGTTGGCTGTTTCCAGACACGGGTCTCCGTCACAGATCTTGGTCCCTGGGGTGTGCAGTTGACTGCCGCTTTCCATGTCCTCTGTGAGTGGCTGCACCGAAGTCCACCCCTTACCTCCACTCTGGGGCTTGGCCGGGCCCTCTCCATCGTGGTCTGATAAGTGATCAAGAGAGGGAGGTCCCAGCGATTGGCCTATAGCCTTCCAGCTATGGACCACATCTGCTGTCCTGGTCCCTGGGTCGCTGTAGGGGGAGGGCCCCAAGTGGAGTGACTGCTGGGTCTGCGGCAGAAGGTGGAAGTTGAGCCAGGACCAGTCAGCTCCATACACCAGTGAGTTCGGTAACGTGTAGGATGCAGAGACGGTGCACACTTCCTGCTTCTCCTCTGGAATAAGACAGGAGAACACAGAAACACACTACTCAGTGTTGATCTCGTCATCCCCAACTGATGGCCCCTGCCCACCCTCACAGGGAGACTGCCAAGGGCAGCCACACATTTAACAACAACCAGTGTGTCAGGCAGAGGGGTCAGGGAGGTGTGGCCGGATAGCAAAGGGGAATACAGACCAGATGGCAGCAAATGCACTGTGTGAATCGTCAGACCACACAGGATCGAAAATTCTGTAAGGTACAAATAGTACAAACAAGGAACACTGTCTAATCGCAGTGCAATAAAATTAAAAATAACATGTCAAAATACAAAAAAGCCCTTCTTTCTAGAAATTTAAAAAACTTCAACTAAACCACGCTTGGGTAAAAGTGAAATTACAAACTAAAATCACAGAATTTCTTTTTAAAAAATGAAATTACTTCATTCCAGAACCTAAAAAATGCTCAAATCAGAGAAAAAGTCAGACATAAAAGC
This sequence comes from Aselliscus stoliczkanus, assembly GCA_033961575.1. Classification (NCBI taxonomy): domain Eukaryota; kingdom Metazoa; phylum Chordata; class Mammalia; order Chiroptera; family Hipposideridae; genus Aselliscus; species Aselliscus stoliczkanus. Next base: position 113,952,749 of record CM066728.1, on the reverse strand, counting down.
ACTTGAATTAATACAAACAATAAAGTTAAGTGAATTGTATTCCTAACTCAAAATGCCAGAGAACGAACTACGGCCGAGTGGCTCAGTTGGTTAAGAGCTCACTCAAGAGTGTGAGCTGTGGGCTGGCTGAGTGGCACGGTGGTTAAGCGCTGGCTTGGGAAGCCAGCGGCCCCGGTTTGGGTCTTACACACACACACACACACACACACACACACACACACACACACACACACACACACACAAAAGGAACTACGGACATGAGGACGGGGACAAAGATAAGAGAAACAGATGAGAGAACAGAAAAAACAGACAACTATGAGAAAAACTAAAAATCCTACCTTTAAAAGAAATAACAGTAGACAAACCTCTAGCTAGCCTAATTAAGGAAAAAGGACTTTACATACACATTTGTACATTTGCATAAATACACAAAGTAAAACATTAAAACATAACAGAGGAAATAACCCCAAAAAAGATTAAAGCTTTTTACACGGTGAGCGACCATCCAGAGGCCAGCGACCCATCTGCCTCATCCGGGAAGAGCACAACGACTATACCAACAGTGGGGCAACATCCTCCGCAACTAGACTGAAGAACCAAGACAGCAACTTGTCTGTTCCCTTTCCCCGATTCCCCAACGCTGTTCCCCTCCCTCAATTCCCCAATAAAATCTTTAAAAAAAAAAAAGAGTAAAGTTTTTTAAAAGCAAAAGTGACTTGTTTACACAGCTTCGTGCAATTACAAAATGTAGATAAAATTAATGATAGTCTAGGAAACACAGCTCACCAAAACCCCAGCAGAGACATAAAGCATAAACCAATCTTCATAGAAAAATATAAAGTTGCCAAGGAACTTCCACACAAAAATAGATCAGACCCAGAGTCTCACAGGAGAATCTTACCAAATCGTGAAGGAAAAAAATAATCCAAATGATATAAAAATTACTCAAGAAAAGAGAAAATGAAGAAGTATTTTCACACTTTGGTTTAGATTTTCCCATGAATCAAACAATCTGATATCTAATCTTCATTAAAATAGCACAAAAGAAAATTTGTGTCACTTTGAACATTAATGCAAAACCCCAAATATCACCAGAGTTCATGTTAAAAAGACGAAGTGGGGTTTATCCTAGGAACACATTCCATGAGGAAATTCATAAACAAATTCACCATTAATAAATCCAAGGGGAAAATGAGTCTAGTTCAATAGATACGATGAAATCACTTGAGAAAAATTTAACAATTCCTGATTTAAAATAAACAAACAAACAAACAAGAAAACAGGAATTTATGTACACTTTTTCAACATGATAAACTATACCTTTTGGCAGATACACATTTACTTGTTAAACACAGAATCAATGACAAAACTGACAGAAACAATTTTAAAAATTTATTTTTAGTAAGGCAGCAGGATATGAAATTATCAACGAAAAACCCAACAGTTTTCAAATACTCAGACAATATCCAGTAAGAAGATATAATGAAAGACAATGTTGCTATTTTGTTACAGTAACATCAGGAAGATAAACTACTTAGGAATAAAGTTAACGAGAAATGTACAATATATACATAAAAGAGACGAGCTGGGCCGAGTGGCTCAGTTGGTTAAGAGCTCGCTCAAGAGTGCGAGCTGAGCTCTGAGCAACAGCGGTTTGATGCCTAGTTTGAGCTGAGTTGCCGTTGAGCTGAGATGACTCTGGATGGTACATAAGTCAGATGTAAAGGTAACTTACATTTAATGCAATCCCTATAAGGAAACAATAAGCTTCTTTCTGGGACAAGACAAGTTGACACTCAAGTTCTAAATATAAGAATAGTCAAGAAATTCTGGAGAAGAGCCAGAAGAGGCAGCATCACCACCATCACAAATGCACCACCACGCCTCCACAATTAAGGCAGTGGGACAGGAGAGGGGACGAGAAACCGAGGAAGGTACATGTGGCATCTTGATTCACTGGGGCACATGGACTTTTCAATAAATGGCGTTGGGAAAGCTCCATATACCACAGAGAACACAGATCCAAGTTCTCACTGTTAAAAACTGAAACCATAAGAGTACGAGAAGAAAACACTGGTGATTCTTTTGTAACCTGAGTGTGGGAGAGTAAAGGCTTTTTAATTAGGGCTCAAAATCCAGACTCAATGAAAAAAAAAAATCAATAAATAGGATTACATTAAAACAAAAAACGGGGGCCGGCCGAGTGGCATGTTGGTTAAGAGTTGGCTTGGGACACCAGCTCTGAGCAGCAGGGCCCCGGTTTGGATCCCACATGGGCCAGTGACACTGCGCCCTCTACAGCTAAGATGGTGAACAACAGCTCGACCTGGAGCTGGGCTGCCGTGAGTGGCTGCAGCAGGGCTGCGGTGGGCTGCCTTAAGCTATTGTGAGTGGCTGGCAGCCGGCATGATTTGCCGTGAGCCGCTGTGAGCGGCTGTCCAATGGATGGCGAGCTACTGCCTCAGCTGGGAAAAGCGCCATGATCATAATACCAACATGGGCCAGTGAAGCAAGGTCCTCCACAACTAGACTGAAGAACAAAAGGACAGCAAGTTGTCTGTTCCCCTTCCCCAATTCCCTAACGCTGCTCCCCTCACCCAATTCTCAATAAAATCTTTAAAAAACAAAACAGAGTAAACAAAAAAAACAGTGACCCTATAAGAAGAGGCACACGAGGAATGTCTGCTGGGAGCGGGGTTTTCCCCAGAGAAGGGGGACATGTGAAATGGTGCAGCTGATTGGCATAGCGCGGCCTTGGTGGGGGAGTGCTAGAGCGTGACCCTGAGGACGGTGGGGGACCAGGAGGAAGCTGGGAGCCACCCCCCTCCAAGACGGGCCGCCCCGGCTCCCTCACCTATTGCCTTCTGGCAGTTGAAGATCCTGAAGCCTCCATGCATGCACGCTGCCAGGAGCAGGTGGTGGTGGAACGGGTGCCACCTGAGCCTCCACACGCCGCCCTGCACGGCCATGTCCAAAAGGGGCTGCTGCATGTTCCGAGTGTCCCACAGTAGGACGTGCTCACCGTAGCTGAAACCCATCGACCAGACAGCGTACAGGAAAGCCAATGCCCTGCGCTCCCCAAGGCCCCTAGGTGGAAGGGGACATCTCCCAGGGAAACCCATCCCACTCATCCCTCCAAGATAAAGGCCTCTTTCCTACACTCTGGTTTGAGAGTGGGCCCAATTAAAAATCACAGCGATCAACCAAGGAAGGGAGTGGAAGATGCCAGGAGGACCCTTGTGACCCGCCTAGGGACTCACCTTCCCGTGGCCAAGAGGTCCTCCCAGTGGGGGTTACTCTGGATGCTGCACACACCCATGGAGTGTCTGAGAGCAGAGGGTGAGTCTCGGTGAGTAGGAAGTGACGAGGTGGGACTAGGAGGGGGGCCTGTCACATGCCCACACTGGCCCTTCATGACTTACCTCTTGCTGCTGAACACAGATGTGTCAGGTGTCCTGGTGTCCCAGCCTTTTAAAAGGCCATCGTCCCCCCCTGTATGGAAACAGAAATACCCACTGACAATGGCACTGATGATAGGAAGTGAGCATGTCTCAGGGAGAGGGAATGCATGTCTGGAGAGACTTCCTGTGGGTAACTTTCAGGATGGTTTCAGGTTGGCACCAGGCAGAAGAGTCCCAGGGACAGCCCCCCAGAAAGTCACCCCTAGCCTTACTGTGTCTTTAGACTTGAAGAGGATGCCTGCAGGAAGAAGGAAAAGACTGATGGGCTCTGCCTGCAGGAACCAAAGCCAAGACCAGAAAGTGATGGAGGCAGGATCACTGGTCACATGTCGCTTAACTGCCTACCGTGCAGGCTCCAGCATTACACGCCTGGCTGCCAGGACCAGAGTCGCCATAGCAAGGAACACAGGACAGGAGCTCCATGCAGGAGGCAGCAAAAAGGAGGACTTCCTAAGGTTGTGGAACCTTCAGCACACCCCCATGTGTTTTCAAAGAAAATGCTCTCTGTAACCTTACAGAGGACGCTTTGCTTGTATGGGACAAATTGAAATAAGAAAAATGGAGAGTTGGTGCCATGATCCACACCGATCTTTGAAAAAGCACCACCACGTTATTGGTAACAGCGGTATCTTGAAGAAAGGAAGAAAAGCTGAAGCGTAGGGCCCTCAATGAGCATAAAATAGAACAAAAGGAAAATACCTAGGCCTGACCAACCCTCCATCCCTCCTTCATTCTCCAAAACCCACCATCCATCCATTCATGCTCCATCCATCAATCCATCCACCTCCATCCATCCATCCATCCATCCATCCACTCGTCATCCTCCATCCATCCATCCATCCATCCATCCATCCACTCGTCATCCTCCATCCATCCATCCTCCATCCATCCACTCGTCATCCTTCATCCATCCATCCATCCATCCATCCACTCGTCATCCTCCATCCATCCATCCATCCATCCACTCGTCATCCTCCATCCATCCATCCTCCATCCATCCACTCGTCATCCTTCATCCATCCATCCATCCATCCATCCACTCGTCATCCTCCATCCATCCATCCTCCATCCACCCTCCACCCTCTACCATCCAATAAGTACTTACTAAGCCCTCTACAATCCCTGTAACACACTGAGAGGTACTTACTGAGCCCCCTACAGTCCCTGTAACAGACATAACTGGGTACAGGATAAACATGATCAACGCTGATGTGGACCAACAGAATCGGTCTTTCCAGGCATGAAGCCTGCACAAAGTCTCACGTATTGGCTGCCACCTGCAGCTAATTTGCAGCGAGCAGGTTGTGGCTTCTTCACACCCCTGTACCTCCTCTCTCACACTCCACACCCACACCAGGAACCCTGCTGATCAATCTCACACACCCAGTCACCTGTATCCTCATGTGTACTACTCCCACCTGGGTCTGAGTCCTTGACATGCATCACCGGAATTACAGGTCTCCACCCCTGTTGCCTTGCCACTCCCAACCCCCCACCAGCACCTACATTCCACTCATTAACCAGAGAGAATCTCTTAAATTTAACACATTTTTTGCGGGAAACGAGTAAACTCGTCATATAGCTTTTTATGCCCGCTTACAAAGTGTTAATATCTAAGTCAGGACATATCATTGTTCCATACTCTGCAATGGCTGTGGTTTCCTTCTGAGCAAGGGCTGTCTTTCCCGTGACCCGGCCTGCGCCCCCTGGCCTCACCTTCTTCCGTTCTGACAGTCTCTTGTGTACTATGACCACAATGGCTACTCACCGCTCTCCTACCACATCAGGCCCACTCCTGTTTAGTCCTTGGCCTAGCACGGCCACAGTCTGACAAGACACGCTGCAGCTGTCCCCGGCATCCCGAACCCTCAGTACTCTCCCTTCCTTCTCTCTGAAGCACCTCTCGCCTCTGACTCAGTGTGTAGGTTCCATGTTTACTGTGTCTTATGTGAGGTGTTCACCATCCGTTTCTCCCACTCAGTATGAGCTCAATGTCTCCTATTCACTGACATGCCCCAAAAACCTAGAACAGAGCCTAGCACATAGTAGGTGCTCAGTAAACATGTGCTGAATAAGTGGATTGGTCCTAAGTGGTTAAATCATGGCCCCAGTACACCCGTGCTCTGAATTAGCTAAGCCTCGAGGTAGAAGCGCTAATCCAAGAATGAGAAACCTCAAAAAATTCAGTCTGCACTGTTTGCACCAACACTGTCTGAGGGTGTCCCTCAAATAATGCCAACAGGACCCTGTCCTCAGGGAGGTGGCACCAAGCACAGCACCATATTTCAGATACACCCGGCGCTGTGACTGATGATGGGCCAGAGCTGGCCTACATTTAAGGACAAATTTTAAGCTGAGTCCTCCCAGAACAGCAGAAGCAGCTGTGAGAGAGTCAGCACGAAGTCCAACACAGAGGCTGCACAGAACACAAATGTCTGAGGGCAGGCAAAGGGCTCCTGGAAACAGGCACAAAGGAGGCCTGGCCCCAAGTGTGCAGGCCACAGATGTCGTTGGGTGCCCTTGGTAGGAGCTGCCAAGGGTCTGCACTGGGATTGGGTGCCATAAAGTTGACATATTCTTAAAGCCATCTGTTCTGGCTTGGAAAGGGTTAGTAGTAAACACAGGGCCATCACTTAGCACTCTGCTGTGACAAACGAGATGAAAGGGTGGCCCCCACAGGTGGGAGAGAAAGAGAAGACCAATTGTGAGATGCTGAGAAGAGAAAATCAACAAGACATTGACTCGGGGGAGGGAGAAGGGGACAGAGATGTCTGATTTGAGCCACCAGACCCTGTTCTGGGATTGGGGCATTAAAGGGGAGCCCCCGCAAGAGTGCCGGGCAGCGGGCAAGACAAATGGGTCGAGAGCTCAGAAGAAAAGGTCAGGCCACCAAATGCAGCTGTTTGTTTTGTTTTGTTTTTTTTGAGGGCAGTGTCACTGGCCCTCATATGTGGGACCCGAACCAGGGCCGCTGGCTTCCCAAGCCAGCGCCTAACCATCGCGCCACTCGGCCAGACCAAATGCAGCTGTTTCTGGAGGAGTGACAACAGCTGGAGTCAGGAGAGCAGCGCTGCAGAGCAGGACGAAGATGTGACAGAGGCCCAGGGACAGCGGACAGCGAGAGGGGCCAGCAGGGCCAGATGAAGAATGACCTGAAGGCACTGTAGGGGACAGGTGCTGTGCTGTGACAACCCGGGGACAAGAGAGGGGGATGGAGGGGCCAGGCACAAGGCTGCTGAGAGGCCAAGTGAGAAGGAGGCTGAAGGTGCGGAGGGAGTCTTGGTGGGTAGGTGACACCGTGCAGCCTCGCTGGGCGCCCAGAGCTCCCCTGACCGCTCTCCTGCTGAGGCCTTCAGCACACTCCCAGCAGCTGGACGGAGGAGAAGGGAGTGGGGGGCCTTTCTTTGTCCCTCTGCAAATTCTGTAGCTTCTCAGAGACCAAGGTGTCCCACCTCCCACGAGGGACCACCTGGGCCAGAGAGGCTGGCCAGAGCCGCCTCGCTCCTGAGACCACTATCTCCTACATACGTGCACCTCGCAATAGCAGGAAGTGGATCCTGTCTCTCTCTTGCTTTTTTCTTAGGGATGGTAAACTGTCTCCAAAAAGGGAGCAGCAAACCTGACATCCAGCATGACAGTTTGCACTGGATCCAGAGGTACCAAGTGAAAGCGGGGGGCCTCTGCCAGGATGTCTGGGAGCAAGCAAGGATATGACATGGAGAAGCAGGGCTTCCGCTGCTCCAACCTGGGGCAGCACCACTGAGACCCCGTGATGTCTGCAGCCAACTGCACTCTGCTAGGTGGTGGACAGCTTTTGTCCCACAAAAGACCTTCAAGATGCCAACAGAGGGAATCACAGCCTTGATGGCCTCATGTGCTCCCCATCCCCCAGCAAGACTTCAGAGAAGGTAGTGTGACAGCATGGCTGGCCACGTGCTCCCTCCCTCACGGGGCTGACACTCATGGAGCACCCACCTGAGTATACGATTTCTGTCTGCCAGTAGTTGAAAGCAGCAATCCAGGCCTCGAAGTGATGGGCCTGCCACGTGGCCACACCCTGCAGTCTGGACCCCGCCTCGGTCACCTTCAGGAGATGGAGCTGCCCCCTGGAGTCACTGCTGATGACTTTCAGGGGCTGGTCACTGGCCCTAGACACAGGGTACCCATGGAGAAACCCAGCTGGACTTTACTTGCAGACCCAAATTCATCACTCTCTTCTGGTTCCCAACGCTGACATTTCATGCCCGCAATATGTGTCACGGGAGAGGCTCTCCAGGGACCTGGTACAGGGACACGTCTCTTAAGAGGCTGGCTTGGGCATCTGGCAGACCAAGGCTATGCTTAGCTTGTCAAAACAAATCAGTGTCAGCATCTCTTGATGAGAACTGTCCCGTTTATCTAAAAGGCTGGGACCGGTCCTTTTAGATCCAGACTGGCAGGGCCACAGTTGAGGCCAGCCCAGGTGGCTTTAATTTTCTCATGCTTGAAACTGGGAACAGCGTCCTCCCCACCCCCCCTGGTGCGGGCCCTCACCTGTCAGCTTTCCCCGTGGACCAGTCCAGGGACAAGGCCAGACACTGCTTCTCCAGGGCAAAACTGGAAAACGGCTGCAGCATGTAAGTGTTCTACTGGAGAGAAAGGGGCACCATCAAAGAGGGGCAGCACAGGGCCCTGAGATGCTTCCTCTGCTCCCCGTATGTGCTCCAGGGGAACACGTGTCAGCCATCACAGGGCCCTGAGATGCTTCCTCTGCTCCCCGTATGTGCTCCAGGGGAACACGTGTCAGCCATCACAGGGCCCTGAGATACTTCCTCTGCTCCCCGTATGTGCTCCAGGGGAACACGTGTCAGCCATCACAGGGCCCTGAGATACTTCCTCTGCTCCCCGTATGTGCTCCCAGGGGAACACGTGTCAGCCATCACAGGGCCCTGAGATGCTTCCTCTGCTCCCCGTATGTGCTCCAGGGGAACACGTGTCAGCCATCACAGGGCCCTGAGATGCTTCCTCTGCTCCCCGTATGTGCTCCAGGGGAACACGTGTCAGCCATCACAGGGCCCTGAGATGCTTCCTCTGCTCCCCGTATGTGCTCCAGGGGAACACGTGTCAGCCATCACAGGGCCCTGAGATGCTTCCTCTGCTCCCCGTATGTGCTCCAGGGGAACACGTGTCAGCCATCACAGGGCCCTGAGATACTTCCTCTGCTCCCCGTATGTGCTCCCAGGGGAACACGTGTCAGCCATCACAGGGCCCTGAGATACTTCCTCTGCTCCCCGTATGTGCTCCCAGGGGAACACGTGTCAGCCATCATCAGAGCAGAGCCTGAGGACACTGGAGACCTGGTCCCTGCTGTCCAGAAGCCCACCCACATGGCCTGCCCTTGGGGCAAGTGGATCTGTCTCCCTTTCAGACCTGGCACAGTTGGTGCCGCCTGGTCGCCAGCACCACACCCATGTGACAAGAGCTCTCCACTTCCCCCGGCCTCCAGGGAGGCCCAGAGTCGGAGACAATGGCACCGTTCCTCTGGTCCCCTTTAAGAAGCCACAAACAGCCATGAAAACCCTGCTTCTCTTTTCTAAGGTCTGCATCGTTTTCTTACCCAAGTCACCTGGAGAGTGCCCCGCTCCACGACTCCCAGCACCCTCCCTGCTCGCCTGCTTCTGCCTGACACCAGCCTGACATCTCACCCCTCATCCCTAAGGCAGGGCTGCGTCTCTCAGCTGGCGTCAGGCAAGGCCAGAGCCGTCAGCGTCCCCAGAGGCGGGCACGGTCCTGTGGGCTGTCCCCCTCCAGTCACCACAGGACTGCCAGCACCACATTCCAACAGCCACTGCTGTCATTTCACAGACATGACACGGTACAGGCTGTTGTCAAATGCCTGCGAGTCACGGTGATCATGTGCACTCCTAGCCGTCAGTGAGAGGTAGCACCCCAGGGGGAAGCCACTGCCATTCTTGGCCCCAGCACCATCAGCCCTGCAATGCTGGTCCTTAGACAACTTTCAGATCACTGACAGGTAAATGAACAGCCTGTCACTTCGGCCCTTGTGCTAGTAACATATAAGGTCACCTCTGGAGTTAGATGCAGAACCCCGTAATTTAAAATAGACTGCATGCTGCCTTAGAGTGTTTCATGATAGAGTGCACGGAAACCATCCTAGAAAAACACTGTATGAACACAGCCCCCCTCCCAAGCCGTTTCCTGGGGTTCCTCCCACCCCTACAATGCCAGCTCCCGTCACTGACCTCGGACTCCACCAAGCGGAGCAGCTCTATGGACCCACCAGCATCTGCCACACCTAGGATGGCATGGCCGGCCACTGGCACGTGGCACCTGAGAAGAGAGTTCACATCCAGTCAGGACCCCGCTAGTTTATCCCTGAAGTCTCAGTTGCTACACTGGGCTGGAGCCCACAGCTGTTCCAATGAGATCCCCGCTTATGAACCAAACATGAGTATCACTGCTTAGTGATACTAACTCTAGGGAACCACCAGAGAACCCGGGCCCCAAGTCTGCAGCATCCTGCCAGGGGCAGCAAGTGGACAGGGCAGTGAAGAAGTGAACCCACAGTTCACACCTCTCCTCGTTATGCTGCCGGGCGTCAGGCTCCCCTGATTAAGTAACAGATAGCGTGACAAACGGGATGTTACCAGAAGTGTTACCATTTCATGTCCAGGATGGCAGCAGTATCTTTTCTCTGGATCTCAACCAGGGGGCAAGCACAGCCGTCCTCACTCAAACTGTACAGATAGAGACGGCCTAAGCGGACCTGAGGCTCATCCGCGTCCGTGGCACTCTGTAGGAAAGGCAGATGTGACCTCTGAGGACCGTAAGGATGCTGGGAAGGGGATGCAGGGGGAGAAGAGGGCCTGGAACGCGACCTGGGCAACAGCCCACACTGAGCTGGGTGCGCCTGACGAGTATGGACAGACTGCTTCTGACCCGGCTCAGAGGGACAGGCTGTGCTCAGGATCCCCAGGGACAGTGCCAGTTGCCACGCTTAGGTGTCCAGCTCCCGAAACCCCATGTCTTTTTTACTCTGGACTTCATCCGCACGCTGCGGCCACGCCTGCACACAGGCAACATTCTGCTCCCACGATGCCCGTTTCTAACCCACATCCTGACCGCAAGGCCAGTGTGGCCTCTTCGCCCCCTGTGAGGCCCCGCACGGCTGCCCGTTCAGCGCCCCCCGCGCGCGGGCGAGGTCTGGGCGCTGGCTGGGCCCCGCTCTCTGGGCCTCAGCGCCTCGCGAACCGCTCCGGAGACGGGGCGCGGGCGCACCTTGCCCTCGGGCCGCGCGGGCGGCTCCCCCGGCCTCCGCAGCTGGTAGGTGCCGCACGCCAGCAGGCGCCTGCAGCCCGGCAGCGGGCACCACTCCACGGAGTCCGCGGTGTACTCCGTGTCCACCGCCTGCAGCAGCCGGACGCCACTGCCCGGCGCCCCACCGTCGGAGGACGCCAGCGTGGCCGGGCGGCGGAGGCGGGCAGACGAGGCCAGGCTGCGAGGCAGGGTCGGGCCCGGGGGCCGGCGGCGGGGAAGGACGGGGCGAGGCTGGAAGCGTGGCCGGGGCGCGGGGCGCGGGCAGGTACAGCTCCGCTTCCGCCCCGCCCCCTCCCGACTCCTTCCGGGGCGTGGCCGGGGCGCGGGGCGCGGGCAGGTACTGCTCCGCTTCCGCCCCCGCCCCCTCCCGACTCCTTTCGGGGCGTGGCCGGGGCGCGGGGCGCGGGCAGGTACTGCTCCGCTTCCGCCCCGCCCCCTCCCGACTCTGTCCGGGGCGGGACTTCCGGCCGCCGTTGAGGCCTGGGCTGCGCGCCCCCTGCCGGCTCGTGGGCTCCCACGGGCCCCACGGGCCCGGCCGCGCCTCCTGCCGCCAGACACGGGGGCTTGGGAAGGACTGCCCGGTGTCCTGCACGGCATGGCGGGGAGCGGAGGACTTGGGGGAAAGCGGGACATGGGCGTCGGGGCGCGCGGGGGGTCCGGGCGCCGAGGAAGCGGAGTCCAGGGCCGGCCCGACAGGGGCCTCGGGCGCCCTGCGCCCCGCCAGCGCGCCCACCGAGCAGGGCCTGCGGCGCGTGGGCGGACGCACAGAGCTGGCCGCCGGGACAGCAGGGAGAGGGCGCAGGCGGGCGCCGCGAGCCGGCCGGTTAGATTTAGGGTGTAAGGCGGACAGCCGGCTCAGCCATGCTCTGATTTGGGAGTTTCGGTAGGTGCTGACTACCGTGGAAGGAAACGAGTGCGCTCAAAGCAGCAGGTTTGGGTTGGGGGAGTTTTGGACACGTTATGGATTCAGCTGTGTCCCCAAGATGGTTAAGTCCCACACCGCCACAGAACGTGACCTTTGGAGACAGGGTCTTTGCAGAAGGGATCAGATTAGAATGAGGCCGTGGGAGCCGGGCGGGGGGTGGGTGCAGTCTTCAAGGGGAATTGGTCAGGGGCGCCCCTCCCCCCAGAGGGGAGACCGCGAAGGCAGAGGATTAGTGATGCATTTATAGGACAGGAATGCCGGGGGCTGCTACAAGCTAGGGGAGGCCTGGGACACCTTTTCTTAGGTCTGCAGAGCGCTGCCCAACACCTTGATTTGAGCCCCAGCATCCAGAAGAAAATGTTTTAAGCCTTTTAGTTGGTAATCCTGTTAGAGAACCCTGAAGTCGATATGGATATCTGGGTCTTCAGCCTGCATTTTTTTTTCTTTCTAAGATTTTATTGGGGAATTGGGGGAGGGGAACAGACAAGCCGCTGGCCCCCTGTTCTTCAGTCCAGCTGCGGAGGACGCCGCCTCCCGGATGAGGCAGATCAGTCGCCGGCCTCTGGACGGTCACCCACCGCGGCTATTGGCCCCTTGCATCGGCCGGCAGCCGCTCATGCTGGCTGCCGGCCACTCACTGTAGCCCATGGCAGCCCACTGCAGCAGGGGCTGCAGCCTACACCGCTGCCAGGGCTCACAGCCCAGCTCCAGGTGGAGCTGTTGTTAGCTGTAGAGGGCAGTGTCACTGGCCCTCATATGCGGGACCCGAACCGGGGCCGCCGGCATCCCAAAACCAGCTCTTAACCAATGTGCCACTCGGCCGGTCCTTCAGCCTGCGTTTTTGATGCAGGGCTGTGGCTACAAACACGGACATGAGTCAGCAACTTGGATGGCAGCTGGAGTAGGGAAGCAGAAAGGGGTGGCTAGGAAGCAACAGAACATTCTGAAAAGGCTGAACCACACTATCTGGTACAAAAGGTTCAGGTCCAGCAGCCCCACACCTGGCTCCACACAGGTTAGAAACAAGCCCCACATTTTAAACTATGTTGAACTTTCATAGATGCTCTCAGGTTTATGGTTACAAAGATCAAGAGTTGTGGCCACCAGAAGAGAAAAGCAACCAGGGACTGAGTACTAGGTGACAAGGGAAGCAAAGAGGTAAAAAGTCTGGACCCAACAGCATCTGCTCCAGGGATCACGGTGGTGATGTGACCCAGGGAAGGAACCACCATAGGGGCAAACTAGACCCAAGGCCACCTTCCCAGCCCCAGCGCTGGGCCCTTCCACAGCACACACTGGGCACGTGGGCACAGCATGGTCAGATCTGGGACGGCCACCTGCTGTGGTTCCAGCTCCCAGTGGCTGGGGAGGACAGCGATCCCAGGTCAAAACTATTCCAGATGAGCCAAGCGACACAGTAGAAAGCACCCAGGTGTCAGGACCCAGTGTGGGGCAGTGTGGTTGGCCAAGACCCTAGGCACTTCCCTGTCAATGTAATTTTCTCACCAATTGCTGACCACAGAACAATTGGCTAGTCAGGGGAAGTGACAGGCGGGAGTGTCAACCTGGCCACTCCCCAAAGAACACAGGCAAAACCCACAGCCTGCAGTCTGGTGCCTCTTTGCCCTGGGGGCCTGTTTGAAAGCAATTGCTGGACCAGCAGAGAGGCACATTCGTTAGGAGCTGGTTTGGGGATGCCAGCGGCCCTGGTTCGGATCCCACATATGAGGGCCAGTGACCCTGCCCTCTACAGCTAACAACAGCTCCACCTGGAGCTGGGCTGTGCGAGCCTTGGGATGGTGTAGGCTGCAGCCCCTGCTGCCGTGGGCTGCCATAGGCTACAGTGAGCGGCAGGCAGCCAGCGTGAGCTGCCAATGGCCGCGGTGAGCGACCATCCAGAGGCCGGCAACCGATCTGCCTCATCCGGGAAGGGCACAATGACGATGCGAGCATGGGCCAGTGAGGCGACGTCCTCCGCAGCTGGACTGAAGAGCAGAGGGACAGCGACTTGTCTGTTCCCCTTCCCCGATTCCCCAATGTTGTTCCCCTCCCCCAATTCCCTAAGGGGGGGGGGGAAGCAATTGCTGAACACATTCGAGGCCCATGCCTGTGGGACCACCCAAACCCTAACATGTCAGCCTACACAGGCTCCCCACCCCAACCTTCCGGGCCAGAGCTGGCCTCTGCAATGAGTTATCCCAGCCCAGGGAGTGTCTAAGGGTCAAGCCAGCTGTCTGTAGGGATGACTGTCTCAGGATCACACATACCTCCCTCCCCAAAAGCTTTGAGCCCCTTGCAGCTCACCGCGAGTATGCAGGGACATGAAGCAGACCCCCCACACACACACACACACAAATGTCTGACCTGCAGAGGCACGGGGAGCTTCCTGGCGAAAACGTGTGGGTTTCTGCTCACCTCCAGAAACCCCTCCCTCAGGGTTAGGACTGCGCCCGCCTGCTCCCTGCGTGTTGCCATCGCCAGTCTCCCTAGTCCTTTCTATAGGACACTACCCAGGACCCCAAGTAGTGCAAAAGAAGCTACCAGAAGTTCAGCTCACAGACCAAAGGCCACCCAGGTGCTGTCCCCAGCCAGGGCATCCTGAAAGATGGCAGAAGAGCTTCAAGAGGGCATGTGTAACAGGACCCATGAAGGCCAGGGACGGTCAGCCTTCATTCTCCCTGGAATCAAGGCCTCTGGTGCACTGGTGGGACCTGAGATGCTGACCACACAGGCCCAGCTCAGAGCCCCATGGGTCTGCAAGGTTTCCAAGACGCTGCCCAGCCCTCAGCCATCCATAGCTCCCGGTAAGGAGGGAACCCTGCCTGGGGATCACAGCCCAGCTGCTTCTGATCACAAGAGGGACCTGCCATGATGCCCCAACCTTGCAGCACAAGAGTCGGGGGAGCGGAGCTGGGGCTAACATTCACTCCCCGCCCCCAACAGGGTTGGCCGCAGAACAGGAATAGGCCTGGGTCTTGCTGCAGCCACTGTTTCTCCAGAGACCCAGGAGGGAAACTGTCGGGCGGACCGCAGCCCACAGCACAGAGGAGGAGCACAGGGAGGGGGTGGCCATGAGATGACACAAGGGTGAATGAAGCACAGGGAGGGGGCGCAGAGGGTATTGCGAGGTGACCGCCCTTTACTCTCATGGCAGATGCAAGTCCCCTGGGCCATGGCTTGTGTTCCAGGACCATTTTAGACTTGCGACCATTTTGAGGATTACAGCAAATGTTTCTATTTGTAATTTCTAACCCTCTGACTGCCCTCCCCCCAAAAAAACTGTACATGAGTTTACAAACATATTAACATATAAATAACGAGAAGCATCCTGGCGGAGCCTCCCCAGCTGTCTCTGCTTGACATTAAGAATTCGAGGGGAGCGCGGTGCCGGCCGCATCCAGTGCCCACTGCAGGGAGCGTCGCCGGCAGCTTCAGCACTGCCAGGTCCAACCATCCAATGTCCGTGGTGCCTGGGAAGCCTGGTCATCGCTCGGGCTCAAGCTCGTGTTGGAAGGGGCGCCTCTTCTCCCGACAGTGCTTCTTGTGGGCAGGCCAGTCCTTCTGCTGGCACTGGGAGCCACAGTACCGGGCCACCTGGCAGCGACCACAAATGTTGAACTCCCGGAGCTGAAAGGACACACGGCGGTCAGGCGGAGGTCAGCGTGGGGGCACCGGGGGTCAGCAGGGCGCGGGGCCGCACGGGTACCTGCTTCTCGATCATGGTGCAGGGCGGGTAGTGGCACTCATAGTAGGTGCAGGAACTCTCCTCCTCCTCCACCACGTCCCCGTTGGCGTTGTAGTACCGGGTCACATTCAGGACGGGGAACTGCTCTTCGATGGGGTCTGTGGGCAGCTGCTGTATCGCGAGCCAGTATAAGCTCTGCTCCCTGAAAGACAGAGCATGGTTCAGTACACTCCGGCCAGGCACGGTCAAGGCACAGGGCGCAATGCCAAAACTCCAGGATGGACACGTTGTTTCCTCCTGCTCAGGATACCCCTGCCCCAATTTTTGTAATAGCAACCTGACTTTTCTTCGGCCACCACCACTGCATAGGCTTGTCTCCATGAGACATCAAGTATTTAGCACGTTCTGTCTTCCCACGAACAGGTCCAGGGCAGGGTTGTGTCTGTCCATTCGTCAGTCTCGCCCACTTGGAGGACGGATGGGTACTCGGTGGATAGGGGCAGCGTGCGGCAGCAGCCTGGCACCCAGCCAGCACCAGGCAGCCCTTCTGCCAGCCTGTGCCCTGGCTTAGCCCTCCTCCCCTTTGGTGCTGTGAGCTGCCCTGCACCCTTCTGAAAACCTGTCTTGTTTGAGCAGCCCAGAGCCTGCACCGGAAGAACTCTACCTGACACCAGAGCTGAGATGCGCTGACAGGCTGGGTGGGGCAGCGAGCAGCCCACCCTTGATGTTGGGCTTCAAAGGGGCACCCCCAGCACTGAGAGTGCGAGAGCAGGTTGACCATCCCCTCAACCCATGAGCCAGGCCAGGAAGGCAGGCCACCTTCATCCAACACCATATACAAAAATTAATTCAAATGGACCAACGGCTAAACATAAGACCGCAAACAAACAAACAAAACTCATGGAAGAAAACCCAACACAAAAGCTGCACATTGTTAGATTTGGCAATGAGCTCACAGCTATGACACCAAAGGTACAGGTAACAAAAAAAAATAGACAAATTGATTGGACTTCGTGAAAATTTAAAAATTTTATGCATCAAAAGACACTATCCCGGGCCGGCTGAGTGGCGCGGTGGTTAAGCGCTGGCTTGGGAAGCCAGCGGTCCCGGTTTGGGTCCCACATATGAGGACCAGTGACACTGCCCTCTTAAAAAAAAAAAAATACAAAAAAAAAAAGACATTATCCTGGGGTAGCGGGGTTATTGCTTTGAGGGGTGTAAACGTCTATGTATTACGTTGCTTTATACATCTGAAACTAATAATAATTAAAAAATAAAAGACATTATCCATGGAGTAAAACCACCACCAAAGAAATGGGAGAAAATATTTGCAAGTCATATATCTGATAAGGGACTAACATCCAGAACATAGAAAGAATTCTACGACTCAACAACAAAAACAGTCTGATTAAAAAAGCATCTGAACACTGCTGCTGCTTCTTCTCTGCTCCTTTTGACCGCGTCTTCCCTTTGAGCCTTGCCTTTGTGCGTGGCCCACTCCACACTCTTTGGAATGTAACTTCTAGTAATGGGCCCTTGAGCCATCCTCTACTGCTCAGGCCTACTTTTACTTCTAAATGTACTGTCTCTTCTAACAAACTACTTATTTTACTGCTTTAAAAAAAAAAAGCATCTAGTGTGGGCCGGCTTAGTGGCACGGTGGTTAAGCGCTGGCTTAGGAAGTCAGCAGCCCCGGTTCGGGTCCCACATGAGGGCCAGTGATACTGCCCTCAAAAAAAAAAGCATCTGAATAGGCGTTTCTCCAAAGAAGTCACACAAACAGCCAACCAGCACATGGAAAGATGCTCGATGTCACTAGTCATCAGGGAAATGCAAATCAAAACCAGTGAGACACCACCTCACACCCATTAAAATGGCCACTATCAAATAAGAACAAAAATACCAGATAAAAAACCACGCTGGTTTTGGGATGCCAGTGACCCCAGTTTGGATCCCACATGAGGGCCAGTGACACTGCCCTCTACAGCTAACAAGAGCTCCACCTGGAGCTGGGCTGTGCGAACCCGGCGATGGTGTAGGCTGCAGCCCCTGCTGCAGTGGGCTGCCATAGGCTACAGTGAGTGGCCGGCAGCCAGTGTGAGTGGCTGGCAGCCAGCACGAACTGCCAATAGCCACAGAGACTGACCATCCAGAAGTCAGCGACCGATCTGCCTCATCTGGGAAGAACACAATGACGATACCAACATGGGCCAGTGAAGCAACATCCTCCGCAACTAGACTGAAGAACAAAATGACAGCAACTTGTCTGTTCCCCTCCCCCAATTCCCCAATTAAAAAAAAAAATCTTTATTAAAAAAAAAAAAATCCACAAAATGGTCAATTATACCTCAATTTAAACAAAACAAAACAAAATCAAGTGTTGGCGAGGATGTGGAGAAGAGGGAGCCCTCGTGGACTCCTGGCGGGAACGTGAAATGGAGCAGCCACTGTGGAAAACCGTATGCAGCTTCCTCAAAAAGCTAAACACAGAACTACCCCGTGACCCAGCGATCCCACTCCTGGGTAGGCGCCTAAGAACTGGAAGCAGGTCTCAGAGGGAGATTTGCACCCCACGACCACAGCAGCCAAGGGGTGGGAGCAACCCCAGTGTCCACAGACAGAGGACAGGATAAACCAAACGGGGTCCCTCCACACTGTGGATGTCACTCTGCCCTGAAAAGGAAGGAGGTCCTGACACCTGACACCACGTGGATGGATCCTGAGGACACTGTGCTCAGTGAGATGGGCCAGTCACAGGAGGACAAGTCCTGTAGGACCCCCCCCTCACAGGAGGTCCCCAGGGGAGTCAGATTCAGAGACAGGAAGTAGCTGGTGGGGGCCGCGGCTGGGGGAGGGGTGGGAGCGAGTGTTTAGTGGGGACAGAGGGTCAGTTTGGGGAGACGAGAAAGTCCTGGAGACGATGGAGGTGGTGGCCGCACAACAGTGTGACTGCGCCTAATGCCACTGAGCTGGCACCTAAACATGGTTACATGGAAAACTTATGTGTATTTTACCACAATAAAAAAATCTGAAGAGGGCCGGCCGAGCAGTTCAGTTGGTTAAGAGCTCGCTCAAGAGTGAGCTGAGCTCTGAGAAACAGTAGTTTGATGCCCAGATAGAGCTGAGCTGCCAACAGGTGGTAGGATGGCTCAGCTAAAAACAAAAACAAAAAACAAAAAAAAAAATCTGAAAAAAAAGGGAGAAGTCAGGAGGTGGGAAGAGGCTGCAGCTTTCTGAGCCGGTCGGTGAAGCCCTACACACAGGCAGTGGCTCCCAGCCTCAGCTGCCTTTCGGGACAGAAAGTGAGGAAGACGCATCTTTGCAGAGGCCTTGTCCCTGTGGCTGAGTGGCCTGAGGGCCACACTGGCGCATGTCAGGAAGGCACGGCGAGAGGGGCAGGCCTGGGAGAGGCTGCAGCCCCATGCTGCCCTCCTTGCCGACAGGTGACGCCATCCCAGGAGCTGGTGGTGATGAAGGGCATGTCATACCCTGGCCATCTGTGAGCTCGGGCACACTCGGGTGGCTCTGACACTGTTGAGAGTCTAGACCCGGAAGGCCCATAGGAGGCTAGTGCTGCACCCCCTGGGGTGGCCTCCAGAGTGGGGAGGCCAGGCTCAGCCCAGCAGAGACCACTGGATGGGCGCCTGGGTGGGCCACCCTTCCCCAAACTGGTGCCTCTGACTGCAATCTACTTATCTCCCCGCCACAAAGGGTGAGCAGGGATCCAGTCAGCCATGGTTTGGCCCAACCGTAAGTCACATGGAGACCCACCTGAAATACCAGATTTCACATGCCAGGCTGCCTGGCAGGAGCAGATCCACTGCCAGGTGAGAAGGTGGACACTGTCCCCCACGCTGCAGTGGGCAGCAGGAGACCTTATGGTGTCAGGGAGACCGGGCCCCAGTGTTCACACTGGATGGCCCAGGGGGAATCCATGGACACTGGCTGGCCTGCTGAGCTGCCCTTACACTCCTGGCGATAATGCAATCTTCGCTTTGTTTGATGGAAGAGCCCTCCTGTCCCCTGCTCCCGGCTGAGTGACTCAAAGCAAGCTAACTACTCAGCTCCAAGACTTCCTGAGGACATGCCACCTGTGGGAAGTGAGTCCGTAGCTCTGGTGGCCACACCAAAAGGAAGACTGGAGGCAGCAGCCCTGGCTTTCCCCCGTCAGATAAGGATGCCAGTTCCTGTCACTTTCAACCCGGGCCAGACTAACATGATCCCCAAGAGGGTAACCGTCCTGAGGAGGCAGTTTCCTTCAAGAAGGAATTTCAGGGCCAAAACCAACATCACCGAGAGAACCCAGAGGCGGGGAGCCCAGCCCTGCTCCTGAGCCTGGACCCGCCCTGCACCACCGACCATCCCGCCATTCCCACTGCCGCTGCTCAAGGGGTGGCCAGACCCTGAGCGGAACAACTGCAGTAGTTCACCCACCATCTCCCATCTTCCAAGACCCTGAGAACCCTGACCTGTCCAACATCACTGACACCTGTCTGCTGGGACTCAGCAGCACCGTGTAAGGAAAAGCTGCCCGGAGGCCCACGGATACACTCAGAAACCCCAGGCAGCCCCTCTGAGCTCCTAATGAACTTGCTCCCTGGCTTGTGTCATCTCTCGGCTCCCGTCCTGCTGGTCTCCACTTCTTCCCAAGGCTCCATGAAGCTCACAGCGGGGATGCTCCCGGGCCATGGGAACTGTCCTCAGAGCGTCCTACCCACCCAAGTGGGTGGCCTGTGCCGTCCTGAGCAGAAGCACTGTTTTCAGGACCGTGGCAAGGCGGAGGCCGAGCCCCCAAACCACAGTCTGGCTTCCGTTAAACCACTGCTTAGGACAACTCTTTAGCAAGAGCAGGACAAAAAGGCCCATCTGTGTGCACAGGGGGCCCCTTGAGATAAGACACTTGACATGTTTCGGGTCATGGAGAAGTCCTGCCACGTGCAGGCATCCAGCCCAGGCAGCCCCACCCCTAATGGAACCAATTACCAGACCGATCCGAAAAGATAACCGTCAAAACCTTACCCCACCTCTACGAAGAAAGGACACCCCCACCGGGTGCTCAAACCCACGAAGCACCGGAGCAGTGTGCAGACACGGGGGCCTGAGCGACCCACCTCTGCTTGCTGGAGGACTCCTCTGCTCGGGGCCGCCAGCCCCATGGCACCAGCTGCAGGTTGTCCAGGCGGTTGTCCACAGTCACCGCATTCAGATGCACCACCTGGAAGCCAGGAGCAATGCCCCCGCGGTGCCGCTCCCTGGGGACAGACAGACAGCTCTCTAGCCTAGCCTCTCAGACCTGCCGAAGCCTGTCAGCCACATGGTCTGAACTGGCCCTCCTCACACTGCCGTGACGCGAACGCAGCAGGTACAGGCTGCCCAGAGGACATCACATGTGTTCTTCTGTGGCCCAAATGGACAGACCATGTTGGCAGGTCAGCCCTTGGGTTAAAGAGCGAGGCTGCAAGGGACCATGGCTGGGGCCCCAAACCATCTAATACACAGCCTAGAAAACGCCCCAGGTGAAAGGCCCCAAGCATTTCAGAACCCTACAGAGTATACCAAGGGAAGCCACCCTTCCCCCACATCCTACGAACAGGCCCAGCAAAAGCCCGGGAGGGACCAGGACCCACTCTGCCCCAGAGGTGGCTGTATCCTCCGGATGGAGCACCTGAGCAGAAAGGGCACTTGGTGGCTGATGACTTTAGGCTGCCCCATGAGCGCCACAATATGCAGCCACTTGTTCCTCAGTTAACGGGAATGACACAAAAACACTATCCATCAACGAGGTCAAGTGGCTCCACTGGTTCCACACACATCAGGGCTCATTCAAGACCCAGGAGGGAAACAAGCAGCCAAAAATACCCACCACAGCAGCTCGTGAAGAAGCCTTCCCGATCCCCTTCCTCGATTTTTGTCAAAGGCACAGGCAAATATCTTAGCGCCGTTTCCATCTGCGTCGACTTCCATCCGGGCCTGGGAAGAACAGGAAGAGGTCTGTTAGGAAGCCTGCTTCTCAGCAACGTCTCAAACACCTCTTAAAATATCTGAGCAATGTGAACAAGCAGAGGAACAAATGCCAGGCCTGTTCCTGGGGCCCTGGGAGTCTCCAAGGAGCTCACAGACACGAGGTACGGAGAAGCCCGCGTGTCCCAACAAGCACCCTCCTCACCTTACTGAACTCAAGCAAGACACATTCATGAAGCACTCTGCAGAATCCCATGGGCACAGCAACATAACCCCCCTGCTCGGAAAAGCCCACAAGCCGGTGAGCAAGATGAACCTCTGCACAAGACACCACTGTGAGAAGGTGAAGGGCGGAGATGAGGGTGTCCCTAAGGAAGGAGCGCGTCGCTCAAACAGAGCAAGGCAGGTGCTCGGAAAATGAGAGGAAGGAGCACTGGGCACCAGGACAGACAGCGGGGCCAAGGCCAGAGAAAAGGTCAGGTGGCATGGAACGGTCTCCCAAGGAACCGGGGCCTGTCCAATTGAACATCCAGTCACAAACGCGACAGTGTTTGGTCTGTTTATTAGGAAGAGTTGGCAAGAAAGGTGGAAGTGGCGGGGACAGGCGTGACAGAGACAGTGCTGAGACCCATGTTCACATACGAGGTCCTGCCCTCACATCTCGGGGAAGAAAATCATGCCTCACGGCCTGCAGGGGCACTGCCAGACAGAAAGCAGGCCAGCAAAGGGAAGGCGGTCCTTACCTCAAAGGAGTAGCCCTCCACCAGCGGGATATCTTGCTCATCTATCAGTGTGTACTTGGTCTGGAAATCAACCACATTTCAAAACGTTACATTGTGGATCAGGGTAAGGCACTGGCAACAGGCAAGAGCAACCCATCAGACTAAGAGGGTAGCAATCAAGGGGCGGGGCAGCCTACCACACGAAGCAGGTAGACGGGCCATAAGCTGGTACCACAGGAGCTGGTTTCAGGCCTCACTCTCACCCGCACCAGACTAACCCTTCGAAGTGCCACCGAACTGACCAGCCTCTAAGCTGTGTGTTTGAACGGGCCAATCAACCTAGTCCAACAAGCGGCTTCACTGGAGCAGAGACGGGCCCCGGGTTGAGGCAGAATATCCAGAAGGTTTCAATGCTTACTGAGTAAGCAGGGCAGTCGGTACTCAAGTGCTCACTGAGTCGTCCTTTTGAGCTTTTTGTTCCAAGCCAAAGCTTTAGAGGATGACATTAACGCAACCAGTCACTAAGTCAGAAGTCTCAGAGCTGGGGGAGCCCACCCTTCCCTCCTGCAGGGTGGGCAGGTAACGGCCTCCGAACCACTCACTCTCGCCTGGAAAGCTGTTTTCTAGGGTCTGAGTCCGTTTTACCTTCATCTGACTGCCTCTGCTCCTCTCTCCCACCAGAAGCTTCCGCCGCTTGTGATGGGAACAGGGTTCCCATCCAGGGTAAGGTCCGCGGCTGGTGCAGCTGCACGGCCGGCCGGCTCCTGGAAACAGCCAAGCCTCGATGCCCACAGGTGCTAGGAAGCCCCAGCCTCGAACACGCGGAGGGCGGGGCCAAGTACGGGGAGAAGCCGAGGGAGGCCCTGCTCCGGCGAGGCACACCGAGGCTCGGCCGGATCAGGCCACCGCGGGCAGCGTGAGACCTGCGCGAAGCGCCCCTGGGCCCCTGGGCCCCGAGCGGCGCGCGCGCACGGGCCGTGGCCAGGAGGGAGCGCGCCGCATCGCAAGGGCGCTGCGCTCCCCGCGCCGCAGGTGCCGCCAACAGCCCCCGCCGCCCCGGGCGCCGTCGGGGCCCCAGGCCGCGGCCGGAGGGCGGCCCCGCGGGGACACGCCGCCGGCCCGCTGCCCGCACAACCGCCCGGCCCCGCGCCCGCGGCCCCGCGCCGCTCACCTTCCCGGCCACCCGGCCGAGCCGCACGATGCCCAATTTGAAGTCTGTCATGGCCAGGCCTGCGCTCGGCCGCCGGCGCCGCTCCCGCGGGAGGCGCGGGGCCGGGGCGGGGCCGCGGCGCGCCTGGCGAGCCGGGCGGGCGGGCCGGGGTCGGGTCCGGGCGGCCGGACGGGACGGGGCTGGGCCGCACTCAGGCCGCCGCCGCCGCCGCCGCCGCCGCCGCCGCGCGCCCGCCGGACCTGCCACGCGCCGCCGCTGCCGCCGCGCGCACCACCGCGAGCGGGGCCGAGGGCGGGGCGCCACGCGGACACGCCCCCTCCCGCCGCCGCTCGGCCAATGGCGGGGCGCGCCCTGCACCGGCCGGCGCGCGCCGCCACTCCGCGACTAATGGGAGGCGGGCGAGCACGCCGGCGCGCTGAGGAGCGGGGCGAGCGCGGGGGCGGGGCGCGGCCGGGGGCGGGGCCTGCGCGGCCGCTCGGTGTTACGTCAGTTTCGCGGGAAGCTTTGTGCGGGCGTCGGCGCTGCGGGCTCCGAGCCTCGCGCCGGCCGTCAACCCCCGGTGCTGCGCGCGGCCCCGAGGCCTGGCCGCGTGCCCCGGGCCGTCCGGAGCGGACCTGAGCGGCTCGCTGCGGCTCCCCAGGGCAGCGGGCCGCGGTGCGGACGGAGCCCCGGAGTTGCGGGGCCGCCGTGCAGTCGGAGCGGGGCGGCCAGTGCCTGCGGGGCGTGGAAGGCGGCCTGGCCCGAGCTGGACGCGGCGAGCGGGCGGGGCCCGGGCCGCCCGCCCCGGGCTACGCCCGCCTGCCTTGGGCCTCCAGCCCCTGAGCCGGGCGGGCGATGCCCGGGCCCTTGCCGAGCGGCCAGGTCCAGGGCTGCCGTCCCGGGGGCCTCCGCCGCCGCCGCTCCAGCCGGGCTCTCACCCGCCGAAACGCCGCCTCCCGTAACCAGTGGCACCCGCTCCCCGCTCGAGTCCCAGTGAGGGCGGCAGGAAAGGCCGGTGCCGCGCGAGGTACATGCCGTGCTGGAAAGGGAGAGCTCGGGGTGGGGGTCCCCGGGAGGCGGAGAGCAGAGGGGGCCTCACGGACCATCCAGCGGGAGGAGAGGGGCCGAGAGCCCGTGGGCTTGGAGGGGCGAGTCCAGTCCGGGCAACGGCTCGGAACTGCCCGCATGGCTGGCGCATTGGAGAAAGCGGGGCGGCCATTGTGACCGGGCCACCGCCGAGCGAAGCCACCAGAGGGTTTGAATAGAGGAGGAGCTCTCCAGCGCCTCACTCTGGCCGATGAGACAAAGCGAGGTGGGCGTGGGGGTCAGCTGGGGCCCTCCTTTGGTTGCACTCGCCTGGGAATTGCGCCGGAGCTGCCCCCTTCTCTTCCATGGAACCCCTCTCTGGGTGGTGTGACGCTGTGCAGGGTTTCCCCACGTGGCCACGCCGGACCGCTGGCCTGCCTTACAGCGTGGAGGATGCTTCCCACTGGGCAAGCATTTATTGCACCTCTTATGGAATTATGCTTTCTAGTGCCCCACTGGACAAAGCGAGTCACACGGGCAAGCCCAGAGCCAGCGCAGGAGGGCTGTGCACCAGGACGATGGCCCCTGGGGCCTCCTAAGTCCTCCAGAGTTACCTCTCGTCAAGGTGCTGGGCTTGGGGGTCCACTGTCTTATGATGCGCAAAAGGGCCAGGTAAGGGTGAGGCACGTTGGGTGTGGCCCCTTTTGCTGCAGAGGCCTGTTATCTGCACCCCAACAGCCAACATTCCATTCCGTACTACAAGTGCTAGACATATCCTTGAAAAAGGAGGAAGGCACTCCAGAGTCACTGGTTCATAGCAATTTTGAATTGCAGCCGGGCATCTGTCCCGATGTTGCTTCTGCACGGCTCGTCCGCTCCCTGTAAGAGCTCCCCTAGTCTACTGTTTTTAGCAGTTCTTGGCTTCTCCTGGGCTCTTGGCCCTGCACCTCCGTCATCCCTTTTCCGTAGGAAGTGGCCTGTATTTGCTGCTGGGTAGCTTCCTCAGCCAGCCATTTGCCTGTAGAAATTTAGGGCCCCAAAAGTCTCATTTCAAAGCCTGTCCATTCGAGTTCAAGCAGATACAACCCTTTTTAAAAAACTGTGGGTTTTCTATGTATCAAATTATAACCCACTCTCAAATGTCTTTGAGAACACTCTTCTCGCTTTGGTTTGCTTTCTTGTATGCAAAGAAGCCAATTGGCCCTTTAAGCCGCTGCCAGGAAAATCATTAGATTCACTTTCTGTCTTCCACATTACCACAAGCAATGATCTTTCCATTTTTCTGCCAATACCTGTCCCGGCTCACCCTGTCTCCAGCCTCCATCAGCAGTGTCCTCACTGCCCTGCCTGTGTGCACCTGCAGCCGGTTCCAAAGTCAGTGCCACACTTTGGAATTTTGTTGTGGCAATGAGTTACTTCTAAGTACCAACATCTGTTCCAGTTACCTGTTGCTGTGTAACTAACCACGCCAAACTTTCTGGCTTAAAAACAACTATTCATGTTCTCATGGTTCTCTAATCTAGGTTGGGCTTAGCTAGTTGGTTCTGCTGTTGGCTGGTGAGGCCAGTTATCTTCTGTCATCACCATCAGTTCCTTTCCTCCCCGTATGTTTGTGATGCTCCACTTACACTGGGCCCATGACTGTTCTGATGCATTTAATGTGGTAGAAAGTTCTGGGACTTCAGAGCCCAAGCCTGAGGACTGGCTACTACACCCACCTTCCTCCCTCTTGGGGGCCTGTTTTCAGAACAGGTAACAAACTGGTGTGGTTTGTGCTACAGCAGCAGATAGCTGATACAGCCAGGGTACTCGCACAGCCAGTCAGTGGGGTGTGATAGAGGCAGGAAGTCTGAGCCACTGTCACTCACATGTCCAGGCAGTCTCTCTCCCTGTGAAATCTCTCCAGCAGGGTAACCAGACATTTTTACATGGCAGCTTGGGCCTCCCAAGAACCTGCAACTGGCATGGCATCTCTTCCGTACCAGTACTGACAGTTAAAGCAAGTTGCAGAGCAGCCCAGATTCAATGGGACGGAATGGAACCCACCTTCTGATGGCAGGAACTTTGTGAACTTTAGTAAAGAGATGGAAGAAGTGGTTGGCAGACATTTTTTTAATTTATTTTTATTTTTTTTATTTTTTAGCTGAGCCATCCTGCTACCTGTTCGCAGCTCAACAGCAGCTCAGCTTGGGCTAGGCATCGAACTGCTGTTGCTCAGAGCTCAGCTCGCACTCTTGAGTGAGCTCTTAACCAACTGAGCCACTTGGCTGGCCCTTTGGCAGGCATTTTTGGAGATGAACTGACAACGCCATGGGAGGGAGCTGGTGTCAGTTGGAGAAGGTTCTTGGTGGAGAGTCAGGGGAATGAGAGCTGTACTCATCATGGCTTTTATTTTCTGTATTTATGATGCTTTGACATCTAGGACGGGTTGGCAAACTGCGGCTCTTTGGGTACATACGTGTGGCTCTGAAGTAAAAAACTAAAAATGAAAATAAAACTATCATAGTTTCATTCATAAAATTTTTAAAGGATATTCACATAATGGTGATTTCATTTGTTTTATGGGTCTCAAATAATTTTTAAATTGTTGTGAGGGGGCCGTCCGAGTGGCTCAGTTGGTTAAGAGTTGGCTTAGAGCGCGAGCTCTGAGTAACAGGGCTGCAGGTTCGATTCCCACATGGACCAGTGAATGCTGCACCCTAGCTGAGCTGTTGCCGAGCTGCCAGCAGGTGGCAGGATGGCTCAGCTGGTGTAACAACAAGGTTGCCTGTTCAATGGTGGGTTACGCCCACCCGTAACTAAAGATTGAACTCCTCACCTTGAGCTGAGCTGCCGCCCGGATGGCCCAGAGAATAAAGTCATGCGCTCTTAACAACAAGGCTGCTGGTTCGACTCCTGCATGGGATGGTGGCTATGCCCACCTGCAACTAAGTCTGAACTCAGCACCTTGAGCTTAGGTGTTGCCCGGATGGCTCAGTGGAGTGGGCATGTGCTCTTAACAACAAGGCTGCTGGTTTGACTCCCACATGGGATAGCGGCTACGCCCACCCGCAACTAAGATGGAACGCAGCACCTTGAGCTTAGAGGCCACCAGCTGCTGATGGGAAGCCAGATGGCGACTGGCGCCCTCCACAATGACGATTGAAGAACAACAAATTGGCTGGTCTCTTCCCCCAATTCCCCAACACTGTTCCCCTCCCCCAATTCCCTAATAAAATCTTTAAAAAAAAAAAAAAGTTGTTGTGAGGGACAGGATTGGCTCTTCCATCTCAAAAGTTTGCCGACCCCTGATCTGGCAGCTCTTGCCGGCTGGGGAGAGCCTGCCCCTCCCAGGGCTAGCTAATTCCTGGAAACAGCACACACCTTCCATGAGCAAACCAACCAATCCAGAGCCTCCCTCCCACACACACACTTCCTTCATCTAACTTGCACACCAGGCTAGGATTTCGCTGCCTAATCACCAGGTACTGGACGAGTAGCGCCCGCCCCCTAGGTGAGCCCACTGAAGTTGCTGACACTGTCCAGTCCTAAGCGCTCAAACTCATTGCACTGCCTCACCGTTCCTTCCCACAGAAAACAAGATGGTCTCTGGGCTGTGCTGTCCCTCGCCCCCTGCCAACAGAGCCATGCTGCCATTTCCCCAAGTGGCCCTGTGTGGCGTGGCACTGTAAGTACTAAACTTGAAAGCAGCTGTCTCTGTGTCACCTTACTTGATTAAAACCAATCCTGAGTACCGTCTGCTGAATGGTTTGGTTGGTTAGAGCACATGCTCTGAACAAGGTTGCCAGTTTGGTTCCCACATAGGCCAGTGAGCTGTGCTCTCCACACTAGATTGAAGACGACTTGGAGCTGAGCTGCGGGTGGGTGGCCAGATGGCTAAGTTGGTTAGAGAGTGGGCTCTTAAAAAGTTGCCGGTTCAATTCCTGCATGGGATGGTGGGCTGCACCCCCCGCTTCCCTGCAACTAGAATGTAAAACGGCGACTGGACTTGGAGCTGAGCTGCATGCACCCTCCACAACTAGTTTGAGGGACGGCTTGACTTGGAGCTGATGGGTCTTAGAAAAAAACACTCTTACCCAATTTTAAAAAACACAAAAAACAAAACCTAGGTACATTTTAAGACAGAGGCCAGGAGGTTGGAAGGGTCACCCCTGTGAATTCTGAAGTCACTAAGAACCCCAGCAAGAATGGTACTGGACAGACTGACAGTGAGTTGGGAGCTAACCTGGCAGTTGAGAGGAGAGTGACAGCAGAGGCTGGTGGATCACTGCCAAGAAAACCACTTAAAGCTGGGATTCTAGGGTGTGGGGAGATAGCCTTGTCGGCCTAAGGAATGTCCACACCTAGAGAGTCTCTCTGAGCTTATTTGAGAGAAACTGACTACAATTGCCAGGAAGCAAAGTCTTAGCGGATTGAGAAAATGAGAACAGCAGTTTTGCAGTTTATTTTATACATTAGAATCTAAAGAGGAGACATAAGGAGAGTTACATCAAATTCATTGGGCTGTTAAGGGGGCAGGAGAAAGCAAAGCGGGGAAATCCCTGGGATTGGATAAAAAGTAAAACTGAGAGATATTTTACATTGGTGGGTGCAGGATAGTTAATAACATTTATAACACTCAGAGATGGTATTGGGGAAGAGAGAATAATGAGGGGTTCTGTAGTCTCCTGCTCTAGTGGTGGGTGTGCCCTGGGGTGTCTGAAAAAGGAGATTACTCTGACATTCCAAGGGCCAAGGGCATGTTATCTTAGATGCTAAGACAACAGGCTCACTTCCTGTAAAGACTGACCTTTGTCAAGGAAGTTACAGGCCCAGGACAAGACTACCCACCATGACCTGCTTTTAGTTAGGAATCTGTATGTTCAGACCACCATGTGTGGTTGATTTTGGTCGGAGTTTGTAGGGCCTGGCATGCTGGCCTCTCTGAGCTTGTCGGGTTCAATCTGTGGCCCCTTTTCTGTCCACAGCCTGGAAGTGGTCACAAGGACTCAGCAGGGTGCCCACCTTATCCCCAGGCCCAGAGGTACAGGAGTTGTGGGAAAATAAACAGCTACACTTAGGTAGTCAGGGTGTTTGTGCTGATGGCAGATATGAGAGCACAGCAGTAGTTTCCAGAACAGGGCAAGGGTGGGTGATGGGGTCAGAAAAAAGGTTGTGCAGGGCCGTATGGGGTCCAATTATGGGAGACAGAAGGTGACCTGGGACAAAGGCCACCATTTTCTGTCCTCATTTGTTCCATCTCAGCAACAGTCAACACACATCTCCTTCCTTCCTGAAACACTTCCTTCTTGATTTCTGTTGTGGAACTTTGGCATTCTGGGCTGCCCACAATGCTTCCCCTTCCCATGGGTTACCCCTTGCTCAGTAATTCCCCATCTGCAGTCTTTTTTTTTTTTTTTAAGATTTTTATTGGGGAATTGGGGGAGGGGAACAGACAAGGTGCTGTCTTTTTGTTCTTCAGTCTAGTTGTGGAGGACGTTGCTTCACTAACCCATGTTTGTATTATCATTGCGCTCTTCCCGGGTGAGGCAGATAGATTGCGACCTCTGGACAGCCGTTCACGGTAGTTCTTGGCAGCTTATGCCGGCTGTCGGCTGCTCACTCTGGCACGCTGGCTGCTGGCCACTCACTGTAGCCTATGACAGCCCACTGCAGCAGGGGCTGCAGCCCACACCATCGCCGGGGCTCGCACAGCCCAGCTCCAGGTGGAGCTGTTGTTAGCTGTAGAGGGCAGTGTCACTGGCCCTCACATGTGGGATCCGAAACCTGGGCTGCTGGCGTCCCAAGCCAGCTCTTAACCAACGCGGCCGGCCCTCACATCTGCAATCTTGACAAGAGAGTGTCTTAAGCGTGGCCAATCAGACTCGTCCTCTGGGAACATGAGGCCCGGAAGAAGCCAGGTGAAGCCTGGCGCTGGCAGGCTGCTTACCCCTGAACCTCTGGGGCTCCCTGCTCCCCTCACTTTCGTCACCAGGACCAGTGGGAGCCCTCCAGCCTGGAAGTCCCCTCTCCTTTTGCTGAGGGGCTAGATTAGGTTTCTGTGGCTTTCACCCCAAACTCTGATGTCATCAGTGCCCTGACTTGAGTTACCATCTGCAAACCAGAGTCTAACAAATCTTTAGTCCTTTGTCTCCCCCAAACTCATGCATAGAAGCAAATGCTTAACAGGCACCTGAGACTTGGCTTGTCATGACTTTCTCCCACATCAAAAACAACTTACATCTAGGCCAGTTTTCTCCATCAGTAAATGCTAGCATCACCGCCACGCCCTCCTTCAGGCAGGCCCATATTTAACTAGCAGTAGTCTTCTCTGAGTAAGCGTCACCTTCTCCCTCCTAGACTATCTTTTTTTTTTTTTTTTTTTTTTTTTTTTTAGCTGAGCCATCCTGTCACCTGTTGGCAGCTCAACAGCAACTCAGCTCTGGCTGTCATCCAATCGCGTTGCTTAGAGCTCGGCTCCCCGCACTCTTGAGCGAGCTCTTAACCAACTGAGCTACTCCGCCGGCCCTTGGACTATCTTTTTTTTTTTTTGGGCAGTGTCACTGGCCCTCATATGTGGGACCCGAACCGGGGCCGCTGGCTTGGCAAGCCAGCGCTTAACCACCGCGCCACTCGGCAGGCCCTAGACTATCTTTTGAGTCTCCCACATGCACGCACGCCTCCACGATTCACTCTGCACAGAGGAACTGTTTTAAAATAAAACCAGAGACTATCCCTCCTCACCCCAGAGTCATGCGCATCCCCGCCCCACACAGCCACCGCCCATGTCTCCCTCCTTTCCCGTCCTTGCGCTGCGGCACGGTCCCCCGGAGCCCCACGGGCCAGCACCCATGTCTTCAGGGCTGGCTCGGCGCGAAACGCACCCGCTCAGCACCCCATCCCGAGCTCCCAGGAGCCCAGGCCGCACGCGGCAGGGGCCCAGCACGTCGGCCCGCCCTCGTGACGTCCCCCGTCGAGGGACGCTGGGGGCCGAGTGGAGGGCCTCTCCCAGCGACCCCACCGCGACCCGGACCCGCCCCCTCGACAGGTGAACGGGCCGCTCTCCTGGGGCTGCAAGGGCCTCCTGTGCCCTAGGTTCCCGCGAGCCGGGCGGGACCTCCTCCCTGCCGGCCGACCTTACTGGGCCTTGGGACCGACGGGAAGGGAGGGGGAATGGCCAGCCACCAACCCAGGGGAGGGGGCGTGGCCGAGGGCGGGCCTGGAGGACGAGGGGCGTGGCGGGCCCAGGAGGGCGTGGCCGGGGCGGGCCTGCAGAGCGAGGGGCGTGGCGGGCCCAGGAGGGCGTGGCCGGGGCGGGCCTGCAGGGCGAGGGGGCGTGGCGGCCGGCGGCCGGGGCGGGCCTGCAGGGCGAGGGGGCGTGGCGGCCGGCGGCCGGGGGCGAGGCGGGCCCAGGAGGCACTCAGAGCTCGGCGGGCCCGCAGGCGGGCGGGATTGGCAGTGAGCAGCTCTACGGCCCGGCCCGCGGGCGGCATGGGGCGGGTGCAGCTCTTCGAGATCTGCCTGAGCCACGGCCGCAGCGTCTACAGCCCGGGGGAGCCGCTCGCGGGAACCGTGCGCGTGCGCCTGGGGGCGCCTCTGCCGTTTCGAGGTGGGCGCGGGGTGCCCTCGGGGCTGGCGGGGCGGGGCGGGGCTCAGGTGGCTGCGCCAGCACCTGCGGCAGGGCCCGGGCTCCCGGAAGCGGCTGCCGGTGGCGCTGCCGGCGACACCCCCGCCTCCCCTTCCGCCGGCCCGGGGCGCGGGTGGGCGCCACTCCGGTGCCCGGCGGTGGGGAGGACGGCGTGGAGCTGGCGGGCTGTTCAGACTTGCCCGGGAGCGAGGCCGGCGGCGGTCGGGGCAGAGCTTGGAGCCCCGGTGTCCTAGTCCTTCCGCTTTTGCCCTTCCTGTGGTCTCCGCCTTAGGGCGAGGGACGGGGCGGGGGCGGGCGGGGCGTAGAGCTTGTCCCCCTTGCTGAAGCCCGTTCTGACCTAGACACCTGCAAACCTCCGGCCTTCCCTCTTGGGTCCCCAGTGTCCGCTGCACTCCGCGCCTCTGGGTCCTCATCTGGAGCCTGTCCCAAGATGGACTTTCTCACACACCCATGTTCCTGGAGCAGGGCCTCGCTCTTGACAGTCCGGCTGCGCGTGCGGGTCCCCAGCAGGGCCCACCGGGCACCTGCTTCCACCCAGCCGAAGCTTGTCTTTGCGGGCTGGAGGTGTCTCGCTTATCCCTTCTGAGCCTCAGGCCCCTCGGCCCAGCGGGTATCTGGGGGCTGAACCTGAGCCCTCCTGGCCAATCCTTCTGCTAGTGCAGACCCCTGACGGGATCGGCTTGCTGCAGGGCCCTGTGGACAGGGGCCTGGATGGGACCTCGCGGTTCCCCCCCGGATGCTGGGGGTAAAGCCACAGCCCAGGGCCCCTCTGCCCAATCCCTGGCTCTGTTGTGTGACGTGGCCCTGTGGGGGGCTCTTCCACTTGGTATGTGTCCCTGTGGGATGTTCTTCCACCTTGGTGTGCTTGGCCAAAACCACAGCTGCCAGGCTTCCCTCTGGATCTTGACCCTCCAGGTCCCCACGTGGTTGACAGTTCAGTGCTTCTGGTTTGCCCTGTGGACGGAGAGCTGCTGTCCTCCTCTTTAGGCAGCCGCTGCCCCCCTTCCGGACAGGTCTGACCCCTCCCATAATGACAGTTTGACTCTCCAGGGTGTTTTGCTCTTGAGGTGGGTAATGAGGAGGGTCGTGCCCAGACAGCAGTGGCAGCCCCTGAGTTCTCATCACGGGCCAGATGCCATTGTCCCCACTTCCCATGGTCCAGAACTCCATGAGTCCTCCTAGCAAGCCTGCGAGGTGGACACAGTTATTATTCTCATGTTACAGATTTGGAAACAGGACAGAGAAGAGGCCAATAGGTTACAGCTTTAGTGCAAGGACGTGGCAAAGGCTGGGCTGCCTCAGGTTTGTGGGAGCTGGCAGAGAGTGGGAGAGACCGTTAGGATCAGACGAGGAGCGAGCAGAAATCTTCATGGTCAGACTACAGGCAGTGCAAGGGAGGAGGGCTGCCGGACAGGCGGGCGTGCTGGCTCGAGAGGAAAGTTCCAGGAATCACCCTGGAACACAATCCATGATTTTCCTTAGAGAACCAGAGCAGCCCCAAACCGCCAAACATGGGTGCCCATCTGCTCAGTGCCTGCCTTCTGTTGTGCCCAGAGCGCTGTTAGGACTAACCATTGTGAACGCGACACCGTGCACTGGAGGCTGCACCTTGCCAGAACACACCTGCCCCATCCTGAGGCTGTGCCATGCACAGGCTCACTTGTAGGAGCAGACGCCCCCGGCCTAGGCAGAAGGGACAGGCGTGCCATGTGTGTCCATTCTCCTGGGCCTGCACTTCCCCTAAGGGAAAGAGAATGGATGGAGACAGGATGTCTGACCCCCAGATGGTGACTGGAGGCCCCTGAAGGGGCCTCAATGTGTGCAAAATGGGCCTTTGCATGTTGGCAAGGTCAGAGCTTGGGCCCTCTGAGGTAGCTCAAGGGTTGATTTGATAGGGTTGTTTTCCTGGGGCAGGTGCTCCCACGGTTCGTTCACCCTAATTCTGGGACCTGGGTCCAGGCTGGGTGGGTGAGTGCTTTAGCCACCCTGCTGTTGGACACGTAGGCTGCACCTAGATGGTTTGCTGCTATGAGCAGCATTGCTCAGGGCTTCAGGGTAATTCGTGTGAGATGCTAAGGGGAACCACTGGGCCCCTGGTATGTGTATGAAGTAAGCACAGGTGCCTGGCTCTTCCCTGGGGCCCCCGAATCAACCGATATGTTGATCACTGTAAGGGAGTGCCTGTTCCTACCTGCTCTCCAACACGTCAGAATATTTAATATTTGCCAATCAGATGGGTTAAAATGGTAAGTCACCTGAGATTTTTTTGTTGTTAATATTTAAAAAAAAAAAGATTTTATTGGGCAAATGGGGGAGGGGAACAGCGTTGGGGAATCAGGGAAGGGGAACAGACAAGTTGCTGTCCTTTTTGTTCTTCAGTCTAGTTGTGGAGGACATCGCTTCATTGGCCCATGTTGGTATTATCATTGCGCTTTTCTGGGGTGAGGTAGTCGCTCACTGGCCATTGGTCGGCCGCTCATGGGGACTCATGACAGCTCACTCCGCCTGCCGGCTGCCCTCACTGGCTGTCAACCACTCACGGTAGCTCAAGGCAGCCCACTGCAGCGTGGGCCGCAGCCTATGCCTTCGTAGGTGATTCATGGCAGCCCAACTCCAGGTCGAGCTGTTGTTCACCATCTTAGCTGTAGAGGGCGCAGTGTCACTGGCCCTCATGTGGGATCTGAACCAGGACCCTGCTGCTCAGAGACCTGACGTCCCAAGCCAACTCTTAACCAACACACCACTTGGCCGACCCGTCACCTGAGTTTTCTTGACGTCTAGTGAGATTGGACATTGGTTCCTATTATCTGCTACTATAAACCCCTGAGTAACAAATCACCCCTAAACTAAGTGGTTTAAAAAACCATTTTAGTATATCTCACAGCCTTATGGGTAGGAACTGGGGCAGAGGTGAGCAGGGCAATTTGTGTGCCATCCACTGGGGTCACTTGACAGTGCTCGGCTGGTTCTGGGCCAGTCTGGGGACCACTGCACCCCTCTGGCATACTCTGTTGGTCCCAGCATTCGAAGGGCAGCTAGATTCAAGTGGGGATGTGCCCTCTCTGCAGCCAGATTCAAGGAAGGTTAAAGTGGTATGGCATCTGGACCCACCAGGACGCCTTCACGTCAGTTCAGTCACCCTTCCCCTTCTCAGCCACTCCACTCCCCTGCCTCGTTCCTCCTGGGCTGTGTTGGTTTGTCTGAGCACCACTGGCATTCCAGCTGTCAGGGTGGGGACAATTCCAGGTCTGACTCTAGGAGGGAGTGGCTGACGAAGCATCAATTGGAAAGCAGGGCTGAGGTCTGGAAGGGGAGACTGGGCTGGCATGGAGGCTGAGGGTTGCTCACTGGCAGTGCCAATAGGGGCAGAGGGTGAGCTGAGGGTTCGGGAAGGAAGCTCGGTATGCCATGGGTGACCAAAAGGAGACCTGCATCAGCAAGGTGGGGACAGCCTGGGGAGACTGTGGACACACCTGGTATGGCTGAGCCCTGGCCCTGGGCATTTGGGGCACCAGGCTCTTCCTGCCTGATGGCTCTGTCAGGAAGGTGTCTGTTCTGAGTCACCTTCCCCTCACCTGACCATGAAGTCAAGGGAGGAAGAAGGACTGGGCAGGGAGGCTGAAGTCTTTGGCCTTGACAGCCCTGCAGGGAGGAGAGGGGTGGAGCCACAGGGCTGTTCATCACTGAGCTCCTGCCCCCTCCCTGCTTGGGTCTCCAGCTGTGGTGTTCTCCCTGGCGACCAGCTGTGCCTGGTTGTCCAGCCACGGCCTTCTGACCATAGTGGACTCTGAGCATACGAGGTCTGACAGTTAAGGTTGCGAACTTGTTGCAATGATGTTATTAATCTTTTTTTGATATCAGAGTGATAATTATGAATTTGTACCAATGGGACAAAGTTAACCAAGTATACTATTTTGGAAGTGCTGAAAAAGCTGCCTGAAAAACTAAGACAACCTGAACTTTTTGCCAACAATTCATGGCTTTTGCATCACGACAATGCACCCGCTCACACGGCACTGTCTGTGAGGGAGTTTTTAGCCAGTCAACAAGTAACTGCATTGGAACACCCTCCCTACTCACCTGATCTGGCCCCCAATGACTTCTTTCTTTACCCGAAGATAAAAGAAATATTGAAAGGAAGACATTTTTTTTTTTTTTTGAGGGCAGTGTCACTGGCCCTCATATGTGGGACCAAACTGGAAAGGAAGACATTTTGATGCATTCAGGACATCAAGGGTAATACGATGACAGCTCTGATGGACATTCCAGAAAGAGTTCCAAAATTGCTTTGAAGGGTGGACTAGGTGCTGGCGTTGGTGCATAGCTTCCCAAGGGGAGTACTTCGAAGGTGACCGTAATGATATTCAGCCATGAGGTATGTAGCACTTTTTCTAGAATGAGTTTGCGAACTTAGTTGTCAGACCCTGTATGTTTGTTGGACTGAGGAATTTGAGTTCCTGACCACAGCAAGGTGGTGGCAACCTCTGCTGCAGACGGTCCCTGGTCTGGTCTCTTCCAGTGGGCAGTGGGGGGGAGGACCAGGCCATGTCTCAATGCAGAAAATCAGCTCTCCTGGGCAGTAGTGACCCAGGAAGTCAGGGTGTCCCCACCCTCCAGTGTGCCAGACTTGGGGACCTTTTCTACTCAGGCGGGTCTGACCACATTCCTGCAGCATGAGGGCTAGCACTTAGCTTGCTGGAGCATGAAGGGGTGCTTCCCAGCCTAAGTGACTTGCCTGTGAGGCAGCTCGAAGGGAGGATCAGAGGTCAGCTGCCCCATAGGCCTCTGTTCTTCATTGGTGTCCCAAGCATCACCTATAGGGAGCTGGGTTTTCACAGGTCAGGCAGGCCTAGGCAAGGCTGGAGCCAAGGTTACCATGTTGGGGGTCACCCAGGGGCTCTCTGGGTGACCACTGGGCCCTCCTATTCTGCACAGCACTCCATGCCTCATCCTGGGAACACTCCAAGATGGGGGATGGGCAGAAGGTGTTCTCTGAAACGCAGCAGGCCACTTGCTGGACTTCCCAGAGCCCAACTGGATGGGGCTGTCTGGCACCTGGGTGCTGCCAGCTCTGCTTGGATCCCTGTATTGGGGGCAGGGAGGGGCCTGGGTTGGTGGATAGCTGGGGCTCACGCTGCCCCTCCCCCCCACCCCTTCTTACAGACATCCGTGTGAGCTGCACGGGCTCCTGCAGGGTGTCTGACAAGGCCAATGGCACAGCATGGGTGGTGGAGGAGGGCTACTTCAACAGCGTCCTGTCACTGGCTGACAAGGGTGAGTGTCTGGGAGCCTGTCCCCCTCACCTTGGGGCAGCTCTTGCTTGGCAGTGGGGCCTGTGTCCAGCCTACTGTTATCTGCCTCTGGGATCCCTGGTCTGGCCCCCTTCTCCTAGGGCTGTGCATTCTGATGGGTTCCTCCCCGCTGGCAGGCCCTGCGGATAGTCTGATGGGGCTGGAAAGCTTCCCTTGGATGGGGTAGGCTCCAGCCCCTGGAATAGCCCTGCCCCCCTCTGCTGTTCAAGCCAAGCATTTGTCCGCCGTCCTTTGCCCAGGCCTTGGCCCTGTGCTGCTGTGCAGTGCTGGAGACACAGGTTGGGAGATCCAGCAGTCAGATGCAATGTGAGCCAGTGGACTGCAGTGCTCGCTCCTGTTAGGGCCCTGTGGTGTCACTTTGGGGTTCCTGAGGTTCCCTCTCCCCGACATCTCCTGCCTGTCTTTGCAGGGAGCCTGTCCGCTGGAGAGCACAATTTCCCCTTCCAGTTCCTGCTTCCTGGTGAGAGCCCAGCCTGGCAGGCCTGGTGATGACAGTTGGGGGGGGGGGTGGGAGCTGGCATTGGGCAGTCGGGTGCCAGTGCCCATTGTCTCTCCAGCCACAGCGCCCACGTCCTTCGAGGGCCCTTTTGGGAAGATTGTGCACCAGGTGCGGGCCACCATCCACATGCCACGTTTCTCCAAGGACCACCAGTGCAGCTGCGTGTTCTACATCCTGAGTCCCCTGAACCTGAACAGCATCCCGGACATCGAGGTAAGGAAGGAGGTGGTCTCTCTGTCCTCAGCTGACTCGGCTGTGTTCGGGCTGTGTTCGGGCTGTGTGGGCGTGGCCAGGGGCCCCAGGGATCCGGCCTGCTCATCCGGCCAACCCCCCCCCCCCCCCCCGCCTGCCCTCCCCTCAAGCAACCCAACGTGGCCTCCATTACCAAGAAGTTCTCCTACAAGCTGGTGAAGACGGGCAGCGTGGTCCTCAGTGCACGCACAGATCTCCGGGGCTACGTGGCGGGCCAGGTGCTGAGGCTGCAGGCGGACATCGAGAACCAGTCGGGCAAGTCCACGGGCCCTGTGATGGCCAGCCTGCTTCAGGTCAGAGTCCTCACCAGCTGGGGCGGGGGGTGGCCTGCCTGCCCAGGCTCACAGGCTGGCCCTTCCCCAGAAAGTGTCTTATAAGGCCAAGCGGTGGATCTACGACCTGAGGACCATTGCAGAGGTGGAGGGCGCAGGCGTCAAGGCCTGGCGGCGCTCCCAGTGGCAGGAGCAGATCCTGCTGCCCGCTCTGCCCCAGTCCGCCCTGCCAGGCTGCAGCCTCATCCATGTGGACTACTACCTGCAGGTGCCGGGGGCTGGGTGAGAGGTGCGGGAGTGGGGGCGGGCAAGGTGGCAATGCCAAGCCCCTCACTCCCCGTCCCTTGCAGGTCTCCCTGAAGGCTCCGGAAGCCACCGTGACCCTCCCGATCTTCATTGGCAATATCGCTGTGAACCAAGCGCCCCTGAGCCCTCAGCCAAGGCCCAGGCCGCCTCTTGGGGTTCTGTCTCTTGTGGTGCCCTCGGCGCCACCCCATGAGGACGTTGAGGCCATGACCAGCGGCCCCCACTTCACAGACCCTGTCTCCCTCTTCACTATGAGCCAGTCACAGCAGCCGCCACCTGCGACCTTTGGCGTGGTGCCCCACGCCCCTGAACCGGGTCCTCAGAACGGCAGCCCCGCCTCCTACCCTCTGGCCCCTGCCTTGTGCATCTCCACAGGTGCCACAGTACCTTACTTTGCAGAGGGTTCTGGAGGGCCAGTGCCCACCACCAGTACCTCCATCCTCCCCCCGGAGTACAGCTCGCAGTGCCACCCCTATGGTGAGTGGGGGCCTGGGCCCCGGGGGCAGGGAGGGCCATGCGCCCCATGCAGACCTTGCTCTCTCTCTGCAGAGGCCCCGCCGTCCTATGAGCAGAGCTGCAGCGACGCTGACCCCAGCCTGACCCCTGGGAGCTGACCTCGCACTGCCTTCTCCCCCGCGGCCAACTTCTGCTCTGGGACTGGATGCCCGGGGCCTCGTGCCTTCGCGCCTGGCCTGGTCCACTAAGGACTCGCCGCGCCCGACCGTACTCTCTGCTTCCTTTGGGCCTCCTCTCAGGTGCCCTGCAGTTGGCCTCTCCCTGCGGGACCGGGTTGGAGCGACGCCATGTAAATAAAGCTCTTCATTTTTAGAGCTGGGCACAGGCCGGCCTCTCGGGCGCCCTCCTGCGGCCGGGTGCGCGGCGGGCCCAGCCTGGGGACTCTCTCTTCTGCCCCCTCCCCTCCCCCCCGTGTCCCCCTCTCCTCGGCCCCGCCCCACTCGCTATTTCCGGATGCAGGCCGCTCCACGGGCCCGCCCCCTCCCAGGCTCCACCCTCTAGCCCCCGGAGCGTGCCCCCTTCCCTCTGCCCCACCTATCCCCGGGTTCCAGCCCCTCTCCGGGTCCCTGGCCCTTCCTTCCTGGTGCCTTGGGCTGGAAAGCTGGCCCGTGGCCCCCTCCTGGCCACGGAGAGGGACGAGCCTTGCGGGTTATGCGTGTTGGGTCAGTTTAACCTGAGGCTGGGGCTCGCGCTTGGACCCCTGGTTCTGCTTTAGGATGTGCCCTCCGGTCAGGGTTTCGTGTCCGGAGCCCTGGCGTTAATTTTTAAAATGAGTTTGACGTAGGGCGAAGACAACCCGTTTAATTTCATTAACACACACCGTGAGCTTGCCCGTCCAGCACCCATTGTTTCAGGCAGCGCAGTTTAGACCTGTGCCAGAAGAAATCCCTCGGGGATAAGGGGGGGGGAGGGCTTGCCCTTACCCTTGGCCTCAAGTGACATGTCCCTGGTGTTAGCCCTGCCACGTCTGGCCCTGAGAAATGCTGCTTCTCGCCTCCTGTTCAAGCAAGAACAATGACCTGCTCCTGAGGTCTGCGTTGCAAAGGACTGTCTCTGGGACTCAAGGAACTTAAGAGCAAATAAAGTCAGGGTTTGGCAGAGAGGCATTTCCCAAAGAGGCATCCTGCAGACTTGCCATGCTCTACGGGGCCAGTGATCCTGGAACGAACTTTGGGAAACACTGGAGGTGGCTTAAGATAAGACTATGGGTTAAAATTCCAGCTCTGCCATATGGTGGAGGGCTGACTTTGGCTAGGTGTCTGTTACTTAATCTATAACAAGCTCATGCGACTATGAGGGGATAGGTTGAGCCACCCACTTCCCCCAATGAATGTGATCGAAGTTTATTTCTCAAACATTTAACAGTCCAGAGGTGGAGGATTTGGCCTGGTGATGAAGCTGTCACTCTAGTTGAGGCTTTCACCTCTGGGTACAGGGTGGCTGTTGCAGTTTTCACCATCACCCAGCTTACTGGATCTGCACTTTCAACTTTTGGGGGGACGGGCAGGAAAATAGACTATCACTTTTGCACACATCCCATGGCTGCCCTTTGCTGTTGGAAATGTACTCTTAGGCAGCCATGTGCTTGGCTAAAATTTTACTATTTGTAGGACAAGGAGAGGATGAATACTGGAGCAAAGCACAAAGTGTGCCCCAAGTAGGACAATCTGGAAACCATGAGCTGGAAGCTGGAGCCTCATGGAAACAAAAGTGCATGGCTTGGAATCCCATCTCTGTCTCTTGACAGCTATGTGGCCTTGAATCCATTCAACTCCCTTTCTTTGGTTTGCCCATTTACAGACTGTGGTAAGAAGTGTCCAGCTCTCATGACTGGCCTGACAGTTAAGGAGTTAACAGTCATGCGGTGAGAATGGCACCTGACATGTTACCAGTGATCACATAAGGGTAGGGGCAGTTGGGCTGATGGTGCAAATGGAAGTGCACCATCTTCTTCTGACACATTCCTTCACACTTGGTATTTGCTGGGTAAAGGATTTTTCTCCACATCTTAACTCACTCATTCAACACATATTTACTGCCAAGTATAGCTGTAGGCACTAGGGCACTCAAAACAAAAATCCCCGACATGCTGGACTATTACTGTAGTGGGGAACACAGACAATATGGCTACGGAGTAAAAGAAAGCAAGGCAGTTCCAGGGTGCAGTATGGTTTGTATGTAGGGTGGCAAGGGAAGGCTTTCCCGAAGGGGTAGTATGAAGACCCAAGGATGGTAGAGACGTGAGCCACACAGATACCTGAGCTAAAAGCGTTACTAGGGCCCAAGGCAGGAGTGGAGACGGAGAGATGGTCCCCGAGAGGTAGGTGTGGGTGAGGACCATGGAGGGCGATTGTTTCTGAGCCCCTGTATGAGGCTGTCCTGGCCTGTCATGAGCCGCCTGGGAAGGCTTTCTTGGTACTTAACACCGTCCATCTCTGCACCCGTGTGCACCATCCGTGACAGTAAGGGGCACTTTTCTGGGTGTCCTCCCAGGAGACGAGCCATCCTACGATGGGAGGCAGATTAACCTTCAATTCTAGGGTCTCTTCAATTCTTGTTTCATGGACAGGCCAGACCACCCCAATTTCAGTCCATGCGTCTTTCCTCAACTCCCGGGCGAGGGGAGAAACAGATGTGGAGGCGGGGAGCGGGCGGCCTAGGCCACCGCCGTCCAGCGGACGCCGCTGGGTGCGCAGGACAGGTCTAGCCCTGGGCAGGGGCGGGGCGGCGGGCGCGCAGGGGCGGGGGCGCGCCTCCGGACCGGCCCACGCCCCGAGCCGGGCGCCTCTCAGCCGGAGCAGCCCCAGGCTCCCGGCGGGGCGCCTTCCCTGACCCACGCCTCCTCCCCTCACACGTGGGGCAGCCACACCTGGGGACCCCGCCCCGCCTCGGGCAGCCTCCTCAGCGAGCACGCGGCCCACGGCGGGCGCCCCGCCCCTCCCAGCGGCGCCCCGCCCCCAGGCGGCCCCGCCCCCCGCAGGGGCGCCGCCCCGGGACGCCGGCCGGGGGCTGCGAAGGCCGACGGAAGCCACGTGTGTCCGGGGTCAGAGGTCAGGGTCCTTGCGCCCCGCGGCCAGCCCGCCGGAATGCCTACGTGGAGTGAGGCTCTGTGTGGGGACCCGGGGACGGCGCCCGCCCGCCTCGGCGACCTCGGGGGGGCCCCGCCCCCGCCCCCGCCCGGCCGGCGCCCCCCGCTTCCGGCAGCCGGGCCGGCGCCGCGGACGCCGCTGTCCGGGCCGCAGCGCGCAGGCGCGGGCGGGGCGCAGGCGCAGACGCGCGGGGCCGGCCGCCCCGCCCTGGGCCGCGAGGCGCGGGCGGGCGGGGCGATGGCGCGCGGGAGGGGCGGGGCCACGCTGCGGGCCCGGGCCATGGCCGCCGCCGAGGCTGAGGTGAGGCGCGGGCGGCGGGCCGGCGGCGGGCGCGGGGCGCGGGGCGGGTGCGGGCGGCGGGGCGCCGGGCGGGCGGCGGGGGCCGAGCCCGGGGGCGGCCCGCGCCTCCCCGCCGCCCCGCGCCTCCCCGCCGCCGCCGCGCCCGAGGCCGAGGCCGGGCCGAGGCCCCGGGCGTGCGGGCCGCGCGGCGCCGGGCGCGCTTTGTGCGGGCGGCGCGGCGCCGGGGGCGGAGGGCGGCCTCCGCCTGC
Source organism: Aselliscus stoliczkanus (assembly GCA_033961575.1). Taxonomy (NCBI): domain Eukaryota; kingdom Metazoa; phylum Chordata; class Mammalia; order Chiroptera; family Hipposideridae; genus Aselliscus; species Aselliscus stoliczkanus. The sequence goes on along the minus strand of CM066728.1, from coordinate 113,910,081 downwards.
CCCCCGCGCGCCTTGGCCGGCCCCGCGGAAGCCGCGCCGGACAAAAGGGAAAGTGGGGCGAGCCGGCCAACTCCGCCGCCGGCGCCCCGCTGACCTTCCCCTGGGCCCCGGACGGGAGGCGGCGCGTGGCGGGGAAAGTTGGCGGCGCGCTTCCCGCACAGCGGCCCGCGGCGGCCGGGGGCGCGGGGCGGCTGCCGCTGGGCTCCCCGCCGGCCGGGCTGCGGCGCACGGGCCCCGTCCTTTTGTTAGCGCCCCGCGCCGCCTCCGCTCGTTCGCAGGCGCAGTTTGCTCCCTGCTCGTCGCTGCACAGAAGCCGCACTTGCGGGGCGGGCCCGCCGCTTCCCCGCGAGGGGATGAGCCCCGGAGGCCGCGCCGGTGTCCTCAGAGACGACTCCGTGTGTCGCGATTCCTGCGGGACCTGGGGAGGTCCGAGGGCTGCTGCCCAGACTTAGTCTGTTTTAGTCCGGGGGACGGGCAGCCTCGGTGTTTATTTACCTTTCTCTCGCACTGCGTGAGTGTTGATAGAAGGGAACAGAAGGTGCAGGACGTTCCGAAATGCACGGCCAGAAGTGCTGGTGGAGTACCTGCTTCACTCCAGGCATGTACTGGGCTCCGGGGACAAAAAGGTTCACTAGGGAACCCCAAGTCCCGCCCCGGCCTGCGGGAGAGCAGACAGGTCATGATTCATGACGCCCTTGGTGAGTGCCTGCCGGGGCCAGGGCCCTGTCCTGCTGCCCTTTGGGTATGTCCTCTGCGTTCCTTCTCCTGTTCAGCAGGTGAGGAAACAAGACCTGGGAGAGGACCCACTGGGTCTCGCCAGTCGTAGGACCAGCTCTTGTTCGGTGTCTGGCACATAGTAGGTTCTCAATAAATAATCCATGAGCAGATGGCAGCAGACGACTCTGATTCCACGGGCAGCCCTGACTGAGCCTGTGTCCAACCCCCGAGTGACAGTGACCTTAGGAGGTAGGTCCCCATTTGCGGACAAGGGAACTGGCGCAGCGAAGCCCAAGGTTCCAGGTCTTGGAGCAGAGAAGATGGATGCAAGTGGCCTGGCTCCAGAGTCTGTGCTGGCCGAACACATGCTATACACCTTTGGTCATCATTGTAAGTGAATGAAAGCTCGAGGTGTAGGTCTGTGATTCTGAGTGCTTGTGCTGGAGGGTTGTGATAGGTGAGGGGCCTCCGGCATAGTGGGCAGTCATGGGGCCATCTGCGGCCACGACATCTGAAAAGTGGTTTCTGGGCCAGGATTCACTAATTACCAAATGAATAAAACTGCAAAGTGGATGTTTGAGGCTTATTTGACTGCTTGTTTGTTCTCTCCGCTCCTCTACCTGGAGCAACAGTCCCCACCTTACTACACTAAAATGAACTAAGGAGGTGGGATGCATCCCCCACCTCCCTTTTGTGGGTTAGTAAGTGGGGGGCTCCAGAGGTTTCCTGTATGTCCAGGATCACCCAAGAGCAGAACCCAGGGGGGTGGGCTGTTAAGGCATGCGACTCACAGGAGGCTTTCCCAGGCCCATCCTGTACCTTTCTGGCAGGGTAGCTACTATGTATCTTTTTAACCTTGTTTTTTGTTTCTTAAAGTAATAAATACACTGCACACAGTTTAAGAAGTCAAATATTGCTAACGGTATTTGAAAGAGGCCACTATTTGAAAGAGGCCACCCTCCTCTCCTGGCTTTCTAGAAGGCAGCAGCCACTTGACACATTCATTGCATGTTCATGCACAATATGTGGTCATATCTTTATTGACCAATTTTACGGGTTATTTGTTGATGTCCACTAATGGTACAGGATGATTTCAGTTCTCTCATATGCGCTCTCACCTAGATAAATTCACAGTTTTGGTTAAATCAATATCCAGTATCTTGATTAGTCTATTCAGGTCCTTTTGGGCGGGATGGTAAACTACAATTGTTCTTTTTTTTTTTTTTTTTTTGAGGGCAGTGTCACTGGCCCTGATATGTGGGACCGGAACCAGGGCCGCTGGCGTCCCAAGCCAGCTCTTATCCACTGCACCACTCGGCCAGCCCACAATTGTTCTTTTTTTTTACAGCCTTTTTTTCTTCCCTGGAGTTAGTAATTGCCTTCTTTTCATTTGTTCGGTTTCCTTTGAACCTTAGAGTCTTGTTCTCACACCTTTCATTCTGTCAAATGTTTCTCAAGTTCTCACCGCTCAGTGCTGTCAGCTCTCCAGTGGTCCCTGTTCTTGGTTTCCCTGACAGAGTCAGGGTGTTTGTTCTCTTGGCTGCTGCACTGTCACCCTGGGAATGCTCCCCACCTTTTTGGGTGATGGGCCATTTCCCATGTCCAGGCTGCCTCTGTGTGACGGTTGCTTATGGCGTTGGAGCACATTTTCCAGTGCCTTCTCAATAGTTTGTTGGGGGGCTCACTCTGGGTCTTGCATGTCTGAAAACGTGTTTATTCCACCGCCACACTTGCTGGGTTTGGCACTCCAGGCTGGGAGTCCTTTTAATTTTCAAGTTACTGCTGCAGTACCTTCTAGGTTTCATCGTCGCTGTCAAGAAGTCCAGTTTGAGTCTTAATTTGTGGTAACTATTATTCCCCCTCCTAACCTAACTTTTAGGATCACTGCACACTGCAGCCTTGATTTTCCTAATTTTCATGATTCGCCTCAGTAGTAGCCTTCTTTCATTTATCATGCAGCGTATTAAGTGGCCCTGAAATCTGGAGATATATGGATGCCCTTTCATTTATAGGAAATTTTGGTACAATATATTGGGTTGTCGGAAAAGTCATGACACATTTTTACAACGAAAAACATAGAAAAATACGTCATGACTTTGGACAACCCAATATTTGAGATAGCTCACTATTATTTTCTCTACATTTTCCTTTTCTAATTCCTTTAGTTGAATGTTGGACTTCCTGTACTTAGTATTCTAATTATTTTTTCCTGGTGTCTTGATCTTTTGTTTAGTTTTGGGAGCTTCTTTGACTGTTTTCCAATTTTCTGTTTTTTTTTTAAAAAAGATTTTATTGGGGAATTGGGGGAGGGGAACAGTGTTGGGGAATTGGGGAAGGGGACCAGCCAAGTTGTTCTTCAGTCTTCATTGTGGAGGGCGCCCCAGTCGCCATCTGCCTTCCTGTCTGCAGCTTTGGCCTCTAAGCTTAAGGTGCTGAGTTCAGTCTTAAGTTGTGGGTGGGTATAGCCACCATCCCATGCGGGAGTTGAACCAGCAGCCTTGTTGTTAAGAGTGCACGCCCTATCCACTGAGCCATCCGGGCGGCAGCTCAGCTCAAGGTTCCGAGTTCAGTCTTAGTTGTGGGTGGGCGTAGCCCACCATTGAACAGGCAACCTTTTTTTTTGAGGGCAGTGTCACTGGCCCTCACATGTGGGACCCGAACCGGGACCGCTGGCTTCCCAAGACAAGCGCTTAACCACCGCTCCGCTCGGCCAGCCCTGAACAGGCAATCTTGTTACACTAGCTGAGCCATCCTGCCAACTGTTGGCAGCTCAGCAGCAGCTCATATCGCATGCACATTGACTGGCCCATGTGGGAATCGAACCGGCAGCCCCCGCTGTTCAGAGCATGCGCTCTAAGCCAGCGCTTAACCAACTGAGCCACTCTGCTGGCCCTATTTTCCAATCCTTTTACTGAATTTTTAATTTCTGCTTTCACATTTTCACGTTCTTTACTGTTCTGGTTTTTTTTTTTTTTTTTTTTTTGAGCATTTTTATAAGTGTTTTGAGTCAAAGCTGGAAGCTAGATCTCAAATGCTCCCTCTGTTCTTTTTTTAATGCCTTCTCTTTTTGTTTTATGTGTATGGTATCTTTGCTTATCTCCTAGTTTCAGTTAAATTTTTTTAAATTACAGTTAAATTTTTTAAAAAGCTATTAAAATTTTTTGATTTCCTGATTTTTTTCTGTTTGCCCTGTGTTTCTCTTTGCTGTTGTTGTCTTTTGGTCTCTTTTCTTTCAAGCTGGAAATCTTCCAATGTCTGGTGACCCCCTTGGCTGCTTATTCACCTGTGAGGATAAAGTAATAAAAATGGCCAGCTGATTGGGGGCTTGTTTACTTGTTGCTTTCATTGAAAAGGGTGATGACTAATGTTTTTGGTTGGCCCTCTTCCAAATGTTACTATCTGTTGGTTTCGTTTCCTTGGAAAAGGATCCTTGGGTGTCGTGGGTGCCTTGAGCTAGGTTAGGGGCAGGCCGAGAGCGGCCTTCCTGGAGCTCAGTGAGGAGCCTTTCCCTGATTTCCCTGTTGTCAGTGGAGCAGCGTGCTCCTGTCTTTCTTTGTGCCTGCTGTCCGCAAGTGTGGTGTTATTTCCGGTGGAGTTTGCAGAGCCAAACCTTAGAAGAGGAGTGTGCTTGAGTGTGCAAGAGGGGCCTGAGGACCTGAGAGTGCAGCGCTCCTTCTGTGGGTTTTTACACCCACCCCTCTTAGCTGCAGGCGCCACCCCCCTTCTGAGCCGCTGCGCTGTCTGTGGGGCCGGCAGCCTGCTCCTTAGAGGTGACTGCCTTTTTACGCCCTGTGGGGTGATGAGCTTTCCTCCATCCTCCATCTTCCTATTCAGGTTTGTGTTGGGGTTTCAAATGTCTCCTGGGTGGAGTTTGTCTCTCCTTCCTGTTCTTGTCTTTGGTTGATCTTCGATAAGAGAATGGGGTGGAAAGTCAGTTCTGCCATCTAGAAATCAGAAGCATTTACTGTAAATCTTGAGAGGTGAATTTGCACCCACACTCAGAGCACAGCGTCCTGTGGGGCAGGGCTGCCTGCATGGGTCTGACTGTGTAGTTCGTGGCCCTAGAGTCTAAGGGGTTAGCCAGGGCGAGAAAGGTACCTCGGCCCTGTGTGCCCAAGGATGTGTGGTCAGTGCCCGTGTGGGCTGGAGCCCTCGTTTCTTGCTTCTGCTTCCTGTCCTATCACCACACAATTTTATGTATTTGACCACATTTTGTTGACTTTGTCTTTGGAAGTAATTAGCTCATCAGAGACATATTTTGGGCCTCTCCTCATAGGAACCTTAAATTTGTCAGGTGGAAGTTTGGCTGAGCCGTGTGTGATGGATGCCTTTAGCTCACGGTAGGGAGCAGTTGGTCTCAGCTTGCACTCTCACGTTGCTAGCTGTATGGGGAGTAGTCACTGGATTCCAGATATCTCGGCTCACCTACGTACGTACATACTGACTGCAGGTGTGGTACAGAGTGGCAGCCCTCCGTTTTTTATTTTACTCCTGGTCTCTTCTTTTTTTTTTTTAAGATTTTTTTTATTAGGGAAGGGGAACAGCCAAGTTATTGTCCTTCATTCTTAGTTGTGGAGGGCGCAGCTAGCTCAGCTCCAAGTCCAGTCTGCATCCTGCTGCCCTTTGGCAGCTCAGCTCACGGTGCCATGTTCAATCTTAGTTATGGGAGGGAGTAGCCCACCATCCCACGTGGGAATCGAACCTGCGACCCTGTTGCTCAGAGCTCACGCTCTTAACAAACTGAGCCACTCGGCCGGCCCTCCTAGTCTTTTTGTTCCCCCAAACTCAGGGTTTTGGATTTTGAAAAACAAAAAGTTGAAGTAGTTGTTTTAAATTCTTGAAAGGTGGCATTTCCTTCGAGATGGTGCCTTCCTTGGTGAGAGGTCACTTTCTCAATAACGTCACTGTCTGTTGGTATTTTATTTTGAAAACATTTGGGCCTGCTTTATGAATCCCCTTAATAGGTATGTAAGTTCTGGTCAGAGTTTTTTTTTTTTTTTTTTTTTTTTGAGGGCAGTGTCACTGGCCCTCATATGTGGGACCCGCACCGGGGCTGCTGGATTCCCAAGCCAGCGCTTAACCACCGCGCCACTCGGCCGGCCCTGGTCAGAGTATATGTAAAAGGCTATTCCAAGGGGTCTAAGCATTTATTGAGCGCCGACTGTTTATGAAGTGCGAGTCTAAGGTGCTGTGTGAGAGGATACACCAGTGCTCAGAGTGGTCCCCAGTGCGCTGAATAGAGAAGTGTACGGGCAGATGTCAGCACGCAGGACGGCCGTCCGGTGACAGCCACGGGAGGCCTGTGCTCGGCTCAGCGGGGGCTAGGAAGGCCTTGCAGAGGCGACTCAGTCCAGGTCCGGAGGGAGGGGAGCCGCACTGGAAGGCCAAGTGCAGCGTGTGCTGCTTGGAGGAGATCAAGGACTTGAGCAAGTCAGAAACCACACCTGGACGCCTAGGAGCACCAAGTGGTTATCGTCTGCTGTGTTCCAATCCTTAGTGTGCCTGTGGCACTCTTGGAGGCACACCTACAGCGACTTCAGAGTGCGTGCTGTTTGCGGTCCTTTCACAGCTGTGCCTCGCACGCACCCCTGTCTGACATTTTAGTAGCTGTAGGTGTTTGTTACGTACATGGCCCAGTTCCCTTGGTTATGAATTGGGTGAGCCTGTGTCCTCTGGTACATGTTGTGGGTACTGGGTCAGAGGGCCGAGTGGCATGAAACAGGACAGGGCACATAGGACCTGTGGCCGTGGTGACACGGTGGTGGTGTCCTACGCACTGTAGACCATCATTGATGGGTTTTCGGCATGGGAGGATATTTTAAAAAGATGACCCTGGCCACTTTGTGGAGAGTGGATGGAAGGAAGACCAGAGTGGGGGCAGGGGCCCGTGATTAGGCCTGGGCCTGCCACATGGCGGGGTGCTGAAGCCGTGGATTGCTTCAGGGTGCAGAGGCTTACATTTCACTTTTGGAGTAGATAAGACAGTTTACATGGTTTAAAATTTAAAGGTACGAAAGAGTGTAAAGTGAAACATCTCCCGCCCCTGCCCCCCAGCCACGCAGTGCGTCTCGTGGCAGGCCACCTGTGTCATCATGGCGCAGATGCACGCAAATGCACTTCCAGCTGTCGTGGGCTTTCTGTTATGGAGCTTTCTCAGGCCTGAGCGGAAGGAGGTACGGCGGTAGGATGAAGCCCGTGCTCTTGCCCCGCAGCGTCAGCACTCACCTGCTCCTGGGCGGCCCCACTTCATCCTCAGGCACTTGGAGGCGGTTCTCAGACATATTTCATCTGTGGACATTTTAGTTACTATTTCAGTCAGTAAATACCCAGTCACTGTTCAGATTCCTTACTTCATTTCAAGTTCGGAACAAAGTGTGGCTCATTCATTGCTCTTTTTTTTTTTTTTTTTAAAGATTTTATTGGGGAATTGGCGGAGGGGAACAGTGTTGGGGAATCGGGGAAGGGGAACAGACAAGTTGCTGTCTTTTTGTTCTTCAGTTTAGTTGCGGAGGATGTTGCTTCACTGTTGGTATCATCATTGCGCTCTTCCCGGATGAGGCAGATCGGTCGCTGGCCTCTGGATGTCGCTCATCGCGGCTATTGGCAGCTCACGCTGGCTGCCAGCTGCTCACGCTGGCTGCCGGCCACTGACTGTAGCCTATGGCAGCCCACTGCAGCAGACACTGCAGCCCACACCATCACCGGGGCTCGCACAGCCCAGCTCCAGGTGGAGCTGTTGTTAGCTGTAGAGGGCAGTGTCACTGGCCCTCATGTGGGATCCGAACCGGGGCCGCTGGCATCCCTAAACCAGCGCTTAACCAATGCGCCACTCGGCTGGCCCTCATTCATTGCTCTTGATGTATATTTCTCAAATTTAATGATATTGATTTCCATGTCTTTGTTTTTCTCATGCAATTAAATTTTGAAGATAATGCTTCGTTTCTTCCAATGTTCTCTGCAGCCTTAATTTTGCCGATCGCATTCTTACGATGTTGTTTGAACATGCCCCTCTGTCCTCCGTATTTCCTGTCATTGACATTTAAGATCTGGCTGCTGCTTTCTAGTGCGGTATTCCAGCTGGGCCCCTGGCTCCTGGGTGGTAAGATGTGGTTAGTGAGCATTGAGAGGGGCCCTAAATGCCACAGACACACTGGGCTCCAGAGCACATGATGTCAGCACCCCAGTACGGATGCATGTTGAGGTGTAACACGTTGGATGTACTGGGTTCAATAAAACATCATTAAAAGTAACTTGTGATTCTAATTCTTTTTTTAAATGAGGTCACTGGAGAATTTAAAATTTTCCATGGCTCCCGCTTGTGGCTTACATGTTTTGGTTGGACAGCCCTGGGCTAGAGGCTTCATCAGATGTAGGTTTGTCTCTAAAAAGTTTTTTTAGCAAGAATATGTCGGAACTGGATTTGTGTTGTCAATCTGGCACAATGAGTCTGATCAACTTGCTTTGTGATGTTAGCAATCATTGATATTCACTGCCTAGTTCTTTGTCTGACGAACTCATTAGAAGCTGCCAAGTGGCAGACTTTCTCTCATTATTAGTGGGGACACTTTACAAGGAGGCTGCTGGAGAGCCAGGAAGCACAATTCCCGTGGGGAAGGCGGACAAGCCCCTAGTCCGAGAGCAGCGCCTGACACCGTAGCCTCCTGACGGTGCCAGCCTGAGAGTGGCCCCGGGGTCTCTGTCCTGAGTGGTTGGAGGATTGTTTGCTAATTAAGAAATCTAAGCCGGTTTCTGTCCTCTCCTCCCCATCAGAGTCCCAGGCTAGCATTTAGGCCAAGGGAGTCTTGGTGGTTTCCTGATGCTTTCCGCTTGCCTGTGTTCTGTGAATGTGAGCACTAGGGTGGAACACAATGCCAGTCATCATATGGGCTAGGGATGGTCAGGTGTACCCCCACGTCCAGCTCAGCCAGCCCTTCTATTTCCCTTTTCATTCCGGCCAGAGTGGTCTGTCGGAATCTGTCATTATGGTTCTGTAGTCTGTCACCATCCTTGAACAAGATGCAGTAACAATAAGGCATTTAACCAAAGCATGAAGGTGGTGTTTTCTTGGCAAAGTTTTTTACTGTATGGCACATGTTATGTGTGTATTTTCATACATGTCTCCAGTACCTCAATCAAGCAGGGGTCATTACCTGAACCACGGAAGCCCCCTGGAACCCCTCCAGTCTGTCTGCACTTCCCCGGAGTAACTGCTATCTTAGCTTCTGACGCTGTGACCAGTTCTGCCTGACTGTCGTGAATGCTACCTGGCTGTCAAAGGAGCAGTTTCACACATGTGTGTTCTTTCAACAATGTCAGACTTTATTAGAATAAAGCCATAGATCTAGTCCTACTGACTCGGTTTGCCACCGGGGCTCTGGCCAGAGGACAGCCTCCAATAGTGGAGGTGGAGTGGTTTCATACTAGAGGGTCACAGGTTTGCAAGCCATAGGGTTAAGCAAGGTGAACAGAGTCTTAGGAAAGGAGAGAGAGTCCGGTGTCCACTGTGAGTCCCTTCAGCGCTGGGGACCGTAGTGTCAGGTGCTAGACTGGGCCGGAGAGACTGTCAAGAGGCAAGGCTTCAAGGGCTCCGTCTGGGGTGAAAGCAGGTGCAGCTGTCAGCTCGTCTGCTGAGGCCTGAGCGAGGAGCCATCAGGGAGCCTCTGGTCTTACGCTTGAGACTGGGTGTGGTGCCCTCATCTTCCGTCCCATAGAGGGTCCAGGTGGTCACACGCCACCTTGCGTCTGGAGCTATCTAGTTAGGGTGATCAGTGGGCACGCCTTTCATGGGATGCTTTGGCATGACTCACTTTGCGACTGATGTAGCTGTTGGGGTTATGAGCTCTGTGTACAGTACACACTAATTGTGAACTTTACATGAAAGACATCGTGCAGTGTGTCCTGGTGTCAGCATTCCGAGTGTAAGTTTCATCTGTGTTGTTGCACACCGGGCCGGTTCGCTCTCTCTGCTGTCTGAGTTTAGCTCCGTTTCTTTTTTGTTGGACTGTCCATGGACAATTTGAGTTTCCAGTTCCGGGACTCCAGTGAGGGTGACGTGAACGTTCTTCTGTATGTGTCTTATGGCGAGCATAGGCACACGTTTCCATTGCTGTGCCTGAGGATGGGAGGGGGTGCTGAGCCAGGTGTGTGTGCACGCCCAGAGGATGCACCCATTGCTCTAGGGCCTCGCTGACACTCCGTATTTGTCCTCTTAGGCGGTCTGGTAGGTGTGCTGTATGTCTCACTGTGCTTTCATTTGCATTTCTCTGATGACTGCTGATGTTCATGAAGCGCCCGTGTGCTTTGTGCTCAGTTTGTTTAGCCACTTCTGGGATGTGCCCTATGTAAACTTCTTTGGGTTTTTTTTTTTTGAGGCGGGGGGAGTATTTTATTTTTTACATGGGTGAATAATATTCCATTGTATGGATATACTGTGTTTTGTTTATCCATTTCTGTTGTTTCTTTTTTGGGGGCTATAATGAATAATGCTATGAACATTGATAAACAAGTGTTTGTATAGGCGGCGTGTTTCCTTTTCTCTTGGGTGTGTACCGAGGAATGGAATTGCTAGGCCTGTAGAAACCCAGTTAAGACACTGCCAGGCTGTTTCCACAGCAGCGGCAGTGCAGTCTGTTCCACCAGCAACTATGGGAACGCCAGCTTTCCCACACTCTGGCCAGCACTTGTTACTGACTGTCTTTGATTAGAGCGGTTCTGGTGGATGTGAGTAGTATCTTGTTGTTTTGATTTGGATTTCCCTAATGACTAGTGATGTTGAACTTTTTTTTTTTTTTTTTAAGATTTTATTAGGGAATTGGGGGAGGGAACAGAGTTGGGGAATTGGGGAAGGGGAACAGACAAGTTGCTTGTCCTTTTGTTCTTCAGTCTAGTTGTGGAGGACGTTGCTTCACTGGCCCATGTTGGTATTATCATTGCGCTCTTCCTGGATGAGGCAGATCGGTCGTTGGCCTCTGGATGGCCGCTCACAGCCGCTATTGGCAGCTCACACCGGCTGCCAGCCGCTCACACTGGCTGCTGGCCACTCTCTGTAGCCTGTGGCAGCCCACTGCAGCAGGGGCTGCAGCTGTGCCGTCCTGGGGACTCACAGCAGCCCAGCTCCAGGTGGAGCTGTTGTTCACCATCTTAGCTGTAGAGGGCAGTGTCATTTGCTCTCATATGTAGGATCTGAACCGGGGCCCTGCTGCTCAGAGCTGGCGTCCCAAGGCAGCTCTTAACCAGCGCGCCACTCGGCCGGCCCCCAAGGCAACCTTTAACCAATGAGCCACTCAGCTGGCCTGAAGCACAAAAGTTTTGATGAAGTTCAATTTTCCTATTTTTTTCCTTTGGTTGATTGTGCTTTTGGGTTATATTTAATTGCCTAACCCAAGTAGCGAACTATATGTTTCCTTTTAAGGGTTTTGTAATATTTAGGTTTTCACCTATTTTGAGTTAATTTTTGTACATAACATGAGGTCGGAGTATGGTGAATGTTTAAACAGACAGAAAATGTATTACAATAAAAGACACATTGCCACTAATCCCCTCCAAAATACTCCCCCTCGCTTCGAACACACTTACCCCGTCGTTCTTGCCACTTTCTGAAGCAGTTCTGGAAGTCCTCTTTCCTGAGTGTCTTTAGTTGCGCTGTCGTGGCTGCCTTGATGTCCTGAATCATTTTGACTTTGGGGGAAGAGCCAGAAGTCGCATGGTGCCAGATCCGGTGAATAAAGTGGATGAGGACACACCAAAATGTTTTTTAGTGTTTTTTTTTAAAGATTTTATTGGGGAATTGGGGAAGGGAACATTGTGTCCAGGACCCATCAGATCCAAGTTAAGTTGTTGTCCTTCAATCTTAGTTGTGGAGGGCGCAAGCTCAGCTCCAAGTCCAGTCACCACTTTCAATCTAGTGGTGGGGTGGATAGCGTAGCCCACTATCCCACTATCCCTGTTAAAGAGCACGCACTCTCACCACCTGAGCCATCCAGTCGCCTGTTGGCAGCTCAGTGGCAGCTCAGCTTGGGTGCAGCTCACTGGTCCATGTGGGAATCGAACCAGTGACCCTGTTGCTCAGAGGTCGCACTCCAGCTGAGCCACCCGGCCAGCCCCTGGGGCACATTTTAAAATACACTTTCTCTCAACTGTAGCTCACATCCGACTGACTGCACCGAACACGTTGAAACTTGTCACACACTATTACTAAGGTTTGACTTGGACACTCCGCTTCCCGTATTGAAGATCCCTGCCTTTCCTCTGGATGGCACTCAGCTGCAGCATTCACCGTATTTTGTGGTCAGAACGGAAAGGCTCCAGGTCACACATCGTTTCTGGTATGGCAGTGTCTGTCAGAAACATGACGGTGTGCCCTCACCTACCTTATTCACTGGATCTGGCACCTTGCAACGTCTGGCTCTTTCCCAAAGTCAAAAGGATTCATGACATAGAGGTAGCCACTGTTGACTGGCGAAAATAATTCTCCAAACATGATGCACACAAAAAAAGAGTTTATTTGAAGGAAGGAATTAAAGAAACAAACTACCACTGCACTGCTCAGGTACCAGGGCTCCTACCGGCCACCCGTGCACCACTCCAACACCGCGCTCCTACCGGCAGCCCAAGTGGAGAAACGGAGAGAGCTATTTCAAGATGCCTCTTTGTATCAATATTTATTCATCCCTTCCCCCCAGAAGGTATCACAAAGTTAAACATGGAGTCAGGGTCACAGAGTTAACAAGGGGCCCAGCTGCACCCATAGTCCTCCCAACTCTATCGTCAAGCATCACAAAATGCCAGTTCACTTTTTTTTTTTTTTTTTAATATTTTATTGGGGAATTGGGGGAGGGAACAGCGTTGGGGACTGGGGAAAGGGAACGGACAAGTTGCTGTCCTTTTGTTCTTCAGTCTAGTTGTGGAGGACGTTGCTTCACTGGCCCATGTTGGTATCGTCATTGCACTCTTCCCGGATGAGGCAGATCGGTCGCCGGCCTCTGGACGGCCGCTCACTGCGGCTCTTCGCAGCTCATACCTGCTGCCGGCCGCTCACTGTAGCCTATGGCAGCCCAATGCAGCTGGGGCTGCAGCTATGCCGTCCCCGGGGACTCAACAGCAGCCCAGCTCCAGGTGGAGCTGTTATTCACCATCTTAGCTGTAGAGGGCAGTGTCACTGGCCCTCATATGTGGGATCCGAACCTGGGCCGCTGGCATCCCAAGCCAGCTCTTAACCAATGTGCCACTTGGCCGGCCCTGCTAGTTCACTTTTAATACCACTATAGTGCAACTAAAGACACTCACGAAAAAGGACTTTCAAAACTGCTTCAGAAAGTGGCAAAAACAATGGGATAAGTGTGTTCGAAGCAAGGGGGAGTATTTTTTTTTGGGGGGGGATTAGTGGCAATGTGTTGTTTACTGTTATAAACTAAAATAATTTCTTTTTATTTTATTTATTTATTTATTTATTTTTTAAAGATTTTATTGGGGAATTGGTGGAGGGGAACAGCATTGGGGAATCGGGGAAGGGGAACAGACAAGTTGCAGTCTTTTCTTCAGTCTAGTTGCGGAGGATGTTGCTTCACTGTTGGTATCGTCATTGCGCTCTTCCCGGATGAGGCAGATCGGTCGCTGGCCTCTGGATGTCGCTCACCGCGGCTATTGGCAGCTCACGCTTGGCTGCCAGCCGCTCACGCTGGCTTCGGGCCACTCAGTGTAGCCTATGGCAGCCCACTGCAGCAGGGGCTGGAGCCCACACCATCACCAGGGTTCACACAGCCCATCTCCAGGTGGAGCTGTTGTTAGCTGTAGAGGGCAGTGTCACTGGCCCTCATGTGGGATCCGAACCGGGGCCGCTGGCATCCCAAAACCAGCGCTTAAACAATGCGCCACTCGGCCGGCCCAAAATCATTTCTTTTTAAACATTCATCATATCGTGTGATCATACCTCATACAACTTCATTCTTTTGCATGTGGCTGTCCTGTTGGCCCAGCACCATTTATTGAAAAGACTGGCCTTTTCCCATTGAGTTGTCTTTGCATCCTTGTGGAAAATCAGTTGACCATAAATGTGTTTGTTTCTGATTCTCAAATCTGTTCCATTGATCTACGTGTGTCTGTCCTTATGCCAGAACCACTTTTCATAATTATTGTCACCGTGTGATAAGTATAAAAAGAAAAATGGGGAATGTGAGTCCTCTAACTTTATTCTTCTTTTTAAAGATTTTTTTTAGGCTCATCCAGGTCTTTTGCATTTTCTTATAAATTTTAGGCTCAGGTTGTTAATATCTGCTAAAAGCCTTCTGAGGTTTTGATAGGGTTGTATTTAATCTGTAGACCAGTTTGGAGTGTTGCCATCTTAACAGTAAATGGTCCAATCCGTGGATACAGGATATGTTTATTTAAGTCTTTAATTTCTTTTTTTTTTTTTTTTTTTAAGATTTTTATTGGGGAATTGGGGGAGGGGAACAGACAAGTTGCTGTCTTTTTGTTCTTCAGTCTAGTTGCGGAGGATGTTGCCTCACTGACCCATGTTGGTATCGTCATTGCGCTCTTCCCGGATGAGGCAGATCGGTCGCCAGCCTCTGGATGTCGCTCACCGCGGCTGTTGGCAGCTCACACTGGCTGCCGGCCACTCACTGTAGCCCATGGCAGCCCACTGCAGCAGGGGCTGCAGCCCACACTGCCGCCGGGGCTCGCACAGCCCAGCTCCAGGTGGAGTTGTTGTTAGCTGTGGAGGGCAGTGTCACTGGCCCTCATATGTGGGATCTGAACCAGGGCCGTTGGCATCCCAAAACCAGCTCTTAACCACTGTGCCACTCGGCCGGCCCAGTCTTTAATTTCTTTTAACCATTGTTTTTTTTTTTTTAGCTGAGCCATCCTGCCACCTGTTGGCATCTCAGTGGCAGCTCAGCTCGGGCTGGGCATCGAACTGCTGTTGCTCAGAGCTCAGCTCGCACTCTTGAGTGAGCTCTTAACCAACTGAGCCACTTGGCCAACCTTCTTTTAACCATGTTTTCATGTACAAATCTTGTACTTTTGTTAAATACGTCTCTATTCTTTTTTATGCTTTTGTAATGGAATTTTTTTTCTTAATTTCATTTTTAGGTGGTTCATTGCTGGGATGTAGAAATAAAGTTGAGTTTTGATCTTATATCCTGCAACCTTGCTGAAGTTGCTTATTAGCTTTAACAGTTATTTTGTGGATTCCTTTGGATTTTCTGTGTACTAGATCATGGCCTCTGGGAGTTGAGCTAGTTTTGCTTCTTCCTTTCAAATCTGGGTACCTTTCATTTCTTTTCCCTGACTCATTGCTCTGACTAGAACCTCCAATAAAATGTTGACTAGAAGTGGTGAAAGCGGTCACCCCTGTCTCATTCCCATTTTGGGGGAAAGCTCTCTGTGTCGCACCGTTAGGTATCATGTTAGCCTTGGATTTTCATAGATCCCTTTTATCAGGTTGAGGAAGCTTCCTTCTTCTGTTCCTGCTTTGTTGAGTGTTTTTATCAGAAAGGGTTATTGGATTTTGTTAAATGGTTTTTCTGTGTCTATTGAGATGACTATGGTTTTATGGCTTTGTTCTTTATCACTATGGTGTATTACGTTGATTCTCATGTTGAATCCACTCTGGCTTCCTGCAGTAAATCCATTTTGTTATGGTATCTAATCCTTTTCACATCTTGCTGCATTCGCTGAGGAGTTTTGTATCTGTATTCATAAGGGGCATTATATTGGCCTGTAGTTTTTTTTTTTTTTTGTAATGTCTCTATGCAGTTGGTGTTAGGGTGATATGGCCTCAGAATGTGTTGGGAAGTGGTGTCTATTTTATGGAAGTGTTTGTGAAGGATTGGTGTTTGTTCTCTGTTGATTTTGGATTTAATAAAGTTTGGATTTTCAGAGTGTACAAACACCTGTTCGTGCATCTCACCAGCTGCACGGGCACCCCACCCTTGGTGTTCCTGGTGTAAATTACTTGAGCTCTGCTTTGAAACTAATTTAATGAATCCGGAGCCGTGGATCTCAGTCTCTCAGAGACAACAGCTGGGGTTCTGAGCTTAGGGTTGGGAACGTCCTCTGAGTTGGTCGTGTGTCGCTTTGTCTAACAGGACTAGCTTATGGAGCTTGTCCCGATGTTGCCTTGGGACCACTTGTTCTTTTTGGCCTGGCCTTCAGGTTTGTTTCCTGGGTCTTTGTCTGTCTTGGCCGACTTTCTGGCATCTTTTTTCTTCTTGGCCTTGGGCGGCAAAGCGAAGCTTGGAGAGCAGCTGCTACCACTCCAGCCTCGCTGAGATGTGAGACAAAACAAGTGGCGTTTGTTCTTTAAATGTTTGGTGGAATTCACCTGGGAAGTCATTTGGTTCTGGGCTTTTCTTTGGTGGAAGCTTTTGATTAATATTATCTCTTTACTTGTTATAGATATTCAGGTTTTCTGTTAATTCTTGAAGCATCTCTGGTACTTTGTGTCATTCTTGGAATCTGTTCATTTCATCTAGGGTGACATACAGTTGCTTACAGTATCCCCTTATAATCCTTTTTATTTTTTAGAGGGTTGGTAGAAACATTTGTCTTTCATTCCTGACTTCAGTAATCCGAGACTCTTTTTAGTCAGTCTAGCCCAGGGGTTGGCAAACTTTTGAGAGGGAAGTGCCGCCAGGGTCAGGAAACTGAGGCTCTCAAGCCAAATGCCGTTCTTTGGGTCTGTACATGTGGCTCTGAAGTAAAATTGAAAATGAAAATAAAACTATCATAGTTTCCGGGCAAGCCCAGTGGTGCGGTGGTTAAGAGCTGGCTTGGGACTCTAGCAGCCCCGGTTCGAATCCCACAATGAGGGTCAGTGACACTGACCTCTAAAAAAAAACCAAAAAAAAAAGCTATCCTAGTTTCACTTATAAATTTTTTTTTTTTTTTTTAGCTGAGCCATCCTGCCACCTGTTGGCAGCTCAACAGCAACTCAGCTCAGGCCAGGCATCGAACTGCTGTTGCTCAGAGCTCAGCTCGCACTTTTTTATTTTTTTTATTTTTTTTTAGGGCAGTGTCACTGGCCCTCATGTGGGATCCGAACTGGGACCGCTGGCTTCCCAAGCCAGCACTTAACCACTGCGCCACTTGGCTGGCCCTCAGCTCGCACTCTTGAGCGAGCTCTTAACCAACTAAGCCACTGGGCCGGCCCTTCCCATAAAATTTTTAAAGGATATTATTCACATAATGGTGATTAGGTAAAAATATATTTATGGCTCTTGAATAATTTTTTTTTTTGAGGGTAGTGTCACTGGCCCTCATATGTGGGATCTGAACCGGGGCCGCTGGCATCCCAAAACCATCTCTTAACCAATGTGCCTCTCGGCCGGCCCCTTTTTCTGGTTTTTTCAGGTGGAAACTTAAGATCTTGGTTTGAGTTTGTCTTTTCTGATACCAGAGTTTAAAGTGATATGTTTCCCTCAAAGCACTTCTTCAGCTGTGTTATGGGTTGAATTGTATCTCCCAAAAGACATGTGGAAGTTCTAACCTGCACTGTCTCAGAATGGGACCTTATTTGGAAACAGGGCCAGTAGGTGAGTTCAGGTGAGGTTATACTTGAGTAGTGGGGTCAGCACAGGAGAGGAGAAGGTGGTGTGAACACAGAGGGAAGGGTGCGAAGGCCCGGGAAGGCCGATCGCCATGGGACTGGAGGGTGGGGAGGCGGCACGTGGGCGCCCCGGGGCATCAGGGAGCCTGGCCAGCTGGCGCCTAGGTTTGGACTCCTGGCATCCAGAACCGTCAGGCAGTGAGTTTCTGTTTTATTTTAACTCACCCAGTTTATGGCACTCCGTGATGGCAGCCCTAGAAAACAAAAACAAGCTGCCTCCTATAAACTGTGGATGTTGTGTTTTCATATTTTTTCAGTGCAAAATATTTTCTATTTTTCCTTGTGATTACTTTGATCCGTGAGTTATTTAGAAGTGTGATGTTTAATTTCTAAATACTTAGGTATCTTGTAGATTTCCCTGTTTTATTGATTTTTAGTGTAATTCCATTATGGTCCTAGGACATACTTTGTTTAGTTTTGCTTTGTTGAAATGTGTCCTTTTTTTATGGCTCAGGTCATGCTCTGTCTTGGAGAGTTTGAGGGGCACCCGGGCAGAGGCGTCCTGTGCAGTCGTCAGTGTGCTGTTCCTGTGTGGCAGGTGGGGTTGGTCTGGGGTAGTGAGTCTTATCCTTTCTCATGTTGTTGTTTGTTATTCTATCAGTTACTGACAGTAGGGTTTTGAAATCTCCAACTGTTGTTGAATTTTCGTTTCTTTTCAGTGTTTGCTTCATGCATTTTGAGGTCTGTTAGTTTTGTGTATGTTTATAGTTGTTATTTGTACTTGTTGTTTTGACCCTTTATTATTAAGAAATGTCCTTCTCTGTCTCTAACAATGTTTCTTGTTTTAAAGTCTGTTGTGTCTGATAGCAGTATAGCCATATGGGTTCTCTTGCAGTTTCTCTTTGCATTGTGTATCTTTTCCTGGCTTTTACGTTTACTCTCCGTGCCTTTCAATCTAAGGTGTGTCTCTAGTAGACAGCATACTGTTGAATCTTTTTTTTTTTTTTTTTTTTGGAGGGCAGTGTCACTGGTCCTCATATGTGGGACTGAACTGGGGACGCTGGCTTCCCAAACCACCGCTTAACCACCACGCCACTCGGCCGGCCCTGAATCATATTTTTTAATTCATTCAGTCTCAGCTTTTTAATTGGAACATTCGATCCATTTACATTTAATGTAATTACTGAAAAGGTAGGATTTATATTGTTAGTTTGGTATTTGTTTTCTGTGTGTCTTTTTGTTCCTCTGTTTCTCCACTACTTTCTTTTGAGTGACCGATATTTTCTAATGTGTCATTTTAATTCTCTTCTTGTTTGACTAGATGTTTTATTTCTTTGTTTCCCTGAGGTTTACTATTTACTTTTTTTTTTTTTTTGAGGGCAGTGTCACTGGCCCTCATATGTGGGACTGAACCGGGGTCCTGGCTTCCCAAGCCAGCGCTTAACCACCGCACCACTTGGCTGGCCCTATTATTTACTATTTTATTTTATTACTATTTTTTAAGATTTTATTGGGCAATTGGAGGAGGGGAATGGTGTCGGAGAATCCGAGGGGAACAAACAAGTTGCTGTCCTTTTTTTTTTTAAATGATTTTATTGGGGAATTGGGGGAGGGGAGCAGCGTTGGGGAATCAGGGAAGGGGAACAGACAAGTTGCTGTCTTTTTGTTCTTCAGTCTAGTTGTGGAGGACGTTGCTTCACTGGCCCATGTTGGTATCGTCATTGCGCTCCTCCCGGATGAGGCAGATCGGTTTCTGGCCTCTGGGTGGTCGCTCACAGTGGCTCTTGGCAGCTCACATCGGCTGCAGCTATGCCGACCCAGGGACTCACAGCAGCCCAGCTCCAGGAGGAGCTGTTGTTCACCATCTTAGCTGTAGAGGGCAGTGTCACTGGCCCTCATGTGGGATCCGAACCGGGGCCCTGCTGCTCAGAGTTGGCATCCCAAGCCAACTCTTAACCAGCGTGCCACTCGGCCGGCCCTGCTATTCCAGTTTTTGAAGTGGCTGCTGAAAAACTGAAATCATGCCGCCATGTGCTGTGTAGCCTGAAGAGCATTTCAGGTGGTGTGACTGAGTCTCTGGGCTGAGGTCCTGTAACCTGGGGCCAGCAGGAGGGAGGGAGTCAGCCTCCAGAAGGGGCCAGGGAGTGTGGGCCAGTGGAAGGAAGGCTGCGCATCACTCCGTGTGGGCTCGGAGGAGAGAGGCTCCGGAGAGCGTACCTGGCTGGCCGTGAGGCTCACATGTGGGCGCACCCTGCAGGCCAGCCACTGGAGACATGTGGCGGTTCCCCGTTTTTAACTGCACTCCTACGGTGTGTGGTTAGGGGTCTGGCTTCGTGGGAGGTGGAGGTTATGGCCCAGCATTGCCACCAAGCCTTGCAGCATAGAGATGGGTGGGAATGGCAGACGTCCTAGCTGTTTCCCCGTTTGAACATTCATTTTGTCATCCTGGCTTTGAAAATGTGGGCTGTTTGCATTCACATGCATCTTACCTTTCTGTAAATTAAACCTGTTCCTCAGACTTCATTCTGCCTCTGCTGTTTCTGGGACCTCCCAGCCCGCCTTTGCGCCCGTTCTGAGCTGGTCATCCCCGGGCTAGGGATTGCCAAACCTGTGGGTTGGACCTCAGCCGCCTTCTAACTAGTCCTCTCGACAACGTTTGGCCTAGCAATGCAAGAGAAGAGGAGTAATTCCTCCTCTGCATTTGGCCAGAACACCTTCCTCTACTGGTTTTCCTACCTCATTGACCCTTTCTTCTGGTCTGGTTTGCATGACCTTCTCCTGAGCCTGACTGCTAGGTCCTGGAGTGTCCTGGCCTCCAGGTTTGGGGTGTGTTGACTGCTTGCAGGGCTGTTGGGTGCCTCTTGCCCAGTGTGCGTTCTGAGCTCCCCTCTGGCCTCTGGGTGCGCCCTGGTGGCCACTCGCCGTCAGTGAGGTGGCGCGAGCCCTGCTTTGAGAGGACACCTTCGGGGCCCACAGGGGCTGGCCCTTCTCCCTGCCTCACAGCGGGCCCACGCTCTGCTCAGGGGCCCATCCCGGGTGGCCCCGGAGTGTCCGCTCTGCGTGCAGACTCCCATGGCTTCCGAGCTCTTCCTGGGGGCCGAGAAGGCCGCGCTTGGCCTGTGGCCCCGGCTGCCTGCGGTCTTTTCCCGCCACTTCCCAGGCTCGCTGTGCCAGGCCCAGGGGCCTCCGGCTACTCCCTGGCCTGAGGGCTCAGCGCCCAGGCCTCCCGCAGCCTCTGTGGACACACTCCTGCCCCTCTGGAACACCCTCACCCGTGTATGTGCTGCGTGCTGGAAAGGGGAGCGAGTGTCCTTGTCACTGTGAGTAGGGCTCGGGGGCAGGTTTGTCTGCGTTAACGTGAAGGCAGATGCTCGCCGGGCGCTGTGTTTGCTTACGATGTGACACACATTGACTGGTTGTCCACAGCTCCTGGTACAGCCAGTCGGGGGGCTGACCGGCTGCTCAGGTGCACTCTCGCAGTACCAACAGGCTTCACACTGTTCCCCGTCTGATAGGTGGGAGATGGCACCTGTGACATTGATTTTTCATAGCGTACGCATTCAGTTTTACTGAGTCTGCCTTTTCTGTGCTGTGAACCTGGGGGAGAGGGAGCTGAGGCCAGGTGGGGTTGGCGAAGGGGCTCTGTGTGTGTGGCAGGCCGCTTCGTGAGCGACTGGGTCTGGGGGGCCTGCGTTGCGTGCCTTTGAACTTCTAGCCTGTGTCTGAGTTTGGTGGGTCTGTTGTTCGCTCTGGCTGTATGGAATCTGGGTGCTTAAAGAGGGGCATCTTGTCATTCATTTGTCTGACATATCGCCCATGGTCTTGACCTGACCCCCTCCCAGGGACAGTTCTAGGGCTCAGTCTACCCCACAGGCCCAAGTCCAGGGCAGCATCCAACCAAAAGGACAGGGTGGGTGGGGTTTACAGAAGAGTGTTTGTAAAGAAAGGTTAGTGTTCTTTACTTTCACATCACCTTTAAAATAGGAAATGATGTTTGTGTTTTTATTTTGCGGTTGGCACAAAGCCTAGTTTTAAAACATTGTCCCTTGTAAAAAGACTTCAAGTCTTTATTGTTTTATGTTAAGAGCTCCTGCTTGGGCGGGATTGGAGGACTGGCACAGCTGTGAAAGGGTCTCTTCCCCAATGGGGAGGTTTGGGGTGGGGGAGACCCCGAGACCCCAGGGTGAGGTGAGGCCAGGCCTGCCTGCACTGGGGGACATTCTGGAAGTTGCATGTTTGCTTCTCTGGGATCCATTCATGTGGGCTCCTGGCTCTAGAGGAACATCTTTCAGGTGACCTCCCTGAGGTACTGGTGGCCTCTGAGGTGACCTCCTCAGGGCAGGGCTGGCAGCTTGCCTCTTGTTCCCTTAGACTTGACGTCAGGCTCCTTTCCTAGGTTTTTGTTGGTCAGTAGTTTTTTTTGTTTTTTTTTTTAAGGGCAGTGTCACTGGCCCTCAACGTGGGTTCCGAACCGGGGTCGCCGGCGTCCCAAGCCAGCTCTCAACCACTGCGCCACTCGGCCGGCCCGTTGGTCAGTAGTTTTTAAACAAAGCTGATCCCAAGAGACCCTAAGAGGGCTGACATTTTGGTGGGAGGACCTGTTACTGATGGTTTCTGTGGAAGGACCCTCGTCACTTTTAAGTGAAGACAGATGTACAAATGGTTTCCTTCTGAGAAAACTCAGCTTAATTTCCAGTGTTTGTTAATCTGGGGGTTTCAGGTGCACCATGGGCCTGCAGTTCGTGAGCGACCCAGGCCTGGAGGGGCCACCGCTGACTAAGAGCCGCTGAGCACCCGGAGGACATCTTCCCCAGTGGCTCAGTTTCCATGCGGGTGGGTGGGCGCACTGGGCAGAGGGAGTCGTGGACGAGGGCCATGCGGGGACCGTGGGCCTCGGTGCTTTTCTGCCCGTGGTTAGCCTGGACACAGCGTGGACACACGCTGATGGGGTCACCTCCTCTCCCACCCCACTCGTGACCCTGCTTTGATGCCCTGCCACTTGCCATGTGCTTTCTTGGAAGTGGGATGGGAGGTCCCCCAAAGCTGCAGAAAACCAGGTGAGGCCTGTTCAGTGGGCAAGAAGAAGCTGACCACCTTTACCTGCTGTTGAGCAGTGTTTCTTCTGGCCTCTCTGCTGACTGTGGAGCTTGCTCGTTTTCTCCTCCCTGACCCCAGGGGAGCCTCAGTGCTGAGGGAGCATGCCTCATTCTCCATGCGGGCAGCACAAGAAGTCTGTCAGCTCTGGGCAGGAGGCTGGCGCTGCCCACTTGCCCAGAGCGCCTCCTGCAAGGCCGTGCATCCCCCGGGAGCGAGCTCTGGGGCATGGGTGGGGTTGGAGATGGCCTATGGCCTGTTGGCCTCGGTCTCTGGGAGACTCCATTTTCCCTGGAATGACAGAAGGGAGGCCGAGGAGAGATGCAGAGACCCCGGCACAGAGCTTCCCCTGGGCTCCTCAGCAGTCCCTCAGAGAACCTGCCAGTGTGCGTTTAGCCAGGGCTAGTCCTGTCTTGGGCCACCTGGTGAGGTTCAGTTATGGGCACAGCAGGGTTGGAGCTTAGCGGTGGTGGAGAAGGAATTGTTGGAACACAAGTATGGGGGAGGATAGGAAACCAGCTCTACCTGCAGAAGAAGGAACGGGGAACAATAGGATGGCTCCTGGGCCTCCGGGGACCCTGGGAGTGGCTGGCTCCTGTGGGTGGGGGTGGTTCTGAGAGGACCCCTTTAACCAGGTGTGCAGAGCACTTCGAACAGCTGGCGCGGAAACTTCCTTGGTGCTTAACGTTCCTAGCAGCCCAGGCCATAGGGAGTCTTTGTTTTCGTCTTTACTGATGAAAAATGCTTTTAGAGGAGACAGTTTCCCTGGCCTCCATATATTCCTTATAGTCATGCCCGGTGCCTCTGCAGGATCTGACCTCCCCTCCCTCCTCTCCCCGCTTCTCTGCCCCCTCCCACCCCTTCCTTCCCCCCTTCAGATGAGGGGGTCCCACTGTGGGAAGGGTGGACTGAGGAAGACCCTTGGCAGGTACAGACGGCAGCTCTGAGCTGGGGGCAGCGGCTGGGCCAGTGGGGAAGGCAGTGGGGAGGCCTTAACCTTGGAAGACACTTGCATTGCATTTACGAGAGTCCTAGAGATGGGGCTGGGGTTTTTTCTCTCTCTCTCCTTCCTTTCTTTCTTTTTATTTATTTATTTATTTTTTTAGCTGAGCCATCCTGCCACCTTCTTTCTTTTTAGAGGGCAGTGTCACTGCCCCTCATATGTGGGATCCGAACCGGGGCCGCTGGCGTCCCAAACTAGCTCCCAAACACTGTGCCACTCGGCCGGCCCTGGGGGCTGTTTTTTAGTGTTAGGAGAGTTCTGTTGTGTGCCCTGAGCAGGATGAATCATCTGTGGGTCATGGCATTAAGAGAAAAGAATAACATAACCACAGTGAAAAGTTTAAGTGAAGTAAAAGTTTTGGTGAGTTTTTAAAATTAGAAATATATTCGGTCAAGCATTTTATCTTGTTTTTGGAGTCTTAGGGGAGAAAAGGTATGCTGTTATGCTGTTTATCATGGTGGTCTGGCCTTTTGGGTACATGGCATCTTGTAGGAATCTGTCTTGTGTAGAATATGATGAATGGGGCGTTTCACAGAACCCAGAAAACAGCCTGTCCAAACCATCTCACCTTCAGAATGGACCACTTTTCATAGTTGGCATGGATGGCTGTGGGACCTCATCGAGGCCCATGTCCTGTAACACATTTCCATTTCACCGACTTGTTTTTTTTCAAAAAGTGAGAGTGCTGTGAATGAGAGCTCGTGTCTACTTGATAGACTTGAAGAGCAGATTTCTTCTTTCCTGCCTTGGAGAAATGGTGGGGCCAGTGGGGGTGCAGCCAGCCAGGAAGAATGGGGCAGCAGCATGGTGGGGCCAGCCGTCCATCTGTGGGAGCAGGACTGGCGGGGCTCCAGGCTCCTGGAAGAGCCCCCTTCCCAGCCGCACCCCCACGCCCTCCGCCCTCGCTCCCTCCCTCCGTGTTCGGTGCCTGCTGCGTACTTGAATTACAGGCCTGAAAACTCGGGTGTGTCAGGGAACAGAGTACAAAGAATCCAGACCATTCTCATTATCCCAGAAAGAAACCTCTGACCGGCAGCCGTCACTCTCCATTCCCCGCTCCCTAAGCCGCGGGTACCACTGACCTGTCATCTCTGCGGCTTTGCCAACTCTTGACTCTACATAGAAACGGAGCCATACATCGTTGGTGTTTGGTGACTGGCTTCTTTCACTCACTGTTTTCAGGTTCTTTCGGTTTGGGGCTCAGCGCCTCACCCCTTTTCCTGGTTGTACCCTACCTAGCCCACACTGTTTGCTCACCCCTCACCTGATGGACGTAGGGATTATTTCCACTCCTTTGATACTATGAACAATGCCAGTATTATTTTTCATGATAGGAATGTGAGAAAATATTTTTCCCCGTTCTGTGGGTTGACTTTTCACTTTCTTGTTGGTGTCCTTTGAAGCACAAAGGTTTTTGTTTTGATGAAAGTCCGGTTTCTCTCCTCTGCTATTCCTTATGTGAAAGTGGTTTTCCATCAAAGACTTAGAAGTGGGGAGGGCATGAGTTCTGGGGAGAGAAAACCCAGAGCACGGGTCCTGAGGTGGGAGGGTTCAGCTGTTGGGGACGGGCTGGGAGAGCCTAGGCCCCCCAGGCTTTGCTCAGGCTGAAACTGGAGTGAGGGTTTGAGTGGCAGCTTGGCTGCTATCCCGTGAGAAGGTCTTGGGAGTCCTAGGAACCAGAGAGGCTGGTTGAAGGATGTGGGGGTCAGAGCAGGAGGTGAAGGTGACTGGAGCCACGCCCTTCACTTCCGTCACACCCCCAACTGCCTCCCCAGCACTCACTTCATAGGACCTGGCTCCCCTCCACTGAGAAACTGCGGCCTGGGGGCTGTCAGGAGAGAAGCCCCCCGTTTGGGTGCTGGCCCACAGGCTGTCGCAGGCTTTGTCCAGGGTGGCCCAGACATCGCTGTTCCCCCCACACTTTCCTCCTGCCTGGTCCCTCCCCCCCACCTTCATCTCTTTGCTCCAAAGAACGTTCCCATCAGCGTATGAAATGCTTGACCCGCCCCCGTGCCCCAATATTAAAAAGCCTGTTTTTCTGTCCTATTCCCCATTCCATTTCTCTGGTTTCTTGCCCCCAACCCTGCAAAGGTGTGTGTGCGCCTCTTTTAGCTTCTTCCCCTTCCTGCCCTCACATCCTCCATTCAGACCTTGCACCCCACCAGCGCCAGGGTCATGGCCTTCCTTGGGGAGCCCCCCGTCTTAGGCTCAGTCTGAAGCCTCCTGCATGCTCACCGCCTCCTCCCATGCCCCCCCCCTCCTGCTTCCGGTTCTCCTGGGCCGCCGTCTAGACCCTCTCAGCTCTTCGGGTCTCGGATTTCCCAAGGAGGTCTCTGGCGGAGGCCCCAGGACTGCAGCCCGCAGCCCCTGTCCTGCTGCCCGCAGCCACTGTGGCTCCGTCCCCCCACCCCCCAGTCAGGAGCTGTTGCAGGGCTGCCCTGGCAGAGCTTAAACGTGGACCAGTAGGTTTCCTGCCTGTCATCGTCATTCTGTTAGCACTTGTAGACTTCATAGATGAGCTCAAATGTTTAAGTTTCTTATTAAGTTTTTTCGGGAAAAAACAGGGAAATATACCAATAGAAGACTTGGATAATCTGAATTGGGATTGACAGTGATTTTTGTTATATTTCAGGGAATATAATACTTTTTTTATAATGAGAATTATTAGTTGTATAGTAAAAAAGTTAGTAAAAACTTTCATTTATATGCAATTCAGTTCACATGATTATTGCTCATTACTTTTTAAAAAGTACAGTAAAAGCCTGAAGGGCGGATGACCCTGAGTTTAGATCCCTCCCCTCCCCCAGGAGGTTTGGTGCACTTGTGACCTGCAGCCCTCACACCCTCACCACCAGCCCATGTCCCTTGTGCGCGGCCCTCAGCAAGCTTCCTTAGCACCTGCTGTGTTCCGGACACTAGCAGAGGGTCCCCAAGACCCTTCCGGGCTGTTAGGTCAGGCTGTCTGCTGACTGCTGCCAGGCCCTTATTTGTCTTTTCCCTCATTCTGGCATGAGTGGCAGGGCACACGCTTGTGGAGGCTGGTTCTGGGATGGCGACAAGCGCAGGGGGTGTGGACACCCAGAAAAAGGGTTTGTAAACAGAAAACAGTGCTGCTCTTGTCCTTTTTTTGGTTTTGATAGTTACTTTTCATAAAAATGTTTGATATGTGTTGCAGTGTAATGGCTTTATTATTTTTTAAAACGAAGTGACAAGGGTTTTCAGAGTCTCTCAGTTTTACCCATGGGAACAGCGCTCTGCGGGGTGCTGACTGTTTCTGGTGTGGGGTCCTGGGGCCGGAAGAAGCACCACCTGAAGGACATGGCTGGACAGTCACAAACAGAAGAAACCAGCCAAGTTCCTCCTTGTCACAGACCTTACCTTCAGATGGGGGATACATTTCACGTTGTGTGTCACTTGCTTCAAGGTATTCAGCTGCCCCTGCTCACTCCCTTGGCCACTCCCTATCTTTTTGTCTGAATCGGGTTTTGAATGAAATTCAGCTGTACACGTGTTTGTTTTTCCCACGTTTGAGCCCCAGGACAGAGCAGTGTTGTGGAAGGATTCAGAAACCTCCAATATGATCAGACTGTGGTCTTCCGGGAACCTTTGATAAAAGGGAAATGTATGAACACAGGGTCGGGCTTTCTGCTCGGAGCTGCGTGTGTCCTGCTAACCACCAGGGGGGGCCTTCGTTCCAGGAAGGTGTGCGGCCAACTCCACGTGGGGATTCCTAGGAAAGAGGGCTGCGGGTTTCAAGAATCACCACCTGCTTTTAAGTTACAGCTCTTCGCACAGGACCCGCCCTCGTCCAGGGCAGTGGGTGCACCTGCTTAGGAGGAGCTGGCTGGCACTCACCGAGCACCTGCTGTGCACCTCCTTCCATAGGACCAGCGGGCACGGGCAGGCCGGCCCCCTCTCCTGCTGCTTGTCTGTTCCTGTCCCTGCTGTTTCTGAGGGGACCTGTGCTCACATGACCCTTCAGATCCAAGAAAAGCAGTGGGTGGCTCCCTCACCTTGGCATGCAGACTGCCCGCATTCTGCAGAGGTGCCCGCAGGACAGGCACCATGGAAGCTGCCCCACAGGTGATGACAGCTCTGGCCCTGAGGTCCTGCTCACACGCTGGTCCTCCCACAGGCCTGTCCACGAGAGGAGGGCTCACACAGCTCACAGATGCTGGGCCGTTGCCCTGCCGGGTTTGCCCAGGGATTGCAGACCCTTCACATTGGGCACATTTAAGGCTCTTCCTTGTGGTAGGAAGTGTGAGGGTAGGTGTCACCCGAGAGGGTGGAGGATGACACTGACTGCATCTGGGAGGACCTCTACAGGAAAAGGCAGCCTGTCTGGGGTGCCTTGCTATTTATTTGGCCCACAGGCAGGCTGGGGGTGCTCTCTGATGACTCCTGTGTTCTCAGGAGCCTGTGGTTAGAGTCAGGATGGTCTTTTGTCCTGGAATAGAGAGAGCCTGGGGTCCCACTCTCTTTGACATACAGTTAGAAGAAATGAGTGATAGAGAGATGAGAGGCCTGGCAGGGAGATGCCCTCAAAGAGTGTGGTACAGAGCCTAGGGAGCTGACAGCGATGGTCCCCGTACTAGATAGCAGCAGAGCCGGGATGAAAGCTGTCCATCTGTAACCCACAGAAACCCCTGTGTCTCACGCAGCCATGCTTTAAGAAGCAAATTCTAGGAGCCCAAAGAAATGGAATTGAATTAGAATCTAGACTGCCTCTGTCAGAGTTGGGATGGCAACCCACAGTACGTCCCGCCAGCCTTCGCCTTCCTAGTCCCCACCCAATCTCCCAGGTGGCAGACACCTGGAACCCTGATGCGGCTGGAGGCGCTTCCTTTTGCCCTCTTTGTTTTTGTCCCCAGTCATAGAGCAGCTCAGATCAGCTGTGGCACTCACTGAGCCTGGCTCTGCAGGCTTCCTGGGGGTGCGCGAGCTCACCCTCCATGCTAGAGGCCTGTGTGTTGTGTCTCGTCATGCCGGAGCACGCGTCACGTGCTAGGTATGCAGAGAAGGACACGTCCAGGCGCCCGGTGCTTAGGTTCCTTAGTAATGAGGGCAGGGCTTCCTGGCAGCACTGGGTCTCAAGGGTGACAGCTGCAGAGGGACACACGCAGGGGCCAGAGGCTCAGGGCCACTTGCAAGGCCTTCCAAGTGCTCGATACCTTTGGCACAAAGCATGCTTGACAGGCTGTTTGGGGCCCCGAAAGTTGTCGAGCTAAATTAGGGGTCAGCAGCCTTCTGTAAAGGACCAGGCGTGGAGGCCACTTAAAGGCTCTAGTGTACATTCCTTTTTGTTTCTCTGACTTTAAAAAAGGAAGAAAAGCCACTCTTAGCTTGTGGAGGAACCAAAAGTGGGCTTGGGCCAGGTCTGGCCAGTGGCTGTGGTTCTCTGAGCCCCGCCCAGACTGTTGAAGTGCCCTCTTGTGCTGTGTTACAAGCTCATGGGCAGTGGGGAGCGCTGGGTGTTCTGAGAGCATTACAGGAAGCACAGTTCCAGGAACATAATTTTAATGGCAGAACAGACATTTGACTGAAAATGGGAGAGACTGGAGTTAGAAACGTGAGTTAGTAGACTGTTATGTTGACAATGACTTTGGGGTGATATGACTTAAAATTAGGCAGCAGTGGGGTTTGGTGGGAGTGTAGGAGGCATGTGGAACCTGCATGAGGAGTGAACTTGGCCCAGAATTTTTTTTTTCTTATTAAAGATTTTATTGGGGAATTGGGGGAGGGGAACAGATTTGGGGAATCAGGGAAGGAGAACAGACAAGTTGCTGCCCTTTTGTTCTTCAGTCTAGTTGTGGAGGACGTCACTTCACTGGCCCATGTTGGTGTTGTGATCATTGCGCTCTTTCTGGCTGAGGCAGTCGGTTGCCCGCCATTGGACGGCCGCTCATGGCCGTTCACGGCAACTCATGCAGCCCCATTGCAGCCTGTGCCGTCGCAGGCGACTCACGGCAGCTCAGCTCCAGGTGGAGCTGTTGTTCACCATCTTAGCTGTAGAGGGCGCAGCGTCACTGGCCCTCTTGTGGGATCTGAACCTGCAGCCCTGCTGTTCAGAGCTGGCGTTCCCAAGCCAACTCTTAACCAACATGCCACTCGGCTGGCCCAACTTGACCCAGAATTCTTAATTAGGGGTGTGCACAGGGTCGTCTCTGGTGTTTATAAAAGCGACAGGTAGGTTGTGACCACATCATATATTTAGCGGTATCGCCTATCCCCAAAGTGATTTATAAATGTGTTCATTATCTGGTTGAAGGAAACAGTAGACCAAGCCAGTGTATTGTGTAGTCAGTCCATTAGTGTAAAAACCTGTAAGGGTTACTGTTGGTTGCAGGATTAGGGTGATTTCCGTTTTTTCTTACTTGTGTTGCCTGTCCTCCCCACATTGCCCTGGCCAGAGGCCCAGGGTGTGGCTGCAGCGGTGGGAGAAGCAGCTGGTGTGGACCTTCGTGGCCTGATCCCGACCTTACGGGAAGCACTGAGCGTTTGTTGTAGACCTTCCGTTCAGGATGAGAGTTTTTATCATGAAAGAATTGTGTCGAATGCTTTTTCTGTGCCTATTGAAGTGATCATTGTGGGTTTTGTTCTATATTCCAGTCATGTTTATTACATTAATCGATTTTCAGATGTTAAACCAGCCTTGCATTTCTGGTCATGGATGGTTAATTCTTTTTACTTGTTGCTGGATTCATTTGCTAATGTTTTATGAAGGATGATGCTATCTTTGGCTTGCTTTGTTCTCTGTGTAATACTGCATCCTAGAATGAGTTGGGAAGTGTTTCCTCTTTTTACCAACCCATAGTTACTAATGGGATTGGGTGTGTCTGCTGCCTGTTTGGTTCTTGAGCCCATTTTTTTGCCTTTTAAAAAAAAAATCGATTTGTAGTTATTATTTGTTTCCTCCTTTTAGAGTTGAGTAATATTAAATTTATTATACATAGCCACACATGTTACATATATTTTTTTGTCTTTTCAAGTTTACTTATTGATTTATTTAGCCACATTAATGTTTAAAATATTTTCATGGTTAAATCTTTAAAAAGTAAAGCTTTTCTTTTGTGATTCATGGTCTTAGTGTTATGTTCAGAACTCTAGGAATTCCTCATTTCAGGGTTATCAGGTATTTTCTCCTAATACTTTTATGATTTTTTTGTTCGTTTGTTTTGACTCTGACCATTTCATTCATAGCTTTATATGTATTATAACTTTTTGCCCCCCATGGCTGCCAGTTGTCTCAATGACCATTTTATTCATTATTCTCTTATTTACTGATTTGAAATGCCCCTTCATCCTGTACTTTTTATTTTTACACGGGACTGTTTCCAGTCTCTCTTAAATATGTTTAGTGAAAAATTTTAGACTTTTCGTAGGCAATGGATAGGTTTTCTTTCACAGAATCATGTCTGGGTTGATCAGTGTAATTACCTACCCTGCCAGATGTTTTATTTATTTGTTTGTTTGTTTGTTTATTTTAAAAAAGAAAATATTGGGGAATTGGGGGAGGGGAACAGCAGTGGGGAATTGGGGAAGGGGAACAGACAAGTTGCTGTCCTTTTGTTCTTCAGTCAGGTTGCGGAGGACGTTGCTTCACTGGCCCGTGTTGGTATCGTCATTGTGCTCTTCTCGGGTGAGGCAGATTGGTCGCCGGCCTCTGGATGGTCGCTCACTGCGGCTATTGGCAGCTCACTCCGTTTGCCGGCCACTCACTGTAGCCTATGGCAGCCCACTGCAGCAGGGGCTGCAGCCTACACCGTCACCAGGGCTCGCAGCCCAGCTCCAGGTGGAGCTGTTGTTAACTGTAGAGGGCAGTGTCACTGGCCCTCATGTGTGGGATCCGAACCAGGGCCGCTGACATCCCAAAACCAGCTCTTAACCAATGCGCCACTCGGCCGGCCCAACCCTGCCAGATGTTTTAGAAGTCTTCCCTGTGGGGATTTTTGTTGCTTGTGCTGTTAACAGACTTGGCTGACCAGCGTTGGCATGTACAGTTGGACAGAAGGATCAGTCCATTAAGAAGGTAGAAGTCGCACAGCTCACATCCTACATGAAATGCCAGTGTTTTCAGCTTATGCTGTTTCACCACGAGGTGGTCTTGCGTCAGGTTTTCTCCGCGACCATGGTAGAGACAGAAGGCAGGCGCTGCCAAACCGCAGAAAACCTCAGCCTGAGGGACACATGAAATTCTGTTTTCAGTAAGAAACAGGCCACATTTTCATGGTTTTTGTCATCCGTGTAAGCATCACCTCAGGATGCAGGAATCAGATTGGAATCCTGAGAACTGTTCTCTGGAAGCCCCAGGAGTTGTCTGGGGTTTTGTGTGTCTACATTGCACGTCCTAGAATTCTTTTGTCCTATAAATAGTGGTCTTAGAATATCATGTGACTTAATGTATCATGGATGTGACGTCAGTAGCTTCTCTCCAGGAACTCAGGAATAGAATATCCACTACCCTGGTGCTTCCTAATGTCCCCTCTTACCCAGGTCACCAGTTTGATTTCCGGCGCTTCGGCAGCCCTCGTCTTCAGGACCCCTCAGGCCCCTCTGCCTGGGAGCGAGGGCCACTGCTTGGGTGCTCTACTTCTGCTACTCCTTAGAGGACTCTGGTCAGCCACACCTGACGTGGCTGTGCCCCTGCGACCACTGAGGCATTGGGGGTGGGTGGTGGTGGTGGTGGTGAGGCGTGGCAGGGGGAATGAGGGGTTTTGCACACTCAGTCCCAGGAAGGTGCACTCCAAATCGGGGACTTTAGGGTAGCCCCAGGGCTGGCTTGTTTTTGTGCCAACCCATCTCTGTGCTTCAGGGAGCTGTGAAAACAGTAAAACCGTCTTCCTTTATAAAGATCACTGGGTTTGGGATTTATTAAATATTTAAAAATCGTAAAAAGTTAAAAATTTCAAGTGAACCATTTTCCTCCCTAATACCAACCTTTTTGTTTCATGAGGATATGGTGGTTTATTATTTTTTTAAGAGGGCAGTGTCACTGGCCCTTGTATGTAGGAACCGAACCCGGGCCGCTGGTGTCCCAAGCCAGCTCTTAACCACCACGCTACTCGGCCGGCGGTTTATTATTGTTTTTGATGGAAAATGTGTGAAGTACAAGACGTTGTGACATTTTTCTCTCTTTAACAACTTAACTTTTATCCTTTCCAGATCTTCTGACCTGGGTCACTCTTGGTGGCAGCCATCTTCCCATCACCATTGTAGGGCTGTCCTGGGCTCTGCAGCCACCAGCCCAGCTCCCTGAGAGCGGGTGGCCCACATGGGAGACCCTGGGGCCTCCATCTGTTTCAGCGGAGAAGGAGGTGGAACCGGGTGGCAGAAACCAACTCCTGGAAGCTTCAACAAGAGAAGGGAGCTGGGCCTCACGTAGCCTTAGAGGCGAGGGCCTAGGCCGAGCTGAGAGCGCT
This sequence comes from Aselliscus stoliczkanus, assembly GCA_033961575.1. Classification (NCBI taxonomy): domain Eukaryota; kingdom Metazoa; phylum Chordata; class Mammalia; order Chiroptera; family Hipposideridae; genus Aselliscus; species Aselliscus stoliczkanus. The sequence goes on along the minus strand of CM066728.1, from coordinate 113,877,302 downwards.
GTCCGTGTCCCTTCTGGGCAGCTGGTGGCCTGGAGCAGCTGCCAGCCGTCCCTGGGGGGTGGCTCGATGGGCTGGGGCGGTGGGCTCAGCGCCCCACCACAGCCCCAGACCCCGTGGCTGGAGAGCGTGTCGGGGTGCAGTCTCCGGACTACTCAGAACAACAGGTCAGAGTCCACGGGGGGACCGCCCCTCAAGCAGGGCACGGGGCAGTGTCATTCAGTGCGCAGCGGAAATAGCCCTCACAGGAAGCGGCTGTGCGCCCCGTCTCAGCGCCACGCGTCCCCTGGGTCCCTCGTGCCGCGTCCCTTCCTCTCGCAGTTCACACTGCACCAGGTCCAGTCACATCACAGGCGTGGAAGCCCCGTTCTTTTTCTGTTACACGTTCTCTTTAACATGGGCCTCAGCACCTGTGACAGGCATTCTCACTGAATAGACTTGCTCAGAATCGGTCAGTGGGGTGCTTACTGGGCGCGGGGGGCCCTGCATGACAGCAGCGTGATTGGTGATTGGGGATAAACCAGCACTGTAGACAGGAAGAGCTGATGTCCCGCTCTTGGGGCTGTTGGAAGGCCAGGCAACAGTGATTTTATCGCGGGCTGGCCAGCCCCATCGGAGGAGCCAGGAAGGCTAGTGGTATGTCACCTGGACATCCTTTTGGCACTGTGACCTCCGATGACCTCGTTTATGTAAATGAGCATGGCACCCCGCTGAGCACCAACCCCACCACCACCACCACCACCTCGAGCTGGTGGTTAGCAGACTGGTCGGAGCTGGGACCGCTGGGGTTTCTCCCACTTGTGATATTCAGAACCAACCCTGTTGCATTTAATTACATATTCTAAAACCAGGTGGCAGTCAGTGGTGTGAGGGATGTAACGTTTGCTCCAGGAAGGACTTCTCCGCCGTTCACTTCTGCCCTGGTGCCTGGCATGCGTCTGCCTGTGTCTGGGACACATGGTCACCAGCATGGCTTCGTCCCGGCTGTATCTAGGCCTGGGGCTCCTGCCCCTGGTGGAAAAGGGGGCTGGGTCAGGGGAAAGCTGCTTCTTTACAGTTGAAATTGATACCCAGTTAATGGAATTAGCACAAGTTCACAGCAAAAGTGTCTGGAGTTATCTTCCAAAACATTTGTAAAGTAGTGCAATCTTAAAAGAGAAGGAGAAACACCCCTCCGTGTGGACCCCTGCTGAGACACAGGCCACGTTGTTTGTGGAAGGGAGAGAGGACAGCTTTAATTTCTAGCTTTGTCCCTTATTTGATAGCTGTTTCCTGGAGAAACTCACAGAAACGACATGCAACAGAGTATGTTAAATACTGTTCCTTCAGGGGAGTTTCTAACCCTGACGTCAGTGCCCCCAGGTGTCTCTCAGTGGGGGCCTGTGTGGGGGCCCAGCTCACAGTGGGTGCCACGTGCTCAACTGTGGGGTCTCTGCAGCCTCTGTTGTGATGGAATGGATCGATTTGCTCACGTTAGTTAAGGAAAAAATGATTGGCTAACAGCATATGGGCGTCCGGTTTGTATAGTCTGTATCAGTTATACTTTATCAGTACATTTGCACAGAAAAATGTTTTGAAGGTTATACAGAAATGTTAGAATAGTTGGCTTATGGGTAATTTTCACTTTTTAATTTTTTCCAATTAATTTTCCTTAAATTTAAGAAATAAAATTGTACAATAATAACTGAATTTCTCTTTTGAAAATCAAATCCTGTTCAGGCAGGATCTACCTTGTCTCCCTCTCTCCCCTTTCACCCTCCGCCCCACAGCTTCTATCAGGATGAGTGTGGTGTAGATTCTTCCATAGTGTTTCTTATGTAGAGAGGATTGAATCCACCAAAAAATACGTAGTATTGTTCTATATATGTTTCTTGTTTTTCTATCTGTAGAAGAAAATGAAAACTTTTTCTTTTGAAATGCTATCAAACTTAATAGAAATGTTACAAGCATGATAAGATTTTTCATGAGCCACTTGAGATTATGTTGCCTCCCAGGGCTCCATCACTCCTAAATGTTAACACATGTTATTTCCTACAAAGACAGTCTGTTAACGAACATGATAGAGCCATCACCATCATGAAATTGATAAATATCTTTAAAAATATAAGCGGTGGGACAATTAAATTCATGAACTTGTTGCAACGATGTTCATCTTTTTTGATAGCAGAGGGATTATTTATTATGAATTTGTACCAACTGGACAGACAGTTAACTAAGTAACTATTGGGAAGTGCTGAAAAGCCTGTGTGAAAAAGTTACATGAAAAGGACCTGAACTTTTCGCCAACAATTCCTGGCTCTTGCATCATGACAATGCACCAGCTCACACGGCACTGTCTGTGAGGGAGTTTTTAGCCAGTCAACAAATAATTGTATTGGAACACCCTCCCTCCTCATCTGATCTGGCCCCCAGTGACTTCTTTCTTTACTCGAAGATAAAGGAAATATTGAAAGGAAGACATTTTGATGACATTCAGGACATCAAGGGTAATAAGACGACAGCTCTGATGGCCATTTCAGAAAAAGAGTTCCAAAATTGCTTTGAAGCATGGACTAGGTGCTGGCATCAGTGCATAGCTTCCCCAGGGGAGTGCTTCTAAGGTGACCGTAGTGATATTCAGCAATGAGGTAGGCAGCACTGTTTCTAGGATGAGTTCACAAACTTAGTTGTCTGACCTCGTATTTATATGATAATGCTGTTAGCACTATTGTGCTATGTCCCTTTTTAACTACACAAAATATTACTACTTCCTGATTTTATTGTAGCTATGGTGCACCTCTCCTTTTAAAGGAGTCCTTTCTAATAATTGCCTTGTTTTATTAAAGAAGCACATGCATGCATCTGTAAGATTCTGTGGCACACCCCTCAACCTTTTACCCCCTCTGTTTTTCCTTATTGTGATAAAATATACTTACACACACATTTTTGTCATTATAGCCATTTTTAAGTGTACTTTCTGGTGGCATTAAGTGCATTCACAAAGTTGTGCAACTATCATCACTGTTTCTAAAACATTTCATCGTCCCAAGCAGAGACGTGTCCCTATGAAGCAGTAACGTCCTTTATCCCCTTCCTGTCTCTGTGAGTTTGCCTGCCTATCTTCCATCTACCATCTATCTATCATTGATCTATCATCTATCTATCGCCTGTGTGTCTCATATAGGTGGAATTATACAATATTTGTTCATCTGTGTCTGTCTGATCTCACCCGGCATAATGTTTTCCAGGCTCGTCCGTGTTGGAGTCTGTCAGGCTGAGTAACATCCCATTGTCTGCCCCACAGCGTGTCCATCTGTTGATGAGCACATGAGTTGTTTCCACCGTTCTACCTTTGCGTAACGCTGCGTGAGCTTTTCTGTACAAGCGTCTGTCCTCAGCTCTTTGGAGCATACACCTCGTAATGGAGTTGCTGGGCCCTCTGGTAAATGTGTAGCTTTCTGAGGAGCTACAGACCATGTCCACAGCAGCTGCATCCTTTTGCATCCCCACCGCAGTCGGGGAGGGTCTCAGTGTCTCCCAGCCTTGCCTGCACTTGTTCTGGTCCCCGTGGCTGTGGTGACGGCTGGCGCTGTCCACAGTCCTGCCCGCGGCAGTGGGACCGGGCTGGGTGCCTGCTTGGCCCTGGCTGGCTGTCCACCTACCCCTTTAGTAAGGAGCCTTTTAAAGCCGAGCACTTTCCCTGAAATCTCAGTGAAGCAGTTACTAAAAGCCCACAGGAAACTGCTATTCTACTGAAGTGCCAAATAGGCAGAGCTAACGAGAAAGCTGACTGAACTCGGGAAGAATTTGGCATAAAGTGAGACTCGTGAGAGCAGCAGGCTGGTCCTGCTCTCGGTGCCAGTGTCGCAGCCTCGTGCCCTCGGGTGCTTCTGGGGGCCTTTTGTCGTTCTGTGGTTTTTACATAGAAAGGAGTTCTTACGAGTCAGAAGGAGAACCGTTCTGGAGGCGTCAGATGGCCTTGCACGGTGGCCTGGCGTGTGCCCCGCGTGGGTGTTAGACCTCAGTGAGGGTGTCTGGGCTCCTGTTACGGGGCCCGTGGCCACATGAGGGGCTGGCCAGTGAGGAACTGGACGTGCGGGCAGTCTGTGTGGACGCAGGAGGGCCAGGCAAAGTCCGGAGCTTCAGTGTTGGGCTGCCTGTGGCAGGCCAGGGGGAGCAGGCCCGTGGGGTGGGGCCAGTCGTGCTCCCTGCCAGGCCTCCGCACTGTCCGCCCTTTCGGGACCGACTCCAGTGTGGTTTCAGCGTGATAACAACAGGGTTTTTATAAAAGGAAACAGCTGCTGCTGTTGTGGAGCGCGGATGGCAAGTGGAGCTCCGCGCTGGTCCGTGGCCGCGTGGGGCTGGCTGGGCCCCGCGCCCCGGGCCACAGAGACGGGCTGGGGCTTCCGCGGCTGACGAGGGGCAGTGTGTCTGGCACGCGCAGCTGTGAGGGTCCCTTGGCCAAGTATTCACTAGCTGTCGAACAGTAATGACTGCCGACGTCTCATGAGTGCTGATGCTGTGCCCACAGCCTCCTCTCGGTCCTCTGGGACTTGTGTCCTTGTTCCTATTTTAGGCAAGAGGAGAGGGAGGCGATGCGAGTAGGATTAAGTAACCGAGGACCGCACCTGGCCTTGAACCATGCGGTGATGTTAGTTTGTGGTGTGAAGTGGGATGTGCGTGGCAGCGTTCACCGCGCCCGGTGCCTCTGCTGGCCCGCACAGGTGTTGGGGACGTATCTTCCCTTCGAATCAGGTATCTTCTGTATTTTAGATCTAGCGTCGCATTAGAATTTTATGAAGAATTTAAATGCCCATCGTGTACAAAATTTTTGTTGTTGTTGTTGTTGCTCAGGTGTCTTAAAATATGCTATAGATGTCATAAAATTTTCACTTCTAAGCTCTGAGTATACATCTTTTTAAAAACATTTTTAATGTAACAACAATGTTGTTTTCATACCTAATAAAATTTACAGGGGCCGGCCGAGTGGCGCGGTGGTTAAGCGCTGGCTTCGGAAGCCAGCGGCCCCGGTTCGGGTCCCACACGTGAGGGCCAGTGACACTGCCCTCAAAAAAAAAAAAAATTTACAGAAATTTCTTGGAATCTCTAATTATTTTCAGATTTCCCTCCAGTTATGTCAGAATGTCATTTTGTGGTTGGTTTATTCAAATCAGGATCCCAGCAGCACCGCCCACACCTTATATTTGCTTGTTGATCATCTCAGCAGTCTCTTCCCCTGCTGTGCCTTTCCATCCACTTGGTGAGGGAACTGTGTCCTGCACTCTGCCCTGTCGCTGGCTTGTCCTGGGCACATGTTGCCCATTTTACTTTCACACTGATCATCTAAGGTGCAGCATGATGTCATACTGAGCGACTCCCCGAGGTTTATGATGAAAAAATTCATTGACACTGAGTACATAGGTGCTAGATGGATGGTGGTGTGGGACTAAACTGCCCTGGCTTTGTAAGGTGACCACCACGAGCTGGGCACCGCTGACGGGCAGGCCGGCGTGAGCCCAGCCTGGTGGGGCCCAGCTCACCGCAGCACCTCTGGCCCTTGTCCCTGCTGGTCCTGCTGCCACCGAGACATTCTGATTCCCAATGAAGTCCAGGCATTTTCATCTTCGTTTACTCGAAATGCAATTAAGGGAGAGGGAGGTCTGTGTGCTAGTAGTTTCCAGCCCTGCAGGTAGGTAGAGGTGTGGGTCTCCAGTGTCATGTTGGGTTGTGTGCCTGTGAACACATAATGGTGCCAGGCGCCCTCAGACCCCGTCAGTCACAACCACGTGGTGCCCTGGAGGCTCCTCCCCGAGGCGCTGCTGTGGGAAGTGGGAGGGCCAGGCCGCGTCCCCAGAGAAGGTGGTGTCACCCAAACTTGATTTTGTCAGTAAACCCAGTTGTGGCACTCATGCTCTCCAAATTCCGAGGAGACTGATGTGTGAACTAGAGTTGACTTATTTATGATGCCAGGGTGCGTGTGCTGTCTCCAGTTGGGAAAGGCGGCCTCACAGGACACACCCACCCAGTCCCTAGATCAGATAACACTCCAGCCCCACACTCATCACTTAAATCTTGGGAGCCTGTTCCGGACTTGTCCGTGTTTTGTTCTTCTCTACAGACCGAAAAGGGTCCAAATGGCATGGCTTACTCCATAGGCGCTTGGGGCTCTGGGATTGGAGTGGGGCCATGCTCTCCCCGTGGGCTCCATGGCTCTCGGCACATCTCTTGGGAGCCCTGGCCCTGGTGGGGGCAGGTGGCACTGGGCATAGGAAGCAGACAAGCACTGTTTTGCTGTGGCCACTCGGCACACGGCCCTGGAACTTGGTGCCTCGCCTGGAGGGTGACCATAGGTGTCCCTTCTGGAGGCCAGAAATCACGCGGCACCTGGCTTTTGTCGGGTCCGTGAGTCTGGGCCTCAGCCAGAAGGCGCGCGGGGCTCGTGCACTCGCACCTCTGGCAGTCCCTGAGGGTTACCTGGGCCACAGGCACGCAGGTGGCCTGTCCTGGGGTCTAAGGAGGGCCGTGCTCGTGTCAGCAGGCTGGCCTCAGGCTCCCCCGTCCCTGAAAGGTGAGGGAACGCGGAACCCACGCGGCACGCAGGAATGGCAGCGTCGCCTGTGGGGCCGCCTGGGCGACGGCTGCTGCGTCTGTGGCCGTCGCTGCAGAGGCAGTGCCGCTGAGCGAGCCCCAGATCAGGCAGCAGTGATCAGGCAGCCCCTTGTCTCTGCAGAGCGGCCCGTCGGGTGAAGTGGGAGAGGGGATGGTGTGTGTTCTGATGTTTCAGAATCCTTCCGGTGCAAATTCTGGGCTGCTTTGGGTATTAATTGTGTTTTCCCAGTTTAGGAACTAACTACTTTTTCTGCCAAGGGAAAAAACAGAGACAAAAGAGGGAAAAGCAAGTCAATCAGCTCTTGAAAGGACTCATCCTTTCTCTTCCCACCCCTTGTGATAATTACTAGTGAAACTGGTGTTGAAAATAGTCTCAAATTTGGGGATGGACAGAGCACTGTCCATCTCAAAAGGCCCCTGGACTGGAATGCACCCCCATCGTAGCGAGCCCGTCGTGTGCACAGGCCTGCGTTGGCGTCGGTACACTTCTCCAGGGGACATGCCACCCCTGGCCCGGACTGTGGGCAGAGAGCTAAAGCAGAGAGCAAGTGGCAGCTCAGAATTTGATGGTTCTCTTCCTTTGGCAAGAACCCAAACATGTCCACACTGAGGGAGCAAGCCCCTTTGGCCTGCTTATGTGTTGGTGCTGTGACAGGGCCTCTGGGAGCCAGTGAGTGGAAAGCCCAGTAAGCAGTGTATTCTGGGACGAGTGGGCTGGCCTGTCCCCAGCCTCCCTAATTCTGACATGGAAAGGCAGGGTCATCTGTGGCGTCTCGGAGACAAGCGTAGCAAGTGGCACTCAGCACAAAGGTACATGTTTAGGGAGCTTTTCTCCTTTTTCTTAGTGTCTTGCCATCGTTGGGTGCTCACAGCTCAGGTAGGTAACATGTGAAGGCGCACACGTGCACGGTTGGGTAGAAATACTTGAAGGCCGAGTAGGAAGGATGGCAGTTGACGGGAGACACCCACTTTGTCCCCTGGCTGTCTCGCTATTTACATGGCTCTGACATTTACAGCCATGCCCTTTCAGTCAAGTTCATCCCAAGTTCTTTCTGAAAATGGCTTTGACTTCTTCCAAACTTCAGATGTGTGTGTGTAACGGTTAAGGAGTTCACCTTCTGAACATCGGTGCTTAAAGCAGAGTTCCGGACAAATGCGCCGATGAGAAGGGTCTGTCACCCAAGAAGGAGCCTCTCTGTAAAACGGCCGTGGGTTTCACTGTGAGGGGTCCCAGGAAGTGGCTGCGCCCCGCCCCCAGGGCCAGAAGGAGGGGCCCGGGCCCGGGCCTGCTGCGGGCGTGTCCCCGAGCCCTACGGCTTTCAGGGCCCACCTCGGAGCCCAGAGCGGGCTCTGTGCTGGCACAGCAGTTTGAGGGCTGAGTGCCTGGTTGCTTCAGCGTCTGGCTTCCGTCCTTTTGGGGATGACTCCCGTGGAGTGTGTGTGTCTGCCCACTCCTCCCGGTGACGACTGGTGATGGCCGGTGGGGTTGGCCACTGGCCCCAGCACCCCGTTTTGAAGATTAGAGTACCTGGAAACAGCTTCCCTTTCTGGCCACTTTCAGGCTTTTTCTTCCCTCCTACGTGAGGATTTGGTTTGTGGTTCGGACCTGATTGTGGAGATTAGACCTTCCCTTCGGATCGTTTCTGGTGTATGTGGAACATTGGAATGCATATGTGAGGAGCCGTTTCCAAAGCAGTTGGCCTGCGTGCGTCTTTGTGAAATAAAGGCCCGTCGCACTGGGCGTCAGTACTGGGCGTCTCGAGAACAAAGCTTCCCACAGAGGTGAGCAAAGAGCCCACAGCGAGGTGACCATACGTCCTCTTTCCGACGGGTGGCCTCACAGCCCCTTTAGATAATTTAACCTGAGTCAATGGGGCTGTCAGCCCGGTCCCGAGGGCGTGGCGCTCACGGAGGTTTCATGGTCTCGCTGTGACACCTCCTGGCCACCCAGCTTGCTGAGGTGGTCTCTGTGTTTGTTACTCTTTTGTCAGCAAGACACGGACACGCTTTGTTTTGATTCCTCCACGACGTGTGCAGAGGGAGTGGAACTTTGCTGGTCTTTTCAGACTGCTGGGGAACCTCGGCTTGGTCACATTTGACTAGGGAGAGCAATAAAGCGAGCCCTTCGAGGTAACTCTTCCAGGTGTGTTACTGTAGATGTGTAAACTGCCTCCTGACTCTGATGGCACGGTGATGACTGACGGGCCAAGTATACGAAGCCACAGCCGACTGAGTGCCTGTGGTGCCCAGACCCCGGGGCCGGTCGGGCCGCATGGAGCTGGGCCCGGAGAGTGGCCCGGGGCTCCCTTCCGGTCCTGGCTCCACAGGCAGCCGCGCGCTGCCCGGTTCCCAGTCAGGGTGACCCTAGGCCTGGTTCTTGTTCCTGTCTTTAAAATTCAGATTGAGAAACTCATTTAAATACTCCCTCGGGCTTGTCTCTGAATATTGCAGCATGATCACCCAACATCTGTCTAGCCCTCCTTAGTCTTTGAGTGCCACGACTCTTCTGAGGGGTAATGTTAGCATTTCTGTGATCGGCCATTGTTTATGTAAAACCTCAACCATGTGGTAGAAGTGGGCTGAGCCGGGGTTTGGAGCTTCACGTGTGGGGTGCCGTGGGGCCTTGGGCACGGCCTAACCCTGTGCCCGGCTGCTCCTGGGGGAGGCGCCTCCCCTCAGGTGAGCTGTGCAGGTATGGTGAGGGGCTCGCAGACTGACAGCTACAAGGCTACGTACCCGGGAGGCGCACTCGGTCCTGGACGGGACCTAAGGTTCTTCGCCGCCCTAACCTTCCTACTCACTGTGTGTAACAAGGTGTCTGTAAAGCATCTGAGAGCAGATGCAGTGAAATGGAAGTCGACTGAATTGTGACACACGATGTCTGATGCATTGTCATTTCATATTGGATGACAAAGGACAAAGGACTACCTGTGGATGAGAAGTGCTGCCCTCGCACACACACACGTGTGCAGTGCACACGTGCTCTCACAGTGCTCACTCAGGCATATGGGCATGCATACACCTGTGCACACACGCTTACACACACACACCTCCTCTCCCTTAACCACTCAGAGGTTCAGTTCAGACCCTGTCCCACAGCCCTGTACAGAGACGGCCATCATGTCCCATCTCCACGGTCACTGACTGACACAGGACCTGCACACCACTTCAGCGGTCGGGCCCGTGGCTCCTGCAGTCGGCACAGGACTTTGTTTCCTGCGCAGCCGCTCCCCATTCCCACGTGCACTTACGTGCTTGTCGGGCCTCTCTGTCCTTCTGTCTGGGGCAGCTCCTCACTCAGCGTTCCTCTGGTGACGTGCATTCCTGGGGTGCACGCCAGTTGCTTCTAGAAGGCCCCTCGTGTTTGGGTTCAGGTTGCGTCTTGGTGGCAGAGGTGCTGCCGAAGCAGGTTGTGTCGATGGTGTATTGTCCACGATTGTCGATTGTCACGTGGTTCAGGCGAAGCCACCAGGCGTCCCCACTGCTTGCCCTTTGTGATGGAGAAGCATCTTCTGGCAGGACACCAAAGCCCCCGTTTCTTACGAAACTTTCAGCTGAGTGTTGGCTGTGCTTTTTCACTTGCCGTGTTTTCCGCCTTCCTTAGTAGCATGTAGGGGAGGGCAGGGCGCCCCGTTTTCATCTGTCCTTTGCCCAGTCCCTTATTTATACTGCTCTGGACTCGTGTTGTCGCTGTCTTAGTGTGTTACAATCTGTTCCTCTTATTAGTTATTTGGGTGCTGACAGTGCCCCAGACTTGGCAAACGGGCGCTCCTTCAGGCTTGTCTGTGTTCTCGTGACGTGTCCGCGGATGTGGAGTCCTTGGGCACAGCTCTGTGTTCTAAAGGCCCCTGCCCACCCCCGCCCGGTTTCCTCCTGGAGCCGCAGCTCCTCCGGAGAAGTGACCCACAGGCCCCGAGGCCCAAGGCTGCTTGCTGCTGCGGCGCTGACCGCGCCCCTGGCCTGCCCCAGCCCACCCCAGCCCTTCCCCGCTGCTCTCCCGCCTCCCTTCGCAGTTCGTCCCTACAGCTGGAGTCCCCTCTGCAGCCTGCTGGCGGTGAAGGCTCTGCTCGCCTTCGGCTGGCAGCACAGTGGGGCCTGCCGTGTCCGCCGGCAGTGCTGTTTGGTTCTGCGTTGCCAGACAGGCTTTTGCTGCTGGGTTGGGCCCCAGGCTCCATCTTTAACCCTGTCCTGGGTCGGTATTGATTGTGCAGGTCACGGGCCCTTTGGAAAAGGTGATGAAAACCATGTTCCCCATCTCTAGCGCACAGAGACATTATTTGGGAGCGTTTGGCGCCTGCCCCGGTCGCGACTTGGGCCTTCCGCTCACAGCCCGGCTGCGGTGTTGCCGGCCCCCACACAGCAGGTGCTGACTAGACCCGGGGTGCTCCTGAGGCTCCGTGTGGCAAGCAGACGCGCCGTGGGGCTAGAGGCTGGCCTCTCCCAGCCACCCTTACCCAGTCCTCTGGGAAAGGTCCTGTCGTTCCGCTGCCCCGTACCGCACACTGGGCACTGCCGACAGTTGGGGATTGTCAGAACAGGAGGGTCCCTCCTGTGGGACCCAGAGTTTGCATGCTGGTGGGGCAGACGCACAGGCTGGGCGGTGTGTCCGGTGGAGGTGCCACCACAGGGTTCCTGAGGTAGGGTCCGGGAGAGGCTGTCTGGTAAGATGGAGCTGGCCTGTCCAGCGTGTGAGGGGACGTGAGGGACAGCAAAGTCCGGGCCCTGTGGCTTCGCTGTTCATGCTGAAGACTGGCCTCTCCTTGATGAAGTGGGAAGCCTCCTCCAGGGCTGACCCTGTAAGGAAGCGCTCCACTGTCCGGGAGGCAGGCTTAGAGGCCCTGGACTTTTCCTATGTGCCTGGCACCAAATTCTAGCTTTGTGTGGCAAAAGTGGTAAGAGGGATTGCGGAGGGGGCAGCCCGTGCTGGCTTTGCCTGGAGGATCTCCGAGGGGAGCGGGAGCTCGCCACTGTCGGTGCAGGCGGACGATGGGCCCTTCCCCCAGGCTCCTGGAGGCTGCAGAGCCTTTGGGAGGGACGGGGGCAGGCCTCTGCGAGCCGCCCGCGTCCAGCTCCCTGCCTGGCCATCTGCCCCATCCCTGTTTATTCACTTCGCAGCAGCACCCCTCTGAAGCGAACCTGTGTGTGTGTTTCTTCTTCCCCCCGGAACGGGTCTGTGACGTTCCTGAGATGGACCACAGTGGCCTCTGTCACGTGTTGTCTGTTGCTCACAGGCTCTGACGGTGGAGGCACTGCTGGGGGTTGGTCTGGCCTGAGCCCCGATTGCTAGCTGAGGCCAGGTGCTCACTGATCGTGCTTGACCTCGGCCCACGCAGAATGGCTGACCTCTTCCACTCCTGGAAGACGGCGGTACTGACAGGACCCCACCCGTGTGTGTGTGTGTGTGTGTGTGTGTGTGTGTGTGCGCGCGTGCGCGCACGTGCCTCAAAAAGCCTGGTTCTGGGCCGGCCAGGTGGCTCGGTTAGAGCATGAGTATTGAGCAACAGGGTTCCCGGTTCGACACCCACATGGGTTGGTGGGTTGTACCCCCGCTCTGCAACTAGATTGAAAGCAGGTGCTGGACTTGGAGCTGAGCTGCGCCCTCCACAACTAAGACTGAAGGACAGCAACTTGGCTTGGAGCTGATGGTCCTGGAAAAACACAGTGTTCCCTTCCCCAGTCCCCAGTAAAATCTTTAAAAAAAAAAAAAGCCTGGTCCTCCCAGGTCCCCTGAAAGAATCTCAGGGACCCCGGGATCCTCGGTTTGAGGGCCACACGTGGAGCCCAGGCCACCTGGAATTGCTGTGAGAAGCTGGGCTGTGCTCGCACCCTGCTGGCCTGTGTGGGCAGGGGGTCAGCCCCATTCAGGGGGGCTGCTGCTTGGAGCCTTCTGGACGCACCGAGGGAGGCGTGTCCTCGAGGGGGTGGGCGGTCCAGGTTGGCAGGGCAGGGCCACCGCTGCTCAGGGGAGCCAGCAGGGAGCCCAAGGTTCAGTGGGGACGCGCCGAGGCCACTCTGTTTTGTCTTTTGGAAGAAACCATCCAGAAGTGAGACAGTGTTTTGGGAATTGGCTGGCCACTCTGTGGGGCAGGGCACATGCCGACCCCTTGTGCCCCCTGTCCTCCGTGGACTCACACTGGCTGTCACGACACCTGTGCACATGTGATTAAGAGTGCTTACTGTCTGCTGAGACGCTGACCTTCCCAAGGGCAAGAATTTTGTCTTAAAACAGTTGCAGAGGCTTGTACAATTCACGCCTCCTCACAGCGGAGCAAATGTTAGTGATGGGGGATTTCGTGGAATTTCCTTCATGATCCGTTTCCGTGGCTTTTGGCAGGTTATTGGGCGTTGGGATGCTTGGGGGGGGGTGTGGAAGCAGCAGGATGCCCGCCGTCTCTGGTGCCCCTGTCAGTGCCAGGGCAGCCGCGCAGGCGCGTGCCTGCACCTTCTCGTTACGGCGCCATCTGCAAAGCCCAGCGCGTATGGACGCTGCTGCGGTGGTCCCAGTGCCACCCGCCTGGGGGCGCCAGCTGTCCACCCACAGCGAGTCACCTGTGCTTCTGACTCACACGTGACCCCATTCGGAGAAGTCAGGCTGCGAATGCCCAGGCTGCCGCTGGGGAACAGAGGCTCACAGCTGTTTCTCTTCAGCAGGCAGTCCCGGCGAAGGGGGAGACGAAGCAAGACCGCTGCCCGAAAACCGAGCTGCTGCAAGAGGAAGGTAAGGGCGCTGGCCGCTCCTGGGCTGCAGGTGACCGCAAGTGACCGGAGGACCTGCCGCTCGGCGTCTTGTCTTCTCACCAGCCCCGGCTCCTGCTTCTCGGCTTTTTCAAAACTGGGTTTACTCTATAGTTTCTCATCTCCCCTTCCTGGACAGACATACAGGCACACACACAAGATGGTGAGAAAGAAAAAGCTTCTCAAAGAGAGAAAAGCTGGCACTTCAAGTGCACGCAGCAAATTAAAAGTGACACACCGGTCACATGGATGTCGAGGGCAGCTTCATTCACAGGACTGAGAGCTGAAACCACGCAGGTGTGCCTCACCTGGTCGGACTGGCATGTAGGTGGCGGGTGGAGATCTGTGGGCAGAGGACAGCGTGGCCTGTGATGCTTGTGAACAGAGCCACAGCCACAGGCCCCAGCTGTGTGACATCCTGGGCAGTGGGAAACTGGACCATGGGGACATGCCCTCCCACCCCCCGCCAGGCCTTTTCCAGGGTAGCTGGTGCTGAGTGATGCCAGGTACCGTCTTCCCCACACTGGCCCTGACCGAGGCCTGCTCTCTCCTTCCCACCGGCTGCATTCCCACCAGCCCTCTACCCATTGCCAGCGTTTATTGTCACTCGCCCTTCAGTGGGTACAAAGTGGCATCTTGTGTTCGATTTGCATTTCCCTGGTGGCTAGTGACGTTGAGCATCTTTTCATTGTTTATTGGCCATGTGTGTGTCTTCTTTAGAGATGTCAATTCAGATCCTTTGCCTGTCTTTAAAATTGATTATTGACTTTTGTTGTTGAATTGTCAGAGTTCTTTATGTATTAGAGATGGAAGTTTCTTATCAGATATGTGATTTGCAAATATTTCCTTCTATCCTGTGTGGCTTGTCTTTTCATTTTTTTTTTTTTTTAAAGATTTTATTGGAGAATTGGGGGAGGGGAACAGCGTTGGGGAATCGGGGAAGGGGAACAGACAAGTTGCTTGTCCTTTTGTTCTTCAGTCTAGTTGTGGAGGACGTCGCTTCACTGGCCCATATTGGTATCGTCACTGCGCTCTTCCCGGGTGAGGCAGTCGGTCACCGGTAATTGGATCACGGCTCATGGCAGCTCATGCTGGCTGCCAGCCACTCACGGTAGCTCAAGGGAGCTCGCTGCAGCCCCACTGCAGCCTATGCTGTCGCTGGTGACTCACAGCAGCCCAGCTCCAGGTGGAGCTGTTGTTCACCATCTTAGCTGTAGAGGGCGCAGTGTCACTGGCCCTCATGTGGGATCCGAACCGGCAACCCTGCTGCTCAGAGCCGGCAGCCCAAGCCAGCTCCCATCCAACGAGTCACTCAGCTGGCCCTTGAGTTAATTTTTATATAAGATGTGGTGAGGTTTAGATCAGGTTCTCTTTTTATAATTAATCTTTCCAAATTCAGTCACTGCTTTGGGTAGCTTCCGTACCGGTTACTCTGAGTTTTGTACAGACAGGGTCGTGTTAGCTAGGAATAGATTTTCCTTCTGTTTTCTGACCCGAGGGCCTTTTGTTTCTTTTTCTTGCTTGATCGATTGTACTGACCAGAACTTCAGAATACTGTGGGATGCAGCAGCGACAGCAGATAGCTGGAATTCCAGGTGTAAGGAGAACCTTCTCTACTCATGTTCTCACACACTTCTGCACAGCGTGTGGGTTCCCTGCCACACCAGCTCCCGCCCTCCAGTTCAGTTCTGTTCCGACACTGCCTCCCTGGGGTTGGTACACGCTTAGGGCCCTGTCCTACAAGACTGCCCCCACTTCAGAGGGCAGCCACAAGCCACAGGTCCCCAGGACTTCTGACCAACTGGCTACAAATTGGAGGTTACCCGGGCCCCCTGTTCAAGTTTGGGAATTTGCTGGAACCCTCAGAATTCAGGGGAACACTTTACTTCCTGTTACCTGTTCATTATACAGGATACAGCTGAGGAACAGGCAGATGGAGGGGATGCACAGGGCCGGGGTGGGGGAGGGGCACGGGGCTGCCACACCCTCCCCGTGTGGATGTGTCCCCAACCTGGACACTCTGAGCTCGTGGCCCAAGGGTGTCACCGAGGCTCATCATGGAGGCCTGATGGGTTCGGTTATTAACCCTCTCTCCAGACGGGGGCTGGGCTGAAAGTTCCAAGCTTCTGATCCTGGCTGACTCTCTGGGGAGCAGCCCCATCCAGGAGCCACACAGAGTCGCCTCATTAGAACCGCGGACACTCGTATCACCCAGGAAATTGGGGGCGGTTTACGAGCTCTGTGTCAGGAGCCAGGGTCAGAGAACCCAGTATCTGTTTCTGCCTATGTCACACTTTGTAATCAGATTCGTCTTTTTATTGTTACTGTTACGACTTATGCTTTTGTTGTGTAACAAAACTTTTCCCTGTTTCTGGGCCACAAATCTGTTTTCCTACGTGTTCCTGTGTTAACTGCGAGGTTTTCAGACCACCAAGGGCCAGGTTTCTCAAATGGAAGGGTGCACATGAAGCACCAGAGATTTCAGTGAGGCCAGATGTGTGGGCCCTGCCTGAATTGGGAGGTTCAGAACTGGCAGGTCGGGGCCGGGCGCCGGTCCCGCTGCATTTGGCGTCTGTGACCCACGTCCTGGGGCTGCAGGGAGAGGCCCCCGACCCTGTCGTCCGGAGCCTGTGGACCCTGTGCTGCTTTGCTTCCTGATTTACTTCCGAATAGGCTGTGGCATTCCTCGGTGTGCTGAGGACACTGATGGGACATCATTGAGTTTATAGATTTAAATGGACGTGACTTGACATCTTGGTATTTTTGTGATCCATTGAAGATCCTGAAATGTTTAGTTACGTTTTCTTCCCCACCGAAGCCTTGGGTAATGTTGGTTAAAATTCTGTACCCCTTTCAGTTTCTCCTGTTTTTGGGAATATGGTCTTCTTTTTCGCTCATGTACATTCTAGTTCATGCTGGTGTAGAAATGTGCCTGTGGGTTTTGTCTCTTGATTTCGAGCTCAGCCGTGTCGCTCCTGTGTTTTTGCTGCTAGTGGGGTCTGCCTTTAAAAGTGGGGTGCAGAGGACGTAGGTTCTGTTCCTTCCTTTCCAGTCCTTGATCCTTATTTCTTCCTGCTCCTTCCGGGCGGCCAGTGCTCCCACCCCTGTGTTAGCGCTCGTGGTGTTAGCGGGTGTCCTTAGGTTGTTACCGACTGTACATGGGACTCGTTTAACATGTCTGAACAAGTGTGTTTGCTGCACTGGGTGCTTGGTCTCCTTCTCCAAGCTAAGTAAGTGCACACCTGTTGTGTTGAGCTAGGCTTTTCAGAATTCATCGTTGTGTGTTCATTTGAAAAGTACTTACTGCATCATGTGCCAGGTCTTGTGTGTGTGCTCAGGGTATGACGGGATGAACAGACAAAACCCTGCCCTTGTCAGCCTTCTCTCTAGGGGTCTGGGGACAGTGAACACAGTGCCTGGCGAAGCATGGTAGGTGGGACCCTGTAGAGAGTTGGGGCCTGGGGACCGTGAGTGGCGGAGCCTTGAGCGTGATCTGCACCCTGTGCTGAAATCCTGCCTGTGAGCTGCAGCCAGGAGCACACTTGCTTGTGGGTCTCCTGATGGGAAGTGCAGTTATTGTGGACCCCCCCCCGTCCCTGACAGGTGTGCCGGGAGTCCCAGGACACGGAGCCCTCGGGGAGAGTACGCTCGGGGGCCGGGACATCAGAGCGGGGCTCCGGCTGTTCACATGAGCGGAAGGCCCTTTCTGGGCTCAGGACCCGTTTCCTCTGCAGTGCAGCGGCCCCATTTCCCACCTCGGTTGTGCCCAGGCCCGCCCCTCAAGCCTGCACCATGGTTTATCTTGTGCCCCTGACCTCAGACGGTGTCCCTGAGCAGGATTGCAGGGTGACAGGCAGCCCCACGGCTGGGGCTCAGGGCAGACGGCCCTTCTCTGACTTGGTCTTCCACAGACTGCACCAACTGAATAAACTTAGGATCTAACATCACACTTCATCATCAGTTCGTCTGAACGTGCATGTTTACACATGAAGTAAACGAGTTTTCCTCACAGTTCCATGTGAAATCGTAGCTGTGGTGTTGGTGGTGTCGTGCTGTGTGACCACAGCCACTGACGTCTTCTCCTCTGTCCGCAGGGACCTCTATGGCCGCCGATGAAGGCCCCACCGAGAAGCCGGCAGGAGAGGCTCCCGTGGCCACCGACGGGGAAGCCAACGGGTCCTGTGAGAGGAGCGATGCCAGCAGGCACCTAAACACAGCAGAGCACACTCAGGAACACGCTCACAGCAGCCCCCCGGAAGGTACCAGTAGACTAACCCGGATCGCAGAGAACGGGGTTTCAGAAAGAGACACTGAAGCGGGGAAGCCAAACCACGTCCGCGCCGACGACCTCACGCAGACCGCTGTCGTCGGGAGCAATGGGCTCTTGCTGAGTAAAGCAGCCCCGCAGGAGCCGCCCTTGCGGGGCCCCGGTGCTGCGGCGCCCGCTCTGCCTGGCCATGCCGCGAAAACCCTGCCTGCAGCAGCCGGCAGAGGGAGGACTCCCGGTGCTTTTGCTCAGACGCCAGCCGCAGTGCCAGCCAAGTCCGGGGAAGGGAGTAGAGATGCAGAGGACAAGAAGCCCCCGGCCTCAGGCGCCGACATCAAGGTTCACAGGGCACGGAAGACCATGCCGAAACCCGCCCTGGGCCTGGTAATGTGCCCGCCAGGCGGGCTGCTGTCGCGTCGCTCTCGCTGTTTGCTTTGTTTCCTCTTTGGGTGTAGTGATGGCAGATGGACTCCTGCACGAAGAAGGGCCGGGGGATAGCAGCAGTCACCTGCCTGGCGGTGGCTTGGGGGCTGTGAAGGGTTACGACACAAGCGGCACAGCCGGGACCCTGTTGGTCCACGCTTCAGGCTTTGTCTCTTTAGAGCTGCCCCTGCCTGACGGAGACCGCTCCTCCCTGCGTTGGGCCTGGGGCTTTCCTGCCAGCTCCGCACCCACCCCATCTCACTGGGAAATGAGTAACAGGAAGTGGGTCCGGTCCATTGTCACAGAAGGGAGAGGGGACAAGGGACCGCACTGGAGATGCGCCCAGGTCTCTGTCCTTGCACCCAGCCACCAGCTCAGTTTTGCTGAGGACTGGTGGCCTTGCCTGAGTTCGCGCTGGGTGCTCAGGGTTTTGCTGCCATCGGCTCGTCCGTCTGTCTGTCTGTAGTTGCTTTTTGCTCTTCCAGGTCTGCGTTCTCTCAGTGTGGGGTGAATTCTAGGTTTGTGGTCACCCCTCCTTGGGACTGGCACTGCTGGTGAGCATTCTGACAATGGCTGATGGTCCGTGATTGTGAGCCATCGCGCTTTCCTCTTTGCAGCCCTCCCACTGGCCCTGTGGGTCCGGGGACATGCGTGGACAGCAGCTCCTCGTGTCTAGCTGTGTCATTTGCTCTGACGTTCTCACTGGTCATTCCACATGTCAATATTCTTTTTTTTAATTTTTATTGGGGAATAGCCATGGTCACTGATTACACTTTGCTTTCATGCTACAATGGCGTTGTTGACTCTCTTAGGGAGTGGCCCATGTAGGGATCGAACCGGCAACCTTGGTGTGATCAGCACCATGCTCCAACCAACTGAGCTAACCGGTCACCCCCGTATGTTGATATTCTTAGTTTTGACAACTTTTTTTTCATACCCAGTATCTCCGATTAGTCCTTTCAGTTAAGAAAGCCTGTGTTCTTAGTTGTATCTTCTCCTGTCCTCTCAAAGATATGAGTTATGATTCTTTTATTGTTTCTGGCAACGCGTTTGGATGTGACTCCCCCCAGGAGCGTGCTTTTTCCTGTGACTTGGCGGTGCCTGCCTGAGCCCTGACTGTGGGAAGCAGGGCTGGCTGTGCTGTGCACGGAGCGGGCAGCGTCTGCGTTCTGTCTTCAGGCACTGAGGAAGACTGGAGCCCATCACAGAGCTGTTCAGTGTGTTCAAGCGGAGTCCTCTGTGCTGAGGGTGGGCTGCTCGTGGGCGCTGTGGAGGGGGCTGTGCTTGGAGGAGGAGGGCCCTCCAGGGTAGGCCACGTCTACAGCGCCGAGCAGGAGAAACGCAGCCCTAACAGGCCCACAGTGCCGGCGAGTTTGGGCTGAGCAGGTCCCCTGGGGGAGGCCATGAGACACTAACCGCCTGGGCTGAACCCAGGCTGGGCTCCAGAGGCTCCCTGGCCTTGACTCCACAGATGGGGATGCGTCTTTATTTTTTATTTATTTACTTTTTAAAAAGATTTTATTGGGGAATTGGGGGAGGGGAACAGCGTTGGGGAACCGGGGAAGGGGAACAGACAAGTTGCTGTCCTTTTGTTCTTCAGTCTAGTTGCGGAGGACGTCGCTTCACTGGCCCATGTGGGTATTGTGATCCTTGCGCTCCTCCCGGGTGAGGCAGATGGGTCACCAGCCTCTGGACAGCCGCTCACCGTGGCTCTTGGCTGCTCATGCTGGCTGCCGGCCATTCACTGTAGCTCATGGCAGCCTTTCTGCAGCCTACACCATGGCAGCCCAGCTCCAGGTGGAGCTGTTGGTCACTATCTTAGCTGTAGACGGCAGTGTCACTGGCCCTCATATGTGGGATCCGATCTGGTGGCCCTGCTGTTCAGAGCTTGAGCTTCCAAGTCAGTTCTTAACCAATGAGCCACTCGGCTGGCCTGCGATTTTTTACTTTTTTTTTTTTTGTTTTTTTTTTTGAGGGCAGTGTCACTGGCCCTCATATGTGGGACCCGAACCGGGGCCGCTGGCTTCCCAAGCCAGTGCTTAACCTCCGTGCCACTCGCCTGGCCCCCGCGTTGTTTTTAAATTGTGATAAAACACACATGACAGAAAACATACTCTCAGCCACATTTAGGTGCCAGCTCAGTGGCATTAGGCGCAGTCACACTGTTGTGCGGCCACCACCTCCATCATCTCCAGGACTTTCTCGTCTCCCCAAACTGACTCTCTGTCCCCACTAAACACTCGCTCCCACCCCTCCCCCAGCCGCGGCCCCCACCAGCTACTTCCTGTCTCTGAATCTGACTCCCCTGGGGGCCTCCTGTGAGGGGGGGTCCTACAGGACTTGTCCTTCTGTGACTGGCCCATCTCACTGAGCACAGTGTCCTCAGGGCCCATCCACGTGGTGTCAGGTGTCAGGACCTCCTTCTTTTTCAGGGCAGAGTGACATCCGCAGTGCGGAGGGACCCCGTTTGGTTTATCCTGTCCTCTGTCTGTGGACACGGGGGTTGCTCCCACCCCTTGGCTGCTGTGGTCGTGGGGTGCCAATCTCCCTCTGAGACCTGCTTCCAGTTCTTAGGCGCCTACCCAGGAGTGGGATCGCTGGGTCACGGGGTAGTTCTGTGTTTAGCTTTTTGAGGAAGCTGCATACGGTTTTCCACAGTGGCTGCTCCATTTCACGTTCCCGCCAGGAGTCCACGAGGGCTCCCTCTTCTCCACATCCTCGCCAACACTTGATTTTGTTTTGTTGTGTTTAAATTAAAGTATAATTCACAATTTTCTGGGTGGTTTTTTATCTGGTTATTTTTGTTCTTATTTGATAGTGGCCATTTTAATGGGTGTGAGGTGGTGTCTCACTGGTTTTGATTTGCGTTTCCCTGATGACTAGTGACATCGAGCATCTTTCCATGTGCTGGTTGGCCGTTTGTGTGGCTTCTTTGGAGAAACGTCTATTCAGATGCTTTGCCCGTTTTTGTTTTTGTTTTGTTTTAAAGATATTATTGGGGAAGGGGAACAGCCAAGTTGTCGTCCTTCAAATCTTAGTTGTGGAGGGCGCAGCTAGCTCAGCTCCAAATCCATTTGCTGTATGGCCACCCCTGGTCCGCCCACAGCCGCTCATATCAAGATGCCGTGTTCAGTCTTAGTTGCAGGTGGGCGGAGCCCACCATCCCATGTGGGAGTTGAACCAGCAACCTTGTTGTTAGGAGTATGTGCTCTCACCAGCTGAGCCATCCTGCCATCTGTTGGCAGCTCACTGGCAGCTCAGCTTGGGTGGAGCTGACTGGCCCATGCAGGAATCGAACCGGTGACCCTGTTGCTCAGAGCTCACGCTCTTAACCCTCCATGAGGCACAACTGATCTCCCAGAGTCATTGCACACGAAGATGCCGCTCTGAAATATGTCTTTACTGTGCTAAGTCACAAACACGGCTGGCGAGAGGTGACGGCAGAGGGGGGAAGACATGGAAGTGACGAGTCACAATACTTAACTGTTACATATTTGAAAATTTGTGTGCCATGAATCTGTGAGATCATTTGCGCTTGATGGAGGGTTAACCAACTGAGCCACTTGGCCGGCCCAGCTTTGCCTGTTTTTTAATTGGGGTTTTTTGTTGTTGAACCGTAAAATTCTTTGTGTGTTCTGGATATTAATCCCTTATGAGATATATGACTTGCAAATATTTTCTCCCATTCCTTGAGTTTTCCTTTTTACTCTATTGTTTGTGTCCTTTGATGTACAGAAGTTTTTAATTTTGAAAAGTTCAATTTATTTGTTTTTTGTTGCCTGTGCTTTGGCTTTCATACCCAAGAGTTCATTGTCAAGTATGATGTCATGAAGCTTTCCCCGTTTCCTTGTAAGAGTTTTCTAGTTTTTGGTTTTTGATTCAGTCTGAGTTAATTTTTGTATCTAGTGAGGGTCCAACTCCATCCTTTTGTGTGTGGGTGTGCAGCTTTTGCAGCCCTGTTTGTTACAAGATGCTGATTTCTTGACTATGTATTGCACTGACTGCATGCCCGAGGAAATTTGGTTGAACTGAATTGGGTTTGGGATCAAACCATCGCAAGGCTGTAGTGACTTTAGGGGTTGGTGGGTCAGGGACCACTGGGCTGAAGCCAGGGCCGGACTGGGCATCGGTATCACAGGTGCCGGAGTTCTGGAAGGCTGTGGATGAAGGCAGAGTTAGGAGATAGGCCCAGCTCTGAGCAGGGGAGTTGTCACAGTGTTGTGTGGTACATGCACCAAGGGGCTGTCGCATAGGGCAGCTAGCTGTGATAAGCCAGCAGGCAGGCACCTTAGGAGAGCTTGTGATGCTGCCTAGGGGTGTTTTTAACTGAGTAATAATTTATTACAGAAAGCAGGGCCTGGCAGACTTGCTCTGTGCAGGGCCAGCTCGAGAACACACAGGTGTTGTCCCAAGCAGTCACTGTTCTTTTCCTCTGTACAAGTGTAAACATGTCCTTCGCTCCTGCACTGACCTGTGTCCCGGGGCCCAGGCGCAGCGCTGTCCTCTCTCCGTCACTACTCGGACGACGGGCACTTTTGGGGCTAGGAGCTGTATTTTGGGCACGCTGTGCCAGTGACCATCTGCTCGTGCGTAATGATAGTTGTTCATTGTTTTGTTGTGAAGCATGCAGCCGGCAAGGACCCCAGAGAAGCTCGCGACCAAGAGGGGCCAGAAGAGGAGCCGAGCAAAGCCGTCTCTGACTTTGGGCGCCAGCCGCTGTTACCCCCCTTCCCGCCCCTTCACCAGTCGCTACCTCAGAACCAGTGCTACGTGGCCACCACAAAGTCACAGACAGGTATGAGAGACCCCGTGGCTGTGTGTGTATGTGACAGAGCCGTACCTGCCCAGCGAGAGTCGCATGTGGCGGGGAGCGTGCGCTTGGGATTAGTGGTGGGCAAGAATTGCGTGTGACAGGTGTGCGTGTGCTCAGGTAATGACGGCTGGAGTCGCAGGCGCTGGGCTTCCCTGTAGCCTGTACAGGGCCGTCAGACCTCCGTTTTAAAGCTCCTCCAATCCCTGGCGCCTTCTTGGCTGGTTGTCACCCCCTGGAAGAAGGCGGTTTTCTGTTCTTTTCTTTTCTTTTTTTTTTTGAGGGCAGTGTCACTGGCCCTCACATGTGGGACCCAAACCGGGTCCCAAGCTTGGCGTCCCAAGCCAGCGCGTAACCACTGCGCCACTCGGCCGGCCCTCTTTTCTTTTTTTTGAAGATTTTATTGGGGAATTGGGGGAGGGGAACACCATCGAGGAACCAGGGAAGAGGAACAGACAAGTTGCTGTCCTTTTGTTCTTCAGTCTAGTTGTGGAGGACGTTGCTTCACTGGCCCATGTTGGTATCGTCATTGCGCTCTTCCCAGATGAGGCGGGTCGGTCACCAGCCACTGGACGGCCGCTCATGGCAGCTCTTGGCAGCTCACTCTGGCTGCCGGCTGCTCACGCTGGCTGCCGGCGTCCGGCCACTTACTGTAGCCTCTGACAGCCCACTGCAGCCACGCTGTAGTCTACACCATTGCCAGCAACTCATGGCAGCCCAGCTCCAGGTGGAGCTGTTGTTGACCGTCTTAGCAGTAGAGGGCGCAGCGTCACTGGTCCATGTGGGATCCGAACTGGCAACCCTGATGCTCAGAGCTGGCATCCCAAGCCAACTCTTAACCAACGTGCCACTCAGCCGGCCCCAGGGCGTTTTTTTTTTTTGCTGAACCCACACTGCCGTGGTCCAGTGGGGGAGGAGACTGGGTTTGGAACTGGCCCTGTTTAGGTGGCGTGGGGGGGGGCCGGTGGGCTGAGGGTGTGAGGATGGGGCATGGCCGCCTCCTAGCGCTGTTGTCCGCCTCTTTCCCAGAAACGGCTCCCACTGTCCTAAGCTTCTGTTAGCAGAAGTTGGGGTCCTGACATTTGTCTTTTGTTGGAGCCTTTTGCGGGGTGAGTTGGTGGGCGTGCCTTGAGCATGAAATGCGGGCTCAGCCTGGCGCTGGGTGTGCTGGGCCGTCTGGGTGGTCGGCGGGTCGGCGGCGTCTTGCTCTGTGCTTTGGGCACTCCATACTCAGAGGTATTCTCAGGCTCCAGAACGGTGAGAAGTTGTGCAGGGAATTTCTCTGTTCTGTTCCCACCTGACCAGCCGTGCACAGGTGTGCGCTCCCCCTACCTGGAGCCCTTCACCTCTCAGTACCTCACTGCTACTCCCTCGACACAGGGCCACTGCCTTAGCCGGCTGCGGTGGCATCACGGTCGGGGCCTGCTGCCTGCCCCGGCCCCCAGGCTGTTCTTGGCCCGGCCCGTCGCCCCGTCAAAGCCCTCCCAACACGGGAGCTTTCAGCTGCGGGCTCCAGCCAGGCCCTACAGTCACTGGGGGTTGTCTGCTCAGTCTCCTTAATCCAGAATGTCCCTCGTGTGGGTCACTGCTGTTTCCCTGGGTCAGGCTCAGGCCGTAGACCGTCCTGAGGAGTGTGTGTCCTCACGGCATGTCCTTGGGGGTGTGTGGTGACCGTTGGTCCGGCCTCGGCTGGGCTGGCCTGCAGGCTGCACCCAAAGGGCGGGCACTGCGTGTCTTGGGAGGGCAGACTTGGGGCTCTGCACACGCTCTGCTTCCTCTCACATCCCCTCGGCCCCACCCCCGGTGGTTCAGGTGGCTCAGCTTCTGAGGACCCTGCCCGACTGATGGCCATGGGGTGGTGCCGGGGCTCACCCCGTGGTTCCCTCTGCTTAGTCGAGGGGTTTCTACCGGAAGGAAGTGCTTCATCTTCCCATCCATTCGTTTTCAGTACGTGGATCCTCACTTGAGTCTCTGGGCTCTATTCCCTCACATCATTGACACGTTGTCCCAGGTTTTCCCTTCAGGCTGGCTCCTGAGTGCCGGGATGTGGCCCCAGGGCTTTGTGAGGCCTGGCCGTTGGCCGCGCCCCAGGACGCCCTGTTCTGTCTGTGGAGCGTGGGAGTTATGGGACGTCCTGCCGGCTGATTTGACTCGTCGTTACCTGTTTCAAACAGCTAAATGTGGCACTTCGCAAAACCACGGAATTGTACCCATGTGTGTAAGGATTGGCTAGCAGTGTCAGACATCAGTATTTCTGTCAGAGTGTTAAGATTTTTTTCTATTTTAGCTTTATTATTTCATCATCACTTTAATCTGAGTTTTCCAAAAAGAAATGCTCAGTGGGCTTAGCAGTTTCCGGCCATTAATCCTTCTACAGCTTCCATCTTGGTCAGCTGGAAGTGGGGCTAATTCGCACGTCACTCTGGGATGGTGTAAGCCAGCTACAGTCGCATGTAGCCTGCTGGTCTGTTACAGGCGCCCCCCCCAGGCCCATGCGCTCCAGGTGATGTTCCCCCCCCCCCCCCGCCCCGCCGTCGTCGCCCCCGCCCGAGGGTGCTGAAGTCACGGTTGCTGTGCCTGCCGGTGTCGCCTACAGAGGGGGCACCCTTACAGCCGCCTCGCCTCATCCACTCGTGTGGCCCCTGTGGACACAGGCCTTTGTGACAGTGTCCATGCAGACCTGGAAGGGGACGGCCTGTTGGCTTTGTTCCGCAGACTCCACTCTTCGCTGTCCAGGGGTGTGGGCTTTCCGCGGAAGGGGTGGAGCTGGTGCAAGGGTCATTTCTGGGGCTTCAGCCTGCATGTTACTGTGGTGATGGTCTCGGACTGTCCTGCCCTTTCCAGTCCAGGCAGGGCCCACGCGGTCACATAGCACACACTGCAGCCCCTTGTGAAGTCGTGCTGGCCCCGCCTTAGCTCGTGTCATTGAGACGATCCCCATCTCAGAGCCACTGCCATGAGCCTGCCGCAGGACCGTGAGGCGGCTGTCCCCAGGTGGAGGCACACCAGCTCTCTTCCACGCTGCATAAGCCACGCGGCTTTGGTGGCCCTTCCAGCTTTCTTTTCTTCCAGTTTGTAGAACTTGAGAAAAGGCACTTCTTCAGCCTTTAGTAGTTTCTCTGTGTTAGAGCCACGGTTCTCAGGTTATTTTTTAAGCCTGGAACTTGAAAAAAAATATTGTAGAGAGCACCATTCTGCAGACCAGTCTGCCCGCATCGGGGCGGGGGGCGCTCGGCCCACGCGGTCCCCCACTTGCCTTGCGGACTTTCCGTGTTTCCGTTGCTGCAAGGTCCTCGTTCCCTTTGGTTCCTGGACTGCTGAGCGAGGGGCAAGGTGGCGGAAGGGTCACCGTGGGCACTGTTGCGTGGCCGTCCCTTTGTGGTGGACGCGTCTAGAGACGTGCGAGTCACTCATTGGGCAGACATGACCGTGACCCTCGCTGTCCCCCTACTCTGCTCCGAGCGGGGCTCCTGGGGCCTTGCTTCTGATGGTGTGTGTCTTCTCCGGTGGCAGATCCCTGCCTGCACCCACACGTGCAGTGTTTTGTTGTGAATAAAACAAACAGCCTGGTTTACGACCTCTGAGAACTACCACCACTGTGTATTGTGCTGATGATCTTGTAAACGGTCACCTACCTTTGAAAAACATTTGAATGGCATTTCTTTTCCTTTTTTGTCCCCTTTTGACTTTTTTTTTTTTTTAGCTTCCTTGCCTTTTGTTTTAGCAGCTGCAGTATCTCGGAAGAAAAAACGAAGAATGGGAACCTATAGCCTGGTTCCTAAGAAAAAGGCCAAAGTGTTAAAACAGAGGACGGTGATTGAGATGTTTAAGAGTATAACTCACTCCACGGCGGGTTCCAAGGTAAGGGCGCTCGCAGCGCGCTTGCGGGTTGGAACATGCGCCCATGCGAGGCCCTCGGGCCCAGGAGGCCGCGGGAGGCGGTGCGGCAGGGACGGCCTGGGCCCCTTTCCCCTTTCGGGGCTGAGGCTGCAGCGCGCCTCCACCTGGGGCCCCGCCCGCCCTGCCCAGTGTGCAGCAACCGGCTGTGCTGACGCCCGCGCGGGCCTGTTCCAGGGCGAGAAGGAGCTGGGTGACAGCGCCCTGCATGTGAATGGCGAGAGCTTGGACCTGGACTCGGAGGACGATGACTCGGAGGAGCTGGACGAGGAGGAGGACCAGGGGGCCGAGCAGGCTGCCGCCTTCCCCCCGGAGGACAGCAGGACCTCGAAAGAGAGTGTGCCGGGAGCGGAGCCCGCGCACAAGGTAAGCCGCCCCCCACGTGGAGCCAGACGCCGGGAGCCGGCGCTTCCAGGCCTCCCGGTGCCCTTCGCTTGTGTTGGAGTTTTGTCTATTTTCTTTGAGTTTTAAATTGGTTTATTTTCACTGGAGAAGTGTTTGTTGTGCTGCACAGCATTCACTGAAGCAGCATCCAAGCCGCCTCAGGCTCTGCTGGACCGAGTCAGCGGTGTGACCATGACTGTGGCGGCTGCCCGTCGTGGACTTGGGCCTCTGAGATACAGGCCGCTGGCTGCCTGCGCTCTGTGAACGCCTGCTGTGCCCGCATCCTGGGTGCTTCGTCTGTGGGCCCTCCTCCTCCCCCCCGGAGGGCAAGCTCTGGGAGGTGGCCGTGCAGTGGCCCCTGTTGGCTGGGCTCTGCCTGCAGGTGGCCTGGGGCTCAGCACTGGGCCAGGGTCTCCAAGGCCCTGGATGGGCACGATTTCTGTGCTTTCAGTTCTGAGGGCTAAGTTAGAGGGGGGCTTCGGGGGGCGACACAGACAGCGGTGACTGCACCGTCCTCGTCTCCCACTCTGCGAGAAAAGCCTTGGTCTTGTCTGTCCCAGCTGATGAGTTGCCCTGAAGCTCACGCAGGCAGGCAGGTTCAGGCGGCCGCCGTGACCACGGCAGCCTTGCCCAGGGACCTGGCGATGTGTCCCTGAGCTGCACTCCGTGTCCCTGTGTGCTGTGGGTGCAGCCGACATGCGCACCGTGCCCTCCAGGCCAAGTTTCCGACCCATCTTTAGCCAGTTAATGGCCATTCTTCTCTTTTAGTAGGTTTTGGAGTGAATTTTAAAACGTTGCCCCAACATTTTGGTAATTACATTCAAAAGTAAATTGGTGGAAATGCTAATATTAGAGATTTAAAGGGAATTTTAAAGTTATTTATTTTAAAATTTCACGTATTAGTGTTTTTCTTTACACTTAGAGAAGTGTAGGAAGGAAACAAGAGCACCCTAACTCCCGGGTGGCTTTCTAAATGGTGGGGGAGCCCCGCGTCCCACGCGGCCAGCGTGCCCCGCCCCTGGTGCCGACCCCTCGCCCTGCAGGAGCCCAGGCGGCTCCCTCTTGCTCATTCACTGCGGCTATGGCCACACACCGCCCTGCTCCCCTCGCCCTCCCTGGCACCACTGCCTGCCGTGCGCTCAGCCTCTTCCTGTGGGGGCATTCACGCCACCCCTGCGAGCGTGCTTGTGGACACTGCGATTGGAGGTGCACAGTTTACTGCCGGCTCACCCCCAAGTGCGAGGCTCCTGTCTGTCTCGAACAGCCTGCACTGCTGGAACCGCAGGGTTTGGCTGTGGCTCTGAGTGGGCTCCCTGCTCCATGAGGGCCTGCTGAGTGGTCTTCACTGGCTCTTCTTCAGTGTCGGAGACCTTTGTGTGAATAGAGTTAGTTGGTGGTGCCGATGTGTTCGGTTCTCCTGGGGCTCCGTCTTCCATCCTGGCCTGGGATGTCAGAACCCATGGCACTGATCTGTTTAGCTATGATTTTTGGATTCTGTGTTGGGAATAGAATTTAACCGTGTTGCAAATAGACACATGAAGTCGAAAGTAACCGGGCAAGGCAAACTTCTGCAGAAGGGTGCGGGGCCACTGTCAGTCAGTCTAGCAAGCACACTGAGCGGGGAGTCCACTCAGCTTTTATCCCTAACGCGGGTGCCACTAGGTCATACTCGAGTGGCGAGAGCGTGACCTTACAGTTTAAACCGATTGGCTGGAATAAAAGAGCAAGATCTGCCTAGTTACATGGTTAGGTAAGCTTAAAAATGAGGAACTACTAGATAGACAATGGTAAGGAAGTATGTTTATAGATTTGCTCTCTTTGACAGAAGAGACTAGGACCTTTTCTAACATAACTGCAATAAGCAGGCCTTTCTTACCGGTGATTCTGAGTAAATTGATGTGGTCTGTCTTGTAATACTTAATGGGTTTCATTTCTGTGTAGAAATATTTGATTCATATAGAATTTATTGGGTGATAAAACATGTAAGTAGATACACTCAAAATGGGTGAATTTTATGGTCTATAAATTATATCTCAAAGCTTTTTCGACAAAACGTGAGGTCAGGGTCTGTGGCTTCCCTCAGACGTGTAGCCACGTGGGTCAGCAGCACCTATCGATGGGCGTTTTCCCTGCTGATTCAAAATGCCACCTTTGTCTTCTACCACGTGGCTTAGCGTTGGCGTCTATTTCTGGATTCTCTATTTTCATCGAGGTGGCTGTAGTCCAGAGAGAATCTAGACACTGCATAATGCGGAAGAACTCCGGATATAATATAAAGGGAAAAATCAAATGGATGTCAAGCTAACAAAAGAAGCAAGCAACAAAAGCAGAGTCGAGACGACAGTGTGGGCAGTGGGAACCAGAATAAGATGGAAGTAGCAGCCTCACCAGGCTGGCCGGTGAACCGGGGGCTGCCACGGGGTGCCCTGCGCAGGTGGCCCTGAGTGGCTCACACACAGCGGGTGTGCAGGTGAGGGGCAGAGATGTGGGCTGAGCCCGAAAGGCCTGGCCCACTGGCCTTTGGCGGGACTCACTGATGCTCAGAGTGTGTGAGGGAGGCTGGGGGCGCGCCTGCTGCCAGGGCATGAGCCGAGGCGCAGCGCGGGGCTTTTGCACTTGGGTCACTTCCCGATGGCCCACGATGAGGACAGTCGCTTGCGGTCACAGATTGGCCGCACCGGCTGGCGTGGTGCCGCCTGCTCCCGAGCGTCCGCCCGGCACCTGCGGTCGGCTTCTCTGTTGGGTTCTTTGCGTGAATGGAGTCTGCAGGGTGCATTTCTTTTCTGAGCAGGGCTTATTTTACTCAGTGCTTATGTTTGTGGGATTTAATTAAATTGTTAGTTTGTTTTCATTGTTACGTCACAGTGGTTTTAAAGTGGTCTGGGGTCTCGGAGACCCTCTTGTGCTGCGGCGTCAGAACTGTCGTGTGCTGCCAATGTGGTAGGTGTCGTCTCCCGCTGTGGCTGCCCTGTCACGGGCGTGACTGCTTATGTGGCAGGCAATTGGGTGCTGTGTGGTTTGGGGCACGGGACCCTCACTTCCTGGCCTGGTGACCAGAGTCATGTCCTGTTGGGTCATGGTGTCCTGCTTGCTGCCCGCCCGCGGAGCCTTTGCGTGCCGTGAACTCCTTGTTCAGCATCTGACCCCAGTTATGTCGGCTCTTGTCCCTTCTCTTTCCAGTTTCTTCGGGTTTCCACTGGCGCCTTGTTCCTGGCAGCCGTCATGTGTGTAGTTATTAAGTGACCCCTTGTAAAGTTACCCCTGTTCCTTCCTTTACAGTCACTTGGTGGGCCTTTCGGAAGGAACGGGAGTTAACGAACTTGTTCATCTGCCTATTTTAATTGGTAGTTTCATTGCTTAGTCTTTCCAAAGTGAAAAACTACCCAATGAAATTTAAAGATAACATGTTAAGTAAAGCTGACTAAAGATGCCAGAACCCTACGAAAAAGGTTATTCTGCGTCATGCGAAGATTTTAAAGCATGTTAATATCAGTGGCAGAGAGGGAACGGTTGCTACTGTCTGCCAGGACGGATGCTCCGGTGTTCATCGCCCCAGGACGGGGACCAGGGGGAAACATTAATTTTTAAGGATGGCGGGAGAGTTTGCTGAGAATATACTCATCTATCTAAAACATGCAAGAATGTCAGCTGACAACATATTCTAGTTAGTGAGCTGAACGTAGATGTGATCGAGACATAAAACCGTTCTTGTCCTTGTAACTGCAGAGGTGATGACAGCAGTGTACATCGATAAATGCCTGTGGTTTTAACTTCTCAGTAGAAAATGTCAAGACATGCAGACATCCAGAAACAGTGAGTGTCATCAGTACCTGGCCAGCCCCGCTGTCTGGCACACGGCTGGTCTTGAAGCGGATGTGTCAGATGCATCTTCACAAGATACAGACTGTGAGAAACACAACCACGACATACATGCCTCAAAACTGTAAAGTGTAATTTTATTATTTTAATATTACAAAAAGCTATAGTTCTTTAACTATAAATTATAACACGCAGAGTACTTAGCAGCACATTTAACAAGAAATGTCTGCTGCCTACAAGAGGAAAATTAAAACTTTGCTGAAAGAGATTAAAGAAAAAGACACAATCGTGGCAAGGCCCCTTCTTTGCCTGAATGACAATACCCACCATTTTATCCTCTGCATTATCCATAAATTCAGAGCAGCTCCCATCTTGCAGTACTTGGTGGGACAGCTGACGGCAGAGCAGGGCTCTGAACCCGGAGAGGGACTGAAACGGGGCTCATGCTGGAGGGGGGTCCGTGACAACCTGGTCCAGTGGGAAGACGCCGTTTGTACTGAGGATGGGCTCAAGAGGGCATGTACTTTCCAGTAAATGTTGTGTGAACAACTGACTGGTCTTTGGAGGGAAAAGATGGCATATAGCAAATGAACCCCATTCTGGAATGGGGGGTGGGAGGGGGTGGGGAGGTGGGTACGCAACTCAATATACTGAAGAACACCCAGTCGTATACTTTAAAAAGATGAATTTTAGGACCGGCCGAGTGGCGCGGTGGTTAAGCACTGGCTTGGGAAGCCAGCGGCCCCAGTTCGGGTCCCACATAGGAGGGCCAGTGACGCTGCCCTCAAAAAACTCAAAAAAAAAGAAAAAAGAAAAGATGAATTTTAGGGTAGGTGAATTCTGTCTCAGTCAAGCTGTTACTTAAAAGTAAATTCCAGAAGATTTAGTGTCAGCACAAACTATTGAATGGTGGAAGAAAATGTTGAAAACGATTTTTCTCGTCTGAAGGAGGAAGGCCTAGTGCCACATGCAGACCCAGAACTCACGAAGGGAAGATGGACACGCCTGACTGGCCCAGAAGCAACCTCCAGAGCTCTGTGCGATGAGAAACGCCAGAGGCAAAGCTTCAAGAACTCGATGGGGAAAACATTTGTAAGGAAACGTTACTCTCCTGTGGGTGGAGCTTCTTGCAAATGTGTCAGAAAGCAGGGACTCAGTGGAAATACGCCCTGAGGATGAGGTCACGTAAGACATAAGTGGGAGAAGTAGGAAAGTGCTGCGAGGTCAGGGACCATCCCGCGCCTTCTGTCCTGGGGCCGGCCGCGCGATCCCCTGGGAGGCTGTAGTGCCGTGGGGTGCTGGCATCCGGTGCAGAGGGCACCACGGCCTGTCGGTCTGTCCTGGAGGTGCTTGGCTGACCTGGGACACACCCTTAGGGGGCAGCTGCTGATGGGTCAGGCAGGTCAGAGGCTCCCGGGCAGCCCATCCTCGGAGGGCGTGCGAAGGGCGAGTATGTGCTTCGTGTGTTTTTGCATCTTTTGCACTGAAAATACATTCACCTGTGTGGATAGAAAAGGTAAATACAGCAGTAAGCAAGGAAGGTGTCTGTGCTGTCCTGGTATGAAACCAGCTCCAAAGCGTATTTTTACTTAAAAGAAAGTGCCGACCAATCTGTGTGTGTGCCCGGCATCTGTGATCGGTGCTCAGGCCTCGGCTGAGGGAGCCTGAGCTGCACCAGCATTTGGCCACTGGGCTCTTGGGGGTTGGGGTAGATTTTGCATTTTACATTATTTTGTGGCCTCTGAAGTGTTTTTCCCTGTGTGTTTTGTGATTTTTCTTTTTTTTTTTTAATTGGGGAATTGGGGAAGGGACCAGCCAAGTTGTTCTTCAATCTTCGTTGTGGAGGGCGCCAGTCGCCATCTGGCTTCCCGTCGGCAGCTCGTAGCCTCTACGCTCAAGGTGCTGATTTCAGTCTTAGTTGAACCCGGCAGCCTTGTTGTTAAGAGCGCACGCCCTATCCTCTGAGCCATCCGTGCAGCAGCTCAGCTCAAGGTGCCGAGTTCAGTCTTAGTTGCAGGCTGGTGTAGCCCACCATCGAACAGGCAATCTTGTTGTTACACCAGCTGAGCCATCTTGCCACCTGTTGGCAGCTCGGCGACAGCTCAGCTCAGGCGCAGCGTCACTGGCCCACGTGGGAATCAAACCTGCGGCCCTGTTGCTCAGTGCTTGCGTTCCTAAGCTAACTCTTACCCAGCTGAGCCACTCGGCCAGCCCTGTTTTGTCCCCTTTTAATTGATGTCTGCCGCACACGGGATGCAGCAGGCACTCCTCCTCCAGCACGCCGCTGGCAACTCTGGGGAGCCACCTTCAGGTCATATGAGGTTGGGGGGTCAGTCTGTACTTCCAGGTTGAGGTGGAAACGTGGCTCGGGCACTGTCCACCTGACAGGCTTTTAGAGTTGGGGCAGGGGTACCCATGTGCACCGCCAGTGTTTGGAAACTGTGTTTCGGTCGGAGGTCTCAGTGGTGTCTGTTTCCTTTGTGGCATGTTGCGGCCGCTCAGATGGATGGCGAGTCTGAAGAGGAGCAGGAGTCGGCTGGCACCGGGGAGGAGGAGGAGGACGGGGATGAGTCGGACCTGGTAAGCAGCAGCGCTCCGCTGAGTCGGACGGGTCGCGGGGCCGCTGCGAGGCCCCTCCCTTTTGTCCCTCGCTGTGACTTAGATAGGCCTCGAGGACGGCAGGCAGATGGGGTTCCATGAGGTTTTGGGCCTGGCGGGGGCGGTCGGACAGGGCAGCAGCTGACAACACGGTCAGTGGTGGTGACTCTGCCGCTGTGGCTGTGAGACAAGGAGGGACTGGAGGTGTCAGGTGGACTTGGCAGCTCCTCTTGGTGGGCTGGCTGTCACATGGAGGTGAGGGACGGGAACAAGCTCTCTGGTGTTACCAGGGGGCAGCCAAGTGCAGATGGCACGGAGCGTGGCCCGAGGGCGGGGCCGGGGTCCAGGCCCGGGGAGGGCACCAGGCCACGCAGGCACCCTCCAGGATGAACCAGAGGAAGGCCCGGAAGGGGCTCCGAGCGCAGAGAATTCGGGGTCTCGTGGACTGAGAGAGGCTCTTAAGAAGAACATGATCAGAAGTGTAGCTCGTAGGGTGGGTGGATGACATGAGGCAATGTTGGGGGCGGTGGACCCTAGCGACAGTGAGCTTTGGGTGCAGAGTGTCAAGGGGACCCCGGGCTGAGGCCAACGGCCTGGGGTGCGGGTGGCGTGGCTGCTCCCCGTGGGGCCAGGGCCCGGCACCAGGGTGGCTGTCCAAGAAGCTGGCGCCCCGCCCTGCTGTGTCTGTCCATCTCAGATGTCTCCTATGTCACAGGATGCGTGAGGGCCTCATATTAGACTGGTTAGAGAGGGCTGGCGGTTCACACCGAGTGTCTGTGGCATTTGTGCCAGTTAGGTGCCCTTTCAACAACTCGAGTTCAGAAACGTTCTCAAACAGTCTTGAAACATTAGGAACGAGTTCCAACCTTCCCTTGCTCTCTGGTACAGGATTTGACGATAGAGTCTGAGCCCACATGGGGATCTCTCCTTTTCTCATGAGCAAAACGAAAGGGCGCCCGTGATAAAAGTGGGTTCTCTCCCTGAGCTTGTTCAGTTCCTAGGTAGGACCTGCTCTTTCATCCTTTTTATGCCAAACTCAGATGAGATTTATGCAGCCCATTTTAATTTTCTTGCTGCCACCCCCTCGTTTTTCACCTGTAAAATAATTGAGCTTAGAGCGATGTTTGGGGGAAAGCCTGGTATCTTTAAGAGTGTGACCCAGAAAAGTGTCGAAAGTGAAATTAATCTTGTAGCTGCAGAATGGAGATGTAGCAGGCATTTCATTTTGCAAGAAAACAGAGCTTCCAGCATTCTGCACTCAGCAGTGTCCGTGCTCACTCTTCCTTCCTGCCCCTTTGCTTCTCAGAGCTCCGAATCCAGCATCAAGAAGAAGTTCCTCAGGAGGAAAGGGAAGCCTGACAGCCCCTGGGTCAAGCCCGCCAGGAAGAGGAGGCGGCGAAACAAAAAGAAGCAAAGCAGCCTGCTGGGTGAGCACGCGGCCCAGCTGGGGCCGCCCGGAGGGCGTCAGCCGCAGCCGCCCTGGGGGTGGGCGGTGCTCTGTAGGATTCCATTTGGAAAGAGGACTCCACTGTTTCAAAACCATCACTTTGTTAGAGACACTCAGGTGACCCTAAGGGGCTCTCTCCCTGCAGACCTCCTGTGGCACTGCCGACCTTGTTGACGGTTGAGTTGACCGGGGTCATTCGTTACCTTCCCTGTGTGACCAGCGATCTGTAGCCTGTGTGCGCCCTCAGGAACCTGTGTGGGCAGCTTTTGGCCCTGGGGTTGGATCCCCTGTAATTTCATTCAGGGACTGTAGGGAGGGCATGGGCACGGCCCTCAGAGTCCGGAACTGGGGGCCCAGGGGCCAGGGTCAGTTCTGCAGCTGTTTCGGGAGACTTGACATTTGGTAAAGTGGATGTAACTCAGGTGCACAGCAGGTGACTTTGGACACGTGTGTATGATGGTGAGACCTCCAGCACATTCACTGCCTGAACGCCCACCCACTGCAGGGTCCCGTGCCCCTGCCAGCCTTCCCCACCCCCAGGCACCTGCGCTTTCTTTTTACAGATGGCAGGGAGCAGTGTGGGCCGTGGTGTGACTAGACCATTGGGCAGCTGTCCTCTCTCAGGCTGTGTCGTTCATCACAGCCGTCCATACTGTTGGAGCTCCCGACAGGAGGCGGGAAGGACGCCCGACCAGGGCTGCCCGCGGGGTGCTAACTTCTCTTGCCCGTGGGCGTGGGCAGTGGGTTCTTAGCAGCGGGGGGCTCTCACCAGTAAAGGCGCTACGGACATTTGTGTACAAACCTTGATTGAACAGGTGCTTTCGTTATCTTGGGTAAATAGTTCGGAGCGAGGTGGCTGAAGCTTATACTGTGTGTCTAACTCCTGAGCTGAGGAGACCGCGTTCTGAGCGCTGGCCCTCGGCCGTCCCGCCTGAGCGCGGGGCCCTGGCGCCTCCACGGGCCAGGCTGAGAGCAGGCCTGGCTCCCTGGGGCCCCGCTTCCAGGTTCCTGAGGAGCCGTGAGGCCCACCTCCGCCTCCTGTCTTCCTGGGAAACTGTTCATACCTTTTGCTTGTTTAGATCAGATTGTGTGCCGTCTGCCAAGTTGCAAGAGCTCTTTCCAGGTTCGGGATACAAGTCTCTTGTCAGATACATGTTTTGCAAATGTGTTCACCAAGTAAAAGTTTATAAAATTCTGTTGCAGTCTAATGCTGTTCGCTTTAAAAATTGTGCTGCTGTGATTTCAGAAATCTTTGACTGACGAAGGTTGCAAAGATTTTCTCTTATTTTTTTCTTTTTGAAGTTTTACAGTTTTAGCCCTTTATACATGGGTCTCCCCTGATCCATTGTGAGTTAGTTTCTGTGTATGGTGTGAGGTGGGGCCCCGCTCCCATCCTGCATGTGGATGTCCAGCTGTTCCGGCACCATGAGCCGAATAGACTTTCTCTGTTTTACTCTGAACCACTGAAGACAATGTGTAGGCTCTTTCTGGAATTGCTAGTCTCTACTTTTCATTCATGCATTTATCGGTATAACCGCCCATCCACCCATCCACCCCTGCAACCATCCCCCCTCCACCCTCCAATCTCCACCCTCCACCCACCACCCTCCACCCTCCACCCACAACCAACCACCCTCCATCCACCCTCAGTCCTTCCTCTAGCCACCATTCACCCATCTTCCATCCATCCACATTCCCCATCCTCCATCCATTCTCTAACCTCCACCCACCATCCACCATCCACCCTTCGTCCTCTATTCATTATCCATCTTGGGACCTGCTCACAAGCCCCTATTGGGCACACACGCCTGCTCTTGGGTGCTTTCAGAATGTGTTGCGCTCCAGTGAGCGCCCCCATACCCTAAACCAGCATGTGTGATGGTGGATGCGTACATCCCTGCCCTTGGTGCCAGGTGTCTGAGGCTGGGCAGAGCCGTGGCTCACCTGTGCGGGTCGTTGGCTGCATCGGCTCCTGCTCGTCGGCTTGTCTGTAACCTGCAAGCCAGAGTTCATTGCTTTGTTTTGGAAGCCATCGCCGCGGAGTGCACCCATAGCGTTTGTGCCCCTTCCCACGTGTATTTGATGAGTTTTCGTCTAGCTCTAGCCAGTAGTTCAGAGAAGTATTTTTTACATCAGTGTCTTTGCTTTTCTTGATGTGGACTCCTTGCATCCATGAGTGCCCTTGGATGTGGGGGAAGCAACAGAACGGCGCCAGGCAGTGATGCGGTGCTGCCGCGGGGCGGGGGGGTTGGGGTTGGGCCTGGTGACAGTGTGCATTGCCTTGGTGGGGGCATTGGCGCTGCCCCACAGTGTTCATGGTGCCCTTTGAATGCAGGTTCTGAAGCCTATGCGTCGTCTTCAGGAAGCACAGAGATTGCGGCACCAGGAGAAAGCTCGGCGTACATGGAGGTTTGTCTGGACTCCCTGGACCTGCGTGTCAAGGGGACCCCTCCCTCGCAAGAGGAAGGTGAGTGTCACAGCACTGCCATGCACCAAGGGGGCATGGGTCTCACTGCAGCCTCCGAGTGCAGACCCGCTTGGGGATAGAGTAGCCAGTCCCTCTGGAAGAACCGGGTCTCCAGGACATGGGCCACCTCCTGCCCCCTTTTCAGGCACATTTTCACGCACAGTTGCTAGTGGAAAGGCCTCCCACCCAGCCAAGCTTCAGAAATATACACTGGTACGTGATGTGGAGTGATACCACAGTCTTGTGGTTGACGGAGCATGTCTGCTGGCTCCAGTAGAGCTGACAGTGCACAGTGGGCGCTGCACACGCGCAGAGCTGCCCTGGGGCCTCGCAGCCACAGGTGGCCCGCAGCTCAGCCAGCCTCGTGCCAGCGCTCACGCTTCCTCTCCGTGGGCCTTTTATCAGTGCAGAGTAGCTAATAACTTGCTGTGTTTGGGAAATGCACTTGGAATGTAATGTGGAGAAGCTGTGCCGCCCCATAGTGGGTTTGCAGCTGTGGGGTGCAACCGCTGGAGGGGTTTAACCAGTCATTCTTTAAAGGACAAACAACCAGCTTTTTCGCGTTTTGAACACTAGAGGAATTTTGATCACCTCTTTAGTTGGGGAAATCTCCTCTCGAGCCTAAGACATACATTGAAAGCTTAGCGAATGGAGAGCTGACCAGTTTTCTCCTTGTTTCCAGATGGAGCAGAGTGCCCTCTTCAGTGTTGGCAGCCCCTCAGCAGAGTTAGCCCTTCTCTCCACATCAGGTGTCAGGACGCGTACTCGATTTTCCAACTCTGCGTTTAGATTTTTCTCAGGAAGTTACAGATTCAGTTGCAAGCAGGAAATCCTGTTTCCTTCTGTCAGATTGGCTCCTCCACGGTGCCGCAGGGGCCAAAGGGGAGGAGGCTGCAAGGGGGGGCGGGCAGTGGAATGTGCTGCCACTTGGGACGTGGTGGCCTTGAGGGGTGGAGAGACGGTGTTCTGGAGCCTTCCGCCCTTACACCCTCGGGCTCTGTCTCTGGTCAGAGTAAGTGGTCCCAGTAACTGGAAAAGACCAGTAAAGGACCCCAAGTGGCCTGAGTTGGCTGCACTAGTGAGAGCCGATGTGGGGAAGAGGGTAGTGGGCTGAGGTGTCTTATGGGCCATGACACATGACACCTTGTACGCTGATTCCCCAAGTTGGCGTTCCTGGATTGGCGACACCAGTGGACCTGTCGGCCATGCGTGGGCTTGGACAGCCAGCACCCTGCCCACTTGTCGTCTGGCTCGTCTGTAGCCGTGCTCCTCAGACACTGGGTGCTGTGCACCTGTGACAGGGCCAGAGCGCAGGGACAGCTGTGGGTTGTGCTTGAGCCTGGAGCATATTTGTACTCGGGTCGGTGGTCACTGTTGGCCTGTCCGCTTCTCATCATCTCTGCTCTCAGCCTGGGCCTTGAGGTTGAGTGTTAGGACCCCACCAGGTGATGTGGAGCTGTGGGCGGGCCAGAGAGGCAGAGCTTGGTGGACACTCGGCCGGGGTTTGCCGGAACCATTTCACCCCTCTGGTGGCTGTGGCTGCTGCAGATAGGGCACCCCAGGCTCGGCAGCCTTGGGTCCACGTCTCGCGAGTGTGTGTGAGATGCAGTCTGTGGCCCTGGGCTCCCCCGCCTCCCCGGCTTCTTGGCCAGGGTGGCCCACGCGCACCTACCTCTGCACTGTCTGTGTCGTCCGTGTTTCAAAATCACAGTCCCGAACAGGGGCATCTCAGAGGCCCTCCCAGGTGTTTTTTTGGTTTGTTTGTTTGTTTGAAGATTGTATTGGGGAATTGGGGGAGGGGAACAGCCAAGTTGTTGTCCTCCAGTCTTAGTTGTGGAGGGCGCAGCCAGCTCAGCTCCAAGTCCAGTCGCCTTCCAGCCACCCGCCGGCAGCTGCTCAGCTCAAGGTGCTGTGTTCACTCTTAGTTGCGGGTGGGCGTAACCACCATCCCATGTGGGAGTCGAACCGGAAACCTTGTTCTTAGGAGCACATGCTCTCACCAGCTGAGCCATCCTGCCACCTGTTGGCAGCTCGGGTGCAGCTCACTTGCCCATGTGGGAATCAAACTGGTGACCCTGTTTGCCCAGAATTCATGCTCTTAACCAACTGAGCCACTCGAGTGGCCCCCCTCCCAGTTTTAAACTTGTATGTCACTGTTTTCCTGCTTCCACAAAGGAAAGGCGTCCATCTCTGGGATGTGGGTCACCCAGAGGTTCGGCTGTGCTGGGCGCTGGTGACAGCATGAGATGGGGCTTACCCCTGCTTAGTTCCTGTGCAGGCACCAGGTTCCTGCCGTCCATCGTGGACGGACCTGTGTCCTGAGTGTTCCTGGCTGTGACCAACCTCAGATTTCTAATGGGTAGGGGGGCAGTTGGAGCGTGTCCTTTGACCCAGCCTGGGTTTGTTTCTGGATGTGCAGACAAGAGGTCATCACTCTTAACAAGGAGTGATGCTGAGTGCTGGAAACATGGGTTCGCCCTGTTTGTACCTTTACTGTTTCACGTAAAGAACATGGGACGTGCCCGCCTGTGGGAACAGTTGTCCCTGTAGCTGCTGGTGAGATCGAGGGGACTTCCTGGCCTCCAGCCCGCATCCCAGTCTGCAAGGCCGGCCTGGAGTGAGGGCTGCAGGCCTCTTTTCCTTGCATTGCCTGGCCTGGCGAGGTCACAGTGAAATGGGGACAAGTGAGTACAGCTTTGTCAGGTCTGATGAGTACTCTGGTTTTCTGACTTGCCTCTTCTTCAGCCTCACAACTGGCCTCTGCACGGTTGTAGTTGGTGGACATTGTTCTTGACAGCAAATGAACCATTGTTAAGCCCTTCCAGATGCAACTGAATGTTTGTTTTGGGGGTCCTGACATTTTAAAAGCCAGTGAGCAAAACAAGGTGTCACTATGTGGCAAGTGCTTTTTTGTGTGAGAACCAAGAGTTGGGAGGAGCTTTTGGAGGTGCCGTGGCTGTGGCCGGTCGAGCAGGGCGTGTCGGACCTGGAGGTGGGGTCTTGGTTGGAGGGGCGCCCCTTCCGTCTCACCAGTGGCTTGTGCTCCTGGCACCAGAGGCTTCTGCAGAGACTGTGGAGTTGTTGCTTTCCGACTGCCCTTTCCAGGTGGGGATTGTGTCACTGGAGCCAGTGAGAGAGGTCTGGGCTTGTGCTCTGCGGGTGGTGATGCTCACGCGTGTCTGTGTGACTCTAGGCCTGGCCAATGGTCCTGACATGGTGGAAACGGACGGCCTCCAGGAAGTGCCCCTCTGCAGCTGCCGGATGGAGACCCCGAAAAGCCGAGAGATCACCATTCTCGCCAACAACCAGTGCATGGCCACGGAGAGTGTGGACCACGAGGTAAGCAGCTCCCTGTCACTCACTGCAGCGTGACCCGCGCCTGTGCGCTGAGCCGGGTCCCTCAGCCAGGGGCCCCCGAGCTCACGGCCGCAGCAGCAAGGTGACGAGATGGTAAAGGCCACACACAGCTGGCGCTTTTCAAAAGCAGCTGCTGCGGACCTGGGCAAGACAGCCCGAGCGGTGCTTCTTCTTGGCGCCCGTTCTCAGAGTCGTTTTCTGGCTCTCGGTCAGTTTAGTGGGTCTGGACACCAGAGCCAGCCTGAGGTGCTGTTGTCGTTTGCCATGCTTTCCGCCACACGCAGCTTGTCCACAGACTCTGTTCACACTGAAAAAGTGCACCCACCTTCTGAACCTGTTAGTCCCCCCGCACCCCCGCTGTCTCCAGTACTGTGGCCCCCCCCGGGCTGGCCTGCCCTTGGTGGTGAGCTGGCCTTGTAAGGCGGACCCCACTCGGCGCCCTACGGCGTGCTTGTGCTGTGTCAGATGTAACGCGGGCATCTGCCGCACGGTGCCATCCCCAGTCAGACACAGTTCTCTCAGTTCCGCTCATGGTGCGTGCTGCCTGTGCTGTCCTGTTACATCTCCCAGCCCCAGACACTCCCCGCCACCTCTCCCTGTCCATGCTGCTGACTTGCTCAGGGAGTAGGACAGACGAGCCGTGTCCCAGAGCCTGGGTTTGAATGGTGGCTTTTTTTCTCTTAAGTCAGTCCCCCTAGAACCTCTAGTCTGACAGTTCTTAGGTCTGTTAGACTTCAGTAGATTTTCACTTGATTTGGATTTAATCTTGGTAAGTGCTCTGGGGGTCCCGTGAGCCCACCGTACACCATATCAGTGTGATGCTAAGGTGAGTTCGGGGTTTATGTGCCATCACCTGCTTCTCCTGCTCAGCTTTTACCCAGTGGCATTACTGTCCTTGGTCATTCCTGCCTGAATCCCTCACTTCTTTTAGAAGCAGCTCTTTGTGTCTTGATTGCCACAGGCTTTGTGTGGCTCGGGGTGCCTCACAAGCTGGGCTGTTTGGTGCTCTGGAGACAAGTCAGACTGGGCGGCAGGACAGATAGCTGCTGCCTTTCATTTTTCAGAGTAATGAGTTGGTGCTTTCGCGTCTTTCCGTGGCTTGATTTATCCCTCTCTCCCTCCCTCCCTCCCTCCCTTTAGCAGCTTGGGGACGCAGTCTTTCCTGTGTCCATGTGTCCTAAACTTTTTTGTTGTAAGATGAGCAGATCCAGAATATAGCAGGAGACACACGTTTGACTCAGTGAGTCTGTACAGGGTGAGCACTTGTGAACACCCCAGTGCGGAACACGGGATGGGGCCATGAGGAGCCGGCCCCTAGCCTGCAGAGCTGTGTCCCGTGAGTACTTGTTGGCCGGGACACGGCTACCCTCTTGCCTGTGGACAGCGTGGCCATTTGACATCATGGTCTGAGTGGGTGGGCCCCGCAGCCAGGCCGCGCTCCGCCCGTGCGAGGCCGCAGGAAGCCGTGGGCCCCAGGCAGGCACGTGTTGGCCACTGGCCCTTTCTGATGTTGTGTGTTCATGGTGATAGGCTGTCATTTATTGTTTGTTTACTGAGGGAACTTGTCTTCTTACCTGCCTTGTCATTACCTAGTGGCACTTGTCACAGAGAACACACAGGGTACATATTTGAGCTTTCTCTTTGTTTCTAGTCTTTCAGTTGGTGAATTTGTTCTCTCTCATCTTCAGAGGTTGACCAATTAGTTCTTTTTTTAAAAAGATTTTTATTGAGGAATTGGGGGAGGGGAACGGCCAAGTTGCTGTCCTTTTGTTCTTCAGTCTAGTTGTGAAGGACATTGCCTCACTGGCCCATGTTGGTATCGTCATTGCGCTCTTCCCGGGTGAGGCAGATCGGTCGCTGGCCTCTGGACGGCCGCTCACAGCGGCTCTTGGCAGCTCACACCGGCTGCCAGCCGCTCACGCTGGCTGCCGGCCACTCACTGTAGCCTATGGCAGCCCACTGCAGCAGGGGCCGCAGCTATGCCGTCCCGGGGACTCACAGCAGCCCAG
Organism: Aselliscus stoliczkanus; assembly: GCA_033961575.1. Classification (NCBI taxonomy): domain Eukaryota; kingdom Metazoa; phylum Chordata; class Mammalia; order Chiroptera; family Hipposideridae; genus Aselliscus; species Aselliscus stoliczkanus. The sequence continues at coordinate 113,834,504 of CM066728.1, read as the reverse complement.
CTCCAGGTGGAGCTGTTGTTCACATCTTAGCTGTAGGGGGCAGTGTCACTGGCCCTCATACATGGGATCCCAGCTGGGGCCACTGGCATCCCAAGCCAGCTCTTAACCAACATGCCACTTGGCTAGCCCATAGTTCTTCATTTTAAAATATTATTAAATTCATGTGTTTAAACATATTTGATGGGCTTTAATTCTTTGTGCTGTGGCTATTGTTGAAGCTCAAGCTGCCCCATCTTTGGCCCAGGAGACCATCTTTCATGGAGTCTTCAGGGTCACAGCTGTTCTCCTATGACGCTGTGAGTGTATGCCTTTCAGTTCCTCATGCAGAGGGCATGGTGACATTACACACATGTGTAACCGGACGTTAGTCGCTGTCACAGTGCTAGAGAGGCTTTCAGATGCAGGACACACCAGTGGACTTGACTTAGCAGCTGTGATACTGGGCAGTGCAGATTCTCCACCACCGATCTAGGGCACTGCCAACTGTGCGTTGGCATGGCACCGAAGGAGGTCCCATGTCCCATGTCCACAGGGAACTTACAGGTAGGCAGTCGTGAGACCCACTGTCCCATTCATTCAGATGGCACAAAGCTCTGCTACTCTCCTCATTCATTGTTTTTTTGTTCTTTTTTGTTTTTTAAGATTTTATTGGGGATTTGGGAGAGGGAACAGTGTTGGGGAATCAGGGAAGGGGAACAGCCAAGTTGTCCTTCGATCTTAGTTGTGGAGGGCGCAGCAAGCTCAGCTCCAAGTCCAGTCGCTATCTGGCCGCCTGTCAGCAGCTCAGGGCAGCTCAGCTCAAAGTGCCGTGTTCAATCTTTGTTGCTGGTGGGCACAGTCCACCATTCCATGCTGGAGTCAAACCAGCAACCTTGTTCTTAGAAGCATGTGCTCTCACCAGCTGAGCCATCCTGCCATCTGTTGGCAGCTCAGCTTGGGCGCAGCTCACTAGCCTATGTGGGATTCGAACCGGAGACCCTGTTGCACTCTTAACCAACTGAGTTACTCAGCTGGCCCAACTTCTCTTTTATTTTTGAAAATACTTTTTTTATTAAAATGTGACAGGTCTATTGGCATTTTAAAATAAATTAATACTTAAAAATTTATAAATTTTCAATGTGGCAGTTATCCACAGATGGCCCCATTTGGACAAAATCTCTTTGGAACCCTCAGTGATTCCCATGAGTGTGAAAGATCTCAAGGGCCGCTGGCATCTGCACCCCCCTCCGTCGCTGCCTGTCCCGCCCCATCGGCTTCTCTCTGGTGTCCCTGAGCCCTGGACGGACAGGGGCCTTGCGATGGCAGCTTGGCCCTCACTGTGAGGCCTCGCGGTATTCGGGTCCCTGAGACACTGCCGCAGTCTTCCTCGGCCCCGCCGGGCACAGTCGCAGTCATGGCTCATGAGGACTGCCTCCACCCTGTGCGCCTGCCTCGTGCTGTGGCAACGTGGGCGTGCTGTGCATGTTTTCTGTGGGTTTGAGTTTTGCTGTCTAGTCGCTGTGTCTGTTTTATGCGGGATTCCAGGAAATTTTGGGGCTGCTGCTGTTTTCCCAGGATTGTTTTTGTCTTTTGATGTTTAGCCTGTCTCATCTCTAGCTGATAGCAGCTCTCAAAAGAAGCTCCTTTTCTTTCTGTCTCCTTTTTCAGTCAGTTTTTATTGACGTACTGTTCTCACCCAGTAAGTAACCTGTTTTGTGTGTAGTTCTGAATTTTGACAAATGCACAGTTGAGTGACTACCAACTCAGCCGAGAGCCATGCCCTGTCCTGCCCGATGGTCCTGTCTGTTCCCGAGGGAGGCGCTGAGCTCTCAGCAGGCCTTCTTCCCCTCCCAGCTCTGTGTTCTGGGCCTTGTGGGCTCTGAAGCCCTGTCGTGCCGAACACACATGTCTTCTCAGGGAGCTGGCCCCATTGTCTTTGTGTGGCGTCCCTCTGTGTCCCCGTCACAACCTGTGTTCTGAGATCTTCATGGTCTGACGTTAACATTGCTGCCCTGGCTTCCTTTGAGTGATGTTCCCAGCACACTTGCACCTTTCCATCTTAGCCTGTCTCTACCTGTAAATCTGAAGTAGATTTCTTTAGATAGCATGCAGTTGGGTCTTACTTTATATGGCCTACTTTTTTTTGTTTGTTTGTTTGTTTTGTTTTTTTTTGAGGGCAGTGTCACTGGCCCTCATATATGGAATCCGAACCGGGACCGCTGGCGTCCCAAGCCAGCTCTTAACCACCACGCCACTCGGCCAGCCCTATATGGTCTACTTTTCATTGGTATGTTTACACCATCCCCATTTAATGTAATGACTGGTAGGGTTGTAGTATAGTTAGACATGTCAATAGTATTAAGATTTATGCCATTCTTTTTTTTTTTCATCTTTAGCCCTTTGGATTGAAATTTTGTGTGATGGCACTTTATTTTACTATTAGCTTTATTACTTAACACCTTTTTCTGACGTTTTTAGTGCTGTCCTGGGGTTTACACTATATCCTTTAATCTGCCAGAGTCTACCTTTTCGGTTGATATAATTACCACTTAACATGAATCTTACAGCAATGTGGTTCCACGGCCTCCCTCCCATTTTTGTCTACATTTTATTTTTATGTGTGCTGAAACCCACAGTCTAGTGCTGTTGTTTTTGCGTAGTCATTATCGTTTGCACTGATTAAATGTAAAAGTCGTCGATTGTCTTCCTTCAGTTAAAGCAAACCCAGAGAGCTCATTTCCCTATTCCGATGCAGGTGTCTGTCTGGTATTGTACTCCTTGTGCCTGAAGACCCTTCTGGGTTTTTTTTATTTATTCTCCCTGTAGCACACAGCAGATAATGAATTCTGTCACTTTGTTTGAAATAGTCTTTGTTTCGCCTAATTTTTGGAAAGGTCCTTTCATGGATATAGAATACTCAGCCCTCAGAAAGGCTCCTCAGTGCGATTTTCCATAGTTTCTGACGGGAAGCCGACTGCTGTCATGTGTCTGTCCTTGGCGTGGATGCATTTGTTCTTTGGCGGCCCCCAGGATTTTCTCCTTTTCTTGGGGCCGAGGGGTAGTGGTTTTGCTGTTTTCTCTTTTGGCATTTGTCCTCATTAGAGTTCTCTGCGCGTGTTGGATTTGGATCTGATTTCTCATTATTCCTAGAAAAGTCTTGCCCAGTGGCTTTGTGGTTTTCAGCCTTTTCTTCTTTCACGAGGACTCCAATCAAACGTGGTAGGGTGTTTGATCTTGTCTCACAGCCGATGGACGCTCTGCTTTGTTTTCCCTCTGTATTTTAGGGTTAGATTATTTCTGTTGACACTTTTCACATGCAGTCATCTCTTCTTCCTTGTTGAGTATTTGTGTGAGCATCTTATTTCCCACGTTGCCACTTGCATCCCCAACACCCCAGCGTGGTCGTACATGGTCATCTCTGGGTCTGCCTCTGTTGGCTACTTTGTCTCTTGACAGTGGATCCAGGTTCCTTCTAAGAATCTGGATGATTCCTTGTGCTGGGGGTCTGTCCTGTTGGTTGGTGCACGTTTAGCAGAAGACTGTCATCCCTGCTGTGACAGCCACAGTGTCTCCGTGGTTGTCCGATCTCAGGCTGGGCTGGGTGTCACCTCAGAATCCTGGTGGTATTTGTGCCAGCCCTTCACTATAACTCTCGCAGTCCCTCCCCTGAGGCAGCCTTTCTGACCTCTTGGAGTGTTTTCTTCTGGTATTTTCCTCCATATTTTAAGTAATTATAGCCCGCTTTTTACTGTCATTTCTTGACCTTCTGTCTTGAGAGGTCATTTTGCTGGTTTCGTATGTCCCCCGTTTCTCCCTGCTCTCACTGCCCACCTGCCACCTGTCCTCACTTTCCGTGACAACAGTATTTGAGATTTTCCCAGTGTTGTGTGACTTTCAAGCCAGTGCAGTGTTGGGGTCACGCCTCCTTTCCTGAGCCACTTTTTGTTTTCCTCAGTTAGTAATTACCTCGTCTTCCCATTTTTGTTTTCTTTGTACTATAACAAATTCAGTCCCAAACTGGTAGAATCGCATATTTTGTCTGGTTTTCACACACTTCAGGTCTCCCTGTGGGCCACCTAGTTTGTCCACGTTGGTACGTGACCTCAGTAACTCCTGAAGGAAGGGAGCGTGGGAGATGGGTTCTGACCTGCAAGTGTCTGCTCCCCTCTGACCACCGCAGGGGCCAGTGGGCGCTCTGGGTGAGGCGTTGCTTCCTTCGGACCCTGACATCAGGCTTCTCTTCTCTGGTTTTCGTCATGTGACACCTGGAGGCTTTCCAGTCCTCTCTTTGTCCCTGGTGTGCTGAGGCATGTGAGCCTGTGTGTGGCTGCTGGCCATTCTCAGAGGCAGGGATGTGTACCTTTGAATCATGGAGACGTATTTCTTCTCCCCACATTTTAAACTTTTTGCCTTATTCAGAAAATTCCCTCTTGTCTTCCAGCACTTCCTTGGAAATTCTCACTTCTTCTTCCTGATCTCTCATTCCGAGAGCTTGCCTTTGTTCCCCGGAGTGTCTTCCTTTACAGCCTCCATTCCAGCTTGGGAGCTGCCATGAGGCCTGTGCCTCTGACTGCCCTGCGGACAGTGTTTGTCACACGCTTCTCCCGCCTCCTGTCACTGTGCTCCGCGTAGCCCTTTTGATTTGGGCTTGTTTGGTTTGGTCTCTGTCTTCTGTCTCATGTCCCCTGTGCGATCATCTCACTGGACATTTTGATCCGTTGAGCAGGCGTTGGACAAAGAAGATACCCAGAGCCCCATCCCTTGGTCTCCTTGACTTTCCCTGTGTCTGGATGCTGGGGGTGGGGGTGGGGCTGCATCAGCGGATCAGTCCCTGGGAAGGAAGTGAGGGTCCTTATCTGAGGCCTGAGGTGGGCTGCTGTTGGTATGCACCTGCGGCGGGTCACAGGCCCATTGCCTATGTATCTAACCGCTAGCCCATCATCTGTGGCTAACCATTAATCCATTGTCTTCATAGCGAACTGGTTGCCAACCCATCGTCTACATAGCTAACCACTAGCCCATCGTGTAGTTAACCATTAACCCATCATCTGTAGCTAACCGCTAACCCATTGTCTGCACAGCTAACTGCTAACCTGTTGTCTGTGTCATTAACTGTAGCCTATTGTTTGAGTAAGTAACCACTAACCCATCGCTTGCATAACTAACCTAACCAGTAGCCCTTGGTTTGGCATTTTGCTCTGGTTGTCCCAGCCTCTTGTGGGTTCCATGGATTCGCTGTGTTGCCCAGTACAGGCCCATGACATCTGTTCTGTCCTGCCGGGGCTGTCCCGCCAGGGATGTAGCCGTTTGTTTTGTAACCAATCCAGACCCTGACTTGCCCAGGACGTTCTCCTTGGTTTGGTTGAGGTAAGCGCCTGCTGGTCTGGCACTGCGCGTGAGGCCGCCTGTCATGGCCGCCCTCTTCTGGAGGACTTGCGGAGGCCAGTGCCTGGCCCTCCCTCTGCGTTCTCGACCCCGCATGGGCTGCTCGCATTCACCGCGGACTCAGGTCTGACCCTGGTCTTGTCTGATCGCAGCTGGGCAGGTGCACCAACAGCGTGGCCAAGCACGAGCTGATGCGCCCGTCCAGCAAGGCGCCCCTCCTGGTGCTGTGTGAAGACCACCGGGGCCGGATGGTGAAGCACCAGTGCTGCCCCGGCTGCGGCTACTTCTGCACGGCGGTGAGTGCCTGGCCCACCGCCCAGAGCCGTGCGCGCAGCTCTGCCCTCAGCGTGCTCCCTTCTGGCTCGTGGGCCGCAGCCCCTGGGGACATCTGGGGAGGGAGTGCTCTGGGCACCCCCAACCCGATCACTCACCGCTGGGCTTTATATCCGAACACATAGCAGCCTCTGTCCCCGGAGGCTGCTCTCCGTGGCCCCATCCGCACCTCCTGCTCCTCTCGGATTTGCTTCATCAGTTCCTTCCTCCTGCCAGTGCCGGCCGGGCATCCCGTGGTGGGGCCCCACTGCCCACCTGCCCTCAGCCGAGGCGCTGCCTGGGCCCTGCTCTGTGGATCCCACCTGTGTGCCCTCCCATCTTAAACATCTTTTCTCTGCTGCTGAGAAGGACAGCAGCTGCTTCTCGGCGTCCATTCATCTGCAGGGTTCCTCTCAAGGTTTACCCCCCGTACCAGTGGAGTCCGTTCCTGAGGTTACTGGGTTCGCCTGAAATGCCACGGCCACGCGTGGCCGCCTCTGCAGGGCGCTGTCGAGAGCCCCTTCCCCAGCTGTGTTCCGATTCTGTTTCCTGCGCTGTCCCCTGTGGGTCCGTCTTGGGACCTGGCCTCAGTGCGGCCTCTTGCCTGGTTAGGACAGCCGGGGAGCAAGGCCTCGGTCTCCTGGGGGTGCGGGGCCGGGAGCGCTCCTGCTTAGGCGTGCGTGTAGACATGCTGGGCAAGGGCAGCACGCAGCTGCACCCCGGTTTTCTCCTCCTCATCCTGCCTGGGACTGCGAGCCCCCAGCTACTCTCACGTTCGTGCAGGTCCAGCAGCACCTTTTCTTTTCTGCACATCAGCTCCAAGTTTACAAAAATGAGTTCTCGTCTTTCTGTTTTTAGGGCAATTTTATGGAATGTCAGCCCGAGAGCAGCATCTCTCACCGCTTCCACAAAGACTGTGCCTCTCGCGTCAATAATGCCAGCTACTGTCCCCACTGTGGGGAGGAAACCTCCAAGGCCAAAGAGGTGACGATTGCAAAAGCAGACACGACCTCCACCATGACCCTGGCCCTGGCCCAGGAGAAGAGCGCCGCCGTGGAGGGCAGGGCGGACACCACCACCGGCAGGTACGCGCCGGCCGCGCCGGCCAGGGGCTCCTGGCAGTAATCTCTCCTTGCTTGGTCCTGATCCTGCCGCTCACGCGGCCGCCTCCCGCTGACTCTCGCTCGGGGCTTCTGACATTTACGACACACCGTGCTCTTCCTCAGTGCCTGGGGCACAGGTCTCCTGGGTGGCTTATCTGGAGTCATCTGCCTGTTCTGAGCCAGGATCACTGTCCTAATTGATGTGACATGATGCTCTTTTCTGTCGGGAGTCTAGTGTGCCATAGGTAGCTGCGGCTATGTCCGTACACAGGTGTACACATCCTTAGCATCTCTACACGCACGTATGTGTCCGCACAATGTGTACTCACATGTCTGCACATCTACGTGTGTACGTGTTCACACATTCATACCTGTGTACTTATCTGCTCACACACGCACATATCCATACATGTGTCCATGGTTGTACACATCTACACACGTCTACATGTCTGCACATGTGTGCATGTGTGTACTTGTACACTTGTATAAGTCGGAGTGCACGTCCGTACACACGTGTGCATCTGTACAGGTGTGTATGTGTCCATATGCATCTGTGTGTGCGTATCTGCATCTATATGTACGTATGTGTTTGTCTGCATCTCTCTCCTTCATGTACATGTCTGTACACACCAGACGTGTGTGCATACACATATAACTTGAGACATTCATGTGAGCTGACAGCCTGTGTTACTGCAGTATGTTTTGAAGGCCCTGGCTGAACACAGTAAAAAAATCAATCTGAAAGAGAAGGATTCACGTTTCTCTCTAAAAGCATTCGTTAGAAACAACCAAAGGACGCAGAGATAAAAGGGGTCAGTAAGAGAATCAGATTAGAGAGAAATAGAGGTGGGTCGCCGTGTTCCCTACCAGCATATATCCAGCGAGAAAATAAAATGGTGAAAGAGAGCCTTTCATAACAGCAGCAAAACCCAGAAATTACTGGGGGAAAGCACTTCATAAATACCACACTGATGCAGAGAATATGGTTACCTTTACTTACGCTCTTTTAAGAGACACGGATAGCCGTGAAAACAATGTGGGAAGGGTGTCAGTTCCTTCACGCTGTCTGTATTCATCACATTATCCTATAAATTTAATGCATTTTAAGTCAAAATTCCAGAGGGATCCCGTTCTCTTGGGGGCAAGGGACTCGGTAGGAAGCTCATTCACAAATGCAGGTGTGAGTGCATGGCCCAGGCGTCCTGGGAATGCTGCCTGTGGGAAGCGATTTCCTCTGGGACTCGGTTCTGCGTCCTGACGTGAGCAGAGGCAGGGCGTCTGAGGCTCCGCAGGGCGGCTTGCCGGGCAGGGCCTGGGAGTGACGTTTGTGTGTTCTTTGGTTTCCACGAGAAGGGGCTTGTTCAGGCCCCAGACTGAGCGTTTTCCGTCTTCCTCCCCCTGAAGCACCGCCGGAGCCCTGCTCTCAGAGGACGACAAGCCACAGAGCGCGGCCCCCCCGGCGCCCGAGAGCCTCGACCCTGCAGGGCCAGCCGGGCTGGTGAAGCCGGGCCCAGGGAAGGAAACGCTGGAAAGTGCCCTCATCGCCCTGGACTCGGAAAAGTAAGGCTGGCCTGCGCTGTCAGGCGCGCTCAGGGCCCCGCTGGCTGGGCCCCACGCCGGGCGCCGCCTCTGCACAGACGCCTCTCCCTGTGCTGTCTGCCTGCGTCCGTCAGCCCCGGGCGTTTTCTCCCTGCTGGCCTCGCCCCGGGCCTCCAGGGCCTCCAGGGCCGCGCTTCCAGGTGTCTGCCCAGGGGGGTCCCGTAGCGTTTCTCAGCCTCTTCGCTGATGCTGTGCTCCAGGACAGTGCACGTCCTTGTACCCTGGTTTAGGGGCTTTTTGCAGGTGATTGTCCCTTACACTAAGAGCAGAGGGTGACACCTTTGAAGTCCTAAGCAAGGCTGGTGTTGGTGAGGGTTTTACAAACGTTCCCGGGGTGCTGCTGCTGCTGACCGCGGTCCGTCCAAGGGGCCGCTCAGGCTCACCTGCCAGCTCTCAAATAGTGCAGGGGGCCCCGTGCCCGTGCCTCGTGAGCAGGGAGCTGTCCTCTTCCTGGGGACACCAGGCCCCTCCTCAGGGAAGCCGAGCAAGCCAGCGCATCAGGGCCTTGGGCAGGCGTGCGTCCTCCTCTGCCGCAAAGGGGTCAGCGTCACAGAAGGCCTTCGCTTCAGGGAAGTTCTCGTGTTGGGACACTTTCCCGAGTCCCCACAGGTCCCCCTCAGGCTCCAGCGTCCCCTCTGGCCCTGTCCCCATGGCGCCCACTCACCAGGCCCCGACTGCGCTGCTGAGAGGGGTGGGTGTAGCTGGCTGTGACCATGTCGTTCCATCGCCACCCGACCTCACGCTGTGTGAGTGAGCGTTCCCCGGGTGCTGCAGACACCGGTGCAAGAGAGAGGGCGGCCTTTCCTGGGCAGCGCTCACTGTGTGCCGAGCACAGGCTGCTCTCACTGGGAATACCCGGATCCCCGACAGCTGACAGATGGGGTTTATAGGGCAGAAGCCACATCATTAAGCATGAGGGGTCTGGGGTAGGGGAGCTGATTGGTCAAGAGTGACATAAGGGCTGTAGACCATGACTTCAGGTCTTGGGGTCAGCCTCGGCGTCCCTCAGTCTAGTGTCATGGGAAGTGGCCAGGCGGTCGTTCTGCTGTAGGGCATGGGCAGCTGAAACGCAGCTCGGTGCGTGATGGTATCTTCACTTAGCGGCACCCATCCCTGTGCCCCCAGCAGGCCCTCGTGTCTTGCTGCTTCTGCGAGCGAGCCAAGGCTGCTGGGTGCTGCGAGGGGATGGGAGCGAGTGTGGGGGCTCCGTGTTGTGGTACCGGGACGGGAGAGGCTTGGCTGTGTGCCCCACGTTGGCACGTTGGTTTTATCTTTCTGGGACACAGAAGCCTGCTGCGGGGGAAGATGACAGCTGCTCACTTTTGTCGTTTTTCCTGTGAGGTGCCTGGAGTCCAGTGGGTTTGGTGCCCTTGACCTTGAGGGATCAGCAGGTGGTCATCAGCCAGGTCCTGCAGTCTGCAGGGAGCTTTGTGTGGTGGCAGTGGGCGGCCTCAGCCACTGCTGTCCTGTGTTCTCCCCACAGGCCTAAGAAGCTGCGCTTCCACCCCAAGCAGCTGTATTTCTCCGCCAGGCAAGGGGAGCTGCAGAAAGTGCTGCTCATGCTGGGTGAGTGGGGGCGGGGGGCAGCCTCTGCCGGGCGGGCGGCGGCCATGGGGTCCGCGGCGGGCTCACCTCCCTCTGCCCGCCAGTCTGGCCTCTAGCTACCCAGTGGGGTGCACCCCTCTTCCTGGTGTTTACACTTGGTGAGTACTGTGCTAGAAGCATTCTCTGTGAAGTCCTCATGTGAGAAAACAAGTAGATACATGATTATTCTTAAAAACAAGTGTAGGTTCAGAAAAAGGAAAAAGAGCGCGTTGGGCCTGTGGCGCTGTCTGTGGAGACCTTGGCCCCAGCCGTGCAGCCAGAAGCAGCAGGTGTGCAGGGCAGGGTGCGCTCGCACCTGGTCGGTCCAGCTGTGGGTGCGGATGGCTAATGCCCCAGACCGTTCCTGTCACCCCCCAGCCTGAGCACAGGCCACATGAAGACAACACTTTGGTTCTGAGCTCACAGATTGATTTCTCTGGGCTCCTCGGCTTGGGCCAGCTCGTTTCTCTCGTCTCCATGGAGCGTTTGCCCTCCGAGCGCAACTGCTAGGGGCTGTCTTCCCTGAGGCCCAGCAGATCCCAGGGCAATGCCATGACCAGGACCACCAGAGAGCCCAGAGAGATGATGAGAGCTCAAGGTGGACAGAGGGGGAGACTGCCGGTAGCTGGTTCTGGCCACACCCTCCTGTCCACGTCACGTTGCCTCTCGAACCTGGTCATCCACCCACACGGGATGGTGTGGGCAGTGGCCCCTCGTGACTGCACGTTGGTGAGTTGGCTGTCATGACTGCCCCGAGTGACCGGTGACCCTGTTTGTCCACAGTTGACGGGATTGACCCCAACTTCAAAATGGAGCACCAGAACAAGCGATCCCCCTTGCACGCCGCCGCGGAGGCGGGCCACGTGGACATCTGCCACATGCTGATCCAGGTCAGACGGCGCGCGGTGCCACACGGTCACTCGGGCCGAGCGCCTGCCCAGCCGCACTCGGTTCCCCGGCCCGGGCGTCCTGGCATGCTGCCGCACCGCGACCCTCACAGCCAGCTGTGTCCTATCTGGTTTGCTTTTGGTGTTTAGGGTTACTCCCTGACTTCTCCTGTGGAGGGCGTAGCCAAGGCATGCGAGCTCCCCTGCCCTGCCCCAGGCCTGCCCAGCCACGCCGCACCCGCTGTGTTCCAGTCAGCCCTGGAGCGTGCGTGTGTGACCACAGCGGCTTTCCCCTGGCTGAGGGGACGGCTGTGCTGCTCATTCACGCCTAACCCTCTGAAAGACTGACACCTGCCCGGTGTCACCTGGAAAGCCCTTGTCATGTGTACTTAGCGCCTCACTCTGGGACACGTTCTTTCCTGACCTGTGTTGGATCCCCTGGTCCCTGGAGCCCACATTTTAAGTCCATCCCTTCATGTGTGACCTGCTCTCTCCTGTGCTTCAGGAAGGTCCCTTTAACCCCCTGGCCGAGTTTCTAGCCCTGATCCCATCAGGCATCTGGTGTGCCCTCTGTGCACTGCACTCGGACAGATGTGCTGCTCCCGGCGTTCCCAGCACAGTCCTCTGGGGCTCCCTGGCCCCCCGTATTTTTGGTGTTTCCTAGGCTGTGTTCTGCCAGCCCCTGGGGCCTTTCCCCTGGGCTGGGGGGCCTGGGGCCCTTTGTAGCCTCTTCCCGTCCATTGCCTGTGGGACCAGATGACTTTGTTACTTTGGTCTTTCTCACTTAGAGGTTTTCCTCAGATGCCTGGTGATTACACATTTCACGTCAAGTACTAAAATGCTGAAGCAGGTTCTCGGTCAGGGCCTTGTGACTGTCACTGACCCGTAGGGACATGGCTTTCTGGAAAGCATCCTGCCGCCAGCCGTCACCTGGGTGTGGCTGTGGGAGCCACAGAGCGGGACCCTGGGGCACCACCGTTTCTCAAGATTTGCTGGACTGCCGTCGTCCGCTGTTGACTCCTGGCCCTGGACACTGCTGCCGTGGCCTCCTGTTTTCTTTGTCCTTTTATTCCCAGCAGTGTGCCCAGAAGCAGCAGGTGTGCAGGGTGGAGTGCGCTCACACTTGGTTTGCGTTTTTGAGGGCCGATATGGCTGTTGGTGTGGATGGCTAATGCCCCAGACCATGCCTGTCCCACCCTCCCGGCCTCGTCACAGGCTGCAGGGCCACTGTCCGGGACGCGCCTGTGTCCGTAACAGACAGCTAGAGGTTTTTCTAACTTTTTTTTTTTTTTTTTTAGCTGAGCCATCCTGCCACCTGTTGGCAGCTCAGAGCTAGAGTTTTTTAAAGTTCAGTCTGACAGTCATGGTATTTTAATAGGCACCTGTAGTCTAGGTAATGCTTACTGTAGTCTAGGTAATGCCTACTGTCGTTTCTGACATTGAAATTTGTATCTAACGCCTTTAACTGTGGTTTTGATTCCCAGCCTTCTAAAGCAAGAATTTCTTTTTGAATCTTTTGTTCCTTTTATTTTGTTTCATTTCTTTTTATTCGTTTGGAAGATTTATTCCCTTTTTTTCCTTTGTCCTCAGTGGTCACCCATGCAGTGTCATTCCTCAGTCATGAGACGCAGGCGATCACTGAGGAGGGTCCTGGAGGCTCAGGGAGGAAAGGCGTCTGAGCGAGATGAGTGCCGACCTTGTGAGCGCGAGGCGCACAGAGGGAAGCACATGGGGGTGCTCAGATTGGTCGCCCCGGTGCAGGTTCTAGGCAGTGATGTGGCGACCGGCCCGCTGGCCGGCTGTTGGGGGCAGTGACAGTGGGGAGCTGGTGCTCCGGGGATGCCAGCGAGAGGCTGAGGTGTGGCAGCGGCCTGTGCTCACTGAAGTGGGCCCGAGGGCCCGTCGCTTCGGGACTGTTGCAGGGCCCAGAGCAAAGCAGGAGATGGGGGGGGTGCGCAGGGCCCCCGGGCTCAGGGGCCGCTCCAGGGACCGGTGCGCGGGCGGGCTCGTGCGTGGGCTCGGGGAGGGCCAGGCCACTCCTCGCGCGTGGAGCAAGACGGGTGTGGAGGCTCTGGGGGGAAATTGCCCCGGGTTTGGGATCTGGCTGCTGGTTGTTCCCGCTGCAGGTGAGGAACTTTCCACTGTCGTCTTCTTCCTTCTTGCTTTTAAGAAGTTAGCTCGTCACTCCTTTGAAAGCACCCGGGTTGTTTTTGGCCTTTTTTATTTTTTACATCAAAATGTGTGTGTGTCGTGCATATGGAAAAGTCCTTAAAAGGCAAACATCCCGGTTGGTAATTATGAAGGGAGCCACCTACCTCCAGGTCAGGACAGGATGCTGCTTGCTCCCCAGAAACAGTGTCCCCTCCCCAAAGGTAGCAGCTTACCAGGCTACATTGTGACAGTCACCTCGCTGCATTTCTGTGTGGTTTCACCACCATGCACGAATCCTCGGTGTGACTTTGCTTAGCCTTCAGGCTTCATACTGATTCAGTCTCACAGTGGATTTGTGTCACAGCCGATACAGACCTTGGGTGCAATCAGCCTAGCTCTGAACCACCGTCCCTTTCCTGCCTCTGCCCACACACAGGCTTTGCTGCATTTGCTGTCATCGGGAACGTGATCAAAGGGAAACAGGAGGTCTGTGTTCTGTGTCTCAGCTTGTGATTCTGAAACTGTTGACAAACATGTTAGAGAAAAGGACCCTTCATATGCAGGCATTCCTTATGACAGTCTGCACTGCTGTCTGTCCGGCACCTGGAGGTGGGGGGCCTGGCACCCCTTTGGATGGGATTGTAACCCTGTGTTTATCTCAGTGACTCAGGCTCGAACTCCCTGAGCTTGGGGACATGTAATCGTGTATAGTTTTCTTCCCTGAGAAGGAAGCAACTTTTCTGAGATATGCAGGAAAGAGAAGGGATGGGCTTATTTCTAGTTTCTTGCTTCGGTGGGGTGTCTCCAGCTCACATGCCCCCCAAGGGCTGACAGCAGCCCCTGGCGTCATTCTCAGGCTCCTGTCTTGCTGGGGTGTGACGCGTGTTCTGTCGTGGCAGCCCCTCTGAAGAGTGCTTTGCCCTTTCACATCCTGTTGAGTTTTCGTCTCAGGTTTTCCCTGGAAACGGCTCTCTGGTTCCATTGGGGCCGGGCCGCTGTGATATAATGGGCCCTGGCACACGTGTCTGAGTTTCAGTGACAGCGTTCAAGGAGGAAAGGCTGTGCCCTTGGGCACGCAGCTGCATACCGAGGGCTTCGTGGTCACCTGCCCAGGTGTCCAGGCTGCCGGCCCATCCGAGCGTCCTACTGGCCCACTGACGTCACTGTGGGGGCTCTGCCCGTGGCTTCTGTCTCGTCCTGCGCCCCACAGGCTCCGCAGCTCCAGGCTGAGGTCCCGTCATGTTGGTGCCCACTGCCGTGTTGCAGGTCTCCATCCGCTGCATCACCTTTACACGGTGGTGTGTGCTGGGCCTCGGGCACTTTCAGAGAGAAAGGAGCCTTTTCTAATAGTCACAGAGCTCAGGGCCAGGGACCAACCAAGGCCTGCCTCTCTGCTGACCCAGGGGCCCAAGGACCTGCCGTAGGTGGCACACCTCACACAGGTGCCCCCAGCTCTTAACACCGGTGCCTGCATACCTCACACAGGCGCCTGCACACCTCACAAAGGTGCCGGCACACCTCACGCAGGTGTCCACACACTCACACCTCCCACAGGTGCCCGAACACCTCCCACCTCCCACAGGTGCCCACGCACCCCTGCCACACTCAGTGAGGATTTGGGGATGTGTGGGGTTGGGACCTGCTCGGTTTCCAGCACTTCCACCCTGGGTTCTCGTGAGCCCCTGCCCTATGTACCGTCAAGTGTGTGCGGCTGGCCATGGTGCCGGGACCTCAGTTGAAGACCTTGTGCCTGAATTGTGCGTGGCACACGGGCCCTCCTGGTTTGACTCCCTTTTGTCTTCTCCACGTCTCAAGGTTCTCAGAGAGTGTCTGGCTGTCTTTCTGCCTCTCCTTCTTTTTCCTGGCGACGATCCCTTTCCTCTGGGTGGACGTTCCTGGTGTCAGTCCTAGTTTGTCTGCGTGTCCCTGTGAGGGGCCTCCGTGCAGCTGGTCGCTGGACAGCTCTGGTTTCAGACCAGCCCACGGAGAACTGGTTGTGGGCCCACGGCGACCAGCCCTCAAACCCGGACCCTAAGTCTCGGAGAAGGCCTGGTCCTTTGACCCTGACCCCGGATCTTCAGTGAGTGCCCAGCCTTTTGCTCTGCTCCGGGTCATCAGCCCGTCCTGTCTGGGGGCTGCCTTTCAGGCCAGCCCCTGGGTTGGCCTGTAGCCAATGCTGTCACACTTCCTGCTGCTGCCCACCCCAGAACCCTTTGTGCTGTCCCAGTGATTTTTAGGTCAAGTGCATGTGCCCAGTTGGCAGGCAGTGCCCACCTGCAGAGGGTGTGTCCTGCCTGTGCAGCCTGGGCCTTGCTAGTGCTCTGACCCCTCACTGTGGACCTTATCCTGTGTGTTGTTTTTAAGTTTGTTAAAATCAGCGGCTGTGGAATTCTGGTTCAACTTTGCCCTCAGATTGGGCTGCCTGAACTTGGCTTTGTTTTTGTTTTTGTTTGTTTTTTTATTATTGGTTTCAGATGTACAACGCAATGCAATAGTTATCCTTTTCAGCCCTTACTAATTGACAACCCCCTTCCCCCCATTCACTGTCCCCACACCCCTGATGTCATACATATCTGTTACAATTCCATTGACTCCATCCCCACACTATATTCCACATCCCATGACTATATATGTGTTAAATTATAGTCAACATCTAATATCATTCAGTGGCAGCTTCAGATGTCCAGTGCAGCGGTCAGGCCTCCACACCGTCCATGCAGTGCTGACTTTGGCTGTGGATTCTCGCGTGGCCCTGCTCTGTGCCCTGCCGGCACACTCGGGTCTCTTTGATCTCTGACTCCAGCTCTGGGCTGTGGCTGTGATCGTGTCAGTCGGGGGTGCAATTCTGAAATAGCTGACAGTCTCCTTGAGAATTCCCTGGGCCACCTCAGTCTCCTGCTTTTCCCAGTGTGCCACTCCAGGTCTTTTTAAAAATTTCTTTCTTGTTTCAGCTTTTGTTTTTTAATGGTTAATGGTAAAAATCATACTATTTTCAGTCTTTTCCATAGTAAATATTTTGAAAACTAAATTTTAACTCTTTGTTAAGCAGCCTAAGAAATCACAGGTTTCTCCCCCGTGGGTCAAAGGTTTCTACTACAAAACCAGCTGCTGGCTTGCCTCTAGCCAGAGCCGTCACAGGCGGGGCTTGCGAGGTATCGCGGACAGAGCCTTACCTGCCCACCCCTGCTGGCACACTAGGTTTTCGAGTACACCCACCTTTGGGAAACGTAGATATTGCTCCAAATACGTGCTACTGGAATGAGTTTTTGTTCAAGCATCAAACAGGAGATCCCCGGGGTCACGTCACCACCTGCCCTGGCCCAGCTGTGCTGAGGGGCCCCCTGTGCACCCCTTTTTTGCCTGCTCTAGAAGGTTACCACCTTCTTGCTCATTTCTCATGGTGTTGTCACTAACATTTTCCATTAAATGAACTTAGAAAGTGTTCTTCATGAACTGAAGATGTAGTAGAATAGAACAATTCTATCTGCAAATGCAGTTTTGGAGAACCATACACAGTTGGTCAGTAAAAACGACTAGCATAGCTTGTGAGATCTTTCTGCTGTCAGGTGTCTGAAGCACGTGAACGCCCCCTCACCTGGTGGAGACTGCAGGGGCGGCTCCCCACATCCTGAAATGCCCTTGTCTCAGCAGGCGGGAGCAAACATCGACAGCTGCTCGGAGGACCAGAGAACCCCGCTGATGGAGGCAGCAGAGAACAACCACCTGGACGCGGTCAAGTACCTCATCAAGGCTGGCGCCCTCATGGACCCTAAGGTACGTGTGTGCCGGCCTCTGGGGCCGCTTCTGCGTTGTGGGCGCTTCCCAGAGCCCGCTGACGGCCTCTTTACTGGAGGTCTGTGGGACGTGCCCCCGCGGTCAGGAAGCACTCAGTCCCCGTTGGCTAGTGGGTTGTGTGACCATAGTCCGGTGAGCATCGCCTCCCTGTTCCTGACAGTCGGCGGGGAGGAGTAGCGTGCAGGGGTTGCCAGCCCTCCATTTACACACTTCCCCACTTCTGTCTTCTACCTGGTCCAGTGAGGCATACAGAGAGGTAAAAGCCATCCAGGTTGGAAAGGAAGAAGCAAAATGATCTCTGTTCAGAATACGGCATTTTATATGTGAAAACCCTGAAGAATCCACAGAAACCTTGTTAGAACTAATAAGTGCATGCTGCAAAGTTTGGAGACACGAGATCAGTGCAGAAAAATCACTTGTATTTCTTTACACTTGTTGATGACCGATCCCAAAAAGAAATTAAGAAAACAGTTCCGTTTATAATAGCATCCAAAAGAATGAAATACTTAGGAATAAACTTAATAAAGGAGGTAGGTGTTCATGAGACAAAAATGACCGTTTAGATAGTCCACCAAAAAGGGGGTTTATTTGTGAAAAGAAAACAAAACCACCTCAGCAATGTGGGAACACACCTTCCAGCTGGCCGCCCACGTGCAAAAGAGAGCCGTCTCCCAAGGTGGCCCCTAATATATGCACCTGCAGGAAGTTAGAACCATAAAGTTTTAACAGGAAGTCGGGACTAGAGAGGAACAGGAAGCCCAGCTCCAGCCATAGACCTCCCAACTCCGTGGTCAATTTCCGTAAGGTGCCAGTTCTCTTTTATCAGAGGCAAAAGACTAGCACACGGAAAACTACCAAATGTTGCAGAAGGACGTTAGAGAAGAGACACAAGTAAATGGAAACACACCCGTGTTCGTGGATTGGAAGACTTAATATTGTTAAGATGTCAGTACCACCCCGAGCCACTTAAAGGGTCAGTGCAAGCCCTTCAAAATCCCAATGCTGTTTTTTACAGATACAGAAAAGCACATCCTAGAATTCATGTGGAATCTCAAGGGACCCCGAACAACCCAAACAGTCTTGGCAATGAAGGTCACAGCTGGAGGATTCAGACTTCTGTGGCCCTGGCACAGGACAGACATACACAGACCATGGACTAGAACCGAGCCCAGAAGGAACCCTCATGTGTATCACACAATTGTCAACAAGTGTGCTAAGACCACCCAGTGGGGAAAGGAGAGACTTTTCAACAAATGGTGGTAGGAAAACTGGATCTCCACGTGCAAAAGAAAGAAGTCGCGCCCTTACCTTGCACTGTATTCAAGAATTAATTCGAAATGGATCAAAGCTCTAAACGTAAGACCTAAAATCATAAAACTCTTAGAAGAAAAAAGTCTTTATGACATTGAATTTGGCAGTGATTTCTTTGATTTGACACCAAAAACACAGACCAAAAAAAAAAAAAAGGATAAATTAAACTTCATCAAAATTAAAAACTTGTGCAGGAGAGTGAAATGATAATCAGAGTGGGAGAAATATTCATAAACTCTCTGAGAGGGGATTACCATCCAGAATAAACACGTAAAGAACTGACATTCAGCAACCCAAATGTGACCCAGTCAGAAAAGGGGCGGAAAGGAAGACGCCCAAAGGGCCAGTTAGCCCATGGAAAGATGCCCGACACCACAAGTCGTCAGGGAAACGCAAAGCAAGCCCAGTCAGACACCACTGATGGCTGTTACCCAAGAGGCCGAGAGTGAGCGGTGGCAAACGTGACGAAACCGGGACCCTCCTACATGGCTGCTGGGAGTGAGTGATGTTGCTCCTGTGGACAGCGCACAGCGTGGTGCTTTGTCAGAAAGTGCAACACAGAATTACCGCGTGACCCAGTCCCTCCAATTCTAGGTACGTACGGGAAGAAACTGAAAATGGGGACCCGAACAGATGTGTGCACCCCACGTCCACAGCAGCGTGGTTCACTGTCCGTCGAGGGGTAATGGGTAACCCAAACGTGGTACCTCCACACAGTGGAATGTCACTCAACCCTGAAAAGGAAGGAGGTCCTGACATCACGTGGATGGACTTTGGAACCTCGTGTGAAAGGAGCCTGTCACAGAAGGACACATCCTGTAGGAGTCCACTCGTGTGAAGGGCCTCACGGAGGCAACTTGAGAGAGAGAGAGCAGAGGAGAGAGGTGGGCAGGGGCGGGCAGGGTGTTAGTGCCTAATGGTTCCCTAGCTGGTCTGGGGTGCTAAAAGGGTTTGGGAACAGGTATGTGGTGATGGCTGAGCAACATGGTAAACGTAATTAATGCCACTGACTCGGACACTTAAAATAGTTAAAATGGCAAACTGTATGTTATATATACTATACATAAAACCATAAAAAATGCAAGAAACATCTTACAGTCTTTCCCATTAGTACGTATTTTTTCCAACGAACAAAATGATCATACTGTTCATCACTCCTCTTTACCATCAAATTAAATTCCATTTTCTGTGTCATTAAACATTCTTTTAAGTGGCTGCATTGTATTTCATGATGTAATCGCATCGTTTTTAGTCAGATTTGCTTAATGTTCCATAGTTAGGCTATTTTTAGTTTTCTTATGCTCAGTGCTTCAGCAGATACCTTCATAGCTATATCTTTGCGTGTGGGATCTCCTTAGGGCAGATTTCTGGGGCAAAGTATGCAATCCTTTTCAAGCCTCCAATACCTCTTTCTGAATTGCACCCAGGAACATGGGAGTACCCTTCCCTACTCTCTTCCCAGTGCTAGCTAGCTATTATGTGTTTGTTTAAAATACTGTTTCATATGTAAAAGTGGTGGTTTTATTTATTCATATATTTTTTCTACTATTTTAATTTGCTTCTCTTGAAGTTAATTTTTTTGTATCTAGTTGTTCCCATATGCTATGAATATTTTTCAAGGTTGTATTTAGTCCTTTGCTGTTTCGTTTTGTGGGGTTTTTTTGGTGGTGTTTGAGATCTGGAAACCTTTACTTACCCTGTAAATATTTGCTGTAACAGTTAGATAAATGTTATTAATCCTCTCTGTTGTGATGGGGGGAAGTCTGCATTTGGGAGTGATTTCCCAACCTCATCGCAAGAGCCGACACCCCAGCTGCGTGCCGCTGTGGAGGCAGGTCAGCGCTCAGGGCTTTACGGGAGCGCTTGGAGCCTCCTGGCTCTGCCTGGACAGGCTTGTAGAGGAAGTGGTGGTTCTGGGGGCGCAGGCATCTGAAGTGGACAACTCAGGGGGTGGGGGGCGTGCAGTAGGGAAAGGGTCATTGAACGTGTAGGCCCATCATAGAAACTACAGTCTGAAAGTGTATTGTAGGACAGTATCAAACTGTCTGACGTGTGTAACTGGAGTTCCAGAAAGAGAAGAGAGAAAAACTGGTAGGAAAAAAATAAACTGAAGGAAAAAAATGGATGCATATTTCTCAAATCTGGTGAAAACCTACAGAACCAAGTAAGTCAGTAAACACTCAGCTGGATAAATACAAAGAATACACAACTAAATACATCATGGCTAAATTGTTGAAAACCACAAGAAAAGAGAAAACCTTACAAGCAGCCAGAGAAAAGCACCATATTACACACAGGCAATAAGCATTACAAAAAATTGCCAAATTCTCATCTGAAACAGAGGAGGGCAGGAGGCCATGGAGTGATATTTTTATTGTCAGACGAGAAGGCTACACCCAGTAAAAGGCACCCTTCAAAAAATAACTGAAATAAAACATTTTCAGATACACAGTAGCTGAGTGGATGGATTTATCAGCAGGTTTTTACGGAGAATACTGAAGCTGCAGGAGGAGACCACAGGGATGCATGGAAAGCCCCAGGGGGTGAATAACAGCGGCTGTTGTTTTCTTTAAATTTTGTGGAAGCAAAAAGGCTATTTAAAGGGAAAATTAGGGCTGGCCAAGTGACTCAGTTGGTTAAGAGTTGGCTTAGAGCGCGAGCTCTGAGCAACAGGGCTGCCGGTTCGATTCCCACATGGGCCAGTGATGCTACGTCCGAGCTGAGCTGTTGCTGAGCTGCCAACAGATGGCAGGATGGCTCTGCTGGTGTAACAACAAAATTGCCTGTTCAGTGGTGGGCTACGCCCACCCGCAACTAAGACTGAACTCGGCACCTTTAGCTGAGCTGCCACCCGGATGGCTCAGTGGATAGAGTGTGCGCTCTTAACAACAAGGCTGCTGGTTCGACGCCCGCATGGGATGGTGGCTTTGTCTACCCACAACTAAGACCTGAACACAGCACCCTGAGCTTAGAGGCCATGAGCTACCACGGGAAGCCAGATGGCGACTGGCGCCCTCCACAACGGAGACTGAAGAGCAACAACTTGGCTGGTCCCCTTCCCCAATTCCCCAGCACTGTTCCCCTCCCCCAATTCCTCAATAAATTCTTAAAAAAAAAAAAAAATGAGGGCCGGCCGAGTGGCTCAGTTGGTTAAGAGCTTACTCAAAAGTGCGAGCTGAGCTCTGAGGAACAGCAGTTTGATGCCCAGCCCGAGCTGAGCTGCCACTAAGGTGCTAACAGGTGGCAGGATGGCTCAGCTAAAAAAAAAAAAAAAAAAAAAAATCATAAGGTGGAATTTTTATGAATTCAGAAGTAAAATACAGTTGACCCTTGAACAAGTGGGGGATTAGGGGCACCCACTCCTGCATAGTAGAAAATCGGGTGTGTAACTTATGACTCCCTCAAAACTTACCCACAGTCCTCGGCCTCCATGGGGGATTCGTTCCAGGGTACCCACAGATACCAAACCCGGGAATGCTCGCACCCCTGAAGGAAGTGTAGAGCAGCAGTGCAGTCAGCCCTCCTCATCCATGGATCCCCAGCCGCAATCGTAAACACGTTTCCATCGGGGTTGATGGGATTCGCAGACACGAGACCTGGGGATATGGAGGGCCGGCTGTGTGTGTATTGAAAAACAATCCACTCTCATGTATAAGTGGACTTACGAAGTTCAAACCTGTGTTCAAGGGTCAACTGCATATGACAGTAGCCGAAGGACGGCGGCAGCAAATGGAACTTGGCTGTTGTCAGGTTGTTTATTTCTGCTGCGGGAGGCGATAAGTGCTAATCTACAAAGATTGATAAAGATGAGTGTTGTAATTTACAACATAACCGAAAAACTTGCTTTAAGGAAGATTTTTAAAAAGCTAGTAGAGGAAGTAAAATGGAACCCTGAAGAGTATTTGTTTAACTAAAAGGCAGGAAAAGATGAGTAAAAACAGGTGGGACAGATAGCAAGGTAATGCATTTAAACCCGAACATGTACTCATTTAATTTTACATAAAATGTAAAAAGACTGAATACACCAATAAAGGTCAGATTTTTTAGTAGATAAGAAGGCAGGGGCCCGCTGAGTGGTGCAGTGGTTAAGCGCTGGCTTGGGAAGCCGGCAGCCCTGGTTCAGGTCTCACATATGAGGGCCAGTGAGACTGCCCTCAAAAACAAACAAACAAACAAAAAACAGGATCAGCTGTGTGCTAATGCCATTAAACTCACATTAAGTATTAGGTGTGATCAAAAGATACAGTGAATGTTCAGATAAAAAAAATTTATTACAGTTACAGACACATTGCCATTAATCCCCCTCAAAGTACTCCCCCTCAGGCAGGCCGAGAGGTGCATTGGGTAAGCCAGCTCTGAGCTGCGGGGTCCCGGTTCAAATCCCACATATGAGGGCCAGTGACACTGCCCTCTACAGTTAAGATGGTGAACAACAGCTCCACCTGGAGCTGGGCTGCTGTGAGTCCCCGGGACGGCACAGCTGCAGCCTCTGCTGCAGTGGGCTGCCATAAGCTACGGTGAGAGGCCAGCAGCCAGCGTGAGCGGCTGGCAGCCAGCATGTGTTGCCAATAGCTGCCGTAAGCGGCCATCCAGAGGCCAACGACTGATCTGCCTCACCCGGGAAGAGCGCAATGACGATACCAACATGGGCCAGTGAAGCGACGTCCTCCACAACTAGACTGAAGAACAAAAGGTCAACAACTTGTCTGTTCTCCTCCCCGATTCCCCAATAAATCTTAAAAAAAAAAAAAAATACTCCCCCTCGCTTTGAACAAACTTACCCCATCGTTCTTGCCACTTTCTGAAGCAGGTCTGGAAGCTTTAGGTGCGCTGTGGTGGCTGCCTCATCCTGAATGGTTTTGCCTTTGGGGGCGGAGCCAGAAGTCGTGCGGTGCCAGTTCCCGTGAATAAGGTGATGAGGACACACCGTAAAGTTCTTATTTAACAGAAACTGCTGTATTCCAGAAGTGATATGTGACATGGAGCGTTGTCATAATGGAATTAATGACAATGTGTCTTTTATTGTAGTAAATTTTTTTAATGTAAACATTCACTCTGTCTTTCAGTCTTACCTCGTAGAACGCACAGGCTGAAAGAAAAAGGACAGAACAAATACGCAGATGTTAAATGTGACAATTGCGCAATGCTTGTGCAATTAACACTTTGTAAGCGGGCATAAAAAGCTATATGACGAGTTTACTCGTTTCCCGCAAAAAATGTGTTAAGAAGGAAGGTTATCTGTGTGATCCCAGCACAGGGAGGTTTCTTCAGCAAGATACAGGACAGTGCGAGTGAGTGGTCAGCTTAGATGCATTGTCAGTGAAACCTCACGGTCAGCAGACACGCCACAGAGCACATGAAAGGTTGTAAACGGCCGACAAGCTTGCAACACTGGCAGAGGATTACTACCCCAAAATATAAAGAACCCCTACCAGTAAAACCAAAGAACCTGGAAGAAAAAGGGGCCAAGACTGAACACGCAGTTCCCAGCATAAAAGATGGATGACTGACACGTGAAGACGCCACTGCGAGGCCATCTGGGAGACGAGCAGCACACCAGGCGTCAGTGCTGCTGGAGGTCACCGCCGTCCTGTTTCACCAGCAGTTCTGTGTGCGACACGCCTCGGTCTGGGCACTGCCTGTAGCAGGGTCCATACCAACCCGAATGTCCTGCAGCCAGGAATGCCTGCTGGGGGCACACCCACATCCGTGGGCTGGTGGCACAGAGCTGCACCCACCTCCAGAGGTGCACCGCAGCCCCCAGACACCAAAGTGTGGGCTCCACAGTGCAGCGCAGTCCCCGTAGGTGTAAGAGGATCACGATGCAGCTGAACATGAACTTGAACAGGAGAGTGATTGTCTCGGAGGAGGGAGGAATCAGTGCGCCCAGGTGTTGGGGGTACCCTACGATGGTGGATTGTGGGGTCCTGGAGACCCCATAACTGGCCCCGGTGGGTGAAGCCTGCCCTACTCTTAGCCATGTCTTTGTGTCCCCTTGGCTGAAGGACCCTCTGTCCCCACTCTGTGCAGCTGCTCCTCTTCCAGGAAGCCCCCCAGCTCGGGCCACACCTTTGCCCAGTGTCTCCTCCCCCTGGGTTCTGACTCAGCACCTGTGGCCAGAGGCACATACTGCTGGCAGGCGAGAACGGTCCCATCCTTCTGCGTGTCTGCCGGATGTACAAACGCATCGTGCGTGTGCACACTCAGTGCGTCTGTGCGTGTCCCTGTCCTTGGGGCTGTCCTCCTAGTGTTCGGGGCATTGCCAGACTGCCTGTTACTGTGACCGAGGCACTTGGAAATCCAGCAAACCTTCAAACCAACAGCCATACAGTTTATATTTATTATGACACTAATGTAACTGCCAGCACTTATGTGGTTTGAGTATGGGTTTTCTTGAAAAGGTTTTAAAGGGCCTGCCGAGTGGCTCAGTTGGTTAAGAGCTCGCTCAAGAGTGCGAGCTGAGCTCTGAGCATCAGCAGTTCGATGCCCAGCCCGAGCTGAGCTGCCAACAGGTGGCAGGGTGGCTCAGCTTAAAAAAAAAGAAAAAAGGGGTTTTACTGATGATGAACCTCAGGTTTGGTTAGAAGTGAGTTTGACCATGTGTGTTGAAACCTAGGACTAATGCTGTGAGAATAGAAATAGGGAGTAGAGAGGAATGCGGGAGCAAAGCCAAGAAATACCGCGGGGGAGGAAAAGGTGCGGGGCTCTGCGAGGTCCCTCGAGGGGCGGGGCAAGGTTGGCCCCGAGCCTGGCTGTGAGCTGGGGCGGCAGCCGAGTCTCCTGGGGCTCCCCGGGTCTGGCCGCTCCCTGGGTTTGGTTTTGTTTTGAGGTAGTTCAGTTACTGGGATGTCTTTAGTGTCCTTGAGGAAATAGAGCTGAAAGCTGACCAGGAGGTGTGCCCGGCGGCCAGGCAGTGCCAGACGTGTGTGGGGCTGCAGAGCAAGCCTGCCCCGTGCTGGATCCCTGCTCTGCTGGGCCACTGGTTATTTTTAATTTCTGTGGTAAGTGGACAGCGACTGTCGGATCATGAACGCCTTGCTCCGCGTGCCCTGGTGAGCACGGACTCCCAGGAGCTGTGGGGGGCAGGCCACTGCACGTGACCACGGCCCTCAGTGTGTCTGGACTGTCGGGGTGGGGAAGGGATGGGCGAGTCCCGCTGGTCCTGCCTGTGTGTCTGGAAAGCAGGGGCTCCTGGCCACCTGAGGCCCAGCCCCTCAGGGTCAGGAGCTGGGGCTCAAGCCCGAGGGACGGGGCGTGGACCCCAGCTGAGCGACCTCAGGAAGGGACCCCCCCTTCTCTGTCTGGGCCCCTGCTCCGTGTGGCACCTCCCCTGTGGTCATGCGCTCAGCCCGACACGCTGTCATTCAGGCTGTTTCTCAGGACCCAAACGGCACTTGTGTTGCAGGATGCGGAGGGTTCCACCTGCTTGCACCTGGCTGCCAAGAAAGGCCACTACGATGTGGTTCAGTACCTGCTTTCAAATGGACAGATGGATGTCAACTGTCAGGTAAAGCCACGCCCTTCAGCCACCGACACTCCCCCAGGGCTGGTTCTCCTTTGTAGCAGCTCCCGCCCGCCCTGCCCGGCCTGCTCACGGGCATCTACAAGCTCACACCCATCGTGGCGTCTGCACTGCCGCCCAGCTGAGGCTCCTCCTGGGCTGTCCCCCTGGACCGCCTCCGCCCTCTTCCTGCCAGCATTCAGATGTCACCGCCTGAGGGGGCGGGCGCCCCTCCACTTCCGGTGGCACCCTGTCCTCCCGCCTGGCACTGGCCGCTGCCCAATGTTCCGCTTCTTCCCCTGGGTGTTTCCTTAGCCTCCGGCTGTCTCTACCCTGCTGTCAGGGCCCTTTTGTGCGGACCCTCCCCATGGCTCCGCCCACTCACCATGGCCGCACTCACCCACCAGGACCCTCTCACATGACTGTCTCCCCTCCTTGCTCTGCCCTATCCTTCGGCTCAGTCGCACCCGCCAGCCCAGCTCCTGAGCAGCCACCGAGCTCACCATGATGTGGTTTGTGACCCACCTCTGCTCTTAAGGGGTCACAGGCTGGACCCCCTTCTCTTCCATTTTTCATTTCCCATTTGGTTAGGTTTTGTGAGTTGCTGCCCCTGGGCTGGGTTGGCTCCATGAGGTGGACTTGTGTCTTCATGCTGTGTCCCCAGTGTGTGGGCGGTGCCCATGGTCGACCCTCAGGGACAGTGTTGCTTCAGTGCTGGAGGCAGCGACGTGCCGAAAGCCACGTGCTCGGCGTTGTGAGGAGGAGCCCCTCCAGTAGGCTGGACCTGGCCGTATGACCCTTATCTCCTGAATAGCTGTTCCTGGTTTACACGGGCCAGCTGGGACCCTGCGCAAGGGGGTGGGCCGGGGTGGGGTGGCGGGAGGGTCCGGTCAGCACAGGACGGCCCCACTGAGCCTTGGTTCCCTCCTCAGCAGGGGGACTGGGCCTGTGCCACCTGCACTGCCGTGGAGGCCCCAGGGACATTTTCTTGACGCCATTTGCCTCTGGGAGCTGTGATGGACTTTGTCTTCTTTCCCTTGAAATTAGGATGATGGCGGCTGGACGCCCATGATTTGGGCCACGGAGTATAAGCATGTGGAGCTGGTGAAGCTGCTGCTGTCCAAAGGCTCCGACATCAACATCCGGGACAATGTGAGTGTCTTTGCCGCCATCAGTCACCAGGTCTGGGGTGTTCTGGGCGGCTGCTGATGGTCCTTGGTCACCCCCGCTATGGCTCTGATCTCCTCGCGTCGTGCCGCCAGCCCCATGGACCCAGTGTGGTTCTAGTTGTGTCGTGTGTCGGCCAACGGCTGGATGTGCCTCGAAGGGCTGGGCCTGGATGGGCCGCATCGCTGGCTGCTTTGTCCATGTTCGGGCCAAGGAGCCGCAGGCCACGCCCCCATGTGGGCGAGGGCCGCTGGCTCTTACAAAGCTGCCTCGGAAGGAAAGAACGGGCTCGTTGTTGGCATAGTAGGGTTTTCTGGGTTATGATTTAAGATACCGCATTAATGATTGGTTTTTAGGACAAACTGGTTTGCCCAGAAAATGGGGTTTGGGGGCCAAGGTCAGAGGTCTCAGCTGTGCCTCTGGGAACTCCCTTCAGTCCTGTGTCAGGCGATCGTGAGCAACTCTGAGTACAGGGGCATTTCTTAGAAGGTGTTCAGGCACCCATAGAACCAGTGGGGAGCCTGGCCAGCGCCCTGCTCTGGCCAAGCCCGTGTCACCTGCCTGGCAGAGGGGTGGGGTTTCTAGGACCCAGACAGACACGGTGTGTCCTGTAGAGCTGTGTCCACTTCTACAGTCACCAAAGCCTTAAGTGAAAAACGTGGCCACAAAATCAACACGTTGATAAGCACTAAAAGGAAACAGACTCCCAGTGCATGTCCGACACTGTCAAGGCCGAGCCCGGAGTCCCAGGTGTGTGTGTGGGGGGAGGGGTCTTCGGAGTTCTGAGCTGCAGTGATGGGCTCCCAAGACCGCCTTTTGGAGAGTATGGGAGCAGGGGACACTGACGGGGCATTGACAGTGGCTGCTGCTCGGTGTGGGGAAGCCTGTCAGACAGCAGGTCCTGTCCCCGTGCCACTGAGGGTCAGGGTGCAGCCAGTCCTGGGGCCGCCGGTGTTTCTGCTGGTTCCATCAGAGCTGGGCGTCAGGACGGTGGCTGTTGTGAGCGGTGCCGTGAGCTGGGCAGCCCTGGGGACACGGTTTGGTGAGGATAAGTGGGGAGGGATATGGCCAAGTCCAGTGTGGCTGCCGCAGGCAGGCCCCTGCTGATGGGTTGTGGGCATGCCGTGGACTGCCCCTTGACGGGGGTGCAGTGGTCAGAGCAGGCGTCCCCCCATGTCATGGCCCCCAGGGTCCCGAGTGCATTCTGTGCTGCTGCAAGTTCTGACAAGTGGGAGGCGTTGATTACATTGGGTGTTGGTTATTTATACGATGAAACAACGTTACTTATTTTAACAGCTCCATTGATGTAGCTCCGGCAGCACCCACTACTTACAGGGCACAGTCGGGAAAGTTGTGACCCTGGAAACCACTGAGCCCCACGAGTTTCCTCCTGCCCCCCGCTGCTCCACTCTTTTGGGGACAGAGGGTGGACTCGTTGGCATGGCTTGCTCTTCTGTGACGGGGCCCAGATGCTGTGGGCGGGCCACCGTGGGCGTCATTGTCCTGAGTCGGTGGCTCCCTCCTTCCTGCCATGGGGCTGCGGCTGCAGGTCTCAGCTGGCTACCCCACCCCTGCAAAGGGCATCCGGCTTCTCTGGTGGGCTGCCCTGGGTGCGCAGGCCAGGCCTTCGCGTGCCACATGCTCCGCGTACTTGAGCCTTTTTAGGGAGCTGCCAAACTCAAACTGCGCTCTGAAGTGCCACTCCCAGTGCTGAGTGCCGTCCACCATGTCCCCAGCACGCGGCCGGCGGCCTTTGTCTTCCTGGGGAAGGATCTGTGCAGACTTTGTGCTCGTGTCATCAGACTGTCATTTCCTGATCTTGAGTGCCAGGACTTAGGTCCTTTGTCACATGTGCCCCACAGCCTGCCAGCCGTTTCTAGAGGAGCAGATGTTGCCAGTCGTCGGGAAGTGCAGCTTAGCAGCTCTGCGCTGTGTGGACCGTTGTCCTGGGTTCTGTATCAGGGCCGTCCCAGCCAGGGTCCCAAAGACCGTCTGATGTGCTGCTCACAGCTTGGTGTTGCTGTCCCCACGCGGTGTCAGCTCGGGAGCAGGGTCCGTCTGTGTCTGTTTATCTGCACGTGGAGGTCCAGCTGCCTCAGCGTCAGTTGTTGAAAAGCCACGGTGTCCATAGAATAGACTCTGCCCCCTGGTCAGCAGCCAGCTGTCCATGTCGGGGTCAGTCCTGGGCTCTGTCCTCTGTGCCATCGAGCTCATGCGCATTGGTAAGAGCAGCGTTGTGGCAGCCTGAGAACCTTACATGGGTGGTGTCCCCTCCTCCCCTGAACGTGACACCATGACGCCCGTGCCCTTCACGCACACGCGTGTTCCACACCCACAGTACCCTGCTGCTCAGTCCAAGTCAGTGACCTTTTGAAAAGACGGGAGCGAATATTCCATGTGCCGACCCCTGTTGCACCACATCCAGTGTCTGCGTTGCTCGTTGGTGTCCTTGTCCTCCTGCTTTTTCGACGTCTGGAAGCTTCCTGCCGGGCTGCTCACCACGGCTCCTTCAGGTCCCGGCTCTTGCAGTCCTCACCCTGCTTTCGCTGCTAGACACAGAAGTCCAGGCGGACAGCGCTCGGTGCAGCAGACACACCGGGCCCTCGCTGAAGGCACCCCCGGAGCAGTCCTCAGTGACACCCTTGTCCTTATTTTTCTGTATGAAGCCATCTTTTTCCTTTTGGCTGCTTTTAGGATAAAGTTTCCTCTGTCCTAGATGTGAGCAGTGTGACTTTTTCATGCATTTGAGGTTCATTGAGCTTGGGTCTGCCGGTTGAAGGCTTTGTCAGACTTGGAAACGTGTCAGCCTTGGTCCCTTCCAGTCCCTCTTCTGCCCACCCCCCTGTGTCATGACGCCCCCAGTGCCATGTGCATCGGGAGGCTGATGTCCCACAGCCCTCAAAAGTGCTTCCACTTTTCTAAAATTGCTTTTTCACTTTGCATTTCAGTTGAACTGGTTTTCTTGGTAGTTCTGCAAGCTGACCAGTCTTTTCTCACAATGATCCCACCGTGTGTTTTCATGTCAGACGTAGTTGTCGGCTCTGTACATTCTGTTTGGGTCTTTGCCGTCTTTTCTGAAATGGGCTCTAACTGCTGTGCATGTGACATACGGTCGTGCTAGCTGCCGTGACAGCCTCCTTTGCTAACCTAAGGCCTGTGTCAGTGCTGGGTGTGGTTGGTTGGCTTTTTTTCCCCATTTTGTGTCATGTTTCCTGCTACTCTGGTCTGTTCACCTTGGGTTGGACCTGGACGTTGTGACTCGTACCTGCATTCCTGCGCCTTGTCTGGGTGCAGCGAAGTTACGAGAGAACAGTCTGACCTTTTGTGTTTTCCTTCGAGGTGTGGTAGGCCAGTCCGAACGGCCTCGGCCTGGGGCTGGGCCTTCCTCCTGTGTGTCTGTCCCTCTGGATGTCTGGTGGCTCTGCAGAGGCCACTTCCCAGCCCCACACCTGCTCAGCCAACCTGGCTGCCTTGGCCTCACTCTCAGCTCCCGCCTCAGGGCTCCTTGTGGTCCCCTCCATGCCAGGGCCTGGACCTGGGGACCGAGAGTAGGTGGGTGCAGGCCTCCGTTCTCCTCAGAGATGCCGCCTCGGGACCAGTCTACTTGTGGAGGACATGGCCTCACTGGCCCATGTTGGTATCATCATTGCGCTCTTCCCGGGTGAGGCAGATCGGTCGCCGGCCTCTGGAGGGTCACTCACCGCAGCTATTGGCAGCTCACGCTGGCTGCCGGCCACTCGCTGTAGCCTATGGCAGCCCAGTGCAGCAGGGGCTGCAGCCCACACCATCACCGGGGCTCGCACAGCCCAGCTCCAGGTGGAGCTGTTGTTGGCTGTAGAGGGCAGTGTCACTGGCCCTCATATGTGGGATCCGAACCGAGGCCACTGTCGTCCCAAGCCAGCTCTTAACCAACGCGCCACTCGGCCGGCCCTAAAATCTTTATTTCTTTAAATGGACTTTTATGAAGTCAAATTTTACCTGAATCAAATTTGTCCATCTTTCCCAAATCTTACACAAACAAGTATTACCCTATCCTATGATGAACTATTCCAAAGTGCATGTGCTTTTTAAAAAGAGAGAAAAGCACCTCCCAATGTTAGGTTAAAATGTTGTGTTTGGGGTGGTCTAATTCCGATGATTTTTACAACGAAAATGAAGCAGGCAGGACGCCCCCGGGGTCTCGAGAGCCGCCGCCCCGTGTCCCAGAGGAGGTGGAGGCGGGGTCTCAGAGTCACTGTCCCACGCAGGAGGAGAACATCTGCCTGCATTGGGCAGCCTTCTCGGGCTGCGTGGACATAGCTGAGATCCTGTTGGCTGCCAAGTGCGACCTCCATGCCGTGAACATCCATGGAGACTCGCCCCTGCACATTGCTGCCCGGGAGGACCGCTACGCCTGCGTCGTGTGAGTGGCTTTGCCTTTGGACCCCACGAGGCTCCTGGTCTGGGGTGCCGGGGTGCCCATGCCCTCAAGGGGGCCCGTTCTGCGAGCAGACAGGCCTTTCCCATCCCACGCCTGAGGTCAGCATGGGTATTTGCGGTTCCGGGGGTGTGGTGGTCAGACGTGGGGATGAGTCCCACCCTGATGCCTGCAGAGGGAGATGGACAGCCCCTCTCCGGGCGCCCAATGACAGCAGTAGGGAGGGCTGGAGGTGAGGTATCGTCTCTGGCTGCTCAGAGCCATTTGCAACCTTGAGGCCTTCGTCCCATGTCGCTCACACTTGGGTCGGTCAGGGTCCTGGCGAGTCCTCTGTGCTCTGATGTAGTGACCCTGCTTCCCCTGGAAATGAGGGAGACCGCTGTGTGGGGCCCGCACACTCTCAGATTTGGGCTGGAGAGGCCCCTGGGCGGGGCCGGCGGAGCGGGTCAGGCCTAACGACCGCCCGCTGTGTACATGGCTGCGGGGCGTGCGTGGCCGCCGTCAGCACAGCGCAGCCCTTTCTGTGCGACAGCGCATTTGAGTGGGAAAGCCAAAACGGTCAGCTACCGTTCCTCGTGCTTTCCCGTCTTCCTGCTGAGAAAACGTGTATGAGCTGCCAGGAAATGTGGGAGGGTCAGGACGTGTGCTCGGTGCGGTTCAGCTCGGCCCTCTCGAGGCAGCGGCTGCAGGCGCGTTAAACGCAGAGGGAAGGGTGTGTCCTCTTTGTGCTGCCTGTGTCACGTCATGCCGTCTCATGGCTCTCACATTAAGACCCGAATGTTCTGTTGGCTTGCATTTTTCCTTTTAGCCTCTTTCTCTCTCGGGATTCAGATGTGAATTTGAAAAACAAGGAGGGAGAGACGCCCCTGCAGTGTGCCAGCCTCAATTCCCAGGTGTGGGATGCTCTGCAGATGAGCAAGGCGCTGCGAGACGCGGCCCCAGACAGGCCTGTGCCCATGGAGAGGACGGTGAGCAGGTGAGATGCCTGAGTCTCTGAGGAACCGCATCCGGGTTACAAGACGAGCGTCTGAGCTGCGACCCCGGCCCGGGCCCAGTCCCGGGGGGCAGCACATGTCACAGGGAAGGTGACATCCCCTCTCCCGCGGCAGAGACATCGCTCGAGGCTACGAGCGAATCCCCATCCCCTGTGTGAACGCCGTGGACAGCGAGCCGAGCCCCAGCAACTACAAGTATGTGTCCCAGAACTGCGTGACGTCCCCTATGAATATCGACAGAAACATCACCCACCTGCAGGTCAGTAGCCGCCGCAGCCCTTCTGGGGGTGTGGAGGGGGGGTCCGTGGGCTTCCCCACTGACCAGCTGGAAGACGGACCCAGGTCCTCCAGGAAGTGCAGCCGCGTCCTGTGCGGGGTCCCCAACCCCGGAGCAGCGCTGCGCGCTGAGTCAGCCACGTGCTCTCCGCCTGCCCTAGGGGCCTGGTTGTGGCTCCCACCGGGCCTTTCCCTAGAGCAGCCTTTTCCTGGGGCTGCACCCCCCACCACTCCCCACCACCCTGCCTCCCCCGGGCGTCCTCACCCAGCCCCCCCCCCCCCCGTGAGTGCCCACACACCGTCTCCCCGAATCGCCGCACGCCCTCGGCGCCCTGGGGAGCTGAGGGTGAGGCCACCGCTCCATGTGGAGCGGGCGTGGCTCTCAGAAAGCAGGGGTCAGAGGAAAAGCCAGGCCTGAGGGTGGCTCAGGGGCCATGGACGGGGGTGTGGGGCGACACTGCCCGCCTGACGCCTGACACCCGCCCTCCCCAGTACTGCGTGTGTACCGACGACTGCTCCTCCAGCAACTGCATGTGCGGCCAGCTCAGCATGCGCTGCTGGTACGACCAGGTGAGCTTGCCCCCATGTGCGGTGCCTCTGCCGAGGTGAAGCCGCTGTGCGCACCAGGTGGGAGGAGTGACAGATGTGAGGCCTGGGAGGCGGGGCCGAGGCGGGCCGTGGGGACGAGCCTGCATGCACCCGGCATGGAGGCAGCTTAAAGATGAGCAAAGGGCTCCAGAAGCCAGTATCCGAGACCAGCACCCTGACCGCCCTTGGTGTTGGGAGTTCAGAGGCCTGGTGGGGGTTGGAGCCAGGGTGTCCTGGGTGCCAAGGGTATGGGCTGTGAGGGGAGGCCGCAGGCAGAGACGCTCCTCGAGTCAGCCTCAGAGGAAAGGGCATGGGTGAGTGTGGGGACGGCAGGCGCGCGCCCGGCGGTGTGTTCTCGGTGGGGCCAGGCCATGCCGAGAGGTGGCCAGATGAGAGCTTTGAGGGAAGCCCTGCCTTGTCCAGAGCAGACGTGGCGGGGTCCCTCCCAGAGCTGGGGGTCAGCAGGGCAGCATGGCCGAGTGTGCCGTGTGTCCTCCCGAGACAGAGAGAGCGAGGGGTCAGGTGGGAGGCCACCATGTCAGAAGCCAGGGTGTTTACATCAGTGCTGCTAAGGGACGAGTGTCGCTGTCAGCTGAGCAGGCAGGTGTGGCACGCTTCGCTCGGAGCTGACAGCCATCTGTCCCCAGGACGGCCGGCTGCTGCCCGAGTTCAACATGGCGGAGCCGCCCCTACTGTTCGAGTGCAACCACGCCTGCTCCTGCTGGAGGAGCTGCCGGAACCGCGTCGTGCAGAACGGCCTGCGGTGAGTGCCCGGGACCGTCTGAAACGCCGGGGCTTCTGGGGCGTGCACGAGTGGTGAGAGCTAAGCGCAAGCCCTCTGGCCTCCGGTGACGTTGTGTGAGTTGCTGTGATGACAGACAAGTGCTTCCAGCTCAGACCTGGGCCTGAGGCCAGGGAGGACAGCGTGTCGGGGACAGGAGCCATGCCCAGGCCTGGGCTTGCCGCATGTGCCTGTGTGACCCGTGTACACGCGGTCGATTCCCGTCCTGAGGGCCTGGGCCCCCCGAGTTTCTCTGCTATAGAACACCATGAACCGCCTGGACTGCCCATCTCCTTCTGAGCGCCCAGAGCCAGACCCCGGGGCCTGGGCCCGCGCCTGCCCTCCTGTGTGCCCGAGGGTTGGAAGATCGGAAGCTCCTGCCGAGTGCAGGGGACAGTGTGTGGGCCGTGGAAGCGGAGCTGAGCACTGGTTTCCGTGCTCGTGGGTTTCTTGTAACCGGCAACCCTAGAGCAGCCCCCATGTTTCCACCCTCGTTTGGGGGTGAGGGTGGGCATGTCCATCTTTTGTCAGGGCCACCAGGCATGCAAACAGGCAGGTGAGGTGCCTGTGGCTCTGGGCCTGGGAGGGTCCGCCACCCTGCCCCAGGGGCCGCTCGGTGCCTGTGTTGGCCTGCTGCCCCAGCTGACCTGTGCTGCAGCCTGGGCTCAGCAGAAGCATAACCCCTTTGGGCCTCGTGGCCATCCAGTGACTTGGCCCAGACATGTCCCCGTGTTACCGATGGGGAAACTGAGGCCCCAGAAGGGCCAGGGGCTGTGTTCCAGGTGCTGATGGTCAGGCTGATTTGAGGGGGTAAAGCCGCGGCACCCCTGGGGTTAGGAGTCGCCCCCAGAGTGAGGTTCTGAGGCTTCCAGAAGGGCCGGCATGTTTCTTGGGCGTTGTGTCCTGTGCCGTGTCGCGCGGGGCTGTGCCGTGCTGTGGCCCTGAGTGCTGGCCTGTTTCCAGGGCGAGGCTGCAGCTCTACCGGACAGAGAACATAGGCTGGGGCGTGCGGTCCCTGCAGGACATCCCCGCGGGCACCTTCGTCTGCGAGTAAGTGGGCCCCGGCCACCCGCTGCTGCCGCATCTGTCACCCCCACCCCGCACCCCACCCCCTCCCGCAGGATGCCGCCCAGCCTGCTGCAGAGCCAGCTGCTGAAGCCCCGCCGCCCTGGGCCCCGCGGGCTCCCGGAAACTGGCGCACACGCTGTCGGCACCCTTTGGCTTTCTCCCTGTGCTGTCACTCACTCACGACTCACAAAGTGACATCAGGGTGGCCTTCTGGGTCCCTGGTCACAGAGTGTTCGCGTGTCCTTCTCCTCTGGGCCCCAGAGTTAAATTCCAGCTCAGTCACAGGCGGAGCCCTGCAGCACCTTTAGCCAGTGTGGGCTGTGTCACGGCCCCTGCTCTGCAGTCGTGGAGGGTGACACTGCTGGCCTCTCGCCCCCAGGTATGTGGGTGAGCTCATCTCCGACTCCGAGGCCGACGTCCGGGAAGAGGATTCCTATCTGTTCGACCTCGACAACAAGGTAACGCTGAGGATGGATGCAAAGGGACTGCACAGCGGGCCGTGTGTCCTGGCCGGGGGTGGGGGGGGTGGGGGGGTGGTGGCGTGCGTCCTGGGGCGGGGGCGTGCGTCCTGGGGGGCGTGCGTCCTGGGGGGGGCGTGCATCCTGGGGGGGGCCGTGCGTCCTGGGGGGGGCCGTGCGTCCTGGGGGGGGCGTGCATCCTGGCGGGGGTCGTGCGTCCTGGGGGGGGGCCCGTGCGTCCGGGGGGGGCCGTGCGTCCTGGGGGGGCCGTGCGGCCTGGGGGGGGCGGGCGTCCTGGGGGGGGGCCCGTGCGTCCGGGGGGGCCGTGCGTCCTGTGGGGGCCGTGCGTCCTGGGGGGGGCCGTGCGTCCTGGCGGGGCCTGAGCTGGGATGCACACGCGCCCGTACCCATCCAGCGCCCCCCTGTGTTCAGCGCAGCCCCCTCTGTCCCTCGGGTTCAGACAGCGTCTTAGGTCAGGACCCCTGACCCGGGAGGCCTCAGCCTGTGCAGCTCACCTCGAATCAGAGCCTAGGGTGGCGGGCACATCACCCGACCTCATTCCTGCTGGAGCCCATAGCCCGCACAGCCACGGCCAGGCTGGGGTCCGTGTGTGTACAGCGACCATGGGCAGCAGGAGTGAGCTTCGCAAGGGGGTGAAGGGCCATCCACCTGAGCAGGGTGGCATGTGTGCCGTTCCGGTGTCCTCCTGAGTGCTTTCGTGCAGTCCGGCCCTGGGGTGCCCCCGCCCTCTCCGGCTCCCAGGGCGGCTCCCTTATCTCTAGGCCAGTTTCAGAAGCTCCCGAAGCTCCAGGCCCTGCCGGGGGTGGGGGGCGCAGGCCTGCCCCTGTCACCCAGGTGAGACAGGCTCCGCACGGAGGCCCCTGCCCAGGGCGCCCTGTGACCCCCCTGCGTGCGTGCCCTGCCCTCTCTGTCTCCCGTTCCATGTGTTTCCGGACGAGTGCCCTTCCGTGGCGTCGCGACTGCCCATGCGGTCCCTGGCTCGTTTTCTTCCCGGTGACAGTTCTTCTGTTGCAGTCCAGCTTGTCACTCGTTCTCAGTCCCTGGGGCTTTCTGTCATGTCCCAGATGAAGTTTTTTTCAGACCCTGGGCCTCGATACGCACCTGTGCTGCCTCCACACTTCCCTTCTTCATTCCCCGTGTTCTGAGATTGTCCTCTCGGCACTGCGGCTGTCTGCAGTGCCGTCTGCCCTGGCTCACGCCTGCCTCGCTGCTTTTGCAGTTTCTGTGAGTTTTAAGGTGACTTGACAAGGTCCACAGACTTCTGTTGGGGTTCCATGGGGACGGTATTGATCCCCCAGGCGTTTTATGGTGCTCTCTTGGTGGATTTTTTGTTCAATATGTTCTTCATGTTTTTTGTTTGGGAGTCTACTTTGTTATGGTTAATTTACTCATAAAAAGTTAAGTGTGTGGCCTTCGTTTTGACAAATGTACACACTGGTATGATCACCACAGAATGCCACGGAACGTTCCATCACCTGAACCCCTGGGCCCCCAGAGCCTCACCTGCGTCGACGCTTCCTGAGTGGCACCACAGCGTGTGCTCCTCCCTGTCTGCTTTGTGACCTCTTGCGTGTCCCTGTGGCCGAGTGGGTTTGCCCATTGTGTGCACGGGCCTGTGGGACGATGTGTTGGCCTGCTGTGAATGTTCATAGACTGTGTGTGCACGCGTGTGTGTGCACGCGTGTCTGTGTGCATCTATCTGTGTGTGCGTGTCTGCGCGCGTGTGTCTGCGTGCATGTGTGCGTGTCTGTGTGCACGTGTACGTGTGTGCGTGCGTCTGTGTCTGTGTGTGCACGCACGCGCACGCTTTCGTTTCTCTTGAGTTACTTCCTGGGAGCAGAGTGACTGCTATCTGGTGCATGTGCATTTAATGGCCTGAGAAACGGCGGCCACCAGCCTTTGCACCCAGGAGGCAGGTCCAGCAGCGCCCGGGGCCGTGGATGTGGGTGTCTTTCACAGGCTCTGGCCCCTAGGACCTTCTTTTCTGGAGAAATCTGAGGGTTTCTGGCCCTCATCTCATTGGGCTGCATGTTCCTGCTGGTCGGACCTGCACGCAGCCTCGGCCCCTTCTCTCCGAGTACGTCTGTCTGCTGTTCACCGCTGTGTCGTGCGAAACCTTCCTCTTTTGCAGGGCCCTCCCCTCCAGAGCCGTGGCTCGTCCTGTGCTCACGTCGTGTAGTTTGCCTAAGGGCGGTTCATCCATGTGAACAGCTGCTCCAGCCCTGGAGGCAGGGCTTTGCTGGCCTGCGTTTAGTCCCTCACCTGTCTGCTGAGCCTCAGGCCCACGCTGCTCTCCTGACCGCAGTCAGCTCAGCGTCCGCCTGTAAACCAGGCTGTGTTCGGTCGTCAGATGCTGTTTTTCCAAACAGTTTGGCTCTTCCTGTGCTCTGCATTTCCATGTGCATTTTAGAGCCAGTGCCAGACGGCTCAAGGGAGTCTGCTGGAGTTCTGGGAGGGCTTGGGTGAGACTGCGGTCAGGGTGGGGCGCTGGCGCCCGGCGTGTGTCCTGCGGGGCCCGCTGAGTGGGTCTGCAGAGCACTGCAGCTTTCCTGAAACTCACTCCCAAGTATCTCATGCTTTTTATACTTTTGCAGACAGTATTGCTTTTTAGTTCATTTCCACCTGTTGCTAGTAAATGGAAATGGTTGGGGGTTTCAATACTGACTGTGTTAAATCCACCTGCTAATTCTAGTAGCATTTTCAAAGGTTCCTTAGGATTTTTTGCCTTCGTAGCTGTGTCTTGTGTTTCGTGGGCAGTGTTACTTCTTCCTTTCCCACCTGTTAAGTCTGCGTCTTGTCCTTGCCTCATGTGGCTGGGGGACGTCCGTGCCTCCTTGTCTGTCCTCAGGGAAAATGTGCTTTGACCATTAGGGTGACATGAGCTGTGGCTTTTTGTGGCTCAGTTGGAGCCCTCTGGTGCTGCTTTGCTGTGTGTTTATCGTTAATTTTTTTTTTTATTGGGTTTTTTTTGAAGGCAGTGTCACTGGCCCTCCTATGTGGGACCCGAACTGGGGCCGCTGGCTTCCCAGGCCGGCGCTTAACCACCGCGCCCCTCGGCCGGCCCTCGTTAATTTTGTCAAAGGTCTGTTGCAGTATCACTTACACACTGAAAGCCCAGCCCCTGGTTCGCACAGCCATGTCCTGTGCTCTTGCTGTGCTGTTGGTGCAGGACCAGTGACCACGAGCCCAGTGCCTTAGAAGAGCCCACCCGTGGCCCTCTGCCCAGAGCCTCCCAGGCCATCTAGGCGCCTCTGGACTGCATCCTTTCTGGACCGTGGGCCTGGGGGCCTGAGCCTCACATGGCGGTCGTCAGAAATCAGCTCACGGCTGTAGGACTCGGGCCCCGTTTGGTGGCAGGCTGCCTGCCGCTCACTGTCAGCTCCCAGGATCCCCGTAGCTCCTTGCCCGTGGCCCCTGGTGCAGCAGGCACTTGAAGGTCAGCAGGGGGCTGTGTGTCAGAGCCTCACCCGATGTGATATGATCACAAGAGCGGCATATTGGCCTTCGCCATGTTGCTGAGAAGCAGCCACAGGCTGTCCCGGACCCATGGCGCGGGGTCATGTAAGTGTGAGGTGGGGCCTTGGGTCCTGTGACTGGGCCTGCCCCCTGCCCACCACCCAGCTCGCCCAGGTTGCAGCTGTCCCTGTAGGCTTGCCTTTTCTACAATTTCAAGTGGATGGGGTCGCTCAGCAGGCAGCCTTTTGTGCCTGACTTCTTTCGCACCAGCAGCAAGAGACTTACCTAGTGTTGTGTGTCCCGGTATCTGGCTGCCGCCTCAGCAGCCTCCCTCTGGGGACACCCAAGCTTTGCTCTGCTGACAGGCACTGGGGCTGTTTCCAGTGGCCGAGCGTCCCCGTAAAGGTTTGCCGGGTGTGTCACCTCTCTGCTGGGCGCGGGTCTGTGGCCCTCTGCCAGCGTCTGCCGGTTCTGGGAGGGGCAGGGCAGGTGCCCACCGCCCTGTTGTGATGGGAGCAGGGTCCCTGGTGTGGGGCACCTCCCTGCTCCTGTAAGTGGCATTTTTTTTTCCAAACTCAGTTGCATGGAGTATAGAAATCAGGTTAAGTTTCCTCAGCTAACTTCCTTTTGTAACCTGCCGCACTCATTGACTAAACGTAAGTGTTTATTTGTGACTTGTGTTGGTTTTCTGTGGATGGGGTCGCATCATCAGCAGACGGGCTCCCTTCCACTGTCGCCGCCTCTGGCCACCGTGCCATCCCGACTCAGAGCTTCCAGAACCCCGGGCTCACGTGGGACACTGGCGCTTGTTTCAGCCAGAATTTCACGGGTGGAAGTTAAATCGTGGTCAGTGTCTTCCCGAGTCTGTGGAAATGATGCTGTACTTTTTCTCCTTGTTCAGCTATTTGGTGAATAATCTGAGTTTTTTTGTGCTCCTGGTGCTGGGTTGCAGTCTTGTGTGTGTTTTACCCACCACACATGTGTGGCCAGTCTGGTCCGAGCTTGTCACCAGCTGGCATGCCCATGCGTTGCTCTGTGCGTCCCCGGCGTCTGACCCACAGGCCGGTTCTCCTGCCTGTTGTCCTCCTATCCCCATGTCTTGTCACGCTCCTCACACTGTTCATTGGGTGCCAAACATGGGTTTTCACACTTGGATGAAAAGCTGCAGCGAGGCTCAGCGTCGCTCAGCGTGGCTGCTCACCCTCACCCCGGGGTGCAGCCCTCAGGGTCCCAGTCCTCATCCCTGAGCCTTGCAGCGCTGCTAAAAATGCCAGTTTGCCCCGAGACGCTGCATGGTCCCCTCATGGAGGTGTACCCCCCCACCAGCCCTGTGGGCCCCTCTCCACTGGGTGGGTCCCCTGGCCTTTAGGCAGATGTGGTCTTTGTCTGTCTTTAATTTTGTCAGGCCTTTCTGGATGTCCCCAGCAGAGCCAGTTAGCTGTCTGACCTCGCCGTCCACCCTGGCCCTGTGTGCTCGTCGTGGCAGCTCGAGGTTGCAGCCGTCACCGACGTCCTTTGGTGTCCTTTGACTGGGTGGCCAAGGGCGTGCTGCTCAGGGAATAGGAGGGACAGGGAGCTTCCTGGATGTCCCCAACCTGCCCCCAAGCAGTCTATTGGCTGCGTTTTCCTGAGCTGGCTCTGTTCCTGTGTCAGATGACCCCAGGCACCAGCTCCCAGACGGGCCCCTCTCACCTGTCTTCCCAGCCTGCTCTGGGCCAGGCAGGCGCGCGCTTGCCACACAGACTGCAGACCCCAAGCCCACTCAGTGACCAGACTGAACAGACACCAAGTCCTGCCGTCCAGTGGCTGTGAGTCTGTCCGTGCCTCTCGCAGCAGCAACACACCCAGAGCCTCACGAATCCCCCCCGGGTGTGGCCCTCGGCCCCTCCCCCGGGCCTCTGATCTCTGGCCCGCCTGGCTGCCACCCTGGTGGGTCTGGCCCTTGACTCCCGCCGGCCACTCGGCTTGCTTCCTCACTGTGCGCAGCCCCAGCCCAGCCAGCCTGCACCTCCTTTCGTCCTCATTCCATGGCTACTCCATTCCAGGTTCGTGAAAAGCCATGGCCACACCTGAGCTCCTGAGACCCATGTGTCCCCTAGCACTGATGTCAGTGACCCTGCTTGCGGAGCCTCCCTCCTCACCCATCCCAGCCGTCAGGGACCTTTCTGACTCTGCCTTCAGAACGTTTCCTGGATCGGGCCAGCGGCCCTCTTCCACCCAGGGCCTGTCGTGGGCCCTCGCCTTGCTGTCTTAGGACCTTCTGAACGCCCACCTGCCCTGCCCCATCGGTACCTCCTTCCAGCCTCCGTGGTGAGGCAGGGCGCCCGTACACCTTCTGCATCTGGGCTTGTGGGGTGGCCTGAGGACCAGGTGTGGGGTCAGGAAGGACACACCGCAGAGATCTGGGTGGTGTCGGTCACGGGAGTGACACAGTGTCCATGTGGAGGAGGATTGGTGTGACGGGGCCGCACGGCTGGCAGGTCTAGAAGAAGCTCTCTGCTCCCAGGATGGCGGGCGTCACCCCGCGAGTCCCTGAGCTGTGTACAGCCAGCTCAGGACGAACCACAGGCGTTTCCCGGTCACAGGCGCTGTCCAAGGTGGCAGGAAATGCAGGCCGCAGGAGTGTCGGGGCAGAGGGCCTGCGCTGGGCCTCTGCACGTGAGGGGTGGGTGGGACCAGCAGTTTGTCCCCAGAGAGGTCTGCTTTCCCCAGGGCAGAGGAGGGAGTGACCAAGCCCCAGAGAAGAGGCTGGAATGGCCACTGGCGAGGGGACATGGGCCATTCTTTCCTGTGCTGTTTTGCATATTGTGGGCTCATGGATTATTGGACACTCACTGTGTTTGCTCACGTGTCATCATTCTTTCGATGCTCTGGTTGCCCCACGGTTGGCCAGTGGGAGCCGTTGGGATGAGCGTGTGTGTTCATTGTGTTGGCGCCTTGGGCACCGCTGGCTCTGCACTTGGTTTTCATAAGACAGGACTCTGGAAAAACACGTTTTAAAAAATGTGTCCAGGTTACTACTCCCAGTTCAAATTTAACATTACAGGGTTTTGCCCAACTTGCAGAGAAAGTGCTGTTTCCTAACGACACAGCTTTTGAACCCGCGTCCCTGGTGTCACGGCCAGCAGCAGCTGTGCTGTGGGGCACAGGGCATGAGGACGAGCATCCCAGCTCGCATGAGCGTCCTTCATGGGTTTCAGTTGATTCTAGTATGTGGGATTTTTTTTTTTTTTTTTTTAAGATTTTTATTGGGGAATTGGGGGAGGGGAACAGTGTTGGGGAATCGGGGAAGGGGAACAGACAAGTTGCTGTCTTTTTGTTCTTCAGTCTAGTTGCGGAGGATGTTGCCTCACTGTTGGTATCGTCATTGCGCTCTTCCCGGATGAGGCAGATCGGTCGCTGGCCTCTGGATGGCCGCTCACCGCGGCTATTGGCAGCTCACTCTTGGCTGCCAGCCGCTCACGCTGGCTGCGGGCCGCTCACTGTAGCCTATGGCAGCCCACTGCAGCAGGGGCTGCAGCCCACACCATCGCCGGGGCTCGCACAGCCCAGCTCCAGGTGGAGCTGTTGTTAGCTGTAGAGGGCAGTGTCACTGGCCCTCATGTGGGATCCGAACCGGGGCTGCTGGCATCCCAAAACCAGCGCTTAACCACTGCGCCACTCGGCCGGCCCTAGTATCTGGAATTTAATATCTTCTTAGTTGTAATTACTAAAATGTTCACATGCTTTAAAGGGTACAGTCTATCCCGGTCTTGCCTGTGTCTGGTCAATGGATAGACACAGATAAAGGATCTCCTAGCCCCTGGTGTCTCCTCGCCCTTCTTGGAGAAAAGGTGGGGTGACAGCTGTCAGCCTTGCCCCCTGCATGTGACCCGGGACAATGCGGCCGACAGTCCCTACGTCATCAGTGCATAGCCATCTTGCTCGTTTTGGGGGCTTTGGGACTGATCTCAGCTTCTGCTATTTGCAGTCATGTCCCCATGAATCATTCAACGCACGAGACATTTTGTGGGATGTTCGCTGTCCCCACATGGCCCAGGGTCTGTCGACATCTAGGGTATTGCGATGGGACTTTCCATTTGATTCTATTTATTACTCTGTGTCTCTGCTGAGATCTCCCATTTTGCTGAGACTTTCGTGCTTTGTGTGACTTTGTCGAGGACCCTTCATGGCAGCTGGTCACCCCATGTTGGTGCGAT
The DNA here is from genome assembly GCA_033961575.1 of Aselliscus stoliczkanus. Taxonomy (NCBI): domain Eukaryota; kingdom Metazoa; phylum Chordata; class Mammalia; order Chiroptera; family Hipposideridae; genus Aselliscus; species Aselliscus stoliczkanus. The sequence continues at coordinate 113,791,471 of CM066728.1, read as the reverse complement.
GTCTGCCTCAGCTCGGGGCAGGACTCGGTGGCTGTTCTTTGCTCTTCAGAACGTGTCGTCTTGGTCGCTAGCGCTGGTGTATAGGCGACTCCAGCGTCCTCTGACGTGTCTCGTTGGTTCCTTTGTTCTACCGAGCACAGGCTCTGCCTCCCACGTGGAGGCTTCGGTCCCTGTCCCGTCTGTGTAGTCGGCCCGGCACCAGTCAGGGCGAGGTTTGTGGGCCCGAGCCGGAGCCCCACCGATGTCGTCTCGCGCTCCCAGCTGCGGCCTGTGCAGACAGGTCCTGCCCCGCCAGGCTGCGCTCCCTCCAGAGCCGCTGCTCTCACACTGGCACCTATGGGCCGCCTTCGTGGTTGTGTCCAGGTTCGCAGCCTTTCCAGGGTGGGGTGACCTGCAGGTTTAGGCTGAGTCCGAGCCACGGGGGCTCAGCGAGAAGCGGGGCCGCTGGACAGTGGCTCCCCCCGGCACCTCCACCCGTGTGTCCTCTCTGCTTGGTCCTCGGGCTGCCGGCGGAGCTCCCGGGAGAACCTGCCTGCGGCTCGAGCAGGTTGCACAGCTCCTGCTGGCTGTCACACTGTGTGTCTTTGCGGAGAAAGTTCTGCCTTTGGAGGGCTCATGAGCTTAGGTTCGGCCCCCAGCGAGTGTCCCTTTCTCACAGTCAGCTCTGCTGAGCACCAGCCTCACGGCAGTCGTGCTGGGAGCAGGGTTGTGGGCCGCCTATGTCCCGCCAGGCCAACAGGACATCATGGGACTCGTGTTTCACGGTCCTAACCACCAGCCTTGGCCTGAGCACAGCTTCCCTTCCTGTCTCTCCCACCATCCCTCAGTCCATCCATCCGTCCGTCCCTCCCCCTGTCCATTCGTCCCTCTGTCCGTCCCTCCCCCTGTTCCTCTGTCCCATCCGCCCGGCATGCCCCATGCCTCACCCTGCTGGTGTCACCAAGTGTCTGAGGAGCTTGCGGCCCCGCAGTCTTGCCTCCTCTGTGCGGGACACTGGTGGGGCTGGCAGTGGCTTGTCCCATGAGGATTGCCCCCCGCCCCGTCACACACCGTGTCCCCATGCCTGTCCTTGCCCCACAGGATGGAGAGGTGTACTGCATCGACGCTCGATTCTACGGGAATGTCAGCCGCTTCATAAACCACCATTGCGAGCCCAACCTGGTGCCCGTGCGTGTCTTCATGTCCCACCAGGACCTGCGGTTCCCCAGGATCGCCTTCTTCAGCACCCGCCTCATCGAGGCGGGGGAGCAGCTGGGGTAGGTGTGGGGCCGCGGGCGGGCGGGCGGGCGCGCGCTGGTCGCCAGGGCAGGTCCTCGGTGGCTTGTGTTCCCCAACCCCCGCCGAGGCCAGCTGGTGGCGACGGGCAGCACGGGCTCCCACCAGCCGGCCTCAGCCCAGCTCCCTCTACAGGTTCGACTATGGAGAGCGCTTCTGGGACATCAAAGGCAAGCTTTTCGGCTGCCGCTGTGGCTCCGCCAAGTGCCGCCACTCCAGCACGGCCCTGGCCCAGCGGCAGGCCAGCGCTGCCCAGGGGGCCCAGGAGGCCGGCCTGCCGGACACCAGCTCCCCTGCCACCGAGCCCCGATGAACTGCAGCCGGTGCTGTTTGTACCGCAGTTTAGGGGCGAAAAGGAGGGCAGCTGCGTGTGAGGGTCTGGCTGCATCCGGAGGGCGGGCGGGCGGGCGGAGCGAGCCCTCCGCCGGGAGCCGTCCCTCCGGGCACGCTGGGACCCTGCCCTGACCTTGAGAGCTCTGATGGGGGTTTTGTCATTTCCACGTTTCTCATTTGTCCCTGCTCCCCGCGGTTCCCGCCCCACTGCTGGGCATGTGGGCGACGTCCTGTCAGCTCAGACTCCTCCGTGTGGCGCCTGCCGAAGCCACTGCCACCTGCCAGCTGCTCTGTGAGGCCCGCCCGCCCGTGCAGAAACTGTCCCCGCCACCATCTAAGAGCTTGGGCCACGCTGCCACTGACTGGAGAAAACGTGGGCTGTTTTCTAAAGAGACCCCGTGTCTGGTCCTGTACGTCAGCCCTCAACACGCTCGAGGAGGCGCCTCGGGGGCAGGGGGCCCCGAGCCCCGCCGGTGCGGTGCTGCTGGCACTGTGTTGATTTTTAAACCACATGCTATGATGATGAATAGACTGATTTATTTTCTACCATTATTGAACATTAGGACAAACAAAAAATAAAAACACAAAACACAGATAACGGTGCTGATTCTGGTGTGGTTTCTACTCACCATGTGAAAATAAACTCTCAGCTGTATAAAGAGAACAAAGTGATTTTAGAATAAAGTGCAGGAAAAAGCTTTTTTAACATGTTAGTCTTGTGGTGTGAATAAATTTGCCGTCACCTTTTGTGTGGTGGCCTGCCAGCTCATATCCTTTTTTTGGCATATACTTTTTTAAATGCTGTAACTAGTATAGTAACAGTGGGGTTTTTTTTTTGTGCGACTCTTCTAAAACATTCATAATGCAGTCATGTTTATTTTTTTCTGTTAAAATGTTTTTTGACAGTTTTAAGAGCAGTCTTTTGGCTCAGACCATTTCTTGTTCTGTTTTCAATGAAATCAATAAAAAAAAAAAAAGATACTTTCAATGAGGTTTTTATTACGATACCACACTCCGGCTTGTCTCTGCTTCTGGTGGGCGAGCTTCGGGTCCTGAGGCGCTGCTGGGCCGGCGCCCCAGGTCTGAGCCCGTGGGCCAGGGGCACGGCGTAGCGGCCGTCCCCGCCCCTCACCCCGACGCGTCTTCGAGGAGAAGACAGGCCTGCACCCTCCCCGGCTGGCGTCAGAAGCGTGTGGCTGTGTCCAGCGCCAGGCACTGAGGCCCACGCTGCTTTCTGGGGGCTGATGGCAGCACCAGGGCAGTCCCCAAAATCTGGACTGATTTGCGTTGGAGCGCGTGAGGCCGGAGCCCTGCCTTCCTGCGCGGCTGGCGTGGGTCCCAGCGAGCCTGCAAACTCAGCGAAACCAGCAAGAACGCTCTGTTCTCACTCACGCGGGTCACGCGCGTTCCCGCACAGCAGCTGTGCTGCGCGCTTGGTAAACGGCCCACGCCAGGTGCCTCTCCTCTGGGCCCTGGTCAGGCTGTGTCGCTGCCAGGCTGGTGGCCTACGCCCCAGCGCAGTGAGTGGCAGGGACAGATCCAGCTAAGCACACGCACCTTCCAGGGGGTGGGGCTTGGCCCTAGGGGCCTGTCACCTCCCCTGTGGCCCTTCCCCGCCCCCCAGGATGCCTGGGCTGCAGCAGCTGGAATGGTTTGCACTCCGGTGGCCTGTCCTCTGTACCAGGGCCAGGTGCTCAGTGTGCGGACAGCTGTCAGGGTCCAGTCTCATTAAACCTTTGGGGTGTTGCGAGGTCCTGCAAGCTGAGGGGACCCCCTAACTAGGTGCCACTACATGAAGTTCAGCCATTTAGTGAGTCTCGGGTTTGGCTTTGAGGAACATGATGTCTGCCTAGGGCTGCTGTGTGTGTCACCTGGTCCTGGCGGCTCGGTGGTGGCCCTAGAGGGCACCTGTGGGCGGGGCTTGAGGGAAGAGCCATGGGGGTTCTCTGCTGCGAAGGGCAGGCGGGCGAGACCTACGCAGGGGCAGGGCAGGCGAGACCTACGCAGGGGCAGCCACCGAAACGCTGGAACACGAGCCGAGTCCAAGGTTTCAACGGTTTCTGTACCAGTCACACCTTTTATGGCCCCAAATCCAAACAACACGTAAAAAGACCTGGGAGGAAACAACAACTGGGAAGGCCCCTTCTCAAGCCTGCTCGCTGGGGCCTGTGCGCCGTGGCCCTCCCGGGCACCTGGCCCGGCCCCTGCTGGCCCGGCAGCTGCGCAGCAGTAAGAGCACCCACTGGCCTTGTCTGTGGTGTCCCCGTCTGCCATCAAGCAGCTGTCCTCAGAGAAAGAGGTCAACATATCGCCCAGAAAGGCCCAATTCCAGCAGCGTGTTTCCCACATCCTGCATCGAGCATTACGGCGCTTTCCTCTCCTAATTGTCCAGACGGGGAGCGGCGCCTCCGTGCGCGCAGCTCCTTGAGCCCCTGAGTGACTCTATTTATTCCCGACTCGCCTTTCTGCTTGTGTGAATTGCCGTGGTGCCAAATTGTAGTGTTTATATTTTACTTACTGATTTATGTGAGCTCTTTATATAGTGTAGCTTCACACCCACGCTGAATTTAAAATTTTTATGTGGTAAAATCTGTCTTGTGACTTCTGATTGTGTACTATATTTAGAAAGACCTCCACCTCCAAATTATAAAAACATTGTCTAAAGTTTGGCTCTTGAATCCAGGTGGGATTTGTTTGGTGTGAAATAACAGTATAAATTTGAGATTTTTTTTTTTTTTTTTAAGATTTTTATTGGGGAATTGGGGGAGAGGAACAGACAAGTTGCTGTCTTTTTGTTCTTCAGTCTAGCTGTGCAGGACGTGGCTTCACATGCCCATCTTGGTATAGTCATTGCGCTCTTCCTGGGTGAGGCAGATCAGTCGCCGGCCTCTGGATGGCTGCTCATAGCAGCTCTTGGCAGCTCACACCGGCTGCCAGCCACTCACTGTAGCCTATGGCAGCCCACTGCAGCAGGGGCTGCAGCCTACACCGTCGCCGGGGCTCGCAGCCCAGCTCCAGGTGGAGCTGTTGTTAGCTGTAGAGGGCAGTGTCACTGGCCCTCATATGTGGGATCCAAACCGGGGCTGCTAGCATCCCCAAACCAGTTCTTAACCGATGCGCCACTCGGCCAGCCCCGAAATTTAAGATTTTTAAAGTGAGGCAAGCAAAGACACTTTGTGCTGGAGAAAATACTAACCACAAAGAAAAAAGACAAGTTGGGGGCTAGCCAAGTGGCGCATTGGTTAAGAGCTGGTTTGGGACACCAGCAGCCCCGGTTCGGATCTCACATATGAGGGCCAGTGACACTGCCCTCTACAGCTAACAACAGCTCCACCTGGAGCTGGGCTGTGTGAGCCCCGGCGATGGTGTGGGCTGCAGCCCCTGCTGCAGTGGGCTGTCATAGGCTACAGTGAGCGGCTGGCAGCCGGTGTGAGCTGCCAATAGCTGCACTGAGCGACCATCCAGAGGCCGGTGACCCATCTGCCTCATCCGGGAAGAACGCAATGATGATACCAACATGGGCCAGTGAAGCAACGTCCTCCACAACTAGACTGAAGAACAAAAGGACAGCAACTTGGCTGGTCCCCTTCCCCGGTTCTCGAACGCTGTTCCCCTCCCCCAATTCCCCAATAAAATCTTTTTTTTTTTTTTTTAAGATTTTTATTGGGGAATTGGGGGAGGGGAACAGCGTTGGGGAATTGGGGAAGGGGAACAGACAAGTTGCCGTCTTCTTGTTCTTCAGTTTTAGTTGCGGAGGATGTTGCTTCACTGTTGGTATCATCATTGCGCTCTTCCCGGATGAGGCAGATCGGTCGCCGGCCTCTGGATGTCGCTCACCGCGGCTATTGGCAGCTCACGCTGGCTGCCAGCCGCTCACGCTGGCTGCCAGCCACTCACTGTAGCCTATGGCAGCCCACTGCAGCAGGGGCTGCAGCCCACACCATCACCGGGGCTCGCACAGCCCAGCTCCAGGTGGAGCTGTTGTTAGCTGTAGAGGGCAGTGTCACTGGCCCTCATGTAGGATCCGAACCGGGGCCGCTGGCATCCCAAAACCAGCTCTTAACCAATGCGCCACTCGGCCGGCCCCTAAAATCTTAAAAAAAAAAAAAAAAGTTGGCGAAGTCATTTCTAGGTGCAGCCCAGTAAGTCCTGAGGAAGACCCCCCGCCGCCTGAGCAGCCACACCCCCCAGGCCGCTCCTCTGGCCCCTCCCTGCTCGCTCCTCCGGGAGTGTCCCTGTCTGACTTTTTTTTGTGATCTAAAGCGTCACGTAATCCAGCGTCACGTAATCCAGCACCCAGACTACTCCGTGTCTCGCTTCTCTTGCTCAGCCTTTTCTCTGTGCTCACATGTTTCTAAAGTGTCGGTACTGGTCTTTTTTGTTGCTGGAGTCCAGTAGGAATGGACTCGTCTGTCCATCCATGCACGCTCGTCATGTTGCCCATTTTGGCAACTGTCAAGACAGCAGCTGTGTGCACGGATTTCTGTGTTTCAGGTAAAATCTTGAATGGGCTCTGAGTCAGGTCCCCTGTGACTACACACGTTATTCACACCAGTCATGTGAGAGTTCTGGCCTCGTGCCCTTCGTGAGTGTTTCCAGTCGTTTTAATTTCATCTGTTCTTCTGGGTGTGCTTTTAACCCGACTCCCCTACAACTGATGGTGTGGCCCTCACCGGTGTGGGTCCATCTTCACAGCTTCTGTGCATTTTCTCAGTTAGGCTGTCTTTCCATTATGGATTGTAGTTCATTAGGTATTCTAGATACAAGTCCTTTGTTGGAAGCATGTGAATATTTTATCGCAGTCTGTAACTTCCTGTTCATTTGCTTAAGTCTGGCCAAGTCCAATTTATCTTTTTTCTTTTTGGTTAGTATTTTTTTCCATCCTAAGGTGACTTGCCAACCCTGGGGTTGAGAAGATACTCTCTTGTTCACTTCTAAAGCAGTATAGTTTTAGATTTTATGTTTTGGTATATGGCCCAGCTTAAATGAATCTTGGTGAATAGAGTAAGGCAGAGATTTTCTACTGTGGGTATCCAATTGCTCCGGCCTCATTAGGTGATTTTTCAAGACGCCTTTCCTCCTCCCACCGAGAGGCACGGGCAGCTTCCTAGAGCATTTTTTATGTTGGGCGTGAGCCATTCGGCTCCGTTGACCTGTCTGCCTGTCTCTACCCCAGTATCATCTGTCTGTACTACTAAAGCTTCATGGTAGGTGCCTGTCCCGTGCAGGTAACATCCAGCTCTGTTCTTAAGGTGATTATTTGACTATTTTGGCTCTCCCAGGCCCTTTGAATTTTAGAATTGGCAAATCGATCCCCACAAAAGAGACTGATGGATTGTTTGAAACTTTTGAAATCAGGCTTATTGAGATGAAATTCACATATCACAAAATGTACTCATTTGAAGTGTTCCTTGAGTTTTGACACAGGTATACACTCTTGTACCCACCACCACAATCGAGACACAACGAATGTCTTCATTACCCGGAAACTTCCCTTTGTAGGCAGCCTGCCTTGCCCCAGGAAACACTGATTTGCCATTGTCATCGTAGATGGGCATTTCCGGTTCTGACGTTTTCTATAATCAACCATGCGGCATGTACTTCATTGGATCTGGTTTCATTGGCTTAGCATCTTGTTAAATTTTGAAACAATCTCAAACTTACTGAAAAACTGCAAGCACAGTTCTCCGAACCATCTGAGAATACATTGCCAAACAGATGCCCCACCGTTACTGCAAAAAAGGACCTTGTAGGGGCGGGCCAAGTGGCTCAGTTGGTTAAGAGCTCGCTCAAGGGTGTGAGCTGAGCTCTGAGCAACAGCAATTCGATGCCCAGCCTGAGCTGAGCTGCCTTTGAGCTGCCAACAGGTGGCAGGATGGCTCAGCTAAAAAAAAAAAAAAATTAAAAAAAAAAAAATAGGACCTTCTACAACGGAGATGCCACTGCCTCCCTGTTGTCTTTAGTTGTGGCATCTCTTCAGGCATCTTCAATCTGGAACACGTGTGTCTGTGGTTTTCACAACCTTGACACTTTTGAAGATGACAGGTTGGACCTCTTGTAGAATATCCTTTGTTTCGTTTCATTACATTTTTCAGTAGTTGCTCTGGGGGTTACAATATGTGTCTTTGAGAGACGTCACGGTGCTTCACCCCACTAAGAACTGCCAACTGGATTCCATCCCCCTAAGCTGTGCAAGATTATTCTATCCACATCGTTTATACTCTTGAGACATGGTTATTGTTTTTTTGCTTTAATTAGCCAAATATTCTTATTTTCTAATTTGTAGCTTGTCTGCTCATTCCCTCACTGGGTCCCTTTTTGTAAACAGCTTTATTGAAGTTCAGGCACATGCCAAACAATTCCACGTCCTTTTACAGCGTGGCATTTAGTGGTTTCTGGATGTTCACAGTTGCGTGCAGCCATAGCCGCCATCAATTCTGGAACATTGTCATTGCCTCCAGCAGAGACCCTAGGCCCAGGCCCCTCGCCCGCAATGACCTACCTCTGCAGACTGGCCTGTTTCGGACACTTCAGGGGCGTCTCCCCTTCACACAGGTTGTCTGAGGGTCCTCGTGTGCAGCGTCACCGTCTCCTTTTGTGGTCAAATGGTGCTCTGCTGTGTCTCGTCTATCCGAGCATCAGCTAATGGACGCGGGCTGTTCTGGGGGCGGCTCCTATGAACGCTCATACACCGGTGTTCGCGTGGACACAGCTCCCTGCCTCCTGCTCACACACACCTACGACGACTTGCTGGGGCCAATGGGGGCCCTGCACTTGACCCGTTCAGGACGGGCCCAGCCATTTCCTACACGCCTGCACCGCCCCCTGGGCCCGCCGGCTGTGTGCACGTGTCCCGTCTCAGACTGCCAGCACTCACTGTACTCTTCCTGCCGCCCTAGTGCGCTGGCGGGGGTGCTTTGCTCCGCTTTTGGTTTGCATTTTGCTGATGACTAGTCACGGCGAGCATTTTTAAATGTGCTTATTAGCCAGTTGTATGTCTTCTTTGGGGAAATGTATTTGTGTCCTCTTTAAACTGAGTTACAGTGTCCCCTGAACAACACGGGTTGGGGCATCAACCCCATGCAGTTGAAAACCCACATTTAACTTTTGACTCTGCTAATTAAACTGCTAAGAATGGCTCCTGCTGACGGGAAGCCTTACCGGTCACATACAGTTGATTAACATGTATTTTGTATTTCAGATGTATTATAGAATGTATTCTTACAATAAAGTAAGCTCTCAGAGGAAAAAGTGTTAAAATCATAAGAGAAAATACATTTACAGTATTTACTGACAAAATTCAACCCCATTCAAACCCATCATTTAAGGGTCAGCTGTATTTCTCTTCTTACTATTGAGTTGTACGAGTTTTTTTAGAAAGTATTCCAGATACACATCCCTTATCAAACATGTGATTTGAAAATATTTCCCCCACTCTGTAGGTTGTCTTTTCACCTTTTTCCAAGGTATCCTTTGAAGTACATAATTTTAATTTGATAAAGTACAGCTTATCCCTTTTTTTTGTTGTTACTTGTGCTTTTGGTGCCATATGTAAGAAACTGTTGCCTAGCTGCAGCAAAGAGTCGGTGTTCGTGTGAGGACTGAGGCGGGGCCCACGTCACCCTTCTATGTGGGGACAAATCCAAACACTGATGGCCAGTTGGTTTTTGACAAGGGGCCAAAGCCAACCCCCGGGAAAAGGACTTGTCTTCAATCAGTGGTGCTGGGCAAGTGGGTGTATTAGTAGTGTGGTGTGTTTGTTACAGTTAATAAAGTATAACCATAGTGATGCATTATCATTAACTAAAGCTCATAGTTTTCTCAGATATCCTTAGATTTTTACCTGATTTTTTCTTTTCCAGATGTCTTCCATGACACACATTGCATTTAGCTGTCAGGTGTCCCTAGGCTCCTCGTGGCTATGACAGTTTTGTTTTCTGTGACCTTGGCAGTTTAGGGAGGACTGGTCAAGTACTTTGTATGATGCCCCACTGCTGGAATTTGTCTGTTTTACTTAGGATAGGACTGAAATTCTGGGTTATTGGGAGAAAGCCCACAGAAGTAAGGCGCCATTTTCATCATGTCACATCAAAAGCACCTACTGTCGTCATGACTTTTGACGCCGTTTGGTGGTGACCTGGATCGCCTGGCTGAGGTCGTATTTGTCAGGCTCCTCCCCTGTCACATGCCCCGTTCCACCCTGTACTGGGGACGAAGGCGCTAGGCACGGCCACATCTCCTGTGTGGCGTCACAGCCCACCCTTTGGGACAGAGGGTCTGCATAAGTTACTTGGAAATCCTGTGCATCAAGAATGTCTCTTCTGCCTCATTTGTTAATTTATTTCAATTGTTTGTATCAATTTGGACTCATAAATGTTTATGTTATGCTTTGGGTATGTATTGATTAGCCCCAATTTTTCCAGCTTTGTCCATTCGGAGTGTTTTCCCTTGGCTTCTGTGTCGCTTTCACACCCATCTGTGTACGTGTGTGTGTCCCCAGTCTCTTCCTTTTGCCTGGCACTGTGACATGCTCCCACATCACTGTGTGTATTTTGGCTGCAGTCCTGGAACCAGTCACTTCGCCAGGAAGCCCAGGTCCCTTTATCAGCGATAGGCTTGGAGACCACGGCCTGGTGCTGGGTCCTTGCTGGGTGTCATTTCTTTTGTTTTTTTTTTGTTTTTTTTAAAAGATTTTATTGGGGAATGGGGGAGGAGAACAGCATTGGGGAATCGGGGAGGGGAACAGACGAGCTGCTGTCTTTTTGTTCTTCAGTCTAGTTGCGGAGGACGTTGCTTCACTGGCCCATCTTGGTATCGTCATTGCGCTCTTCCCGGATGAGGCAGTCGGTTGCAGGTCATTGGACGGCCACTCACTGTAGCCTATGGGGTAGCCCACCGCAGCAGGGGCTGCAGCCTACACCGTCACCGGTACCTGCACAGCCCAGCTCCAGGTGGAGCTGTTGTTCACCATCCTAGCTGTAGAGTCATCCTAGTGTCACTGGCCCTCACGTGGGATCTGAACTGGGGCCCTGCTTCTCAGAGCTGGTGTCTCAAGCCAGCTTCTAACCAACGCGCCACTCGGCCGGCCCCTGGGTGTCATTTCTAAAAGGCCCTCTCCGTTGGCAAAGCAAAGACACACGTGTGTGCATACACACATTGTAAATGTTTCTGTGTGTCTACATTGGGGCAAAACCAGGTTCGCGCTGCTCTGTCCAGCTCCAGTTTCTTACCACGTGGATCGTTCTAGTCTTGTCCCATGGATTCTCTCAGTTCCCACTCCCACCACCTGCCATCTGTTTACTTAATCGTTCAGTTCCAGAGTTCACGTGTGGCTGTATCAGAGTCGTCAGCCTGCGCCCTGTGGGGATAGCGTTATGACTGGAGTCGATGCCCACTGGTCCTCACATGCCCTTTAGTCTTCCAGCCCTGACTTGTTTTCAATGAAAGGACGTCAGCACTTCCCCCACCCCACTCAGGCTGTGCCTACACAGTGACAGTTCTCCTGTCACAGCCCGCATCCCCTCCTGGAATCTCAGCCTCCTAAGTGATTTTTTTCATGGCAGACACTAGGGTCCACTCTTTGTGCTGTTAAGGTCTGCAGGTTTTGACAAATGCAGTGTCACATGTTCGCCATTACAGTGTCGTGTGGGATTCTTTACTGCCGTAGACTTTCTCTGCGCTTCACCTATTCTCCCCCTCCCCCATCCGTGAACTCCTGATGATTCTATTGTTTTGCATTTTCCAGAATGGAAATTGAAACTTGGGGCCATGCAACACATATCCCCTTCTGACTGGCCTCTTGCACTTAGCAGTGTGCATGTAAAGGTCCTTTCCTTTTGGCAGCTTGGTGGCTGACTACCTCATGATATGGAGGGACCAGCTTGTCCATCCATCGCCCACTGAAGGACACCTGGCAGATTGGGGCGATTTGGAAAAGAGCTGCTGGAAACGGATTGCAGGTTTGTGTGGACATGGGTTCAAGTCCATCAGGTAAACAGCCAGGGTCACCGGAGACAACTGTGACGCTCTGTAAGGAACTTCCAGCAGCCTTCCAACATGGTGGTGACGGTCTGTAGCCCACAGCCACGAGGAGGCTCTTGTCACCCCACATCCTCCCCATCGTGGTGTGGCGACGTCAGCTTTCCCTTCCAGTCTTGTAGTCCAGCAGTCATTCTCGGACTGTGGTGAATTTGCAGTTCCCTTTGACAAGTGCTGTTGAGTATCTTCCCATATATGTGTCTTCTGTGCTGAGGTGTCTGTTCACACATTGGCCATTTCTGATTTGGGTACAGGTATTTGTTCTTTTGTTGTTGAATTGTAAGAGTTCTTAGCCTATTTTTGGATACAAGTCCTTTGTCCGATGTATGGTTGGCAGACATTTTCATCTGGTCTCTGTGTGAGTTGTCTTTTGATTCTCTGAGCAGTACCTTTTGCAGAGCTAAAGTGTTTAATTTTTTAAAGTCTGATTTATCCGTTTTTTTCTTTCATGGCTTATACATTTGGTGTTACATGAGAAAAACTCTCCAACAAACCCAAAGCCACCTGGATTTTTTCCTGTCTCTTCTAGAAGTTTTACAGCATTACATTTTCTGTATTTTGAGTTAACTTTTGTGACAGGTATAAGTAAGCCCTCGTCTAGATCACTTTTGTTGTTTTTGCTTGTGGATGTCCAGTTGTTCCAGCATCAGTTGTTGGAAGACCATCTTTTTTCCACTGAATTACTTTTGCTCCTTTGTCAAAGTCCAGTTGGCCATGTTTCCACGGGCCCATTTGTGGGGCTCTCTGGTCTGTCCCGTGAGTCTGTGTGCCTGTGTGCCCCTGCTTGGACGCTGTTGCTCATAGTAAGTGCTGTCGTTGGGTAGTGTCGGTTCTCTGTTCCTCTTCAGTACTGTGTTGACTATTCTGGGTCTCCCGCCTCTCTGAGTAAACTCTAGAATCAGTTTGTTGATGTCCTCAAAATAGCTTGCTGGGATTGTGATTGGGACTGCCTTGAATCTATAGATCAAATTGAGGAGAACTGACCACTCAACTACCCATAAGTGTGAAATATCTCTCCATGTACTGAAATCTTAGAATTTTTCCACATTTTATGGTTTGTTTTGCATATCGATTCTGGTCATACTTTGTTAGACTTATACCTATTTAATTTTCTTGATGGTGTAAAAGCATCTAGTTTTACAAAGCTAAGTGATTGCACTAGTACACCTGTCGTGCTTGGTCCTTAGAACAGAGTTCCCACCTCCATCTTCCTGCTCCCTGTAAGGTGCAGTCACCTCACATGTCCATATGCTGTGATCACCCAGTCACTGCTGCTGTGATTTATTGGAACAAACATCTATCAATTGAGAATAAGGTAATTAAAACATTTTATTTTCCCTTTACTTATTCCTTCTTGGATGCTCTTCCTTTATTGGGATCCAAGTGTCTGACTGGTTGCCCTCTCCTGCTCTCTGAAGAAGTTAACCTTTATTGTAGCAAGGTCTGCTGCTCTGAACTCGTTCCATTTTTGTATGTATGAGAAAGTCTTTATTTCTCCTCCACCTATGAAAGCTAGTTTTACTGGGTACAGAATTGTAGGTTGGCGGTTTTTTCTTTTAATACTAAATATGTCACTGCACTCTCTTCCTATTTTCATGGCTTCTGAGGGGCTGGATGTATTTCTTAGTTTCTCTTCAGATCAGGTTCCCCCTCCCTGCTACTTTGAAGATTTTCTCTTCATCTTTGGTTTTCTGTAGTTTCAATGAGCCTAGGTGTTGTTTTCTTGGCATTTATTCTGCTGTGTTCTCTGAACTTCCTGGATCTGTCGTTTGGTGTCTGTCATTAACTTTGGAGAATTTTCAGTCGCCATCACTTCAGCTTTGCCTTCTACTCCATTCTCTCTCATCTCTTCTGGTGTTCCAATTATGTGTGTGCTACACCTTTTAAAATGGCCCCGCAGTCCTTGGATATTCTGTCCTGTTTCTTTATTCTCTTTTCATTTCAGTTTGGGAAACTTTTGTTTGTTTGTTTGTTTTTTGTTTTTCGTTTGAGGGCAGTGTCACGGGCCCTCACGTGTGGGATCCGAATCGGTGCCACTGGCTTCCCAAGCCAGCGCTTAACCACCACGCCACTCCGCTGACCCGAGTTCGGGAAACTTTTGTTGCCATATATTCAAGCTCACTGATTCTTCTCCTGGCCATATCCAATTGACTGACAAGTCCATCAAAAGGCATTCTTTATTTCTGTTACAGTGGGGTTTTTTGGTTTTTTTCAATTTCTAGAATTTCCTTTTCATTCTTTCTTAGTGTTTTCATCTCTCTCCTTACATTATCAATCCCTTCTTTCACATTGTCCATTTTTTCCTGTAGTGCCTGTTATACATTATCCATTGTTATTTTAATTTCCCCATCTGACAGTTGCGAAATCTGTGCCAGTGGAGCCTGGTTCTCATGCCTGCTTTGTCTCCTCTGTGTTTCTTTGTCTTTTGGCCTGCCTGGCACTTGTCCTGAAAGCCAGATACGATGCACTGGGTAACGGGTTGAGATCAGTAGGCTTTTGGCAGGAGCTTTTGTGTCAGTCTGGCCAGGAGCTGGATTGTGTTCAATGTGACCATAGCCATAGGTGCCAGAGGCTTCAGTTTCTTTTGGGGTCCTTGTGTTTAGCCCCGTTTGGGGGTTTCCCTAAAAACCCTGTCTTAACCACAGTCCGTACCTTGTAGGGGTTTCAGTCATAATCCAGCTTTGCTGGAGCCCTGTGGATGTGGTAGTGATGGGGGAGAGGAAGCATTACAATCCTGTGATTAAGTCTCTGTCCTTTTGTGGGCCTCTGTCCTTGGGCTGTGACCTTCACAAGTATTTGCCAGACTTTTCTCTCCCTTAGGTGGCAGTCAGGACTACTAGAGGGGTGGGTGCTGCGTGATGCCCTTCTCACAGATGGGATCGGGGTCTGGTAAACGTCCCCTCTGAGAGGGTTTCTTAGAAGAACTCTCGACAACTTTCCAGTCGTTGCTTCACATTCCCGCCAGAAATGTAAGGGTTTCCCTTGGCTCTTGACTGTGAAAATCCGATGGTGTTCCAAAAGTGGAGGCTCCTCTAAGCCTCCAGCCTCCAGGAGTTCCTCATTCTCACCCTGGTCCATACTATGCCTCCAGTTACTGTCTAGGCGATTCTACCAATTTATGACTCCAGCAGGTTCCGCCTGAGGTGCGCTGATCTCAGCTGTGATTATCTGTACTTCCCGTCTCAAAATTTCCAACAGTGGTTTATCCTAGAACCTCAGTTTCCTGACAGGTCCAAGAAAAGTGGTCGATTTCTATTTGTTCAGCTTTCTTCTTATTGTAACGATGGGGCTGATGACTTCCAAACTCTATACATGTCACACCTGAAATTGAAGTTCAATTATCTTTTAAAGAAATTAAAGAATAAGAGAAAGGGTATTTTATATTTATACACATATTTACAGTTTCTGTTGCTCTTCATTCCTTTTTGTAGATTTAAATTTAAACTGCTGTCATTTTTCTTGTTTTTATTTGTTTTTATTTATTTATTTTTTTTTTGAGGGCAGTGTCACTGGCCCTCATATGTGGGATCCGAACCGGGGCCTCTGGCTTCCGAAGCCAGCGCTTAACCAGCACACCACTCGGCCGGCCCTGTCATTTTTCTTTTTTTCTTTTTATAAGTTTTTAAGTTTTTAATTTATTTATTTTTTTCCTTTTTTTTTTTTTTTTTAAAGCTGAGCCATCCTGCCACCTATTGGCAGCTCAACGGCAACTCGCTCCGGCTGGCCTCGAGCCGCTGTTGCTCAGAGCTCAGCTCGCACTCTTGAGTGAGCTCTTAACCAACTGAGCCACTCGGCCGGCCCTTTTTAATTTATTTTTTACAACAGTACAATAGTTATACTTTTTACCCCTCAAAGTGACAACCCCTCTCCCCCAGTCCACCGCCCCACTCCCCCCATATTATAATATCTATTACAACTCCCCTGACCCCACTCCCACACTGTACTCCTCATCCTGTGACTATATATATATATGTATATATATATATATATATACACACTATATGTATATGTGTATATATATATATACACTATATGATTGAATGTGTATATATATATATATGTATGTGTGTGTGTATATATATATATATATATATATATATATACATTCAATCACAGTTAACATTCTATATTATACAACATCAGCTATCAGCTTCAGGTGTACAGCGCAGTGATCAAGGCTCTACCCCATCCCTGAAGTGGTCTCCCCAACAAGACACGTGACCATCTGACACCCCAGAAAGCATTCACAACATTATCAATTACATTCCCAGAACTGCCCCCATATCCCTGCGGCAACATTGTAGTCACCCACCTACGCTGTCCAAAACCTTCCCCTCTCCCTCATCCCCACCCCCTCCCAGCCAGCAACCATCAGTTTTTCCTTTATATCTGCTTGATATGATTTCAATCTTCTTAAATTTACTGAGACTCGTTTTGTGGCCTAACATGTGGTCTCTCTTGGAAAATGTCCCATGTGCACTTGAGAAGAATGTATATTCTATTGTTTCAGGGTGAAATGCTCTAAAAATATCAATGAAATCCAGCTGGTCTAAAGTGTCATTTAAGGCCACTCTTTCCATGTTGATTTTCTGTCTAGAGGATCTGTCCATTGGTGACAATGGGGTATTGAAATCCCCTACTATGATAGTGTTACTGTTTTTTTGGATGTTTATAAAGATTCCATTGGGGAATTAGGGGAGGGGAACAGCCCTGGGAAATCGGGGAAGTGGAACAGATAAGTTGCTGTCTTTTTGTTCTTCAGTCCAGCCGCGGAAGACGTTGGTTCACTGGCCCACGTTGGCATTACCATTGAGCTCCTCCTGGATGAGGCAGATCGGTTGCCGGCCTCTGAATGGTCGCTCAACGCGGCCGTTGCCAACTCACGCTGGCTGCTGGCCACTCACTGTAGCCTATGGCAGCCACTGCAGCAGGGGCTGCAGCCTACACCATTGCCGGGGCTCACGCAGCCCAGCTCCAGGTGGAGCCGCCACCAGCTGCAGAGGGCAGTGTCACTGGCCCTCACATGTGGGATCCGAACTGGAGCTGCTGGCATCCCAAGCCAGCTCCTAACCAATGCTCCACTCGGCCGGCCCAATAGTGTTACTGTTTTGTTTTTGTTTTTTGTTTTGTTTTTTTGTTTTTTTTGAGGGCAGTGTCACTGGCCCTCACATGTGGGACCCGAACCAGGGTCGCTGGCTTCCCAAACCAGCGCTTAACAACCGCGCCACTCAGCCGGCCCCCAATAGTGTTACTGTTGATCTCTGTCTTTATGTCTGTCAAAATCTGTTATATATAATTAAGAGCTCCTATGTTGGGTGCATAGATGTTTTTTATTCTTTTGTCTTTGTGTTGTTCCAACTAGGTGATTTCTGCTATTTTGTCTTCCAGATTGCTGATCTGATCCTCTGCTTCATCTAATCTACTGGTGATTCCTTCGAGTGTGTTCTTCATTTCAGTTATTGTATTCTTTAATTCTAACTGGTTGTTTTTTATGATTTCTCTCTCTTTCCTTATGTCCTCACTAAGTTTGTTAAACATTCTTATCATCAGTGTTCTAAA
This sequence comes from Aselliscus stoliczkanus, assembly GCA_033961575.1. Lineage (NCBI taxonomy): Eukaryota > Metazoa > Chordata > Mammalia > Chiroptera > Hipposideridae > Aselliscus > Aselliscus stoliczkanus. The sequence goes on along the minus strand of CM066728.1, from coordinate 113,774,266 downwards.
CTCTGTCTTTGAAAGGCTGGATCCCTCTGTTTCATTTAGTTCCATTTCTAGAGGTTTCTTCTGATCTTTTACTTGTGACATGTTTCTTTGTTTCCCCAGTCTGGCTGTCGCTCTGGGATTGCTTTGATGTATTATATAGATCACCAGGAGAGCCCTGGCTGGATCACGCAGGCACACAGCTCATGGCCCAACACTCCCAGGAAAACTCCCAGTCTCAGCCTGTCCCAGTCAGCTGCTCGCAGATCAGGCCGAGCAGCCTGACAACCAATCACCAGACTGGCAACTCTGCAAGCGCAGTGCGGAGAACGGGGACCGAGGCGGCTTGCGCACTCCCAGGTCTCAGTGAGCAGCCTGTTGGAGCCGGAGGGCACCCGCCCAGCGTTTCCCTGGCAACGCAGCACAAGCCGTGCAGAGGGTGGGGATCCAAGGCCACATGCGCGCACGCGTGCACGCACACACGCACTTCTGCGCCAATTCCCCCGACCAATGAGGTCTGGGACCTGATCCTCTGTGGGAGGGTCCAACCCTGACAAAATGGCGCCCTCCCTACACCACTCCCGTGCAGGCCCCACACCACGGAACAACAGTCCAAACACCTCCAGCCTTTGCACCAAAGGTGCTCAGGTCAGTCTGTCCCCGCAGGCTCCTGGCTCACACAGCCACTCCCTCCACCAGGAACCAGGTAAGTGCTCACCGGTGAGCAAGCCCGGGTGCCTGCCCCACTGATTCTCCAGCCGCTCTCAGCCTCACCGAGCTGAGCAAAGAGAGTCCTCACTAACTTACTGCCGGCTATCTTAGAACTCCTCTTCCCGGCAAAGGAGCTCTGGGCTGGTGAGCTTGGAGTGCGGCCGGAGGGTCTCTCCCCCAACCAGACAAGCTTCCCACGGCTGGGGCTTCCCTCACGGGGCTCGCCCTCTCTCATCTCCGCCCGCCCTACCAGACCCGACGCGGCCTCCTCTTTAAGTTCTTCGTTTAGTGGTTCTGTTCCTCCAGTGTTCCGGGGACCTCCAGGGTTGAATGCTGTATAATTTGTTAGTAATTTTGGTGTGATCCTGGGAGGCAGCTAGCTCAGCGTCTGTCTATTGCACCATTTTACCAGAAGTCCCCCCCAAATAATATTTTTGAAAACACATTCCTTCAGTCATTATAAAGTTCTTAAAATACAAAAGAAATTAAATCTATAAGAAAGTCTAGTAGACCAGATGATGTTGTCAGGACTCCACGTTGGTGGTTATGCTTCAGTACATCCCATGCCATCCACCTCCACTCATGCCACCTTGCCCATAGCAACCCCCACTGCCTCCACCACCATGGCCATAACCCCCCAAGCCATCAGAAGTACCATAGCCTCCACTGTAATTGTTCCCCATTCCCATTTTTCCAACAGATCCACAACCTCCTTGATTATCCATTCCATCCCTGCCGTACCCTCGCATTCCAGAACCTCCCATTCCAGAACTGTCTCTGGGAGTAGAATTCAAGAAGAGTTCAATGTACCGGTGTTGCATGTTATTCTTATCTTTAGACATGGCAGCTACTGCATCCTCATGTGTCACAAACTCTACATCTGCTTCTCCTGTTGCTCTGCCATCAGCTCCAATATCAATATGCACTCATATTGGATTTAGTGGTGAGAAGACATTAGCAATGTCATTTTCAGTAGCTCGAAAAGGGAATCCTCTCATGTGTACAAAATGACCCCCATGAGAACCTGAACTTGCGTCACCAGCTCCACCATAGCCATGTCCTCCCACACCTCTTCCATCTCTCATTCTGTCATCAAAGCCATCATTTCCATAGCCATAACTATTATAGCTGCCATAGTCATCAAAACCTCCATAACCACCTCATATCCATCACTGCCTCGTCGCATTCTGTCACACATAGTTCCACGCCCAGCTCCATAACAACCTCCTTCTTCCTATTGGTCTATCATATGGTCCTGGTCGCTGGCCCAGCAATCTTCTTGGTGGATCATATAATCCTCTGATTTCACTCCTGCTACTTCTGAAGATCTCACTATACCTGTGCCCTATTCTTTCTTTGTGTTTCCCCAGAGCATTTTCTGCTATCTCCTTTGAAACCAACTGCACGAAGGCCTCCCCTGTGCTTCTCCCCTGGTAGTCCATCGTCAATGTTATCCCATTTGGCATGATTTCCAACCCTTGAAAGAACTGAACTATTTCCTCTTTGCTGCACCCAAATGGCAGTCCACGAAGTCGTACTGTCCCATCACTAGCGTCATTTGGACCATTACGTTTCATAAACCAATTCATCTCAATACCGTTTGATTTAAATGTCCCTTTTACTTCAGATACCCGGTCAAGCGACAGCAGCACTGATTCAGGTGCTCGCGAGGTCCCGTCATGAGGAAGAAGTCACTTGCCTAGTGCAGCACTGCCCTCAACGGTTCTTCCAACCATCTCCAGCAGAGGCAACCGCTAAGGGAGCTGCTCAGCACAGCGACTGGCTTGGGGGGATGGGAGAGTGCGAGCGAGGCATATAATAACTATTTTTAATCTCTATATGTTGATTCTGTCATCTTGGGTTTTGTTTCTGTTGACTGATTTTTCTCCTAGTTATGTCATGCTTTTAAACTTCATGCTTGATTATTTTTAAATCAGATGCTGGACAGTATGAATGCTATGTTGTTAAGTGTCTGGATTTTGTTGTCTTCCTTTGTAGAACATTGGGTTTTGTTCCAGAAAGTAGTTACTTTACTTATAAATCAACCATCTCAAGTCTTTTTTTAAAGCTTTTTAGGGAAGGTCTAAAATAGCCTTCACTCTAAAACATGTTTGGCTCTACACTCAGCATGTGGTCTTTCTGAGGCTCGGCTTTGGTTTTTCTTTTTCCAGAAAAGGTGTCCTGTACGTCCTGTTGTCCAATGTCTGAAAATATTTCATATACTTTTGCCCAGGTGTACAGTGTTTATGGCAGAATGGTTATCTAATACCAGTTACTTCATGGCCAGAAACAAAAGAATAGTTTTATTTTCTTCCAAATTGAAAGCCAGTTATTTCAGTACCATTTATTGACTAATCTTTCCCACAAATCTTAAATCTCATCTACTAGATTTGTTTACACACACACATCTTTTTATTTCTGTTGCACAATTTTATTGGTTTATTGTTTTCATATGTGTATCCTATTTTCTTATGTTTTTTTTTAATACAGAAAGAAAAAAAATTAAAACTCCACTTCCGATTAATCACTGTTAACAGTTTCATGAATATTCTTCCAAACATTTTGTATAAAACTATATTGATAAAAAGAACAATACCCACTTTTTAAAAAGCTCTTACTGCAAACAGCAGTAAGCTCTTACTGGGTCCAGGCACTGTTCTGCGTGCTTTGCAAATACAACCGTTTAATTCTCACGTAATCTACTTGGTGGGGATTGTGCATTCCCAAACAGATGATAAAACAGACATTCAGGCCATGGGCACAGCTGCAGAGCCATGACCAGAACCCCAGGCAGCCTGATGCCAGAGAGCTGTTTCCTCGTTCTCACAAGTGGTTCCACTGGGTGCCTTGAAGCTCCAAAGCCTTTGACCATGGAAATGCTGCCTTAGTGTTGTGTGGCTGCAAGTTCTTTCATTATTACACCTTTCTCTACGAGGCAACTTTCCGTTTTCAGTGGAATTGTTAATCTTTTTTATTATTGACCTGAAAGACCTCTGTGGTTATCAAGAAAATTTATCCTTTGCATTGATACCATTTCCAAGTGTGTTTATTTATTTTGCTTATAATGGGTTATTTAAAGATACATATTAGCTTTTGAGTGCTGTTTTGCTTCTGCATTATAAGAATTTCAAATCTGGGCCGGCTGAGTGGCTTGGTGGTTAAGCGTTGGCTTGGGAAGCCTACTGGCCCCGGTTCGGGTCCCACATATGAGAGCCAGTGACACTGCCCTCAAAAAAAAAAAAAAAAAGAATTTCAAATCCTTCTGTAATCCATTCAGGAACTTTACATTTATGGTGGTAGTTCTCAGCCCCTGGCCAAACAGCATCATCAGGCCAGGTGTGCCCAGGTGCCTCCCTGTGCAGCTGCTTGGAGGCTTCCAGGCTTGGTTTCTCACGGGGCTTTTTTTTTTGTTCTCCTGGTAATTTTGCTTTGCATCAGCCTATTGAGAATTTCTTCTAGACCAGGGGTTGGCAAACTGCGGCTCACGAGTCACATGTGGCTCTTTGGGTATGTTCCGTCTCAAAAGTTTGCCGACCCCTGGAAGAGCCAATCTTGTCCCTCACAACAATTTAAAAATTATTCGAGAGCCATAAATATATTTTTACATAATCACCATTATGTGAATAACATCCTTTAAAAATTTTATAAATGAAACTATGATAGTTTTATTTTCATTTTCAATTGTACTTCAGAGCCTGAGTTGCGCGAGCCACAGTTTGCTGACCCCTAGAGGCTTTTCCGTCTCAAAAGTTTGCTGACCTCTGTTCTGGGGGTGTATACATATGTGACAGATTATTGCCATTTTTATATTATTGAGACTGTACTTCTATTGTCCTCTATCTTTGTCCTCATCCGTTTGCGTGTTTGCTGTTTATACCAACTTCCTTACAAATGTGCCAATTTCCTTCCCACTTTTGCAGGGAAATGTCCAGAAACAAATGGACCCCAGGTCTGGGAGTAGGAGACAAAGCTGTGCTGCAGTTGTGGCTATGGGAACTCCCAGACAGAGCAACTGGGACCACTTTGTGCCCCAGGGGACATTTGCTAGATCTGGAGACAGGTTTGCTTGTCACATGGAGGGGTAGCATGGCATGTAGTAGGGAGAGGCAGGGATCTGTGAGCTTCCTGCCACGCACAGGGCAGCAGTCCCTCCTCCAAAGGTCAGGACGCCAAGGCTGATGGAGAAAGTAACTGAAATGGGGGTGGGCGGGGCAGTGGGGGCCCAGCCCTGGCTGGGGGGCGCCCAGACCTGCAGCTGAGCTGTGAGGCTGGGGGAGGAGGGACAGGCCGGCTCGCCTGCCGCGGGTCTGCCAGGCCCCGTGGGGAGAGCCACGCTGGCAAAGCTGTGCTGAGCGAGACCCCCTGGACGCCGGAAAGGGCCTGGGCAGGTGGAGAGAAGGCGGGGACGAGAGCAGGCACACCGCTGGGTCCAGCGGGAAGGGCGCTGCGCTGGGTGGGCGTTGCAAAGAAGTCTGTGACGGTTGCCCACATCCAAGAAGAGCAGTGTGGCAGCGAGACTTGTTATCCTCTCTGCCTTCCGCTCCATGAGCAAGTAGAGGGCAGAGGGCACTCGGCCCGGCACATCCTGGGCGGTCTCGGGCGCTGTGCTGTGGGGGCAGGTGGCCCCTCGCAGAGGCTCTGCGCAGTGAACCCCTCTGCTCTGTCCAGGCACAAGGGCAGCACGTGGCTCCTCTGAGGGGCTGTGGGCCAGCAGCTGTGCCAACACCGTGGAAGGGCAGGGATGCCGTCAGGCGCGTCTGACCAGAGCACGCTGGCTGGGGTGACGCTGGAAGCCAGCTCTCCAGCAACCAGGAGGGTGGCCGTGCTGAAGACATGGGAGAGGCCCCGAGGGCTGTAGTTTTGTTTTCTGTTTTTAAAATATTTTTATTGGGGAATTGGGGGAGGGAACAGTGTTGGGGAATTGGGGAAGGGGAACAGACAAGTTGCTGTCCTTTTGTTCTTCAGTCTAGTTGCGGAGGACGTCGCTTCACTGGCCCATGTTGGTATCGTCATTGTGTTCTTCCCAGATGAGGCAGATCGGTCGCTGACCTCTGGATGGTCAGTCTCTGTGGCTATTGGCAGCTCGTGCTGGCTGCCGGCCACTCACTGTAGCCTATGGCAGCCCACTGCAGCAGGGGCTGCAGCCTACACCATCGCCGGGTTCGCACAGCCCAGCTCCAGGTGGAGCTGCTGTTCACCATCTTAGCTGTAGAGGACGTAGCATCACTGGCCCATGTGGGATCTGAACTGGTGGACCCTGCTGCTCAGAGCTGGCATCCCAAGCCAACTCTTAACCGGGCCGATCGAGTGGCACGGTGGTTAAGCCCTGGCTTCGGAAGCCAGCAGCCCCGGTTCGGGTCCCACGTATGAGGGCCAGTGGCATTGCCCTCAAAAAAAAAAAAAAAAAAAAAAGAGAAGCTTGACATCCAGGTTTCTACATGAGTCTCCAAGCCAACTCTTAACCAATGAACCACTTGCCCAGCATCCAAGGGCTGTAGTTTTAAATGGTTTACATGTTTCATTCAAGTGTTCTGATTGAGGTAACATTGACATAACACAAAATTTACCATTTGAACTATTTTAAAACTCACACTGCAGTGGCTTTAAATACTCAATGTCGTGTAGTCATCGCCGCTATTTCAGAAAACGAATCCTCAGAGACAGCCACATCGAAACCACCATCAGAAGGCAAGAGCCGACGAGCTGATGAGGACATGCAGAGGAGGCGCCCCTGTGCACTGACTGGGGTGGGCAGAGGCGGTGGCACTGCCGTAGGAACCACAGAGCTGCCGCCAGAGGTAACAGTGGAGCTGCCTGTGACCCTGTGACGCCACTCCTGGGGATGGATCCGAAGGATGTGAAACCAGGATCTTGAGGGGATGCATCTGCACCCTGTGGTCACTGCAGTGTCACTCAGTGTGAAGACATGGAACCAGCCTGTGTTCATGACAGCTTAGTGGCTGAGGACGGTGAGGGTGGTGGGAGGAAAGCTGGTCATGAGCGCCAATGTGGCTGGCCAGGAGGGCATCACCGTGACAGGTCAGACAGCAAGAAAACTAGTGTCCACTTCACAGACAGCAGTGGGTGCCAGGCTGGGAGCTGGGGATGGAGAGCAGCTGGCCAAAGGGGATAGATGTCCAGGTGTCACATGAGTAGCCTCTGGGGATCTGGCGTGAGGCTCGGTGACAGCACTGTGCTGGGTACTGGCAGCTGTGTGAGTGGATCACAAGTCTCTCAGTACAAAAAGGGGAGCCAACCGTGTGAGGTGATGGCGTGTCATTTTGCAATATACATGCCTCACACGACGACACAGTGTTAGGTGTCAATCATATCTGAGTGAAGTGGACAAAAACACGGGACAGGAGATGACAGCTGCTGGGCTGCAGGTGGGTCGGGCCCTGCACGCTGAGCTCTCAGGACAGTGGCGTGGTTCTAGTGCCGTTGCCAGGTACAGGCAGGCCCAGCTCAGGGACCCCTGAGCACTTCTTGGGTGACACCAGTCCCCACTGTGTGACCTTCCTCAGTGGCTGGGTGACTAGGAGAGAGGGCGAGGGACCAGGGACCCTGCTGGGAAAGCAGGGTTGTGGGGAGGAGACCCTGAGGTCATGGTCGGGGGAGCAGATGAGCTGAAGGCCCAGGGAGGATGAATAGTGCCATCAGGGGGTGACAAACTCCTCATTCCCCTGGATGCACTCACCCCAGCTCGGGCTGTCACCCTGTCACTTGGTGGATTTCCTCGCTCTGCTCTGGATGAGCGCCTCTAACCTGCCACTATCCTTCCAACAGGCTCACTCAGGTGACTGTCCTGTTTGCTTTCCAGGGGAGAAGTACAGCAACTGCGAGTCAGTTCCCATCCCTCCATCTTCCTACCATCCCACGGGTGACAATGCAGGGACCATCTTCGATTCTGCACTAGGTGCCCTGGTCCCGACCCACCAAGTGCTTCTGCACCAGCAGCTTTTTTTTCTATCATCATTGTCACATCACGCAGGAGGCCCCATGTCACCCAGTTTCTAAACTCAGCACCCTAACCCGCACTGCTATGCTCCAGGTCGGCACCCCCTTGGCAGAATGCACCTGACAAGAGCACCTGCTGTGTGCACTCCTCACCCATCACACGTGCACCTGCTGTATGCACCCCTCACCAGTCACATGTGCACCTGCTGTGTGCACTCCTCACCCATCACACGTGCACCTGCTGTGTGCACTCCTCACCCATCACACGTGCACCTGCTGTGTGCACTCCTCACCCATCACACGTGCACCTGCTGTATGCACTCCTCACCCGTCACAGAGCACCTGCTGTGTGCACTCCTCACCCGTCACACGTGCACCTGCTGTGTGCACTCCTCACCCGTCACACGTGCACCTGCTGTATGCACCCCTCACCCGTCACACGTGCACCTGCTGTATGCACTCCTCACCCGTCACATGAGCACCTGCTCTATGTACTCCTCACCCATCACACGAGCATCTGCTGTATGCACCCTAACCCATCACATGAGCACCTGCTGTGTGCACTCCTCACCCATCACATGAGCACCTGCTGTATGCACCCCTCACCCATCACACGAGCACCTGCTGTGTGCACTCCTCACCCATCACACGTGCACCTGCTGTGTGCACTCCTCACCCATCATAGAACACCTGCTGTGTGCACTCCTCACCTGTCACATGTGCACCTGCTGTGTGCACCTCTAATCCGTCACGTGAGCACCTGCTGTATGCACCCCTCACCCGTCACACGAGCATCTGCTGTGTGCACTCCTCACCCATCACACGTGCACCTGCTGTGTGCACTCCTCACCCATCACAGAGCACCTGCTGTGTGCACTCCTCACCTGTCACATGTGCACCTGCTGTGTGCACCTCTAATCCGTCACGTGAGCACCTGCTGTATGCACTCCTCACCCGTCACATGTGCACCTGCTGTGCCCACTCCTCACCCATCACATGAGTACCTGCTGTATGCACCTCTCACCCATCACACGAGCCCCTGCTGTATGCACTCCTCACCCATCACATGTGCACCTGCTGTGTGCACTCCTCACCTGTCACATGTGCACCTGCTGTGTGCACCTCTAACCCGTCACGTGAGCACCTGCTGTATGCACTCCTCACCCATCACACAAGCACCTGCTGTATGCACCCCTCACCCATCACACGAGCACCTGCTGTATGCACTCCTCACGCATCACATGAGCACCTGCTGTATGCACCCTAACCCATCACGTGAGCACCTGCTGTATGCACCCCTCATCTATCACATGAGCACTTGCTGTATGCACTCCTCACCCATCACATGAGCACCTGCTCTATGCACATCCTCATTATTCATTCTCTTGTATCCACCAATAGGCTGTCTATCTGTCCTTTCTAGAAACTGCTTGTCAAGGTAACGGGCACCTCTTTGTTCCTTTGCAAATGGTTGAATGTTGCCCATCATCTCTCTGGATCTCTAAGCAGTTTTTGCAGGTGGCTGTGACCTCTCTTTCCACCTATGCTCATCTCAGGGCCCTGGACACTGCATCTTGATCCCTCCCCTTCCCAATGCAGGCTGCTCCTTCTCCATCTCCTTTTCATCTACTTGACCTTGTGGAGTGCCTGAGGTTCATGTTCTCTTTGTCTGCCCTTACTCCGTGGGTGGTGGTGATCTGAGATTCAGGCCACTGTTTGGCAGGATGGCACAATGAAGGGACTGTCTACCGTGATTTGTGCAGGGTCTAACAAAATGGGAGGGAGAGGAGGAAAGACCCCCAGGCACTGCTCAGCCTCAGAAATGGCATGGAGTAGTAACTGGAGCCTCAGGAGAAAAAATGAGGTTGCAGAGGGAGCCTGACGAGAGCTGGGACCTTCAGTCGAATGTCATAGCTTAGCCCACTGACCGTGCAGGAGGGGGCTGGGGGACAAACTCTCTGACCTCACTCCTCTTCCTCCAGAGCCTGCTGTGCTCCCCGTCAGCTGGGCACAACCAGGAGCCAGAGGTCACAGGGGCCAGCTGATGTGTGCATCCGCACATGCACAGAACACAGTGGGGAGGGCAGGGAGGTTGGGAGGGGCAGGCGTGAATGTGCAGTGCAGCCTAGACAGCTGCCTACTCAACATCTCCACTTGTGTGTCAGATATGAAGTTCTTTTTTTTTTTTTTTTGAGGGCAGTGTCACTGGCCCTCATACGTGGGACCCGAACCGGGGCCGCTGGCTTGGAACCACCGCACCACTCAGCCGGCCCCAGATATGAAGTTCTTAACTTACATCCTGTGACCGACAAGCTCTCCCCATCTCAGTAAAGAGCAGTAGCCCATAGTTGTTTAAGTCCAGAACTGAGAGCCTCCACTTCTTCCTTTCACATCTCATGGCCACACCTCAGCAGTGCAGCCACTGTGCACGGCCTTCCTTGTGCAAAGCACACCAGGTCTTGGGCTTCTGTCGGACACCTTTCACTGGCCCCCCCGTTTCTGTGACAGGCCTATTGAAGCCGCTCCTCCCTCCTGACCCCCCTTCCACTTCCCACCTATGTGAACCCTGATTTTGTTTGGGGACACTATGTGCCTGCCTCAGTGGATGATGGCGGTCCTGGTCCTCTGTACTTCTGGGGAAGTAATTCACTTCCCTAGCTTCCTGAAGCCGGAAGTGGCATGGGATCCATGTTGGCCCATGGGAGTTCCAGAAGTTGCTGTGGAGCCTCTGAGAAACCTTTCCTTTGTTGTAAAAGCAAACCAGGCATTTATTCTCAAAAGTGGATGTCCTTTTATGCCTGCCTCTTTTTTCCTGGTGGAGATCACAGTGTAAACATGTGATGCCTCTGCACTGACTGTCACCATGGGCCATGAAGCGACAGGCACAAGGACAAAAAGTATATGTGGTGACCCTGTGAGGGGCAGTGATGGAACGAGTTTATACTCCCGAAATGGCATACTTTGGCACTTTTTATTAGGTGAGGTTCAAGCTATACTGTCTAAACCCCGGGTAGCTGGGAATCGGGTCACCTCCTGCAGAATGCAGGCCGCCCATAACACCCCACGCAGCTGCCAGAGGGAGCCTTTCAGAAGAGGCGTCAGATGACAACTGGGGTTCAGAACAGGGTGGGGCCCACAGCTTGGCACCCTGGGGCCTCTGACCCCCAGTGTCCTGGTTTCATTTGGGGCAACATTTCCAGTCTACTCAGGGATCATTTCCTGACAGAGGTCTTATGTGACGCAGGCGTAGAAAAGCCTCCACTGGGCTAGCAATGTCATCTCCTTGCTCTGTTCTAGCAGTGCTCTCTGCCCTGCTGCTGCTGGGGGCATTGATTTGCTCTGCACATACTGGTGAAGGGGACAGTGTCTGCCACTTGCCTAACCTCTTCTGTCACTCCCCAGGAGTGATTCGGAGAAGCCTCCTTATCCGAATGTTGTGAAGACCAAGTGAGCAAATTGTGTGTGAATGGAGTAGATTGGTGCCTGGCAGTCAGCACGTGAGAACACCGGCCATTCCTTGTATGAGAATGTCATTCCGCAGAGGCCCAGCGAAGAGAGCCTGGTGCCTGGCATCTAATAGGTGTTTGGTGGAGACGTGGAATGGGTGGGGGGATGGACGGATAGCACACAACAGTCTGTCTTTCAATTTTTTTTTTCATTTTAAGTTTTTAATAAAACTTGTATATAAGATTACTTTATTCCTGCATCTTCTCAATTGTTTCTTCCTTATATTTGCCCTTTTCCTTTCCTTCTTGGCGGGATTTGGCTTTCCGGTCAAGAATCTTTTTGCGGTCTTTGTCCAGCTTTAGCCTAGTGATAACCACCTTCCTGGGGTGAAGGCCCACATGAACTGTTGTGCCGTTAGTGTTTTCCCGCTGCACTCGTTGAACGTAGATGACGTATTTCTTCCTGTAAACCTGGACCACTTTTCCAACTTGCTGCCCTTTGTAATGTCCTCGGACAACCTGAACTTCATCATCCTTTCGGATGGGCATGGATCGAACATTGTACTTCTGTCTCAGCTCTTTGGCAAGAGGGGAAGACGTAATCTTCCTGCGAACGTGGGAAGGTGCGTTGAAATGTCTTTTACGGTTCTTGCTCCGGTCAGAAGTCACAAAGAGGTTGAACTTCATTTTGGCCGCCGGTGCTTCAGCGATGGCCGCAAAAGGGCTGTCTTTCCATTTGTATTGGATGGACAGTGAACCCATCGAATCTCCTCCGAATTGCATTTTGGAGCTGACTGGGTGCGTGTTGCCTGGAAGGCCTGGGGTGTGACGGGGGACGGAGGGGCCCCAGAACAAGGCCGTGCATCCTGCAGCCCCGAGACCGGGGAGTTGGAAGCATCGTCCATAAGGCCCTCGAGGACATCGGAAGGAAGGCAGAGGCGGCCCGGGAACCACCGCCTTCTTGGAAGAGGCCGGCGGTTCGTCGCAAGGGGGAGGGGAGCTGGCGATGCGGGCCCTGGGAGGAGCGAGGTGCGAACACCAGCGGCCCGCCTGCCCGCGTCGGGCCGGCGCAGTGCGCGGCGGGCGCTGCCTCCTGGGCGGGCCGCGCGGCGCAGCCGTCGAGGGCGGCCGGCCCCGCCCAGCCCCTGGCCCCGGCCGCCCCGCTCAGCCTCGGGCCGGCGCCCGGAGGCGCCCGTTCGCCGCGCCCGCCCCGGCCTGGCGCGCAGCGCGGGGACCCCGGGGCCGAGGCGCCGCGCCCGGCGCAGACGGCGGGGCCCGGCAGGGGCGCCCGGGCGGGGGCGGCGGCGGGGGCGGGGCGGCCTGGAGCCGGCGGGCGGGGCGGCGCGGATTGGCCGGGCGCCGCCACGTGACCGGCCCCTTATAGGGCGTGGTGCGGGCGGCCGCGGCGGGTGCGGCGTCTGCCGGCCGGGCGAGGTCCGTGCGGTCCCGCGGCTCCGCTCCGCGCCCTCCCTGCCGGGGCCGCCGGGCCGGGCATGCTCGCGGCGCCCGGGGGCCATGGTCCGCTTCGGGGACGAGCTGGGCGGCCGCTATGGGGGCGCCGGCGGCGGGGAGCGGGCCCGGGGCGGCGGGGCCGGCGGGGCGGGCGGCCCGGGCCCCGGGGGGCTGCCGCCCGGCCAGCGGGTCCTCTACAAGCAGTCGATCGCGCAGCGCGCGCGCACCATGGCGCTGTACAACCCCATCCCCGTCAAGCAGAACTGCTTCACCGTCAACCGCTCGCTCTTCGTCTTCAGCGAGGACAACGTCGTCCGCAAATACGCCAAGCGCATCACCGAGTGGCCATATCCTGCCGGGCCCGGGCGGGGCGGCGGGGTCGGGAGGAGGGGCGCCTCCGGGGCGGCTCGGCGCGGAGGGGGCGGGGCGGGCGCCTCTCCCCGCGCGCGCGTGTGCGCGCGCGTGTGCGCGGTCGTGGCGGCGGCCGCGGGAGCGGGTGGGCGCTGGGCGGGGCGGCCTGCCCCGGACTCGGCCCTGCGCCCCTCGGTCCGGCCTGCAGGGCACGCGCGGGCGAGTCCGCATCTGTGTGGGTGTGAGCCCGCGCGCGTGCCTGCTGCAGGTGCTCGCGTGTGTGTGCGTGCGCTCGGGACCCTCGGGACGTGCATGCTCACGTGCTTGTGGAGGTACATGTGGCTGCGTGTGCCCGGAGGGCAGCCGTGCGCGCCCGCGCGGGATCGCCCTCCGGCTGGCGCTGGGGGCGCGTGGCCCCCGCCCTCCCCGCGCGGGCGCCGGGCGGAGCCGACGCCGCTGTCCGCGGTGCTGAGTGCCCCGGGACGCGCCGAGGGGCCGCCGGGCTGCCGTGGGAGGAGAGGCCACGCCTGGCTGCGGCCCCCAGGGTGAGGGCGGGGGCGCCGCCGGCCGCGGCCCTGCGCAGCCCCTCCGGAGGCGGCCTGGCTGCTGCACTGCGCGCCGCGGCCTCGGCCTCCTCGCCCCCCCCCCCCCGCGCCTCCTGGCCAGTCCTTAACCCACGCACTCCGTTTGAGTACATGATCCTGGCCACCATCATCGCCAACTGTATCGTGCTGGCACTGGAGCAGCACCTCCCGGACGGGGACAAGACACCCATGTCCGAGCGCCTGGTGAGTGCGGTGGTGGCCGCGGGCCTGAGGGTGGCGGCTGCTTGTCTGCTTCCAGCCGCTTCAGGGTCTGCAGCTGAGCATAGCTTCTTCCGGGAGCGCCTCTCTTCTTCAGCGGAGGAAGGGCAGCTGACCCAGGCAACGAACGCCTCACCTCCCTCAAGGACCGGGAGGACTGGGGGAGCCAGTTCAGCACCTGGTGGGGAACGGGGCCTGCTCTGCCCTGCGCCACTAGCTACCCCTACACCCCAAATGGGCCATCCAGTCTCACGGCCTTAGGTATTGATCTAAGAAACGTAAGAGCTACACCTGGGCTGGCGTGGGGAGCATTCACAGTGGCACCGTCAGGAGTGTCAGGCTCTGAGTGTCCTGGTGCCACCCTTCCCTGCAGGGGTGTGGCGGTGTTGCTCCTGCAGCGTGGGCCTGGCTCTCTTGGCCTCTCCTTCAGACTTGTCTTCCTTCCTCTGCTTGGAGCCTCTTCCCGTGGGGACGCATCCCCTTCCCAGGCTTTCTTCCCCAACACCCTGAATTCTTTTCACTGGCTTCTGCCACGAGCTGTCCCCTGCTGAAACACAGAGCCCGTGGGAGTAGGTGCCCGGTGGGATCTCTGGAAGGGCTGGAGGTTTGGCGATGAGGCCATGTCCTGTGGCCCGCTTGCCTGGACTTGTGTGGGTTCCCAGAGGCCTGAGAGGCTGAGTCTCAGAGCAGAGAGAAGGAAACGCAGGGAGCTGCTGGAGGCCAGAGGAGACAGCCTCTCCTGGGGGCACTTTTCCCACCTTCTGTCCAAGCCTCTCACCCCAACGTCAGTAGATACGAGCAGTGTTGAAGCAAGCCGTGTTCTGTGCTGTGGGCCCTGAGCCTCCCTCCTCCCAGCTATCAGAGACCCCGAGCTGGGGAAGCGGGGCAGAGTGAGGCCGCCCTGGCGTGCAGTGGTCAGGCTTGGGCCTGTCTGTGCTGGGTGGCAGGCTTGAGTGGGCCAGCCAAGTCTGAGCTCCGGCCTCAGAGGTGAGGAGGGCTTGTTTCGTGGTGACGGGCTGGGCGTCGCTTCTAGGGGTTGGGGAAAAGGAGCAGAATTGTTCAGCCCGGACTCAGCTTGGAGGCCTGAGGAGCCCTTGGCTGACCCCAGTCCTGTGTGCAGGCACAGGCCTCGTGCGCCCTTGAGAAGGTCTGAAGGCCAGGGCACAGAACTGGTCCTGGAGAGGAGGGCGGTGGGGGCCCAGGGCTCAGGTGAGGAGCTCTGAGGGAGCAGGCAGGGGCTGGCTGGTGCAAGGTAGCTGGACTGTTGGCCTGCCGGGTCCAGGGTGGGGCCACCACAGCTCCCGGTCCCTGGGGCTCCTCTTTCCAGCCACCATCACCTTCCCCGGTGGCAAAGGCCCCTAGCTTGCAGTCCTACCCTCCCCTGAGCCAGCCCTCAGCCGGGCGAGTGTGGTCCAGGGTGGGGCCCCGCCCATCTCCCCACTCTGGGAGGGTTCTTGTCTGTCCAGGAGATTTCTGGGAAGATCTGTGTGCTGAGATCTAGCTGTTCCCCTGGGGTGGAGAGGGAGAGCGAACCGTTCAACTCCGCTAGACCTGAAGCCTGGCGGGGGTCCTGGTGTCAGTCAGCATCAGGGTGGCAGGATGGGGGAGGGGCCGTCAGCTTCCACCGTGCAGGGCTGCCAGTCAGCTGTGGCCTGGGGGCCCAGGCTGAGGGTCCATGGGAGGGCCCTTCAGGGCCAGCTTCCTGGGAGGGGACAGCATAGGCCGCTCGTCCTGAGTGGGAGCTGGCAGAACTCGCAGGTAGCCCTCGGCCTCCCCTTGCTGGCAGGGCAGAGCAGCGTTCCGAAGGGTAGTTCCTCTTGTGGCCCTCACTGTCCTGGTGGCAGACCCTCCCCACCTCCACCCTTTGTCTGCTTTCGAGGCCCGGCCCTGGACCGCAGGCATCTGTGGCTGCACTTGGGCTGCTTCCTGTGCTGACCCTGCCAGTGTGCCCCTGGTCCAGCTCCCGGGCTCCCCTGTTCTGAGGCTAGCTGCCAACCTGCCCTGTCACTCAACACACTCCCTGTGCATGTCTGCACGTGGCAGCGGCGTCCCCAAGCTGCGTGGGCTCGACCCCATGGTGCTGTGTGGGTTGGTGACCAGATGCAGCCTGGCGTGGAGGACAGAGCGCTCTGCCATTTCCTTCTCCGTTTCTTTGCTCACACTGCCCCTTCCACCAGGAACTGCTTTCCGTGTGGCCTGGCTGGGCGCCTCATCCTCCAGGGCTCCCTGAGGCTCCCAAGACCTACAAGCTTTGATTGTCCACAAAGTGTGCTGAGGAAATCTGTGGGTCCTGGGCTGCTCTCAGGCCTGGGCCATCCTTCAGGCCACCTGTGCAGTGGTCCGAGCCCAGGCCCAGGCCCAGGTGGCCTCTGGCTCTGAGTGCGGCTGTGCCCCGAACAAGCTGTGGGTCTCGGGCCCAGTGCCTTGGCCTTTGTTTGCCTCTGTGTCCCTTAACATGGGCCTGAAAGAGTGTGAGAGGTGGTGGCCAGTTGCCCGGTCAGTGCAGGACAAGCCCACAGGTCCCCACAAGTCTGTCTGCAGACTGGGAGGCTGGTGGCCCCGGGCCCCTCCCGCCGCCTGAGTGGGGTGGGGGCAAGCGCCGTGGCGAGTGGGCTGTGCTTCTCTGCAGGATGACACGGAGCCCTACTTCATCGGTATCTTCTGCTTTGAGGCGGGCATCAAGATTGTCGCCCTGGGCTTCGTGCTACACAAGGGCTCCTACCTGCGCAATGGCTGGAACGTCATGGACTTTGTGGTGGTTCTGACAGGGTAGGTGACTGCGCCTAGACTGCCCCACGTGAGGCCGGGCCTGGGCAGCAGGGTCCACACGGGGCCAGGTGAGCTGACGTGGGTATGCATGGGAAATCTGCTTGCCAGGTGCGGGACCAAATGGTGTCCAAGCTGCCATGATGGGGGGCGAGGGTTCCTTCCTGGGCGAGGGACCCTTCCTGGGCCAACCTGCTGTCAGGGCCACAGGGGTGGGGCCCCCTGGAAGGAGGGCTCCAGGACTTGATTTTGTAAGTACTGGTCTCCAGCCTGGCCGCCTGCAGCCTGGGAGAGGCACTTGTGTGTGTGAACTGTTTTCTACCTGGCGGGGGGGTCCAGCTGGAAAGCTATTCCCGAGGTCTGGTGGATACCTGGCTGTGCACGTGGCTCCCGCCCACCACTTGCTCCTCACATGGGCCCCAGTACCTCACAACAGACCAGGGGGTCTGGAAAGTCGGCCTGGGGGTGGGCTGGTGCGGGAGTGCAGGCAGAGTGCCCTGCGCCTCCTCACTGAGCCTGCACCATGTTTTCCCTCGGTCCTTGGGCTGGTGGCACCAAGCCTGTCACCAGTGCTGATAGGATTGGTGCCTCTGGAATTGAAATTAATAGGTTTGCTTGGAAACTCTGATTTCTGTTGCATTTTTCACAATGATTGAGAAGGGAATGGAGTGAGGAGCCTTCTGTTGGGAGATGTGTGGTTCTGCAGTGCCAGGGACCCATCTGCACCTGCCTGCGTCCCCACGTCACCAGCTCCCTGCTGCACAGTGGGTGTGGTGCCAGGGCAGGATTTATGGAAACTCTCTGAAGCTCTGTGGACCCCCGCAGTCCCACTGATGATGCTGGGGGCTGCGGGGCTGGTGGCGAGTGTGGCCCTCAGAGGAGGGCTGGTGGTGAGGAGTGTGGTCCCGCTAGGGTGTCACTCATACCTGCCCGTGGGCACCGTGTGGATGTCAGGGAGTGTCACTGGCTGTTTACGTCTCTCTCTCCCTCCCTCTGGACACGAGTCCCTGAGGACAAGAGTGTGTCTTATTTTTCAGGGTGTCCCCAGAGCCTAGCTTGGGGCGGGCCCCCAGGAGGGGTCAGGGCGTGTCTGCCGATTTAATGGCTTATGGAAGTTACTGGGTGCTCTGGGCTTGGGCCCCTGGGAGCTGCCTGCCTCCCGGGACTCTGTCCGAGGTGCTGAGTGGGCCCCTTGGGGCAGGGAGGCTGAGGAGCCTGTTGCCACCCGCCCTCAGCAAGACCCGCCCTCAGCAGGACCCTTGGGTCTTCCGACCAGCAGGTCTGATTCCAAGGCCAGGAACCTGGGTCCCTTGGTGACAGCTGCAAGAGACTTTCTGAAGCTGGGGCACTCTGGGTTGACCACACTACTGGTCACAAGAGAGAACAGGATGGGCTTCCACGGAGCCCCATAGAGAGGGGCCCAAGGATCCTGAGACCTTAAATCTGCCCCCCAACTCCTGCCGTGTAGAACCCTCCCTCTGTCCACCTTTTCTTGCTCAGTATCTCCATTGCCCTATCTTTTTCTTCTTGGTTGTTGCCTTCCCTTTCTCTCCCTCCTCCGTTTCCCAGTCTTACTTTCTCTGTCTTTGTCTCAATATTTTTAACCTCTGCCTCTCTAATCCTTTATCTTTTCTCTGCCTCTCTGTCTCTATTTCTCTGTCATTTCACTTTTCCTTTCTTGTTCTTCCTGCCTCTTTTTCTATTCCGCCTTGTTATATATCTCTCGTTTGGGTAACAGAGTCTCTGTTCTCTGTCTGCAGGAGGCTGGGCATCGGTACCAATGGTCTCTAGGCTCCCACCCTCTGCAACTCATCCCCGGAGGTGGGAGGGGCCCCAGGTGGGAGGACCATGCTGTCCTATGGGGGCTCACAGGCTGGCTGAGTGTCACAAGGGGGCGCTGCTCCATCACGCCTGCTTGTGGCACACAGGACTCATGAACGTGTGCTTGCGTGTGTGTGTTCGCAGATGTGAACACGTGGGGGGGTGTGCATGTTTGCGTGCATGCGTGCACATGTGCATGTGTGTGTGTGTGCACAGATATGAATATGTGCGGGTGCATGCGTGTGCATGCATGTGTGTTAGTGTGTGTGTGTGTGTGTGTGCATGGTAGAGGGAGGCCCTGGCTCCGTTTTGGGGTAAGTGTTGCCCATGGGGAGCCCAGTGAGGAACCCTAACCCTAACCCCTCCTGAACTGAGCCACTCGGCTGGCCTTTCATTACTTTGTTTTGTTTTTGTTTGTTTGTTTGTTTGTTTGTTTGTTTGTTTTGAGGGCAGTGTCACTGGCCCTCATATGTGGGACCGAACCGGGGCTGCTGGCTTCCCAAGCCAGCGCTTAACCACCGCGCCACTCGACCGGCCCCATTACTTTGTTTTTAATTAGGGTTTACTTAACTGGTGTTCAGAGGGCTGGAAGCCAGCATGGGTGGGAGGGGCTCTGGCTGGGGAAGCTCTGTTGCCTGGCCACATCCCAGTCACCTGCACCCCCTGCCCCCCTCCACCTCGCCCCCAGGCCCGCTGCGGTTTCTTTTGCTTCTGAGGCTGGTGTGCAGGTGGTAGCGGGTGCTCTGGATGGGACGGGCCCACCCCTGCCTTGGGGAAGCCTCTTGACCTCCTTTAGTCACCTGCAAACTCAGCCTGGGTGCACTCTTGGCATTAGGAAGGGGCTGCAGCATGTGGTCCTGGCTCCATGGGAGTGAGCGAAGGACCACCCCCGCCCTCCTGCGACCCCATCCCGCCGCCCCCCTCCCACCTGCCCTTTCCTCACCCTACTCCAGCCCATCCCCCCACCCTACCTCCAGCCTGCCCCGCCCTCTCCCATCCTCACAGCCACCCTCCCACCCTTGTGTCTGTCCAGCTACTTAAGCTGCCCTCTTCTGACACTCCTGAAACTTGTTTCTTACTGTCAATCACTTATTTAGGGTCAGCCGAGTGGCGCGGTGGTTGGGAGCTGGCTTGGGACGCCAGCGGCCGCGGTTCGGATCCCACATGTGAGAGCCAGTGACACTGCTCTCAAAAAAATAAAAGTAAAAATAAAATAAAATAAATCACTCATTTATTCAAGACCTGTTGAGCCTCTGCCAGGAGCGGAGAACTGAACAGAGCCATGGCCGTCCTGTGGACTGGGCTCGAGGGGAATGCGCCCTCCGGCCCTGCTGTTTTCTCGTAGTGCACACTGCCTCCATAACTGCACTTGGCTCATGTGTGACGTTTATTGCTTAAAGTCCATGTCTCCTGCCACCCTGCTCCTCAATTTACTCACGACAAGGGTGGGTCTTGACTGCAGTTCTTATGGGCACATCACCGTGCCTAGGGCAGGTGTCGTGCAGACTGCTGGGTACATAGAAAGGGGTTAGGAGGGCTGGTTGGGTTGCAGGCTAGTCAGAGAAGCCCTCAGTTCCATGGTGACTTCTGAAGGACATGTGAGGATGAGCCGTCGGGAGATCGGGACAGGCTGCAGGTGTCAACCCCAGGGCACAGGTGTGTCGATGGTCTCAGAGTGGACACCAGACAGGATCCCCGGGAGTGGGGAGACAGGAGCAGCTGCCCGCACCTGAGCCCAGCAGCCCCAGGTCTACAGGCGGGTGGCCAGTGAGGTGGGGGAGACCAGAGAGTGAATGTGGACTGCAACTCAGGAAGTGCATGCTTGTCTCGAGGGGGGGACGTGGTGGAGTGTGGCCTTGAGCCCATGAGGGTGGTGGGTTCCTGATGAGGGCGGCCCCTGTGGGAATGGGAGGAGGGTGTGGGCCCCTTCGGGCGGCTTCTGCCTTTTAGGGAGACGCCTGGGCAGTGGCAGTGTGGCTGGAGGAGCAGGAGGGTTTTATTGAGTGGAGGCTACAGCCTCAGTACTGGTCGGCTTGGTCCAGGAGGCAGATCAGCAGGAGATGTAGACCGGAAGTCTGGGCGTGACGAGGCGGGGTGGACTGCCCAGGCCTGTCTGTCTGTAGGCAGGAACAGGAGGTCGCTAAGTGTGTGCACTTGGGGTTGGTAGCTGAGAAAGAAGGGATGGCACACCCGTGTCCGCAGCCCGTCCAGAACGGGTCACCTCCTGGTGCTGTCGCCACATCACCATCTGCGCCCTCCCGGTTCCCTCGGAAGCCCCCACCCCACCCATTGGTCCTGAGGGGTTGATTCCGGCTGGGAGTCAGGACAGGTTCAGGATCCCCTCGGACACTGAGGACCTCTTCCTACTGGCAGAGAGCCCCAGGACCCCGAAATCTCAGGTGTCCCCTCCTCATCTTGGCCCCAACCTGGACTTTCCTTGCCGGGCCTTGGGCACAGCAGACAAATGTGTCCTCATTCAGGCCGGTGGCTCCCCAGGGGCGCACTTCCAACCACAGCTTCTCAAAATAATTTTACTCCAAATTAAGCTGGGGTTTCTTTCCAGGACATGTAATTAGAGCCGAGTCTCCCTCCCTGGACTGGGCCTCCTGTGGGACGAGGACAGGGCCTGCAGGCTGCTGCCTGTGGGGGAGCTCAGCCCTCAGGGCGGGACAGGTGCTGGAAGGCACAGGCGAGTGCTCTAGGGGGCTGCCGGGCAGGGGACACCCGCCCTGGGCAGCGACGGGCCAAGGGGGACCAGTGACTTCACACCTGAATGTGGCTGACCCTGTGTCCGAGCGTGAGGTGATGAGACACGATGTCTGAGTGACCAGCGACACAGTTTTCAGTGGGCTGACCATGGCGCGTGACCAAATGCCACCCCTCGAGCAAGGTCGTGTTCGCAACCAGAACCAGCTCTGTGTAGGCTCTTCCCCAGGCCTGTGAGTGCTGCCGGGGGCCTCTGTGCCGGGTGGGGGGCTCTGCCGGGGCCCTCTGTGCCGGGTGGGGGGCTCTGCCGGGGGCCTCTGTGCCGAGTGGGGGGCTCTGCCGGGGCCTCTGTGCCGGGTGGGGGCTCTGCCGGGCGCCTCTGTGCAGGGTGGGGGGGCTCTGCTGGGCGCCTCTGTGCAGGGTGGGGGGGCTCTGCTGGGCGCCTCTGTGCAGGGTGGGGGGGCTTTGCTGGGCACCTCTGTGCCGGGTGGGGGGCTCTGCCGGGGGCCTCTGTGCCGGGTGGGGGGGCTCTGCTGGGCGCCTCTGTGCAGGGTGGGGGGGCTCTGCTGGGCGCCTCTGTGCAGGGTGGGGGGGCTCTGCTGGGCGCCTCTGTGCCGGGTGGGGGTCTCTGCTGGGTGCCTCTGTTCCGGGTGGGGGTGCTCTGCTGGGGGCCTCTGTACCCCGGCAGGTGGGGGTCTGCTGCACTTTCTCTCCCATCCCCACGTGAGGCTGGGAACAGCCTCCTCAGCATGTAACTGGGACCAGAGGGAAGGGCCTGGGTTCTGACAAGAGGCCCTTGGAGAGCCGAGAGTGGCTGTGGGGACCTTCTTCCTGAGGCTTGTGAGGGTGGGGCCCCTCCAGGCGGCATCCTTGTGGCAGCACTGATGCTTCAGATGGCTCTGCAGACCCTTCTGAGCTGTGGTGTCCTTGGGAACTCTGCTCCTAGGGTGGGCTGGGCACCAGGTGGGCAGGAGT
Source organism: Aselliscus stoliczkanus (assembly GCA_033961575.1). Taxonomy (NCBI): domain Eukaryota; kingdom Metazoa; phylum Chordata; class Mammalia; order Chiroptera; family Hipposideridae; genus Aselliscus; species Aselliscus stoliczkanus. Next base: position 113,752,302 of record CM066728.1, on the reverse strand, counting down.
CAGCCCGGGTCAGCCTGTAGCTGCCTGCCTCCTGACCCGGCCCCCCCACTGGGCCTCAGGCCCTCGCTGGCTCAGGTACCACCAGAGAGAGGTGGGTACTTACAGAGGGCCCGCCCGCTCCCCACCTTCTTCCTCTGTTTGAGAATTTTTTTATTTTTTTTAAAGATCATAGCTTTTATTTTTTTAAGATGTTATTGGGGACTTGGGGAAGAGTCTAGTTGTGGAGGACGTTGCTTCACTGGCCCATGTTGGTATCGTCATTGCGCTCTTCCCGGATGAGGCAGATCGGTCGCCGGCCTCTGGATGTCTCTCACCGCGGCTATTGGCAGCTCACGCTGGCTGCCAGCCGCTCACGCTGGCTGCCGGCCACTCACTGTAGCCTATGGCAGCCCACTGCAGCAGGGGCTGCAGCCCACACCGTCGCTGGGGCTTCCATAGCCCAGCTCCAGGTGGAGCTGTTGTTGGCTGTAGAGGGCAGTGTCACTGGCCCTCATATGTGGGATCCGAACCGGGGATGCTGGCGTCCCAAGCCAGCGCTTAACCAGTGTGCCACTCGGCCGGCCCTTTTTTTTTTTTTTAAAGATTTTATTGGGGAATTGGTGGAGGGGAACAGCGTTGGGGAATAGGGGAAGGGGAACAGACAAGTTGCCGTCTTCTTGTTCTTCAGTTTAGTTGCGGAGGATGTTGCTTCACTGTTGGTATCGTCATTGCGCTCTTCCCGGATGAGGCAGATCGGTCGCTGGCCTCTGGATGTCGCTCATCGCTCATCGCGGCTATTGGCAGCTCACGCTTGGCTGCCAGCCACTCACGCTGGCTGCGGGCCACTCACTGTAGCCTATGGCAGCCCACTGCAGCAGGGGCTGCAGCCCACACCATCACCGGGGCTCGCACAGCCCAGCTCCAGGTGGAGCTGTTGTTAGCTGTAGAGGGCAGTGTCACTGGCCCTCATGTGGGATCCGAACCGGGGCCGCTGGCATCCCAAAACCAGCTCTTAACCAATGCGCCACTCGGCCGGCCCTTAAAGAGTTTATTGGGGAACCGGGGAAGGGGAACAGACAAGTTGCTGTCCTTTTGTTCTTCAGTCTAGTTGCGGAGGACGTTGCTTCACTGTTGGTATCATCATTGCGCTCTTCCCGGATGAGGCAGATAGGTCGCCGGCCTCTGGATGGTCGCTCATCGCAGCTATTGGCAGCTCACGCTGGCTGCCGGCCACTCACTGTAGCCTGTGGCAGCCCACTGCAGCAGGGGCTGCAGCCTACTCCATCACCTGGGCTCACACAGCCCAGCTCCAGGTGGAGCTGTTGTTAGCTGTAGAGAGCAGTGTCACTGGCCCTCATATGTGGGATCCAAACCGGGGCCGCTGGCATTCGTAAAACCAGCTTTTAACCAATGCGCCACTCGGCCAGCCCTCTTTTTGCTTTCTTGATAATGTCCAATGATGTACAAAAGTTTTTAATTTTCATGAAGTTCAATTTTTCTAGTTTTAATTTTGTTGTCTTTGCTTTTGGTGTCGTATCCAAGAAACCATTGCCAAACACAGTACCGTGACATTCCCTGATGTTTTCTTTTCAGAGTTTTGTAGTTTTCACTTACGTTTTTTTAGTTGGCCCCACATATTCTCCAAAGATGACAGGATTTTTTTTTTTTTAAGATTTTATTGGGGAGTTGGGGGAGGGGAACGGACAAGTTGCTGTCCTTTTGTTCTTCAGTCTAGTTGTGGAGGACATTGCTTCAGTGGCCCATGTTGTATCATCATTACTCTCTTCTCTCCCTGGCCATTTGACAGCCATTCACGGCGGCTCACGGCAGCTCACACCAGCTGCTGGCCACACATACTGGCTGCCGGCCACTCACTGTAGCCTATGGCAGCCACTGCAGCAGGGGCTGCAGCTATGCCGTCCCCAAGGACTCACAGCAGCCCAGCTCCAGGTGGAGCTGTTGTTCACCACCTTAGCTGTAGAGGGCAGTGTCACTGGCCCTCATATGTGGGATCCAAACCGGGGCCGCTGGCGTCCCAAGCCAGCTCTTACCCAGTGCGCCCCTCGGCCGGCCCTGTTTAAGAAGTCTTTACGCTCTCTGGGGTTGGAGCCAGAGCGCCGGCCCTCCTGGGCACTGCCTGCAGGTCGCCCACGTGAGGAGGGCGTGGCTGGAGGGACAGCCCCCCACTAGCCCCAAGGGCCTGGTGGTCCTAGGCAGGGGATCCATGCTGCCCGGCCCCAGGCCTGGAGCTTAGCTGCGCTGAGCTGTACTTTGGCCGCTGGCTCCAGGCCTCAGGCTCTAGTGCTGGCTGGGCTCCAGTCTCGGGCTCCAAGTTCCCATGTGTGGTGGGGAGTGGGGGAGTCACTGGGCAGAGCCTGGGGGGCTCTGCACAACTTGGGGTGCCTCCTGCATCCTGTGGCTGGTACACTTGCAGAGGTCACAGGAGGCCAAGTTCATGCCTGTGGGGGCAGGAGCAGCTGGGCTTGGCCCTTGCCTTCCTGCTCAGGTCCAGACCACTCATCTCATCCCGGGGGTGAGCCCAGAGCTGCAAACTCACGCTGCTGTGGGTGTGGCTGCTCCTGTCTTTGTGCTGCTCGGCCCGGAGGCTCAGCCGAAGTAGGGTAGGATCGAGGGACAGGCTCCCTTCTAGCTCTGCCCCCGCCCTCCCCGGCTCCTGGGGGTGCTGCGCTGCCAGGCAGGGTCTTCTTCACCCTGTGCCCCCGCCCTCTGGGCCTTCTCCACCCGAATCTGCAGTCTGTAGTCATGTGTAATAAGCTTCAGAGTGTCCTGTCACGCAGCCCTGCCGACGCCACGCTGCCTCTGCCTGTGAGACGCTGGGCGTCCTTGCCCCCTGTGGAAGGTGGGCCTTGGGGTCCCCTCCTCCGCTCCCACCCCTTCTCCCCCTGGCTGGCCTCTTCTCACCTTTCTCGCCCCAAGAGGTGTCCCTCCTCGGGCTCCCAAGTGTTCCCGCTTGTTTGCCGATGGGCTTGTGCTCTCAGAGGACTCCACTCCAGCTGCCATAAGAGCGTGCCACAGACAGGGCAGCCTAAACCGCGGGCACGTGGACTGTCTCAGTTCTGGAAGCTGGGCGTCCAAGACAAGGTGCTGCAGGCCGGATTTGGGGAAGGCTTGCTTCCCGGCCTTGCTACCCTGTCCTCACATGGCACCTTCTCTGTGGGGCCAGAGGCAGCCTGTGAGACACCAGTCCTGTCAGATTGGGGCCCACCCTTGTGATCTTATTTGGGCCCTGTCTCTGGGGACTAGGGCTTCACGTGGGAATTTGGGGGGGGGTCTAAAATTCAGTTGATGGCAGACTGCCGACTGCAGGCTCCTCTGCAGAGCCTCTGTCTGACCTGTCACCTTCCCCCCAGCCTCACCCCCAGCCAGCTGCTGTGGTATTGGGCCAGGCCATGGGTCGTAAACCGTCTGTCACCTGTTACAGGACATCTGGTTTTCCAGGTTTTGAAATGTTGTGAACAGAGCTGCTGTACACACTCACGTGCAGGTTTGCGTGGGAGCACGTTCCCACTTCTCTGGGCCGAGTGCCCTAGACTTCAGTTACTGGGCTGCCTGGTGGAGGAGACCACCTGCAGGTACCCCAGGGTCCACACCATGGCTCAGCTTTCGTTCCCACCAGCACTGCACCAAGGGCCTGGTTTCCTCGTGTCCTCACCAGCACTCGATGTTGCCACTCTTTTTTTATGTTTGCTCTTCTAATAGGTGTACAGTCATATGTGGTTGCCATTTCAATGTCCACTCCTCTAGTGGACAGTGATGTTGGACGTGTTTTTTCACATGCCTGTTTGCCGACTGGGGATCCATCTTGGGGAAGTGTCTCTTTATATATTCTGCTCATGTTCTAATTGGATTGTTGGATATAGGGCTTGCACATTTTTCTCCCAGTCTGCAGTTTCTTTTTTCGTTCTTGTAACAGGGACTTTTGCAGCAAAAGTTTTAAATTTTAATGAAGCCCAGTATATCTGTGTTTCCCTTTGTGGACTGGGAGTGTGGCTTTAAGTCTAAGAGCTCTGCCAGCCACAGGTCATGCAGATTTTCTGTGTTTAATTTTTTTCTATCAGTTTCATTGTTTTACATTTTACATGCAAGTCTGTGATCCCTTTGAGTTAATTTTTCTGTCAGGTGTGAGGTTTTGGTTGAGGTTGTTTTCTTTCCTTCTTGCCTGTTGCTCCAGCACCACGTGTTGAAAAGGCTGTGTTTCCTCCAGGGGATAGTTTGCACTTCTGTCAAAAACCAGGCGTGTGTGCATGGGTCTAGGTGGGGGCTTGCTCTCTGCCCATGGTCTGTGTGTCTCTCCCTCCTCAGTCCCCCTGCCTAGATGGTTGGGCTTATATATCTTGAAATCAGGTCTACTCACTCCTCCCACTTTGTTTTTGTTTTTTTCAAATTGTTTTAGCTATTTTAGTTTCTTAGCTTCTGTATAAATTTTGGAATAGTCTTGTCAGTGTATACACAAAATATTGACCGGAATTGTATAAAACCGAGAATGGCACCTTTACTATGCTGAGTCTTCTCATCGCCAAACATGGTTTGTTTCATTTTATTTATATCTTTGATTTCTTTCATTAGTATTTTGTAGTTTTCAGGATTCAAGTCCTGTGGCTGTTTAGATTTGCATCTAACTTTTTCCTTTACTTTTGCCTGAGTATTAATGGTTTTGTATTTTTCATTTGTGTCCACGTGTCCATTGCTAGTATATAGAAAAGCAATAGATTTTTGTATGTTTGTTTATCTTTAATCCTGCAACCTTGCTGAGCTCACTTCTTATTCCTAAGATTTTTTTTTTTGTGTGTGTGTGATTTCTTTAGAATTTTCTATGTAGGCAAATACGTCATCTGCAAATGAGGGGTGGTTTTCTTTCTTTCTTCCCAATCTGTACGCCTTTCTGTGCCTTTCCCCGCCTTATTGATGAGAGCTGCTGGGACTGTGTTGGATAAAGGCGGTGAGTGTGGACATCTTTGTCTCGTTCCCAACCTCACGAGGAATACATTTGGAATTTCACCATCAAGTGTGGTGTGAGCTGCAGGTTTTTGTAGATGCTGTTGATCCATTGAGGCAGTTCCTTTTTATTCCCATCTCTCTGAGAGTTTTTGTCATGAATCAGTGTCAGATTTTGTCAGATGCTCTTTCTGCATTGGCGTGATCACATGACTTTTCTTCCTTAGCCTGTCTGTATGGTGGATTGCAATGATTGATTTTTGAGTATTGAACCAGCCTTTTATCCCTGGGATAAACATGGTATATAATTCTTTTTTATGTATTGCTGAATTCTATTTGCCAGTATTTTGTTAAGGATTTTTGCATCTGTATTCACGAGGGTTGCTGTTCTGTTGTTTTTCTTTTGTGTTGTTTTTAACTATTGTGTTTGTCTGGTTTTGGTATCAGGCTAATACAAGCTTCATAAAGTGAGTTTGGAAGTGTTCCCTCCCCACCCTATTTTATGGAAGCCATTGTGTAAAAATGCTGTGAATTCTTTTTTAAATGTTTGGTATAGTTCTGCACTGGATCCACTTGGGCCTAGAGATTTCTTTTTTATTATTATTATTTTTTAAGATTTTATTGGGGAATTGGGGGAGGGGAACAGCGTTGGGGAACCGGGGAAGGGGAACAGACAAGTTGCTGTATTTTTTGTTCTTCAGTCTAGTTGCAGAGGATGTTACTTCACTGGCCCATGTTGGTATCATCATTTTGCTCTTCCAGGATGAGGCAGATCGGTCGCCGGCCTCTGGATGTCTCTCACCGCGGCTATTGGCAGCTCACGCTGGCTGCCAGCCGCTCACGCTGGCTGCCAGCCACTCACTGTAGCCTATGGCAGCCCACTGCAGCAGGGGCTGCAGCCTACACCGTCGCCGGGGCTCGCACAGCCCAGCTCCAGGTGGAGCTGTTGTTAGCTGTAGAGGGCAGTGTCACTGGCCCTCATACGTGGGATCCGAACCTGGGTCGCTGGCATCCCCAAACCAGCTCTTACCCAATGTGCCACTCGGCTGGCCCTAGATATTTCTTTTTTGGGAGTTTTAACATTATGGATTCAATTTCCTTAATAGTTACAGGGACATTCAAATTATCTACTTCAGGGCTGGCCGCGTGGTGCGGTGGTTAAGCACTGGCTTGGGAAGCCAGCGGCCCCGGTTCAGGTCCCACATATGAGGGCCAGTGACACTGCCCTCAAAAAAAAAAAAAATTATCTACTTCATAGTGAGTGATTTGTGGTAGTTTGTGGGTTTTTGTTTTTTTCATTTGAGGAAGTGTTCCATTTGGTCCAAACTGTTAAGATTATGTGCATGGAGTTGACCGTAGTAATCTCTCATTATCATTTGATGTCTGCAGGGTCCTAATATTGGTAATTTGTGTTTCTCTTTCCTTCCCCTCCCCCAAACTTATAGGTATTATGAGGCTTCATCCCTAATATTCCAAAAATGAGGACACTGGGGCCGGCCTGGTGGCGTGGTGATTGGGCGCTGGCTTGGGAGGCCAGCAGCCCTGGTTCGGGTCCCACATGTGACGGCCAGTGACACTGCCCTCAAAAAAAAAAAATGAGGACACTGGTCTACATAATTATATAACATTATCATACCTAAGAAAATAATTCCATTACCATCTAATTTATTCCATTTTCAAATTTCCAATTGTCACAATCAAGATTTTTTCTTAGTTTTTAGTTCTTAGAAGTTTGACTATGGTATGTGCTGTGAGTTTCTTTGAGCTTTTCATATTTGGGATTCATTCACTTCTTGAATCTATAGGTAGGCCTCTTGCCAGGTTGGACGTTTCAGGCATTAGACATTTGAGTGTTTTTTCGGCCCTACCTTCCTTGCTCTTCGCTCTGGGACTCTGACACATTATTATCGTCCCGTCAGGGCCGGGCTTCCTGCCCTCCTCCTTTCACCTTTCATCTTTAAACCTAGTTTTTCTCTGGTGTTTGTACTGTGTAATTTCTCCTGTTTTGTCACTCAGTTCATTGGATCTTTCCTCTGTTTCATCTGTTCGGCTGTGGAGCCCATTCTCTTAGCTTTTCATTTTGGTTATTGTATTTTTAAGTTATAAAATTTTCATTAAATTCATCTTCATATCTTGTATTTCTTTGATGATTTTTTTCTTGTTTGTTTGTGGCAAGCATGTTCTGTCATTGTGGCAGCATTTTTATCATTGCTGCTTCAGAATCTCTGCCAATGTCTGTGTTATCTATTGATTGTCTTTTTTCATTCAGTTTGAGATTTTCCTGGTTTTTGATGGATGAGTTTTGATTGAAGCCTGGGCATTTTCGCGTTGGTTGGTCTCTGATCCTGACCCTCAACGGGACTGGGTTGCTCTGCCTTGTGACTCGTGGGTGGGGAGTAGAAGACTGGGGCCCCACTCGCTGGCAGAGTGCACCCCACTTTACAGGCTGAAACCTGAGAGGCTCAGAATCAGCCTAGACCCCTCAGGAACCAGAGGGGGCTTGTAGCTGAGCCACAGTTCAAGCTCCTCACCACCTCTAGCTCCTCAGGCCCTCAGGACGTGCAGGAGTGAGATTTACCCCAAAAAGAAGGGTCTGAGCGCACCTGCTCCTGGCCTCTTCGTGGCTGCTGCGACAGTCCTAGGTCACGGTGGGCTCGTTGGTCAGAGCTTTGCTGTATGCGACCAAAGTAGCAGGTGCCCTGCGAGCTGGACAGAGCACTGCAGCTGGCCCGAGGACTCCCTGTCCACGTGGAGGGCAACCTTTTCCCAACACAGGTGGCGGGTGGCTAGGGCCAGGGAGGCGGCCATGAGGGGCTGCGGAACACACCTGTGCAAGGGTCAGCCACTGTACCCTGAAGGAGCTTGGGTCCTGAAGTCCTTGCTGTGCTTGCGGGGTCCCCACCTGTCCCATTTAGGAGGGGCTTGGGAAGATGACCACATGTGGCTGGATTTCCTGTCCTTTGGGCAGGAGCTGTGACACTCTTGTATGTGACCTCAGCGTGTGTCAGTGTGTGTCACTATGCAGGCACAAGGCACCAGGGACAATTCCAGCTCCCCCTCTTCCGGGGCTGGGAGCCAGGACACTCGGACGTGCCCCTGAACCCCTTTTTCTTTCTTTGGAAGGCAGGGTAAAGGCATTGACCTCTGACAGGCCTGGAATGCAGTAGGCAACCCATGGTGTTTTTGCTTGAATGAGGTGCGAGTGCTGCTGTGTGCCGGGTGCCATCTTGGGGGAGGGGGCCCTTCTTCAATGCTGCCTGAATCTCCAGACTGCTCCAGGGCAGGGAGGGGCCCTGGGCCCTGGCCTGAGCTGCCTGCCCAGCCTGAGGTGGGGGTGGGTGGGGAGGCCGAGAGGAGGCATCTTTGGCTGAGCCCCACAGGCTGTCTCCATGGCAACCGCCAACAGCCTTCTGGGCAAGAACCAGCACCTGGAAAGTCAGTGACAAAGCAGTTCCTGGAGATGGTGCCGCTTTGGCCACGTGCCTGCCAACTCAGCGCCCATGTCTCCGTGGGCTGGGGCAGGCTGTGGACCTGACTGGCACGGCACCCTGGCTCCACCATTCCTGGCCTAGAGCCTCTCACCTACCCAGTGTGGCTGGCCTGCCTACTCTGCCATCCCTCACTGAGACAGCAGCAGTGGTCCTGAAGCTGAGTGTCACCTCATGGCAGCCTGCATGGCCCACAGGACCTCACATCACAGATGAGGGACCTTCCCTAAGTGCAAGGCCAGGAAGCCACAGGCTGAGCCTTGAGTCCCAGCCATCTGACACAGGGTCCTTCAGGGAAGCCAGCTGAGCCCAGGGTGCTCGTGTCGGGGAGAGAAGACCCCAGTCCCTGGCCAGGGCGTGGCCTGGCTCCCTGACAGGCTGGGCGGGGCCTCTGAGACACACCCTGCCTCTGGTCCCGGTCTGGATGGGGCCCTGCTCAGCACAGCTGTCCTGGGATCAGAGTCACCATTGCTGGGGTGACAGCATCTCCAAGGGGCTGGGGAAGACACTTGCATTCGCGACCCTTCTTGCTGGTTTCTTCTCCAGACTGAGATGACCCGGAGAGTCAGGGACGCGCATACAGCTGTGCTAGGCAGCTGGACATGTGCGGTCTCCATGTCCCCTCCCTTTGCTGGACTTGTTGGGAGGGACCCTCAGGCGCAGCTGGGGCTCGACCTGGGCGAGGTGGAGGCTGCACCACCCATCTGAGGCTGACAGCTGCGGTGGGCGTGCACCTGTCAGTGGGGCAGGGACCTCTCAGGCTGTCGTTGCGGCCTCCTCGCGGTGGTTCTGGCTGTCCCCAAGCAGTCCTAGAACGTGCACGAATGAGCTTGGGGACTGCCAGGCCCCTGTGATCTGTGCTCTCCCCTAGGCTAAGCACGGCCCCTTTGGGGGTGGTGCAGGAGGGCAGGGTTCTGGCCCCCAGATGGGCAGCAAGACGCAAGGAGGGAGTAGCAGGGCAGGCCCGGTGGCCACCAGGGGTGTGGGCTTAGGGTGAGCGTTAGCGGGGCAGTCCCTGCGTCCCTGGTCCTGTTACTTCCTCACAGACAGTTGACAGCGGTGCTTCCTGGTCACCTGGGCATTTCCAGAAATGAATGGCCCTGTAGGGTGTGCCAGGCTGTGGGGGACATGGGGTGGCTGTGCATGCACTCAGGTGCTCCTGCACAAATGGCGGTTCACATTCAGGTGATTCCTAGCCAGTACTTAGATTAAGCGGCCACCAAGACCCAGGGGGATGCAGAGTTGAGGCTGTGGGGAGAGTTCTGGGCCAGGCTTGGGGGTACAGGCTGGGGCTGCAGTGTATGGTCCATCTCTCCACATTGTGATGTGACCGGGAGTGCCACCTCCACCTGGGCGCCAGTGTCATGGTGGGGGGGCCTGGCTGCTGTGTCTGCCATGGGTCCCCACACCCACCCATGCCTGTAGCCTCACTGTTCCGTGTGCAGGGTGGGTGCTGGGGGGAGTGTCTGTGTGCTGGGCGAGTACAATTTGTGAGCACAGCTGTGCTCATAATTTATATAAAAACTTGTATTTTCCCTTTTTCTTTCTGTCTAGCAGCAGAAATATCGAGGTGAAATTCACAGACCATAATACTCATTCTCTTACAGTGTACAGGTCAGGGCTTTTATATGTTCGCAGAATCCTGCAGCTGTCACCACAACCTAATTCCAGGACATATACGTCACCCTAACAGGAAACACACCCGTTAGTGGTCACCCGCCCCTGATGTACTTTTTGTCTCTGGATTTATCTGTTCCGGGCACGTCACACAAAGGCCACCACACAGTATGTGGCCCTTCATGTCTGGCTGTTTCACGTGTGTTTTCAGGGTTCATCTGTGTGCATGTCAGGTGTCTCCCTCTCACATCACACCATGGCACTGGGGTCTCCATTTTGTTTTCATTTATAATGACCCCGCAGTGTCACACTGTGGTGGCTTATGGGAGCGAACACCATGGAGACGCCTGACTTGCGTCAGCGGCTTCTTCATTTTGCGCGGTTTCAGTGGGCCGGTGAGTGGCGTGGCCCGAGCTGGCCACATCTCCCAGGCGAGGCCGATGCTGCCCTGGGGCCACTCTGAGAAGCCCTGCTGTGTCCTAGTTCTTGGAGGCTGGTCATCTTTCTCCAGGAATAAGTTTATCTGTTCCTTTCCTTATTTCTTATTTGCATTCCATTATGTTAGCCAGAACTCTCAAAATTAGATTAAATGAGAATTATTTTATGATCTAATTTGAAAGGAAATCCTTCATGATAAATGTGGGTTTGTTGGTACTCTCGAGAGTAGATTTTGTGCATAGAAAGGATGATTCAGAAAAGGTCTTACTTTCTAAAACTCAACATTCAATTTACTCAACTTGAGTAACTTGAGTAAATCCAAAAACAGTTCTTTAAAAAAATATTCAGATTTAATTTGCTGCACGGATGGACCTTGAAGGCAGACAGAGACAAATACTGTGCTTACAGGTGGAATCTAAAAACAAACAAGCACAGCAAAAGCTGAGAGAAAGACATGGGGCCGGGGGGCTGGAGGAAGGTGGTCAGAGGCCAGCCCAGGGCTGTCCTGTGCCACATGGTGACACGGCTGACACTGCTGGACCATGGGGAGGAAAGGCGTTGAGAGTAGAGCCTCAGAGTTCTCATCTCAAGGAGTTTTTTCTTGTCTTTTTGTGTCTCTGTGAGATGACGGATGTTAACTAGACCTGCGATAATCATCCCAAATAGACCTAAAGTCATGCCACACACCTTGAACTTATACAGTGAAGTATGTCAGTTATTTCTCAAACTGGAAACATTTTTTAGATTCAGCTTTTGAAAAATTTTATTTATTCATTTAGCAGTTTTTAGCAATGATTTTCAAGGAAACTCTAATAGTGTTTTATCTTATTTCATAAACTTGGTTAATATCAAACGTTTAAAATTTCATTTATAAACTTACTATAACTGGACCTTCCTAGGTACTTAAGTATTGTGTGTTCAGTAAAGTGTAAATATTTGCCTACATTTGCCTAAATGTCCCAGTACTGTTTACAAACATTTAAGTTTTCAACTGAAAACCTCAAGTCCCACTCAGATCTCTCGTCCCTTGTGACCCCTCCCAGGCCGGTGTGGCGCTAAGTGCGGCCCATCTGGCAGCCGGCGTGCCCTTGCAGGGTCTTTCAGTCAGAACCCCGAGACCTCACATTGCAAGTAATTTTCGCAGACATCTCCATGTTTGGTCCTAAGTCTCCCCGGGGCCCAGACATGCAGCCCTTCTGAGACAGGAAACTCATCTCAGAACACGGGAAGCCGAGGTTTCTGGTCGCCTCAGCCAGGAGTATTTGGTGGCCAGTCTGAGGACCAGACTGGTTTCTGAAACACCAGTGACGGTAGCAGGGGCCTCTCCACCCAGACACTGGTGGCCCATGTAAATTAGGTTTCAGTTTACTCCCTGGGCTGCTATGTTGTTGGGTAGATTTGTGTCTTTCTGGTCCTCACACCTTTGGGTCCTTCCTTACAAAACAGAAAGTTATTTCCCATAAGACCATGGGCGGCACCTCTGACGTGCCACATGGGTTTCTGCCTCTCACGTGTCTGCTGCCGGCGTGACTTCTAAGGTCATTTCACTGACATTTGAGGGCTTGTCAGTGTGTCATGATGCCTGGTGGACAGGAGGCTGTAAGCGAAGGAAGACGGTCCTGTGTCACGTGGCTCCTTGGAGCGTCCCATGCCCTCACCAGCTGCACTGTTGGCTCCTTCACAGGCACGCTGCTGGCCGCACGCCCACCTGCTTCTTCGACACGCCTGTCCCCTCCCTCACATTTCCCTGGAAATTGGAAGCTTTGGGAATTTTTTTTTAGAGAAATAAAACATTATAGATATAATCGAAATCTTATGAATACGATTCCTCAGTCACATTCTCTTTTGCCTTCTGGTGGTGACATCTATCCTAATTTGTGTTCATTATTCCTGTGTGTGTGTGTGTGTGTGTGTGTGTGTGTGTTCGTTCCAACTTCTGCTACGAGTCTGTATCCATAAATATTATGCCGTATTGTTTGCATGGTTTTAATTGCATGGGTATGTGTGTATTTATTTACATGTAGATAAATAATTATTTCACAACTTGCCTTTCCAACCCTGGACATTGCTTTCAGCATTTCCATGTGCGGATGTCTGGGCATCCGCAGAATCACACTCCACTGTATGCATAACTTTCTCTCTCCTTGTCATGAGCGGTAGCTTATTTCCATTTTGCACGATGACAGCCAATGCTGCTAGGGACATGGTGCATACATTTCTTCAAGCATTTGTGTGACATATCTAGTCTGTCCTTACAAAGGTTTATTCCTGTGTTACAGGGATGCTTATTTTAAAGTTTTCTAGAAGTAGCCACATGCTCTTGAAGTGGTCCTCCGGGTTTCTCTTCCACAGCGAGCTGCTTCTGCTCTAACAGTTTGCCAAACAGGGTTTGAAAGGGTATCTTTTCATTAGTTTCATTTGAATTTCCCCAATCCCTAGTGGTTTTGAGCAACTCCTTTTCTCTTCTGTAATTTGCTGATTTTTCTGTTATTAGTTATTAATATTTTTAATATGAATTTATAGGAATCCTTTATATGTTCTGGCAACCAACTGTATGTCAGTTATATATTGCAAATATATTTTTCTTTTCATTTTATCTATAGTATCTTTTGTGGTATAGTATAGTGGTATCTTTTGTGGACTATTAAATTTTATAGTCCAATTGATCAATCTATTTATGATTTGTGATTTTTACATCTTCTTTACAAATCCTTTCTTACCTCACAATCCTAGAACTGTTCTCTTAATTTTTTCCCCCAAAGTTTTAAAGTTTGCTGTCTGTTCTTAGGTCTCTTTTTTATTTTCCTTTTTTAAAGATTTTATTGGGGAATTGGGGGAGGGGAACAGACAAGTTGCTGTCCTTTTGTTCTTCAGTCTAGTTGTGGAGGACGTCGCTTCACTGGCCCATGTTAGTATCGTCATTGTGCTCTTCCCGGGTGAGGCAGATCGGTTGCCTGCCATTGGACGGCCGCTCACAGTAGCTCACGGCAGCTCACGAAAGCACACACCAGCTGCTGGCCAGCCCCACCGCAGCCTACACCATTGTGGGCGACTCACGGCAGCCCAGCTCCAGGTCGAGCTGTAGTTCACCATCTTAGCTGTAGAGGGCAGTGTCACTGGCCCTCATGTGGGATCTGAACCTGCAACCCTGATGCTCAGAGCTGGCGTCCCAAGCCAACTCCTAATCAACGTGCCATTTGGCGGGCCCTCTTTTCCTATTTTTAAGTAGGGTTTTTTGTTGTTGAGTTGTATTATTAGATGGTAATTCTTTATTAGGTATATGATTTGCAAATATTTCCCCCGGTTCTTTAGGTTGTCTTTTTCACTCTCCTGATATTGTCCTTTGATGTATAAAAGTTTTAAGTTTTGATGAACTCCAAGTTAGGTTTTTTTTTTTTTATTGCTAATGCTTTTGGTGTCTTGTCTAAGAAAGCACTGTCAAATTCAATGTAATGTTAGATAGTTTAAAGTCTTATATTTCAATCTTTGGTCCCTTTTGAGTTACTTTCTGTATGTGGTATAAGATAAGGGTCCAGCTTAATTTTGTTTTTGCCTGTGGATCTCGACTTTCCCAGCAGAAGGTGGTGAAAAGACTGTCTTTCCCCCACCGAATAATCTTGGCATTCCTGTTGAAAACCACTTCCCTGTGTGTGAGGATTTGATTCTGGGTTATTACTCTGTTCTTTGGGTCAGTGTGTCTGTCCTTGTGCCAGTTCAGCATTGTTTGGATTCATGTAGCTTTGTAGTAAGTTTCTGCAAATTTTTTAAAATTAAATTTATTGGGGTGACATTGGTTAATAACGTGAGTTTCAAGTGTACAATTGTATAGTACGTCATCTGTATATTGCATTGTGTGCTCACTGCCTGTAGTCTAGCCTCCTTCTGTCACCACATATGTGACCCCCTTTGCCCTCTTCGTTCTCCCCCCTCCCCTCCCCGTCTGTTAACCTTCATACTGAGTTTGTTTGTTTGTTTTGTTTGTTTGTGTGTTGTTTTCTGTTTTATATCCCACGTATCAGTGATATCATATGGTTATTATCCTTTTCCATCTGACTTATTTCCTTTGCCACGATACTCTCAAGATCTATCCATGTTGTCGCAAATGGCAGTATTTCCTCTTTTCTTATGGCAGAGTAGTATTCCATTGTGTATATATACCACATCTTCTTTATCCAATCATCTATTGAAGGACACTTTGGTAGTTTCTGTGTCTTGGCCACTATGCATAATGCTGCAACGAGCATAAGGGGTCATATATATCTTTACGGATAAATGTTGTCAAATTTTTTTTTTTTTTTTAGCTCAGCCATCCTGCCACCTGTTGGCAGCTCAGCGGCAGCTCAGCTCGGGCTGGGCATCAAACTCCTGTTGCTCAGAGCTCAGCTCGCATTCTTTTTCCTGCCACCTGTTGGCAGCTCAGTGGTTGCTCACCTAGGGCTGGGCATCGAACTGCTGTTGCTCAGAGCTCAGCTCGCACTCTTGAGCGAGCTCTCAACCAACTGAGCCACTCAGCCGGCTCTCAAAATTTTTGAGTACATACATAGAAGAGGGATTGCTGGGTCATATGGTAATTCTATTCTTCATTTTTTGAGGAACCGTCACACTGCCTTCCATAATGGCTATATCAATTTACATTTTCATTAGCATTGTATGAGGGTTCCTTTTTCTCCACAGCCTCTCCAACACTTGTTATTACTTATCTGGTTGCCATTCGGACAGGTGTGAAGTGGTACCTCATTGTGGTTTTGACTTGCACTTCCCTAATAGCCAGTGAGGTTGAACATTTTTCGTATATCTGTTGGCCGTTCGTATGTCTTCTTGAGAGAAGTGTCTGTTCAGGGTCCTCTGCTCATTTTTTAATTGAATTGTTTGTTTTTTGTTGTTGAGTTGTATGAATTCTTTATATATTTTTAGTATTAGCCCTTATCAGAGGTGTTGTTTGCAAACAACAATACATTAAAAAGATAATACACGATCAAGTGGGGTCCATTCCCGGGGTTCAGGATGGCTAACATACACAAATCAATAGATGTGGTACAGCACATTAACAAAATAAAGGATAAAAACCATATGATCATATTAATAAATGTAGAAAAACCATTTGACAACATACAACATCCATTTATGACTAAAACATTCAGTGAAATGGGTGTAGAAGAAAAGTATCTCAACGTAATAAAGCCCATGTATCACAAACCCGCAGTTAACATCATACTCAATGGTGAAAAACTGAAGGCTTTTCCTCTACGATCAGGAAGAAGACAAGGATGCCCACTATCACCTCTGTTATTCAGCATAGTACTGGGAGTCCTAGCCAGAGCAATCTGGCAAGAGAAAGAAAGAAAAGGCATCCAAATTGGGAATGAAGAGGTAAAATTGTCATTTTTTGCAGATATCATGATTCTACTCTATATATAGAAAGTTCTAAAGGCTCCACCAAAAAACTATTAGAAACAAACAAATAACAGTAAAGTTGCAGGGTACAAAATCAATGTACAAAAACCTGTTGTGGGGCCGGCCGAGTGGCGCGGTGGTTCAGAGCTGGCTTGGGAAGCAGCAGCCCCGGTTCGGGTCCCACATATGAGGGCCAGTGACACTGCCCTCAAAAAAAGCCACAAAAACAAAAACAAAAACAAAAACAAAAACCTGTTGTGTTCCTATGTATTAATAATGGAATATTGGAAAAAGAAGCGAAGAAAACAATTCCTTTTGCAATTACAACAGAAAGAATAAAATATCAAGAAATAAACTTAACAGAGGAAGTGAGGGACCTATTATACACTGAAAACTGTAGTAAGTATTGAAATCAGGAAATCTGAGTCCTGTAATTTCATTATTTTGCAAGATTGTTTTGGCTATTCAGGGCCCCTTGAGATTCCTTATGAATTTTAGGATGAGTTTTTCTATATCTGCAAAAAAATGTCATTGAAATTTTGATAGAGATCACATCGAATCTATAGATCACTTTGAGTAATATTGACATCTTAACAATATTAAGTTTTCTAATTCATGAACATGAGATGTCTTTCTGTTTGTTTAGTGTTCTTTAATTTCCTTCAGCAATGTTTGGTAGTTTTCAATGTACAAGTCTTTTGCCTCCTTGGTTAATTTTATTCGTAAGTATTTTATTCCTTTTGATGCTATCGTAAACGGATTTTTAAATTTTCTGATTGCTCATTACAAGTGTATAGAAATACAACTTAGTTTTTTTATTTTTTATTTTTTGAGGGCAGTGTCACTGGCCCTCATAGGTGGGACCGAACCGGGGCCGCTGGCCTCTGAAGCCAGCGCTTAACCACTGCGCCACTCGGCCGGCCCAAAATACAACTTATATTTTATATTTTATGTTGACTTTATCTCCTGAAACTTTGCTGAATTCATTAGTTATGGTAATTTTGGATGGATTTTCTACAAATTTAGGGTTTTCTACATGTAAGATCTGTTGATATTTTTACTGGAACTGCACTGAATTTGTAGATTAATTTTGGGGAAAACAGTTATCTAATGATGTTGAATTGTCTCATCTATTAACATAGTTTATCTCTATTATCTCTTTATTCTTCAAGAATGTTTTGTGACTTTTATTATCAATGTTTTGTGAGTCTTATTATTGCAGTTATTGAGTTTATTTCTAGATACTTTAGAGATTTTGTTGCTATTATAAACAATTTTTGGTTTGTTTGTTTAAGATTTTATTGGGGAATTGGGGGAGGGGAACAGCGTTGGGGAATCGGGGAAGGGGAACAGACAAGTTGCTGTCCTTTTGTTCTTCAGTCTAGTTGTAAAGGACGTGCTTCACTGGCCCATGTTGGTATAGTCATTGCACTCTTCCCAGGTGAGGCAGTCCGTTGTCGGCCATTGGACGGCTGCTTACAGCAGTTCATGAAAACGCATGCCAGCTGCCGGCCAGCCCCACTGCAGCCTACACCATTACAAGCGACTCATGGCAGTCCAGCTCCAGGAGGAGCTGTTGTTCACCATCTTAACTGTAGAGGGCACAGCGTCACTGGCCCTCATGTGGGATACGAACCGGGATCCTGCTGCTCAGAGCTGGTCTCCCAAGCCAACCCTTAACTAACACGCCACTTGGCTGGCCCTATAAACAATATTTTTATGACAGCTTTATTGAGATATTATTCATACAACATAAAATTCGCCCTTTTAAAATATACAATTCAGTGATTTTTAGTATAGTCATAGAGTTTGCAACCATTACCATTATCTAATATTAGAGCATTTTCACCCAGAAAGGAGTCCCATACCCATCAGAAAAATGTTTTGGTTTTTTTTTTTTTTAAGATTTTTTTATTGGGGAATTGGGGGAGGGGAACAGACAAATTGCTGTCCTTTGTTCTTCAGTCTAGTTGTGGAGGATGTTGCTTCACTGGCCCATGCTGGTATCATCATTGCGCTCTTCCTGGATGAGGCAGATCGGTCGCCGGCCTCTGGATGGTCGCTCACCGTGGCTATTGGCAGCTCATGCTGGCTGCCGGCCACTCACGCTGGCTGCCGGCCACTCACTGTAGCCTATGGCAGCCCACTGCAGCAGAGGCTGCAGCCTACACCATCGCCGGAGCTCACGCAGCCCAGCTCCAGGTGGAGCTGTTGTTAGCTGTAGAGGGCAGTGTCACTGGCCCTCATACGTGGGATCCGAACCGGGGCCGCTGGCATTCCAAGCGAGCTCTTAACCAATGCGCCACTCGGCCAGCCCAGAAAAATGTTTTTTTAAATAGTATTTCCTACTTGTAAATGAAAACAATTTAGTTTTGTTTATTTACTTGGTATTTCATAATCTTGTTGAACTTTCTAATTAGTCAAATCTTTTGTCTGTACATGCTTTTGGGCTTTCTCTGTAGAAATCACATTATTTGTGAATTAGTTTGTTGTCTTCTTTCTAATCTTTATATATTTTACTTATTTTTCTTGTCTTATTGTCTTGGCTAGGACCTCCATAGGACATAAATGGTATACTTGTATTATCCCTGAATTTAAAGAGAATTGCTCCCAATGGTTTTTAGTAGATACCTATTGTCAGTTTAAGGAACTTTCCTTCTATTTCTAGTTTGGTTTTTGTTTGTTTTATCATGAATGATTTTGAAATTTTATCAAATTTTTTTTCTGAGATTGTTGACATCATATGGTTTTTATTTTTATTTTTGATGTGGTGGTTACATTAATTGTTATCCTACTGTTGAACTATTCTTATGTTCCTATGACAACTCAGCTGGCCATTATAATACTCTTAAAATATGTACCTCTGAATTTTATTTACTAATATTTTATTTAAGATTTGTGTTTATAATTGAGATGTGTATAAAATTTTATTGTTCTTTTCCACTTTTGATTTCAAAATTATACTAGCATCATAAAATGAATTGGGGAGTTTTTCATGTATTTTCTTCTTGAAACAGTTGGTTTATAGAATTATCTTTGCTGGGCCTGATATTTTAGCAGAGGAAACGTGAGTCCAAATTAATTTTTGTAGATGGCTTTGGTAGGCACAATTCTTACATGACACCCAAGATTCACATCCTTTGTCTGCATGTTCACACACTTGAGTGTGGAACGGAGCTGTGGGTATGAGATATCACTCCCATGATTGCTTTACAAACCAGTTGACTTTGAGTTAGTCAAAAGGAAGATTATTAAGGTGGGACTGACCTAATCAGGTGATCCCTTCAAGGAGATTGTTCCCTTCGTAAAGTCAGAGAGTTCAGAAATGTGAGAGGGACTGCTGAGGGGCCAGGTGGAAAGGACTGGTGGGTGGCCTGTAGGAGCTAAGGGAGGTCCTCTGATGATAGCAAGATGATGGGACTCCATTCCTAGTGTGAGGAAGAATTCCGCAGACAACCTGAAGGGGCCGGGAAGCATCGGTTTCCCCTGTTTGGGCTCCAGATGAGGAGGCAGCTGGTTGACACCTTGATTTCGGCCTTGAGAGACCACAGGCACGGGACCCGGCCGGGATGAGCCCTGACTTCTGACCTACGTAGTGTGAATAAGCAGATGCTATTTCAAATCACTAAATCTGTGATAAGTTTTGATACAGCAGTAGAAAATTAATACAACACTTAATGGTTTATTCAGGTTTTCTACTCCTTCAGTCACTTTTGGTAATTTGAATTTTGGGGCATATATCCATTCATCAAAGTTTTAACATTTATCAGCATAAAATTGTTACTAATGTTCTATCATGATGCTAAAAACCACTCCTGTTTATAGTTATGTTCCCTGCATGTACATAATATTTATGTGCGTGTGTGTACACATGTATGCATATGTGTGTATGGGTGTGCATGTATATATATGTGTGTGTATATGTGTGTACACATGTATGCATATGTGTATGAATGTGCATGTATGCGGTATCTACATATGTGTGTCTGCATCTGTGTACTCATATGTGAACACTTTTTTCTTGATTATTCTTGCTAGAAGCTTGTTCATTTTATTAAAATTTCAAAGATTCAGCTTTCTCTATTTTTTATTTTAACCATGTTGGCTCTTATCTGTATTATTTCCACTTTTTTACTTTCTCTACATCTGCTGTTCTTTTTTAAGATTCTTGAGACATATCAAGGCTTGGTTTATTTATTTTCAATCTTTTACAAAATAAAATCACTTAAGTTTATTAATTTCCCCTAAAGCATTACTTTAACTGAACCACACACATTTTAATGTGTAGTATTTTTGTTACGATGAGTTCTATATATTTGGTCATTTCTGTTGTTACCTCTTTAATTAATGAGTTATTTAGTTGTGCATTTTGAAGATTTCTATACATGTGAATTTTCTTTGAAATGTCTTTTTTGTAGTATTTTTGTTTGATTCTGCAATGTAATTGTAGCAATGCAATACTATATGTTACTAATTCTTTGAAATTTGCTGAGGCTCTTTTTATGATGTAGGATGTGGGCAATTTTCAAAGATGTTCCGATGTACTCAAAAAATGTATATCCTCTGTTTGTTAGGAGCAGCTTTTGATATATGGATAAATATGTAGACAAGATGAGATAAGATAAGATGAGAAAGCTGTAGAAGATTAGAACTATATGATGGGTCAAGGCTGCTAATTTTGTTTTAATCTTTTGTTTTAATTTCTGCCAGTTCAGCCTTACTGTGTTTGGCGGTTTAGTCTCCTCACGTATGAGAATAGCTTTGTTAGAATCTCCTACTGTGTTGGACGTTTTTCATTTTTTTCTTTATCTGTTTTGAGTTTATGAGTTTGGGTGCATAAAATTAATGATTATTGTATTTCTTGGTGAAATTTTCCTTTTAATATTATATATTATATCTCTCTTCAGCCCTGTTATTACTTTTTGTCTCCAATTCTATTTTGTCTGTAGCGTTACTATACCAACTTGCTTTTCTATAGTATTTACTTAGTATATGCTTTTTGAATCTGTTTATTTCCAACATTTCTGTATTTTTTCAGGTGTGTCCCTTATAAGTAGCATATGTTTGGACTTTTAATAAATCCAATTTAACAATCTATGCTTTAATTGGAAATTGAAAGTAATATGTCTCTCTCGTGATTACCGATATTTGGATTGAAGTCTAGTATCTTATTTTGCGTTTTCTACTTGTACCCTTTCTTTGCCTTCTTTGGGGCCCTTTTCTGATTTCCGTAGCTTGACAAAATGTTCTATATTTCCTGATTCCCACACATCGTTTGCTCCTCTGGTTTTGAAATAGATTGTATTTATATCCACTTACCTTACATCCTTAACATTTTAACCATATATTTGTACCTATACATTTGTCTAGCACAGAGATCAGCAAACTGCAGCCTATCTGTCTGGCAGCTTGTGTTTATAAACGAAGTTTTATTGGAGCACAGCCTTCTCCATTCATTTACATTTTATCTATGGCTGCTTTCGTGCTACGATGGCAGAGTTGAGTGGCTGGGACAGAGACCTTATGATTCACAAAGACTAAATGTTTACTAACTGGCCCTTTACAGAAAATGTTCGCCACACCCTGGTCTAACAGTGAAGCGTGTTAGCCTCTGTTACATAGTTTGCTGCAAGCACACATGGGACAGCCCCTTCCTGTAAATATTGCTATTGTTGCCTAAATTGCTAGTTTCACATGTATAAAATAAACACAGAGACATGGATGTCATAATTTTAAAAGCAGTTGATTAAATTTACTTAAAATTATTTTCTGTGCCTACCATTATTCTTGTATACTATGCATTCCCCTTGGGTTCAGTTTTCATGTTGTTTTACTGAGGGTCTGTGGTGATGACTTATTTTATACCTGAAAATATACTTATTTTGCCCCCAGTCTTTTTTTAAGATTTTATTAGGGAATTGGGGGAGGGGAACAGCGTTGAGGAATCGGGGAAGGGGAACAGACAAGTTGCTGTCTTTTTGTTCTTCAGTCTAGTTGCAGAGGATGTTGCTTCACTGGCCCATGTTGGTATCATCATTGCCCTCTTCCTGGGTGAGGCAGATCAGTCGCTGGCCTCTGGATGGCCGCTCACAGCGGCTCTTGGCAGCTCACACCGGCTGCCAGCCGCTCACGCTGGCTGCCGGCCACTCACTGTAGCCTATGGCAGCCCACTGCAGCAGGGGCTGCAGCTATGCCGTCCCGGGGACTCACAGCAGCCCAGCTCCAGGTGGAGCTGTTGTTCACCATCTTAGCTGTAGAGGGCAGTGTCACTGGCCCTCATATGTGGGATCCGAACCGGGGCTGCTGGCATCCCAAGCCAGCTCTTAACCAACGCACCACTCGACCGGCCCGTGCCCTCAGTCTTTTCATTTTATGTATTTTATATAATTTTTTACTCTTCAATTACAGTTGAAATACAGTATTATATGAGTTTCAGGTGTACGGCATAGTGATTAGACATTTATATAACTTATGAAGTAATCAACCCAATAAGTCTAGTACCCACCTGGCACTACACATAGTTATTAAGTTATTATTGACTATGCCCCCTATACTGCACTGTACATCCCCATGACTATTTTGCAACTACCAGTTTGTACTTCTTTTTCACCCATCCCCTCAACCTCCTTCTCATCTGGCAGTTATCAAAATGTTCTTTGTATCTATGACTTTGTTTCTGTTTTGTTTGTTCATCTATTTTGTTTTTTTAGATTCCATATACAAGTGAAATCATATGATATTTGCCTGTCTCTGTCTGACTTATTTCACTCTGTATAATACCCTCTAGGTCCATTCATGTTGTTGCAGATGACAAGATTTCATTTTTTTATGGCCGAGTAATATTCTATTGTATGTATGTACCACCTCTTCTTTTTTTTTTGAGGGCAGTGTCACTGGCCCTCATATGTGGGACCCGAATCAGGGCCACTGGCTTCCCAAGCCAGCGCTTAACCACCACGTCACCTGGCCGGCCCTTTGGCCCACCTCTTCTTTATCCAGTCGTCTATTGATGGATACCTAGGTTGCTTCCATATCTTGGCTATTTTATTTTATTTATTTTTATTTTTAAAGATTTTTATTGGGGAATTGGGGGAGGGGAACAGACAAGTTGCTGTCTTTTTGTTCTTCAGTCTAGTTGTGGAGGATGTCGCTTTACTGGCCCATGTTGGTATTGTGATCATTGTGCTCTTCCCAGGTGAGGCAGTCTCTCGCTGGCCATTGGATGGCCACTCACAGCAGCTCACGGGAGCGCACACCAGCTGCCGGCCAGCCACACTGTAGCCTATGCCGTCGCCGGCGACTCAGGGCAGTTCAGTTCCAGGTTGAGCTGTTGTTCACCATCTTAGCTGTAGAGGGCGCAGCATCACTGGCCCATGTGGTATCAGAACTTGGGCCCTGCTGCTCAGAGCTGGCGCTCCCAAGCCAACTCTTAACCAGCGTGCCACTCGGCCAGCCCTATCTTGGCTATTTTAAATAACACTGCAATGAACATGTGGATGCATATGTCTTTTTGAATTAGTGTTTTGGGTTTCTTTGGATAAATACCCAGAAGTGGGATTACTGGGTCCTTCTTTGTCATTTGTTATAGCCTTTATTTTGAAGTCTATTTTGTCTGGTATAAGTATTGCTACTCCAGCTTTTATTGCTCATTTCCATTTTCATGAACTACCCTTTTCCATCCCTTTACTTTCAGCCTGTGTGTGTCTCTTGACCTGAAATGAGTCTCATGTAGGCAGCATATGAAAGAGTCTTGTTTTCTTATCTATTCAGCCATCCTGTCTTTTTTATCAGAGCATTTAATCCATTTACATTGAAAGTAATTATTGATAGATATGTAGTTATTGCCATCATATCCATACTTTTAAAATCTTTTTTTCTTCCATTTCTTAAAGAATTCCCTTTAACATTTCTTATAATATGGCTTGGGGTGATGAACCTCTTTAGCTTTTTCTTGTCGGGGAAGCTTTATCTGTCTTTCATTTTAAATGATATCCTTGCCAGGTAGAGTACCCTTTGTTGTAGATCCTTGCTTTTCATCACTGTGAATATTTTGTGCCAGTCCCTCTTGGCCTGCAAAGTTTCTGATGAGAAATCAGCTGACAGTCTTATGGGAGTTCCCTTGTAGGTAACGAACTGCTTTTCTCTTGCTGCTTTTAGGATTTTCTCTTCATTTTTAACCTTTGCCAGTTTAATTACAATGTGTCTTGTGGGCCTATTTGGGTTCATTTTATTTGGGTCTCTCCGTGCTTTCTGGGCTTGTATGTCTATTTCCTTTGCCAGATTAGGAAAGGTTTACGTCATTATTTCTTCAAATAGGTTCTTTTTTTTTATTTATTTATTTATTTTTTTTGAGGGCAGTGTCACTGGCCCTCATATGTGGGACCCGAACCGGGGCCGCTGGCTTCCCAGGCCAGCGCTTAACCACCACGCCACTCGGCCGGCCCTCAAATAGGTTCTTAATCCCTTGCTTTCTCTCTTCTCCTTCTGGTCCCCCTATGATGTGATGTTGTTGTGCTTCATGTTGTCCCAGAGGTCTCTTAAACTATCGTATTATTTTTTGTTGTTCTGATTGGGTGTTTTCTGCTACCTTGTCTTCCAAATCACTGATTCGATCCTCTGCTTCATCTAGCCTGCTGGTGATTCCTTCTATTGCATCCTCACTTCAGTTATTGTATTCTTAATTTTTCTTTTTTTTTTTGAGGGCAGTGTCACTGGCCCTCATATGTGGGACCCGAACCGGGGCCGCTGGCTTCCCAAGCCAGTGCTTAACCACGGTGCCACTTGGCCAGCCCCAACCTTTGAGAGATTTTAGGAAAGTCTGCATCATAAGCCAAGACAGGCTGTTTGTATGGAAAAGCCACTGGAAACAGCTTGGGTGGGACCACAAATTGAGTGGAGTGGGATCTCAGGGGATTACCAGGGCAGGGGAATGGTGTTAGCCAGGTTGATGGAGACTCAGATATGGTGCCTGCCTGCACCTGCAGGCTAGGTGGGGGGAGCGCTCAGCAAAGAAACAATGACTTCTGCCAGCACCTCTGTGTGGGAGAAAACTGCCCCTCCAGCCCTTGTCCTAGAGCCAGACAACTCAGTCCTCTCTGTGTGTCCCTGGTACCTTTCGAGCTGCTGCCCTAGTGCTGGAGCTCAGAACGAATGAGTCCATTAGCAAGTAAATCTGTGCTTGGTCCATTTAAGAGGAACGCCTGGGACTCCAGCCACCCTTGTCTCACTCAGTCACATCTCTACTGGTTTTCACAGCAAAAAAGTTATGGTTATTCTCTCCCTGGACCTGAAACCCTGGGCTGGGTGGGGAGCCTGGTGTGGGGCTGGGACCCCTCATTCCTCAGGGGGGACCTCCACATCTGAGATACCCATCCCAACTTTTAACCACCACACTTGGCTGTGGAACCAGCCTGTTCCATGTCTCTGCCCCTCCTACCAGTGTCCACATGGCTTCTTCTGTATGTTCTTAGAGGTAGGACTTCTGTTCAGCTAGACCTCAGGTGGTTCTCAAAGATGGTTGTTCTGTTTAGTTGTAATTTTGATGTGGTTTGGCCTTACTTTTCATTAACAGTTTAGTTGCATATAAAGTTCTAAGATGACAAGTATTTTTCTGTTTGTTTTGAAGGATTACTTCTAGTGTGTGTGTGTATATATATATATATATATATATTTTTTTTTTTTGAGGGCAGTGTCACTGGCCCTCATATGTGGGACCCAAACCAGGGCCACTGGTTTCTGAAGCCAGCGCTTAACCACTCGGCCGGCCCTAGTATATATTTTTTATTATTATTATTATTTTTTTTAGCTGAGCCATCCTGCCACCTGTAGGCAGCTCAGCGGCAGCTCAGCTCGGGCTGGGCATCGAACTGCTGTTGCCCAGATCTCAGCTCACACTCTTGAGTGAGCTCTTAACCAACTGAGCCACTCGGCCGGCCCCCTAGCATATATTTTTGCTGAGGTGAAGTTTTCTCTGTTTAATTATCTTTTTTTTGGGTAGATATTTTATCTTTTCTTTCTGGGAGTTTTTAAGACCTCTTTTTATGCTTAATATTTTGCGGTTCTTCACACTGTTTCTAGTTGGATGTATTTGTTATATTTGATTGGTACTTGTAGTGAACTTTACATTGGGAACTCAAGTCTTTCATTCTGGAAATTTCTCATCAGTTATCTCTTCAAATGTTGTTTCTTTGTCATTTACTGTATTTTCTTCTTTTGGAACTTACATTTTATGTATGTTAGATATATGACCTAACCTCTGTATCACTTAAGTTTTTCTCTCATTGTTTTTCTGTCTTTCCATTGTCCATGGGTGAATTCCATAGCATTGTTTTCTAAACCATTAATGCACTCAAACCGTGTTTTTCTTCAGCCTTTAGCATGATTCATTGTTACTATTGATAGCATTTCAATATCTATTTGTTTATTGCCAAGACTTCTGGCTATTTTTTCTTTTTTTTTTTTAGCTGAGCCTTCCGGCCACTTGTTGGCAGCTTAGCAGCAGCTCAGCTTGGGCTGGGCATAGAACTACTCTTGTTCAGAGCTCAGCTCGCACTCTTGAGTGAGGTCTTAACCAACTGAGCCACTCGGCCGGCCCTCTCGATCATTTTTTAAATATCTATCTGTTTCTGCCTGTTTTTGTTTCATAATTTGATTTCATCTGAACAAAATTAATTTTTTCAATAGTTGATTCCAATAGTTGAATGTCTCTCTTAGCATTGGATTTTCTCATGTCCTATGGAATTTGGGTTTGAATAAATGTTCTTGTTGCCCTTCTTTTCTTTTCTCCTGAGAGTCTTATCTTTTTTTTTTTAGAGGTCAAGTGTCACTGGCCCTCATATGTGGGATCCAAACCGGGGCCTCTGGCATTCCAAGCCAGCTCTTAACCACCGCGCCACTCGGCCGGCCCCTGAGAGTCTTATCTTATTATTGACCCTGTTCCATCTCAAACTTTATTCCTCCAATGCATTTAGGGTGACACAAAGCCTTCTTCATCAAGATTACGGGGTGCATTTTAAAGGTAGAGCCAACAGGATTGTTGGTGAATTGAATGTAGAGTGTAAGAGAGAGAGGAATCAGGGGAGATTGCTTTTGGTTTAAGTAACAGTTGACTAGCGCTAGTTGCAGAGATGGGGGGGGGTGCTGGCGAGGGAGCAAAGTTAGGAGAAAGAGTCAAAAGTTCTTGGGCTAGCCGAGTAGCACATTGGTTAAGAGCTGGTTTTGGGATGCCAGCGGCCCTGGTTCGGATCCCACATACGAGGGCCAGTGACACTGCCCTCTACAGCTAACAACAGCTCCACCTGGAGCTGGGCTGTGCGAGCCCCGGTGACAGAGTAGGCTGTAGCCCCTGCTACAATGGGCTGCCATAGGCTACAGTGAGTGGCCAGCAGCCAGTGTAAGTGGCTGGCAGCCAGCACAAGCTGCCAATAGCTGCGGTGAGCGACCATCCAGAGGCCGGCGACTAATCTGCCTCATCTGGGAAGAGCGCAATGACGATACCAACATGGGCGAGTGAAGCAACGTCCTCCGCAACTAGACTGAAGAACAAAAAGACAGCAACTTGTCTGTTCCCCTTCCCTGATTCCCCAACGCTGTTCCCCTCCCCCAATTCCCCAATAAAATCTTAAAAAAAAAAAAAGTTTTTTAGTCACTATGATGTAATAATGCTGAACTTTAAAAAAGTACATTTTATTTTAAATACATTTAAGTTTAAGAAAGGGTTTTTAAATTGTATTATATAATGGTTGATATGCTTTTTTTGATATCTAAGTGGAAATGTTTAAAAGGCATTTGGATATATGAGCCCAGAATTTCAGATTTGAGTTAAAGAGTGTGCTTGGGGGGCCGGCCGAGTGGCGCATTGGTTAAGCGCTGGTTTTGGGATGCCAGCGGCCCCGGTTCGGATCCCACATGAGGGCCAGTGACACTGCCCTCTACAGCTAACAACAGCTCCACCTGGAGCTGGGCTGTGCGAGCCCCGGTGATGGTGTGGGCTGCAGCCCCCGCTGCAGGGGGTTGCCATAGGCTACATTGAGTGGCCCGCAGCCAGCGTGAGCGGCTGGCAGCCAAGTGTGAGCTGCCAATAGCCGCGGTGAGCGACATCCAGAGGCCAGCGACCGAACTGCCTCATCCGGGAAGAGCGCAATGACGATACCAACAGTGAAGCAACATCCGCAACTAAACTGAAGAACAAAAAGAGCAACTTGTCTGTTCCCCTTCCCCGATTCCCCAACGCTGTTTCCCTCCGCCAATTCCCCAATAAAATCTTTAAAAAAAAAAAAAAAAAAAAAAAAAAAAAGAGTGTGCTTGGGAGAAATATACATACAGTGGTACTTAAAGCTATCCCTAAGGAGTGTGCCCTGAGGCATCCAATTTTTGAGGCTTATATTAAAGGTAAAGCTGACAAGTAAGACCTATAAGCCACTCCCAGGGAGTTAAGAGGAAAACCAGAGAGTTGACCAAAGGGCAAGAGAAGAAACCATTTAAAGGAGACTCAACTATTGGAATTGGCGAGGATTGGTACGGTGTTCCACAGAATAGTGGGGGGAGAACCTGGCAGAACAAAGTTAAAGACAGAGGAAAGTTAAGGCAGTGAAGAGAGCGAAGATTGACAGTTTCAGTGAGTTTGTATGTGAAGGGAGCAGAGAAATGTGCTGTGGTGAGAGATGGATGTGAGATCTTCCATTTGTTTTTAAAATGGGAGACGCTGAAATATGTTTTTAGACTAATGGAACTGACTGGGGTGGTTTTTCTGAGTCCTCTGAGCCCTCCATTCCACCTTCCCGTCCCTTCTTCCCACGTCATCCCGAGATAAAGTGAGTGAGGACAGGATACAGCGCCTGCTCAGGAGTCCCTCGAGCTCCATTTACCCCTGTGCCCACTCCTCACTATCTCTCATGAGGCAGCTCGGACTTCTGCACTTGGGCTTGTTTTGGGGACATGGTTCAGGCCTGGACTCAGTTGGAGAACAGACTCAAAGCCAGACCAGTGGCCAGAGACCCAGTGTCCCCTCAGAGGTGATGCCTTTGAACTGGAGGGATAGTCATGCTGGTAAAAGCCATTGCTAACATCATTTGTGAGGACCCACACCTACGACAGCCCTGTGCTCAGACAGTGGAGGACAAAGATACAAAGGGGGCACTGCCTTGGAAGAAAGGACACAGGTGGGAGGAGGGGTGCTGTCTTCTCAACTCACTCTTCTCCCTTCATTCCGTCAGGATCCTTGCCACGGCGGGCACTGACTTCGACCTGCGGACGCTGCGGGCTGTGCGGGTGCTGAGGCCCCTGAAGCTGGTGTCTGGGATTCCAAGTGAGTCTGGAGAAAGCAATGAGGCTCCAGCCTGCCTGGGACACTGACCTTCTCCCCCATCCCACCGCAGCCACCATCACAGTCACGCCCCTAACCAGGGCGCCCTTTGGCTCTGCTCACTCTGAGCTTGCTGTTCTTGACTCCAGGGAACCAGGTGTAAAGAAGGGGGCGGGGCCGGCCGAATGGCTCAGTTGGTTAAGAGCTCACTCAAGAGTGCGAGCTGAGCTCTGAGCAACGGCGGTTCGATGCCCAGCCTGAGCTGAGCTGCCAACAGGTGGCAGGATGGCTCAGCTAAAAAAAAAAAAAAAAAAAGGAAGGCATGTTACAATTGGGCCGGCCGAGTGGCGCGGTGGTTAAGCGCTGGCTTGGGAAGCCAGCAGCCCCGGTTCGGGTCCCACATCTAAGGGCCAGTGACACTGCCCTCAAAACAACAACAACAACAACAAAAAAGAAGCGGGGAGCTGGCCTTTTGCAGCCTCTCCATCTTCCACGAAAGCCCAGAGTGTGACTCCGCTGCCCTTGACGGAAGCTTTGATTCTCTTCCCACCCTCTGCTATATTTCCAGCTCTTTGCTTCTTTTTCTGGGATTGAAGGGCAGAAGAGAGGTGGTAGGGGCAGGGCCATTGGGAACTGGGACCATGTTCAGACAAGTTCCTGGATTGGACAGGCTGGCCAGAGTCACTTTGTGAGCCAGTGGCCACCCTGGTCCCTGTTCCCCCAGTCCAGTGGAAGTTTGGGGTTCAGTTTCCCTCAGGGCCTGATTGGATGGGAACCTAGACTGTGTCCCGCAAGGCCCTGTCAGACAAAGGCTCAGGCCTGTATCCAAGGGCTACGGCCAGGTTGGAAGCGGGGGTCATAGGGTTCGTCCCCCTCGGCCTGGTTCCTCTGGCCTGGACACACTCATGCTCTGTGGTCAGTGTTAAAACACTCTCCAGGGGCATGTCCTCTGCTTCACTTTCCCTAAGAAGTTGGGTCTATCGGGATCCCCTGCTCTTCCCTCCCAGCATTCCCTGATCTTAGCTTCCAGAATCTTCTGCCTTTTCCTCTCAGGATTCCCTCATCTTTCTTCTCAGGACTCCCTGTTCCTACTTCACCCTGAGCGCTCCATAGGTCTACAGATGTCACCAGCCCCCACTCTCCACCCAGACTTCGGACTCTGACACCCCTGCATCCCACTCCTCCTCCTACAGCCCACCTCCCCCCAAGACCCTATGGCTTGTCCCCCACCCCGAGCACTCAGCTCCGCCCATACAAGTGCTCACTATTCTGCCCTCCTTCCCCCAGTCCCTGCTCTGTCCCCTCCTTGGAGGGCTCCCAGCTCTGTCCTTTGTCCCCATGCCCACCGAGGCTTGCTTGTGCTCCCATGCCCCACCCACACCCTGCTGTGCCCCCTCACTCCCTGACCTGCCACTCTGCCTGCTTTGGCCGCAGGTTTGCAGGTGGTGCTCAAGTCCATCATGAAAGCCATGGTCCCGCTGCTGCAGATCGGGCTGCTGCTTTTCTTCGCCATCCTCATGTTCGCCATCATCGGCCTGGAGTTCTACATGGGCAAGTTCCACAAGGCCTGCTTCTCCAACAGCACAGGTGAGGGCTGCCTGAGCCGTTCACAGGCCATGGGCTCTCAGGGGCTTCTGGGCGCCACGCACTGAGGCGGAGCTAACGTTCCGCTGGGGACACAGTCAGAACCTGACACGTACAGACTCAGACACAAATAGTAGATGAAGCCGTTACAGATGTAGGAACTTCCAGGAAAGAAACAAAAGGGTATTGAAATACAGTGATTTGGGGCCCGCTCACAGAGCATACTGGGGGCCGGGGGGGCCTCTGCTAAGGTGACAGCTGAGCACAGTCTGAAAGCAGTGGGAGGAGAGCTGTATGGCCGCCTGGCCAGAGGACGTGGGCTCCAAGGAACAGCCAATGCAGAAGGCTGCGTGAGGAACAGCTGATGGGCAAATGTGGGCTTCGGGGCTGTGGTGGGCTCTGTCTTATTCTGGGAGACGTGGGAAGACTCGGAGCCTCTGGGTGAAGAGTGACATCCCCTGATGGCCAGGCCGCTATGGGAGGCAGAGGCAGCAGCAGGGTTCCAGTGGAACCTTCCTCAGTCCCGGACAGAAGACGGAGGCGGGTAGGATGGGCCGAGTTCTGGGTGCGTTTCGCAGTGATGCCGCTGGGAGACTGCACCTGGTGGGCAAAGCGACAAGAGCCGAGGGTGACACCGGGGCTGTGGCCTGAGCTCCGCACAACGGAGAAAACCCATCTGGTCATCTCAGTAGATGCAGAAAAAGCTTTTACTAAAATTTAAATCATTCATGATTTTTAAAAACCACTTATCAAACTGGAAATAAAAAGGAATTTTCTTAAACTCCCTAAAATTTCCTGCAAACATCATACTTTGTTGTAAGTCTTGAGCTTTCCCTTTAAAGCCATGAACAAAATAAAGGCACACACGGTCTCTTGTGTTGACGTGGCACCGGTAGTCAGGGCTAGTGGCAGGACACAAGAAAATGCAGAAATGCTGTTCAGAACTTGAAAGGAGGAAGTGAGACTGTTCTGATTCACAGAGAACACAACTGTTTCCAAGAGATGACAACTGGGTGGTGTCCACGAGCATCTGTGAATATTGGGGGGACAGAACAGAGTGGTTTGCTGTTTGCCTTCTCTGCCTGGGATCTGTTTCAGCCCTGGCAGCGCCTCAGCAATTCCCCGTTGATGGGAGGGATTCCATGCGATTATACATTTATTTATAAACAGTTTTACCTCCCCTTTCCTAGGATTGTGGGAATGAGTGTGCTGCTTGCCATCCTGTCCAGAGATTAACACTGGTTTTGTGGTGTCTCCTTAATCGCCTGTTGGTCTCTGGCTGCCGGCCGGGTTCCAGCCAGTGGGAACACGTCCCCTCTGTGGGGCCTGGCTAGTGGGGCCTGGCTGGGGCCCCCACCATCTCTGGGCACATGTTGTTTGGGCTCTGTGACGGGCACTGATGGCAGTAGCTGAGTCCAGCCTGGCACTGGCTGCAGAGCGATAGGCAGTTATGCATGTCAGGAGAGTCTTGGTGGCAGTTTGGCCGTGAGGGAGAGAAGTCAGCGTGGAGAGGCCGGACAAACTGGAGTTAAGAGTTCGTTGTTTTGATTGTAAGATGAATGAGTCCTGAGCATGTTTAAATGATGACGAGCAGGTGCCAGCGGAGAGGGAGGGGCTAATGAGTAGTTCCGGAGAGGGTAGGTCTGAGCTCAAGTGGAGGAGGCTGTAGGCAAGAGGAGAGAGCGGTGTGGGTGGAAGGAAGGGTGGTGGGAAGTTCAGGGAGGGTTCCCACGGGGGCCTGATTCCTGCCTGCTTGTGAGCCAGTCCCAGGCGGGGTGGGTGTGGGCAGGTCCCCTGGAGGGGTGGGTGTGAGCGGGTCCCCAGAAGGGATCGGTCCCAGGCGGGGTGGGTGCCAGCGGATCCCCTGGAGGGGTGGGTGCGGGTGGGTCCCCTGGAGGGGTGGGTGCGGGCGGGTCCCCTGGAGGGGTGGAGCACTATGAGTGTCTGAGCCCAGGGTCTGTGCTCCCTCTTGTGCTCCCAGATGCAGAGCCGGTGGGTGACTTCCCGTGTGGCCGGGAGGCCCCCGCCCGGCTGTGTGAAGGCGGTGCCGAGTGCAGGGAGTACTGGCCAGGGCCCAACTTTGGAATCACGAACTTCGACAACATCCTGTTTGCCGTCCTGACGGTGTTCCAGTGCATCACCATGGAGGGCTGGACCGACATCCTCTACAACGTGAGTCCTTTGGGCCGGCACTGAGGCCTGGCGCCCCTGCCCTGGTCCTTCCCTCAGGCGGCTCCACTGGGGTCAGCTGCAGTCGGCGTCCACTCCAACTCTTGTCCCTGGTCTTGGGGGTGTTTTGTCCGTTAGCTGACAGAATCACTCCAAGACCCTTCGTACAGAAGGTGACGCGCAGGAGGGAGCTAACTGATGTCCTTGGCTTGGGAGCTTGCTGCTGACACCAGCTCTCCGCCCTGCTGGGTCTTCTGGCCGGAGGAGCGATGTGGGCCCCGGCATCTTGGTGTCTGTGGGCTGCCTGGTGATGAGGGCCATGCTGAGTCGAGTCAGGAAGCTGCTCATACTGCTGGCGTGCTTGGGGTGGGAGCGTCTCCTGCACTTGTGTTTCCTTCCCCCGAGTGTTTCTGGTCCTGACCCTCTGGTCTCACTGTCATCAGGACGGCAGCCGTCTCTGCAGAGCAGGGCAGTCGGGGTTTGCTGCCCATGACAGAAGTTGGGGATAAGCCTTGGGGTGCCTGGTCACCCATGGCACTCCCACCTCCTCTCCCCCTGAGGCTCTCGGCGAACGTGGCCATCAGCTCCTGGGAAGACCTCTGTCTATTTACGTTGTGGCCCCCCCACGTGCTCCCTTTGGAGCCCCTGAACCTTCAGGACAGGAGGACAATTAAGCTAGTACCTCAGGGCTGTGGGAGGTGGAGAAGGCGTGGGCCCAGGCGCCTGGCGGGAACGCCTGGCTGGTGGCCTGCGTGCCTGGTGTGTCCTGCTCGGGGGTTGGGCCCCTGAAGCACAAGCTGCTTCACTTTGAACCTGTCCCTGGGGCACCGGGTGGGACGTGGGCTACAAGCCTCTGCAGCCCTGTGCGGGGGGCGTGGCAGTGGGCAGGAAGAAGGGCACACACGGGACCCTCTGCTCTGTGTGTCCTGCGTGGGCTTGTGCAGACCCGGCTGGCTCAGTGCTGCTGGGCAGGCAGATGGCATGTGAGGACTTCAGGAGAAGTTGGCCCAAGGTCCCTTGTGGAGTGGGAGTTGCGTCTGGTGACAGCTCTGTTTGATGGAAGGAAAAAAAGAATGGGGACAAAGGCCGTGATGAGGAGCTTGGCTGTTCTCTTCCTATAGCCGAGCAAGGAACAATTTCCACAAAGACGGACCCTAAAAATAGCTCTGAGCTGGCCACATCCCTGCCAGCCCCACCCTAATGAAGGACTGCGTGACTGCAGGAGCCCGTCTCGGCCTCCCTGTGCTCCCTGGGGCTTGGCCGGAGGCCCAGTTGGTGGGTCTGTGCCCGTGGGGGAGAGGCCGGGCAGGAGGCAGTGGTCAGGGAAGCGCCATGGCTTCACTGGGTGCTGTCCAGTGGTGAGCAGGAGAACTCAATAACCAGGCCCCAGTGAGGGCAACTGCTGTAACACCAAGAAATGAGGACGAGGGGCGGGGGGCCAGTGAGAGGGCTTTGGGAAAGGGAGGCCTGGGGAGCCAGTCGTGCAGTTGCAACGGGTTGGGGCCTGGTGGGTTTGGCAGGCCACCAGGACGCAGTGACAGGTGAGCTGTGCCGCTGGCGCCAGAGCGGGGCCACTGCGAGGGACAGCAGGTGGTTGCTGGAGATGAGACGGGCTTTTGAAGGAGAGTCTGTGGAGGGGGAGCCCGGGGAGGGGGCTTTCCTCGTCTCCTGGAGCCTGGGCAGGAGGCGTGGGCCTGCAGGTGGAGAGCGGGCATGTGAGTGTCTGTTGCGGACCCCCGCTGCAGCCAGGAGCCCTTCCAGTTCTGACCTGGGGCGGTGGGGTCTGCTCACACGTGGACTGCTGGGAACCGTGGGGGGGCTCTTCTGAAGGAGAGATGGCGTGCCTGCGTCACGTGGAGCCCTGGCGGAAGCCACAGAGTGCCCTGGGAAAGGCGAGTCAGCAGTAGGTCCTCTCAGCAGACACCAGGAGCCACTGCCTGGCCCCTTTCTGTCCTCCCCTGTGCTGGGAGCCCTGGAGGCAGCAGCCTGACCCAGCTGAGCAAGGAGGAAGAGTGGGCCGGAGGGGCGGGGAGGGGCGGAGAGGCCCTCTGAGCGGAGCCCTGGCCATGAGCAGTGTTAGTGCCAGCCGGGACTGGACACTTAGTCACTGAAGTGACACTAATTTCTACTTGAAATGATTTTGGAACTTCTGTGACTCAGGACTTCTCAGAAGTCAGAGGACATGCCCAGCCTGCCCCCCGGGGCGTGGCTGTTCGGGGCTCCAGTTGGTCTGTGATCACGGTCGTGTGGTTGGGGCGCTCGCTGCGGGTGCAGGAAGCCCGCGGAGGGCATTTTGAAGTCGCCTTCACAGGACGTGCTCGCTGGCTGGCGGCAGGAGAGAAGGACCGAAGGCCCTGGACTCGAGCTACAGGGAGAGCTGGGCCCTCGCGGTGGGAAGGTAGGGCCGGGGCAAGGCGTGCGCTCACCTCGATTCTAGCAGAGAGGATGGGGCGCCGGGAGCTCTGCTGGGCGCTTCGGTCCCAGGGCAGGTGTGCGGGACACAGTTTCGCATGTGGGGGTCTCAGAGGGGACTGCAGGCTGACTGTGTGTGTGTCTGGAGTCCTGAAAGGTGTTTAAAATGGTAGGAGAGGCTGAGGTTGCCTGTGACTGGAGCTGCGAAGGCCAGAGGCGGAGCCTCCTCTGAGCCTTGGGCCTTTGATCAGGCCAACATTCAGAAGCTCCCTGGGAAGGAAGGAGCCAGAAAAGGGGCCCAGGTGGGGCCCACGAGTGGGGGAGGGAGCGCGGCCGAGCCAAGGTGTCTTGGGAGCAGAGCAAAGAGCAGTTGAAGAAGGTGATGGGCCAGGTCAGCTTGTTCCTGAGAGGTCAAGGAAGATGTCAGTGAACTTGACAGGAGCGGAGGAAACCCTGGCGTGTGTGTGTCAGAGGGGCAAGGCGTGTGGGAGCCAGGGCGGAGGCAGAGGCAGCTTCCACGGATTTTCTCTGTGAAGCGAGCAGGCCGTGGGAGGGGGCTTCCGTGAGACTTGGGAATTGGCTTTTTAAAAATTTCTGACTTGAGGTAGCAGTTGTAAGAAACAACACAGAGGGAGCCTCGGTGTCCTTTACCAAACCGCTTCCTAGTGGTAACAACTTGCAAAGCTGGCGTGTCTCAGAACCTGGATGTGGACCCTGGCAGTTGAGACACGGTTCCACCCCACAGGGTCCCTTCCTGTCGAGCTCTTCTGGCCACGCCCCCTCCCTCTTGCTCCCTCCCCATCCGCGGCAGCCACTGACTTGACGATTCTGCAGTTTTGCCATTTCAAGAATGTTATGGACACGAAACCATGCTGCACAGTAACTTTGTGTTCGGGCTAGTTTCATTCTGCCTAGTTCTCTGGAGAGTCAGCCAGACTATTGTGTGGCAGCACTCAGTTCCTTTTCTCGGCTCAGTTGGGTGCATGGTGTGGGTGGGCCGCTGTGTTTCACACCCACCTGCTGAAGGACATCTGGGCTGTTTCCGGTTTGCGGCTCTTATGAATATAGTTGCTCCACAGACGTGTGTCCAGGTTTCTTTGCAGATGTGTCCTCATCCCTGTGTGGGGTGTGCCCAGGAGGGCACTTTCTGGGTTGTATAGTAGTAGCATGTTCAGGTTTTAAGAAACTAAACCATTCCACTGATTTGGGACGCCAGCGGCCCCGGTTCGGGTCCCACATGTGAGGGCCAGTGACATTGCCCTCAAAAAAAAAAAAAAGAAATTAAACCATTCCAGAGGGCTGCCTTCTTTCCATCCCTACCAGCAGTATATGAATAATCCAGGTTTCTGCAGCCTGGCCCGTATTTGGTGGTGTCACGTTTTTAACTTCAGCCATTCCGATATGCGTGTAGTGACTTGTCATCATGGTACGACCCATGCTTCACATGATGGCAAGTTTTGTTCACAACTCTTTGCCATGGGCACCCTCTGGTCTTCACTGAAATATCTCTACAGCTTTCACCCGTGGTCTGCTTGGATGGTTCTTTCACTGTGGAGTTGTCATATATTCTAGACACTAGTTCTGTGTCACTGGAGTGGTGTTTTGCTTTGGCTTTGGTTTACAGTCCCTTGATGACTCACGACATCAAGTGCACTTTATGTGCTCGTTACACCACTGACTTGTCTTCTTTGGAGACGTTTCATCAGAGACTTCGCCATCTTACAATTGGGCTACTTGTCATTTTATTATTCATCTGAAATATTTATTTATATATTACAGATCCAGGCTCTTTTCAGACCTATGATTTGCAAATATTTTCTCACATTCTGTGGGTAGTTTTTTCACTTCCTTGATGGTGTTACTTGAAGTACAAAAGATTTTTATTTTGATGAAGTCCAGTTTCTCCATTTTTCTTTTTATCACTTGTGCTTTCAGAGTTCTATCTTAAGAATTCATTACCTAGTCCCAAATCATGAAGATTTACTCCTGTGTTTTCTTTTACGATTTTCCCAGTTTTACTCTGGTATTTAGGCCTGTAATCCATTTTGAGTTGGTTTTTGTACATGGAGTGAGGTGGGGTTCAGCTTCATTCTATTGCATGTGGCTCTCCAGTTGAAAAGACTCTTCTTTCCCCACTGAATTGTTTTGGCACCCTTGTTAAAAAATCAGTTGATAGGGCTCGCCAAGTGGCACCTTGGTTAAGAGTTGGCTAGGGATGCCAGCTCTGAGCAGCAGGGCCCCGGTTATGATCCCACAGGAGGGCCAGTGACGCTGTGCCCTCTACAGCTAAGGTGGTGCACAACAGCTCCACCTGGAGCTGGGCTCCCGGAAGTTGCCGGCAACTGTGTAGGCCACAGTGGGGCTGCCATGAGTTACCGTGAGTGGCTGGCAGCCAGCATGAGCTGCTGTGAGCCACCGTGACTGGCCGTCCAGTGACTGGCGACCAACTGCCTCAGCCGAGAAAAGCACAATGATCACAACACCAACATGGCCAGTGAAGCAACGTCCTCCACAACTAGACTGAAGAACAAAAAAGACAGCAACTTGTCTGTTCCCCTTTCCCAATTCCCCAGTGCTGTTCCCTTCCCCCAATTGCCAATAAACTCTTTAAAAAAAACAAACCAGTTGATAATAAATATAAGGCTTTATTTCTAGATCATAAATTCTATTCCATTGATCAATATACCCCTTTTGGGGAAAGTTTTTTTAATATTTATTTATTTATTTATTTATTTATTTTTATTAGTTTCAGGTGTACAACACAATGCAATAGTTATACTCTTTACCCCCCAAAGTGACAACCCCCCCTCCCCCAGTTCGCCACCCCACTCCCCCTCCCCCATATCATACATATCCATCACAACTCCCCTGACTCCCCTCCACAGTATACTCCACATCCCGTGACCATCCACATATTCAGTTGCAGTTGGCATACAATACTATACAACATCAGCTTCAGGTGTACAGGGCTGTGATCAAGCCTCTACTCCATCCATGCAGTGGTCTCCCTAACAAGACATGTGACCATCTGACACGCCACAAAATTTTTACAACATCATTATATTCCCTGAACTGTGTTTCATATCCCTGTGGCAATATTGTAGTTGTCTATTTATGCTGTCTAATCCCTTCCCCTTCCCCCTCATCCCCACCCCGCTCCCTACTAGCAACCCTCAGTTTTTCCTCTACATCTACGAGTCTGTTTACTTTGATCATTCACTCAGCTCTTCAGACTCCACACACAAGTGAGATCACATGGTACCTGTCCTTCTCCGAATGACTTATTTCACACAACATAATAGTCTCGTCACAACATTATCAATTACATTCTCAGAACTAACCCCATATCCCTGCAACAACATTGTAGTCCCACCTACACTGTCCAAAACCTTCCCCCTCTCCCTCTTCCCCACTCCCTCCCAGCCAACAACCATCAATTTTTCCTTTATATTAACTCTTTCTCTGTTGATTTTCTGTCTAAAGGGTCTGTCCATTGGTGAAAATGGTGTTGAAGTCCCCTACTATGATAGTGTTACTGTTGATCTCTGTCTTTATGTCTGTTAAAATCTCTTATATGTAATTAGGAGTTCCTATGTTGGGTGCATAGATGTTTATTAGGGTTATACTGCCCTTCTTTGTCTTTTATTGTAGTCATTTTAAAATCTATTTTGTCCAAAATAAGTATTGGTGCTCCAGCTTTTTTTTTTTTCTCATTTCCATTTGCATGAAATATCTTATTCCATCTGTAAACAGCATATACATGTGTCCTATTTTCTTATCCACTCGGCCACTCTCTGTCTTTTGATTGCAGCATTTAGCCCATTCACATTTAAAATGATTATTGATAGGTGCATATGGATTGCCATTTTGTTATTTGTATTCCTGGTCTCCCTGGGTTAGCTTCTTTACCCCTTTCTTTTGTTTAAAAAAGCCCTTTTAACATTTCTTGCAGTGCTGGCTTGGTGGTAATGAATTCCTTAAGCTTATTCTTTTCTGAGCAGCTCTTTATTTCTCCTTCAATTTTAAGTGATAGCCGTGCTGGGTAGAGCAATCTTGGTTGTAGGCCTTTATTTTGTGTCACTTTGAGTATCTCCTGCCACTCTCTTCTGTCTTACAGAGTTTCTGTAGACAAGTCCGCTGTTAGTCTAACAGGAGTTCCTTTGTATGTAACCTGCTGTCTTTCTCTTGCAGCCTCTAGGATTCTGTCTCTGTCTTTAACCTTTGCCATTTTAACTATGATGTGTCTTGGTGTGGGCCTGTTTGGGTTCAGCTTGTTTGGATCCCTCTGCACTTCCTGGGCATGTATGTTGATTTCCTTCACCAGGGTGGGGAAGTTTTCAGACATTATTTTTTCAAATACATTCTTGACCCCTTGCTTCTTCCCTTCTCCTTCTGGTATTCCTATGAGTCGAAGG
This sequence comes from Aselliscus stoliczkanus, assembly GCA_033961575.1. Taxonomy (NCBI): domain Eukaryota; kingdom Metazoa; phylum Chordata; class Mammalia; order Chiroptera; family Hipposideridae; genus Aselliscus; species Aselliscus stoliczkanus. Next base: position 113,712,547 of record CM066728.1, on the reverse strand, counting down.
TGGTTGCGTTTCACCTTGTCCCATAGGGCTCTTAAACTATTTTCATTGTTTTTTATTCTTTGGTCTTTTTGCTGTGCCAACTGGGTGATTTCTGCTATTTTTTCTTCCAAATCGCTGATCCGCTCTTCTGCTTCATGTACTCTACTGGTGATTCCTTCGAGTGTGTTCTTCATTTCAGTTATTGTATTCTTTAGTTCTAACAGGTTGTTTTTTATGGTTTCCCTATCCTTCTTTATGTCCTCGCTAAGTTCCTTAAACATTAACATCAGTGTTCTAAACTCTGTCTCTGAAAGGTTGGCTCTCCCTGTTTCATTTAGTTCCATTTCTAGAGGTTTCTTCTGATCTTTTACTTGTGACGTGTTTCTTTGTTTCCCCATTCTGGCTGGTGCTCTGGGATTGCTTTGATGGATTAGATAGATCACCAGGAGAGCCCTGGCTGGATCACGCAGGCACACAGCTCACGGCCCAACACTCCCAGGAGAACTCCCAGTCTCAGCCTGTCCCAATCAGCCACTCGCAGATCAGGCCGAGCAGCCCAACAACCAATCACCAGCCTGGCAACTCTGTAAGCGGAGTGCGGAGAGCAGACACCCAAGGCGGCTTGTGCACTCCCGCGTCTCAGTGAGCAGCCTGTTGGAGCCGGGCACGCCCACCAGGCGTTTCCCTGGCAACGCAGCACAAGCCGGCCGGAGGGTGGGGATCCAAGGCCGCATGGGCACACGCACACACGCACTTCTGCGCCAATTCCACCAGACCAATGAGGTCTCGGACCTGATCCTCTGTGGGCGGGCCCAAGCCCAACAAAGTGGCGCCCTCCCCACACCACTCGCGTGCAGGCCCCACACCACGGGAACAACAGTCCAAACACCTCCAGCCTTTGCACCAAAGGTGCTCAGCTTAGTCCATCCCCGCAGGCTCCCGGCTCACACAGCCACTCCGTCCACCAGGAACCAGGTAAGTGCTCACCGGCGAGCAAGCCCGGGCGCCGGCCCCGCTGATTCTCCAGCCGCTCTCAGCCTCACCGAGCTGAGCAGAGAGTCCTCACTAATTACTGCCGGCTGTCTTAGAACTCCTCTTCCCGACAAAGGAACTCTGGGCTGGTGAGCTTGGGGTGCGGCCGGAGGGTCTCTCCCCCAACCGGACAAGCTTCCCACGGCTGGGGCCTCCCTCACGGGGCTCGCCCTCTCTCGTCTCCGCCCGTCCTACCAGACCCGACGTGGCCTCCTCTTTAAGTTCTTCGTTTAGTGGTTCTGTTCCTCCAGTGTTCCGGGGACCTCCAGGGTTGAATGCTGTATAATTTGTTTGTAATTTTGGTGTGATCCTGGGAGGCAGCTAGCACAGCGTCTGTCTATTGCGGCCATTTTACCGGAAGTCATCGGGGAAAGTTTTAAAATTGCAATTTTACTTTCCTTAATTGTGGGACTATTAAATTTACCTATTTGTATTGGGTGAATTGTGATAGTTTGTGTTTTTTGAGAAACTGACCTGTTTCATCCACATTGTCAAATGCATGTAGAGTTGTTTGTGGTATTCATTATCTTTTGATATTTGCTGGGCCTGTAGTGACAGCCCCTGTTTCAGTCCTGATATTGATCTTTTGTGTCTTCTCCCCCTTTTTTTTTTTCTTGGTCAGCTTTGCTAGAGGCATGTCAACTTAACTGATTTTTTCCAAAGAACCAACTTTTCTTAAAAATTGATTTTCTTTATTGTGTCTGTTTTCAATTTTGTTGATTTCTGCTTTTGTCTTTATTATTTACTTTTTTCTGCTTGTTTTGGCTTTATGTTACTCTCCTTCTTCTAATTGCTTGAGGTGTAAGCTTAGATTATTGACTTGAGACCTTCCTTTCCTGTTTTGTAATGTATTTATTTAGTGCTATACATTTCCCTGTTGGCACTGCTTTAGCTGTATCCTTCACATTTGATATACTGTATTTTCATTTTCATTCAGTTCAATGTATTTTAAAAGTTCCCTTCAGACTTCCTCTTTGACCCATGGATTATTTAAAATTGTTTTGTTTATTTGTGTTTAAAGAGTTTCCTGTCATCTTTATGTTATTCATTTCTAGTTTGATTCTATGATGGTTAAAGAATACACTGAAGTTGAAAAAAAAAAGTCAACTTTTAAAATTTTGTCGAAGCTTGTTTTCTGGCCCGGGATATGCTCTTGGTATGTGTTTTGTGGATGCTTGAAAGTAATGTGTATACTGACGTTGTTGTTGTGTGTGTGTGTTTGTGTGTTTCAGTCATTTGCTGTCCTCATTTTACCATTTCAAGTGAAGTGTATAAACCTCACCTTCTTTACATTTCTTTACCCACCCCCATTTATAATACAATTATCATCAACTTATTTCCTATACATATATTTAGAACCATATCAGAATGTTATAATTTTTGCTACCACCGTCAGATGTAATTTAGAAAATTCAAAAGGGCTAAGAAAATCTATTAACCTCATTTTTACTCTTCATTATTCTTTCTTCCTTCCTAATGGTCAACAATTCCTGTTTTCATCATTTCCTTTCTGTTTAGAGAATTTTATTAGCTGTTCTCTCAGGGTAGATCTCTAGGTGACATATACTAGTTTCCCTAGTTTTTATATGAGAATGTCTTGATTTTCACATCACTCCTGAAGGATATTTTTGATGGGTGTAGGTTTCTGGACTGACAATTATTTTCTTTTAGCTCCTGGAAAGTATTGTGCCACTTTTTTTTTTCTTTTTTTGAGGGCAGTGTCACTGGCCCTCATATGTGGGACCCGAACCGGGGCTGCTGGCTTCCCAAGACCAGCGCTAACCACCACGACACTTGGCCGGTCCGTTGCCACTTTTTTCTTGCTGCCATGGTTTATGATGAGAAATGTTTTGAATTGTTTTCCCTCATAAGTGAGGTGTCATTTTTTTCTTGCCACTTTCAAGTTTTGACATTTTTCTTTAGTTCCCTAGGTTTGACTATGATATGTCTTGTGGATTTCTTGGGTTTTATCCTATTTCGTACCACTTAGCTTCATGAATCTGTAGGTATGTTTTTTGCCAAATTTTGGAAGTTTAAAGCCATTAATTTCTCTGAGTACTTTTCAGCCTTGTTCTCTTTCTCCTGTACTCTGCTACTCTGATGACATGAATTTTAGCTCTTCTGTTATAGCCCCACAGGATCTTAAGATTCTGACTTTATTTTTCCTTGATAGTTTTTGTTTGTGTATTTGTTTGTTTTTTAAGTCTGTTTTCAGTCTGTTTTTAAGATTGGGTAATTTCTATTGTTCTGTTTTACTGTTCACTGATCTTTCCTTTGTTCCCTTCATCCTGTTGTGACTTTCAATGGAAATTTTTATTTTGATTATTGTATTTTTCAGTTCTGATTTTTCATTGGTTCTTTTTGTCTTTTATTCATTTGCTGATACTATTTGTTGAGACTTTCTATATTTTTAATGTGTTTTAGGTATGTGCATAATTACTTTCTGAAGCATTTTTATGATGGCTGGTTTAAAATCTTGGTCAGATACTTTTGTTATCTCTGTCATCTCAGTGTTGGCAATCTGTATCAGTCATGGTTCCCCAGAGAAATAGAACCAATAGAATGGAATGTGTGTGTGTTTGTGTGTGTGTGTGTGTTATTGAGAGAGAATATGTGTGTGTGTACATATGGACACACACACACACACATATATATACACACACACACACATATTGAGAGAGAGAGAGAGAGAGAGAGAGAGAGAGAGAGAGAGAGAGAGAGAGAGAGATGTATTATTAAGAACTGACTCATGTGATTATGGAAGCTGGAAAGTCCGAATCTGCATTGTATGCTGTCAGGCTTAGGACCCAGTGGAGCTAATGGTGCAGACGAAGTGTGATGGCAAAATCTACTAGAGAATTTTCTCATACTTGGAGGAGAGTCTGTCTTTGTTTCTATTCAGGTCGTCAACTGACTGGATGAGCTCACCACATTATGGAGAGCAATCTGCTTTACTCTATTAACTATGCTATTAATCTTATCCAAAAACACACTTCCAGAAACACTCAGAATACTGTTTGACTAAATATCTGGGCCCAGTCAAGTTGACAGATAAAATTAACTAGCACAGCATCTATTGATTGTCATTTTTCATTGTTTGTGCTCTTCCTGGTTCTTGGTATGGCAAATGAGCTTCAGCTGAAAACTGGCCATTTTGGGTATGTCATGGGACCCTGGATCTTATTTACACTTTCTGTTTTAGTTCTGTTAGGGAAAGGGGTGTGATGTCTCATGACTGCAAGGTAGGAGGAGAAGTCTGGTTTCCCCACTTGGCCTGTTGACACATTGTGGGGGTCTCCCCACTTCTGTTGGGTGGGGGTGGTAGCCCTGGCTCCCTGATGTGCCTCTAGACTCCTTCCCTGGGCGCGTAGGTTAGATGTGCCTCCTTCATGCTCTCCACATGGTCTCTACTATGTGTGTGTGTGTGGGGTGTCACCCTTGTTGCTACTGGCTGTGGTGAAAGTCCTGACTCTCCACAAGGCCTTTCTGACAGCAGCTCCGTAGGGAAGGGGGTGTGTCCCACTGCCATGTGGGAATGGGGTTCAGGCTTCCTGAGTGACGTCCACTCATACCACAGAGGTGTGGTGGGATAGGAGAGGTCTCGTTACCCCCTTGTCAAGGAGGAGGGTCCCAGTTCCGTGCTCATCCTTGTCTGACATCACCCTGGTTTGAGGGTGTGGGTAGGTTGGTTGCATCCTTACAGGCTGGGGGTTGGGGGTGGTGTGGAAGTGTTGGCTCCCACTGTGCCTTTGCTGGAAGAATGGAGGTGGCACCAGTTCTTCTTGTTGTGTCTGGCTGGAGTAATGCAGTTATTGTCTAAAAGTTTTCTGTCTTGCTAGGCTGCCCTCTTCCCTGCCCTTTGGTTGGAGAGAATGCTGGCTTTTGTTGCTGAATTTTTTCCTGTGCCTGTTGGCATATCCAGGCTGTAGGCTTCTTCGGCTACAGGCCTGGGATGTATGAGGCAAGAAACAAACTGGCTGAGGGCCCAGAAGTCCCCGCCAGTTTGCCTTCTTTTCTTTCTTCTACCTTTTCAGAGTCTTCTTATATTTGTTCCATATGTGATGTCCAGGATATTTGTCATACTTAGTGGGAGAAATAAGGAAGAGTATGTCTACTCCATCTTCCCAGGAGTGTCAGCCCTGGTTTGATTTGTTTTGTTTGTCAAGCTGAGAACAGAGTGGCCTGGCTGCTGGTAGGAATGCTCCATTAGAAAGGGAAATTGCAGGAGCCCCGTCCTTGAGCAGGTGAGAGGCTGAGGCTGCAGCATCCCCTCTCCTTTTCCCCAGGAAAGAGCAGCTTTGAGGATGTCCTTCAGGGACATTGGTGGCTTTGGTGGTCATCATAGCCCACAGGTTGGAGTGGCATGTGGGTCTGGCAGAGGTATGGTCAGGGAACATGTATGGCACTTAAGAGTTGGGAGTCTGAGTGTCTGTTGTGGGTAAGTGTCCGGTAATCAGAAGCCATCAGTCCAGGGGACCTGGGACTTCCAGGGGTCGAGTCTGTAAACGCTGCCTGGGCCAGCAGACACAGGAGGATAGGGGTCCCAACAGCAGCCCCTGGAGATAAGCCCCAGCCTCAGGGCTGTCCTCGTGCCTCTGTCCTGCTCAGGCCCTGACATTTGACTTGTGAGCTGCCTATCTCAAGGAGGTGCAGAGCGGCCAGGTGGTCACCCACCATGCACTCACGCCCTCCGGGTCCACTTCCGGGTCCACTTTCTCTGCACTCTCTCTCAGCCAAGTCTACTGGGAACCCATAAACAGACGACAACTTGAAATTAATGGGGCTTGGAGGAATTCACCTTTCTGTGAGCTGTGCCATAGAAACCATTCGGTTGAGGGAGGTGGCCCTTGTTTCTTTTGGTTATGTAGGTAACACCTGAGTGGGGCCCTGTCTTGGACAAGGCACATGGCAAGGGCTGTTCTCTGGGAATCGGGGTTCTTGCTGTTCATCTGGGGCACATGTGGCACGGGCTGTGGAACCGCTGTGGACAGAAGATGAGCCTCGGGCCCTGGAACCTCTGGGCTCCGCATAGGAGCTGCCTCATTAGTCCAGCAGCCTAGGAGCCGTAGGGGAGGGACGGGTCCTGGCAGAACCAGGCATGCAGCCGTCGGGTACCCTGGCTTGCTAGGACAACCCCATATGTGGGCAGTGACCAGGCGTGCTGAGCGGCCTCAGTCCTTGGGGAGCCCCAGCCCCAGAGAGCTTTGTGGGGCATTGGCAGGCAGGTCTGACCGTGGGTCCTGCCTGGACTTGCCCTGCCAAGACCCTGCCAGGTGCTGGAGACGGGGCCGGGGCTGTGTCTTATTTTGTTTTGTTTTAAAGTTGTTGTTTTTTAAATTGAGGGAGGGGAACAGCGTTGGGGAATCGGGGAAGGGGAACAGACAAGTTGCTGTCTTTTTGTTCTTCAGTCTAGTGGTGGAGGACGTTGCCTCACTGGCCCATGTTGGTATCATCATTGCGCTCTTCTCGGGTGAGGCAGATCGGATGCTGGCCTCTGGATGGTCGCTCACCGCGGCTATTGGCAGCTCACACTGGCTGCCGGCCACTCACTGTAGCCTATGGAAGCCCACTGCAGCAGGGGCTGCAGCTATGCCGTCCCAGGGACTCACAGCAGCCCAGCTCCAGGTGGAGCTGTTGTTCACCATCTTAGCTGTAGAGGGCAGTGTCACTGGCCCTCATATGTGGGATCTGAACCGGGGCCGCTGGCATCCCAAGCTGGCTCTTAACTCATGCGCCACTTGGCCGGCCCCCAGGGCTGCCTTGTGACTGTCCTTCCTCATGTCCTCTTGCTTCCAGACAAATGATGCAGCCGGCAACACCTGGAACTGGCTGTACTTCATCCCTCTCATCATCATCGGCTCCTTCTTCATGCTCAACCTGGTCCTGGGGGTGCTCTCAGGGTAAGGGCTGTGCGGGCTTCTGTGCTGCCCCTCTGTGTTCTCAGGCTGGGGGGAGGGGATAGAGTTAGGTGACGTGGGGGACACAGGGCCTGGCCACAGGGCTGACGCTCCATGGTGCCCTCTCTCAGTACCCTGAGCTCTAGCCAGCCTTTCCTCTCTGCTGCCGTCCTGACCCCAACCTCCGGCCCCCTGGCCATGGCCGCCTTACCTCTGGCCCGACCTTGGACAGCACCATTGCCTCTCAGCTCGTCCCACTGCGGGTTTCTGGGCATCTGTGCCCCTCAGTCTCTGTCACTACTGGCTCCCCACCCCAGTCCTGTCGCCTCCTGACCCTGCACTCCCCCCCCCACCGGCCATCTGACTTGGGGTTCCTCCAGGAGTGGCCAGGGAGGTCGCAGTGCTGGAAGCCCTTCCTTCAGAAAGGTGCTTCCCAACCCCACGCTGGGAGGGCACGGGAGCACACCTGTGGGCACACCACGCCCTCCTGTGCTGCCTCCGGGCCGAGCACCTTCCTGAAAGGGGGTGGAGGGCATTGGGCCTGGCCCTCCCCCCTGCCCCACCTTGTTGTGAGACTCCCTGTGAGGTTGGAGGAGAACGTCTCCCCTCCCTCCACCCTGAAGCTTCCTGTTGTGGGCTTGGAGGAGAGACTGGAAGACCCCAGGGACAGCGGTCATATTGGCCTGGAAAGAAACAGTCACAGAGAGGGCAGTGGCTGGGCCAAGGCCTACATGCTCCAGCTCTAGGATGTGTCGTTAGCCTTGGCCTGTCCTGTGAGGGGTATTAGTGTCACTAGCATGTCCTTCCAAGCTCCTTCACAGGGACCAGGCATGCCCACAGTGCAGGGGGCATGTGGCACTCCCGTCTGAGGAGCTCCGTGTCCGAGCTGGAGTTCAGAAGTCTCCTGGGGGAGGGGCATCTCAGCGGAGATCCCAAGTGGACCACGAATGGGCTTGGCAAAGGAGGGAGGGATCTTCCAGGCAGAGAAGAGCTGAGTGGGGGCCCAGAGGTACAGAGGGTGGGGAGTGGGCTGTGGGGACCCTCAGAGCTGGAGCCAGAGTGCAGTGGGGAACGGGCTGGGGTCTGTAGGGGGCCGCTTGTGGGGAGCATGGGCTTTGCACTGCAGACCACTTGGTGGGCAGGCAGGCTGACAGGGACACGAGTGGGTCTGTGGTAGGCGGGAGAACAGCCTTCTCAGGGTGGTGCAGCCACTAGAGAATGTGCAGAAAGGCCTGATGGTGGCAGGGGGACACTGGGGGTGGGGTCCGTGTCCCCAGTTCTCTCCCACCTGTGCCCATCCTGGCCTCTGGGTGCTTTTCCTCATCAGGCTCAGCTCAGCCTCCCTCAGGTATACAGGTCCAGCCCAGGACCTCAGGGTTCTCTCCCAGCCCCCCCGCCCCTGACAGTGTGGGCCCCTAGAGCCAGTGGTCAGCACAGAGCATGTCTCCTGGTGGGTGTGCGCCAAGGCTGCGGCAGTTAATGCCTCTGGACAGCCAGGCTGGGGGAAGGCCTGGCCCAGCCACGGCTCACCATGTCTGGGTGAGCGCTGCCAAGGAGGCGTGTTCTCCCTGCCCCAGGCCGCCCGCCTCCCGTCCACGTCCCAGACAGCAGAGCTGGTGACAGCCCGCCCCCCTCCCGTCCACGTCCCAGACAGCAGAGCTGGTGACTCCTCGTGGTCCTTCCTGGTGAGGCTGCACCGACATTCTGCTGGGGGCCCTCAGACTGACTCAGCAGTGCTGTCACTGCCCTGCCCCTGCCCCCCAGGCCCTCCTGCCCTCAGGGCTCCCGTAGATGCAGGACTTGGGGGGACGGGGGGGTCCAGGCAGGAGCTGCTTGCTTTCATTGCCAGGGTTGCTGCAGCTCAGGCCCCGGTGGACACTCGCCACCAGCTAAGAGCCAGGCCTGGTCAGAGCCAAGCTCTCTCTGTCGCTGTGGCTGTGTGCCGGGAGGCAGGCGTGCCAGGCCCACTCCACAAGCCCAGAGCTGCTTTTCCTGGAAGAGAGCTGCTGAGAACAGGCACTGCTGCTTTGCTGTGGGGGGCGCCCATCCTTTGGGGATCTGGATCCTGTCCCAAGCCTGAGTTGCTGGAGGTGTACGCACGTGCGCGTGCACACTCGTGTGCCTGTGTGAACAGCTTCCTTCTGGCACCGGGAGCCTCAGCAGTTCGGTGGCGGAGCTTGGTGGCTCTAGAACCTCCTCCTGTGTCCCTGGCCCAGCCCTTTCTTCCCCTCCTCCTGTCTGTCCCTCCTCCTTCTGGCAATGGCTTTGGGTCTCAACCAATAGAAGAAACAAAGTCAAAGTTCTCAACTGGCGAATTTTTGTCCAGAAGCTCTCTATAGGATGGCAGATGACAGGGCTGGCACGCGGGAGGGGGCGGTGGAATTGTCCCTGCCCTCTGAAGCCCGCTGTCTGAGGGCCCTGGGAGCCTGAGAAGGGCGGGTTCCCCTGTGCCCTCCGAGTGCCCAGATTAGAAGAGGGCTCACCTGGAAGAGCAGGATGTGGCCACACATGCGGTCCCAGCCCCTGTACCCAGCTGCGGGGCTGTGGCTCTGACCAGCTCACCCACCTCTGTCCTCGGGACCGCCCCACAGGGAGTTCGCCAAGGAGCGCGAGCGGGTGGAGAACCGCAGGGCCTTCCTGAAGCTGCGGCGGCAGCAGCAGATCGAGCGGGAGCTCAATGGGTACCTGGAGTGGATCTTCAAGGCTGGTGAGAACTGGCCCTGCCATCGGTTCCCTCTCCCCACGTCCTCTCTGGCTGCAGTTGGGGACAGTGGCCTTGGAGGCCAGTCTGGTGGAGGGGAGTGGAGGTGCTCTGACCGGACTTTGCAGTGGAGAGGCACTTCTCCAGCTCACGGGGGACCCCACACCGGCGGCCCAATGGCGCTGGGGCCCCTGGCCTTCCCAGTGGAGGGTCCTGCAATGCCCAGCACTGCGCAGCCGAAGCTCATTCTGCCTTGAGACCCACGTGCCCGGCCCTTACCCCGAGCCCCTTCTGACCCCAGGCCCTGCGCACCTCGAGTCCGCTGACTGCCTGGCCCCGGCCCCGGCCCCGGCCCCGGCCCCTGCAGCAGCCTCAGGCCAGTGCTCCGTCCTCCACGCGGGGTGCCTGCTTGTGCCTTGTCAGGCTTCACAAGCGCTTGGTCAGTGGGAAACCCCTAGTGAGTGGCCGCTCTCAGGGGAGAGTGACCTGTGAGTGGGGACAAGCCAGGCCGTCTTCAGAGGGCACTGTCGGTGGGACACACCGAGTGTGTGTCTTGGTAGGAAAAGCTCAGCGAGGGGCCCACAGGTGTCCGGAATGTTGGGCCTGCAGGCAGGGTGTTGCAGGCAGGTGCAGTGCGTGCATCCCAGGGGGCTGGGAGGAGGATGAGCCCTGGCCGGGGGCAGAGGAAGGCCCCACCTGAGCAGCTTCTCGCTCACAGAGGAAGTCATGCTGGCGGAGGAGGACAAGAATGCGGAGGAGAAGTCCCCTCTGGACGGTAGGTAATAAAGGCGCCTTGGCACTTTAAGGGAGCTGATCCGGAAGCTGGGAGGCCTGGGCCGAGCTGGGCTTCCGGGTCCTCTCTAGTCCTGACTTCCTGTGAAACTCTATGGCCCTACCTGCCTGTGGGGAGGCGGACTGTAGAAGTCAGCCATCGGTGTCACTGTGTGGTGTCGCCGTGTCGCCGGCCCTCATATGTGGGGACCGAACCGGGGCCGCTGGCGCCCCAAGCCAGCGCTTCCCCACCGCGCCCTCGGCCGGCCCTGAGTTAGGCATCTTTGAGGGGAGGCCGAAGCCGCACCCCTGGGTGGCTGCAGTGGGTTGTGCCTTTTCTCTCTTTTCTGAATCTCTTTTTTGGCAGCCACCTAGAATAGTGTTTGTCCAGTTGACATAGGTGACCATTGCTAGCATAGAACACGTTTGCGAGCTCGTGGTGAGCTGCGGCGCCGCCGCCCTTCGCACCCGGGCCTGGGCCCTGAGGCGGGGAGGCCCCGGGTCCTGAGGCGGGGAGGCCCCGGGCCCTGAGGCGGGGAGGCCCGGGGCCCTGAGGCGGGGAGGCCCCGGGTCCTGAGGCGGGGAGCCCTGAGCCCTGAGGCGGGGAGGCCCCGGGCCCTGAGGCGGGGAGGCCCCGGGTCCTGAGGCGGGGAGCCCTGAGCCCTGAGGCGGGGAGGCCCCGGGCCCTGAGGCGGGGAGACCCCGGGCCCTGAGGCGGGGAGGCCCCGGGCCCTGAGGCGGGGAGGCCCGGGGCCCTGAGGCGGGGAGCCCTGAGGCGGGGAGCCCTGAGGCGGGGAGGCCCCGGGCCCTGAGGCGGGGAGACCCGAGCCCTGAGGCGGGGAGGCCCCGGGTCCTGAGGCGGGGAGGCCCTGAGCCCTGAGGCGGGGAGGCCCTGAGCCCTGAGGCGGGGAGCCCTGAGCCCTGAGGCGGGGAGACCCCGGGCCCTGAGGTGGGGAGACCCCGGGTCCTGAGGCCCTGAGGCGGGGAGGCCCCGGGTCCTGAGGCGGGGAGGCCCTGAGCCCTGAGGCGGGGAGGCCCTGAGCCCTGAGGCGGGGAGCCCTGAGCCCTGAGGCGGGGAGGCCCCGGGTCCTGAGGGGGGAGGCCCCGGGCCCTGAGGCGGGGAGCCCTGAGCCCTGAGGCGGGGAGACCCCGGGCCCTGAGGCGGGGAGGCCCCGGGCCCTGAGGCGGGGAGACCCCGGGCCCTGAGGCGGGGAGGCCCCGGGCCCTGAGGCGGGGAGCCCTGAGCCCTGAGGGGGGAGGCCCCGGGCCCTGAGGCGGGGAGCCCTGAGCCCTGAGGCGGGGAGGCCCCGGGCCCTGAGGCGGGGAGGCCCCGGGTCCTGAGGGGGGAGGCCCCGGGCCCTGAGGCGGGGAGCCCTGAGCCCTGAGGCGGGGAGGCCCCGGGCCCTGAGGCGGGGAGGCCCCGGGCCCTGAGGCGGGGAGCCCTGAGCCCTGAGGGGGGAGGCCCCGGGCCCTGAGGCGGGGAGCCCTGAGCCCTGAGGCGGGGAGGCCCCGGGCCCTGAGGCGGGGAGACCCCGGGCCCTGAGGCGGGGAGGCCCCGGGTCCTGAGGCGGGGAGCCCTGAGGCGGGGAGGCCCCGGGCCCTGAGGCGGGAGGCCCGGGGCCCTGAGGCGGGGAGACCCCGGGCCCTGAGGCGGGGAGCCCTGAGCCCTGAGGCGGGGAGGCCCCGGGCCCTGAGGCGGGGAGCCCTGAGCCCTGAGGGGGGAGGCCCCGGGCCCTGAGGCGGGGAGCCCTGAGCCCTGAGGCGGGGAGGCCCCGGGCCCTGAGGCGGGGAGGCCCCGGGTCCTGAGGGGGGAGGCCCCGGGCCCTGAGGCGGGGAGCCCTGAGCCCTGAGGCGGGGAGTCCCCGGGCCCTGGGGCGCGGGGGCCCGGGCCCTGAGGCGGGAGACCCGGGCCGTGAGGCGGGGGGGCCCCGCGCCCTGTGGCGGGGAGCCCTGCGGCCTGTGGGGGGCGGCCCGGGGCGCTGATGCGGGGAGCCGGGTGCCCTGTGGCGGGGAGGCCCCGGGCCCTGAGGCGGGGAGGCCCCGGGTCCTGAGGGGGGAGGCCCCGGGCCCTGAGGCGGGGAGCCCTGAGCCCTGAGGCGGGGAGACCCCGGGCCCTGAGGCGGGGAGGCCCCGGGCCCGGCGGCGGGGCGCCCCCGGGCCCTGAGGCGGGGAGGGCCCGGGCCCGGAGGCGGGGAGCCCTGAGCCCTGAGGGGGGAGGCCCCGGGCCCTGAGGCGGGGAGCCCGGCGCCCTGAGGCGGGGAGGCCCCAGGCCCTGAGGTGGGGAGACCCCGGGCCCTGAGGCGGGGAGGCCCCGGGTCCTGAGGGGGGAGGCCCCGGGCCCTGAGGCGGGGAGGCCCCGGGCCCTGAGGGGGAGGCCCGGGGCCCTGAGGCGGGAGACCCCGGGCCCTGAGGCGGGGAGCCCTGAGCCCTGAGGCGGGGAGGCCCCGGGCCCTGAGGCGGGGAGCCCTGAGCCCTGAGGCGGGAGGCCCGGGCCCTGAGGCGGGGAGCCCTGAGCCCTGAGGCGGGAGGCCCCGGGCCCTGAGGCGGGAGGCCCCGGGTCCTGAGGGGGAGGCCCCGGGCCCTGAGGCGGGAGCCCTGAGCCCTGAGGCGGGAGACCCCGGGCCCTGAGGCGGGGAGGCCCCGGGCCCTGAGGCGGGGAGACCCCGGGCCCTGAGGCGGGAGGCCCGGGCCCTGAGGCGGGGAGCCCTGAGCCCTGAGGGGGAGGCCCCGGGCCCTGAAGCGGGGAGCCCTGAGCCCTGCGGCGGGGAGGCCCCGGGCCCCGAGGGGGGAGGCCCGGGGCCCTGAGGCGGGGAGACCCCGGGCCCTGAGGCGGGGAGGCCCCGGGCCCTGAGGCGGGGAGCCCTGAGCCCTGAGGCGGGGAGGCCCCGGGCCCTGAGGCGGGGAGGCCCCGGGCCCTGAGGCGGGGAGGCCCCGGGCCCTGAGGCGGGGAGACCCCGGGCCCTGAGGCGGGGAGACCCCGGGCCCTGAGGCGGGGAGGCCCGGGGCCCTGAGGCGGGGAGGCCGCGGGCCCGGAGGCGGGGAGGCCCCGGGTCCTGAGGCGGGGAGGCCCGGGCCCTGAGGCGGGGAGGCCCCGGGCCCTGAGGCGGGGAGGCCCCGGGCCCTGAGGCGGGGAGGCCCCGGGCCCTGAGGCGGGGAGGCCCCGGGCCCTGAGGCGGGGAGGCCCCGGGCCCTGAGGCGGGGAGGCCCCGGGCCCTGAGGCGGGGAGACCCCGGGCCCTGAGGCGGGGAGGCCCCGGGTCCTGAGGGGGGAGGCCCGAGCCCTGAGGCGGGGAGACCCCGGGTCCTGAGGGGGGAGGCCCGAGCCCTGAGGCGGGGAGGCCCCGGGTCCTGAGGCGGGGAGGCCCGGGGCCCTGAGGCGGGGAGACCCCGGGCCCTGAGGCGGGGAGGCCCGAGCCCTGAGGCGGGGAGGCCCCGGGTCCTGAGGCGGGGAGGCCCTGGGCCCGTCAGAAGCAGGCTCCCGCGGAGGCCGTGGGCCGAGGGGCTGTAGCTGGCAGTGGGCTCAGCAGCTGGTGGGCTCAGCAGCCGGTGCGCACAGCGTGGCCCCAAGAGCTGTGTCATCAAACGCGGCTGCTTACACGTGACTGTGTAAAGCGTCCACGTCAGTACAGTACAGTGAGATGAGAGTCAAGTCCAGCTCCTCGCACTCATCACATTTCAGATGCTGAGTGGCCAGATGGCGCTGGTGGCGACCGTGTTGGTCAGTGAGGACAGAACACTTCCATCATCGTAGATGAACTTTAAAACTGCTAGTCTAAACCACGCGGTGTCTGTCCCCAGAGCTCAGGGTGATGCTGCCCCCACATGGCCACGGAAAGACACACCTGGGGCCACTGGGGTTGAGGGCCAGCATGCTGTGGTCACCGGCCCTGGCTGCCAGCAGAGCGCCAGGAGCAGGAAGGCTGCCCACTCGTCACACCCACTGCTTAGGACAGGGCCACACAGCCTGGCCACGCCTGCCGTGGTCCCAGCGGGGTCCACATCCAGGGCTCTGAGCAGGTCTGCAGACCTGCCTGATGCCTCGTCTGGCCTCACCTGGTCTTGGACTGTGGGCTGCTGAAGCCCACTGACATCATTGTGGAGAGAAGGAAATCGGGGCCCACCCTCAAAATTCCTTGTCCGTTTGCTCTGAGGACCGAGAAGGGCCCCTGGCACCCACGGTTGTCCTGCCTCCCTCAGTTTCACTTCAGGATAGGTGGTCAGGATAGGTGGTCAGGACAGACCACCAGTCCCTGGAGGAGCATCACTTTCCCGGCAGACGGCCCGCCCCAGGCCGGCTCACACCGTCCCCTCTCACCCTCTGTCTAAAGCAGTGTTGAAGAGAGCAGCCAGCAAGAAGAGTCGGAACGACCTGATCCACGCAGAAGAGGGCGAGGAACGGTTTGCAGACCTCTGTGCTGTGGGTGAGTCCCTTTGTGTCCTCCTGGCTCTGGGGGGCCCGTAACGGTACAGAAGCCACCCAGCTGCCTGCCGCTCACTCGGGCTTCCCAGCTCTCTGGGTCACCCCTTCCTTCCCACCTCTCCGCTCTCCCTTCCGGCGAGTGGGCTGTGTGTCCAGCTCTTGGCAGTCACTTGCTCAGCCCTTTCCATACACCTTGCTGGTTGCTGTCTGCTCTTGGCTCTGCCATCTGCTATGTGAATATAGAGCCCTCTAGCCTGTCCCAAGGCCAGAGGCTACAGGTGTCCCTGTCTCTGGAGAGACCCAAAGCTTCTGGTCACCTCTCTCCTAAACCCGTCTGTTCTCCACGTTCCTGGAGCCTGCTGCCTCTGAGGGCCCTAGCTTCACCCGTTTCTCCAATGGTAAAAGGAAACTCTGGACAGTTTATCCAGCAGAGCCATTCTCATTCCTTGCTGTCAGTACAGCACCACGGCGCCCTGTTGTGCCGTGGGTGGCAGGAGAGGCTCAGCCTGGGCCCTACTTTCAGCTGGGTGGGGGTGGGGCTGACACTGCAGTGTCCGCTTTTCACTGAGTGGCATCCTTGCCCAGCAGTCTGAGTGGACCAGAGTTAGAACGTGTTTCCTGTTATGTTGTTACTTTTCTGAGAAAACAGTCTTTAATGGAAGTGATTTGTGTTTCTTAGTGTGTTATTTACACTTTCCCTTTCCTGTCCCCACCCAGGCCTAGCAAAGCCCTGTTAATGGCGTAGAGTTTACCCTTCTGTTTCTCCACACTCATCTCAAGTCACACACACACATGTGCACATATGTAGAGTTTTGGGTCCCTACGTGTTACAGAAGTGATTTGATACACGTTTCTCTCCACCACCTGGAACCCTCCCCCCAATCAATTAGTCTAATTCCAATTTGCTGTCGTGAGTGGCCCCAAGGCCTTTGTGCTAAGGCCTTACTAACTCAGCAGCTGCCCCCACTGGGCCTTTCATTTGTCGGTTTTTTTCCCCCCCAAATCCTATAAATGTCAGCCCTTCTTTAGCAGACTTGCCTTTGCGGTTAGGTCCGCAGGAGCAGGGCTGCTGAGGCCAGGGGTATTTGTCCCTTTCCAGGCTGCTGCTATCCAGATTGGCCTTGTGACATCACCCCCACCCATAGTGCAAGAAGACGCGTGCCCCATCCTGGGGCATGTTGCAGCTGCCTTTGACTTTTGCCAGTTTGAGGCCAAGTTGGTGATTATAAAGTGATACTGCATTGAGACTGTAATTCTCATTTCACTCACCGATAGTGAACCCCTTTTTAAGTGTTTCTTATTTTAATTTGGGTTTTGATGACTCTTCATGTGCTCTGTCCATTTTCCTACTGTGCTGTTTGTTTGTTAATAAGAGACTGATGTATGTTGTGGATCGGAATTTCATTACGATTTTTAAAATTTATCATGTGTCTTATAGTTCTTTCTATTCCTATTTTACTTAGTGTTTTTATGCTGATTTTGTAAAATGAATTGTAGAGTCTTTAAAAAATCTTTTTCTGGAAATCATTTAAATCACACCTCAATTATCTGTTCTTTGAAGATGAGATAAAACTGTGAACCCATCTAGCTAAGAAGTAGAGAGCATTGGGCTAGTTTTGCAGAGTATACTTTGTTGGGAAACTGTCCGAGCTCTTGGCCTCCAAATGTGTTTCTGAGAGCATCACGTGGTACTCACTTATGCTTTGTCTTGACTCACCTGTTTGTTCATTTATTCAACATACGTGTCAGGGGCCCATTGTGAGGCACCGGGGCTGCAGCACTGAACCAGACAAAGCCTTCATCCTTGTGGAGTTTCTATCCCAGTGGGGACAGCAGCCAGCAAAGCAGATACCAAGCGAAATGTGCAGTGTGTCAGTGCTGTGTGTGCAAAGGACAAAAGAGGAGAAAAGGGAACGGGGCACTGGGGTGTTAAAGGAATGGACATTGAAGGCTTAGGGGTTCTCCTTTGAGTAAAGAGCTGAAGGAAGTGATGAAGTCAGCCTCAGGGATACCTGGGAGAGAACATTCTGAGCAACAAGTGACATGCTCTGGAGGCAGGAATGTCACAGAGGCCAGTGTGGCTGGAGCGAGGTGACGTGGACAGGGGTGGGGAGGCAGTCAGAGGAAATCCGAGGGTCATGATGGGCCAGGGCCCAAGAGGGACTCTGGCAGCCACGGTGGGTCTGCAGAGGGAGATGTCATCTGGCTGCAGCTGCCAGGCCAGGGACTGAGGTGCGGAAAGGGAGGCAGGGGACCCGTCTGCAGGCTGCTGTAGGAATCCAACAGATGGCGGCTCGGGTCTGGAGGTGGCAGCATTCTAGATATATTTGGAAGACAAGCCCAGAGGATTTGCTGACCAACTGGACGTGGGTGTGAGAGAGAGAGGTGTCAGGATAGCTGCAGAGGAAGTGTCGGTGGGATGGGTCACTGCGGACAAGTGCGCTTTGCGGGGGCTGCTGTCCAGAACCGTGTTAGGACATGTGCATTTGAGATGCGTGTTGGAGAACCAATGGATGTCAGGGGCACTAATGTGTGGGGGCCGGTGTCGGGGCTGAGCAAGGGGTTCACAGCGCCTCCCTCGGGCCGCTCGCAGCCCCATGCCTTGCTGTGCTGCCACCCCCTGGAGTGGCCATTAGAGCAGGCAGCTGCGGGGGCCCATGCAGGGGGTGTGCTGTTGTGCAGATGTGGCTGTGGACGCCACTGTGGGCTTGTACCTTTGCCGAGTGAGCTCGGGTGTGACTGTGGGCACGTGGGCATGGCTTGGTGTGGACTCTGGGCAGGTGGTGGCAAATGGCAGTGCCCTAGGAGGCCCTTCTCCTGGCAGGGCTGATTGGTTCTCACTGCCAGTTCATCAGGCAGGGGCTGCAGGAAGCATGCACGCTTGGCCGAGACAGGGCAGAGCAGGCGTGGGGGTAGGGGTGGGGGGTGTGCCCCCCCCCCGGCGGTAGTACTGGGCTGTTGGGCCGTGCTCAAGGCGGTGCTGTGCCTGACAGAAGCCACAGACCAGACGAAGCAGAGAGGCTTGTGTTCTAGTACAAACAGGTGGCCGGAATCAAGGAGGGTGGGAGGGTCAGAGGCAGCAGCACTTTCCTGGGGGCATTGGGGCCGTGCCTGGAAGGTGGCCGGGGGTGCTGGGGCCCGGAGAGCAGTTCCAATCCAGGTCTGCATCAGAGCCCAGCAACCATGATGACCCACAAGGCTCTTGGTTCCTGCATGTGTGAACTGGAGCGGGGCGGTTGGCACTATGTATGGTGCCTGTAACTAGGGTCTCGAGCCAAGCCTGGGGGCAAGTGTCCTTGAAAGTGGCGTATGGGGTCACACGTCTACTGTGGGTCCCCTGAAGGTGGCTGTCCTGAAGGTGGCTGTGTGGGAACACGTGTGTGGTGGGTTGTCCTCAGGTATGTGCGGTGGGCGGTCCTGTCCTGAAAGTGGCTGTATGGGGTTCACGTGACTACGGTCGGGGTCCTGAAGGTGGCCGCGGGCTCGCGTGTCTGCCGTGGGGACCTCAGCGCGCCCTCTCCTGCAGGCTCCCCGTTCGCCCGGCCGGGCCTGAAGAGTGGGAGGGCGGAGAGCGCGTCCTACCTGCGCAGGAAGGAGAAGAAGTTCCGGTTCCTGGTGCGGCGCGTCGTGAAGGCGCAGAGCTTCTACTGGGCGGTGCTGTGCGTGGTGGCCCTGAACACCCTGTGCGTGGCCATGGTGCACCACAAGCAGCCGCAGCGGCTGACCACAGCGCTGTGTACGTAGCCCCCCCGCCCCCTGCTTTCTCCTGGGGCCCCCGCCCCGCAGCCCAGCCGCCCTGACCTCAGGGCGGGATGAAAGGACCGAGGGCTTGGGTGCCCGGGAGGAAGTGTGTGGGTGACCAGGCCCGGCCCACCGTGCCCTCCTCGTGAGGCCTCAGAGCCCTGGACCTGCCCTTTCCGTCCTGTCCAGGGTGCTTGCTTGCCTGGTCCCTGAGGAGAGCTTCTTAGCTTCTAGGCCTTTTTTTATTTCTGACTTGTCTGGGCTGTGGTGACAGTCCCGGGGAGGCAAAGAGGAAGAGACATGGGGCTGGGGGCCCCTTGCCCCTCTGCAGGGACCAGGGCTGACACTGCAGGCTGAGCTGTCATGCCCTGGGGCTTAGAGAGCTCACAAGACAGTGTCCGCTAATGACTTCTGTCCCCAGGGATCAGTTGCACTCACCCCACCTTGGTGTCTGGTTACCTGGACACAGGGTTGTTTGGGGCATGCTCCATGGGAGCCCAGGGGAGCCTTCTCCCCAGAGAACTCGCCTGCCCCAGTCCTGCCCAGGCGGGCCGGCCACAGCCCCTCTTTGGGACCAGGAGCCTGGGCGGCTGCTGGGGCTCTTCAGAGCTGTGAACTCCGGAGGCGCCCCAGGCCCCGTGACGGCGGGTGGAGTGGGACTCTGGGGCTACAGTCTCCACACTTGCTTGCTTTGAAATATCTGTCTTGTGTAACGGGAAAGGGCAACAGGTGGCAGTAGCAGGAGGGTTCAAACTCCGGAGTGAAGGTTGGGGAGCAGCTGCTGTGCCCTGAACTGCCCACCCTGGCCTCCAGGCATGTATCTGGGGGCCCACAATGTGGTCTCTGCAGACCGAGCTCAGTATCTCCTCAGTCCCCAGGGCGATGGCTTCCTCCTGCCCCAGCCAGGGGGCTCCTGGCTGTGCCTTTTCTCCCACCAGAGAACTAGTGGTGCCTGTCAGTCTGGTCCTTGTTTCCTGGCTTTGCCACGTGCATGGCCTGGTCGCATGTCTGATGCACTGGGGTCCCCAGGGCTGGAATACCTGAGACTGGGGTGAACGGGGCTGGGGGGCTGATGCCCGGGGCTGGAAGTGCCTGGGGCTGGGGTGCTGGGGTGCCCGGGGCTGAAGTGCCCAGGGTGGGGGTACCCGGGATTTGAGCGCCTGGGGCTGGGGTGTCAGGTGTTGGGCCAGGCCTCAGGATTCTGCCCCTTGCTGCTTTGTCATCTTTGTGGTCTGGGAGTTCCCAAACTCACCGGCATCACCCAGGGAAATTGGCTGGGGGTGGGCAGCTGTGCTCAGTACGGGCTCTGTCCTTGCTAGCTAGGCTGGAGCAGAGGGAGGCTGATGCAGTGAGTGAGGACAGCAAGGAGGCCTGCCAGGACTGGGCGGCATCACAGTTCCCAGAGGCCCTGGCCTACAGCTGCCTGCCCTGTGGAGAGAGGGTTCTGTGCACCTTGACTGTCTGTCCCTCAGGGAGCCAGGAGCCCCAAGACGGAGGCGCGAATGGCGAAGGAAGGCAGGCGTGCACGCTGAGCTCTCGTACACCGCTGGCCCCTGGGTCCACCCTCCTGTGAGCCTCCCTGGCCTCACAAGACAGACTCGACCACCCTCTTGTCTGTCCCTGTGTTCTCACAGCATGCTGTCCTCTTCCTGTAACTGCAGATACTGCCTCCATTACTGCCTCTGCTCCCCCTTGGTCTGTGACTTCCTGGGGACAGTGATCCTGAGCCCTGCCAGCTCATGGCAGCCCATGCCAGCTAGCTGGATGAGCCACTCAACAATGAACAAACCATCCCTTGGCCTGAGGGGGCTAGGCGTGAAGCGGAAGGCAGAAGGGGTGCTCCCTGTGAGCTGGTCTTGAGGCTTCAGCTCCCAGGGCCACTGGGAGGTCCACCTCGGGGCCTCCTGTGGGGCAGGGGCAGGGCACCTCTGTGACCTCGTGGGGGGGGGCTCTGGGACCTCAGGTTTTTCCAGATGGCTGGGGCCTTGTGAGCCACATGTCACAGCAGACAGGACACAGCTTTTCCACCACCGTCCCACCTGCTGGCTAGATGTTCAGGGAGTGGCAGGCCCGAGGGTCAGCGGGCATCTGTGCCCCCGAGGTGGCCTCTCAGCCTCCCACAGCAGCTGCTTTGCCTCCTCACTCACTGCTTGTGCCACGCCTGCCTGAGTGCCCTGGTGACTTTCTGGCTGGCTTCAGAGGCCAGCTTGCCCAGGGCGGGTTGCTCCCAGGAGGGGCCCCGCCCTGAAAACTTCGTGTGTCATTCTGAGGCTTGGAACCCAGTGGGCAGTGGAGCTAGTGTCTGCTTGTCCAGGGGTGTGGGCTCTGCTGTGCAGCACTTGGCGAAGAGCAGACTCCAGGTGCATGACAGCAGGCTGGATGTCAGGTTCCCACCGTCTGGATGCCAGAGGCCCTGGGAAGCCTGGGAGACTGGTCCTTCCCTCCTGGCCCTGGCCCTCTGGCGGGCTCCCAGTGGCTGCTGTAGGTCAGCGGCAGTGCCTTCGGCCTCCTGTACAAGGTAGCAGCGGGCTCCAGCTCAGCGCCCTGGGTGGGGTCAGACAGCGACCTTGCTGTGCTGTCTGCAGTCCCCCGGGCCGCTGTGTGTCCTGCTGTCTGGGCCCTCCCGCAGCTTCTGCTGCCTCCTGCTCCCATCGCGCCTTCTGCTCGAGCTGCTGTGTCAGGGGCAGTGTCTTTGTGCCTGGGTCCCCTGAATGGCACAACTTGAGGTGGGACTCCTGCCGGGCCCCGCCTGCGGGAAGGCAGGCGCAGGAGCCTGTGTGACTCCCGGAGTGTGCCTCCTGGGAACCTCGTCCAGCTGGGTCTGGGGACGCTCCAGCGGTGGGCCAGCCTGTGAACAAAGTAAAAAGCAAGCATGGTGCCCTGGGGGTCCTGAGGCGGTTTGTGAGGGTCCTCTTGGAAAGACAGACAGCTCTGGAGAGGGGAGGGGGGACTCCACCTGCGACCAGAGTGTGGGGAGGGAGGGACAGAGGCTGAAGGATGGGCGGGGGGCCTCTGCCCTCCTCTGGGGGTACCCTGTGTGCCAGAACCCACCCCTGAGCCCAGACCTGGGATGCCCGCTGCTGGGCCTGTCTCATGTCCCACAGGCACTGGGCACTTGCCACCTGCAAACTGGAGCGAGCGTCTCTCCTCCCTCCCAGGCCGTTGACCCCTGTACTGGGCTGAGTTGCAGAGGCCAGGGACGCAGACCAGGCCTGGACAGCTCCACCTGGAAGGCCTGGGGGTTTGGGCTGGAGCCAGCGGGGAGGAGGCCGCAAGCTAACTACCCTCTTCTCTGGCTTCTCCTAGACTTTGCAGAGTTTGTTTTCCTGGGTCTCTTCCTCACAGAGATGTCCCTGAAGATGTATGGCCTGGGGCCCAGAAGCTACTTCCGTTCCTCCTTCAACTGCTTTGACTTTGGAGTGAGTGCGCCTCCTCACAGCGGTGCCTGCTGGGGTCCATCGGGTCCGTGGGGTCGGTGCTGGACGTGCCGACCTGGGAGCCGCTGCCCCTAGGAGCCGGGGTCTGTGGAGAGGGCCCAGGAGTCAAGGGGACCGTGATCTTCTGCGACTCAGAAAGGCTGCCTGCAGCCAAGGAGGTGCCGTGACGGGCGGCTGGTCCCAGTCAGGCCCTGACTTGGGGGGAGGAGGTGGGGCGTGTGCCAGTTTCAAGGGGACATCCTCCTTCTATCCCCTGGCTCTGTCTGTAGACTTCAAGGTCAGCTGAGGATTCTGTGGAATCCTGTGTCTGGAAGAGCGGTGTTTTCAGGGTGTTGCTGTCCGGTGGACGGCTCGGTCTCTCCCTGGCGTCCTGGCCTGGCCCTGGGCAGGCTTGGACACGCACAGCAGTGCCCCCAGGGGGAACCCCCTCGAGGGGTTGGGGAGCAGTGGCCTGGCTGGGTCCTTTCACCAGCCCCGTGGCTCAAGGAGCCCTGGAAGAAAGGCTCACATGGACCAGCGTCCTCTCTGCGGGCCCCGCCCAGCAGGTCCAGTGCTGGGCCCAGAGCCGGGCCTGCCCGGAGGCCACCCCAGGAGGACCTGCATCTCCGCAGGGCTCTCAGGGTCAGATGGGCCCCGGAGCCTCAGTGGGAGTGAGGCGGGACTGGGATTCAGTGACTGGCCTGCTCTTAGTGGCTGCAGCAGCTGACAGGACGTTGTGTCCAACGGTTAAACCCTCGCCACCACACTTGTCTGGGACATGAGCTGGGGCCATTGTGTGCGGGGCCCAGGGCCGCCCGGCCAGTTTGCAGGGTCTCATACCCTAGCCTGCCCCCTGAGCCTGGGGCAGTTTGCACCAGGCCCTACCGTCTGTGGTCTGTGGGGGGACCTGAGGCTGCCTGGGGCGCACCCCGAGACATGGGCACCACGGTTCTGATGGGCTCTCGGCTGCAGAGACAGCCCATGATGGAGGAGCTGTCAGACATAAATCTTTTGAAGCAGTTTAGGCTTTTCGTCAGAACTAATGGATCCCAGAACACGTGCATAATTGCACATAGGCTAACAAGTTATTCCAAAATGTAGCAGTTGAAAATGGCAAGTGTCTGTTATCTCCCCATTTGTGTGGGCCCGGAGTCCAGGTGCGGCCTACCTGGGGCCTGGGGCCCAGGGCTCAAGGTTCCAGCTGAGGCCAGGTGGGTGCCGTAATTTCAGGCTGGTCAGGACAGGAGAGTTGCTTTTGGGTCATCACGTGGCTGTTAGACACAGATCAGCTTCCAGGCTCACTCACATGCTGGCCACTTCTGTCCCTGATCACACGGGCCTCCACGGGCTGCTAGAGTGTCCTCAGGACATGGCAGCTCGTGATCTGAGAGGAGGACAAGAGGACCCACAACGGAAGCCCGAGAGCTCCATCTCAGGAGACAGGACCCGTTGGTTTTCTGTGTTATACTTGTTGGAGTTGTTAGGCTCAGCCTGCGTTTAGGGGAAGGGAAACGTTACACAAGGATGTAAGGGCCAGGAGGCCGGGAACCTTGGCCACCACAGCCCATCCCTGCTCCCAGTGTAAGACACACTCAGCTCCAGCCGTCCCACCGCGGGCTCATCCTCCAAGTCCAGACTGTCTGAGCGCAGCTGCCAGGTGCCCCTCAGCCTGCAGATGCAGGGTGCTAGAGACAACACATCCACCCCACAGAGTGCACAGGGCGGGGGACGTGCAGAGGACAGGTGCCATGGACACCGCTCAGAAAGGGGGCAGTGGACCCCCAGCGAGCCTCTGGTCCAGGCATGCTGGAGTCCTGCCGGGTGGGTGTTGGCGGTGTCGTGATGCCTGCTTAGGGCTGGGAAGCCCTCTGGGCCTGGGTTGTGCCCTGGTCACCTTCCCTTTTTCATGAGGGTAGCACGTGTTCAGCTCGAACAGTGTCCCAGGCTGTTTCCTGTTGGTAGGATGTGGGCATCCCAGTGCCTTTTGTTTGTGCTGTGTCTGCCCTTCTCAAGCCGAGATGGTAACGTTTCTGCAGATGTCCGTCTCCAGGACCTTGGTGGGTGTGCTGCAAACCTGTGAGTTCACCCATTAACAAATGCCAACCCACAGCACAGCTGTGTTAGGGGTCAGCCCCTTGGGCCTGTGCCCCCGCCGCCACCACCTGGCCAGCACGTTGGTGTCCCCGAGTGCCTAGGCCTCCTGGAGTCCCCCTGCAAGGTGCCCGGCAACCTCCGAGACTAAGCAGTGCTTGCTCTTTGGGAGCCTAGATGTCACAGCCGTGCGTGGCCCTGTCATCACATCAAGCCACATCTTTATTTTTTATTTTAAAGATTATTAAAAATATAGCTAACATGCAATATTATATTAGTTTCAGGTCTACACCATAGTTATTCAACATTTATAGACCTAACGAAGTGATCACCATAAATCCAGCAACCATCTGACACCGTTCCACGCTGTCACAATATTCTTGACTATATTCTCCATGCTGTATGTGACATCCCCATGATTTGTTTTATACCTGGAGATCTGAGCGCCTCATTCCCCTTCACCTTTCCCCTGTTTTTAATTTTTCAGTTACTGTTGACATTCAGTATTATATTAACTTCAGGTGCACAGCATAGTGGTTAGACGTTAGTATAATTGAACAAGTGATCCCTGACTAGTCTGGAGCCCACCTGGTTACATAGTTATTACCACGTCATTGATTGCATTCCCCATGCTTTGCTTTACCTCCCGGTGACAGGCCACTTCTTTTTATTCGAAAAATTTTATTGGGGAATTGGGGGAGGGGAACAGACAAGTCGCTGTCCTTTTGTTCTTCAGTCTAGTTGTAGAGGACGTTGCTTCACTGGCCCATGTTGGTATCGTCATTGAGCTCTTCCCAGGTGAGGCAGATCAGTCGATGGCCTCTGGACAGCCACTCACAGCGGCTCTTGGCAGCTCACACCAGCTGCCGGCCACTCACTGTAGCCTGTGGTAGCCCACTGCAGCAGAGGCTGCAGCTATGCCGTCCAGGGCACTCACAGCAGCCCAGCTCCAGGTGGAGCTGTTGTTCACCATCTTAGCTGTAGAGGGCAGTGTCACTGGCCCTCATATGTGGGATCTGAACCTGGGCCCCGCTGCTCAGAGCTGGCATCCCAAGCCAGCTCTTAACCAATGCGCCACTAGGACAGGCCACTTCTTAACTGTTTCTATCTGAATAAGTTGAGCATTTCTAAGCTAGCAAGTCCCAGCTTCTTTTTACTGAACAGCAGTTTCCTCACTTTCTCTGTCCTGTTACACCAGGTGGCATCGTCAGCCCTCTGCTGGGAAGACTCCTGGGTTCATTAGCATGTTTCTGCTCTTCCTGTAGCTGCAGGTCACCCTCTGTGCCAATGCACAACAGGCCCTGCCTCCCAGGACTGCCCCGTGTGTGGCGCCCCATGGCTGTGTCCTTGGCATTACGGGCTCAGCTTCCAACGTCGCCCACATCTGGCCATTAGGACAGTGGTGCCTCATCCTCCAAACTCTGCACTGGTTTTTCTTCTGTGTGACAAATTGCCCCAAAGCAACAAGCCACTGTTACCGCTCTTTCAGTGTGGCCTAACCCAGTGCCCCGGCTCCAGGTTGCGGGAGCTTGCAGTCATCATGGCTGCTTTGCTCATGCTGGCCAACAGGCCTCAGAGAAGCAGCTTCCAGGCTCTCATGTTTTGCTGGCAGCCTCAGGGCCTGGTCACCTGGGCCCCTGTACAGGCTGCCCAGCTGCCCTGATGACATGGCAGCTGGTGGCCTGAGACAGGGCCGAGAAGGGACCACAGTCTTATAGTGAAGTGCCACCTCAGGTGACACCCCATCACTTTTGTCATGTTCCATTTGCTGGACATGAGTTACTAAGACCAGCCCATCCTCAAAGGCACAGGATTTTAAGGGGTGGGGAGACCATTGTGGGGCCATCAGGCAGCCTCAGAGGCCACCTCTGTGCTGAGCCAATGGGAGCAAATTGTGAGGAAGGTTCATGGAAAATGGGAGACGCTGAGGGGTGACGGTGAGCAGGACATAGATTTAGAAAACGAAGGTCTTTTGCCCGAGGCCTCATCTGGAGGCCATGTGACTGCTGAGGAAAGCTGCTGGTGATGGTCGCGCTATGGCCAGCCTGTCCCACGTGATGTGTTGCTAGGGTCACGGCGGGTGCTGCAGCCATTGGTGTATTGGTATCAGCAGGTGCCCTGTGTTGTGCAGCATGTTTTCCCAGTGAAGTGCAGCGAGTGGGTGGCTGCACTGGGGTCACTCATAGCGGCTGTGACTGCCATACCAGACATGCCGGTTGATGGGCCCCTGAAGCTTCTGTCCCGGCAGAGTCTCCATCTCCGCAGTGACGTGGTGAGAGCGTGACACTGCTGATCAGGCCTGAAGTGGATATGAACTTGGGTGATGTGCTTCACACCTGAGTGCCCCGCACCAGCTGCAGAAGTCGGGTTACGGGACGTGATCAGCCACACACGAAGAGGACGGGCATGCGTGCTGGCATGAGCCCGGGTTTGCCCATGGGGTGTGCTGGCGGGGACAGGCTGCGTCTGGGCCCCTGGGTGTCCTGTCCAGAGGAATGATGGGAGGGTCTGCCATGCTGCAGCCACTGCTTGTCCTTTCTGAGCCCTCACGTGATACTGATCAGGATGACGACCTTTGCAGAGCCCGTAAGGGAACGGCTGGGGAGGGCTCGCCACTGGCTCATGAGTCCCAGTCCGGTGACCCTGACGGTGAAGCTCCTGGTGACACATCCTGGCTTCTGGTCCCTGAGAGAAGTGTCTGAATCTGGACACCAGAGCAGTGGCAGCCAGGGAGGGGGTGATAGGAGGCAGGTCCTGCTGGTGTGTGTGAGCATCCTTGTAGGCAACCGCCCAGCCCCACAGCGTTAGGAGACACTGGGGTCACCTGGCTGTCTTGGGCATGGGGATGCACTGGACAAGGCAGCCTAAGGACCTGTCAGGAAGCCAGCAGGCCTGACCTCGCCCGTCCCCTGTCCTCTGGGCGGGAGTTGGAGGGAACAGTGGTGGGACTGGTGGGGCTGCAGGAGCTGCATGTGAGGTGTGGTCCCACATCGCCCTGCGTGGCTTGCGCTGTTGACAAGGGAGGTGGGCAGATGCTCACGGAGAGGCAGCCGCACACGTGCGGGGCAAGTGCTGGTAGCTGACCCCTGTCCCTTGCAGGTCATCGTGGGCAGCATCTTTGAAGTGGTCTGGGCCGCCATCAAGCCAGGAACCTCCTTCGGGCTCAGCGTGCTGCGGGCACTGCGGTTGCTGAGGGTCTTCAAAGTCACCAAGTAAGTCCCTGGGTGCTTGGTGGGTGGCGTGGGGGCAGCATGGGAGCTGGGGCTCACAGTGCCGGCCTCGCACTCAGCTGTGGGGGTCTCCTTTGGGGCCTATAATTGTACAGACTTGGACAACAGTTATAAAACAGCCCACGCTCATCTCGGCCTGTCAGAGGCCACTGTGTCCTGCAGGCCATCGCAACCACCCCTGTGTGGCAGGACATCTCGCTGTCTGCCAGTGTGTGCGACCCGTGGTTTCCTACCGTCCCCTGCCTGGAAACGGGCTGCCCCACCCTCAGACCTCAAAGGCAGACTTGGCTTCATAGTTAATAGAGGAACCAGGAGTTGCCGGGTAGAAGTTTATTTTCCTGCCACCAAGCTGACACTCAGCCCCTTGGCCCAGCCAGCGCCCCCCACCCCCCCAGGGCAGCTCTCTTCGCCATGAGCCTGGCCCTGTCCTGTGTGAACAGTGTTTTCACAACCCTGGAAGCAAGTGGCTCTGTTTTGCCCACAAAGAGGCCCACGCCCAGGCCTGGGGCAGAGGGGACACAGTGAGTGTGGAGAGCTGGGGCTGGTCGCTGCCCTCACTGCCAGAGTTGTGGTGACCGGATGAGGGAGAACACATCACCCACCAGGGTAGTCGTACCAGCGGCAAAGACTGCCACACCCAGCTGGTCTTGGCTGTGTCCAGACAGCACAGCAGGGACCCCATGCTGTCCTTTCCGGGAGCAGTGGGGACAGAGCCCTCCGTGCTCCGGCCTGGGTCACGGCAGCTACCGGTGCACGGCCTGTCTCCCTGGGGTCCGGGGCTGCTTCCGGGTGCCTGCAGGGACAGCCGTGGACTCCTGGCTCTCCGTGGTGGAGGGGACCTGTCACTCTGTGTGGTCAGCAGCCAGGCCGTCGGCAGATGTGAGCGGGGCCTGTGCTCTGGGTGCTGCTGGCTGGCAGGGCTTCGCAGTGCCCTCAGTAGCATTGAGGGGCAGGGGAGGGAAGCCCCCAGCAGTGCTGCTCTACCCATGCTGCACACCGTGTCCCTGGTCCTCGGTGACATGTGCACCTCTGCTCACAGGACACCCTCTCACAGACGGTGGTGTGGCTCCTGGCCTAGGGCAGCTCCGTGTGTGTGCAGTGGCCGACAGCCAGCAGTTGTGGCCCTCACTTCACACAGCACTGACCGGAGGTCCCTGGAGGTAGCCCAGGTGCTGAAAGTGGACAGGCCAGGCAAGGAGCCCAGGGTGGGCCGTGCCCTCGCATTCTGCTGAGCGTGACAGGGCTAGGTTTGGGAGGTGACATATGGGCTCTGCTGTCACCATGGTGACCCGGTGACAGGAGGCTGGGTGTGGGACTGTGGAGAGAAGCTCTACTCCACATGCAGCCATGGGGCCCTTCGGGCATAGAAGGCTCTGGAAGCCACAGGTGTGACTGCAGGGAACCGGGGCAAACATGAAGTGAGGACCCAGAGCCGACGGGCCCTGCCAGGCCAGCTGGGCTCAGACCCCGCCTGCCCCTAGGTACTGGAGCTCCCTGAGGAACCTGGTGGTGTCTCTGCTCAACTCCATGAAGTCCATTATCAGCCTCCTCTTCCTGCTGTTCCTGTTCATCGTGGTCTTTGCCCTGCTGGGCATGCAGCTGTTTGGGGGCCAGTAAGTGAGGGGCTCGGAGTAGCTCTGGGGGGGCAGTAAGTGAGGGGCTCGGAGTAGCTCTGGGGGGGCAGTAAGTGGGTGGGGCTCGGAGTAGCTCTGGGGGACACACGGTAAGTGGGCCTGTGGGGAGGGCTTCTGAGCTCAGAGCAGCTATGGTGCCCTAGTTCCTCCACCTGCTTTTCATCCCCGAAGGTTGTCCTAGATCCCAGCCCTTTTGCAACCTGTGACAGGCGCTGGGGGCCCAACTCCCATGCCAGGTCCTGCTGGCTCCTAAGGGGGCTGCCCCATCCCCAGACTTCTCATTTTTCTCAGGTTCAACTTCCAAGATGAGACGCCAACGACCAACTTTGATACCTTCCCCGCTGCCATCCTCACCGTCTTCCAGGTAAGGCCCCTGGCCCCGGGTGCACACTCCTGGCCTGCCCAGCTCTGCTCCCCGTGCTGGGCCGGCAGCCTTCCTGTCAGCTCCCTAGGGCCTCAGCACAACTCAGATGGAAATTTACACCCAACAGAAGAGAACAGGCAGGTCCCCCCTGCCCTGTGATGTCGTCCCTGGGCTTCAAGGTGCCAGCTCAGCTCTCAACCCCTAGGACCTGGCATCACAGCCATGTCGTGTCCTTTGAGAGGAGAGTAGAGCACCGGCTTCTCCCTCATTTCTCTTCATGTCTGCAAAGCATGCCCCACAACTCCATGGAACCCTTGGGGCGCCTCTGGGAGGCTGTCTTGCTGGAGCCCATAGCCCTTTGTACAGGGCGGGGGCTGCTCAGATGCCCTTCATTTGTGTCACTGATGTAATGTCAGACATCTGTGCCCGTGAGCTCTCCGCAGATGCCATGTCTGAGGTCACGCACGATGAGGGGGATGCTTTGTCTACGAGGACATTAGGGAAGGACAGCAGGCTGCACGTTCAGGCCAGGGGCTCAGCCCGGCCCCCAGCCTCCGGAACTGCCAACCTCAGCCCCAGCCAGAGCTGGAGCCCACAGTGTGTGTGAGGAGGGCATCCCTCCGAAGGAAGGGAGTCTTTCCAGCAGGCGCTCAGACCAAGCTGGAAAGAGAAACATGGTCCCAGTGCCTTCTGCCCTCAGCCTCTGATGACCTCCGTCATCTTGGGTTGGAGCCCTCCATCCAGTCAGCCCGTAGTGACAGCTGGCAGAGCAAGCTCTTGTCCCCTAGGCTTTGGGGGCCTGGGCTGTTCTCATTCTCACCTCCAGCTCCACCTCACGTTGGGTCATTCTTTGGCTTCTGCCTTCTTCTGACTTCCTAAGTGTGGGGACGCCTGTCATCTACCATGTCACCTTCTGAGCTAGACAGTGAAAGCCTCAGCTAGCTTGCATGCCAGGGATTCCCCAACTTGGCCTCCCAAAGGTCCCTGAGCACTCAGTGGGAAAGAGCATGTGTGCCTCTGAGGACAAAAATGAGGGTGGCTACGGCCCTTCCTGAGCAGTGTCATCTGCTCCGGGATGGGAACGCGTGCTCTTTCGCTGGGGGGCCAGGGCTGGACCGGGGGCTCTCGAATGTCAGGCCAGGGGAACTAGCTGGAGTATGTTCCAGAAAAAGCGGCAAGAAGGTGAGCAGAGTCTGGGAGGGGAGCACAGGTGTGTGCGGAAGGCACTGGGGCCAGCAGAGCTCGCTTGGAGGGGCCCCAAATGCCAGCCTGGCTGAGAGGCCTTGCCCTGCAGGAGCTTCGCAGGGGTTCCACAGCAGGGGGTGGCGTGATTGACAACCAGAGCTCTGCTTTGCTGTATTCATTGCAAGAAAGGACCTGAACATGGTGAGTGGTGGTGGTTTGGGCATCAGGGGGAAGGGGCCAGAGGTAGAAGGAAAGATGGGTTCTGACCAGGCAGTGCTCTGATTTGTGCCTCAGGCCACTCTGCTCTGAGCACAGCAATAAGGTAAGAAATATCTTTCGACGTTTGAAGGACATAACCAATGAAAACCAATGCCTGTGGGCTAGAAATGTGACGGTGGCCAGGTACCCGTAGATGGCCTGGGAAGAGGCGGGGGCTAGACATCAGAAGCACCAGCCCTGCAGAAGGCATGTGCCCCTTTAAGGGGCTGGGGGAGGCCGAGGAGGTCACAAGGGCAGCTCGTTGGCCAGGCCCGGCCTATAAGTCCCACAGAATGATAATGGACTGAAGGCCTGAGACTCCCCAGATGGGATCCCTAGCTTCTGAAGGGGGTTGGAAAGGGGACAGGGGCATGCAGACATGTGACCTGGGAGAAGACTTCACCTTGGTTTGCGGTGAACCTGCCGACGAAATGTGCTGAGAGCTGATTCCGTCGAAGACATAACTGAGCAGGGGCAACAGCGCCCACTGTTGGAAGATGAGCCCAGTCCTAGAGAAGAGAGGATCGCTGCACAAACACATATGGCTGGGTGGGATACGCCTCAGATCCACAGAGGGCTAAGGGAAGAATTAACTCATAGCACACACCACAGCATTGGGAAGGAGAGGCACCTGAGAACCAAAAATAGGTTAACATGGAAAGGAGCCAAGTAGAAATATTAGAAATGAAAAGGGGGTTATTCAGATAAAAATCTGAAGGGTGAACTGTGCACTGGACACAGCTCGAGAGGATGGCTGAGGTGCAGTGTGGACATGATGCTTGGACGTCCACTGTGATGGAGCCCGTGCTTGGAGGCCTAAAACATGGAACAAAATCACTCTAGACGTAGACACAATGTGATGATGAGAAAATCTTCAAAACTCCCTAGAAAGAAATATTTCCTACAAGAATGGCAATCCGGGGCCAGCCAAGTGGCTCAGTTGGTTAAGAGTTGGCTTAGAGCGCGTGCTCTAAGCAACAGGGCTACTGGTTCGATTCCCACATGGGCCAGTGATGCTGCACCTGAGCTGAGCTGTCACTGAGTTGCCAACAGGTGGCAGGATGGCTTTGCTGGTGTAACAACAAAATTGCCTGTTTGATGGTGGGCTATGCCCACCCGCAACTAAGACTGAACTCGGCACCTTGAGCTGAGCTGCTTCCCAGATGGCTCAGTGGATAGGGCATGTTCTCTTAACAACAAGGCTGCTGGTTTGACTCCCACATGGGATGGTGCCTACGCCCACCCGCAACTAAGATTGAACACAGCACCTTGAGCTTAGAGGCCACGAGCTGCCGACGGGAAGCCAGATGGCGACTGGCGCCCTCCACAACGAAGACTGAAAAACAGCAAGTTGGCCGGTCCCCTTCCCCAATTCCCCAATAAAATCTTCAAAAAGAATGGCAGTCGGAAGGTGGGCCTCTCAAGAGCAATGGTGCCAGATCTGGGAGAAGTGACTTAGCAACATTGCAGACAATCGCTGTCGGCCTAGAATTCCGAACCCGACAGCCGTGAGTGTACCCCGAGGCAGCCACAGTCAGACGAGGGTGGAGAGTCGCCACCCATACTGACCGTTACACAGTAAAGCAGGTGGTTTAGAAGAAAACATGCAGCAAACTAACCCAAGAAGAAAGAGAAAATTGAACTAGTTCAGAAATTGAACAGTTGGAAGTCCATCTTTTCAAGCCACGTTCACATCCTTTTGCCAGTGAATTCTACTCAATCAGAAAAAATGACTCCAATTTTATACAGACCGCACCAGAGAAGATCAAAAGGACAGCTGCCTGGCCAGCCGAGTGGCGTGTTGGTTAAGAGCTGGCTTGGGACGCCAGCGGCCCCGGTTTGGATCCCACATATGAGGCCCAGTGACACTGCCCTCTACAACAAAGATGGTGAACAATAGCTCCACCTGGAGCTGGTCTGCGAGCCCCAGTGACCGTGTAGGCTGCAGCCCCTGCTGCAGTGGGCTGCCATAGGATACAGTGAGTGGCTGGCAGCCAGCGTGAGCTGCCAATAGCCGCCGTGAGTGACCATCCAGAGGCCGGTGACCCATCTGCCTCACCCGAGAAGAATGCAATGACGATACCAACATGGGCCAGTGAAGCAATGTCCTCCACAATTAGACTGAAGAACAAAAAGACAGCAACTTGTCCGTTCCCCTTCCCAATTCCCCAATGCTGTTCCCCTCCCCCAATTCCCCAATAAAATCTTTAAAACAAAAAAGGACAGCTGCCAACTCATTTATGAGGCCAGACCAGCCTTGACATTAGAAGACCAGACAAGCAACATATATGAAAAGAAAAATAGACTCCATGATTACAGACACAGAGATGAAACCATCCTGAGGTTTTATCATGTGACCCAGCAACATGGTTATTGAGCAAGAACTGAAATGAAAAGTTGGGCATCTCGTAACAGGTTTGTAATGTGTTTCTGACCAACTGAAGGAAAAAGCTGGAAGTTAGGCTGTGAGAGAGCAGATGAAGCCGTGGGAGTTGGCTGACACATAGCTGCACCCGACCGACCAGCAGTGGGGAAGCCGCAGTCCTCCGGGCACGTGGGACAGTCACAGAATGCAGCCACTTGTTAAATCACCCGGGAACTCCCCACGAACATTAAGGAATTGCTGTCCTGCACAGCACGTCCTTGATATAACTTAAATAAATAGGATCCGCTAATAAAAAGTCATTTAAAATCTTCCCTGGTCCGGCCAAGTGGCTCAGTTGGGCCAGTGAGCTACGCCTGGGCTGAGCTGCTGCTGAGCTGGCAACAGGTGGCAGGATGGCTCAGCCGGTGAGAGAGCACGTGCTCCTAACAACAAGGTTTCTGGTTCAACTCCCACATGGAATGGTGGCTACACCCACCCACAACTAAGACTGGAGTCAGCACCTTGAGCTCAGAGGTCACAAGCTGCCGACGGGAAGCCAGATGGCAACTGGTGCCCTCCACAACAAAGATTGAAGAACAACAACTTGTCTGTTCCCTTTCCCCAATTCCCCAACACTGTTCCCCTCCCCCAAAACCCCAAATAAAAAAGAAAAATTGAAAGTGAGGGAAAAAAATGATAAGAGCGAACACTAATGAGACAAAACTAAAAACACCAACGTAAGTCATAAAAATCTTGTTCTCAAGAAGACTAATAAAGTAGATAACTTTATTGATCAACAAAAAGTCACAAATTAAAAGTACTGCCCAAGGGAGAGAGAACTATAGAAAAGGGATGTATATTTTTTTCAATTCCCTCAAATACTATGGCACCTTTACTGCTGATAAATTTGAAAACTTGATGAAACGTTCATGTTTACAGGAAAACATCACTTATTAGCTCAAGGTGAAATTGAAAACCTGAATAGTCTTATAACCGTTAAGTGGAATCAGAGAGCTCTTCCTGTTTTCCTGCCCCTCTCCTGGGCCCCCATTTACCAGGTATGTCTCACCAAGCCTGCCATGGACAGGTGATAACTTCCTCAAGCTGCTCCAGAGAAGAAAGAAGTCATTCCATGAGGCTAGTACAACCCTGGAGCCACAGCTGGGCAGTGACAATGTACGGAAAGTGAAACGCAGGCCAGCCTCAGCTCCCGAGCATGGTCTGTCTTGTCCACTGACAACCCTAAGTGCCCGATACTGCCTGGCACACAGTGGGCACTTTAAAGGTTTGCTCAGTGAAGGGACATGCAACAGCTGAAATTCAATGTTAAGTCAATTCCTTCTGCATGTAAAATAGGAGCTCATAGCTGAACTGTGTTTATCACAGTGGTGCTGGGATTTGTCAGTGTAATTTCTGTATCTCTGCAGGTTAAGAGAACAACACACGTCAGTACATGTGGGAAGATAAAGCATTGATATATGATCAAAACATCTTCCAGTAAGAATTGATAGGATTAAAAATAAACCCCAGCATGGTGGGTGGCAGCTGGTACTTACGAGTTACTTTTTTGAGGGATCGATGAATGCTCAAACTGGATGTGATGATGGGCGCTCATATCTGTGAACGTCCTGAGAACTACTGAATTATGCACTTTAACGACTTGATTATAAGTTTGTCTCGATAAAGATATTATTTTAAAAAGACCACAACAAGCATCACAGATGGAAGATTGCATAATGGCTAAATTTATGTGTCGACTGTGCCCAGACTGGGTTTGCCTGTCAGAGCCTGATGCAAATATGACAAAATGTTGAGTTTTTCTTTTCAGTGCTGAACAAGTGAGTGTCTGTTATGTTATTCTTTTGTCTTTTCTAACGATAAAGTAGAAGAGAGACGCGTTTCCTGATGGGGCGAGGATGGTATTAGTCACCCGCACAGCTCGGAGCCCTGGGCAATGGGTGGGAACCTGGAGGGTCACCGGCTTTGAGCAGCCGTGGCCTCTCTCAGAGCCTGTGTCCTGGGCCCTGGGTGTCGGGGCACCGTCCCAGCTCCGTGTCCCTTCTCCACTCACTGCTGTGGTCTCCTCTGTGCCTTTGCTTGCCTTTTCTCCTGCTTGGAGCTTCCTTTCCATTTTTGGCTGAACACCTAGAGCACATTCATTTTGTAAAACATGACCCAGCTCAACAGCCAAGTCCTGGAAGTTCCTCTGCAGGAGCCGGAGCTACCTTTTCCTCCAGAAGCATCTAGAAACTTGTGTGTGCACATGCATGTGTGCCCATGGCTCTCGGGCACATGCACGTGTGTGTGCGTGCGTGTGCGGGGGCCATGCAGCCTGCCCTGTGCCGCTCTCCCCGCACAGATCCTGACTGGAGAGGACTGGAACGCGGTGATGTACCACGGGATCGAGTCGCAAGGCGGAGTCAGCAAAGGCATGTTCTCGTCCTTTTACTTCATCGTCCTGACGCTGTTCGGGAATTGTATCCTTGCACGGGGCTGAGGTGCAGCCAGCAGCGGCCCCCGAGTCACCATAGCTGCTGCTGAGCCTCGCGCTCAGGCCCCCACCCTGCCTGGTCAGCGTTGCCCCGCCATGCCTGTGTGTCCCTCGGTCTGGAGCCTGAGACCTGTTTCTGGGTGTGGGAGGCCTGTGAGGGTGTCCATGGCTGTGGGTAGTGCTGGGAGATGGCAACCTAGCCCCAGGGCTCTCTCCTGTGGGCTCCGCTGGAACCCTGAGCTGGCTTGGCTGTGAGGCAGTGCCCTGGGGTGCAGGCTCCCGGGACCCGGGGTACCTCCCTGCCATACTGGGGCCTGGGCAGCGAGGGTCAGGACTGTTGGCCTGCAGAGCTAACTGCTGCTCAAGCCTGGCACTGGCCCAGAACCTCTGGGGATGGAGCGGGCATGCGAGTCCCTAGGCCTGCAGTGCGAGGACTCAGTTACACAACTTTGTCCCCAGAGGACATTGGGAGTGTCGGAGACAGTTTGCTTGTCATGACTGAGGAAGAAGGTGCTGTTGGCATCAAGTGGGCAGAGGCCAGGGTGCTGCTGAGCGTCCCACGATGCAGGTTACCCAAGTGCCAGCAGTGCCAAAGGACGAGGGGCCTTAGCAGGACAGTCATGAAGGGCCCGAGGCCCCCATCTGCAGGCTCAGCAGCACCCAGGCCCAGCTCGGGGACAGAAACAGGGACGAAGGTCTGCAGGCTCGGTGCCCAGGCACAGCTGGAGGCGGCACGGGAGATGCTGCTGTCTGCTCGGCACTGACACGAGCTTGTGGGAAGAGGCAGGTGCAACACCAGGAAATCAAAGTGAGTCAGGTCAGCGGCACATGCAGGCCGTATCCTGCAGAGACTCAAGGCTGGGCTGTGGCTGCACCAGGCCATCAGGCCCTTGTGACTCCAGGACTCTGGGCAAGTGGCCCTTTGTGGCCTTTGTTTCCTCATTTGTGAAAGGATTTTGTGGTAGGCTTTTTTCTGGGCCCCCGGGGGGCTCAGTGGAGTGGGTTCAAGGTGCTGTCGCCATCAGCACCATCAGGCTTCCGCTGCTGTAAGAGGAGGGCACCTGGAGGGAGGGGAGAAAACCTAGAGCCCAGCCCAGCCCAGGCCTGGGGCCCAGATGGTGCTGGCCTGGCTGGACATGCACGTTTGTACTCTGTTTTACGTGGCCTCTGCTGACGGGCCCAAAGGTGATGGAGCCCCACACGCAGCCAGTCACAATAGGAGGTTGTCCAGAGGCTTGACCCCTGCCAGAAATCTGGGAGTGGGTTTTGGGCCCTCCGGAGAGGCAAGGGCAGACTGATCCAACCAGCCTCTGAGCTCCAGGCTGGGTGGCAGGAGACTCCATGTGGGCCTTGGGGACTGTGTGACATGAAACTGCGTGAAGGAGGCTTGGGCAGAGGCCAGGTGGCCACAGGGCCCTGGAAGCTGGGCTGCTTCTGGTGACCACAGGCCAGAGGGGCCAGGGGTTTGAGGGCTGTGGGCGCCAAGGGAAGGGGGCTGGGGGTCGCGAGCCCTGTTTCCCGTGGGGGAAGCCATGGTGTGACCAGGTGGAAAGGTGTGGGGACAGAGGGCTCCCTTCCTTAGCTGGAGCCACCCAGACACCTTGCTGAACGTCTTCCTGGCCATCGCCGTGGACAACCTCGCCAACGCCCAGGAGCTGACCAAGGTATGTGGGTAGGGACACACCTGCGGACCAGGCGCAGAAAGGGTGGGGTAGGGCCAGAGAGCCCTGAGGAGGTCCAGAGTGGGGGTCATGAACCCGTGGGACTCGTGTCCAGAGGATTCTCCTTAAGGTGGTGGACAGGCAGAAATTGTGTTGTCACTCTGGCATGAGAGGAAGCACAGAGACACTGTGCCAGGAAGGCAGGTAGCCACGAGGGCGGGCCCTGGACACACCAAGACCTAGGAAGAAAGGCAGAAAGCAAGGGGAGGTGCAGCCCGGATAGAACCCCGGGAAGGGCCGGGGGCAGGCGGCACTGGCCTCGAGTGAGGGGCCACGTGTTGCCTCCTGAGTCCATTGTGGCTGTGTGCACACGAGGGATGCATGAGGTGGGCCGTGGGGAGCACCCAGCTCAGCAGACGGAAGGGCCATGAGGGG
The DNA here is from genome assembly GCA_033961575.1 of Aselliscus stoliczkanus. NCBI lineage: Eukaryota > Metazoa > Chordata > Mammalia > Chiroptera > Hipposideridae > Aselliscus > Aselliscus stoliczkanus. The sequence continues at coordinate 113,674,877 of CM066728.1, read as the reverse complement.
CACCCCGTGGTCAGTCTGAGGTGTGGATGGTTGCGCTCGGATGGTCACTGGGCGGTGCTGTCCTCAGACGCTGGACCCGGCTGGTTCCCGGAGGAGCAGCTGGTGCCATCTTCTCTGGAGGCTGCCCGCAGCATGATAGCGTTGTTCCTATTAATATTAGATGGCCCCAGTGGACGCCATCTAACATGCCTGGTGGGGGGTGTGATTGTACAAACTTCCCCTGCGGGTTCCCTCCGATGGCGCCAGCCCTGCCTGGTCACTTTCACCGCACAGCCCCGGACAGTGCTGCCGGGCCGCCCGCTGTCTCCGAATCCTGGTCCTAGTGTGAGGGACGCTGCTGCCTGGTCAGGCTGGCTGGGAAAGGCAGGCCTGTTGCAGACACCTGTGTGCTTGCTCGGAGTGGCCTGTGTGCACCTGCGTCACGTCTGCATGCTTGTGCCAGTCCCTGAAAGATGCCCCCTGTGCTCGGACAGCCTGATTTCAGTCCAGTCCCGTGTGTCCCAAGACTCTCAACACTGTCCCCATCCTGGGGCTGGGCTTGACTTGGGCCTTTCCCAGGAAGGCAGGCCCAGGAGGTCTTTGGGCAGCTGAGATGCAGGGGTGCCCCCTGCCACACCCAGCTCTCCCACCTCCCATGGTTCCTGCTCAGCCCTCTCCCCCAACCCAGGCGTGGGCCCTGAGGGTGCCTGTGGGTCTAGCCTTCGCCCTTGCTTGGGCTGCTGGCTTCGGGACCTGAGAGTCCCACTGACCTCATTGCTGTCACCGGAAGCCCAGACAGCACTGCCAGGCAGGAGACACGGGAGAATGGCCGAGGCCCTGGCTCGGCTGCCTGGGCTGGGGGACCTGTGTGGTCATGAGCACTTCCGGTGTCAGCGTCTGCAGGGCCATGGGGACTGGGGCTGCCCCGCAGCCCTGGTGGTCTGGCACCAGCTGTCCTGGGGCAGAGCAGGCCTGCGCCCTGCGAGCTCAGTCGTGGGTAAGGACACGCCGAGGAAGCAGTGTCCTGGGGGCCCCGTCTCCATGCACAGACACTGGGCAGTGGCCCCTTTGGGAGTTGGGGCTGGTGGAGGCCTGTCCATGTCAGGCTGGCTGAGCCCCAAAGCAGGACTCAACTCTGCTTCTTTTATATTTGCACCGATGGGGTCATTTATTTTTCGAAGTGGAAAGAAACTCAGGTTGGGTTTGTTTGTAAAACACCCTTTGGAGTGGCTGGGGACACCCTCTGCCCCCAGCAGCTGTAAACCAAGACAGAGGAATTAGAGCGAATCTAGCTTTGCCTTTTCTCTGGGGCCGGAGCTCAAAGGTCTGATGGGAATTCTGCAGGCAGCTAACAGGGGACTTAGTTTTGCCATTATTGTGACCTTAAGAGCAGATCCAAGGCTGTTTTGGGACACTTTGGGAGTGCCAGCTCCCAGGGAGCCTGGTGGGCTTTGCGGGGAATAAGCAGTGTAGCTGGGTGACTGGAGCTCTGGGCCCTGTGAACTCAGCCTGAGGCTGTTTATCTAGATGCTAGGAGCTGACATGTTGGTCTTGCCCAGTGACGTGGGGTCAAGGCCAGAGGGTCTATCCAGATGTCCAGTCCATCCCCATGGAGGCAGGGCAGCCCCCAGTGGCAGAAACCCATGGGGGTTCTGTCCAGGGACTCAGGGTTGAGAGGACACAGTGCCAGGCACTGCAAATAGCTGTCTAGCTGTGAGGGAGACAAGGAAGGACTTGACACAGTCACGGCTGGGACAGTGGGTCCGGGTAGAAAAGCCCAGAGGCTGTGAGGTGGCCCTGCTAGATCTAATACTCCTGGTGGTAGTTCTGTGGGCAGCACTGGCCAGGACCCAGGCTTGGTGGAGAGCCCTGCCGCCTGCCCTCACAGCTCTGGGGCAAAGGCCGACCTCAGTCCAGTGTGGCAGGTACCCTAGGGGCAGGGGCAAATGGGACTAAAGGAGGAGTGGGTTTGCATTTTGACTGAGTCTCAAGTGCTGTGGGACAAACACGCAGAGCTGTCCAGGCAGCAGCTGGGTCCCTGGGGCTGGAGCGCTGGAGTGGGGTCAGGGTGCAAGCAGAAGTGTGCAGGCATCAGCTTTGAGCATTCTGGGAGAGGGTGCTGAGGCAGGAAACCTGGGGGCCACCACCGTGGGAAGCTGGCATAAAAGGGGGAGTCCCGGAAGGCTGCCAGAGAGCTTGTGTGGAACTGGTGGTCCATGCTGGAGCGTGGGCAGGTCACACAGATGCAGGAGCCGCTGCCTGGTCCCTCAGATGTCAGGAAGGACTCAGAGCCCAGGAAGTAGACTCAGCACTCTGAAGGGTAGCCTCCTGTTTCTTTCTGTTCAAACAGGATGAGGAGGAGATGGAAGAAGCAGCCAATCAGAAACTTGCTCTGCAAAAGGCCAAGGAAGTGGCCGAAGTCAGTCCCTTGTCCGCTGCGAACGTCTCCATCGCTGCGTAAGGCGCTGGCGAGCGGGCTGCGGGTGGCAGTGGGGCCGCTAGAGTCCTCGGCAGGGGATGCCTTCTGGAGGCTTCCTCAGAAGGCCTCATGCCTTGGCTGGAGCTTGTTGGCACAGCCACTGCCCAGGAGCTGTGATGACAGGACGGCTCCCATCTCCTACCGGAACCTTTGTGCCAAGGGTTCAGCAGGGAGCGCCCCCAGGCTCCCCCAGTTTGAGTAGGAGCAAGATGTGGCAGCGTGCAGCCTTTGCGTGCTGGGTGGGATGGGCCATGCTGTAGGGATCCATCTGTTCCTGACAGTCTTGGGTGGCCGCAGGGCTCTTCCACGGGGCAAAGTCCACGAGTCAATCTGACTGTTTCATGCACAGCTTTTCAGAAAGGCATTTGTGAATCAGAAGGTTCTAGGTGGTATGTCAGCTGCCCAGGAGACTCAGTTTGCAGAAATGTCTCTGAAATCTTGATGAGAAAAGGTAAGGGTAGGGCCAAGGCTTCTGTGCAGAGACTGGAGCTGCTGGCTCCGACCTCGGCTCCGTGCCCTCCCCGCACATCCCACGTCCCCTGCTGACCCTGGGCCCCAGCTCTGGAGCTGGCCTGCCGCCCTTTCTGTGCACTGTGCTCATGGCACCAGGACAGCTGCAGGCACATCTGTGGTGACACGTGCATCTGTGCTGCTGAGTGTGTATGCTGGCATGTGGATGAGTCTGCTGGGAGTGTGAGATTGTACATGCCTAGTCGTGTGTGTGCATACGTGTGTGAATATGCACACATATGTGAGCATGTAAGCACATGGGTAAGTTGAGCCATACCTGAGTTGTGTGCACGTGTGAATGAGTTGCACGTGTGAGTGTGCATGTGTGTGTGTGCTTGTGAGTGCATGCACATGGGAGTGTGCACATGGGAGTGTGCATGCACGTGTGTGTATACACGAGTGCATGCGTGTGTGTGTGCTCATGTAAGTGTATGCATATGTGTGAGTGCAAACGTGCATGTGAGTGTGCATCATAGCAGCCCATTCTTACTTGGCGGTCCCCAGGGTAGTGGCCTGTGTTCTGTGAAGGTGTTTGCAGGGGGCCTGTCTCTAAGCCAAGCATGGAGCGCTGGTCTTCGGTGCAGAAGGCGCCGGAAGAGGTCGCAGGCCCCTGGGAGCTGAGCAGGACACAGCAGCAGTCACTCCGACAGCTGCCAGGGCGGAAGCTTCATTGGCAGCTCTTTTGCTGTCGGGCCGATTCAGTTATGCGGCCTCGGTATCCCCACAGACTCCTTCCACAGCCCCTGCCCTGAACCCTATAAGCCACAGGACAGCAGGTGGGCCTTGGGTTGGTTTAGCGCATGCTCTCTCTGCTGTTTCTGGAGGTGAGTGCCATGTCTCGTGACCCCTGCTACTGGCCAGGGCTCCTTCCGGGGATGTGCAGCAGGGTGTCCATGCCATCCGGGCTGAGACCACGGAGAGGACGCTGGGCCTTCAGCACAGTCACGGAGATCCCGTTAGGCCACCAGAACAGGAGGTCGGGCACGCTGCCCTCCGGGCAGGGACGCTGCTGTGTGGAAACAGACTGCACTGGCATCCCCAGCCGAGGGACATGCGCCAGCCGCTGTCCTGATCCCTGCCATGGTGCTGCTTCACCACTGGGAACAGGCTTCCCAGGGACACACAGGTCCTCTGCCTCACATGGCACTGAGCTCGGTGTTGGCTCCCCCGTGTCACAGGCTGCCTGGGCTGTGTCCAGCTGCTGGCCCTGTGTTTCTGCCTCGGGCCAGCTGTGGGTCCTGCAGGTTCTCCTGGGATGCACACCGAGGCCTCAGCACCCCCCGCGGCGAACACTCCCGGTGATGGGATCGGAGGCCCTGGGCGTGTGCGCCGCCCCGCCGTCCTCTGTCCTGTGCTCAGGCTCCTGGTGTCTGTCTGTCGCTCCCTGCCCGCCCCATGTGTCCTGCCCTCCAGGGGAGTCGTGTTGCGTGGACGGGCAGTGCCTGCTTCTCCTCAGCGGTTATTTCTGTGGCAAGCTGCCGGGGTGGAGTGACAGCGGGCTGCGTGGTCTGTGGAGCGGGAGGACTGGCTGGGATGCTCCCTGTGACGCCGCCGGTGCCTGGCGTTTAACAGGCTCTCGTCAGCGCTGTGGCTTGACAGAAATGGTGCTGGCGGGGCCGGAGCCCCGTCCCTGGATGCTGGCTGGGGCTGTGACTGTCTCTGGCCTCAGGTGACAGCCACTTCCGGCTCCTGGGAGGGAAGGGATGCGGAGGTTGATGTGGCCTTCCAGGTTTTCTATACAGTGTCACCCTCGTCATCACCCAACTTCTGAATGCTGGTGAGCGTGCACACTGACACACTGAAACATGTTCACGCCCACATTCATAACCACACACCCACATTCACATGCTAACAACCACTGTGTTCACACCCACACATGTTGACACACGTCATGTGTTCACACTTGTGCACCTTCACACTCACACCGAAACATGTTCACACTCACATGTTGATATGTTCATGCCCACTCACTCACCTTCACACTCACTGACTTTCATTCTCACACACGTTCACATTCACTCACACACCACTCATTCACAACTTCACACACCCACTCACAAGCTCTCACGCGCAGTCACACACCTGCAGACAGGTGAGCTGCCTGGACCTCCTCACTAATGTGTGCAGACACAGAGTTGGCCTTGAGAAGCGGAAGCCGGGACCCACCTGGTCCTGCCCTGCGCGCTGCCCTGAGGGGAAGGGCTGGAGGAGAGGTTTGCTGTCCCTCCATTGGTTTTGGAAAGGCTTCCAGAAAGTCACATGGAAATGGGTGGGGTTACACCCAATGGCAGATGGGTTGCTGATCTAACCCCTGTGGCCCTGGGAAGGGTCATGGTGGAGCCCGAACACCTTGCTTAGAGCTGGGGAGCTGAGGGGCCGTGGTGGGCTGGGACAGAGCATGGTGGTCAGGCAGCAGGGCCCAGGCGACAGCGCAGGGGAGGCCCCCTGCGTCAGCCGGCTCTGCGCCATCTCTGGCTGTCAGGGCAGGTGCCACTTTGCCCAGTGGAAGGCTGTGTGGACTTGGGGGACAAGTGGTGCCAGCTCTTTGAACCCCACTGCCCTTCCAGGGACAGCGTGCGCCCAGCTATGGCGGACTGGCCCCCAAGGTAACGCTTCTCGTCTTGCAGCCACGTGGGGCTTGCTGTGCTCACTGCAGCTTCACTTTTCTGCTGGGTGCTCTCTCTTTCTCAACTTCTCTTTTCCCCCAAGGTCTTGGCCAGTGACCATTCTGATGGAAGCGTCCCTGGTCCCCTGCCCAGACGCACACTGCAGCCTGCACCCTGAGCTGACGCAGCTCACGCGTGTTCTAGTGTCTCTTAGAACTCTGCTTTTCTCACCCTTGTTCTGTTTTGTCTTTTGCATGTGCAGTTTTGTAAAGCACACTCGAGATACTGTGTCTCGCAGCTCGTCTGTCTCCAGCGTAAACTCACCGTGAGTCGCTCTGCCATGATCCCTGCGGCTTCATGATAACCACACGCACACACCTCCCTGCCACTCCTGCCTCTCCTTTCCCACCCCAGCCATTCGCTTCATGGGGCAGCTCCAGGCAAGCCTGCAGCTTGGAGGACGGGGGAAGGCGGGCACGCTCCGGACATCCCCAAGTCCGTCTCACGGGCGTCGCATTCCGAGCTCGGCCCCCACCTCCCCTCCTGGTATCTGTCCTCCGGTCTGTGGACTGTGGGCCGTCACTCTGGTGTCTCAAGCATAGCTGCTTTTCTGAGGTGTCTGCCACTTGCGTCACCTTATAGTTCCCATGAGGCAGAGTGTTTGTGAGGCGAGCCACTGGCACTGTGTCCAGGCCCAGCTGGGAGTGCTGGACTAATCAAGGGGTCTGACCAGGGACCGGCCGTCAGCCCTCACGGGCTCCTCCGCCTCGGCACGCCCCTGGCTGTCATCGTTTCACAAGGGTCAGCACAGTGCAGAGTCGGGCCCTGTATTTTAGTGCCACCTGGGCATGGGCAGGCCCCTTGTAGCTCTGGGTTGAAGCCAAAGGAAGAGAAAGTGTGTTTGTTGCAAGGTGACCCCAAGAGTGGGGCAGCATGGCTTCCATGTGTCGGGGAGGCAGGTCAGCCTGGGGTGAGTCTGAGGTGTGGGTCAGCAGATGGCCCCCGCACATCGCCCTGCCTCCGTCGTCAGGGCTCCCAGGTGAGCAACCGGCGTCATGCTCCTCTGTCCCCCACATGTGAGGCAGTATCCTGAAAATGGCTCCTACACAGGCCTGCGTTCCCCTGCCGAGGGCAGGAGTCACCATCCATCACATTGTCCAGGCCGACTGCCGCCTCTCTCCGCAGGTCCCCGTGGTGGCTGGGCTGGCCTGGGTCCCCTCAGGCTGTGGCTCTGGGCTGTGCTGTCAGTGTGGTCGGGGACTGGCCTTGCATCTTCCGTAGAGACTTCCTTCATTTTTGCCCTTGCGTCCCTTCCTGGCTCCGTCAGTGACAGGCTGTGGGAGCCCCTGGGAGTGCCATCCTCCAGCTCAGTGCCCGCATCTGAGAAGTGGGTGTGAGAGCAGCACCTGATTCCTGAGGCGGCCGTGAGGGTTGGAGGAGGTGGGCACGGGCCCAGAGCACGGTGCGGCTGCTGAAGGGCACAGATGTCGCAGCCACCGCTGTTCTCAGGCTGCTAATGCCGCCACCACAGTGGGTCCGCAGCCTGCAGAGGGCGGAGGGTGAGACCTGCTTGGCCAGGGTGGGGCTGCGGCTGCCTGCTCTGGGGGTCTTATTCAGCAAAGGGCTTCCTGTGTGCCCTGGGCTGTGGAGCCCCACAGGTGACCATGTGAGTGAGGTTGAATGAGGGTCAGGGCTTCTGGTAGCCTGTCCAGTGAGGGCCGGCCTGGACCCCACGCCACTCCTGGTGCCAGTGGGCTCCGGGGCGTGCTCTGGCTGTGTCCCTGGGGGAGAGGAGGGTCTCTGTGGAGCCAGGAGAGAGGAGGGCGCTGGCGGCCACAGGAGGCAGCAGTGTCTCCAGCCCAGGCGTGAGTGCTGGGCTCCTGGAGCAAATGGCCATTGAGCCGAGTGGCAGTCCCCTGGATGGAGCTGCCACATCAGGGGGCAGTCCGAGAGGGCCAGCTGCCCCCGCTGTCCAGGGTCCTCTCACAGTCACTTGTGTCATCCTGGCCAGTGGCCTCCCTCGTGGACATGGAGATGGAGAGGCCCCTCCAGACGGAGGGGCAGCTCTGCTCCCCTGTTGGGGGCCCCAGCCTCCTGCCCCTTTCTGAGTCCTGCGAGTTTGGATCTGCCCCTCCCCTCCCCTCCCACGTCGGCCTTCCTGCCAGAGGCCCTCCTGCCCTGGAAGCCTGTCTGCCACCCCATGCCGGTGCCTACCATTCCCCGCATCCTTGGCCTCAGGCCACTGTCACCCGCTCCAGAGGGGACTTGAGTCCCTCGGCCCTCGCCCCTCCACCCCCCAGGCCGGAGCTCTCGTGGTCTGCAGGGCCATGACCACGGGGTGAGCTGTCACCCTGGGTGTCCCCCCCACCGTCTGCAGTGACTCCGTGGGGGTCCTGAGCCCCCCCCCCCGCCCCACTCCGCCACCCCCATTGCCGCGCCGGTCCGCGGCTTTCCCTGCGAGGCCGAGCCGGCCGTGCTCAAGTCCCGTCTCCCCGCAGCAGGCAGCAGAGCTCGGCCAAGGCGCGCTCGGTGTGGGAGCAGCGGGCCAGCCAGCTGCGGCTGCAGAACCTGCGCGCCAGCTGCGAGGCGCTGTACAGCGAGCTGGGCCCCGAGGAGCGGCTGCGCTACGCCACCGCGCGCCACCTGCGGCCCGACATGAAGACGCACCTGGACCGCCCGCTGGTGCTGGAGCCCGGGCCGGAGGGCGCGCGGGGGCCGCCGGCGGGCAAGGTGCGGCCCGAGGGCGCGGAGGCACCGCGCAGGCACCACCGGCACCGCGACAGGGACAAGGCCCCGGCCCCGGCCCCGGCGCCGGCGGGGGAGCAGGACCCTGCGGACGCCCCGAAGGTGGAGGGCGGAGAGCCCGCGGCCCGGGCCGAGCGGGCGCGGCCGCACCGCAGCTGCAGCAAGGAGGCCCGGGGCGAGCGCGGGCGCGGCCCGGGGCCGGAGGGCGGCCGGCGTCACCGCGCGCACCGGCACGCGCCCGACCCGGGCAAGGAGGGCGCGGCGCCCGGCGCTAAGGGCGAGCGGCGAGCGCGGCACCGCGGCCCCCGGCCCGGCCCCCGGGAGGCGGAGAGCGGGGAGGAGCCGGCCAGGCGGCACCGGGCGCGGCACCGGGCGCAGCCCGCACGCGAGGACGCGCGCAAGGACGGCGAGGCCGAGGCCAGGGACCCCGCGAAGGAGCTGCGGAACCACCAGCCCAAGTGAGGGGCGCGGGGGCGGGGGGCGGGGGGCGTGGCGCGGGGGGCGCTGGGGGGCGCGGGGGGCGCGGGGGGCGCGGGCCGCCCGCCCTGCCTGCCTCCTGCTCCTGCCTGGCCGAGGGTAGGGCGGGTGTGCTCAGGGGATGGCAGCCGGCGTTTTCAGGTGCTCGGGAGGAGGGCGGCTTCCGGGGAAGCTGGGACCGGTTTGGGACACGGTGGCTTGGAAAGAACAAAGTAGTCCCAGGAAAAGAGGAAATTGGGGAACGCTGTGGAGGAAAGAGTCGGGAGGTCCCGCGGCCAGCCCGAGGAGGCCCCTGGACTGCGTGACCGTGAGGGAGAAGGCCCCCAGGCCGGCCGGGCCTGCTCCCTGGCTGCGGTGACAGGAGCCCCGAGGCCCCGGCCAGCAGTCTCCATGTATGTCGACTGCCACAAGCCACCCAGAACCACCCGTGCTCCCAGAGGCCACCACTCAAGGTCACTTTAATCTCTCACCATTTGTGTGTGCAAAGCTCCGTGCTGGGCCTGGGCCTGGGGGCGCCCCAGGTAGCGTGGCTTAGAGAAACACCCTCCTCCAGGGTTCCTCTTTCAACAAACCATTCTGTTCCACACACATGTTGTGATGCCAGTTATGATTAATGTTGTGTCAGGGATGGGCAGCTGAGCCAGCTGTTTCTACTTTTCAGATCTAAAAACTCAGAAGTGTGCAATAAAAAAAAATGTGCAATGCCAGAGTAAGTGTGCAATAAAAAAAAAATGTGCAATGCCAGAGTAAGACGAGGTGTTCAGGGAATGATTAGCTCTAGATTGGGTTTTAAGGAGCTGGGTTTTGTAGACTGAATAGGAGTTTGGGGCTGCATCAAACTGATGTGCATTCTTGGTTGCAGGGAGCCACACTGCGACCTGGAGGCCAGTGGGATAATGGGTGTGGGTCCTGTGCACACGCTGCCCAGCACCTGCCTACAGAAGGTGGAGGAACAGCCCGAGGATGCAGATAACCAGCGAAACGTCAGTCGGATGGGCAGTCAACCCCCAGACCCAAGTGCCGCCGGGCAGGTCCCAGTGATGCCCACCGGCCCTCCCGGGGAGACCACAGTTGTTCCCAGTGAGTATTTTCCGGTGCCAGGAGGGCCAGGCCTACCTTGTTTAGGCCGCTTTGCTTCCCCCTTCTCTCCTGCTCCATGACAGCTGCTTGGGGACAGAGGTGGCCTCTGTGACTTGTCCCCCAGCTGGAGAGAAAGTCATTTGCTGTCACACCTCTGCCTTGATAACCCCTTGCTTCCAGGGCCCTCGAGGCGCACAATTACTCTTTTGTATCTCACTTAAATGCTAGTCTCCTCACTGCCAAAAACATTTGCAAGTCACCAGCTAAGGCTAGGCCGCTGTGAGAGTGCTGGGGACACCACAGGAGGGGCGAGGCCAGGGCTGCCCTCGTAGGCTTCTGGTCTCATCAGGAAGACAGACCCCCAAGACGGTCACGATCTTCAGAGTTGCACAGAAACTGCTGAGAACTGTGGCCGCCGCATGGCCGAGGCGAGAGGGGGTTCTCAGGGTGTGGCCCGCCCACCATGGGCCGTGAGGTCCCTGCTCTGCGGTCCCCCCAGGTACAGCAGTGGAAGGTGGCTGGCTCGGGCTGCTTAGCGCCCCTTTCCTCTTGCTTCCTTGGGAGCACGCTCACCTGGGCCATTCTGTCGTCCCCTCCCGTGGGTGCCAGTGGGCCGGTCTTCCCAGACTCCCAGAAATCAGCCCCAGCCTGATTCTCTCTTGATTAGCTTGAGGATAAACCCAGTGTCCCCACCTGGCTTCTGTTCACAGGCGTCCAGATGTGGCCCCTCATCCCGCACCCCTGGCAACCCCTGACCTTTGTACTGTCCCCATACTTGTGCCTTTTCCAGAACATCATACAGTTGGAATCACACAGCAGCTTTTTCAGATTGGCTTCTCTCACTTACCAAAGTGCCTCTAAGGATCCTCTGTGTCTTTTCACATGCGACAGTTCGTGTCTTTTTAGTGCTGCGTAAACTCCACTGTCTGGCCGGGCAGTTTATTCATCCATCACCTGCTTAGGGCCCCTCGGCTGCTTCTGAGTTCTAGCAGTTATGGATAAAGCTGCGATACACATCTGTGTGTGCAGAGTTGTGTGGACACGAGTTTTCCGCTCCTTTGGGTAACTGCCCAGAGAGCGATGGCTGGATTGTATGGCAGGAGTGTGTTTAATTGTGTAAGAAACCACCACACTGGCTGTGCCGCCATGTGCGTCCCCAGCAGCAGTGAGGAGGGGTGCCCCGGCTCCTCACCCCCCAGAACTGGATGTTGTCAGCGGTGTGGATTCTGGCTGTTCTGAGAGGTGTGCGGTGGCGTCTTAAGTGTGTAGCCCTGCGGTGCCCTGACGACACATGGTGGAGCACCATTTCACCCTTTCACGTGCTGGTCTGCCGTCTGTGTATCTCCTTTGTTGGGTGTCTCTTAGGGTTTGGGGCCCATCGTTTTATCAGCTTAGTTGTTTTCTTATTGTTGAATTTAAGAGGCTGTGTACATTTTTGGATAACAGTATTTTATCAGATGTGTCTTTTGCAAATATTTTCTCCCAGTCTGTGGCTTGTCTTTTCGTTCTCTTGACATTGTCTTTTGCAGACCAGAAGCTGTTGATTTCAGTGAAATCCAGCTTGTTCATGGTTTCTTTCATGGGTTGTATCTAGTGTTATATCTGAAAAGGATTGCCATCCCCAAGGTCATGTACATTTTCTCCTGTGTTGTCTCCTAGGAGGTTTATAGTTTTCATTTAATGTTTAGGCCTATGAGTCATTTTTACTTAATATTTGTGAGGGGTGTAAGGTCTTTATCGAGATCATTTTTTGCATGTGGATGTCCAGTTGTCCTGATAACATTTGTTGAAAAGTTATTTTTCCCCCATTTTGTTGCCTTTTTTCCTGTGTCAAAATCAGTTGACTATGTTAATGGGGACCTATTTTTGGATTTTCCGTTCTGTCCCATTGTTCTGTTCTTTCCCCAACACCACACCATCTTGATGACTGTAGTTCGTGGAAGTCTCCAAGTTGGGTGGTGTTGGCCCTCTCACTGTTCTCTTCAGTACTGTATTGGATGTCCCATGTCTTTTGCCTCCATGTGGACCTCAGAATCAGTTTGTCCACAAAATAACGTGCTGGGATTTTGACTGGGATTGCCTTGAATCTGTAGGTCAGGGTGGGAAGGACCAACACCGTGAGGATGGGGACATCTTGCCACTTGTTTATTTCTTTAAATTCATCCGTCAGCGTTCTGTAGTTTTCCTCATAGAGATCGTGTACGTATTTTGTTAGACTTATGCTTAAGTATCTCATTTTTTTTTTTTTTTTTGAGGGCAGTGTCACTGGCCCTCACATGTGGGACCCGAACCGGGGCCGCCGGCTTCCCAAGCCAGCGCCCAACCACTGAGCCACTTGGCCGGCCCAAGTATCTCATTTTTGGGTGCTAATGTAAATGTTACTGTGTTTTGAATTTCAGATCCCACTTGTTTGTTGCAGGCGCACGGGGAGGCGACTGAGTTTTGTGTCGTAACCATGTGTCCTGCCACTTTGCTGTAACTGTGTATTAGTCCCAGGAGTTGTTCTGGTGGGTTCTTTTGGATTTTCTGAATAGATAGATCATCTTGTCACCTGAGAACAAAGACAGTTTCATGTCTTCCTTCCCAATCAGCGTACCTTTTGTTTCCTTTTCTTGCCTTACTGCATTAGCGGGGACTCCAGTATGGGGCTGAAAAGGAGTGGTGAGAGTGGCCATTATGCCTTGTGCCTGATCCTAGTGGGAACGCTTCCTGTTTCTCACCATTGAGTGTGATGTCAGCTGGAGGTGTTTTGTAGACGTTCTTTGTTCAATTGAGGAAGTTCCCCTCTATTTCTAGTTCAATACGACTTTTTACCATGAATGGGCGCTGGATTTTGTCAAGTGCTTTTTCTGCATCTGTTGATAAGATCAGGTGATTTTTTTTTTTCTAGCCTATTGATGTGATGGATTGCGTGAATTGGTTTTCAAATGTTGGGGCCGGCCGAGTGGCACGGTGGTTAAGCGCTAGCTTGGGAAGCCAGCAGCCCCGGTTCGGGTCCCACATATGAGGGCCAGTGACACTGCCCTCAAAAAAAAAAAAAGAATGTTGGACCATATTTGCATACCTGGGATAAATCCCCTTGGTCCTTGTGTACAGTTTTTTTCACATGTTGGATTTGGTTTGCTAATATTGTGTTGATGATATTGCATCTATGTTAATGAGAGATATTGGTTCGAGGTTTTCTTTTCTTGTAATGTCTTGTCTGGTTTTGGTTTTAGGGTGATGCTGGCCTCATAGATGAGTTAGGAAGTGTTCCCTCTGCTTCTGTTCTCTGAAAGAGATCGTAGAGAATTGGTATAAGTTTTTCCTTGAATGTTTGATAGAATTCACCAGTGAACCCATTTGGGCCTGGTGCTTTTTGTTTTGAAAGGTACTTAATTATTGATCCAATCTCTTTAACAGAGATAAGCCTATTTAGTTCGCCTATTTCTTCTTGTGTGAGTTTTGGCCGATTGTGTCCTTCCAAGGAATTGGTCCATTTATTTAGATTATCAAATTTGTGGACATAGAGTTATTCAGAATATTTCCTGATTATGCTTTTAATGTCCATGGGGTCAGTAATGATGTCTTTCTTCCTTTCTGATATTAGTAATTTTTATTTTCCCTCTTTCTTTTTCATTTGATTTAGCTAGAGACTTATCAAATTTACTGATCTTTTCAAAGAACCAACTTTTGGTTTTGTTGGTTTTTCTGTATAGATTTCCTATTTTTAATTTTATTGATTTCCGTTCTAATTCTTTTTTTTTTCTTCTGCTCACTTCGGATTTATTTTTTCTGGTTTCCTAAGGTGAAAAGTTAGGTTATTGACTTTAGAATTCCATTTTTTTTTTTTTGAGGGCAGTGTCACTGGCCCTCACATGTGGGACCGAACTGGTGCTGCTGGCTTCCCAAACCAGCGCTTAACCGCTGTGCCACTCGAACGGGCCAGGTTATTGACTTTAGATCTCTCTTCTTTTCTAATATATGCATTCAAAGCTACATTTCCCTCTAAGCATTGCTTGCTGAATCCAACAAAATTTGATAAGTTGTGTTTTCATTTTCATTTCATTGAGATTTCTTCTTTGACCTATGTGTTATTTAGAAATGTGTTGTTTAATCTCTACACATTTTGGGATTTTCCAGTGACCTTTCTGTTACTGGTTTCTAGTTTGATTTTATTGTGGCCTGGGAACTGACATTTTTTGCCCACTTTTTAATTGGTTCGTTTGTTTTCTAATCGTTGAGTTTTAAGATTTTTCTGTATATTTTGGATACAAGTCTTTTAGTAGATATGTGGTTTGCCAATGTTTTCTCCTACTTTGTGGCTTGTCTTTTTATTCTCTTAATGTCTGATGTTTTGATTATAATTGGTGTGAAAGTTGATCTGTTCCCTGTTATAACTTCTGCTAGAAGCAGAAATCTAGGCTGTTGATTTTTATATGTTAATTTTGTATCCTGTTACTTTCCTGAATTCTCAAATTGTTAGTTTAGCATTGATTCTCTGTGTTTTTTTTCCAAATATATTATCAAAACTTTTGCAAATATAGTCCTAACTATTCCTTTCCAAGTTTTTTCTTTTTAGCTGAGCCATCCTGCCATCTATTGGCAGCACAGTGGCAGCTCAGCTCGTGCTGGGCATCGAACTGCTGTTGCTCAGAGCTCAGCTCGCACTCTTGATTGAACTCTTAACCAACTGAGCCACTCGGCCGGCCCTCACTGGTTTTTTTTTTTGTTGTTTTTTTTTACCTGATTCCAGTGGCTAATACATTCTCAGATAACAGTGAAGTTAGTGGGCACTCTTACCTGTTTCTACCTAAGATACTGCTTTAGGGGCTTGAGAGCATATGTGTGTGTGTGTGTGTGTGTGTGTGTAAAATTACGTTATAGTATCCATTAGTTCCTTTTTCAGTAAGTATTTTTATCTGGAGTAGATGTTGAATTTTTCTAAAGTCCTTTTATCAACCATTGAGATTATATATATTTTTTCCCTTAAATGTGGCGATTCATAGTAATGACTTTTCTGATATTGAACTGTCTTAAAATAAACTCCATTTGGTTATCATGTTTATTTTTTAATGTGATATTGGATTCTGTTTGTTAATATTTTCTGTAAGGTTTTTGGATTGATATTTTCAAGTAAGATGTGTTCCATAGCTTTCTCTTATTACATTAATTGAATGTAGTTTCTCTTGCTTAATTTTAGTAATCTATTCCTGAAGATCCAATATTGTAATGTGAGTCTCATTCCCCATTATTTTAAATGGGAAAAATTGTGATGTACTATAAAAATTAAAATACATTACAATTGGTCATACTGTAAAGTCCCCAACCAATTTGTTAAAATATAACTAAAGATAGAAAAAACTATTATATTAGGACATAAAATGCCTAACATATTGTTTTCTGATCACCACAGTTAAAATAGCTGTTAACAAGCCATTGCATTGAACACCTCCTTCCTTGAAACTTACTGCACTTTTCAGACACATCTGCCTGTGATTCTGATAACAGACCAATGGAATTGGAAACCGGCTTGCCCCCACCCCCATTTTGTTGTTAAAAATGTTGTTTGGAGTTTGGGTGATGTGTACATTTTCCTACATACACATCAGCCAAGAAAGCCCCCAACAACATTTTAATGAGAGATACATGTTCTCCTGATTTGTACAGATGGTGAAACCCAGGGGTGCTCTGTTGGGAAATGTTACCTGAGGAGATGTCCTCAGGTATTTTCAGGAATGGATTAGTAGGTAAGATTTGCCTATTACTGATTCATAAGATTAGAAAGTTTTCTGTTTCCTTTTCTGGGACTGTGTAAGTACCATTAGGGTTACCTGGGTCTGTTGCTTGTTTGTTTATTTGTTTGTTTTGGAGGGTAGTTCTTTGATAATTCCTGTATTTCTATATGGACATTGGTCTGTTTAAACTTTCTTACCTCCTGAGATGGTAAGTTATAATTTCCTTAGAAATGACCCATTTGATCTACGTTTTCTAGTTTATGTACATAGAATTCTGCAAAGAATTGGCTTAATTTTTCTCAAACGTTTTCCTTTCCCGTTCTTAAATTCTCTTTTACTTCCTTATAGAACACAGAATTTTTAAACCCTTTTTTAAAAATTTTACCAGAAAATTTTTAAATTTTTTTATTTTTCATTTTTCATTTATATCTCGGCATGGGCCCCTCCCCCCGCAACCATCAGCTTATTCTCTGTATCTATGGGTCTGTTTCTGTTGTGTGTCTGTGTGTGTTTGTTTATTTGTTTGTTTTAGATTCCACATATAACTGAGGTTATGCGGTATTTTTCTCTGAGGGTAATGTAATACCCTCTAGGTCCGTCCATGTTGTTGCACATGGCAAGATTTCATTCTTTCTATGGCTGAGTAATATTCCATTGTATAAATATATACCACTTCTTTATCCATTTATCTATCAATGGACACCTAGGTGGCTTCCATATCTTGGCTATTTTTTTTGTTTTGTTTTGTTTTGTTTGTGTGTGTGCTTTTGTTTTTTTTTTTTTGAGGGCAGTGTCACTGGCCCTCATATGTGGGACCCGAACCGAGGCCGCTGGCTTCCCAAGCCAGCGCTTAACCACCGCGCCACTCAACCGGCCCCATATCTTGGCTATTTTAAGTAGTGCTGCAATGAACATAAGGCTGCATATGTCTTTTCAAGCTTTTTGGATTTCTTTAGATAAATACCCAGAAGTGGAATTGCTGGGTCATATGATAGCTCTATTTTTAATTTTTTTGAGGAAATTTCATACTATTTTCCACAGTGGCTGCACCAATTTTCAATCCCACCAACAGTACACAAGAGTTCCTTTTTCTCCACAACCTCGATAACACTTGTTGTTTGTTGATTTATTTATTTATTTTATTTTATTGGGGAGTTGGGGGAGGGGAATAGTATTGGGGAATTGGGGAAGGGGAACAGACAAGTTGCTGTCTTTTTGTTCTTCAGTCTAGTTGTGGAGGATGTCGCTTCACTGGCCCATGTTGGTATTATAATTGCACTTGTCCCAGCTGAGGCAGATCAGTCGCTGGCCACTGGATGGCTACTCACAGCGGCTCTTGGCAGCTCACACCGGCTGTCAACTGCTCATTTGGGCTGCCAGCCACTCACGGTAGCTTTATGGCAGCCCACTGTAGCTCCATGGCAGCCTACCCCATCTCTGACAACTCATGGCAGCCCAGCTCCAGGTCAAGCTGTTGTTCACCATCTTAGCTGTAGAGGGCGCAGTGTCACTGGCCCTCATGTGGGATCTGAACCGGGGTCCTACTGCCCAGAGCTGGTGTCCCAAGCCAGCTCTTTTTTTTTTTTTAAAGATTTTTTTTTTACTGGGGAATCAGGGAAGGGGAACAGACAAGTTGCTGTCCTTTTGTTCTTCAGTCTAGTTGCAGAGGACGTTGCTTCACTGGCCCATGTTGGTATCATCATTGTGCTCTTTCTGGATGAGGCAGATCGGTCGCCGGCCTCTGGATGGTCGCTCACCGCGGCTCTTGACTGCTCACGCTGGCTGCCGGCCGCTCACTCTGGCTGCTGGCCACTCACTGTAGCCTTTGGCAGCCCACTGCACTGCAGCCCACACTATCGCCGGGGCTCGCAGCCCAGCTCCAGGTGGAACTGTTGTTAGCTGTAGAGGGCAGTGTCACTGGCCCTCATATGTGGGATCTGAACTGAGGCTGCTGGCATCCCATAACCAGCTCTTAACCAATGCGCCACTCGGCCGGCTCCCAAGCCAGCTCTTAACCAACATGCCACTTGGTCGGCCCTGTTGATTCATTAATGATGGCCATTCTGACAGATGTGAGGTGATATCTCATTGTGATTTTAATTTACATTTCTCTGATGATTAGTGACCTTGAGTAGTGTTTCATGTACCTGCTGGACATCTGTATGTCCTCTTTAGAAAAATGTCTATTCAGGTCCTCTGCTCTTTATTTATTTGTATTGTTTGGTTTTTTTGGTGGTGAGGTGTATGAGTTCTTAATAAATTTTGGATATTAGCCCCCTATCTGTTGTATCATTTGTGAATATCTTCTCCCATTCAGTAGCTTGGGTTTTTTTAAATTTTTTTTTAAAGATTTTATTGGGGGCTTGGGGGCGGGGGCAGCGTTGGGGAATCGGGAAGGGGAACAGACAAGCTGCTGTCCTTTTGTTCTTCAGTCTAGTTGTGGAGGACGTTGCTTCACTGGCCCATCTTGGTATCGTCATTGTCCTCTTCTCGGGTGAGGCAGATTGGTCGCCCGCCTCTGGACAGCCACTCACACTATCTCACACTGGCTGCCAGCCTCTCATGCCAGCTGCCGGCCACTCACTGTAGCCTATGGCAGCCCACTGCAGCAGGGCCTGCAGCTATGCCGTCCCCAAGGACTCACAGCAGCCCAGCTCTAGTTGTAGAGGACAGCGTCATTGGCCCTCATATGTGGGATCTGAACCAGGGCTGCAGGCGTCCCAAGCTAGCTCGTAACTAACATGCCACTCAGCTGGCCCCAGTAGCTTGTTTTTTCATTTTGTTGATGGTTGCAAAAAACTTTTTAGTTTGATGTAATCCCTTATCTCTTTTGTATCCCTTGCCCAAGGAGATACATCCAAATAAATATTGTTAAGAGCCGTGTGAAACAGTTCACTGCCTTTTCTTCTAGGGTTTTATGGTTTCAGATCTAACATTGATGTCTTTAATCCATTTTGAGTTTACTTTTATATAAGATATAAAAGAAAGTCATCTAGTTTGTGGGATTTTTTTTGCACGTATCTGTCAAGTTTTGCCAACGCCAATTATTAAAGAGCTACACAAAGAAGAAGCTTAATTTAAAAAATTTCCTCTGATTTAGTGTTTTTTTTTCATCCTTGTTATTTTTTGATCTTTGGTATTTTTTGTTTTTCCCTTTTTTTTCTTGATAAAATTAGTTAGTGATTTATATATTTGGTAGATTTTTATTAAAAAAAACAAACAAAAAACGGCATTCAGGGCTGGCTGAGTGGCTCAGTTGGTTAAGAGCTCGCTCAAGAGTGCGAGCTCTGAGCAACAGGGTTGCCAGTTGGATTACGTGCCCAAGCTGAGCAGCTGCTGAGCTGCCAACCGTAGCAGGAATGGCTCAGCTAAAACAAACAAACAAACAAACAAACAAACAAACCCCCCAGCATTCTAATTTATTAGTTCCAATATGGTTTTAGTTTTTAAATCACTACTTCCCAACTTTATCTTTATTGTTCCCCTCCTGCATTTTTTTGTTTTGTTTTTGCTTTGTTGTTCCTTTTCTAGCTTCTTGAGTTGGAGAGTTAATTTATTTATTTTATTCTTTAATTTTATTATTTGATCATTCAAGACTATGAATTTTCCTCTGATTACTAATTTAACTGTAACCCTATAAAGTCTGACACCAGGTGTCTTCATGTTCATCAGATTTTCAATAAATTATGTAATTTTGGTGTGTGTTTCCCCTAGGTATTCATGGATTCCTTGGGATTTTCTACATAGAGACTCAAGTTATTTTTACATACATATATATATATATACACATATATATATATATTTCTGATATATATGCCTTTCATTTCCTTTTCTTCCCTCATTGCACCGACTGTAACTTCTAATACTATGTTACATAACAGTGTTTTATTCGTTCTGTTTTTGTTTCCCTGGCTTCTTTTTCTGCCTTCCTGTGGGTTACTTGTATATATATTTTAGAATTCATTTTTATTTAACTATAGTATTTTTGAGTGTATATATTTGTATTTTTTTAAATGGTTGCTTTAGATACACGCGCGCACACACACACACACACACACACACACATACATCATACATCATATCCTAGTCTACTAGAGTTGTCATTTTACCAGTTGGAGTGAAGTATAAAAATTATATCTCTCTTTTTCCTCCCCCTGTGTAATATAATTGTCTTGAATGTTTCCTTTGCATATACTTAAAACTATCTCAGTGTATGTTATAATTTTTGCTTCAACTTAGAAATTTAGAAAACTCAAGAGGAGAAGAAAGCGTATTGTATTTACCCATATTTTTACTCCTTCTATTGTTCTTTCTTCCTTCCCTATATTCCAGTATTTCTTCTTTCATAACTCACTTTCTGTTTCGAGCACATTCCTCGGCCTTTCTTTTAGAGTAGGTTTGTAGGTGACAAATTCTCTTAGTTTTCCTTCATCTGAGAATGTCTTGATTTTCCCTTCATTCCTGAAGGATATTTTTACTGGGTATAGAATTCTGGGTTGACAGTTCTTTTTTTTTCAGCACTTGAAAAAACGTGTGCCTCTTCCTTCTGACCTCCATGGTTTCTGATGAGAAATCCACTGTCATTCGAATTGTTTTCTTCTTATAGGTAAGATGTTGTTTCTCTCTTGCTGCTTTCAAGATTTTTTTTCTTTGTCTTTGTATTTCTGAAGTTTGATTATGATGTATGTTGGCATGGGTTTATTTAGGTTTATCCTGTTTGGAGTTTGCTCAGATTCTTAAATTTGTAGGTTCATGTCTTTTTGCCAAATTTCAAAAAATTTTCATCCATTATGTCTTTGAATACGTCTTCAGCTCTGCGCTCTTTCTCTCTTCTTTTCAGGACTCTGTTGACATGAATGGTAGCTCTTTTGTTATAGTCACAAAGGTCCCTGAGGCTCTGTTCACTTTTTTCAGTCTATTTTTTCTCTGTTGTTCAGATTGGGTGATTTCTATTGTTCTGTCTTCCAGTTCACTGATGCAGCCCTCTGTATGCTCCATTCTGATGTCGAGCCCATCTATTGAGTTTTTAACATCAGTTGTTGTATTTTTTAGTTAAAAAATTTTTTATTTGATCTTTATATCTTCTATTTCTTTGCTAAGACTTTATGTTTCTTTGCTGAAATTTCTCTGATTTTTCATGTTTCAAGCGTGTTTTTAGTAGTCTGTTAAAGCATTTTTATGATGGTTGCTTTAAATCATTGTCAGATCATTCTAACATCTGTACCATCTTGGTTTCTGTTGATTGATTTTTCTCACTGAAATTGCTATTTTCCTGGTTCTTGGTGATTTTTTATTGAAACCTAGATATTTTGGTGTTATGTCATGGGCCTATGAGTCTTATTTAAATCTTCTCTCCTAGCTGGCTACTGTAGCACTGCTCCAGCAGTGGGAGGGTTGGGGAGCTGTCCCAATGACTGATGGGGGCAGACGTACAGGATTTCTCACTTGCCCTCCATGGACACCAGTGGGAATGGGCCCTTCTTTCCAGCTGGACTGGGTTGGAAGCTCTAGCCGCTCACTGGGCCTCCACTGAGACCATCCTTTGTGGGAGAGGTGGGAGTGCCCTTTCTCCTCTCCACATGGCCTCCATCGACGTAGCAGGGGTTGGCCTCATTGCCTCTGGGTGTTGATAAGTCCTCCACCAGGATTCACTCTGGCAAGTAACGGGAAGGGATGCTTCACTACTTCTGGGTGGTGATTGAAGACCGGGTTCCTAATGGGATCTTGACTGACATTGCATGGTTGGGGGTCTTGTTACCACAGGGTGGGTAAGAGAGCCCCACTTGGCTCTCTCTGATACCACTGCAGCAGGGGCTGGCTTTGGGGGGTCCTTCATTACAGGTTGTCAAGGGTGGAAGTCTAGGCTCCCCACATGGTCTCTGATCATGAGTGAAGTAGGGCTGCAGTCTTTTTTCCGTTGCATTTGGCTGTAGCAGAGTAGTTATCATCTATCCTGAGTTTCCTTTTGGGCTGAGCTGCACCTCTCCTGGTCCTGTTAGTAGGGCGAGCTGGCTTTTGCTGGGACTTTTAGAAATCTGTGCCCGTTGGCATTCCTGGGTAGCTAGCTTCTCCAGCACCAAGGCTATATGAGGCATAAAAGAAAACCCAGAGAAGAAAAGCCTGCTGCGATATCATTTCTCAGGTCCCAAGGTGACTAGCCAATTTGCCTGTTCTTCTCCACCTTTCAGGATCTCCCTAGGTTTGCCTTGTATGTGGTATCCAGGCTTTTAGTTTGCTTAGCAGGGTGAATGGGGGCAAGGACTTCTGTTTCACCTTTCCAGAAGCTGAAGTCTCGAGTTAATTTTTATATATGGCGTGAGATAAGGGTTAAGATTCTTTTTAGCCACTCCCCAACACACACCTCTCACGCCCCACCTCCCCCACCCCTGCCCATGGGTGTCCATTTATTCTATTACCATTTGTGGAAAAGGCTAACCTTTTCTTTTTGGCACTTTGTCAAAAATCGCTTGATGGGTGTAATTTCATTTCAGGAAAAATTTGTACAATTATAGTTTTAAATATTCTGTTACATTGTTTTATTTTTGTTTTTCAGACATTCTGGTTATACAAATGTTGAATCTACTTTGCCTGTCTTCTGTTTTCCTTTTTCTCTGATCTTTTTGAAAACTCATTCCTTGTTTAGTATTTTTGGCTCATTTCTGTCCTATCTTTTTTGTCCCTTGCTCTGCTTTCAGTCATATCTATTTTCCCGTGGTCTTTGTGATTTCTGAGATGACCTTGGTTTTCTCTTTAACTTCCCTTCTCAGATGATTTTATCTTTTTATTTTTTCTCTCTCTTGAGTGTGATCAGCTGTCATCTCACATCTCCTAGCTGTTTTTCATTTTGAGCTTTTGAACCTGATTTGTGATGCTTTTTCTTACTAGAGATTGCTTGTTTAATTATATTACTCCGTGGGGGAAAGCTATGTTACAATTTCTCTTTGCTTTGCACTTGTTTTTCTGTGAGTAGTAGTATTCTTAGTAGCTGAAAAGTTTTCATCCTTACAGTTCTATTTTCTTCTGGCAGAAGCTTTGTGTGGATATTGGGTTCCTTTTTCTGATAATGAGGACCATGGTGCATTTTTCTGGGCCAGCAGCTTCATGTGATTTTCTGGAGAGTAGGGGAGCGGTCTGGGTCACTTGCTTTCTGGAGCAGCCCCCTGTCCATGAGCACAATGAAATCCCATTTCTTTACTCAGTCGTACCTGGTGGGAGTGTCTGTCTAGTTCTGACGCTTTGATCATCTCCTGTCTCTGGAGGACCCTGGACCTCAGCCATGTGTTTCTTTCTTCCACTCCATAACCAAGCCACCCAAGTGTACCTCTTCTTTTCAAGTATCTCTTTTTTCCTTCAGAAGCAGGATCTTCCCAAGGTTGCCCCCTCCAGCCCCGTGTACTTTCCGAGCCCTTCCTTTTAAGTCCCCAGGAGTGACGTTCTGACCTACCAGGTCTCAGATCTGCTCTCAGGACTTCTGTTCTCAGGCTGGGGCCTCTCTTCTGATGAACACGAACTGATGTTGTCCACGTCCCACCACCACGAGGACCCTTCACATGGTCCCTGCCTGGTCTGCAGACCGCAGAGGTTTGTTTCCCCAGTTACGTGTAAACTCAGGTTTGCAGTTTCCTTCTTTCCCACATGCTGTCAGTATGGACGGTGGATGCTTTTTCACCTTTACTTCTTTACCGTATGGTTTATGGAGGATGTGGGGAGAAATTGGAGTGGCGCTATCTATGAGTGCCAGCCTCGTATCTTTTTAGTGTCTGTCGGATTTGTAGTTATGGCCACTCTTACATTTCTAATTTCCTTCCTTCCCTTCATAAACCCTTTTCCCCAAAGGTTTCTCTGTTTAGACTATCAAGCCTCACTTTGGCTTTTTTGATTTTCTCTATCTCTGTATCATTGTTTTCTGTTTCATTGGTTTCTGTTCTCATTTATTATTTCCTTTTTTCTACTTTCTAAGTATGGTTTTGAATTTCCAAATGTCAGAGGCTTATGTGCTTCGTTTTTTTTGGTTTGTTTTTGGTTTCATTTTCTGTTGATTTCATTATTCATTCTTGTATTTTATCACTCCTTGCATTTCATATCGTCCATTTATTTTTGTTTTCTTCCTTCTATTGGGGTTGTCGGAGAAGTCATGACGTATTTTATTCTATGTTTCTTGTTGCAAAAATGCGTCATGACTTTTCCGACAACCCAATACTTGAAGAACATTTTTTCTAATTTGTTTTAGTGTGGTTTGATGGTGGTACATTCTCTCAGTTTGCCTGATAAGTCGTTATTTTGCCATTGTTTGTAAAAAGTTTCAATTTATATGGAATTGTAGTTAGTTAGTTAGTTTAGTTAGTTAGTTAGTTATTTTCCCAGCATATTGGGACCATTCCATTGTCTTCTACCTCATGTTGTTTCTGTTAAGAAACCAGTCGTGGGCCGGCCGAGTGGCGCAGTGGTTAAGACATATGAGGGCCAGTGATACTGCCCTCAAAAAAAAAAAAAAAAAAAAGAAACCAGTCGTTAGTCTGACTTGTTCCTTTGTATGGCTCTGTCTTCTGTCTATGGCTGCTTACATGAAAACCTTTTCGTTACAGACAGCGGAACACTGAAAGCAGAGACACAAGTAAAATGAACCGCCATGTTTCTGTCACCCACCCTCAAGAATTTTCCACACTTGCCTGTCTTGTTTCGCTTGTACTTTTTTTTGTCACTTTAGTAAAAGTGTGTCTGTGAGCACCTCTGACAGTTAAGGATCTAACAGCCACAACAGTGTCATCACACCCAGCAATGTTGATTACAATTCCTTAATATTGTCTAATACTTATCCCAAAATAAAATTTTCTAATTATTTCAGAATAACCTTACACAATTGATGTGTTTGAATCAGGATCCAGACCAGGTTTACTCGTTTGACTTCGCTTAATCTGTCCATGTGCTTTTAGTCTATAACAATTTCTCCCCTCGATTTTATGTATGCCACTCATCTGTTGAAGAAACTGTGTCATTCGTCCTGTAGAACTGCCCATATCTGCATTTGGTGATTGCATCACAGTGTCATTTAGTGCATTGTCCCCTGTATGTCCTGCTAACCAGTGCTTAGGTGCAAGGCTTCTGTCTGAGCGGCATGCTGTTGAAATTGTGTTTTTGGCGCCCTCTCATGTGATTTACAATGCTTAGCACCTTCGTCCTGTAGGTGTGACTAGCACCCTGTGGTTGTGACAACCAGCAAATGTCCCCCGGAGGCAAAGTTGCCCCTGGTTGTGAACCACAGAGCTAGAGACTTGGTTGCAACCCAGATAAACTTCTCTACAAGGTTCGCAGGTGAGGGGCTCACTTCCTGTGGACACCAGGAGCCCCAGCATCTAGTCCCATACTTAGGAAATCCAATATATGCTGTCCATGCTTGTTAAGGAATCACGAAGCTCTGCTAGAATTAAGAGACAAAGTATTATTCAAGGGTCTTAAGATCTGCCAATCAGGAAACACCATCAGGCAGCATCCAGAGTGTCCTGAAGAAAACAGAAAAGCTGAGAGTTCTTACAGTAAAAAGTACATTCATGAGAAGAATCGGTCCTGCATTCTTAGTTTCTGTACTGGTCCGAGGAGGTCATCTCCCAGATGGCAGGCTGACTGGACATGCATGCGAACGTTGTTCCTCAAGTTCTTTGGAGGGCGTGGGTGCACAAGTGAGTTCAAAAGTCTGAGTCTTCAGCTAAAGGAAAGCAAGACCTCTTTCTCATGTTCCAACTCATTCAGACCTAAGTAGTTGTGTTAGCTTGGCTGTGGCGACTCCATGCAGTTTCTTTTCTCTTTTCTCAGTATGTAATAAATCTGGTCATTTTCTCCTGCTAATCTGTCTCGTATTAATTTGATATTAGTCCAGCCAGTAGAATTTAGAAGGGTAGAAGGAAAATTGTTTCTCCGCCCCCACAGTGGTTTCCTTTGAGACATATTTATAACTGTTTTCTGCCTTAGCAAGTGGTCAACATTTGTAAATGTTCCATGTGAGCTTAAAAGGAATATGTTTTTTCTTTTTCTTTTTTTTTTAAATTTGTTTTTTTTTTAAGATTTTTTTACTGGGGAATTGGGGGAGGGGAATAGCGTTGGGGAATCTGGGAAGGGGAACAGACAGACAAGTTGCTGTCTTTCTGTTCTTCAGTCTAGTTGCGGAGGACGTTGCTTCACTGGCCCATGTTGGTATCGTCATTGCGCTCTTCTTGGGTGAGGCAGATCAGTCTCTGGCCTTTGGGTGTCACCGCGGCTATTGGCAGCTCACTCCGTTTGCCGGCCAGTCACTGTAGCCTGTGGCAGCCCACTGCAGCAGAGGCTGCAGCCTACACCATCTCCGGGGCTTGCAGCCTATCTCCAGGTGGAGCTGTCGTTAGCTGTAGAGGGCAGTGTCACTGGCCCTCATATGTGGGGTCCGAACTGGGGCTGCTGGCATCCCAAGCCAGCTCTTAACCAATGCGCCACTCGGCTGGCCCAGTTTTTTCTTTTCTTTCTTTTTTTTTTTGAGGGCAGTGTCACTGGCCCTCACATGTGGGACCCGAACCGGGGTCGCTGGCCTCACAAGCCAGCACCCAACCACCGCGCCACTCGGCCGGACCCCAGTTTTTTCTTTAATTTGGGAAATTCTGGGCTTCTTATGTTAGTCTGCTGAATTGTTTGTTAGCTGTATTGCCTAATATTCTGTGTATTTCCTAATATTTTGCCCGATTGACCCATTGATAATTGAGAGAGGTGCATTGGAATATCCTTCTTTCCGTAGATCTGTCCACTCTTATTCATACATATATACATATATATTTAATGCAGTTATTTGGAATAGTGAAACGTGCAGCTCAATACAGAAAACAGTCTAACAGGTGACAAGTACTATGGCATGTCTCTAAAATAGTAACTATGAGTGTCAACCGACTGAGGTCCGTGTGCCCAATGCTTTGAAATGCCAAAGCTCAAACCATCAGAGTTTGGATTCAGGAGAGGTTTATTGGTTGAGAACATGGGAGCCCTCGTGGTTTGCCAGAGTTCAGGTTTCTTTTATGTTGCGGGCGGGGGGATTGGATGGGCTTATAAAACCCCAGCCACCAGTGGACCCCCTAATGCCCAGCTCGGCCACCTGTGACAGCGTTCTCCCAAGGACGTCGCAGGTAGAATGAGAATGAGGTGGCCTCAGACAGGCGAGTATCCCACTCGGTTACATTCTTTCTTGTATCTCTTTTATGAGACTTTTTCTTTTCTTTCCTCTTTATAAAAACCTTTTTATTAAAATACATGTGTTTACTTTCTATATTTTCAGCTACTTTATACATGAGTAAAATTGTTTCTCTCTGGAGCAGAACCTTTTGTCATCTTGTGGTGATTCTCTTTAACTCTAATAATGACTTTTTTTCTTGAAGCATATTTTTCCACTGTGAATATATACATGAGCGTTTTTCTTTTTAAATGAACTTTGCCATGTTATCTTTTCCTGTCTTTTGATTTTCAACCTTTGTGTGTAGTTTAGGCCTATCTCTTGGAAAGTACATATAAGTGTATTTTTAAAAACCCAGCTGGATAATCTGTGTCAGTTAGTAGTCAGGTTTAGTCTGTTTGTTTGTTGTGATTATTAACTTACTTGGATTTGCTTCATCCTTTTTAGATTCTGACGTCTGTTCCATTTCCCCCCTTTGCTTCATTTTTAATATTGAATAATTGGTTGTTTATTTACTGATGTATCACATTTCCCCCCTACTAGTTGAAAAACTATGACTTCTTCTGTTCTTAGTGGTTGTCCTTGGGGTTCTGTGTGATCTTTGCAAGTCCCCTCTTGCCAGTCCTGAGCCCTCAGCCTGGCGGCCGAGCCCCCCTTGCTTCCAGCTTCCTCATCGCTCTGTCCAGCATTGGACTCCTTCTCGATCTCGTGAAGTCAGTGTCATCATTATTATTTTGACTTTACAGAGACTGTGTTTATTTAGAGTCATCAGTGTCTTGGCGTACTAATTTTCGGCTTACCTTTTGTTCTTGCATCTCAGACCTTCCTTTAACATTATTTTCTGCCTTCCTGAAGTACAGACATTCCTGCTATAACATGACATACGCATTCCTGAAAATGCCATGACTGAAACAATAGGCCTTGTGGGAAAAACGACGTGAGCACGGGATTCACGGTCTGTACAGCTACAGCCAGATCACGACCCAGCGTGACAGCTGTCCTAAGAGAAATATTGGCCAAGGCGCGTCTCTGTGGGTGCTCGCTCCCAGCATCGAGGCTGGGGCCCTGGCCCGAGGGGGCTCCCTGCTCTGCGCCTCGCCCCTCCTTCCCTCAGGCTGCGAGCTGTTCCTCCACCCGGTAGGAGTGCCTCCTTCTGCTCTGGTACTGCTCAGAGGACAGTGGCCTCAGGCAAAAGGTGGGGTGCTTGTGGGGTCTCCTGCTCCCGAGGACTTGGCTACGGTTTGTCCTTGTGGATTGCCTCCTGGTGCCTGAAACCTTTAGGTTATGTATTTTGTCTAGCTTTTAGACCTGTTTTCAGTGGGAGGTTGCGTCCACTTGAAGCTTCTCTGCCACAGGCCATTGAAATTCTAGGCCAATTTTATAGACTTTCACTGCTTGTTCTTTTTTTAAGATTAATTTTTAATTTTGTTACATATTTATATTTAGTTATTTGATATTCCTCATCTAAAAATTCTTATATCTGAAGTCCATGGGAGGTGTAATCCTTCACACGGGGTGACGTTGCTTCCTGTATGTTTGGTGATACTTTAATTGGGAGTTCATGTCTGATTGACTCTAACCCACCTTTTCTCAGCTGAGGCTGAGATAATTAAGCCCTACAGAAAACAAACTGATTGACTGTTCTGTTCTCTCAGAGGTGGCACACAGCCAGTGCCATTTCAAAAGTGTTGGAGAGAAATTCTGTCTACACCCCAGATGTCCAGAGACAACTGGGCTGAGACGGGCACTCTGGGGGCCAGATGGGGCATGCCTTTGCCAGAGGGCATTTACTTCTGCTTTCCCAGAAGCTCAGGGCAGCACCATCAGTCCCTGTGGGGGAGCAATCTAACAGGAAGCCTCAGTCAATTGGTGCCTGGCAGGCAGCCCAAGGTTCAGGGTTCCATTAGGCATTGGTGGACCATGTCCCCTCAGCTCAGCCTCAGTCTCTTAATCTGAAAAATGGAGGTAGCAGTGCATGCCAGTGAGCACTGGTACCAGGAGTAAGGCACCGGGCGTGTCTGCCATGCTATTGGTCCTTAGTGATATCCCCTCCCTTCTCCAGGCCCCTTGGTGCCATCTTGCTTGACTGTCTTCTGTTTCAATGATTTAATTAAAAACCCCTAAGTGTTTTTTTGTTTCTTTTAAAGATTTTATTGGGGAATTGGGGGGAGGGGAACAGCATTGGGGAATTGGGGAAGGGGAATTGAGCGAGGGAACAGACAGGTTACTGTCCTTTTGTTCTTCAGTCTAGTTCTGGAGGACGTGGCTTCACTGGCCCTTGTTGGTATCGTCATTGCGCTCTTCCCGGGTGAGGCAGATCAGTCGCCGGCCTCTGGATAGTCGCTCACCGCAGCTCTTGGCAGCTCACGCTGGCTGCCAGCCACTCACACTGGCTGCCGGCCACTCACTGTAGCCTATGGCAGCCCACTGCAGCAGGGGCTGCAGCTATGCCGTCCCGGGGACTCACAGCAGCCCAGCTCCAGGTGGAGCTGTTGTTAGCTGTGGAGGGCAGTGTCACTGGCCCTCATATGTGGGATCCGAACTGAGGCTGCTGGCATCCCAAGCCAGCTCTTAACCAACGCACCACTTGGCCGGCACCCTTTCTTCCTTCCTTCCTTCCTTCCTTTCTTTCTTTCTTTCTTTCTTTCTTTCTTTCTTTCTTTCTTTCTTTCTTTCTTTTTCTTTCTTTCTTTCTTTCTTTCTTTCTTTCTTTCTTTCTTTCTTTCTTTCTTTCTGTCTTTCTTTCTGTCTTTCTTTCTGTCTTTCTTTCTGTCTTTCTTTCTGTCTTTCTTTCTGTCTTTCTTTCTGTCTTTCTTTCTTAATAACCTGCTTCTAACAATCAATTTATTTAGTCCTTTCTCACTTCAATCTCCTTTTTTTCTCAATCTGCTTTAATTGATTTATTTGCCATTGTAAATCTATTTCAAGAGAATTATTTCCATCCAGGCTTTGGCATCTTTGTTCTATTTCTCTTGATCAGCAAAATTCTTTATAGAGTCTGTGTTCGTTCTTTTTTTTTTTTGTTATCATTTTACTTATTGTTTGCTTATTGTATTGAGTTTGCTTTATTGTTATTGTGGAAGACTCTGAAAAGCTGCGAATTTAAAATAAAATAATAAATGTTTCTTAATTTGAAAGTAATGCATGATCATCATGGAAAATTTTTTGGATGTTAGAAGCATAGTGAAGAGAATTTAAATTACTTTCCCAAAGCCATTCAGAGATCTCCAGTTATTATTTCGGCCTTATTTCTTTCCCCATGTATGTTATTTTTTGTAGTTGAGCTTGTCTGGAATATATTGGGTTGTCGGAAAAGTCATGATGTGTTTTTCTATGTTTTTCGTTGCAAAAATGCATCATGACTTTTCCGACAATCCAATACAAGTATGTAGTCTTTTTTTTAACCTACCATATCATAAGCTTCTTCTTTTGTCATTTACACTATTTGTAGGCATTTTTAACATCCAGAGTATGATGCTTCATGTATACCAGGCATACTTAGTCAATATCCTATGGTTGTATGCTTTATAACTTGTTGTTATTGTAAAAGAACTTAACCACCTCGGTGAGGATAAATTTTTGTGTGCATGTTTGATTTCCTCAGGAGATTGGTCTTACAAGTTAAATCAACAGGTAGAATATTTTAGGCCTTTAAAGAAGCATTGCAAACTGGCTTTCATAGAAGACGGTGTAATTTCCGCCTTTGGCAGGGGACTCCAATGGTGAAGAGCAAATGTCATGGTCATTCTAACCCTGGGGAGTGTGACTGGTGGGAACCAAGTTGCGGAGGGCATGCCGAGAGCCAAGGATGGTTTCGGGAGGGGGGAGTGGGGAGTAGGGTCGTACCTGCTGGCCGGCACCCTGCGCTGAAGTCCTCCCTGGGCCAGCGCCCTCTGAAGTCCCTGGCACAGCAGGCCTTGCCTCAGGCCCTGACGGAGAGGACCCAGGTGGGGTCCTCTGGGTCCACTGCCTGGTTTGGAGAGTGCCTGTGGTCCAGGGCCAAGGGCCCACGGAGGCAGCCACATGGTGTCTGAGAGCCTCCTGGCCCTGGTCTCTGGGGCTGAGGGGAACCACCTAGACAGTGGCTCCTAGTGGGGCAGAGGTGCCCACAGCCAAGAGCACAGTGCTTCACCCTGGGGATGTGAGAGGCAAGGAAGGGTCCCCTTCGGGCCTCTGGCAGCTGGAGCGGTCCTGGCCATCACTCACCTCCATCGTGACCCGACATGATTGGAGGGAGTATCATGTGAGGCTGAGTTCTTAGCCGTGTGTCTTTCCTGGGTGGATACACTCACCTGTAGGGTTGGGGTTGGGGCAGGCAGAGCATCTGTTGCCTGGGTGAGACCTGCGTGATGTGGCCTTTGTGTGGCCACAACCCTAACCTGGTGGCCCTGTGTCCTCGCAGGTGGCAACGTGGACCTGGAAAGCCAAGCAGAGGGGAAGAAGGAGGCGGAAGCTGCTGAAGTGACGCGCGGTGGCCCCCGACCCATCATCCCATACAGCTCCATGTTCTGCCTAAGCCCCACCAACCTGTGAGTCTACCCACCTCCCTGCTGTGCCACCCGCCGGTGCGTGGCCCGTCCCCACGCACAGGACAGAGCGGGTGCTGGGCGTGACTCCGCAGGCCCCAGTTCTGTGCACTTCATGTGTGTGGGCGTCCTGGTATCACAGCAGGACGCCAAGCACACACGGTCATTCATCACTTCATAGATGAGGACACAGGGAAGTCGTGGCTTGTCCACAGACACACAGCCAGACTGAGTGGTAGAGCCAGGATTTCAACCCTGACAGTCAGTGCCAGAGCCTGGCTTAAACACCCGCCGTGGCCTTTGTTCATTTCTGCACACGTGCCCCGTTCATACCCACACGTGCACATGCCCCGCAGTCACCATACATTTCTGACCATTGCATCTGCCGTCATTAGTGCAGCCAGTATTTACGTGCCAGATGGCATTCTAGGTGCTGGGGACACACCACAAAGAACAGAGCAGACGAGGGCCTCCGTCCCTGGTAAGCTTCCCTGCTAGTAGACGGGACAGGCAGCAAAGGAGACCAATATGTAAAGGACAGAGGGTGTCCCATGGGGGTCAGCATGTAGGAAACACAAAGCTGCAAGTGGAGATGCCACTGTTGGGGCTAAAATTAGGGGGAAAGTCAGACTGACCTCAGCAGGGGGCAGGGTTGGAGCAAACGTGAGGGGGTGGGGCATAGGCCGCAGTGTGGCCACAGCAGGTGCTGGGGCGCAGCAAGTCCCCTGGACGCCTGCCCAGTGCATGAGCCAGCTGTCCCACCAGCCCTTCTGCCTTCAGGCGCCCAGCAGCCCCTCCCCCTCCCCCTCACTGAGCGCAGGTATTAGGAGCCTGTTCTGCTCGGCTTGGGAGGAAAACAGTGCTGGAGACAGAGATGGCCCCTGGCCATCACAGTGACTGTGCAGGAGGGACAGGCTGCCCGATCAGTATGGGGTCGGAGCCCGAGAGGGAGATCCTGGTGTCCGGGAGCAGGTGGGGACAGCCAGTGGAGCTGTCCTGGAGGAAGGCCAGATCCCAGCTGAGACCCGAGGGGAGAAGAGTTTGGGTGGAGGGGGAAGAGCAGCATCTCTGGAGTGAGGAGAGAATTTGCAGTCGTCCAGACATCAGGGCCCTGCAAGCAGTAGTGGGTAGAAGGCACAGACGTACACGGGGCCTGTCACGGCCCTTCGGAGAAACCTGACACATAGGAGGTCATGCGCAGCTGGGGAGAAAGGTGGTGACACGATGAGGCTGCCCTTCGGCAGAGTCCTTTGATGGGAACACTGGAGACAGGCAGGCCCCTTGGAAGGGGGTGTAGGTTTTCCGGAAGAGATGGCGGAGTGTCATGGTGGAGAGGTTTGGAAGGGACATGTTGGGGAGAACCTGCAGAATTTGATGATGACAGATGTGGAAAGGGAGGGAGATGTCAGGAATGACACCAGGGCCTCTGCGTGGCAGCTGGGTCCTGCTGGGGGCCAGGGGGCGTGCAGCCGGGGGAGCCGGCCAGAGCCGCGCCTGCCAAGTGGATCGGAAGGGAGAGCCCAGCAGGGGCGCGCGTGGGCCTCGCTGAGCACGCTTTGTCCCCAGGCTCCGCCGGCTCTGCCACTACATCGTCACCATGCGGTACTTCGAGATGGTCATCCTCGTGGTCATCGCCCTGAGCAGCATCGCCCTGGCCGCTGAGGATCCTGTGCGGACGGACTCGCCCAGGAACAACGTGAGGCGCCGTTGGGAGCGGAGGGCCGGGGACACTGCGGGCTGCTCTGTGCTGCCCGCAGGCCCTGAGGCCGTCCCCCTCTGGTTTCAGGCCCTGAAATACCTGGACTACATTTTCACAGGTGTCTTTACCTTCGAGATGGTGATAAAGGTGAGCCGTGTGCTCGACCTGCCGACCCCAGGGCTTTGTTCATCCTCCCCCATGACCGTGACCTCGTAGGAGGGCATGCATGCTGCGTGTTGTGGGAAGGAGGCCACCGCTCATCGAGGCCTCGCCACAGCGTCTCATAAGCCTTGGGACAGCTCCGGGTCCATGGACTGCACTTCCGACGGCCCAGGCTCCCACCAGCAGCAGAGGGGCCTTAGCTGGGGGTGGGGGGTGGCCTCAGAAGGGGACTCGCAGGGAGGGTGGGGCCTTGGGTAGGTGGGGAGGGGGCTTGGGCAGGAACATGGGCCCAAAGGGCCCACACAGGGCTGCTGAAGACATTGCTTTCAAAGGGCTCCAGTGTTGGGTGGCAGATAAACCCCATGTCACTGGGCCCTTGGTGTTTTGTCTGAGCTCCAGGCACGACTCCCTTGTCTGTGTGTGAAGAGTGGCTGGTGTGGGTTCAGGTGTCTGCATGTGCACACGTGCGTGTTATCTGACCGCGGTGTGGCTTAGTGTGCTGTGCATGTGACTCGGTGGCTTTTATTGTGTATGCGTCCACATGTCACCCTCATCCTTGCAGACTCCTGGGGTAGGTGTTGTCATCCCACTTTACAGATGAGGAAATTGAGGTTTAGAGACCTTGTCACAGCTCTAGGAGTGGCAGAACCAGGTCCCTGTGAATGCTGCCAGCCCTCCGCCCTGCTGCTGGGTCTGGCCAGCTGTGGGCGCCCTGGGCCATGTGCCTGCAGTTCAACGTGGAGCAGGGGGCCTGGGGCCCGGGCAGATCTCAGCCATCATGACCATGGAGGGGTCTTGCGGGTCAATGGCATTGAGGTCCAAAGCCCATGAGGACCTCAGAGGGTGTGCCTGGGCCTGGTCCCAGGCCTGGTCGTACCTGGAGGGCGTGAGCTGGAATGGCGTCCTTCGCCCAACCCCACGACTCTGCGGCCCGTTGCTGCCTGTTCCGAAGGACCCTAAAGTGTGTCTCTCCCCAAAGATGATCGACTTGGGGCTGCTGCTGCATCCTGGGGCCTACTTCCGGGATTTGTGGAATATTCTGGACTTCATTGTGGTCAGTGGGGCCCTGGTGGCGTTTGCCTTCTCGTAAGTACCGACATCTGCTCTGGATGTGGCCAGGCAGCAGCCCCCAGATGTGCAGTGGGGTCGGGGGCCGGGTGGGGGGCAGTGCTGGCCACTGTGGCTGTTTGGAGCCCATTCCCTCTGCCTGGGCCCGGGCTGTGTGGGGTTGGGAGGACCTCAAGGCCCACTTGTGCCTGACACGGCTCCTGGTTCTGAAATCGGGTGGGCGGGCCTGCGGCTTCTGTGGCATCTGCTTCTCCCCGTCCTTCCCAGCGACTTGCGCCCCCGACCTCGGCTCTGCTGCTTGGCCGGCTAGAGCTGGCAGGTCCCTGTGCGTCTGTTCAGCAGCCCCGGTTCCCTAGTGAGGGACACTCGGCCCTGTTGTGTCTGGGCCTGGAGTGGCTCCCCCAGTCTGCATGGCTGCGGGCGTGAGTCACGCGTGGAGGGCCTGGGTGCAGCTGGGGGAGACACGGGTGGCACGAGACGCAGGATAGGGAAGACGCGAAGGGTGCCGATGCGGAGGGCCGGGTCCCTCTGCTCTGAACCCTGGGCGGGGTGCATGCCTCCTCACTGACTCTCTTCTCTTTGTCTCTCTGTTGCTGGACTCTCGGTAGAAGCTTCATGGGGTAATGCCTTCCCTCTGTCCCGTCACGCTCACTGCCTCACATCATGGCATACTGACGGCCCTGGGGGCCATGTCATCACCTCCTCCCTCTGGCTGCATGCTGCCAGGAGCCATGTCCCTAGGCCATGGGTCCCTGCCTCGCCTCTGGGGTCCCTATGGGGGCTGGTGGGGGCTGGGCATGGTCAGCCCTTGGTGAGGGGGTGCCAGTGAGCGGTGTCAGACTGCCTGCTGGAGGGCCCGGGCCCTGAGGCGCGTTCCCACAGAAGCGGCTTCCTGCCTCCTTTCTCCCCACACCTCCCTGAGACGCTCAGCATCTCTTCTTTCTATATAAAGGAGGTGACAGCTTTGCCAGGGCCAGGGAGGGACTCTAGGAGTGAGAGTGGGGGCGGTGAGATCCAGAAAGACCCTGAGCCGGGCAGAGCAGTGCACTCTGGACACGCAGAGCACACACTGCTCCGAGCTTCCTGCCGTGGCTACGGGATA
Source organism: Aselliscus stoliczkanus (assembly GCA_033961575.1). Classification (NCBI taxonomy): domain Eukaryota; kingdom Metazoa; phylum Chordata; class Mammalia; order Chiroptera; family Hipposideridae; genus Aselliscus; species Aselliscus stoliczkanus. Next base: position 113,639,542 of record CM066728.1, on the reverse strand, counting down.
TAAAAGCAGCCTCTGTCCCCTTTCCCGGTGCTTGTGTCTGGGGGAAGCTGGTTTGGGGGCTGGTGTCAGGACACGGGGCCTTCTCACCTGGAGCTTGGAGGAAGGCCCAGCGGGGCTCTGGGGCAGAGGGAGGCGCGGGCCAAGCTCTCCTTCCCTGGGGAGCTGCTGCCTGGGCCTCCAACTCACTCTCCCCAGAGCCTGGTGGAGCCCAGGGAAGACCATGGGGGTGGGGGCTGCCCCGAACTTGGGCAAAGGGGCTTAGGGCAGGATCCTGAGCCTTCAGCCGCTGCCCTGCCCCACCCCTCCCCCCCGCCAGTGGGACAGGGCCTTGTGTCTGCAGGTGGCCTCCTCAGCCCCCAGAGTCCGACAGTTCTTGGGTCCCTTCCATCTTGAGGGAGCCACTGGGGTCTGCTCTGGCTGCTTCTGTGAGGGCCCTGATCTTGTGCAAAAGGTGCTGGACCTCTGAGCCTGCTTCTGGTGCCTGGAACTTTCTTTACCTGACTTCCAGTCTTAACCGCTTGCCTGCCCCTCCTGCCCGCCTCTCTCCCTCTCTCTGACTCTCTCTCCTTGGTCTGTCCTTTGTCCACCGTGGTCTCTCTCATTGCCTCTGTGTTCATCTCTGTGTTCGTCAAACTGGTCTCTTTCGTCCTCTCGTCCCCTTTTCCCCTCCCTCCAGGCTCCCCACGCCCCCCCTCCTGTCCTACTGTCAGTTTCCCACCATGGGAGGATTGCTAGGGCAGCGAGAGAGGGCAGGCACGGAGGTCCTGCCATGTGCCCCTTACCTCCCTCTTCTGGGAGAAACCAGACCTTCCAGAAGGTTCCAGGACACAAGCACACTGCTTGTCAACTTCCTGCGCTGGCCGTGGGCTGGGTCAGCAGTTCTGGTGCAGCCCCCCCACCGCCCTTCCTCCCACTGCTGGCCTCAGCCTGGTGGCTGGAGGAAGCTGGTTCTGGTGCGTGTCGAGAGTGCCCGCACCACAGCAGGAGCTGACGTGGTCTGGGGGAATCGCTCTGCTCTCCCAGCTCACCAGGTGCCAGGCACCTGTGTGAGGACACGCAGCAACCTGCGGTGCCATTGCGGCCGATGCCTCCATGCTCCGGGATCCTCTGCCCTGGGACCCAAGACAAGATGGAGGGTGGGGTGACCCAGACCCCAGGAGGCTTCGTGAGAGTGGCACGGGCGTGCATCCTGCCTGTCTGCATATGTGGTTTCTCCCTTCTAGAGGATCCAAAGGGAAAGACATCAACACCATCAAGTCCCTGAGAGTCCTGCGTGTCCTCCGGCCCCTCAAGACCATCAAACGACTACCTAAGCTCAAGGTAACAGCTTCGAGTCGGGGCTCAAGAAGTGTGCAGGGCTGTGCCCATGTGTGTGTGTCTGTGTGCATGTGAGTGTGGGCGTGAGTGCACATGCATGTGTGCTGTGTGTGTAGGTGTGTGCATGCCTGTGCTCCCAGGATGCACAGATGAGTGAGCACGTGTGCTGTGCATTGTGTGTACACATGCTATGCGCATGTGTGTATGTGAGTGTGTGCAGGATGTGTGCGTACATGTGTGTGGGTGCATGGGTGCACATGCATGTGCGCTGTGCGTGTGTGTGTGTAGATGTGTGTGCATGCCTTGCACATGAGGTGCACATATGAGCACTGGGTGCTGTGCACTGCAGGACGTACATGTGTTGTGTGCGTGTGCTGTGGGTATGTACTTGTGTTTGTTCATGCATATGTGCACACGTGTGCGTGTAACTGGCCTTGTCCCGCTGTAGTTGCCCATGTAGGGTGAGGACGCACGAGGCTGACGGAGCTCCCACGTTGGGTTTGCTCAGATCATGCTTGCTTGGGTGGGTTGGGCTCTCTCAGCTCTGTGGCCCTTATTCCCAGCAGTGTCCTGCAGATGACACTAGGTGAGCAGGGTGTGTCCCTCAGCAGCTGCAGTACTGGGGGAGGGGCTGCCAAGAGAAGCAGGGGACCCTGCAGGAGGTGTGGGAGCTCAGGTGCTCCCAAGGAGTGGTGATGGGCTGCGCCCTGACTGATGGGTGTGGCTGAGGTGCTGGATAAAGGAAAGAGTGTGAACCCAAACTCGTAGTTGTGCTAAAATCTAAGGTTCTGAGCTGAGCTAGAGCCTGTGAAACACTGTGTGCTTCCACTCGTGAAACCCAAACTATGCGACACCAGCCATGGGAGCTGCAGAAGGCAGCGTGCGTAGAGCCCTGTGTGGAGGGGTGGGCTGGGCGGTGACCTGAAGCAGCTGGTGGCCCTCCGTATCAGGTCAAGTGGGCAGTGGCTGCATTTCCGAGGCTGTGGCTCGGCCTGGAGCAGGCGGGCAGTGTCTCGGAGCTGGCTGTGGGTTTTGCACTAGAGCAGGATGGGAGGGGGAAGAAGCCGAGAAATGCAGGTGGTGCTGGTAACGTGGGACAGTCACTTCTGGGACACAGGACATGCCAGAGTCCCTGTGCCTGAGCTGGCCACAGCATCACTGCTTTTCTGCCCTGTGTGGGTCCCATCGATGGCACCGCCCAGGTGCAGGAGTGGGTGCTGGCCACATCCCTGTCCCCACTCTTTTCCCTCCCTGTCGGCTTCTCCTGACAGAGTCAGCCTGGGCTCCAGCTCTGTCCTTGTTTGTGGCCCACCTGCCCCACGCCACCTTTTCTAGCACCTGCCCATGCTATCAGGTCCAAGGTGACCCCTCCTGAGAGAAAGCAGCTTCCTATGCCAAGGCTGCTGGCAGCAGATCCTCTCGAGCCTGAGGGTCTTGTCCCTCCAGCGCCTGGGGTCGCTGAGGTTTTGAGCGCGAGGCACCCTTTCCCATCCCTTGGCTTGGGGCCCCGGGGTCTGAGCCGGCCTCCCTCTCTGAGCCCGCGCCCGTCCCACAGGCTGTGTTTGACTGTGTGGTGAACTCCCTGAGGAACGTCCTCAACATCCTGGTCGTCTACATGCTTTTCATGTTCATTTTCGCCGTCATCGCCGTGCAGCTGTTCAAAGGGAAGTTCTTCTACTGCACTGATGAGTCCAAGGAGCTGGAGCGCGACTGCAGGTGAGAGGGAGGGGTCGGGGGGACCCCCACTCCCCAGGGCCAGAGCGCATGGGGCCACTGGGTGTGGCCGGAAGGCTTTAACCCTCTCGGTCAGAACTGGCGTGGAGGTCAGAGCTGCTTTTCCATCCTGGGCCCCACAGCAGAGCAGGCAGGACAGGCGCCCTCAGGAGGGCCCAGAAGGGGGTGTGGTGTGGGCACTGAGCCAGGCGGCTTGAGCAGTCCTGTCCTCTGCGGTAGCCCCAGTGTGTCTGCAAATGTGCCACAACTTTCTTGTGCACTTGTGACTGATGGGTAGTGGACTGATCCCAGGGTGAGGGTCCCATTGGCAGTGCTGTGACTGTTGCCAGACTCATCCCTTGGGCAGCACAGGTGCCTGGCCCCCGGAGGCCTGGCCCCATCTTGTCGACTGTGCTACATTCAGCTTTCGCAGGTGCCGCCAAGCACTTGGTCAAGTTACCCTCCCAGAGCTCAGTCCGGGTTCCAGCATCCACACCCTGCCCTACCAGTGCTCTGTCTTTTGCCTTTAGCCGTTCTGGTGTGGGTAGGGTCTTGGCATTCCTCTGTGTTTAATTTGCACGTGTGGTGGCTTTTTCCTGGGTGGATCGGCCATTTGGATGTCCCTTCCCGGGACGTGTCTGTGCAAGCCTTTGCCCATTTTCCTGGAAGGGTATCTGTCTCTTTCTGGTTGATTTGTAGGAGTCCTTTAAAATCCCGACAGGAATCCTTTGCCAGACCTGCCTACCCCTCTGCGGGCATCTTTTCTGTCAGTGGTGTCTTCTCAAGACCAAGTCTTGATTGTCATGTAGTCCAATTCATTTTCTTCTGTCCTGTTTAGGAAATCTGTCCCAAGGTCAGGGAGATGTGCCCTTATGTTTTCCTTGAAAAGTTTTAGATTTGCCTCTCACACACGAGAGATCTATCTAGTGTGTTGTGTGAGGTGTGTGAGGTAGGGATGAAGATAAATTTTCTGTAGGTGTGTACCCAGTGGCCCAGCACCAGCTCTTTGAGAAGAAAGTCCTTTCCCCCATTGCAATGGGAGTCTTTGTTTCATAAAAATAGCTTAGTGAGATGTAATTCATGTACCATCTAATTCATCCATTGAAAGTGTGCGATTCATTGTTTTTTAGTATATTCACAGATATGTGCAACCCTTTCTATAGTTGATTTTAGAATATTTTCTTCAGTTTAACAAAAAAAACACATAGTTTAACAAAAATAAAAAACCTATAAAAAACCTGTCCCCTGTAGCTGTGACCCCTACCTCCTCACCTGCAGCCCTAAGCAACCCCTAATCTATTGTGTGTCTCTGTAGGTGTCTGTTCTGGACATTTTACATAAGTGGAATCATACAGCATGTGGCCTTGTTTTGTTTTTTTGTTTTTTTTTGTTAAAAGATTTTATTGGGGAATTGGGGGAGGGGAACAGCCTTGGGGAATCAGGGAAGGAGAACCAACAAGTTGCTATCCTTTTGTTCTTCAGTCTAGTTGTGGAGGATGTTGCTTTACTGGCCCATATCGGTATTATTGCGCTTTCCTTAGGTGAGGCAGTCACTCACTGGCCATTGGACGGCAGCTCACAAAAGTGCATGCCAACTGCTGGGCAGCCCCACTGCAGCCTATGCTGTCCCCGGGGACTCATGGCAGCCCAGCTCCAGGTCGAGCTGTTGTTCACCCTTTTAGCTGTAGAGGGCGCAGCATCACTGGCCCTAATGAGGGGATCCCAACTGGGGCCCTGCTGCCCAGAGCTGGCATCCCAAGCCAACTCGTAACCAACACGCCACTCTGCCAGCCCCATGTGGCCTTTTTTGCCTGACTTCTACTCAGTACGAGGTCTCTGAGGTCATCCATGCTGTAGTGTGTCAGTACTCCAGTCTTGTGACGGTCCAGCGTCACTCCCTTCTGTAGACCGGTCACGTTTTATGGACTGTTCACCTGTGGGTGGACTTTTGGCTGCTGTGGTTAGTGCTGCTGTGAACACGTCCACACATTTTGGGTGGACAGATGTCCCCATTTCTCTTGAGCGGATACTTACAAGTGGAGTTGAGGGGTCACATGACAGCTCTGTTCAACAGTTGGAGGAAGTGGCACACTGTTTTCCAATGTGGTTGAACAATCTTACGTTCCCACCAGCAGTGTGTGAGGGTTCCGGTTTCTTCACATCCTCGCCAATACTTGTAATTTTCCTTTTTAAAACTGAGTCATGGGGCCGGCCGAGTGGCACATTGGTTAAGAGTTGTCTTGGGAATGTGAGCTCTGAGCATCCAGGCCCTGGTTCGGATCCCACATGAGGGCCAGTGACACTGCTCCCTCTACAGCTAAGCTGGTGAACAGCAGCTTGACCTGGAACTGGGCTCCTGTGAGTCGCTGGCAACAGTGTAGGCTGCAGTGGGCTGCCATGAGCCACCCTGAGTGGCCGGCAGCCAGGTGAGCTGCCGTGAGCTTCCGTGAGTGGCTGCCCAAAGGCTGGCGACCCATCTGCCTCACCCCAGAAGAGCACAATGATGATACCAACATGGACCAGTGAAGCAACGTCCTCCACAACTAGACTGAAGAACAAAAAGACAGCAACTTGTCCATTCCCCTTCCCCAGTTTTCCCCAACTCTGATCTCCTCCCCCAATTCCCCAATAAAATCTTTAAAAAACAAAACAAAACTGAGTCACAGCCATCCCAGCGGGTGTGAATCCTCTCTCACTGGGTTTGATTTGCATTGCCCCTTGACTCAGACTGGAGCATCTTTTCATGTGCTAATTGGCCATTTGTGTGTCTTCTTTGGGAAAACGTCTATTCAGATCCTTTACCCAGTGGGGTATTTGTGTTTTTTATAATTGATTGTAATAGTTCTTTGTATATTCTTGATATAAGTCCCTTATCAGATAGATGATTTTCAAGTATGTTGTCTATTCTGTGTCATTTGAAGCACAACACTTCTACATTGTGATAAAGCCCAACATGTCTGTTTTTTGTTGGTTGTGATTTTGGTATCTAAGGATCTATTTCCAAATCTTGGCACCTGTGTTTTCTCCTAAGAGTGTTACAGTTTTAAGCTCTGACATTTAGGCCTATGACTGTTTGACCCGGTGTTTGTGTGTGGTCTGAGGCGGAGTCCCACGTCACCCTAGTGCATGGGGACACCCAGTTGTCAAAGAGCCACTGGTGGAAGAGACCGTCCTTTTTCCACTGAGTGGACAACACTTTCCAAAAATCGTTTGCAGACACATGGGTCTGTCTGAACCGTTTGCCTTTAGCCTCTAACACTTCTCTTCCCTTTCCCAGGGGCCAATATTTGGATTACGAGAAGGAAGAAGTGGAAGCCCAGCCACGGCAGTGGAAGAAATACGACTTTCACTATGACAACGTGCTCTGGGCCCTGCTGACCCTGTTCACGGTCTCCACGGGAGAAGGGTGGCCCATGTGAGTCCTCATCTGACTCTGCACCTGTCATGCTGGAGCAGAGGGTACCAGGCAGGGAGGACCAGGCTGCGTCCGTCGTTGTTTCAGTCACTCGGCAAACCCCGCAGGCCCCTGTACTAGCCTGTGACATGTGGCCCCACCCTCCAGAGTGGTGGCCTGGGAAAGAGGACAGGGAAACCAGAGTGCATCTTAGTGGTGGTCTGGAGATGGCTTTCTTGAGTGGCTGGAGGCCAGGGGGGAGGATGGGGGTGTTGGGCGTCTCCCTGTGCTTAGCCCGCTGACCTCAGTTAAGGCAGTCAGAGGGACACAGGTGTTTACTGCCGCATGGGCTGGCAGGGGACTTCCTCTGAGGCTGGGAGGACCGCCCCTCAGGCGGAGGGATCCCTGCTCTGGCAGGAGATCCTGCTGAGCCCTGGCTTCCTGAAGGCAGGTGAGCTGGGTGTGATTGGATGGGTTGCTGTGAGGTGAGCTGGGTATGTATGAGTGGTTGTGAGCTGCAGGTAGGCTGTGTGTGAGTGGATGCCCTGGGTGTGAGCAGGTATGCGCCAGGAGTGAGGTGAGTGAGTAGGTGTGCTGGGTGTGAGCCGGGAGTTCGCTGTGAGTAGATGGACTGGTTGTGAGCAGATGAACCGGTATGAGTGAGTGTGAGTGAGTGAGCTGGGCGTGAGCTGGGCAGGACAGAACAGGGCTCCTCCACTTCTGGGGACAGGACCTCAGGCATCTGGGGGTCTCCCCTCGGAGGCCCTCCGGCAGCCTGGAGTACAGGCTCTTTACTCAGGAAGGCGCCCACCTCAGAGAGACATGGCAGCCCTGGGGTTAGGCCTGGCGCACAGCGTGGCAGAGCCTTCCCTGGACTCAGCTCCCCTCCGTCTCACTGTCTCGAGACTCAGGTGTGGGAGCCTCACCTGGGGTGCAGGTCATAACTCAGGGCTGTGTCCTTGTGGGCTCCCCTGACTTGGGCATTCGCTCTGGCCAGGGTGCTGAAACACTCTGTGGATGCCACCTATGAGGAGCAGGGCCCGAGCCCCGGCTACCGCATGGAGCTATCCATCTTCTACGTGGTCTACTTCGTGGTCTTCCCCTTCTTCTTTGTCAACATCTTCGTGGCCTTGATCATCATCACCTTCCAGGAGCAGGGGGACAAGGTGATGTCTGAATGTAGCCTGGAGAAGAACGAGGTAGGTGACTCGCTGCCCGCTGGGTGGGCACTCTGCTGGGCCCCCGATGGGCAGTGTGGTGGAGCCTGGCTTCCTTCGGCACGGGTCCCTCATCATAGGGTCAGCCTTGGCCCCCACTGCGCCCAGTACGGGGCAGGAAGAGACTGTGGTCAGGGCTGCCTGGAGGAAGAGAACAGGCGCAGCGTGTGGTGGGCACTGCCATTGGATCTCCCAGAGTCCCAGCGCCCTCCCTCCCCGTGGGGTCCCCCCTGAGTCCCAGCGCCCTCCCTCCCCCTGGGGTCCCCCCTGAGTCCCAGCGCCCTCCATCCCTGTGGGGTCCCCCGAGTCCCAGCGCCCTCCCTCCCTGTGGGGTCCCCCCTGAGTCCCAGCGCCTTCCCTCCCCGTGGGGTCACCCGAGTCCCAGCACCCTCCCTCCCCGTGGGGTCCCCCCTGAGTCCCAGCGCCCTCCCTCCCATGCAGCGGGCGTGCATTGACTTCGCCATCAGCGCCAAGCCCCTGACGCGGTACATGCCGCGGAACAAACAGTCGCTCCAGTACAAGACATGGACGTTTGTGGTTTCGCCGCCCTTCGAGTACTTCATCATGGCCATGATAGCCCTCAACACGGTGGTGCTGATGATGAAGGTGCGTGGGCCCCACGCGGGGATGGTGGGCCTGGTGGGGGCGGGGGGCCGCCACTGGAGCCCCGCTGGCGTGTGTGGCGGCTGCACTGCTGCCCATTGCGGTGCATGGCAGCTCAGGCGCCTGTTGGTCCCAGTTCCCCAGGGATCTGTGGGCCGAGACAGGGCGGTGCGGGGGAAACAGGGATGGGATGGTGTCTGTGTGCCCGTGCTCTGGCAGCAGGTTGTGGTGGTGCCCGTGGGGGGCCGGGAGCCACTGAGCCTGTGCCCATGGCCGTTCCTGGCAGTTCTACGACGCGCCGTACGAGTACGAGCTGATGCTCAAGTGCCTGAACGTCGTGTTCACGTCCGTGTTCTCCCTGGAGTGCATCCTGAAGATCATAGCCTTTGGGGTGCTGGTGCGTGTCCCCGGCCTTTGCTGGTCTGTTGGGGGGCCTAGGCTCAGGGTTTGGAGCCCCTAGAACACGTGTGACTGTGGGGGTCCCACGGCTGAGCTCTGCCCCCCGGCCTGGCTCCTGGAGGCAGCTGGCCAGGTTCCTCAGCTCTGGGCATTTGGCTTAGGCCCCAGCTGCCCGGGCCCAGGGGTGCCTGCATGCACTGGCCGGTGCTGTCCCACCCGGGTGGCCCACCCGTCTGTCCCTCCTCCCTTGTCTCGGTTAGGGACCGCCTCCTGCCACCCTTGCCTGGCGGAGCCCTCACCAGTCAGCAACACTAACTGCCCTTCTTCTCCTCTAGAACTATTTCAGAGATGCATGGAATGTCTTTGACTTCGTCACTGTGTTGGGAAGTATTACTGATATTTTGGTAACAGAGATTGCGGTGAGTAGCATTTCCTGTTCCCCTCCAGGGCCCCAAGGGGGTTCCCCTGCAGAGGTGGCTCCCCAGGGCCAGTTAGCCCCGGGGCCTCCTGGGGCAGATGGGGTCTCCTCTCCAGAGTTGGAATTTGGGAATTAGCTGTTGTCCCAGCAAGTGCTTTTTCCGGATAAGAAAATAGTTTCCAAAAAGTCTCCAAGGCTGGTGGCCTGGGAATCACCTGGGAACTCAGGGTAACAACTGGCAAGGTTGACAAGAGCATTTTAAATGTGTGTGTCTGATACATGTGCATCTAACAAGTTTGCCCCAGAAATGTGCAAACTAAAACCAACATGAACGTGGAATGTTTTAAATATCAGGTTTGTCTTATATGAGCTGGACACACTCAGCCTTATCACACCTTCATGGATTATATCCAAATGCCGACCAAGTGCTGGGACATAAACCTCTTTCCACGAATTTCCCAAGACCTGAATCATGAAGTGGGTTGTCTGAGGGCAGCACGCTGAGTTGCAATAAGAGGCAAAGCATATTACCATTTTGTCTCAGGGGAATTCTAGGCTCTTGACAAAGTTATTTTTTGGCAAGTGTCCCTGGCAGAACCAGTGGGGAGGGGGTGTGGGGAAGAGCCATGTGTCGGCGTGAGTTTGCTGCATCGCCCACGGGGGCCTTAGACGGGGCAGGTCACACCTCAGAGCTGCAGCATTGTCACTTCTGTTCCCATTAGTGCTTGGCTTAGGGCTGCACCTGTGGGGGCCAGTCCTCAGACACACCTGGCGCCCTGATGCACCCCAAGTGCCAGGTGAGGCAGGCTCTGGCAGCTGAGCTGTTGGGGGTGAGGGGACATCAGGTGTCGTCATCATGGGGCCACCCTGGCCCCGCGCCCTCTGCCCATACCTCCCTGTGGGTGCACTTCACTGACTTCACGATGTTGCTGGTTACCATTTCGCAGGCCAGGGGGCTTCAGGGGAGTAGAGCCACCGCGGCCGGTTGATCTGTGCTGAGATCATCCTCTGGTCCTTCCTCCACCCTTTCTGGAGTCGCCTGGCCTGTGGCCAGCCTTCACCTTGTGTGACACCATCCCCTGATGAGGAGACCCAGACCTTCACCTGGGTGGCCCCATCCCCTGCCTGCCGTACCCTTGTGAGGCTCAGGCTGCTGTAATGACCAGCAGCAGCTCAGACTGGTCATGGGAGCGTCTGGAAAGGCCCTAGTGAGCCACTGAGTCCAGACAGACTCCTTCCCTGCTGCGGGCAGCTGTGTCTTCCATAGTGAGCAGCATCACGTACCCAGGCTGGTGTGGCAGTTGCTCTGCCTGCTGATCTTCTGGCATGAAGAGCCCAGAGTAACGCAGCCTACGGTGGCACCATGGATGCCATCCTGTCCCTTTGAGTCAGGACCTGGGATTCCCACACCTCCCTGTGGGGCAGCCACACAGCGGCCACTGGGTCGCAGCAGTGGTGGTGGGAGGGCGACTCCTCCTGCCCATGTTTCCTGGGTGCCAGTGTTTTGCTGATCGGGCACCCAGGACTGTGTGTCGGCCACTGGCTCAGCTGGAAGGGTGGCACCCCGGCCACGAGGCAGCCACCAAGACGTCATTGTGGCGGGGCCTCGAGGCAGCTGTTTGACCTCTCAGTAGGCTGGCCGCTCCTGAGGGACGTGGGGCAGGACATGCCAGTGTGTCCTGGGGTCACCTGCCCTTCGCACAGCCGCTGCTTGCCCTGTGTCAAGATGTGTGGGACCATGTCGGGGAATTCTGAGGTGCAGCCACAGGGTGTGGGCGGTCCCAGCGGAGATGTAGCATGGCCGCTCCCAGGTGAAGGGGATCCCATGTGCAGCGTGTCACCAGGGGCTGGTTGACAGCCTCAGTGATGCCCCACGGAGGCTGCATGTGCAGCACTGGCCGAGGCTGGACCCCAGCTGGGGTGGCCTCCACCGTGGCCTTCATGGGCCAGCGTGTGCATGGCTGGCTATCGCCCCATGCCAGGTTCTCGGCCACCCTGCAGCCAGGGTGCCATTGGAGGACATCTGTGATACGGAACCCTGCACATGGGGCCCGCTCCCCAAACCTCAGCCTCTCCAGAGGTCCAACCTCGCATTAGCACCTGCCTGGTCTCCTGTCACCCTTAACCATGGGCAGTGGCTTGGTCCCCAGCTGTGCTGCTCAGGCACATCGCCCAGGCCGTGAGTCACCCTGGCTCCCAGGCCATCCCTGCGTGGGTTCCTCATGAGGCCTGCACCAGTGTGTGGACCGCCTTCCCCCATCAGGCCGGGTCTGAGTGTTTCCTCTGGTTTGAGAGGGTGTGCTGAGCTGACAGGGACTGTGCCCTGTAGACGTGCTCCGGCTGGGTCCCAGATGTGGCACTTGCACTGCGCGGGGCTCGGGTAGCCTGTAGCACTTGTTGGTGTCACAGATGCGAGGTCTTATGGTTGGTCTCCACCAGGGGCCAGCAGCCAGAGTGGCACCTCTTGTTGCTGGTGTCGTCTGCAGGTGACATGGCCCTGCTCTGGAATTTTAGAGTCTGTCTGGACTGTCCGGGGGGCTTTGCAGGGCTGCACCCAATCCTCATGCACCACAGGCACCCCTACCACCGGGCAGTGCTGCAGCGCGGGTCACGTGGCCCAGTGGATTTGCATCACCTGATAAATGGTTCACAGCAGGACCCCCAATTGGTGCTGTGTCCAGAACCCACAAGGCACAGGACTAGCTAACGTGCCTTCTGCCTTGGGGTCTGTGTCCTGGCCGTCATAGTTTATACATTGGGCTTCCACGTAGAACGAGGAAAGACCATTCCAAACAGACTCCTGTAGAGAGCAGAGAACAAGGGAACATTCCCTGTTTCTGTGACACTAGTACATTCTTGACCCCAAAGTTTTAAAAGCTAGAGTGCAAGAAAGGAAGACCATAATCCACCTTCACCAGTTAACACAGATGCAAAATTCCCAACGACACATCAGCACACCACGTCTGACAGTGGACAGGAAGGAAAAAGCAGGAAGGTCTCGGAAACCAGATTCTGCACCAGAACGTGTCACTGTAACTTAGATGAACACATCACAGGAGGCCGTCAATGTCCTGTGATGGCTACAGAGAAGACATTCAACAACTCAAATTTTACTCATGACAAAAAGTGTTAGCAGAGCTGGCCGGGTGCGCATTGGTTAGGAGTTGGCTTGAGAGCCGTGAGCTCTGAGCAGCCAGGCCCCGGTTTGGATCCCACATGAGGGCCAGTGACGCTGCGCCCTCTACAGCTAAGATGGTGAACAACAGCTCCACCTGGAGCCGGGCTGCCGTGAGTTTCTGGCAACGGCGTAGGCTGCAGTGGGGCTGGCCGCCAGCTGGTGTGAGCTTTTGTGAGCGGCCGTCCAATGGCCAGCGAGTGACTGCCTCAGCCAGGAAGAGCGCAATGATAATACCAACATGGGACAGTGAAGTGACGTCCTCCACAACTGAAGAACAAAAGGACACCAACTTGGGCTGGCCGAGTGGCGCGGTGGTTAGGTGCTGGCTTGGGAAGCCAGCGGCCCCGGTTTGGATCCCACATAGGAGGGCCAGTGACTGCCCTCAAAAAAAAACAACAACAACAAAAAGACACCAACTTGCCTGTTCCCCTCCCCAATTCCCTAACACTGTTCTCCTCCCCCAGTTCTCCAATAAAATCTTTAATAATAATAAAAAATGCGTTAGCGATCAGGAATTATTAACTGATGACAAGAATTGACCGAAAGTTCTCTGCAAACATCAGAGTGAAATTGGAAAGGATGTCCTTCAAAATCAGAAACAGAGACTTGTACACGTGACTTCTTTTCAACAGTGAACTTCAGGTCCTGGGCAGCTCAGTAAACTGAGCCCGCTGCTTGTTCTGTTCCCAGCCGGATTCCGGCGCCTGCGCCCAGTGGGCGTCCAGCAGACGCTATGGAGTGGATGAGATGGAGAAAGAAAAGCAGGACTCCTGGGCGTAGAAGCGGGGCAGGCACTGTTGCCGTTATTCCCAAATAACGTTATTGAAGAACGAACCCTGGAATAAGCTAGACCTGGAGTTCAGCGGGGTGGCTGCGATGGGGTCACTCAGTGACTTGATGGCACTTCGTGACATCAGCAGTCCTGACAGTAAGCCTGACAAGTATGTGTGCAGGACAGTCAAGTGGAAAATCCATCAATGATATTGAAAGATCTTAAAGAAGACATAAAGAGATGGAGTTACTGATGTGAATTAATAAGAAGGGTCAGTTACATAGATGACAGTTTACCCCATGTCGACCTGTAGACTCAATGCAATTTCAATAAAAATATCAATGATTTTACAAGATCGGACAATTAAGTTCATGATCTCATCCTAGAAAAAGTGCTGCCTACCTCATTGCTGAATATCACTATGGTCACCTTCGAAGCACTCCCCTTGGGAAGCTATACACTGATGCCAGCGCCTAGTCTGTGCTTCAGAGCAATTTTGGAACTCTTTTCTGCAATGGCCATCAAAGCTGTCATCATATTACCCTTGATGCCCTGAATGTCATCAAAATGTCTTCCTTTCAATATTTCCTTTATCTTCAGGTAAAGAAAGAAGTCATTGGGGGCCAGATCAGGTGAGTAGGGAGGGTGTTCCAATACAGTTATTTGTTGACTGGCTAAAAACTCCCTCACAGACAGTGCCGTGTGAGCTGGTGCATTGTCGTGATGCAAGAGCCAGGAATTGTGGGCGCAAAGTTCAGTTCATCTAACTTTTTCATGTAGCCTTCTCAGCACTTCCAAATAATAAACTTGTTTAACTGTTTGTCCAGTTGGTACAAATTCATAATGAATAATCCGTCTGACATGATAAAAGGTTAGCAATCTTATTTGCAACGGACTCACGAACTTGATTGTCAGACGTTGTATTTCTATCTGTTTTGGAACATGACAGCCTACTTCCAAAATGTATAAGAAGAAGCAAAGGCCCCAAATTGTCAAGACTGGATGAAGGTACTACTGGGCTGGGGACAGGGGATAGGTTGCTCCTGCTGGTGGCTTACTGTAGAACCCTCAGACTGTGCTGCTGACATGGGGGTAGCCAAGCCACCAGAAGAACCAGGAGCCCAGGGTCACTGAGTCATGTGTAGAAACTTGTGTGACCCTGCTGGCACTGCAGCTGAGCCAAGGGAGGCAGGTCAGCAGTTCAGACACTGACTGAACAGGGAAAAAACAGACAGAGGGTCTCAGGTTGCACCTTTCACAGAAAAATCTGTTTCAAATGGACGAAGACTTATAAATATGAGAGTCAAATGTTTAAAGCTCTTATAAGAAAATGCAGGAGATTTTGTTTAAGAACTTGGGATAGGGACTGATTTTTTTTTTTTTTTTTTAAAGATTTTATTGGAGAACTGGGTGAGGGGAACAGCGTTGGGGAATCGGGGGAGGGGAACAGACAGGTTGCTGTCCTTTTGTTCTTCAGTCTAGATGCGGAGGACGTTGCTTCACTGGCCCATGTTGGTATCATCATTGCGCTTTTCCCGGGTGAGGCAGATCGGTCATTGGCCTCTGGATGGGCACTCACCGTGGCTATTGGCAACTCACGCTGGCTGCCAGCCGCTCACGCTGGCTGCCGGCCACTCACTGCATCCTACACCGTCGCCAGGGCTCACAGCCCAGCTCCAGGTGGAGCTGTCGTTAGCTGCAAAGGGCAGTGTCACTGGCCCTCATATGTGGGACCCGAACCGGGGCCCCTGGCATCCCAAAACCAGTTCTTAACCAATGTGCCACTCGGCTGGCCCGGGACTGATTTTTTAAGCAAACTATATAAAGCACCAGCTGTAACTGAAAAAAATTCTATAAAATAGTTTCTGTTTATCACGAGATGAAAGGGCCCACCCATGACCAGGAAGAGCATGTTTGCATCACATTGAAGATGCCTGGCGTGGGCTAAGCACAGAAGATCAGCACCTCTGCTGTCGTGGGGTTTTGTCCTGGTGGCAGAGGCATGCGGTCAGGCAGTGTGGACACGGGGGTGGGAGTGGGGGTAAGGCAACTTGTCACTGAGATGGTGAGTAAGCAGTCTGGGCTTGTGAGGAGGCAAGTGGGGCTGGGAGGCTGAGCCTGAGGGACCCTGGCATGAGGCCGGGCCGGCCCTGCAGTCAGAGGACACTCTGCTTTTCTTTTTTTTTTTAGAGGGCAGTGTCACTGGCCCTCATATGTGAGATCCAAACTGTGGCTGCTGGCGTCCCAAGCCAGCTCTTAACCACCGTGCCACTCTGCCGGCCCTCGGCTTTTCTTTTGAGTGACAGAGGACTTAAAGGGCTTTGTGGAGAGGAGCGGCATGAGGTGGCTTTGGGAGCATCCCTGCTTTGTTGAGAGCAGGGCCCAGGCAGAGGCACTCGGCCACAGGCTGTGGTCATTGATTTCCCCAGAAACAGACCCCCATTGCAAGTTGTTCACTGGGGAGGTGGCCTGGAACACCAGGGGAGCTAAGTGAGCCAGCGAGGGGAGGAAGCTCTCAGCAGCTCCTCTGAGGTCGGGGGCCATGGGGCCCTGTGGGAGCTCTGAGTGCAGGTACCCCAGCAAGTGGCTTCAAGGGAGAGAGGCCAGCAGATGTAACGTCCCTGCCGCTTGTGCCCAGGCCTGGGAAAGGCCTCAGGAGGAAAGCTATGGAGGCTGAGTGCATCTTGGGCCTGTGCGGCCAAGGGCTGCCGAGCACAACTGCAGGGAGCTGGGAGAAGGAGCCGAGCAGAGAACCTGTCAAATTCTGGGTGTGACTAAGGTGGAGCTGCAGGTGGACTGGCTATGAGTGTGAAGGTGACTCAGGAATGACCACCTTTTTTTTTTTTTTTTTTTTTTTTTTTTAGCTGAGACATCCTGCTACCTTTTGGCAGCTCAGCGGCTGCTCAGCTCAGGCTGGGCATCGAACTGTTGCTCAGAACTCAGCTCGCACTCTTAAGCGAGCTCTTGAGCAACTGAGCCACTCGGCCGGCCCTAAGAATGACCACCTTTCCCATCTGAGCTCTCGGGAAGATGGATTATCGTGCACGGAAATGGGAAAGAACGTGCTTTGTTGGGGACAGTCGGGATGCACGCTGTACATGTTGGGCTTGCCTTCCTAAGTCATTACACTGTGGGCAGTTGGACTAGGGCCTGCAGCTCGGAGGGGAGACCCAAGCCGTGACATGAGGTTATGGTCGTGAGCACATAGGTGGTGTCAGAGCCATGACACCAGATATGGGGGGAAGGGGGAGCAGCCAGGTCTAGGGGCGCCAGCGTTTGGTGACGAAGGCGTGTCCAGAATGTGGCAGTGAACAAGGAAAACACAAGCAAATGGGGAAATGAGCGAAAGGTACGATTGGGGATTTTACACAAAACAGACGTGGGCAGTTAAGTAGGAAAAGATGTAATGAAAGAAATAAAAGCAGTTGAGCAGGGGCAGGTGGGGTGCCCTGTGTCCAACGTCCCTTCACACAAGCGCCCAGCGGGGCTGGTGGGAGGCT
Source organism: Aselliscus stoliczkanus (assembly GCA_033961575.1). NCBI lineage: Eukaryota > Metazoa > Chordata > Mammalia > Chiroptera > Hipposideridae > Aselliscus > Aselliscus stoliczkanus. Next base: position 113,623,031 of record CM066728.1, on the reverse strand, counting down.
GTGCCTGGAGGAGGAGGAGGAAGAGGAATGGAAGCCATCAGCTGACTAGTGGTGTCTTCTTTTTTCCATTTGCAGTCACTTCATGTCACTTTGTGAATACACGTTTTTTTCTTTAGGCAAAAACATGACTGTCAGTTCCCAACCCCCAACTTAAAAATCAGACAACGGTCTTACCTTAGCGTCACAGGAGTGCTGTGAGCATCCAGCTGACATTGATGTCTTTGCCTGGAAATAAAAAGTGTGTCTGTGACTCATCTTTGGATTTGCATTACAAACAGGAATGCAAATGAGTGCCACTCTGTCTGCATCATCTACACATTTCACAAATATGTTTTGATGCATTTTAAGCAAAATGGGCAAAGCTTACACCAAAAATCTTAAAATTTTCCAGTGAAGTATTCAGAGGTTGAGTTTTGCTTGTGTTGATTACTCATGGTCTGTTTCATTTTCTGTTTTCTGTTTTTGATTTGCCTTAACCTACCTGCCGAATCACGCCATCCAACCAACATACAATGTGAAAACCATGCCTCCGTGTGTATGTTGCACCTGCTGCTCAAAACCCCCAATTTGTAAATAACAATCAAATGTCCATCCATGACAACACCACGTGTAGGAAACGGTTGGTTTCGTGACTTTAAACAGTTCTTAAGCTCCTTGCTTTGCTTGCTCTTCCCCTGTCTTGTCCCCTGAGCTGTGTCAGTCTGGCTGCACCCACACTCTGGCCTTGTGCACTGTCCCCAGCCTGGTGGCCCAGCAGGGGCTTCTGGGGCCTCTTAGGGACCAGTAATCGTGGGAACAGACCTTGGGCCGAGCGAGGAAGTAGGGGCTTCTGAGTGAGAGGCGGGAAAGTGCCTCTGGTTCTCCTGGCCTGGCTCAGAACTGGGGAGGTTTTACAGGGCATGAGTTTGGCCCCGATCCCTTCAGAGTCCATGGTTCCTGCCGCACAGTCCTCTCCCTCCTGCTGTCCTCATTTCCCAACAGACAGCAGGTTCTGCTCTCCCCCGTGACCTCCAACCAAGTACCCAGAGTGACCTTCTGCACAGAACTTTGTGTGGGGTCCGGCCTGGGGCCCAGGGTCGGGGGATTGCAGATTTTGCCTGCATGGTCCAGCAGGGGTCATGTGAGACCTGACCATGTAGAAAGAAGGGTCTGCCCCCGGGGACTGCGGGCTCAGGGTGCTTCTGGGCATCACCGGTGCAGGGGTGCGCCCTTGGTCGCTTGCGTGGTGTGAACCAGGCCCTCCTTCCAGATCTGTAGGAATATTTGAGAGGGGGCACAGATTTGGGGAGCAGGTTAAATGGGTTGTGACTGGAAAGCCATATGATCTAGCAGATATTTGAGAGACCTATTATAGAAAATGGATGTTTGTGATAAAGGGTTTCATGGTTGGAGCAGAAAGGCTGTTCTGAGAAAACTGATGCCGCACAGCCTGCCTCGTGTCTCCGCGACCAGCCCAGTGCGTGGGAACAGCAGCCCCCTGCGCCCCTGCTCGGCCCTGTGTGCGTCATGCCTGCCATCCTTTGTGTGTGTGGGTGGGTGTCGGCCTAGTTTCCTTTCCCTCACCATGGCCCCCACGGGCATGGAAGCTAAGTAGGAGAGATGTGGCCCACGCACAGCTGGACCCGGCCCCAGTGGGTGCGACAGGTTTGAGGGAGGCCTTCACCGTGCTGTGTCCCTCACCAGAGGCAGGGACGTGTGGACGCTGTCAGTCACCTGTGTGGGTCCGTCTCAGACCTCAGTGTGTTTCTCAATCACCTTTTCAGGGCACATACAGTGTCCTACTGTCCCCACCCTGTGGAGGAGGGAGCCGGGGCTCAAAGGACCTAAGGACCAGGGTGCTCCTTTGGGGTTTTCAGGACCCTCCTGACTCCGGTGGCTGCAACAAGGAAGGGCCTTGCTGGGAAGTAGGTGTAGCTATGCCCAGGTGCCACAGAAGCCATGGACGCTGGGAGGATGGGCAGGCTGCGTCCACCCCAAGGGGCTGGCTGAGGCCAGAGGGGACTGTGCACAGCCAGGGGCCGGGGGGGCTGCCTGCTACGTGCTTGCCCCCTGCCCTCCCACATGCAGTCCACACGGTGCTGCCTGGAGGCCCCGCCCTGGGTGCAGCCACCGTGCGCTCAGCTTGTCATGCTGCCCTTGAGCATCTGTGCCGCTGTCACCATCTGTCCTCGTGGCTCTCTCGGGCTGTCTGCGTGTTGCCACCCCCACCCCTCTCCTGAGTGCCCACCAGAACCCACGCAGGAAGCCTGGGCGTGGGGGCAGGGATCTGAGTCTCCACAGGAAGTGGCTTGCTGAGCCCGCCACTCCTGCGTAGGGGACTGGTTTGAGCACTGCCTTCCCCGCCTTGTCTGTCTGCTGTCCCTCTTCTCCTGCCACATTGCCTGCGTTTTCCCAGTGTCGTCAGGAAGTCTTGCCTAGGCCAGCTTCCTGAGCAGATGGTTTGGCGACGGGCAGGTGCTGACTGTTATCACAGCCCTGGCTGCGCTAGACCCACCTGAGCAGGTGGTTGGTTGCCCAGTGGGGACCCCCAAGGTGGTCAGCCTCTCGGCAGCCCTGCCTTTGCTGTGCTGTGTCATGTCCTGCACAGTGTCACCTGCCTCTGTGCAGAGTCCCCTCCATCCCTGTCCCTGTCCTCCTGAGGTGACTGGCTCATCTGAGAGTCCTCAGGCGCACGGGGCTCAGACGGTGAGTGGATATTTCTCGGCCACAGTGTGCACTGAGATTCTGTCCCAGACAAGTGAGGGGGCTGCAGCTTGCCTGAGCGCTGTGCAGGGTCACATCCAGAGACGCCTGCCGTCTTCGTGCCAATCTAGGTCACGTGGTTCCTTTGCCCACTGCCACTCCTGAATCTTGTCCTGCCCCCACGGCTTCAACATCCTGCTAGTGAGCCGTGCCCCCTTTAGGTCAGTCTCTCAGAAGTAGAGACAGCGCGAGCCCCCAGCCTCTCTGCTGGGAACCAATGCAGCCAGCCCCTGAGGGTGGGGACGCTTCAGGGAAGTAGCAGACTCTGTCCCTCGAAGCAAGAGTGGGACTGTCTCCACCGAAGGCCTCCGACCAGACTGCAGCCCTGGCACGAGGCTCCCACCACGTCCCCCTGCACCCCTGCCTGCACTGTCTCATTCACTGTGCGTGACCTCTGTCATTCGACCACTGGGTTCAGCCACAACTTGTCGGACCCTGAGCTGTTTGATGCTTTAAGACACCAGAGTGTCAGGGAGCTGTGTGTGAGCACCTGGTCTCGAAGCAGGCAGAGGGCAGGGAGCTGCTGTCACGAGTGCCCTGTCTGCTCAGGCACACGGCCCAGAGGCATGCTCCTGGTTCGGGGTGCCTCAGGCACAGTGCAGGCCCCACTCCCAGGTGGCCTGTGCAGTCCCAGGGCATTTGTGTGTCTCCGCGCTGGATTTGAACCCCTGGGATGAGACCTGGACTGCGTGTCCCGGGTCTGGAGCAGGGACCTGTGTATGGATCGCAAAGGTGGCTTCCATATCCTGAGTGGCAGGAGCACCAGCACTTGTTTCCCATGGTGACTGGTCTGCAGTGGCCCCCCTGCGGGGTCCCCGGCGGGCAGGGCTTTGCTGGCTGTGTGGGGAAAGGATGGGTGTGCCCTGCACAGGTGCCCAGTGCACAGGCAGTCCTGCCCCGCCGCTGGTGGTCAGTGTTGGAGGCCCAGCCTCAGGTGATGCCCAGGCTCTTCTCCATGGGGTGGAGGCCGAGAGTGGGCAGGGCTCTCTGATCTGCTGCATGGCGACCCATGTGCAGTCATGAGCTTTACCTGTGGAAGGTTTTCTGGTGGCCACTTGCTGCTTAGACTGTGGAGCCGTGACTGTTTCAGCCGCCCCTCCGACCCATCTTTTTCGGGACCACGGCCGTGCGGGGACAGGCGGGTGGGCAGTAGCTCTCGGCCTCGGGGTGGCGTGCCTCGGAGGCCAGAGTCGTCCTCGTTCCTGCAGAACAACTTCATCAACCTGAGCTTCCTGCGCCTCTTCCGCGCCGCCCGGCTCATCAAGCTGCTGCGCCAGGGCTACACCATCCGCATCCTGCTCTGGACCTTCGTGCAGTCCTTCAAGGTGAGGCTCCCTCGGCCCCGCTGGCCACAGCAGGCCCCCGGCACCTGCTGTCCTGTCGTGGTTTGTGAGGCTGTGTCAGGTTACCCAGAGGCCATCTTGTTAATGCTCACAGAGCTGGATGGGGTGTCATGGCTCTGAGTTTCATATGAAAAAACTGAGGCAGTCACTTGGATGGCCTTGGTGGTCAGTGAGGGTGGCTCCGGGCCGACCACCATCCCCATCCCTGCTGACCTGCCCCGTGTGTCTCCACAGGCCCTGCCCTACGTGTGCCTGCTCATCGCCATGCTGTTCTTCATCTACGCCATCATCGGCATGCAGGTGGGCAACCCGCCTGGTGGGGGTGCATGGGTTCCCGTCCCCTGGGCAGAAGGCCAGTGATCATGGTCGTGAAGCGATGACAATGCAAATTGACCCTAGTCGATATTTCTGGGAGCCAGTTATTGTTTTAAGCACTTTATGAACTTAATCCTCAGAAAGACTGTTCTGTGAGTGAGGGCACTGAGGCCCCAAGAGCTTGGGGCTCTGGACCCGGGTCACCCTCGGGCACACTCACCACCATCTCCTGAGTGGGAACCCGGTGGTGCTGGGCCATGCCGTGGGGGAGCGTGGCACTCGTCGGCATGGCGCCCAGTGGCCTGAAGAGCAGCGGTCGGTCATTCTTAGTCCGGCAGCAATTCTGAAGGACTTTCCCCCTGATCCTTTACAGAAGATTCTATCCTCCAAAGAAAATAGTCATCAGTGCCCTATACATCACTGTATTCGTCAAATTTAGTTTGCTTAACTCAGATTGTCTTTATTTTGTGAAAACATGTAAAAGACACAAAGCAGTAGCTCCCTTACAAACCATTGGCACCTGGCCATGTTCCAACAGTAGGGTTCGGAGATGGACCCAAATGTCAACTTACAGTGGGAGGAGCCAGTGTCTTAAAGGTTACCTGAAAATTTATTTTTTTAAACTCTCTGTCAGGGATTGAAAAGTTCTCTTGGGGGGCCGGCCGAATGGCTCAGTTGGTTAAGAGCTCGCTCAAGAGTGCAAGCTGAGCTCTGAGCAACAGCGGTTCGAGGCCAGCCCGAGCTGAGTTGCCGTTGAGCTGCCAACAGGTGGCAGGATGGCTCAGCTAGAAAAAAAAAAAAGAAAGAAAGAAAGAAAAGTTCTCTTGCTTTAAAATTGGCTGGGCTCCGGTGCTCTTTTAAAACAAACATTTTTTTTTTTCCTGCTTTGGTCTGTGGATGTACGAAATCACGTATGTCACTGATCTTTGTTTGTGGTGGATGTGTGACAGTTCATGAATTTTTCAGCTGACTTCCAGATTTTAAGCTAAGTACATTTACTGACTCATCTGTGTTTCTGACCTTGGAAAACATCAATTAAAATGTGTAAAAAGCCCATTGTGAAGTTTGCCCAGAAATACATAAAGAAACTTTCAAGTGACCTATCAGAGCTATTACCAATATAACTACTGCTTTGGAATCACTGATGAGTGAGGGAACTTTAAAATGCATCCTGTCTTAGGGCCGGCTGAGTGGCTCAGTTGGTTAAGAGCTCGCTTAAGAGTGCGAGCTGAGCTCTGAGCAACAGCAGTTCGATGCCCAGCCCAAGCTTAGCTGCCACTGAGCTGCCAACAGGTGGCAGGAGGGCTCAGCTAAAAAAAAAAAAAAAAGCATCCTGTCTTAAAGCAGAGCCCAGAAATCTGGCCCCGGGTCCCACTGTTCCCAATCATGCTGATTTGCTCAGAGCCAGGCCAGCACCCGCCGAGCTGGGGCCATGGAGTTACCACGAGGATTCTGCTGCCCTGGGAAGGCGCATTGTTGCCAGAGCGGAAGCACTGGCCGCAGGTCCTCGCGTGCACAAACACGCACCTCTGCGTTGGCCAGGCCCCTGGAGGGCCAGCAGCTCAGCCTGCAGCCTTTTTCTCCATTTCAGGTCTTTGGGAATATTGCCCTGGATGATGACTCCAGCATCAACAGGCACAACAATTTCCGGACGTTCTTACAAGCCTTGATGTTGCTGTTCAGGTATGTTGTTGACGAGGTCAGCCTGGACCCAGAGGCTCCTTCGTGTAGGCTGGAGAGGGTGCAGGCCAACGAGGGGACCCCCCACTACCCCAGGTCGCACTGCTCCCTCAGGGGACCTTTGCAGTTTCCTTCCTCTTCCTGCTGTCCTTTCCTAAGGGCCCCTGGGCCTTGGGACAGATGAAGGGAAGCCCCTGAGGTAGCCAGGCTGAGAGACCCAGACCCCGAAGACCCTCAGTGAGGTCAGGGAGGACAGAAGCTGCCCAGCAGGTCCTTGGCCTGTGTGCTGGTCTGAAGCTCCCCACCTGCTTCCTTACCATCACAGGGGTCTGTGAAGTCAGGGAACTGCCCTTGACCATGCATCGCTTCTCGGTGACCCAAGATCCCAGCGGGCCAGAACTGCTAGTCTGAATGCACATCCACTTGCCACTGTCGCTCACGGGAGCTGCAGTGCCCTGGCTCTGGGGTGCAGTCAAGCCCAGCCTCTGCATGGAGCCTTGAGGGTACTCAGCTGTGTCAGGCTCAGATGCCTCTCTAGGAAGGCATGCTTGGCAACAGCTGTTGTCCTCTGTGGACTGGGGGCTGCTGACCATCCAGGCCTGAGGACAGACTTGGGGCAGAGGGGATGGGGTGACTATGTCTTCCCGCTTCCAGAGTCTCCCTCGTGTAGCCAAGCCCATCACCCTGAGCCCTGGTCAGGAGTTAATGGTGGAAGTCTGCTGGACCAGGCTGCTGTGGGTGGGCTCTACCCTGGGGACCGCGCTCGGGGCCTCTGAGTGGCGGGTGAGCTCTGGCCCAGCCTGCTCTGCCGACCTGTGTGCAGAGGGCTTTCTGACTTGTGTGCTCTGCCTCAGATGAACAGGCACCCACAGGCTTCCATGTTCCCCAGACAGCTTCAAAGATCCTTCTTCCTCCTTGACCTTTGTCACATGTGAGCACGCTCATCATTCAGGCCTGGCACAGGCTGAACCAGCCACCCTACCTCCAGAAAGCCCCCAACCCCCAGCCATCATCTGGGGGAGGGGGCCCAGCTTCTCCCCAGGTGCAAAAGGTCCTTTGGAGTGACTGCTGAGGGTGTGGCCAGAGTGGACCGAGCGGGGCCATGGTAGGCATTGAGGTCAAGGAAAGAGCAGGTGGCAGGTCTTGGGGGCTATGGGCTGTCACATGAATTTTGGCTTTTGCAGGGAGTGAGGGGTCATTGAGAGAAATGACAAGGTCTGACCTGTATTTAGTGGACCTGCCGGGGTGCTGGGTAGGCAGAGCAGGAAGCTCAGACAGACACTGTTACAACAGCTCCGGGGTGGTGACTATTGCGGGGCCCCCAGGGGATGAGTCTGACTGTGCTTTGGGGGTAGACGAGCTGATGAACAGGGTGTGGCACAAGAGGAGGGCAAGGATGACAACAACAGTTTTGGGCTGAGCTGCTGGTAAGATGGAGTTACCACTGTCTGATGGAGGACAGGATTCCATGCTGGAAGTTCAGAAGTCTGGGTGGATATGTTGGCTCTGGGGTGTCACATGTTCTCGGGCGCTCACCATGGTGCTGACACCGCCAGTGCAGTGGATCATTACAGTAATGAGTGCGTTCAAGGTGAGCGATTCGGAAATCTAACGCCAGAGCAGCCATGTGTTACCCAGACCTTACATGTGTGTGGCTTCTCCGTGGGAGGAACCCACAAGAAGGGGCACCCTTGACTCCACTCTTCTGCATGTGCTGGTCAGTCCTGGGCTGCCCTTGTGAGCCTCACGGCTCCGCCCTTTTTCTCAGGAGTGCCACTGGAGAGGCCTGGCACGAGATCATGCTGTCATGTCTCAGCCACCGGGCCTGTGACGAGCACGCCAACGCCACTGAGTGTGGGAGCGACTTTGCCTACTTCTACTTCGTCTCCTTCATTTTCCTTTGCTCCTTTCTGGTAAGCCCTAGTCACCATACCCATCGTGGCGTCTGTATCTCCTTTCTCAGTCCATCTCGGGCCCCCTGTGTTTCTTGCTGACCCCTGATTCTGATTCATGTCACATGACAAGCTGAATCTGTGTCAATAGCCCTTGTCTCCTCAGAGATGATGACCTTGTTAATCCTAAAAGGACCACTGAGTCATGAGCTCCTGTGGGCCCTGCTTTGACTTCCATGGAAAGTGTTAGTTAGTTAGTTTCCATGGGACACTTGTCCCTTAGCTTTCAGCTGCTACAGGGACTTCCACTCTGGTGATGGGACACAGAGAAGCAGTACTCCACCAGTGTGCCTGGGGGAGCCACTGGAAACCCGTGGAATTCTGTCGGGAGGTCTGTGTTCTGGGTCCCAGGAGTCTGGGTTTTATGCGAAGTCAGCAGAAGCTTCTGGGAGACTGATCAGGGGCGTGACACCATCTGCCTGATGTTTCTGAACATCTCTGGTTAGGAGAGCCATAGAGTGAGCAGGGAGACAGTTGAGGTGACAGTGGCTGGAGAAGTGCAGGAGTGAGCGAGCTGGGTGGAGTGGGCTGCATTTTAAAGGTGGAGCTGACACACTTGATGACTGAACGTGGGCATGAGAAAAAGAGAGGAGACAGCTGTGTCCTCGGGTTCACTTGGGCGATGGAGTCACTGTTTCTCCTCCTGAGGCGGGAAGATGGGAGCTGCAGGCATAGGGTCAGGGTGGGAGGGAATAGCGATGATGAATAGACCTTTGCGCTGGACATGGCTATTAGTTATCAGTCGTGCTTGGGGTATTTATAGGGCTAGATGATATTCTCTAGGTCTCTGCTACACAAAGTGTGGGCCAGGCACCTGTGACTAAAGCATCTCCTGAGCATGTGTCAGACATGCAGATTCCTGGGCCTCTACCCAGACTTACTGCATCAGGACTTCTGGGAGAGGGTCCCAGGAATCTGGGTTTTAATAAACTCCCCACAGATTCTTTGTATGCTCAGCTTCGAGAAGCACAGACCCGGGGAGAGTATGTCTTGAGAAGAGGGCTGAAGACTCAGCCCTGGGGGGCATTTCGGAGATGGAAGGGACCACTGGACCCAGAATTTGAGATGGAGCTGTCAGCGGATGGCAGCGTCCCAGAAGCCACAGGAAGAGCGTGTCTCGGAGGGAGGAGTCAGCCATATGACGTGTTGTTGGGAGGTGATGTAAGGTGACGATGACTGACAGTTGTTCCTTGTAAGTGGACAGGTAGAGGTCATTGGTGACCTTGACAAGAACAGGTTCTTTGTGTGGTGGGACAAAAGCGTTACTGCAGCCGGTTCCAGAGCTAATGAGAGGTGAAGAGCATAGCAGGAGCAGACACTTGAGGCTCACAATCAGAGCTTCTGAGCAGGACCAGCCAGCACCGTGTGAACGTTTTCCTACCCACATTCACTACTTGGCCTCATGGATAGAGAAGTGTATTATCTGGATTTGGGATTTCCCAGACCAGTCTAAGGAGGGAGGGAAGGGTGTGTGTATGAATGATTTTAGTACAGGATATGGGATGAAGATGAGGGCAGAGGGAGGTGAGGCAGGGCCATTGGATCGGAGATACTCATGTGAACAGAGATTTGGGGACACAAGTATGAGAGGCAGTGAACCAGAAGGACAGGAGAGGTGTGCAGAGTGGGCTATTGGAGCTGGAGACTGGGGGCAGTAATGGTGACGTTCATAGTTGGTCACTGGTGATGGCCAGAGTTAGCTGTAGTCACATGGGTCAGGAGTGGAGAGGATGGTGGGTGAGGTGGGAGGTCACAGGACAGAGACACCAGGCAAGAGCCGACCCATATCTGTGGATATTAACAGCAGCAGGGTTGATGATGAGAGTAGAAGTTTCATCCAAACAGCCATCCAGGCACCAGCTCTTCCATGAAGGGGGAGAACGCAGCTTCATCAGGCGTGTCGACAACCGGGGCTATGCTTTGGTTTTAAGGGCTGAAAGGTGCCATGTTACAGCACGAGCAAGAAGAATGGAGGATGTTCAGGATGGAGATGTAAGGGTTTCTGCTGATGGTGGACCGTGAATTTCTAGGAGCAGTAGGAGGTTGGGCTGGTTGGGAAAGGGGTGCATTTGAGACAGATGAGCTTGCATGTTGATAAAGGAATACAGAAAAATCTAAGAAACTGTGTTTCACCAGTGGCCAGAAACCAAGGAAAATATTGATGCAAAAATCCTCAACAAAATATTAGCAAACCAAATTTAATAGCGTATTAAAATAATTACATATCATGACCAAGTGGGATTTATTCCTGGAATGCAAGGATAGGAATACACCATATTAACAGAAATAAGGGGGCTGGCTGAGTGGCGCATTGTTTAAGAGCTGGCTTGGGATGCCAGCGGCCGCAGTTCGGATCCCACCTATGAGGGCTGGTGACACTGCCCTCTACAGCTAACAACAGCTCCACCTGGAGCTGGGCTGTGAGCCCCGGCGACGGTGTAGGCTGCAACCTCTGCTGCAGTGGGCTGCCATAGGCTACAGTGAGTGGCCGGCAGCCAGCGTGTGTGGCTGGCAGCCAGCATGAGCTGCCAATAGCTGCGGTGAGTGACTATCCAGAGGCCGGCGACCGATCTGCCTCACCCGAGAAGAACGCAATGACAATACCAACATGGGCCAGTGAAGCAACGTCCTCCACAACTAGACTGAAGAATAAAAGGACAGCAACTTGTCTGTTCCTCTTCCCTGGTTCCCCAACGCTGTTCTCCTCCCCCAATTCCCCAATAAAATCTTAAAAAAACAAACAAAACCAGTGTGTTTGTATACACCAGCAATGCGCAATCTGAAAAGGAAATTAAGAAATAATTCCATTTCCATTAGCATCCAAAAGAATAAAATACCTAGGAATAAATAAATGCCCATGGAGGTGAAAGACTTGTATGCTGAAAGAAATGAAAGACCTGATTAAATGGGTAAGACATCCATGTCCAGGAACCAGAAGACAATCTTGAAGTGGCAGCACTCCTCCAAAGTGGTCTACAGTGTCAGTACCATCCCTATCAAAACGCCAGTGTCCTTTTTGGCAGAAATGGAAAATCTTGTCCTCAAGTTCATATGGAATTTCAAGGAGCCAACAAAATCTTGAAAAAGAAAGTGAAAGTTAGAGGACATTTCTCAATTTCAAGTTTTCTATGACCCTACTGGAATCAGAACAATGTGACTGAATAGGCATTTTTCCAGAGAGGACACACAGATGGCCAACAGGCGAAAGAAAAGGTGCTGAACATCACACATCAAGGAAAGACAAATCAAAACCACAATGAGCTGTCACCTCACACCTGTCAGAATGACTCTCATCAAAAGACAAGAGATAAGTGCTGGTGAGGACGTGGGGAAAGGGAACCCTTGTGCACTGTTGGAGGGATTCCAAATTGGTGCAGCCACCATGGGAAATAGTACAGAGGTTCCTCAAAAAATTACAAATGGAACATCCATATGATCCAGTAATCCTACTTCTTGGTATTTATATCCAAAGGAAATGACAACAGGATATTTATGAGATATCTGTACCCCTATGTTCACTGCAGCATTATTTACAATAGTCAAGACGTGGAAACAAACTATGTGTCCATCACAGGATGAGATGTAATATATATATATACACACACACACACACACATACACACACATGTACAGTGGAACATTATTTAGCCATGAGAAAGATGAAAATCCTGCCATTTGGGACAACATGGATGGCCTCTTTTTTTTTTTTTTTTTTTAGCTGAGCCATACTGCCACTTGTTGGCAGCTCAGCTCAGGCTGGGCATCGAACTGCTGTTGCTCAGAGCTTAGCTCTCACTATTGAGCGAGCTCTTAACCAACTGAGCCACTCTGCTGGCCCTAGGACAACATGGATGGACCTCAAGGGCATTACACTAAGTGAGATAAGTCAGAGAAAAACAAGTACTGCATGGTGTTACCTATACGTGGAATCTAAAAAAAAAGTCAAACTCAGAAAGAGTAGAAAAGTTTTTTCTAGGAGCTCAGGATGGGGAAATAGAGCCTGGTAAAGGAGACAGATTTTCAGCGATGAGATTAATAAAGACCTGGGATCTGATGTAAAACATGGTGACTATAGCTGATAACACGTTAATATGTACTTGAAATTTGCTGAGAAGACAGAACTTGGATGTTCTACCAAAAAATGATAAACGTGAGGTGAATGGATATGAACTCGGTGGCCAGGACCCTTTCACAACACGTGTATGTCAAAGCAACACAATGCCCACTTTGAGTTCCTTACCATTTTAATTTTCAATTACACCTCAGTAGAGCTTGGGGGGTTGTGGGGGACAGTGTGGTGCTGTCATAGGACAGATACAAAGGCCAATGGAATAGGATTGAGAGTCTAGAATAAACCCTAACACATGTGGTCTAATGATGTTTGACAAGGATGCCAAGACCATCCATGGAAAGAATAGTTTCTTCAACAAATGGTGAAGAGAAAACTGGATTTCCATGTGCAAAAAAAGGGAAGCTGGACCCCTACCTCATTCCATATACAAAAATTATTAAAAATAAATTAAATACCTAAATATAAGAGCTTAACCATAAAACTCTTAGAAGAAAATATAGATGGAAAATCTTCAAGGCCTCAGACTTGGCAAAGGACTCAGGTTTTATTCCAAAATCATGGGCAACAAAAGAAAAGATAGAGGGCCGGCCGAGTGGCGCATTGGTTAAGCGCTGGTTTTGGGATGCCAGCGGCCCCGGTTCGGATCCCACATGAGGGCCAGTGACACTGCCCTCTACAGCTAGCAGCAGCTCCACCTGGAGCTGGGCTGTGCGAGCCCCAGTGATGGTGTGGGCTGCAGCCCCTGCTGCAGTGGGCTGCCATAGGCTGCAGTGAGTGGCCCGCAGCCAGCGTGAGCGGCTGGCAGCCAAGCGTGAGCTGCCAATGGCCGCGATGAGCGACATCCAGAGGCCAGCGACCGATCTGCCTCATCTGGGAAGAGCGCAGTGACGATACCAACAGTGGGGCAACATCCTCCGCAACTGGACTGAAGAACAAGAAGACGGCAACTTGTCTGTTCCCCTCCACCAATTTCCCAATAAAATCTTAAAAAAAAAAAAAAAAAAAAAAAGATGACAGCTGAAAATTAAAAACTTTTGTGCATCAAAGGACATTATCAATAATGTGAAAATACAATCTAAGGAATGGGAGAGAATATTTACAAGTCACATATTTTATAAGAGCTTACTATCCAAAATATATAAAGAGCCCTTATAGCTCAACAACAAAGAGACAAACAGCCATATAAAAATGGGCAAAGAGGGCTGGCCGAGTGGCGTGGTGGTTAAGCGCTGGCTTGGGAAGCCAGCGGTCCCGGTTCGGTCCCACATATGAGGGCCATTGACACTGCCCTCAAAAAAAATAAAAATAAAAATGGGCAAAGATTCAGAATAAACATTTTTCCAAAGAAGATATGCAAGTAGACAACAAGTATATGAAGACACTCAACATCATAAATCATTGTGGAAATGCAAATAAAAACCACAATGAGATACTACTGTACACCCAGTAGAAAGACTAGAATAATAATTAAAAAAAAGGAAAATAGTGTGTTGGCAGGACATGGAGAAAGAAGAACCCTTGTATATTGCTGATGGGAATGTAAAACACAGCAGCTTCTGTGAAAAACAGTTCAGAAGTTCCCCAAAAAGTAAGCATTCCCATGTGACCCATCAGTCCCACCCAGGAGAAACGAAAAGGCATGTCCACACAGAAACGTGTACACGAGTGTTCACAGCAGCATGAACCGTAACAGCTGAGAGGTGGAAGCAAGCCACGCGTCCGTCAGTGGATGGGTGGAAAGCAGACTGGTCGGTACCTGTCAGGGAGCATCATTCAGCCATGAAAAGTGACGAAATTCTGACACACACAACAATATGGTGAACCTCAAAAACATCACGCTCAGTGAAAGAAGCCAGACACAAAAGATCATTTATTGTGTGATTCCTTCTATATGAGATATCCCAAGTAGACAAGTCTATAGACAGAAAGGAGGTTGGTGGTTGCCAGGGAGTGGGAGGAAAGTTGTCTTCTGGGCCATCACACATTTGGGAGCTGGGCGCCAGGGTTCGCACAACGTGGTGAATATACTGAATGCTGCTGAGCTCTATGCTTCAAAATAGCTAATCATGTGCTGTGTGAGCTTCACAAGTTCAGAGAAGGAGAGCCTGAGCCGTGGGCCTCCTGCGAGCAGACTGTTAACTCCATAGTCCCCGCTGAGGGGACCAGGTCAGGGCCGCAGAGTGGGGCAGGGTGAACCTGGATGGCAGGTGGACCGTGGACGTGAGGTGATGGGGCAGTGGGACTAGGGCAGGGGACCGCATGTCGGGTCCGGTTTAGGCCTCGGGCCAAGGCTGCTGCTGTCGGGGAGTGGGGGGCGGGCAGTGCAGAGGCGGGTGACCTCTACCACCCTGCTCGCGTCACACAGACGGGCCGGAGGGTGAGGATGGTGGGGCGGGCAGGCTGGGGCTCTCCGTGTCACCTCTCTTCTGTCCTGTCCTGCAGATGTTGAACCTCTTTGTAGCTGTCATCATGGACAACTTTGAGTACCTCACGCGGGACTCTTCCATCCTGGGGCCCCACCACCTGGACGAGTTCATCCGGGTCTGGGCTGAGTATGACCCGGCTGCGTGGTGAGTGAGCCATCTGCTCTGGGTCCTTGGGGCTGGTCCAAAGCCATGGATCTCAGGGCAGGGCTGGGGGCCTCTAGCCACATTTCAGGTGTGCATCCCCCTTGGGTTTGGTTGGGTCCAGGGCCCCACCATGCCCACTTGGGGCTGTGCTGGCGCCCCCTTCTGGCGGCTGGCTCCTCCTCAGTCTCCGTGTGCTTGGCTGTAGCTTTCCAGGCTGAAAACCCTCCTCTGAGACCCTCAGTCTTGCCCTCAGGACGCTACCAGGGCTCGGGGAGCGTTTTCAGGGCTTTTGAGGGACTCTGAGTTCTCCCTGAGTGGCAGTTCACTGTCTTCTCAGGGGACCATTTTTATGGCCTCAGAGAGCCCTGTCACTGTCCTGACATATCACCACAGGTGCCCTGCCATGGCCAGAGTTCGTGCTGGAGTTCACAGGCTCAGGGCCTTCACAGGTTCTCTGCTCAGCAAGGACAGTCATGTTGGAGGGCGGGCTGACCACACCCAGGCCTGGTCCTTCTCGGGCAGCATTGAGACTGGTTCAAGAAGGGTCTTCCCGACTGGCCTAGAGACAGGCTGCCGTCCTGGGCACATTTTTTCCAGAGGAGATTGTGTTGCAGAAAACAGATAGTTAAGGATGGGACTTGGACTAATGGGCAAAGGCAGGTCAGTGCAGGCCTGCAAGAGGGGGTGGCACCCCTGTCTCTGTGAGCTGCAGACCAAGTATGTGCCCATTCAGCCATGGGTGGGACACACAGAAGTGGGCTCAGGCCACACTATGGCTTTGCTCAGATCATTTCACACTGAGTGGTGACGGGGGTGGGCTGGAAGGGCGCATCCCGTGACGCCCACTGTGAGTGGTGTCTTGCTCACCTTGACGTTCATCCAGTTGTGTGTGGCCAGCACCCTGAGCACCTGCATGTGCTGGGACCGGAGCTGTGGTCTCCACATGTTCAGCCCACCTGGGTCCTGGGAGGAAAGAGAAGCCAGGGGCTGAGGCAGGGTGTGCTGCAGGACGTGCATCCGTCTGTCAGGAGGCGGCACGGAGCCAGAGTGAAGGGGGCAGGATGGACGGGCTGCAGAGGAGGGCGGGAGTGGTGAGGAGGGATGGAAACTGGCTCTGTGTGGCTGGGGAGGGCAGAGTGTTGCAAAGAGACTGCGAGGACGGCTAGGATAGGTCGAGAAAGGCCTTGGAATCCAGGTTGAACAAGTAGCTTTGACATTGTTTTATAGACAGTGGGGACAGTTCTGCAATCAGTCTGCTGGCATCTGAGGGGTTGATGGCAGAAGAGAGATGAGCCAAGGGGCAGGCTGTGGATGGGGGCAGGCCGACGGTCAGGGCTGCCCCCCTCTGCTTCCCTCACTTTTGGGGTGGTCCCTTGGGCCCAAAGAGCCTGGCACACACTGTGGGTGATGCCAGAGTGGGCTTCCTCTTTATCCCCTTTTCCCTGGAAGTAAATGCCACCCAATTTGGAGCTGACTGGATAAGGGGACATAGTGCAGGAGAGAGAAGGGGGGGCGGTCCTTAGCCGAACCCCAGGTTCCAGGAGAGGGCAGTGTGTTTACGGAAGTGGGGACAGTCTGGAGAGCCCTTGGGGGCTCAGGTGCCCCTGAAGCAGGGGGATGGGCTTCCAGGCGGAGGCAGCTGTGGCCCCAGATCCTTGTCTGCATCCAATATCTGCCGCCTGCGCATCTCTGGGACCTGGGGGGCGGGCATGCCTCCCTGGGCGCCCCAAGCGCAGGGCCTCCAGCAGAGGGCTGCCTGTCCAGCGCCATGGCCCCATCCACAGCTCGCGGCACAAGCTGGGTGGGGCCGGATGGGCCCGCAGAGCCCTGGGTGCCGGAGCCTGTGAAGTTTCCTATCCCGTGGCCCGTGAGTTGTGAGGATGTGTGTTGCGCTGTATTGCACCACCTGTTGGCCTTGCAAAGAACGGCCTTCTTAGCTCGGCCCACAAGGTTTGCAGTCTGAGCCTCCGTCCGTGCTCTTCCCTGCCAGATGCAAGCAAGCCCAGTGCACACTCCTTGCCTGGTCTGGGGGACAGCTGACCTCGCCTCTCCGCGCCCCCCC
Organism: Aselliscus stoliczkanus; assembly: GCA_033961575.1. NCBI lineage: Eukaryota > Metazoa > Chordata > Mammalia > Chiroptera > Hipposideridae > Aselliscus > Aselliscus stoliczkanus. The sequence goes on along the minus strand of CM066728.1, from coordinate 113,606,295 downwards.
CCCGCCTGCTTTGTCTCTAATCTCCGGACCCCTCCACCTAGCTGGGGACAGTCTTAGGAGACAGTGCACACAGCGCTTTCTGGCTGGTCAGCCGCTGCGTGGGAGCCAGGGACCGGAAGGGCCTTCTCAGCCAGCACTGCTCCAGGCTCTCGAGGGCGGGCTGATGGTCAGAGAGCCTGGGGCCGAGGGGCCGGAGGAGGGATGTGAGCACAAGCCGATTAGGAGCCACCGTCCCTCTGGGTCAGAAGAGCCCAACAATCCAGGCAGTTCTGGTCCAAAGACTGGTCCTGCCCCTCCCCCTCCCGACTGACCCACAGCCACGGGCGGGAGCCCTGGGCGGGGCCAGGTGCCGGGGCGGACCTGCCTGCCCGGAAGAGGCTGTTCCCTCTTTCTCCTGGGCAGCCTGAAGCTGAGTGTCTCGGGGGCCTCAAGCAGGCCCCACAGGCAGGTGTCCCATGAGTGAGGTGAGGCTTCAGGCCTGGTGGCCTGTCTCCCTCGGGGAGGGACAGTCATCGGCCCCCAGCCAACTTCCTGAGTCTTGAGCCCTGGCCCTGTATTGGTCCCGCCCTTGCCCCTCAATGCCCCACTTCTGCCTGTTGGTCCCGCCCCTGCCCCACAATCCCCCACTTCCTGCCTATTGGTCCCGCCCCTGCCCCACAATCCCCCACTTCCTGCCCAGCCCTGGCCCCAGCAGCGGCCTGAGCCCCTGGGCTAGCAGCAGGTCTCGCCTCTGGAGCTTCAGGGCTCGCTGCAGAGCAGCATGGCTCCCGCTCTCGTTTTCTTGCTTGTCTTAGATTTCTCTGCACTTTTTTAGCCTCTAGGCTAATTTCAAAAACAAATTGGGCTTTAAGGGGGCTGGGGTTTCAGCCATGGTTCTCAGGCCTCATTGGTCACCGCTCTGCCCACCAGCTCTCGCGGCAGGGTGAAACGGCTCTTTTCTGACTTGCCATGTTCTGTGGTTTCTAAACGTGTGAAATCAGAAGTGGACACCACAAAGCCGTCCCACGCAGCCCCTCCTCAGCCCTCCACGCTCACTGGCCAGATGCCACCTGCTGCTGCCCTGTGTGGCGCTGCAGTGAGCTGAGGCAGGCGTTGCAGGTCCAGTGAGGGGAGCACAGAACCCCTTGTTCCCCCCACCTCCCACCACTGGGCGTTCACTGTGAGGCCACTAACTGGGTCTGTTCTCTTGTCTGCTTCCTCCCGGCCTCCTGCGGACCCCTCTGCCTCTGCCTCTGCCTCTTCGGGCTGGGTCTCCAGTGGGCGAATCAGTTACAGTGACATGTTCGAGATGCTGAAACACATGTCCCCACCCCTCGGGCTGGGGAAGAAGTGCCCTGCGCGAGTGGCATACAAGGTAGAGACCTGGACCTTGCACGGAAGGCTGACTGTGCTGGCGGGGCTTGTCATCTGTGTGTCTGCCACTTTGCTTCTCCCTGTCTCTTCCTTTTTTTGGCCGCAGCCATCTCCCCTTCCTTCCCAGACAGAGGGATAGTGTACAGCCAGGGCTGCCCCTGAGAGCCCCAGAGGCTCAGGAACACAGAGCTTGCCACCTGCCTTCTCCCCTTCCCTTCCCTTTCCTGGAAGCTGGGCCGACCAGTTTTTTTCACAGAGGCTTTTTTGTTTTGGGCTCTGGTTCTGCATTCAGCCTGGAGGGGATGTGTTGTCTCCAGAGCCTGGTAGGCCCCATGGTAGAAAGGAGGCCCTGTGGCATCAAGGAGGAAGGGGTGCCAGGGAGAAGCATTCTGCTGTCGTTCAAGGGGCTTCAGAGGGCCACGCAGGGTGACACAGCCTCGGGGGTCCAGGTGGGCCTGAGACCCCTGCTCCCACTACTGAGCAGTACAGGGGACTGAGCTGCAAGGATGGAGCATAAAGGGAGGGACACCGCCAAGCCTCCCTCCTGGTGGGCAAGCAGTTCCCAGGGCCCCATCCCACCTGTTCCACCTGCCTGTGCTCCTCAATCCCCCTTCGTGTTTCTCCAGAGCCCACACACAGCCCCAGTGCCCCCTACAAACAGCCAGCATGTGTCTGGAGCCTTCCTGCTGTCTCCCTCTCTCTGAGTGACCTTCCCGTCAGAGCCTTCATCTCTGGTTCTATCTGCGCTGTCTCTGCCGTCGTTCCAGACCTGTGTCTGTCGCCTGGCTCATCATAGTCTTTGGGAGCTAAGTGGCTCTCCCAAGCCACACACAGATGCCTCTGGTGTCTTCTCAGCCCTCTCCTGCCTGGCATGAGTGTCGTGCCTGCCTGCAGACCCTGCATGCAAGGCTGTAGCTTTGACCCCAAGAAGGAGAGCTCTCTGTCTGCACTGATACCTGGGGCCAGGTGGGCAGGCAGGGCCCTGATGGGGTGTGCTTCGGAGCCCCTCCCCGGCTCTGTTGGCCAGCTCCAAGGCCCTGGGCAGGAAGAGGCCATGGGCGACCTCTGTTGGTTGCAGTGGGTGGGCTTGGAGCGCTGGGGAAGGTACAGGAGATACAGACGCCGTGGCCAGAGAGTCCAGGCCCCGGGGCCGACTCCTGCCTGTACTGGCCTAGCCCCTCTGCTGCCCCTTTGACTGCAGGTCCTCTGGTGAAGGTACCCTGGACGGAGCCCCCCCCCCGGAAGTCACCTGCTTTGCTGCTCCTTCATGGGCCCCTGACTCCCCAGCTCCCCGGAGAGGAATCACTCCTCCTCCCCCACTGCCACCAGTGCTGGTCGGCATGGGTGCTGTGCTCCGGGAAGCTGTCCTTCCTGGTGTGAGGTCCTGGGACCAGGACTGGATGTGCTAAGCAGGGCTTTGCCAGCATTCATGGCATAGAGTCTGGCTTCCTGTCTAACCACCCATCCTCCATCAGGCTGAAATAAATTGGGGACCAGGACACTGGGGGCAGGGCTGGGGGCAGAGGGGCTGTCCTGTCACAGACTGCAGGCTTGGGAGAGGATAGGCAGACCCCAGGGAGGGGCCCTGTGCCCCCATCTCTAGCTCCGATTCTGTGGAAAGGGATGAGACGCCCCTCCGTGCTCAGGACATGGCGGACACACCTGAGGCCCCTTTCCTCCTGGTTCTCAACCTCAGGCCCTGGGCAGCTGCTGACTAAGCCCAGAGGAGTGCAGTACAGACACAGCTGTTCTGTCCTGGACGCTACAGAGAGGAAAGGGAACTTTTCACGTGACGGGGAAATGGAGCAGAGTTGCAGGCCCTGCCCCAGTCCGCTCTGGAGCACTTGTGTTCCTGCGGACAGCCCCCGCTGCTCCCTGCCAGCCCCAGGATGCAGGCTGCGCCCAAGGCCCTGCACAGTCACATCTTCTGAGTCTTTCCATCTGGAGTTGGTCTCCAAGGCTCCCGGGCTGTCTTGTGTGAGGGTCATGTTTCTTCCCTGGCTGGGTGGCAAGAGGCAGAAGCCTTCCTGGGGCTGGCGCTGGACCTCAGAGCTGTACTCCTGGCTTCCCACCCCTTGTCCAGAGCTCCAGGCTGCCGTGGAGGAGGTGAGGCTGGGCAGGCTGTGAGGACAGGGGTCTTCCCTCCCTCCTGTCTGGGGGATGTCCCAGGCTCAGCCGGATGCCTCCCTCCTCAGCTGTGGGCAGGGAGCCTCTAGCTGAGGAAGTGCGTGGCCTTGGAGGAACTCGGGCTTCCCGCCTGCCGCCTGGTCATCTGTCCCCAGACTTTCGCTTTTCTGCAACCAGGAGAACCCTCAGCACAGGGTTGGGTGTGAATGCTGGCCAACCTCTCCTGTCCCGGCACCTGCAGGGACCAGCCCAGGAAGCCAGCCTGGCCTCCAGGGTCTCCAGCACTGTGGTCCTGGGGGGACCCAGTGGCTAGTCTCTGACCTGTCCCTTGTCCCCAGCGTCTGGTTCGCATGAACATGCCCATCTCCAATGAGGACATGACTGTCCACTTCACATCCACACTGATGGCCCTCATCCGGACCGCACTGGACATCAAGCTGGCTCCAGGTGAGCAGGGCAGCCTTGGGGGCCATGGTGACACCAAGCCAGGGCCATGCAACTGCCCTTGAGAGCCACCCCCGGGTCAGTATGCAGGGAGGGGGTGAAGGGGCCTTTCTGGAGGGGACTGAGGACAGATGCCCACGACGCCTGTTTTGGGCACTGACTTCGTCCCCTGATAAGGCTCCCTTTTTTACATAAAAAAAATTGAGTTGCAGGGACGTGAAACGCCTTGTCTGGGTTCCCCAGAGCTAGTTCCAGAAGCACAGCCTGGTCCAGCACCCTCTGGGGTGGAGTCTGAGTGCCTCTGTGCCCCTCCCCCATAGCAAGTCCTTCACCAGGCCCTCTCCTGGGCTTGTCAACAAGACCATGTAGCTTATGCCCAATGAGACCGTGACCTTCCAGCATCATCCTTGTGTGCTGACAGTGTTGCCTTCACAGAGAGCATTCGAGTCACAGAGAGGACCTGCCCCGCCCCCCACACCACCCTCCTCCCTGTCTCCATGCCCTGAGCTCAGCCGACTTGTGTGGTGGACGAGCTGAGGCCACTCCCAGCCTGATTTCATTATCCACCCGATGTCTTGCCCCACCATTTTCCTCTCTCTACCGGATTATCTGTACCAATGTATAAAATCACTATCATTTCTCTAATCTCTACAAAATTCCTCTCTTCCCCTTCATTCAACGTCCCTGTCTTTCTTGTTTGCTTTGGAGCAGCCAGCTCCCGGGGAGGGTGGTTTGTATTGTTCTGGGCTGTCACCCCAAAACGTCCCCAAGATTGCCCTTGGTCAGCTCCACAGTGACCTCCAGATCCCCAGCCCGTATCTCACAGACCCATCTGCAGCCTTTTCTCAGTTCTTGTCCCCATCTGTGTGGACCCGTTTGTTTCTCCTTTTCGGGCTTGGCTCATCTCCCAGTCTCACCTATTCCCATGACTTTAAATACTGTGAATTCCAATTTTGTATTTGAAGTCTAGGCCTCCGGAGCTCCAGACCTATATGTCCCGCAGGTTACCTGCCACCTGCACTGGGAGGCCCCACAAGCTTTCCAAAGTTCACTGGCCCTAGAGAGCCCATAGTTTCCTCGTCCCCATCTGTACAAACTGTGTTTTTCCAGTCACTCAAGACAAAACTGTTCGAGTCATTCTTATCTCCGTTTTTCTTACCCCATTTCTGATCCATATCTGACTTCTGACCCCACCTTCAAAACACATCCAGCGTGTGGCCCCTTTTCCGGCCTTGCCCACTGCCGACTCCTGTGCGAGCTGCTCTCTGTTAGTCCTTGACAGGCGTGTTGCCTTGGCTTCACGTGGCCCGCTTCTGCTCTTGCCCTGTCAGTCTCCCTTCAACACGACAGCCAGAATGATCATTTTCAAAATCAAACCAATAAAATTCCTCTAGCTAGACTGATCAAGACAAAAAGAAGATAAAAATAACCAAAAAGAACTTAAGAGTAAACATTATTACAGATCCTGCTGACAGTAAATAGAAAACAAGGAAATTTTATGAACAGCTTTGTGTCAAAAACTTCAACGACTTAAATGAAATGCAAAAACTTGACAAAGGCCGGCCGAGTGGCTCAGTTAGTTAAGGGGCCGGCCGAGTGTTGCAGTGGTTAAGAGCTGGCTTGGGACTCCAGCGGCCCCAGTTTGGATATGAGGGCCAGTGACACTGCCCTCTAAAAAGAAGAAAGAAAAAAAAAAGAGTGCAAGCTCTGAGCAACAGGTTTGCTGGTTCGATTCCCTGCCAGAGCTGAGCTGCTAACAGAGGGCAGGATGGCTCAGCTAAAAAAATAAATAAAATAAAAAATAAAAATTCCTTGACACATGGGCCGGCCGAGTGGCGCATTGGTTAAGCGCTGGTTTTGGGATGCCAGCGGCCCCGGTTCGGATCCCACATGAGGGCCAGTGACACTGCCCTCTACAGCTAACAACAGCTCCACCTGGAGCTGGGCTGTGCGAGCCCCGGTGATGGTGTGGGCTGCAGCCCCTGCTGCAGTGGGCTGCCATAGGCTGCAGTGAGTGGCCCACAGCCAGCGTGAGCGGCTGGCAGCCAGCGTGAGCTGCCAATAGCCGCGATGAGCGACATCCAGAGGCCAGCGACCGATCTGCCTCATCCGGGAAGAGCAATGACGATACCAACAGTGAAGCAACATCCTCCGCAACTAAAACTGAAGAACAAGAAGACGGCAACTTGTCTGTTCCCCTTCCCCGATTCCCCAATGCCGTTCCCCTCCACCAATTCCCCAATAAAATCTTTAAAAAAAAAAAAAAATTCCTTAACAAAAACTATTAAGCACATTTAAAAATAGATAACCTGGCTGGGGCAGGGGGAGAATAACCTGAGTACTACTATACATATTAAATTATATTCATAGTTAAGAACCTTCCAACAAAGAAAATCCCAGGCCCAATTAGTTCCATTGGTGAAGTCTAACAAACACTTAAGGAAGAAATAACACCATTCTATACAAACTATTTCACAAAATAGAAAAAGAGGATATTTCTGAACTTAATTTTACAAGGCCAGCCTTACTCTGATACCAAAACTAGACAGAAACAAAAGAAAATTACAGACCAGCATGCCTCATGAATATAGACACAAAAACCTTCAATACAATTAAAGCAAACTGAATCTAGAACAAAATATTATATAAAGTAATACATGATGATAAAAGCCAAGAGTGCAAGGTTGGTTCAAATTGAAATATCAGTTAATACAATTTAATATATTGAAAAAAAGAAAACCTACACAATCATCTCAATACATGGAGAAAATGCATGTAACAAAACTCAACATCCATTCTTGGTTTTTTTTTAATTCCACATAAAGTTGAAATTAAAAGAAATGTTCTCAGGGCCGGCCAAGTGGCTCTTTGGTTAAGAACTGGCTTGTACCGCCAGCGGCCCCAGTTGAGATCCCACATATGAGGGCCGGTGACACTGCCCTGGACAGCTAACAACAGCTCCACCTGGAGCTTGTCTGTGCGAGCCCCGGCGACGGTGTAAGCTGCAGCCCCTGCTGCAGTGGGCTGCCATGGGCTACAGTGAGTGGCCGGCAGCCAGCGTGAGCTGCCAATAGCCGCAGTGAGCAACCATCCAGAGGCCGGCGACCGATCTGCCTCATCCAGGAAGAGCGCAATGACGATACCAACATGGGCCAGTGAAGCAACGTTCTCCGCAACTAGACTGAAGAACAAAAAGACAGCAACTTGTCTGTTCCCCTCCCGCAATTCCTCAATAAAATCTTTAAAAAAAAAAGGAAATGGCCTCAGTCTGATAAAGGATATCTTTGAAAAACCTACAGCTAATGACATACTTAACAAAAAAGGACTGATTCCTTTCCTTCTAAGATCAAAAACAAGGAGGGCCAGACGAGTGGCGCAGTGGTTAAGAGCTGGCTTGGAACACCAGCAGCCCCTGTTCAGATCCCACATATGAGGGCCAGTGACCCTGCCCTCAAAAAAAACAAAACAAGACAAGGATATCTGCTGTCACCATTCTTGTTCAACATCATACTTGAGGTCATAGCCATTGTAATAAGAAAAGGAAATAAGAGGTGTAGCAATTGGAAAGGAACAAGTAATACTGCCTCTGTTCACAACTAACATGATTAGCAATGCAGGAAATTCCAAAAAGTCTAATAAAAAGTTGAAGTTAATAAGACTGAGTCATCTACAAGACAACTAGTGCCAAAAATTTTGGGAGCCACCAGAAGCTAAAAAGAGACAAGAAAGGTTTATTCATCCTCCCTCCCTGGATGGAGTCTGGCCCTACCAACACCATGATTTTGAGCTTCTGGCCTCTAGAACTGAGAATAACTTTCTGTTGCTTTAACCCATAAGAAGTTACTAAAAGTAATGTGTGAGCAAGGACACAGGATACAAGGTCAGATACAAAAAGTGAATATATGTCTACATATATTAGCAATTAACAGACTTGAAAAAAGTTCAATTAAAACCACACCATGGTCTGGCCAAGTGGCGTGTTGGTTAAGAGATGGCTTGGGACACCAGCTCTGAGCAACAGGGACCCGGTTCGGATCCCACAAGTGCCAGTGATACTGCACCCTCTACAGCTAAGATGGTGAACAACAGCTCGACCTGAAGGTGGGCTGTCATTAATTGCCGGCAACGGCGTAGGCTGCAGCGAGGCTGGCCGGCAGCTGGCGTGCACTTTCATGAGCTGCCATGAGCGGCCATCCAGTGGCCGGTGAGCGACTGCCTCATGTGGTAAGCACGCAATGATAATACCAAGATGGGCCAGTGAAGCGACATCCTCCACAACTAGACTAAAAAACAAAAAGAACAGCAACTTGTCCTTTCTGATTCCCCAACGTTGTTCCCCTCCTCCAAGTCCCCAATAAAATCTTTAAAAAAAAATAGGTGAAGGGTTTGAATAGATACATCACCAAAGAAGATACATGGAGGGCTAATAAGCACATGTAAAGATGCTCAATATCATTAGCCATTATGGAAATGTAAAAAGTGGGATGAAATGAAAAATCCATCCACACAAAACCCATATATGAATGTTTATCCATAATCGCTCCAAACTGTGAAGAACTCAAATGTCCGTCGGTGAGTGAATAAACACACTGTGGTGTGTTCATACTAGTGCTCAGCCATTGACACAAACAGACTCTGAGACACCTGACGACATGGGTGGACCGCAGATCCACATGCTGAGTGAGCGAAATAAGACCCAAAATCTAGCACACTTGTGTGATGCCATTTATACGACATTCTGGAGAAGACAAAACGATGGGGATAGAAAACACATCAGTGATTGCTGGAACCAGGAGCAGGCTAAGGGGTCGACTGCAACAGGTCTGAGGGACTTGGCAGTGGGTGTGCTCCACCTCTTGATTGTGGTGGTGGATTTGCAACTGTGCGTTTACCAAAACTGACAGGATGGGATAACTAAAGGGGTAGGTTACACTGTGTAAATGAACCTTAACCTGAAGTGAACACAAGACAGATGTGTTGTACCCCTGCTCAGAACCAGGCGCTGCCCCCACGTCTGCCTTCTGTGCTGCCTTCCTGGCTTGTCGTGTGACACACAAAGCTGCTCCTTTTCTGCTTTCAGGGTCCACATACATGCCACCTTCTCTTGAGACCTTTCCTGACCACCCTGTCAAAAACAGCAGCCCTCCTGCTATTCCCATCTGCTCCCACCTCATCCGACATACCATTATTTTTTTAACTTTATTGGGGAACAACGTGTTTTTTCCAGGACCCATCAGCTCCAAGTTAAATTGTCCTTCAATCTTACTTGTGGAGGGCACAGCTCAGCTCCAAGTCCAGTCGCCGTTTTCAATCCAGTTGTGGGGGGCACTGCCCATCATCCCATGCGGGAGTCAAACCAGAAACCTTGTTAAGAGAACGCGCTCTTAAACAACTGAGCCATCCGGCCGCCCACTGGCAGCTCAGCAGCAGCTCAGCTCAAGTCATTGTCTTCAATCTAGTTGTGGAGGGTGCAGCTCACTGTCCCATGTGGGAATTGAATTAGCAACCTTGTTGCTCAGAGCTCACGCTCTAACCAGCTGAGCCATCCGGCCACCCCTCAACATGCCAGATTTTTTTTTTAAAGACTTTATTGGGGAATTGGGGGAGGAGAGCAGCATTGGGGAATCGTGGAAGGGGAACAGACAAGTTGTTCTTCAGTTTAGTTGTGGAGAACATTGCTTCACTGGCCCATGTTGGTATCATCATTGCGCTCTTCTTGGGTGAGGCAGATCGGTCGCCGGACTCTGGATGGCCGCTCACCGCGGCTCCTGACAGCTCACACTAGCTGCCGGCCGCTCACGCTGGCTGCCGGCCACTCACTGTAGCCTATGGCAGCCCACTGCAGCAGGGGCTGCAGCTACGCCATCCCTGGGGACTCACAGCAGCCCAGCTCCAGGTGGAGCTGTTGTTCACCATCTTAGCTGTAGAGGGCAGTGTCACTGGCCCTCATATGTGGGATCTGAACCGGGGCCATTGGCATCCCAAGCCAGATCTTAACCAATGCGCCACTCGGCTGGCCTTCAACATGCCAGATTTTCAACTTCTGGCTCCTTCGTTGTCGATTAAAGTCATGTACCTCCAAGAGTGCCTCTTTCCTTGTTTCTGTTCCATCAGCTAAAACAGTATCTGATGTTTGTTGGGTGCCCAATAAATGTAAGTGAATGAGTGGATGAGTGTCTGGGACACCACCATGAACCTCCCCCATTCCCATGACCACCCCCCTACCCCACCCCCACACACATGCCCCTTGAATTCTCAGCCTCTTTCTCTAGGCAGTTTCAGGCAAGGAGAGCTCTGAGCAGTCCCCACAGCAGTGTTTCTTCCCACCAACCCCTTCCCCCAGCACCGCCTCTGCCCCATGTCCCCCACACTGAGTCTCTCTGCCTGCCCAACTCAGCCTGTTACCCCAGGGAGGGGCTGTGGGGTGGCTCTTAACATCTCTCTTCTCATTCCCACCCTTGCCCTGCGCCAGCTGGCACCAAGCAGCATCAGTGCGATGCAGACTTGAGGAAGGAGATTTGCTCTGTCTGGGCCAACCTGCCCCAGAAGACATTGGATTTACTGGTGCCACCCCATAAACGTAAGTGATGCTGAGCAGTTCCCCCGTTTGTGTCCCACCCAGAGCAGAGCAGGGAGGCCTGGGGGACGGTGCTTGTGCAGTCACCTAGGAAAGCTGGGCTCACCTCAGTCGTCTAGACTCAGTTTCCAGCTGCAGGGGCACACAGGAGCTGTGGGAGAGGGGATGTGGACAGGACTCTGGGGGGGAAAGCGACACACGCTCCTAGTGTGGGGAGTTGTTTCCAAAAAGCCAGAGAAAAGGTAAGGAGACATCCCCGTTACAGATGCCCCAAACAGTGAGGTGCTTACAAGTAAACTCTGTCCCCACCTTGTTGGGAGCCGGAGGCCCCTCTGGAAGTCCAGTGGGGCCTCGGGAAGTCAGTGCAGCTGCACGCAGAACATGCCAGCATCTGGGGCAAAGGCGCTGCTTAGGGCCGAGCCCCTTTGGCTTTAGCGTATTTAGGAGTCCTGCTGGTGAGGGCTCCAGCCCATGTCCTCTGTCTTCTTTGTCCCCTTTCTCCCCCGAATTCCAACCTTGGTATTCTCTGCCTTGCCTGCTGGTCTCCCCAGCTGATGAGATGACTGTGGGGAAAGTCTATGCAGCTCTGATGATATTCGACTTCTACAAACAAAACAAAACCAGCAGAGACCAGATTCACCAAGCTCCTGGAGGCCTGTCCCAGGTACTGGTTCCAGGATTTCCAATAAGTAATGCTGAGACTTGGGGACCTCCAGATGTTTGACAGCAGTGGGACCCACACCCTTCTTGAGAAAGCACAGCGGGGAAAGGAAGATGAGAGGTTCTTATTGCTGCCTCTCCGACGCCCAGACTCAGAAACCTGATCTGGCCTTTGTGCTTTCCTTTAGCTGGCTGTCTGGTTGTACTGGGGAGCCCCTGACTTGGGGAGCTTATGTTTAGGGGTGGAAGATAAGAGAGCTGAGGACAGAGGCCCTGAACAACACTTAGTGGTAGAAGAAGAGTTGTGAAGGCTCCTGGAGGAGACGTTTTGGGAAGAGCAGGGAGAACCCTCTCCCCCTGGACACAGACAGGGACCAGAGCTTCACCGCGATGGCCCAGGATCAGGACCCGCTCCACTCTTCACTCTGAATGGGATCATAGGGGGCCAATTTCCTGATGTCATCCTGCAAAGATGACAGCTTCCCATACAGCTAGACCTTCAGTGATCATAGGCAGGCCCTCAGTCTAGAAAGTTGCCTGGTATTCAGAGCTCACAGGGACCTTCAGCCACCTTGGGATGGGAAGGGTCTGGTGCCCGTGCCACAACCATCCTTTCCCTTGTCTGTTGGAGACATGCCCCAGCCTTGAAATCTCAGAATTCTGCTCAACCCAGGGCTCCAGCAGCCTTTACCAGTCAGTCTTTATGCCATTTGTAATCAGATCCAGTCCCAAAATTTTGTAGGTACGGAAACTGAGGCTCCATGAAGTAAAACGACTTTCACAGACCAGGTGTGGAGCAGATCTCTGCCTGTCCCATACATAGGGATGGGGACGAGAGCAGGCAAGCCTCACCGCCACACAAGGAGACCTGTCCCACAGGTCACTGGGGCATCTGTGGGGCCACCCGCAGTCCTCAGAGCTCTTCCTCTCCCCTGTATCCCTCTGCAGATGGGTACCGTGTCCCTCTTTCACCCTCTGAAGGCCACACTGGAGCAGACGCAGCCGGCTGTGCTCCGAGGAGCCCGGGTTTTCCTTCAGCAGAAGAGCTCGACCTCCCTCAGCAATGGTGGGGCAGTGTGAGTACTTGGCAGGGCAATGTGAGAGTACTCAGTGGTGTGTGAGTACTCAGCGGGGCTGTGTGAATACTTGGCAGGGTGGTGTGAGTACTCAGCAGGGCAATGTGAGAGTACTCAGTGGGGTGTGAGTACTCGGGGCAGTGTGAGTACTTAGCGGGGCGGTGTGAGTACTTGGCAGGCCAGTGTGACTACCCAGCAGGCCAATGTGAGTACTCAGGGTGATGTGAGTACTCGTCAGGACGGTGTGAGTACTTGGCAGGGAGATGTGAGAGTACTCGGGGCGGTGTGGTACTCGGCAGAGTGGTGTGAGTCATGGCAGGATGTGAGAATACTCGGGATGGTGTGAGTACTCAGGGCAGTGTGAGTACTCGGTGGTGCAGTGTGAGTACTCAGCAGGATGATGTGAGTACTCAGCAGGGCGATGTGAGAGTACCCAGGGTGGTGTTAGTACTTGGGGCAGTGTGAATACTTGACGGGGTGGTGTGAGTACTCTGCAGGGCAATGTGAGAGTACTCAGGGTGCTGTTAGTACTCAGGGCAGTGTGAGTACTTGGCAAGGTGGTGTGAGTACTCAGCAGGCATGCAGGGTTGACGGTGTGGGTAGAGCAGGACTCCCAGTTTCTATACCTCTGTGCTCTGAGGGGGCCCCCCTGATCAGCATGCCAGGGAGCTCTCAGGTCCCATCACAGGGCTCTGGTTTGGCCCTGTGCCCACCTCCACCCAGATGTTTCATTGTGGGTGTCTCCCAAAATCCAGCCCAGATCTGCTGCAAGCAGTTTCTGTGGGGCACTCTAAAATTAATTCCTGCAATGTTAGTGCCTCTAGCAGCACTGAGACCAACTGATTTAGACAGTTCTTTTTTTTTTTTTTTTTTTTGAGGGCAGTGTTACTGGCCCTCACATGTGGGACCGAACCGGAGCCGCTGGCTTCCCAGGCCAACGCTTAACCACCGCGCCACTCGGCCGGCCCTGATGTAGACAGTTCTTGATTCCAACTGTCACCTGCCTCTGTTTGTGCCTGTTTCCCTTTTGGGTGAGGGTTTCAGACTCTGCTTCCTCCTTGGCCTTTGTTGCTTGAAGAAATTATTTTCACCCCAGGGCCTCACCCCCATCTGTTAATGGCCTATTCTAATCTTTCTAAGTCCTTTAAGACATTTTCCTCTTACATCTCCATTCTGGTCTTGATTTCTGAAGCAACTGTATTTTGCAGACTAATTGGTAAGGTCATTCTGTATCAAGTAACTCTTCCCACGATGATTCTTGGTAAAGAACCACCCGAACCAAGTGACAGAAAGTAACAGTCACTGTTTCTACACTGTGGGTATACGAGGGGTAGTAGCTGGTGGCCAAGCTGGGTTCCATGCGACAACAGGGTCCTTTCAGCCAGCGCCCCTCCCCCAAGGCCAGTGGAGGTTCCATGTCTGCGAACATACTATAGGCCAAGACAGGGACATGAGCTCTGTCTCACTCAGCGAGAGCTGAGTAGGCAGCCTGATCCCTAGCCTGGCAACCTGGAGAAGGACAGGGCTACGGATGGCATGTGTGGGAGGGCTCCTGGTGATGCGGGGTGACTTGTGTGTGGCCGGGATTCGTGGTCTCGCAGCACCGAAGAATGGAGACACAGACCAGGGAGGTAAAGGTTGCAGAAAAGAACAGTTTATTAGAGCAAAGAGATACAGCGCTCTAAAAGAGAGGGAGCATTTTACTAGCCTGTCTAGGGGAAAAACTGGTGCCTGCTTGAACAGGTTCTATTTATTTTGTTGGCTGTTCCAGCCTGGAGGAGGCTTTTTAGGATAGTTTTAGTTGCCTCAGGGTGTAATGGATGACCCTGTTCCGGTAGGAGGAAATTGTCTCCAAGGCTGTGGCTGTTGGGGTCAGGGCTGAGGGCAGAGGCCTTGGAGATATGTTTATCTTTGTTCATCCTACCTGGGAATTCCTAACTGCCTAATTGTTACACTAACTAACCTGTCTTACTGAGTCCTGCCTCTCCTCACATGTTTAGATATTCTTCCTTGAAGCCTGATTTTGGTTCATGGACTGTTAATCAGGTAGCTTTTGTTGAGGCACAAATTGCCATAACTTAGTGGTGTGTCACCTCTTGAGTTCTGGGACCAACCTGGCAGTTCTTTGAGCCTAGGCCTGGGCCAGCTCCTCAGGACCCGAGAGCCCAGGTCGGCTTATTCTCATGTCTGGTATCTCCGCTCATCTTTGTGGTGAGGGCCTGAGAGAAGCGGAAGGCGAAGCCAGGGTGCAGGGGTTTAGCCCTCTCCTTGTGCCCTATTGTCCAAAGGAAGTCACCTGGCCAGGCCTGAGCACACCTCCCTCCACAGGACACCAGGAGAACCTGAGTGGAATGACCACGCTCTGCATTTCCCGATAGGGCACAAAGACCCTGGGGCCCTGGAAACCCCTCTCAGGGCTGCAGACAGCACTCTGCAGGGGGGTCCTGGCAGCTCTGGGAAAGTGACGGACATTCTCAAATTCCCCAGCAATGGTTGGCCTGGTTATTAGTGGGGCTGAGTCCATCAGGCCCCACCTCTGAACTCAGTGGGATGGATGCCACTTAACCTGTGTGCAATGCTCCACTGAACACCAGAACCAGTAGTAACCCCAGCAAATGCCAGGCAGTTCCCATGCCATTTGGGAGACATGATAAGACAGACAGACACTGACAGGGAAAGGGCAGGCAGTTGGGGTGCATGTGCCCTGGAAAGGCCTCCCCAAAAAGGTGATGCTTGAGACTGGATCTGAAGGCCAGAAAGGCTTCCATGGCTGGAGATCAGATGTTGGGAGGAGCCTGGACCGCCAGGGCTCGCTGTCCGCCTGGGGGACGTGGTGTCCTTACTACTCTGCATTGTCCACGCTGTCCACGCATGGTCTCGTCCTTGTTAAGAGTGATCCCTGCTGTCACCGCAACGTGGGCCCCTTGTCAAGGGCTCTGGAATGTGCCAGGTGTCCCCAGAACCAAAAGTGGTGGGCCAAGGTCTCCTCTCTGCACGTTCACTTTGAACCCCGACGGGTCCACAGCCCTTGTTGTGCCCGAGCTTGGAGGCACCTGCACACAAGTGGCATCATTCCTCTGGGCTCCTTGTAGCCCAGAATGGGGCTGTTGGAGGTTCCTGGAAGGTCCATCGAGGTCCGGGTGGACATTCTGTGCCATACAGACCTCTGAGCGAGCCAACAGGACAAACCTTTCTCACAGACAAACCCAAGAGAGTGGCATCAAGGAGTCTGTTTCCTGGGGCACTCAGAGGACCCAGGAAGTGCCCTACGAGGCGAGGACCCCCCTGGAGCGTGGCCACTCAACGGAGATCCCCGTGGTGCAGCCAGGAAAACCAGTGAGGGCTCCCAGGGCTGGGGGTGGGTGAGGAGACAGGTCTGGGGGTGAGATTGAGATGGGGGTGACATGGGAATGGGGGTGAGATGGGGATGGGAGAGAAAGTGAGTGGGGTGTGGAGTGAGTGTGACTGGGTGGCTGCTGTACCCCCAGGCTGTGGATGTACAGATGCAGAGCATGGTCCTGAGGGGCCCTGATGGTGTGCCCCAACCTGGGCTGGAGAACCAGGGTCGTGCGGCCTCCATGCCCCGCCTGGCAGCAGAGACACAGGTGGGTGTCCGGGAGATTCGGTGATGGGTGGGTAGGACAGTGAGGGTGGGAGATGTGCCGTGGGTGGGGGTGGGGGCTTGTGTCCCACTTGTGAGCTTTATTGGTTTGGACCCTCCCCAGTACACTGCAGCCTGGACACTGTGAGTCCCATTGGGCACCCCGAACGCAATACTGGCCTCGCGAGTTGTGGCCAGGCCAGCTGAGGGTCCTTACCACCTACCTCTGTCCCCCACCCAGCCTCTTCCTCTCTCTGAGACATGCCTCTCCCACCCCAGCCCCCCGCCCTGAAAATGCACGCGGTGCCTCCCCCCTCAGTGCACCCTTTGGTCCTCGGAGGCTTGGGGGAGGCCTGGCCTTTTTCTGAACACTGGAGGCGGTGCCCCGTCCTGGCCCGTCCTGGGATGGGTTTGGTGACTGAGCAGAAAGCCCCTGTCAGGGGCTTTCCTGGGCCGAGTCCCTTTCACAAGGACATAGGGAGGAGGCTGCAGACCTGAGGCCGTGTCAGGGGGCGCTGACACTTTCCAGGCAGGCACGGGCCCAGAGAAGGGCTCGGCCTGTGGCCTGGGACCTTCAGGGCCTGTCCCCGCTGTGTGCCAGCTCCAGCTGGCCCTAGAGTGGCCTGAGGCTCCCCGCTCCCCACAAAAGCAGTTCCTCCTCCAGCCCTGTGCCTGCCTCCTTTATGTGGCTTCTGCTTTTGTATATTCAATATGGACTTGATTCTGGTAACTTGTCATTCGCACTCCTCCTGCTGATGGCTGCTGCCCCCTCCCTGGCCCTCGCTGCCTCCTGTCTCTGCCCCCTGCCTCCACGACGGCCTCCTAGGCACCAGCTGCCCCGAGAGCCAGGCGCGCACGGAACTGCACCTCGTGCAGCTGCTCTTGAGAAAAGGGCGGCATTCGGGTGGGGAAGAGCTTTCCAGGGACAGGGAAGGGCCTCGTGGTCCCAGAAGCCCTTCCCGGACCCCGGGGAGCTCGGCCAGCGCCCCCCCGGGCCTCCCCCGGGCGCCCCCTCAGGCTGTGCGGCCGCGTCCCGCCCGCAGCCGGCCCCGGACGCCAGCCCCATGAAGCGCTCCATCTCCACGCTGGCGCCGCAGCGCCCCCACGCGGCCCAGCTCTGCAGCGGCGCCGCGGACCGCGCCCCCGCCGGCCAGGCGCCCGCGCACCACCACCACCGCTGCCACCGCCGCCGGGACCGGAAGCAGAAGTCCCTGGAGAAGGGGCCCGCGGGCCGGGACGGCGGTGCGTGCGGCGCCCCTCGAGTGGCGGAGGCCCGGGCGGGGGGCGGGGGCCTGGGCCCTGCCGCAGCCCCGGGGCCGGGCGCGCTGAGCCCCCGGAGGCCCCGGGTGCTGACGTCCTCTCCCCCTGGGCCAGCGCCCGGCAGCGCCGCGGGGCCGGGGCCGCCCGCCGCAGAGGGAGCCGGCGGCCGGCGGGAGCGCAGGCAGGAGCGCGGCCGCTCCCAGGAGCGCAGGCAGCCGTCCTCCTCCTCCTCGGAGAAGCAGCGCTTCTACTCCTGCGACCGCTTCGGAGGCCGCGACCCCGGCCCGCCCAGAGCCTCCCTCGGCAGCCCCGCCACGTCCCCCACGGCGGGGCCGGAGCCCGGACCCCCGAGACAGGTCAGCCAGGCCGCCGGCCCGGGCTGCCGCCCCCGCTCCCCGCCGGGCCCGCGGCCCCTGCCTCACGGCTGCGGTGTGCTCTGCCCCGTCCCTTGCAGGCGGGCGGCTCGGCGAACGGCAGCCCCTTGCTGTCCACATCCGGTGCTAGCACCCCGGGCCGCGGCGGGCGCAGGCAGCTCCCCCAGACCCCGCTGACACCCCGTCCCAGCGTCACCTACAAGACGGCCAACTCCTCGCCCGTGCACTTCGGGGGCGCCCCGAGCGGCCTCTCCGCCTTCTCCCCGGGCCGGCTCAGCCGAGGCCTTTCGGAACACAACGCCCTGCTCCAGACCGACGCCCTCAGCCAGCCCCTCGCGCCCAGCTCCCGCATCGGCTCGGACCCTTACCTGGCGCAGCGTCTTGACAGCGAGGCCGCTGCTCGCACTCCGCCTGAGGACACCCTGACCTTCGAGGAGGCGGTGGCCACCAACTCGGGCCGCTCCTCCCGGACTTCCTACGTGTCCTCCTTGACCTCCCAGTCCCACCCCCTGCGCCGAGTGCCCAACGGCTACCACTGCACTCTGGGACTCAGCTCCGGCGGCCGCGTGGGGCACAGCTACCACCACCCGGACCAAGACCACTGGTGCTAGCTGCCCCGCCAGCGGGTGCCTTCCCATCGATGAGTTTTATCATCGTCTCGGGGCTCCTGGGCACGTGCGGGGCCGCGGGCCGGGGGCAGGGGCGCCTCCCGGGCCCCTCTCTCTCCTCCCTGGATGGCTCTGAGCCCTTCGTTGGGGTACACGGCTCTCTCGGGCCCCTCGCATGCCACCTTCTGAGGTCTGAGACTGCAGACCCACGACACGAAGTGGCTGGGCGTGCAGAGCTGGACCCTGCGAGTCTGACTCTTGTGGGACGGGCCCCAGCACCTGGGGTGCTCCTTGGAACCTTTCAGGAAGTCTCCGTTGTGGGGAGCGTCCTTTATGCAAATGAGCAGTACGGGCCAGCAGGGTGGCAAGACCTCCGGACCCACTGGATGGTGAAGAGCAGCAGCCTCTGGGGCCCAGCGTGTGGCTCCACAGTCTCAGCCGTGGCCACAGAACACACGTCCAGCATTGCCCTTCGTACCTTAACCGGCAGATGGGCTTGATACGCTCAGACGCTCTGCCCTCCCCAGTCGCGGAAAGGGACCAAATCTGGAAAAGGACCTTGCTGTTGGGTTTGGTTTTTAATCGCAACAGCCTTCACTCTCTGTCAATTCTCTATAATTGACCTAGAAAAAAACAGAGAACCAGATAAACGGGGAAGAAAACCTTAGAATAACTTTAAAAATTCAAACCCGCAGGAAGACATCAGCTTTCCAGGGTGTGTTTTGGGATGTGTGAGGAGTCGCTCTCCTGTCGGGTCCAGGCCCCGCTGCTCCGACCAAGTGCCTGACCTCCGAGCCCTGTCCCGCCAGGCTCCTGGGGGTGGTGACACGAGGCCTGTGAACCCGGGAGGGGGGCGGGTTTGTGGAAACTATTTCGAATAGCAGCCAAGTAGAAAGCTGCCGTCTGGAGAACATGCAGACCACGTCCAGTAGGACGGTGTAGTCACAAGAAGCGAGCTTCCCCTGGTCTCGTCCCACAAGCGGAAGGGTCTCCCGGGGAGCACAGAGCGTGTGCTAGTGGGGTGTTTCCAATCTTGCCCACGTGATCCTCAGGGACAGGATGCCCGCTGAGCAGAACCTCTGCTCTCCTGAAGTGTCTGGCATCAGGTGAGAGGGAGGGAGAGAGTGGGGGAGGGGCTGGGTGTGGGTGCCCCCGGCCGGCCGGATGCCTGAATGAAAGGAAGTGGAAACCTGGAGGAAGTGACTGATGACGACAGTGGCTGAGGAGGGCGCATGTGAAGCCAGCTCTGACTCTGGCACAAGGCACGGGAAAGCAAGCAGTGGAAGCAAAATCCATCCTCATGGCCATTCTCAGAAGGGAAAGACCGTAGATGTGTGCGTAAAACGCTGGGAGACTGTTTCACGAAGAAAGGAGCATTTCCATGCGGAGCTTCTGGTGTGTCCTCCATGTTTTGAAATGTCAGATGGTCTCTTTGCTGGGTCATGTGTTTTTGGCTTTTACCCCATGATTCTCCTTAAGAAACTTGGTGTGTGGTGTGTGTGTGTGGGTGTCTGTGTGTGCAGGTGTGTCACAGTGAGTGGATGCCGTTAACCCATAGGGCTATGCAACAAGAGACACACGTTTACTAGAAATAAAACACAAGACCGCCACCTGTTCTAGGGTTTCAGCATGATTGTGACCAAACCATTTTATAGAGTTCCTTACTGGAAGGCACAACACTCTGAAACTTTAAGATAACAGAGTATTTTACTCCAACATGATACACTTAAACCGGAATTTCCGACTGCATGTGAGCGCTGTGGCCTGCCGCAAAGCAGAGGGTGTATGTTTTGATCCTGATGTTTTGTGCTGGTCCCCGAGCCCCTGTTATTTTGAATGTATCCATTCTGTGCAGAACCACAGCCACCTCCCCCAGGCCCCACTGAGTGGAGAATCCACTTGCTAGAGCCACACGGCCTCACTGGTCTGTCTGGAATTGGTGAAAATTCCAGGGTGTGGGGGAGGACACACTGTGTCTTGTTTTCCTGACTTTGGGGTTTTGTCTCTGCACTGTCTGTTCTCAGCCATCACGTTTCTCCTGAAATCTCATAGTGAGTTGCCAAATTTGAAATGCATCAACCAGTTGTCTACACTGGAACCAGTCAAGCAATGGCTGTAGTTTGAACAAGTTACGTGTGCATGTAAAATATATACATATATACATATATGCAAGTATGTGCATGACAGTGTATATCTTCGTACTTTTTGATACAATGTATTCATTTGTTAATTTTTAATTATATTTGATATAAATCAAAAGTTTGTTGCAAAACTTTATATTTAAGAACAGTGTTAAAAAAAAGAAAAACAAAAAAGAGACAAGTCCCAACCACACAACACAACTGGGACTTGCTTTAAAAAAAATTCTGTGATTGACTAGTTTGCTGCTTGAGTCATATTTATCAGCCAAACTTTGAATTCTACTATTGTTTCTACAATGACATTTTGTATGAAGCAAAATCCTTGGATTACAATAAAACTTAGCAAAAAAATCAAAAAAAGAGCACCACCAAACTGCTGGGTGATGTATGTAAGGGGTGCGGAGTCAGAGGACGGTCAGGGGACCAGGACACCTCCATGGGCACGTGGGCGGGTGCACAGTGAGGAGGGCTCAGAGTAAAACAAGGACTTGGGCAACTTGCTTTGGGCCTGTTAACGATGCAGCCAGGCTAAGAACTGGGGAGAACATTGGAGTTTTGGTTGGCTCTTGGTGGGTATGGTTGTGCTTGGCTCAGGAATACAGTGGGAGGGGTTAGGTTTGGACTAAGCCGGCTGTGAAGATGTTATGTGTGGCCACCACTGTTTGGTTAAATTAGCTTTTAGAAGTAAGAGGTAAGAGTGAGCTCATTCTAAGAGACAGGGTTACGTTCAAGTTAGGTTTGGCATTTGAAAAACGGTGTAGGGGGCTGTCGGGTGGCTCAGTTGGTTAGAGCGCGTGCACTGAGCAACAGGGTTGTTGTTTCGATTCCCACGTGGGCCAGTGAGCTAGCCCTCAACAAGTAGATTGAAGACAAGGACTTCACTTGGAGCTGATGGGTTCTGGGGAAAACACACAGTTCCCCAATAAAGTTAATTTTAAAAAATTAAAATGTGGGATGGGGGAGGGTATGGGGTTGGGGTTAGGGGTAAGGGCAAGGTCTGTGTTAGAGTTTGGGTTTGGGACAGGGACAGGGTCGGTGTTAGGGGCTGGGAGAGAGGATCAGGATTCAGGGGGGGTCGGGGTCAAGGGTCGGGGTCCGGGGGTTAGGGTGAGGGTGAGGGTGAGAGGCTGAGGGTTGAGGGATGAGGTATGAGGATGAGGGGTGAGGGGCTGAGGGAGGGTGAGGCGTGGGGGATGAGGGGTGAGGGTGAGGAGTAAGGGGTGAGGGATGAGGAGTTAGGGGATAGGGTCAGGGTTGGGGTTAGGGTTAAGGGTCAGGGTTCGGGTTCGGGTTCGGTTAGTTGCCATGGTGCCGCACTATCCATCCTTAAGGCCCGGTTTCAGGCGCTTCCCTTGCCTCGCTGGGCACTTTATGGAACGGGGTTTCCGTGTGTGGCACTGCGCGTACTCCCCCGCATGGACAACCCGCGGCCCAAGAGGAGGAGGAGTGCATCGTGCGCCATCCTCATGGCCGCGATTCCGCCGCGCCCCAGGCCTCGGTTTCCCCATCTGGAGGACTGGCAGCGTGGCCTCGTGGTCATGGATGGGGCTGTGTTGTCATGTATCCTGACTAGAGTCCTGGCCCTGCCACTTACCAGATGCGTCAACTTGGGCAAGAAACAGAGAGGCTCTGAGCCTCAGTTTTTTCTGTCAAACGGGTATGCTAGTCCCCATTGTTGGGCACGGCCGGAGGAATCAGTCGCTGGAAACCAAAGTTGCTCTATTAGAATTTATTTGGGCCGCGTGAGGTCAGGCTAGAAAAGACCCTAACTGCCTTGATCAAGAATGGGCATGGCGTTTTATAGGCGGGGATAAGTGAAGCTGTTTTCCCTTCAGTGTTTCAGGGGCTTTTTCAGTGTCTCTTGCAACAAAGCGTTTCAGGCATGACCAAGCCCTCTGGTTCCACATCCCGCCGCCTGGACTGCCCAGGCCCGCTGATCATAAGCCCCTAGGAGACAAACACAAGACAGCAGGTACAAAGTACAAAGCAAGACAAGATGATTTTTTAGGATACGGTGGTTTCTACATCCCAGGCAGCTTTTCCAGCCTAAGGAAATACAAGCCAGGAGGTCAAAGGCACCTAAAAAGTCAGCATGGCTCCCTGTGGAGGTCAGCATGGTGGTCCTCTGGCCAGAGAGCATCAGCGTGGAGAAGTGCGTGGAGCTGTCTGAGGCCCAGGTGGACAGTGTGCAGCTGTGCCCACAGCAGGTGCGTACAAGGATCGTTCCTGGGCATCTTGGCTTGTGAACGAGGTGTGGACCACTGCACAATGTCCCTGTCATGGCCGGCCAACGTATGTTTTGTCCACCGAGTCACTCAGTTGTCCATGTCTTGCCTGGTCCTGGGGCAAGCTGCTGCCATGTCATTGGACACTGCACCTAGAAACACCAAGCCAACAGGGGTGCCTTGCGAGGCCTTGAGAGACCAGTGGGAAATTTAGGTGCTGAAAGGGTGGCCATTTTCACAGAGGTGCCCATCCATTCAACAGAGCTTTATTAGGGTGACACAACACAGGATCTGGACTGTGGAGGGGAGTGTAGCCAAGTGGGACTAACAGAGAAGCACTCAAAAAGTATGATTACTGAACATTGACAATTTGCTGTCAGTTTCCTATTCAACTGTAAGGCGGGGGGCTCCCAGCTAGTCGCAGGCCCATAGCTGAACGCAGGCAGCCTGTGTCGTCCAGGCTTACTGTAGGTGATCCTTTCTCGACACCCAGGCAGATGGTGTGACGAGTAGGCATCAGACGGATTCCGATATCTGTGATCAGTCTGACTCTGAGTAACTGCCCTGACAGTCACACTTGCAAAATGAGGGGCTGGACTGTTCAAGGTGCCTTCCAGCCCTTGCATTCTACACAATGTAATAGAGGTGATGGGGAGCTCACTACCTTACATGCAGCATGGTGGATGATAAAAGCGTTTCCTTTCTGCTGAGTCCAATGCCATCCATTTGAGTAGATGGGTGGAGCTGTCCATTCGCCCCTCTACCCCTGACATCTGCGACTTATTTTTCAGTGGGACACCCCTGTGACTTATTTTCAAGGTGCTCACCTGTGACAGACCTAAGTTATTTTTCAATGGGACATCCCTGTGACTTATTTTTCAAAGTACTCACCTCTGAGTGACCTGTGACTCATTTTTCAGTGTGACACCCCTGTGACTTGTTTTTCAGTGTGAAACCCCTGTGACTTATTTTTCAAGGTGCTCTCCTGTGGCTTACCTGTGAGTTATTTTTCAGTGGAATAACCCTGTGACTTATTTTTCAAGGTGCTTACCTCTGAGTGACTTGTGACTCATTTTTCAATGTAACACCCCTGTGACTTATTTTTCAGTATGACTCCCTGTGACTTATTTTTCAGGTGACACTCCTATGACTTATGTTTCAATGTGCTCACCTATAACAGAGTTGTTACTTGCTTTTCAGTGGGACACACCTGTGACGTGTTTTTCAAGGTGCTCACCTGTCACTGAACTTTGATTTATTTTTAGTGGGATCCCCTGTGTTGATTTTTTTTTTTTAAAGATTTTATTGGGGAATTGGGGGAGGGGAACATCATTGGGGAATGGGGAAGAGGAACAGACAAGTTGCCGTCTTTTTTTGTTCTTCAGTCTAGTTGCGGAGGACATTGCTTCACTGGCCCATGTTGGTATCGTCATTGCGCTCTTCCCGGATGAGGCAGAGGAGTCGCCGGCCTCTGGATGGTCGCTCACCATGGTTATTGGCAGCTCACGCTGGCTGCCAGCCACTCACTGTAGCCTATGACAGCCCACTGCAGCAGGGGCTGCAGCCCACACCATCGATGGGGCTCGCGCAGCCCAGCTCCAGGTGGAGCAGTTGTTAGCTGTAGAGGGCAGTGTCACTGGCCCTCATGTGGGATCCGAACCTGGGCCGCTGGCTTCCCAAGCCAGCGCTTCACCACCACGCCACTCGGCCAGCCCAAGAATAGATTTTAAAAGCCCCGAGCACAGGTTGGGCACAGAAGTGGGGGAGTCCTGGTCCTAGGGATCTGGTGCTGCTTGTCCTCCGGTGCAGGGCCAGGCCACCTCCTCCCTCCCCACCTGTCCCCTTCCCCAGCTGCCTGCCCAAGTCCCACCGAAAACCAGCCTGGGTGAGTGCATGGCAGGCTGGACCATGAGGTCACGTGCAGATGCCCTTCAAATAGAATGACCGGGATTCCACCCAACGCTGCAGGCCTGCTTGGATCACTCTGCCCAGGATCCCGTGTGTGCAAGCTCTGCTGGCCCCTGTGGGCCCATTTCAGCCTCCGCTCTGGACTCAGAACTCTGTTAGAATCAGTCTTCGTGTTAAATACCTGTGTAATGGAGATAATAACTGTCTCTGCCTCATCTGGAAAATGGGAGCAGCAGGTGAGCCGAGGCCTGTGAAGGGCCTGAAACAGGTTGGTCTCACAGTGAGCTCAGTCCCAGAGGCCTGGATGCTCACTGTAAGGCCGGTGGGTGGGGGAAGCGCTCTCTGCTGCCACCTCGTGTGCATCTCGGGAATAACACCAGGTGCAGGTCACCGGGAAAAGTCATTCTCTGCTGCCACCTCGTGGGCATCTCGGGAATAACACCTGAGCGGAGGTCAGGGTAAGCTCTTCATTCCTAAGGTTTCTGAGCCAACCTGTCAGACCGGGGCTACATCGCAAGTGCTGTCACCTGTGCCCTGCAATGTGGACTCCTGGAGGTGAAACTCGGCACACGTGAATTAACTGCCTTCTCACCTGGCTCCTACCTACGCCGCCATATGCCACCCTCCCCTCCTGGCTGCCTACATTCCCCAGGGCTGTTTTTGAACCCATACTGTGCTTAGAGAACCTCTGTAAGTAGCCGCATGGGGCGGGGGGGGAATGGGGCAATGAATTTTAATGTAAAAGAGGCGGAGGACCAGCCCAAAAAGAACCCAGGTCTGAGAGTAGAAAGCTTGGGTATGAAAAGACCACAGGAGGCCTGCAGGGGCCGGACTTCAGCCCCCAGGGAGAGCTGGGGAGTCAGACTGTGGTGGGATCCCGGGCTCTGGGGCTGAAGCGGGCTGGGGGACTCCACTCCAGGTGCAGCATTTGCAGGGGGAGCTGAACACCAGGCTCCTCCGGCAGCGTTGCTGGTACAGCCTCCCCCCTGCACAGCTGTGGTACCTGGACCTGTAGGTGGGTTGGTGTAGAGTCCCTCAGCTGTACCCTGGCAGAAGGTGTCTTGTCTAATCCTGGCTCCACTCTCAGGTCCAGAATGCTGGCCTGGTGTGGGAACTTCAGTCCTGAGGGCCTAAAGGCAGATGTGGAAGACCTGGGAAAACAGTGCAGCGTCAGTCAAGGACACCCCAAGAGACCCCAAACCCATAGGCCATGCACACAGTGAGCAACCCTGGTCCGGCAGTAGCTCAGCACCCCACACCCCACATTCTGTCTATTTCTGTCCCTGTCTGACCTTCTCCTTTGGTCTCTGTCAACATGTGTCTGTCTGACTAGGTTCAAGATATTCAGGAAACATCTGCTGTTGTCATCACTTTGCATTGACCCTTTGAAGCCCCCAAGGGACCTGACATCATCCCTAGCGCAGCATGTCTATGTACCCACGTTCCCTTTCTATCTCCCTGTTGTCGGAGAGTGGGCCTGTCTCGGCGCAGAGTCCAGGTCCTTGGCAACTCGAGCAAAGAATTGAACGAGATACCAGAGTAAAGCAGTAAAATAAGCAGTTTATTAGAAAAGACAGTACATCCAGAAGCAAAAGTAGACCTGAGTACTAGAGGATGGCCCAAGGGCCCATTACCAAAGAGTGTGGAGGGGGCACATGCAAAGGTGAGGCTTAAAGGGAAGAAGCAGCAGCAGAAGTAGCAGTAGCAGCTGCGCTTCCCTCCCAGGACTTGGGGTTTTTATCCTTTTTCTCCAGGATGGGCTGTTCTTCCTGGGCATATGTGTGAGTGACTGGTCTGATCTAGTTGGATATTTTGCACCCATTTGCTCTTCCCGCAGGGGTAGGTAATTACAATACAAAGGGGAGTTTTGGGTGGAGAGGGGATGTCCCCCAGGGGGTCACACTCTGTGGGACGTGCAGGAATGCAGAGACCCAATGCCTGCCTCTAACTACCTGCCTAGTTTTTCCTTGAGAGACGTGATCCCCGTAAAATCTCTATGGGAAGCTGAGGGACAGGAGGTCTCTTCTTCTGTATCTGCTTCCTGCTGGGCAGGGGCGTAGAGCTGTCCCTGCCTATTGGGGTTCGCGGAACTCTCACCCTAGCTGGTCTCAGATGAGAGGAAGGGGTCTCAAGCTCCACCTGGAAGACCGTTGGCTTCTTTGCTTGTTGGGGTATCCCCTGTATCCTCAAGGCTCCTGAATGAGGACAAAAATATAAATCTGTTAGTTCTTATGAAACTTGTGGCTATTCAGTCCATCACTCAGGTGGCGTCAGTTGTCTGGACACAGAATGGGTTTGACATTTAGCTTCCTTGCCTGGTGGATATTAGGAAGTCTCAGGCTTTCAACTAGTTATCTGAAGCAGGGGTAGGAGACTTCTATTGTTTCAGATTCAGGAAGTAATGTACAAAGCAATTAAGAAGCAAGGGGGATCTTCCCTCAGAAAAGCAACCAAAGCCCAAGAGCTAAGAAACTAAAGAACTAGGGAGGAGACTTAACATTTTTATACTTAACATTTCTATAGAAAAGAAAACATTAAAGATTTTCAGTGGTGGGGGTTGGTGCTGCTCTGTTGGCCGGTAACAATATCATTCCATCAGGTCCCAGTCATACTGAGACACCCCCCGAGAGAGCTTTACTGATATTATTCCACTGGGCCTCGGTCCTACCGAGACACTCTCTCAAGACTAATAGGGTCAGGGGCTAGTGCAGAGGGGGTGGTCTTGGAATCGGCTGTAAGGCAACATCTCCCCCTTTCTGTTGTTGTAGAAGGAGAAACACGGATTTTGCAGTTTCTTCATCTATGGCCCGCCGGAGGGTTTGTTGGCCACACCGGAGGACTAAACAGAACAGAAACAAAATAATGATTAGAAATGCAAAGGCACCAGCAAAACCTCCACCGAGGATTTTTATCCAACTGAGTGGATTTAGAGTAGATAATCCTTCTGCAGCCGCGGATAGGGCATCCTCTCCAGGGAGGAGCTGAAGATTAGCAGATGACATTTGGTCTGCTTCTTGCTGTAATTGTTGGATATCCACAGAGAGGTTGGGCATATGACCCAAAAGATGAACTCGTACCTCGGACCACGGGGTACGTGTCTGATTAGAAGAAAAAGGAGTTATACAATAGGTGGAGATATTCCAATCACATTTTAAAGTAATAATAGTCCGGAGACTTTCTAATTGGTTTCCCAAATAAACCACAGTAGTTTTCAAATCAGCTAAACGAACACTAATTTCTTGATCAATTTTCAATTGTTGGCTCCAAGGTTTACTAGCATTTTCATGCCATTGTTGTACAAATTGAGTAGTTTGAACTGTCTGATGGAGAGCTACTCCAAAGACAGCAGCAGTGGTTGTGATTGCTCTAATTCCTAAAATTGCTGCTATTAAAAGGCCAATAAATCTTTTACTTCGGTGTAAAATTTTATGAAGAATTTGAAGAATAATATGAATTGTCGGAGAGCCTTCCCAAACCCTAGAGGTTTGAACAGAAATCCACAATCCTTTTTTATGTCGTAAAATCATAATTTGATCTTGGGGATAGCTAAGGATTGAGGAATTAAGACAGGTAAATAAGCGACATAGAGGACATTCGACCAATTTCAAATTTTGATTAATGGTAAATTTTTCTATTAAAAACACAAATGGATTTTTAAGACAAACCTGTAAATAAATTTGTCCAGTTTTTTCATATCGAAAGGTATAACTATTATCATTGTTTTGAGTAAGGTTTCCTTTCCATAATTTACTAGATCCAATGCTTAAAGCAATTTTCCATAGAGTCCTTTGAAACGGACCTTTAATAGGTTTAATCATCC
This sequence comes from Aselliscus stoliczkanus, assembly GCA_033961575.1. Taxonomy (NCBI): domain Eukaryota; kingdom Metazoa; phylum Chordata; class Mammalia; order Chiroptera; family Hipposideridae; genus Aselliscus; species Aselliscus stoliczkanus. The sequence continues at coordinate 113,578,121 of CM066728.1, read as the reverse complement.
TTAATTGAAGTGGGGCTAAGACTCTTTCCTTCCAAAAAATAGAAATATTAAAAGGAGACTTAACAATTTTGGGTAAATTATTTCCAATAATTTGATCTTTTAATTGTCGTGGTTCTGAGCATTCTTTAATATTACAGAGTTGAAGAGCAGAACCAAAGGGTCCCCAATCAGTAATTGTTTCTAAGGTATTATTTATGATTATTCTATCTAATGTTCCACGACATTCTTCCCAATGAATTCTTGATTGATTTTTATCCCAATGATTAATAAGAGGGCAAGTAGGAATTGGAGGTGGGAAGCTATGAGTGCTAAATTGCTGAGTAACAAATCCTTTACTAGAAATCATAAATAAATCTTTAAAAGTATTATTTTCTTTTCCACTTGGAATAGCCCAAGTTTGCTCTGAAAGAGAGAGACATGGTGGAACAGACCCAGAGGAGTTCAAAAAAGTTAAAGTAAACATGGCTTTTGCTAATTGCACCTGAGGTGGTTCCTTTACGTCTCCCCCTTTCTGTTTTTGCAATTGTTTCTTTAAGGTTGAATTAGCACGTTCAACAATGGCCTGGCCTTGAGGGTTGTAAGGAATGCCAGTATTATGGGTAATTTGCCAGGTTGCGCAACAGTTGGCAAACTTAGCGCGAGTATAAGCTGGTCCATTGTCCGTTTTAACTTTTCTTGGAAGGCCCATAATAGAAAAACAAATCAAGAGATGACGACAGGAACGAGCTGCAGTTTCACCAGTTTGAGCAGTGGCTACTAAAAATCTTGTGGCAGTATCAATAGAAACATGTACAAATGCTAATTTTCCAAAAGAAGAGATGTGAGTCACATCCATCTGCCACAGATCATTAGGAGCTAAGCCCCGAGGGTTGGTTCCCTCCGGACATTTTTGTGGAGCATTAAGAATTTGGCAGGTAGGACAAGGTTGAACTATATACCTAGCTTGTTTATGAGTAATGGGAAATTTGGATCGTAAACCTCCAACATTGATATGGGTTAAAGAGTGAAAGCGGGTTGCCTCATCAACCTGAGCATTTCCCACTAAAGAGTCTGCAATAGCATTTCCACGCGTCAATGGACCTGGGAGAGTCGTATGAGCGTGAATATGAGTAATAAAAAATGGGTGTTGATGATTTCTTACAACCTGCTGAAGTTGATGAAACAAAATCGGAAGAGACTGATTGGAATTAAATGAGAGAGACGCTGTCTCAATGTTTTGAGCTGTGTGAACAACATAAGCCGAATCAGAAACAATATTTAGAGGTTCAGAATAAGTCCGTAAAGCAGTTAAAACAGCCACAAGTTCAGCCTTTTGTGCCGAATTACAGTTAGTGTGAACAAGTTGACATTCTTTTTCACTACATTCTTTTTCACTAACGATGGCAGCTTTTCCATTATTAGATCCATCAGTAAAGACGGTAATTCCTTGGGGAATCAGCTCCTGTCGGAGTTTTCTGGGCAAAATCCAATTAGTCTTTTGCAAAAATTGAAATAATTTGTTTTTGGGTAATGATTATCAATGATTCCATAAAAATTTTCTATTGCAATTTGTCAAGATTCATTATGAATGTTTAGATGACAAATTTGCTGTTTTTTAAAAGGAACTACAATTTGATTAGGTTCCTGTCCACTAAGGTGTAAGACTCGAGTGCGGGCTTTGGATATTAATTTAGAGATTAATTTTACATAAGTTGGAAGTGTTTTGGCAAAATTATTAGGTAAAAAAGCCATTCAACCAGTTTTTTGTTGAATCACAACCGCCGTTGGAGAGTGCGGTATAGAGAAAACTAGAACCTGTAAAGGTTGATCAGGATCTATATGTTGAATCTGAGCTTTTTGTATCTTTTGTTTTACTACTTTTAGTTCCTTAATTGCCTGTGGAGTCAGTTTACGAGGGCTGTTTAATTGTGATGGTCCTCGCAAGAGGCTAAACAGATTGCTAAGAGTATAAGTAGGAATGCCCAAAGTAGGACGTAGCCAATTAATATCTCCTAATCATTTCTGTAAATCATTTAAAATAGAAATCTGATCTTTTCTAATCTGAACGTTTTGTGGTCCAATAGTCTGTCAATCAACAATTGTTCCTAGTTATTTAACTGGAGTGGTTGTTTGAATTTTATCGGGGGCTATACATAGCCCTGCCTTGTCCAGGTGAAGTTTAAGTGATTCAAAGCAAGCTGCTAGTTGTTCCATAGATGATGCAGCACAGAGAATATATTTGAATTTCTGCACCATCAATCCACCAAGATTTAAATTGCAGAAATTGAGCTGGAGAAAGACAGGCTTTAGCCAAAGCATTCCCAGTCTGTTGGAATCATTTTGTTTTCATCAGCAATACCTCGGATTAATCCCATGGTATAGGGAGAAGTTGGACCAAATTGAGTAACTGCCTGTTTGAGTTCCTTAAGGATTTTAAAAGGAAAAGGTTGATGTTTTAATACCTGCAAACCATTGGGGTGTTCATCATTGGGTGCAATACGCTTCCGAATTATGACTGGACAATTTAAAGCATCCAAATCTCCTTCTAACCTTGCCTGTTGAATTCCTTTTTCTACAGCTGACAATGATGAATGTGGACCTCGGGCATAAGGTGGAAGTGCCGATACAACAGAAGAAACTGGTTGTTTTAGTTTTGATGGGTTTTTAGATAACCCCCAATCCTTCATTCTAGTTATTGGAGGAGGAGGCAAAGGATCAGGTGTTAACAGATCGTCTTTTAAAGAAGGATATAATGCTTTTGGAATTATTGTAGGTGCTTCTACAGACTCCTCTTCTCTCTCCTCCTCCTCTGATAATTCAATGAGACTTTTGCAATCCTGATTTGTATCTTCCTTTTCATCTTCTGTGTCAGTGTGTAAAGGTTCTAAAACTGACCGGACCTGTCTCCAAGTTTCCCAAATTGTAGTTGGTATCTCTTCTCCCTGAAGTTGTTTTTCTGAAAGATCTTTACCTACTACATCCCACTGATCTAAATCTACAGTTCCTAAATCTGGAAACCAAGTACAATGGGTCTCAATAACCTTTAAAAGTTCCTCTAATGTCTTCTCTGAGACTTTTACCCCTCCCTTCTTAGAAAGTTGCTTAAGGAGGCAAATATATGGTCTATATGGACTCTCAGAATTTCCCATGTTAGTGTCAGATAAGAAAATAGAACTTTCATTCAATTATTCACTCAGATGCTCGTCGGGCCGCATCCCTCGCGGGACTAAGTCTGTCTGGGATTGTTCATGTCTCTTTGCTACTGTGAACAGTGCTGCTGCAGATGCAGGTATCAGCTTTTCACACCTGCTTTCAATTTTGGGGGGTATATTTCTAGAAGTGGATTTGTTGAACTGCGTGGTAATTTATTTATTTATTTTGTACACTGGAAATTTTTAAATTGTATGCAGAGGCCGCCCATTTTAAGTTTTCACAGTCAATGTGTAAGGCTTCTAATGTCTCTACATGGTGGCTGCCATTTGTTAGTGTCAGTTTGAGCATGGATTACAGCCATGCGAGTGTGTGTGAGGGGGTGTCACACTGCAGTTTTAATTTGCATCCCCATCACACCCCAGTGTGTCGGTCTAAAATGGAGAAGGTTGTATTCAAGTCCATTCCAAAATGTTAGCTGCCTTTCTTTATGGTCAAGAGTTGTAAAGGTTCTTTATCTATGCTGGATAACAGAGTCTTACCAGATAAATAATGTGTACCTGTTTTCTTCCATTTTATGGGATGTCTTCACTTTCTGGATAGCTCCTTTTGCTGCAGTTATGTTTTTATTTTGAGGATATCTCATTTCTCAATTTTTTTGTTGTTGCTTGTATGTGGTGTCATGACTAAGAAACTGTTGGTAATCCAGGGTCATGAAAATGTATCTCTGTGTTTTGTTTGATAGCCTATACTTTTTAATCCTATATTTAAGCCCTTCATCTGTTTAGAGGTCATTTTTGTATGTGGTGTGAGGTTTGGGTCCAATTTCATTTCTCTTCCTGTGGAGGGCCAGTTGCCCAGCAGCATTTGTTAGAAAGACCCTTCTTTCCCCAATGTCATGTTGGCTGCCGTTTATCAAAAAACAATGGACTTGGATGGCGGGGAGCTGCTGTGAGCCCTGCGGTCACCCTCTGTGCGTGGGCACACCCGGTCTGTGGGCCTGGCCATGGCCCTGCTGCTCTCCCCGGAGCAAGGCACCAACAGTCTGCACAGGGAGCAGCAAAATTGTGGCCAAGTTCCTATTTGACATCAACTACCAACAGGTGAATATGAGGCACCCAATCTGCTGAGCCCTTCAATGTGTTACATTATTTCTATCTGTAGCCCTATGAGGAGTATATTATTCTCTCCCCTCTAGTGAAGGGAACTAGAGTTTCGAATTTTTAAGTAATTTGCCCAAATTCACATAGCTTGTCATGGTGGAGCTTCAATTATGAAATAACTAACAAGTGTGTGTCTGATCTCAATACAATAATGCCTGGCACATGGCAGAACATCTTATAAAATTAGCTATTCTAATAGAAAAAGTACATAAGTCCCACCATGGTATTTTTTTCCAGAGAGAAAAATCACTCACATGTCCCTCAAATAGTCTGTCTCCGTCTGTATCATCACTGTGTGGATGATGCAATAACTTAACAATGACCCAGCCAGTAAGTCTAAATTAGAATTGCAAAGGAAGAAAGTAATTATGTTTAGAGAGTCATGTGGCATGCGAGTTACATGCACTGTCTCATTTAAATGTTACAGTAAATCTGTTCATATGTGTTCACTTCCTTCCAGTCCATAAACTCAAAGTGACCTTTCCCAGGTTGCACAAAAAGAAACAGGATCCTGGGTTCAAACCCAGATCTCTTTGGCTCCAGAATCCAGAGGCTGCACTGTTTTCTGCGACTCCTTGCTGCCTCCACATCTGGCTAAGGATCTTGGCGGTTTTCAAAGAGGAATGAGAGAGCACGGAGGAATGTAAAAATCCCATCCTCACCATCTCCAAAGCTATAGGGGCTCTAGGGGCACAGGGAGTGCAAGTGTCTTCTTCACACTCATCCATTCATTAAGCACACACTGAGGAAATCTGTGGAACTGGCTTTTCTGTTACATGGCAGGAATTGAAAACCGTTGATTTAGTTAACTGTGTTCTTAGCTACATTGCTAGTGTCTCAGCAGCTGTACGGGAATCAGGTAAAAACAATGAAATTAATGATGTGTGTAAGTAGCTATTGGTTGCCATTGGCAAGTTACTCCAAGAATGAAATGAAGTTAAGAGATGGATGTCAAGGGAATAGAGATTCTACAGATTTGGGGCTTTGATCAGTTTGAAAAACCATATGCTTTTGCCTCTATTCATTAGGAAGTACATTTTATTTATTTATTTATTTATTTATTTATTTATTTATTTATTTATTAGCTGAACCATCCTGCCAGCTGTTGACAGCTTAGCGGCAGCTCACCTCGGGCTGGGCATCAAACTGCTGTTGCTCAGAGCTCAGCTCACACTTTTTTTTTTAAAGATTTTATTGGGGAATTGGGTGAAGGGAACAGTGTTGGGGAATCGGGGAAGGGAAACAGACATGTTGCTGTCTTTTTGTTCTTTAGTCTAGTTGCGGAGGATGTTGCTTCACTGGCCCATGTTGGTATCGTCATTGCGCTTTTTCCAGATGAAGCAGATGAGTCGTCGGTCTCTGGATGTCGCTCACCGTGGCTATTGGCTGCTCACTCTGGCTGCCGGCCACTCACTGTAGCCTATGGCAGCCCATCGCAGCAGGGGCTGCAGCTATACTGTCCCGGGGACTCATAGCAGCCCAGTTCCAGGGGGAGATGTTGTTAGCTGTAGAGGGCAGTATCACTGGCCCTCATATGTGGGATCCAAACTGGGGCCGCTGGCATCCCAAAACCCGCTCTTAACCAATGTGCCACTTGGCCGGCCCTTAATTTAGTTTTGCAATAAAAAATCAGTAATTTATTTTACTTCAGTAAGTTTGTCCAGGTCCTTGAAATCAAAGAAGTTCTGGCTGACTGATCAGGATCAATAATCCCCGAGTTGCCCTCTGCACTGTGTCCTCACTGGGCGGTTCAGCTGCTGAACAGTTCTGTCCCCTTTCCAATGACAGGAGAACCAGCAGGGAGAAAAGGTTCTGGATGGGGAATTTCACTGTTTATATTTTCCTTATGTTCGGGTCAATTTCAGTAATGTTTGCTTTTACTAGGAAATCACCTGCTTCTTCTAGGTTGCCAGTGTGATGCAATGGGTTTCTTGATTTTACTTTTACTTTCTTTCTCGTTTTTACATAATTGCTATCATTAATGCACAATTATTCATGCGTTATTATTCACTAGAGTCTGTATTTTATTCAGTTTCCCGCATTCGGGCTCAGCCTCAGTGCTGGCACTTCTCTCTGTTCACGCCCTCACTGGTCATCCAAGCCAACAGGTTAATGCTGACACCTGGGGTACCTGGTGACCGAACTGGGTTGTTATGACAGGAAGTGAGACCAGGAGAAGAAACAGGCCCAGTGAAGTCTCAACAGGGTGCTGATGCCAGAGACTTTATTCCCTACCCTAAGAGGAGGCTGTTGGTAATCCCTAAGCACAGAAAGTGTCAGGGTTAGATCCCTCACTCAGAAAGATCAAGCTGGTCACTGTGGCAGTTGCCCTGGACGAGAGAGGGACAGGAAGCAGGGAGACCAGGGAGAAGACTGAGAGAGGCGCTGCTGGCCTGAACTGAGGCGGGGACCATGAGTTTGGGGCGGAGCAGGGGTGTGGAGGCCAGGAGGGGCCGTGGTGAACGCTGTCCTGAGGACAAGGCTGGCACAGATGCCCGAGTCAGCACTCAGGGGACTTTGGCTGTGTGGACAGTGACAGGAGAGCTCACTCTGCCACAAGGAGATGATTTTCTAAACTCTTGATCCTTCCAGCCCATAGAAGGTAGAAAAAGGACTAAGAGGGGCAGAGGGAGGGGAAGTGAGGGCCGATCCCATGTTGGGCAGGAGCTGGCCTGCATCACCTCACTGACCCCTCACAGTCGCGCTTATCCCCACCTGACAGGCCAGGAGACTGAGGTTCCATGTCTTTGCCCGAAGTCACACAGCTAGTACTTTGAGGGGACAGGAGTCAGCTCTGCCCTGTCTGGGGCTCAGGCATCTCCCATAAGGAAAGTGCCCCCCCCAGACTCCAGTCTGAGCTGTCAGGAAGCTCTTGTCTGAAGCTGTGACCTCAGAGGACGGGAACATGGTCAGAAGCGCAGCCGTGCTCTGGGCTGAGGAGGGACAGATTTAAAAGCCCGGAGCACAGGCTGGGCACAGAAGTGGGGGAGTCCTGGTCCTAGGGATCTGGTGCTGCTTGTCCTCCGGTGCAGGGCCAGGCCACCTCCTCCCTCCCCACCTGTCCCCTTCCCCAGCTGCCTGCCCAAGTCCCACCGAAAACCAGCCTGGGTGAGTGCATGGCAGGCTGGACCATGAGGTCACGTGCAGATTCCCTTCAAATAGAATGACCAGGATTCCACCCAACGCTGCAGGACTGCTTGGATCACTCTGCCCAGGATCCCGTGTGTGCAAGCTCTGCTGGCCCATGCGGGCCCATTTCAGACTCTGCTCTGGACTCTGATCTGTGTTAGAATCAGTCTTCGTTTTAAATACCTGTGTAATGGAGATAATAACTGTCTCTGCCTCATCTGGAAAATGGGAGCAGTAGGTGAGCCGAGGCCTGTGAAGGGCCTGAAACACGTTGATCTCACAGTGAGCTCAGTCCCAGAGGCCTGGATGCTCACTGTAAGGCCGGTGGGTGGGGGAAGCGCTCTCTGCTGCCATCTCGTGTGCATCTCGGGAATAACACCAGGTGCAGGTCACCAGGAAAAGTCATTCTCTGCTGCCACCTCGTGGGCATCTCGGGAATAACACCTGTGTGGAGGTCAGGATATGCTCTTCATTCTAAAGGCTTCTGAGCCAAAGTGTCAGACCCGGGGCTATCTATGCCTTAGGCGCTGTTATCTGTGCCCTGTAATGTGGACCCCTGGAGGTGAAACTCGGCACAACTAAATTAACTGCCTTTTCGCCAGGCTCTTACCTGTGCTGCCTTATGCCACCCTCCCCTCCTGGCTGCCTACATTCTCCAGTGCTGTTTTTGAACCCATGCTGTGCCTAGAGAGCCTCTGTAAGTAGCCACATTTGGGGGCGTGGAATGGGGCAATGGGGTGCAAACCGAAGACTTATTTTTCATGTAAAAGAGGCAGCCCAAGAGGACAAGACCAAAAGGAACCCAGGACCGATATCAGAAAGCTTGGGTATGGAAAGACCACAGGAGGCCTGCAGGGGCCAGACTGCATCCCCCAGGGAGATCTGGGGAGGTGGGCTGCGGTGGGATCCCCGGCTCTGGCCCGGGCGATGGGCCTGAAGGGGCTTTGGGGACTCCACTCCAGTTGCAGCATTGGCAAGGGGAGCTGAACACCAGGCTTCTCGGGCAGCTTTGCTAGAACAGCCTCCCCCCTGCACAGCTGTGGTAGCTGGACCTGTCTGGATGGTTCGGGGTTGAGTCTGTCAGCTGTGTACCCTGGCAGAAGATGTCTCATCTAATCCTGGGTCCACTCTCTGATCCAGAGGGCTGGCCTGGTGTGGGAACTGGAGTCCTGGGGGGCCTAACGGCATATGTGGAAGACCTGGGAAAACAGTTCAGTCAGCCAAGGACACCCCAAGAGACCCCAAACCCATAGGCCACGCACACAGTCAGCAGCCCTGGGCCGGCAGCAGCTCAGCACTCCACACCCCAAAATCTGTGTCTATTTCTGTCCCTGTCTGACCTCCTTTAGTCTCTGTCAACATCTGTCTGTCTGACTAGGTTCAAGATATTCAGGAAACATCTGCTGTTGTCATCACCCTGCAGTGACCCTTTCAAGCCCACAAGGGACCTTACATCATCCCTAGCTCAGCATGTCTATGTACCCACGTTCCCTTTCTAGCTCCCTACCTCTCCTGCAGGTGTGTCTCTGACTCTCTCCTATGTGCGGGGTTCCCATATGTGTGTATTATATCTGCTTATTTTCTCTTGCTGATCTGCTCACATCTATTTGATGATTGGAGCAGCCAGAGGCAGCATCAGGGTAGAGGACAGTTTATTCCTCCCCCACATAAACAGGTAATCAGATATTTAATAGAAGGTGAAACTTGGGAGTGTATCTATAACACTATGTCATGATATAAGATTCGATGGAACTAAACTTATTTTCAGGACTGAGTGATTAAATCAATGAAATATGGAACAATCTACCAATTTAACTTCTGGATATGGAACTTTTCTTATAGTTTCAAAGGCGGGAATGAAGAGGAACAAAAGTCTTGACTTTGGGCATATTGACTTTTAGTTGGTTGGTAAGAAACAAAGGAGTTAAAAATAGCCTTGACCCGCCCTCTTTTCCCGTTTAAGAGATTCAGGTGGGAAAACGTGGTTTAGGAGGGGAAACCTTACCATAATCCCTTTAGCGTAAGGCTGGAAGACTCCAAGCAGAGACTGTAGAGCACCCGTTTCCCCGTGTCCCGTTATTTCCTGGGTCGATGAACAATTTTCCTTCCGTGAATGTGCCGCTCTTCCTAAAGTACCTGTGAAGCGCCCGATCTGACCTCACTGTCTGTGGAATATTTACGTGTATGTGAGTTCCCCATGCGCATGTGTTAAAATACGATTTAATCTTATTAATCTGATTATAGTAATTTGATGATTTACTCAGCTAGAAGCAGTTGTTAGCACAGGCAGAGAGACAAGGCCACAGGGAGGCGGGAAGGAAAGGAAAGGAAGATGTGAGGCGAAACAAAAGAGGAGATCATTCCTAAGAAAAGGTGCAGCTACAGCTAATTTAAATAGATTATAACATCGTTAGCATTCCTGGAGGGAAACATCTCCACCCGCTGTGTCCCCCTGAGCGTCCCTCCAAAGGGAAGGGGTGGTCAGGAAAGACACGCCCTGGGGACGCCCCGGGATCACCTGTGACTCGACCCTGAGTATTTCGCGCCCTCATTCAAACAGAATCCTACACTTTCTTTCCTTGGGTGCAGTCGCTCTCCTCCTGGGCTTATCCAGTCCTGCGTTTTGGGGATATATTTTCTTTTAATATATCCTGGGCTTGCTTGCCGTTATTCGGGAGGCGTTGTTCCCACATCCTGGAATGCCTTCCTGTGAGGACTCAAGGACCCGCTCTCCCATAACACACATACAGGGTGAGAGCAAAAGAATGAATTTTTAAAGCCCCCAGTTTCGGGGATCCTGCCAGGATGACTGGCTGGGGCACTGCTGGCTCCTGGAAACCGCTGCAGCTGGGAGCTCGTGGACGTCTGCTTGCAGAGCTGAGAGTGTTTTTGTTCACTCTGTCAGCCTTCCCTGTCTATTTCTGCGGGGTTTGGGAGAATTTAGAAGCGCCGGGTGTCCTTTTCTTCTCTTCCACATGCAGATTGGCAGGGAAATATATTTGTGAATCTAGTTTCTCAGAAGCAGCGACTCAAGGTTCTCTATTGAATCTTTCTTGCCAGAGATGGTCATTTTTTGTGTGTCTTTGTCTCTTGTGTCCTTTGTCATGTAAAGGAAATACCGCAGGGACAGAAAGCCTATGGCTTCCTTGGTTAAGCTGTAAAAAGGGTTTTTGGTTTGAGTAGCTATTAAAATCCTACCATCAATGGCCAGAAAGTGGATCCTTGGAATAGGAAAAACTTTTAAATTGGAAAATGTGTCAGAGAACTCTCATGACAGACACCTGTTTTATTGGTGCCTAGAGAAAGACCACATTTTTAATACAAACGGATTTAAGGAAATTTAACTATTCTTAAGTTTCTTAATGAGTTCTTCAGCTCCCTGGGTCTTATAGGTGCTAGTATCAACATGAGGGTTAAAAAAGGCAGAAGGGAAAATTAACAGGTTCAAATTTTAAAAATCTTTCTGGAGATATAAGATGTTGAGAACTGGTATGTAGAAACTAGTTTTAAAGGATTTAATAACCAATCAGAAACTTGACACAAATAGAAGCTGATTTTCAGTCTGATAGAAATGAGAAAGTCTCAGCATCTCCCCCAGGCCCTCTGCAGAGCAGATCAGAAATGTAAACAAAGCCCACAACTGCCCCAGGCTGAGCAAAACAAAGAAAAAGAAATTGGAACAGGGACATTTTTAAAATACAGGCTTCCCTGGTGTAGCCTCGCTGCCTGTTTCCCTGCCTCCTTAAAGGTGGTGAAGGACAAATAAAAACCTGAGCACAATCGCCTTAGCAGTAGACAAGACTCCAAGCAGGAGCCTCACAAAAATTTACTTGCCATGTGTGTTCAGCTTTCCCTGAATTACCTGTAAATCTCCCATTTTTACATCTAAAACCTAAGAACCCACTCCCACCGTTGTCTAAAATATCCTGTTTACCTGATAGTGTCTGTGGAAATTTCATGCTTATATGAATTCCAGGTGCCACGTGTATTACAGTTCTTGGTCTGTCTGTGGGGTTTGGTAGAAGTTAGAAGTGGTGTGAGTCCTTTTTCTCTTAAATGTATTTACATTGACAGAAAAAAATATTTCTGAAGCAAACTTCTTCCACCTAGAGAGTAGGGTTTTCTTGATTCTTTCCTCCCAGAGATGTTCGTTTTTTCCTGTGTCTGTGTCTCGCGTGTCCTTTGTCCTAAGAAAGAGCTACCATGGGGACAGAACACAGGCACCGGCTCCCCAGAAGCCTGTCCCTAGAGCCAGACCTTTGGGGAGTTAAGCAGCTCTCTCCAGACCGGCGTCTGCAGAGACAAACTTTGCTTTGGTTCCCCGTCTAAAAACCGCGGGAGGTTTTTCCCTTCCATCTCGTTCTGTGTCCTCGGTAGAGTGAATTTGGGACGGGGAAGCTAATCCTCTCTGGTTCCTGCCATGGGCCACTTTCCGCATTGCGCCTGGTGGCCAATGGGATAAACTGGGGTTCCCAGTGCGCCTGGCCATGTCAGGTCCCAGGGGAGTGTGTCCTGAGGTGCTTCTGCCCATAAGGGACATTTGTCCTCCATCTTCCTTACCCGTTAGTGCTGCACAGATCCCAGTCCAGTAGCACCTGCCAGGGCCACGAATTAGTGGGTTCGGGGCTGGAGATGCCTTACATTTTGGGGGAGACCTGAGACACCCTCTCCACCCCACCCTCCTGACCGCCTGAGTGACAAAGTTCTGTGCCTTCTCTGACTGTCTCTGTGATCCTTTGGCTCTGGGAGGGCTGCATCCCCTGCACTCTTGTGTGGAGAGGCCTTGGCTTCCCGGCCTGAGCTGTAAAGAGGCTGGTTGGTGTGTCTCACTATTTAGATCTTACTGTCCACGTGCAGAAGGTGGATCCTCGGAATGGGAAAAGCTTCTAAATCTAAACTGTGTTACAGAGCTCTTGTGACAGCCAGCTGTTTTCTTGGTAAAACATCTTGTGTGTTCTCTGTAGTTACTATTAATTCTGTTTATTTGTGATCTCTGTCTGAAACGGTTTTTGATTGTGGTAAGATGCTTCTAGCTCCGGGTGGTGTTACTATTGGGTTGTCTGAGAAATCTTGATGCATTTTTGTAATGAAAGGATAGAAAAAATACATCAGTACTTTTCCAACAACCCAATAGTTTATTTCCTTGGCTTGAAAAGATTAATGTTTATATAAGTTAAGAAATAAAATACAAACTAATCTAAATGCTTTTCAGGATCAGACCTGGTAAACTATTTGATATTAAAGCTGGTTGTAGTTTGGTTTGATTACAAAGTCATGTCTTTGAAACTTATTAACATAAAATAAATTTTCTTAATGGGTTTATAAAAATAAGTTACCTGTGTTACAAAATGTGTCAAGAAAATAGCTTCGGTAATAACTGACTTTGAAATCTCTAATTTTTAACTAATATAAAATAGATAAAATTATAATCAAAGACATTTAGGTAATTTTTTTAGTGATAAATGTATTGTATATGTACATTGAAAAAATTTTCTAGGTGTCTTTGGTAATTGAAACTGTAAAGTTTTGTTATGTGAATTAAATGATGGATATGTATGGAATGTCTAGACCGTTTCCAAATAGGAAAATAATGAAATGCTAATTACTGAACATGGGTGTATTATTAGTAAACAGTTCTGCCACAGTAAATATTTTTTGTGTGCTGTAAGGAAATATATTTCTAGAAATTATTAAAGATGTTCATAATCATATCCATCTAAAGAATCCTGGTGTAACAGGTCACACTTGTTCACTTAGTTGTCACTGCTGACGAAGATGGACATTTGACTTGTTTGTCTCTTTGCTGTTGTGAAGAGTGTTGCTGTGGATTCAGTTATCGGCTTTTAACACCTGATTTCAATTTGGGGGGTGATATCTCTAGAAGTGGATTTGTTGAACCACATGCGATTTGTTTTGTGCTGTGGAAATTTCGAAGTATTGTATGCAGAGGCCACAGCTTTTTAATTTTTCACAAGTGATGTTTAAGGGTTCTAATTTCTCTACATTGTTGCTGCCATTTGTTAGTTTTAGTTTTCTGGATTCTAGCCATGCTAGTGTGTGTGAGGGGGCGTCACACTGTGGCTGTAATTTTCATTTCCATCACGACTAAGGGTGTTTAACATCTTAGTGTGTCTGTTGATCATTTGTATGTCTAATCTGGAGAAGGTTCTATTCAAGTGCGTATTAAAATGGTAGTTGCTTGTCTTTTCATGAGTTGTGAAAGTTGATTATCTACTCTGGTAACGGGCTCTTATCAGATACATAATGTGAACCTATTGTCTTGCATGTTATGGGCCATTGTTTCACTTTCTGGATAGCTCCTTTTGATGCACAGGTTTTAAATTTTGAGGATGTCTATTTGTCTATTTCTTTGTTGCTGCTCGTATGTGGTGTCATATGTAAGAAACCATTGCTATTCCAAGGTCATGAAAATGGATCTCATGTTTGTTTGAGAGTGTATACTTTTACCTCCTATATTTAAGCCCTTTATGTCTGTTGAGTTAATTTTTGTATGTGGTGTGAGGTTAGGGTCCAATTTCATTTCTCTTCCTGTGGAGGGCCAGTTGCCCAGCCGCATTTGTTAGAAAGACCCTTCTTTCCCCAATGTCATGTTGTCTGCCCTTTATCAAAAACCAATGGACTTAGATGGCGGGGAGCTGCTCTGGGCCCTGCGGTCACCCTCCGTGAGTGGGCACACCACGTCTGTGGGCCTGGCCATGGCCCTGCTGCTCTCCCCGGAGCAAGGCACCAACCAGCCTGCACGGGGAGCGGCTAAATCGTGGCCAAGTTCCTATTTGACATCAACTACTGACGGGTGAATATGAGGCACCCAATCTGCTGAGCCCTTTAATGTGTTAAATTATTTCTATGTATAACCTATGAGGAGCACAGTATTCTCTCCCCTCTAGTTAAGGAAACTAGAGTTTGGAATTTTTAAGTAGTTTGTCCAAATTCACATAGCTCGTCATGGTGGAACTTCAATTATAAAATAACTAGCAAGCATGTGGCTGATCTCAATATGATAATGCCTGGCACATGGCAGAGCGTCTTTTAAAATCAGGTATTCTAATAGAAAAAGTAAATATGCCTTCCCATTGTTAATCTCTCTTGAGAGAAAATCACTCAGACCTCCCTCAAATACTGTCCTCTGTCTCTGTTATTGGTTGGATGATGCAATAACTTAAAATGACACAGCCACTAAGTGTAAATTAGAATTTCAAGGGAATAAAGTAATTATGTTTAAAAAGTCTTGCGGCATATGAGTTACATGCACCGTCTCATTTAAATTTCACAGCCAATCTGTTCCTATGTGTTCACTTCCTTCCACTCAATGAGCTCAAAGTGACCTGTCCCAGGTTGTACAAAAAGAAACAGGATCCTGGGTTCAAACCCAGATCTCTTTGGCTCCAGAATCCAGAGGCTGCAGTGTTTTCTGCGACTCCTTGCTGCCTCCACATCTGGCCAAGGATCTTGGCGGCTTCCTAAGAGGAATGAGAAAGCACTGAGGAGTGTAAAACCCCAGCATCACCGCCTCCAAAGCTATAGGGGCTCTAGGGGCACGGGGAGTCAAACTGTCTTCTTCACACTCATCCATTCATTAAGCACTCACGGAGGACATTTGTGGAACTGGCTTTCCTGTTACATGGCAAGAATTGAAAACCGTTGATATAGTTAACTGTGTTCTTAGCTACGTTGTAAACTATGTTGCTAGTGTTTCAACAGCTGTACAGGAATCAGGTAAAAACAACAAAATTAATGTAGTGTATAAGTAGCTATCGGTTGTGTTGGCAAGTTACTCCAAGAATGAGATGAAGTTAAGAGACGGATGGCAAGGGAATAGAGATTCCACAGATTTGGGGCTTCGATCGGTTTGAAAAGCCATCTGCTTTTGCCTCCATCCATTAGGAAGTACATTTTAGATATTTTTAGTGAGAAAGTTCCCTTATCACACAGCACTATGGAAAAGGATTAGATTTAGGTTGTATCACCTTACAAATAAATGGCTGTTATGCATTGAATTGTATCCTCCCAAAACTCTTGCTTTGAAGTTATATCCCCCAGGACCAGAATGTGGCCCTTTTTGGAGAAAGGGTCTTTACAGAGGTCATCAAGTTCAAGTGAAGTCATTAGAGAGATCACTTCAATATCACTGTTTTAATTTTTTTTTTTTTAAAGGGTATATTTGGACACAAACACACATAGATTAAAGAGGATGTGAAGACACAGCTAGAAGACAGGGCTACAAGTCAAGGAGACAGGCCTATAACACATCCTTCGCTCACAGCCTCAGAAGGAACAAATGCTATCAACGCCTTGATTTTGGGTGTGTAGCCTCCAGAATCGTGAGACAAGAAATTTGATTTTTAAGTCCACGCTCTGCAGTAGTGGTTACAGCCAGCCTAGGAAACTAAGACACCGCCCTATGTAAAATTGCAGCCACCCCACTGGCACTGCCAATCCCTGTAACTTTGTTATCTTTATTTTTTTTCATAATATTTGTCACCTTTAAAAAAATCAGTATCTACATTGTTTATTATGTGCTCCCTGGCCTCAATGAATTTGTCACAAGCGATCTTAGTTACTGATGTCTCTTCTGTGACTAATGATCATGGTTGTCTCCTACTTGACATTCAATAAATATTTCTCAAGTGTTGAATGAATCGATGAAGAAATCAATATTCATCCAGTGAATCTGGATGGGGAGGCCTCATAAATTTATCGCCAGCCAATAATTAAACACATAGTGATCTTTTAGCAAAGAGGAAGGGGAGAGGATAGTTACTGGATAGTGAAGACACTGTGCTTGGCACATGGAGATACAGCCTAACAGATAAACCACCATATATATCAAGGGTGGTCCATGTGGAGGTGGACTATCAAAGTCTGAAATGCCCATGCAAGACCAAAGGAGTGAGAATAACCGAGACCCTTGTGAAGAGCAGTAACAAGGGCTTTGACCTGCTGCTTGTCAGGCTCCCAGCGATGCTGTAAGAACCAGACAGTGACGTCTCGGTGTCGTGTCATCGCCAGGAGCCGGAAACAATAGACCACAGTCCAGATCCGGTGCCGACCACTCTATTTCCCCCAATATTCTATTTTATTTTGTTTTGTTTTATTTTATTTTATTTATTTGTTTATTTTGAGGGCAGTGTCACTGGCCCTCATATATTGGACCAGAACCGGTGCCACTGGCTTCCCAAGCGAGCGCTTAACCACCACGCCACTTGGCGGGCCCTCCCCCAGTATTTTATAACGAAATACGTCACACATACAGAAAGGTTGAAAGAATTTTACAGCTTTCACTACAATCACAAATTTCAGACATTATTTGTTGGATTTGCACCCATGCTGCAAAGTAAAGGTCGATAAAACCATGGGCACTCATCATGCATCCGGACACGATTCCAGAGTTTATTAATTAGTAGCAATTTTCTTCTTTATCACCACATTCAGTTTTTAAAAATGTGACATTTCACTTTAGGATGTCCTTAATGGGGCATTAAAAATAATTTTATCAAATCCCAACTTTTGATTACCTGTCTTATAATATCTGTGCAACAAATATTCTGTGATTTTTATTGAAATTACATTGTTGTCTCCAGAAACAGCACTTGTATGATCACTGGATTTGGAATCTCCACTTTACATGAAAGAAAATTCATGCAAAACAAATGACAGCATTTCTTTTCAATATAAAATTATGTTTCCAATGAAAAATAGCATTTTGGAAAATTTGTACCTGCCACTGTGAATGTCAGAGCTCCCCAATACTTAAGGCTAAGGGTGATATTGATGAATACAATTATTCATATTGTAAAATGAAACGTGTCAACCTTCGTAAGATCTACATAGGTCATTGAACCTATAGTTTTCCAAATAGCAGTGCGTAATGTTACAACATCCTGCATGAAACAACGATTTAAAGTGCAAGTTAGACCAATGGATTTTAATGTAATGCAGCAAAAAGAAAGTTTACCTGTGTAAAATAAATAAAGACCTCACCCAGGGCTGGAATGGGGAAGGCCTGTATGGGGAGCTCTCACTGTTACATCAAGGGCAAAGCCCAAGCCCCACAGGAAGAGCCCCGTGGTTATAACAGCTCCACACTGCTTTCTAGAAAAGAATTTCCCCTTTGTGCTGGAGACTCGCAGCACGACTCTCCACATCTGCATGTTCTGGGTGGCAATCCTTTCTTTTCCCCCAATAAACCATTTTTTTGTTGTTGGAGGAATATCTAGTTGACTTATTGTTTAAGGTCAATATATGTATGATTTCAGACTGTACATTCAACTAAGTTGTCCCTTGTTCAGCTTGTACAGTCTAACATGAATATCCACACCTATCTGATACTTATATTAAACTACCCTGTCTTTTTCCAACTACGTACCTGGGTGTGTCCATGTTTCCTTTGTGTATTTCCACAAAGAAAGCATGTCAATTGAATGCCGAAGCTAATCTGAGAATCCAGCTGGCTTCTATTAAGCCTGACATTTATTTATTTATTTATTTTGAGGGCAGTGTCACTGGCCCTCACATGTGGGACCCGAACCGGGGCCGCTGGCTTCCCAAGCCAGCGCTTAACCACCGTGCCACTCGGCTGGCCCAAGCCTGACATTTAAATGATTGTCTCCCAGGGCAGTGGAAATGTTGTAAATCTGGGTGAGATGACTGATGAAAAACTATCAAATTACTCAAAATCATTGAAGATAAAAACTTGCTCTTTTCATAGGAGCCTTATTGAGGTATAATTTCTACCACAAAATTCATCATTTTAAAGTGTATCATTCTGTCATTTTCAGCATAATCATTGCCCTTTATCTATGGGTGATACATTCCAACATCCCCAATGGATGCCTGAAACCTCGAATAGTACTGAACCACACATATATATATTCACTTAAAGGAAGAATTTATTGCTCTTCTTTGGTGTATCTAAATTGCAGCATCACTATTCTTGCACTTTGGAGCCATTATTAAGTAAAATAAGGGTTTCCTGAACAAAAGCACTGTAGAACGACTACAGTCTACCTGATAATCAAGGTGACTGATAGGCAGGGAGTGTATTAGCATGGGAATGCTGGAGAAAGGCATGATTTACATCCTGGGTGTAAAAAAAAGCACAGAAATAATGGTGCAAGATTTCATCATGTTTCTCAGAATGTTGTGCAATTTACAAATTATGATTTATCTTGTGCAATTTTCCATGTAATATTTTTGGACCAAAGTTGACCATGGAAATTGGGAAAACATGGATAAGGGGCACTGCAGTATTAACACAGTTGTGCAAATATCACCACTGTAAAATTCCAGAACAGTCATCATCACTCCAAAGCGAAGCTGTGTCCCCACTCACAGCAAGGCCATTCCTCCCCCTCTCCCCTGGCTGGCATCCTTCTACTTTGTGTTTTTATGAACTTACCTAACTTGGACATTTCTATATAAACAGAATCATACCATATGTGGCCTTTTCTATCTGGCTTTCATTTAGCATGTTTTCAGGGTTGCTCTGCATTGGTCTGAGTTTATCCGTGATGATGCCTGGGCCACTCGCCCGGGCTGCACCACTGTGCTGAGCCCCCATAGGCATTTGCCTGACCGGAACCAATGTTGTGGCCAGACATGCCCTTTCTTCTCTTACTATGATTTCAAGAAAGGCCTCAGCACAACCATCATGGAACTTTGAGGGAAAAACAACAAGGTTTATTACTCATAGGTCATGGAGGGCCCATGGCATGCCCCAGGCCACACCGCAAGGTCCTGGGTAGAGAGGGAGCACTCATGCAGACTTGAGGTTCTCTCCGTTTATAGGGGTAGGCGTTGGGTGGACCTTGGGTTTCACAGGTTCAGTCTTTATTGAGTCACTCCATCCAGCAAGCAGCTATTTAGGTCACCCTGGGCTATTTTAAAGGGGAAGTTCATGGCTCTCTTTGTGACTGCGTAGCTGACCAAGTACATTTGAGATGGAATTGTTTAACGTGGATGCCTCAGCAATCCAAGCCTTTGTTTGTTTGTTTGTTCATTTGTTTTTAGAAGGCAGTGTCACTGGCCCTCATAGTTGGGATCCAAACTGGGGCTGCTGGCTTCCCAAGCCAGCTCTTAACCAATACACCACTCAGATGGCCCAAGCAATCGAAATCTTAATGCCAAACAGGTACATTACAGTAATACAAAACAAAACTAATTTTCAGGGATTTATACCACAAAAATTCATCTTTTTAATTAGTAGTTTATCAGTACTTTATTTATTTATTTATTTATTAAAGATTTTATTGGGGAATAGGGGAGGGGAACAGTGTTGGCAGAGCCGCCATCACGCTGTTCGCATCCCGTGCTGGCCTATGTTTTGAGGGAATTTGTTAAACTTCTGTATCTGCCCCACAGGTACCACAGCTTCGAAGAGAAGGTGGGACATGCTTCTGTACCTGCTTTCCCTCTGTATCTCCCCGGGAGGCGTGGACAAAGAAGGAAAAGGTAAGGAGAAGCTTCCTGTGTGTGAACTATGCTGACGGGTGGGGGAGAGGCGTCGGTTGTCAGGAAACTCGCAGAGCAAGGGCTCGGTGTGCAAAATCATTTTTTCTTTGTGGTATCAGAGTGCTGAGTGCCGACCAGACGCTGAACCCCAGACCCCAGATGCACAGCCCGATTGTGGTTCTTTAGACAGTCACACAGAAAAACCACGCTGCTTAAAAGCAACCTTCCACAATGTAGGCGTTTTGTCTGGGATTAGGGGTCGGCAAACGGTCGCGTAAGCCACATGCTGCCGTTCGTGGACGTGCATGGGGCTCTGAAGTAAAACTGAAAATGAAACTAAAAGTATCATAGTTTCACTTATAAAAATTTTAAAGGATATTATTCACATAATGGCGATTTCGTGTGTTTTATGGCTCTCGAATAATTTCTAAATTGCCATGAGGGACAGGATCGGCCCTTTTGTCTGAAAAGTTTGCCAACACCCGGTCTAGGTTCTCAAAAGACCATGAGAAAAAAGAGTGACTCCTGGTTTGGACAGTCTCTGAGCTAAGAGCTCAAACCGGCGTCCGCTTTGTTCAGTACAAGAGCAGTTCTCTCAGTCTCATGTTTTTCGACAGTGGTACACACTAGAGTCCTGAAGGTAAAGCATTAAAATTCGGTGCTCGGGGCCAGCTGGCCGTCAGCTCCCGCGGTATGTGGTGTAGGACCAGGGGCTCAGCAGCAGGGGAACGTGGACCTCGTGGGTCTCGTTGGTGATGGTGAAAACTACCTGTGAGGGCCGAGGAGGCACTGGGAGAGTGCGAGGGGCCCGCACGCAGCTCACCAGTACCCTGGTCCCAGCGCTGCCCAGGAGACTCCCGCAGCCCAGACTGTGGGCCGGGGGCTGCCTCAAGGGGGACAGGAGCCCCTGGGGCCAGCTAGAGACCGACGGAGGAGAACCGGAAACCTGGTGAGGGCTGGGGATGGGGCTGGGGTACTTGAGGGCCCTGGGCCTGCCGGGTCCCCCGGGGGTGCACCCTCAACAGGGCCGAGTGAAGGTGGTGGCAGTAAGGTCAGGCACAATGAGCTCGATGGGCTTGGTGAGCACCTCTGTCCACAGGGTCTGCGACACCCTCGGACCTGCCCCCACAGCCTGACCCAGAGGCAGGGCAGGGCCACCTTCCTTCTGGGGGCCCCAGGCAGGTGAAGTCACTGCCTGCCACCACCGTGGGAGAGGTGGGAGGGGCGCTGGCCACTGCAGGACCTCACCGGGGTCACGGTGAACCACAGGCGGCCTCCCTCCGGCCAGCCCGAGGCCCTCACCTCCACATGCGGGTAGAAGCTCTCCTGCCCCCTTTTCCTCCAGGAGCCCTCGGTGTCGAAGAACAGCTTGTAGGTGCCCGCCTTCATGTGGCCAGGCGGCAGGAGCCCAGGACAGTGGCCGTCGGGGTCAGGGTAGCTGGGGTGGGGGAGGGGATGAGGTGCCACCTCTGCCTGGCTCTCTGGGTCTGCACACCCCGCAGCCTGGCTGGGGACCAATGCTGTGGCCCGGGGCTCTGGAGCAGCCCGGGACCCCGCTGCACTGTCTATTTAGGAAACCACAGGGGAAAGGGGCGCGTGAGCCCCAGCCCTCCCTCCTACCTTTTCCCCAGTTCCGTCCATTGCTGGCCATGGTCCTCGAGCCTGGACAGGCGGAGGCAGGGGCTCCGGGCAGGGGATCCTGAGGCAGTGTCCAGCACGTGTGTGGTCAGCGGGCTGCTGACGGGCTCCACGCCTCTGCCCTGGGCCACAAGAGAGGGGCAGGGATGAGCTTGTGGGCCCTAGCTGTGTCCACACCAGCCTTAGAGTAAACAGCCCCAGCTGGGCAGAGTCCCTAACTGTCCCTTTGAGGGGAGGGCCGGAATGAATGATCAGCATGTGAGGCTGCGGTGTCAGCACACTGCAACACAGTTCACAAACCCCGCTGCCCGGTCCCCCCATCCGCTCCCAGTGGGTCCCCCGCACCCCCATCCAGCCACTGAAGGGTACCTCTGGCACACAGGCCTCCCCTTCCACCCCTCTTTGCAGCTGGTCAGTGCTGACGTGGATGGCCAGACCGGGTCTCCTTGTTGTCCCAGAACACAGCTTTCTGTCCCCTGGCTCATGGGTCACCGGACCTTAGCCCCAGGCAGACGAGGGGACAGGAACCCCGGTCCCAGCCTGGATCCCTACTTCTGGGAGCCGAGGGGTCGCTGGAGCGTGGGCAGCCACAGGACCACCCTGCAGCTCCTGCCTGGCTAATTTGCGACAGCTCGAGGCAGCCAGAGTTCACTGCATGCCTGCCACCACCAGACTGGGTGGTGGCCCAGGGCACCTCCCCCGGCTGGCCCCTGTCTCTCCTTGTCTCTCCCCTGTCACCTTCCAGGACCCGGCGACCAAGTATCTGACTAAACTGGGTGGGGCGGAGTAGATCCATCTCGGGGCCCACCAGTAGGGCCCCAGGGGACTTTGTTCAGGAGGGGGCCCGCTGTCTCCCCTCACCCTGAATTGCTCAGCCTTCCAGGAGAGTTCCAGGTCAGACCTGGTGGAAGTGGAGGTGGCCATCACCTGGGTCCCCCTCCCCACTGTATTTCAGTGGAGGTGGCCATCACCTGGGTCCCCCTCCCCACTGTATTTCAGTGGAGGTGGCCATCACCTGGGTCCCCCTCCCCACTGTATTTCAGCTCCAGCGTCACTGCCAGCATCACTCCGTACCTCTGCCCTTGTCCCATGGACCCTGGGTTGCAAGCCACAGAGTATTTCAAGTGTTCTCTCCGAGGGGGAGGAGTGCACAGGGAAGGGAAACAAAAGCATGGATACACACCTTCTTTTAAAAAATTCATTAAATTAAGAATAGTGGGTGTTTAGTATTGAAATCCACCTGGTTTATGTAGACTCTTCATAAACCTGGCACAGAGAGAGGGACAGGTGGGTCATTGCTGCAGGTGTGCGTGGGGTTTGGGTGTCGCCCTGGGTGGCCTGCACTCCTCTGTGTCTCCTCTAAGGGGTGGGAATTCAGCCTCCCTCAGCCCATCCAAGCAGGAACAGGACTGAAATGGCTCGGGTCTCCCCGGGAAGCAGAGGTAACTCATGTGGGAGAGGGTGTGACGGGGTCCTCACGGACTGTCTCGCCTTCTGTCAGTGTTTGACATCGGTTCTGGTTCCAAGGAAACCATGGCCTCTTGGAGCTGTCAGCGCTGTCGCTCCTCCAGTGTTCTCACCTGGGTCTTGCTGGACTCCCACCCACTGGGTCCACGGCGATCTGCACCCCGGGCCCCTGTGGACATTATCTGTGAATGGGTGGCCAGGAATGACCAACGCTGTGCATGTCTGCTCTGCTCATAGCATTGTCCCATCAGACTTCACTGAAGGGACAGCAAGGAAAGGGTGAGGGAGACCAAGTGCCCAGAGGCAGGCACACATACACACACACGCACACGCACACGTCCCCGCCTGGCTTTCACCCCTGAGGCTACAGAGGTTTAGGAAACCAGGAGAGGAGCCAAGAGAAGGAAGCCAAGGGAGGAGGGTGCGGCCTCTTAGGAGACCGGGACACACTTCCCAGGAGTCCAGGGAATTCCCTTCCCCCGCGAGTCGGCCTCAAACCCTCGATTTCTCTCCCTGGGCAGTAAACTAACTATAGGAGCTCCAGACTCATGACGTTCCGGGGTTGAGCTCCTATGGCTGAGTTCTCTGTGGCGCTCCTGGTCACCTCTGCTTTCAGGAATAAGGGGGAATGAAGTATGTGGTCTTGAGATTTGTGTGGAGACAAAATTTATTAGAACAGGAGACCAAAGAAACCATGGGGGAGATTGGTGTAACATCCACATAGCACTGAAGCAGCTATTTGTCTATCTCATCTCTTGTCATGAAAGTGGAGGATTTGTTTAACCAGTTATTTGTATACTCATTTGCGGGGGACCAGCCTCCGCTGACCAGGGTTCAAGAAGGTGGACACGGCGGCCGGCGGTTAATGAAAGACAGAAACTGTTTGTTGCAGTAAAAGACAGAAAATGAGGGAGGAAAATAAAGAAGGGAGACAGTGGAGACACCGGGGGAGTTAAAGACAAAAGTGTCACACTTTATTACAATAACATGTCCTTTTTGTAGGGACTTTTGACGATTATCCAGTTACAAGTTTAAGTTCCACATGGTCTTGATGTATTTTTCTCTTAAGACCTTTAGTCCCTATAATCGTTCTCCTTAGGGCACACTGTGACCTTTTCTATAATCCCATCTATGACAATCTCTTTATGACCCAGACTCAGTTTCTACATAATCTGTAATCCTGGGTCTGAATACTAAAGAGAATCTCACTTTTGATATTTAATTTTGGCTTAACTGTACCTAAAGTTCTCTCAAGACTTATCACAAACCTTAACAAAACATACATTTTGTAATAAAAACACAGGCTTCAAGGGAATACAAATGTGAGGAACACATGTCTAATCAACAGTACTTTCAGATTCACCAAGCCCACTAAAGTCAACCTGCATGCCCCTCAATATGGAGCTACACGGCCCTCAACACTCATTACACTCTTGGGAGGGAAAGGGGTCAGAAGACTCCCTCTGAAGCCAACTCAGGCTGGGGTATCAATTGTGTGGTGTGGTGGCTACATTTGTCCTGTGGCTGCTGAGATGTGATTTAATGCTAATGACTCATATTCCCGCAAACATAGGGCTTCCCCTTTAGTGTGTCGTCTGGTGTCTGCGGAGATTTGACTTTCGAGCGAAGCCTTGCCCACACTCCCCGCAAACATAGGGCTTCTCCCCTGAGTGTGTCCTCTGGTGTCTGATGAGATCTGACTTTTGACTGAAGCCTTGCCCACACTCCCCGCAAACATAGGGCTTCTCCCCTGAGTGTGTCCTCTGGTGTCTGCGGAGATTTGACTTTCGAGCGAAGCCTTGCCCACACTCCCCGCAAACATAGGGCTTCTCCCCTGAGTGTGTCCTCTGGTGTGTGAGGAGACTTGACTTTACCGTGAAGCCTTGTCCACACTCCCCGCAAACATAGGGCTTCTCCCCTGAGTTTTGAATGAGATGTGACCCATTGCCAAAGCCTTGCTTGACTCCCACAGCTCTTGACATTTCTGCTCCTCCAGGTAATTTGCCTGTGTCCTCTGGATCCACTTTCTGACCTTTGCTGGGCTCTCCCTCCATCATCCTCTCACGCTCCCTACAGCTCCCCATTTGCCTGTTGGGTGGTTCAGGAAAGGCCCTTGAAATCCTCCTCTGCCTGATCCCTTTAGGCAAAGGTTTCCACCTTTCGTTGATCTCTGGAGCTTCAGCTGTGTCATTCCAGCTGTGTGGATCAGTCCCTTGCTGCTGCTGACTCACATTCTCAGGGCAGGATTCCTCCAATTGGAGGCGTTTTCCTGCTGATGTTCCTGGGAGGACCTGAGAGGGGTGACTGCGGCCCACATGCTGGCTGAGGAATTTCTGACTGGAGAAGGCCAGGGAGCAGGAGGAACAGGGATGGCTCTCTGGCTTTGGTCCTGCTGAAAGAGAAAGTTCGGGTCAGGGCAGGTATTGACAAGGCTGCTTAGGCCGTATGCTCTGTGTGCTGCTGAGACCGGCCCCACGGGTCATTCTCAGTGTGTTGACGAGGCAAGGTCTGTCTCCCACAAAGTGTTGCTTTACAGTCTATTTAGTCATTCCATTTTTTATGCAGTACATCTTCAGAAATCCAGAAAGCCCCTATCAAGGATCTTTTCTACACACTGCCCAGACTAGGGACTTTGAAGAAGCATCAGAGGCAGTCTCAGTCCTTATATAGATGGCACCTCAGTGACCTTTCCCCATAGCCTTCTCTTCTAAGTCACATTAAAGAGAAAAACCAGAGGCCCTAAATGGCGTCACTCGTGCTAAAAGTCCATGAAACCAAACCTAGATTTAATACCTTATCTAACTGCAGTCTCAGCCTCTCCCAGACACCATCTTCATCAACCATTCCGGAGTTTTCTGGTCAATACCAGAAAAGGTTATCAGTGGACCCTCTCCATCCCACCCCTGTAGAAAGAAGAGGCAATCTACCCGATAGAAACTCTTCCCCCCAAAGATGTCCCCACTCCCACATAATCCTTTCTTTTGTTAATAGCTCCCTTGCCCACCCTTCTTCATCTAAAAACCGTCCATTTTGTACAACCCTTTGGGGTGCCCTGGTAATAGCTACATTTGCTCATGGTTTTCTGCTGACTCATGAATAAAGTCAATTAGAACCTCAAATCTACTCCTCTGAATTTAGTCTTTTAACAAGCGTATCACTGTGACACAGTGTTGGCAGCTATTTTAGCCTGTTGAGCGCTAAGAACACTCTTGATGACCTAGGTGGAATTGTCCTTAGTGACAATCAGTCCCTAGCGGGGAAGGGATCTGTGAAGTTAGGAGACACCCAGCCTGGGGACCCACAAATGTGGGCGGGAGGATAGAGTCGTGGTTAAAGGGAGCATCTGCAGAGCCCTGAATCTGGGTTTCCCACTGAAAAGGCATTTGACTTAGGACCCCTATGGGCCTGCGTCTCTGTCGGGAAGTGGGACCCAGATTGGACAAGACAGAGGGTCCAGGTCCCATTGACTGTGAATGGGTTTCAATCTGAAATCCCACGGGGGGATAAAAACATCAGAAAACAATTTTAAAATATCAAAATTGTTCCTAAGAGTCAAAGGTGTATGAAATGAATCCTTCATTTCTGAAGCATCTGATTTGAAATTCTACTGATTTTAGGCTGGCTTGTACCCTACGAGTTAGGCCATGGGCATTTCCAGGAACCTTTTCTTTTCTTTCCATTTGGAAGAAGAGTCGAGCTGCCCACCTGTCCCTGCCCCGAGCTCTGGCTTCCGCTTGCGGCCCGGTAGGATGCCCAGCTCCTGGCCGTACTCGTCCCCGTACCAGACCAGCAGCTCACAGCCCGGCCTGACGACCTGGCAGGTTTGGTAGAAAACCTGCCCGCGATACTGAAAGGCCACCAGGTTCTGCTCTTGGTCATGCCGGGCACAGTTCACATACCTGGGATTGAGACAGGCAAAAGGAAGGAAAACCACAGACGATAAGTTCCCGGT